>JARCFY010000008.1:71366972-76166972 GCA_029233225.1 Lepidodactylus listeri
CTTGTGCCCTTTAAAGTTTAAACCTCCCCTGGTGGCCATTTTGAAAATCCCAAAAAAGCAAAAAAAAACCCACCAATTTTTTTGGGGTGGGCGGGGGTGGGTTTTTTTTTTTGGAAAGCCGAAAATGATCTATGGAGCCTTCCTGGTATTCCAAAACCCGAAAAAACCCAAAAATACTTTTTTCAGGGGTTTTTTTAAATTCGGCAATCCCGAATGCACACCCCTACTAGTAACCTTACAAAGAAGAACCCCAAAACTCCATTTGGGTACAGATAACCTCAGGATCTGTCAGCCTTTTAAAAAAAATTTAAACCGCCCAACATTCAAAAAGATGTTGTTTTGTCATGCTTTCATTTAGATGGGGAGGGGGTGAGCAATTCGCAGGTGGAAATGAACCCAGCTTTGTTTAAAATATTTATTTAGAAGATTACTTATGGTAGCTGAAGAGCTTTTACTGAACAGTCATGACATACTGATATTCTAGAAAAGAACAGCAGGCTCTACCCTTGCACAGTAGTCTCCCCATTCATAGGGTGCTGCCAACCTTGTGAATACTTTCTGTCAGAAAGGCTGAAAAAATCATTGCACTAGAGTCAGTTTAGAGTCTGCAGAAATTCAGAAAATATATGCAACATTGAACATGAGCTATCCAACAGCTGGTATATCAGTTATGGAAACAATTGGGGAGGGGGAGAAAAAGAATTTGCTCACCTGCGACCACATTCTGAATATTTACCAATATTTTTTAATATTAAGGCAGCTGTTAACCGGATGTGTTTAGTAATTGGTCCCTCTTTTTCATCCTTAGAAACAAAAGAAAATAGTATTAGAATGCATGTGACAACCATGCCATTCTCCCATCTAATCCCATCTATTTGCTACTTACTGTGAAATCTCTGAAAACAAGGTTTCTTGATCCCCTCCTCAGTGCCATGAGAGCAGCACTAGGGTGATTGACAATGGCCTTCTGGGCTCGGGGAGTGGAAGACGCACCCCCCGCATTTGGTGGTCTAAACAGATTTTAAAAACATAAAAGGAATTAACTGGTGTATTAAACATTCCCTCCCGAAGGCTACTTTCCTGATGTTGACAGGTAAAAAGATTGCACTCTTCAGCAGAAGCTGGCATGTGCACAGGTTGACCCTTCAGCACTGAGACATTAATATATAATGATGAGAGACATTAAGACTTAATGAGATTGCTTCTTAGATTGTAACTGTTCTTAATGTGTCACCGAGTTTTTCTTTACAATTACAGTTTTGTTAATATGCACTTGCATCCACACCTAACAGATCATTTGAAGTAATAATATCTAGTAATTTCTTAAAACTAGAAGACAGCCATAGTTAAAACAATATTGCACATGATCTGTCTCTACCCAGGTGCAATGCCTAGAGTGATTCTCATAGGTCCCTCTGCTTCTCCCCTCACATCGCCACACTCTGTACAGCACACCAGGCAATGTCTACTTCCTGAAGCCCTATCCAGTCCTCCCCCACTTGTTTGGTCAAGCTACCTGAGCTCCAAGGTTCCATAACTTGACAAAGGAAAGGAGGATGTCTGGATGGGGGTTTGGGAGACATGCACAATCCTTACATTCTCTGTAACAACCTAATGTGCTTCCTCTACATGTCCTGTGAATTTGTACTAGGATGGAGGGAGGGCCAGGGACAGAGAACAAAGCTCTGTGATGGCAAGCACGCTGCTTGTGGGCAGAGCCTATGCTGGGAAGGATCATACCTCTCTTTATAAAATGCAGTGGGTATTACTTAAAATATACCTAAGACAGTGGGGCTCTGGATCACAAAAACTTCTACTACAACAGATTTGTTAGTCTTCAAGGTGCCACAAGACTGTATTATGTTGGATGCAGCAGAACTCTGGAATTTAAAATACAGAGCATTGGCCACCATTAAAAACAGGCGATCCTAATGACTGTGTTTGGAAAAATGTTTCTTTGCAACACAATGAACAGGTGTAATGAGCACTCGACCGGAGCCTGGAACTGTATGGGGTTCTCGTTTTCGGCAGTTCTTACCTAGTTTCTAGCACCTGCAGCTATGGGAGAATTACAAGGAAAATTGATTTTGTTAGGCTTTCTCAGAGATCAACGTATCTGGCATTGTAGGACCAGATATGTTAAAAATGGGTGGAGACAAGAACCAGAAGTGCCTTGATGATGAAATGTGCATTGGTGGGCTTTATGTCACCCAAAACCTCTCCTGCCTCCCATGCCAAATGACAAGGAGCTGGGGAGGCTCTGGCGACTGTACCAGAGGCTTTCCCTCCTTGCTGACACTGCAAGTTTTCAAAAGTTTCTAAAAAGATAAATCTAGATGACTAATGTGATTCATGTCCCTTACTTGGTGGAAGGTTTTGAACTTCCTGCTTGTCCATGTTCATCTTGTTTTAATCCTGCAAGGAGTGCATCTCTTGAGCAGTGCTTATCCTAGGTGAATACAAGAACGTACAAAAAATGTATACTATTAAAGTGCATAATATAAGCCAAACCAAAAGAAATTGCATGATATCATCCACAAGTGCAGCCCATGAGACTTGTGTGTTTGTGGGGGGGGGGGGGGAGAATTCCATCTCTCTCCCAGCCACCAGCCACTTTCTCACTGGGCCCATCATGGATTCCAGGCTCTGCTGCTGCTGGGCCTGCCATGGATACCCGGCTCTGCCACCACCAGGCCCACTGCAACTCTTGGGATCTGCTGCAGCCACCAATGACTATGCTGGAGGTAGGTGAGTTCTCTGCACCTGCACTTACTTACTGGGGGGGGGGGGGTTAACCCCCCCAATGTATTTTTTAAGAGTTCATATGTTTCTGCAAACATGGAGGGTCACCTCAAGTTGATTTCTGGGACTGTGAGACCTGCATACACTATAATAGCCACACATTCTGTATTGAGGACATGGAAGAGCCATGGCTCATGGTAGAGCATCTGCTTGACTTGCAAAAGGCCTCAATTTCCACCATCGCCAGCTAAAATAATCAGATGGTAAGTGATGTCAAAGACCTCCATCAGAAACCCCGGAGATCTGCTGCTAGTCAGAGTAATTAGGGATTTGTGGTAGTGATTATTTGAAATATTTCTGTGCTGCTTCTCATAAAGTGTTCCTGATGGGATGTGCAGTAAAATAACACACCATTTATTTTAATCCATTAAAGTTATTAAATCTAAAAAATTGTAATCTAAAATATAGGCTGCATTTAGACATCCAAACAAATAGAGGGATGGATACCATGATTTGCTGGTGTGAGGAGTCCAGATTTTGCTTGCAATCCCCTCTCTCCAGGTGTCCCTTCTGTGTTCTGACCCTGGTATAGTCGATGAGTAGCAGGGCCTACATGAACTAATCAGCACGCCAGCTGAGAGGCTGTGCTGAGGGTGGGGAAGAAGGTGAGATCAGCCCCTCCTCCCTCTTCCATAAGCAGTAATTCTGATGATGCAAGAGGGCAGGTTTGCTGCCATACTGCCTTATATTGAATCAGACTGTTGGTCTATTAAGGTCAGTGTCATATCTATATTTATAAATCTGAAGGAAAACAAATACCTACCTGTAAGTGGGTGATAAACGAAAACCTTTGCCGCTGGAAAGGTTCACAGCCCTCCCATAAACACTGCCCTGGGTAGACATCTTTTCCTCCATGCTCAGTTGCAGCATGATAAAAAACCTGGGAGGGTGTTTGAAACCACCTGGAAAACGGAAAAAGTTTTAAGTCTGCTGAAGGAGGAAAACTATTTGCCTAACGTTTTTGCTGTTGAGTCAACAAAGACAAACTTAATCTGAAAAATAACAAGCAATTATTCAATGTGATAAAAACACATGTTTCAAAATTCTCCTTTCTCCTTTCCAGGATCACTTGCATAATCCTCTATACATCCTCTATACATCCAGTCGATCCAGGCGGGGGAAGCCGTGTCGGTCTGAAGTAGCAGAACGAAGTTTGAGTCCAGTGGCACCTTTAAGACCAACACAGTTTTATTCTGGGCATGAGCTTTAATGTGCAAGCACAGTTCCTCAGATACAGTGAAATGGAACTTACCAGCCCATACATATAGGCTGAGGTCCACAGTAAATAGCATACAACATAATGAAGATATTTATCAGTATCAGGAATAACAAGCTTTCTTTGTATGGTTACCATTTAACATAATGAAGATGTTTTAACAGATGCAAAAACCAAACAGAGATAACAGGTTAAGTCCACATAGTCATTATTTGTTTGGGTTCAATAGCAGTAGTAATACATAAATCAACCAGCGAAAAGAGTCATCTTTTTGAAGCCTCTACAGATTACAGAGTTTGGGGGTGATAGTGTTAAAAACTGCAGCACCAAGCCCTTAAACAGAGGCTTGAATAGGATCCAAATGCTTGGTCAACTTTTGACATGTGCCGCTATTATGAGTTCCTATATTGGATAGCAAGAATTCACACTGAACATATGAAAGGGTGAGCCCTTTGGGAGACACATGAAGATTTAGATCATGCCCCAAAATACCAAATGGGCAGTTCAATCCAACCTAACAGCGACAAGGGTATTGCAGGAGATGCCAGGGACTTTGATTGGGTTGGGAAATTCTCCACCATGCTCAGGGAGGGGTATTATATAGGCAGGCACCCACACCAACAGTAGCATAAAGTTTCCTCCCTGCCCCTGGCAGTAGGGGTGAACATTGAGGCTCTACATGAAAACAGCAATTCCATCCTCCTCACAAGTAAATGGTATGAACGGATTGCAGTGGGAGGCTTCTATTAAGCAAGGTGCCCTCAGAGTTGTCATTAAGGGCAAGCGTTCAGCTGTGGTATTCTGCTTTGTCTCCCATGTTCAGTCACACACACCCCCCCTCCCACAATACCACTTTATTCCCAGGAAATATGCTTTCATGAGCAGAGACTGAAAAAGAAGGGAGGCCATTCCCACTTAAAATAAGGACTTGTCCCTTGACAAGATCATTTAATTTGTCTTAAAGCTTGGGTTTCAGCACTAACCAAATAGCAAACCTACAGTGTTATCTTAAGCAGAGTTACACCCTTGTAAACCCAGTGAAGTTATTGGCCTAGAAGGTTCAGTTTAGGTATGTGTGTTTGGATAAAACCAAGCCAAATATATATCTGAAAAATACCTTATCACTATTTTTGGATATATTTAGGTCTCCAGATGATAATCTGGGATTTTCCAAAATCCCAGTAAAAGGGTTGCAAAAAAATCCCAGAAATAATTGGGATTAACTGGAAGTATTGGGAGCCAGAGTTTGAAGCCTCCCAAGACTGGTTCCCCCACCCCCCCTTTCCTTTATTTTCCTGGCTGGATTCTCTGCTTTTACATTTACTAAACTTGCAAGAGCCTTCCTATTTGTTTGGCTTGGATGATTCTTGGTTGTATATTGGTGTGGATTCACAGGTGTTATATTTTTAATCACTTTTTCCCTATATGAATTGATGGAGGATGGCTGGGGACACCTTGTTTAGGGGCCCATAAAATTAAACCCCTTGGTCCAATTCACTTTAAAATTCATGTTTTTTTAAAGGACAGGGACCAGCAGCTCCCCTGCAATTTTGGGGCCAGTAGCTTTAAAAACAGCCCCTCTGCCCCCCTCCCCCATAAATATTCCCTATAGGGAATAATGGACCTGAAAACCACACTGGTCTTTGGAACTGAGAAACTGGTATTTTTTTGGCTATCTGATATCCCAGATATGAAAAATTCCCGATTTTTTTAGTTGCACATCCCTAGCTCAAATCTGCTTAGAAGTGTTCCGCCCGCCACATGTGCTACTCTGTGAGCAACACTTTAATGAGAACCTTACAGTTTCTTGTGCATACAGGCAGAGATGATCTCCTGCATCTACAAAGATAAGAAAACCCTCGGGAGGAAAAAATAATATGCGAATCTGTCCTGCAGAGAGAACTACAGAAATTATCGGTGATGTTGCTGACAAGTATGTGCATCACATTATGCAAAACTAGCAACTTGCAATGCAGCATAAAAATGTAATTAACTCCACCAAAGAGTACTTACTTTTTACAGGATTGCCAAAGACACATGAAATTTTGCCCAGGTTTTTTCACTTGTTCTACATGAGGACTTTGTACAGTATATGTGGAAGGTGGCAAACTGACCGGTGCACCTTGGACTTGCATTGTTGGTACCGGCGTGACAGGTGTGCTCTGTGGAAAAATTTAAAACAATACAGATTTAAATACCCATTTTACAGTTTCATTTTGTTTTATACAGTTTTATTTAACAATGCTGTATTTTACTTTTAAAGCAGCAGCCCTCCCCGATAATGGGTGTAACCCAAACTTCATTATAATAATCAGTTCTGCTATGGGAGGCAGACTTGCAGCCAGGTAAGTTAAATTAAGAGTGGAAATTTACTCCTACAAAGGTTCAAACTTTGTGTAGTCATACCCCCCCCCCCCCAGCACAGAATCACATACAGTTTTTACAAACCTTTCTGAACAGAAACAAAGTGACTGGGCAATCTAACACACTTGTCTATTATGTTGCCATATCCGGCATCATTTCCATCTTACCAGCTTAAAGCATGAGATGCAAAGCCATCACACATTTTTGACCTTGTCAACTGCCTCTAAAGAATTCTAATTAAGCATGAATAAGCATCACTAACAGATGCCACAACACATATGAATATGTTGATATGTAAAGAGGCTGCCTTGAGTACTTAAGAGTAATGTCTGGTCTTCACATTCAGAAAAAAAATCACATGCTACAGCTCTCTACAGTACCTCTTCAGAATGAAGGTGGAGGACCGCATGTTTGAAAATTCCCTTTCAGAGATCCCTCCTGTAAATTAAAAATTATCCTCTGACTTCTGTGCTACTTGCCACACACACAGGATTTTTCAAAAAAAGAGAAACAGCTTTTGAGCATGAAGTCTCAGTGGGCACAGTCCCAGGAGGATGGATGGCATCATGTTGGGGGGGGGGGGGGAGGGGGGTTGAAGACCAAGATTGGCCTTTATATTCAAACAACCTCTCTTGATGTCAGCAACATAAACAGTTCATGTTGTGGGCATGGATATTGGTTATTGGTTTAGAAAACTTTCACCTATTTACAATGTTGTCAGCACGCTCTGATTCTACCCAGTTTTCTTTGTGATGTCAGAGGACCCATGACAAGTCATATAATAGATATAAAACAAATCCTTCATAGTACAAGATGTAAACAGAATATTAGTCATTAAAAGAAAACCAATCATAACCATTTTTTTAAACAAACAGTAACTTGTTGTTCCAATTAATATTAGGAAAACAGCTAATGGATGGGCATAGGAAAAACAACATTTGAATTCACTGGTAGGAGAACAGCTACTTGCCCCTGACCAGCTTTCCTTGTATAGCTGTTGATAGACAATTGACATTTTCCAAAAGGGAGAAAGGCAGCAAATAATGTTTTAAATAAATAAATACATTTTAAATTCATTAAATAAATGCATGTTATATCAAAATCCAGTCATCAAAGAGTCAAACAACAAGCTATCTCATAAAAGGCAAATAAATACCTCATGTATCAAAAGGGGTTAATTCTAACTGTAGGCCTTACAAGCATCCAGACCTCTCTGAAAAGGATTTTCTCAAAGTTTGGTATCGGAAGAAAACCAGCAGAGGACCTCCAAGCATTTGCAAAGGGCATCTACATCCCCCCTCCCCCACTGCTTCCTCTTTCCCCTTCCTTAAATCCCCTACAGCCTCTCCCTTTTCCAGCTTCCTTCTCTCCTTCCCACCCACCAGCCAACCTACCTTTGTCTGCCCCTCCCATCTTTACCTCTCCCTCCTTCCCTCCCCCAGGCAGCCTCTCCCTAGAAAACTCTTTACAGTGCCAGCCACTACCCCAGTTGTGTAGCGTCAAACCTGCAAGAACTTGCCAGGGACCCCTCATGTTCCTCTAGATCACACACCCCATACTCTTCCATCCTTTCCTTCTCCTTGCAACCCCCATATCCTCACCTTTCCATGCTTCCTTTTCTCCTTCCCATCCAGTCACCAACTTTTTACCTGGCCCTCATCTCCAACTATTTTTCTTATTTCTTTATACCCCATTTCATTTATATCCCATCTTTCTCCTGTGAGGTAGTTTAGTCTGAGAATGTGTAACTGGCCCAAGTTCACCCAGTGAGCTTCCATGGCAGAATGGAGATTTGTGGGTCTCCCAAACCACAGCTTGAAATTCTAACCACTACACCACACCAGCTTTTGTGGGGTGACTGCTGCTGAGCAGCTGGGTCTGGATGAATCAGGCAAGTCCGGAGGCACTAAGTCACCTGATAGCTGCTGCTTGGCCTGGCCCCCATAAAACCTCCCTTAAAGGACAATAGAGTCCTGGAGAGGGCCCAGCCCCCTTCCCCTGCCTTTTACTGACAGAAACCAAGGCTGGCAGTCCTTTTGTGGTTACCTAGCAGTGGCCACTGAAGGAATTTGTTTCTTAAACTTTAGAGGCACTGCTTCTTTTATTTGGGGGGGAGGGGGGCTTTAACCACTTGGATTTAAAAAAAAACCAGTTCCAGTTTTTCTGTAAACTCAGGGCATTTTTCAGGTTTGTAGAAAGATCCATCTTGACTGTCCAGGGCTCCAGTTTCTAGATCTAAGTATCCACAGATTTTGCCACATTGATATATTGATATATCTTTAATCATACTACTTTGATGAGATTACTTTATATCATGACATGTAGTAGAACAATACCAAAATACTCAAACCAACTTAAAAGCAAGTTTCAGCACTCTATGGTTATTTAAAATAAGTTATAGAATGCACAGGATATACTCCGAGCAACAACAGGTACAACAACTAGGGTAAAACTAACTGCAATCAGTATAGAAATAGTTATAAACAGTGGAACTGAATTGGCTACCTGGCATGAAAGTTTGTTGACAATAGATTACTGAAATTTAATTCTCAGTACAGTCATGTTGTTCAGAAGTGAACAACAATCAAATGACAAGTTTAGGAGCTCCATCTGTGGAGTTCATTTGCTTTGCAGACAGCAACACACTGTGCTTCCTGGAGCTATGCACCTGCTTCCTGATGTAAAGCAATTTACCCCACAGATCACGGTGAGACAACAGCCAATGTTTTGGGAACAGCTTAAAGTTTTACCAACTTGCTTTCTACATAAGCTTGTTTAAAAATAATGGGTTGTGTGTTTTTTGTGAAAATGGGAACTGAGGCAGCCAATTTTTTAGAACTCTAAAAATAACGGATTTTTCACTTTTGGGAAACTCAGAGCAATTCTATTAAATAACCTCCCCAAGTCACTTAAGAAAGCTCAGATTTTAAAAGATCATAGGTGATCAAATTTCTATTTGTTCTTCAGCCTTTCATTAAATCCTATACTGCTAAGGAAGTAAAAACCCATACAGAAAAAGACACAAAGGGGAAAAGGTAGCTATGAAAATACATCAATCGCCTCCATTCTGAAACCTGCAAATGATGAGGCCACAATTACTAATGTAGCATAAATGTTTCTTTTTTCTTTATACCATAGCTTCCTGTTTAAACACAGGCAACTGGACCAGGTAGTTTCCCAATATGCCAAAATCCTATTTGATTAAAATAAACCACCTGTTTGTTAATGTTACCGAGCCTCCACGGGCCAGCTGCTCTTCATAATAGAAGAACTGCATTGGCCCTGCCCAGACTGTTTACCATCTGAGAAAAATGGACTGGATAAGATTTGGTTAGGATAACTGGTCACGCAACTTAAAACAAACAAACAAGTGAGTAAAGCTTTTGCAGAAGAAAGCAGTATGAAATAAGAAGACATAGGCCATCAAACTGTGAGTGTGTACATACACAGAAACATGGTTCCCAAATAAGTCAATTTCACATCAAGTTCTAGCATCATAATAAAGTTGGTCCCAACACACACTTCATGTTAAGGAAAAACAAACACCCAGCAATAAAACCATCTCTCATTCTCAACAGAAGAAAACAGTTAATTACTGAGTTAGAGAGGCTTTATATCCATTAAAACAAGGAAAATAAAATTTTGCTTCTTTTTTTAAAAATTCCATTGGAAAGCTCAGAATGAGACTTCTTCAGGTATTTCAGAACACCTGGGCAGTATTTGAGTTAAGACCTGATTCCTGGCCTTACTTCTCACAGTGAAAAGACTCTAAACAAGGACCCCTCTGCAAACGTCAATGGATGGGACTGCTCACATGGGGGGAGGATACTTCCTGGAGTACCCTGGACACAGACAATACTGAGGTTCATAGGATAAAACCAAAATCTTGAACTAGGCTTAAAAAGCAACTGACAATCCATGCTACTCATAAAACAGCTGTGATGTTTGGTTCTTCTTGTCTGTCTTGGTCAGGAAGTGGGAGGCTGCATCTTTCAGATCAACTCTATCGCCAGCTGTGTCTTTCAGACAGTCTTCAGAAGGTAGCCTCATTTGAAGTGCACTGCTGTAATTTATCCAAGAGTTTATAATGGTATGGATGGCTATTGCAAGATACAGGGGCAACATCATCAGTTCCAAGGTGATCTTGGCATGGTTCCCTTCCAATGTAATAACACTGGATATGCCTCAACACCCAAGATCTCCTCTATAAGTTCAGATATGATGTCTATTTGCCTACTGTTTAACAGTAAGTAAACTTAAGAGAATTCCCAGTCTATCACTGATCTCCAACACAAGATGCACTATCAAAGCTGCATTAAGTCTGCACTGGATAGCTATTAAAACAGATGCTACCCCACAATTGCAACTGTCATATCACTTGGTGTTGAGCCATGACCACAGCTTGGAAAAGCAGAGCCAATATAGGCCCAGCAGCAGCATCTTTCCAAGTCTTACTAAAAGAACATACTCACAGAAGTACGGGTAACAAATCACAGTTTGCAGAACAAAAACATCACATCAAAGAACACTGCAGTTCCTAATAAGGCTTGTCAAAGTTTGGGTGTCCAAAGCACAAATGCAAAAATGCTCCTTAAATACATTGCTTTTTCTATTAACAATTATTCAAATACATCCAAAATGCAGAAAAACAGCCCCTTTTCACATTTTATCAGTGACATTTAAGTAGCATATAGATAATTCAGACAGCAAGGATTTAGTAAGAATTGGAGGTGTATACACTTATCTTAGCACAGATTTTCCTGTGCCACTTATACATCATGACATCATTACATATATTTCCTGACTTCAATCCAAAATGGGGAAACTCGCTGATATTTTTAAGACAGACAGATAGACAGACATGGTAGCTAAGCAATAATAAAAATGTTAAGAAATAAGATTATTTGAGCACATTAAAAGTTCTCTCCTAGTTTTCATTTTTGTCTTTTGTTTAAATACAGCTTCAAGGTGAAGATGGAAATTAGGATAAAGGAACCAAACTTTTCGTTTTGTTTCTAAAACAGCAACATAATCATGGGTGACCAAACAAAATTTGTTTATGAGCATTCCTGGAAATAAAACACTACAATGTATAAAATAATAATATACTATAAAAATCATAGTGCAACGATTTCAAGACCTGTTATTTGCTTTTTATCAGTTTACAATGCCATATGGTACAGACTTCACAGTTTTGAATTAATCACTGTTATTTTCTACAACATATTTGAATTTATTATTGCTGTCAGCTAAAGACCATCTCAGAAGGATGAAGACAGAAGAAATTACTAATTCAAACACAATATTACAAAAATACAGTACTGACCAAAGTAACTGAAATATACCCTTACTCATAAATACAGAATTATTTTAACTCATAAAACTATGAACAAAAGCCAGAAACTAAATCAGAATACAGAGAATAAACCCTTTATTCTCATCACCATGTTTGCTCAGTTTCTTCATTCTAAGCCACATCATCCTTTTTTATTAACTATCATTGACATCACTACAATTTTAAAGGTCAAAATAAACCTCTCTATCAGTCAAGAAACGAGCGCCAGATCTTCTAAAGTAGTCTCATGTAGTAACTGTAAGTAATGTACAAACAAAGGAGTAAATAACATGGAGCAGTGCAGAAGACAGTAGAGGGTCTCCACCACCCATGGTTAGTAAATGCCGTATCTTACTGGCACAGTTGCCTGTGCTGTCATGTCTTGTCTGTCTAAAACTCAAAAAGACAATGGCCTGTATTTAATCATATTTTGAAAATGGGAGCTTAAATTTTCTAGAGAGGGCAGAGATCTCTCCCTCCCATTGCAGAACTGCCCTATGCTGTTCCTGAAGTACTCCCAGAACAAAATTTCAGCAGGATCAATGGGGTGGGGGGCCTGGCAAAAACCATTGTGCCTTTTTAAAAAAACATTTAAGGGAACCTACTTTTGCTTGTGAGGTTGGATACAGGCCACTGATTGCAAACAGAATGATGTGCAAGTTTCTTACAGTTTAACAAGAGAATACAATTCATTAAGGCTATGATGCCATACTGCAACACGTATGTTGTCCTATAGTCAGATCAGGGCATATTTCAGTACCATGGCACTTGGTTTAGACCAAACATCTGGCTCTGCCCTTTTAACCTTGAAGTTATGTCCAAGACAGATAAAACTGCTCCAGAAATCTACTGCATTAAAAACCAAGAGCCTTTCATCAGAGCATCTTACTCCATTTGTTCTCAAAGATCTACGTTAAGAAACCTGTATTTCTCCAGTTTAAACATTAATTTTATTTATTTATTAGATTTCTATCCCGCCCTCCCCACCTTTCGGCAGGCTTAAGAAAGGACTTATCAACTATTGTCCTTAAATAGATCCTCAGGAGTACTCTAAAGGAAGCAATTCATACTCTGTAAGAAATTATTCTGTATCACTGACTCCACAGAATTAAAATCCGTAATTCCATTTGTCGTTTGCGTGCAAGACTTAGCTAATAAATACAAGAAAGGATGTAAGAGCTCTTCTAGATAACACCAAAGGTTCATCTTGTCCAGCATTCTGTTTTGAATAGTGGCCAACTAAATACTTCTGGGAAAGCTACAAGTGGAAACTAAAGGCAACAGTCCTCCCCACCCAACTAGGTATTCGGAAGTTTCCTATTTCTGAACCTGAAAGTAGTGATCATGCTTGATAGCAGTTGATGCATCTGTCCTTCATGAATTGTATCTGGTCCCCTTTTAAGCCCTCTAAAATCAGTGATCAGCACATGGACTGAAGGAGTGAATTCTGTAAGATAATAATAAGGCTGTTTGAAAAAAAACATTTCCTTCCGTTTGTCCTGAAATTACAGGTTCTACCGATCAGTTTCCCTGGGTGTCCCATGTTCTAGTTTTACAAGAAGTGAAAATAAATCTCTATTATTTTACTTCATAACATAATATTATAAACTACTACCATTTTCCGTATGAGTTGTCTTTTTAGCTAGCTCAATTTTTTTCAGCCTTTCTTCATATAGAGAAACCCCCTATCCATTGCCTTTTCTTTGTTTCTTCTAACTCTACTATTGCCTTTTTGACATGGGATGACCTGAGCTGGTTTTCATTGCAACTTCCAATATCACTGTCATTCGAGATGCCAGCAAGGCATATGTCAGGTTAGCATTTCTGCCCCATTATGCAACACTTTATATTTACTTACAATGGCTCTATTTTGACATTTTGTTAGCCACTCTCACACTTGCATTTTCATAATAATGAATTTGTTGTCACCTACAGACCTTCACTCTTGACTCAGGCCATTTATGTTTAATAGCATGTCATAATACGGATTCAGTAACACTTAATTCCACTATGATAGCCGCCTCTTTAGAGCTATCCTTTGCTTCCTACTCTGCTAGACATTTTTACTATATAGCAACACATAATTTTGCATGTTCAAAGAACTCTTAGCTGTACGATGTCCCAACTCTGAACATGTTAATTTTTAATGTATCATTATTCTAGAACATCATTTTGTCACCTATATGTGACAGCAATTAAGACCAGCACAATTCAATTTTGCTCCTGTCTACTTGGTTAATGGATTCATTTGCTCATATCAAAGGCACATGAAGCAGAGCAGAGCCTGAGACAGCCTCACAGCTTGACTTTTACACTTTGAAGATGCTTGCTGCAGATGGTGTTGCAAACAAAATAACCCCTCCAATATTTAAGTGCTTTTACTTCATCTTACTATGGTCTCTCTAGATGAGTATTTCCCGACCTGTGGATTGAGAACCAAAAGTGGGTTGCAAAGCTTCTGAATGTGGAACACAGCCATCCATCCCTCATGGCCTCTTCTGTCCTTTGCATCCTTCTCTTTCTCTCCTCTTCTTCTTTGCCAACTCCTTTGTGACAGTAATGAAGAAGGAAAAGCTGTCTGGTAGCTAGTAAATACAGGTTGCTTACCTGTAATTGGAGATCTTCGAGTGGTCATCTGTGCATTCACACCTCTGGGATTAAGTGCGCCTGCGCCGATCCCGATCGGTAATCTTCAAAGCCTAACGGATTTTCGCGCCAGCTCCCCGGTCACGTGCACATCCCACTGCGCATGACCCGGGGAGAGGCACGAGGATCCCGCCAGTTCCTTCTGACCGCTGCTAACAGCCCCAAGGAAAAAAGTGAGGGAGACCGAAAGCAGAGGGGAAGGAGGGCGGGTGGTGTGAATGCACAGATGACCACTCGAAGATCTCCAATTACAGGTCAGCAACCTGTATATCTTCTTCGTGGTCTCTGTGCATCACACCTCTGGGAGAATAGCGAGCAATAAACACACCACATACCTGGAGGTGGGTGCTGGAGGTCTCACATCTGAGCTGCTTGCAGAACTGCATGGCCCACCACAGTACGCTGATGGACGCGGACATCTAGGGCGTAGTGCTTCACAAACGTGTGAGGGGACGCCCACGTTGCAGCATTGCAGATGTCTCCCAGGGGAATGCCCTTGAGGAATGCTGTGGAAGTAGCCACGGCTCGAGTGGAGTGTGCCCGGAGGGACGCCGGTAGTGGCCTTTTGGCCAGAAGATAGGCGAGTTTTATCGTCTCAACTATCCACTTCGAGAGTCTTTGAGACGACAGTTTCTGTCCCTGCCTGAGCAAGGCATAAGAAATGAAGAGAGCTGGAGACTTGCGAAAGGATTTTGTCCGGTGCAAGTAGAAAGACAGGGCTCTCTTGATATCTAAAGTGTGTAGGCTACGTTGCGTTGGGTCCTGGGGACCAGGAAAAAACACCGGCAACGTGATATCCGCCCCTATATGAAAGTCCGAGACTATCTTAGGCAGGAAAGCGACATCTGGAGCCAGAGTGACGGCATTATGATGAAACGTGAGGTACGGTGGGTCGCAACGGAGCGCCGAGAGCTCACTCACGCGTCGAGTAGACGTGATGGCCACCAAAAACGCAACCTTCCACGACAAAAGTTGAAGGCTGCATGAGGCCATGGGTTCGAAGGGTTTTCCCATCAGCTTAGTGAGAACCAGGGGCAAGTCCCATGCCGGGACTGGTGTCCGCACTGGGGGATAGAGGCGATTCATTCCCTTGAGGAATTGCTTCGTTGTTGGATGGGAAAACACCGAGTAGCCATCAATCTTAGGATGATTGACTGAGATGGCTGACAAGTAAACTCGGAAAGATGAGTGACACAGTCCCCTGTCTTTACATGACAGGAGGAAACCAAAAACATCTTTAAGCCCAGCGGGGACTGAGGGCCGTCCCACAAACGCCAGGAAGGTTAAAAAGTTAGTCCATTTTGACTCATATGAACGCCGAGTGGAGAGTTTGCGTGAGTTCAGTAGAACTTGAGCAATGCGTGATTCTAACCCTAAGTTTGGATCAGCCAAACTGTCAATTTCAGTCTGGGCACATCGTGGTGCAGTACCCGGCCCCCGTGCATCCCGAGGAGGTCTGGGTCCGTTGGGAGGTGGAGATACGTCCCTCGTGAGAGACTGAGGAGCGTGGGGAACCAGGGTTGTCTCGGCCACCATGGGGTGACGAGAATTGCCCACGGTCGCTCTGCCAACAGTTTGTGGACTACTCTCGGTATGAGAGGAATCGGGGGAAATAGGTACAATCGTTTCCCCGTCCACTGGAAGAGGAGACCGTCTCCGAGAGAGGTCGGGTCCGTTCCTGCTCTGGAACAAAATAGGTGACACTTCTTGTTCTCTCAGGAGGCGAATACATCCACGGATGGATGCCCCCAACGGTCGAAGATCGGAGTCAGGTAGAGGGGGTTCAGTTCCCACTCGTGCAGGGATGCTCCTCCTCTGCTTAGGAAGTCCGCTTGGACATTGAGTAGTCCTGGGAGATGAGTCGCTACCAGGTGAATATCTAGTGCCTGGCACTCGTCCCAAAGCTCTATCGCTAACCGGCAAAGTCCACGGGAGACTGTCCCACCGTGGTGGTTGATGTAAAACATGGTGGTGGTGTTGTCTGTAAGGACAGTCACCGTCTTCCCCAACAGGGATTGGCGGAAAGATCTCACTGCGTAGAGAACTGCCAACAACTCTAGGAAGTTGATATGGTTGTGTGCCACAGAGGGGTGCCACCTGTTGCCCACACCTACACCGTCCAAATGAGCTCCCCAGCCCCATAGGGAGGCGTCCGTAGTGACGGTCGCTGAGGGGGGTGGAAGCCAGAAAGGTGCACCTGAATGTAAATTCTGGGGCACAAGCCACCAATTCAGGGTCTCTAGGACCTGGGTCGATATCTGAAATGGTTTGGAGAGGGAATGGAAGTTGGGGCGGAAACGCCTCAAAAACCAAAGCTGCAGTGGTCTCATCCGCAATTTGGCGAAGGGGATTACTGCTGTTGTCGCGGCCATCAGGCCTAGCAGGCGAAGGATTTGTTTGGCTGTAGCCTCCTTGGTCTCTTGGATAGACAGGAGAAGGGAGACTATATCCGCTGCTCTGTTGGGGGGTAGGAACGCTCTGCATTGCAGGGAGTCCAGGATAGCTCCGATAAACTGAACCCGTCTGGAAGGGGTAAGCATGGACTTTTTGAGGTTTATCGTCAGCCCTAGTGATTCTAGGGTACGAAGGGTAATAGAGATGTGGCTCTGTAGTTCCGTCGTAGAGGGGGCGACTAGAAGCCAGTCGTCCAGGTAGGGGTAAAGGTGGACACCTTGAAGTCGCAGATGTGCCACTACTGCTGCCATAAGCTTCGTGAAGACACGAGGAGCTGTAGAGAGGCCAAAGGGTAGGGCCTTGTACTGGAAGTGACGCGGACCGACCATGAAGCGTAAGTACGGTCTGTGCGACAGGTGGATCGTCACATGGAAGTATGCGTCCTTTAAGTCCAGCGTCACCATCCACGCGTTGGCTTCCAGCAGCGGTAGGATGGTCTGTAGAGTGGTCATACGGAATTTCTTGTAGGTGATGAACGCATTGAGGTTCCGCAGATCCAGTATGGGACGGAGTCCGCCATCCTTTTTTGGGACCGTGAAATAGCGGGAGTAGAACCCCCACTGAAGGTGGTTTGTTGGTACCTGTTCTATGGCATCTTTTGAGAGAAGGGTTTCGACTTCCGACGATAGGGTGTCGGAGGGGTGTGTGGTTACGAAGCACGATTCTTGTGGTATCTGGAAAAATTCTATTCTGTAGCCTTCTGCTACGACCGACAGTGCCCATTTGTCTGTCGTGATACGTTGCCATGCTGGTAGAAAGGGTGATAGACGGGTGGGAAGATCGGAGCGAATGAGGGAGTCAAAGACTCTGCTTGTTCGGTTTGGGTGGCTTAGCCTTGGAAGCGGACGGGAATCGTGGCTTGTGGCCATAGGGTTTCTGTTGATAGGCAGTAGACGACGGTCTCTGCCATTGGGGTTCAGTGGGAGATCTTCGCGGTTGC
Organism: Lepidodactylus listeri; assembly: GCA_029233225.1. Taxonomy (NCBI): domain Eukaryota; kingdom Metazoa; phylum Chordata; class Lepidosauria; order Squamata; family Gekkonidae; genus Lepidodactylus; species Lepidodactylus listeri. The sequence continues at coordinate 71,384,730 of JARCFY010000008.1, forward strand.
TGTTTGGACCAAGATCTCTGCCATGTCTTCTGCTTCTGTTGTCTCGATTGTGAGACACCCAAGTTACGAGATGTCTTAATGCTCTTATCTAAATCATGAAGGACTGTGTCCGTTGTGGAGCTGAATAGTCCTTCACCCTCGAAAGGGAGATCTTCCACCAAGGACTTTGTGTCTTGTGGAAGCAAAGTCGACCTCAGCCAGGCGTGGCGGCGAACGGCGACTGCTGAAGTGAGTGTCTTGGACGTGACGTCCGCAGCATGCTTCGATGCGTTAAGCTGGTGCTTTGCTAGCACCATGCCTTCCCTCTGGATCTTCCTAGCAAGGCGTTGCTTATCCTCAGGAAGATGGGCCAGAAGTGGTGTCATCTGCTCCCAGATGGAGTATTGGTACCTGCTCATGCAGGCTGTGTAGTTTGCCGTTTTTATGCCCAGTGCACCAGCTGAATAAAATCGTCTCCCGAAAGAATCTAATTTCCGTCCCTCTTTGTCCAAGGGGGAGGAATGTCCGCTATGGCCCTTGGCCGAGGGGGTCACTACAACCGAATTGGGCTTGGGGTGGATGAATAGGAATTCTGCCCCTGGCTCTTGGAGCCTGTACATGTGGTCTAATCTCTTGTTGGAGATTGGGGTTGAGGAGGGGTGGCCCCAGGATTCTTTGGCAGTGCTCAAGAGCACCGAAATTAGTGGCAACGCTACCGCGGTGGATGTATCCATCTGTACGATGTCGAAGATGGCATCGGTAGCGGTGGGGGTTGGCTGGACCGTGGCAAGTGCCAGGGAATGGGCCATTCGTTTGATAAGCTCTCCATAGGATTTTACGTCCTCGGAGGGAGAGATTGGTAAATTTTCAGCCACATCAGGGGATGGTGACGGCTGGATGGGAGATTCATCATCGGATGATTCGGGAGATTCGGGTATCGAATGGTCGGAACGTTCAGAGGGAGACACAGGGGTCGACGGATCTGGTTGGAAGGGAGGGAGGTCGACGTCGGGCGAAGTAGGTATCGGCATCGGTGGTTTCAGTATCGGTTTCGGTATCGGAGTCGGTGTCGGTCTCGGAGCCGGGGGATCTCGGCATCGGGAGACTCTTGACGACGTCGATTGGCGATCCCACTCCGCCGGGTACCACTGTGGAGGTGGCGGGTAGGAGGAACCATACAGGTATCGCCATTGACGGACGTCCCACGGCACCGAAGATGGAGGGAGGCGCCAGTCTCGCTCACCTTTCGGTGCCGGCAGCGGGTCGGGCCCGGTCTCGGGACTGCTGTGAGGGATCTGCGTCAGCTCGATGTCGGGTTCCGAATCTGTGAGCTGGATGGGTCGCGGCATCGGGGAGGCGGGGCTGCCCCGGGGTCGCTCGCGCCCTGGAGGGTCAAGCTGCGGAGACCCGTGCTGGGTCATGTCGGACGCGGGATGCGTCGATGAAGTACTCGAGGTTTTGTGCTTTAGCTTGCCCTTACCCTTTTTGCCCTCCTTACGCTTCTTAGCGGGAGTTCATGGCAGTGAGAGGGGTCTTTTCGGTGCCGACTTCTCGGTACCGGAGGGGCTTCGCATCGGTGGCGATGTCGGGCCCGTCGGTGCCGATGGGGATGTTACCGAGGCGTCGGCTGCGGACATCTTCGGTGACAACGCTGCTTCCAAGAGAGCCACTCTGAGTCGGGCTGCCGGGTTCTTACGAGTTTGCTTGGAGAACGCGGCACAACTCGAGCAGGAATCGACACGATGCGACTCGCCTAGGCACAACAAGCAAAGGGAATGCTTGTCTGGGGGAGCGATTTTACTCCCGCAATTAAGGCAGCATTTAAAGAAACCCCACCGCTGGGCCATAGGCCGGGCGGGGAGTAAGCGGAGGAGAATCCGAGAGCGAGTCCAGAAAAAACAGTCCGTAGGTCAAGAAAAACAAGAAAAATCAGTCCAAAAGGCCTTTCCAAGTTGGAAAACGAAAGTTAGCTACCGACCGGAGCGGAGAGGGGATCCTCACAACGCGGCGGTCAGAAGAGAACTGGCGGGATCCTCGTGCCTCTCCCCGGGTCATGCGCAGTGGGACGTGCACGTGACCGGGGAGCTGGCGCGAAAATCCGTTAGGCTTTGAAGATTACCGATCGGGATCGGCGCAGGCGCACTTAATCCCAGAGGTGTGATGCACAGAGACCACGAAGAAGATCTTTAAGGTTGTAGCCAGAAGGGGGAAAGGCTGGAGAGTGTGTGGGAGCTGGTTCAGCACATGGAAACTGAGAGAAGAGAAAGGTGCGTGCATGCATGGGCTCTGTCTTGGTGCTGCTCCTTCAGCACCCCAGCCTCTTGTCCGGCCCCCTACCATGCCTGTCTCTGCCTGCAATGGAAGACATGTTGCACTGAGCCCCTTGCCACCCGTTTCTTTGCAAACGTCTGCTACCTCACCACATCTCCTCAACCTACCCCACTCCAGCACACCTTCTTAGTCTCTGGCTCAGTTGGCAGAAGAGATGACAAAGAGAGCCCCCCCCCCTGCTCTCAGGCAGCTGACCTCAAGATACCTTGTGAACGCTCTGCTTGGAAGAGAAGACTTTGTTATAATCCCGTCTCCTCCACGTTTGTCATGTTTTATGAATAGACTTGCTTACTGTAAGGAAGAACTCTTTACTTTCCTACTCATACAATCAGTAATGTGTGAGTAAAATCTTTCACCTTATCACAATGCAGGCAATGATGGAAGTCTACACTTCAACCACTCCGAAGGTAGTTAAAGGTGGTATAATGCTCAGTGTTAAGCAGTGTTGAACAAACAGCTGTTGAACAGCATCTACCCTCCCATGCTTGGTGGTTCTTTCCCAGTGGTAAAAAACTATGTCTGTCTTCTAAGTTTAGGTGGAAACTAGAGGTGCTTTCACAGCCTCTACCACACTAAGCCCCTTGCACTGTAACTGAGATTGAAAACTAGGCAATTTTTATGTGATTTATCAGAATTGATATTTCAATGCTGAAAGAATATATGCTGTCATGTGTGATGAATGCAACTACCTGTATTATCTACAAATGATAAGTATACACATTTTCCTGTGTTGATTAATACCCTTCTAAGGAAACCGTTGTGTGTGAAATGGCTCCCTGAAGAACCAAATTCAGTGCTTGCTTTGAGGCAAGGCTTTGACCGGTATTTTGGACCTGAACCTGGAAACAGTATTTTCCACATCCTACATTAGTTGGTATGTTTTTCTTTGCTGCATATGCATGTTGATTGATAAAAAAATCAAGTAAAATCTGTCCTGATGGTTACTAGAGTGAATTTAATAGAATCTTAGGGGGATTAAGAGGGAGTAATGGAGGACAACAGGGTGGCCAAACGTGAATGTAACTGCCATGGGCAAAGGCTATGTACCTCAGAATGCCACTTGCTTCATAGTGGGGGCAGCTGAACCCTTTGTACGATCCCTGTTGGTTTATCAAAAACATTTGGTTGGCCACTGCAGAAAATGGAATGCTGGAATAGATGGGTGCCAAAGTCATAGTTTACCCAGGGTGCCAAAAACCTTGGGCCAGCTCTGGATGGACCACTGCACAAAATAAATTTGGACATCTGGGTCATCATACCAAAAAAGTTGGGAATACTACTCTAGAGTTTGTGAACCTATCCCATTTGTTGTTCCAAGTCCCTGACTAAATCCTTCACATCTTAGTTTTAAATTTTGTCAAGCAAAATGACAGAGTAAGACCTCTGCCAGAAACACTGCCAGTTAGAATAGACAATATTTGGCCTAGATGAATCAATGTTCCAATCCATATAAGGCCCATTTGTTTTAGCATAATTTATTAACCTTTTTTTTTTAGCTAAGAAGCAATTTAAGTAAGAGTTTTACTCTGCTCTGATGAGAGGAAGAGCTTAATGCAAATATGCACAGAGCAGCAGTTCTCAAAGAACCCAGGAACCTTCATTTCCAGGTTCTCCTCTCTTACCCCTCTTGTGCAGAACACATAACGAACAGTCAACCCCCTTTCAAAGTGAATGCCAAGAAATGCATTTCCCATGGAGGACTTTCCCCATCCTCTGTACCTGAAGAATGCTCAGAGATCTCAGAATCTAATAGTTGCAGTTTTCATCTGGTGTGGCCAAGGATTTACCTCTCCAGCTAGCAAAGTCCACGTTGGTGGATTTCTCCTACTCTTTCTTACAGCTTGCTGAAACTTACTTGAGTAAAAAATTCTCTGCAGGCACTAGTATGATTACCTTGCATTTATCTGTCGTTTCCCTTAGTTCTGTGGAGCGAAGGGGAGGAGGTACAGGGACAAAGTGAAGAGCTTCTGGGATGTTTGCACACTCTAATGACTATGGAACCCCAATTAGCAAGCTAATTAAATCCACCACCTCTGTTCTCCGCAGCCAGACAGCACCCATTGGGACAAACTGTGTATATGGCAGGAGTTCCCCTACGTTTGGTTCGTTCTACCTCTGTGTGCCTACAGTGCTTCCCAGGGGCATAAAGGGCTGGTCTGGGGCAGCTGTAGTGCCTGACAGCTTGGTGTGGTATTCCTCTTTGGCACAGAAGCTTTTCCCACTAAAACTGCCCTTCCATTCAGCTCTGTGCCAATAGCCTCTAAACTGGGAATTTTAATGTGCCTTGGCCCACATTCCCGCCCAGGGACTCCAAAGGGAGCTGTCTCCCATGCGACAGGGGGTCTCTCCTACTTCTTCTTCTGGGGGACAACCAGTTGAGCCTCAGTGCCCACAAAAGACATGTGACCATCTGAGACATCATCTCTGAAGGTGAATGTCTCCAAAGCCATAGATGAAGTGGCAGCTTGAGGAAAGGTGAAGTGGGAAGATTGGTTTTCTGGAGTGTAACACTGTAAGGGAGATAGAAAAAAGTCTTTTAAAAGGACTAGCAGCCCCACAGAAGTACCCTTGGCTCCACCAAGTCTGAGAAATGCTGGCATAGTGCATCTGTACTTGCCTTCACCAGCACCTGGGCACTGGATATCATTGTTTTAATATACTTTCAGAGGGCAGCCATGTTGGTCTGCAGTAGAACAGCTAGATTTGAGTCCAGTAGCACCTTGGAAACCAACAACCTTTTCTTGGGCAAATAAAATGGCTTCACAGTTAACAGCTACTGGTAATTTTTAAAATAAATATTCCTATAAACAAGGATATGTAGACATGTAGCAAGATGTGATTTTTCTTTTAAAAAATCGACCTATCATGGCAAAATAACACTGTTATGGTCTGTATTATAATTCAAGATCTTCAATACAAGGTTTTTCTAAACCTGAAATTCCAGTGTCTGAATAGCTGAAGGAACTAGAGCTGTTGAAATTCTACTCTGAAGTAGTCCAGAAGTTAAAAATCTGGAAGAGAAACTGAAATGCTCCCCATTAGCAGACATGATTACTATGACACCACAGGTCTATTTTTTCAGGTACCGGTAATGAGGCTTTCTGCTAGTGAGCTGGACTATCACTGTTCCTTCTGCCATCACTTTGCAGGAAGACTTTTAGGAATGCAGAGATTACCATTTGGGGGGAGATGGAAGATGTAACTGCTTAGGACTGCACTGTGCAACTCACGTCAAGTTAAAAATTTTAGGCCATTTCACATCACATTTTTGTAAAAACCTACACGAGGCACAGATACAATTACACTTACTATTTCTGTGACAATGGGATCACAACTACAATTAGAAAAAAGGAAAAATCCCAGATATCTGAAATGCCCAGATTCTTCCCTGTCCCAAACAATGGGCTGCTTTTTAGAATATGTACAGTAATAATTAAGAATGCTAAGATTAAAGAACAGGGATTCCACTGTATAGAATAACCTTGATTTTTAAAGATGAAAGAAATCACTACCTACATTCAGGCATCAGCCCAAGTCTATCTGGCACAATTTCTTAAACTTAACGATAAAGAGGGAACTGGGTCAGCAAGTGGAAGAAACTTCAAACTATCTGCCATCTCCCCATCTCCAACTTCCCTCTTGTGGTAAGGATTTTCTGACCATTCTCACTCCACCACAGGGAATTCCATTTGTAATGAGGAAGGGTTGTAATATCCCAGACATGAGCACACACTGTCCAAGGCCTCTTCTCTCACTCCAGTTCAGCAGCACTCTCTCTCTCTTCAGTCTTCTTACCCTAACCTGCAGGTTCACGGAGTCCCTAGGGATGTGTTTCTGGGGAGGAGGAAAGCTCCTTTATAGTCCTAATTTTTCACTTGTCTAAAGACTTTGCCCATCTCACCTTAAAGGCCTGAGGTTTTGTAGCCTGCTAAGTGACCAGAAAATACAGTAAGGTTACAGCTATTGAACTAGACTCACATGCAGTGCTGGAGGAATAAGCCTGTGATGTCATAATCACACTAGCTGACAGGGAAATATTTTCAGTCTTATGCCAGAATTGGAGTTACAAGGCAACGTTAATATACATTTTCATGGAAACTAACAGCTACAGCAATGATTGTTGTTCCTCTAGTGATTGAGAAAACCATTGGTCCAATTACACAGCTGAGACTGAAATCTGAGATTTAGGGAAAGCTTATGTTAACAAGAATTCTTGTATTAGAGCAAATCTTTATTTTAAAGCTTCTCTGCCCCCTTCCCCTGATTTCGCAAGAGATGATCTACTTTCAAAACCAAGATACTGCCAGGGGTGGGTATGTGCATAGGGGAGCCCCTGGATGGAGCTTACTCCAACTCAGAGATTGCTCACTCTTCAAGATCAAGCAGCAAACACCTCTGAAATCAAGTGATTAGAGCCATCAGTCCTGAAATGCTAATCAGATCATCAAGCCAGCAAAGGCTATGTAAGCACAACCATGCTTACAACTCTGTGCAACACTTTTCCCTGCAATGTGTGCCTTCACGGGTAATATTCTATTTGAATGGTTTTAAAACTTTCTACATTGAATTGCAAGCCAAAGAATCCCTACATAAGGAACTCTTACTCATTGTAGGTGATTCTGGGTCATGTTCTAGGGCACAATTCTTATGGAACGGTACTGAGCTTACTGGGGCTGAGGACAGACTGGCAATGTAAAGCGGGGCAGGCACGCTTTGCAAACGGAGGAAAGGAGCACGTTCAGACATGCGCATCTGCCCGTCGACTCCATTGTGTACTTACCCATCTCCCAGTCGCTTTGCTTCCGCTTTACCCGGACACCGGTTTTTCCCGGTGTTCAGGGGCCTTCCTCCGCATGCCTCTCGCTTCCAAACAGTGTGAACTGGAAGAAGCGGGAGGCATCCGGAGGAAGTGTGAACGCACTGGCAAAAAGTTATGCGCATATGCGCATGTGCGCACATGCAAAAAACATCAAAGGAAAACAAAAAAAAAGTGCAGCGGCACGCGCAAGCCGCGCGCGCTGGCTATGCGGCAGCCTGAACGCTCCGTGGCAGTCTGAACGCTCCGTATCGCCGCTGATCCGCATTGCTCTGGCCAGTGTGAACGGCCAGCTCTGTGGGTTTTTTCCCCCGCTCCAGTTCCCTCCGCTTTGCCTCCGCTTCAGATTGCCAGTCTGTCCTCAGCCTGGGACTCAGCATCACCCTGTGTGAACTGACAGGTAATTCTAGAACACACCCAACCCTCTCCTGCAACTTAGCTTGCAGAGAATATTGGCAGCAGAGGGCAAGCTGCCTTTTAGGCATAGTGAATTGACTGAAATAATGTTTCCTAGGCAAACATGCATACTAACCACTATTGAAGTAAACTGGTTTGCAACTAAATAGAGCATATGTATAGTTTACCAACATGATCTTGAACTTAGGGCCATGCAGTGCACGTGCTAAAGAATCATTTCTACTAGAGAAAGATTTCTGTTTTGCCTTCTAAACAAGTGAGAATACTAAGCCAGCACACTTACTTGAAGGTTAAAAATGCACACTTATTAGGAAGTATTTCCAAATAAACAGATATTTCATGTAAGCTCACAGCCAGTGGGCAAAATAACTTCTTATAACATGGCAAAAGTAAATATCCATGTGATTTGTTTGCTAAAATCATAAATATTCATAATTTGAAACTGAACACAGGTAATTGTTGGTAATAAAACAGAAGTACAAGATCACTCATATGGCCTCTGTCGCCGAAACTGGGAAGATCCTGGATTCTAGTTCCGGTGATGACACGCCAGTAGTCTTTGAGTTCAGTAGGAAGTCAGATAGCAAGTTCACAAAACAGATTTTTGCCCTTTCCTACTATAGCATCCTGCACCTGCCAAAAAGCCTCCCCTGAGTTTCCATGATTTTAAAGTTTTGTATGCTGCTGGAATTTGTGGAGACAAATTAATGAACTAAATGGACGTATTTCTGGATTATCCTCTCTGATATGTAAAGGGTTTTTTCCCCAATCTTTCTCCATAGTGGAACAGAAGGGAAAATCCTTCCATACATAAAGCAGAATAATTAAAATGTATCTGCAAATGTCTATCCAAAAAAATCCTCGTATCAGGAAAAAGTATGCAATTTTACTTACAATGTAGAAGTTCTACAGAGCAGAAAGGTCCAAAGAAAAGGTAATAGATAAACAAGACCTTTTATCACATACGCGGTTTATATGTAGCCTTTCTAGTAGTACTTTGTTACTACGAAACCTGCAATTAATCTAGTCAGACCATAAGAATATCACAGTAGGATAAAGAAGATCTGTGTTAACCAGTGACCATATATGTGGGTGAAAAGGATTTGGCATTATCTATTTCACGCTCAAGTTTCCTGTCTATTTCAATAGATATACACGATTTAAAAGCATATAGAAAAATAATCTGAAATTCATTCCAGTTACTGACTTTTTATACAACATTATGTAAGCCCTATGTAAGGAATACATACTGCATAAATAAGATACCAACTGCAAAGATACCAGGTGCAAATGGAGGCAAAGAGATGCAGAGCACAGACTTGAATGTGACATAAGCAGGAATAAATCACTATAGATCTCTAAAATGCACCAAAGAATCTCTTCATTTTCAGAATAACAAAGCAGTTAAACAAAAGTAAATATAAAAGGCTCACTCATATGCATAATCAAATTACACCTGATTAAGAATAATTAATGCCAGCAAACTGAAACTCTATTTTCTCTGCTCAAACAGAAACCAGTAAAATCTACTAGCTCAGTTAGTGAATGTACAAAAGAGTTTTCTGAACATTTCAAAGCTGTCATATGGAAAGATACAAGATTTGAATGTTTACATCTCCACACAGTTGTGTATTCAATAAAGTTTGGCAAAGAATATAAATAAGTAAGACAGCTCTAAACCTACCTGCGAGACCATACTTTGCATGTATGGTATTGGATGCTGCTGCTGTTGCTGCTGCTGTTGCTGCTGCTGCTGCTGCTGCTGCTGAACAGCACTTTCTATTGCTACTTTTGCTACAGTACTTGGATCTGCACCGGCTGGCACAGCAACCATAGTCGAGCTGCAGCCAGCCTTGTTAGGGTCACTGATTGTAACAATTCTAACTCCTACTTTATTTGGGATTCCTGGAACAGTGTCCCTATCATTATCCTCTGCTGGCCTCTTTACAGTTTTGCATTCTGCTGTGCCATTAGGGGACCGAACGTCAGACGACAGGGGAGCCAGGGACCCACGAGGTCCTGAGCGCGGAACTGCTATGATTTGATGCCCCTGTATAACAGAGGCCGTCGACTGTGGCGAGACAACTACACTTGGGCGTTGCTGAGGCACATCTGAATTCAAACTTGAAGCTAGAGGTCCATTCGGTAAATCAACATTGGTACCACTAAGTTGCTGAGTTAACAGTTTTGAAGCCTCTTGTGTACTGCTTACCACAGAAGTAGTACCCAAACCTAATACAGGTCCGTTGGAAAATCTTTCCCCTTGATCACCTTTGGCAGCATCTTGTTGTGTGGCATCCAAATTCCCTTGTTGTTCTAGTGGAGAGATCTCACCATTTCCTACATGATTGGAAGTTTTGTGATTTGGAATGTTTTTGCTTAAATGGGAACCATCACCTTTTTCAAAGTCACAGATTCCATTAACGAGGGGCTTCCTCAAATCACTTTTAATTTCCTGCATGTCCGTTTGTTCAAAGTTCTGCTTTCCAACAGCTCCATTCTCACCAAAGTCTAATGATGGTCCATTACTGACCTGTGAGAACTGATTGGCCTCATTCTGAGTTTTCCCTGAGTTAGCTGGAGGTAGACTGGAGTCATACTTTCGTCCATTTAGAAGACTTCCCATTTGTGTTTCACTTTCCTTTGCATCGCCATTGCTGGTGTTTGCAGCTCCTCTTCGGCAAGAAGGGTTCTCCATAACCTCTATTTTACGCTCATGAATATGTAAACCTGTTGCCTCCTTTGCTTCTTCTTCCTTTTGGCAAATGATTTTATCTCCTTTGAATGGGGGAGCAGTAGCAGAACACGTTGATTGTCCAGCTAGAGGTGCCTGGGTAGGTGGAAGCGTTTGCACCTGAAGTCCAACTCCTGCCTGTGTTCCACTCATTGCAATTCCAGCTGGAGCAATGATCTGAGTTGCATTTCCCTGACTCACAGTTGCTGTAGCAAAACTAGTATTTGGCACAACTGTTATGGTAACCTGATTGCCAGAAGTCCCTTGGAAAATAGTTGCTGGGCTATTTGAGATTAACTGGCCTGGCAATATCTGTAAATTGGAAATAGGAACTGTTTGCACTGCCCCTTGGGGTTGGACCAATTGAACGTTTTGCTGCCCAACTAATAATGGCTGAGTGGAAGATTGCCCTTGAACGCCAAAACCCGGTGTTTGGTTATTGGCCATCTGATAAACCACCTGAGGGCTGGGAGCTCTTGCATTATTTGGAGGAGGAATCTGCGGTGCTGGGAGTATAAGCTTACCACCAGGAGTAGAAGGACCTCGTTTTGGTAACAACAGCTGTTTTATCAAGCTGGATTCACTAGGAGGAGGCTGACCAACCCCAGGGTTACTTTGCTGTTGCTGAACTTGCATCTGCACCTGCTGTTGCTGTTGGACTTGTACCTGTGGCTGGGAGGGTGCTGGTGAATGCTGCTGCTGTTGCTGCCTCTTCACTGAAAGCATCTGGCTGACAGTGGGAGGAGGTCCTTGAGTCTGAGGGGTGAGAGATGGAGATGATATTACTGTAGGGACTTGGTTATTTGAAACTGGTCCAGGAGATGGTGAGGAAGAAGGCGTTAGGTTTGGCTGCCCAGACAACTGAACAGTTTGGCCAGCTGGAATTGAAGCTGGATTAGTAAGAACAATTTGGTGAATGGCTGGTGCATATGTTGGACCTTGCTGAGCTGGCTGGCTTACAATCACTACACTTTGTTGAGGTGGTGGAGGTTGCTGCTGCTGTGGCGACTGCTGAATGGGCTGCTGTACCACTGTTGTAGGAACTTGCTGAGAAGGCAGAGGCTTTGGTGCAATATTCTGAAACCCTACCCTAGATGTCGGTGGGTTTTGGACACCAGCAATAGTAACCACTTGCCCAGGAGCAACTTGGAAATTTTGGACTGTAGTAGCAGAAACAATATTGGATCCTGAATTTGTGACATACTGCTGAGGTGCTATGATGACGGTATCTTGTTGCTGGTTACCAGCTGTGGACTGCTGAGATGATGTTTGTATAGGTTGTGATGACGTGGTAATGAGTTGTTGACCCTGTGAAACTGCTGAAGAGCATGCTGGTATGTTCTGTACTCTGCCAAATATATGACCCTGAGGGACAGCTTGTTGAATTACGGTAACGGGAGTGCCTGAGGGTATTTGTCCTGGTACCACTGCATGTAAAGGGGACTGCTGAATTACAGGCTGATGAAGCAAAGTCTGAGAGCTGACAACAGTGACTGATGGTTGTGGTCCTGTACTGCTATGATTCTGATTTGAAGTTTGTGCTCCGCCTCCTACAGCAATAGTGACAGGAACTGTGGATTGGGGAACAGTGCTCTGTATTACTGTGGCCTTGACGACTTCACAAGAAATTGGAGTTTTATTCTGTATGACAGTCACAGTCGTGTTTTGCTGTTGATGACTGTGAGCTAAAGGGTTCTGTGGTATCCTGGAAGCAGTCTGTACCACTGTAGGTGCACCTTGAATGGGAAAAGACATCTGTGTTGCCGTTAGATTTGAAGACTGATTGTTAATAGGGGTCCTCTGAAAATGGTTTCCTACACTTTGTGGTCCATGTGGGAGTCCTGTTGACAAAACAAAACAACAGGCCAAAGTAGGAACCTTGATACAAACAGTAAGCACCATTTCAAAACAAAATAATTATTATATAAAACTACATTCTTTGTTTTTTAGTTATCATTAAAGGAAGAAGTTCCGGGCAAATATTTTCCACTACAACCCAATACAGTGCATTCCCTCTTTATTCTTTTATGGTTCTCTGCAGCCCATTTTGCCCTAAACACATGAGTAAGTAGGTGCTTTTGGGCTTCATCAGAACTATGGGGAGTGAGGGGGAGGATTTAAGAAATTCAGTGCTAAGTGGTATTAACAGCTTTGTCGGACAACAATGAAACTAAACATAAACGCCCCCCACCCAGAAAAATAATTAATGAAATACTGCATTATATTGGGAGCTAGTTCATGCCAAGCAACAGAACACTGTACATTAAGCAGAACATGACCCACAATTCCCAACCCCTGCATGAATACTTTCTACCATCAGGTTTGTACATGCCTATCTGATCTGTTTACCAGCCTTTGTAACAGAAAGGCCATAGATGCCCAATCATATGCCACATTCACGCATACAGCATGGAGGTAAAAGGAATGTGAGCCTAACGCTTGTTCTACTGGGCCAGTATGTTAACCAGTGCTGTAGCAGTCAGAATTTATGCACCATGCAATATTCACACACACACAAAAATACCTGCTGGTGAAGGAGACGGAGACACATCAGGAACAGAATCAACCCGGAGGACAGGAGCTGAAGAAGGTTGCTGCTGATAGTACATCTGAATAGGGAGTGGTATAGCCCTCCTTTTTACTCCTACCACATGAATATGTGCCTGCCCATTATTATTTGGATCCTCTACTCTCTTTACTGAATGATTTGGAAAGACAGTTCTGTTAAAGACAAGCAAATATATATTATTGGCAGCAACAACACAACAATTCTAGATTTCTAACACCAGTTTCTTATCACCATCAATATATCTAATTTTCAACATGCCCAATCATATGCCACATTCACGCATACAGCATGGAGGTAAAAGGAATGTGAGCCTAACGCTTTATGGATACTTAAATTCAGATATTGGACCTATGAACAGACAAGACAGATCTTTCTACATAATCTTTATGTTATGGCCTGGAAACAAGAGATAGAAAGGGAAAATGGGGGTGGGTAGAGAAAGGCTGCAAAGAAAGAAACCGTGGGAAAATATATGGGGGGCTAGAAAAAAAAGAGGGAAGGGGTAAAAAACAGGAGGAGCAAAGCCTAGGGAAAAGAGAGAGAGGGAGAAAGGAAGGGCGGAATAGCAAAGAGAGAAAGAGTGGGAAAATACAGGGAGCACCACAGGGTCAGGATGGAGAGAAAGAGAAAGGGAGGGAGCTATCCTGAGCAACATGGCCCATACAAGTTTCATGGATGTCCAGCTTGTTTGATCTAAATACTGTTGTAACCTTTATCCACAAAGGATGCCACTTCTGGAGGCAATGGTTGGATGTCTCAATTTCCTGCTGAAAGAGAGGGTTTTGAAAATGGTGATTATATCAGTTCTTCCCAGAAAAGGATGCTGAGCACAGTAGCTTTTAGTTTACATGTCAGCATCAAAAAAGTATGGGCATGGGCAAAAAACTGGTGTAGAACAGTTACGAGAGGAGGGCAGCAGTGTACATGAGAAGGGTGAGAGTAAAGACAATAAACAAACACTGAAAGCAAAACAGTAATGGCCCCTGGTGTAGTGTCTGACTAGGACCTGGGAGAACCTGGTTTGAATCCCCACTTTGCCTTGGAAGCTCTTGGGCTTGTCAGACTCTCTCTGTTTACCCAATCTTACAAGGCTGTAGTTGTGAGGACAGGCTGGAGGAGGAGAAAGCAATGTGATAAGCTGCTTTAGGTCCCCATTAGGAAGAAAACTGGGGTATGATTAATTAATTATATGGACCCATTAACTTTGCTCAGATATTTTTGAAACTGAGATTGGGGCAATGAATAAGTTCAATTTTCTAATATAAACTATCTCCAAAAAGAAACAGAAATGGTTTTATGCGGCACTACAGAATTTTATTATTGCTATTCAAGGACAAAATCCAAGGGCTTCAAAGCACTTTATGCCAATGTAACCCATTTTAGATGTCTCAGCAGGGTAAGACGTTTGCGTCACAGGGCTGCCTTAAATGTACAGGTTCAAAAGAAGCACTTGCACATTGTTGGCTAAAAAGTGATAGTTTTATTTATCACAAGATAGAAAGGAAAAACACAAAACAGAAGCTCCTACTGAATGTTCAAATAGCCTTTGAAAAAAGAAATTAACATGAAAATGACTTTTTTATCTAAAGTTTTAGGCCTAAGTCATACACACCGCATACTTTCCCCTTAAGTCTGAAGCTGGCAATCAGTATAAACTGCAGAACCATACACAATCCCATGATGTAGTTTATTGCAGAACTAAATTTTATCTTACCGAAGACATTTATAAAATCCAGTCGATGTTAGGATTCCACCTCGTGCTAATTTACTGCAGGTGGAGAGGTATTCAGAGTACATTTCAGCTCGGGAGACTGAACAATCTGGATTCACCTCAAAATGGGCATTCAACCTAATAAGAGAAATGGGTAACACAAAATAAACAAGATCTTAATGCTGACTACTTACAACTATTTTTAATTCTAGAACCTTAACTCAATGAGCCATTTAGACTATCACGAAATCCCTGACCACCACAATAATGGATTCTGGATGCTTCGAGGGTGCAGTCTCAGTTCACATGTGGCACTAGCTAAGCCTTCTTGGTCATGCCATTGTACTGTCCAAAAGTACTGTCCAACAATGCTCCCTCTAAGCTGTGGAGTCTTGTGAACAAAAATTCTACTTTGTGAGCTACTGGCATTAAAGATGAAAGCAAGCAATTTGACTACTGCATAAATCAGTTCACTCTGGAGCCATCCTTCCTGAGCTAAGACAAAAACGTCTGAGCCAGAGGCTAAAAAACTGTGAGCTAGCTCACACTAACTCAGCTTAGAGGGAACACTGCTGTCCAATACTACTTTAGAAGGGTTCTGAGTCGAATGGTTAGAATGGTCGGCCATCAATATGTATGGCTGTGCATATACCTCCACTTGGGTAACAATATACAAATTTCTCATTAATTCAGAGTAATTATGTATATTATATCCTAAATTAACCATAGGTATTAACTCAGGTGCAACGGGTTAAAATTAATGTGTTTCACATAAAAGGTGACCAGACAAAAATACTAAATTAATCTATAATTCATCAATATCAATATTTGTAAACCGGCCTTTATTAGAAAACTTACAGATGACTACTGAATAATGTACAAATCTGATTAACCTAACAGAACACCTGAAAATGTTTACATTCAAGAAAGCGTCCAGGCACAGAATGCAACTCATTTCACCAGGAAGGAACAACAGTTCATTTCCGTCTAAGGGCACAGTGAAAATCAAAACCATGTTGTGAAGATAGAATGTAATCCTTTTTTGCTCTCACTAAAATGGTGTAATTAAAATGCGAAGGAATGTCACCAATCTGCTCTTGAAAACAGACTCAGGTACTATGAATGAGAATATTAAAACAGAGGACTTAAATACGTTTCTCTGCCAGGATTGTATCCTAGCTCCATACTTTTATACTAAAATTAAGCAAAATGATAAATAATTCTCAACTATAAGGTGAATGTTTAAATTAACTGTTTAATATTTCTCCAAAACAAAGTTTTAACATTTTTGCTTTTGTAAGGAACAAAACAAACCAGATGATTATGTGGGAGATACAAAGACATTAATCTGAGGTGGATACCCCACCCTCCCTTCACCAATTAAATATTTTAATAGGATTACATGCTTACCATTGGCATGCAAATTTTTCACTGTCTATTTCTACTATCCCTGGTGGTGGAGCAACATGTTGTGCTGCTCTTGATGCTATGGAAAAGAAATACAAATCAGGGATCAAGGATTTTAGCAACATATGTTTTCAATTTTTTTCTTACAATACAGTGGTCTACAAATACCTGTAGTCTCATCGATTCTTTCTTAAAGACTGAGGAAGTTAGTGAATTCTGAACTCCGCTTATCAGTAGAAGCATCTGAAGCCACTTGGCAACAAACTTGGAAAATAAGTTTCGTTGTTATTAACTCTAGTAAACTTAAATATGGGAATGCCACAGATAGTAGGTATCCTTCATTCCATTTCAAACTTAAGAACAAGGTTTGTTCTTATGTAGAGGAAACAGCACAGGGCTCAATCAAGCTCCCTTCCCTTGTGTACAGACACTGTGATGCCTAATCCATGACTGCAAAAGGAGAGCTGTGCACATGACCCTCATCCGGCCCTCCCTTTCCTGTTCCCATATCAAGAAGAGAGGAGCTGGCATATTTTCTTGCCCCCTTCAGGATTCATATATTGATGTAAGGGAACATTACATCATTTTACTCAGTTGTGGTCAGCTACTATGGCTTTCATTAGGCACACAGGCCATGAAGAAGAAACTAATTTTCTTTTCATGTATCGATACTGAAAGATCCCAATAATGAATAACCAAAAAAGAAACTGATATTTATGCTTCCAATGCTTTAAAAATTAAAGTATGCATACTCTGGGGGTTGTTTGCTCTTTCTGTCTTGTGAGTAGTAAGAATCCATACTGCGTAAGTTCATGCAAAGTGAACTAGCTCAATATTAAGATTTCACAGTTAAGTCTTCTACTATTATGAGGCTATGAACACAAATATCTCAGAAAAATAGCAAAGGAAAGAAAGAAACTGAATAAACATTAGCAGGTGATACTTTTTTCATGTTTATTCAATGGTTAGGAGTTACCACAAAGATTTTTTAAAAGTTTGCAAATCTGATTTAAAAAGCTAAATAACAAGAACTTAGTTTTGAAGTCACTTTCTCTTTTGAGTATTGCCGACAGATGACTTTTGAAAAACTAGTTTTGGGAATCAGTATTTTTTCTCTCTGATCATGATTCTTAAGGCAGCACTTATATGGCAAGAGATGCTTCATAGAACATATCCAAATATTTGGCTACCACTACTACTGACCTATGGAGAAGGTTCAGTGTATTTGTGTGTGCCATTTGGTGTTACACAGCAAAAGACACAGACTATAACATGCTGTATTAAAATCTTTTTTCTTTGAGCAATACTAACCTGGGGGAGCAGGTGCATGTGCCTGCGCAGGGACTTGCTCCACTGCTTGCGGTCTAATTTCAGATAGCACTTGGTGGCTGGTACTTTGATGTTCAACAAGTTTGACTACACTAAGTGCATCAGGTCCAAACATCTGGATGTCCATTGAGACCAGACACACTAATGTATCTGAAATGTTAATAGTCAGTTATAAGTATACAACAAAGATGTAAACATTCACTAAAGTTTCATATGTAATGGTACCAAAAGTAATTTTTCTATTACTTATTTTTGGCATAATAAGGCAAACTCATGAATCTGATTAATAAAGGATCCTGAGACCAGTACTGCTGTACTTTATCTGTTCTTCAGAAGAGATTCAGTGATGTGAAGCTACAGCAAGAACTATTTCTTATTTATGTGCCAAATGGTTCAGGCCCACTGATCTCCATGAAATGCTGCTCCTGGGGAATATGGGACCCTGAAGAATGTCAGTGAAGAGGGTCTGCAGCAGAAAGGAGGTCAGCAGAAAATGTAAGTTAGTCTAGATCCAACCCATCGCACATCACTCTCCTTTTGTAACAACTTAAATACTAAAGAAGAATGTAAAAGTACAGGTTCCTTATAAGTGAGAAGTCATAGTAACTTGCATATCACACTTGGCATTTGAAGTTCTTTACAGTATGGGTTATGTTCATGCTTAGGAGGAAATGATGTGAAATTGCTCACTATGGGCTGGAACCAGACAACTGCAAGGAGAGTTCTACTCATGGAAAGGATATTATTTATTTTTATTTTTTAAAACATTTATACCCTGCTTTTCCTTGTGGTTCAAGGAGGTTTACAGCAACAGTTTAAAAACGTTTTCAGTTAAAACCAGAATAGAATAACAACCCATAAATCTCTCCCTCCCTCCCCCCCTTTAAGACATACCTGCTATTCAGACCCCTCAAAGTTTCTTTGTTGTGTTTTTTTAAAGAGTCCTGGCAAATAAGCAATCCTTGCAGCACCTCCTGAACATCTCCAAGATGGGGGCCCCCCTCACATCTTCAGGGAGCCCATTCCACAGAGCAGGAGTCATGACAGAAAAGGCCCGGGCCCTAGTCAATACCAGACAGGTCACCCTAAGTGGTGGGATAGCTCACTGATGGCTGCCTGTAGATCATAACTGGTACACGGAGAAATATGGAAGGAGACAGTCCTTCAAATATGTGGGTCCCAGGCAATGAAGGGCTGTAAAAGTCATAATCAGCACCCTGAATTGAAATCAGAAACAGACTAGCAGCCAATGTAGCTGTTTCAAAATGGCCAACACATGTTCCCAGCAGCTAGCCCCTGACAATAGTCAGGCTGCTGACAATAGTCTGGACCAATTGCAGCAATCCAGTCCTGGGGTAGCAGAAGCATGGATCAGCATGGCGAGACTGACTGAGTCTAGATAACAAGAGAGTTGGTAAACTAGATGCAGCTGATAAAAGGTACTTCATGCCAATCTGCTTTCCAAAGACCAAGGCAAGGTTCATGAACACCAAACTCTTAACCTGCTCTGAAAACCTTACTCTCCTGTGCACCCTAAAAAGCCAGGTCTGAAGGTCAGAGGACCTTTCAGAATATTGGCCAACACACCAGTTGTATGCTATAAGAATGTTTCAAAGTGCACAGAGCAGATACTCCCCTTCCCACTGCCAACCCAATGCTGCATCACATTTGGTTCCTAAGGGTCTCTTGTCTCTAAAGTGTGGCTTCTAGAGAAAGAGATTTCTGCAGGGAGCTGCAAAAAGAAGGGGAAGTTAGCAAAATTTCCTTCCCTGGATACAGCCCTAGAAAACCAGTTTTACAAATGGGAAATTGCAGCCGAGAGGCAGTGGCTTGGACATGGTCAAATGTGTATATGAAGTCAAAAGCATGACAGCGATTTGGTCCTCCTAAAAAAAAAGCCCAACTCTCTACCATCTGGACCACATAGCAACAATTTTCTCAGTTTCATATTACTTCTGCATCCTAGTCCATGATACTGGTAGCATATTTAAATTTCTCACTCACCTATGCTTTTGTCAACTTTAGCTATTTTTGTGCAGGCCACTTCCCCCATTTCAGTGAGCAGGTAGAGCACCTCAAGAGCAGATATTACAAGAAGCACATCAGGCAAAGTGAGATGACAAATGATTTCCTTGTATGATTCCTGATCTACATATTCACAAATTAAGACACCATTGTCCTCAGCTTTACAAAGATTTCCCAAGATTTCCATGCCTGAAACACAAACAGAGTATTTAAGAGACAAAAAAAATATTATCTAGCCATTCAAACTAAAATAAATAACTACGTAAGAGCTTACCCCTCATTTTTAAGAACCTATCCCTCGACATTAGGCATTTTGTAACGGTATGAAACATTAGATGAGTTGTTTTGAAATCAACAGGATCCAACAGAAGCTGAAGAGAAAAAAAAATCAAATGTTTACTTGATTTCTATATTTATAATGTAATCATTCACATAATAAAATTATAATTACTGGAGTTACTTAAAAATCCCATTCCATATTCAAATACAACACCTTGTTTGGAATATGATTTAATTAATGTGAACACTGAATTCCTATTCATTTAACCAACATTATAACCACTGCTGAATTCAGTGTCACACATGAACTTTCAAAGGTAAAATATCTCACAGTCTGGTCCAATACATATTTATTCAACAGTAAGTCACACTTGAGTTGACTGGAACTCACTTCCAAGAAAGAAATGTACAGGACTGAAATCTATAACCATTTATATTTAGCATTTTAGCTCTGAATTTGGATGACACCAGCTGTGGCTATTAGTGGAAGATCCACCTGTACTTTTTTAAGATCCCAAGGGAAATAAGCATTAAATGGACAGTTCCAGATTTTGAGGAAATTACTTTTATCCTCTGAACAGAAATAGCTGAATGCAGTGCCCTTTTCAAATGCACCACAAAGGCAGTATGGGACAGCCACATCATTTTTCATTGCATTAAGAGAGCTAAGTGCATAATGGGAGCAAGCCTGCAGAACAGTAGTTAATCCTGAATGGTGTCTGCCTTCAACTATCGTCAATGTGCAGCTTTTGATTTTAGCAAAAGGTATTATAAGCTGGGGACCTGCTAGGAATCACAGGAGAGAAAAACAATTTGAAAATCCTCACCTATTCCCTACAATATCTCCAGCAAGGATTCTATAGGTTTCCAGGGGGCTTAGCAGGCTAATTTCCACATTACCTTCCTTTTCCATCACTCAACATTCTGTGCTCCTGAAGCATATTCAGTATTTATCAGGCTTATCAATACCAGGCTTATCGCATCTCCCACCTTTTAATTAACAGAATCATAATTCTTTATTCCTGGGGTGTTCCCAAATACATAGAGACTCATTTTGCTGCTCTTGAGATTGGCATGGAGGTTAGCTACTTTACTATTTGCTACAATAATGTTTTTATTTTTTTGGTATTTTTGCATATGTGTGTGTGCACGCGCATGTGCACCCATGCCTGGAAGTCATAGTGGCCCCTGGCAACTCCTACTGGGGCATGGAAGACATTCAGAGAAGTGGCTTGATAGCTTGCCTCTGCCTCCCAGCCCTGGTATCTTGGGAGGTCTCCCATCCAAATACTTGCCAGGGTCGCCCTCCTTAGCTTCCGAGATATGACGAGATCAGGCTTGCCTGGGCTATCCAGGTCAGGGCGCTACAGTAATGTTTTAAAAAAGACATGGCCTGAATGTAGTTAGAGCATGATCATAAATTTAATCTACACCTTGGGAATTATCTCAGACAGGTACCTTTTCCCCTTGTTTTCCTTGCTAACCAAATACAGTATTTTTTGGTGTGGTTAGATGAATCTTGCAATGCAATCCTAAACAGAACTACACCCTTCTAAGTCAAGTGGAGTTAGTGGTCTTAGAAGGGTATAACACTTCTTAGAATTGCAAGGATGAATTAAAAGTTAAAGTAAGCAAATACACACACACACTTTATTTTGCTTACTTTAATTTTTAATTCATCCTTGCAACCAACAGGGATATTCAATGCCATCCTCAAGAAAGCACACAAGTACAGATTATGAAGGGAACCGCAGCATGATGGGCAGTGTTCAGAGAACAAAAACATCCATAAAAACATACTGGGATGAGACACTGATGAAGATCTTCTCTACCTTCCCAGCAGCTCCCTGTGCCCCCCAAAAACTGCTGCTGAAAGACTGTCCTGAGCAATAGGCCAGGAAGCATGAAGAGCTGCAGGAATAAGAAGGAAGTGGGCAACAGCCCTCCCCTTGCACAAGAACAACCACCTCACTGCTCAGCAATGACTTGGGGGGCACACAGGATGCTAGGGAAGATCTACTTCCAACAACTCATTCCCTTGTGGAAGTTTGGATCATTGCACACTTTGAAGAGATGTTTTAAAACCCAAGATACCCTTGGGGGAAACCCTACATTTCCTTGTTTGCTTTTCCCATGATAATCCCTGATTTTAAAACCCAAGCTCATGCCAGTTTAGAGAAGGTAGCATCTTTCACATTTGTTTCTTACCTCTGCTGCAATGTTCCCTAATGTGTCAAGCCCCAACTGTCTTAAAGAAATAAAATGACTGTGAGCAGAGAGTAACAGGAAACGAAGACAAGTACGATTAGCTGCCAACAGCTTAACATTCCCCTCCTCAAAGGAAAGATTTCGTAAGATCACTGCAATCTGGAGAACCCGCTGTCCTTCAATATCATTAATGCCCAACTTGCGTGGTGGATGAAATAAAGACTCCCATATCCAGTCTTCTGATTGAGTGTCTATTAAAGATAAAGCATTGAACTTTAATCATTCCTGCTTTGGATATACCAGATACAGTCAAATGCTTATTCAAGGTAACTCACCTTGAGATTTGTTTCTGTCGGAAATAAGGTCACGTACTTCATTATCTTCAACAATATCCTTCCAAAACTAAACAAAATTAGAAACATACATATTGATTGTCTAAAAAGTTTCTTCTAACAAGGTACTTGTCACAACTGAAAAACCCCACAGGGCAGTAACAGGAGTGTCATTTACAATATCTAGTTATACAGCAAAAGACATGGCATTACGAATAGAGTGCATTTGGAAGAGATGCTAAAGGTTCCTCACTCTTGACAGCAGCCAGGCTACAGAGTTTTTTAGCAGCTGAGCAGTTAACAGAATTGTTCACTTCCCAAACTACTCTCGTCTGTGCCCTTTTCACATAAAAGCGCATCCTGCTTTTGAAGCAAGATGTTGGCACTCCTTATTTCTTGACTATTTTCTTTAAAATGTCCAGCCCAATGTAACAGTGCTACTTTATTTCATTATAACCATACACTCAAAACCATTAAATCTTTTAAGCAGTGTTGTCGCACTGACACCAACTTTCAAAACATTTTTTAAATATATTCTAATTTTCTTTCCATTTTCAAATGGAGCCTGCATTCATTGGCTCTGATCCACAAACTCCTTCAGCTATATGAGGAGCCTTGCTAGAAAGGAAGAAGGCTTGTTCTATGAGAGGGAGACATCTCACTTGACAGAAGTGAATAGCTGGAGCCAATTCAGTGTCACTACAAGTATCATGACAAGAAAATGGTAGTGATTGACACTTGGTAGGAGGGGAAGAAACAACCCCCCCCCCCATTTTAAGTCCTCTTCCATTAATTTAAAAATCAAGAAAGAATAAATAAGGGTACACAGCAAAACAACTGAAATGGCCATGAGCCGTAATCTCTTATCAAAAATATAGCAATGGAAATAATACTTCTACAATCAGCTTAGTATGTTCCCTTATTTAAACCTAACTGCTATATAACTTGCAAGATCACTCCATCAATTAAAAAAAGGAAAACTATGATTTACAACATATAGATATTTTTAGACTCAGTGACACCAACTGGTAGTCTTGAAATACCTTTTAGCTTGTACCATGATGCTACATAGAGTGTAACACTTAGAAACAGAACTTTGGGATGCATCTAAGCTTCTTTAAAAAAATAGAATACACACTTTAACCACACTGTTCAGGCTTAAGACTAAGCAACCACATGCAGACACAATGGTCTGAGTTGATGTAATTAGCCAAACAAATTATAATTTGGTACCCTTCCCACATGCCCATCTAGGTAACGATCTGTGGCCTTCCTGACAACAGTAAACACGTGGAATTCACTGCCAAAGGAGGTGGTGGTGGCTACAAGCATGGACGGCTTCAAGAGGGAATTAGATAAACATATGGAGCAGAGATCCATCAGTGGCTATTAGCCACAAGATATAAATAGGAACTCTCAGTCTGGGGCAAGTGATGCTCTGTATTCTTGGTGCTTGCGGGGGGCAACAGTGGGAGGGCTTCTAGTGTTATGGCCCCGCTGCTGGACCTCCTGATGGAACCTGGTATTTCTGGCCACTGTGTGACAGAGTGTTGGACTGGATGGACCACTGGCCTGATCCAACACTGGCTTTTCTTATGTTCTTAAACAATGTGGGGAACCAAATGTTCCAAAGACCACAATGAAGCCCATCCCACACCATTCCCCTTATCTCTCAATAAATACACATGGGCACTTGGCATGCCAGGTTATATTCCCATCCATCCTTCACCTCACTGAGCTTGTGTTCTTCAGGTAAACAGAAGGGGAGGGATGGACAGGGATGTGAGATACTTAGACCGACCCCATTCCCGTGAATAATCCTGTATGGGGAGTAATGAGACCTTTGTTTTAACACATCTCCTTGGACAGTTTGCTCTTTTGACTAGAGTATGTTTTCATCTGTGCTTCTTGCTGTATCATAATACAGATGCTTCCAAAATGTGAGGTCTTACAGACTCCCACTGTAGTGATTCCTGCTTCTGTTTCCTTTAATTTGTATCTCCGTGTGTATGTTCGTGTGTGTGTGTTTTAATACTTTGTACATCTGATGAAGAGGGTTCCATCTCACAATAAATATGCTAGTCTTATGGTACCATTCAAGTCTTCTTGCTGTTTCAGCTACAGTGCAATAATATGGTTACTCCTCTGGAGCTTGTCAGCTGAAAAGTGGTTTTATGCTGGCATTACTATAAGCATTTGAGAAAATGTGTTCTCCCCCCCCCACACCCATTTCAGTACATCAGTATTTCCAAGACAATTAAAGCACAGGAAAATTATTGGTGACAAATACAGTTTGTTATTAACAGTGCTTCTCTATTCTTCTACCTATATTTAATTCTTATTTTATCACTTTTGACTTGTTTCTTCTGTGAAAATGATTTATTACAAATTATCAATAGCTGATTGCCTGACAAGTTTAGCAAATAATGATATATGGAAAATTTGTCTTGGTTTTTCTATTCCTCTACCAGTTAAATTAAACTGGAATTATATAAGCAGACCAAATTTAGTTTCATTATCCTTATTCTCTAAAGATTGGTTAGGGAAATGCTTGTTAAATTTTTGCACTGATTCCATAAAGTCATCACCATATATAACACAACCAATCTGTGCTACGTATCATAATTAATCAATTTGTTGTAAAATGTAAACTAATGAACAATTCTCCCACACAAAACAGAAGCTTTAGCTCATTTTGTTTTGCTGGTCTATTCATATAGCAGATCCTGCCCTCTAGTGGGGAAATCTCATCAACAAGGCTAGTTGAAACATCTATTCTTTAGAAACAGGTTGAACAGGGCTCATGATACACCTGTATTTATCACAAGCACAGATCAAAATCTTACACATGAATTTCAGTTTTTCAGCATTAGTGTGCAGCACTGCAATCTGAATGTACAATGAACAGTACACAGTGGCTTACCACGAACACTGGATCTGTCAAAAGGCTGATTTCTATGAACAAGGTGGGTCAGGCAGACCTCAGCTGAAGTTGTATGTAAAGGTGACAGCATTTACTAGCTGTTATAATTGTAAATTGTATTGATGAGAATGCAGGAGATTCTAAACATTGCCAATACCTAGTAAACTGACTGTATCCCTACAGACATTACCCATGCACTCTATTTTCACCTTAGTTTTTAAGCAGGGCATTCCTTTGAAGAGTTATTCCAGCCTAAGCATGTTGAAATAAATGAGCTTAGACTGAAGTAACTTTGCAAAAGACTCTGCAGTTAACATTCTAATAGTATTTGGCATTCTCTTTTACCAAGTCCCTTTACGCTAAAAACTCTGGGTGCTCTCTGTGTGTATATCAGTTTTCAGATTACTCTGTTTTAAGACAAAATACATCGTTGGGAAGCAAGTACAGTTCCAGTATACAGAAAACATTTCTTATAACCTTCTCTTAAAAAAAAACAAAAAAACAAGCTTTTAAAATTACCTTAACAAAATCTCTATCCGTTTTCTCCTTCCATTCTTCACCAAACACTGTAGAAAATGAACCTAAAGCTATGAGTTAAAAAGCATTAAAGTTACACTTAAAGACTGTCCATAAAGCATTGGCAGTACTACAGAAAATTCAAACACCAAGTAATTTTGCAGTATGGTAGCAAGCTAAGCTAACTGACTTCTCTGTTGCAGCAGCAGCATTACTGTCCATTAGATAAGGTAAAATTGTGCTGCTGTTGTTTTAGTTTTTATGAACTGTGCATTCCTTGTACCTGGATCAGGATGTGACAGATTACAGCAAGGACTGGAAAAGTGTCCTCTCTTTTCAAGAGCAAATCCCTTACCTCAAGCAAGTCACAATTCTAAGCCTAGATGGATCTCACTACAATTAACTAGAATTGTAGAAAATGGTTTCTTGTCAGCCTTAAAGAAGGGAAGTCAATGCTACCTATTATACATACACCATAAGTTAAACAAGTTTCTTTTTTAAAAACCCACAAAAGAAAAATTGACGCTGTCAAAAGTGAAACTGTTATGAAAATTCTGATTTTGTGCTTAAACACATTATGTGAAGAAATTAGTTTTCTTTGCATGAAGTGGTTCATGTCTCTAATTTTGATATGAATCAGCAGATGGATGCGCAACAAGTAGGACACGGCTCTAACCCTGGCCTTTTTTGAACCTGTGGGCACATTTGGCATTCTAATACAGAGCAGTGAGTGCAGCCACAACAGTTGCCAGAGAGGAAGCCCAAGTGCAGGGCAGAAGAGCAGTAATTTTTTAAAAAAATACACAGGGAAAGAGGAGTTGGAAAATAAAACCAACACTGAGGTGGCAGCTACTGCCAAAATGACATTATTTAAATCTGCACAGTGAGTTAGATTGTCACCTGAATAATCCGAAATCCTGCTGATCAAGAGCCCTACCTGCTCCTACCCAGTTTCTAAAAACACTTGGCGGGCACCAGGAAAGGTACTGACAGGCATCATGGTGTTCACAGGTAGCACATTAAGGACCCCTAAAGGGACAGGTAATCATGGGGCACAGAAACCCTAGGACATATACACAAAAAATCTATTAAGGCACCTTGGTTTCTTCTCATTTTGAAAAGGGTATTGGGAAAACATCTACCAGAATGCCTCATTTAGCCTCTCTTGCGGCTAAGGAACAAAAATGAAAGGGGGAAATGCCCAACAAGACAAGATTAGAAAAAAATGAAAGGGGAATGGTTCCTCGACAAAAACTCAAAAGGGCTGGGTTGTTTTAGAACAGGCCTAGCTCATGCAGAAGTTCTTCCCAATATCTCCACCGTGACAGTCAAAGAACTGAGCAGAAAGTGCAACTTTGCCATCTCTACCTGGTACTCCTAGAGGGTAGAGCCAGCACCAAAAAGGAATGTCAACACTTATCATGAGGGTTCCTTCTTTTTGTATTAGGATTTTGTAATTTTGGTATTATTAAAGATAATGCAAAATAATACCTTAAACACACAGCAATTCAATACTTAACAGAAAATGGTGTCTTGCCCAATAACCCATATTATAGGGAAATGATGTACTTTTGAAAATTAAGTAATGCCCAGTATTTTAGAGATTGTTCGCTAAATGAGTATTGTTCATGAATAAAGACGGTTGATACACTGTACAACTAATGAAAATTTATATGAAAAACTTGTTATATCTGTAATCGGTTAGCACTTTATGTACTGCTCACTGATATTGCTCCTTACTATTATATTACTGTTATATGATTGTTAAACTTTGTTAAAATAGATGATTAAATAAAAAAATAAGGGTTCCTTCTGTTCTGAGGAAGAGACAGCATCACATGGGTGGTTCCCATCTGTCATCAAGGAGGCAGGACTAAAGTTCTTCCAAACTTCCTGTCTCTTGGGCTTAGTCACCCACTTTCCTAATACACTGATAGATCTTGGGGTTGTCTTTATCTCCAGAGGGAATCACACCAGTAGAATTTACTCTAGTAAAAAAAATTAGCCAAAAGTGTCACCTATCAGCCCGTGTTGTTAATAATAAAATTCTGCTGGAATACCATTAGGGCCTGCAGCCTTTCGAGCATGGAGTCCCTGAACAAGGTTCGCTGTCTCTGAATGTAGAACTGGTTGCCATTCTGGGAGATCAAGAGGTAATGGGGCATCTAGGTTGCCATAATTTTTCAGCTTAGAATACAAGGATGAAAAATGTGATATCCAAGTCTGAGCAGCAACAACATGAGAAAACCACCTCTGGTTTTTTAAAAAGTGGAGACAATCGACCAGAATCTAGAGACGCCTTATACCAGGCAGCCTTGATTAGCTTCTACCAGGATCTCATTCTGGCAGCAGCTTTCTTTTCCTTCAATTTGTTTATAAGCACCCTTAGCAGCCTGGTGATCTTTCACCAAACTCTCAGTTGGAAGCTGTCTCATAAGTCGTAATTTATGGGATATCTGATGTTTAGATGGCCTGCAAGCTCTAATTCTTGGAACTGCTTTACAAACATATGGCTTAAGTAAAAATTGATAGAAAATTTCCATCGATCTTGAAAAAAGACCAATCCCCTTCCTATGATCAGTGGTACTCATTATCAATGTATAAAGAGTCTGACATTCTTTTAAGTCCAAGACTGCATTCAAAAGGTAACCTAGGGATGGGGATCAGAGAGTGGCTCTCAAACCCTTCCTTTGTGTTTCCAAATAGTTGACTGGACCTTTTGCTAAATAAAGAGGACCAGATAGGTAGAGATTAGCCATCAGGGGCAAATGATCGCCTCCTAAGAACTCACTGACCCTAAAGTGAATAATAAAACGGAGTGCAGCAAAATTGACTAAACAATAATCTATGATACTATATCCTCTTGTAGAGATAAAAGTAAACTCTCCACAGGGATCAAGACCCAGCCATTTGTTTAACATTACTAGACCAAACTGAATAATCACCTTGAATAACAGAATCCCTGCTTAATTTGGTCTTTTGATATCTAGTTCTTCTTTTGTAAGTTAAGGTCAGTAGGTAACCCTGGGATTTTAACAATGAGAAACTCATCTGAGGGGCCCACCCTAGTGTTAAAATCCTCTCCGAAGAAAAATTTAGCTCTAGAAGATTTTATTAAAAGTCCTTCAACTAAGCAGTATAATTCCACCCAGTTCGAATAGAGAGCTTGTGCTGAGCTAAATGGCAGGATATAGACACAGATAAATACAAAGAACAGACCATTAATACTTAAAAGAACAGGTAGGGTCAAGAAAACCTTGGTGTCAAGAGCAGTTGCTACTAAACATGCCAGCCCACCTTGAAGGTGTCCCCCCAGTCCCTACAGTGGCTGGATGAGTAATTATCTTATATCCGGAAAAACAGAATGGATGCTGCTCCCAAGTTTTCAGTGGAAGGATCACCTGGAATTCCCTTAGTCTGTCTATAACCTCTAAATCCAACAAGTAATTTACACTTCATTGCCCAGAAACAGAGTGAATATTTGCATAAACCATTAAAAGGCCCAAGTAATACACACAAGCGTTGAACCTCAAGAGCATGCTGGAACAACAAATAAGGGACTGCCACTAAACAGCAGTTAGAACAATATACAATTATTCTTTAGAAGGTTATATGAAATCATAAACTTACTGTCATCAAATACCCCAGCATTAGCCAACAGTAAAGTGATGATTTTGGGGTCCTTTTCAAGCTGCATAACATGTTTGCTTTCATTTGATAGAAGAGTACACACATTAATAGCGAAGTCCACTTCATTCGGGAGTCCAGATAACAGAGAAAGCACCAGTTTATTATAGTCATTTGGTGAATTAAAGTCCATAGATAGCCCATAACTTTGTCGAAGAAAATCTGTTTATGAAAGCAAGAGTACATCATTAGTAACACTGCAGCTTCAAGTCTTGGGCCTTTCTGCCCATGAGAAATTCTCTACTTTGCCGAAGTATACCTGACACACTGTGCTGCTGGTAATTATATGAAGATGGAATTGCACCTATAGGAAGTTGTGGCTTTGGATTGCCTGGCTGTACCTCATCATCATCCTCTCCAAAGTGATGTACTTTCTCGTACTTTTCTAGATAACTGAAAAGAACAGCAAAGATTTTTCAGTATCCACAACTCCATGCTGTATTACAATGTCACAAGAAACTGCAATTTACTTTCATTTTAACAGCTTATTGAAGGGAGTCTTTAAAATTTTGGTTCAAGACTTCTTATCTAATATACTGAATTAAAATAGTTTTCTGCAGTATTAGGTTTTGGTTTGTAAGATGCTATCCGATTAAGAAACACAGACTCTTCAGAAGGATTTTATATATGCAGTTTAACTGCATTCAATTTTCACTGCATTGCAGGTCAATCAATCTAATTATAAACCTTTCATTTAAAAATTTCACTATAGTATTCA
The DNA here is from genome assembly GCA_029233225.1 of Lepidodactylus listeri. NCBI lineage: Eukaryota > Metazoa > Chordata > Lepidosauria > Squamata > Gekkonidae > Lepidodactylus > Lepidodactylus listeri. The sequence continues at coordinate 71,414,711 of JARCFY010000008.1, forward strand.
CTTTTAACAGACACACCTAGAGATTGAGTGTGTTAACTACATCCTTCACAGAAGCTCATAGCCACATCCTTAACTTATGTAGTGATATTCAAGGTCAATGGGAATTAATTACAGACATGAACAAAATCTTCATTGTTTATTCCACTCATCCTGATTTAACTGTTTGATCTGACTGTATAAATCATCTATAAGCAGCACTGAAAACAATGCCTACATCCAACATAAGGTATCTTTTCTTTATTAAAAAAACAACACAGCTCCCAAACAACCTAATCAACAAACATAGGATTAGTTTGGGTTACTCTCTAAATCATGGGTTGGGGGATCAAGAATGTGTCCTGAACTTTCCCTTTCACCTTTGATACAGTTTCCCTCTAAAGGTAGTTAGTCATAATTTGAAAATTACCTTCAAACCATGGTTTCAGATCATGGAGATTTGGCACAAACTATAGCCCACCTAACTCAGATGTCATGGCACACTGTGGTTAGTGGAAACCCCATAATAAGAGGGAGAATCAGTGAGCCAAAGAAGAGGAGGAGAGAAATGGAATAGGAAGCCTACAAGGCCATGACACATTCCCAGTCCAAACTTGACATCTGAAGCAGGCAATACAGTCTGTACCATCCAAACAGTTTTGAGGGAAAACAAAGCCATCCTCAGTGGAAAAGTCTTGCGGGTTGCGGAACAGCCTTAAGGTGCAATCCTATGCATATTTACATGGCAATATATACCCACTTATGTCTCAGTAAGCAAACATAGGATCACATTCCTAGGGTCAAAAAAGTCTCACAGACTTAAAAAATGCATCAGGGGGAAAACAGTCTTTTGAGGCCTAAGAGCTTTCTTCTGAAGGGAAAGCCTGAACTTTTAATTGTGGCCAAAGGGATTCAAGGAATAGGGCTGCCAAGTCAGCCCGGGGGGCGGGGGATCCCCCGCTAAAGGGGTTCCCGATTCGCCGGCCAGGGGGGAACCCCACCCCTGAAGTCGTCCAGCGAGGACGACGTAATGATGTCACCGGAAGTGACGTCAGCACGTTGGGGGCGTTGCCAGAGCATCGCCCTGGCAACACCCCCAATGTGCTGATGTCACTTCCGGTGACGTCGCTGGGCGCGCGCACTTCATGCGTGCGCCAGGAGGAACTCCCGGCCGGAGGAGGACTCCCCCCGCCAGTGAGTTCCGAAGACTTGGCAACCCTATCAAGGAACCATCACAAACTCTAGAGCACTGCACAATGTTTCCAAAGATTCACTCTCACCAAAAGGCAAATTATCACATTCTGTACCAACTTAAAGATCTCTATCACACTGTATGTTAAAATAGAATTTACCACCTGTAGAAAAATTAATCCCTTGCAAAAAATCAGAAAATTAGCCTCAGCTGCAACAGACAGAAAAAGAAGTCCTATATCAACTATATAGATTACCAGATTTATTGTGTACAGATAGCATTTAGTTTAATGTTTTATAAGAGTTATATCCCATGCTTAGTCTGAAGAGCTCAGAATTATATACATGGTGGGGTGCATCCAACCATTCTCCAGGTAGCCTTCCTCCCACTTAAGTTACTCATCCTCCACCAGAAAAGCCACTTCACTTAAGTGGGAGGAAGGCTCTTCAGATTGGAGAAAGGCTCCAAACTTGAGCAAAACTGAAAGGTGAGGTATAAATATTTCAATAAATACATAAATAAAAACAAATGGTTCTCAGTGGAGTTATAGTATGGGGGTAGGATCCACCTCACTACTCTCAGGAAACTCGCACTCAAGAGGGCAGTCCTACTACTTATAAGAAATTGCCAGGCATTTTCAGATATTCTCTAGTACAACCAATTTAATCAATCCAGTCATAAGCACTGTTTTTCTGGGAACTACTTAGGAGGTAACCTACCACTTCAGAATTCCATTCAACATTATTTTGTACAAGCAATGTAAAGGAAAATGTGCATTTCTGTAACATATACACAATAACGATATGTAGTACTTTTATCATTTCCACATGTTGTTTTATATTCATTTTTATATTCATATATTCATTTGTAGTTTTATTCTATATTTCTACCCCACAATGCTTAGCCCTCATTTTTAGGGGCTTCTAAAACAAAAATTGAGGAAACAGCTTAAAACAAGGTGGAAAACATGTTAAAAGAAAATCAGCTCCAAGAATATTAAACATTTAAAAAATATTTTAAAGCATTTTCAAGCAGAGACTGTAATTTATTCATATTACGCTCCATGGCCATGAGTGTGGTACAGTGGTTAGAGCAGAAGTGTTGAACTCATTTGTTACATGGGACGGATCTGATACAAATGTTACTTTGTCAGGCTGGGCCATGTATGCCATAACATATAATGCCAGATACCAGAGATACAAACTTTATAAAGGACACAGGCAAACCCAGTTAACAATATTATTTTTTACTCAAAATACAAACAAAAACAATTGATTCCTAGCAATGAAAGCAACTGATTTAATGGGGAACACAGAAAAGCCCCAATTAATGTATTTAAACATATGCAAGATAAGTTTTTTTCCTAAGGGATACCATAAAAGGGGGGCACGTATCTTACACTTCCATACAAATTAGCTATTTTTTGTATATATAGCACTTTTAGGAGATGAACTGTCATCCTTGAAAGTAAATAAGGTAGTTTTTCAACACCTCCCCATACACCCAGCCTCTGCAACCCTGCATGGCTGCAATCCATCTCTTCCTCTTTGTTTCCTCTCTTCCCCCATACCTCTGATAATCTCGAGGAGGCACATCAGACTCTCCCCTCCACCAACAACAACCCTGTGAGGTAGACAGACTGAGTGACCCAGATGACAGGCTAAAGAGGAGGGGAGGTTGGAACCAGACTCTTCCAGATCCCCCCACCCCCATTTTTCATCCCTCTTGCATTTCTCACAGAAGTGGTGGGGCTGAGGGAAGGCCTGATGGAGAGATTGTTTCAGAAACCTCCAGGGGGTGCTTTTTGTCCTACTGTAACCCCTTTTTCCTCACAAGCTGAGAACATGTGGGAGAAGGGAGGCCACCCCCCCCCCACCTGTCCCAACACTCTACCTCCTGGCTATGCGACTGTTCAGATGTGCGGCGGTGACATCAGCCACCCTTTTCCCCTTTGTTCCTCCAGTTGCTTCCAAGGCTGGGAGGTCTTTCCCCCCCAAAATGGCATGCACAAGACAGCCCAGTTGCTTCCCAATCCACATGCCAGCCCTTCTCCCTTCCCTGCTGGCCCTGGCCCTTTATCAGCTACCTGCTGCTCTGTGCGCCTGCTCTCGCCAACCCCCCTCACAGTTGCCACTTGAAAAAATGTGAAGTCTATTGGCGCAGCAGTGGCAGTGCCAGCCGCTTGGCTCCACCCCCCCATGTAGTGGCTTCTCCAGTCCTCACTAAGCTGTGGTCAGAGGAGGCGGGAGGGGAAAACGCCTCACAAAAACTCCTCTTTCTCTGCCTTCACTTCCATTTCCCTCACACTATTTTTACGTAGCCTCTTAGTCCCACCCTTTAGCCATTTCCTATTTCTTGACAGTTTCAGCCACACACACAACTCACTACGTGCACCTGCTCACACCCCCAAGCAGCCTCCTGCCTTCCCTCCCTCACACCCATTGCTTGTGGGCTGGGTAAGAGCCCTGAATAGGCTGGATCCAGCCCCCAGACCTTATGTTTGACACCACTGGATTAGAGAGAAGAAGAAGAGGAGGAGATTGGATTTATACCCCGCCCTCCACTCCCCAAGGGAGTCTCAGAGCGGCTTACAAACTCCTTTTCCCTTCCCCTCCCCACAACAGACACCCTGTGAGGTAGGTGGGGCTGAGAGAGCTCTTTCCCAAGCTGTCCTTGAGGGAACAGCTGGTACAGAGCTATGGCTTGCCCAAGGTCATCCAGCCAGGTGCAAGTGGAGGAGTGGGGAATCAAACCCGGTTCTCCCAGATTAGAGTCTGCGCACTTAACCACTACACCAAACTGGCTCTGTACCAGAGTGTCAGACTAGGATCTGGAAGACCCAGGTCTGAATTCCCACTGTCATGGAAGCTTGCTGGGTGACCTTGGGCCAATCAACCAGCATGTTCAAATCCCCACTCTGCCACTGAAACTTGCTGGGTGACTGGCCCAAGGTCATGCAGGAAATTTCCATGACAAAGTAGGGATTTGCACACGAGTCTCTCAGTTACTAGTCTACCACTTTAACCACTACATCACATTTTCTCACACTACCTATGAAAGGCAAGACAGAAAAAACTGGTGTTGGCTATTCAGGACACATGATCCTCCGTAGGGCTTTATTTGCCCTCAGTGATGTTGGCATGATGCTAAGTAGCCAATCTAATTGCCTAAATAATGTTATCATGTCACCATGTTAGAACTAAGACAGATGTTTCTATAATTTAAAATCAAGTACAGTGAGCATCAAAACAGCAGTACTAATAACCTCTTAACTGACTTGCAACCAAAGTCTTGCAAAAATGAAGTATTCCTTAAAGAATCTGTAATGGACAAGGCAGCTTAGCAAGGGGCTCTGGTTCAACACAGGAACTCATCTGTCAAAGTTTATCATAAATGGCAACAGCAATATTTTAATGAAGAAATACAATTATATAATGATTTAGATTAAACTAACTAGAATCTTTTAAAAATGTTTTAAATGCAGTTATAATATTCAGGAGTTATTCTGATATGGCTGTTTTATTTTAGGGACCAGCCTGTTAACGGGAAAATAGAAACATACGGGGCTTGTGTTCACATACTGCTGAAAATCTGTCAGCCACCCCTCAGCAGTAAAAATTCCATCCATTAGACTTGGCATACATATTTAAAACCGCAGATCCACATTTAAACTTATGAGCAGGCTACCAAAATTAACCTATTACTACATAATAAAATGTATTAACACACACACACACAACAAACTCACCATAAATCCTTAACAGCTTTCTTATCAACCATTTTACCTCCCAGAGCCTTGTAAATACTGTAGATTTTCACCAGCCTATACTAAAAGTAAAAGAGCCACCTTCATCAAGAATTTCACAGGCAAGAGTGCCACTGAGGAGAAGGACCTGCTCCTCATGGCTACCTGCCTAGACTCAGATAGTGGAAGCCATGCTTGTTCAGATGACCTTAAAGCACATGGAGTAACATGGGGAAAATATATGGGGGGAATATACGGGAGAAATATATACTTTTAGAACTATGGCCCCAGGTTAAGAATTCAAAGGCCACAAATACTACTATAAATTGTGCCCAGACTGGGTGACAAAGCAGTTGTCTGAACGTCAATGTGGTATGCACCCTCCAGTAGCTCTTATTAACACTTCTTTCTACATTTGAGTCCAATAGCACCTTGGAGACAAACAAGATTTTCAGGGTATAAGTTTTTGAGAATCAAAGATCCCTTCATCAGATGCTGATGAAGTTTTGACTCTCGAAGCTTATACTCCAAAAATCTCATTGTTCTCAAAGGTGTTACTGGACTTGAACCTATTTCTTCTCCTGAAGATCAACACGGCTGCCCTCTGAAATTCACTACATTCTACAAGAGCTACAAGGGATTAAATTTCTGAGCAGTGGTCATAGACTTCCACACAAAAAGAACACAGCAGTAGTTCAAACTAAAAGTTACCCAAGGGCATTGTATGGTGACTGATGGTTAGTACACTGCTAACTATGTTAAGATTGGTCAGGGCACAAGCCATTTAGCTTTAACAGCTAGGTCCATTGGGAGGAAAGTTGGGGAAATTTGCACCGGGCAGGAAAAAAGCCTAAGCAAGACACTATGCACTCCCAAGGCCTTACTCAATTCCTTAAGAATTATTAAAATAGAATTTAATCACTCAGATGTTTAGGGATCTTTCCAGAATTCTGTATGTTTGAATGAGGAAACACAGACACAGTTTATGCCATAAAACAAGCTATTACACATCACTTCATGTTTTTAGAGAAGGAAAAATATGAAAAGGATGCATATCTGATGCTTAGATATGAAGCTCCGAAATGCTTCCTGATTGTAAAGGAAAACAAGATTACATGGGAAGCAGTTACCCATTTATGCTGAGGAATTAAGGAAACCAAGTTTTAACTGTCTTTGAATTAACATTAGTAACTAATACCTTTGCAGACCTGCTCCCTTCACAGAACTAGAAGCCACAATCGTATTAATTTTTTTCTGGGCTGGTGATGGTTAAGCACATTTCTTATTTGTCCCTAGGCTATGCCATAACTACATTCACATTTTATTAAGTTTATCTTCACACAGTGCACAATTAATTCATGACACCAATTGCCACAAGATGTAGTAACAGCCACTAGCTTAGATGGCTTTAAAGAGGCCATGATGGAATTGATTTGTTAATGTTCAGTTCAGATCCAGTATTACCACTGAATACCAGCTGCGGGGGGTGGGGGGGTGCAATGAAGAATGCATGAACATGTTTTGCTGTGAGGCATTTAGCTGGCCATTGGGCAAGACAGAATATGGGACTGGATGGACCTCTGACCTGTTCCTGCAAAGCTCTTTTTTAAAAAAATAATTAAATCCTTTTATTTAAGTTTAAATTAAAATTACAGAACTAAAGCCACAATTAACAATCTGTTACAGAACCAAAAATCACAATGACCAACCATCTAAACTGTGTTGCATTGGGAGAATTACATCCTTAACACATAGAAATTCTAAGACTGGTTTCCATATTTTGTCATATTCACACAGATAAGACTACTGTACATAAATCCCCCCAAAATGGATTATGCATAATCCTACCCATCAGGAATTGTTCCCAGATTTTCTGGTACCATTTTAAAAGGATCCCGTGAGGGATTTCCAATTCCTGGCAATGACTAAGTGAGCAGAAGCAACCAATATAGAGACAAGAAATTTGGTCTTTTTATCAAGCAAAGAGTCAGCCCCAAAATCCAATAATAAAAATTCCAGAGAATAAGGCAATGGAAGACCCATGATGTTGGATATCTCTTTATTAACCACCTTCCAAAAGTCCTGAACCAGATGGCATTCCCACCACATATGTAAAGCAGTGCCTTCCTCCTCACAGGATCTCCAGCATAGTGGGCTCAAAGACTTGTTCACTGAGTTTTATTTGTGTGGTGTTAAATACCAATTAGGTAACAATTTATAAAATTGGACTTTAATATTCCAACAACAGGATTTGTTGGAGGGGGAATTCCAAATCTGTTTCCAGTCAGATTCCGACAAGGCCAGTTTCAGAGAATCAGACCATTTTTTTTTGTATGGTAAAGGGACTTTGCCGTTAGTAAAAATTTATAGAGAGCAGAAATTATACCTTGTTTACCATCATTCCCAGTCCAGATTAAGTCCTCAAAGAGGGTTAGTGGCTGAACCAAATCCTTAGACCTAATCAGATTAGTGATCAGATTTTTCAGCTGAAGCTGAAAATATCTAAAACCAAGAGATCTTGATTCCAAATCTTTCTTCCACTATGGTTTTATCTAAGATTGCTCCATCTTTAATCCAATTAATAATTAGCAACAGACCAGAATATTTCCATTCTCTAAATTCATTTAAATCCTTCCCTGGAGGGAATCAGTCCTTATTAATAAAAGTCATTAAAGGAGAAATACCAGGGGCTAATACTTTTCTATATTTGTCCCAAGTTTTAAGCATGTTAGCTAAAAAAAGGTTGCAAGAAATCAGAATAGGACTACTTTTAGCAAGAGACCAAATGGTTGTTGGTAATGAAAATGGTGAGCAGAAAAAACTTTCTACGGAGATCCAGGCTTCCGTCAAATTCAATTTCAAAGCTTATATCAATAGAGCCAGAAAGGAAGCAGCATAATATAAAGACAAGTCCAGGACATTCAGACCACCTAAATTCGAAGGCCAACATAATGTTTGAATGCCAATTCTAGGTCATTGACAAGACCAAATGAACTTATTAAGAGCCCTTTGCCAAAGCTGTAATTTCTTTGGGGGTATTTTAACTGGGAGGGCATGGAACAGAAATATAAACTTAAGGAGGATGAAAGATATAACCAGTGAGATCCGATCAAACCAGGAATAACCTGGTCTATTCCATTTAGAAAAAAGGATCAACAGTGATTTAAAAGATTCATCAAAATTTACCCAGATGTCATTCAAGAGTACAGGGATTTGAACTCCTAGATATCTTCTTTGTAACCCACTGGAACGCAAATCATGCCCATATTTTAACTGTCAAACTAGGGGTCAAGTTAATGGGGAACGAATCTGATTTAGATTGGTTAATTTCTAGGCCTGAAATTGAACTAAACAAGTGTAAGGTATGCAGGAATACTTCTAAGGAGTCAACTGGTGAAGAGATATAAATCAGAATATCATCTGCATAAAGCAAAACTTTGAGTTCAGAGTCCCCCACCTGAATGCCATGAATCTGGGGATTCTGCTTAAGGGCTTCTACCAGTGGCTCTACTGCAAGCACAAAAAGGAGAGGGGAAAGCAGACAACCCTGACTGGTAGTCCTGTCTATATTAAATAAACTAGATTTTAGATTGTTTGCCTTGACTTGGGCTTGAGTGGTAGAGCCTGCAGAGTATGAAAAAATCTAAGGCCAAATGCCATATGTCAAAAGAGGGAAAGAAAATAAGATTTTTCTATGGGGTCAAAGGCTTTAGGCATATCAAGACTCAGTACCACCGCCTCTTTTTGCTGAATTTTACAAACATTTATAATATTTATAGTCTATCTAACATTGTCCATCAAATTTCTGTTGGATATAAAACCTGTTTGATCTGGTTTGATTAACTTCTCAACAATTCTTTTTAGAAGATTTGCCAATACAGAGGTAAAGATTTTATAGTCTGTATTTAACAATGCTATTGGGCAGTATGACACCAGATTCAAGCCAACCTTACCTTCTTTTAGAATAGGAACAATAGAGGCTATTCTCCAAGAGGGGGGAACATCCCCCCCCCAAAGAATCTCATTACATGCATTGGTCAAGGGGACTAATACGTGAACGGAAAATGCTTTATAAAATTCGGCCCTAAAGCCATTGGTGCCCAGGGCTGAATTAACCTTCAGATTTTAATAGTCTGAAATTTCCTGTGGGGCTACAGGATTGTCCATGAGGCTTCTATCCAAATCTGATAAGGAGGAAGAGAACATGTTAGAGGAGAAGTAGTCCTCAACTGTTTGTTCTTTGGGCCCTGAGGATAAATATAACTTTGCGTAATAATCCGCCAAAATATTCACAATCTCCCTAGAAGAGTGTTTATTTTCTTTCTTAGAATTTAACGAGCCCTGAATATGGTGGGAATTCTTCTCCTTCTTGGCTCTCCGGGGTAAAAGCTTTAAAGGCTTAGGAAAGCGATTCAAGTATTTTTGTTTTGTTTTGCTGGAAGGGCGGGATAAAAGTTGAACAAACAAATATGAGCTGCTTTTGAACCCACTGGGAATCAAAAACAGCAAGCAATTTATGTTCAGCTAACGATTTTTGATAAATCCCCCCCCCCTTTAGTCTGTGTTCCTGTTCTAATCCAGCTATGTTGTTCTCTAATTTTTGTTCTTTGATTTTTAGATGAGATGCCACTGAGATCAGTTTTCCTTGCATAGTTGCCTTCACAGCATCCCAATAGATAGCATCTGATATATCTACCGACTTGTTTGATTCAAAATATAATTTCAGTTCACAGTTGATCTGGTCTTTAAAGTCTTGTCTATTCAAAAACATTGTATTAAATTACCATGATTTGTCTGAAAAGCATTCCTCCTCCCAATCCAAAGAACAATGAATTCAACAATGGTCCGTAAGCAGCCTTGGGCCTAGATCAGCTGATTTCAACCCTGATAAAAGACCCTGGGATACTAAAAGAAAATCTATATGAGTATGTATGTCATGATGGGCTGAATAGTAAGAGTATTCCATCGCCCTTGGGTATAGATATCGCCAGGAATCAAAAAGATGGTATTTTTCAAGAAGGTTCCTAAATTTAACTGAGGCTCTGGTCTTAGGGCCCTTGTACTTTCTAGAGCTAGTTGTGTCTAATGAGGGGTCTAAAACTAAATTAAAGTCCCCTCTCAAGGTTAATTCCCCATCATAAAACGTATGCAACTTTTCAAATATAAGTTCTAAAAAATCAACTTGGGCTGAGTTGGGTACATAGAGTGTGGCCAAAGTCAATTTTTTGTCATTAATACGTCCTTTTAGGAATCAGTAGCACCCCCTCTGGTCCACCTTTTCAGCCTCAATAACAAATGTAATATTCTTTGATAATAAAATGACAACTCCCCTTGACTTTGATGAGCCAGGGGGTGTTCTTTGAATATGGTAAAATGGGGATTTAAGAAGACGAGGTTTTAGTATTTTCAAATGTGTCTCCTGCACAAAAACTATATCAGAGAGTTCCCTTTTCAATAAGGAAAGAAATCTGGATTGTTTAACAATATTATTCAACCCTCAGATATTAACTGAAGTTATGGGCAGGGGAGGTACCATCATGACAGAGGAGGATTCAGATAAGGGCGTAGTTAGCCCCTGTAGTTTATTTTCAGACCCCATTAAGTTTTGGGATAATACATTTAATTGTCAATTTGATTTCTCTATCATTTCTAATTGGCCTTCTGAATTCATAAAAACACACCCATTTTTAAGTGAACCCAGTTGAGTTGTGATTGGGAGGTTAACAGAAGAATGTTCAGTTGGAATTTGTACTGCGCCATATGTTCCCAACTCAAAATCTTAAAGGTAGCAGCTAAGTGTCTCATCTTGGGCTTCCTTTATTATACTATGATATTGATTAAAGTTGTAGTCTTTAGGTGGGGAAAGCTTGCTGACCAAGGTGAATTCACAGGGCTTGATTAAAGCTAAAGATGGTAACTCTGAGGTGGGCATAGATGGTTCCACCTCCATGTTAACCTCTGTTGGTGGAGAAGTCTGAGGAGAAGGTACAAGATTGCAGTCTTTAATTTCCAGTCTGGATCTCAGTTGCTCCAGTCTATTCATAGTCCTCTTTCTCTAAAGATAATAAAGCTGTAAAAGAACTGATTATGTCTTCCTCAATAGTAATGTCAAGAAGGTGATGTTCATTGATTTCTAAAGGGAGAAAAGCGTCAGCCCAGCTCATTAGATCATGATGGGAGGCTGTAAATGGAATGTCTTTAAGAGGATCTATTGTGGCTGGAGGACCAGAAGGGTTCAGAGTTCTTGGAATAAGAAGTGGGGCTTGTATTAAGTTGGAAAAAACTCATATTGAAAAAATTCCTCTGGAATTTAAATATTTTTGAATCACCAGCCCTTCTCATATGAGATGAAAGTTCCAAAAATTCCTTGGAGCTTCTCCCAGAGATATCTGGGTAGGCTGCCCTCTGGTTGCCTGTTTCACAGGTCTTGTTTCTGTAGAAACACAGTTACTGCTGCAAAGCTCTTCTTAAACTTAGATTGCACACAGATTTTCTGAAAAGGGCATTAACTACCTCTTGGTTGACAGACTTAGTTTAAGAAATTTACATATTTCCAAAACTCCACATTTGTCTCTTTAATACTGAAAAAAATACAAGAAAATTTGCAACAAAATGAATAGAATCTATCACTTTTCTGTTAGAAGGAAAAGCTTTCCTTAATATTTTTTAAATTTCCTATGATAGTAAAACACAACCAAAATATCATAAAAAAGAGTGCACAGCCCAATTAAAATTTACTTGCACCACCTGATTAAAGTTTTAGTTGATTACACTGCCAAGTTATAGTTCAACACTCTATGTATATATTTACCTACAGAATACAAATACCTTTCACATCTAAGAAATTTTCATGCTATTTTATGGTAATGCAAATGTCTTTCTTTGCACTTCTACCATGGCACAGTATCAAAACAGAAGCTTATCAAACATCACTTGGCCAGCAAAACTAATCAATATGTATTTGCACGAGAGCAGAAGTATGGTATCCCTATGGCAATTCTTCATACAAAGATGATAGCTATCACATCACCGCTCTAAAAATGTCAACTACTAACAACAATTTGAAATGTGGGGCTTAAAAGGAAAGATTTAGAAAGAGTCATATTCTGAAACAAAATAGTTATATATGTGTTGGCATGTATAATACCACCCTTCCTGCAGCCTAAGGAGAGTTGTTCCAACTTAAGTGGCTCTTCCACTGAAGAATCTTTTGGCTGGGGAAAGGCATCATATCATTAGCTTTTATGCAATCAGAGGTATTATTGTTTAAGGTTTACATTGAACATATACTAAACCCAGATGTTATGGTCCATGTTCCACAGACCTTTAATGGACGCCAAAAGAAAAAAAAATACTACAAGTGATCTTGGGCACATTAATGAAAGGCAATAAAAATACAAAGTATAAACACATTTTAATTGCTGGAAATCAAAGCTTTTTTTGTGGGGGGAGGATAAGATCGTCCATTGCATATTAACCAGCCTTCATGGATTCTGAGCAAGAGTAATTCTGAAATTCTAAAAATTACTCTTACAGAGAGAAATATGTGGCAAAAATCCACACATCTTGTAGTATTTATATGAAAAGCAATGGTACAATAAATTAAGAATCCACAGAACACTGCTGGCCAGTGTTCTATAAATTTGAATTTGTAAAACTTTCCAATTCTCACTTAACATGGATGCCATTACAGTATTTACTCAAATGCAAAATTAATTTTTAAAGGTATGTCATCAAAAGAGGGGGGGTCATCTTAAATTCACATAAAAGTTACAGTTATGTCCAGTACTGAAAATCTTTTAGTGTATAACAGGGGGGGGGGCATCTTACATTCAGGGCCGTCTTCCTTTTGAATAAATATGGTAATGGCATACCAGTTATAGGGCAAAGGTTTTTTGTAAACTGTAAATCCTGACAGTTGTTGAAACATCTGCCTTTTTAGCACAGTTGACAACACTCATTCAATAAATAGTAAAAATATCCACACAAGAGTTTTTAGTATGGATGTACATTAGCATTACTGTTGGCTGTCCAATGCTGTGAAGGAAGACTCATAGGCAGCTGTGTAAAGTGCACTAAATTCTCATATTTTACGATAGATAAATAATATACTACTACACAACATATCTTAAAGTGTACAGAAAAGTATAAAGAAAGTCCGGTCTTCCATAGTTGGCTAGCCATGTTTGTTTGATCTGCCCGCTCAGAATACTATGACCAGAAAATCTGCTATAGTCTGAAATCTCTTGAAGTTGTTTTCCTTAGACACCACATTGATGTTATAAGAAACCACAAGACAAGCTTTGGTTGCAAGGTTCCATTCAGGGGAAGTCTCAACGAAATGATACGTCATTCTGGAGAACTTCGTTAACCAACTATGGAAGACTGGACTTTCTTTATACTTTTCTGTACACTTTAAGATACGTTATGTAGTAGTATATTATTTAGCTACTGTAAAATATGAGAATTTAGTGCACTTTACACAGCTTCCTATGAGTCTTCCTTCACAGTATATTGTGGCTGTTATCCTTTGTATTGGCTGTCCAATGCTAGCATAATAAATCAAAACAATATTTCATGTACTTAATTTAGTGTTTAAGAGTTCAGTTTCAAAGACAAGCAGCACCCCCTCCGCCTATACTACTGAGAGGACAAAATGAATTGGCTCAAGCCAGTCCTGCCCCTGGAACGAAAAAAGGGTTGCACTAGCCTACCACATGGAAAAGCAGAAGTGGCTCCTCAGAAACTACATTATCTTGGATCCTAAAACTGTGTACGGATCAGGATGTTTTGCCTCTCCCCCACTTACCACTAGTGCTCCTTGTACCATGACCCCAAGCTGCTCCTGAAGGTCATAGGAACAATGTAGGGTGTAGTACCAGAAGCCTCAGCAGGAATCTAGCCCACTCCTCATTTTTAGGATCCAAAACACCTCTTTCATACTGTTTTTCCTGTGATGCTTTGAAATCAGTGCCAAGCCTTCTGGGGTTCTTAAAATCTTTCTGCTACTAGCTTCCAATGAAATTAATAGCAAATGTTGGAACTAAAACTTTTACAAAGACTGGAATATGACAGCAACCCAAACTTGAAAGAAAGATGGAAAATCTTACGGCATGAATTTAAAAAACAACAACAACACTACAGGTCAGCTGCACATAGGCCTTGGGCAGTGCCATCTGGTTCTCTGTTGCCAAACTGAGACAGAAAAGAGGTATATGGGTACAAAGCATCTGTGACAATGAGACTTGGTGTCAGACCTTAAGGGGAATCAGGTTTTGCTCATACATACACCACCTCCTTGACATAACAGCTCTCCTGCAAAATCAGGTTTCTGACTGGGGCCTTTTGCTTCATCTAATACCTAAAGAATGGTTGTATTTTCCTGACTGAAAAAAGAGCTTGGCAATCCTTAAATCCGGCAGAGTAAATTACACTTCATGCAGACGTACCTGTTGGATTTACAGTGAAGGTTGGTAGAAGTAGTTAAAAGGGGGAAGAAATGACCAGCAAAGGAGACGTAACCTTGTAAATGCTCTTTACATTGTCTGAACTAGCTTGAAGTTAATACCCCGTTGACACTGGAAAGTACTGGAGTCAGAGACCAGTAACAGTGAAATCAACAAGCATGGTTTATTTCAGGTTGAGATGGAAGATACCTAGAGTGGGGTCAGGGGCTGCTTTTATGCACAGGTGAGCTGCACCTCCGACCTCACTGGATTACAGTGATAGGCTTAAGTTCCCACCAGAGGCTATCGTAGGTTTCTTTGAATATCCTAAGCCTCTGGTTGGGTTACAACTAGGATCCTAATGCTCTATTGTTCTTTGGCCCCAAGCTCAGGGCTTTTTGGGCCATGTGTGCAACGGACCGCCATGCGGTCGTTATTCTGAGTACAATACAGACACAAACTAAGAAAACAGGCCTGTGTTGTTGCTGTTTTTGAGCCTTATAATTTTTTCAATTTCTTAATTCCATTCTATTTCACATGCTAAAATCAACTCCATATTTTCTAATACAGATAACTTCCAGTTTTTGCTACTTTATCAACATCCCTTCAGATCTATAAAACAGAATGCATTTAAAAACTGAACCTTTTTAACCTGTAACAATAAGGCCAAAGTGAAATCCTAAACAGAATTACTTTAACCTACATCCACTGATATATTGGCGAAATCTCACAGGATCACACTGAAAGTCACTTAAAGCATTTACTGCTTAGAAAATGCTGCTCTCTACTGGAAAACATGCAGAATCGCGGCATCTACTTTAATCATAAAACACAAAATAAATATATGTGATTTTTCAGTTAACACGATTTCTTAGACAAGAGTTGTCAAGGATAAGCATATGTTTCTTTGAATTACAGTTTTTAAGGCTTGTCATATTTTTGGCTTCCTTTCTCTACTTAAATGAATTTGCTAGGAAAGATTAAGGCAACTTTCTCATAATGGATGCACCTATTCGAGCTTCCTAAACACCATATATTATTGCTTTCTTTATAGAGAAAATGTTTCTAAAATATTAAAGGCAAGGACACCCCTCCCACACACTATCCAGCTGCTAAAGTTAGAATATTTTGCATAATTAAAAACTTTTTTGCTGCAATAAAAATAAAGATGAATAAATAAACAATGTTACTGTTTAAGTACAGACTATGCTAGGATGGGGCAGTAGTCGGAGCACAGCTTTGTCAATGTGAACCCATGATATAAGTCTGTATAGGCCTTGACAGAGACAAAGAACAAATGCAAGCCAACTGGCAAAACAGGAATTCGACACAATTATTATTTACTTTATATATCCCGCCGGTCTCCCCTCACTTTCTACATTTTATCCTTTATTTTAACCCTTTACATATGTGGCCCCAAGGGCAAATGTTTACGTGAAATCACTAGCAGTGATCAGGAAACATTTCTGAAGGCCTGAAATCCAGAAGACATAAATATTGCAAATATTTTGCAATTTTTTTTACTGTAAATGGTCAGAGTAAATATTTCATAACAGAGTAATATTTTTACAGTTGTTCCTCTAGGCCTTCATATAGCTCATCTGTCATTCCCTTCCATAAAAGTTTCACTTCCTATCAGATTTGGCCAGGTACAGCACACCTGCCAAAGTTCACAAGAACCTACCTTTTGTGGCAACTGGCAATTGCTTTATAGTCAATTGCTTTATAGTAAAGAGATTTTTTAAAAATATAAACACTCACTGTCTTTGTGCATCTGAACAAACCTCTGATTTGTTTATGACAAGCACAAAATCAGCTTATTGTTATGGCTGCATGCTTCCTCCCTCCTCCCTGGTCTCTGAAGCCTGGAAATTCCAATTTGCAGTGACGTTCAAATGTGGGCACCTGAGCGAACCATACTATTTGCAGTGATGTTCAAATGCGGACACCTGAGCAAACCATACTATTAGATGACAATTATATTAGACTAGGAATAAGGCCCGTTGTGGAAATAAATACAACCGGCTCTAGAAAGAGGCTCTTGGAGAGTGCCAAGGCCTTGGGCGCTCAACGTCAATCTGCTGTGGCAACCTCAGCAGGGCACAAGGACACAGAGTCCACCATTTTCTCCATGGGAACTGATCAATGCCATCCGGAGAGCACTTGTAATTCTGAGTGATCTCCAGCACTCACCAGGAGATTGGCCACAATGGTTTCCTTGGCCGGGAGGGCGGGATAGAAATTTAAATAAATATATTTCCCAGGAGAGAAAGTGGTCTTTCTCTGCAATGGGGACCAAAGCAGCTTACAGCATTCTCCCTTTTGACTTGCACAACAATCCTGTGAGGTAGGCTGAAAGTCTGTGACTGGTTCAAAATTACCCACTCAGCTTCTGCAGCAAGAACCTGAATCTAGCAGACCCTGCTCTGAAGCACTGATTGCCACGCCTAGGGTACCCAACCTCCAGTTAGAGCCTGAAGATCGCCAGGGATCACAACTGAACTCCAGACAACTGGTCTCTCTTGTCCAGAGAAAATAACTGCTTTGGAAGGTGGACTTGATGGCATTCTGTTCAGCTGAGGCCTCTCCCCTCCCCAAACCCTGGCTTCCAGAGACTCTACCAGAAAATCTCCAGGAATCTCCCTACCTGGAGCTGGCAACCCGAGTCAGGACTGGTCCCAGTGAGTTCTTTACAAAGGCCTGCAAAGGGTTTCCTTCCTTTGTCTGAACCAAGCTTGGTTACCTACTGTGGCAAAACGGGCTTCAGTTTGCAACTCAGCTGTTTGCCTCCCACCCTCATCCTGTGGGCATATCTTACTCCTTAAGTTCCTTGCCATCCGTCACTGAACCGTCACTGCCTTTTTAGAGGGCCCCTGTGGCCAAATCTCCCTATTTGGAGATGGAATCCTCAATCTTTGGGGGATCCCTGGAAAGTTGGCAACCAAAGGGTCTGGCCTTTCCTTGATTCCCTGGGCTACCCCCTCCCTTTGGTACTGTGCAGAGCGGGGGAGACTGTGCACAACACAGATTATTAGCCCAAGTAAAATAATTTTTTTTACTATTTACACAATTATGGAGTGCATACACACACACACTAAATCAGTGTTTTTCAACCTTTTTCGAGCTAAGGCACATTTCTTTCATTGAAAAAATCCCACGGCACACCTGACAATATCTCATGGCACAGTGGTTGAAAAACACTGAAATACAAGATAAATGGGTCATTAGTTGCCTCAGCTCAAGTATTAACTATGACAGTATTACAAATACACGTAATAGCCACTCAACTTGAAATCGTAAGTTACAGATCCAAAGTGTAATGGCTCCTTCCCATAACATTGACCTGAGTTTCAGAAGAAATATAATGTGGATGTATTTTAATACTGTGATTCTGCTAAAGTTTTTCAAATAGAGAGTTTAAACTCTTACTCTTATGTGAACGGCATTCCGCTGACCATAAGTGATTTGAAGAGAAGCACAGTACACCCATTCTTCGCTGAGGGACAGTTACTGATTTGAACCCCACCCTGACAGAAACAGCTAGTTGTTACCATCAAACATATTCATGTTTACTGGAATGTCTTGGTGCAAATCACCCTACCTCAGGCCGGCCACAGAGCGTGCGAGCGGAATCAGCGAGACCGCGCCACTGTTCTTTCTCGCATGCGCAAACGCGTCCCGGAAGGTCAGCCCAGAAGGCACATTTCTTTCATTGAAAAAATCCAGCGGCACACCTGACAATATCTTGCGGCACACCAGTGTGCCACGGCACAGTGGTTGAAAAACACTGCACTAAGTGAATAAGGCACAACTGTAGGGGTAAGCACATACTATGAACCAACAGGGCATAAATCAACAGGGGTTAAACACAATCCTGCCTGGCTGGGCTGGAGTCTGTATTGATGGTGCCCCACCCCTTGGGACAGTCCCTCTTTTCCTGCACTTTTCGGCCTTGGGGCCACTGGGAACTGTAGTCCAACAGATGAGGAAGCCTCATTCAACCCAGTTAGAGATTCCCCTGCAGGCCCCTCTCTGAAACTACAGCTCAATTGAACCTTATGGGGGAACATTTTAAACAAACCACAGTCAGCAGCTATCTTATAGACACAGGTAACTGCCATTTCTGTACATTTTCCAGCAGCCACTGAGGTAAGTCACACAGAGGAGGGAAGCAGGAGGAGGGTATAATGCCATAGGGTCTATCCTCCAAAGCAGCCATTTTCTCCAGGGGAACTGATCTCTGTCATTTGGAGATCAATTGTAATAGCGGGAGATCTCTAGGTCCCACCTGGAGATTGGCATTCCAAGGGGGAAAGTCAGCCACACAGCAGGGGGTTTAAGGGAATGGTTTGCTGGTTGCTGGCCCACCTCATTCGCCAGCTAGCCATGGTGGAGCTTAGAAGGAGAGAGAGCCGTTTTCTGACAGTTTATTCTGATAGGAAAGTCAGTGGGCGGGGGTTATGCTGATAATCGATTGTCTTTTCACTGACAGAAGCAGCCCACTGAAGGGACAGTTTGACCCACCTGGCAGTGGGCAGAGGAGAAGAGTGGACCCAGCACCCAGTCGGTCCTTTCCCTTCGCTGGCTCCCCCTCCAGACTGAGGCCGAGACGCTGGCCGGTGGTTCTGTGGGCGGGACTCAGGCAAAGCAGGGAGAGAATGCAGCCAATGGCCAGGGACCCCCTTTTGAGAGGCAGTCCATCCAGCCTACTGATTTTGGCACCCCATGGAATCTTGCCCCTTGGAATGTTAAAACGGCTTTATATAATAGGAAAGATGTTCTAACATGTCCTGATTAAGTAACTGGCAGGGCACAATATTTTTTCTGTAAATGACACAATTATTTCCTGCTTAAAAAAACACATATGGACTACAATGTTACAAAAGTGTAAATAGTATGATATTTACAAACCTCTTGCAGTTTCATGGCCAGCACATGTCTTATCAACCTACCCTCGTCCTTCTATATAAGCCGGTGAATTTAACAGCCACCATGGAAATTGGAGATACATGTTAATGATAAGAACAGTGAGACACTTGTCGACTGGGCTGAAGAACATGGCTTGCATCTCATTTTTGATACTGAAGACAGGAATCTTCAGATCAGCAGCATGGAATAGAGAGTCCAATCTTGATTTAACATTTGTTTAATCTAACTAGAGAAGTCAGCCGTTGCCTATATCCAGATGTGTTCTTGAGGCTTTCCCACACAGTCAGCATTGACTAGTAATCCTCGAGCTAGGAATCCAGATACCAGTTAACAGGTCTTTTCCAAGATCACGATGGAACTTTAAAAAAGGTGAATTGGAAAGGTTTCATAAAATCATAGAGTTGGAAGGGACCTCCAGGTCATCTAGTCCAACTCCCTGCACAATGCAGGAAATTCACAATACCTCTCCCCTCCCACACACTCCCAGTGACCACTGTTCCATGCCCAGAAGATGGCAAAAAAACCCTCCAGGATCCCTGGCCAAACTGGCCTGGAGAAAATTGCTTCCTGACCCCAAAGTGGCGATCAGCATTTCCCTGGGTGTGTAAGAAAGGGCCACAAGAACTGATGCAACCCTTCCTGCTCTCCCTCTCATGATCCGCCTAAGTTCACAAAATCAGCATTGCTGACAGATAGCCATCTAGCCTCTGTTTAAAAATCTCCAAAGAAGGACAGCCCACCTTTCAGTGAAGATCTGGATAGGTGTCTTGGACGGGTCCCTCCAAGACATAGTAACTACTGCCAAGTCATTGGAGCTGTTCTGTCTATGCCCAAAAGGCACATTCCTTAAGGATATCGGGAAAAATATATTCCAGGCTGGACTGATCAGAGCGAGAGGCTGTATCAAAATTTCCTCGACAGCAAAGAACCAGAAATAGCAGGTGAACTACTCCATGAACTCAACGCTGCACATAGATAAAAACGGACAAAAACAACAGCGAATTTTGATTTCAGGCATTCCAGAAGGAAAGCCTGGAGCCTACTGAAAAAACTAGGTGCATGCATACCTGTGCTCCAAGGAAATCAGGAGGCAACATTAAACCAGGCAGTTGCCCAAAGAACTGAGATTTTCAATATCAGGATAAAAAAAGAACTCCAGATTCTGAAACACGCCTGCCCTGAAGACTGTGACCTATCAGGAGATTTCAGTGCTGATGAGATTTCTAAGACACTGAAGGACATCAATAGCAGAAAGGCACCTGACTTTGACTGCATCCATAACGAGTTCTTGATCAACAGTGGCATGTTCACTAAGAAGCGGCTCACAAAATTTAAGACTCCCAAGGGAATTCAAGAAAGCAAAGATAGTTGCTATTCTGAAACCTGGAAAACCAAAACATCTGGTGGAAAGTTACAGACCTATTTCCCTTCTGAGTTCCTATTATTCTCAAGAGGCTAACCCTGAACAGAAACAGTGACAAAATTAATACCCATGGTCCTATAGAGCAAGCAAGATTTGTGAGGACCAGGTTCTCAGCTTAACAACTCTCACTGAGGCAGGGTATTAGAAGTGTCTTAAGATACCAGCATTTTTCATCAATATGACTGCCAAAAATATTTGGGATTTTTGGGGGGCTGCCGGATAGCTGGTGTTTAAAAGGATTGCCTTCCCTTTAAACACCTTCCAGGTGAACTCACCACTTTGGAATTCACTGGCATGACAGCTTGCAAAACTCAATCCCTTTAAATGCCTTTTGCATGCCACACTACGAGTGAACTCCAAGCAGCGAGTTCTCCTTTTGCAAGCCATGCTGCAAGTGAATTCCAAAGTGAAAGGGAAGTCTTTAAACAGCTTCTGGGTGAACTCACCACTTTGAAGTTCACTCATGGCACATGGCTTGCAAAAGGTATTCAAAGGGAAGCATTCCATTAAAATGCCTTTCTCCCCCTCCATCAGAAACAATGGAGGATGGTGCACTCATAAAATTGGACCTCCAAGTGCAATCTTTTTGAAATCTGGGGGGGAGGTGTTGAGGAGTGGCACCAGCAACTATGCTGCAAATCTGGTGCGTCTATCTCAAAAACAGCTGCCCTAGAGCCCCAGATACCCCCGCCTCAATTCTTCATTATAGCCTATGGGGACCATTGCCTATAATGGTCCCCATAGGGTAGAAAAAATTCAGCAATCCCAAATATTTCCCAAATCTGAATACCATACCAGTATCAGGATTCTAGAATATGAGGAAGTAACAATATTTTTCAGGTTCGATATACCCAGTTTAGTATAGTGGTAAAGTGCACAGATGCTAATCTGGGAGAACCAGGTTTGATTCTCCACTCCTCCACATGCAGTTGCTGGATGACCTTGGGCAAGCCATAGTTCTGTTCTTGAAAGAGCAGTTCTCTCACTCAGCCCCACCTACCTCACAGGGTGTCTTGTTGTGGGGAGGGGAAGGGAAAGGAATTTGTAAGCTGCTCTGAGACTCAGAGTGAAGGGCAGGGTATAAATTCAATATCTTCGTCTTCCAACCCAAAAAATTCTGGGGGGGGGGGGGGTTGCACACCCCTAGTGTTCTACCACAGGGCTCGGTCCTCGCTCCAGTTCTTTTCCATCTATACATCTCTAATCTTCCTGAGATGATATCCAGGAAGTTTGCTTATGCTGATGACATGGTAATTGCAATAAGGCACAAATCAATTGAAAGGACTGAGGAAATATTAACTAAGGGCCTCAAAATTCTAGCTGACTGCTTTTGTAAAGGGCAGCTCATCCCAAGTCCAGGAAAAACAGAATACTTCTGTTTTGATCTCTATAACAATCTTGCCAACTGTGAACACAACCATACACCAAAGGACCTTGGCATTACCCTGGACAGGACCTTGAGCTATAAACACCATCTTAGCAATGTAGCAGCAACAATATGCATGTGAAACATTCTCAAAAAATTATGTCATACAATTTGCAGTGCATCTGCTACAACACTTAGATGCTCAGCTTTGTGATTGGTGTATAGCACTGTGGAATATGGTGCTTCAGTGTGGCTCAACAGCCCTCCACATCTACAAACTTGACGTCCAACTCAATACAACAATTAGAACCATAAGCAGATATATTAAACTCACTCCGACCTATTGGCTACCTACATTATGCCACATTGCTCCCCCATATCTCTGAAGACAAGATGCTCTTCTTTGTGAATACAGAAAAATCATTGAAAGTAGAGAGCTGCCCATCCACAAAGACATGGCTGACGTGGGCCTATCCAGACTAAGATCCCAACACCCAGCAATAAGATCTCCACAAATCCTGCAATCACAAAATTTCAATCCAGGGAATGAATGGTTGCGAACATGGATGCAAGCATTTCCACCCAATATCTATAACATGATAAAACACCAATGAGAGGCCTGAAAGATAGGACTTGCCACATAAAGTATGGAAGACGGCTAATAGAATATGAATAGGTTTTGGTAGTTGGGCAAACCTGTTGTTTAATGGGACAAAATACTAGGACCTGGATGTGATTGTGGTGCATCCCGCCAAACTATTTTCCATCTGTCAAAGGAATGTGAGCGTCATGCTTTCCAGAATGATGTGATGGAGTTCTTTGAATTCTCTCCAGCTGCGACTGAATGGATTGAAAATTTAGATATACTATTTAGAGAATTGCCCAATCGATCTGCATACCTGTTGTATCAACTTGGTTTTGTAATTTATATTATTATATGCTACCTGTGTGAAAGTAGCTCTGCCATGTGATAAATAAATACCATGATGTCAGTTTTCTAGGTGAAAGTGAAAACATTTGAAGAGGCAGCTGGGCCAGGATTCTCCACTTCCTATATCTCCATAAATCTCTTCCCAATGAATGAACATGTTAAGCTAATCACTGGTTTAAATTACCGTATTTTTCGCTCCATAAGACGCACCTGACCATAAGACACACCTAGCTCTGCTCGGTGCCGTGGCTCGGGAAAGGTGAGGGGGGTTTAAGATGCGCACACTTTTCCCCCCACTTTTTTTGGGAGAAAAAGTGAGTCTTATTGGAGCAAAAAATACGGTAATTCATTTTGAATATCTGAGGCATCAGATGTTAAACCCAGTATCTTTTCAGCCACTAGTAAGCACTGCATAGTTAAATACTAAATGTGTATGTCATGTGCTGTCAAGTTGCTTTCAAGTTACAGCAACCCTATGAATCAGTGACCTCCAAAATGTCATATCATTAACAGGCTTGCTCAGGTCTTATAAAATGAAAGTTGTGGCTTCCATTCTTGAGTCAATCCATTTCACATTAGATCTTCCTCTTTCCTTTCTCTGACATTACTGTCTTTTTGAATGAGTCTTATTTGCTTAAAAATATGTTGCATATATCTAGAGTATACACAGGAACTATCCATGCCTAATGCTGTGGATCATCTTAAATAAAAATCTTCATATGATATATTCATCTATATATATAAAAGAAAGTCCCCTCATTCAAAATCAACGCCCAGGCCAAACCGCTGGACCTAGAAGCACCAAATTCGGGGAGAGCGCTCCTACCATGCTGTAGGTGCTCACTAAGAAGGGATTTTTAGAAATTCGACCCCTAAGTGGGACAAAGGGGGGAAAATGTGCTCCTCCCATTGATTTCTATGAGGCTGCCAGACTGCTGGCTAGTTGCACTCCCCACTCTCTGACTGGTCAGCTGCAGAGCTCAGTGTTCTGAGGTAAAAAAAAAGCCAACAGTTATAGGAGACTGCAGACAGCTAATGACAGTTGGGGAAATCAGGAGTGGCCAACGACCACCTGTGAGGTGCAGTAATGCTGCTGGCCCAGCGTCCCCATGGCTTCAAACGCACACACACACCCCTCCTACACCTAACAGACGGTTGACTGTCAGGTGCAGCAGTGGCCGCAGGGTGCTTAAAGCCACCAGAGAGCCCCCCCCCAGTAGTAACGCCTTAGTAATCTTGCTGGCCCAGCCTCCACAGTGGCTTCTAATACTCCTCCCCCTCCCACACTGGACAGGCAGCTGTGGAGAGGAGGTGGGATGCTTACAGCTGTCAGGGAGGTTTGCTCAGCAGGATTGCCTTAGCCCTGCTGCTGGCCCAGCCTCCCCGATGCCTTTAAACACAATCCCCCCCCCCCCAACACCAGACAGGTAGGTATCTGCAGGTGTAGGAGCAGGGCCAGGGTACTTTTATCCATCAGGGATGCTGTCCCAGCAGGATCACCTCAGCGATGCTGCTGGCCCAGCCTCACCAATGGCTTTAGCTACACTCCCACCCACTATGGAAATATACCCCAAATTTGTAGAAAAGTGGTTTCCTTTATTAGGTTATTTAACTTCTCATAATGTGGGTTCTAGAAAATTGGTTCATATGAACTTGCTTAGTATCTGATTGCTCATGGTGTTTTGAATACGTAGTTATGTCCCACTTCTTAAATGTAATATAAATGAAAGACAATTTTGAAAAAAAAGGTGGGGGAGTATGCCCTCTCCCCCAATTCAATGCCCAGGCCAAACCCCTGTACCAAGAAACCCAAAATAAGGGGAGGGCATTCCTACCATGATGTCAAAACCCTCCTCCACAAAGAGATTTCTGAGAAACATGACCCCGAAGGGGGTAAAAAAGGGGCAAAATGTGTTTCCCCAACTGTTTTCCATGTGCCTGGAGATGCAACTGTCTGCAGTCTCTGTTCTGAGGTAAAAACACAGTTAAAAGAGATTGCAGTTACAGAAATCAGCGATTCAAGAAACTTGAATAGACATTTTTCTACCAGGAGAAGGCAACTTAGGAATGTGGCAAAGACATTTGCACATAGTACTCCTGAGGGGCACTGAGCTGCGCAGGCCAAGTACCAGAGAGATCACCTTGAGGTGTTCAGGACAACACAGTCTCCATATGAGCAAAACAATCCAGGAACACAAGTTTTGTGGAAGGTGGCAGAAGTTGACTTAACAGACGACTGCTTCTTAAATGGGCAGTTCTATGTTGCCTGCTCCAGAGTGAGCTCACTAAGCAGCCTGGTGATCCTGGCACCAGAGGGCAGAACCACCAATGTGGTCTACAGAGAGATCCTTCAGTAGAGAAAGGGGGGGGGGAGTATGTATGTCTCACTTCATTTTTTACACTACAATCTTCTCCATTAGAATTCCTACAACAAATGTTACATTTCAAACTTCACATCATCAGTATTATAACGATTTGCGGAACTTAAATACCGAAGCAAGGCGCCTTGAAAAGTATTTCACTGATTTCATTTTTCTGAATTTTTCTGGGAGGTTTTTCCTTCAAACCTTCTCCACTTCCTACAGAGCTTTTTACATTCCATGCTCCAGCTGTCAAGGCAGGAAATGAACTTGAAGAAGAGGGCAACCTCTAGTTCAGGGGTCCCCAACATAGTGCCTGTCAGTGTAATGGCACCCTCTTACACCTTTCCTGGAGCCCAGCAAGTGTTTTTTATAAAGTAGTCAGGGCCAGGTGGGACTCTTACCCAGCAGAGCCTCTAATTGGCTGAGCAGACACAAAAAACAAAACAAAAAACCCATTGCTTTTGGCAGCAGCTGCCACCAGAGTACAAGAATCTTCACTGAAGGTACTTTCACTCACACTGAATAGTGAACTTCCAGTCCGCTTTCAATGCACTTTGGTAATCATTTGCAGGTGGATACTGCCACTTCACACAGTAAAATCCAGATGTAAAGTGCACTGAAAGTGTATTGGAAGTGCATTATTCAGCATGTGTGAAAGCACTGAGTGACTAAAGTTTGTATGCAATAAAGTATTTTAAAATATGTTCATTTTAAAAGGCATCCTGGTGTTAAGCAGAGCTTCTGCATGAAATGTTCAAGTGTTACTATAAGAATTATGCATAACCCCAGTTCCTGACATTCTGTGGTTGTACCTATCAGCCTGTGAAAGAATTCTAAAGGTGCCCATAGCTCAAAAAAGTTGGGGGACTTGGTTCTGGTTCTATCACCATATGAAAAACATGTCAGCATGAACCCAGTAATAATTAGTTAATTCTCCTTATGTGAACCATAATTACCTCCCCATTTCATTCCTTAAATTTATATCCACCTTTCCACCAAGGACCTCAGGGCTGTAGACACAATCTCTACCATATCCCCATCAATCCCTTTGAGATAGATCAGGCTAAAAGACAAACATTACATTTCCTACATGTCCCCTGCTCAATACAGGGGACCAGTGAATTTATATCCATATGCCAATGACACCTCATATAGTTTCCTAGAACCCCGTATTCCTGGAATTCCTCCCCCCCCCCACTCCATCTCTCCTCTCAACAGATCTAAAACCATCCATCCCCATACACAATTTCCTTCTTTTTCTTCTAAAGAAATGGAATGTACTGGAGGTATGCCACTACTAACACCATGAAAAATGGGGGGAAGTTCTGATACACAGTACTAACACTCTTAGTGGTACTCCAGCTAAAAACTGCAATATGCTTATATTTTCAAAATTATCTGATATGGCCAAAAAAGTAATCTCTATAAAACTATTTGTGGTGTTTTGATACATATATATGCGCGTGTGTGTGTGCGTGTGTTTTATTCCTGAGTTTTAATGTGGGGTTTTGTATTTATATTACTGTGGGTTTAAAAGGCAGGCCTCTAGAGTAAGAAAGAGGACGTCTAGCTGAGTGATTGAAAAGTGTTATGATTGGATGGTAGCTGTACCTTAGGGGATGGATTTGACAGATTTAGAGAGAATCTATGAGGGGGGGCATGAGAGAAGAGATTGAGTGTGGTGCTGTAGAGCAAGGGTGTCAATCATACAACCCACGGGCCAGAACCAGCCCATCCAGGGCTCTTATCTGGCCCATGAGTACCTGATTGCATCCTGTTCCTGTATACTGGGTGGTAGGCAGATGGGTATCAGGGAGACACTGTAAGGAAAAACTGTAAAAGTGCTAATGTTTTAAGCATGTTTGTATTTTGTGGGTATTTTGTGTGCGTATGTGTTTATATGTGTTTGGGTGTGCTTGCATGCCTGGAAGTCATGGTGACTTCTGGCGACCCCTACTGGGGCTGAAACATTTTTCAGAGAGGTGGCTTGATATCCTGCCTCTGAGTCCCGAGCCCTGGTATTCCTTAGAGGTCTCCCTTCCAATTACTTGTTGGGTCGGCCCTGCTTAGCTTCCCAGATGTGATGAGATCGGGCTTGCTTGTGCTATCCAGGTCAGGGCAAGCATGTTTGTATTCTGAATGAAAAATAATATTGTTTATTGGGTTTCCCTCTATCCTTTATAAAGTTTACATTTCCGGTACCTGGCATTACTTTTTATGGCACGTGTGGCCTGGCCCGACAAAGTGAAATTTATGTCAGATCTGGCCCTTGCAACAAATCAGGTTGACAGCTCTGCATGTAGAATGTGAGACAAATCTGTGTTCTTTGTGGAAGTTATTAGCCTAAGTATCAAGTTAGAAAATCAAGCTTTGGGGAAGCTATTAGCCCAAGTGGCATGAGAAAATAAGTCTTTGAGGCTAGGTCTATTTAAGGAACTTTAGAGAAAGAAGAACTGTATCTATATAAAACCATTACGCTTATGAACTTTACTGAAACTGTTATACTGTTATTATTTCTAAATAAAATATGTTTAAGAGAAAACAACTGAATAAAGGATCCCCTTTTACCTCAGAGCACCCCCACACACTAACCATTCTGACATTCTACCAAATATAACTAAGCCATCCTGCTCTTCAGGCCCAACAAAGAATTCTAAGGAAAGAGCCTTTGGTGGCAGCGATGATAAGTTGGAAATGCTGTGGAAGGCAAGGAAGCAGAATAATACGTCAACTCAGAACACTACAGAGAGGTGGCTTTACAGATGTTACATCTAAGGGGTCTCACAGAATTCAGAAAAAAATGTTATGCTGTTTTTTAAAAAATCTTTCATGTTGACATCAAGCCATTTCTATAAAAGAGAAAGTTAGCAACAAATCACAAAACTATTGTTTCATTTATAAAGAGTTGGCACATATGTGCTAGAGCACTGCATTGAAAATTGAAGGAAATAAGGCTTGGTTTCACATAGCCAAAGAAGATGTTTGACTACAAACCTGACCTCTAGTCTTCTCCCAGGCTCCTATCCAATCATGCCGCTAAAGCATGAAATTCTTCCCTAGAGTCAAACTTGCCATTCTCCTTTTACCCAATGGCTCAGCAGTACCCGCTGAGACTGGGTTGGCTATTGTAGTCATCATCTGACTACAGCAAGTAAACTCATAATTCCTCATATACAGCCATTTCATTAACAAAGAAGGGTTGGACATTTTACAGATGACATCTAGGCTGCAGCAGGATTTAAGTATGCATTCAAGTATGCAAGTTATGTAAGCCATCCCAAACTCTTTCAATCCAGTACCATCATTATTATGTTCACCTTAATTATGTTAAGCTGAGTATTGTACCCAAGCTTTAGCGCATTTAAGCTTACCTCACCTATGCATTTTTTCAAAAACATGGCCAATGACATCAACACTCTAGTCAGAAGCATTTTCAAAAGGATGTATGTTTCACTGAATTCAACAGAATTTATTTCCAAGTGTGCTTTGAGTAGCCAACTTTGTACTGTAAGTGCTTATACAGTGGATTTCATTTAAGAATTTTTTCCGAATAACTACTTGAAATATTTTCATTTCAACTTCCTTTTTAAATTTGCTACAGTGGATCATACTGCTCCTTATGTATAATATAACAGACACTGGGGTCTCAGGGACATAAAAATTTGCAGCAAACAATTTGTCTTTATGAAGCTGTCCATGTTCTAAAATATATTATTGAACCTCTGCTATGAGCTGAGGTGATTATTTGTTTCATTTTAGGCACATTTCATTGCTGTTTTTTTAAAATGCAGGGTGCAAGGTTCTAGCCTCTTGAGTTCTCAGCTGAAATCTCCGCTCACTGGAGAAAGTAGTTCTCCAACTTGACAGGATAATAATGGGAGCCTCGTTCACATGACTGCAGGATGCCAAATACAATATAGTATTTTAAGCACAACTAAACCTTTATAAATACAAGCAAAATTTTGCCTAATGAAAGACTACAGCCAAGTGCCAGCTTCTCTTCTGAGCTGCCTTTACCCCACTTGGCCTCCATTTCCTCTAGTGTGCTTCTCTTCAGTCCTGTCTTTCTCCCACCCTTCCCTCAAGCACACTTGCCTTCAGCTATTGCCCTCTGTACCCTGTGCATCAGCAATTTATACCTTGCAGAGTGTACTTTCAATTTCTACGGCCTTTCACTTGTCCCTTGTTGTAGTTTCCTTTATTAGACCTCCAAAAGTCTGTCTTCTCCATGCTTCCCATATCGCTGTTTTACTCTTACCACAGAATTCCCTGCCCCTGCCTCTTCAAACTCAGTGCTTGGGGTCTCTGTACCCTTTGAGTAGACAGAGATGACTGGGCTACTGACTGCTGCTATCACAAAGACCAATTCCGCACTAACGTTTTTGTCACTCATTTGCCCCTATTGCTTTGGGTCCCATTCCCCCTTTTGCACATGTGTTTTGCTTGTTCTGGGACTACTACAGAGAGCAAAACACGGGGGGGGGGGGGGGGGGGGGACCCTGAAGCAACAGGGGCAAACAAGTGACAAAAATATCAGTGCAGAATTGGTCAAAGACACTTAGGCCAATGTGCTCTAATCATGCCAAGTCCATGCCTTTTGTAGTTTCCAGGAGTAATAAATTCCTCCCTAAAAGCTGCAGACCCAGTCCATTACTTCTAACCCCCACACCATGTTTTTTCCCTTCATCTGGCTGACAAAGCACATACCGTGCATGCATTATAAAAGGCCAAGAAATATTTCACTGCTAGTTCTAATAACGTATCTACTTAAAAGTTATATTTAATTTAAAATATTTATCAGCCACCTTTCTACTTCATGGAACTCAAGGTGGCTTACAATATAAACAAAGCAATAACTATAAAAATACAATTTAAACTCACAGTTTAAGACAGCCAACAAACAGAAAAACTAAATAACTAATCAGTAAGAATTCTACCAGTGCTAAGTTAAGGTGCGATAGAAAATAGTGGTGATTCTGCATTCATTTACACACACAAAATTCTCTTAAAAGATATAAAGCAGGTTCTCAACATTAAAATCACTAAATGCTTCTACACAAATCAATATATTTAGTTATTTATACCCCACTTTCTCCGCAATATGACCCAAAGCAGCTTGCAACATCATTCTCCCCTCCTCCAGTTTATCCTCAAAACAAGAATGCTGTGAGGTAGGTTAGGTTGAAAGAGAATGACTGGGCATTAACAGATTTAGAATTCTTTTGCATTATCCCTTCACTGCTGTATTTTGATCTTTTTGGCAAGCATTCAGTTTAACCTGTTTACATGATTATGGTACCCAAAGTTGTTAGATAAAGTCAGTTATCCTAAAGCAGTGTATGTATGTATGTATAGGGTTTGTTTAGGGTTGCCAGGTCTCTACCTGTTGCCAGTGGGGGACTCTCTCAGGTGACATCATCATGCACGGTACATTGCGGGGAAACACTCTAGCATAGAGTTTACCATAGAGTTTTTTCTCAGATGCTAGAGCATCCCCCTGCAACATGCCCTGCATGATGATGTCACCTCCAGGCATGTCAGCACAGACGGGGCTGCTCAAGGGCAGGGCTCCCCCCACCAGCCATCTGAGTGGCGGTGGATTGGGGGCCCTGAAAGTGGGTAAACCCCTGAACCCATAAGGGGGATGGCAACCCTTGGTATGTTTCACAAAAATCAGAAGTTTACTGCTAGTTAGGATATTTAGGAGAATCCCAAAATCACTGTCATATTTGCATTCTCATGAAAATCCTTTATCAGCCACCGTTCTAAAATCCTATGTCTGGTCTCTGGGGCCTGTTCATACACAGTCACAGCATGTGCACTCTACTTTCCTTCACTGTTGGTCTCTAGAACTCCCTCCTTCATGTATAAGGTCTTACTCATATATCTCCATTTGAACAGGCTCTGTTCAAACTATCTACCCACCTTTAAAAAAATCCATCAAATGCAACTCTTTTTCCCTTCTCTTAGTAAGTGGACAGAACTGAACACACAGGACAATTTGGAAACCATACCATGATTTTCAGAATTACATTTTTTTGCAGCTACTTCATTAGCAAACTTAGGACACTGCACAGTCTCTCGTTCTGTAACCAAACTAATCAGGAGAAAGGGCAAGTCTATCACAGATCCCAGAAATTCTTCCCACTCTAAATATGAGTAGTGAGTGTCTTCAACTTTTTCTATCGTTATTGTCTTTTCCAGTGATTCCTGTCATACCGTAACCAAAATACAATAGCCTCGGTTTGGTCCCTTAGCCTCTAGGGAGAGTTCAGGCTTGATTTGATATAGAACACACTAATTTGTCAGCTTACAGATACACACCTGAACAGCATACTCAAGCACAGATATTTACTCCAGATTTTTATGCAATAATTCAGAACAAAAGGTGTCAGGGCAAGTATGTTTGTATTTTGAGTGAAAAATAATATTATTAATTGGGTTTGCCTATGTCCTTTATAAAGTTTACATCTCTGGTACCTGGCGTTACTTTTTGACACACATTTATGTCAGATTCAGAACTGGCCCTGGTAACAAATGGGTTTGACACCTCAGTGTTAACCTATTCTCCCACACCACATTTCAAATGAATCTACTTTCTTCCTGTCAGCTTTCATTGTCCAACTTTCACACCCATACATATAATGGGGAATACTATGGCATGGATTATCTTGATCATTCATTCTTTATCACAGTCACTTGTCCAATCATATAGCACATCTACACTTAAAAATATAGGTATACAATAGACCAAATTAAAAAATTAAAATTAAACTCTAGTTACAGTTCAGTCTCCGAGACCTAGATATCTCCAGATATAAACTAGCTACTTGATGAGTAATCTTGGCATTCTTATCAGACAGAAGATAATAAAGTCTAACTTTTTCAGTGAGACCAGAGAATTTGCCTAAAAACAGAGTAATAATCTCATCATGTGCTTCCTTATAATATGGACAGCTAAAAATCATGTGCTCTATGGTTTCAGCCTCTCTTAGTGGACAACAGCAGAGCCTTTCCACCTAAGGAGTTCTGTTATATCTACCTTCCAGTACTGCAGAAGGGAGGGCCAGACATCTTGCTAGGGTAAACAACCTTCTGAATCCATTTATTTCTAAAGATGTTAGATAAACTGCCAGCTTCAAAATATTTTGAAAGTTTGACCACACATACACATTTTGTAGTCTAGCAATATCAGTTTGGCATTCTATGTTCTCAATATTCTGTTTAGCTAATCTCCTTGGCTGATCAGAACCACAGGATAAGAGAGCATGAAGACAGAAGCCAATCCTGACAGTATGGCTCTGAACTGACTTAAGCCAGTTAGATTAAAAGTTGTCTTTATTTATAACTGGGAATAAAAGTGTCCTTTAGCCACATATATATAGATAGCATACATACCTGTGCTTCAACTCTAATGCTGCCTGTCTCCAGTCTCAACCTAGTATTAGGCACACACCTGGGGACCTTAAAAATTGTTCTTAGAAATGTAGATTGCACTTTTTCTTTGGGAGTGAAACCCGAGCTGGGTGGCCCTACAAACTGTTACCACCAATGGCCTGCCTCAGTTTTGGGGAAATTAGCAGGGGAGGCCAGAGGCATATCAGGGATCGCACACCTGTTTATACCAAGGTCCAGTACAGTACAAATACTACAGATATGAAGAGTAAATTAAATAGTTTTAATTGAAAAATTTCCCTAATTACAAGCACACTAAGCGTTCAAGAAAGAGCAAGCAATTCAGAACTAAGAAAATAGAGGTGATAATAGTGAATAGAACAGACAGTTACGAGGTGATACTACCTGTCCAGATGTGCAGAGGTCCTTGAAGACAATAGCACCAATGGCCAGCATTCTGTGCTATAGAGAAGGCCCAAAGGAGAGACTTTGGGGGTGTACTAAAAGTATAGGTACCATCAGAGTGCACACCTTGATGGCCATGTGCTTGGATGGATATAGGCATTGGAACACAATGTGGACCACTGGGAGGCCTTGAGGGGCTTGTCTCAGGTGAAGACATAAGAATACATGGACCAATAAGGGGTCCCGAGGGTGTGACACCAGGAGGAGCAAAACCTGGGTGTGACCAATGAGGTTCTAACGGGGCAGAAGATTCACAATAGCGTTGATGAGATAAGCCAGGTGCTGGATAGCTCTAGTCTAGTGGCATTGGCTGAATGAGTTTGATTGCCACAAATGGCCCTGCCAAGGCAGGTTGAATAGATTCCCAGGTTTACACAAAAGGGGGGAAATTATTACTGATCAGGGTCAGGAAGGATCACTAAACAGTTGAATGTGTGACTGTTTGTCTCAGTATCCTGAGGAATGGAGCAGGAAGGACAGATATGGAGACAAAGGATTTTTACACAGACATAGGTATAGCACAAAAGAACTAGGTGAAGTTCTGGAGACAGGACTATTCGCCAGGTGGCCTTTGAATAGTCTTTAGAAATGTAGATAGTGTACCTGGAGGAGCTCATTGTTATTCTGTATGCACACCTCTGCTGGGTGGAGGGGGAGGTTGGAGGTTGTGTTAGAGGGCTGCCTTGTGCCACCTGAAATTAAATCCTTTTTCAGAGCTTTTGGCTAGCTCTGTGTTTCTGGCCAGAAGTGCCTTCCTTGGCCAGAATTTGTGGGTCTCTGGTTCAGGTCAGAAGCAGGGTGCCCCACTATTTAGAGCTATCCACAAGTAAGGCAGCACCTCTTGGCTACAGGTTGTCCCATACAGTATTTGTGCCAATGTTTTAGCCCTGAATAGTTTAAGAGCTGCTGGGACATAATACCCCCTTAAGATCAGTGAAATTTTGCTATAGTATTTGCTGATATTTCTCCTTGATTGGCAACAGATTTGCTGTGGTTGACCCTAGAACCCGAATCCTGTAGAACTACCCCAAGTTATTTAAAATTTTTAACTTGTTCAATCTGATGGCCATTAATTGACCATGACCTGGTCTCAGGTCTATTCCCAAAGGATACTATTTTGGTTTTCTGGTAGTTGATAGGGAAAAATTTGCTTTCACAATATGAGGAGAGCTTCCTAAGAGCTCTCCTAAGACCTACTGGAGTTCTTGAAAGTAACACTGTGTCATCAGTGTACAGAAGCACTGCTATTGGCAAGTTTAGGGGGAATGGAGGGATATTGAGCCAGCAAAATAGTTTATTTGCATAGAAAATGAATAGAATAGGAAATAATAGGCATCCTTGCCTGACCCCTCTAAAAGTTTGAATAGGCTCAGTAAGGTGTCCTCATATACTACATCTAACGCTTAGGAAAGTTTGGTCATGCAAAATCCATAAAAGATATAGGAGTCTTCTGTCTATGGATGAGTTTAGCAATTTGACCCATAGCCAAGTTCTGGATATAGAATCAAATGCTGATTTAAAATCAACAAAAGCAGCATATAGTAAAGTTACTCCCTTGGTTGAATATTTCTCAATGAGATGTTGAATCATCGGGCATTGATTAAGCATAGATCTGAGATTATCTTGATCTTAGTATCGCTTCTTGGCCTTTTGGCTAAGATCAAGTGTAGTATCTTCTTGATCTTGGTCACCAGTGACACATCCTTAAACTTAAGAATTTTTTCTAGCTTCTTCACGGTTGCCCATCCCAGTCTCAGTCTTCTTCTGATTTCTTGTTTGCAAGTCTCCCTTTTGATTAATGATAAAGCCAATATATAGAACATCTTTTAACAATTTCAGTGTCTTTATTGTCAGCCTTACAGTTGTGTAAAAGTCATTACTTTTGTCTTTTCAACATTCAGCTGTAATTCCACTTAGTCACTTTCTGCTTTAACCTTCATCAGGAGTTTTAGTTTAGTTTAGTTTATTATTATGGTATTAAGACCAGCATACAGAGTAAGCATAATATGTGAAAGGGGGAGGGGGGAGAACAGTCATAATATACAAAAATAGAAATCTGAATTTAAGAACTTTTAAAATGCAATTCCCACAATCTAAGAATGCACAGAACTCAGCAACTGCACAGAATGCACAGAACTCTGCATTCTTATCTGATAGGAGCCAGTGAAGCCTTGCTTTGTTTGTATTGATGTGCCCAGGTGTCCTACTGACTAATGGGGTAATAATTTTAAGATGAGCCTCCCTGCCAAATGGACAGCTGAAGAAAATATGCTCTACCAATTCAACCTCGCTTTAACGGCATGGGCATAGCCTTTCAGAGTAGGGTTTTTTTTTTAAATTGTACCTGCCTTGAATAACCGCCGATGAAAGGGCAGAACATCTAGCCAGGGCAAATGCCCTTCTAGAATTCTTTCCCTCCACTGAAGTCAAATATGTTGCCGGCTAAGTGGTGCTTTTGATATTTAACAATACCTCGAGTTTGGAAGCCTTAGAGATGTCAGATTGTCACTCTCATCAGGAGTCATTTCAACTCTTCACTGTTTTCCACCAGTAACGTGGTGTTATATGCATATATCAAATTACTAATGTCCCTTCCACCAATTTTCACTCCACCTTCATCTAAATCAGTTTTCCTTACGATATATTCTGCATACAAATTGAATAGATAGGGAGTTAAAATGCATCCTTATCTGACACCTTTGCCAATTAGAAACCATTCTTTTTCCATATTCCGTCCTAACCATAGTCTCTTATCCAGAGGGCAGGTTGCACATTAAAACAATCAGATGTTGTGTCACAACCATGATTTTTAATGACCCACACTGTCAAAAGCTTTGCTCTAATTTTGAAACACAATCTGATTTCCTTCTGAAATTCTCTCATATGGTCCAGTTACCAACATAAATCTGCAGTATGATCTCTAGTGCCTTTTCCTTTTCTGAATCCAGCTTAAACATCTGACATTTCTCATTCCATATATGGTAAGATTCTTTATTGTAGGATTTTGAGCATCACTTTACTGTAAAGAATTAGAATGTAGACTGAGTGTTTCCGATCTGTGGGCCATTGTTTTGTTTTCCATATTTTTTGTTCTTGGTTTTTTATTAACTTTTTTATTAACTCCATTTCTGTGGCTTGGAATAGCTGTATTGATACCTCATCTACCCTAGTGATTAGTTTATCCCAGTTGCTCTCAGTGCAGCTTTCACTCCACTTTAACTGTAGGTTCTTCTTCAAATGATATTCCTTTGAAGGAACATGTCATCCTTTCATCTCTTCTGTATAGTTCTTCAGTGTATTGTTCCCATCTTGTCTTTATTTTGTCCAGTTCATTTAATGATTTTCCAAGTTGATCTCTCAGAATACCTAACCATGCTTTAACTTTCCCTTTGATTTCTTGAATCTTTCAGAGCAGATCTCTTGTTCTTTTTTGTTGTTCGCTATTTCTTTACACTGGTTATTATTATAGGTCTCTTTGTCTCTACGTGCAAGTCATTGGATCGCTGCATTTAGACTTCTGCCTCTGTTACTGTTTACTTTTGCTTCTTATCTATCTTTAGCAATTTTAAGAGTTTCATCAGTCTTTCATCAATGCTTTTCATTTCTTCTGGATACAGAAATAGTCTTTGCACATTCTTCCTTGATAGTATGTCTGGTTTCAACCCACAGTTCTTCTGGTTCACATTCCTCTGAACTTAGTAATGCAAATCTGTTCCTTATATGGTCCTTAAATTCTTAAACAGAGCCAGTTTGGTGTAGTGGTTAAGTGTGCGGACTCTAATCTGGGAGAACCGGGTTTGATTCCCCACTCCTCCACTTGCACCTGGCTGGATGACCTTGGGCAAGCCATAGCTCTGTACCAGCTGTTCCCTCAAGGACAGCTTGGGAAAGCGCTCTCTCAGCCCCACCTACCTCACAGGGTGTCTGTTTTGGGGAGGGAAGGGAAAAGGAGTTTGTAAGCCGCTCTGAGACTCCCTTGGGGAGTGGAGGGCGGGGTATAAATCCAATCTGTTCTTCTTCTTCTTCTTTAATACTCTTGTTCAGATTGTCTTTTGATGTTTTTTTCTTCAGCTTTATTCTAATTTTCAATATTAATCATTCATGGTCTGTATCACAACCAGTTCCTGGTCTTGTTTTAGTAGAGAGAACAGAGCTTCTCCATCTTCTGCTTCAATTATGTAATCGATTTGGTTTCTATACTGGCCATATGGTGTATGTCCATGTATACAATTGTCTGGCTGGTTACCTGAAACATGCGTTCTCAATGAACAAATTGTTGTCTTCACAAAATTCTACGAGTCACTCTGCTACTTCATTTCATGCTCCGAGCCCAGATCTTTCAAAAATATTTAATTCTGCTTTGCTTCCTGCTTTTGCATTTCAATCACCTAGGATTATCAGCACATCTTGTTTAAGTAAGTGATCAATTTCTTCCTGGATATGTGATCTGTTTCTTCCTGGACACTTGCATAAAAGTTTTCCATTTCTTCCTCATCAGCATCTGTAGTTGGGGCATAAACTTGAATGATGGTTATGTTGATAGGCAGATCATGAAGTCTTGATATTATTCCGTCACTTTGTTAATAGCCTTCTCAATGAAACTTTCAGTTTTCCTCTGAGGCTTTGATGCAGCTTCTGCCCCACCTTCTTCTGATTTTCCCCCCTCCTCCCTGCAAGGCAGGGTTGTAAACTACTTTTTACCCCATCTGTGAGTAAATATATCACAGTGCTTTGAAGAGGAGAAAAGGTCAACCACATCAGGTCAAAAGGAAAACCGAAGAAATGCAGCTGTTGAGAAGCAATTAAAGCCCTGTATGCTCGTCTCATGAAGATTAGGTATCCTTCTAGGTGCAAAAATACATCTTGGATTTAACAGCTGTATATGTCTACAGCATGCCCACATTATCTTTAAAAACATTTCACTCATTTGAAAAAAGTAAATATTTCCTAGGAGTTTTTTCAGTACTCCCCAAAATTTCCAATTTTACCATTAGAAAAACTGAAACAAAAAAACTAGATCTTGGGGGTGGAATGGGGGAGGGGAATTTCCTCCCCTTCTGTCCCCCCTTCCCTAAGGCCTTCACTTCTCCAGTAGTGAGGCTTGATTCTCATAGTGAAGCACAGTAGAAAACCGACAAAATATTTGACCTTGTTCACAAATGGTCCCCTTGCCACCAGTGGCCACTATTTTCCCTCTTATACTGCAGCAGACAGCCACCCCACAGTGAAGGCAGCAGAAAATGAAGACTTAGTCTTTCTCTATTGATATGCAGGTGGAAAAGTTATCCTTTGCTAATCATACAACTAAGCAAAACTGTAACTGCTTAGTCTCAGGTAACTAGCTGCTGACAAAACTCTGTATTTGTCATGAAGGTATTTTGTGCCCACAACATATATATTCCCCACAGTTTGTTCTAAAGTGATTTATGTGCATGGGGATCCAGTCATTTTACTATTTCTTTATTTATGTGTGTAGCAGGGAAGGGGGGAAAGAAAGGGGCCCATAGACTGCAGGGTTGGGTTAGAGAAAGGGCAATGAGCGTCTATGCATTGTGCTCTCTATGGAGCAGCTCTAAGTAGAAGCTGAACTAACCATTACCAGCGGTAAGGGGCCAAGCTTTGTTTCCAACACATCCCCAAATGGCATATTTTTTCACAGAAGTAAATTGCAGCTATTCACATATACTGGACAAAGTAAAGATGTGTTCTGCATTCAGGGATCCTGTTAGCTAAAACTGTCTACTGTTTTGAAAGATCCCAGGTATGACTGGCTTTTGCTTGTTTTCAGGCAAGCAGGTTTGGGTCCTTTTCAAACAATGTTTTCCTGATTTCAGGCTCCTTGTTTGTCTTGCAGAATTTAGTGGGAGTAACTAAGAAAGATACCAAACCTATATGCATAAAACCATCCTGAATTCAGTTTCTTGGTCATGTTAGCGTCTGAAAGAAACCTGGCAACTGAGTAAATGCACTGATAGTGTCTATCCTGCTGTATCATGGTATACATGGTAGCTCACAGTAAAACATTAAATAGCACCTCAGAGACCAACAAAATTTGTATCGGACAAAGAGTTTTGACTCTTGAAAGCTCATACCCCGAAAATCTTGTTGGTTTCTAAGGTGCTACTGGCTGGTCTACTGTAGACCTCTGAAAAATAAAATTTGGAAAGAACACACACACTTCATTTATATCCCATCTGTCCAACAGGGACCCAAAGCAGATTACATTGTTCTCCTCTCCTCTATTTTATTGTCACAACAGCCCTGTGAGGTAGGTTAGGCTGAGTGTGTATGACTGGTCCAAGGTCATCCAGTATACTTCAATGGCAGACTGGGGATTCAAACTTGGGTCTCCCAGATCCTAGCCTGAGATGCTTACCAGTATACCCCACTGGATCTCTAATCTAATCTATATCAAACTGTCCCAGACCATAAAGCGCTGTCTGTTAGGGCAGACAGGACCAATGAAATCTGAGAAACAGGTTTGCAGACAACAAAGAATTGATGCACACACAGAATACACAAAGAACTGATGGACACACAGTACTCATTCATTACAAAATCATCATCTTGCATGTATTACTTTTGTATGAATATATTTATTCTGGATTGATTACATATTCTAGACTGATTGCACACTTCTTATTCAGAACAAGAAATAACTTTTTTAGTTACTAGAAGATTTTTAGAGAAATTTCAAATCAAATTATAAAATCAAAACAGTATGAATAGAAACATAAATATGCTCTTATGTGCTTTTAATTATCAGTTAGTCTCAGTGTATTTTTTTCAAATGGTGGGTGAAAAAAAAACAATAAAATAAAGATAACAGCTTTTCTAAAAAGAAATTAAGAATGTTTATTTTTAATTGACTTTAAAATCTGGACTTCAAAGGGAAATGTAAGTTCCACTGACACATATTACTTTTCCACATTCCTACATAACTCTATTTTCTGTTACTTTCTAACTAACAATAAAATGCCACTATTTTGATAGGGTGGATCAGTTTCTCTCGTTTCAGAATACACCTTTCTTTCTGGGGGAAAAGCTCCAAAATTAAACATAATTCCTTTTCCTGCTCAGAGATATAATTATACCTTAATTAGTTCTGAATTACACTACAGAAGGAATTCCTTAGTATCTGGGTAAAACACAAGTATAATGTGCAAGAATAACAAGATGAAGAATAACAAGATGAAAGAAACCAACAGCAAGCAGAAAACAACAATCCAAACAGAGGTGTTCATGAAAGCAAAACAAGGTCACTGTTTTCTATTAGTTGTCACTCTGCAATGAGAACATTTTATGTTGCATCCCAGAAGGAATGTGATGTGTTATTTTGCATCTCAAAGCTAAATTATTATTAGTGAACTTCGAAATGCTTATATAGCTTATATAGCCTTCAATAGTATGTTCAAAATTAAGCAAACCTGTCATTATTTTATTTTGAGATCTGTACATACTTTGTATGTATTTAATTCTCCCCTTGAATTTAATAAGACTTTATAGTAGGGTTCCCCAACACTGTGCCCAGGGGGCCATGGCACCCACCAGTACTTCAGAAAGCAGGTGGGACCACTGTAAGGTACAGAACGTGGGAGGGACCATGGTAAGGTACAGCTTGTTACTGGATGCCCTCATTCAAATGAAAGGTTTTTCCACTGAAGGATTAGAAGAAATGGTAAGCAATTGGGCTTTCCTTAGTCCGTGTATGGTTCCATTTCCCCGTCAGGTTTTCCTTCTTCCCTGGAGGCACAAAGCAGAAGGCATTCTGTTTGACTCTTCCTCCTATAGAAGCTAATTGGGGTTTGGCTCCCTCTCCTGTGGAAGCCATTTTTTGGGTGGTGAATATCCAAACCCAAATACTCAAAATTCCCAGTGTGCTCATAGGCTCAAAAAGGTTCGGGACCACTGCTTTACAGTATTTAACTGTGGCTGAATTTTGTTCATGAAGAAGGCAACATGATCTT
Source organism: Lepidodactylus listeri (assembly GCA_029233225.1). Lineage (NCBI taxonomy): Eukaryota > Metazoa > Chordata > Lepidosauria > Squamata > Gekkonidae > Lepidodactylus > Lepidodactylus listeri. The sequence continues at coordinate 71,455,909 of JARCFY010000008.1, forward strand.
GGAAGACTGAAATCGCTCTCTTGTAACGATTTGGTAAAGCAAAAAGCTAAATTCACAAAACTTCTAAGATGCCATTTTTGTATGACAACAACTGCATGAACAATTATCAATGGAATGATACAACAAAATATTCTTCACTTATGCAATGGGAGATTTTTCTACATAAGAAATAACTGAACATGTAGTTTACTTCAGCTGTGCATTCTTAGAAACTGTTACCAAAAGAGGATTTAATATGATGGGGAAACAGGTTTAATGTGCAATCTTTACAATGGTCTAATCCACTGAAATCAATTACTTCAATGGATTTAGAAGAGTAGACCTAGTTAGGATTGCACTGTTAGTTCCGAATTGCATTTGTGTCTGAGGACACTGTAGAAGATAAAGGTTTTCCACTGGTGATCTTTCCAATATAAAAAGCATGATCATTGGCTTTCTAGGAGGTGACTAAATGGAAACTCCTCCAAGGATATGAATAAAATTAAGTCACAAAAGTCATCACACAGGATATTCAAATAATTATGGATGAAAAAGAATAATAGTGCTAGGACTTCTGGTAAACCATGGGCCAGATAAGATCTCCAAAACAATTTTATCAGGCTCCTGGCAGACTGAATTCTCTGTTTTGTTATCAAAGTTTGGGGGAAAATGACTTCCAGGTTTGGCGGCTTGAAGGACATGCGCATATCCTCGGAGCTCTGAGGGACACGGCCTGTGTTGTGGCGGTAGGGAGGGGTCCAGGAACAATCTGGACACTCCGGAGCCCTTGCAGGAGCCCAGCCATGGGGCTTGAAGGGTGCCTCTCCCAAGGCTGACAGTCGAGGGATTGAGGGTCTCCTTTGTTCTGAAGGTCCCGCCGCCGCAAACCAGAAGTGGCGCCAGAGACACACACCAGGGCAAGCAGGCAGACAGTCAGGCGCTTTTCTTTACCTTGCAGAAGACAACTGATGAATTGTGTGTTCTGATGAGTTGAAAAGCAAGAGAAACACATAAGCGCCTAAGCAATTACATTCCCTTAAAAAGCAAAGCAAGGGGGAGTGGAGCCCACCTACACAAAAGAGAAAAGGCCTTCTAAACTTGTAATGAAGAGGGGATGGAAAGCTAAATTTTAAATAACCAGGACAGAGTTATCCAGAAACTCCTACCTGACTACACAAGCCATAGAGACTTTTGCAACTTTTATTCAAAAGTAAAGAATTGTATAAATGGCCAGGGAAAAAGTCCTTCCCAAAACAAAACCTTCTTCAGGAAGTGCTAGTCCAGCTTCTGCAGTCATGAGACCGGAAGCAGCTACAGACTTTCCTGACATGATAGTGGCAGCACTGCGCCCTCTGCTGGACCAGATGACTACACTCAATGACAACTTCGAGACTCTCCAAGGTCAGCTAAAAGAGACTAACCTTAAGACAGAGCAAACTTCAGAATCATTAAAGAAAGTTGATGCCAAAGCAAATAAGCTTAAAAAATGACTGAAGACTGTGGGAAAAAAGAGATCCTCAGATGAATGTCAACTGCTTCAACTGCAAATGGAAAAGTCAATGTATGTTCTAAGATTTCAAGGGGTCCCAGAGAAGAAAGAAGAAAATCTCAAAACAACTTTAAGCAATGCTTTAGAACCAGTAGCAAATATAAAAGCAGATCTTCTACAAAGCGAGATGGATATGGTCTATCAAACATATCCAGAATATATTAAGAAGAACAATCGGCCCGGTGAAATCTTTGTGAGATTCTCTAAAAGACATATCAGAGACCAGATACTTAAAGCAACAAATGGGACTATCCTAAAAATCGATGACAAAGAAATAAAAGTTTTAAAGGACATTCCATTTGAGATAAGAAAAAAGAGGAGACCCTACAAAAATCTGATTTTGTTTTTACAGAAAAATTCCATAATCTACAGATGGCTGGTATCAGAAGGCGTCATCTTCAAATACAAGGATAAAAAAGGAAGAATAGACTCTGTTACTAAAGCAAAAGCTTTCTTGGAACAGCTTCAAAAAGTTGAACAAGCCCTAAAATCAGGAGAAGATGATGGAGTGGCAGAGGACCGTAGCGAGGCGGAAAGTAAGGGAAGCACAACATCTACATCCTCTGAAGAAGAGTCTAATTTAGAACTGGGAGCGGCTGCTCCAAAAATTTCTAAAGCAAGAAGAGACTATGAACTTAGAAACAAAAAAGATAAACATTAAGCCATTATCTCTTGAATTTCGCTAAAGTTACTTGAATATTGGGATACTCTCATCATAGTTAAACTTTACTTGTTATACTCTTGTGATAATCTCCCCCCCCCCTTTCATCATAACAGAACTATTGTAAGTGAAACAGTATTGCAAGCATTTGTAAAACCTATTGACCACTGCTACTTGGGTTTTTAGTTTTCTTTTCTTTCTCTCTTAGAATTCGATCCCCTCCTTATTGATTTCTGTGTAGATTTTAGAATAAAAGCAATAAAAATGTTTTTTAAAGAAGTTTGGAGGAAAATCTTTCCAGTTTTACTGATAAGAAATATAAGACTATTTTCAAGGTGTTTCAAGAAAAAAGATACTACAGAATATCTCTCTTGACTCAGTGCTGTTAGAATATGTGTTATCGATGACTGAATCTTTTCTTGCTAGAACACCTGTAACTTTAAGGAGTTTTACATGGTGCCTAGAATATAATGGTAAGACACTAAAATCTAAATAACTGCTACAGATATGCCTTAGAAGCTCAAGCTAGTTGTACTCTGGTTTAGGGATTGGGCACGAACCAGGAAAATAACCTTCACGAACCTCCTTGTTTACCGAACTGGTTCAGTTCATAAGGTTCAGGGGAAGATCTGAGCTCTTCCCTCCCCTCTTTCTGCTGGGGGTGAATTCCGTAGGCTGGGCACTTTCCACCTTCCAAAGATACGTAAACCGGGCAACCCTGGACATTCCATTGTCTCGAGCATAGGCACCATCACTGCAGGACTATCAGGATATATGGACTCCATTCTGAGACTATGTGTTATTAATACCCCCAGCTATGTCTATGATACCACAGACTTCCTGAGGAAACTGCAGTCTATTGACCATTTCTCATAAAACAGCATTCCAGCCACCCTGGATGTTTAGTCTCTGAACACCAACATCTCTCATCAGAATGGACTACAAGCCACATTATCCCTAACAACACCACAGCAGATCTGGCTACTGAACTCTGCATGTTTGTTCTCACCCATAACTACTTCAGGTTTGGTGACAACTTATACCTACAAATCAATGAGAAGAAGAAGAAGAAGAGATTGGATTTATACCCCGCCCTGCACTCACTTGCAGTCTCAGAGCGGCTTACAAACTCCTTTCCCTTCCCCTCCCCACAACAGACACCCTGTGAGGTAGGTGGGGCTGAGAGCTCTTTCCCAAGCTGTCCTTCAGAGAACAGCTGGTACAGAGCTATGGCTTGCCCAAGATCATCCAGCCAGGTGCAAGTGGAGGACTGGGGAATCAAACCCGGTTCTCCCAGATTAAAGTCCGTGCCCTTAACCACTACACCAAACTGGCTATGGCTCCACAGTATGCCAGCATTTTCATAGAGGATCCAGAACAGTGTTTTCTGCACTCCTACCCACTGGAACTTCTCCTTTACTTCAGATTCACTGATGACATTTTTATTGGCTTGGCCCGTGAGAAAGAAGCCCTTGAGGGATTTCACCAGGCTTTCCACACCTGAACTACCCTACACAATAAACTTCCTGGGCACCACAGTATGGATACACGAGGGCCACATAGGTACCACATTATAACGGAAACCGACAGATTGGCAAACATATCCACATACCTCCAGCTACCACTCCAAACACATCAAACAACCTAATGTGTATAGCTAAGCCCTATGCTATAGTCACATCTGCTCCAACCCCTCAGACAGAGATACTCACTTGAAGGATCTGCAACAGGCATTTTTGCAACTACAATATCCTCCTGATATGGTGAAAAAAATTATTGGAAAAGCCAAAATGATACCCAGGGAGAGCTTGCTACAAGACAAAGAAAATGACAACAGAATACCACTGGTGGTCACCTAGAGCTCACAACTCAAGCCAGTTCAATGCATTAGTAATGACTTACAACCCATGCTGGATAGTGACACTTCCCTCACACAGGCACTGGGGGGCTGACCTTTTCTTGCTTACAGACAGCCTGCTAATCTAAAACAACTTCTCACCCGAAAGGATAAACTACTTAACATTAACATGGACTCTGGTGCCAAGGCCTGCAATAAACCAAAATGCCAACTTTGCTCTCATATAGATCCTAGCAACACCATCAGCCATACCATCTCAGGTTCCTACTCCTGCTCATCCTCTAATGTGATTTATGCCATCAGGTGTCAGCAATGCCCTTCGACTCTCTACACTGGACAAACAGGACAGTCCCTTAGACAAAGAATTAATGCACGTTAAGTCTGACAGCAGAAACCACAACATTCAAAAAACAGTGGGAACATTTTAACCTTCTAGGACATTCAGTTGATGATCTAAAAGTAGCAGTTATCTTACAAAGGAATTTCAAAGGAAAATTAGAAAGACACTGCTGAATTGCAACTGATAATGAAGCTCAAGACAATGCATCCACCTGACTGAATCGAGAGCTAAGTTTCCTGTCTCATTACCAATGCTGATTTCTCCACGCCTACTACCTTTCTGCATATTACACCTAATCCAATCATACCTTCTGTTGTCATTTGCCTGCTAATGTCATTTGGCATCTGAAATCACTCCACTTTCCAATAATGAGATGGACTCACATTCTAGCTGTATCTGAAGAAGTGAACAGTGACTCACGAAAGCTCATACCCTACCACAAATTTTGTTAGTCTCAGGCGCTACTGGACTCTTAGTCTTTTCTACTGCTATGGACAGACTAACACAGCTGCCCATCTTGATCAGAAAAATCACTACACTGTGAAGCAATAAACTTTTGATTTCCACACTGCAAAAGGGAGAGGAGGATACAGATTGTTTCTCTTTCCTCCCCTCTAAACTAGGGGGGGCAGTTCTTCTAAGTTTCCCACTGCAGAATGGTGAGGAGAAAGACACTGTTTCTCTCCTTTGCTATGCAGCCCAAGCTGACAGCTTAAGGTGAAGAAAAGATAAAACATATTTCTTCCCCAACACAAAAACTAAGAGGTTGGGCTGTGGAAAACACCCCAATCTGACAACTGGGGTGGGGAGAAGAGAAGGGGAATCAGTCAGTCTATAACACAACAAATTTTCCAGGATAGGGGATGAGAAGAACCTGACTTCCAGCTGATCTCCACAATCAGCTGGGAGTTGGCTCCTGATTCCATCTCCACAAAAAAAAACCTTGCTAGGTACAGAACAAAATTTCTTCAACAGGAGATGGAAAGCTGACTCCCAAATGATTTCTCAGCAGGTTTCTGGTGCTGGCAAGCAGCCTGTTCCTGAGAACAGATGCAAACAGGTTATAAACAGCCAAACAGCCTGTCAATTAATTGGCTGCTTGATTGTCAGCTGGAAAACAGGATGTGAGCCAAACTGCTAAGTGTTCAAACATCTCTAGGCTTAGGTACTGCCGTAATAATTCGTTAGCATTTGGTATTTTAGATGGTCCATGTAATAGCCCCAGAAAGTAAAAAGAATCTAAACCAAAGCAAGAACTTCTTTCTATATATGATTTTATATTGTTCAAGAGGAGCATACTGTTAAGAGCAGATACTTTTTACTGCCAAAAATCCCTGGCTTGCTCTAAGCAAAACAATCCAAAACTATGGCCTTCACAGTAGAAAACTGAGGACTGAACAATATAAAATGCCACCAGAGATGAGAAATGTATGCACCATATTGCTGAAGCTGGAACTGGTTCTAAAACTAGAACGCTTAAAAAAAATTACACATCACAGCAGATGGGTATAATGACTAACTCAGCAAAAAAATAAACTGCTCTATATTGTAGAAATAAATGACGGTAAATATTTTTCTGTTTGGTGGATACTGAACATGTAAATACTTTAGATCCCAAACTATTACTAGAGGCTGAAAAACAAAGGGGATTTTTTTCCTTTTTTATTATTTTACAAATTTCTTGATTACCCACACACTGAGTAATTTTGACTTCATCTTGTTAAGTCACAATATATTTAAAATCATCCCCTGAGAATCATCCTGGCATTCCACTTAATGGATCTCAGGAAGAAAATGTTGAGAAAGACATTTCTGCACCTAAAGCACAGGCGAGCCACTGCTAGTAGAGCATACAATATGGAGCAAGATAGACCAACGGTCTGACTTGGTATAAGGAGCTTCAAGTGATTGTACATACATTTAGGCTGCAGTCCCAGGTATAGTTATCTGGGAGTGCTTGCACTAATTAAGACATTCAAAATCATGAAAATAAAATCCCACTCTAAGCATCACTCCTATCTCACTGTAGATGTAGCTGTGGCTTCCAAAGACCTTATGATTTACAAATCTTCTAGAGGGTGCTAATGCCAATTTTACTGTACAAGGAAGTACCATAACCCTCCAGTAAGCATCTCCTTTTATGCCATTATACAGACATAATATTTTTTCACACAAACCATTATCCATGGGATATCAAAGGATAGAAAAATTTCAAATTAAAATGTAGATTTAACCAAGTTGACAGTGGTGAAACTCCTAACCTACCTTAGATGCTCCAGCAACCTTTAATTAACTCTAGCTGTACTCTTGTTCATACCTGTTGAGGTCTGCATACCATAGAAGAAGAATCATGGTAGTTCCTTTAACCCTAATTGTAGGAAACTAGTAATAGGTATACATTTAAAGGACATTTGTGAGGGAACCACAACTCTTCAAGCACAAGTCAGACCCAGCATCAATGCATCAAGAAAAAAAGCTAAGAGCCAAGCAAATAAGGCACATAACCTCATATTACAAGAAAGCAAGCTAGCAAGCAACAAAGAAGTGGAAACTAACCAGTGGGGAGAGAACTCAATGACATTTATATATTTAACATCACCCACTGAAAATCTCTCTACTGGGGGAGAGAACCCAACAACAGTTATAAAATTATGAATAGTATGGAAAGAACAAATTTTAACTTCTCTAGTAAAGCTGTAACCACAGCAGCTCTCAAATGAATTAATTAGCAGGAGATTCAGGACACAAGATTCAGGACAGACCAAGACAGCTAATGTGGGATAGTGGTTGGAATGTTGGACTAGGGTCTGGAAGACCTAGGTTTGAATTCCTATTCTGCCATGGAAGATTGCTGGGTGACCTTGGAACATTCAACTAACGCTCAGCCTCATCTACTCCACAAGGCTGCTGTGAAGATAAACAGAGATCAGGGGAAAGATGTAAGCCACTTTGCAGGGCACTTTCACACACACTAAATAATACACTTTCAGTGCACTTCTCTACTGGATTTTACTGTGTGAAATGGCACAATCCACTTGGAAACGGTCAAGTGAAGTGAACTGAAACTGCTTTATTTGGCACATGTGAAAGCACCTGTAGAAAAGGGGGCAGTATAAATGAGTAAATAAATAAGTAAATAAACAAAAAGAAACTACTACTTCATACAACACATAGCTAACATATATAGAATTTTCCCCACAAAAATGTGTGATGGACACTGGCTCAGACAGCTTTGAAGACACATTCATGGAGCGGAGCTCTCATGCTGGTTGTTACCCATTATACCTAAATAGAACTTCTACATTCAAGGGCCGTATTCTTTTGCATACCAGTTGCCTGGGGAGCAAACAGTGGAGGTGTCTCTCTTCATGACCTGCTTGCTTGGTATATCTACATAATGTATGCTTAAGAACGCTGCTGGGTTTGATTTTTGTGTGTATAACTCAGTGGTGATTTTCATGACCCAATGAGACAACTTGTTCCAGTGGCATAAGGTTTTGCAGCATGTAGACTGCAAGTCTGGTTTCTTTTTCTGAATTTACACATTATGTTCTTTACATTGGGGAAAAAATAGCCTGCTGAATTCATCCCTAACAAGATGAAATTGTACACCAAAAAAAGGGCATGATATGCTTATTACTGAGATAATACCAGTGTCTAACTAAAGACAGTTTTGGCTCCATACATTAGCTATCACTCATAGCAGTAATGCAATACTTAAAAAGTCAGTCAGGATCTACCAGTCTAACTAGATGTAATGTCTTGATGTTTTGTTATATACTGTAGACACACAAGAGACATCATAAGATCCTAGGTGGTTCGATAATGCAAGAACACTACAGCAGAACAGCTTGTCTGGAGCACCTCATCACACAGATCAACTTTCTTTCACCCTGCCACAACTACTGGTTTGTGGTGGCATGGTCCAAATAGATTTCTCTGGATGACAGGTGGCTCCAGACTAACAGCTTGCTTCACCAAGGAACTTAAAGCAGCTGCTACACATATGTCATCTACGATCAAATCCAGTAAGTTGCTTCAGAGTTCTGGAACTCCCGCCCCTCCCTCAGGACATCTACATTAGAGTCCTGGACATTTTCTGGAAGCAATGGAAGATTTTTACTTAAGTAAGCTTTTAGTAGTTAGGAATAGGAAGAGGTATGAGGGAATTTTAATGCACGTGCAGAATATAAATGCTAACAACACAGAAGCTGCTGCTTTTGCATTATCTCAATGCAACAAAGCTTTATTCTGTTCAAAAACTACAACACAGAAGCATAATTGGCTGACATTATCAGTTTGCGGATGCAGTTCAAAATAATAACCACTTCCACTGAAATTAATGGGGTTAATTCAAATATTACTGCAAATAAATCCACAAAAGTTAGTAACCCATACACTTCTACCACAAAATTTTCCTTGCCTCATTGCCATTCTTGCTTGCCATTGCTACTCTTCTAGGTATCTGCTTACAAGCCTATCATTGAATAAATTAATCTACCTATCTAGTACGTTTTTATCCCACCTGTTCTCCGAGGCCAAGACAGTGTACTCACTTCTGCACTTCATCCTCACAACAACCCTATAAGGTAGACAGAAAGTGACCACCCCAAAGTCACCCAGTGAGCTAAGCGGCAGAATGGGGATTTGAATTGTGTCAGATCCTAGTCCAGCAATCTAACTGCTACAGTACACTGGCTCATGTTCTTATGTTAAACACCTGCTGATTTTAATAGAACCTTGCAATGTTCTCTGAATATATCCGATGTGTGTTGCTTTCAGAGAACCTGTGACACTACCTATGCTGAATGTCATTGCTTATCATGTTACATGGGGATACTATAAATTAATAATGAAAATTTAGAACTCACTCAACTGTCATTATATCAAGCATGTCTTTGTTCACATTCTCTGTGCACCTTTAACCCTAATGGCCTTTATTATCAGGTTTTTTAGGGAGGGGGGTTCTCCCAATAGAAGACGGTGCCTGACTGGAAAAGGCCCCCAATATGCTATAGTCTTTCTATATCACCCACAAGTTTAGTTAATTTTTTCCAACAAAAAGGAATGGCAGACCAGCATTCTACCGACAGACATTAAGCGTGCTACAGTACATGTCCAAAGCTACTGAAGGTAAGCCAAAGTGATTACAGGATCTAGGTTCACCAAGTGATTTTTTTTTTAAGCTTCACCAAAACGTCTCCAACAAATAAAACTGTAGAACCTTTTGATTAAGGAAGCATGGCACATACGGCAAATACAGTAATTACAGTAATTATTAGGCCTACCTTCAGATCACACGTGACTGCAATCTTCTGGTTAAGTCATGTATCCTCATACTGGTGACCCAGACATCTACGTTGCTTTCCAGTATTTCTGTCTACAATTGTTTGATGATCAGTACATGGATGGAAGTCCTTTTCATTGCCTGTTAAAAGTTTCGCAAACTGGACAGTTCAAATGAGGCCACTTCCTCATTGTCATTTTTGTCACTCATTTGTCTCTACTGCTTTGGGTTCCCCCCGCCCCCTTCCCACATGTGTTTTGCTCCTTCTGGGACTACTAGAGAGAGCAAAACACAATGTGGGAAGGGGGGGGGGGTAACCCAAAGCAGTAGAGACAAATGAGTGACAAAAATGACAATGCGGAAGAGCCCAGAGACTTCTTAACTCTCCGTAAGACGGCATAGCCTTTTGTAATACGGATAGATGCGTGGGCTATGAATGCAGACCAGGCAAGTTCAAATGTTTATTTAATATGTTAATAAAGAAGCACATATATTATTATACCACAATTTTAAAAATATTTTGATAACTGTATTTCAATATAATTGGTTTCCTTTGTAATCCTATGTATTATGTGTTCCTACTCCTTAATCATCTTGACGGCCTTCTCTCTGCCATATTATTTTTTCTGATACAGCAACTAGAATTGTACACAGTATTCCAGACGAGGCCACACCATAGATCTAAACAGTGACAATATATTGGCCATTTTATTTTCAATCCCTTTCTCAATAACTGCTAGCATGGAATTTGCCTTTTTTGCTACTGCCACACACTAAGTTTACATTTTCATCAAGATGTCCACTAAACCAGCACCACCATTTGTTTCCCTTCAGTCTCTGTCAATCCAGATCTCATCAGCACATATTTAAAGTTACAAAAAAAATTTCTACAATGTGAATCACCTTGCACTCATCTACAATGAACTTCATTGGCCATGTTGCCACCCACTCATCCGATTTAGAGATCCTCCTGGAGTTCTTCAAAAATCCACCTTGGTTTTTGCTACTATCTACAAAGGTACCTATTATATGGCTCATCTCCAATTCCAGATAATCAGATAATCTATCAATAGAGAGAACCAGTCCCAATACGATCCTCATGGGACCCACTATTTCCCCCCATTGCAAGAACTTCCCATTCATTCCTAACTCTCTGCTTCCTCTTGCTTAATAATTTTTTAATCCATAAGAGAACGCTTTTATCCCATGTCTGCTAGGTTTGCTCAGGAGCAATGTTCCCTCTAAGCTGAGTTAGTGTGAGCTTTTTTGTCTTCGCTCAGGAAAGATGGCTCCAAAGTAAACTAATTTATGCAGCAGCCAAATCACTTGCTCACAACTTTAATGCCAGTAGCTCACAAAGTAGAAGTTTTGCTCACAAGACTCCACAGAGGGAACATTGCTCAGGAGTCGTCAATGAGGGACCTTTCCAAAAGACTTTTGAAATTCCTAGTATATAAAATGCCTACCAGATCATCCTTATTTACATCCTTGTTCAGCTTCTAAAAGAGCTCCAAAAGGTTGGTGAGGTAAGACTTCCCTTTGCAGAAGCCACACTGATTTTCCTCAGCAAGCTTTATTCCTCTATGTGCTCAAAAATTCCAGCTTTAACAGCAATCACTAGTTTACCCAGAATAGATGTTGTGATAACTGGCTTGTAATTTTCTACATTCCCTTTGGACCCCTTTTAAAATATCAGCATAACATTTACTGCTTTCCAGTTCTCTAGTACAGAGGCCAATTTTAGAGAGAAGTTACATACACCAAAAAAGAAAATCAACAATTTAATATTTCAGTTCTTTAAGAACCCTCAGGTACATGTCATCCAGATCTGGAGATGTATTAGTATTAATTTATCCAGTAGTCTAGAACTTCTATCTTTCATCACCTCAATTTGCCTCAGTTCTTAAGACTTCCTTCCTGAAAACAGTGGTTCTGGTTTGGGTACATACCCTACATTTTTCAGGGTAAAAACAGACATAAAGAACTCATTCTGTTTCTCCACCTTCCTCCAGCAACCCTTTTACTACTTTCCCATCCAACAGTTCAACCATCTCCTTGGCCAGTTTCATGATACTAATATATTTGAAGAAATGCTTGTTAAAGAATCTGCTCCTCAGGTGTGTGTTTTTTGCTCACCTTATGCCCAACTTATATTTGTTTTGTCAGCAACTGTGATCCTTTCTGTTCACCTCACTTTTTTTTTGCTGTATCACCATCCAAACTGTATCATACTGTAATGAGTATAGTGTTTCATAATACAAAAAAGTCATACTTTCCTGTATACCTTTAGTAGACTGTAACCTTGCACACGCAAAAATTATTATTTTAATCATTGTTTAATCAATGTTCAAATAATTAGATCACATATACTTACCAACAGGTTTAATACAAAACAGCAAGAATAAACGAAATTCATATAATCACTCCTTTTTATAATTAATTATAAACTATATTATATAGGGACCACGGTGAAATGTTTATAAGACGTCATGACAGTATATACGGAAATACTGCTTAAAAGTTCAGTCTAAATCTTTTGAGCATTTTTGAAAATTCAGACTTTAGATGCATCAGTTAACATTTTCCTTGCCCCACTTCTTTTGTAGAGCATTTCACCATACATTAAAGAACATTTGAAAAACAAGATAACAGTGGCACAAGAGACAGCAATAAAGGTCCTGTGAGCAACAACTGCAATGGATCCAACCATGTACAGACTACTTTAAGAAACTCTGTGGAACCTTGCAATACCTCTTCCAAATACCTATGAAACAATTTTTCATCAATGTTTTTAATCTAATAGTTTTGCTGTCTTTAATGTGTGCACTGTTTTGCCGAAATATATCTGCTAGGGTTGCCAACAATCTGGAGGGGGAAAATGCCCTTCCCTTTAACAGAGGAGTAAGGCCTGGAAGTGGGTAGGTAAAGTTTCCCATGACATGGATGTAAATAGCATCCTATTAAGCCTCTATTAAAGGGACAGGACACTTTTTTCCAGCCTGTTGGCAATCTAAGTGTCTGCCTATTTCTGTTAAAATGTTTAATGCCTTGGTATCAACTGTCACTAACTACAATACAAATATATTGAAAAAATAATCTAAGGCACTTCTCTCTGCATCCAAAATCCTTTACTTAAAAAAAAAAGTTGCAAAAGAAGGTAAGAGGCAATGATGGAAAAATAGTCCCAGGACCAGATACAAAAAGTAAAATGAATAGAAGTACTGCTCACTCAGAATTTGTCATTAATCATCTGAATGGACACAGATTCTTCATGTGACACAAAATAGGCATAACATTCTCAACCATTTGGTTTGGCCCCATTGTGAGAAAACAAACATTTCATATGCATTAATACACATTCCGATTGCAAACCTAAAGTTCCTTATACATTTTGCACATGATGGCCATTACCAGGGCTCATTTCGTAACAGGAGCTCCTTTGCATATTAGGCCACACATCCCTGATGTAGCCAATCCTCCAAGAGCTTACAGAAGCCCCTGTAAAAAGAGCTCTGTAAGCTCTTGGAGGATTGGCTACATTAGGGTTGTACGAAATGAGCCCTGGCCATTACTACTGAGCAAATATTTACATATAATACTATCTTTGGCTAAAGTTTCCATGAACTCACAGGCAAAAGTAGTTTTTATCAAGCACAAACTTAGTTCTTCGTTCTTAATGGACTTTCTATCCCTAACCTTGGTGCTGTCCTTGTTCCTCAACTCTCATTTTGTCTGTTATCGCCTGTGTGAGTTTTCCTGCCTATTATGGTCTCCCACACAGGTGCTGGATGTTGCTCTATTCATTTCACTTACAAAAAACATAACTTCTACTACATCTCATAAGATACATCAGAGTCAGAATGCCTCAGGGCTGTTTTCACTCATGAAAAACAAAATGAAGTGTATTCATATCTATCTTTATCTGTTCATCGCTATTCTGTGGTTGCTTTCTAATCATGTAAAAAGCCATATAAAAGAAGCAAAAACCTTTTTAAAACTATTAATTACCTAACTATACATGTTACTCAGTCTCCACATTTCATGCAAACATTGTTATTCCTTCCCACAAGTTTACCAGTAGAACTGTTAAAACCTGGCCAGCAGTTCTCTCCATCTGGATGTAGCCTGACATTAGGTCTTGGTCTTGTTTCCCAAACCCAAGCTGCAAGTGTTTTCTTTCATCAATATTTCAGCCATATAAATTGTTGTGGCAGAAATGGAAAATTATATACTGTAAAACTAAAAAGCAGGCTCAGATCACTACCTCTGTTTTTCTTATGATTCCTAATACCACTTTTAAAGGTAGGTAGAGAAAACTATGATCCATGAAGAAAAAATGACATTTTGTTGGGAGACAGCGTCTACACTGACCATTTCTGAAAGGCACACATCACAGTTCCTTCTGATTACATCCCGAAGGATCTATCCCCATTCTTTCAGCTGCATTTTTGAGAACATGCTCCCAGTGCCCAGTAAAGGCAACAAGGTTATGCACACCTGCTGAAAGAAGTACATAATAGCACATCTCAACATGATGCCAAATCATGTTAGTTAATACAGCAGCCACTCAGGAAGAAGCTGACTGTACGTGAAGTGAAGCAAATTCTGCTGTTTCTGCAAATCCTTGCCAAATCAGATGTTACAAGAGCAAATGGGAGGGATCATCTGTACCCTCTTTCTCTGTCCTCTTTCGGCAGATGGGGGAGTAGGAAAAAGAAGATATGCCTGCTAGTGTTTTCATTCTCTGGAACAATCAGAGTTGTTCTAGAGGCACACACAAAAAAAGGGATGAGGATGAATTCAATTTCACAAATATACTGGAGGGTTTTTTTACTATCTTATTCAGAAAGCAAACAAAAAATGCCTTGCAACCCACACTTTCAAACTGTAATGATATACTATGTCCTGGCTGCAGAATCAACTTAATTATATAACTTCTACAACTTTCCTCCAAAAAGAAAAGAGTTAGGGGCTGGAGAAGAGGCTCATACTCCCAAATGCTCAAAGTAGTTCTTGACTTTTCACAGGCAGCACTGTATGACACCTCACCTTAAATAAACCACTAAGATGCCACTGCAGATTTTGAGTTCCAACTGCTAAAGGAGAACAATTACTCTTCTAGGAGGTGTCACTCATACAAAAACAGGGCCTCTGTTCAAGAGCCTAAATTGGCAGAAGTGTGCAATATAAATTCTCAAACAACAACACAAATAAGCAGTTCACATTACTAAAAGTAGTACGTGTATTTGGCTATCACACAAATATTTTTGCTGGCATAGCTTCCATATTTTTGGTTTATTAGTTGCATTTTTTTAAAAATCTGATTAGTTTGAAAATAGCCAAGCGTAAGTACCAATTATTTTTATTAAGAATATTTTGCATAGAAAGTGAATAGAGAAAATGCTAGTACCACCCATACAAATGAAAATTAAGCAGTTGTACAGCTTCAATAAAAGCTCAGCAAGCTCTGAAAAGGATCACATAATACAAGCTCACCTGTGTGAGTGTGTGCGTGTGCCTCTGTCTGTCTATTTCTATAGTGTTCAGGAACTTCAGATGGTCTCAAATGCAACAGGAAGGTCCTTAATGGGCAACAGAGAAACAAATCTCACCTAATTTCAAATAACTGCATTGGTTAATGATTTATCTAACCTTCAAAACCCAAAAGGACAGGGCTTCGGTTATGTGCTTCGATGTCATCTGAAGATGACTTTCTGAGGCACAAGGAGTAAGACTACAGGCCTTCACTGTGGTGACTAGGGATGGGCACAAACCTCATAATGAATCTGATTTCATGACAAAGACTGCCCGGGTCATGGTTCATGAACCAAGGTTCATGCCATCTTGCCTCTCAACACAACCCTCCCTCCCACAACCCTCCATGTGGTTATCAAGAGGTTTGTGTGGTGCGTGGTAGGAAGCGGGGGGGGGGGGGGGATCACTGAAATAGCTTGCATCTATTTCAGCCTAACAACTGATGGGTGCACCACCTGTTAGGCAGAAATAGATGCAAGCCATTTCACCAATCCCTCTCACTCCCCCCTTCCAAACAGGGGGAGCAAAACAGATGGGTTTAATGACTCACAGCCATTTAAACCTAGCAGCTCAGTGGGTCTGCCCATCAGCTATTAGGTTTAAATGGCTGCGAGCTATTAAACTCTGTTTTGCTTCCCTCCACTGAAGCGGGGGGGGGGGGGGGGGGAGAAGCAAAATAGAGAGGTTAAATGGCTCGCAGCCATAACCCTTCCTGGGTGATTTCCCTCTTCTCCCGGCTGCAGCTTGCCACGGCCAGGAGAAAGGTGACCCGAACCGGCCCAAACCAGCTGGTTCGGGCATTTTTTGCTCAGTTAGTTTGGGTACACCTCGAACTGGAATTCCCTGATTCCTGCCCATCCATAGTGGTGACACCCTTTCTCAAATTTCATCCGTCTCCCAGGAGGTTTATTTTACAAACTCTCGTGAGCTGTCAATTGTAAAATCCTCCCTGTAAAGGACGAGTCTGGATTGGTAATTGTCATTTTATTCAGTTGTATTTGCTTGATCTTAATGCGTTGCAATTGCTTTCATTTTGATTTTTAAATTTGTTTTTAACTGTGCTTAAAAGTTTGGTAAGAAACCATAGGAGCATTTAAACAAGAGCATTGAACATTTTAAAGTAAATGAAGAGATACTCTGCCACTTAAGTTCAAGCCTTGTAAATATTTTCTCGTAATGTTTGTAACAAAATCTGAATGAGTTCATTATGTTTAATTCAATTTAGCCAAAGGACAAAAATAAGAGCTTAAATACATTTCTTCCAGGTTAAGACTGGGATTGGATTTTTGGTTTACAGATCACAGAATCAAGAGCGGGAGGTGGTCTAAGAAAAACAGTGGAAAATGCTCTCATCATACCAGCATCAATTGGTATGTCAACTGAAAACTAAATAGTACGAAAGATATGAAGGGTATTTTTTTTCCATGCTCTTTGCAGTTAAAAGTCAAGAATATACTCACTGGAGAAGAAAAATTATTATTAAGGAATAAGGACTGCTTCTGGGATTTTGGCCTTAGTACAGATAATGAATTGGATACAGCGCAACTTTTTAATGGTATTTTCTTCCAGAACAAAGAATCTTGCACCAGTGTTAAATACCATAATTAGTAAAAAAAAGTTCTGAAGAATCCAATCCAATATTGCTTTCCATCAAATCCAATGCAAAACAGTGGGCAACTTCAAATGGGAATATAGTTTATTGAAGTAATATATGCCAATGAACATTACCAAAGGTTTTTCCATGGGTGAAACAACACACATAAAGCTTATAGCAGAAAATACATTCACAGTTTCAATGGTATAGTTCCATGTGAAAGCATGGTATGCCAAAAAAGTCCACTGTCTAAAGTACAGATCGCCCTGTAGAATTCAGCACCTGATAACAATAGAACAGGTACTAAAGAAGTTACCAAACACACTCACACCATTGCTTGACTTTGCAATAAGGCAAGGCCTAATCTGTAGAATGTCTATGCGTATCTGGCTAATAACAGCAAGAGTTGAACTGGGCTCATCTGTTCAGTGGTTACAGCAACAGCCACAGAAGTTGGATTTGTTTTCTCATATGTCAAAAGGCATGATCATTAGCCTTAGAAAGCTGATTTAATTAATCTCCCTGACAAAAACAACAGGACAGGGAAAGACTAATTAGGTGTACAGAATATAATTTTTGGAGAGCTGGGCTGGACTGTCACCAATATGTAGATGAGACTCAGCTCTACCTTGCACTTACAGCTGATCCCAGGAAGGCTGTAGAAACCCTGAACTGGTGCCTGGAGGCAGTTTTGGTGTGGATGCAGGCTAACAAACTGAAGTTTAATCTCAACAATACAGAGGTGCTACTGATGGGTGCAAAATCTGACTTGGGATTTAAGGTGTCACCCATTGTGGATGGGGTTGCAGTCCCTTTGAAGGAACAGGTCTGTAGTCTGGAGGTGCTTTTGGACCCAGGCCTCATGCTGGATAAGCAAGTGGGATGGTGGTAAGGAGTGTCTTTTAGCAGCCGTGGCCTTTCCTGGCCCAAAATGTTCTGGCCACTGTGGGGCATGCCCTGGTTATATCTAGATTTAGGGTTGCCATGCCTCTGGTCCGGATAGGTTGTCCCCCATTTTTGTGGGGCCCTTTCTGCTGCTGGCCAGTGGGGGGAGAACCCCAACAACAAATGCCCCCAAACATGACACAATGACATCACCTGGAAGTGATGTCATCACATCACCAATGTTGGGGGGTGACACTCTAGTTTTTGGGCAAAACTCTATGGTAAAGTTGGGCTCAAACCACAGCATTTTGCCCCAAAACTAGAGTATCGCCCCCAATGTCAGTGAAATACTGACATCATTTCTGGGTGATGTGATCATTGTGTGTGCACAGGAAAAACTTGGACCAGCTCCTGGACACCACCACCCCGCTGGCAGCCAGTAAGGACCTGGCAACCCTATCTAGATTACTGCAATATACTGTACGTGGGGCTGCCCTTGACAAGTGTTCAGAAACGTCAACTGGTACAGAATGCTGCAGCCAGGAATTTGACTTGAGTGCATATATGGACCATATTAATCCAGTCTTGGCCCATCTACACTGGGTCCCAATTTGTTGCTGGGCACAATTCAAGGAGCTGGTATTGACCTTCAAATCCATATATGGTTTGGGACCAACCTATTTGAAGGACCACCTAGTCCCTTATGAACCTGCCAGATCACTACAGTCATCCTCAGAGGCCCTGCTTCGGCTACCCCTGTCTTCTGAGATTAGGCAGGTGGCAACCCGGGAAAGGGCCTTGTTGGTCTTGGCACCAAAGCTCTGGAACTCTTTCTCCAGGGAGATTCGTTTGTCCCCTTCTATTGCTGTCTTCCACCAGCAGATGAAGACCTTTTTTTTGTTTGGCATTCCCAAAATGATCCCTCCTTCCAAATTGTTTTAATGATATGTGTTTGGAGGGGTTGATTTTAATCATTTTAAAATGTAATTTTATCAAGTATGTTTTAAATTGTTAGTGATCTTGGTGGCCTTTGTTAAGGGCAGAATGGTGTGATACAAATTATGTGAGTAAATAAATATAATGAATAAACAATGCATAGAGTCCCTAAACATCTGGAAGTTGTGGGGTTGTTATGGTGGGTATTTGACCTTTCCCCCAAATTAAAAACCAATATAAAGCATGTGTTTTCTCAAAATGGCTGCAGAAAATAGTTTTGTAACCTATTTCAGTTTTGTTGAACAGTTTAAATTTGTCATACAAATTCATATCTCAATCTGTTTTAATTTTTTTAAGAGTATGTTTTATAAATAAGTTTATAATAATAAAACATACACTGTATTTCTACTAAATAGAAAGTTGTATTTCCACTGAATAGAAAGTATCTCATGGAATCATTAGTTTGGAGCAAAAAATGCTGACGCTCCGGACTCCGTCAAGGCCTGCCCTAGTCCAGCTTGCATCTGGAAAGAAGACTCCTCAGAAGAGGAGATCCTCATGCCTCCCACTATACTTATAGCTTGAGGCACTCCAGAAGCTCTGGGACAGACCAGCTTCCTCCTCTCCAACAGCAGGCTCCTCTTCAAGTTCCCTTGAAACCAGCAGACCCTGAATTGACCTGTCTGCCTCCTGCACCCTCAGGAACAAAGAAGGTGGGAGCCTAGGGCTGAAGTCTGGAACAAGAGGAGGAGTGCATGCTTGGCATCTTGAAGCACTCCCCTCCAACTCCAACATCTCCCAAGAGGAAGAAGCAACTGTTTAGACCGGGGGTATCAAACATGCGGCCCGGGGGCCAGATCAGCCCTCAGAGGGCCCCCAAGGCCCTGGCTGTTTCCTACTTCCTTTTCCAGTTCTCTTGCTGCTGCCACATCTCAGCTTGCTTTACCAGTTTCTCTCAGTCGCACAGGAGACATAGACCAGCAAACCTCTCCTGTGTGATTGAGAGTGTCTGGTAAAGAACTGGCTGTCTCCCTTGTAAAGTTTAGATCTCTGCTACCTCGCAATACATTTTATGACACACATGACCCGGCCCAACAAAGTCTCATTTATGTCAGATTCGACCCTCATAACAAATGAGTTTGACACCCCTGGTTTAGATCTTGCAGACGCAGAGACTTAGCCTTGGCTACAGGAAAGAACGGGACCCTCAGTCCCCTACATAATTCTGCAGTTCAAACCAAACCTTTGGTGGTTCAGGATCTGTATTTGACCAGTTTGTGCTTACTCTACATAGTACCTTATTACTAAGTAAGCCCCAACTCCCCAGGCCCACCCGCCTGCCCACTCCCCTCCTTTGGAGATTTTCAGGCCCCAGCTCCAGTCTTGACAACTGGATCCTGCCTTGTTGCCAGCTTAATTACATTCCCTGAGTTGTGTTACCCAACTTGCCAGTTCCAGAATGGGACAGATACACCAGATATGCTTATTAGCTGCATGCCCGCAGAGAGCGACCTCCTGCTCTGCTCTCATTCCCCAACACTTGCTCAGTGGAATAGCAGCAGAAAAACTGGGGGGGGGGGGGGGGGGGGGAACGACAAAGATATAGGTGAGCACTTGGAAGTGGCTTCATGATATCAGTGACTATCTCTCCTCTCCAGGCTCCGATCCCTCCAAATGCTCATGGTTGCCAGTGCAGGGCTGGCAACCCTAACGCCAAAGCAGCTTCTACTGCCTGGAAATCACACAGTAGTTAAAGCCTAGAAGTCATGTAGCAGCTGAAGGTTGCTGAAATTACAATACAGGGAGAGTTTCCTGCTACCATTGTACCATCATGACAGCTACCATTGTACCATCAAAGAAGTCTGAGAAATACTGCCGGGCTACAAAGTGCAAAGAAATTAATTCTAAGAAAGTTCTCTACTGAAAATAATGGATGAGTGTTATGGCAATTAATATTTTCACTTACAAAACTTAGATGTATATACAGAGATGGGAAAGAAGCTTCTCTCATAGTGATACATCACTGTTGCCACAGAATTAAGTCCCATTAAGTGTGAGTATACTGGGCCCAAGTAATAAGATACACACGGGGCTGTAGAAGGAGGGTTAGAATTAAATACCTTCAGCTTCAGATCCAAGCAGTCTGGCTTGATCTCACTGGAGGATTTAGTATTATATTAAGAGTTCCAAAAATGCAAGTTTTTTAACAGAATAAGCAAAAAGAGGCAGGAGATGAAATTTCTACAGAAGGATGCATTTTATCCTCCAAGGCTTAAAGTTTCCACTGCTTTGCCAATAGCTGTAAAAAGTGCATACAAATTGCCTCTAACATGCAAGTACTGATCAAGGCTACCGGAACCTTGAAAAACTTTTGGCTAATCAGTTTTGTAATAAGACTATACCGTCTTCTCAGAAAAAAATTAAATAACACAACATAATTACCACACCTTTGCTTTATTAGATTATAAACATGCACTGAGATTAATGGTATTTGGGATAAGTGCGGCCCCAGTCCAAGGGTTTACCTATCTATAGCTGGGGGCCACATTTGGGAAATAGATAAATAGATGCTGGAAATAAATCATTAGCCAGCCAGTTTGGTTGTATGGAAGTTATTTAACATATACATTAACATATTTATAGATATAATGCATTTATCTTACCATCAATATATCTAATTCTCAACATGGCCCTATCTGTGGATATTTAAATCCAGAGAATACAGCCATGACGACACAAGACAGATGTTTCTACAAACTTAAGAAAAACTTGAGGTTTGCATGAAAATTTGAAATCTTTTTAAAAAAAACAATGTTTGGAGGTTACTCCCACCCAATTAATAGAAACAGAGCTTGCCCCTTTAAGAAACAAATGTCCTCTGAGATCTCAGTGGCTATTTTTGAGGTTATTAAGCAACCAGAACAATACTGCCAGCCTTAGGTGAAAAAAGGCAGAGAGGATGGGGCAGGGCTTCTCAAGTCTACCTCTGCTCTGCCACCACACAACTCATCTAAGCAACTTGCTACCGCAACTTTGCAAATCTGCCAGACTTTTCCAAAGGCAAGAAAGCTGGAGGAGGGAAGGAGGAACAGCTGAGTGCCAATGTGGTGCAGGGGTTCAAGTGTCAGACTTGGACACCCAGGTTCAACTCCCTAATGGAAGACTGCTAGTTGACCTTGGGCCAATCACTCTTTCTCAGCCTAGTCTACCTCAGGTTTTGTTGTGGGTAAAATGCCAGATAAGGTAAAGGTAAAGGTTCCCTTGCTCAAAAGCCAGTCAAATCCAACTCAAGCTGAAGAGCCAACGCTGTCCGAAGACGTCTCATGTCTCCGTGGTCATGTGGCCGGCATGACTAGACACCAAAGCGCATGGATGCTGTTACCTTCCCACCGAAGTGGTACCTATTTATCTACTTGCAATTTCTTGCTTTCAAACAGCTGGGCTGGCAGGAGCTGGGACCAGAGACGGGAGCTCACTCCAACACGCGGCACTCAGGTCTCGAACTGCCGAACTACTGACCTTCCAGTCTGCAGTTCAGTGTTTTAACCACTTGAGCCACCACGGCCCAAATGCCAGATAGGAGAATGATATTAACTGCTTTGGTTCCCATTGGGAAGGGGGGGTAACAAATGAAGCTAGTAATAAATAAAGCTGAGGATTGTGGGAGGGGGAAGATGAAAGCAAAGTTGATTGGTAACAAGGAAGGAGAAAAAATCAGGGGAAAGGGAGAAGATATGGGGGCTGACAGTAGGAGAGAACGAGGAAATACAGAAGGAGATTCAGAAGGAAATGAAGTGACCCCCCTCTCAAGTCCTCATGGGTTCTCCTCTTGTAAGAAACTTAATTTTGAAACTGTAATTATCAGATGTAAGAATTTCACTCCACCTAAGAAAAGGGTGGAACACAATTTGAGCTTTCTTCTTGAGGCGAAACAATTTCATGAAGTCATTTTTGAACCTTTTCACCAGGAGAATTTGAAATAAGGTCAGGGATTCCAATGACCCAACTCTACCTCAGGTGACTTGTATGTTGTACACTGCTGCCAGATAGCCTGTAATTTTCACAATGACACTAGGCCCTATATTAATGCAGCTGAAGTATATCCTTGGTACTATGAATGCTGCCTTGCATGACTTCCAGAAACATCCTCAGCAGACAGGTTCCATAGACTAAGAAGCCAAAATAACTTTCTGTTAGTTTTTGCTAGTGACCAAAAAAAATAATTGTATCTGGTCACAATACTTAACAGAGGTCACATTTAGTTATGATGAGCACTCTGCTCTTTTTGACTTATCAAACTGAGTTTGGAATTCAAAGCTAGCCTTTAATTAATGAAGGCAATGGCCAAAATTACTTTGGGTCCCCATCCCCACTGGGGACAAAAGAGGGATACAAGTATCTAAACATAAAATAAAATCATGATTAACAGGTGTTTGCCTCATAAGACCTGTATTTTTATTTCATGAGGAAAGAGGATGCAGACTTTCAAAAATGTAATGAAGCATGATGAATCTTTTAGAGTTGTTAGTTAACCTTAAACAAAAATATTCTAAGTGGCTGTTTTATTACATCATTCCAAAAACAGTGTAGTCTAGCTAATTCTCCAGCAAACTACATACCCAACATAGTTTTTATGCCTCTCATTAAGGAATATTTCATGAGGAAAGAGGATGCAGACTTTCAAAAATGTAATGAAGCATTTTGTCTGGGATTAAATCCCAATTTTCAGCAGAACCTACTTTTAAACTATCAGTCCTGTTCACCAGTTTAAAATGTTCCTTTATTAAACTTCCTGTTGGACCCCTCCTGCATCAACCTGCTGTACTCTCACCTTTCCACTCCAAAGATTTATAAACTGCAGTGTTCCATGCTAGTAACTATAAAGCCAGCTACACGTTAACAATAAGTCTCAAAAATAAGTTTTGATAGGCTTCTAAGAATTGTGAATTGTGTTGGTCTTCTTATGATATTGTGCAAGTCTACGCTCATAGTAAAACAGTACTGAAAATAAACACTGTATGCCAGATGATTTTGATGAAGGGCAAACAAAAGGGGCAGCTACACATGTTCTTCAACTTCTACCCTAGTCAGATCTAAAGTGGAGCAGAGGTCATTTACAGTGCGCACATGAATGAGGAGTGCGGAATCCTCCCTCAACCTACCTCCACAAACCCCACCAACCTTTCCTGCCAATCTGGCTCAGAGACCAGAATTGAACCAAAGAAAGAAGGATAGTATTTCAAGCAGTGAAGGCAGCAAATTAAGACAGGGAAGGAATCAGTTATCCTGATTTACATGTACATTTTGACTTAAAAATTAGAGCCACCTTATTACTCTCCCACTTTAGAAATGAACAGATTATAAAGATGTGATGAACATGGATACCACCATCATATGCAGTTTAGCCCTTCATGACTTTAGCGTCAGTTTACCAGCAACTCTGTTGTCTTACATGGTCTTCAACTTACATGCAGGCTCAATTAGGCTGAAGCTATTTCGTGCCTGGGCTCCATGAATCAAGCCTTTGATGTCAGAACGGTATTATCCAGAGAGGCCAAATATGCAACAATTGCACTAATAAGTTGCATTATACTTTCAAAACACCACGAATCAACACTGCTGAACACCAAACATACTCACCAGGAATCTACACTGTTGAACACCAAATGTACTCATTTATCATGAGGACTACATCATGAACACCATTGCTCTGAATATGACCAATACCATAACGCAAATTATACCTTTACTTCTAATACATTAGTCTCCAGTGAACTGGATTTAGCAACTTCCTTGGTAACTACTTTCAGAATAAAAATAGTTTTTTCTATAGTCACCACTCTTTCATGGCATCCACCCTGAGTCTTGTGATTCTCAACAGAAAGACAGGCCTATAAATATTTGAATTGTGTACTTCTACCACCTACTTTTTACATTTTCTGTTGATATAGTTTATGTGAGAGCCAGCATGGTACAGTGTTTAAAGTGTCAGACTAGGATCTTGGAAACCCAGATTCAAATCCCCGCTCTGCCATGGAAGCTTGCTGGGTGACCTAAGGCCGGTCACACACTCGCAGCCTAATCCACCTCACAGGGTTGCTGTGAGAATAAAACAAAGGAGAGGAGAACAACGCAAGCTGGTTTGGGTCCCCATTGGGGATAAAGGCAGGATACAAACAAAGTAAAGAAATAAATGTGTCCTTGAACTACATATTACCAAATTCTGAAATGTGTTCTTCACAGCTTTCTTTTTAAATGAGAACAAATCAGTAAGTCAAGAGAAAAAAAGTATAAAACGTATCTACTACAGTAGGGTTCCCCAAATTTGTTGAGCTTGAGCACACTTTTGGACAAGGTTATAGCTGCTACCATAAAATGGCTGCCAAAAAGTGGGTGCTAGGAAGCACAGTGGCAGGTGTCATGGTGACCCCAAGGTACCACACTGAGAAGTCCTGTACAATAGGCTCTGTAAGGCCAGGCTGCTATTCCAAGACTACCCATGATCAAAAGGTAAAGGAGAATCTGATCCACAACCTGTCCACTGATTCACTGTTTCCTCCTGCCTTCTGTGTCTTGAAGGCATTCAACATTCACCCGCTGCCAACTATGATCTCATTTTCCCTTGCTATTATACAATAACTTATTATTGGAAATAAACCACTTTTAATTATGATTAACCCAATATTTATATTTTAGGTTACTTCCCTAAAAACTTAAATTATAATTTGTATATATAGCTATAAACACAAAACAAAGATCAATTTCCTTTGGTCTACAAGGAATTATTCTGCATACTCCATGCACAGAGCCAGTTTCACAGGATTCTTCCTCAGCCCTAAAAGTGTTTACATGTTCTACTTGTTTCAGTAAAGCTTCCACCTAACCTCCAACTTCTCTTGTACGGCACAGAATTAGATTCAGGATTCCTAGTACAAGAATCCACTTTGCCTACATTTAGCACTGCACCATTCCCTCCAAGTAGCCAGCAACCAACTGCCACTGTTGCTTTGGGATGAAATTAACACTTTGGTGGTATAAAAATTACATCAAGTGTTTTTAATGGAAGGGGAAAGCTAGCCACTGTGCTTCTAACTTATGGAATGGGTCCACTGCTCATAACACTGGTACAATCATATACCACCACCTCAGAGATGTAAAAGGAGATTTCCCATAGTTCTGAGTCAAGCATGGAAGCGTACACCTTTATCTTGGTTATCTCTCTAAGAATATGGTAGCTGCTGCAAGCACAACTCTCTACTTGTACTACCAAATGTACAGGAGGAGATCAGTTCACTAATATCCTAATTCAAGGTAAATAATTCCACATATCTGCATCAGTAACATTTTTGACAAATCACAGCTAAGAGAAAAATTAAAAAGTATGTTTCTGGACAGCACACACACTCATTGCCCACCTTTAAAGTCTTTCACTAACACTGTAAAGTATCTGTAGGGAGACATTCAGAATTTACTAATATAACTCCATAAAGATTAAACATCTAAGCTGCACAACAGTCCAGAAGTATTATTTTAACTGCTGTTGGCAGTCCTCACATCACTGCATTGACAAGGAAAGTCTGTGAATGGTTTTGGCATTTTGGCTTTTGATGCTGACTACAAGTCAACAATGCATAAAATCACCATAACCTGCCAGGCAATTCAAAACAAATAATCAACTGAATACTATGAATCTGTTTCACTAATAGCAGCATCTTCTTTCAGTGAAACATGCTGTCTTTTACTGGAGCACAGTTTCACTGTTAGCAGAACATTCACAGGATCCAATTGAATATATTCAAATAGTTCAAATTCTATTCTATTGTGAACAACTTTGAGGGAAGGGGAACTACTTGTGACCAAGTTACAAAGTCTTCTGCACACAACATTAAGTGCAAGGTAAAACACACTGCCTCATAGCAATAATGAATTTCTAAACCAAAAATAACAGAATGAAGGAAAATCAATTGCATATAAGAATGCTGGTATAATTTCAGTGAGACATTTGCTTCAATATAGTATCTTGGAACTTCCAGCATACTACACAGTTGATCCTGATCTAAAACACATTCTAGGAAATAACTGAAACATTAAAGTGACATCTTAGTCTATGACATTATGCTGGCACCTTACGAAGTCCTTCACACTCTAAGCACCAGCTAATGAAATGGGGAGGGGGTGCTAAGATTACAAATTAAAATAAGTTCAGAACTGTGCTAGTTGCTTTTTACAGAAGACTCTGGAATGGATCCGAAAACTTCCTTCCACAAAGTCAGAAGTCTTTTTAGAAGTCTGTCCAGTGTGGACAGGATTGTTCTAAGTTGCCAATTTTATACTGGGCCTTTGTCACATCATGACTCCTCACTTAAGCAGAAGGGAATCCCTGGATCTAAGCCCTTTGTCTCTGAAGCACTTTAAAGAGTGACATGTTTTTAATGTAAGAGTGTGAGTGTTTGAAGGGTATAGTTCACGTTGTCAGATGCTGAAATGTTCACAGCAAATATTTAAAGGGGGGTTTGCAACTGTAAAATGAAATGGATTAGTAGAATCTTCATATAAAAAAATTATACCTCAATTTATTCCATCAGGTTGTATAATGAGAAAGAAGTCCATAAGCCCAGTTAAAACATCATCTCCTCAATCTTTTGCCAAAACAAGGAGTAACTTAAGTTCCACAGATTTCCTCAACACACTTATCTCTGTTAAAGAACTCCCACAGTAAATCATCTTAGCATCTATGGATGTGGAATCATTATATATCAATATCTCATGACAATCCATCATGAACACTACCTCCAACATCCTTGACAGAGAGATAAAGCCATCACCACTATCATGTGCCATACTTTTATATAACTATTTGGAGCGTAACGGTATCCCATACCACTAAATTCATGGCATTGTGATGGGCACATATATAGCACCCTATGAATATCCACATATGTGATTCTGAACATTGTTTCATGAATAACTACCATTTAACCCACACCAGTATACCTCAGTTGCACTGATGATATATTCAGCATTTGGATTCATGGTGAGGAATCATCCAAGATATGTCACCCATATTTAACCTCCTACCATTTATAATAAACTGGACCTTATTGATTCAAGAAATACATCAACCTTCTGAAAGCTATACTGTGTTACATGAAGACACTTTATTCAGTAAACCAAATGACCACAACACTCACCACAGTATTTCCAGTCATGGTACATTCTGAGAGCCATTGTCTATAGAAAAATGATGAAATACAGCTAACTAGTCAGATCTAAGACACCTCAATAAACACTAGGGAAATCTGACAAGAATTCTTGACCCTCAACTATCAATATATAATGGTAAACAAAAATTACCACTGGAAGATTTTAATAAAACAAACCACATAAGAAATACAACATGACTTGCTCAATGATTATATATGACATAATTAAAGATGCTGCAGCAAATCATAAATGATCTACAACCCATTTCTAAGAGTGACAACACTCTGAGAGAAAGAGGAGGAGGAAACCCCATCACTTTCTCCAACTTGAAGCTATGGTTCACTGATAGCCAAATAAGCACAAGACATCAACATCAAGGCCAAACCAAAGTGCCCATTATGCCTTGTGATTAAAGCTGAGAACAGTTAGAATCTCTAACATCCGTGGTTCTTATACTTAAGAACTTTATGAATACACACAAAAATTATACATTGCCAACAGTGTCCAGTAGCTTTCAATAGCAGTTTACATATGCCAGACCTCCTCCAGTCTAATAAAGAGGATGACTGGAATGTCAAAAGTCAGACATGAAGAACTAGAATATAAGTAAACTCATGTGTGAGTTTCTTAACCTGCCTGGCTATTCTATTAAGAATCTCAAAGAAGTCAAACTAATTGATAACATTGCACAGCTCGAATATGAAATAGTAGAACAAGACCCAATTAAAAAAAATATAATGATGTGAACCAATATCTCAGTTACTATTATTACACAACATGACTATGATGGAAACATGATAGAAGACTTTCTCGTGTCTCACTTTAAGATGAA
Organism: Lepidodactylus listeri; assembly: GCA_029233225.1. Taxonomy (NCBI): domain Eukaryota; kingdom Metazoa; phylum Chordata; class Lepidosauria; order Squamata; family Gekkonidae; genus Lepidodactylus; species Lepidodactylus listeri. The sequence continues at coordinate 71,484,569 of JARCFY010000008.1, forward strand.
CACTCTTAAGAGTTACCTTTTTAAAATAAAAAAAAACTGCAGTTACAAGCTTGCTACTGTACAATCAGTTCCAGCATCTGACAACATAGGCTGTAGTCTCCAAGGTCACATTCTTTTTAATTAAAATATTTGATATTTCAAGAACGAATTTCCCATAGCTCAAGGTTTCTAAAACTCCATCACAATGAGTCTCCTGAAATCAAGAAAAAAACTGACCATTCCTACTAATTACTCGCCACCTAATGGCACAATATGTTTTCCCACTACCTTTCCTTAGTACCACAGCTGTACAAGCTCCTCCTGGTTACACTGGTGCCTAAACATTTACCTGGCACCGTTAACAAAATTACATACAAATAAATATCTCTTAATGTTACATGCTTGTAATCAATGTTGAAATACAAAACAAAGGGTATAATTTTTCTCCTACATTTGTTGAAGCAAGTGTTCAATTTCTGCAACAAACATTATGAGTCAATACATCCATCTCAGTGATCACAAAAACTTTTAAGTTGATATTACATAACTGTCAGCAAAGAAGTACCAATTCTACAGTATACCTGATGCAACCAGAAGATCGTTTACTGCATGTAAACCAGGACTGTAATAGGACATTAGTGAAGTGACTCTAAACAACAGCTAGGATTGATCTGTAGTGTAAGTGCACTTGGAATATTGCATATAGTTGTGATCACCACATCTAAAAAAAGGTAGTGCTACAAAAATGTGTGGAAATGGGCAACCAGAATGATCAAGGGCCTGAAGGCAACATCCTTAAAAATAAAGACTCAGGAGTTTCGGTTTACATTGCAGCAGCAAGGAATTTGGGATTTTTCCATTTGGAAAAAAGAGAGGTTTATAAAACTATGCATGGGACAGAGTAAGTGGATAAATACTCCCCCCCCTTTCCGATTATACAACAATTCACAGACACCCACTAAAGTTGATGAGCAGTAGGTTCAGGACAAACAAAACAAAGTACTTTAAAGAGTAAACTACTTGTGGAATTCACTACCACAGAATGTAGTGAAAGTTCCTAGTTTAGTTGGCTTTAAAAGGGGATTACACATATTCATAGAAGATGAGGCCATCAACTGCTACTAATCACAAAGACTAAATGGAACCTCCATGCTCGGTAGCAATAACAGCGAAAAGTTTGGACCTCTATGCCCCACTTCTAGTAGCATCTGTTTGGTCTGACCCAGCATGCCAATTCTTATTCAAATTTAAGATTTTCATACTCCAAAACATTAACAAAGTAGAAAATTTAAATTTTAATCTCTGGCACATATTTGTAATATAAATTCAACAAATTTAGCCCAATATTCTTTTGCAAGTGGGATGACACTGAACATGAAGAAATCCTGTGTGACTGTTGATATTTCATGCATCTATTAATTTTACATATTGTTTCAACATCATATGTAAAGATTCCTGTGACTGGAATTCCATACAAATGTGCCAGACGAACAAATCAGTGAAGGGAAATGTCATCACTACCATCATGCTATAACTGCTGTACTTGGGATTATCATTGAATAATTCTTTGTCCAAACCATTCATACATGTTTACAAAGATCATGGAAATCCTGACAAGGACTATTTCAGGACTGGAAAAACTAGTTCTATGAGTGAATTATAAAGTAGAATAAAAATGTCAGCTACCTTACTATAAATTATTTGTATTATCTATTTGCTGTATCCTGCCCTTTCTTCAAAATCCCAAGATAGCATTCAGCCTCCTAACAGCCCCTACAAAGTAGGTTTCTGGGGTGGGGGGAGGTGTTGTTGTCAAATCACAGCTGACTTACGGCGATCCCTTAGAGATTTTCAAGGCAAGAGACATTCAAAGGTGGTTTGCCATTGCCAGACTTTGTGTAGTGACCCTGGTATTCCTTGATGGTCTCCCCTCCAAATACTAACTGGGTCCAACCCTGCTTAGCTTCTGAGATCAGGATAGCCTGGGCTATTCAGGTCAGGGCATGAAGTAGATTAGGCTGACGTATCATTTCTTGCTCAGACAAACCCAAGGTGCTCCACTGCTAAAAGGGAATTAAGATATGGGTTTCTAATATATAAACCAAATACACTTATTACTCTATTATACTGGCTGTATTACTAATTATGAATTTTCTAATGTGAACATTTAAAAAGGTGAAAATTACTGATATTAAAATTTTCATTTTACTTAATCAAAGATACCACACATATGAATTCAAATGTACATGTCATAACTCATCTTGATCAGTGCTGATATGTCTACAGATAGGATCCTAGTGACAATTTTAAAATAATGTTCCTGTACTTCAGAATGGAGTTTTAGGTTTCTTCCTTCGACCTTCCCTGTTTCTACTGATGCCTTCCTTCTCTGCCTGCACTAACACCTCCCTAAGCAATTGTTGTGCCTCCTTAGGGAGGTCTACATCACATGTAAGCCAAAGCCTTCTATTCCCATTTCACTCAGAGCAGCTGGCAGTTCTGGAGTCACAGGAAATCTACATTTCTGTCACCACAAATCTACTAAAGGCACATGTTTATGAAGGTCCTCCTACAGGCAAATAGCTCTAATAAATACCTATTTTAAAAGATCAAGGCCCTATGCACTTACAGTTTTGGCTGCAGTTGTTACACTCCACGGAGATTCTAGCACAAAACCAAGCATGACATAAAAGATACCACAGTAAAAGACATACCTATTACCAGTATAATCAGCACTCCAGTCAATTCCTTGGACTATGTCCCATGGACTGATCCTACTAGTCTATCTGGACTAGTAGCAGTCAACAGAGGGACTGGCATAGTCCCCTTGTGGCTTGCAGGAGTTAAACATGTACTTGCAAAACCCTTCATCTGGCAGGATACTTCACACAAATTAAGAACAAGAAAACTTCCTACTTTAAACAGTCACATGCTGATGTTCATCCACTCTTAAATCAACTTCCAAATCCTCATACCCACTCCCTTGAACCCTCTCCTTAAAACAAGTGTCATTCCATATGAAATTCCATATGAGATTCCATAGTTATAATTTATGTCCATACACGTGGATCAAAAAACACAGATTTACAGATCCATCGAAGAAAATAACTGAGGAAAATCATCATACACCTAAACTAAACCATACTAAGGATGCAGAGTCATAGATTATAAATAATAAAACAGACCTATAAATTATTGAATATTCTTTCTAGAATTTTTCAGAAATACAAAAATCAGGTACTGATCAGATTCTCCTTTACCAAAAATACTGCTAACCTGACTTAATAAAAAGCCTTACCGATGAAGCTCATCAGTGGAAGCATTTTAGTCAAAAAATTAAACACCCTATTATAAAGATATCCTTGTTACTTTCTAGTGTTAATTTGAACTTGTATTATCCTTGTTTAATATGGAAATCCCATACAACTCCACGGGGCTGGCTTGCAAGTAACATGCTGGGCATCATGATGCAAGTATCTAAAACTAGATGTAAAAATGAATTGATAATTATCCTTACAAAAAGTTAAAACATGACAACATCCAGATGCACGCTCGTTTTTGCAGAATACAAATAAAAACTCCTTAATTAAACTAAACGTATAATCTGCAGTTTTTCCTGTTCTGCAAATGCTGAAGCACTAGATGTCCTAGTGAAATCACCATGACACATGTGAACATGCACATTAACCAGGGCCCATAAAAGCAAAAGCAAAACAATCCTGGATTTTCTGATAGTCTTAAGGAAAGTTTGGGTATGAGAATCTGAAATATCTTTGTTGGTCTTAAAGGTGACACTGGATTCTAAATTTGTTTCAGTACAAGGTTAAGCATACTTCTGTCTCATCAATTTAATGGGTTTAAAAATGCTGGGCTTTGTATGCAGTATGAATTCCCAAAAGACAAACAGACCATGCCCTTTAATTCACTATTTTCCTTAGCTTTCTGATGCTTAACATTCATAGATTAACCCAACAAACATCCCAAAGCATCCTTGACCAACATCACCGAAGCTCCTCACAGATTAAACTGCAGGTGCAGATATGCAAATCTATGTCGAAAATTCTTGTTATGGTCCAGTAGTATTAGCAAAATCAAGTGCCATCACAAAATATATTCAGCAACTTTCTATTCCAAATGATTCTGACTAAGGATTTCCAGGCTTCCTTGTAACTCAATACCACTTCTGCACTGTTGCTGTGAATTCTACAGCTTCAAACTTGGAAGTCAATCTAGGACAGCCAATAGAAATTACTTGTGTGCATTCACTACATTTCCTAGTGCTAAATCTCCAACAGATAGCTGGGTCTTAGGTTGTATAAACAGAATTATTACAAAACAGAGCAGTTCCTATATAGATCAAGAGAAAAATTAAAATACTGTACATTTTTTGCATTAAAACCAACTTTAAAAATTCACACTGTTTCCTTAACAGAATAATAACTACACATTGGTGAAAATGTGATCCAATATTATTTGCAAACAATATATTTTCATTATTAAAAACACCAACTATACCAACACTTCAAATTATTTCAGATTTCAAAAATAAACACAGCCAAGAAGGAAATACAGGAAAATACTGTACACTGAATTTACCAAAGTCTGACAGAAAACCAAATTTCAGTAATTACTTGTGGAAAGAGTTTATTTTAGAAGTATAAGCCATTCCCAACCCTCCATATTTGCATGCAAACAAAACCGTACCTTGAAAAATAGTAATTTGTGTATTGCTACCATTTATTTAAAAAGCAGTATTTTTCAATTCATATTTCACGTTCATACACAATTCTAAACTCATGCTACTTCATTACTATTATTAAACCTGTTTCTAAAACTACAATAATCTGCTTAGCAAAGCCAGCCTTACTATGATATCAATTTTAATAATCAATAGTGTTTCCTATATTGTTTGTTCATTTAGGAAGTGTAATGCTGGCAAAAGTAAAATACAAAGCAATCCAAATGCTTCAGAGCCATAAACAAAAGGGAAAAAACTTCCAAATGATATGTGAGACATAACAGGATTTTAAAATGTGAGTGTGAGAGTAATACACAAAGAAGGTGAGGATATTGTTTAATTTTCACATCCTAAAAAACCCAAATGCCACCTCATGCTTAATATTGCTGCAAAAGTCCTTATCAACACTCACCGCAAGTAATACTGTTTTAAAGCGAAGGCAGAGTTAGAACAACTTCTGGGAAAGTTAAACTCTTCTACAATTTCTCCCCACTGATTCTTCTCCGATACCTGTCAAAAACAACACACACAGATGCACAAGAAACACACATACACAACGTCGTTGGTAGCGACCATCCCAAGGGCTGCCATGAGACAAGCATACAGGATAAATACATAGATTTATTTCGATTGGGTCTGGGAACTGCATTTCCCACTGACAGTCCCTGGAGATACGATCTTGCTCCTCCCCTTGTATTTTACAACATTTATTTTATTGGGGAGCGAGCAAGCGAAAGGGTTTGATGCCGAGGAGAGGGATTTGTTTTTGTCTTCCCAGCCTGGACAATAACCAATCGGGAGTCCCTCTGTCGCCTGCTTTTAAATCCTCCCGCGGTCCGTTAAAACCCGAAGAAGTTGAAAATGAGCCAAGAAAGTCTCGGTGGGGGCCGCCCCCGCCGGCCGGGGGTGCAGGGGAACCGTCCCGCTGAGCCTCCCCTCCGCCAGCTCCGTAGACACAGAGAGGCCTTTCTTTTGAGGCCTACAATTCTGTCCCTAGCCTTGAAGCCTAAAGATGGCTATTTGATTACACACCGTCTTGGCTGCCCCTTTTGTTATTTCTCTCTGGAAAGGGCTCGGAGGGCAGCGCCTGGTCCCCCCCACGGCAGCGAGGATCATTTCCTAGCCCATGCTCCGTGCCGATTATCGATGTTAAGCATGCCCGCTAATTTTGAGTTGCACTAAAACTGCACTCAGACTCTCTCTCTCTCTCTGTACGCGAGACACACACACACACACTGAAAGCGGCAACCACAAGCGGAAGAAACTGCTTCACACACCACCTTTGCCACTCTCCTCTTATGGGAAGGAGGGAAGGGGCCCAAAAGCGGGGGAAGGGGGCACCGGGAGGCTGCCATCGGCACCCCCCAACTCCCCCCCCTTCATCTCTTCACCAACAAGGCCAAGCCACCAACCTGCCTTGCCTGCTTCCTTCTTCCACTTCCCCCCCACCGCCCGATCCAGCCCGGGAAAAAGACCGTTCCCGACCCCCCCGGCTCCCCCTTCGCCCTCCCCGGGTCAGAAGAGAGTTTCGGGAAGAGGACGCGGGAGGGAAAGCCGAATTAAAACTTCCACTCACCTTCCCAAATCCGCCTAAAGTGGTGACTCGGGTGTAGAGAGCATGAAGATCCAGCTCCTTCCCACCCACCACAGGGATCTTCTTAAAAGGAGACCTGCCAAAAGAGACACACACACAAAAACAACTTGTCAACTCGGCCCCCCTTTCCCCCCCCCGCAGGGGGCCGCCTCGTCCTTCAGGGAAGGGGCTGGAAGTTAAAATCGGTCGGTTTAAACAGCCTCCCCCCCCCCCCAATCATCCCCTTCCATCTCCCCATTTTCCTCACCCTCTGCTGTGGTGAAACTGCCGCAGCTCGTCCAGGAAAGCGAGTCCCTTTCTCCGTTGGTCTGGTTGGTTTTTGCCCGTCGAATTTGCCATATTTTTTAAGGATTAAAAAAAGGTTTGGGTTTTGTCTCCTTAAAAAAAAATCCAATAGAAAAACAACAACAATCCGCGGCTCCTCCTTGTCTTTTAAGAGACCCAGGTTCCCGTGCTCGGCCGGGGATCAGCCATGGAGAGGGGCTTGTTTTAAAAAGAGAGAGAAAAAGAAACGAAAGAAAAGTTTAAAAGGAATAAGGGAGCCCGGCGAGAGTGGTAATTGCGAGTCCTGTCTCCACACAACACACAGGGAGGGAGAGGGGCACCTCTCGGTAATTCTTGCCGCTGCCGCTGCCTGCCTTGCCTCTCAGCACCACAAACCCAGCCGATCCAGCCTGCACATGAGACTCAACATGGTGCTGCTGGATCACACAATGAATTGGGTTAGTGTTGTGGTAGGGTGGGGGTTGGGGAGGCTGGAGTGAGGTACTGACAGTGTGTGTGTATTACAGACGCGGCTCCATGAAATCTCCCCTCTCCCTCCCTCTCGCTCTCTCTCACTCACACACACACACACAGTACAGCGGCGGCGGTGGCGGCGGCGGCGGCAGCGGGATTCACTTCTCTCCTCTCTCAGACAAAAAGATCTGAGGCCGCCGTGCTGCTGCCTGGGCGAGAGCGCAAGACAGCGAACCCCAGAGGCCGACCGAGGCACTGCAAAAGACAGATCTGAAATGGCAAAAGCCAGCACTGCCAGCAAGCAGTTCCTGGCGGGGAACAATAGGCTTCTCTCGCGGCTAAGGGCTCATCTGCAATGTGCCGCAAACTTCACACAAAGCCGGGCGGAAAGAGAAAAGGCGGGGTGGGAGGGGGGGGGGAGAGAAAACGGCTACTACCGGTTGTTCCAGGGTTAGGGACAGAGGAAACGTTCCATTATTCCCAAACTTTCAAGAGACGAAGTACTTTCCAGATTTACTGAAGGAGAAAAAAGAATGCGGGAGGAGGGTTACTTGTTTTATATGAATGCATGAACTGTTTCTTCAAAGGAAAGCAAGAAAACAATATTCCACGAAACTGAAAACTGTTCAACGTCTTAACAGGAAAATACACAAGGTTTAGTATAGTTATATAGTATAGTTAGTATAGTGTGTGTGTGTGTATATATATATATATATATATGTGTGTGTGTGTGTGTGTGTGTGTGTGTGTGTGTGTGTGTACATTTATATCACATTATATATATACTATTATTTTAAGAATACTTGATCCCCACAATTCAGGATGGTCCAGAACAAGGCATTTAAAAGTTTCACGAATGGCTTCTAAAGATTCCCAAACTATACAAATCTTATATATAACAGAAAATAACGATTTCATCAGATGTTTAGAGATACCTTCATCATGAGAGGAAGTATATCTAGCTGGTGTAGCATAGTGGCTAAGAGAGTAAACTGGGAGTCCCAAGCTCAGTCATTAATTTATCAATTTAGGACTAAGGCAAGCCTCTGTTCTCTCAGTAAAAACCCATTCACCTGTAATTAGCAGATCACAATGGTCTACCCTACAGGGCACTTAAGACATAATGCACATGAAACACTATGAGTTCTTCAGATAGTTTATATTATTATGCTTTGATATTTTAAAATAAAGTACATATATCTAGACAGGGGTCATTTCGTAGAAAAAGAGGTGCAGGAGCTCATTAGCATAACTCAGCACAGCTTATTTGCATATGCTACACCACCTGCCATCACCGGAAGTATGTCAGAAGGCAAGAAAGAAGGGAGGGAGGGAGAGAGAAAGAAAGCTGGCAGAGAGGGCACAGGTACTAATCCAAGCCTCAGAAATACCACTATTCTGGGAGGATAGCTTCAGTGGTGGCTGAAGCCTTCAGAAGGATGGTTGGAGGAACAAGGACCTTTCCAGGGGACGGGGTCATTTTGCTGCAGCCATGACACAAGTAGACATTCCCTCATGGGGGGAGGGGGGCTGGCACCAACTCCCGGCGCTGCGCTCCCCGAGCTTCTGCTTGAAATGACCCCTGTATCTAGACAACAAGAATGGCTAAGGAAAATTGTTGCTCTGTGTATTATTGTGTTCGTTAAATATTTTGTGTATATAAATAATATCTACATCTTCAGTGTTTCTCAAACTGGCCAAAGAGTTGGTATACCAGTGAGGAGGGGATTCAACCATTTTGCAAGTCTTAAGCCCTATTAACAATCAAAACTCTGGACTTCCCAGTCTCAAATATGGGGTGCAATCCCATCCCTCTGGAATCTCTTTAAAAGAGTGACTCTGTGAGTCCTTAATTATTGTAGGCCCATAGTACAGTTATAGCCATTGGGTTTAGAAAAATGTGATTTTCAGGGTTATACTCCCAGATACCTTAGCCTGGAAATAAAGCAGTGCAAAGAGACAAGATAAATAGGAACCATGAGGAGGAAGTTAAGTAGGGAATTACAGAAACTAGAAGAGGGGTGTTTAAAATGATATATGCAGCAGGTGGGAATGTGTGGGTGCTCTGGATGTAGTAAGAAGTGTGTGTGTTAAGGGCTGGCAAGTTGCTTCCTATGAATTAATGTCCTCCCAAACATCTTATTGTTAACAGCCTTGCTCAGCTCTGGCAAACTGAGGGCCATTTATTGAGTCAATCCACCTCATGTTGGGTCTTCCTTTTTCTGCTGCCTTCCACTTTTCCTAGAATAATTCTTTTCCAGTGACTGGGCAGATAGATGGGATTTCATAAAATTTGAAAACTGCAATGATATATGAACTGATCTCTGCTTATCTTAGGGAAATATTATGTGTTTATCTTCTCAGATCCTAGAATTTCATATGCAGGTGCTTTAATCTGTGCACAAAAATGCATGTTTTTGGTAAAACAGAGACACTGTCTAAAACACTTAGTAGAACTGAGCAGAGAAGCACTTAATTTTCAAAAATGACTGGCTTCATTGTGTCCAAACATTTACTTTACTAAATGCAGGTGACAGAACTTGTAAAGAATAATAAAAAGGTCATCCCAGCTCCAATTACCATGTTAAGACTCTATTTATGTAAGACAATGTCACTCATCTACATTAAACCAGATTCTTTCCCCAGAGTAATGGGCCTTCAGACAAGCACTTTGCTGTCCTTGGGAATTTTAATGTGTTTCCCAATCAGGACTCTGCCCATTTAAAGTAGAATGGGGATAGATCCACACTGTAAACAACATGCCATCTTAATTTTAATAAAATATTAATGCAGGTAAACTTATTTCTCCTTTAAAATAAGGAGGATATTAGGTGAATTGAAGGGACAAAAGGCACCTTTTCTCTTCCCAGCCTTATGTCATCATGTTATCAGTTTTTAGACCATGTAACTCAATTTAGGGGGGAGTTCTGTATAAAAATCTGTAGAGAGCCCTTCAAAGAAATCTATATCCCTTTTATGCCATCTACTAATATACTTCAGAAAATTAAAATCTAAGATTGTGGTAGTGGGGGTTTCCAACTAGATTGCCATTGCCTCTGGAATAGCCAGAGATGCCTGGTAAAAACCTGCCTTCCAGGTCATATTAGTTATAGGGAAGAGAGTGAAACTACTGCTTGGGGTTACTTCTCAGCATTTCAAGTCTTCTGCCCGAGATTCTTATAAGTGGTTTGTAAGGTTAAAAATTACACCCACCTCACTCGCTAAGGATCCAGTGTTGTGCACACTTCCTTAGGAGTAAGCCCTGTTGAACGAGGTGGGAGTTCCCGAGTAAATGTATATCAAACGAGGTCCCTAATCAGCATCCTTTGCTGAATTTTGCCTTTACGTGTCTGCAGCAATTTTGAAGCATCACCGTTTAGTTGTGACTTTTCATCGCCTCGTGGGAACTTCAGCTTAAATCGTCCTCCGCCCAGGAGGGAGAGTTGTAAACAGTCCTCGGATGACTCAAAAACTAGGGGTCTCCCTCCCACAAGTGACTGGTACTTGGCAGAGGTGAGTGACTCAGTATGCTCGCCGCAGCATGTGTGTCAACTGTGGCACAGAGCAGCAAGAAGGCAAGGCTAGTCACATTGCGTAAGTAAGGCGAGCAGGATCTCCTGGCTAAGCGCAGGCAATTGCGCACGGTCCCTTACGTAACTGTCAGCTGGGGATTCCCTGGAGGGGGTCATTTTATTCAACCATTAAACAGACCCCAGCAGCCGTTTCAGCGCGCCTTCCTTGCTGCCGCCCTTGGTACCAGACCGAGGCTGCTTCTGCGGCGGCACCAGAGCCAACTGCTGCCTGGTAGCTCTTCACAAAATGGCGGCGCCCACGGAAGGAGCAGCCCCATTTTGTGCCCGTGGAGCTGTCAATGGATTACGGGCTCGGCTCGAGGGGGGCGGGGAAGAGCACGAAGGCGGCGGCCGGGTCGTGTTACGAGCAAACGAGGGAGGGATGAGGGCAGAAGCGTCCCCCCGCTCTCTTGTCCAGGAGATGTGACTTTGTGTGAAAGTCTGGAGGGGCAGAGCGGGCGGAGCCAAAAAAAAAGCAGCCCCCCCCCCCGGCCTCCGGGCTGAAGTGGAAACGAGGGGAAGGTCGCTGCTTCTGCAGTCCCTGCGGTGACTTCGTGTTGCTTTGAGTCCCTTCTGGATTGGTTGGTCTTTTTTCTTTGGTCGGGGTTTTTTTCCCCCCCTTCTAAAAAGTCTTGGATTGAGCGCACAGCCGTTGCCTTTCGGACGTCTTCTCAGCTCGGCAGCCTCGCGATTTTTTTGCCTCCTCCCCTTCCGCCGCGACGCAGGTCTCCACCCCGTGGAGGGAGTTGAATGCCGGTCACAACAGTGGGATGTAATAAGAGAGCATCTGCCGCTGCTTCTGTCTTTTTTTCTTTTACATTTTGGCTGCTTTTGAAGTTTTTTTTTAAAATTATCATTATTACGTTGATTTAGATCGTTCCTCCCCCCACAGCTTTTTTAATCCACATTTTTTTTCTTCCGGAGGATGAGTAATTATAAGATTATATTATTAATATGGGTCACGTTTGGGAGCTAATTATTGTTTTTTGTTTTGTTTTTTATTGTGCCTTCCGGAATGTGTCGTCTTGTTAAACTGATTCCTGGAGTTGCACTGCTGGCCAGCTTCCGCGGTATTAGTCCGTCTATGTAAGAATCTAATGCTAGGGCTTCGTCAGAAGCATATCTTTTCAAACAAAGGGCTTTTCTTTCCTTCTGTATGTTTTTTAAAACTTTGCGAAGCCTTCCGTTATTTATTATTTTTAGCCTTCTGACTTTGCTTGTTTTAACTATAAGAATTTTAGCATCTCTAGCCCACGGAACTGATTTGTGAAAAGGATGAAAACGTACAGATTGAGGCTCAGCTAATGAGATGTAGGTTCTCTGCCTTGAAACATACTGTTAAAATTCATGGCTAGGTTTATCAAAAAGCAAAATGTTTCTTTGAATGTTTTTCAGTATATCTAAAACTCAGGGTTTTTTGTGTGCTCAATCAAAGCATAAGATTTCAACAGTCTTGGTTCATATGTAAACAGTTTAAACTGTTTGGTTTGGTAATTTAAAATAAAAGAAGCATAATACTGTTTAGCTGTACATTTGTAATTAGTATCAATGGGATCATTACCTTTCTCAGAATGTAAGTACTGTGATTTTTGTCAGACTTATTTATACCATAATTTACAAGGCTACTGTGAAACAAAATCACTGTGGCCATTTCGCCACTGCTACACCATGCCCACAATTCATTGTTTGCCTAACACATCTACTTCTCTTTTTTGCTTGGTCTTTCTGTGTGTAATGTTAGTTAGCTGGCTTTGTGTATGTGTTCGTTCTACTCTTCTTGAGGAGTAGACCGTTCAGTTTTGGATGTCTTTAGTCTCATTTTTAAGTATAGGCACTGTTATTGCTAATAAAGAACTTCAAGCTTGCTAGCATAGTGGTCAAGCCTATATATGTTACTCAGGTGCAAGCTTCATTGTGTTCAATTGGATTTACTCCCTGGTGAGGGTGCACATTGTCAGTAGCAATGTGGGTTTTATCTTGGAATTCATGTAACTAATGTGTTACATCTGTTCTCTTGAAGACATAGCCTTGTGTTGGCTTTTGTAGGTTGTAATTCTGCAATATGTTATTTATTCAACAAGATAGCAATATGTTTTTACACTAGAAATGTATACCTTCTTTTATGTGGCCACTGTCTTTGTTAAAATCTTGACAGTTCCATTTAACAAGACTAAGTCTGCAACCCTTATGCATGCTTAATAGAGCATCAGGTCCCATGGTATTCATTAGGCAGGCACGCAGCTAGGTCTATGCATGCTGAATCAGAAGAACTTGGTGGTACTTGGCTCCCATGTAAGTATGTTTATGAGGGTAGTGAAAGTTTCTAGTCCTCATGATCATAATAAAGGTAAGTGAATAAAAATGTTTTATATGGATCTTGGGACTTTACTAAGTAAAACTTCCGACTTTCGCTTAGGATACTATTTCTTAACGCATGTCATTCAGATGAATCTACCTGCAATTCTTCACTACCTCTTCTAGCAGCAGAAATATTTCTGGCTGAAGCCTTTTGACTACTTGGATAGCCCTTACATAGTCCCCAACTTCCTAAAAGGCATATTTCTATGATAAAGCTTTCAAATAAAGCATTTTAAAATAAAATAAGATTTTCCCCCACAAATTTTTTCTTTAGATTTTAAATTGAGATGTCCTATAATGTTAATATAAAGAATTTCTGTTCAAGGTAATTTGAAGCTATTTCGCCTCTTGTCCTCTGCTTGATATTTTTTCATTACATGGTCATTTTAAGTTGGTGCGGTTCTTGCTCCTTTTAATAGGAAAAGCCATTTGAAAATCAAATCTTATCACTTGACTGATTACAACTTGCCTGTTAAGGTGGCTGTTGTGCAGCTCGATTCTAAACCGAGTTCAGTGGGTCTTGCTTCCAAGTAAGTGTGCACAGATTGTAGCTTTAACTTCCAAAACCATCATGCTACTAATCCATGCACTACTTTGCATATAATCAAAGCAGCTGTCTTTTAAGAGAGCAGCAGAACTAGTTGTGTTCATATGAATCACAATTTATATCTATGATTTCCTGCCGGTGATTATTGTGGAACTCCTGGAGCCTGTTTATAGGGTGGTGTACATTCTTAAAGAAAATACCCTCAATTATCTAGCATGAAGTGTTGTTGGTTAAAGAACTCCAAGCATTTACAGTCGTCTTCCCTAGCTGGGAAGCAACAGCTGCTACTGAAGGATCATGATTACATTATGTCAGTTTGGGGCATACATTGCATGCTTTCCAGAGAGTGACAGCTGCACATATATTTTTCTAGCAATATTTATCCTTTATTGTGAATTTTCATTTGGTTGATCTATAAAATTGGGTTATGTGTCGAACTACAGTACAGGTTCATTTGAGTTTAAATATAAATTGAATCACCCCAAAATAGGGGGGGGATCCTGAATTTTTAAAAAATCTTGTAGACGTTAAACACTTGCTGTGAAATTCTCAGAGTTTCACCCTTCTAAGCCTATTGATTTTAATGGGCTTAAAAGCATGCATCTTTGCTTAGGGGTATACTGTCAGTCCAAGTATTGCAGAAAATAATGCAGAATCATTCACATGCCTTTTTCATTGATCTGTGTTCCTTTTGTGCAACTTTAAGGGCAGAGCTAATGATGAACTGAGTGTGTTCTGACTAAGCAGTGCTAAGGTATTCCTTAATGCAAAGAATGATTCCAGCAGTAAAATTTTAAAGAATGTTTCACCGCAGAATAAATGCTGGTGTAATCTGATTTCTCTGAAAGTGGGAGATATTATGTGGGGATGTTTTGAGAAGGCATTTTTATTTTCTTGACTGAACAATGAAACTTTATGCTGCTTATTTTTTTCCCTGAAGAAGGCTCTATGCCTATAACAGCTGGGGAGTGAGGCTGAAATTTACAGTGCTTCCTATAAGCATAGTTACACCCTTCTGAGTCCTGGTTTAGAAGGGTGTAACTGCTGAGGATTGCAGTGTGGATGCCTTTTCCCACCCTCTTCCCAGTCTCCTATATTTCTATAAATAAACTAAACACTGACTTATAATGTGGTAACATGTGCTGCCCTCAACACTCAGTGCCTGTAAACATACATGGTTACTGGTGCCCTAATCTTTTAAAAAAATCAGTAGTTTGCACTACAGTATCTAAACTAATGCACTAGATTGATATGGTCTCTATGTCCTGTAAGAGTTCTTACAATCTTCACCAGTCACTTGGCTACTGAATATCTTCAGTCCAGGGAATCAATACAAGCTTCAATCTTGACATGCCCGCCCTAGGGTGCACATGACCTTGTATTCATTAGGCTGGAAGCAGGTATCAAGCATCACAACTTAGCATTTGACACAACTGTGGCCGAGTTCTGGGACAGTTAGAATTCCATTATAAATTGGTTTACCTCTGATTGCTCAGATATGCTTGATTTGAAATCTCAGTTGTATATCAGCAGCAGTGAAACTACCAAGCAGGGTAAGATGATGTGTGGTACTAAACAGTTTTAGAGCTAAAAACTGAATGCTCATATCTTAATGCTATGTATGTTTATGGAAGCGGGGGGGGGGGGGAGATTGGTGCCTTTCCTTGCTGCGAAACTTCCTTAAGAGTGCCACCTAGTGTAGCGGTTCCTAACCTTGTTGATATGGTGACCCACAAGTCCAAGTTTACTTGGTATGGTGACCCATCCTTCTGGACCAAGGGCTTTTGACACCCTAGGCAAACTATGACCTTGGCATCCATCTAGTTCAGGATTGCATTTTCTTCTGTTGCTAACCAGATGTTTTTGAGAAACCAGCAAATATTGTGCAAAGGCCACAGCTGTCCCCACTGTGAACCCCAAGCAAGTGACATTCCGACCTACACAGCCTTTGTATATGGAGGTTACATCCCAGCATTGGGCCATCTTCTCCTTCTTCATTATTCCTTCTAATCTCCCCTAAGATCCTAACAGATTCACTCAAATAGCCATCAGGACATGTTTTACTTGATTGATGTGTATATACAGTGAAGAAAACAATACTAATTAATGTATGGCATGGAATGTATTGTTTCCAAGGTCAGATCTTGGTTTCCAAAATATAAAAGAGAGCAATGGAAAGGGCAGAAGCAGCATATTAGGGAGGGCTGGCCCATGACCCACTTTCAGAAGCTTTGTAATCCACTTTTGGGTCCCATCCCACAGGTTGGAAAACATGTACCTAGAGCATCTGGGGATACCTGAGGACATTAGAATATCCCATTCATTTCCATTCCACATTAGACCATCCTTCCAGACTTAATCCTTTTTGCATAAAGGGCAGTTGGTTTGGGCCAGACCACGTATTTGTCATGGAAGTTCAGAGCCATTACTAGATGCTTGATGGGGACGGGATTATATTTCATAAATTTCTGATTGGTAACAGTAGCCTCTGCCACCAGAGATGAGGCTTTGCATGGGATTTGCTAAATCAGCCTGTCACTCTTAGAGGGGAGACTGGCCTCTGTCCAGTTCCATTAACCTTAAATATCTAGACATTCTTAAATATCTAGGATTCTTCACTGGGAACTGGGGTCCACAGGAGATTGGGTAAAGACTCCTCCAACATTTTGTTGCTTTGAGGAATCCTGTACATGCTCCAAAGAACCTGCTACAGCCTAGGTAAAGTATACTTAGCTATATTCAACTGTATAACTCTTTATTTCAGAATTCTGTGTGCTGTGTCCTTGTGGGTGTTCCCCCCCCTATATTTTGTTCTGCCCTATTACTTTTTGAACCTTCCCCCCTTTTTTTCCTCTCTGGGATATTTTTTTCTTTTCTGTGTGCTATATCAAATGATGCTACATTGTTATAAGGCAGGGGTCCCCAATATGGTGTCCACCAACACCTTCTCTGGTCCCTGCAAGTGTTTTTAGGAAGTGGGCAGGGCCAGGTAGGGCATCTGCCCAACAAGGCTGCTGAATGACTACTGGGTATTTGATTGGTTGTGCAGAATTTTTAAATTGTTCTTTGGCAGCAGCTGCCACCCCAGCATAAGAATCTGCACTGTGTTACTGAAGTTAAGCAGTGGCAATCATTTTGTGGCTGGCTCCACCTCCTACAGCAGTCATTTTGTTGCTGTGTCTGCCATATCATGTTAGAATTCCAAAAGTGCACAGAGGCTCAAAAGGTTGGGAACCCCTATTATAAGGGTTTCTGTCCTGTCCCTTCATTATTGTTCTGTTACTACACTAGAAGGTTAGCTTTTCAGAGGGTTAATCTTGGTGTTCTCAGGAGGTCCTGAATGGTGGTGACTGGTTACCAGGGTGTCTTCCAGAGAACTCTTGATCTAAAGGAGTTTCTCAGCAAGGAAATGCACCTTAGCCCCTTTCTTCCATAACCATATGAAATTGCATACTAAGGCACCTGGTTGAAAATAGATACCTTTTATTAAGACCATCCAAAATAACACAAGACATTGTACAGGCTTCCAAGTTCTCCTGAACTCTTATTTGTTTTAGAACAACAGATTCCATATAACTAATTCTTGTCCTGCATTAGCAAGGCATCAGTGCTTTGGAAGGGGAAGTATGCTAAAGAAAGCAATACGATGCTTATCTGGGCCACATTATCTCAAAGCTGTATTTATTATTTTTACACGTCATTCATATTTTAAAAGCACCTACAGCGTAATCTTTGAAGGTAAACAACATCAGCTTCAGCAGAAGTTGCATATTACTGCTGCTAATTAAGCATGGCAAAGAATCGAATGGACAGGTCCCCTCTCATAATGGCTTTCAACCTTGTTGCCGCAATACAAAGGGGGACAGGGAGAAAAGAGGGGAAAGACCACCGTGCTCAGGCTAGTGGCCCGTCTCATCCAATTTTACACTGTGGCTAACCAGATGCAACTGGTATTCCATTTAGTCCTAGTCAATAGCTATCACAATGCTGTATCAAGCAACAGAGTACCATTTCAGTTCCAAACTAGGTCTATTGGAGACCGTAAGCGGGCACAACAACTGCTATATCATCATAAAACAGAATAGGCTCAGGCCCAAACCTCTCCCCTTCTAATTCCTGTTTCCTGCCTAGCCAGACTACATCTACCAGCAACCAGTGCATCCATCTCTTGTTTATAGCTTCCACTATATTTAAGGATGCCACATTGTCACTGCGTCATGTGGCAGTAAATCCCATATATTTAGGACTACTGCATTGATGTTACAAATAGCGGCCATGTAAAATAGCTACTGCAGAAGATTGTTCTGTGAGGAACGAGCAAAAATTCATATCCTTCAGGTTACACAACTTTGTCTAGGGGCTTTTAACATGGTATCCTTACTGCATGTACCTCCATCCTCTGCTAATTTTGGAATCCCAGCAGGTTCAGCAAAAGCAGGAAAAGGCTTGTAAAAATCGTCTAGTTTAACTGCCTTGCACTGGAAGAGAAGCATCTGCTGCATATGCAGATGTCAATAGCAGTGTCAATAAACAGTGTTTTGTGGCACCTTACAGATCAATAAGGTATTTTTTCAGCACAAAATTTTCCTGGTTTAGAGTCTATGAAAATACATTGCATTCACATTTTTAGCCTTCGGGATGTCCAGGCTTCCTGTTTATTTTTGCAGCTGTACCCATTCTTTTATCTTTACCCTTATATTGCAGTAGCCACAATGCCGCATTTGTTGATAAAGAGCAGAAGCCTGCTTAATCTGGGAGTAGCTGCTTTTTAAGCACTGGAGGCAGTGTATGCAATTGCATCTCCTCCCAAACAAGCAGAGAAGGACTGGGATACATGTTGTAATCCTAATGTGTGAACTGAGCACTTCCTGCTTCAGGTTTGCCTCTCCCTAACATTTATGTCCAGGCATTTTGCTCAGAATTGTTTTCCATGAAAACAAAGAATTCTTTCTAGCTATACTTGTGAATGCTGTTCATCCAAACCCTAAGATACAATATTTATCTGATATTAGTGAGTTCATTGCCCATAACATTGCTATGGGCTGTTGAAATCTCTGCCCTCATAGCTTACTGCGCTCCCACGGTGTTTCACTGTACAAACAGATCCTTGTATACAGTGGTATGCATGGTAGTTATTGATGTCCTTCAAAAGGGGTTGTAAAGGTGCATTTTTTAAAATTTTAAAATAATTGAGAATACGAGAAGATTCCTCTTGCCCCCTTGATTACATTTGTGTGGTCATAGGTCTGCTAACACGAAGATAAGGAAATGGTTCATTCTTTCACACCCATGTACACACTTGCTAGCACTCTGGGGAACTGCTAAGTGCTAGGGGTTTCCAGAAATACATACATCCCAAGTCTACTGGTTTTTCTGATGTTTAAATATAACTGAGGTCGGCATTTTATACGTGTAAAGCGCTGGTCAATAGAAGAAAAACAATTTCCCCAGATAGAGTTAAAATGTGTAGTACTCACATTCTCTTTAGCTGGTGACTTCCCCCCTCAATTGTCACTTCTTATGTGGTGTTCTAATATTGAATGCCTCTGAAAAGGGTCTTGTCTTTTGTATTCTCCATTGGGTGTTATGCTACTCTTAGCCACGCAGTATAACAGTCAATCCCAACTGCCATGGAACCATTTCAGTCCAAAATTCCGCTCTCTTTTTTTTTCCCTCTTAAGGACTGCCTTCTGAACGCTGGCCTTGCTAGTCTACAAGCAGTCAAGCTTTATTCCTTTCTATATGTTGTTTCATATTAATTGGTCTTGACTTACTGAAAGGATAGTGAAGTTCATCTTGCAAGCAAAGGAACTGTGTCTTATCTCTACAGTGCAAAGCAGCCTCTGTAGTAATTCAGAAAAGTTACACCTGGTGAACTGTCTAGAGGAGTTTGGTGTCTGGGTAAAAGATAAACTGTCATTCTGTGGTATGAGTTAACTAGAGGAATTTTTCTTCAGATGGTGTGAAGTGTCTTTATGTAAAAAGGTATTTAGGTGTATAACTACTTCTTGTAGGACAAACATTAGCTGACAGCTACTCGTCAAAATGAGAGAAACTCTTGTAGAGACTATCACTTTTGGACTTTTAGAGTGATTTGGCCCTGCTGATAACATTTTGTAGCAATCTTATGATCTGACATCTATTGTCCTGGAAGGAGCAAAGATGACAGAACATTTTGTAGCAATCTTATGATCTGACATCTATTGTCCTGGAAGGAGCAAAGATGACAGAATGTTGCTTTTCATACCAGGTGTTTTTGAATGCTGTCATTTTCTAAGCCTACGTGTACTGGAAAATTAGTCTTTACTCCTCCCTCTTAATATTTAATTCCATTCCAAAGTAGCCAACTGATTGAAGTTTTGAATCACTGTAAAGGTTTCATCCTTTCCAGTTGTGCTTGTATTGAGTTTGAAGACCACTTATCCGACATTCAGTAGTAATTCAAGGCATAGTTGCTAAGGCAAAGTTTCCTATGATTTTCCCTACTTTTTCAAGCACTGTACGTGGAAGAAGAAGAAAAAGTTCTTACTGTTGACCAGAAAAAGTTCTTACTGTTGACTTTGCAGGAAAGAAAACATAATAAAACAGAAAGAAAATTGCATTGCTGTAGTGTCATCTAGATAAATTGCAGTGCAGGCCATGAGCCAGTTCACAACAATAGTTCAAATCAGATCAAAGGAATTTTTAAATAACTGTAGTTGAGCTGACAGTAGAATGTTAACAATAAGTTATGCCTAAAGTCATCAGGCTTATTAAAATGATTTTCACTTCAGTTGCTGGAGAAGCCACCAGTCTATCTTCTTTGCTCTGTGATTCAAGTGCCTTTCTGTTAAAGAAACTTATAGAGCACTCCTATGCAGAGTTTCTCCAGTCTAAGACCATTGATTGAAATGCGCTTAAATGGCAGCAACTTTGCACAGGACTGTACTGTAAAACATTTTG
Source organism: Lepidodactylus listeri (assembly GCA_029233225.1). NCBI lineage: Eukaryota > Metazoa > Chordata > Lepidosauria > Squamata > Gekkonidae > Lepidodactylus > Lepidodactylus listeri. The sequence continues at coordinate 71,505,037 of JARCFY010000008.1, forward strand.
TAAAGTTATGTGAGCCATTGGAGGAGCATGCTGGAAGTAAAATATGCAGGACACCCAGTGTTTACCATTTGAAATAATATTGATTTTGTTCTTGTTTTAAGTATGCTTTCATCACTAATTAATTATCATATGGCAAGGCAGCCAGAAGTTCTAGCTTTTTTAGCATTATGCACCACTAGGCGGTGAGCTAGACTATTTTTAAGGCAAGAGACGTTTCTGAGGTGGTTTGCCATTGCTTGCCTCTGCATCACACTCCTGGTATTTCTTGGAGGTCGCCCACCAGAATACTAGCTAGGGCCAACCCTGCTTAGCTTTCGAGATCTGAGATTGGGCTAGCCTGATAAGATGTGGGCCTTCCTTTGGTTGAAAAGAAAGGATGGATTGGGCTAGCTCTTAAATTCAGTTAGCTCTGCATATTGATTAGTACTGGAGGAAAATCCAATTAACTGTTGACTTTATCTTCAAAAGAAAATTGTCCCAGTAGTTTTGTGTTATTTGCACTCTGTGTTAGCACCCAACACCTTCTAATTAAATCTGCGTAGCTCATATACTGTAGGGGCTGCATATATACTGCATTTAAACCAAAGGCTGTGCCAAAGATACACATATGACCTGCTCATAGGCTTTGGTGTGCAAATTCCTTCAGGCGTTGAGGGCATGATGGAAAGGGGGGAAGGGGCTGTGTAAGAAGGTGTCTCTCCTTTTTCAAGCACACACTGAGCTTGCAGGATGGCAGGCTTCCATCTGGAAAGCATTGCGGAGTTTCCTCTGAATGTTGGTCTCTAAAGGCAGGCTATTTTATTTAACACTGTTTTGTTTTTCCTTTGCTCAGATGTTGTTGATCACCTGTTTCTCAGCTGTATGCCTTTTTCTTTTTGTGACCAATGACTGCTCGCACAAGTAAAATTACATTTTCCTTTTTCTGAATTATTGTTAAGATGGTCTCTGCACCCACGCAAAGCCTTACTCAGTGCACACTAAGACACAAAGGAAAGGCAGGGAGATATCTGCTTAGCTAAGTCTTACAAGCAAGATTTTTGAGGTTTTCCTCCACCTCCATGGTGGTTTAGAGTAAAAGAGTAGTGCTTTATTTGCAAAGGTATCTCTTAATAGATAGGAATAGAGGATTCAGGTTACTGGGCAAATGCACTTATACTTCACAACCTGGGGACAGTGAATAAGCTGGATAAGTTGACTCCTCACTGAGCTTTGTTTATGTCAAAGCTTTGTGTAAAGGCTTCATTTGAAAATTCTGCATCCTGCATGGTAGAACAAGGTGTTTGCTGGACCCATTTTAGTGCACACGGTCAGTGGTATACTCATTGGGTTTGAAGGAAAAATACCTGCAGGCAGTGATGGCCCAGTGATGGAAAAGGGGGAGGGGACTCAGTGAGGGGGAGCCTCTCCTGTACTAGGGAACTTGTAGGATAGAAGGCTTCCATCTTGAGGGTTCATCTTGAAAGTTGGCAGGCTTGGGACCACCTGTGTAAAGGGGATAATATAGAAATGTTAGGGACTAATACAATGACAAAAACTAAAAGGGAGTTTATATACAAAATATTTTCTGTTGCACTTCTTTAAATTTAAAGTAGATATACATGTCCATTTATTTATGACAGATCTTTGTTACACTGCTAATTTAGGCCGCAGTCACACAGCCCTTTAAAGCGGGAGGAACTTTATACCAGCCGCGGCCACTCCCACGCCAAAGCGGGCTCCAGCATGGGTTCCTAGTGCTTTTTCCGACCCCAGGAAAATCAACTATTTTCCCGGGAGTCACGCTTTGAACTCGCGATTCTGCCAATCTGGACTGCCTTCTCTCACAACGATTGCGAGAGAGGGCCATCTGATCGTCCCTCCCAGGGGTTTTTTCCCTTTGTGTTTGGGTGCTCAAGCCCCCAAGTGCAAAGAAAGGGGGAAAAAACGCAGCCAGAAGCTCCCCCCCCCCAGCCGTGCAGAGAGGCTCTTATCTGCTGGGTGGCTGGCTGGCTCGCCCCACGTTCTGCTCCGGGCCTCACTGGCCACCATCGGCTGGCAACCCCCCTGCATTCTTCTCCCAACTTCATCAGGTGGTGGCCGGCGGGTCTCACGGCTCGGAGCAGGGCGCGCCAGCCAGCAGGTAAGTGGAAGAGCCTCTCTGCGACGGGGGAGGGGGGGAGCTTCTGTCTGGCTGCGTTCGGGGGAGGCAGCCATGTGTGGACCACCCGCACGCCCACGCCTTGCCTCCCCCAGCTGCTGCCGAAATAAAAAAACCCGGTTTCTTTATATCCGGGAGGGCTCCCGGATTTAAACCCCCGTGTGACCACAGCCTTAGTTACAGCATGGGTACAAGCAGGTCGCAGACCTTTATAAATGTGTATAACCAGTGTCTTCAAAATAAGAAGAGAAAGGCTGTAATATGGTATCATAACCTTGAAAACAGTACTGTACATTTGGACAAACAGTGGGGCACTCCAAGATATAAAAGCTGTGTAGAAACTGATGAAACAGTCTGATGTCTATAAAGGTTTCTGCCTCAATAAACTATTAGGTGCAACAACAGTGACAGCTTGCAGTATTTAATATGCACTCCTGCAGCTTTTCTCTCCCTCCTGTGTTGATCACTTTCTTCTCCCCATAAAGTCTTGCTGTGTCCTACTCCCTTTTTACAGCTAGCCACAGTTTTCTTTGGAGCCGACAAAACAATGCATGCAGGATCTTGCACTACCTCTCCTCAAAAATTTTTTGAGAGCCTATGAAGAAGAGGGGTGAAATAAACCATATTAGCAGTTGTGCCACCTTCCATTTTGCCCAGCCCTGTTTCTCATCAGCTGTGCAAAGCAACTACTTCTACAGACTGCTGCAGCCATCAGTGGCAGGAAGAAGAAGAGTTGGATTTATACCCCGCCCTTCATATGGAGTCTCAGAGTGGCTTACAGTCTCCTTCCCGTCCTCTCCCCACATCAGACACCCTGTGAGGTAGGTGGGGCTGAGAGAGCTCTGAGAGAACTGCTCTTGAGAGAACTCTGACCCAAGGTCACCCAGCTGACTGCATGTAGAGAAGTGGGGAATCAAACTTGGTTCTCTAGATTAGAGTCCGCTGCTCTTAACCACTACACCAAACTGACTCAGTAAAGCAAGAGTGTGGAGGTCTGAATCTACTCCCCTCATCCATTATTGCTTGTTTTTCTTGCTGAAGTTGCCTCTTCTGGGCAGGGGGAGCTGCCCCCCCCAATCTCTTCTCGTCATGTAAGCGTCCTACAGCAGTCACCAGCTATGAAAAAGAACTTCAGAAAGAAAAGATGTGTTGGTACAGCCTGATCTTATGCATATGTACTTGGAATTAAATCCCACTCAGTGGGACTTCCAGTTAACATGCATATGATGTCAATCTTTCAGTCTGATCTTGTATTAGTCAATAGTAAGTCCCACTGGTTTAAATGGGTTATCCACAAGCAAGCATCGATAGGATTCCATCCATATACCTCTAGTCTATGAATTTGTACTTGGAAATAGAAATGGGTAAGAGGATTGCAGCCTGACCCTATTATGTTTACTCAGAAGTAAGTTTGCCCGTTTTCAGTGGTTTATTCCCATGCATATGACTGAAATCTCAAGAACATAAGTTGCATGCCTGAGTGAAAGGTGACCGGAGGGGTGGGGGCATATGGAAGGATAAAGTAAGATCAAAATTTAATGAGGTTTTATTGGTTAGGCCAATTCAGCCAGTCATGTTTCTGCAAAAGTGTGCAAGCATAAACAAGCCATTTTCCCTCTGATCTTCCAAAAAATTAGGCACAAGGTCAAAATTGGCCTTATTAACTAGTGTTTTGTACTGTTTGGAGTGTCTGAATCTGGGAGATACAGGTTCAAATGTGCTATGGAAATTTGCGGGGTGACCTTGGTCCAGTTACTTTAAGCATAACCTTTCTTACAAGGTTGTTGTGAGAATAAAACGGAGGAGGGGAGAACAAAGCCGAAAGCCATTTGAGTCTCCATTGGAACGAAGTGGGGTATAAATAGCTAAGTACATAGTGTTTGTTTTACTGAATTCCTGTGCCTGGCTTTTGCACATAGCCAAGACATTTTTCTCCCTGCTGAAATGGTTCTAATGAGTTTCAATTCTCCCCTACCCCTGCCTCTTAGAGATGGGAGGTTCATGAAATCACACTTTAACTCTGTCCTGTAGAATAATATTTTGACTTTGAATAAGGCCTACTTACACTTAATATACTTGAATACAATCTTAGTATTTTATGTGGCATATGAACAAAAACAAACAAAACTCATATGTCTCTCTCTCTTACTTGAAAAGATTTGGATATGCAGTTTGGAAGGTCTATAAGTTTAGCTACCACTGTTCCAGAATATTATGGGTATGAAAACTAGAGATGTACTGTGATCTGCTGACCAAGGTCTAGTTTAGCATCATTTGGGGTTTTGCTAGGTGACTAAGCAAGCTGAGGGACAAATTGGAAATGTAGCGTTTTTTAAAAATGAACCATTAAGTACAGATTTTTGGGAAGGCAAAAACTATTAATATGTAATGGATGGGGTCGTGGAATGAAAAACACCTGGGCTGTTTCAGATGGTCTTTAGCCAGAATATTTGTGGGGAAAGTTGTTTTGCACAGTCAGTATACTTGCAAGAGCAGCAGGATGCTACAGGAGACCACTTCTGTGCAAGTAGCCACCGGGATCTTCTTTGAGCACCTTTTTCAGTTGGCTTCCCTTCCCCTGTGTTTCCTGTGCCTTTCCCCTCCCTTTTTGCTTCAGCTGGCAGGCTTTGAGATATGGAAACAAAAGTCTATTGTCCTCTGTTCTCACTATCCTCACAATGAGAGCCCAAGAGAAGAAGAACTGGCCATGCTGACAATATTTGTTGCTTTTGCTGAGTAAGGTGCTTCCATCTTTTTCCATAACTAGAAGAAAGAAACAAAAATGAAATTTCAAACAATGGACTTGGTGGATCTGTTATCAAAATCATGGTGAATGGATCTATTCATGGCAGTTATCTGTTCTGGCTAAATGGGACTTCCATGCTCAGAGACAATGTACTTCTGAGTCCCAGCCTCTGGAGAGAGCTACAGATGACAACTTTTATTTTTCTTCATGCCCTGCTTGTAGGCTTACTAGGTCTTCAGGTGCTGGACTAGATGGATCCAGCATGGTACTCAATGTGTGAAAGTGGTTTTAAGAGGATGGTGAAGTCATGCTCAGAATTCCTGTCCCTGTGCTTTACTCCATGTGACAAAGACTGCATTGGGGGGGAGTGTTCAGGAGGCTTTCTAGCAGTTGGTGGCAGCAAGGCCAAGAGAGTGACTGGAGAAGAGGCCTCTCAAACCCTACCTGCAGGGTAGTGGTATTTCAACTCAAGTGGTAACTTTTAATCTCTAGTTTGACAAGATCAGCTTGAACAATGGCATCAGCTCTGTATCGTTGTTTCCCAGGCAGTCCTGATTTGAAAAGAAAAAAAAATCACTGGTTTGATTGAAAATTGGGCAATTAATACCTGGTTGGTTTTTCAATGCTCCTAGGCCTTCATGTCATAAAAAAAAATTGGAGGTCCCAGTTCCTTCGCTGAATAATGTTGAGAAGGGATAAGCCCTGTTTTGCTGTAGCGTTATAACAAAAATGAAGTTTGGGCTGTGCCTTTAAGACCATTGTGTCAACACAGCTGACAAAGGTTGCTATAGCTGGAGGGCAAAACCCAATTGTGTGACCAAGGCCAAGGCACTTTTATGTAATGTAATGTTCAGCATTTCATATATTTTTATGAAGCAACATTAGCTGCAGACTGTAAAAGGAAGGTTGGAAGATTCAGGTGTTGGTTGTCCTCAAACATAAGGGTTAACAATTGCGTCCAGATTCAGTTTTGAGTTGATTCTATAGGATACCTTCATGAAACTGTTAGAAAAATAATTCTGGAATTTCTAGTACAGTACATTGAAGGTGTACAATACTGTGGTACTAGGGAGTGTGGCAAATGAAAGATGGAGACCTTGGGTGCCCATTTAGCCATGAAGCTAACAAAAATTGGACCTAACCTCGCACAGAGTGGATGCAACACAGCCTCAGGATTTCAGACGACCATTTTAGGTGACCACAGGAGAGGGGAGCCACAACAGTTGCTGCAATCTGTGATCATGAGTCCTTGCGCTTTTGGAAACATAGCATTTGATGTACTCTATCATCTCCATTTTATTAAGTTCATGATTGCTTTTAAAACTGGGACTCTTTCTTTGGTATCTGACATTTTCCAGTAATGAGACCTTGTGTCTAATCCCTGAGTTCTGACTGGATGGAGAACAAACAAGTAAAGCCTGCAGAGACAGGAGAAATAGGGGGCTAAAATAGAGTGGATAGTGCAGCTGCATGGAGCTTACAGAAGAAGAAGAGTTGGTTTTTATACCCTGCTTTTCTCTCAAAGCAGCTTACACTCACCTTTCCCTTCCTCTCTGCACAACAGGCACCTTGTGAGGTAGGTGGGGCTGAGAGAATTCTGAGAGAACAGCGACTGGCCCAACGTCACCCAGCAGGCTTCCTGTGCAGGACTCGGGAATCAAACCTGGTGCTCCAGATTAACACTTTTGACCACTACACCACACTGGCTCACGCTGGCTAAGTAAGCAGGCATGACTATTAGACCAGGCAGAGGAGATGTGATCATTTGACACAACTGGTATTCGTAAAAAGATTATTTTATCCTCAGCCAGGTAATATATTTGTGTACCATCAAGTTGCAGCTGACTCATGGAGACTCTGTGACGACTCTGGTTTTCAAGGCAATAGCTGAGCAGAGGTGTTGTATTGTTGCCTTCCTCTTTGCAGTAACCCTCATCTTCCTTGGTGGTCTCCCCTCCAAGTAATAATTGTGGCTGACCTTGTTTAGCTTCCAAACTCTGACAAGATCAGGCTGGCCAGGGCTATATAGGCTGCTTCAGCCAATTAGATATTTTAAATTAATTTTTAAAAGCATTAACAGTTATGAAGCAATGAAATTAATTTTAAAATCACAAATTATTAACTATTAATAAATTCAGTTTTGAAAGGCAGTTGTCCAGGTATGCCAGTTCTGTCGGATTCTGTCCAGGTATGACTGCATTTAGCAGGTAGCCAGCAAGGGGAAGCTTTGCTATGGTGTGAGATTTGCCTCTGAGTGTTAAGTGGCTGGGTGGCAAGCAGCCCTTACTCCACCCTTGCTGAGAAATGTCATCATAATGAAACTTTTTTAAAAAGGTAAGCTGTTACTTACAAAGTATCTGTTCTTGGCTTCCTGGATATTTGATCACAGTTTAATAATAGGCTGGCAACTGTCGTTATTTGGTTAACTGACCACTGCATTGAACATAGTAGTAAGCCAGCACAAAATATGAGATTATTCAATGTCTTTGCCACCAACATGCCACAACATTTAAGGGGAGGGTCTTATAATTCCAATGCCTTTTGGAGCATGAACAGCATGGTAGGTGCACAAGTTTTCTCTGAAGGTTTGGGGGCTACCCAGTTGTTCAGAAGAATTACTTTGTAACTTACTGCAACATTTTTTGATAGCCTGCCTCTGAGTCCCGAGCCCTGGTATTACTTGGAGGTCTCCCTTCCAATTACTTGCCAGGGTCAGGTTTGCTTAGCTTCCGAGATCTGACGAGATCGGGCTTGCCTGGGCTATCCAGACTTCAAGCCACTGAAAATCGTGTATCTGCAAAAACAGTACAACTGGCACAAAATCTTAGTGCCCAAATGACTCATGATTGCCATTCACCTAGTTAAGTACCTGTTTGCTGCATTTATAATGTTTTGTTCACAGGTTGATTTTCCAGATTGTTTTGCAGAAACCAGCTCTGTTCCATTAACTAACATGTTTTGCTTTGAATCTACGTGTTCTTTACAGCAGAGAACATCCAGGGTTTGTGTAGTTGTGTTTTTCTTTTATGCCTCTCATCTTGAATTTTCAAGTGTAGTTAAATGTGATCAACAAAGTTTTAGAATCTATTAATACATGTATGTTAATGCCTTTTGCTGTTGCACAGTACTTAGTAGCATTTAGACCTACCAGTAAATCTAAGGCCAAATTCAGATATTTTCTAAAGTACAAGAAGAAGAGTTGGTTTCTATACCCCGCCATTACCCTCTTGAAGGAGTCTCAAAGCAGCTTACAATCACCTTCCCTTCCTCTCCCCACAATAGGCACCCTGTGAGGTAGGTGGTGCTGAGAGAGCGCTGAGAGAACTGTGACTGACCCAAGGTTACCCAGCTGGCTTCATGTGGAGAAGTGGGGAATCAAACCCGGTTCTCCAGATTAGAGTCTGCCACTCTTAACCACTACAACCATACTAGATGGGTGCCCCACTTTCTTTCTTTCTGCACAGAAGATGTATGACATGGATGCTTCTATTTACCATGGACTGACTTGCACAATTCTGGCCCTTTAAAAAGAGAGAGCCAGAAGATCTGTCATCTTTTGTGTGTGATCAGATGGGATGTGCACGGTTTTATCATGCAAGTTAAAGAACCAGCCTGGGAAGTGTTTGGAAAAGACACAGTAAGTTTGTTGATTTTGTGCATGTGTCAGTTACTTCAGGATGATCTTGTTTTTTCTGTGTTCAATAGGAAGCTACAGAGTCTTTCACTGGTCTTCCTTTCTGAAATTGGAGTATTAAGGTATCTCTAAATAAAAAAAAAATAGTAGGGGATTGGTGCAATCCCTTATAGACATGCAAGCACACCATGGCTTTACCATAAATCCTTCCACTTCCTTGCATTTTTCTGTATTCCAAATGACTTCAGTTAACACGAGGAACATGAAATGCATTAATGATGCTTGCACACAGTTACTGTACTGCTACTGTGTTTCCAATGGCTGCCACACTTTTGTTGAGGGTTTTTAATATTGGTATATATGGGAGCTGGTCAAGTAAAGCAGAATTCTAAACTAGCATAACCTAGATCAAAATGGGGACTTTTTAGGCTCCTCCTTCCCACAAGAGTACAAGAAAGTGTTTTCAGTGTATGTAGTATAGTATGCTCTGTGTAGCAACCAGCCTGCCATGTGCTCCCAGGTAATGGCGCCCGCCACATGGCCAGAGCACATGGTCAGGCAGAGAGGGGAGCTTGAATCTGGAGGAACAATAGACGTCTGGATTCTAAGCCTCCACCAATGTGGGACCTAGGTTCTCCCTGGGGAGCCAATGCGGCCAAAGGCTCCTCCAGGGAATCTATGAAAAACATGCACATATGTAAAGCCCCTATCAGGTCTTTTGGGTGTGGCCAGAGGTGTGGCTTTGGCCAGCATATAATGAGGCCCCGGAACCCTGTAAACATGCTTGATCTGACCATCTACTGGACATGCTGAATTACTCAATAAAGGCTTCATGATTTCACCGTTCCTGGTCTCCCGAGTCCAGTACTCTTCAGTGTACTTAGGGAGGCTAAGTATGCAAGGCTTTCCCATAGCAGAAAGATGGTAACCTGAAAAGCAGACATAGGGAAGCAGCAACCTGGTTCATCTTGTGTTTGATTAACCTGCTACTATTACAGCTAGCCCTGGCCCTGCTAGCCCAAATGCAGAAATAAGAGATGAATATGGCTGATCTCAAGGCTTCCAAATACTGTCCCGATGTTCCTTTTCATTAGCACATGGACAACATGAGCGGTTTCCTACTTCCATATAGTTAGATTCTGGGTTTTGTAAAATAATGCTGTCATTAAAGATTGCACTGGGGAAACACTCCCAAAGGGGACAAGACTTCTTCAGGCCATAAGGGCCTTCAGACTTGCTGTCGGGTAAATAAATGTGTTCACATCATCTGATCGATGTGCTACTATATTTAAGCAGAAAGGGTATATAGTAAATTCTTGCCTATTTGAGTTATCCTGCTCTTTTTGGAGGAAAAGCAGAGTATAAATTAATATGTAAAGGTTGGGGGGAGAATTGTGTTTCTTGGGACAGAAGAGATGCTGGCAGAAGATATTTGATGTTTGTTAGGCACATACACACACTAAAGGCACATACACCAAAGTTACTGATGAAGTTGTGTACATGGGTTGCATTTAAGGGAATTGGGTTCTAATTAAGCTAACTAATCCTTCTGGGTAATTAGACTAAAAGGCACAGCAGGGTTAATTGCTGAGTATTGCTAAATCAGTACAAATGAAGGGCATTGTCTTAACAGCAGGAATTATCAGGACCACTGGTGAAATGTCATATTTCATACTTATCGTTAAGATACACTAAAGATAGGGCTAAAAAAATTCCAAAGACATGCTTTAGCTTGTGTATACTGGGATATCGAGAGAGAATAATTATGTGGGGATTCTCAATCTGTTACAACTATAGTAAAATGTGATTAGTAAAAGGGAGATTTGATTTGGGATGGAATCTGTGTATATAACTGAACAAGAATATATGCAATCTTCTGTCTTGCATTTTTTGTTGTAATACTATGAAAGAAGTAGTACATTAAAAATGAATGACTCCCTGCTCTGTAGCTGCTTGGGACACCACATTAAAATGGCTCTTCCATAAGTGATTCTCAGTGAATTTGAGTTATGCTTGTGATACTAATTCCTTATCTGGATAGCATCATTACCCAAAGAGAGATGCTTGTTTCTCTTAGGCCTCTGTTCTGACCATATTAAATGTAGAAGTAAACGTCATTCAAATTATTGGGATTTACTCCTGTCTTAACATGTATGGTGTTTAAATTTGGTTGCCAGCCAGACACTCTAAGACTACCTTTTAAAAATGTGATGTACTTTTTACAAATTTGGCTACTCTATCATCAAACATTTGTTGTGCTGTCACAGGTGAAGCCATGCACATTCATGTAATTGCCCTTTCTGCAGCTGCTCCCCCCCCCCCCCATTCCCTTTGTTCTTTAGGAGAAACACAATACTGAAAGTTGCTAAATTGCATCAGAATCCAGTGGTCGGTTGCAATCTTTAGCCTGCTTTAACTTGCAATTAAATCTCATTGAAATAATATCTGAGTCAATAAGTATGTTGCACAAGAAAAATCAAGCAGCATACAGATAATCTCCATGCTAACCCCCCATATGTCACTAAATGTGCATGAAGCTACCCTGTTCAAGAGTATGTACAACTATGTGGAAGTATTTTTCTACTGATCCTGGCTTTTTTAGAGGTTTCCCCTCTCAAATAAAACTTGTAATGTCCATTTTCTTTTTAATTTTTTCTCTCAAACTTTTAGACCTGGTAAAAAATACAAACATGTGCTTGACCAGACAGCACAGGATAAACATAGGGTTATTTCAGAGAACAGTCCTAAGCAGATCTCAGAATCCTATTGAGGTCTGTTTAGTGGGGCTTATTCCAAGGGAAGGGTTCCTAGGTTGACACTGTTTGCTCATCATTTGGCTTTTACTCCTTTTTGAGTTTTATGTCTAATAATTTTTATTCTTAATTGTCAAGGATGGCTGTATGTTGTTTTTTTGTAAACCTCTTTGTTTTTAAGGAGCATCTGGTGGAAGAAAGAGGCTTATCATAAGTGGCCTGAAACAATGGAAGTAGCTATTTTGTGCATGTATGCATGCGTGTATTTGTGAAGCCATGTCTAATAAAAACTTTTTACCAGAATTGTGTTTTAATTATCTAAATGGAGAATGTTATTATCGTTCCTAGCAAACAGTTTAATGAAGTGCCAGAGACTTATTGTATAATTATGTTGCAGCGACATTCTGTAATAAAGGGCAGATGGGAAAGAGTATGACTGAGGCATGATGTAGGTACTGCTTCAATATGAGCAGAATGAGTCTGCTGAAATAAACTAGTGTGCTGTACTCCTGTAGAGATGAGGATAACTTGACAAGTTTGTCTGTAAATTAAGTAAATCTAAGAGTTCCACTAGTCTAGAATCAGACACAAAAAAAGATACACAGAAAAGCTTGTAACTGAAGGGATTCTAGGCATGGCTGCTTCAGAGGACAGTTTTAACACTTGGTAAAACTAAGGTATCTTTTGTTCAATTGCCAATACATGCAATTGGCAACAGTCCCAAATGTGCAGGTGTTTGAGCACTGGCATCAGTCTGTAAACCATCTGATGCAGCTGTGCCTCATGCTTTCTAGTCTTCAGCTTAAACGGTGCCTTGCTTTAGAGGGGGCTTTAAACATCAGGCTTAAATTGGTTTATAAGATGAACGTGAGTGTATCCCACTTTTTCGAGCCCCATCCCCAGAGAAAACATCTCCCCCTGTCCTAACCCAATTTCAAAGCTCAGTTAAATTCTCCCCCCTCATTCTAGCTGAAGGTTACATAGACCATAGAAACCACGTCTCAGTGTTTATAAACACTTTTGGTTTGAAACCAAGTTTCGGTGATGCCCAAAAGCTAAATGTGATAGTCACAAAATAATCAGTTCTTACTATGGCAAACAAAGAAATGGGCATAATTTTTTAAAACTTTTTTCTCTCTCTCTGAACCTTCGTCTCTAAAGGCTCAATGTTAAAGTTCCAAGTTTTTTAAAAAAATTATTGACAGCTTTTTCCCACTCAGAGTTGGAAGTTAATATGGATGTGGAAATTAGACAAAGGGGATTTTTTTTAGCCTTGCGCTCACATAGACAAGCCCTTTATCAAGACGAGCATTAAACATTAAAATGCCATACCCTGACTTGGATAGCCCAGGCGAGCCCAATCTCGTCAGATATTGGAAGCTAAGCATGACCGACCCTAGCAAATATTTGGATGAGAGACCTCCAGAGAATACCAGGGCTGGGAAGCCAGAGGCAGGCTATCAAGCCTCTTCCCTGAATGTCTTCTGTCCCCCAGTAGGAGTCGCCAGAGGTCACCATGACTTCCAGGCACGTGTGTGCATGCACATGGAAAATGGAACTGCCACTCTGCTCTGCTGGTAAGTTTGTTTAGGGCTTTTAAAATCTTTGTTGTGAGGTGGCTGTTAGAAGAAAGGAAAATGAAGGTAGAGAACAAAGAGTACATTTTGTGTAGAAAAAATGCATTGTGGACTTTATACAAGAAAACCCTCCTAAGGCACTGCTCAGAAGCAATCTTTTCCTGAATTTTAAGTGTGTAGGGAGGCACGATTCCACAGTTTAATCAGTGGTGAGGAAGAAGGGCTCTGCACATTCTTAGGTACTTCTTTTCCCAAATCCCAAGACTGAGCCTTGGTTTAGAAAGCAGTCTCCAAGGCTTGGGTGATTAGACAAGGAGCGCTCAGCTTTAATACGAATTGGAGGGAAGATGGGAGGTGATGGGAAAGTATCCAAAGTGTCCAAAGATTAGATTATTGTGTAATTGGTTGATTTTTTGTAGTTTGTACTCAATGCTTAGACAGCTGTTGGGGCTTGATGGGGATATTGAGAGAAAGATGTGCCATCACTTTGCTGTTTCATTTGGGGTGGGTTAGGGAGCAGAAGAGATTGCAGTTGCTTGGTGGCGACAGCTTCCTGGCAGAATGGGGATTTGAACCCGGGCCTCCTACGTGCTAATCCAGCACTCTAGCCACAATACCACACGAACTGTCCAAAGATGCAGTAGAGTGTGTGTTGATACATCACGTGCCTTGTTCCTTGTCATCTGGAGTGATCTTGCATACAGTTTACTGCCTGCTTTCTACTTGTGACACATTTGATCCTGGATTGTGTTGGGCCCATCGTTTTCTACCACAGTTTTCTTGCTGCTGGACTGCACCCATAGTTCCTGGCACTCATGCACAGGAGTGTTCCAGTTTTGTCTGAAGTGTGTGTGTGTGTGGGGGGGGGGAGACAGGAAGATGTGCTGCACATTCTAGCCAGCATAAATCTGACAGTTGATTTCTGTCCTATGTTGGGGGAAGTGCCCTCATTTAGCAAAAGCTACAAGGCACAGAAAGATCCAAAGCGCAACAATAGCTGACTAGCACAAACATGTAGTTTCCAGTCCATTGACTACCTTCTGCTGCCCTTTCTCTTCTCATCCCACTCTTTCTACTATTTTCTAGAAATAGTGCAGCCTTCACTGAACAACCCTCCCGTAGACAAGTTTATTGGATTTTTTTTGTCTACTCCCCCTGCCATCTGTTTTATTTGCTTTTCTAGCATACTGAGCAGTTCTGAAGGAAAGCCAAATACTCTCCTTATCTTCAAGTGAAATACAACGTTGGCAGACTTGTGCAGTGGAGAAATTTTGTGGGGCCATACCAGTTCAGGCTGTAGATTTGTCACTCTGTGTGTGTGTGTGTGTGTGTGTGTGTGTAAGTAAAACTGTTCTGTGGCAATATTTAGTTACGTTCTGAAAAGTACTGAGGTCGGAGACACGTCCAGTGAAAATAGCTCATAGTTTATTTAGAGGTCATAACAAGGCTACATGCTGGACTCGCAGGTCTGCTTATATCCCCGTTCCAGGCCACACCCACACCCGACACCCATGATAGGCTCACTAATATGTATGACACCCAATTGGTGTTCTCCCAGGATCCAGCTCCCCTGATAGGGTGCCGCCAGGATCCTGGGTATCTATTGTTCCTTGGGGCGATGTTCGGTAGCTTCTCCCAGCCACGTGTAAATCTGACCACGTGTATGGACCTTTGTTAGGCCATAACACGTTCCTTCCTGCATTTTCCATTGACATCTTGACTCTTTTATATAAAATATTTTGCAGAAACTGTTCTTTCCGTGAACAAGTGTACTATTTTCAGTGTTGTTCCTACTGAACGATACTTCACTCTGACTTCAAGCACAGAGCTTTCATGAAGTGTGTCAGAATTTTAAATGTGTTAAATAGTGGGTTCTGGATGCATTACAGTGACCAGCTCCAGTTTATTCAGTGATTTCAGGAACCCTACAAATACAAAATCCAGGGCTTGCTTCCCTGTTTATAAAGCATGCAAAGACCACATCTTAACACACCCCACTCCCAACAATAGGCTGCTTACATAATACTGCATCTCTATTGGCCCACTCCAGGATCCTTGTAAGCTATTGTTCTGGGTAACAAGCTCAGGGATGACTCATGGCTCAGTACACAACCAAATGGGACAGTTTTCAACCTGACATGATAATTTTATGTATGCAGGAGGATAATATGTGGTTAATGAGTCCAAGAATTCTGGGGGGCAATCTTGTTCCTCAAAATTGGAATTTGGCATTTAACTTGGGTGAGGGGGACCCAAATTCAAGCCAGTACAAAAAGGACAATTTATTTTTTTAATCGGCGTTCAAAAACAGCACATAGGTATGTCTTGTTGGAGTCCAGTCCTCCAAATCAGTTTGTACAGTGTGGATACGTAACTTTAACCATTCATACAGTATAACAGACTGAAGGGCCATTGACCATAAGGGCTAATAGCACATCATAATGATGGGGCAGTACAAATAATTGTTAAAAATTAGCATACATATCAAGTACCCATAACATTACACTAAAAACCCCACAAAATCTCTGTGTAACCTAAACTACAAGCATTACTATTTCCACTTGATAAGCACCTATCTTCTAGTCAGAGTTAAGTTGCTTCATTTATGCATCTTCACTCTGACTGGTCCTTCCTGTCACTTCCCCCCCCCCCCCCCCCATCTTCCTGTATATAAGGCTTGAAGAAATGTTGTTTCAATGTGTCTAAGGAAATGTGCTGGCACACGAAAGCTTACACCTTAAATAAAACTTTGTTGATCTTAAAGGTGCCATGGGATTCAAACTTTGTTCATGAAGAATGTTACTCTTCATAATATGGCACAGTATATAGCAAATAAGGCCCATAATCATGGGGCACATCATCATCTGGAGGTGCCAGCAGCTCTTCTTGAATTTGAACTATAGAAAGCAATACACGTCTATAAAAGGGATGTAGGTATTGCTACTGTTTATTTATTTACTACATTTATATCCCATCCTTTTCCCCTATGAAAACCCAAAATGACTGACATCATTCTCCTCTTCTCCATTTTATCCTCCCAACAACTCTGTAAAGTATGTTAGGCTAAGGGTCTGTGTCACCCAGCATGCTTCCATTAGCAGAGTTGGGGTTCAAACTTGGGTCTCCTGAATCCTAGTCCAACACTCTAACTCCTACACCATACTGGCTCTTTTGTGAGTTAACAAGTGGAATTATGGAAGGAGAACTGCAGATTTCCATTTCCAGTCTTGAGACAGAAAAGAACTGTTTTGTCTTAAAAGGCAATGCTGGTTTTGGGAAGACTGTATGCCTAGGAGGAGGAACTGTCTCAGAGAAAAAGAATCCATGAAATAGCTACTGTACTGATAGTCTTATCAGTGTTGATGCTGGGAGTAACAAGTGGGGGAAAACATTCTTTTGCACATGGGTGTGTTTGGTTTAGTTGTAATAGAAGCAGACTGTCATGTCTGGCATACAAGATTCGGCACTGGTGAAACAGTACCGGGTTCTGCTGTACTCTCAATAGGTGCTTGGCAAGAGCCTGTCAGGCAAGGTGCTTTTGCTTAGCTTTGTGATTTCATAGGAAGAAATGAACATTGTCAGTAGTCTATTATCATCATAGCTTAGGTAGTTATTTCCTGTATTTTTACCCTGCCCTTATCCCCCAATGGGAACCCAAAGTGGCTTACATCATTCTCCTCTCCTGCATTTTGTCATTGCAACAACTGTGTTAGCTAGGTTAGGCTGAATGTGTATGACTGGCCCAGCAAGTTTTCATGGTGGAGTGGGGATTCAAATTTGGATCTCCCAGATCCTGGTTTGACACTCTAGCCACTATACAGTACTGGCTCTCAAGATGCCCAAGTGAAACTATTTCTTGTAGGTGACAGTGTTCCTTCTGGCAAAGCATTTTGGTTGAAGCATGCTGCAAGAATACTATGGCAAGCAGCAGAAGCCAGTGTGGTGTAATGGTTAAAGTGTCAGACTAGGAGCTGAGAGACGCAGGTCTGAATCTCCACTCTGCCATGGAAGCTTGCTGGGTAACTTCGGCCAGTAGCTCTCTTCCAGCATCAGTTTCTCTGGTTAGTAGTTGTGAAGGTAAAATGGAGGACTGGGAGAGTGATATTGGGTTGTCATTGGGGAGAAAAGCAGGGTATACATATCTAAATAAATAAGCATGGTGTGGCAAGCAGCTGAATCCTTATTGATGAGTGATATGAACAGGCAAGTAGTAAGGTTGAAGAATGACCACAGGATGGCACAGAGTGCAACTGGAATAATCTACAAATCAGCTTCACAAATTACGGAAAATCACTAGCATGTAAAGAAATGCAGACTGATGCCAATGATATTCCCACAAATAATGATCCTTAGCTGAAGGAATGGTGATGCAAGATAAACATGGTGGCCAGTGGGTGCAAATGCAAAAGTCACTAGCATTGCATGATAATAGCGGTTACTTGCTGAAATTCCTGGGAGTGGGTTTTTCTTTATCTAAAAATGTTTGTTCAGTATTTTTTTAAATGTAAGTTGTTATACCACCCTCTTGTACAGACCGAGGGGAAACAAATTAAAGATTGCATGTTACTTCAGGACAATTGTTTTCTACAAGAGAAAATTTGATCCAGCATATTACACATGATAAAGAAAAATCTTGTAGAGATAGATTACTGGATAAAATGCTATTTTTACAACACTGCTTCAGTGCATTTTAAAATGCTTTTCTCAAAAATGTTGTCATGCTTTTGCTATTAATGTATAGCAAGTGCCTCCCTACAGATTGATGCTTAACTTAAAAATACTACAGTAAAATGCACTTGAAGGCAATTTTTAAGGGAAAGGAGGGAGGGATGTGTTAGAAATTCAGTTGTGAGAAATGAAGTTCAGTTACATCCATGAGGATTTCTCCCATAAGATATTTAAAGATACTCTGTTGTTTTTAACTGCAAGGGAAGAATACAAGAGCAGTGTTTAGTCTTCACATCTGGGTGTGAATCCTAATTTTTTTGCTTTCACTTTGGATTTAGGTTAACGCAGCTAAGCACATTACCTAAGTAATAATTACTTACCAGTGTTAACACTAAAAGCTACAGATTAATCTGATTTATGCTTGTGAGCTATGATGATAGTAGTTCCTGCACCGTGTAATGACTCTCATCCATCTGTGATAACATATTCACTTTTGGAAGGAGAATTTCTTTTGTCTAATGGAACTGCTTTCCCTGTATTAACTCTGGCAACTGTATATCAGAGAACTTGGCAGCTCTTCTGTCTGGGTTTCCAAAGGTGATGAAGCTGAGCCTTCCTAGTCAGCATGTTCACTCTCTGCAGCAGACCTGGGCAATATTCAGTCCATCTCTTGGGGCTCAGGTATACAATATGTGTGACGGGGGGGGGGTCCACCAGCCTGCCTTGTTGTTACATGCAACATTGGGAACCTGAACTTGCCTTGAGCAGTTGCAGGGTCTCTAATACATTTTGGTAGGAGGTGGCTTCATGCCTTCCTGTCAGTGGAATGAATGCAGTCCCCAAGTGATACAGTTGTACCTTCAGGACAATAGGATTCGTAGTAATGTAGCACTTGGTGTAACAGTGCAAATGGGAATTTCCATAATTTCAGTCACCCAACAAATATATTTATAGTGTTTGTGCACTCTCTTGTTTTCATACTTCAGCTGTTTAAATTCTGTAGCCACCTGCTAATAGCTTGGGGGCAATGCTTTATGTAGGCAATATATGGTGGTGATATATTGCTGATACCAAGCACTTGTCTTTCATCCCTTCTGTGTCTTCTTTTTAAAATTTATTTAATCAATTTATACCCCGCCCTCCCCGCCGAAGCAGGCTCAGGGCAGCTTACGTAAAAATTCAACATATAAATACAATTAAAACTAGTCAGGGTTACTTCACACATTGTATGCTCAACAAGAAGCTGCTACCAATCATGGTCCCCTAATGTTTGTATTTTTCATGGAAGTTTGGAAACAACTGCCATAGTCACACTTTTCATTTTTAGGTACTTCTTATTATTTTAATGTTTTAAATGTGTTCATGCTTTACATGAAATAAAAGAGCAAGTCACTGGATCTCACTACCAGCATCTCTGTACTCTCTTCGGTCTATACATCTAATAGTCAAGGCACCCCCTGCATGCAGATATCTAAATCTGCACCTTGGGGGCAAAGAGATTTTCCTGCACACTTGGGTTACTCCCCAGGTGTGCAAAAAAATCCTAAAAGTTTAAACGAGAGAGATTTAAATCCCCCCAAAAGTAAAACAGTGTTCCCTGTGCATGCGCAGAGAAGGTTCTGGGAACTCTGTGGCTGGACAGCGGTTGGGAGGTGTCCAGGCCTTGTTGTGGGGGGGGGGGGGGAGATCGGCGGGCCCAGCAGCTGAGAGCCACTCATGTTTTGGCCACTGGTGCCCGTAATGGGGGGGAGATTGGTGGCAGGCCTGGCAGTTGGGAGGTGTCCGTCGCCAGGGCCTGTGGGGAGAGGGAGATTGGTGGGCCCAGGCCTCACCACCAGGGCCTATGGGGAGGGGGTTGGTGGCAGGCCCAGTGGCTGAGAGCCACTCAGGCCTTGCCGCCAGGGCCCATGGGGAGGGGGAGATCAGTGGGCCCAGGCCTTGCCACCACGGCCTATGGGGAGAGGGGGAGATTGGCGATGGCCCAGCAGCTGGAAGCCAGTCGGGCCTCGCCACCAGTGTTGGGGGGAACTTACCTGTGGCCGCTTCCTCTTCAGTGTGAGGTCCTCCTGCTTCTACAGGGCGAGAGTTCCATCATATAACGGAGGTCAGTAATTGAAATGGTCAGTTTTGTCTTCAAGTTGTAGTTCTGTCCATGAATCAGACCATCTACACCAACTGGCAGCAGCTGCCCAGGATCTCAGGTAGAGACCTTTCACATTACCTACTGCCCGGTCCATTTCACTGGAGATGCTGAGGATTGCACCTAGGACCATCTGCAAGCAAAGCAGAGTCTCTTCCTACCTGCAATATATTTCATCAGCATGTTGATGACACAGAATCCTGAAGCTATTGATGATCTCATTCAGTAGCTTCATATAGATCAGGGGTCCCCAAACTTTTTGAGCCTGCAGATATATTTGGAATTCTGACAAAGCATAGTGGCACAGCCAAAATGGCTGCTGCAGGAGGCAGAGCCAGCTATAAAATGGCTGCCACAGCTTACTGTCAGTCACATAATAGTGACGATGTCTGTGCCATGGTGTCAGCAGCTACAAAGGTAGCATTTCAAAAAATCTGTGTAGCCAATCAAAAGCCCTACCTGGCCCGGCCCACTTTCTAAAAACAGTTGGAGGGTGCCAAAAAAGGTGATGATGGGTGTCATGGCACCAATGAGCACAGTGGGGGGGGGGGCGCGGATATAGATAATAAACACGTATAATAGCAGTGACCCCCCCCCCATGATAGTTAAATTTATTTCAATCATAGTAAAAGAAAAATGTGTTGATAAAGTTTCTTTCAACACAATGTTATTGTGTGCCCTTTGCTGTATTGCTTTAAAATAAATTGTACGGTTTACTACATTTCATTTCAAAAAATATTTATGAAGTTTAATTACTGGCAGTGGAAATGAAATGGCTTCCCCACTGATACTTACAATTCCCCCGTACTCTGTTCCTTCGAGGAATAGTATTTCTTGAAGCTGTGTTGTACAGGCTATATGCACTTGGAGAAATAATGCAGAGAATCTTAAGTTTTTCCAGAATGAGAATACACATCTTGTACTGAACTCTATTATGTTCTTTCTACTTGCACGGCCATAGATTGAAATCTGAGAGTTCTTCTTGGAAGACCTTACTCAGTATTGTTTCGCTTCAGGGTATCTTTCACTTCACTTGTATGTCCCAAATGCTTTTAAAATACTGAATAGAAGCCTACCTAGAGGTCAGCATGTCATAATATTGTGACCTTCAGCAGGCATTCTTACACTGGCAGCCTTAATTTCTTTCCAGTTATTTCCTGTGTCTATCAAGTTCCACTTGAGGTATCTTGCCAGGAAGTCGTATCTGTATAAATTAAAAAATAGGTATGTGAGAGAAGGAGATGCTAATGACAAGCTAGAGTGTTTTATTTATAGTTGTTTATAGTTGACATGACTTAGTCAAGGCAGAGGAGGAGTATTGGGGGTGCTGATCAAAGGCAAGTGCCTTCAAATGTACCACCATCTTTTACTGTATTTATATTAGTCTGCAAGTAAAGGGACAACTTGGTGATAAGCAACTAGAAGATGATCATAGGTTGAGGATGAATAATGGGAAAAAGGGAAGTCAGTTGTCCCAAAGGATCTCAGCATTCTTAAATAATAAAGGCGGTACTACCAGGAAAGGTTGAACAGTATACCCATCAGCAGTAATGGCAAACTTTAGTCTGGTCAACAGCAATTTATCTACTACAGCCCCTGCTACGACGTTTACATACTAGAATGTAAAAATCTAGGGAAATTCTCTTTGGGAGTTTTGTTTATTTGTTTCTGTTTTCAAGAGGATGATGTTCAGTTTTTGGAAAAGGTTGGACCTTGTATGGAAAGGGGGAATGTGCTACACAAAGATATGCCCAGTGCCAATCCAAATTGGGCCCCTGCACACTGGGGAGTTGAGTTCCCTACATGGAACTCCAGGCACACTTCTGTTGACAAGCCTGTATGTCTACCAGGTGGATTTTCTAACAAGTGACTCATCCCTTGGTTTCCAAAGAAGAATATAGTAGGTCCCCTAACCCCAAACCCTCCCTACTCTTTCTAGAAATTGTATGTGTTGTTTGAAGATTATAAAGTGATTGGGTTAATCAGGATTAATCAATCTGAGAAAAAGCCAACCAGTCCAATGTTACAGGTTTCCCATTTACCCACCCAGAGTTGGGGAGTGGCCCAACCCCACTTTCCTATTCTCAAAACACTAAGGATTGGTGAGAAAAAATGAGAAAAAATGTTACTTTTTCCCCACCATAGAGAACAATGGAGGGAATGGGGGCAACCTGTTTGGGGGCCTGTAGAATTGGACCCATGGTCCAATCTTCTTGAAACTTGGTGGGTATATGGGGGAGAGGATCCAGCAGCTACCCTGCAAGTTTGGAGCCTCTCCCTCAAACCCCCTCCCCTCCAGCCGCTTTTAAATCCGCCACCGAATTTCGGTGGTGGGCCGAATCAGGTCAGAGAATCTGATTCGGCCCGTTGCTGCCCTAGTGCCCACTCCTGGGCTGGTGGAGCTCCACTCCGCCTCGTTCCAGCCCCAAATGACCCCTGGGCAGTAGTCCTCAGTCCCAAATAAATACACATTACCTGTGAGGAAAGTGGCATGGGGCTGTTGGGGGGGATTGTTTCTCCTCAAAATATTTCAGCGCTCCTGCCACCCCACATCCTACTCTGTCACAATGGACAACTTAAATAGGACCGTTAAGAAATAAACACTGAAGTCCATGCCAGCTCTCTAGGTCTAGATTTTCATCTTGGTCTGCACCTGTTAGAATCTTGCAGCTTGCAGGAAAACTGGTATCTACTGAAACAGACCTTTGAGAATAATCTCTAAGGCAATGGGTCTGTTTGGTCTCCTAGGGCATTCTGGCTTATCTATGCTATTTTTATAGTATATCCAAGCAGTGCTCACAGCAGGAATGGGATTCAAAACGGTAAACCCAATAAAAGAGGGACTATCTCTAACTTGCAGAGTACAGAGCACATATATTCTTTTCAGTAGATACCATTAAAAGCATTTCCTTGTGGTTGTTTCTAAGGTTTTCTTTGTCCTTTTGGTAGCTATCCTTTAGTTTGTGTTAACTAAGGACAGTTTCCCATGTAAATCTCTTATGAATTCTCACTTTAATAAAAATAATCTTAATATTGCTTAGTTAATTTTTTTGTACAAGCAACTATTTTTCGATTATCCTTATTTAGCACTGAATATTTGTGTAGCACTACCTTCCCCTGTCTTTTTAATATGTGATAATTGCACCTCTTGGGTACACTTTCCCTGCTATTCCTTAAAACACACTGCCAGTTGTTTTTGTATAGCACGTTTAAAATGAGGATTCATAGTAACTCTGTCTAAAAATCTCATACAGCTCTCAGGTAAAGCAAGCTTGATATTAAGCTACATGGTCATTCTCCCAGTAGGTAAAGGGTCTGCTAGGGAGTGCTCTGTCATCAACCTGAGACTGGCAGAATAAGCTCCATGTAAAAGATGAACAATGGACTTATCCTAAATGAAAAGTCCTACTCATGTTTGTAAATTTTAATTTATTTATTTTTATATGATACAGATATGTGGTCCCACATTGGATAGAGGTTCACCATGCGCAAGAAAATTAAAGGAAGAAGAAAAGGTCTCATTAAAAAGTAACCCCAACATGATTGCTCCTGCATGGGAGTTGCACAGCATAGGAATATTCAACATTTTAAAAAAATTATTAAAAGTCATTAATGGTCCTTATGGACCACTGATATTCATTAGGTGCATGACACACTTGATCACTGCATTCCACCCAGCACCCATGATGTTAATTGATGTGGTAGCTGGTAGAGACAAAATACTGCAGTCCAAAATATTGAGAAAATCAAATATATCTGTGACAGAGGCATTGCCTTGAGGATCATCATTTGATTCCTTGCAGAAAATGAGTTAATCTGCTCATTTATTCTGCACAAAACAGGGTGCCTGAGGACCCAACTACATTTTGATAGGCATAGCCACTCCCCCCCAAAAAATATCTGGCTTATTTGCATCTAAAGCATGGAGTAAGTGGTGAAATAAGAAGAACAACAAGCTATCTGTAGTTCAGAGAAGCTCCATTGCCCCAGGCTCTTCCTTCTTGGCTCCTACACTGAGGTTGAAGAGAATGGGACAGGTCTGTGAGTTAAAACATGGGCCTGACAGATCCTAAGCATGATTTCTTTTGGGCCCAGGGGTCATTTAGCAGAAAAAGAGGTGCAGGAGCTCATTAACACAACTCATTAGCATAACTTATTTGCATATGCTACACCACCTGACATCACTAGAAGTATGTCAGAAGTAGAAAGAAAGAGAGAGAGAGAAAGACAGACAGACAGACAGCTGGCAGAGAGAGGACAGCTACTAATCCAAGCCTCAGAAATACCACTATTCTGGGAGGATAGCTTCAGTGGTGGCTGAAGCCTGCAGAAGGATGGTCGGAGGAACAAGGACCTTTCCAGGGGACGGGGTCATTTTGCTGCAGCCATGACACGAGCAGGCATTACCCCGCCGGGGGAGGGGGGCTGGTACCAACTCCAGGAGCTGCGCTCCCCTGAGCTCCTGCTCGAAATGACCCCCGTTTGGGCCCCATACAAAGTTGTAACTAGTCCCTCCCCAACACACACACACATAATACAGCCTGAGTTATGTTAGGTTGTATCTTTAAGAGGAGGCCATAGGGAGAGATACATGACCAATACTTAACTTTACTTTAGCCACAATGAACTGGAGGATACCAAGAGCTAAACTGAACTGGAATGTGACTTTTTACAATGTGTAGATGAGTAACTGTTCTTGCTAAGAGGCTGGATTCCAGCACTTCCTAGAAAGGCAAGCCAAGAGGGCCAGCATAAGCCACATGAGAAAAATTATTTTCAAAAATGTCTTATATTTCTGAAATCTTTAGTAAAAGGCGAAAGATTTATGCGATCTGAAGAGAAACG
The DNA here is from genome assembly GCA_029233225.1 of Lepidodactylus listeri. Lineage (NCBI taxonomy): Eukaryota > Metazoa > Chordata > Lepidosauria > Squamata > Gekkonidae > Lepidodactylus > Lepidodactylus listeri. The sequence goes on from JARCFY010000008.1 coordinate 71,529,537, forward strand.
AGAGTATATATATTTCTGAAATGCCATAAATAGACCATGTCTTGGTAAATGAGCTTGCACCTCTAACCCAGAACCTGGGAAAGTGTACCAGTTCCCTCTTCCCCTCATGCCTGTGGACCCTGTCACATTTAATTAGGCAGTGAAAGGTTCCCAAGCCAGCTCAAATGTATATTGACAATGTCTTTTTTATATATAAAGGAGCTGGTGAAGGTCAGAATTTTCCTTGTTTCCAGGCATCACAAATTCCCCAGCTCTTTCTTGGTCTCATTTCTGAGACATTGCTACCCAACTGTTGTGGGTGTTCCCTCCCCCCACCCCTTTTTGTGGGGGATCACTGAGAGAACCAAAAAGGAAGCAGAGACTGTTCAACACTGAGCATTCTGCATTTATCTAAGTATGGGCAGAGAATGACTGGATGAGCTTGGATGTTGGGGAGGGGAGTTCCTCTTGCCTCAGTTTAGGAGAGGAAAAGATCTCAGAAGATTATAGAGATATTTTAGAGAGATCCTTCCTCAGAGGTTTGTGAACAGTGGCATACCTTTGAGTTAGTGGCAAGACTCTAGTAGCTTCATCATAGGGTTACCAACTCCAGGTTGGAAAAGTACTAGAAACTTGTGGGTTGAACCTGAGGAGGGCAGGGTTTGGGAAGAAGAGGGATCCCAGTGGGGTATAATGCCAAGAAGCCCACCCTCCAAAGCAGCCACTTCCTCTAGTGGCACTAATCTCTGTAGTCTGGGGATTGACTGTAATTATAGGCTATTTCTGGGTCCTGTCTGGAGATTGGCAATGCTACTTCAAAAGCAGTTCTCTTTATTGCTCCCAGCTGGGGGAGAACACCAACACAGCACAGAGTGACTGCAACCAAGAACAAGACCTAGGTTAGGTTCCACCCATAAAGGCCTTGAGGGGAAAAAAGAAACTAGATCTTGGTGGCTCATTTAAATACATACATACATCACAATATGACCAGCAAATAAAAGAACCTGATCCAGGAATGGGATGCTTGCAATTCCTGAACATCTAGGTAAAGCAAAGTTGTTGGATTGGGCCCCTCACATTTGTGAAAAATTGCCCCCAGAAACCCACCGAGGTATCAGAATTTTGAAATCAATAAGTAACCTGAGATGGAACAGATATTTCTCTAAAAGTTCTCATTGTCTTTGGAATGACCTTCTGAGGGAAGTGTATACATACACAACTTTATTCTTTTTCTGAAGTGGTGTATCATTCTTCTACACATTTAGTGCTAAGCCTTACATCATTGCAGCTGTCCATTTTCATTTTTGCTGTGCTTGGTCTCTATTCATTGTCTAATTCTGGAAGCTGTAATCAGACAAATCATTGCTTTTTCACATTTATTTATTTGGTGTTGCTTTTATTTTTTAAGCTATTAGCCTCCTTAACTTTGGAGGGACAGGATATAATTTGAGTAAAAGAAAAATATGCAAAGGCGGGAGACTGCATGTACAGAAGCCATCACAAGCGTAGCAGATTGCTAACTGAACAGTGCAATGTACAAAGAATTAATTAATGTTCTGTAAGAATTAGTTGATTTTTTAGTTAAATCAATGGAGTCAAATGTGGGTGGCCCTCATAACTGTCACATATCCCCTTTTTACTGCTTTCTGGATTTTCAAATAATTCTGCGAGTTTGTGGCCATTATGGTCTTCCCAAATAATGAAGAGACAGAATTAAGCTAATTACATCCTTCCACATCTGTAACTGAGATGCAGATCCTCATAATTAAACCCTTGGGTACCATCACTGGTCCTTAACTATAGCAGTTGTTATCAGCTTCTTAAAGCAATGACAGCATAGAGTTTACTAGGAGTTTACTGAAACCTTTACCTTTACCTTCTATGGAACACATTGTGAGTTTTGATCTGCAAGGTGGTATACTAGTACATAAAAGCACAGTATAGACCAAATTACTATACTTTTCTGCCCCTAAATTCTTATTATCTAAAAAGAAATTTTATTATATAATTTTCTTTGTGAATAGGGATTACCTTCACAAGCAGAGTGGGAGCATTCCCACCCACCTTGGAGGACTCCCATCCAAATATTGGCCAGGGCCGAGACACCTTGGCTTACAAGATCTGAAGAGATCAGGCTAGCCTGGGCTATCTAGGCCAGGGTTCATTCAAATGATCTTGTAAAACAACATTGAAAACTATATCAATCAGTTTTTAGCACTTAGAATTTTCTTGTGCATTTTAGTTGTAGTTATTTGGTACCCCATTCTTAAGGCTCATGCCTATCAAAATACTCACCATAATGAGTGGGGTGAATGTGTATATATAGTTGTGGTGCATATTGTTATAGCAGTTATATCCAGGGCTATTTTTGGGCAGGAACGCACAGGAACGGAGTTCCAGCTGGCTCCTGGGTTGGCCACACCCAGCAGGAACTCATTAGCATAATAGGCCACACCCAACATCAGAAACTCATTAGGATTGACTACATTAGGGGTATGTGGCCTAGCATGCAAATTAATTCCTGCTACAAAAAAGCCCTGGGTTTTGACAACAAACAAGGTAAGCAGAATAAGAAGCAAAAGGTGGGTGTGGCTAGACGATCACTCTTCTGGTAACATGGGTGTGTGTGGCCTAATATGCTAATAAGCTGTGCTGTCAGTGGCGTGGCCTAATATGCTAATGAGTTTCTGCTGTTGGGTGTGGCCTATTATGCTAACAAATTCCTGCTGGGCTTTTTCTACAAAAAAAGCCCTGGTTATATCCATTCTGTAAAACTGTTTTTGTCAGGAAGGGATGGGTCAACCAGTGTCAAGGGTATAGGACAATATCTGAGTACTGTACATATCCCCATAAGAATAAATTCATTTATGTAGGAGAAAGTGCATTCCAGGTGACCCCAACTGGGATGGATTATCACAAACTGGATTATGTATGGTGTACTGCATTTCTAGTCTATGTGCATGTGTTTTCATTTTCCTTTTGGGCTCTGCCCAGCAAACTTGTAAGATGTGTACCACACTGATTGTATCACTATTGGAATTCAGTAATTTTTTGTATCAGGAAATATGATCTAATTTAGCAAGCCATTGTGGAAAACAAAGAGCCTGTGATAAATACTTTTTGATAGATTTATTTAATGTTTATTTAAAATCTTTATATCCTGCTTTTCTCCAAGTCAACACTCTAGATATATAACAAAAATTTCATCCCTAAGCTTATAAAAACTTTGAAAATGCATAGACTCAACCTTCAAAGAGGCTTATGAAGAATTTAAAAACCTATTTGAACCTCAGTCTACTTATATCATGCATAATTCTTCTTTGTGTTATCAAATTTCGCTTTCCTTCCCTGCTCCTCTATTCTCTTCTCTTTGTATTCTGCTCTGCATAGAAGCAGCCTGTGACTTTTCTTGCCCCTTATTGTTTTCCAAGTTTCCATTTTGTCCTGTTATTAATCCTTCCAATCCTAAGTACCGTATTTTTTGCTCCATAAGACTAACTTTTTCTCCCAAAAAAAGTGGGGGGGAAGTGTGTGCGTCTTAAACCCCCCTCACTTTTCCCAAGCCACGGCACCGAGCGGAGCTAGGTGCGTCTTATGGTCAGGTGCGTCTTATGGAGCGAAAAATACGGTATATGAATTTGTTCAGCAGACCCTTCAATCTATATATTTTTACTTCTGTTAGCTTTTTTTCTTCAGTGTTGTCATCTTTTTTTTGCTATTTCCTGTACCATTAAATCAATGTTCTCTCAGTCCTTCATTTTCTTTAAGTGCATTTTTTTTGAAAAGGTTTTTACTTTACTTTTCACTGTGTTAAAATCAGTGTTGCAGAACTCATAATTGGTTTAGTGGCAATTGTCTACAACATAGTTGTTTCTTTTTTCTTAACTAATACGTGTTCCTCAATAGCTATTAACATCCACACATTCACATTTTCTTTGAAGGACATGAAGCAGATTTGTTCGCCCTTAAATGGGTGTTTTCACATTTCTAAATGATTAAAAGATCTTACTTTGCAATGCTAAGCTATTTTTAATTCTCATTGTTTGTTTTACAAATTTTCTGGTTTTGTTGTCTGTATTTTTCTGACCATACTAGTTTAAAAATTCCTTCAGTTTATTCAAGAAACATTTTTGAATTTTGTTATTTTCAGTTTTCTTTTTTCCAGGGCTTTTTTTCATAGAAAAAGCCCAGCAGGAACTCATTAGCATAATAGGCTACACCCAACAGCAGAAACTCATTAGCATATTAGGCCATACCCCTGACAGTGCAGCTTCCTCCCAGGATCAGCTTCCCCAGGCACCCCATGGCTTGCGGGGTGCATGGGGAACTCGAGGGAAGGAAGGCAGTTTCTAGATCGGCTTCCCCAGGCGCCCCACAGCTGGGAAACCCGAGGGGGGGGCTATAGGTGTGGCCAACTCAGAAGCCAGCCAGAACTCTGTTCCTGTGCTTTCCTGCCCCAAAATTGCCCTGCTTCTTTCTACATATACCCATTATTCTCTTCTGGACTTTTTATTAACAGCTACTAACTCTCCAATAGGGGGCTGTGGTGGCTCAGAGATTAAGATGCTGAGCTGCAGACTGGAAGGTCTGTAGTTCAGAAGTTCGAGACCCGAGTGCCGCGTGATGAAGTGAGTTCCTGTCTCTGGCCCCAGCTCCTGCCAACCTAACAGTTTGAAAGCAAGAAATTGCAAGTAGATAAATAGGTACCACTTCGATGGGAGGGTAACAGCATTCCATGCATCTTGACATTTAGTCATGCTGGCCACATGACCACGGAAATGTCTTCGGACAGTGCTGGCTCTTCGGCTTGGTAACAGAGATGAGCACCGCCCCCTAGAGTCATATTCGACTGGCTTTCGAGCAAGGGAAACCTTTACCTTTACTTAACTCTTCAGTATGCCCCACGAACATCCAGGGACTGTGATTTGCAGAGACTGGATGCCTGAAGTGATGTATTAGAGCCTTGGCAGGTGGAGAAATCCTATAAGAGTATGTTCTGGGTATGCTGGATTTTGGTGCACTTGCAGTTCTAGCCTGGATCACTGAAGAGAGGCTTCTGAAGGTGTCCTCTCTCCCAATTGTGATGAACTCAGGGAAGGCAACTTATTTCTCGATTATTATTATTATTATATTATTATTATGGTCATCGTCATCGTTATCATTATTGTTAGGCCACAAACTCTGAGGAGTGTTGCCATTGCAGAGCCAATAATGTATGTAAGGCTGCAGTCCTAAGAACATTTTCCTGCGCGTAAATCCCACTGGATAAAATAAAATTTCTCCAGAGGCCTGCAGATGATCTATGGTGGCCAATCTCCAGGTGGGACTTGGCAATCTCCTGGATTTCCAGCTGATCTCCAGAAGACAGAGGTCAGTTCCCCTGGAGAAAATGGCTTTAGTAGACGATGAATTCTATGATTTTTATACCTTGTAGAGGTCCCTCCCCTCCCCAGATTTTACTCACAAATCTCCAGGAACTTCCCAAGCTAGAGTTGGCAACACTAAGATGAGCAAATGCATGGCAAATTATGTGAGCCAAAAGTAGGCATGCCTGTGGGTTACATACTGCTAATAATTTTAGTCCTGGTCTTGTCTAAAGCACCCTGGTTTCCTATTAAACAAATGGAGAACATAAGTTAGAATCTGTGTGTGGGCTGGCATCTGTGTATGCTTGAATTTGTGCTCTAATGAGCCTATGACATCAAGGTGTGCTAGAGTTGCCAGATCCTAAGCTCTAGCAGGTGGTGGGTGGGAGGGACCTCTCTGGGAGTGGGAGGCGGGGCAGTGTTGCCATGCACGATGTGCCCAACGTGATGACATCACATGAAAGTGACGTCCCTGGTGTGATGACATCACTTCCACGTGACTTCATCACGTTGGGGACATCACGCTGGGTCATGATTGTTGGGGGTGAGGCACCCCCTCACCTGCCAGCTAGCTGGTGGCTGGCAGGAGCATGCAAAATTGGGGAAAGCCCCGCTTCCACCTGGAGGCTGGAAACCCTGGTATGCAGAACACATCTTCCTCACTATGCCCAATAGTAAGGAAGAATTAATATGGTGGAGCAAAACTCCTATGAAATAAACCTAGCTTCATTTCCTAAGGACAATCTTGTCAGACAGTCTTTCATCATAGCTGTTGCCCAAAAAACTCTTTTACCTGAAAGCAGCCAAGAGAAGGGCTAAATCCAACTATCCCTGGTTCCATCAAGATCATATTCCGTGCAGTTATTCTTACATTTCCCAAGATTTCCCCCCTGCTGTTTTTGAAATATTTTTTAGTTGCCTTGAGAATGGTAAAGGAAAATCAGAACATGTGAACCTAAAGTAAAATACAGCTCATTTCCTCTTTGTAACATTCAATCTTTGACGTGTTCTCTGTGCTTCACACTGATGGGTTTCTGTGCTTGCGCAGGAATCCTTCGGTATTGTAGAAAGCTCTAACGGATTTTTGCACCCAGCGCCTCCGGGCATGCACGGAGCCTCACTGCACATGCCCAGAGGAGTGGGCGCCGACATCCCACCAGTTCTTTTCTGACCGCCGCGCTGCTAACAGCTTCTGCGATTAGCTGAGTCCTTTGAGGAAAGCTCTCCTTCGCTTCCCTTTCTTTGTCTCCTCACTCTTTCTCCTTAACTTTCAATACTTTCTTTCTATATTCTTCCATCAAAAAAAAAATTCTTTCTCCTCGGGTGGTGGGTTTTTTCCCTTTCTGCCTTCGGGTCCCCCCCCCCCCCCATTTTCATCTCTATTTTTTTCTACTTTATGGCTACAAAGTGGGGTTGTTTCAAATGTTGCTTGGCTTGCAGCAGCAAATTAGCGGCTCCTGATGGCCACTCCTTGTGCATTCTCTGCCTTGGAGAAAGTCACCGGCCAGATTCCTGCCCTCATTGTGCCAAGTTTAGCAACCAAACTTGGAAAAATAGGGCAGCCCGCCTGAAGGTTGCTTTACTGGAGTCGGCATTGCTTCCTGCATCGACCTCGACCGCGATGACCTCCTTCCCATCAACTTTGACGGTATTGAGAGCCGGCTTCACAGCCCCGTCAACATCAAGGCCGTCGTCTGATATAACTTGACCAGTATTGAAACACCAGGCTCCAACACAGTCTACGGCTTCGACGCCAATCAAAAAGAAGAAGAAGGATAAGTCGGAAAAACGCCACAAGACTCTATCCGCAACCACTGGCAAGCCTTCGAGTAAGGCCCCTATTTTGGTTTCCAAACCAGTAGCACCCCCATTAGATGCTACCTCGGTACCGATAACTCCCTTGATCGTGCCTCCACCACCTACTGAAGTTACCACTATCACGCTTCTGGATTCTCCCATCCGGCAACCGCACGAGGCACTACCAGACCACATTCTGGAGGCACAGGAGTTCCTTGAGACCAACCAAGATCAGCTCTATGCTCTGTCACCACGACGCCCGAGCTCTTGTTCTTGGTCCCGATTGCCATCTGAGGGATCCCTCTCCTACGTTGAGACTGATCCTCCTCATCCAGACAGGGACGATAGACATGACTATCGGCCTCCGCCACCCTGATACCGCTCCCCGAGACACAGGTCTCCTTGGTATGGATCACCTAGACACCGATCCCCCATTTCGATGCGCTGGGGATATGCTCCTCCAATGGCACCATGGGATCGGCACTGTCCTCCCTATCACTACGGAGGCTACCCACCATCGACATCAATGCCCTGGATCCCCCTGGTCACCTACTCCGACTGGGATAAATATTCCCATCGAGCTCGATTGCCAGCAAGATCGCGTCCACTGCCCTCTGCAGCACAGTCTAGACCCCCTGCCCAGACTATGAACCAGTAACATCCTACTTCTCTGCCATCGGCACTGAGCACCACTGAACCACCAGTGGCCACAGCATCGAAACACTTCATGCGGGACCCACAGTCGACACAGACGACCCTCATCTGTGTGACCCCACCCCCGGCTCCGATTCAAATGGAAGCAGCACCTGTCTCTTCCTCGTCCAAATGGGATTCCGATGGTGATCAGTCTGACCATAGTTCCCCTGTCGACCCTTCCCCAAAACCTGATGTGGCAGAAAATTTACCGATCTCCCCGTCAGAGGATCTCACTTCTTATGGAGACCTGATTAAATGAATGGCCCTTTCCCTTGGTCTCCCTTTTATACAGCCAAAGCCTGCTATAACTGATCTGGTGTTCAACATTGTACAAATGGACACTTCTACTTCCATTGCGCTGCCGATGTCTGCTGTCCTCCTCCAAGCCACCAAATTGGTATGGGATAAACCCTTGTCGACACCAGTCTCTACCAGATGCCTGGACCATATGTACAGGATCCAGGAGACTGATGCTGGGTTCTTGACAAGCCATCCTCGCCCCAACTTGATGGTCATCACCTCGGCTTCCAGATCCAGGAAAATATCACTACGCCCTGTGGGAACAGCTTTCGGAAGCCATCAGTTTGCTCCCTGAGGACCAAAGACTGGCTGCCAGAAGGATACAAAAGGAAGGCCTCACCCTTGTTAAACAGCAAGTGAACACCTCCAAACATGCTTTAGACACCTTTTCTAAAACCATGATGTCCGCCATAGCCCTGAGGCGTCACTCCTGTTTACACTCTAACACCTTGCAACAGGACACCAGATCCTTGGTCAAAGACCTCCCTTTTGATGGAGTTGGCCTGTTCCACACCACAACTGATTCCATCCTCCAGGACCTTGATAAAAGCATCAAGGCCTCCCACACATTAGGGGTGTCTTCTGCTCCTCAGCAATCCAAACCACGAAGTTGATCTAGACCCTGGTCCCCGAGATCATCAAACCGGAGCTCCCCGGACAAATCCTGGCATCCACGTACTTCCCCAGGTGTGCAGAAGCAATCATACATTCCGAGACAGAAATTCTCGCCAGCCCAACAGCCTGGCCACTCCAAACAGTCCTGGCAGGCCAAGCAGGGCCTTTGACTTTATCCGTCCTGGCTCCCCTCACACTCGCCTTGCCCCCTTCCTTCCTATGTGGAACAAGGTAATGTCAGATTCTTAAGTCCTCACCATTATTTCCAGGGGATACCTCGTCGAATTCCTCCAACCTTCACTGACCCCTACCTTCATCATCACCATCCCTTCAGATGTCCTCCTTCGAAAAGTCAAGGTCCTCCTCAACAAGGGGGCCATAGAACCCATCCCCACTCACCACCAATGCAAGAGTTTCTATTCAAGATACTTCGCAGTACCCCAAAGGGACAGCGGCACCAGACCCATCTTGGACCTTCGAGGTCTCAACCTATTCATCCAATACCGCCGGTTCTGAATGGTGACATTACGCTCCATTCTTCCCCTGCTACGCAGACGAGCATGGATGGCCACGCTTGATCTGCAGGATGCCTACTTCCATATCACCATATGTCCCACCCACCAGAAATACCTCTGTTTTGCCATTGAATATCAACATTTTCAATACAAAACCCTACCGTTTGGCCTCTCCACAGCTCCCCACATCTTTACGAAGACAATGGTCATCATTGCAGCCTTCCTCCGCCTGCAAGGGATTACTATTTTCCCGTACATAGACAACTGGCTCATAGTGTCAACTTCCCCCCATCGCTTGCTGGCCAACATATCCGTCGCGGGAACCGTCCTGGATGATCTGGGCCTAATGATCAATCAGGACAAATCTCATCTTGTCCCCGCTCAGAGAGTACAGTTCATCAGGGCAGAACTGGACCCCATATCCCTACGGGCATACCTTCCGGAAGACAGGGTGTCACCAACAGTCACATTGGCCTCACATGTCTGCTCCGATCCCGACTCTTCGGCCCTCTTGATCCAACGATTATTGGGACACATGGCTGCCACAACGGCAGTGCTGCTCTTTGCAAAACTCAAAATGCGCCCTCTCCAACTATGGTTTGTCCATTCCTTTCATCCACAACGAGACTCACAGAACCTCTGTCTCTCCCCCCCCCAAGATGTCCGAGACTCTCTCCTCTGGTGGACCCTGCCATCCAACCTCCTCCAGGGATCCCCCTTTCATCTCCCATCGCCACAACTCACCCTAACCACTGACGCATCTACATGGGGATGGGGGGCACATCTGAATGGCCACAGCACAGGCGCTCGCTGGGAACAGGACCTGAGGTCCCACCACATCAATTACCTCGAACTCCTGGCAATCCTCTTCGTGCTTCCGATCTTTCTACCTATAGTGAAAGGCCACTGCATGGCTATCCTTACAGACAATACCACTGCAGTCTGTTATGTCAACTGCAAGGGCGGCACAATTTCCCGCAGCCTTTGCCAGCTTGCAATCCAACTTTGGAACTGGAGCACGTCCAACGACTTTTTCCTGAGGGCCACACACATTCCCGGCTCCCTCAACAGCAACGCCGATCTCCTGAGCAGGGGACACGCTGGACATCACAAATGGGAACTGAATCCAAATTACCTCCACCAGGTATTCCTTTTTGGGGGAATTCCAGATGTGGACGTCTTCACAACTCACCAGAACACAAAGTGCGCGGCATTCTGCAAACAGGGTGGGATCGACCCCCTCTCCCTGGTAGACAGCCTACTCTACCCATGGAATCACAATTTCATCTATGCCTTTTCACCTCTACCACTACTCACACAAATGGTACACAAGATAGTGCATGAGATGGCAGAATGCATATTGATCACTCCTTGGTGGCCCAGACAAGCCTGGTTTCCAGTTCTCCTCTCGTTGGCCCACGGGAAATTCCATCAATTTCCTCCACTACCAGATCTCCTGATACTTTCCAACTCACCCGTTCTCCACCACAACATTCCCCGTCTCAAGCTCACGGTGTGGAGACTCTCCCCTCTGTTCTAGGATAGAATGAATAATGTCCTGCTTAACTCCTGCAAGGCATCCACTCGTCAGTCATACGCTTACAAATGGACTTGTTTCTGTATGTACTTAGCCTTGTCTGACATAGAACCCTGCTCTGTGGGCCTGTCCCGTATTTTTGATTTCCTCCTATCCCTAGTGGATGCTGTACTCTCACACTCTTCTCTGAGAGGTATACCTGTCTGCAATCTCGGCTTTCCACAGCAGAATTGACAGCTTTTCTGTGTTCCCCTACCCCCTTTCAAAATGCTTTCTGAAGGGCCTTCTCCATCTCTATCCACCCACCAGAGTCCCACCACAACCTTGGGATCTGCCATTGGTCCTCCGCTCACTCACTCGGAAGCCATTTGAACAGTTGGCATCCTGTGATCTCCGCCTGCTGGCTTGGAAAATGACCTTCTTACTTGCTATCACTTCTGCTCGTCAAGTTGGCGAACTCCTAGCCCTCAGACATGATCCTCCATTCCTCTGTTTCCTACCAAACACAGTTCACATGGTTCCGGACATTTCGTTCCTGCCTAAAGTCGTCTCTGACTTCCACCTGCAATCTGAGATCATCTTGCCTGACTTCTACCCTTCTTACGTTTCTGAGCAAGAATGTCTTTTACATACCCTTGACGTAAAACGAGCACTTCTATTTTACCTTGCTCGTACTAAGCCGACTAGGAAAACACCGAGGCTCTTTGTTTCCTATGCGTCACACATAATGGGCAAACCTATCACCGCCCAAAGACTCTCCAAATGGATTGTGGAGCTTATTAAACTTGCCTTTGAACTCACCAAGACGCCACTTCTGGGGCCGATCCGGGCGCACTCCACCAGGTCTATAGCAGCCTCTACCGCATTTCTCAAAGGTGCCTTCCTGATGGACATTTGCACGGCTGCGACTTGGGCTACTCCAAACACCTTTATCAGGCACTATGCACTGGACACTTGAGTAGCTGCCCGCTCTGCGATGGGTCGCCTTATCTTATCCGCTGCTTCTCAGTGACAACCTGCCTGCTCCCTCCTCCAGGTAGGACACTGCTCTCTACTCTCCCATCAGTGTGAAGCACAGAGACTACATCGAAGATTAACAGGTTGCCTACCTGTAACTGATGATCTTCGAGTGGTCATCTGTGCATTCACACTACTCGCCCATCCTTCCCCTCTGCTGCCAGGCTTTCTCCTCATTAACACGCTTGGTTGCAGCAGTCAGAAGGAACTGGTGGGATGTCCGTGCCTGCTCCTCTGGGCATGCACGGTGGGGCTCCACGCATGCTTGGAGGCACTGGGCACGAAAATCCATTAGAGCTTTCTACAATACCAAAGGATTCCTGCACAGGCGCAGAAACCCATCAGTGTGAATGCACAGATGACCACTCAAAGATCATCAGTTACAGGTAGGTAACCTGTTTTTTCTAGCCTTATTGTTTAATAACATTTCTGAGAATCTACAGAAGTTACTTGACACTGTCAGTTCTGTGGTTGGTGTAGTTCCCAAGCATGTTTTGATACCAAGGTTCATTGACTCTCCTTCCTCCTGGAAATTTTACTGCATGGTCTAATGTACAGATGGCTTTAGGTACTTCAGTAGCTACTTGATCAGCTTGCAACACCAACTGTAGTGCAAGTTAACCAAACTTGGTCTAAAATTACTGAGTGGTGAGACCACTTTCTGCTTTAAAGAAATAGTTCACTCCATCTGATAGTTTCATAGGAAGATGTTTTATGTTGCTGAACCTATTTTAATGCGTGTCATCAGAAATACAATCCATGGTCATGAATAAAGTTTTGCACGTGATCCTCTATCAGTTGATGACCTTGGTGACTTTTCTCATGTTCTCTGCTCCCCTTTTATATCTCCTGGCTCTGTGGGATTTGTTCTTTTTTCAGCTCCTTTTGTTCTCCCCCCCACCCCATGCATTCAGATAGTTGAACTATTCTTGGTCTCATTTTTTGCTTCTTAAAGGGGTTTTTAAAGGTTGCTTCTGTTAATGCACTCTCTTCTTTTATCTTCCCTACTTTCTCGCCAGTCTTTCTATAACTACAGTAATCAACTAGCAGCTTTTCTTCACATATGAAACTCTTTCCTGTCTTGTGAATGTATGAAATCTTTGCTTCTGGAATACCTTTGTTCATTCTGAGCTTAAACACTATATTTATATCCCAGGAAATTATGTGGAAGTAAATCTGTCATCAGTTTGCGTTTCATACATTGATTTTTTTAGCCAATATTTAATGCTGAATGTCACTATTGCACAGTACAGTTCTTTCTGTGTCAGTAGAATAGTAAGCCAAACCATCCCTTTCAACATTCTAAAATGTTGGCAGGAATCCATGTAATTCCTTGATTTATTGAATGGTGGTGGGATACTTATAACAGTGACATTAATGGGAAAGGAACACATAGGAGAATTTCTGGGCAATCCTATATTGAGTTACTCCAGTCTAATCCACTGATTTCAATAGGCTTAGATGGAATAACTATGAACAGGATTTCACTGCTAACATGGTGCAATAGAGAGCATTGTGTTTGGATGTGGGATACTCATCTTCAAATCTGTGCTTAGTGTAAGCCTGCACTGGAAAAACGGTTTGGGGCCTAGATCTGATTAGTCAACTGCAGAATGCAGATATTCATATAGGCCTTAGGCCAGGCCAGACTAGCAGGTAGCTGATATGCACATAGGCTTGTATTATTTTGCATGTTTAGCAAGGGCTCATGGGGCATGCTTTTGAAAGGGCCACCATAACTAGGAGAGATGGTATAAAGCAAGACTGGGCTAGCTGAAAGGACAAGGGATTATTATTGAAACATGCTGAAGGCAGTGCTCTCAGAAAGGCAAAGCCTGTTTCCAGTCTTTGCATCCAAAAAGGACACTGAGCGGAAACTGCTAGTTGGAAAGAACTGAACCCTTGTCCCTGGGAGAGCAGCAGTGGCAAGGAAGAGATGAAGAAGCTGGGAAGAGCAAGGAGTGAGAATTCCTGGCAGCTGGACTCTTCATTGACTGCCAAGATCAACACCCTAGTACAGAGCTGCCCTTCTTCATCTTGCCAGGAGGAAAGGGAAACTACTCCTAGGGCAACAAACAACCTTGAGGATTCATCAGCTTCCTTCTGGATATCTGGGACTCTGTTCCAGGGGTAGTCTCTGGATGAACCCACAGTATTGCCTGCACCTTCTACAAAGTGGATTGTGAGTAGGACTTTGCTCTGGGGACATTGGTTAATGAACCAGTATTGATAGCTTTGGGAATGTTTTTCACCATTGCATTTGTTATATTTAAATAAATTGGATTTACATTTTGAATTTGTGAACATTACTCTAGAACTTGGCCCTCGGGACTCAGGGGGTTACATTAGTCTTGAGGCTAATGTGGTGGCTCTTTCACATGGTTTCCCTTTCCTAGAATTCTACCCATGTGGAGATTACAGTGGAACAGGCAATAAACTACCTGTTGCTTCCTACACAACTCCCTTCCCCTTCACTTGAGGGTGACGTGAACAATAAAACCAAGATATTACATGGCTGTTTGAATGTGGGATCGCAATGACTCCATGCAAGTTTCTGTAAGCCTTTCATATCTAGTCTGTGCTTCTTTTCTTTCTCTTGTCTTTGGTCTGGCATGGAAGTTTTGAGAAGGTGTTATGTTCTGTATACGATTCTCTAACGTTAACTACATATGATTCTCTGAGGGTGCCTTATTTTGGCACACATGAAATGGCGGCCAGGCGCTCAGGTAATGGCAACTGCCATGCGGTCTGAGCGCATGGCCAGGTAAGGGCCTGAGCTTGGGCTCCACAAACAATAGGGCCTAAGGATCCTAAACATTGGCCTATCAGAAGCCCTAGATATTCAAATACACCAACCTGATTCTCTGGCAGGAATTGGGCCCTATCATATTGTTTGGGTGCAGACTGGGTAAAGCTTCCATTGTAAATAAAAGCTGACCCCCGGGCCACATCCGGTATGCTTGTTCCTGACCACTTAATAAAAGAGCTATGCTGAAAATCTCGTCACCGGCCTCCCAAGTCCTGTATTCTTCAGAAAGCTTTGGTTAACTGTCTTTAAAAACAACACTGGTAGTGCTTTGTACCTATTGGCCTAGACAGCTACTCAGACTGGGGCAGTCTTTGTTCTGAAAAGTATGTGAAGTATTTATGCTTAGCCTTCCGATCTTGATGCCATTGAACTCAGTTTCTGGAGAACATCACCCTGTGATAAAACATGTGAATTCAATTTCTTTGGTCTTAGCTCCCAGGTAACATAACAACTTCACATTTGTTCAGTTTGAACAGCAATTGAAATTCTCTTTCAATTCCAAACCAGTTCATTTGTGCATTCCTCCTAAAATGGACAGGATTCCGTTTTAAAAAGGACAGGATTCTCCTTTGAAACTGGACACCCATTTGATACCAGCTGGTCATATGTTGGAGAAGAATGTCTTTCATACAGAAAACACAGAACAAATTCTACCTACAAACAGACTGATAACCACACAAACCATTTTTTACTTCTAATATTTCCATTATAGTCTCCCTATTTTTTAAACCGTCTTGTATTAGATAAGTCATTTTTGCTAACTTAATGAGCTATTTTATGTTTATTTTCTTGTATGCTTGAACTGTGTTTTCTTTCCCCCCCTAAAACAAATATTTTTGTGGTTTAAAATTAAATATTTAAGCCATCGATTTTCCTTGTGGTATTGTGCAACCCGATGTTTATGTGGGGGTGCCCAAATGTCACGTCAGTTCTATTGCTGTTCACTAGGTATTTCTATCTACCTGGATATTAATATGTAATACAATGGTAGCAGTATAATTTCCCCACATACACATCACAGAACCTAGTTTGCTTAATTCTGCAAGGAATAAAAATCATCCCAAACATAGGCCAAACTATACGTGGTGTGCTGACTCAACTTTATTAGTTCCTACTGCTATGAACTCTTGCAGTGCTACTGACTTTATGAACAGGGTTGCCATGTCTGGGTTGAAAAATACCTGGAGACTTTGGGAGTGGATCCAGGAAAGGGAGGGTTTTAGGGAGGGGAGAGGCCTCTACATGGTACAATGCCATAGAGTCCACCCTCCAAAGCAGCCATTTTCTCCAGGGGAGCTGATCTCTGTCAGCTGGAGATCAGCTGTAAAAGCGGGAGATCCCCAGGCCCCATCTGGAGGATAGCAACCCTGTTTAAGAAAGATGAAGCATATACAAGAAAGATAGGTCTATAAATGGTTATTACTGAAGATAGCTAAATGAATCTTCTTTTTCAAAGAGGCAGCATGACTGAATGTTAAAAGCTAGACCAAACATTAGTTTGATTTAGACCCAATAGATAGCGACCATCACATTCATGCCTGGGAAGTTCCAAAGGCTAGCTGTTGTGCAAAATGAAATGCTGGGTCTTGGATTAATACAAAATAACCACACATGTAAGTAGATAGCCTGGTACTAGGGAGGAATCATGCTGTAAAGATGGACCCCTACACAAAAGTACAATGTACGTAAATTAGTTGATGTCCATTTTCAGCCTTTTGAGTCATTGGAATCAGTGGTATCTTTCAGGCTTCTAAACCTGCTGCATAGTTTCCTTTGCCCACCTTGTTTTGCTTAATTTGTTGGTGTCTGTCAGGTGTTGGAGTAGGGCCAGGGTACTTTAACGCTACAAGGAGGAGGCAACTTAGGGATGCAGTAAAGACATTTGCACATAGTACTCCTGTGGGGTACTGAGCTGTGCAGGCCAAGTACCAGCAAGATCACCCTGAGGCACTCAGAACAACACAGGCTCCATATGAGCAAAACAATCCAGGAACACCAGTAGAAAGGCCATCACTTTTGTGGAAGGTGGCAGGAGCTGACTTAACAGATGATTGCTTCTTAAATGGACAGTCTTATGTTGCCCGCTCCAGAGTGAGCTCACCAAGCAGCCTGGTGATCCTAGCACCTGAGGGCAGAACCACCAATGTGGTCTACAGAGAGGCCCTTCAGTAGAGAGAGAAAAAACAGTATGTATGTCTCACTTCATTTTTTACACTACAATCTTCTCCATTAGAATTCCTACAACAAATGTTATATTTCAAACTTCACATCATCAGTATTATAACTGGATTTGCCAAACTTAAATACCGTAGCAAAGCATGGGTATAAGGCTAGTTTAACAATAAAAGAGGGCTACCCCTAATGGGACTCTGTTCAGAATGTTCAGGCTGCAAGCAAGAGAGAGGGAGATGCCCATGATGTTGTACACATACTATTGCTTTTTACAACTGTACTATTTCTGCTATGGCTGCCAACTTCCAAGTGGGGCCTGGAGTTCTCCTGGAGTTACAGAGATCTTCAGACTACAGAGATCAGTTCCCTTGGAAAAAATGACAGTTTTGGAGATTGGATTCTGTGGCATCACATCCCGGAAGAGCACCCTCCCTTCCTCACACTCAGCCCTCTTCAGGTACCAATGATGCACATTGGAGCCAAAAATCCTAACTATAAATACACATTGATGGGGTCCGAACTGGCAGAAACTGACCAAGAGAGAGATCTTGGAGTTGTAGTAGATAACTCACCGAAAATGTTGAGGCAGTGTGCAACTGCAATGAAAAAGGCCAACACTATGGTGGGGAATATTAGGAAGGGAATTAAAAACAAATTAACCACTATCATAATGCCCCTATATAAATCGATGG
The DNA here is from genome assembly GCA_029233225.1 of Lepidodactylus listeri. Classification (NCBI taxonomy): domain Eukaryota; kingdom Metazoa; phylum Chordata; class Lepidosauria; order Squamata; family Gekkonidae; genus Lepidodactylus; species Lepidodactylus listeri. The sequence goes on from JARCFY010000008.1 coordinate 71,547,032, forward strand.
TGCGACCTCATTTGGTGTACTGTGTACAGTTCTGGTCACCATACCTCAAAAAAGATATTATAGCATTGGAAAAAGTGCAGAAAAGGGCAACTAGATAATAGATAATGATAAAAGGGTTGGAACACTTTCCCTATGAAGAAAGGTTAAAGCACTTGGGGCTCTAGCTTGGAGAAACGATGGCTGAGGGGTGACATGATTGAGGTTTATAATGGGATAGAGCATGTAGAGGAAGAAGTCCTTTTCTCCCTTTCTCACAATACAAGAACTCGTGGGCACTCCATGAAATTGCTGAGCAGTTGGGTTAGAACAGATAAAAGGAAGTACTTCTTCACCCAAAGAGTGATTAACACATGGAATCCTGTGGCAGTGGCTACAAGCATGGACGGCTTCAAGAAGGAATTAGATAAACATATGGAGCAGAAGTCCATCAGTGGCTATTAGCCACAAGGTATTATTTATTTATTTATTTATTGTACTTATAGGCCGCTTTCCCCGCAAGCAGGCTCAGAGCAGCTAACATAGCTTGGCCCAGTGTGCCAAGGATCTATAAAACATGTAAAATCAGTTAAAACAATCGACAATCAACAAATAAGTAAAGTGCTCACAGTAATTAACACAAACAAGATGGTGTGCTATGTTTTACTCAGCAGTCTCCAGTTCACTGGATGAAATGGGTCAATTGTGACTATGGACAGCCTCCGCCACAGATCTTAATAGTGGCCATTGAGGGTGGGGGGGGGGCAGTGGCTCCTAGTTGAAGGCCTGGTGGAAGAGCTCCATCTTGCAGGCCCTGCGGAACTGCGCAAAGTCCCGCAGGGCCCTGATCTCCTCCAGGAGCTCATTCCACCAGTAAGGAGCCGCCACTGAAAAAGCCCTAGCTCTAGTGGCCGTGAGCCTGGCCTACCTGGGGCTTGGAATCACCAGGCGATGTTGTGTCCCTGACCGTAGTGCCTTCTGGAGTATATACGGGGAAAGGCAGTCCTTCAGGTATGTTGAACCCTGGCCATTTAGGGCTTTAAAGGCAAGTACCAGCACCTTGAAGCAAATTCCGTATGCTATGGGCAGCCAGTGCAGTGCCTTCAGCATCGGCCGGATGTGCTTTCGTCTAGGGAGACACATCAATAGCCTAGCTCCGGCATTCTGCACCAGCTGCAGCCTCTGGATTTGCGACAAGGGCAGCCCCATGTGGAGAGCATTACAGTAGTCTAACCTCAAGGCATTTTGAGAGTTCTACTGAGGGGGGGGAAATCCCAGTATACATAGGTGGAGATCCTACTCGATCACCCTCCTCTCACATTGTTTGGTCTCCCTGCTAAATTCCCCACCATACTCAGGAGATCCTCGCAACCACTTAAGGTATCAGGACACAGATGAATGCCACCATTATAATGGCTAGAAATAGCTATGATGTTTTCTTAAAACAAAAGCATCTGCAGTTGAAACAAAAACAGAAGGATTGCTATGTTCTCATTCTCTACCCCTCTCATCTGGGATTTGTTTTTATTGCTAAAATTGCAGATACATTTTTTCTATATGCATGAATTAACTAGTTGAAGAAGTGATGCAGAAAGTTGTTTTTTTTCCTTCCTGCTTTTTTTCCTTCTTCTCCAACGGTGGTCAGCTTTGGTGCAGCTGCACCTGTTGCTGACGCCTGTTGTCAGCAGCAAGTAATTTTTATGGTGTCAACAATGCATGAGAGACTATTCTCTGGCTGAGGGGTTTGATTGGAGAGGAAGACAATTATCCATAGCTAATATGGTGGATTTCACCGAAATGACTCCAAGGATTCATTAGGTGTGCAGTTCTGGAAATCTTATTTCACCTAAGATCAGTTTAGCTATTTCTGTTTTTGAATGCTGATTTAATGAAAAGTATGAGGGCTGTATTACATCTGAAGAACTTTCCCACCCCCTAAAATCCTTCTAGGTCTAAATACTTTCTTTTCTGTTAACTGAAAAACAAACCACTGTTAGGGTCAATCATAAAATATCAAAGTGGGGAAAGAAGCAGCAACATCCAGGATGAAGATGGTCTTAGTTAAAATGTGGCAAATTCTGGTAAAAGTTTTTTTAAAAGACTTTGTAAATTATAACATACCCCTATGTTCTAAGAATATTCATAGAGTGGTATAATTTTGATATAATCTCTTGTTTGTCTCATACAGACATATGGTGTAGTGATTAGAGTGTTGCACTAGAATCTGGGAGACCCAGGTTCGAATTCCCATTCTACTGTGGAAGCTTGCTGGGTGACCTTGGGCCAGTCACACACATTCAGGCTAACCTACCTCACAGGGTGGTTGTGAGGATAAAATGGAAGTGAGAAAATACTGTAAACCACTTTGTGTCCCCATTGGGGAGAAAGGCAAGATATAAATGGAGTAAATAAATTTGTTAGAGCCCATCTCTTCTACAAAGTAATTGTGGTGATGCAACCATTTTACCTAGCAAATGTACCCTGTACAACACTGGGCTTAGAACTTAATTTTAAAACAACATTCCAAATTCCGTCACATACACATTATGTTCTAGCTTGTTTTTTTTTTAACAACACTGACATTTAAATGGGTTATCAGTCCTTTTAAATGAAAGTCGTAGAACAGCGTTCCCCTGTATTTACATGATAAATCTGGGGGTTGCACCCCATCTCAAGTCTGTACATAGAACCCAAATTTCATCCCTCCCTCCTCACAAAGCAGCCCACAATCCCCCCTGAATTGTTGCTCTGGGGGGACAGGGGACACCCAGCAGAAGCAGGAGGTTGGAGGCGGAGAGCTGCTGCTGGAGGGGGAAGTGCCCCCCATTTTACTGGTATCCCACCCTGGGTCTCCAAACCTTGCAAACTGATGTGGTGTCGTGATTAAGACACTGGGCTGACACTGGGGAGACACAAATACAATTCCCCAGTGATTCATAAAACTGATTAGCAGTGCAATCTGATGCTGAGATGCTCCAGTCTGTGCCCACTGGAAGAACTCTGTAGGGTTGCATTGTGGGTAACCTTGGGCCAGTCATATGCCTGAGCAGGGATTATTCTAAAAAAGAGAGAGGTGCTGGAACTCTCAAGAGGGAAATGAAGTTTTCCATCTGTATACTGAAAATACATGAACTTCTAAACATTTTTAAAAGAATTTTGTCGAAGAGGTTCCGGAATGCCATTCCGGCACATTCCCCCAGAAAAAAAGCCCTGTGCCTGAGCCTTTCTTCACTGGACTGTTAGGGTAAAACAGAAGAGAAGAGAATGATGTACTCTGTCCTGGGCTCCTTGAGGAAAGTGCACAATAACAATGTAAACAACAGAATAAAACTGTGACTGCTCATTAAATACCGTTTTAGTTGCTGTATTGCTCAGTAGAGTTTGACTATCCTAGTTTTGCTGACTGAAGCTGCATGGGGTGGGGGGAAAGACCCTCCAGTGGAGCTTAAATACATTCCTGCTACTTGAATACTTACTGGAAAGAAGGCAACCAACCAGTGTCTGCCATCTAATTCTAAGTCTTTCCTGTGGTAGCAGAAGTTAAGATCAATTACATTGCTTGCCCAGGGAATAAGAAAAGTTTTAGTTAATTGTGGCTTTGATGCTTCAGAGTAGATGCTAAGGAATTGGCTGCTGTGCTTTCTGATAGAGCAAATATTCCCTTATGATCAAAGTGTGCACTGAGTTCCTTTATTTCCAAAAAAGTGTTTTTCAAAAATGTCAGAACTAGAAACTTGCTATTTTTTTCTTTTATTTGTTTCTTTTTAACAAATGAAACTTTGGAGTCTTAGTATTCCTGGATGAGTACTCCGATTCGGCAAAGATTCTCTGCTTTGCAGAAGAAATACATTTATGCAGATTGCTAAATATCCTGTTCTTGATTAAATATCAGTAGGTTTCCAGAAGTATAGCTGGAAATCCAAGCCCAAAGCTGCCCCTTTTGGTTAACATGTTGCTGCTGCTTTTTGGTGCCCTGCTTTTCTGCTTCTCCTGTTTAATGCAGTTTCCCCCAAGGCTGGTGCTTCAGATCCCAGTCCCATTGTCTGCTGGAGGAAATGTTGGCATGTGAGTCACCAGCCTTATGCCTGAGGATTTCCTGATTACAGGTAGGTGTTCATTAACATTTAGGGTTCATTTGCATGTTGTGCAGCACAGCCCAGATTTTTAAATAGAAGCTCTTCACTGTAGCTCTGTGGCCCATTTGTTAGAAGCCCTTTTGCTACGGAAACTTATGGCATCCATGTGCTGTTCCACTGAAATTTCCTGGCTTCATTTCCAGAAAATCCATCTAGGGATTGGGTTGTTGCTCTGGTTCTTTTAGTATTTGGCACGGTGTTCATGTCTTCTAGGTCCAGTAATGCAATGTTGATGTTCCTGGTGCTCCAAGCTTACTGACAACTGCTAGGTGTTACTTTCCATATTAGAATCATAGAGCCACAGAGTTGGAAGGGGCCATACAGGCCATCTAATCCAATCCCCTGCTCAGTGGAGGATCAGCCTAAAGCATATTGATGACACCTCTACCCACCTGGCTTTGATTCCCTGTGGAAACTGGTGTCAAACTCTTTTTTGGTTTATTGCTCTCCATAAGGATTCAGCTACTAATTCTGGCAAAGTCCATAGGTGGTTGGTCTTCGTATAGCCATTGCACGCAGTCTCTTAAGATAAAGGTGGATGTGATGTAAATATGGAAGCTCCCTGCTGAGATGGTGTACTGCCATCTTTTATTCCCTTTGATTCCCATCTCTCTCTTGCACGCTGCACTTGACTGTTAGTATGTCATACTTGTCTACCCAGTTGCTACTGCTGCCTCTTCTGAATATGAAACAAAAGGGCCTGAAATGAAGGCAGCGCAGCCTCTTCCTATCCGAGTCAACCATCCTCAGGGTATTTTTGTTTCCCAGCCAGAGAAAGTGGCTGTGAAGACTAGGCCAAGAATTGAATATCAGTGTTCAATTTGCCAGTAAATTAGATGAGAGATGATAGTACATTTCCAACAATGTGGTATTGCTCTTTTAATATTACATCTGTCTTCAGATTCTCCTGTGACTTTTGTCTTCATCATCATCACATTTCCAAAATGTCCCTGAGATTTTTGAAGTTATATTCTCATCTTAGTGCTCAGAGTTACACAGAAGCAACTGTTACTGGGCTGCTAATGGGAATTTTTCACTTAAATCTCCTGTGCATTGAAGTGAGAACATCCTCTTGGAAAGCTGTTCTAGTTTATGAATAGTTACAAGCAGCTGAACTACAGTCCTATAGCATTATTCACTTGCATTGTTTATTGTATATCTTGTACTGTATGAACACATTATTGCCTGCATTTTGTACTCCTAATCCTATTGCATTATTCATTTGATGTCCTATGCTGTATGATTACATTTTTTTTCTCTGTGTGTGCTCTGTAATCTGCCTTCAGTCTTAGTGAGAAAGAGGAGCTATAAATAAACTAAATACATAAACTACAAAACAAATCAACACACTGGGTGGACAAGACCGCACACAATTCTTTGATTAGCAGGTGTGTTTATTTTCACTTTCAAGCTCTTAGCTAAGTTATGTTTATCAATCAAAGTGTGTCCCGATTATATACTCAAGAATAGAATTATCAACTGCGCGAGGTTCAGGAGTTTGCCATATTCACTCTCTAGAATCAAGCTAGAAAAGGTCAAGCAGGAATGCACATCTCATAAGACAAGTCTAAAAACAACTGAAGGAGGCCCATCTTCTAAGTATCCAACATGCTCCCTGTTTAAACTCTCAAACTTGAGAATCTTTTAAAGAAAACTGAGGCATTGTGTACGCATCAGTTTAATTTTTTTTTTGCAAAGAAATGTGTGTTTGTGCATCTACATCATCCCAAAGCAGCACAGTTGGACTAATAAGTATTGCCAATTGCCCCGTCCAGCATTATAGTTAATAAAAGTGTTTCCTTCCTCAGTTTTATTACTTAATATTTCCTGGATAGTTTCCTTTCCTGAGTGCTTTCTTCCTTGAGTCAGGAACTAACTGCTAAGTGAAAGAAGTGCTCCCTCTACTGGACACTTGAAAGAGTAATAATAGGGAAGGGAGCATAGTTATATTTTCCCTCTAGGTAAAAAATAAGTTCTGTAAACTAGTTAAATAAAATCTGATCATTTTTATGTCAGAATTGTTATGTATGTTTTCTGCTAATGACAACAAGTTTACAAGTGTGCTATTTCAGTACAATTTCCTTCTTACAAATGATTTTTCACTAGCATAAAATTAATTACCTTAATGTATAACGGGGTGTGGAATTGTACAGTATAGCCTAGTATCAGAATCTAAGCAGGATCAGTACTTGGAAGGGAGACCACCAAGGGAGACTCTGCAGAGGAAGGGAATGGCAAACCACCTTGGCTTCTCACTTGCCTTGAAAACCTCATGGGGTCGCCATAATTTGACTGCGACTTTACATACATAATCTATAACAGTCATCATCCTCAGTGTTACTGCTCAGAATAATGTATTTTAGTGATGTATATGGTTCTGTGAACCACAGGAATGCCTCTCAAAATGTTAAGGCCCTTGGTAATAGAAGAGATTAGGGTGTGTTTTGATTTCCCCCACCTTACTATAATGGGTTTTGGAAGACACCCCCCCCCTCCAGCAATATAGTACCAGAGAATATCCTATATTACACTTCAGTTCATGATAGGTCTTCAGTATAGATGACTTCTTACCTAATGCCCATGGTGTGCCTTTTGTAAGTTTGCGGTCTGTAATTCTTCCTCCCCCTCAACCTAGATATAAAGCTTTGCTGTAGAATCTCTTGGCAGGTACTTTTGCTGCTGAGTTTTCGAGCATGTGTTCCCTTTTTATGTGTTCCCGAAATGTGGTAGAACAATCTTTTTTGCCTCCCAAAATGAATTTAGTCTAGGAGCTGAATGACTTGAGCTCATGAGTGCTAAGAGATGGCTAGCTGGCACATGATCCAGCACCCTTGCTGCAACTAGGTTGGGGTCATGTCAGTGCCTGGATGGGAGACCTCTTGAGAATGGGATCCATGATAGTAGAAAGGTCAGACAATACAATAAGATAAATATTGTTACACTTTTTTATCAACTGAGTGAGACATTAGAAGTCTTGGCAAACATGGGGTTTTACTCCTGCATTTGCTATCTGTCATTTTCTCTCTTTAATCTGCACATAATTAATAAAATAAATTTGCTTTAAACTTGTTAATAAGACAAAACCTAAAAGAGGCTTGTAAAGCTTTTTATATACAAAAAAGGATCTAACTTTACAAAAATGGAGCCACAAGGAAGACCTCATTATGTTCCCACATATTTTACATACACATTGTTACTTGATTTGTCTCTAAACAGCACAGTAGTAATGTCCCTAAAGTCCGTTTAGATGAACTGGTGGTACCAAATATAAAAGAGCACAAGTTTAAGTCTACTAGAATTCTAGATAAACTACGTGAAATAAAACAATGGAAAGCTGGAAGGATTTACTTGCCTCAGATTACACTGTTTATGCAAAAAGTCTTATCCTAACATTACAGCTGTTGGCGGCAATCCTGTGCATTCTTACCTGAGAGCAAATAACATTGGCTTCAATGGAGCTTACTGAGTAAAGGTGCTATGACTGCACTGTTTGGCAGGGATAATGGGCTTTATTCAATTTTCATTCAATTACTCTTGACAGAACCTATATTTTAAAATCTCTTTATATAGCTTATTATTGGCATGTAACCAGGGTAGATTTTTTCCTGTTCAGGCTGGCTTCTTGATGGCGCTAGGGGAGTTTCCTGTTGGTATGCAGCTCAATGAAACTCTGGTGATCTTTGGAATGGGAGACATGTTCTGATGCCACCAATGCCAGTAATCTGTGGCCAGCTTCCAGCTCGGTTTGTTGGCAGAAACTGCCATCGTTATTCTAGTGCACAGTCAGTCAGGAAAAATGGCTAGGCATGGGGTGGGGGTGAATCCTGTTGGTTCTCCTGGACATTTCAGCAACATCAGTTGGATAACCTTCTGGGCAGGGTTCCCAACCTCCAAGTGGGGCCTGGGGATCCCCCGCTTTTACAGCTGAGATCTCCAGCTGAGAGAGATTAGACCCCCTGGAGAAAATGGCTGCTTTGAAGGGTAGACTCTATGGCATTGTACCATGCTGAGGCTTCTCTCCTCCCCAAACTCCGCCCACTTCTGGATCCGCCCCCAAAGTCTCCAGGTATTTCCAACCCAGACTTGGCAACCCTACTTCTGGGTTGCCTTGTCAAGAAGGGACTAGGGAAGGGAATATTTTCCAATAGTTCTAATCCTTCCTTGCAGATACAGACCAGAGTTCTTATTTATTTTATTTGCTGCACCACTTCTGTCATCCAGGGGGAACCCAAAGTGGCTTACAAAATACTGATGAAACAAGACAAAGACAAAGAACTGAGGTATCTGTTAAAACATTTTAACACCAGCCCTAACTTAAGGCAATGCTACAGGTCCTGGGAAGTTCAAGTAATAATGACTCTTTTCCTTCCCAACAGACAGACAGACTGGCAGGAAATTGGAGGTAGACCTTTGAATGAAGAGTTATGGGATACTTAATGCTGTCCTAGTGCCTAAAAAAGGCTTGAGATCTTTGTGATCAACAGCAGTCCAAATTGCCACCATAATCCATGATTAGTCCACAGCAGGAGAAAAAAGCACAACAATGGAGCTTGGGAACTCACAGGGCTACTGCATTTGCAATGGGTTTCTGAAGACCTGCGTGAAACAAACCTTTCACTAGACACAATGCTAATAGAGTCATCAGTCTGGCACATCAGAAATGCTGAAAAGAAAGCCTGTTAATCCTCTCCGCAGTCTCCCCTTCTATACCCTGAGGCTGCAAAGAGACATGCCAAGTAAAAAGAAAAGAACTGACTGCAAATATCTCCTGTGACTCTTATTCTCACCTGTTACCCACTCCATTAAGAAGCCAGGTAAGAACCACCTCTGTTAAGGACAATGTTAGACAAATATGGGTGATTTATCATGCTGTCTCTGCTGTGAAACTAAACTATCTTCCTCCTCCCTCAGCTTGCTCAGGTGGAGGAAATGCCCAGGGCTTTCTGATAATGCTATTCACATCTGGAGAGGAGTTCACTCTGGAATTAAATATCTGAGTCTGGCATCAGCAGCATGTGTGCATTATATGCCAAGACCCTAATCCCTGTCTGCAAACAGGAAAATAAAGGTTCACTTTTGCAACTGGCATGTGATGTTTTTCCTGTACAAAAACAATTTCTGCCTAAGAAAACACTTGTATAAAGATGGTCACATGTGACATCTGCACATATTTGGGGCTTGGTCTTTTGTTTGTTTTGCAGTATGTGTACACTGATAAACTCTGTTGGCTGCAGTTCCTCATTATGTAGTAAAGGTGTGCAAAAAATTCCCGACAAAATGATTTGGAATCCTTTTATATTTAAAAAAACTGAGTTTTAGGAATGATTCATTTATTTGATTCCTTTGTACCCTGCCTTTGGGAACTGAAAGAAGCTTACATGGATCTCCTCTCTTCCATTATATCCTCACCACAAGAAGCCTGTGAGGAAGGTGAGCCTGAGAGGATATGATTGGCCTAAGGTCACCCAGTGAGTTACCATGGAACAAGTGGGAATTTGAACCCGGGTCTCCCAGATACTAACCTGACACTTTTACATTCACAGAGTGTCTGTTGTGGGTAGAGGAAGGGAAGGAGATTGTAAGCTGCTCTGAGACTCCGAGTGAAGGGTGGGATATAAATCTAATTTCTTCTTCTTCTCCTCCTCCTCCTCCTCCTTCTCCACTATACCACACTGGCTAGTTTTATTTGTGAAAACAATCCAGTTGGCTTTCCCACCCATTTCCATGAGAAAGGTATTTCCAGGTGTGACAGCTCCCTACCCACATAACCCAAGTGGACCAAAATTCTCAGGGAATGTACTCCTTACCTGAGGGATCCTCCCTATGAAGAGGCAGACAGATAGGGGAAAGCATCCCTGTCTTAGGTTGCGGTCACATGCACAGTTTGTGGCGCTATACCTGAGCAGATTAAATGGGCCCCTCCAGATGAGAACATCTGCCTCCCATGGCTCAGTCATCGGCAGCCCATGTTGTTCCGCAATGGAAGTGGAATAAACAGATACTGGGGAAAGTTGAGTATTAATGGGTTGTTTGCGGTTCCCTCCAGGTTTTCTGACATCAGAACTCTCCTGTAGCAAAAGGAACCCAGAAGGGACGTCCAAACCCGCAGATCCATTTCCGCCGCTGGTTTTGGAGGGTTTTAAAAAAAGTTTTTGCCTATATGCTCACACATCCACCTGCAATTTTAAAAAGCCAACTGGGCAGCATGGTCTGTGGCTGAGGCACTGCAGTAATGTGGATGCTTGACCACGGGATGGCTGCATAGGTAATCTGCAGCAGGGTGTGCTGTCTGGATGATGTGCCCCACAACATTTTACACTAGTACAATTAGAGGCGCCACCATACCGTGCCAAACTGCCAGTGTGACTGCAGCCTTAGAGAGAATTAAAACTCTCCCCTGCAGACACAACATGTGAGAAATGTTCCTTTCTGAAGCAGAGGAGACCTAAATGAAAGCATGCAGGAGAGAGCAACTAAACCCTAATCCTTTAAGGAATTTTGGAAACTTAGTGGGATAGAAAATATGGGTGTGTTATTGGCAGCTGTTTGGTGGGTCCATATGCCACTCTTTTTGAAAGGGCTCCACTGGTTGCCTGTTTCTTTCTGGGCTCTACTGGTTGCCTGTTTCTTTCAGGGAGTGGTTTCTTATCCTTAAAGCCTTTCATGACAAGGGACCTGCATCCTTCAAGAACCGCCCTTCCTGGCTGTAGGAGAAAGGCCTATCTGCCTGATGAGGCCTTGGGGCAAATGCTCTCTTTGAGCAATGCTGGTAGCTCTGCTGGAGTGTAACCTTTTTCTGTAGTGGTGTTGACTTTTCCAAAAAATCTCCCACAGGAGGAGATCCTTCACTCTCCAGATTTTGGAATTTTGGTTCAGAGGGCCTTTTCAAATGGGGCCATTTTGAAAAGTAAGTTGTATCATGGGCTTCAGTTACTGTTACGATTTTTATAATTATTATATTTGTTCTTTTGATAACTTTTATTCTTTTAATTGTGATGTTTGATTTTTAACCATATAATTCCAATGTTGTAGTGACACAGCATCCAGATTTTAATGGATAACTTCCCCAGACACCCACATATACATGTTGTGGCGCTTTGGTGCTTTAAGCATCTTTGTCTCCATTCCTGTTGACTTCTAGCATCAGAGTCTACCTAGCAGGGATCAAATTATAAAATGCATTCTCAGCCTAACTGACCCCACAGGGTTGTTGTGAGGATAAAATGGAGTAGAATAATGGAAGCCACCTTGGGTCCCTGTTGGGGAGAAAGATGATATATAAATAAATTAAATACATAAACAAACAAACAAATAAAGCAATGGAGTAAGCCGCAGGCTGCCCCCCCCCCCCACTGCCCCCCCCATGTTCTCCCAGTCTGGTGTGAAGTCACTGACTGAGTCACTCTTTTTGTTGACCCTCCAGTGTCCTTCTGCCTAGGAAATTGAAATCAGTCACTAGATTAATTGTTTGACCAGCCGACTACTCATGAATGTCAAAAATAATTTGGATTCAGAACATTTGTGATATTAAACAGTACACGTTGTTTGGGTCCATAGGTGTCAACTTCAGGGGGGCTGGGGAGCTGGAGCTCCCCCCCCCCAAACTTTTCCAGGACATGCTGAGCCTCCCCCAGAGACAATGGCCTGTAATGTCTCTGGCCAAGCCCCAGCCCCCCCTGGGAAACTGGAAAGTCTACGCCCTTGTTTGGGTCAGATTTTGATGTGTAAAGTTCCAAGTGCATACCTCTAGTGTTTAGGAGATGCATGCATGAATGTCAGTCTTGTGCTTTCCCCAGCATGGTTATAGTCTCTGTATATTGTGCAAAGGAGATTTGCTGTCCAGTTAAGAGGTCAACATTTTCTTCACCTTTATCATAAATACTAATTATGTTATAATGATACTCTTTTACTCATTATGATATAATGGTTTCTAGAACTCTGTTTCTGTTTAGAATGCTATCAGGTAAATTCAGCAGATGGCTCTAGTTTAAAAGCCCTGGCATTAATTTCTGGCCAAGCATCTTACAAACACGAAAGCCTGGGAGGTTTATCACAGGCTAGTTCATACAGCATCCCCTCTGTACTTGAACTGCCAGTTGCCTGCCCACAGTAGATACCCCCCCCCCCGCTCCCGCCTGCCCTTGGGCAATTGAGCAGTGTGAGAAAATATTTTGGGGGTGATGCTATGAATGTGGTGACAGTGCTTCCGGTTGCTGCATCTGCAGTGCTCTAGGGATTTCCCCAATCTTTATGGTATTTATCAGATTTCCCCAATCTTTATGGTATTTATCAGAGATTGGGGAAATTCCTAAAATGTTGATGGCACACAGATGTCACTTCTGGGTTGGAAGTGGCATCAACTCATCAGTGATATGGCCACTCCCCACACTTCACCCCCCAAAAGCTCCTGAAAACTGTACTCTGCACTGACCATGAATGCATAGTTCATGTGGGCCTGCACGCATTCAGGCATTCCATGTCTGACCACTGGCACTATGCACTGAAAGGGTGACAAAAATAGATGACATGTTTCCTGCTGTTCATATAATAAAGTTTAATAAAAACTCGGGGTTTCTGGGAAGGTAAAATAAATTCAGATATATTCTGTCACATGCTGTACTCAAAGGGGATCATTTTCAAGTTTGTTTGTTTTTCATTTAAAGATTGCAGCTGCTGAGGCTGTGATTTCCAAGAGGAGAGAGGCTTTCTGACTCCAGCTAATGCACCATCTCTGTTTTAAAACCTGCTTGGAAATAGGTGGCAATTTGGGGGGAGGGTGGGGGGAAAGTGAAATAGGTTCCCTTTAACTCACTTTTAGTCTTCCCCCTAAAATTGCAGCCCCTGCTCCTACAACCCATAGAGGACATACAGTTCTTTAAAATGATCAGATCATATCTAACATGTACTTCTGTCCAAAGGATATGGTAAGAGAAGTATTACAAATGTATTCATCAAACAAAGTCTTATTTTTATGACACACTTTGAAATCGCCTCACAATTGGTAGTTTAGTGTCATGGTGTTGTTGAAGCTTGGTCTTTGTGTTTATGGTCAGTTCATAGCACAGGCAGGTTAAAAAGACTCATTTGCATACAGTGATCATAAATAGATGGTTCTGTCAGTATGTTCACATAATGCTCAGGTAATCTGAATACTTGTCTCAGAGTTATTAGGAATAAATTTAATGCTGGCTTAACTGGTTGCCAGTTACAGCTGCTTACATTCTAGGTCTATCTGGAGAGTACGGGGCATGTTTGAATCTTGCCATAATTACTGAGTGACTTTAAATTCTTATTTAACTGCTGCCTGAATGATACACCAGTTAACAATGCTGGATTAGGATCTGGGTAACCCAGTGGAAACTTGCCTGGTGACCTTGTGCCAATCACACACTCTCAGCCTAACTGACCTCACAGGATTCTTGTGAGGATAAAATGCAGGAAAGGAGAAAGAAATGGGGAGAAAGCTGGGGTAGAAATGAAGTAGATAAATAAATAATCTCTCCTAGAATATTGTTAAGCAAAAGCACTTTAATTACGTTTAAGTTAGTTACCTGAGTGAAAAGATTTAAGTACTGGCTCCTGGTCATGTGCCTCCAATTCAGATCCTTCACAGGATTCAGCTTGTGGTATGCTGCGCAAAATGTTCAAAGCTTTTGGACATGCTGCCACATACAATGACCTGTGCATAATAAGAGATGGAATGGGAGGTGTTGCACATGAATTATTCTACTGACTCAGCATTCCTTATGGCCAGGGCTTTTTTTGTAGAAAAAGCCCAGCAGGAACTCATTAGCATAATAGGCCACACCCAGCAGCAGAAACTCATTGGCATACCCCTGACAGCACAGCTCCCTTCCAGGATTGGCTTCCCCAGGTGCCCTGTGGCTTGTGGGGCGCATAGGGAACCTGAGGAGGGGAGACAGTTTAAACTGCCTTCCCTCCCTGGATCCGCTTGGCTTCCCCAGGTCTCCGTGGCTTGCGAGGCACCTGGGGAACCTGGGGAGGGGGAGGCTGTAGGTGTGGCCAACTCAGAAGCCAGACGGAACTTTGTTCCTTTGCGTTCCTGCCCCAAAATAGCCCTGCTTATGGCCTTATGCATAGGCCCTAAATTTGCTTGGATCTTTGTAGCATTTAGCTTAATTGTGCTGCAGATCCAGGTATGTGTGTGATTACAGATTTTCAGCACAGTAATAGTGTGGCTAGTTGTTACTATTGTCACGGTTCCAGCTGTCTAAGGTCAGCCCTGAGTGTTTGGTACTATATTGGCCAGAATCATACAATACACTTTCAAGCGCTATAATGATAATTTAGGAATCCTCCTTAATTCTATTAATGCACAGTTCAGAATTTATTATATTCTCCTTCCAGCTAGCCCAGAGTTCCCTGTGACAAGATTTGGATACCGTCCCATCATGACCATAGTTGGTGACCATAGGAGATTATATGGCCTCCTTTCTGAATGAACTGCCTACTTGCTTTATTTATTTCTTTGATTTATATACCGCCCTCCCTGTAAACGGGTTCAGCGTGGTTTACATCAATCCTGTTTCCTTCACTGTATCCTCTCCGGTGAAAGTTCAGTAGGTGCAGGAGATAAATTTATTAATTTTGATATATAAATTCCAGTACAGTTTGAAATGTTTGCTCTTAAGGCACTATTGTATATATATTCAGTAAACTACAGTGATTTTCTTGGTAATAGCCATTAAATAGTAAAAATTCAGCAATGTATCTATGTTGGGATTTATATTTTATGTTTACATTTACATTAATATTTGCCTCCTGCTACTTTTCCTGATTTGTGATGCTGCCCTACGGGATGTGCATATGAGTAGACGAATATGCTTGTGGAAGGAGGGGGAAAGCCTTGCTGTGTTTATAGCTGTCCTCCCTGGTCTCCAGCAATGTTGACACAGTGAGGGGAAATCCACTTTCAAAATAGCATGTTAAAAGCTCAACAGCACTGGCATACATAATTCATAATAAAATAAATAAATAAATGTAGGCATATATGAAACTGCATTTTAAAAATTCTCTGGAGTCCAGAGAAAGGGAAATTGGGGGGGGGGGGGAAGTATCGTGCCCAGAGACTTCCCTACCTATTTGGTTTCACAGGAGACCAGAGGAACACAATTGTGAAGGGAGAAGAAGAGGAGAGAAGAGATTGCATTTATACCCTGCCCTTCACTTCCCAAGGGAGTCTCAGAGCGGCTTACAAACTCCTTTCCCTTCCCCTCCCCACAACAGACACCCTGTGAGGTAGGTGGGGCTGAGAGAGCTCTGAGACAACTGTCCTTGAGAGAACAGCTGGTACAGAGCTATGGCTTGCCCAAGGTCATCCAGCAGGTGCAAGTGGAGGAGTGGGGAATGAAACCCGGTTCTCCCAGATTAGAGTCCGCACACTTAACCACTACACCGAACTGGCTACTGGAAGCACCATAGATCCCTACAGCAATGGAACAGGGTGAAGAATCTGCATGCTGCCCGTTAATACAGGAGGAAGAGGTTAAACTGTGGGTAGAAAAAACCCCAAAACTCTTTTGTAATTTGCTATGGCCTCTGAAAAGCGTTATGCTTTGCAGAGAACAGTCTACTGGTGACCCCCAGCCCAAAAGTCCTCTGGCTGTCCTGGACCAGGACCAGGACCTTTTCAGCCCTGGCTCCTACCTGGTGGAACTCTCTGTCAAATAACATCTGTGCCCTGCGGGACCTAATGCATTTCCATAGGGCGTGCAAGGCAGAGATGTCCCGCCAGGCTTGGCTAAGGACAGCGACAGGTACCATCCTTCTGGCACTCCCTCTCCCCTCCCTTCCTGATTCTTCTCCACTTCCCCAGTGAGGCAGTGACACAATTTGAAATTTTGAAGTTTTATGTACTGTTTTTTTTCATCACCATCATCATCACTATTTTAATATTTGTTGTTCACCATTGTATTCAGGGTGGTCTATAAATTAAAATTATAAATAAATATAAAATAAATAAATTTGTACAAACTGGAGGAGTTCAGCACATGCATCTACTCACAAGTGGTATACATATAAACACGGAGGAAGACAAATTAATTCTAAATCCACGTTTCTAGCATAATGTTATTTAATGTTTGCTCCTTACACTGTGTGTTTGACACAGGCCCATTCTGCATCTAGCATTTGTTCTGTTGTTTTACTAAACCCACACTGGAACAAAAAAAGAAAATGCGGCTCAAACCCGCATTCAGATACCCTGGGCCCACCACTGTCCTGACTGCAGAGTCACCCGTGAATGGCCATAAATCTATGCAGACGGTACCAATAAAACAAGAGATCAAACAAAGTGAAAGGTCATGCAGTCTGGATGCTGCCATAAAATCCAACAATCAATCATAGTGAGTCATAGTGAAAGTAGCATGCAATGCAATGTAGAAGGGAATTTCTGTTCCAATGTGGTTTGATAGAACAGCGGAGCGAATGCTAGATGCAGAACGGGCCACAGTGTGATTTTCAGATTTGCCAAGGTAAGGTTCATTTCATCTGTTCTCCCAGCTCACATGTGATTGTTAAATCCTCACATGAAATGACAGTTGAGCCAGTGTGGTGCTGTGGTTTTGGGGTGTGCAATCCCCTCCTCTGGTATTTTTCGGTTCATGACTATTCGACCTAAAAAAATTTAGGGATTCCCAAAAGATCCCATATCCCAATACTGTTACTTGGTATTTGGATGTAAGATGTTTTTGAAATCTGGATTTTTTTCCAGATCCAATAGACCTGAGGGGAAAAATTGGAGGGGGGGGGGAGAGACAGCCTGAAGCTGAGCTGGCGAGGTGCAGTCTGCTGTCTGCCAGCACAGCTGATCCTAGGGGTGAAAGCCAAGCTGCATGAGAAGCCAGCTGGCGAGGCACAGTCTGTACCCCTCCAGCACAGGTAATCCTCAATCTGTCTTCTGTAGCCCTTCATACTTTAAAGGGACTGCAGTAGAATCCCGACAACCAGCTGAGAGGAGGGAGCAATCTGCTCCCACCACTCTGCTGTTTTTCAGATATACCCAGTAATTCCCAAATATATCTGGGATTTTTCCAGGAAATTTTCACAAAAATACCTAAATACCTTTAGGATTCCAAAGGATACCCCAAAATACCGATGAGGTATTTTTTGGGTATATTTTCGGCTATGGTAGATCCAAATGCACACCCCTAGTGTGGTTGGAATTTTACTCTTGGGTTGGAGACAGTTGGGTTTGAATTGTCATTTCGGCCTTGGTTCTTATGGGATGACCTTAGGCCAGTCACTTTCTCATAATGTTGGTGTGCATGGGGAGAGATAATCCCATCCATGTTATGCCACCCTGAACTAATTGGAGGGAAAAGGGAGACACATGAGGAACAAATGACTGAATTGCCAGTGGCCAACCTTTAAATCTTAGTCTTCAACTCACCCAGAGTCCTGATAGGGCAGCAAAGAAGGGAAACTGCAAGCTGTGGCTGATTAAATATGAGTTAGTCAGCTGAGGGTAGTGCTAAGTAGACCAAGTGGTTTAGAAAATAACAGCTTGATTACAGGATAGCTGAAGAATTCTGCATTGCTGAACTTTCCAGAGAAACTCTGCTTTTAGGAAACAATTCTAGCACAATAATACATTATTAATCCTCAATTCTTTCATTAAGTGTCTGTCACACACATGGTGGTAATTCTAGCATACTCTGGATTGCATAAAATGGGAGGCAACAAAGCAGATAATTGCACATGTGTGGAAATAAGCAGGTCTGCTGGTTTGCTCACCCACTCTGTGCATCAAGAGAGAAACCGGTCATTCAGAGGAAGATGCTGGTGATTAACAAGACTCTGCTTGTTTCAAAATAACGTCAAGGCATTTCCTGTTCTATTTAGATCCATGCCAGTGAAAAATTAAAATCAGTGCAGCCCAAAGCATTTCAACAGGTTTTATTTGTATTGTGTTCAGTGTAGATAACAGTAGAATGGGATGTGCTGTTGGGTCACTTCTGCTTTGGAAGAACTATTGCTGCTTTAATGAAGTTCAAGTGGTGAATAGGTAGGTTGATGCTGCTTGACAAATTTCTTAAATGAAGCTTCACTTATGGCAATAAAGGACAACTAAAGGCACCACTTCCAAAGGTACCCTCTAGAAATGAGTGCTATGCCATTCATGTGGAAGAACCTGCCCCCCCTTTCAAGTAATAGGACATGCAATCTTGTTCAGCTCAGAACTTTGCCCATTAACTCAGAACATGAATTTCTGGCATGTCAGTATATCATCCTATACACACACACACACACACACAGACCCCCCCCCCCTAGTGTACTGGCACTTTCCAGCTTTCCCATTGGCTGTGCTGTGCGCTCTATCAGCCATTGGCCCATCAACCACCACTCGAGAGTACTCATATGCCATTGGCTGGGTACTGGGTCCGCTCCTCTCCCCCACCCACTGCCAGTTTGGCCACTCTTCCCTGTCAGAATAAACTGCCAAATGGCTGTGTCTCCTGATGAAGGGGCTTCTCCTGCTTGGATCCTCTGCAGCTGGCTACTGAGGTGAGCCACTGGCTGTCAAACCATTCTCTTATCCTCCTGTTGTGGGGCTTACTTTCCCCTCAGTGGCTGTTGCTAGGCAACCAAGCTTGGTTCTGTCAGTAAAAAGGCAGGGGCAGGAGGCCCTTTCCAGGCCTACTTTGGCCTTTGTGGGGAACTCACTGGGGCCAGTCCTGACTAGGGTTGCCAGCTCCAGGTTGGGAAATTCCTGGAGATTTTGTGGTGAAGTCTGTGGAAGCCAGAGTTGGGGGAGGAGAGAGGCCTCAGCTGAACAGAATGCTGTAGAGTCCACCCTCCAAAGCAGTTATTTTCTTCAGGGTGAAAGAGACCTGTTGTCTGGAGTTCAGTTGTGATACTAGGCAATCTTCAGGCTCCACCTGGAGGTTGGCTATCCTAGGCCTTGATGACTCCTGACTGGCATGATGTAACTAGGCTGACTGTTTGCTTCTGTTCACCAGCAGCAACCCCTCTAGGACAGCCAGTGTGGCGTAGCAGTTAGCACTTCGGAGCGGGGTCGTCCAAACCCAGGTTCTTGCTGTGGAAGCTGTGTGCGTGATTTCAGACCAGTCACAGATTTTCAGCCTCACATAGACTCCACCCTCCAAACCAGCCATTTATTCCTGGGGAGACATTGCTGACAATCTCCAGGTGAGGACTGGAGACCACTCAGAATTAAAACTGCTCTCCAGATGGCAGAGATCAGTTCCCCTGGAGAAAATGGTTGCTTTGCAGGATGGACTCTGTGTTATTATATTTATTATTTTATTTTATTTATCCCCCACCCTCCCTGCTGAAGCAGGCTCAGGGTAGCTTACATAAAATGTTGTAGCTAAAAAAACGATATAGGTAAAAACTTAAAAATACAACATAAGGTGCTACTGAACAATTTGAATGGCGATGGTGAAAGCAGAGTAGCATCAACATTCTGATAAATTTAGTTGATACTTGATGTTAAAGTTGTCGGTGGTGGTATTGGGCACAGGGCCTTAGTGTGTTGAGTGCGGCTCCTTAGCTAAAGGCCTTGTGGAAAAGCTCCATCTTGCAGGCCCTGTGGAACTGTAAAAGGTCCCGCAGGGCCTGAGGTTTTCCAGGAGTTCATTCCACCAGTGCAGAGCCGCCACTGAAAAGGCCCTGGTCCAAGTTGATGCCAGCTTGATGTCTTTGGGGCCCAGAAGGACCAGACAATTTTGGGATCCTGACTACAGTGCTCTTTGGGGAACATGTGGGGAAAGGCGGTCCCTCAGGTAGGTAGGCCCCTGACCATAAAGGGCTTTAAACGTAAGCACGGGGGGGCGTGGCTACGCTGCGGAGCATGGTGGCTGCCTAAAACCCTTTCTCCCTGACGAGCACGCTAAAAAAACATAGTCCTGGCTTACCTACACATTTTATAATCGCTTTTACGAAATGGGAAAGAAATCGCATTCCAAGGCGACAGGCAATTCATCACCTTCAGGCTCCTTTACAACATATTTCACTCGTGCAGAAAAGAAACTAGACGAGACCCGGGAGACCGATAATATGGCGAATGGAGCAGCACTGAAAGCGGCTGACGCCGCACCAATTTCAAAAGGAGACCTTTCTGCCTTGCTACAGACCTTGGAGACGAACATTGCAAAGCAAATTCGTGCTGAAATCCACCCCTTGAAGACACAACTCGAATCCTTATCGAACACCATTCAGCAAGTCGCAAAGACCGCCGGAGACGCCCTGAAGACCGCCATTACCACCCAAAACAAGGTAAAACGGCTACGCGAGGCGGAGCAATGGTCCCGGGGCAAGATAATGGCAATAGAAAATAAACGTAAAGATCATAACTTAAAATTTCGCGGGATGCCCGAAAAAGCTGAAGGGACCCAAGAACTGAAAGTTTTTCTGGCAACTTGGCTAGCTCACTCTCTGGGGCTAGAAGAAAACGTTGCCCCGCTTATAGACTCGGCATATCGGGTGGGCCCTCTTAATAGGCGCTCTGAATCGTATACAAGAGACATCATCACTACATTCCCAGATATGCGAACAAGGGGAGCCATTTTAAAGCAATCCAGAACAGGGACAGGACTTACATACCAAAATTCTAAGATCTTAATCCTTCTTGATTTGTCTCTGGAAACTCTCTTGCATAGAAAATCCTTGCGTCCCATCACCAGTACCCTTTCACAGCACAATATTCGTTATAGATGGATTGCAGCCCATGAACTTATGGTACAACACAAAGGACTTCGCCTAACAGCCACAGACCTTCGTACAGGCCGCCTTCTACTCTCTTCCTTGAACTTAGACTTTGACAAACCCACAGAATCAGACCCAGAAGACTCAGAAGACGAAGCTGAAGATTCTGCACAGAATTGGAACCGTGTTCGTAAGAACAAATGAACATATTGTTTTTCTATCTTTAGTAACTTAATCTATTTAGCCAGGACCATATAAATATTCAAACAACTGTAGTCAGAGGAGGGAAGGGTTTTTGTTAAGCCCTCTAGTTAAGTAAGTTTCCTTTTTTAGTGAGAAGTGTATTAACTTCTCCCTAGCTGTAGTCCTAAACAGGGACCCAGCAAAGAAGTTAAGTACCTCCATTTTTTGTTATGAAGGGAAAGTTTTGAGTGTTGATGTTTTTTGTATTGTTAATATTGATGTTAGCTAAGAGCCTAGTAAGGCTCAACGTACTTTTATGTAAAACTTTATTGCAGGACACCTTCTTTTCTAACTTAGTAACACCATGTAATTTGACACCATCAAACAATGGACTGCTTAGTTTTTATACTATTATTTTATATGAGGTTGTAATGTTGTGCATCTTAACAACATTATACCATAATCTGCCTATTTTTTATGGTATTTTTGTTTATATGCCACTAATGTTATATGTTTTAATGACACAACTTAAGTGTACTATTATAGAGTTAATTAAGAACTTGTTGGAACTTAACCTTTTATCTCAGGACAATGATGGCAGACAATCAAATTAAGGTTATTTCACTAAACTGCCGTGGGCTGAACAACAAAATTAAGGTGAAGAAAGTCTCTGCATCCCTTTCAAAATTGAAACCAACAATATTGTTTTTACAAGAGACCCACATTAAAGACCCGGCCCAACATATTTTTAAATCCAAATGGTTTTCAGACCAGTTTTGTGCTCCTGGTAATTCAAAATCTAGGGGGGTTGCCATCCTCTTTTCTAGGAACTCTAACTTTATTTATCAAGATAAACAGATTGACCCCAGTGGTCGTTTTTTGTTTTTGAAAGGGACCTTGAATGGTGTTTTATATACTTTGGTGGCCCTCTATGCTCCAAATTCAGGACAAGAATCTTTTATACAAACAGCATTTGAACAACTGGATGCCTTTAAATCTGGCCATACTATTATAGGTGGTGACTTTAATTGTATACCTGACCCATATTGGGACAGAACCTTTTCTACACTGTCGACCACCTCTACCAAAACTAAGGTAAAAAAACCTTTGCTCTTTCAAATATTAATTGATAAGTATGACTTGAAAGATATCTAGAGAGTACGAAACCCAGGAGTTAAGGACTTTAGTTATTTTTCCCTAAAACACAATATTTTTACAAGAATAGATCTAATTTTAATATCCTCCTCTTTGGTGAATACAGTGACACATTCTGACATTGGTTTGCGTACTATGTCTGATCACGCTTGGACCGAATGCACCATTCTAGATGACACTATAGAAAGACCTCCAAAACAATGGTCACTGAACAAGAATATTTTATTCCAGCAATCAGTTGTGGAAGAAGTTGATACAACACTGCAGGAGTACTTCCATTTTAATGCCTCCTGTGGTGTCTCTCAGGAGACAGTCTGGGACGCAATGAAGGCAGTGATAAGGGGAAAGCTTATTTCAATCACTGCCTCCTGCAATAAAAAAAGAAATGCGTTAAAACAAGAATTGCTAGATAAGATACGTCTTTTAGAAGACAAGCACAAAGCAACTAGTTCCAAAAAAAACTATAAGAGATTACTTATAGAACGTAAAAAACTAGAAGCTCTGGAAACAACCCAGATCCAGAAAAACCTTCTGTATATGCGTCAAAGATACTGGGTTAAGCACCCTAAATCTATTAAGCTATTGGCATGGAAACTAAAAGATTCCCAATCCCGTAAAAATATTTTTTGTATAAAAAACAATAAAGGAAATTTGACCTCTGCATCTAAAGAGATTTTACAAATTTTCCAAAATTATTATAGGAATCTTTATAGTTCAGATAACCCATCTCAGGAAAATATATTAACATTTTTAAGAAAAGACAATTTGACTTCACGAATTGCACCAACTCATAGGGACATTATGGAATCTCCTGTGACAGAACAGGAAGTTGCTAAAGCCATCTCACATTTGAAAATTAACAAATCCCCTGGCAGGGATGGCTTGCCAGCAGAGTTCTACAAACATTTAAGCAAACCTTACTTACCCCTCTCACAAATCTTTGTAACCTAATATTAGACTCAGGAGCAAAACCAAAAACTTGGGATGAGGCGAAGATTATTATTCTTCCTAAGAAGGACAAAGACCCTACTTCGACGAAATCATATAGACCCATTTCCCTTTTAAACTGTGACTATAAGATATTTACTACCATATTAATGATTAGACTCAACTCTTTCATTGGGCGCTATATACATATGAATCAATCTGGTTTTATCCCTGGCCGAGATATAGTCGACAATGTTTGAAAAACGTTGAATATAATACATTTTGGTAAGAAACATCATTTAGAGGCCTGTGTCTTAGCTTTGGACATAGAAAAAGCCTTTGACAGGGTCGAACCTGTCTTCTTGCAAACATGCATAGCAGAAATGGGCTTCGGACAAAATTTTCAGAGAGCCCTAGAGGCACTATGTGTATCCCCTACTACACAAGTTATGGTCAACGGATTTCTTTCTTCTGACTTTAAATTATCCCGGGGAACTAGACAGGGGTGCCCGTTGTCACCTTTATTGTTTGCAATCGTTATTGAACCACTTGCTTGTATGATTCGCCAGACACCAGAGCTACAAGGGGTGACTATCAATTGTACCACTTACAAGCTAAGACTTTTTGCGGACGATTTAGTTCTGTACGTAACACACCCTGAACAATCATTCCCCATTCTAGAACGTATTTTGTATGAGTATAGTTTGCATGCTGGTCTTCATGTCAATCATACAAAGACCACGTTATATCCTATTAACTTACCAGACTCTACTAAAAAGCGCCTTCAGGAAAGATATGTATATCATTGGATATCCCAATTCTGGACCTACTTGGGGGTTAAGATCCCTTTAGATCTTAAAGATCTATATAAAGTTAATTATTTGACTTTAATGCAAAATATTAATACCCAATGCTCACACTGGTCTCTTAAGAACATAACTTGGTTGGAAAAAATCAATGTGTTAAATCTTTCTTATTCCCTAAGCTACTATATTTATTCCGAGCCCTCCCAATTGAGATACCACGTGCCACACTTCGTAGATGGCAAAACGTATGGACTAAATTCATATGGGGCCGTAAAGGTACACGAATTAGTTTTTTTACATTGCGTAGAGCCCAAGACAAAGGAGGCTTAGCGGTCCCTGACTTGAGTTTTTACTATCAAGCTGTTAAACTATCTGTGCTCCTTCGTATATTGCATGCATCACAAACCATAGAATGGATGGCTATAGAAGAAACATATTTTAGTCCAAAAAAATATTCTGAATATATATGGTTGAGCGCCCAAGACCACAACCATACGTCAGATACCCTATTTATTAAACCAGTGATGGACACTTGGGATTACTGACGAAAACATCTGGTATCTAAGATCTCACTTGCTTCAACTTTTTCGGGGCAAAAATGGTTTCCACCTGCTTCCCACCCTGACTCATATAGAACTTGGAAATTTGCACGACTAACCAGAATATTCGACATTATTAGCAAGGGCCGCATGCTGTCAAAATTAGAATTGGACACTAAAGCTAAGCTGACTGTTCCATGACTAGAATATGCCCAATTGCAACATTTGTTAACTTCACCCCCTTTTTTAGAAGCTTTGCAAACCCCGTTGATGCCTTTTGAGCAACTTATTTTACAACCAGAATGGACGCAGAAAGGACTCATCTCACTTGTGTACAAACTTTTATTAGATAAAGACACTACAAATTTACCATCGTATTCACTCTCTTGGTACTCCGAGAGCAACCTATCCCTTACTACGACACAATGGGAATCTATTTGGTCATCTTATGTATTCAGGTCTAAATCTATAAATATGCTGGAACAAAATTATAAAGTCTTAGCTCGTTGGTACCTAACACCGAGAAAACTTAATTGTATAAATAAACGCATTTCGCCTTTGTGTTGGAAGCGATGTGGTGCAGTTGGCACCTTTTTGCACTGTTGGTGGGATTGCGGGATAATCAAATCTTTTTGGCAGACAGTGCTTAAGGAAATTCAAACTCTTACAGGTTATGATATTCCCTGCTTATTGGAAGTAGTACTACTAAACCAATGGCAAAATATACCAATACCATCAGTACGTAAAGAATTGATTATGACCCTTATAACAGCAGCTAAAACTGTAATAGCTCAATGTTGGAAAACCCCCGAGGCCCCTTCCATTAAAAAATGGTACTTTAAAATATGGGACTACCTACTCATGGATAAAATCTCAGACTCCCTTTCTAATATAGACCCTCAATTGGGCCCATCACACTATGTGGCTAGATGGTACCCTATTTTGGAAAACTTAGAGAAGGTATTAGAACTACAAAACAATGCACAGGATTACAGGTTTCGTGACTTTTTAAAAACCAGTTGGTTATGTTGAATTTCATGTTTCTAATATCTTTATGTATGGTAACAATGACAAACTATGGATTGTGTTTTTTTGTTTGATGTCTGATGTGAAAGAGGTGTATCGCAACAGTTGGTTTGATTGTTATATTGAGTTGTTTGTTTGTTAATTTGAAAAATAAAAATTAAAAAAAAACAAAAAACGTAAGCACCAGCACCTTGAAGCAAATCTGGTATGTTTCAGGCAGTCAGTGCAGTGCTTTTAGCACAGGCTGAATGTGCTCCCACATGGGGAGACCCAACAACAGCTTGGCTGCTGCATTCTGCACCAGCTGAAGCCTCTGGATTTAGGACAAGGGCAGCCCCATGTAGAGAGCGTTACAGTGGTCTAGTCTCAAGGTGACCATTGCATGGATCACTGTTGCCAAGTTGTTGCATTCGAGGAAGGGAACCAACTGCCTGATCAGCTGAAGATGATAAAAGGCTGACTTGGCAGTGGCTGCTGACTGGCCCTCCATCGTTAAGGAGGCATCCAGGAGCACTCCCAGTCTCCTAACCTCTGACACCGGCACCAATGGTACACTGTCGAAAGTCAGGAGTGGGATCCTTACCCCAGCTCAGGCACAGGACCTCCGTCTTCATCGGATTCAATTTCAGTTGGCTCAGTTAAGCCAACCAGCCACGGCTTGCAACACCAGGTCCAGATCTCCCTGACTAGACTCAGACCAGCTTTGGCAGGCCGGCTGGGGAAGCAAAAAAAAGGGGGGGACATCTTCAAAAGCCTCCCCTCCCCTTCCCCAGCTGACCTGCCAAGGCGCACTGGCTGGGGAAGTGAAGAGAGAAAGGTTTTAAAGTTTTAACCCCTTCTCTCTAGAGTCGCGCTTCTGCAGCGGCACAATCTCCCATTGTATCCTATGCCATATGACAGGGGTGGTCAAACTTGCTTAACGTAAGAGCCGCATAGAATAAACATCAGATGTTTGAGAGCCACAAGACATGAACAAATATTACCTGCTTTTATTGGAAAATAAGCAAATTTGCCTTTTATTAACATTAAATGAGACTGCCAATAATAACAAAAGGGATAAAAGCAGATATTGATAATAATATTAATTTGTCCAATGATATTTGTTTGCTAATGATATTTAGCTTCTCCAGCTGGGAGCCACATAATATATGTGAAAGAGCCGCATGCGGCTCCCGAACCACAGTTTGCCCACCCTGCCATAGGATACCAGCCATAGGATACAATAGATCGTGCTGCTGCTGCTGAGGTGCGACTCCAGAGAGCAGGAGTTTAAACTTTAAACCCCTGCTCTCTGGAGTCGTGCCTTCCATTGTATTCTATGGGGCCATGAGAAACGAGCATTGAAAGCAAGGTGTGTTTGATTTTTGGACATAGTATTGGCAAAAATTGAATCATTGCTAATTAAAGTCAGAAATGCTTTCTCTGGAAAGAAACAAATACAGTGATGAAGGTGGGGTCTCAGGGTCAGGAGGCAGGTGTATCATAATGCTGGCAGGTATGTGGGTAACTGAACGCATGTTCACTAGAGACCAGAAGGCCAAGACACCATTTTGTATGCAGCTGGCCATTTTGCAGGTGCTGCAGGCAAGGTTTATTGCAGATTGCTCAGCATGCTAATGGGCAATAGGATATTCATTTTTGGGGGGGGGGGTGTCTGTATCTTAGCCCAAAAAACAAAAACATATTTGCTTTCAAAGCAGTGCAGGATATGCTATAAATGAACTTAACATATAGCATATACACAGGTCATCAAGCCCTCTTCATATGCCCTGATGAGTGAAATACTTGGCCAAATGGAAAATCCTCCCTCAGAAGCAACCTATATATGACAGTCACTGAGTATCCCCTTTACAAAACTTCTGCAGGACTTGTTTGGGTGGAGATGAAGGAAACATTTGGGTCACAGCCTGAAAAGGAAAAGAAGAGACACATGAACTCTTGTAGCTGGCTGCCAAGCCATGCTCTAGATGGCCCAGGCTAGCCCAAACTCATCAGATCTCAGAAGCTAAGCAAAGATGGCCCTTTTAGTACTTGGATAGGAGACAACCAAGGAAGTCCAGGGTTACTATGCAGAGGCAGGCAGTGGCAAATCATCACCTCTTGCCTAAAAACTCTACAGGGCCACCATAAACCAGCTGCGACTTGATGACTGCACTTCCCACCATGAGCAAGAAGGAAATATGCCAGGTTCCCAGAGAATGCTGTTTCTTTGGGGGAACTCATGCTGTGTTGAAGACTATCATCCTCTAACTTTGCACTTGCTTATCCCTTACCCCCCTCAGCTGGTATCTTTGTTAATAAACAGAGATGACAAAACCACTACCAAATGCCTCCAGCATTGCCACCTTCTCAGGGAACTGACTCTGTGAAAAGCTGCCTCTGAGACTTATCACTTGGGGAAAGGGGCCCATGAAATGCTAGGAAAAATGTGTCAGATGATATGTATGCTATGTCACGGGATTAGAGAGCCCCCAATGAAGTGAACACTGCAGTTCGTAAGACAATATGAATGCATGGGGGGAAACCCAACCTAGTTACAGTTACAGTTAAATTAGTTTCCTGAATAAAGATCCCATGGCTGCAGTCACACACATTAAATAATCCACTTTCAGTGCACTTTCCAACTGGATTTTTACTGTGTGAACTGACAAAATCCAGTTGGAAAGTGCATTGAAAGTGGATTATTTAGTGTGTGGGGGAAGCAAAGCAACATGGGGTGATCGTGGGGAAGCAAAGCAAGATGGGGGAGGCATCTTTAAATGATTCCTTTTTTTCTTGGAGAATGAAAGCATGATGGCATATAAATGCCTCCCCCTTCCTCCCCCAGCCATGGCTCTGCTGTCTTCCCTTCCCCAGCCATCCTGCCCGGCAGGCTGGATGGGGAAGGGAATGGAGGTAGAGCGGGTCAGTTTCACTCACCTGTGGAGTGGAGCCTGAGTGGTGGGTGTTGCCTTCTGACACACTTTCAGTGATGTCAGGGGGTGCGGCATATGCAAATAAGTTATGCTAATGAGTTACGCTTTTTCTACGAAATGACCCCTGCTTATTGTGATTCTTTTCCCTTACCAACAATTAAAACAAAATGGCACTATCAGTAGGTTATATAGCTTCACAACTCTGAAGTTCATAAAATAGATAAATTTTATATGAATAAAACAGTTTTGGCACCTCTTAGTACATACATATGTAACGTTAACCATATTGTACATAATAAATTGTGAGTAAACACTAGTGGATCAATGGATCTTACTCATAAGTAAGGTAAATTCCTAGCACTGCAATCTTAAACAGTCACAGTTACACCCTTTTCAGTCCATTGAAGTCAATGGGCTTTGAAGGGTATAACTGTTCAGGATGGTAGTGTCAGTGGTCTTGACTTGAAGAGTATACATAGTCATCACAAATAGATTTGTCTATTGTTTTGGAAAAGTAACTTAATAAAGTTGTCTGTTACTATTAGATGTAGTCTGAAACTGACTGTTTTTCTATTTGTGGTCTCTATGAAATCAATCAGATATTTTGCAGTCAGTTAATATGAAGGCATTACCTAACATTTCTGATCCTTTGAAAGCCAGTTGCCCTCCTACAATGACAGCTCCTACAATGTTCCTTGAATTAATGGTAGACTACTCTGTAGTGAAGAACTTGGGCAGCAATCAGTACACATCCCATTCAAAGTATTTTTTTTCCCGTGAACCAGAAATCAAAAGAATAGACCACTGTTTATAGGGAACTCTGTTGTGGGAGTTCTCTCATAGACATACATACATGCACTCCCTCTGTGCCTTGTATACTGGATCCCATTATGCAGAGACAAAGGCCAATATCCAAAAGCCACACAGTGGGCCTACAGTAACTCTGCATGCCCATGAAAACAGAGTTGATGCTACCTCCAAGCTGCAATCCCTCCTTTTGTGTTGGGTGCTACTACATGTCAAGGTCAGGCTGGGGCAATGGATGATCATATCAAATTAAGACCTGCACAGTAGCCCAGTTGTGGTGACAAGCTAGTGTTCTGGTTGCTGACTGAATTCAAGATCCAACTCAGACCCGATGTTCCCTGAGTGACCTTGGGCCATTTGCACTCATTCAGCCTAACTTATTTGTCAGGCTTTTAGTGAAGACAAAATGGGAAGGGGAGAAGCATGTACATGAACCTGTGGAGCTTTGTGGAGGAAGAGTGGGATAAAAATATAATTGATATTATCCAGCCCAAGGTCCATGAATTCAATTGCTTGTCTAGAAACGCAGCATGAAATACAGAAAACTGAATTTACTGTACTGCATTGCTCCAACACAGGCAGATAGTCATGCTCCTGGCCAGTCCAGAGGTTTCACACAGCCTTCCAATCACAGAAGTTAAAGTTGTACATCTCTTTAGTCACAGACTCTGGGTTTCCCAGTTAAACCCTTGGAGTCTCCAGCTCTATAGTGAGCCCCCATTTCACAGCACATTTATAGGGGGGAGAACAGGCAAGAGTACAATGGAAAGGGAGGGTCTGAAAATCCTGGTGTTCACACAGAAAGCCAAAATGAGCATGGAGAGGATGATACAAAGACTCTGCCACTATTTCAGTGATTGTAGCTGTATTTTCCCCTATTTTTCAAGAACTGCTATAGCTGTCTCAAAGTCCTGGCTGGCTTACATAAGCATTTCTTCTTGCTGTTGGGTATGAAGTCATATGGAGAAAGCAAGAGGGACTTCAGTGTGTGTGAGCCAGCCTTAAAACACTCTGATTGTGATGCTTCTCAATGTACCCTTCTGCAATGGTGATGACAGCACACTCTTAAGTTTCATAAAGTTTTCAGTAATAAGAGAATATCTGCACATCAGTCTATTAAGGAATAAAATGTCCATATCTTCATAAACACTGAA
This sequence comes from Lepidodactylus listeri, assembly GCA_029233225.1. NCBI lineage: Eukaryota > Metazoa > Chordata > Lepidosauria > Squamata > Gekkonidae > Lepidodactylus > Lepidodactylus listeri. The sequence continues at coordinate 71,577,345 of JARCFY010000008.1, forward strand.
GACACTCCGGCTCATGCCTGCTGGCCCTACCCCAGTTCCATGCAGTGTTCATAATTTTTCTACAAGACATGCTCATGTACATCCAACATACTTAAGATCTGAGTGCATGGATCTGTCAAGGCACAAAGGTGGAGGGGATACAAGCAGGCACAATCCTGATCCTCCCATCGCATGAACATTTACCAAATTTACTGTGTGCATAGGACTATTGATGAAACCATGAGTTGATCAAAGTACTCAAAACCTATTCATTGAATTGGTATCATTTTAAAGTTTGGTTTCTGAAGTGTTGTTGGAACTGAATAGCAGATCAAATGACCTAGAGCCTGAAGGCACATCACACAGTTTTACATTAAACTCTTCTAATGTTTAACAGCCCACAACAAGTAGGAAAACTGATTTCTAAATATTAGCTTCTTCCCGTGTCATTATTCTATCAAATTGTTGATTCAGATCTTCTTTCTCTGGTTGAAACTTTCACATCTCAGTAGGAATTCCACAGGATCAGACACCATCAATGTGTAAAGCTTTTATTCATATTTAGGACGGAAACTGCCATCTGCTCCTTTTAATATTTTATCGGCGATGCTCCCCATATTTTTCTTCATAGCCTTCAGAGGATTCTCATGCAGGAGTATCTGTGTTAAATATTTTTGTCGCTTGATTTTGCTCTTGGTTTTATGTGACACATCAGGAATGGCATAGGAAATGACAAATTTCACGAAGTAGATGATATGCTGGAAAAGGTCAATATAAATAAGGTCAGATATTCAGAATATATAACCATTTTTAGGGAGAAATATATAGTCCAGGTACTGAGATCCCCTCCAGACTCCTGTGTGCTTTTATACACCCATCAAGTTCTGGATATGTGGTCTGCCTCATTCATTTCAACAGAGGAAGCCAATCTGAACATAGAATGAAATGTGCTCACATAAGGCCCTGCTGCTGAAATGACAGTGGAAGCATTTCTCCAAGAATTGCTTGGCTGGTTGCTAAGGGACTTTCCCCAAACATATCCAGGAGACAAATCCTTGCATTTTCAGCTCAGCTGTAGGAAAAATTAAGAAGCTACTATCCATGGCATCACAATGTGACAGCTGCCATGTAGACCAGTGACCTAAGCTCTGCTATGGTAGTGTGGAAAAGAGCTAGCACTGGAGTTACCACTGTGTACAGGCTTTGGGGAAAAGATGGGTACTAGATGCTGATTTTTCAGCAGCTCTCTCAAAAAATATTTTCCTGAATCAGTTTCCAAGATACAGGGCTGAGGAATTTGCAGTCCATGTGATCCTCATTGGGGCAGGGACTGTTGACAGTAAAATGGGTTCACAAAGGGATGTTAGGGAAGCTTTGGAGTACAGAGATGAAAGAATGTTCTGCACATGATTCTTTTAAATATAAAGACATTCTTGAATGGTATAGCTCAGGATGAAATGCACTGACCTCCATGACAATGATGAAAGATAATTTGGCTGCAATAACATGCCAGTAATAGATGTTGTGTTCATACTGATGTTTATGTCCAGGAGGGTATCGAAAATCCCGGTATCTAAAGAATTCAAGAAGTCATTTCAATACTTTCAGTAATAACATGCTTAGGCCAGAAGGGGGAGCAAAATAGCCCCTCCTCAGCATACAATGCAAAGCTTAGTACATGCAGAATTAAAGTAGAACAAAATGTAGATCTAATTTTCAGAATAAGCTAGATCTCCTGAAATATATTTTTCATTAGATAAAATATATTTTGTTAGATAAAAATACATTTTAATCTTCTCTTTTGTCACTTGTCATTTGCCGTTACATTATATTACCAAGCAGATTAACAAGTGATGGCATTCTTGATTGTTAAAAAAAAATAAGAATACCCATTTTAAATGGAACTTGCCTGCACGTCGTTTGATTCTTAAACCATGGAACGGCTGGCTTGCTTTCATTTCTGAAGTCTGATATAGCAAAGACTGAAAGTGTGTTGTTTATGTACCCCTTCATGGTATAACTGCTCTGATCCCCATAGGGAGGGACTGAAAATGACCAGTAATAAACCAGGCGGGGAATCATATCCGATGTAAAAGCAATGATCATTGCCTGTATTTCAAAAGAGAGAACAATGAGTACAATTTAACAAAATGGCCTGGAGAGAAATAATTTTTCTCTGCATCTTCCTCGGGGGAAAAAATATTATTGTACCATTTTGATGCTGAGCACATCCAGATCTCTCCAGTAAATGGCAGACTACCCAGGAAACCTATTTTGTTATTATTGTGGTGCCTGTAACAAGCTATGTACAAAGGTCTGTGTTCCTTGGAGGGAAGGGAATGATACAAATGAAACAAAATAAAATAAGCCTGCCCTTTCTAGATTCCTTTTACAGGACCCTGCTGCCAAGTAGCACTTCCTTCCCAGATCATTACTACTTAGTAGCTGCAACTATTTTGTTATTCCCCCACTACAGTCTTTCCCATAAACCGTTCTTTTCTTCCTGCCAATTTCCTACATCTTGTACTTCAACAGAAGAACTTTAGATCTCTCCCCCACCCCCACCACTGAATTCAGGAGCACCCAGTAATGTTGATGGGCAATAGATTTAGAGCAGACAAAAAGAAATATTTATTTGGTCAATGGGTAGATTAAGGAATTCACTGCAAGTACATACATAAGTATAGATGGTTTTAGAAGTGGATTAGAAGATTCATGGAGACCAGGCACATCAATGGATAAGGGGAACGGGAACAAGGGGAACCTTCATATTCATAGGCAGCAAACATCTGAAGACCAGTGCCAGGAGGCAACATCAAGGGAAGGTCTTGGCCTCTAAGTCCTGTTGTTGTTCCAAGGCAGCTGGCTGGCCACTGGGCAAGATACGATGCTAGACAGACCACTGGCCTGAACTAACAGAGCTCTTTTTACATTCTTTTTAAAAAATGTACCCTGCTTCTTCTTGAAGAAGCTGCAAGTAATGCTTTCGGGGTCTTGATGACCCAATTATTAGCCAGTTCCAGCCTACTTAGCTTCAGAGACAGAACTATGTTGAGTGTCTTCAGACCACTCTCTTTTGTCACATCATGATCAACCCCTAGTGGGCTTCAAAAGAAATATCTACTAAGGGAACATCACGTGTTACAGTGGTTATCACAGAGACGTCACAGAAACAAAGATAAGGACCAGATCATCTATGTTAAGCAATATGTTAATGAACAGTAGTTACAATATTCTGCATTCCTGGTACTCCCCAGTATAAAAATATTTTGCTGTTTTTCCTTCACAAACTTGAAAAACTTAAAAAAATAATTTCTGAATTCGAAGTATTTTATTTGCACTGTTATACTGCCTTTCTTGTACAAGGTGCTTTTCACAAAAAAATTCACTTTCAGCCTCATTTCAAATTATTTCAAGATGTGCTGTACACAGCCAGAGGGACGTAAGTATAATTAATTATCCTGTGCATTCAAAAAGGAAACATTTCCCTTATCTCTGATCCATAGTTTTAGAGAATCATACTGGAAGTAAAACTGATCTCAACTTTCCAAGTTATAATCATCTTTCCATTTATATCAGAACAAATGAAAACGGGTTTTAAAGTTGGCGACATGTTCCGGTATACTGAGGTCAGCCGAGTTGGATGAACTGCTTGTTCCAAGATAGTTTTGCACAATAGCCACTTGTAGCTGTATGGGTATTTTAGAAACTAGTATGTGAAATGGAAAGAAATCAGATATTCTGTAAAAGAAGCACTAAATCCATAATTGCAGGGAACATGAAAAGCACAGATTTACAGTTAGTGGGAACCTCTGTTGGTGGCAAAGCTACCAGACTTGTTTTCCAAAACTGCTCTTTTTCCAGTCACTATACATGCTGTCACTAGGCTATCAGCTGATGGGGGGGGGGCAGTAATTGATTGCTTAAACTTGCATATATTTGTATTTGGATAAATACTGCATCAAGAGAAAAAACATATTTTCTTTGCTTACAGCAGGCATAATCTTTTCCTCAAAAGAGTGAATACCTCTCTTAAGATGCTGTGAGAGACCAGTGATTTTTTTAACACAATTACATCATTTAACATCTTTAAAAAAAAATTAACCAGGGGTAGCTTTTTAACAAAATAAAACTTTTTTGTCAATTAATGTAATTGATTAAACACCTAATGCTGCAGCCCTAGTTGCTCTACTTGCACAGATATCTTCATAGTCCTTTTATTTGGATATTATTTTCATTCATCAGCTCCTGGGGATGAAATAGGTGGCCAATATAGGATGCTGCCAATTTTGCTTCATATTATCCTGAAGAATTTAGGTAAGCATAAACATGGCTGGAGGGTTAATTTATACCAGTGTCACAGGCCCATCTGTTACCTTGCAAATCTTCTTGAACAAGGCTTTAGTATGGCACACTGTGAAAGAGCTTCACACCTTGAATGAGCAAGGTGAATCTACAGTGTCACCAGAATGGTATAGTTATACATTGTCAAATTTATCCTGAGGCTCGGTATGCCTGCGATACCCACTTGTTAGGGGAGACCAAGGAAGATTAATTCTCTTTAACTAGAACGTTTTAATTCTCTTCCTCCAAGGAGCTCAGTTTGCACTCACCCATTTTAAATATCTACCTTTGGAGTTCCTAACTGATTGGTCCTCTGAGGATTTGGAGGAAATATTCCAAGTCTTCCTCAGAACAAGTTTGGTAATGGCATTGCTCTGAGAAGGTGACTGATAGTGGCCAACATTATCTGATGCTTCTGCTATAATTAAATGTGGGAGAGAAGACAACACTGTCCTGTCCCATTCCAGAATATCCTGAATTAACCATTCTGAGAACCCATTATTCCACTTTTTGGCTTCCTAGCAGCCTGGTAGTCCAGCCTAGCCTGATCTCATCAAAGCCTAGAAGCTAAGCAGGGTTGGCCATGGTTAGTATTTGGATGGAAGACTACCAAGGAAGACTGGGGTTGCTATGCAGAGGAAAGCAATGGCAAACCACTTCTGCTCATCTCTTGCCATGAAAACTCCATGGTCCTAGAATCACCATGAGTTGATTGTGAATTGACACCATAGTTGTAGCAGCAGCAATAGTAGTAGTAGTAGTAATAGTGGCTTCCTGGGTCTCATATAACTGCTGGAGTCACAGCACCATCCTAAGCAGGATGACACCCTTCTAAATCCATTGGGGTCCGGTGGTGTATCTGACTGATCTGATGAGATTCCCTGGCAATGAGACCAAGTACGATTTGAAACTGATGACAGGCTGTGGGGACAAGGAAATCTGACCAGATGGGACTGGCACTCCTGGCATTTGTACAATGGGTAAAGTATGTGTGTCTATGAAAGGAGTAGTGGCTGCCTTTAAGTGGCTGTGCTTCTCTTTCTTTGGAACCTCCTCAGCTTTTGTTTCTGCAAGAACAAGATGGAGTGCTTGCTTTCTGCCATTAAAGGTGTAAAATACACTAATGGATCAGCAGACTGATTCAACAAGAAAAGTGTATATGATGTTTTTGTTAGGGAATTAGCTGTCTTGATTATCTTGGGTGGGCCTAACAACACAGTATCATGCAAGGTCAGTGGCTGTTTCCTGCTGCAAATACGTTTGCCTCCAATATGCTCAACTCACATTTGCCCCCTTACTCAGAATGAAGAGACAGACACAAAGATTGGATAAACTATGGACCACTTTATTTAACATATCAACTGTTAACAGCAAGGGCCAAATGTGATTTGCAGCATGGTCCAGGCCATGGGTCATTCCTGGCCCCTCCCCAGATGTATAACAGGGAGCCACCCTGCCCCCAGCTCAAGCCAGCATATGTTGCTCACATCAGTCAGGCACAGCAGAAGACAATGCCATAGAGATCCAGCCGCTAAGCCATACAATTTAGGTGGAGGATGAATCCATGCAGTCCCAAAGGCAATCTGCCTTCCGTACCCTGGGTCACACAACCCAAAGTCTAATCCAGCCAAACTCCTATCCCCAGTGGGGTTGTTAATTGGTCCTCCCTTAGCCATGTATCACTCACCATCTCTGATCCAGCCAGATAAAGTGACCCATCTAACAAAACAGCACCACCCTATGCCATTTCCACAACCAACTGATTAGCTGTGTGAGGTGGGCGAAAAAACATCTGTGACCAGAGCCAATCAGTCAGGGATCAAAAATTCCAACCAGGCCCCCAAAACAGGCAACTAGCCAAAGCCCACACCACGATCAGCGTGGGAGGTTGGGCCAAGCTCTAGGCGCCAACTGAAAAGGGGCGGGAGTGGAGCTGGCCATTAAACAGGCTGGCTCCACCCCCTCAACAGGACCCAGATATTGGCAGCATCCATGCCTGCTCTTCCTCCTTCAAAGGAGGCCAAGGCGGCCCTGGCAGTACAGCTGAAGCCGTTTGCCAGTGGGGCCGAAATCTGTAATTAACAAATGTTATAAAGACACAAAGCATTATTGTTGTTGTTCAGTTGCACAGTCGAGTCCGACTCTTCATGACCTCATGGACCACATCATGCCAGGCTCTCCTGTCTTCTGTCATGTTCCGGAATTTGCTTAATTTCATGTTTGTTGCATCGATGACACTGTCTAACCATCTCATCCTTTGCCATCCCCTTCTTCTTTGACCTTCAATCTTTCCCAGCATCAGGGTCTTCTCCAGTGAGTGCTCCCTTCTCATTTGGTGGCCAAAGTATTTGAGCTTCAGCTTTAGTATCTGGCCTTCCAGGAAGCAGTCAGGGTTGATTTCTTTTAGGATTAACTTATTTGATCTCCTTGCAGTCCAAGGGAGTCTCAAGAGTCTTCTCCAGCACCACAATTCCTTATAGTCCAACTCTCACAGCCATACATCACTACTGGGAATACCATGGCTTTGACCATATGGACTTTTGTTGGCAGTGTGATGTCTCTACTTTTTGTTATACTGTCTAGGTTTGCCATCACTTTTCTTCCAAGGAGCAGGCGTCTTTTGATTTCATAGCTGCAGTCACCATCTGCAGTGATCTTGGATCCCAAGAAGGTGAAGTCTGTCACTGCTTCTACGACTTCCCCTTCTATTTGCCAAGGAGTGATGGGGCTGGATGCCATGATTTTAGGTTTTTTAATGTTGAGTTCCAAGCCAACTTTTTCACTCTCCTGTTTTATCTTTAGCAAGAGGCTCTTGAGGTCCTCTTCACTTTCTGCCATTAGAGTAGTATTATCTGCATATCTGAGGTTGTTGATGTTTTTCTTAATTCCAGCTTGTGATTCATCCAGGCCAGCATTTCACATGATGTACTCTGCATATAAATTAAATAAGCAAGGTGACAATATACATCCTTGTCGTATTCCTTTTCCTATGCTAAACCAATCAGTTGTTCCATATCTGGTTCTAATTGTTGCTTCTTGACCCTTATACAGGTTTCTCAAGAGACATGTGAGATGGTCTGGTCCTCCCATCTCTTTAAGGACTTGCCATAGTTTGTTGTGATCCACACAATCAAAGGCTTTAGCATAGTCAATGAAGCAGAAGTAAAAAAAAATTCTGATACTCTCCTGCTTTCTCCATAATCCAGCAAATGTTGGCAATTTGATCTCTAGTTCAGGGGTGGCCAACCTTGCTTAACGTAAGAGCCACATAGAATAAACGTCAGATGTCTGAGAGCCGCAAGACAGAAACAAATATCACACACACGTTTTTATTTTTAAAAATATGCAAATTTGCTTTTTATTAACGTTAAATGGGACTGCCAAAAATAAAAACAAACGAGGAAAACCAGTTATTGATAATGATATTACTTGTTTGCTAATGATATTGAGAGAGATGGAAAGAAAGAATTAAAGAAGTGGAAAGAAAGAGAGAGAGAGAAACTAGGAAAGCAAATAGATGGGAGGGAGGAGGGAAGGAAGGAAGGGAGAAAGAGAGAAAAAGCATGCCTCCCCTTTGCTTCCCCAGCCGCCCTGCCAGGAGCCGCACAATATGTGTGAAAGAGCCGCATGTGGCTCCTGAGCCACAGGTTGGCCACCCCTGCTCTAGTTCTTCTACCTCTTTGAAACCCAACGTACTTCTGGCAGTTCTCTATCCATGTACTGCTGAAGCCTAGCTTGTAGGATCTTGAGCATGACCTTGCTAGCATGTGAAATGAGTGCAATTGTGTGATAGTTTGAACATTCCTTAGCATTGCCCTTCTTTGGGATCTGAATGTAAACTGACCTTTTCCAATCCTGTGGCCACTGTTGTGTTTTCCAAATTTGCTGGCAAATTGAGTGTAGCACTTTAACAGCATCATCTTTTAAGACTTTGAATAGCTCAGCTGGGATACCATCACCTCTGCTAGCTTTGTTGTTTGTAATTCTTTCTAAGGCCCATTTGACTTTGCATTTCAAGATGTCTGGCTCGAGGTCAGTGATTACACCGTTGTGGTTGTCAAGGACATTGAGATCCTTCTTGTATAGTTCTTCTGTGTATTCTTGCCATCTTTTCCCAATCTCTTCTGCTAGGTCCCTACTGTTTTCGTCCTTTATCATGGCCAGTTTTGCATGGAATGTTCCCTTGATTTCTCCAATTTTCTTGAAGAGATCTCTAGTCCTTCCCATTCTACTGTTTTTCTCTATTACTTTGCATTGTTCATTCAGGAAAGCCTCCTTCTCTCTCCTTGCTGTTCTTTGGAAATCTGCATTCACAAAGCATTGGATTCCACAAATTCCTTCTATGAAGGTGAAAGTTTCCTTCTGCCAGAGCAAGATTCCTTCCTTAGTAGGAAGGATCCAACTGAGTTAGTTTGCATAGCTCTCTCACCCAAAGAAAACGAAACCTTTGATTACTGCTAGATTCATGGGGAGCACCAAATAACAAGTTAATTATTTTTCAATTTTGTTTATTCTGTTTATTTGTAACCCACTTTTCTTCCTAATTTTTTTTTCTCCCTAACTGGAATCCAAAGCAGCCTACCATAGTATTCTCTCCTCTCCTACTTGATCTTCACAAAAACCTTGTGAGATAGTGTAGGCTGAAAATTATGATGGGTCACCCAGCAAGCTTCCATGGTGGTGGTGGGGGATCAAACATGGCTGTCCCTGGTCTTAGTCCGACATTCTAACCACTATGCCATGTCAGCATATTGTTGGCAAAGTAAAGAGAGTATGAAAGTATAAAAATTGGACTAACAATTACCTCCCTGACTGAAAGAACTGAAAATTAAGGCACAACCTGTAGTTGCTATAAGAATGCACTTACATTTCTTCTGTATTATCCAGTTTCTCTTAGGACCCCTTGGTTCATATCTTTTTATTGTATATTGCTGGTTGTTGTTACTACTATGTTTTGATTTAAACAATTAAAAAAAAAAAAGAATGCACTTACGTTTGTGACCACAGCAAGAATAGCTATTCCTTGCATGATTGGCTGCCATGCTCCTATGTCCTGAGCTTTTTGAGGAATCATACGCCTGAACTGTGTTGTTATCTTCCAGGCATCCACACGTATTTCCAGCAGATTGTTAATAAGAGCCAGGAGGGGTGCCAGGGGAAATGACGCCACAAATAAGGTCACAAATCCAAACTGTATAACTGTAAAAGAAAAACACAACATGCAGTGGGGATACATTAGCATTTTTCAGAGGTCAAAGCAGTGTATCCCTGTGGTTAATCACAGAACTGCTGCCCAAACATAAACATGGGCTGTTACATCCCAGAAATGCGGAACTACTGAGTATAGGCATTCTGCATCCCTCAAGGAAATAAAAAATTATGAAACAGAATCTGTGATACTAATCACTGCAGATTTTTTTGACACTTCCAAGTATCCTTTGGCCATACATTTATTTCTGGATGCAAGAAAGCAGCATTATATAATTTAGATGTTAGCATTTACATAAAAGCGAATATAGCTATCCTGACCATGAGCCAAAGCCTTACATGTGTAGGGCTCTCATCTTGTCAAGAAAATGCTCCGTGGGCTTGTTGGAATTCTCTGTTGTGCATGAGGAATATTCTGCTGGTGGTAAAGACAACTGCACTCATATAAGCTTAATCATGTTTCTCATCAGCATGTCTAATGTAATACATGCAACCCCAGGGAACTTCTTTGTGCACAATCTTTTAAAAAAATAAATAAGAAACTCAAGAAAAAATCTAGCCTTCCAACTTTTCACAAGTTTGTAAATGTTTATTTCTCCAGTCTTATTTATTTATTTTGCGGACTTAAACAAATGATTTTGGACTCAGATTATGCCATAAAACAAATTGCTGGCTTACCCATTTCAAGATACTCATAAAACAATCCAAGTTTGCCAATCGGTTGCAGGTGGTAGTCCTGCTCCCAGCGTGGGACAATCATTTCTGACCGAGCAGCGGTGCAACATCTTCCGATCAGATTCTTAAACCATCTATGAATTTGGATCATGCCAAGATTTAGTCTATCTTTTAAAGAGTGTGCTATCATAAATATTTTGTTCTCATCGAATGACAAGCAGGGGACTGCAAGACTCGTGGCGGGATCCCGTCTTTTTGTTCCCCCCTCCCTTACTGTGTAGATGAGGTAGACAAAGCCTTGCCAGTCAGCCCATCCACCAGCCCACAGAGCAGCCACCAATGGCTCCCTGACTCACACAGCAGTGGGGGCAGCTCTAACTACCCTGTCTCCCCACCATCACAGTGCCACTGCCTCCACCTGCCTGGCTCATTCAGCGGCAACTGCAGGTTCTTCAGAAGAATACCCCATATCTGAAGCTTGTCCAGTTCTTTGGGTCTGTTGAGAGAGCCAGCATGGTACTGTAGTTAAGAGTGGCAAACCCTGATCTGGAGAACTGGGTTTGATTCCCACTTCCTCCACATGAAGCCTGCTGGGTGACCTTGGGACAGTCATAGTTGCCTCAGAACTCTCTCAGCCCCACCTACCTCACAAGGTGCCTGTTGTGAGGAGAGGAAGGGAAAGGAGATTGTAAGCCACTCTGAGACTCCTTGAAATAGAGAAAAGCATAAAAACCAATTCTTCAGCTTCTTCTCATGAGGGCCAGGTTCAGATTAGATATACTGGATAGGTTTCACTGCTCACTTATGCAGTAAGGGTGTGTCTCACACCCAAGATCAAGACAAACTGAATATTATACACTGCTATCTTTTCTCTGACACTGTATTTTTAGATCAAAAATATCTACCAAGATTTTGAGTTTCAGGGGAAAACCATAGAATAAGGGAAGGAAGTAGCTTGACCTTTTCCTTTCTAGTTGTTTTTCCAAATTTCCCCCACACTCCTCTTTTACCTAGGAGCAGGGGTCATTTCGAGCAGGAGCTCAGGGGAGCTCAGCTCCGGGAGTTGGTGCCAGCCCCTCCCCCCCACTGCGGGGAATGCCTACTTGTGTCATGGCTGCAGGAAAATGACCCTGTCCCCTAGAAAGGTTCTTGTTCCTCCAACCAGTCTTCTGAAGGCTTCAGCCACCACTGAAGCTATCTTCCCAGTCCCCTCCCTCCCCCTTTCTTTCCTTCTGACATACTTCCGGTATGTCAGGTGGTTTAGCATATGCAAATAAGTTATGCTAATGAGTTATGCTAATGAGCTCCTGCACCTCTTTTTTTACGAAATGACCCCTGCCTAGGAGGAATAAAAACTACCTATCTTTCCCCTCTATAGGATGAAACACAGCTTGGGAGAGTGGTACAGCCAAAGAAGAAAGGATGAAGCAGCCCCAATCCTGTTTTCATTTTTAAAAGAAAATATCAGAATAAATATATATGTAACCGTGTTCAATGTATAGTTGGACCCTCAACACCACATAAATAGAGTAAATTAGAACCGTGGCATTTTATTCCCAAAAGGTAGAGTTTCAAACATCTTTATAAAAGTATGATTCTACAGTCGTTCTTTCTGAGTGGAAATATTCTTCCTCCTGTGTTTTGTGTCCCAGAGATTAAATTGCAAAATGTAATTTCAGAACTTACTGTGAATCAATACAATAAGCAAATACTCTAACAGCAATGATAGCACCTATCCTTTGCTCATTACAGGATAATTGTGAAATTCTGTGTAGATGAGGTAGACAAAGTTTTTTCCAGAGCAGTCAACAGGAAGTAAAGATCTTTTTCATGGTCTCTGTGCAGTCCCACACACGTGTGTATGACTGCACAGATGACCACTCGAAGACCATTTGCTCAGTACAGAGCAGCTGATTGTGAAAGTAATCAATCTGGCTCTGAAACATCTATATTGCACCAATTAATCCTATTTATTGTCTGTAGGGAGGCCAGTTGAACTGTTGTCCGAGAACATCTTAGCTGTTTTAAGCTTTCTCAGAATCCATTTATTTAATCAATTTTAAAATGTTTGCTTTATTTCCATGGCTTCTTATGCTTGCTCTTGACAAATAAATTCTTAGTAAGTACAAAAATGACAGACCAGAACATCTCTTAAAAGTTGATCTTAAGTGATATATTAAACATCTTTTATTTGCTATTAACCATGGTGACAACCTATTAATAGGCAAGGAAGACCCTCCCAATTAATTTTTTAAAAACTAAATGTTTTCTGCAAACATTTCCCCTGAGTTTGCTGAACTCTAAATCATAGCAGCAGCTGGCCTCATGGTGTAGATCTGCCCATCTGTACGGACTCCAGCTCTTGGCATATATATATATATATATATATATATATATATATATAATAACTTAAAAATGGTTTGACAACTGGTTTATCCATTTTGCACAAATGTATTTGTATAGATTAATGGTATAAACTCTTGCATGCCGCAATTGTGGAATGAAACTCCTATAAAATGAATATATGGATGAATGTTTAAAATAAGAAAATCTATAATATCCCAATAAGCTATTTACTATGTACTAATACCACACCTTTCAAAGAGGACAGAATGCAAACTCCCCAGGGCTGTTTGTGTGTGTGAGTGTGTAAAATAAATAAATAAAGCAGATTGAACAGACTAAAAAGCTGTATACCAATAGGCACCAACTAACTTTTCAGCAATATTTACTTACGGAAGAAGCACTTCTTGAATGTTATTCCAGATTGCTTTGCCTCCCATTACTATTGTCAGCTGTGTTGTAAGTTCAAGAAGACATCCACCTGGATCACACTAAGGATGAGATAGGCAGATGGTAGAAGGCTTTGTATTTTACAAGGAATTCACCCAGGGACTGTTCCTGACTAATGTTTTAATTGTTGTTTTATATGTTTGTATGTATTTTCACTCTGTTCTGAATTATTGTTATTATTTTTAGTATGTGTGTGTGTGCGCATGCATTTGTGTGCCTGGAAGTCATGGTGACTTCTGGCAACCCCTACTGGGGCTTGAACAGTTTCAGAGAGGTGGCTTGATTGCCTGCCTCTGCATCCTGGCCCTAGTATTCCTTGGAGGTCTTCCTTCCAAGTACTTGCCAGGGTCAGCCCTGCTTAGCTTCCAAGATCTGATGAGACTGAGCTTGCCTGGACTCCAAGTCAGGGCTGTTCTGAATTATTTTAATGGTGAATGTTTTTTTTGGTGGGGGGGGTTAAAATATTATTTTATTGTGTATATTTTAATTTGTTAGCTTCTTTAGTGGCCCTTGTGATGGCAAAAAGGTGGAATCTAAATTTTGTAAAATAAATAATTTTTTTAGGAGGTCTATGTGGCAAACTATTAAGCTTATGATTAAAAGCTTCCATGGATGAAAGGCATGTGCCACAGGGGGCTAGAGAGGGGAGTGAATTAGGTGAGACTGAGGGGGAAAAGCTAGCTGAATCTAGGTCTGTGTTTTTGTTTGTTTGTTTTTTGAACTGAGACAATTTCAAAGTCTTTTACAGTTTCAGAATATTAGCACAAAAAAAGAATGCAAAATTTTTCATAGCAGTATTGCCCCTTGCTGTATCCATAACATTGTGCAAGTAACATGATTAGAAATTATTCTAGTTAAATATTAGCAGCAGTCATTCAGACTATTTGCTTTCAATTAGTAATGGCAACCCCACCCTCACCAATCCGGAATGAACTCAAGTAGCAACATTTTGGGGGGGGGGGGGGATAAAATGCATAGTATTTCTAAACTGATTCTTAAGATGGCACATTTCCATGGATGGAAATGGCATGTTTCCAAAGACATGACTGGGTATCCAACAAAAACCCCACAGACTACCTTTGAATCTTGCATTGCTGCCTCTCCCCAAATTACTTACACCTCTAGTTATTGGGAAACACACGCACAATGAGCACTTCATTCATACCTCTTCGTTTCTATATTTTCCAAGCCAATAAACTGGGTCACCAGGGTAACCTACAAATTTACCCTTAAAAAATGCAATATAGAAGCATGAAGAATAATAGTTGACAAACTGGAATAAGAACATCTTCATGGTCAGGCTGTTTTCATAATCAGTCTGTGTCCTTGGTAGTTCTATAGTTTATGGAGTGAGAAAGAGAAATTATTAACCCAAGAACACCTTTGGAGACAAACACATATGCGTCATGCAACCCTGAATACAATTTACATCATTATAACATAGATTATTTAGAGTTGCCTAATATACTGTAGCTATTATGCTAATTCCATGACTATGTGTTACAGAAGGGAGGGGGTGATTTTTGCTCTTCTGCACATAAACAAGCAGCAATTCTCAATGCAAAAATGCCTCCAGCAGATTCAATACATAATAAACATAACATTTTGATGTGATGCCAATGAAAAAATATTTAAATACCACTACTTTAGATGCACCAAAATAGGACAGTTCATTTCGTATAAACGACCTGGATGGGAAGAAAACCAGCATGTTTTCAATCGTGTCTCTATTTACTAAGGAAAGAAAGCTTTAGAACCGTGGCCTTTTTCCTATTTATTTACAAAAAATGGCTATTCTAAACAATAGGTAGTGCAATTGAATGTGTTATGCAGTACTGATCCATTTTTATAAACCTGGAATTATTATAGTAATTTTCTGTGCTTTGTCAGTTTCGTAAATATATTGCCGTAAACAATTGATCTTTCATGCTGGCTACACCAGGATTTCTTAGGCATGGAGATGAATACCATATTTCTTTGATAACAGACACTCTGCATTTTAAAATGCTTAACAGTCATTGCAAGGAGCAGAAAATTCTCAGATACATGGTGGAGGTACTTCTATTTGCCAGCATTCCCATTTATAAGCATAAGATTTCATCAGGATTTTTTCACTGCAAATTTTATGTGTTGGGCTACTTGATAACCTTACCAAAGTCAGTAATCATGATTGCTATTTTCTCATAGATCATGTTCAGAATCATAATGATTATGAAGCTGATGACTGAAGCGGAGATTGAAGTTGCTGCCTGTGGAGTTAGATACTTCTGGATTGCTTCAGTCCCATTAATGTGCTTTGGGAGTGTTGCCGAAAACACCAGAAACACAGAGAGCCGGTACACAATTATGCCAATCACCGAGGCGATAATGAGCAAGATCTGAAGACAAAAAAGAACAAATATATTCTGAATTAACATACTATATGCACATACATGTCTTTTAAAACTGTTTATTTAATTTTTGTCTACGGGGAAAAAATTCAGATCACCACCCAAAATATCCATATTGTGGAAAAGGCACAATATGACTCAATAATGCTATGGCACTGTGAATGCAAACAATAAATTAAAAGTTTGGCAACTTGTCAGAAGCTTCATTGAACTATAGTGTGCTACAAGTGCATTGGTATGGTATGGTATGGTATGGTATGGTATGGTATGGTATGGTATGGTATGGTATGGTACAAGTGCATCTGAATACAGAAAACCTGACACAAGTCTGTCTATGGCTGCTTCCACTACAGAGTGTTTGGTCCCATTCTGAGACCAAACAGGAGCAAGGTTTTGTTTTTTACTGTCCACGTGACATTGTTCCCCAATTGTGCACCAATTATCTTTTCTGTCATCCTTGACAGACTCTTCTTTAAACCTGCTTTGCTACAATCCTTCCAGGAAGATTGTGGTCAAAGTAATTTTGCTCACCACATGGATGGGCACGTGCAGATTTCTGAATCTCCCTGCCCACATCAGTGCCATTTCCCCTTTGTATCCCCTCACGCCCGTCGCTCCCCCTTGCCACTGAGGGCCCCACCAAATGAAAACTGCGGGGGGCAACCTGTTTCAGGGGATAAGTTAGGGCAGAAGAAACCTGTTGACATTGTGACAACCCACTGGGAGTTCTGTCATTGGATACCATGTCATCACCACAGGTACAATGGTTTATTTAAAAACATTCTTGTTTAAAGCCAGCCAACATCTTCCTTAGCAATCAACCAAAATTACCTGTGTTCATTCTCTACTCTCAGATGCAGAATCTGTTCCTTGTTATCAGCAATGGATTTTAGCCCAAAAATGTGACCTAAAGCATATTTGGGTTAGTGGGAAAACTGATAGCCTATAGTAGGCCAAGCTCTGGGCGAATGTTATAGTAAAGCCTTTATTTTGCAAACTTGCTTCCTTGGATGCTCTACTGTCTTATGGGGTTTTTTTTCCACGGTTGGCTTGACTGCTTTTAACTTTTACTTTTAATTAAGGCAGCTACATGGAGAAGATTAAAGAGCTGTGAGCTTTGCTCTCTTAGCTTAAATGAAAAAGCCGAAGAAGGCCCATTCATCTGTGACATGATATTGAACCAAATGACCACAACAAATAAGAAAAAAAGAAGGAGGGGAAGTGGTTTGGTCTTCAGAACAACTCTCTTTGCTTTCATGGAACGCAACATGGAATTTAATCAAAACAGCAGCTAAAAGAAGCAAGAGACTAAATTCTCAAGCAAAGACCTGCAAGCATGAAACAAATTTGCCCAAGAACAGATTTGTATACACAAGAATCTGCTTTGCATAAGCAAATGGCAACTGAATAACAAGTTTATATGCACACACATTACATGCTGTTTTCTGACCCAGCCAGCACAAAAGGACTGTTGGCTTCAATGAGAAGCCTTTGATCAATGACAAATGTGTGTTTTCTACCATGTGACAGAAAGCCATTGCCATTTCTGGCTCCCTGGCATGTGTACTCCTATTAAACATGGTTGAAAACATTTTTCCCTTTACACACACATTACTGTTTATGTGTACACAGAAAACATTTTTAAAATACCTTGAAAATGTAACCAGAATCCAAGATATCAAGCTTAAAAAATGGATGTACAAGGTGTGTTAGAAGGATAAGGAGGAGATTCAGAAGGCAGGAAATCAAGCCAGAATCAGATGACACAAAGCCAGAAATAGAGCCATCAGGAGTGAGTCCAGCTGTACAAAGACATCTGGAGTTTCACACAAGACAGTGAAAGGAAATGGGACAAGAATAAGGAATTAGTCTGGACTAAGAAAAGGAGCAGTACTGTTTTAGAAGAAAAAAACTAAGACTTCTGCCCATCTAGCGCCATGTTACTCAGAAGTAACTCCTAGTGAATTCAGTGGAGCTTATTCCTTTGGGCATGTTTGGTTTTGCAGTCTTCAAGACAGGTGGTAACAAGGCACAAACCTCCCACTTAGTTGTACAGCCTCCCTAGGCTTTTTGGAGATGGTTCTCTCCCCCCCATGTGTTCAGGGAAATACACACACATCTAATGAAAAGCTTTAAGGATTAGTCTAAAAGCCCTTGTTTTGATGTTAAACTTCCCTTATGTTTTTTAAAGGTGATGGTTCATGTTCATTCAGAGAAAGTACAATCATGTGAAAGGACACAGAAATTGCCCTTCTTTCTTTCTTTTTTTTGCTCTTTACACTATCTCTAATGCTAATGAAATTAAATAGACAATGAACATCAGTAGTGATTTTACCCAGAAAAGGACAGCACTTGTACAGAAGGTCATCCGTACACACTTTCCACAGGCTGTATATGGGACATGCTCTTCTTTCTGTGAAGAAAGTTCATTCAGAAAGGATTATTTGGAGGGCAGTTAAAATAGGCCCACATTCTCCAGTTAACTCACTTAGTACTTTTCAGTATTAGCAATGACAATTGGGTTTTCTGATCTGTTTCCAGCTTAGAATACTTTGTGTTTCATGTTTATCTACACAGATATTAATATCTCACTTTTCTGCCTTGTAGGAACCAAAATGGCTTACAGTGTTGTACTCTCCTTGATTTTATCCCAGTGACATTAGAGTTCAGAGGCTAGCTGTGCCATCCAAAGCAGAATCACACCCTTCTAAGTCCAGTGAAGACAGGATGGCACCATAAGTGAATAACGCGGCTGTATTGAGATATTATTTTTAAACCAGTGCCAAACTAGGGAAAGCATGAACTGAGCTTCTTGTCAGGCTTGTGTGTGTCTGATTTATCCTCCCTCTTTTCCTCTCCTTTCTGAGGTGGAGAATCCCAGAAGCTAACTCAAGTTATCTGAGCGTGGGTTAACCAAAGTCAGCCGCCCTCCCAGAATTCTAAACCACAGTTTACTTCAAGCTTAGACCACAAATTAGGGGAGAGGAACTAACTCTGGATAATCTGCACTATCTTAAGTTGTACATCATGGGTAACTAAAATTACTTTCTAACTGTGATTCTCTGCACAGGAGGGGTGGGGGATGAAGTGTACATGGTTTGATATCAGTTAGAAGTGATTTCTGAATGTAGCCTTACAATTAAGTTTCACATACAAAGAGCTAGGATCCAAAGAATTATGTCTCTAACTTGGTGTGACCAATAGTGATTTAGGTTTGAGCATCTGAAGCATCAGCTGGTTGTACATGTGGCAAATCACTTTGGAACCTGTGGTGATCTTCAAAAGCACTTTGTGATATGGCACAGAGACCTGCTACTTAAAGAAAAAAGTAAAAAAACCCACTGGGCATTCATACCCAAACACTTGGGTATACCTAAAGTGGCTCTTTGGATCCTAGAGGTAGATGCTTGCGTTTTGTAATGTGAGAATGGATGTGCATGCTTGGTTTCTTAAACCAATACCAGTGCCTGAAAGCAGGACTGGGCATCAGAACAGATACTCAACACATGAAACTACCTTATACTGATCAAACCACTGGTCCATCAAGGTCAGTATTTTCTACCCAGACTGACAGTGGCTCTCCAGGATCTCAGGGAGAGATCTTTCTTATAATCTATTACCTCAGGGGTGGGCAAATGGCGGCCCGGGGGCCACATGCGGCCCGCCACAGAGTTTTTTGCAGTCCGCCAAGACAGTTGGCCACTGTCAGCACCTGAGGAGCTGCAGCTTGAACTTATTGACATGCAGTCAGATCACACTGTGAAAGAAATGTTTAATGCTGTGACACTAGTTGACTTTTACAAATCTTTGTCTGCTGAAAAGTTTCCATGTATGAAGAAATTTGCTGGGAAAATGTTCTCTGTATTTGGGTCTACATATATTTGTCAGCAAAGTTTTTCTTGCATGAAGATCAACAAGAGTAAATATAGACATTCACAGACCCTTGACAGACATTAACTTGCAGGCTGTGATGAGAATCTCAACAAGCAATCTCACTCCTGATTTCAAAAAAAATTGTAGAAAAGTGTGATAGGGTACATTTGTCTCATTAAACTGATTCTAAAATTAAATGTGCTTGCAGCTATAGATGATACGAAATTAGCACAATAAATTGAATAAAACTACCACTATTTTATTTAATTTATATTTATGGATTTTTATGATACAGTTTATACCTTTTCTGAAATGCAAAGTTAACTAATGAATGCAATCATTTTAAAAGGTGCGGCCCTCCACTAACCTCTGCTCCCGCAAAGTGGCCCCCGAGCCAAAACAATTGCCCACCCCTGTATTACCTGATCCTTTCAGTTACAGAAGCTGGGAATTGAACCTGAGACCTTCTGCATACCAAGCAGATACCCTAGCACTTTGCCACGACCATTCCTCAGACACTTGCAATGCAATCCTAAACAGATTTTAAACCTTTTAAATCCATTTAAGTCAATAGGCTCAAAAGGGTGCAATTCTGTTAAGAATTACACTCATAAGCAATAATTACACATTACAAAATATAGTGGGCCATTTCACACAGCCAATATGTTCCGTTTCAGGAACACTTCAGTAACAGTTTCTGTCAGGCATTTCATACAGAACCGTATTAGTACCGTAACGGAACATATTGGCCATTTCAGACAGAAGCGTTAGGGAAGCGTTCCTGAGCCAGTTTACCTTGAAACCTCCTCCCAAGCATTCTTTAGTTCTTGTACCGGTTCTGAAGCGCTGCAGAGGGTGCTGTGTGAAATGCCCCTGAAGGGCTTTCTTTGATCAGGAGTGTTTTCGCGCCTCTTTTCACCCATGCGGGCGATCTCTGTGATTTTTTTTAAGAGGCTGAGTCTTAAAAAGCCGTGTGTTTGTGTGTGTTTGTATGTGTGTGTGTGTTTGTATGTATGTGTTTGTGTGTGTGGGGTTTTTTTGTGTTTGTGTGTGTGTGTGTGTGAGAGAGATATCCAGGCTGAGTCTTAAAATGTGGGGGGGGGGGGTGAGAGAGAGAGATCAAGGTCCAGGCTGAGTCTTAAAATGCTGTGTGTGTGTGCGTGTGGTGAAAAGAGGCTTGAAAAGAAAGCGGCAGTCTGAAATGGCAAACTGCTTTGAAGACGGCTCCAAAACGGTAGGGAAAGGGCTGTCTGAAATGGCTGTCACTATACCGGTTTATTCCAAGCCGGTTCAGTAACATTTTTAAAGGTGTAGTGTGAAATTCCCCAGTGTCTTCATATAAAGTTGAGAACGTCTTATGTATTAAATTATGTAAGAAGTTCTTAAACCCAAGTCTAGCCATGATTATTTGGAAAGAAATCTCATTTATCTCAAAAGGAATTTCTTCTAAATAAGTATTCTTAGGACTACAGCCATAGTTCATACAATATTTTTAATGGGGCTTGTAGACCAGAAGTGACAGGCACTATAAGTTTATGTCAAAGAAAATGTTCTCAAATTGAAATGACTATAGAACAATCCCTTCTACAGTATTCACATGAACGAAAGAGTGAAAATAAGACAATGTCAAAAATTTTCTACTAATGTTAGATATAATGTAGCACAACATGCAGGCAAATTTAGAACAACTGCTTTAAGTGGAAAGTCCATTACAACCAATGTATAATAAGGAATCAGATATCTGATCATCATAGTGGGACCTGAAAGGTGTTTTCTTGTAGGTGACATTGAAATACAAGATGATCCTGGAGGTCCCCTCCAACTCTATTATTGTATGATTCTATGTCTGCTTGCTATGAAAGAATTAGCAACAAAGAAAACAAATCTATTTTTTTCACAAATAGCTGTATCAAGTTTAATAAGAATATTGCGGGATACAATGCAAAATGTTCTTCAACAGCATTTTTGCATCCACCAAGTTCATGAAGATGAGAGTGTTCAAATTAATTGCCAACTTCTGGCTTGCAAGAGTTTTCCAGTGCAGCCTTCAGCACTGAACAAGTTACCCACCCGTGATTAAGTGTATTGTGATTGGACTGGCTATGGAATGACACAGATAAAGGGAGCTCAGAGGGCTTTGTTTTCCCCCCCACTGTGCCAACTTTTGATCATGTGATATGCTCTCCAGTTATAAAATGATTACAGCAATTATTATGCCAGTTCTGGTATATGTTATGAAGACAGCTGACTTCCAGTTCTGTAAGGAATATGTTCATTTTAACTCTAGCAAATACGAATCAATCAGTTTCAGATGGGGGCTATGGGAAGGCATGTAACCAACTACCTTCCACTTTGTGTTCCACCGTATAAATTGCAGTCTGCTAGGGCATGTGTCCTTTGAGCCTGAAATTATAGTTCGTGAGCCTTATTTATTGGCTGTAAGACTTCACTTTTGGAATGGCCTTTCCTCCTGGGATAAAACCTAATTTCAATATGAAAAAATGTATTATGTCATTAACTGTTCTATCAGTTTTTGTCTTTTCTCATAGCTATATTATAGTGATTTAAAAATATATACTACTCAGGAACGGCAATTCTTTCTTTCTTTTCTTTTTACAGAATTGCCTATATCTAACTGAAAGATTTATTCACATCACTCCATGCTTGCAGCAAGAGTGTGAGACTGGACTTCACACAGTTTCCCCTTCTTGTTGCAGCATCCCATGTTGTTCTGGGGGGGTCTCCTGATAATCATCACCAGCTATTCTGAGGGTGCAGGGGAAGGCGCTAAAAATCACTTCCCTGAATTCCCACTCATTCGGACATCTTGAGTGCAACCTTGATACTCACCTTACTAACTGATATCACTTACAGTGGAATCCCAAACAGAGATATATCCATTTAAGTCTGTTGATTTCAACGGACTTAACAGGGTGTATCTCTGCTTAGGATAGCACTATCTGTAATGGCTCTTCCAGACATTCTTATTTTATATCTTATGCCTGAGTCCTAAAGTTGCTCAAGACTGAGAATGGATCAAGGGAACTGGTATGCAGTGAACTGTAAGCAGCTACTTTGGAACAAGATATGCCCAAGGTGAGAGACTGGGTGATCAGATTTCATGTTTTTTTCCTTCAAGGTAGCTGGAGGAGTGGATAAGAGGAGAAACTGGGTTACAGAAACAGTGCTGGGAAAGGCAGGGATGCTTAGCCCTCTCTCCACACACACTTTTCTTGACTGAAACCCCCCCCCTTGCTATTTGATCTGCTGGGAAAACATATAAAGGACCTGTATGTTGCCTGTAGAACAAATGGCAACTTTGAGAGGTAGTTTTTAGGAGGGGGGGATGGTATGGGACAAAGATCAAACACTCACCTTCCCAGTTGGATCTGACTCCCTGCTCCACCCCCTTGCCAGCTGCTTTGGCCTTAAAACAGCTTCTGGGGTTGATCACAGATATCCCAGTGTCTATTTGGCCTTCAGATCCTTTCACCCAAGAGGGGAATTTGTATATGCAAAACATGGGACTCTGTGGCCAAGCTACAGCCTGGCTCCTTTCTCCTCTTATGTTTGTATCACAGGTGCTACTCAAGGTATTTGGTTCTGCCCACTGATACCTCATTTGTCTGATTTGAAAGTTTATTTACAAATATACATCACCTGTGTGATCTCGTTCACTACAATGTGATGGCATCTTGCCTCATACTCTGGGCGTACTTGCTCTTCTTGCTCTAAGAACTCCACCGTGTCCCATTCATATTCCAATTCAGCCTGCCGTCGTTTCCAAAATTCTAGAAATAAAGTAACTGAAGGAAAAACATGGTGGAGTTGTAGCAAGATTATTGTTTATCTATGTTAACTATTTTCTGTTCTGAATACAGAGAGGGTTGTAAGTCCAAATACTTCTTAAGTATATGTTTCCAAACCGCATTTTTGCAGAAAGACTGAAACTGTAATCACATGTGATAATAAGTCAGAAATCAGGAAACAAGTAACACTGTAGTAAATTTTATGAGCCTGATATAAATGTAATGCTCCAGACCCAATAACCATGGTCAGGGATCAGGACCAGACCACGGAATGGCCCAAGCCTCTCTACTTTCTGGCACGACTTCTCCTCCCTGCTGGTCTTAATGAAGGTTACAGCTTTTGTTGGCACTTCTGAATTACGGTTAAAGCAAACTTTTTTAATCAGGTCATAGCCAACTTATGGTGACCCCATGGGGTTTTTAAGGCAAGCGATGTTCAGAGTTGATTTGCTATTGCCTGCCTCTGCATAGCAACCCTTGCATCCCTTGATGGTCTCCCAGCCAAATACTGCCCAGAGCTGACCCTCTTAGCTTCCAAGATCTGATGAGATTGGGCTATCCTGGGCTATCCAGGTAAGGGCAAAGTTACCTGGTTATCTTTTAATCATGATTTGAAACCAGGATTCCACGGTTGTCAAGAGCATGCTATCTGTTCTAAAACAGTAGTTGCTAAAATAACAGAAGCTTGTGAAAACTTGGTTATTGCGAGTCCCTACAATCAATGAAAATGTTCAACAACACAGACCAGAGTTAATATGCTGTTTAGTGCCAGGAAGCATAGTTAGGTAGTTTGTTGATGCATGACATGACTCAAAGCTGTTTGACCATGTCATGCATCCATTATCAATATTTACATTATGATTATTAATAAATATTTGGAATTGTGCAGCACTGGTCTAGTTCCGTAAATCATTTCAAAGCCTTTAGATTATATATTTTTTTGGGGGGGGGGAGAACTGTTTGTGTCCATTTTAAAGTTAAGTATTAGTGGATTAAACATATTTAATTATAAAAACATGTTACCAGTTTACAACGTATTATTTAAAATGTTACAACAGCACCTTTTTGTAGACTGTCCGTGATACAGTGTTAATGGCAATCTTTATGTCACACTTAGCGCAATTAAATTCCAGTAGAGCACTGATTTTAATCACCGGTGAGCAAGTACTATGATTAAAGCCAGTTAGTGACCTTGTAAATAGGATCAGTTAAGTGACATCAAATGCTTTCTGGGTAAACAACTTTACCTTGACCACTGCAAGCAGCATTAGTCAGTCACTGGGAACACTGTGATTAAGGAAACCTTTTTCTTACCACGAGATGTCCCTATTGCTTACAGTTGCTGCATGCCTAGCATATGAACTACTGAAATGAAGAAAGAAGGAATCATTACAAGAATTATCATTCCTGAAGCCTTTGATCTGTCTCCTAGCTGCTTCCTTTCTGCTGTTCTAGTTAGCTGCATGCAGGATTTTTTTTTTTTAATTGGAGTGGCCCTACCTTAGTATTGTTCCAAAGGCCTTTAAGCCACACTATTTAAAAGGGCCTTTGAGAGGGCAACTGATGCTTTTCAGGCTGGATAGCTGTCAGAGAATGATAGATTGGGTGGCTTTTTCTTGTATTTGTGCAAGTGTCATAACTTTTTAACTGTTTTGTTCAGTGTTTGTCTATGCTTGCCTTTGTATGTTTGTCTATGCTTGCCTTTGAATCACTGTGGACAATGGGAAAGGAAGGGTATAAATATATTTTCATTAGTAAAATAAATAGATACGACCCTCACACTTCTGCAATCTACTGCACATTCTAGATAACATGCAGAACACATTCATGATGAAATGTGATGTCTAAGTGTACAGAAACGTTGGGAATTTATATATTTTGGCCCTCCATGGTTTAAGTAGCACTCTACAGCCCCACTGCTGAAGCCATGCAGAGGAAATAACATATGAGATGAGATATTCATACCAACATCTTATCCTCTGAAAGCTCTACTCATAATTTTTCAAAAATATGTGCACATGAGAAACAATCTGACTGTGGATTCTCCATCTCATGCTCCAGGCCCCTCTTCCACTGCTGACGTGATATGCTGCTTGGTGTGGGAGATTTCAAAGTTATGCTCTGGGAGAAAATATACACCAGTTCCCAGTATCCCATCACACTCCACATAGCTGTTCACCAGGTGAAACCTGGCAGTTTCCTTATTTGGTTTTGGTAAAGTGTGCTCTGTTTCAGTTTGTTAAGGTTTTTGACTGCCATTGCTGACACTGTTTTACTGTGTACATAAGCAGTGGCATATAGATGTCCAACTGGCTATCTAGCACAATGACCTTGCAAATATCAACCCGGGGGGGGGTGCTCAATGGAGAATTTTCTCTGTCCTGACACCCATTAATACCCTTTTGCACAGCACTCACTTCTTTTGCACTCTAGTCTGCACTATAGGTACTGGCTGTAAAGAACTCCATGATCTTGCATCCAATCTTCCTTTGGCAGGAAGTCTGAAGGAGCAAACTCCTTGCTTCTGAGGGTCCCCTTGAAATACAGGCTAGCAAAGGCCCTCTTCCAAATGCCTGCTGTGTGAAATGTGGTCCATCTCCAGGGATGAAACACCTGAAATATTGTGTTTTAGATAACAAAAAACTGTGCTTTTACTTTTTTTTGCTTTGTTCTGTACAAGTTATCTTTTAGACTTCCCCAGTTGCTAACTGTGATGGACTGCACTTTTTAAAAGCTTAGAAGTGCTGTACAAACAGCTGAAGGACTATGAAGGTTAATTCTTCCTAGAAACAGACAGCCTGGAGTGACAGGTTGCTCCAAGCAATCTGGTTGGTTAACATCAGCTGAGCAGAGAGAGACTTTAGAGCTGAATGCTGAGGAGGAGAATTAATTCAGAATTCAGCCCTGACTGAGAGCAGTTTAACACAGACCGGAGAACTGCAGAAAGTTGGCAAGGATGAGTGGGTAGTTAGAGAGAGACTCTCATTTAGGCAAAGGAAACGGGATAGATCTTCCAGAGAGAGAAGGAATTTCCCTACTCAGTCTAAACAGGTTGATAGCTCTGAAGAGTACAGAGATCCCTGGTCTGGGGTTGTTAAATACTGCCTTTATTTATTTATTAGATTGATAGCCTGCCTCACCTTGTAGAACAGGGCTCAGAGTGGGTAAAGGGACCATGGTCTCTTTAAATGCCTTCTCATCCAAGCCCCGCAGCAGTGATAGCTGTGCAACTCAGTGAGTGATCGAATCTATATGGACCAACAATTCTATGGGGACCTATCTATTAATTCTGTGGGGACCTAATGGAGCTGAAAAAGTTTGGATTTTCTGAAAAGAATTCCGAATCCCAATGCCAACTGGGATTTGGGAATATCAGAAAATATCGATATGATTCAGGTTCAGTGTACCCAAACCCAAAAAATATGATTCCCCCCGCACCCCTAATACTGAAGTGTTTGGGGAAAATATTGCAACAAAAGCCTCTCAGCATAAAGATAAGTCACTGTGAAAAGCTTAAGGAATTATCATTAGCCTGGACATAAGAACTAAAGTCTGTGCATGTACTGATTTTACCTGTTACCTGTACTGAGTTACCACAGAAATTTTACCCCTGATTTCACCTGACCTTTCCCCTCTATGGTGAATAAAATATTTTGTTAATTAAGAATAGTAAAAAGTGCCATTTAAGTTGTATAAGTTAAAGGGCACTCCCATTCCTTCCCTCAAATTCCTGGGCAGACCAAACAGCCAAAATATTATACTGTGACAGGGTGGGATAGCCAGAATGCTTCATAAAAGAAGAAAACAGATAACTAGGGCAGCTCAGTCACAAAAGGGAAAGAAAAACAGAGGGAAAATCTTGTCTCTGAGAGGAGGGAAATGAATGGGGGTGTCATACTAGCTTATTTGACTGTAGAATACAATGTTTTTGTTCAATTCGTTAATTCTGAGAGGTTCTCCATAATTTTTCTGAATTTACTTAATTTTACTTAAAATATTTATATGCTTGCCTTTCTCCTGTCATTCAAGCACACTACCAAATACAGAAGTTTCCAGCTGTTTTTATGGTCTGTTTCTAGCCCGTGGAGTGTTTCATGAATATCATTTTAGGCTGCTGAATGCTATTTTATGATGCTTTTATGATCCTAGCTTGTTTTATTATTAATATTTTTATGTTGTTGTTTCATAATTTCATTATATGGTTTTTACTTAGTGAATTTTTGTCAAGCAAATCTCTACAGAGATGCATATGAATTATATC
Organism: Lepidodactylus listeri; assembly: GCA_029233225.1. Lineage (NCBI taxonomy): Eukaryota > Metazoa > Chordata > Lepidosauria > Squamata > Gekkonidae > Lepidodactylus > Lepidodactylus listeri. The sequence goes on from JARCFY010000008.1 coordinate 71,604,677, forward strand.
ATGGATTCATAATATAACAGAATATGTATAATGGAATATGTTATAAACATAGATACATTTTGAAATCAACATCAGTGCTTGGAATTGGATTAATTAAATGAAACTCCATTAATAATAATATATATGAAATTAGCTTACCCCATACTCCCATGAATACTGCAAACACTAGTGTTCCAAAGCTATCAAATATACACAGCTTCTGGAAATATTAAGAAAAAAACTGCTTAAAATATAAAGCTGAATTATTTTTCCACACTGGAAGAGAACAAACTCTTTTATCATTGTTGTACACAATCACACTAATTTCATTAGTTCAGTGCAAGCATGGGGGATCAATTGATACAATTTAGCAGTTTCAGTGACTTAAGGGTTCAGACAGCACAGGCCTGCCACAAGACTGTTAGGATTATATGGTCTTTTTACATCCTTTAGAAGTAAAATAAGCATTTTAATTCATGATTCATAAAGTCATATGTATGAAAAGGCACTGCATGTGCAGGTGTGTTGCAAGTTTATACTGGGCCTAAAGAAATTTTTCCTTATGCCATACAAATGGTTGCAGTGGAGCATTAGTTTATTAATAAAAATATTAACATACTGCTTATACTCACCGCAGTTTCATGCTTTACATATATCATAAACATTCAAACCAACAACAATAAATAAAAAATCTATTGTTAACTTTGTATACATCACTGCAGGTTGTGGACTCACAATTCCCACACCAGTGTCAAACCAATGGTCAGTCTCATCAGCTTGCAGCACTGACTAGCAGTTGGGATAGTTCTCAACATGGACTTCCTCTTTCTGTCTCCTTCATATGGAGCTGATCAGCAGATGACACTGACCATCTGTTAGCTGGGATTCCAAAAGGTGTCATCAGATGGCTGTGTACAACCTTCTGCTATATGAGAAGACCTGAAAGGGCTTTGAGTTTTAAGGTGCAAGAAACAGCTTTAGATTTCCAGTATTTCCCTAAGTTTTACGAAACAGAACCCCCCCCCCCCCCCAAAAAAAAGCAACTCCCTCACAGCAGAAAATAACCAAGTGGGCTGTACATAGAATTAAAGAAGGCACAACAACAATTTTTAAGCCGCCTGACTACCTCAAGAAGCAAGGCAGTATTTCAGTATTTTCAGTATTAGGAATATTCTGCACATATATTAAAACAAAGAAAACAAAAAAGCCCAAGTAAATATATGAACTGCCTCAGAAAGGATCCAAATGACACATTTCTCCATGTGATGGCAGCAGATTGGGATTGCATAAAATTAATGTCAGAGATCAGCAGTGCCAGATGTTGCACTCATCATATGAACAAAGGATCAAGACATTCATCAGAGGAAGAAAAAACACAGTGTGATAAGCATATCACAAAATAAGCATAATAACTTTATGTCTGGTTAGTCAAATGGTTTTAGAGGATCAATGTTCCATCTGTTTAATATTTTTTATGCTGTTATTCATATGCGAATCTAACAATTAAGGGAAAGGATATGCTTCCTTAATGTTGCTTCCCATTTTAAGTAGAAGGAAGTATTTCTAGGGAACATCCAACTCTTCCTGTCTTTCTAGAGCTCATTCAGGACATGGCCCACAGGTATACATGAGATTAATTCAAGTTCGTAGAGTATCCATTTCACTGTGAGCCTAAAGAGTTGTGATGGGGGAGATCCTCATTGTCCACGCTTCCAGGAAAAAGCATGTGGGTGGGGAGTGAATGTTTTTCATACATAATGGAGTACATAGGTCAAGGGAGTGAAATCTGCACTTCCATTGTTGAAGCATTTTTTCTCCCAGCCAAGCTCATTTCAGGTACTGGAGATGTAGTGGGAGAAAAAAGGCTCAGAACAATGGAATGCAACAAAAGCAAGGTGCTGGAGGTGGTAGTGATGAGCTCTCCTTTTGGTGGAAAAGGCAGCTAAACCCTGGCTCCTCCCCAAGGCACTTGGGCAGGTCTTTTAAAAAGCCCAAATCTCCCACTGCTTCTTTACACATAAGCAGGTATGGATGAGAATGATATATGTAGCACAGGTGGTACATTGCTTTTGGCCCTCAGAATACTTCAGTATGCCAACTATTTAGCTGAGCACCCACATGAAGTACAGAAATGTATTTTAAAACATGGAGTGGGCTTGGCATGGAAAAATAATACTGGATGCTGAAGTTAAGTACTCAAGGAAGTTATGGGACAGGCCTATAGCTGAGGCAGTGGAAATCTATTTATCTTGGCCTTCTCCTCTCTGTATTGCTTGCTCTGCTTATTATGTACAATCTATTTGTCTCCATCTGCCCCATCAGTACTAATTGTCATCCATCTGCACACATGTAGGGAACTTACATAGGAGCAGTTAGACATGGAATAACTGGCTGATGCCATCAATTCTTTCAATTGTTATTGACGTTTTACTGTTGTCTAAGGCTTGGTCTGTAGTTTTAGAAGTTGGATCATGTATTTATTTTCTGTTGCAACCTGCCCTGAGCCTACCTGCGGGGTAGGGCAGGGTAGAAGCCCAATGACATAAATATTATTCAATTATTCAGTTCTGAATTCTGCACTTCTGCCCAGGAATAGCTGGAGATTAAAATTCTGGAAATTTTGAAGCCATAGGGGAAAAACAACAACAACAACAACGTTTGCCCAATTTTTTTTTGTATTTTCTTCTGGACCTTCAAATCTCTAGGAATAGCATTTTCTACACTGAAGGTTCCTTTGGCAACCATGCCTTATTGACTTCTCAATTTTTAACTAAGCAGATTTGTACAGATACACTATTTTATGCTCACTACTTTCCTGCTCAAACAGAAGCTGCGGGGCAAAGTTACGATGTTTAGTTTCCTTTGGATGACACTGCTGGTGTCTTAGAGAAATTTATTTACAAATACATAAGCAAAGCATGGGGACCCTGATCTGTTGGATAGGTGGCATAAAAATGTTTTAAATAAAATAGTATAAATAAACAATTGGAAGCAGCAAGGCATTCCTTCAGGGCAGCAAATCTGTTACTCCATATTTTCAAAGACAGAGCAAGACCCTGTACTTCAAAACATTTCACCTACAGCCAACTCACATCTATCTCTGTCCTGCTGTTTTACTGTGGTCTCACATTGAGAAGCTGCTCCTTCTGAAGGCTAAACCAGATAGAATGTGAAACCAAAGGGGTTTTTATTGCCATGGGCCTGATAAGTAAACAGCAGCAGCCATGTTCTTTTCCCTATCTCACTCAGCCTCTTGGAGAAGTTACTTGTCCTATTTAGGAAAACAAAAGTGACAATTGTTATCTGTATATTTTCCAGTGGTACAAACAGCAACTCTGGGGGCTGTTTCAGGTTAGGAAAGTGATCCTTTTCTCCGCATCCTCAGAATACCCCCCCTCCTCCGCAGCTGCTATTTAACAATACCTACTGCTTGGGAAATACACCTTGTCATTCTAAGCAAAGTTACACCCTTCTAAGCTAACTGATGTCAATAGGCTTAGAAGGGTACAACTTTGATTGAAATGGCTCTCTGAATCTCCTGAGTGTTCTTTCACTGCCAGTCAAAGCTCTCCTTGCAGTTCTTCTAGCTGGGCCCTCAGACATAATATGCCAAAAATCCTTTGAGGTCCAGCATCTACAGATGAATTATCCATTCTGAAGACTATCTACATTTAAAGGAACATCAGTTTTGTTTTGTGAAATCCTGGGCTGGATTCACACATTACTGGATCATTGCACAACAGCATTTGTTTGCAACTGTGTGAATAAGCCAATCCACTTGCAAATGCCCGCTATAGTGCAACAGCACAATATCCAATGATATGTCAGGTCAAACCTGGATTCTACTCAAGCATCTCTCTAGTGAAACCACAGTGAAAGATCCATTCATATTAATCAGACTACAAACGTACAGCGGCACCATAATAAGCCCACAGTATTATGCCTTTGAAAGAATTTTTAAAGAGAGATGAAGGGTCTTGCAGCACCTTTGAAACCATCATATTTATCATAGCGTAAGCTTTTATAGGCTCACTGTATCTGATGAAATGGCTCTAACCTCCAAAATCTTATGTTAACTGACCAGGGCCAAACCCTGCTTAGCTCCCAGTATCTGATGAGATCAGGCTAGCCTGGGCTATCCAAGTCACGACTACCCCCACTGTAATCTATGATATAGGACTTAATTCCCTTAAGCTCAAAGTTAAAGCTGTATTTCCATCTGCTGTAGGCGGTAAGGTTTTTACCTTGGATGATTCGCAGGTGATACTGAGGCTCCAGTATGTACATTCTTGATCGCACTGTGGGCACATGATAATGTTGCCACCTATGTTAGGGTCACATACCTCTTGGCTAAAAACAGAATGAATTCATCAAATAAATTGTGTAACTCAATGAACAAGTTGATACATTCACTGATCTTGTAAACTACCATTGTGACCATCTTCTCTTAGATTCCAGTTTACTGACACGTCCAAACCAAAACAGATGTAATGGTGTAAGTGAACATGTACTTATTTATTCATGCTTTATGTGCATGTACATGTAAAGGCCTGATGGCCTTTTTCTACCATTGGGTGGGGAGATAGTTAAACACTCCTTCACTTGGTGTTTCTCCTCTCCAGGTAACATGTATCCCCCAGTGGCCTTTTTCCCTGGAGGAGAGTTCTAAATGCTTGCTTGGCCTCAGATATATGGGACTGGATCCAGACTAAATTTTCTAGTGGCAGAAGGGAAGTTTCCTGTCCTCCTCCTTCCACTGCAGCCCACTCAACTCCACAAAATGCTGCTCCTAGGGGACTGGAGACCCAAGTGATAGCTTTAGGAGGGCCTCCAGCAGGATGAGAATTAGCAGAAATTGCCAGTTTAGTCTAGATCCAACCAACAGACTGGAATCTCTTATCTGCTATTATTTTTGCGCTGGCATTCTGAAACACCTTAAACATAGAGCATATCCATTTATTTCTTCTTTTGTATTAGTATTTATTTCATTCCCTTTGTCACTAGTTCTCAGGAAGTTTTGATTCATAAATCAAATAAATATTTATATTTTGCTATTCATTTTCACAACAGAATTCTCCATTGATTTTAGCAGGGAGTTGAATGCACAGTTGTTGATATCCCTGTGTGCATCTTTATGTAAAGAAAAGAGGATGAGTGAAAAATATTATGGCCTATGACTAGAGAAAAACTATAAAACACAGCAACAAGATTTAAGACGAGAAAAGGAGGTTTAAAGGCCCATCTAGACACGATGGATGGAAAGACATGTGTCTGCCCTCTTCATGTACAAAACAGGAAGTGGGAATCTCTTTTTTCACAAAAGGAAGTGCATCGGGGGGACCTCTTTCTTCTCACACCATATCTTGAATTGTACTACTGCTTGAAGCACTTTGACCTCTAGCCCAGGACATTTATGGTATCAGAGCTGAGCTGGGAATAAAGTGTTTCAATATTAACACTCCCCCCACACTTCAATATTAACACTGAACAAGTCAGAGGCAAGAATAAATATGTACATGTTCACCCCATTACATGTAGCTTAACACTCAGTTATCAATTCCTAGCCTTCCAAAGTCTATTAGAAACTTTCTAAACAGTCTGTAAAAAATATTGTAAAACAGCTACTTTAACACATGAGACTGCCTTATATTGAATTAGACTCTTGATCTATCAAGTTCAGTATTGTGTGCTCTGATTAGCAGCAGCTCCCCAAGGTCTTAGGTACAGGTCTTTCATACCACCTGCTTCCTGGTCCTTTTAGCTGGGGAGGCCAGGGATTGAACCTAGGACCTTCTGCATGCAAAACAGGTGCTCTTCCAAGGAGTCACAGGCTCTCCCCACTGTAAAGCTGGTCTAGCCACAGTAGTGTAAACTTCATGCTGGGCCATATGCACAGCTCCTAAGCAATTGATTTCAACTGCTCTTACCATTAAATTTCAGTAAAAAAACAAAGACACTCAAAAATAATCACAGAACATTTTAGAGACTATAGATAATGTAGGATGTGTATATGAACATGCATCTATTATCTCAGTACTTCTCTTTCATATAACATTAACATGAGCTGTTACAGGTTACCTCCACGTGCAGTTGTCCTTTGTAAAATACCCATACAAAAAGCATCCAAGTCCAACCACTGCTGCCAGGAGCAACATCTGAGTATAGAAACCCAGCCAAGCAAAGTAGATCCCAATTTTCTCTCCATAGTATTTCCTGTTGGTAAACACACATTCTTTGAAAATACAAAGAAGCTGTACTTCCCTTCATCCCAAACAGCTAAGGGGGAGGAATCCTGTTTCTGTTGCATGATAGCAAACTTATACAGACTATACATACCTACCTGATAAAATGTAAAGGCTGCAGTTTGAAAATATTTCGAGGATGGGCCCATTCTCTATACAGCAGGTACCGCTCATTGGGGCAGCTGGGATCTTGTGACTGGTGATTGAATCTGGACTGCAAAAGAGAAAGTTTCTATTATGGATCATTAAAGAGTCCCATTCTTCTTGAAAATACCACTCTCCTTTTGCTTTGGAACCTACTCATGTTCAGACTGTCCTGCTCAACCATTCATCACTGCCCTGGAAGCACCTGCAAACGGTGCCAAGAAATTACTTAAGGTTGGTCTACTCTACTTTTTATTATTATCTGCCTCAGTTGAGGTTTTTTTCATTGACACTAGCCTTGTACCTGGACCTGGACAGCTCAGGGCAGTGCTATCTCATCAGATCTCAGAAGCTAAGCAGGGTCAGCCCTGGTTAATACTTGGATGCAAACCACCCCTGAATGTCTCTTGACTTGAAAACCCCATGGGGTCACCATAAGTTGGCTGTGACTTGATGGCAAAGAGAAAGAGAGAGAGACTTGTGCAGACAATCCATCCCTTGGTTGACTGACTGCACATGGACAGAGAGCAGAGCATGAGTCCACTGGCTTCACTTCCAACCCTGCAGGATTGCTGAGTTGTACAGATAACTCAGCAATCATACAGAAGCTGCAAGTGGGGTCAGCGTACTCATGGCCTGCTCTCCCTCCATGAGAGATAAGTCAAAGCATGGACAGGTCATCTACACAGTGCTACTGCTATAATATTCAACAGCTGTCATATATTATTAGATGTCAAAAGGTGAAAGCACATGCAGTGTCTGATTCTGCACCACCTAGTGGAGAAGTACAGTTCTAAGCCAAATGGAGCATTCTTCGCCACCTTTGGGATTATAAAAGCAGTATTTGACAGCTCGCTGCATGAAAGAATCTTTCTCAAAGTAAGATGCAGTCCTCAAGGCCATCTCTCCAATAAGATACCAAGCCAGAGAGTATTTGTGTGTGTGTCTGTGTATCTTGTCCCCCTACAACCCCCAGCCTATGGCATGTGAGTTTTTTTTTGCCAGCGGTGGCACAGTGGAGCCAATGGCTTCAGAGATGCAAGGAGCAAAATTGCATCTCTGAGCAACAGAAAATGACAATGGAACCAAATTACAGCTCAGGAGATCCATTTCCAGAACGACATGAAGGTTACAAAATGGAGAATATAAAGCCTGAATTTCGCATTCTTTGTTTCAGACTTAAAAGGAAAGATAATCCTTTTGTTTCTTTGCTGCATTCACTTAGAAGATTAAAAGTAGGGTCTCATTCATTCTGAATAGTCTTCAGTGTTTAGAATCTTTCTGATTAATTTTCACGTCAAGACTAACATCTGAAGTAATTAGTGACCTTTGTCTTCCCTAAATGTTTTGTTTTATTGATTTTTTTCAAGCTCCATAGGGGAAAAAGTACACACTGAAGATTTTTGAAATTTTATTATGTGGAAAAGCTGATCTCGTGCAGTAACATTGCTGTGAATGTTTTTTTGGCAGGGACTGTTTAATTCCCTCTTACTATTCAGCCTAGACCATCAGACAAAAACTGTGTTTTTAATAATTATTTTTTTTAACTTCCAATCTCTACCAATCAAAATAGCGTAAAATATACAATCCTGTTTCATATATTTGGTTCATTTACCGCATTGCTGTCATTTCCTTTTCCACATTACACTTCACATCTTGTTTTTTTAAAAAGGATATTCTATACTGGATGCTCAACAAACAATACTTTGTTTTTGTCAATTTGTACACTATAAAGAATAATGTTGCTCCACAACAGTAGGTGGCAACATAGCTGGGCACAATCTAGTGCACAGTTAAAGGGACATAGCTAATATTTTCCTACTGACTTCTCTAGGGCCACCTGCATCAAAGTATTAAGGCTAGTAATTTTAATTTTCAAAAGAGCTGTCTTCAGACATTAGACTTACATCATGGAGAGGAAAAGCTGCTTTGTAGATCCCAGAATCCAGTAGCTTGTTGATGCCAAACTTTTTCACATTGTCTCTTACTGCATATTCCCCACGGCAAAGAATAAAATAAACCTGAAAATTACCAGAGTTCTTTGTTAAGAACAATGTAAACCTACAGGAGTTAGATCGTTGTAAACTCTGGAGTGAGATGTGATGTTGAAAAGGGGGTTGGAAATATGCATCATACAATCCTAGACTGACCATCTAGCAGAAACTCTAAATAATTCTTATCCGATAACATTACATTTGCTCATAGTGAGACAATGATTAAGCTATTGTGTAATAACTGCAACGATCACAGCAACAACATCTACATCTAAACATATCCTTCACTTTTATGTTTTTTAAAAGTCCTTCTGGTTCTCATGATTGTAGAGTAAGGCTAGAAAATATATGGACAGTGTTTGCTGAGAACTTAGGAACCAGAAATTACCAGCCAGTTACAAAGAATGTAAATGCATACAGCACTCTGCCCTCCTGTTGCTTCTGTCTCCCTACCTCACAAAGAATTAAATTATGTAAAATGCCTTGGACCCTTTGACCTATGCAGGAGGATATACCTTTTAAACAAATGTGTAAATATTAAAGGCTAAATAGCCTTCCTAAAGCCAATGGCCCGCAGTAACATGCATTTGCTTCAAAATCTCTCCCATAACCCATTTCAGCCCCTACTGCCAAATTCCAGAATGTGCAAAATTGCAAATATGTTATTTTCACAAAAAATAATGTTTGATTTCCGAATATGTAACTGCAAGCCTAAAAATCTGGATGATATATATGGCTACTAATAATATTCTCATGAACTCCAGCTATTATTGGCCAGATGGACTGACTGTGAGTTGGTGTGTAGTATAAAATTGGGGCTTTCATTGTCCTTCTGTCATCTGCACTACATCATCAGTGTTTACACTGTGATTACTTTGATCTGTTGTACAGATCAGGGAGCCAACTACTGGATGTACCCTGATGCTTTTTACTTGTGGGGCATCAGGTACCTCAAGGCCATGTTATATTTTTTTTCACTCAGGGAAGATGTCCTAGACAAATTTTGATTGTGCAGCCTTGAGAGCTCATGGTTACTGGCTGTAGTTACAATTTACTTTTTATCCTACCCTTCTTCCCTGAAGGTTACACGGCCCCTCCATTTCTCCTCACAGCTACAATGTGAAGTAGGTCAGGTGGCTAGCCTAAAGTCATTCTGCGAGCCCCAGACAGGTGGGGATTTAAACTTGAGACTCCCCAGTGCTAATACCCTAACTACTAATACCCCACCTACTATATCACATTTGTGTTCTTAAATGCTAGGAAATGTGCATCAGAGACAAAGTTGTCAGCGCCAATATCCATGAGCTCATGGTCCACATATTACGTTTGTTCTTCCATAGCAAAGGCCAGGAAAAGCTGTACAAATAAAAGAATAACACCCAGTGTCTGCATCCACTAACACATTTTTGACACAGTTTGATTATTTTTCTGCTCAAAATAAGATTAACACATTGCCCTAGAAAGTGATCCTAATATGAATGTTATTGAGACTCACTATCCGACTCCTTGTTGCTGGACTGAAGAATGTGCTTTTGTCCTGAATGTAAAAGTCTGACAAACGGTCGTTTTCAAATGGTGCCGTGAAAAACTCCTTCTCTGGTTTGATGATATTTTCATCCACACTGAAGAACCTAGTCATCCAGCTAAATGGAGAGTTTTGGGTTTTCAGGTCACTGGGCTGCAGAGGCAGATGGATGTGCATAATCTCTGCATATGTGCACAGCACTTCCCAAGGTGCATGCACTTTTACAAAGACTATCTTCTCATCTAAGACCTACAGTGAAAAGGTATTGATATATGTAAATACACTAAAGCAGATTTTTCATAACATTTTAAGTAATAAAACTATCTTATCTCTTAAATAACAATAAAGTACCTAAAAGCGCATATTGAGGAATAATCCACTAGTAAGTTCTCTTGCACAAACACCACTGGTCCATCCTGGTACATGACCAGTACCAGCAGCAGACTAAGAGCTCCTGCTGTTGCATGGGGAAAGAGGGACTCAGCACCTTTAGCGGAAGGCATCATGATGAAGGAAAGCAGGGACTTCACTGTCACTTCAGCACTCTGGAGCTGCACAGGCTACTGACTGAGTAGTAAAAAGGGGCCATGTCTCAGTGGAAGAGGATCTGCTTGGATGCAGAAGGCCCCAGGTTCAACCCTCAGATTCCCTAGTTAAATGGCTCAATTAGGAGGTGATACAAAAGACCTTTGCCTGAGACCCTGGAGAGTGTAAGTAGACAATACTGCCCTCAATGGACCCATGAGTCTGCTTCAATGTAAGACACTTCATGTGTTTATGTGTAGTTCCCAGTATGGCCAGGAGTCACAATATCAGTAACTCATGCCAGGTGCTGCTACCTGCTCAGCAGCTGTCAGCCTGCATAGCCGCTATGATTCTATGACTGCTCTGTGCTGCTTTCTTGTAGGGGCAATAAGCCTTTCCCCACTCTTAAAGCAGAGCTCAGAGACATAAACTGGTAGACTGATAGTGAACCACTGCACATGTCAGTGCTGGAAAGGTAATGATTAATTTCTAAGGTTCAAATGAGACATTATGGCTTTTAAGAGTCAGGTCCAGGTTCTACTGGCCTAAATCATGCTCCCCATAGCAATGCAGGAGCTGCAAGGAACTGCCTTTTAAAGAGCCATGGGGGCTCAATTCTGCTCAGGACCACAGGGTAGAGGTAAGAGGGGCTCCTCCCTCCCTCCCTCACAATTTTACTGAACTGTAAGGCCCAGTGGGTTATTTTGAAGCTGTAGTTGGGGAACCCAGACCCAAGTCTGGTTTGAGTCTTAATAAGGAGATGCCAAGTCAGGTTTGACTCTTAGTAAGGAGATGCCAGGAAACAATCAAGGTTTGAAGCAGCTTTGTGACATGAAAGCTTTTCTCTTCAGTCTTAGTTGAGAGCAACCCACTTGTGAAGACTCCTTGGTGACAGAACACTTAACAACTGGACACACTCAGAAATGTATTATTGTTTCAGGAATTAAGGCTGAGCCCTGGCTAAAGTAGAAAAAAAGAGACAAGATTTCAGAGGACAGACGCATATGTTAAAGAGTCAACTATAGTCTTGTTTCAAGGATGATAAATCTGCCAAGCATATCACAGAGTCATGTAAAACAACAACAAAACTACTTGATGAGTTTGTAAACTGACCTCTCCAAACAAGACTGCTGTTTCGAAAAATTTTCAAATGACAAACTGTTGTCCATCAATGAAACCAGCACAAACATAACATAAGGTATGATTACAAATATGACTCAACTGGATCTCAAGCCTGATTTGTACAGGATTTTGTATCAGTAGACAGTGTGGATTTGAGCACAGGTAATATACAGCTGATATTCATTGTTCACAGAATAAAACATTTGTGGATGCTGTAAATTGGGCCAGTTTGATAAGAGACCATTTTTCACTCTCTTGATCATGTTGCACTTCAATAATAAGAATGGATGGAATGTCAAAAGGCAGGCATGATTCTCATGCATAAATAAGCTACTGCACAATTTCCAACAGAGATTTAAAAGAAGGTAAAAAGACATTGGAGGATTATGGATGCTCAACCATATTAACTGATCTTAGTGAAAAAGTGCAGTCACCCTACAACAGCAGACACAGAATGAGCTTCTCAGATTGGGCACCTGCTCCTTCCGCTGCCTCTGCATTAGAAGAAGCAGACGATCAGATAACACTATGCTAAAAGCAATCTACACTATTTCTACTAAAAATAAATTAGTCCACATCTCAGGAAAACCACTCTGCGTGGGTTGCAATGTGGCACAGAGTTCTCATGAGTCAGCATTCCCTTTCAGGTAAGTAGAAGAAGCAGCTCCATTTTTTTAAAATGCATAAAGGGAACTGCACTTACCGACCTTGTTGCTTCCAGCTGCAAACCACGGGTTATCAAGTTAGACTCATATACTTCTCTTTTCCGCTGTTAAAATTGATTGAAAAAAACAGTAAACCTTTTCTTCCTGATTATTCGCATTCTTTAACAGCAATGCACATAAGCTGAAGCCATAGATCTTACAGCAAAAATAAAGAATGAAGTATTGTATCTGTTTACTTGTTGAGATCATTTTTGGATCACAAATCAAGTTGTGAAGATGTGCTCATAAAATATTCTACGTACAAACAAAAAATAATGTGTGCATTATATCAACACCCAGGAATCTAAGATTAGACTAACAAGATGACAAACATGAATTTGAGGAGCTTTTCAATTGTTGATGAACATATATTGGGAGCCCAGCAACTCTATCAGAAGTGCAGGATCCTCCCAGTATGCGTGACCACCATTATGTCCTCCTTAAAGGATTCTGGTATGTCTGTACTGAGGCTGCCTGAAAGCATGTGTGTTGCCCTTTTCAGATAAAACGGTGATTGCCTATATTGGAGAATTACATGTAGCACATTTATCCCATAAGCATGAGTGGAAAGGGCTCAGGTGACACACCCTTTATTCTCAAAAGCTAAAAGCAGATTACAGCATAAAGTAGAAAAAACAAATGAAGAAGAAATGCAAATGGGTGAGATCAACAACTGTTCGTACATATGTATTCTCTGTTGCAGCCTCCCACCTTATGAAATGGTCTGCTTGAGGAGGTCAGGAGGGCTCCCACATTTCTGGCATTCCATAAAACCGAATAATTCAGGAGGGCATTTTTATACAGGTAATAGGGCTACTGACAAGACTCACTGGAAAAGACAATAATGCTAGAAAACGCTGAAGGCAGCAAGAAAAGCAGAAGACCCAACATGTGACAGATTGATTCAATCAAGGAAGCCATGGCTTTCAGTTTGTAAGACTGTTAATGACAGGACGTTTTGGACATCATTAATTCATAGGGTCACCATACATTGCAACTTGATTGCACTTAACATGCACACAAAGCATAAAGGGCACAGATGTTTTATGGGATTGTATATTATTGGGTGGGGGAAGGCTTTACAAACAATCTCTCAGTTTGCCAATGAGTCAAACTTAATTTGAATTACTTTATTTGATTAGCAAGAATGAGTCAGTAAAAGGCTGTTTACTTAAGAAATCAGACTTTTCCAGATGCAGCTAGGCCGGAACTTCTCTAATCTGTCTCTCTTAGTAAATCTATAACACTTTGTTTTTTATCGTCTTCATACATATTGTGAGGGTTACAGCTGCATTAGAGTCTTACAATTGTATTACCGCTGAAGGGTTTTGCTTTCCCCATTGGTAGTTTAGTACTAAATCCAATTTGGTTACTAGGTAACAATCTACATTGAATGCTGAAGTTCCATTATTAGCAATCCAGATGAATTATTTGGCTCTATAAACCAGCTATGCGAGACTCAATATGGATTGGGATGGCAGCGCTCGGGGAAGGAGGGTTAAGTTTGTCCTGTATGCCATTTCCCTGCAAAGGATAATTATAACAGCTTTTTATAACAAACTACGTTTGATGGGAAAACCAGACAAAAAAGAAAGTTTTTTCTAAACAATTATGGGAGTGCCCTGAAGAATTTTTTAAAGAAACCACTTGAAAATACTGCCTTTTTAGCCATAATATTCTCAGCCTTGTTGCAGATCACTCCTACTCAATTTCTCTCCAACATACAGGTAGTAAAGGCACAAGAGTCCCTGTCAGAAAAAATATGGGAAGCCTACATAACTTTTTTTTAAAAAACAAGCAGCAAATGCCAAAGGCCACAAGCCACACATGGAAGCCTATGGGAATAATATCCCATGCCAAAGACATCCTGCCTATGGAAAGCAAGCAAGTCAGAGAGACAAGTTCTAGATATTTGCCTGACAGAAAATCCACCATATGCTGGCATGACATGGTCTTTTAAAATCATGACCTGGAAAACCTGCTTTGCCTCTCTTTTTCTTTTGTAACATCTGGCCTGAGTTCTGAGGAACTCGAACACCTGTACACTGTAATGTGTCATTAGGAATTGTGTTCTTGGCCTTTTGGCTCTTATTTTTGCACTGACATGGCTGTAAACAAAAGTTCTATCTAGCCTTCTTTCTGCCACGTGAAGTTTCCATGTGCAGAGGTTTTGCTTAGGGAGAGGGAAGAATGTGTATTCTGAAGAGTGTGGTTTACACATCTACATCTATCATGTGATTCTACATTGTGTGATTCTTCTGAATGTTCTAAAACTCAGGAAAGTAAAACAGGAGGAAGAAACAGACAGAGTGTTGTGGTTTAGACAGTTATGCATATTGTATAACATGTGAAGCTTCCTGCTACTATCTTTAGCTTTGATCATCTCTTTGCAGCCTGCGCTACTAAAAGAAACCAAGCAAAAGAAACCAAGTATCTTTCAACTCAATGGCTAGGTAAGACATCTTTTAACTCCAAGTAAATGAATGAGCAAAGGAAGAGAACAGCAAGTCGTATCTTCATTTGAGATTATGTAAATGATGACTCATCTTATACAGTTTTTAAAAAGTTAGCACACCTTTGGAAGCTGTGAGACATTTTGACTGAGAGAATCTAAAAATCACTGAAAACAGAAGCTTGGAAACATGCACCAAAGCAAAGCCTTGATCAATGGCTTAATAAAACAGAAAGCAATTCATACCTTTTGTTTTTTATTAAAGCTCCTCTTTCGATTTTCCTTTTTGCTCTCATCTTCATACACTAAAACAAAATCAATTCTTCTCTGACCATCATTAAAGAACAGGGATTCATGGTTCTGATTAAACTCTGCCTGTAAAAAAAGCATAATACCTTCAACATTATAATATCTGTCCATCAATTTTGGTCTGTCATAAATAAATTCCATGGAACTGAAATGAACAGTCAGTGAAATAACAAATAAATAGTAAATAAGGTAAGGACAAAAGGATGCTAGTTAAATGTTTAAGGGAAAAAAAACAGAGTACACTGTACCCATGCACCCCATACATAGCAGAATAACAGTGCAATACTAAACAGAGTTAGACTCTTTTAAGCCCACTAACCTGAATAGACTTAGAAGGGTGTAACTCAGCTTAGGATAGAACTGCAAATAATACACCAAAGCTAACTATATAAATATGTCATTATAGATCTTGGGAACAAATATTGGTGGACTGTTTCTTGAAGATTATTATGATGACCTCACCCTCTCCCCTCCCTGGCACGTAAGATTTTCCCTCTGTTTTTTTTCCTTCTTGGCTGAGCAGCCCCTTTATCTATTTTCTTCTTTTCTGGATGTTTATGGCTGCCCCACCCAATCACTTTATTGTATATTGATGCTCAAAATCTTACAACAAAGACTGTTACCATATATGGGTCATGAAATGCCAGATGTTCAAGCTGGATTCAGAAAAGGAACAGGCACTAGAGATCATATTGCAAATTTATATTGGTTACTGGAGCATACAGGTGAATTTCAGAAAGAAATCAGCTTGTGTCTCATTTTTTTTTAAATTCTTTTATTTATACATTTTCCAAGATATAACACTCATACTGTTATCATATATAAATGAAAGCATCCTCAAGAAACAAACTTATATTTCAGTAACCAAAAAAAAGGTAACTTAGAGCACGGTATGTTGACCATCAATACAGGTAAATTCATAACTTCATACTTAACCAACTATATAACTTGGACCATGAAGAATTTAGAAACTCATCCTTTTTATCTTTTAGAATCAAGGTAAGTTTATCCATCTCTGCTACTTCCAGTAGTTTCTGCACAAATTCACTTCTATCAGGTACTTTGTCTGATTTCCAATGTTTGGCATATATGATTCTTGCCGCTGTACATGCATGCAGAAACAATTTCCTATCGTCTTTATTACATGTCTCAGGTAAGATATTTAAAAGGAAGGTTTCAGTTTGAAAGGTAGGTTCACTCTAGTTATCTCAAAGAGCTGTTTCCGTATTGTTTTCCAATATTTACGTGCTTTCTCACAAAGCCACCACATGTGGAAATATGTACCAAGGGTTTTTTTACATTTCCAGCAAGAACTGTTTGAAGAGTGTGAGAATTTTGCTAATTTTACCGGTGTTAGATGCCATTTATAAAACATTTTATAAAGGTTCTCTTTGTATGAGGAGGATCTTGTTATTTTTATGTTGGTCTTCCAAATCCTGCACCATTTTTCCAATTCTATGTTGTAACCCAAATCTCTGGCCCAAGACACCATTGTGGGTTTGACCGTTTCTTCAACCATCTTATATTCCAAGAGAAAGTTATAAATTTTTTTTATACATTTTACCTCTGTGTTCAGCCAAATTTTGTCAAAACCTGAGGGTTCTTTATCAAATCCTTGTATCTTATCTAAGTTGAACTGGGATTGTAGTTGGTTCCTTTCCCACCAGGTCAATGAGATACTTTGGTTGGCTAGTGTTTGGTAGGATTTTAGATTATTGTCCTTATCCAGCAACTCTTGATATGTGTTTTTCTTTCCGTCTACTAGTAGGGTGGGCATGATGAATGCCTCCATAGGTGAGACCCAACATGGAATTTTAGCGTAAACAATAGATTTTACTTCATTCCAGATCTTTATAAGGGAACCTCTGATTATATGATGTTTAAAGTAATTTCTTTCTTGTCTGTACCAAAAAAAAGAATGCCATCCTAATGCTAAATCATGACCTTCTATAATTAATAATCTCCTGTCTTTTAAAATTCCCCAGTCTTTCATCCAAACCAATGCAGAGGCTTTATAATAAAGGTACCAATCTGGAAGCCCCAATCCACCCCTCTCCTGTTTGTCCTGCATATCTTTTAGCCTTATTCTGGGTTTTCTACCAGACCAAATAAAACATGCTATAGTTTTCCCTAGTTCTAAAAAGAATTTCTGATTTTTTAGGATAGGTAATACTTGGAACATAAATATTAATCTGGAAAGAATATTCATTTTAATCGTGGCTATACGACCCAGTAAGGAGAGTTGTAGACCCTTCCATTTTTCCAAATCGTTTTGTATTTCTTGTAAAAGTTTCTTATAATTGTTGTCGTATAAAGAGCTACATTTATTCGTTAAAGTAACACCCAGATATTTTACTTTGTTAGATATCACGAATCCAGTTTTATCTTTCAATGTGTTGATAACTTTGATCGGACAGTTCTTGGTAAGAATGTTCGATTTTAGTGAATTTATTTTAAGGCCTGCCACACTACCGAATTGAGATAAAGTATGTAATAATAAATCTATGGAATGTACTGGGTCTTCCAAAATAAACACCAAGTCGTCGGCAAAAGCCTGAAGCTTATACTGTTCCCCCCTTATACAGAGTCCTTTTATATCCTTTTCTTCACGAATGTTTTCGTTTAATGTTTCCAAGACAAAAATAAAGAGGAGGGGGGAGAGGGGACATCCCTGCCTCGTGCCCTTCTGGATTGGAAATTGCATCGTGTATTCCCCGTTGAAAGAGACTTTGGCCACCTGTTCGTCGTATATTGCCTCTACCATAGAATAAAAGGGTTCTCCACAATCCCATTGTCTTAATTGTGTTAACATAAATTCCCAACTCACATTGTCGAAAGCCTTCTCCGCATCAACGAAGAGAAGGGCCATTTGCTTTTCCGAGTGTTTTTCATAAAATTCTAAGACATTCAAAATAATTCTCATATTGTGTCTTATCTGTCTGGAGGGTAAAAAGCCAGCCTGATCACGATGTATTATTTGTATCAACACTCTTTTAAACCTGTCCGCTAAGACGTTGGCATAAATCTTGTAGTCGACATTGAGTAGTGAAATTGGACGGTAATTTTTGATATCTACGTTGGGAATTTGTTTTTTAGGGATCAATACAATTAGAGCTTCTTTCCAAGACTCGGGTACTCTCCTTTCCTCCTGTATATTATGTATTGTATTCATTAATGGCGTCACAACACAATCTATGAATTTCGAGTAAAATTCAATTGGAAGACCATCAGGCCCAGGAGCTTTACCTTTCTTGAGTCTCTTAATTGCCTCCATGATTTCATTGAGGGTAATTGGTTGGTTCAATATCTCTTTTTGTTCCTCTGAAAATTGTTTTTTTACGTATTTATTTAGGTAATCTTTAATCTTAGCTTTATCTTGTACCTCTTGTTTATATAGTTGCGAATAACATTTCTCAATAATTTTTTTGAGGTTTTCTGGCAAATAACATTCTATACCTTTGTCGTTAACGAGAGCTTTTATGTATCTATCAACCCTGTCTTTTTTTAATTTATACGCCTGTCAGGCTCCGCCTCCTGCCCCTGATCAGCGCCCCCTGTTGCCGTGGTCCCCTTTCGACTGAGGAGGCCCTGGGCAAGGTTGTGCTGGAAATGCGGAGAGATCGGGCCTCAGATATGGCATGGGGAGGGTTAAACGTCACCCAAGCTCCCTCTTGCCTCCAGGGGTCAAGTTCCTTATTAGCAGTTCACTCTCTCTCGCAACCGCTAGACTTGGCTCTCCCTGGCACATCCTCCTCGGCCCATCCATTCTCCTGCTTTTATTCCTGCAGCCCCTTCCCAGAGCTCCCCTCACCTGTACCCACCCCCAATCTCACCCTTGGCCCCGCCCCCGTTTATAACAGAAGACGCCGGGCAGCCCCGCCGGAAGCCTCGTGCCCCTCCCATCTGTGACTCCGCCGCTCCTGGGGTTGCACTCGTCGGCTCTCCCTCCTCAGGGACGTCGCCACGCCGTGCCCGGATCTGGGCGTTCCTCCTCCCGCCCCGCCAAGCCCCGATCAGCCCGTGCCGGGACCGAGCCACTCCCCAATGCCGCGGCCGCGCCGCGGGCCGCGAGGTGCCGCTCGTGCGTGAGCGGTAACGGGGCCTTTCCCTGTCGGCGCTCCCGCGCCGCGAGCCGGCGCGATGGCTTTGGGCGCGTCCCAGGAGGCAGCGGGGCCAGCTGGATTCGGAACGGCCCCGTCCGCTCCCGATGGTCGCGCTGGCGAGGTAGGTGCTCCTGCTGGGTTTGGGGGTGGCGGGGGTGGCGGCAAGTCCCGCGGGACGGGACAACGCCAGCCACCTGGAAATCTTATTTGCATTCTCAAAGAAAGACTGTTTTGTGTAATTTATTTTTTTTGCTATTTCTTCAGTAAGATAACTATTTAATGCATGTTGGTATTTCATTAATCTCATTTTAAAGAGCTCGTATGTGGGATTTTTCTTAAACTGAAGTTCATCTTTCTTAATATCCCCAACCAGGTTCAAGTATTTCTCTCTATTTTTCTTTTTCCACCAAATCTCTTCACTAATTAACCGGCCCCTCACAAAGGCCTTGAAGGCCTCCCTAAGTAGTCTAAGAGATTGGGGAGGTTCGCTTCCTTTTGCAGTCTTATTTCCATTCTTCCTCCTATCTAGTCTTCCATCTATAACAGTGTTGAAGTCTCCTATTATGCAAATTTCTTCCCCAGCGAACTTTGCCAATAACTCTCGTAGAGACTGATAGAATTTTTCTTGCCCTTGGCCTTTATTTGGTGCGTATATATTTACAAGTAGGGTTGATTTGATTTTCCTGAAGATCCTGACCACCACTATTCTACCATCTTTAGACTCATAAATTAATTCGGGCCGCAAGTAGGATTTGACATAGGTTACCACACCCCTCTTTTTCTTTTGACTATCAGATGATACAAATTTCTCACCTAATTTCTTATATTCTAATTTTTTTTTGTCATTTTCCCTAATATGGGTCTCCTGTAGACAGGCGACGTCTACTTTCAGTTTTACTAATTGTGTATAAATCTTCCTTCTTTTTTGTGGTGAGTTGAGTCCGTTAACATTTATAGAAATTATTTTAATTTTCTGTTTGGCCATGGTAGTTATTGCCGTTCCCTTTCCGCCCCTCCTTGCTATATTAAAGTCTAGTTGTTACCGCCAAAGGTATCCGTTTTTTGGGCCTATTACTTTTGTCTCCTATCTTTCCTTTGTCCTGGTCTAGAGTAAAGCATCCTTCTTCTTCTTCGTCATCACTCACATCAGTCTTTTTTAGGCCTAAATCATGACCATTTTTCTCAAGGAAGTCCTCTACTTTGAAAGTAGAGGTAAGGTTATATCTCCTACTTTTATATAAGAAGGAGACCCCCTCCGGGACTAACCATCTATATGAAATTTCGTTGTCTTTAAGTAGACCAATCAGAGTATGGTATTTGTGTCTTTTCTGTCTGATTCTCCAAGGGACCTCCCTGAGTACTGGTATCTCTGTTTCTTGGATCTTCAGAGGGTCGTCCCTAATGGCTTCTAAAATTTTGTCTCTTATGAATCTCTTGTAAAATTTTACATGTACCTCCCGTGGTACCTTATTTTTACGAGCGTAAGCTGAATTTCTCCTGAAAACTATCTCAATTTCAGTATTTATATCTGTAGCTATTTTTTGTCCTAAAAGTTCATTTAAGGCGGTCCCCATAATCTCTCTTATATTTTCATCCTTAGATTCCGGAATGTTTTGGAATCTGAGAGTATGGGCCGCCTTTTCCATTTCCAAAGTTATCAGGGAGTTTTCAACAATTTCATATTTGGATTTAATGTCAGAGATTTGTTGGTCAGTCATCTCAAATCTATTCTCAGTTGTCTCTTTAAAATTAGCTATTTCTTGTTTGTTTTCCACTATCTGGGTTTTAATTTCTTCCATCTGTGAAGACATCTTTTGAGTGAAAAGGTCTAGTTTACTCTGTAACGGTTCTATAGTTTTTGTTATCAATTCAGGCAAAGTATTTTGAACCATCTGGTTCATTGCTTCCATAATGTTTTCTTGTATTTGGTTACCTATTTCTTTAAAGCTTGATAACTCCATATTAGGAGTTATTGTTTTGGATTGACCAGTGGGAATACCCGATATAGAGTCTTTCCTACCCCCCGTGGCCATCTTGTCAACCAAAGAGAAGGAGGGGAAAAGGGGAAGGAAGAACAAGGACAAAAATCAAAAATAACAACTCTTGAGGGGGTCTATGCCAGTGAGAAATATCACTCATCCAAAGTCTCAGAACCTTCTCCAATATCTTGTGGCAGTGGTTCTTTGTTTATTATTTACTTGTTTTCTATTTTTATTAAATCACTATCTTATCCTGTCTTTTCTATCTTCATCTATGTACCGTTATACTACACTATCTATTACTACTCTAATCTATTCTACCCTATGTTACTCTATGTTACACTACCCTATGCTATTCACCTTACACTCTATCTTTATAGCTTATTCTATACTATCTATACCTGCCCCCCCCCAAAGCTAAACTATATTTCAACCTTCTATATACTATATGCTATGGACTCTGTATACTGCTAGGTTATTTTTCTAATTAAATTTTTAATTTTCTAAAATTTGTAGTTTACCCTTCTCTATTTTCAGTTATTGGACCTTAATACGCTCTATCAATTAGCCTCCTCTTAACAATTAGCCTCCTCTTAACAAACACTCTATTCCCACACACCCATAGTCATTATAAATCCTGGTGTCTTCCACTCGTCCTGTCTTTGGCCCAGGTATGAACTCAAACAAAGGTCTTTGAAGGGATGACGCCAGAGGTAAAAGCTCTGCTGCGCACCAACTCTCCCCCTTCAATATAGTCTATAATCTATACTATGAGTCTGTACTATGGGTGTTTCTGGGTATTTTCTCCAAGTCTCTTGCTCCTCTTCAAATCTTCCTTCTTCCTTCTTCTTCTTTCCACACGGGTGTAATTGGTGCTGAAAATAAACTTTAATCACACTGCAAAATTTAATACAGTTTCTACTCTTAAGTCCGTTGCCAGGCCAGAGTAGTCAATTTCCAATAGCTTTCCAAACGATTAGAACGGCCCCAGCCGATTCCAGCCGATCCCGACTCTCAAAACTCCTAGCCGCTTTTTGGAGCCCTCCTTTTGGCTCCTCCAGTGCTCGGTGCTCGGCTTGTAAGCCCTGGCGTCTTCCACGCGTCCCGTCGTTAGTCCATGTATACTTTCGAACAAAAATTAAGGAGAAAAGAAGAATAACAGCACACCGTCTCTAGGTCGTACAGTTGAGTTTAAGGTAAGCTTCCAAAGGTTTACCGGTACGCCGCTACTGTTCAATAAGGTCCTTGAACTCCTTGTCCCCCTCTTTCGCTTCAGCCCTGCCTCCAATACGGCACGGACCACCGCCCGTTCGGGGGGATGCGCTATGCCCGGGTCTCCCTACAAGAGTACCCGGCGGGGTTTAGTGAATTGCCACCACCAAGAAAGAGAGGAGAATACAGCAAAAGGGAGCGGAGAAACACCGAAGCCCCTGCTGTCGCCGCGACCGGAACCGGAACCAGCTTGTGTTTCATAAATTACAGCAAAGCTTTTAACTGTGTGGATCATGAAAAGTTATGGTTGGTTATAAGAGAAATGGATGCACCACAACATCTGACTGTTTTGTCTTGAGTCTGAGTGTTATAATATCTTGTAATTCAGCAATCTCCCATTCCAGCCTGTTTTTTAATTCCTTTGCAGTAAAACAGCTACACTGAGGTCCCCCATTGAGTGCCCTGGGAGGATGAAATGTTCTCCTACAAGTTTCTCAGTTTTGTGATTCTTGATGTCAGATTTGTGTCCATTTAACCTTTGGCATAGGGTTTTACCTGTTTGCGCTATGTAGAGAACTGAATGACATTGTTGGCATTTAATGGTGTCCACAATGTTAAAAGATGAACGAGTGAATAAGCCTGAGATGGTGTAGTTGATGTTGTTAGGTCCAGTGATTGTATTGCCTGGGTGCATGTGGTAGCAAAGTTGGCATCTGAGTTTATTGTAAGCTCTGGTACCAGTGTCCATGTCCATGTTCAATTAGATGTTGTATTATTGTGGCAAACACTGTCCTTCAGGGTAGCCATGAAGGAACTGGAAAAGATTCTTAAATGTAAGTATGTGTATCTGGGGACCGAGACAAAGATAATTCATACCGTAGTATTCCACATTACTATGTATGGGTGTGAAATTTGGAAAATGAAGAAAGTTGACAGGAAAAAAGTTGATTCATTTGAAATATGGTGTTGGAGGAGAGTTTTATGGATACCATGGACCAGGGGTCCGTTGGGGCCAGAGCAAGGCGGAGCGAAGCTCTGCCAGCTCAGGAGTGGCCACTAGGACAGCCATGGGCCGAATCAGATTCTCTGATCTGATTCAGCCTGCTGCCGAATTGCCGAAATTTGGCAGCAAATTTAAAAGCAACTGGAGGGGAGGGGGTTTGAGGGAGAGGCTCCAAACTTGCAGGGTAGCTGCTGGGACCTCTCCCCCAAATACCCACCAAGTTTCAAGAAGATTGGACCAGAGGGTCCAATTCTACGGGCCCCCAAACAGGTTGCCCCCATTCCCTCCATTGTTCTCTTATGGTAGAAAAAAAGGTAACATTTTCCCCCACCATAGAGAACAATGGAGGGGATGGGACAACCTGTTTGGGGGCCCATAGAATTTGACCCCGTGGTCCAATCTTCTTGAAACTTGGTGGATATTTCAAGGAGAGGCCCCAGCAGCTACCCTGCAAGTTTGGAGCCTCTCCCTCAAATCCCCTTTCCTCCAGCCCCTCCTATACCCTATGAGTTTTTGCCATTGATTTCAATGGCCCATAGGGTAAAATGGGGCTGAAACGGACATTCCCTTTCTGACACACTTCCAGTGATGTCAAGGGACGTGGCATATGCTAATGAGTTATGCTAATGAGTTATGCTAATGAGCTCCTGCAGCTTTTTTTCTATGAAAGGACCCCTGCCATGGACCTCCAAAAAGACAAGTGAGTGTGTTCTAGATGAATTCAAGCCTGTACTCTCCCTAGAAGCTAAAATGACTAAACTGAGGCTATTGTACTTTGGTCATATCATGAGAGGACCAGATTCACTGGAAAAGCCAGTGATGGTAGAAAAAGTTGAATGCAGCAGAAAAAGAGGAAGACCCAGTATGAGATGGATTGACTTAAAGAAAACCACAGCCCTCGGTTTGCAAAACCTGAGCAAGGATCTTAACAATAGGACATTTTGGAAGTCATTAGTTCATATGGTTGCCATAAGTTGAAAGCAGCTTGATAGCACTTAACACAGAAACAGGTTCATGGATGGGCCTCACTATGTCTTACTCCCCTTTTTGCAGAATTGCTCTCTGCCAATGCAGGGATGGGCAGCTATTTTATTTATTCATTATTTCTATTTATATCCCACCTTGCCGGACGAACTGGCTCAAGGTGGCGTACAGGCTATAAAAGTAATAAAACAATAAATACAAGTAGAATCACAGTGGCTGCTACCTGGCAGTGGCTGCTACCTGGGCCTCCATCGTTAAGGCAGCATCCAGGAGCACTCCCAAACTCCTGACCCTTGGCACTGGCACCAATGGCGCCCCATCAAAGGTCAGTAGTGGGATCCCTATCCCCGATCTGCTCCGACTCAGACACAGGACCTCTGTCTTCATTAGATTCAATTTCAATTGGCTTTGTCTAAGCCAGCCCGCCACATCCCAAAGCACCCATTCCAGGTCATCTGGGGGTAGCATCAGACTGACTGCCCAACAACAGATATCCCTGGGTGCCATGAGGATATTGATGGAACCCCAAGTCAAGTCAAGTCAAGCGTGTGCCCAGCCCAATGAGTGGTGTTCGTTATATATTGGGTGAGTCCTAGTGCCACCATGGATGACACCAGGTCCATCACTGGTGCAGAGACCACATCATCGGCATGGAATTGAAGTTGCCCAAGACTATCAGCCTAAGGTACTCCAATGCCCAGCTGGACACGACCTCCACCAGAGATAGCAGGCTGACAGCTGATGCATTAGGTGGCCAGTACACCAACCAGATAGCCAGACTCTCCCTGGCTTCCCACACTAGGCCCAAGCATTCAATGCCCACAAGCTTCAGTGGTGGGAGCACCCTGTAGGAGTAAGCCTCCTGAATGAATACCACCACTTCTCTCCCTGCCCCTCGATCCATGACTGGTGAAGGACTGCAAACCTGGGCAGAGCCAGCTGGGAGAGCAGTACTGTCTTCCCATCTCTCACCCAGATCTCGGACACGCATGCCAGGTCCGCTCCCTGCTCTTGCAGAAAATCCCAAAGGGTTGAGGTCTTATTATTTATGGACCTGGCATTGCACAACACCAATGTCAGAGGGGGGACCTTAATCCCTGCCCCACTGCCTGCCCCTCTCGGGATGGGATGCAGGCTGGAAGAGGGCCAAGCTTCTCTGTTTCTCCGCCTCCTTCCCCTGACTTCCTGCCTGGTCCCACTGCTATATTTTCCCCTCCCCAGGAGCACTGATATCCCTAGTTCACTTGCTGCCATTAAAGGTGGTATTTGCAGTGCCTTTGAGGTGCCTTTGCAGTGCCTCAGGCCAACCATAAGCATGGGCTTATAGGTGGAATATACCGTTGGAGAGCCACTCGTAGTAATCAGTAGTTCAGGCAGGGCAAAGGAAGTTCTCTGTTGTTCTTCAGGATAGCCACTGATGGGGTCTGAGGGAAGAGCAGGCCAACTGGGTCAAGTAGGTTGATAGCTGTATCCCCTTGCAAGGCTATTTCATTAATATGACTTTTCATTTTAAATTTCAAAGTTTCAAAATACTCAGTGCTTAAAGTGGTCCTAGACTGAAATTCCAGTCATAGATTCTGGTTGAAGGCATGATTGCCTTCAGTATTTCTGCCTGCATTGGCTTCGTAGAATTCAACCCATTAAATGTAATTGTATTTAATATATATTATGTGAAACTTCTTTCTACAAAGAACTATGCACTTTCTTTCCTTATAGGTAGGTACTAAGAACTGAAATCTTTTTACACTGTTAAGAAATCCAATCAGTTGTATGAAAGGATGGACTAATTTTATAAAATGCATTAAGTGAAGGGTGAAATGTAGTGATTTAAGAATCCATCACCACTCTCTTATATATACTGGAGGTAGCAAATTAGTTTATGTCTAAGCCTAGACAAAACCATACTCTTTCTTTCCCCTTTTCACTTCCTTTCTAATTAGGGCTTGTTGATGTGTAAAGTAATTTACACCAGTTGCTAATTACCTAGTCATTGTATGTTTATATGAATATGCTTTTGTGAAGGATTAGTTAATTAGCAACTGGAGGTATTGTAGGAAAACAGGCCATGTAATTTGTGAATAAAGCACCACATATTACCTACGGTTAACCTTAATAATTAACCAGCCATTAATCATCTTAAATAATTAAGATTAAAATGACAGTCATGTACTTTTACATGCCACAAATTTAGCCCACCCCAATACCTGATTGGTCTGTGTTGTGTATTTAATGCATTAAAAAAAACAGGATAGTTTGAGGGGAAGTTCACTCCAGAGGTTTATCAGTGGGGGGCTTTCAACACAGTTGTAAACAGAGTTACGGATTTGAAGTCAATGGCCTTAGAAAGGTGCAACTCTGTTTAGGATTGAACTATTAATTACCATGACAATCTTTGGCACAATGTATTTAATTTTTCTTTAAACAACTCTTGCATGCTAATGTGGAATTTATCAGGAAGTATGTGTCCTAATTTATACTATTGTCCTAATTTATATTCCCTTCAGTCATGAAAGGGTTAAGCTGAAGTTTCTGTAAGCTAATAATAGCAAGTTTAGTATAGAACCCCTTAGATGTAGGGTAGATTCTTCCCACCAAAAAGGGGGAGGTTTTATTCTTAATGAAGTGACTTTAAGATTGACTATTGGTTAATCAATATCTTGGAAATAGTTTGAACTAATCTGCAAGTACATAAGGGGTGGAGTTTTGGGGGGGAAACTTCCATTCCTTCCTTCTTAGGGTCAGACAAAACAAAGAAACACGATGCAGTAGATCAGAACTAGAAAGATGTTGTTTTCTTTTCATGTAATCCTTTCTCTAATTTTGAAGAAAACTTTTTCTTAGAAATTAAACACACACATGTGCTGCATTATTCCGCTGCACTTCATTTACTCTGCTAACTAGTCAACATTATGTTAAGAACATAAGAGAAGCCATGTTGGATCAGGCCAATGGCCCAATACTCTGTGTCACACAGTAGCCAACACCCAGTAGCCAACACAGCAGCCATCAAGAGGTCCACCAGTGGGGCCAGAACTTCAGAAGCCCTTTCACTGTTACGCCCCAAGCATCCAGAATACAGAGTATCACTACGCAGACATAGTATTCCATCTATACCTTCTTGGTAATAGCTACTCATGGACCTCTGCTTCATATATTTATCCAATCTCCTCTTGAAGCTGTCTATGCTCGTAGCCACCACCATTTCCTGTGGCAGTGAATTCCATGTGTTAATTACTCTTTGGGTGAAGAAGTAGTACCTTTTATGTGTTCTAAGCCTACTGCTCATCAATTTCATTGAGTGCCCACAAGTTCTTGTATTGTGAGAAAAGGAGAAAGGTACTTCTTTCTCTTCCTTCTCTATCCCATCCATAATTTTGTAAACCTTTATCATGTCACCCCTCAATTGTCATTTCTTCAAGCTAAAGGGCCCTAACCTTTCTTCATAAGTACAGCGTTCCATCCCCTTAATCATTTAGTTGCCCCTTTCAGCACCTTTTCCAATGCTATAATATCTTTTGTTGAGGTGCAGTGACCAGAACTGTATACCATCTTCCAAATGAGGGCACATCATAGATTTATACAGGGGCATCATGATACTGGCTGATTTGTTTTCAGTCCCCTTTCTAATAATCCCCACCGTAGCATTTCCCTTTTTTATTGCAGTCACAAACTAAGTCAACATCTTCTCTACCATGACTCCAAGATCTCTGTCCTGGTCAGTTACCGCCAATTCGGACCCCATCAACATCTATTTATAGTTAGGATTTTTGTCTCCAATGTGCATTACTTTGCACTTGCCCATGCTGAACCTCGTTTGTCACACTGACTCCCACTTGCCCAGTCTCAACAGATCTCTCTGGAGTGCCTCACAGTCCTTCCTGTTCTTACCACCCTGAACAACTTAGTGTCATATGCAAACTTAGCCACTTCACTGCTTACTCCTAACTCCAAATCATTAATGAACAAGTTAAAAAGAACCAGGCTTAGTACTGAGCCCTGTAGTACCCCACTGTTTACCACTGTCCACTGTGACAGTGTCCACTGTCCACAGTGCTCATTTATACTCACTCTCTGTTTCCTGTTAATTAACAGGTTTTTAATCAACTAGAAGACTTATCTTCTTATCTTATGACTACAGAGTTTACTTAAGCGCCTTTGATGAGGAACTTTATCAAAAGCTTTCTGGAAGTCTAGGTAAACAACATCTAGGTAACACTTGTCCATATATTTGTTCACTCCCTCAAAGAACTCTAAAAGGTTAGTGAGACAAGATCTTTCCTTACAGAATCCATGCTGATTCTTCCTCAATAGCTTTTGTTCATCAATATGCCTACTAATTCTATCTTTGATAACAGATTCCACCAACTTACTCGATATCGATGTTAGACTGACTGTCCTGTAATTTCCCAGATCTCCTCTGGAACCCTTTTGTTTAAAGATGAGGGTTACATTAGCTACCTTCCAGTCCTTGGGAATGGAGGCAGATTTTAATGATAGATTGCATATTTATGTCAGGAGATCCACAAATTCACATTTGAGTTCTTTCAGAACTCTTGGAAGTATGCCAACTGAGCCTGGTGATTTGTCAGTTTTTAATTTGTCTATCAATCATAGGACCTCCTCTCTCATCACTCAATCCAACTCCAGTCTTTCGACACCCCTCCTGAAATCAGCAGTTTTGGAGTGGGCAAACACCACCCATCTTCCACAGTGAAAACAGAAGCAAAAAAATGCATTCAGCTTCTCTACCACTTCCCTATCATTCTTTAGTAATCCTTTTACCTTGTGGTCATCCAAGAGGCCCACTGTCTCCCTGGCTGGTTTTCTACTATTAATGTATTTGAAAAAATTTTTCTTGTTGGTCTTTTTTTTTTTTTTTTGCAGTATGCTCCTCATAGTCCCTTTTTGCTGGTTTGACCACCAACATGCATTTTATTTGTCAAAGCATGTGGTCCCTTTTATTTACCTTACTTGGCTAGCCTTCCACTTCTTAAAGGAAATCTTCTTACCTTTTACTACCCCGTTCGCGGGGAGGGCGGGGTATAAATTGGAAAAACAAACAAACAAACAAATAAATAATACTTTGTTCATTAACCATGCAGGCCATTTTTTTATACCTATTTGTACCTTTCCTAACATGTGGTATATATTTTATCTGAGCCTCCAGTACTGTAGTTTTAAATAGTCTCCAAGCTTCCTGAAGGGATTTGACCTTCCTCGCCCTTCCTTTCAGCTTCTTCTTCACAAGTCTCCTCATTTTAGAGAGGTTACCCTTTCTAAAGTTAAATGTTTCTTTTTTGGGGCAACTCTCTATTTACATAAATGCTAAACTAAACAGCATTATGGTCACTGTTCCCAACCAGTGCTATCATGCTTATATCTCTCACCAGGTATTCAGCATTACTTAGGACCAAGTCCAGGATCGCTTCCCCCCTTCATAACTGCTTTTTTAAATCCCCAATTTAATAAATTTCCTACTTATGTAGATCTGTTTGTGGAAAGTCTGCTTACCCTTTTAGGGACATGGAGAGACTAATTCCCTGCCTTCCTCACCTGCTGCTAAACTCATCCTGCTGCTAAACGTGCCTGTTTATTTCCTTGTTCCAGACACTTTGTCACTACAGCTGGGACACTTCAGCACTGGAATGGGGCCTGCTACCTCAAAGAGCTAGGGTCTGCTTGTAGGAGCCCTAAATAAATAGCTTAGGCCAAACTTCCACACCCCACTAGAATAAATCACACTGATTGGGAGGAGGATGAGTGAGTCAGCCTCTGGTTGATTAACTATAGGTACTGCTGAAAGGGAGCTCCTCATACAAGAGCTCCTTTCCTTCCTCAGCTGCCTTTTACTTTAAATGCTAATTTAATTTTAAACTTTAATTTAGCCCTTCTAAGGGGACTGTAGCTGAATAGCCTCAGCAGTTACAGGCAGGATCTGTTTGTTTTCTTGTAAGAAAAAACCCCCACCCTTCTTTAAAGGATGTGAGAATTAGCTTAAAATGTTAGATTTAGTTTAAAATTGGACTCCCTGTTTTTTAAGCCCTAGCTGTATTTAAACCCTAGCTGCAGTTTGTTTTGTTATATGTCTTTTGTTTTCCTTTATCTGTTACAAAAACCTGCCTAAGGTTTAGCCTTACCTGAGAATTCACTATCCCTAGCCTCTGGAATTCATACTTTATAATACCTGTTTAAATGTATTTCATTTATTAGCTAAAATAATATACCACTTTTCACAAAGAAGTTCAAAATGGTAATCAAAAACTAAAATTATAAGATCATTTAAGTTTTCTGATACGCAATGTCATTAAAAAACTAAAAAAAAGGTAGAAAACAGTCAAGGGTGAAAATCAATTGAATCAATGATGTGTGGATCACAGTTTCAATTTCCAAATGCCATCTAAAATACATACATTTTTATCTGTTTGCAATTTTCTTTATTTCTGTATGTAATCTGAGACCAAAATGTGAAAGTACAAATTTCTATAAAGCTGAGGAAAGAGAGAAATCAGAAGCACACTACAGGTGGAAATGGGTGTTGAACCACTTTGCTTTCCCCACCAAACTGTTTCTTCCTAGGTAGTTTCTCTAGTATGAGTTAAATCAGATCTTGGAGAGCCACTGGGAGAAAAAATATCTGGGGCAGAGCAGTTTTGGGAGACAAATTATGGATTAGTGAAAATATTGCAGCTCTACTCCTGCCTATGCATGCTGTATTTTAACACTGCCCCCTCCACTGCTTTACCAGAAATGACCAGCAATCTGATACTGAGACACAGGTCTTCTGCCACATCTATTTTGTTCCTGAGAAACAGTATAAATTTCATTTGCAAAAAGAAAACCACTATTAATCCATCAGATAAAATGCTTCCACCCCAATATGACATATATGATGTGCTGCTTGCTGCCCACAAAGACTTCTCAGTACATTTCAATGGAAGGTACTATTTCTATAGTGACAAGTGCCTTCCATTAAATGTGTAGGAAATAATCTGCACAAGAACTCTTGTGCATGCATTGGAGTAGGCAAGGGGCTCTGGACCAGCATGCTGAATTTTACAGGAAAGCAAAGAATACTGTCAGGTGAAATACTACATACCCATTCTGGTGTATGAAGAGCTTGCTGGTTCAATGCCGTTCCATAGCTGGGGAAAACAGTTTGCTGCACTTCTTCTAATACTATAAAAAACACAAAAGAGTTGTTACAGTTAGTGATTACAGCCATCAACTGCTCTTCATCTGAGGGAGTAATCCTCCTCTTTGCATTTGTTTATGACCCTGTTGTATTGAAATTTGATCCTGTGGCTAAAAGAAATAATAATACACATTTATCTATGCCCATGACCTATACCCCTGTGATTATACATCTACCAACAGTACTGATATCACATTACCTATTGTGGCACTGTACTGGCAGAGGTATCACATTCTTATCCTGCTTTTCTTCCACCATGAATTGAAGGCACCTTAGGTTTACCAGGAGGTCTCTTATTGAGGCACAGATCACATCCAGACCAGCTTAGGTACAGCAAGGCTGCTGTACTGTGTATTTTCCAACTGCACTGCACAACTGCTGGCATAGTACATTAGAAAAACTGGCCATTTTTGGAAAACTTATTTTATCAAAGTTTATTTAGATTTAATAGCCCATAGGCCATACATCATAAAAAATTAAAAATGTAAAAAAACAGTAAAGCAAAAATTTGCCATATGCACAATGCAATTTTGGCAGAGGCTGCTCAGAAGTATTCCTAATTTTGCTGCATCAGGAAAAGATGAATATTTCAACAGCCATTTTCTTAGGAATCTTTCTCTTGCTGCTGCATGTTTTGGGCAGTAGAAGAAAACAAAAAAATCAGGTCAAATTTGGTGGAATATGTAATTCCTAGATGAAGTGGGGAGCATTTTCGTCTAGCATCTGTTTGAAGAGCATCCCAATCATTTTGGAGCAACTTTTCTGTAAATAAAGTTTGCCTTCTTTTGGTTAAGTTCTCTGTCTCCAGTAAGCCCAATTGTCTTGCTTTTGCATCTACAGCATCATTCCACTTTGACCAGCAACGTTCATGTTCTGTCAATGGCCACGGTCACATGGCCCTTTAATGCAGGAGGAAGTGCTGTTTCCTCCCACATTTAAAGGGACCGATCAGACCGGCTGCGGCTAGTCCCACACCGAAGCGGGCTCAATTGCGGGTTCCTCCCGTGTTTTCCGACCCTGGGAAAATCAAGTATTTTTCCCATGGCCGCGCGAGGAATCCACAATTGAGCCTATTTGGACAGCCCTCTCTCGCAATCATTGCAAGAGAGGGTTGTCCAGATCGTCCCTCCTGGTTCCCCCCCCCCCCCATTTTGCACTTGGGTGCTTGGGCACTCAAGCGCCCAAGTGCAAAAGGGGGGGGAAACCCCAAACTTACCAGATGGCCACCGCCAGCCGCTGCCTCCTCCACTGCTGCCTCCTCCTCCGCCCACCTCTTCCACCGCCGCCCACCTCCTCCTCCTCCACCTGCTGCTGCCGCCGGGGTTGGGATGTGTAAACATCTCAACCCGAAATAAAAAAACCCGGTCCCTTTAAATCCAGGAGGGCTCCCGTATTTAAAGGGCAGTGTGACCGCAGCCAATATGGTAAAGGTTGGGAGGCTTTCAGTATTTAACAGTCGATATTTATAGCTAATTACAGCCTTCCAGAGCAGATTTGAAATTTTTGAAATCTTGAGCTTTATGACTGCGGAAGTAATGCATGATGGTAAAGCTAATATTTTATGGAAGAAGGCTTGCTGTAGTTTTTCAAGTTGCTCTGTCGGAACTAAGAACCAGATTTGGGAACCATATAGTATGCACAGTAGTATTAAGGTCTTATACACTTTCAGGAGCGCTGGCACATACAGAGTTTCTTGAATATAGAAAAACTTCTTCAAGGCTAGTAAGGCTAGGTTGACTTTCTGTCTAAGATATTTAATGTGCTTGGACCATGATAGGTTTGGCTGGAATACAATTCCTAAATATCTGAATTTATCGACCTGTTGCAATTTGTACCTTCAGATTTTTCATCTTCTGTTTGACCTTCTTGTTGATTTTGTGAAGACCATAATTTTGGACTTATCCTCATTTATCTGCAATAGGTAGTAATTTTTTTAATGGCACATTTTAGGCCAATCAGAGTTTTCAATAGTAAGATAAGGTCATCAACATACAGCAGGGCAGGCACTGGTTGGTTTCCCACACACAGTGCATAAATGGGTATGTTTTGTAGACCTGGGACAAAGTCATTTAGATATAAATTGAACAGATGTGGTACAAGAACACATCCTTGACAAACACCTCTTTTGATACATATAGGGTTGGATAACTGCCCCTCATAAAGTTGCCCTTTAGATGCTCACAGACTGATCTCTTTAAAATCTGTTCCAGTATCTTCCCTGGGAGAGAGGTCAGACTGACCGGCCTGTAGTTTCCTGGGTCGTTCCTCCTCCCTTTTTTAAAAACTGTGATAACATCTGCCCTCCTCCAGTCTTGTGGCATGTTTCCGGTCCTCCAGGAGGCCTGGAAGATGATGGACAAAGGCTCTGCAAGCTCTCTAACAGAAACAGTTTCTTGTTTGTGACAAATTATCTGGCATTTATTTTATATACAGTTACCTAATTCCTGTTGCCTGTTCACCTTATCAATCCTAAACCTGATTCCTACTTGACCATTTCCCCTCAAAGTTAAATAAAACATTTTGTTATTTTTGAACTACTATTGTGTGCTATTATCAAATCAGGACATAAGAAGGATTTTAATCTCTCCCCTCAGTTCCCCAGGCTGGGTCAGCTTTTACCATATACATTCAAACAACTGGGTGTGGCAGACAGAGAAAAAGAAAGGGAAAAAGGAAAAAGGGGCTGCTCAGCCAAGAAGCAAATAAAGGGAACCCCTGTGAGGGAGGGTGAAATCATCATAGAACGGCATATAAATTGTCTAAATAAATAAAGAGGTAGGTAATAGATATGGTTCAATCATGGAAAACATGACCAGTGAATATCAACTTGTACACACTCTCTCTGCAAGTAGCTATAACTACAGCAGCCAATTCTATGTTCTCCCGACCTTCATAACTCTGAGGACTACTTATTTCAGGGCTGATTCAAACATTACCCTGGCAGCAGGGTTTCTGCTAAGGAGGCTAACTGCATGGGTGCTTTGCCAGATAGGAAAACACTGACCTTAAGTTATGGTCACAAGCTTCTGTCGTTTCTTACTGCATTCCAGCAATTGCTATATGGAAGGTTTGCAACCATTTTCACCCTTCACAAGCATCAAATAATAAGGCTGCCTCCCACCATATATCCCATCCTATAATATAATCCAATGTGTCCTGGGGGGAAAAAACTATTTTATCTATGAAATGGTACATTCATTTCTTTATATATTTACTTCATTTACAATGCCCCTTTCTCCCCCATGGGGACCCAGATTGGCTCTCATTCTGTCCTCCTTCATTTTATCCTCACAGCAGCCCTATGAGGTAGGTCACACTGAAAGTGTCTGACTGGTCCAAGGTCACCCAGCAAGTGTCCATACTAGAATGGGGATTTGAACCCGGGTCTCTGTCCTTAGGCTGACCCTGTAATCACTGTACTCTAACCATTAACCTATAAATAGGCCACACCATGATAATGGGTTTACAGTCAGGTTGGGACCCCCAGGCATCCAAAATATTTCCCACATACTAAGGCCCTGGTGTGCAACAAATATGAGCCAGCAGGAATAGATTGCTTTTGGTTTCAGCCAGCTTGCTACAATCTTCTGCAGCATGCCAGATCTGATTAATCTGCTGTCAGGGGGTGAGAGGGAGCGTGTCCAGGAGTGGGAGGGGTGGGGTGACATTGTCAGTGTGATGACATGACAGTGTGATGACATGACATCATGCCGGGGATGTCACACAGCAAAGCTCTGGTATTTCAGAGCATCACCCCGTGGCATGCCTGGTGTGATGATGTCACTTCTGCCTGACATCACTGCGCTGGCGACATTGATGCACGACATTGCTGTTCAAGGGTGGGGTTTCCCCCATCAGGCAGCTGGCTGGCAGTGGGCTGGAGCCCCGGTTAATCGGGAGAACCCCCACCCAGACTGGGGGTCTGGCAACACAAGTGGCAGTAGGCAACCCTAGTGCCAAATAAATCAGACGAGCTTTTCTTCATGCATTCGCTGAAGTGTCTTTGATTACTAAGTATTTTATAAACACAAGATGCCTGTTGTGTCATTCTTACAATGTTGACTGTAACCGCAGTAGCATACACCCTTGTAAAAAGGAAGCTCTTGCTGACCTAGTAGATAAATTTCTTGGAACCTCTTAGAAGCTCTACACAAAAGTGGTTTTGTACACATAAAGCATCCCACATGGTTTGTCTTCCTGACAGCACTCACACTGCCACTATGACTTATCAAATGGGTTTAGGAGTATCGCTGTGGGCTGTGACAACATGTGTATGGCTAAGAATTCTGGTTTCATTTTTTTTAAAATAACTGGGCTGAAAATCCTTTCTTTCAGATGTGAAACATTGTTTCCAGCATGCTGTTGTGATGGTCATAATTTACTCCAGGGAAGGAAATAAGAAATTTCTCTAGTGATTTCTCATCAACATTAACCTTAAATGTAGAGCTTTAGGAATACAGGCAGTTGTGTGGAACAATGCAGCTACTTAATCTGAATGTTGGGAGGAGTGTATGTTGCTAGTTTGTTCACTGTAACCTTGGTAGGTTGTGGAGCACAAGGCCTGGTAATTTTTGAACTGGAAGAAGGAGAGTGGGAGGGGGGAAGCTTTTTACGAAGCTCCTGTGTTTGTTCCAAGTGACTGCTTAGCAGTTGAAAGGCCTGAGCTGAAGAAGCAGTAGGTAGGAGCTACAAAGAAAGCAAGCCTCACTGGTTTCCCACCTAGAGCCTAAACTGATTTCTTTCTGGTGTGGGCCCTCCTTCCTACTTCTGTTGGCCGAGAATCAGGGCTTTTTTTCTGGAAAGAGAGGTGCCGGAACTCTCAAGAGGGAAATGAAGTTTTCAATCTGTATACTGAAAACTCATTAACTTTTAAACATTTTTAAAAGAATTTTGTCAAAGAGATTCCAAAACTCTGTTCTGGCATGATCCCCCAGAAAAAAAGCCCTGCTGATAGTGCCCATTGTATTTTCCTCTTGCAATAAGTACTTGTTTTGCTTAAACCAAGATCAGTGATTAGAAGGAGGGGGGCTTTAAGAAAGGAGGCTGTAAACCTTGCATTTGCCCTCAGTTTCAACACCTGGGTTAAAAATATATAGGTCATAACATAAAATGTTGGCCCAGCTGAGTGATTACAATTGCTTGGCACTCAAAATAAGAGTGGGGTTTGGATCACATGAGGAAATTACAGCAAGACTCTTATAAGCATATCACTTTGAAAGCTATATTAAAATTATACAAGGAAAAGAAAACCCTTTGGTGAACTCACTGTACTTATATAGATCTTGCAATGGATGTTTAAAGCAATGACTTGCTGAATTTGCCTTTAGTGCTATCAGACTATTAACTAAGAACTACTGATACATTTTATATTGCTCGCATTTTAAAACAAAGTGCTGAAAAGTTCTGTGAAGCTGGTATATGTGGGTTGGTTAATAAAAAATATTTTACTTCCTTTGGTCCCACAACTAACTGTTTAGTAACTATAACAATGGACCTCTAATATTGATGGGAGCAACAGCTAAATATACTAGCAACACAGAACCTGTTAAAGAAATGTAACATATGCATAAACCCTGTTAATTATTTCTAGGACTTTTCACGTTTCATTTGAAGGCTAGAAGGCAACTTATGAGATGGAATGCTAAGTCTGTAATATTATATTTAATTTGTACAGATGCATTCTTGTTTCTTTATTCAGGAGCTAGAAGACTGTTCATTAGTATGAAGGACGTAGGTTAAAAACAATGGCAAATCACACAGTATAGAGTTGTTGTTTAAGGGCAGAAGTAAACGTTATTTGCAATGTGTCCAAACAAGTCCTGAGGGAACACTATTTCAGGAAGGAAAGATTTAGAGCAGAAAAAAATGGCATAGAGCAGTTGCTTCTCTTTTCTCCCACTCACAAATTTTGCACAACCTCCAAACCCACTGTGCATCCCTGTCGTGTATACTGCTTAAGCTGCTTTGCCCCAACAGAAGTGTCGGTTGGCGAGAGGGAATTGTTAATGTGTGGATAAGTAACATGTAGTTCAGCCTTTAGTTTGTTTTTATGTGCTATAGCAAATGTTCCCAAATACAAAGTAATATTTAGTAGCATTTTGAACATTTCATGGCTATTAGGTTAGAACATGTTTTTCGCCCGGAAAAGTGAAACAATTGACCCTTCCCTCTCATTCCTCTCTTCTCCCAGGCCCTAGCCACAGTGGTAGGGAAAGAAAATGCTTCATATTTTATCATGTGTGATCAGCAGGTTGATATGAATAATTTTTAGATCACTGGACCCATATACCCACTTCCATGCCCATCTTGTCTATCTCTTCTATATTAGAATAGTAGTGGACTGCATTTAAGAAACAAAACAATAAATTAATCTCTTCCATATCTGGTATCTGATGAAGTGAGCTATGACTTTCAAAAGTTTACGCTGGAATAAATGTTCTTTGTCTTTAAGATGGCACAGGACTCCTCTTTTATATTTCTACAGACTAAAATGGCTACTCATCTGTCAAAGCCAATCACTTCATAAGCCCACTGGCATGCATGTAAATCAATCTGCCTGCCTGCCTGCCTTCTGTTATCTTGCCCTTCTTCTAAGGAGCTCAGGGCAGTTCTTCCCACGTGCATTTTATTCTCACAACAGTGAGCTCCATGGCTGAGTCTCCTGTTTTTATCTGGGGCTCCAGTCATGACACCACAATGGCTAAACAACAGGGAATGGTCTGCTGCCTCTTAATCCAACATGGGTTGTCTTCTGAGTACTCTTTTATAATTCCTTTTTCTGTTGTGCTTACCTGGCACTTGTTCCATGTAGTTTCCCGATTGTACTGGGTGAATTATAGCCTCAGGCTCTCACACGGAGCTCTGGGAGCTGCTCTCTGCTCTTATGGAAGGACTAAATAGAAATCAAGATGTCCTAAATGAACTTAAGGAGCCAAACCTCAGAATATAAAAACACAAGAAAATGAAGTGTCCTACAGTGACACTTTAAAACTGTAAGTGGGGAGGGGAGGAGGGAATGAGGCAATCACTGCCAAATGGAGAAAGTGAGAGATTCCTTTTAAAACCAAGTGATTTATTGAGTAAATACACATTCACTCATGGTGAGCAATGTGTAAAAAATCTTGAAGAACCCGACAGACCAGATTAGCATGGACTAAGCTGTTTTAAAATGAACATTTAAAATACCTGCAGAAGAGGAACACATTGCACAACCAGTGACAGTTATTGCAAACAGTAAAGGCTTTCAGAAGAATTCAGTCTGACGACAAACAGTATAACTGGAGAATATTTAATGCAGATGCTAAATGGAAGTGTCTACTCTAAATGCATGTTTGCTACAATCATTTGAACCATATGAAATCAATTAACAGTGGAAACAGCATCACCAAACAGCATGTATGCTTGTGATTATGTATAACTATACCCCAAACCTTGTGGAATTTATGGTATAAAGTATTGTTTTAAACTATGCTTTCAGTTTGGACATCTAACAATTAACAGGCTTTATATGCTGTATCAAGAATCTCCCTTGAAACCACTTAAAGTGCTGGCCTTCCCCATAAAATAGCTTGAGAGATCTCTTCCAAAACTATGGAAGACGGTGGCCCTTAACAAACAGGCCATGCAAATCTTATTCACAGCTGTTCCACACAAAACAAGAGAGAGTTTTCCAAAGCTCTTTTAAATGAAAAACTGTATTTGAGCACTGTAGCGTGGATTTTAATTTGCTGTGTGCTCTGACACCTTTACGAAGAAAAAACAATGGGCTGTGGTTCCCAGACTCTCCCCCTTTAAACAGTGCAAAAAGAACCACTCCTGTTGCTCTGGCTCAAAAGGAAACAGCAGGGTAGCTGCAGGAAAACAAGCATGCGGTATGGATTCTCTCCCTGCAGCCAGTCCGGGAAGCTGCACCCCCCCCCCCCAAGCCCTTTAACAGGCTGTTATTTTCCCCAAGCTGAGTTGCAGAGCTTTGAGCACCACCACTTAGCTGTGAAACAGGGGAAAGGGGTTGGTGGGTGGAAGAGTTAGCATGATGGGCAATTCTGTGCCGATGCAACAGAGGGATGGGGCCAGGGACATCAATGAGCGACACCGTCCCTGCATGTCTCCACCATGCTGGCGGCTGCTTCCACAATGAGGGCAGATCCTCCCACATTACAAATCCAGTCTTTCCATGGACCCACTGTGATGTTTTGCATCCACTGTCTCTCAACCCATAAAATGGGAAGCAAAGCTATATATTCCTCACAGCTACAATAAATAAAATAATTCAAAGGGAGCAACCCAGTGAGTCATCTAGTCACCCTTCCATAAAATAGTATATGGATTACATAACTTCCTACACAGAAGACTTTGCTGAATACGCATGATGGGGCTCCACTCCTTCCCCCTTCTCTCATTGAGAGCCAGGGTGGTGTAGTGGTTAAGAGTGGTGGACTCTAATCTGGAGAACCGGGTTTAATTCCACTTTGGGTCAGTCACAGCTCTCAGAGCTCTCTCCACCCAAAAAGAGTTAGAACTTAAGGCTGTCAGACAATCTTTGGATCTCCGGGCTATACCACAAACAATGCCATATGATAATGAATGAATGAATTAATCAACTCTGATGTTTCTAGTTTGTAGTGGTTCTCGGTTAAGTATGTGTCTGACCACACAGGGAAGATCACACAACAGTTGCATGGCTAGTTCCCCAAAACTGTGTTTATAAACACCATGAAGTAGTGGGATCATGGCAATCACTGGTCCCCAAAAAGAAATAAAGGTCCTGTCTCAACTCAGTCTGCACTTCGGATAGGAACACTTAAGGCTCTTTGCCTATGTGTATGCTGATTAACAGTATCTCTATGCCCCAACACACAAGCTTTAAATATGAACCAATTCATCATATTTCTCATATGCCACACTAAAATTCAGAAAAGTAAGCCTGCCAGAATAATGTTTTCAGTTGTAAGTGAACTCAGAGGCATTACCATGGGAAGTATCTCACATTTTAGATCTTTTTAGAATGGTTATGGGTCAGGAATCCATTGAATACTGTATCTGTACTATAGAGCAGCACTTCATAGAACTTTCCCTGCCAGTGGATACACACAGAGGAAACCACTGTAGCACAAAACAGGTGAAATGGCTTTTCTCTTGACTGTGTTACAGAGCTTGGAATTAGCAGTTGGTTTTAAGGAAATCTCCCTCTGCTTGGTCTTATGTACGCCTGCCACAAAATACAAGAGAATCAATAGTGAGAAACTCCATCACAAAGCTGTAATACATCTTGCTTAGGTTAACACACTGTTAAATCCATGGTTTGTTAAATTATATGCATCCAGTCCAGCTTCAAACTCTGTGGGTTTAAAGAAAACCTTTAATCCCACTTTAAAATACAGTTTACAGTACCAAATATATTGTACTTTCTTTCTTCTAGCTCTATACATAACTTTTTCACAATAAAAATAGTCCCACTTGTGCTGGCTGGCCCAGCACTGCATGTTTTCCTAATTACAAACAGACATCTTCTAAACCCCTCAATCAACAAGGAAGCAGCGGAAACACAGAGTATTGTGTGTCTTGTGCTGGTAGTAGAAACCACATTCTTGGCATCTATTTACTTTCTCTGTTTTGGAATATCTCTGCAAGTCAGGGTAGCTGAATCCCAAGACATCACTTTTCACTTGTGTTTCAAATTCTATGAGAAAAAATAATAATGCTGAAAAGAAGCATCCTACTGCTAATGTAATACATGGGCTGAGGACACCCTGGATATGTGGCCCGCTTTGCCTCTGCTTTAGAAGCGGAGGCAGAGAGGCCGTCCAGACTGCCGCAGCTGCTGCCTGCCGCCAGTGCGCACTCACCCGTGCCTAAAGTGAAGTCCTTGCGCTTCAGGCGGAGACCCTGGGGAACCAGTCTCCAGTGGCTGTGTGCACGCTGCTGTGGCTTCCTCCGGGTGTGGACACGCCAATGGCGCATCACACATGTTGCCAGAAGTATGAATGGGCTGTTCCGGCTGCCGCGGCTGCGCATAGCCGCGGCTTGGCGAGGCAGCCGGCAGCCGTGCACCTCTGCCCCACACAGCCAGTGTGAACGGGGCGCCCCGGGCTGCTTTTCCCGCGGGGCTTTCGGCCCCGTGGCTTTTCCGGGTCACATATCCAGTCTGTCCTCAGCCATGGAAAGGCAACATGCAATATGTACATGTTTCCTGCCCTTTCTTGGTGCATGTAAATACTGTGTTGGAAAAAATGATCTAGATAATATGGCTTACACAGTTTAGAGCAGCGATCTTCAAACAAGTATTGAAACTAAGGTTGCCAACTTGCCTGTTATGGTTACATCATCAACACCATATCTAGCTAAAATGCAGAACTGACATCACTGGTACGGAGGCAAAATCCTCCAGCATCAGTGACAACACCTCTGGGTTTTAGCTGGAATTGACATCGACATGTCAACAATGTATTCCCCCCATGTTCCACCCCCAAAGTCTTTCTGGGCTTCCTGGCATAAGTCTGGCAACCCTAAGGAACCCTCAGGTAGGACATGAAGCCCCACCTGCAAGCTTTGAGCCTCTCTATAGCCATTAGGGTTTTTGCTTCTGTCTGAAGCACCTGCTGGTAGTGTTTATACAAAGAGAGCAAGGAAGCTGTGCTTTGCACTTAGAGGAGAAGCCGGACAGTGGGATGAGATCACTTAGTGGACTGTCACTACGGTACAACTCATAGTGTTTAACTTGGGCTTCCTGTTCCCATATTTCTTAGTCTGCTGCCTATGGCCCTGGCCTTTGAAACAGTGAGATAATAATTCTAGCTCTCCTTCTTCTTGTCAGTTGGCGTTGGTATCACTTAACTTCCTGTCAGATGCTTGTAGCTCAGGGAGGTTCTGGTTTTGGAAAATCTGACAGTCACTTGTTTAACTGACTGCTGCCTGTAATCACAGGAGTTAAGTTAAATTTCTTTTAATATGAATTGCCCAAAGGACATCAAACAACACTTTTACTCAATATAATGTGCTTGAACTTGTTGGGAAACTGGAGCTTCTTTTACTTGGAAACAGCTAGAGACCCTACAATTCTATGCCATCAGGGGCAGATTAACACTTTTTTTTTTCTCAAGGCCCTAAATTTAAGAGGC
This sequence comes from Lepidodactylus listeri, assembly GCA_029233225.1. Lineage (NCBI taxonomy): Eukaryota > Metazoa > Chordata > Lepidosauria > Squamata > Gekkonidae > Lepidodactylus > Lepidodactylus listeri. Next base: position 71,647,263 of record JARCFY010000008.1, read on the forward strand.
TCCACAGCATAACTACATGGTAATTAAGTAATTTTGTTTGTTTGTTTATGTATCTATATATGTATGTATGAATGTATCTAGTGCCCCCTCACAATCTGAGGGCCTAAATAGTAGTTTATTTAGCTTGTGCATAAATTGAGTTCTGTATACCATCATCAACTGATAATCTGACTGAGATGAAAGTGGTCTCAAGAAGGGCAAGTAGTTGGCAGCAGGGTCAAGACAAGAAAAAGGTATAACTGATGTATAACTTCTGAAACATGGTCCAATGAGATTTCCCCTTGGCATAGTTTGGCAAAATGACTGCCAAAAGAGGGGCTGTGGTAGTTTTTTTCCCCAGAGAATGCTATTGACAGGAAGTAGATCTCTACCTGTGTACTGATCTTAATTTAATCAACATGAAAATTGGGCTTTCTGGCTCACTCAGTTCAGATGTAACATGAAACCATAGCTAGTTTAATTATCTTTCATGGATGTCTCCATTCAGGCCTCTAACTAACTATAGTTCATTTGGCTTTCTTAAACCAGGATCTGCAGCCAAAAGTGGTTCCTTAACCATGGTCATTCTTAACAATGGTTTCAGTTTACAAATAAATGGATGATCCTGGCTTAATCTTGGGTTGCTGCTGCTCACATTCCTTGGTCTACAGATGCTTGACTAGAATTGCTTAGAACCGCTTCTGAAATGCAGGATCTCACACAAAGAGTATCCCATCTATACCCATCTTACAGGTAAGGAATGCTAGCTTGCTCCATCCCAGGAGCAACTCAAGGCATTTCACAGTCCCCCTTCCTTTGTGCCACTTCAGCCAGTCAGGCAGAGCCCAAAGGCAGTGCCTCTGCACCCCGGCTTGGAGCCAGTGAATGTGGCAGTGGCATGAGGGTATATGTCCTGTCATCCACAGCTTGCATCACGGTGCAAGGTGAGGTCCAGTGGTAGGTTTTGGCAGAGTTTAATCTGACTATGCTAGTTATTTAACCCCTCCGATGCCCCCTGTAGGATATTCTTCTTATTGTTCTTGCTTCATGCACACAGTAGATCTTGTATATTCTTTCAATTTTGTCACCTTTGAGGTATGGGTAAAATCTGCATTGTCTACCCAAGCCTTTGATGGCAAAGTTTGTTTGATAATGATGACTCATGCTGCTGCTTTCATTTTTTTAGCATATATTGTTGCCTTTATATTGCTGTTTTTATTTATTGTTTTAAAATGTTTCTTTTATACACAGTAAATTACATTGTTCACCAATACAGAAAGTACCATAATTTTTTTGATTCATTTATTGTGCCTGATTCATAAATTCAAGACAAAACCTTCCTTTTTAGAAGCAGTATGACTCTGGATACCAGACTGCATGGACAAAGAATGAAAGATGGCTATCCCTATCAGTTCTGGCATCCGGGCTGACCACTGCTGGAGAAAGTATGCTGGGCTAGATGTTCTTAGTGCAAGGCAGTGTGCAAACAGTGCAATCCTATGTAGTTGCTCCAGTGTATACCCACTGAAATTGATTTACTTGGAATGAAATAAGTGTGTGTAGGACTGGGGGAGAGAGAGAGATTGATTTGCATTGTTACAATAATTAAATTATTACAATGGGCGGAGAAAAGTCCTGCAACAGTCCTGGAAATGACTTCTGGCTGTTTCTCTGTGTTACAAACATTCCTCCCTGTGGTCCTGTATCTGTACTGCATGTGTGAAATAGCCCTGAGCAAAAGGCAAATGTTCACTATAAAGAATGTACTACCATTCTTTTTAAAAAGAGCAGTGCAGATGGATTTTCTTCTGTTTGCTTTCTTGGCGCTTGCCTTTGCTTTGTGTGCCAGCAAGTCACGCCAATTAGTATTCTGGCATGGGCCTAGCACTGTAATATTGTGGCAGAGGAAGATGCCTATTAACCCTTGAGCCCCTCCCCTGTGCATATGTTTTGTTTAATATGTTTTGCTTGAACCGTAACTAAATTACCCTCTTGTCCATCTGCAATTATTCTTCAACAGAAATTCATTCTGCATAGCTGCTCAAGACAACAGATGACTGAAATGTTCCATATTAGTATGTAACTCGTAACTTTTTGGCAGCTGCTTCTTCTTCTAGGCATAAAGGCTTAAAGTTAAATTAAATTCTTTAGACGAAGTCATTATTCTATGGTTTTGGATTGTCCAAGACCTTGTGTCCATGAACAAAAAAGGGAAGGAAGGAAGGAAGGAAGGAAGGAAGGAAGGAAGGAAGGAAGGAAGGGTGACTAGTTACTAAACAGAGAGACAGGTCTGAAGAAAAACAGTGACATTACTGAGAGGGAACAGGCATTTTGGAGAACCAGACCCTAACATATATCTATAAAACACAGATGGGAATCATCCTAGTATCAAAATAAAATTGAAATAGATCCTGACATTGTGAAAAGACCAGATGCAATATTAACTTGTCATGTCCAAGCTCAAAATTGAATGTAGATAAGAAAAATTTGCTCACAATTATAAGTTTTATGGCCGAGCAAGAAAGAATAATAGCTTTCTTGAGGACAAGAAACTCACTTAAAATTTAATTATTTTTGTTAAGCTTCATACCACTTATGTTTATATAAACCACTTCAGACCAGATTTCTTTTCTTTGAAATAACTCTTACTGGATTAAAAGGAACTATTCTGGAATAAGCACCCTGTGAATTCTTGTTTTAGCAGGTCGACGGGTACTTAGAAAGGTGTAACTGTCCTTACAATTGCACTGTAAGTATCCTGATGAAAGGAAATGGATAGAATGTTGGAAGTTTGCAGTTTCTCACCAGGGGAATCAGTCTTGATAGTATAACAAAGTTCATTTTTGCTCTTCAAAATTCACGTGGTGGGGCCTAAGCATGTTTCAGGACCCTTGGGATGCCCAGTGTTTCCCACAGCTCCTCTACTGGGGAATACTGGGAAGACGGTTGACTGTCAGTGCCTTCCAGTAACAGACCGTGAGAGCCAGCCCATAGTCTGATGCAATATGATGTTCTTATTCTGCTACACAGTTCTTTGAAAAATCCAGCAAAATAGATTAAGGATTCATTGGTATTTTAAGTCCTGTATTTTGATTTCTAAAACAATACTTTTCCAGAATTCTTTAATGGTGATACAAAGCTATCACCTATTTAAAAAAATGTGCTGAAATCTGTCCACATATCCAACAGTTGTTGGACATTCCCCCCCCCCCCCCCATTTATTTCTTACCATTCTCCCTAAAGAGGACCCAAAGTAACTTACATCATGACAGAAGCTGGGGCTGCCAGGCTGGTCCCGTGAACTTGGGAACCCTCCAGAAGTCTTTGTGGCCTCAGTACAGGGACAGAAGTGGGTTCACACACCATGTTCTTTCTCTCTCATACTGGGACTCTCCACAGCCTAGCAGAGAGAGCCCTGATACACCCACCCTGGCCTTTAGCTGACTCTCCTTTTAAAGGACTTACTAGAGCCCCACCCATGTAGGAAGTCCCAGGGAAATCCTGTGTGAGTGAGTATTCCTGTGAGATTTGAGATGGGGGTGTGGCTTTATCCCTTACAAGGGAAGTCTCCTGGTCAACTTCTGGGCTGGTGGGTCAACTGGCAACAGGGCCAAGTACTAGGTGTGGCTCCTTAAAGGAGCCATGTGGCACTGTTGGTCTTTTGAGCACTGTTGCTGTTCCAGGGCCTTAAGTTTCTCTTGGGGTGCAGTGAGGGTAGAACCACATCGCCGAACCCTCTGGGTGGCAGGTAGTTGCCCCCTATCTGCTGGCTTTGGTAAGTGCAGGTTTGGGCACCCATACCCCAGACACATCATTCTTCTTTCCTCCATTTTATTCTCTCAACAACCCTGTGAGGTACATTAGACGGAGACTGTGTGACTGGCCTAAGGTCACCCCACAAACTTCCATGGCAGTGGGGATTCAACCCTGTTTTCCCAGATACTAGTCTGACATTCTTAACAAGTACACCACACTGGCTCTTATAATTAACCTTATAAATGCTCCGGGGGGGGGGGGGGGCTTGCCCAAGTCCTGATCCCATGAGCTGGCCCACCCCACTCAGCCAGAGAAAGAGAGAACAGACCCTTAGGAACAGTCTAATGGGGATCTGAAGAAGGAGGGGGGAACTGGTGGAAATGTGCAACCTTATAAATGAGTAATAGCACTTAAAACAAAAACAGCACTGTGTATAGCACTTTGTTCCATTCAGCATCATTAATTCTACAGCTCAGCATATTTTCTCTGTCTCTAACAAAGTATGATAATATTTAATAGTAGCCCTCTAGTTTCTTTTATTTACTCTACAAAATCCACAAAAGTTGTCAACATATGTCTCTGTTCTTTAGGGTCCACAGCAAGTACCACTCTCAGGACCTATCTCAAATGGTCAAAACAGATACAATGCCCATTACTTATCTTCAGATATTTATTCCACATCAACTAAGAATTTGCCATTTTGAATTTGGATTATAAATAAAATAAACCGATGGTTAGATAACTGAACTGACAGCACAATCCTGGGCATGGAGGAGTGTTCAAGGAGCTGATCAGTTGCGATGCTAGTGTATCTCAGAGTGGCACTGGTGTATTAGAGCTATTTTGGCACAGCACCCCACTGCTGCTGTACTGTAGACCTCCACAAGATCACTGTCGGCATTTACCTCTGTGCCAGCAGCAGGGAAAGGGGCGGACCCAGTATTGTGGCAGGAGTTAGTAGGCTCCTTAACCACTCCAGCCTAGGAATGCCCCCTCCCCTAAACTGGTGTAAACCACAGCAAAGCCCATAAAACATAGCACAGCCGTGGAAAAGACAAACTGCCCCCCCCCACAGGCACAGTTTCTCTAACAAGCCCTGGCATAGCGCAGGATGCCAAAAAAAGGCCACAGCCTATCTCACCCTCCTTTGTGGTGACCAAACCCCTTCCACACACCCAATCACACACACTACACAAAACTGAGCCAAGACAACCCATACTTAGAGGATAGGGGTGGGTGACATGGAACCCTGCCTCTGAGGTCTCTGACCTGCACACTTAGAGTGCACACCATTTTACCCTGGTGGTGGGAAATGCGCAGAGAGGCATTTAGTACCACACAGGGAGCACCTAGCGCTTACAGCCAAGGGTGTGTGTGTGGAATCTCACTAACATCTCATCTCAAAACCATTAAAGGTATCCCATCTCTGAAATGCACACCAAAGGTGCAACCCATGCACTCACAGGTGAGCAGGGGCAGGGTTCTAGCAGAGTCAGCCGAGGAGTCTGCTCCCACCTCCCCCTGTAAAGGCACCACTTTTACAGTTCAGGCTCCCACAATTAAGGCTAGCAATGCATGGGTATGGGGGCAACCCAAGGCAGATGCACCCAGCCGTATGCCCCATGTCATGCAATGGGACATATTCACAAGAAAGTGTTCCTAGAAGTGCTAGCTATGATGCTGGGAGGAAGGGGTGACATGATAGGAATGCTAGCAGCCCCATAGTGGGCTGTTAGCATGGTCCCTTGCCAGGGTGTCCCTACAGGTAGGGGAATAGGTCACAACAGGAATTTGGGGGTGACTAGTAGCTCCCCCACTGTGCCTTGTGGATCTGCTAGCCAAAGAACCATGGCACCTACTGCCTTGCAGGATCGGAGATTTGCGCAGCAGCAGAAGCAGTTGAGGTGCAACCCACACAGTGGATGAGTGCCATATGACATGGCATTAGCTGGGGTGGGGGTGGGGGGAGGGAGTATCTAACATGTGAAGCCCCCTTCCTTAAAGGGACATAAAGACCCTACTGGGACCCCATGGGCAGGGCTGAAGTGCATGTTGTCCTCCCCCCTGTTGAATGTCCATAGGGATTTGACCAGCGCTGCTGCTATTACATTGACGGCTGGCTGCCACCTCTGTAGTGGCCCTAGAGATTGGGCTGTGTGACATTTCTTCAATTTATTCCTTTCTTGCATTAAAACTTCAATAAAAGGATTGGGGTATTTCATAAGGTCATTATATGAAAAATTATTTTTCTTTATACAAAAGTAGGTAAGCAAGTGGTATTCTACAGCTACCTTGCTCTAATCTGTATCCAGCTATGTTCCTTTCAGTGAGAATCCATTTGAAAAATGCTTTTAGTTTCCCAGCTTGATAACGTTTTGTTAAATTCAGACAAAGTGTGCTGCTTTGGAATTTGGGCTTCTGTAGCGTCAGTAACTCTAGGTTTTTTTCTTTGCCAATAAAACTAGAAAGCATTTCTTTTTGCTAACTCTTCAAAGTCTGTAGAGATACACATTTTCAAACAAAAGCAAGATTTTGAGTAAGGCCATCATTTTTATGCTAGCATTTCTTCTAAACCAAATTTGAGGTTGCAACCATACCTGTAGGTAACTTTTTATCTTCATTCATAGTTTAATAAAGTTAGTCTTAAGTAGATCATCATGATCTTTGATCAGCCATATTTCTTTTTTTTCTTTTTTTTGGTTTTTAAACATTTTATTATGTAAATAAGGAACGATACATAAATATATTACATAGTCATGGTATATCATCCATACCATAAAGAAAACAGCCTTTAAGTCATCCAGTGTTCATAAAACTGTTTTTCATCGTATATCAAATGGTAACTTATACAGCATTGATAACAGAACAATCATTTTTAGAAATTAACCCTCAATTAACAAACTGTTTTTCAATAGGAAAAAACTGTATTTATTCCCACTAAATACGTTGATAATTTTTGGATTATAGTAACCATCTTTGAATGTTTTCCCATGCTGGGGTTATGATATTTTGCTTAGACAGTAATTCCAATATTGGAAACCATTTTGTGTCAAAACCAGAAGCTTTAGGTGTTATCACAGAAACAGCCATTTTTTCTGTGATTCTTTCCATTACATAGAGATCCCACAATTTAGTAAACCAAGTGTGTATTATAGGTATTTTCTTATCTTTCCAAAGTGTCGCAATAGACACTCTAGCCGCATAGAGCATAGCTTCTAAGATGCTCCTGTAGTGATGTTGTATTACTTGCCTGGGCCAAATTTCTAATAGTAAGTGTTCTGGGGTTAATATAATATCTATGTCCAAATTTTTTTTGATGAATCTTATGATTTCATACCAAAGGACTGAATTTTTCTGCACTCCCATCAACAGTGGGCAAAAGATCCTACCTGGCCACAACCTTTCCAACAAAGGGGAGAGTAACTGCCTGTCATTCTCGATAGAGCTTTAGGGTGAAGGTACCATCTTGATCTAATTTTGAATCTATGCCACTCTATAGGTATTGAGCAGGGAGAGGAACCCTCAGAGGACCAGATTTTTGACCAGATTTCATCAGTCAGCATTGACTCACAATCCTTTTGCCAAGCTTTCTGATAAGGTAAGTGTTTATCTGAGTTCTCTGATAACAATAGGGCATAAATAGCTGAAATTAGGTTTTTATTTTGTTTAGAATATAGCTTGAGTATAATTCCCAACTCTGAATGAGATTGTAGAAACAAAACCTGCAAGTTGTGTTGCATGACATGTTGTATTTTCAAATATAAAAACCAATGAAGTGGAAAGCCCAATCTCTCTTCCATGAGTGTTTTGGAGATTAGGCCCTTTCTGTTTATGATGTCACAATATCTGGTTAGGCTGGCAGTTTGCCAGAGTTTAATACTGTCTGGTTGTACACTGTCAGTGAACCATTTTTGATTAACAAAGGTAGTATATCTTGATAAAGGAGGTAGATGTCTTCTAGCTATTTCTTTCCAACAATTGATAGAGGGGAATAAGAATTCATTTTGTCTTAGACCAGTGCTAGTATGTGAGATTTGCTCCCATATATGAGAGTCCAGGGATGAATTTTGTAGCATGTCTGAGCAGATTTGAACCCATTCTGGTTTAGTGTTGAGCCTTTGAGTTTTGATTACATTAGCTACTAGAATAGCTTTGTGATAGGTGGTGAGATCAGGCAATCCAAAACCACCTTTGGATTTGAGTCTCCGCAATGTTTGGTGTCCCACCCTCGGTTTCTTCCCATTCCATAAGAAGTGTAGCTTGCCAGTTCTGTAGAACATTTAGTGGAATAGCTGTAGGTAGGGCTCTAAAAAGAAATCAATATTTTGGGAAGATGAATGCCTTGATTAAATGGAACCTATCTAACCAGGTGAGGTTCAGTTTGTTCCATTTTTCTAAATCTTTCAAAATTGCAGTGTGTGTTTGATAATGATTGATGCGTAACAATTTAGAGAGATCTGATGAGATACTGATGCCTAGGTAAGTTAGGTGTTCTGTTATCCAGTGAAACTTACATTTGTCCTTCAGGGAATGTTGCTGAGTCATACTAATGTTTATGGGAAAAATGTGTGACTTGGAAGCATTAACCGCCAGTCCCGAAATACATTTAAAGGATTCTAGTAAGGATAGTAATGTGGGAATAGAAGTAGAGGGGTTTGTCAGGTACAAAAGCATGTCATCCACAAATAATGACAATTTGTATTCAGTATTTTTAATTTTGACACCTTTAATGGCTTCAGTTGAACGGATCGTATTGGCCAGAGGTTCTATCGCAATGGCAAATAAAAGGAGGGATAAGGGGCATCCCTGCCTGGTACCTTTTCTGAGAACTATTCTGTTTGAGAGGGATTCATTAATTTTGATATTTGTCGTGGGATGAGCATATAGACCTTCTATAGCTGAGATAAAGCGGGGACCAAAACCCATAGAACGTAAGACTGCAAAGAGATAGGGGAAGCTGACAGTGTCGAACACTTTCTCTATGTCAAGAGAAAGGATGGCTAGTGGGGTTTTTGTGAGTTTGCTATGACGTATCAGGTTCAATGCTTTAAATGTGTTGTCGGCTAAATCCCTATTGGGAATGAAGCCAACCTGGTTGGGATGAATATATTCAGAGATGAAAGAGTTTATTCTTTTAGCCAAAAGTGAAGTGAAATTTTTTTGATCTTGTTTCAAGGGGGAAATTGTTCTTAATGAACTTGGTTGTAGGGGGTCTTGGCCATATTTCTAGATACCTTATTGGGTATGGGTCACCAACAGGCAGCTTCTGAATTACTGACTACTGCAGAGAAGTGTATGTATCCCCCTCAAAGACCCGGGGGGGGGGGGGGAAGAGTAGGAATTAAGAAAAGATCTGCTCTAATTTTTTTTAAGGTTTTATTTCATAGGATTGTTTTTCCTCTGAGCTGCTGAGCTGATAGCTTCATTTCTGGTGTTCTTCCTAGGCCATGTTCTGTTTCTAGGACTGAATGAAACTTGGTAGCTGGGCTGTGGGTAGGTATAGTTGTTCTCATTAAAGAAAGGATTGGCACCCCTTGTTGCAGGGTTTTCCCAATCCCTATAAACTGTAAGAGCTTTGAATATTTTCTTTGTTCCCAAAATTCAAAATGATTCCCTAAAGTTCAGGTTTTTTCTTTATTAATCTGATATCATAAAACTTTACTGTAGTAGTGGACACATCTTAAAACGTATCTCATGAGATCCATAAGAGCTGCCCAAAACATTATATCATCAGTACAGACTTTAATTTCTACATCTTCAGTGTGAATCCACATAATGTCCTGTGTTGCTCTTCTTAGGGCAGCTGGAAGTTTTATGCCAACAGCAAATATCAATGACCATTAAAAACACCCTTGACAGGTGCCTTGAAAGAACAAGAAAAGTTGTAGCTATAACTATTCGTTCACTAAAAGGCTCTAGAGTTACTATATATCATTTATATTACTTCAAGAAAAGTATGATCTATATTAAACTCTTCAAGATTTGAAACAGAAACTGCCATTCTAGGTAACTGAAGGTTTCTTCTGCATCAATGAACATCAAGTTTTTCCCGTTTCCTTCCACAGAAAATGTATCTGGCATTATTTACTAATTGTCTCCCTATAATAAAGCCCATTTGATCGTTAATCTTATTTAGAGTGTTTCTTAGAACATTTCTGTAATCAACATTTAACCATTTTAGTCTATACTCTGACTATTAGGTTTATTAATAACTATTATTTTCACTTCATTCCAGCAGACTGGAATGTAATGATTCTTGAAGATACTAATTAAAGTGTACAAGATAAGATGAGTTAGAACATCCAATAATCTTGTCTGGTCTCAGTGTTTTATATGGTTTAACTTGGTGGCCTGGACTTCTCCTTCTCTTTGTATGAAGATCTTTGGATGGTTGCTCGTTGTACCTTCTTAGGCTGGCAGCTATGAGGAGCAGGGCCTTCTCCTTGGTGGCACCTTTATTTTGGACCCTTGCCTTCAGAAATTCCACAAGGTTAACTCTATAAGTGTCTTTAGGAAGCATTAAAAGTTTCCTATTAAACCAGGCCTCTGGAAATAGGAGATTTATTTGTTATAGCTCTCTTTTAAACTTCGATTCTAATATATTTTATTTTGATGCTAATATCACATCTTCATATATTGTGAAGTTGTAACCCCATCTGCAAATATCTAAATCTATGGACTGGGGCCAGAAAGAAAGAAAACAGATTTTCCTGGAAACTTGGGGGTCCCTCCAGAATTGCAGAAAAATGTGTAAAGTTTTTTTTTTAATGGAGGAGGGTTAAAAAAAAAAACCCAAATAGAAGAATATGTTGTCTGTGCTTATGCAGTGTTAAAGGGAGAGAAAGGCTGGTCAGCTCCAGCTGCCCACGGAGACAGAGGAGTCCTGAGTTCGGAGGGCGACAGCTGAAGCCAGAGAACAGAAGCTAACAGCAGAGAACAGCAGCCCACCAACACCTCTCCTCTGAAGGCTTATGGGCAGAAAGGAGCAGCAGGAAGCCCCCCATGGTAGTACGGTAGGCATGAAGGAGCAAGAGCTGCCACCCCCACCCCACTCCTGGCTCCAGTCTGGCAGCAAGGATGTGGATGGCTGTGGAAGCAAGACCTACTGCTGTCCCCTCACCACTAAGGAGTGGGGAGGAAGAGATGGGTGAGTGGATGGTAGTTGCTACCACCTCTCACCGCTGCTGTGTAAGCCACATGTAACCCACATGTAAGCCATGGTGAGGCAGCAGAGGAAGAAATGACCAATCCTACCTGAGCTGTGGAGTGGTGGGCAAATGAGTAAAAAGCCATCAATGCCACCTCCCCATGGAATCTTGTAAGTGGGTAGGTAAATTGGGAGAGTGGAGTGGCAGTCTTGCCATTGGGTAGGCTGCCCAGCAAGTGACTAGCCTGGCAGGCAAGTGGAAGAAAGCTGCTGCTTTCTTACCCTGTCCTGCCACTCATGCCACTGTTTCTTTTCATCCCTCTCTGGCACTGAGAGAGGGTGGTGGTGGGCTTGGGTGGGCAGAGTGCCAAGAAAGAAAGTGGTGGGCTTGGAAGACCAATGAGGGAATTTTCCTGTGAGTTTTTCAAGGATCCTCACTTGTATAGTCTAATAGTCAACTTAGCCAAATACCTAAATTTGAACAATGGTCTTGGGAAGAAACAAGAAAGATCTTTCTACAAACCTGAAAAATGCCCCAGGTTTGCTGAAAAATTTGAAATCTAAAAACAACACATTGAGGGGGGATTTAAAAAACCATCAAATGCTTTCTTGCTTTGAAAACTTTACAGGGTTGCCATAAGTCAGTTGTGACCTGACAGCATTTTCCACCATTCTTCTTTGCTGCTTCATATACCTGGAAATTCCATCTGCGTACCTTTGTGAGGTGCTTCTTTTTATTTCCGGTCCCTTCTTAAATCTCATCTTTCCCTAAGTGTGCATAATGGAACTAAATGCACACGCTTCCTCACCCTCACCTCCACTTTCCTCCCTTCCTTCTATTGCCCACCCTATTTAATTTTAGACTATAAGCTCTTCAAAGCAGGACATGACTTCTTGTTACTCTGTAAAACACAGTGTGCGTGACAATGCAATAGAAGTACCCGCTACAGTAATAATAGTATTAATAACAACTCCAGAGAAGAGACAAAGTGAAGAGATTATATATGTTGGTTATGTTGGAGAAGGCCTGACACAAAGATCAAGAAATTAGCTTGACCCACGCCAACAATCCTAATTTAACCAAAGAAGATGTTTTGCTGCACTTAAAATTGTGGGTGCCGTATTTCAAGTCCAGAATGCCCAGAAGCACAGTAAAGAAGCCAGCAATTGCTTGTACTGATACAAATGAATTTATATTGCAGGTAACAGATTATTCTTTCACTGTACCCTTTAGTCCCTGAATAAATAATTTAAGATGGCTCTAAATTTCTCTTCCACAGAAACTAGAATTTATGTCTTGTGCTACCAAAAAATTTTTTGGGTCTACATGCCTTGGAAATAAAAATGAGTAGTTACAATTGTAACATCAAATGTTTAAATAAAAAAAATTGCACCTGCTGAAAGTCTGGTATATTGCATTTCTCATTCAAGCAGAACTTTAACTCACATTAATAAATTATTTCTTTTATTTCACTGGAAATGTTGACCAGGAAAAAAATATTTCACAATTTAACACCAAACCATAGTGCAGTCTTTAAAAATGGTGTTAGTGGAATGGAAAGATAGATATTACTAGTTAAATTCAGCTTTTGGAATGGTAATTTTATTTCATGATAAATAAATCTCTCTAAAATATTTCATAAAATAAGAAAGATAAACTCACTCCATTTACCCATACACTGAAAATTCTTTTATAAAACTTGAGATTTCACCCAAATTTGATTTTAAGGTGGATTAGTACCATAGTTAGTGTCATGTGGTGGTTAAAGTATAACACTAGGATCTAGGGCCCCTGAATTCAAATCTTCACTTAGCCATGAAGCTTATTGAGTATAACTCTCTCTCCGCCTGGCCTATGACAACAGAATTTCCCTGAGCTTCTTAGACCAAGCCAATAGCCACTGGGGGGCTGAGAAGGGCCATGCCCCCCCACGGATTTGCCCTGTCCTCATTGACAGTGGGATCCACTGCTCTATCACTGCCTTGCCATCTCCGTCTGTTCTCCTCCCAACTCAACTTCAAGCCAAACCTTGCTCCAGCCTTCAACAGGTTGTTTACCGGGAAACTGGAAAAGAGGAAGCAAAGTGAAGACAGAATGCCCCTTTCGTTAGCCAAGCTTCCTGCCCTTCCTTCATATGGAGACAGTTGGCAGTCTTGACGCAAACAGAAAAATGCCGTCCTTGCCACTGCTGACACTCACTTGTCTAGGGACAAGGAGGAGTCAAGCCAGATCCCCAGACTCTTAAGAGTCCACTAATGAAAGTTGGACCCCATCAAGAGTTGGGAACTGAAAGCCCCCTAGCAGTCCAAATCTCCCCAGTCAGATGATCTCCGTCTTAGATGGATTTAACTTCAACTAGCTCTGCTTCAGCCAACAAACCACGGCCTCAGGCAACAGGCCAGATCTGCCAGTGCAGAGTCTAGCTGCTTATCCAGCAAGAAGAGAGCTAGGTAGGTGTCATCTGCATATTGGTGGCATCCAACTCCAAAGCTCCTAACGAGCTCTGATAGAGGGTGCATATATATATATATATAAATATAATTCTCTGCTGGTGGTGGCACGTTCCAGAACATTCCGCACGCCACCCCAGCCTTTGGTCCCCTGGCATGTCAATCAGAAGCTGTCCCTATCCACTGGTTGTGAATACTTGCATGCCATTGGCTGGGTCTGCTCCTCTTCCCTGTCCACTCCTTCAGTCTCTGTGCCCTGTCAGAATTTCTGCCAGACTGGCTTTCTCTCTTGATGAAGACGCTTCTCCTGGTTCCCTCCTGTGGGGGTAATTGTTACCTCAGTGGCTGTTGGTAGGTGAAACGAAATGGCAGTTACCAGTGCTTATAAGGCGGCTGCTGTCTGCGTTTTGTTTAAAATGTTCCCCCATAAGAGTCAACTGTTACCTCAGTGGCTGTTAGTAGGTGAAACGAACTGGCAGTTACCTGTGTTTATTATTTATTATTTTTATTTAATTCAATTTCTAGGCCGCTCTCCCCACACAGCAGGCTTAGAGCAGCTTACAGATTTAGTGAACCAAGGTTAAGCAGTAAAACAATTAAAACATTATGACCTCCAACATTGAAACAATACAGTACAATTATTAAAGTGCTCAATACAATCGATGGCGTACAATCTGATGTTGGGCGCACACAGAATCGCCAGCGACTCGATGGTAGTACATGAGGCCGATTGCTAGTAATTTCTGATAACGAGGGGATGATAAAGAGGTGGCGGCCCCTATTCATAAGCCTGGTGGAAGAGCTCTGTCTTGTAGGCCCTGCGGAACTGCATCAAGTCCCGCTGGGCCCTGATCTCTTCTGGGAGCTCATTCCACCAGCAAGGGGCCACCACCGAAAAAGCCCTCCCCCTAGTGGCAGTGAGCCTGGCTTCTCTCAGGCCAGGTACGGCCAGGCGATGTTGGGCCCCTGACCAAAGTGCTCTCTGGGGTATATACGGGGAAAGGCGGTCCCTTAGGTAGGTCGGACCCAGGCCATTTATAAGAGGGGCTTCAGAGCACGGCAGAGTCTGCAGGTGGGGGGGATGGAAAGCTGAACAGTGAGGAGGAAATTAAGGTAGGATGATGCTTGGATGGGAAGGAGATGGGGTTGCCATCTGGAGATTTGAGGGGTGGAGCCTGGAGAGGGTGAGGTTTGAGAAGAGGTGGGGCCTCAGACAGGTACAATGCCAAGGTACAAGGTAGGTGAACAGCTGAGTTGTAAACTGGAGCCCATTTAGCCACATTAGGCAACCAAGCTTGGTTCAGACAAAGGAAGGAAACCCTTCACAGGCCTTTGTCAAGAACTCATTGGGGCCAGTCCTGACTACGGTTGCCAGCTCCAGGTGAGAGATTCTTGGAGATTTTCTGGTAGAGTCTATGGAAGCCAGGGTTTGGGGAAGGGAGAGGCCTCAGCTGAAAAGAATGCCATACAGTCTACCTTCCAAAGCAGTTATTTTCTCTGGGCAGGAGAGATCTGCTGTCTGGAGTTCAGTTGTGATCCCTGGTGATCTTCAGGCTCTACTTGGAGGTTGGGTACCCTAGGCGTGGCAAGCAGTGCTTCAGAGCAGGGTCTGCTAGATCCAGACTCTTGCTGTTGAAGCTGAGTGGGTGATTTTGAACCAGTCAGACTTTCAGCCTAACCCACCTCACAGGATTGTTGTGCAAGTCAAAAGGGGCCGAGGAGAGAAAGACCACTTTTCCTTCTGGGAAATTTATTAATTTAAATTTCCATCCCGCCCTCCCAGCCAAGGAAACCATTGTTGCCAATCTCCAGGTGAGGGCTGGAGATCACTCAGAATTACAACTGCTCTCCAGATGGCATTGATCAGTTCCCCGGGAGAAAATGGTGGACTCTATGTCCTAATACCCTGCTGAGATGCCCCCCCCTCCATGACAGCCTATGCGACATGGCAGTCAGGGCTTCAGAGCACAGTAGAGGCTGCAGGTGGGGGGGAGAGATGGAAAGCTGAACAGTGAGGAGGAAATAAAGATAGGTTGATTCTTGGCTGGGAAGGAGATAGGGTTGCCAACACCAGGTGGGGAATTCCTGGAGATTTGAGGGGTGGAGCCTGGAGAGGGTGAGGTTGGAGGAGATGTGGAGCCTCAGACAGGTACAATGCCATAGACTCTGCCCTCCAAACCAGCTACTCCCTCTTGGGGAACCACTGCTGCCAATCTCCAGATGAGGGCAGGAGATCACACAGAATTACAACTGCTCTTCAGGTAGCAGAGATCAGTTCCCCTGGAGAAAATGGTGGACTCTGTGTCATTGTACCCTGCTGAGGCTGAGGAAATTGACACTGAGTGCCCAAGGCCTTGACACTCTCCCAGAGCCTCTTTCTAGGGCCCGTTGTATTTATTTCCACAATGGGCCTTATTCCTAGTATAGTAAATAATATTTGGGGGGGAATCATGCCTTGAAGAACCCCACACTCGAGAGAATGCTCGGCGAAACTCTCACCCCCAGCCGCTTTTGTGTCCCTGGAGGAATTAAAGGAACCATGCTAAGACGGCCCCACAAACCCCAGTAAGGCCAGGTGGTTAACCAGGATTGAAAGATCAATGTGTGAAATGCTGCTGACAAGTCCAATAAAATCAGCAGTGCAGACCAAGCCTTATCCAAATGACAGCAGAGATCGTCCACCAAGACTACTAGCTCTGTCTCAGTTCCAAACCCAGGCCTGACGCCAGACTGGAAGGGGTTGAGTGCTGATGCTTCATCCAGGAACCCCTAAAGCTGTTTTGTTACTGTCCTCTCAGTCATCTTCCCGAGATAAGAAAGATTTGATATCGAGTGGTAATTCTTGTTTGTTTATCTGCATTATTTTCCCATTCTGAAATCCTAGTCCTATTACATTGTTTATTTGATGTTTTAGTCTGTGTGATTGAATTGCTTTTCCACCTATTTTGTAATTCCACCTATTTTCAAATATGCCTTGAATCTCAATGCTGGCTATAAATAAAGTAAATGAAGTAATTAAATAAAATGGCCCCCGACACCAAAATGTTTACCAACCCCTACCTTAGGAAATACTGTCATCATATTTTCTCTATGACTGTAAGGACTATGAATCTGCACTTTTTCTACCACAAAATGAATGCTTGATAATGCCAAGGAGCTATCAAACACGTGGAGATTGCATACAACTCCCAATTATCTGTCACCTTTTATGCCACCCAGAAATTCAAGGCAATGTACATGAATCTTCCTGCATTGTTTTATCCATACAATGACCCTGACAGAGGCTGAAAGAAAATGACTGGCTGAAGGTGACAAACAAACTTCATGGGAAGGTGGGGACTTGAACCGGGGTCTCCATTGTCATAATCACTATACCATACTGGCTTCCTTCCACTCAGCTACATATTCATTCATCAAAAAGTAGACATTTTAGTATGTTAATATAATTCCATGCAAGCTAACTGACACAGTCAGATCTTATACACAGTGGCAGGCACAGCAAATCATGGGGTGCAATATTAAAGTCCCAAAGTCAATGATAAGGGATAATTCATCCTCCTGCTCTGCTTCTGTAAACAGTCCTTGCTACTTTGCTAAAGTAGCCGTGCACATCTGCATTGTTCAAGAACACCACATGGGCTATATCTGGGAAGGTGGGGAGAAAAGGACTATCAGAATGGCTATGTGTTCCCAATACCATCCTGCCTTGCCCCCTGTTAAATGTTGCAGGAATGGCCTATAAGACAGAGATATTTGTCTCTGCGGCTGCTTGTTTCATGTAAGCTGCTACTGTATTGATTTAAGTGGGAAGCCTTTTTTTTGAGTTTCAATAGTTAGGCATAGGAAATACTGTTTTCCATGGTTGCAAACTATTTATACAGATGCAGTCTTTCTGATTTTAATGAGATCTCCCCCCCCCCTTGGAAAAAAAGCATTTAGCAGTGGACTGAAGCATACATTCAGAGTTTACAGATGGTCCTGACCCCTCCCCCTTCCGCAACAAGTCCAGAGTCTCTCTTAAGTGCAATGCTTACAAAACCACAACACTGACCCAGCCCACTGTGAGGGAAATGAAGCCAAACTCAGTTCCTGCTAGCTTTGGCTAGATTTTTTCTTTCTTTCTAGTTTCCCAGTATTTTTAAACAGAATGTTTTCTACGGGATCTGATCCAAAGCCTGCCGAACCTGGCTGATTCTCTCACTGACCTCTATCAGGTTACATTCAAGAGGAGCAAAACTGTACAAAATGTACACATTCAATCAGCAAACAGGGCCAGATGTGATGACAGGGACACAAGCAAAATGCAACTGTGGACTATTCCATGTGCTTGAAGTCTTGGGCAAACCAGGTGGCCTTGCCTGTGTCTATAGTATTAGCGCATGCCAGGGATCTACAGCATGAGCACCTGCTGCGTAGGAGTTGCATTTCGGATTTAAACTTGAAACCAACCACCCAAAATGGTGCTCAGATGAGCTTTCCTGGCATGCCATAAGAGCCTACGTTGACACTTGCCAAATCAACATTTAATGCAGGCAAGACTATAAGAGCAAATGACAGTTGTATATACAAATTGCATGTCTCTGTGCAAATGTAGCCATTTGATCCATACATACTGTAAACAGCAATAGACACATCTATATCTCTATTGAATTCTACCTTGTTACAGCTGGAAACAAAGATGGGAAATCATTCACTATTATCCCTTTGATGAATCAGGACAGTTCCTAATATGCAGTCTCCTATGCTTGTATGCATCACTGACAAATATTACACGCATCAGCTGTCTGTGTTCTCTGCTATATTTTGTTAACAACTTAGGCAAAAGTAAAAGCCTTCATGATTGCAAGGACTCATGTCAAATACATAGACAGGCCTACTCTGTAATTTTTAAGAGATAAGTGTCAGGTACAGTTTACAAAGTGGAAGGAAAAGGTTCCCAGGAAAATGAATTTTTCATAAACAATTCCAACATATAACCTGACAAATTTCAAAATTAAATGTATATGTAGGGATGGAAAATATTTCAACTTGCAATTCAGCATCAAATAGTTGAATAGGGCTATACAAATATTTTATATTTCTAGCTGTCAGCCTCAAATTTGTAGGTATCTGGGTGACTGAGTACCTAGGATTTTCCAATTCATGCTGATATTCCTTCTACATGTAGCCTGGATATGTGTCCAGGATTTTCTTTTCCCACATAACTCACTCCTATCATTCTCTGAGATCCTGAGGTAAGGCCTTTCATAACAATCTATCTAATTATCAGGGTAGATGGGGTAGGACTGGAATAAGGCAGATAACAATTTTACATAGTTTTAGTAGACTATTTTTAATTATTACATTTTTTAGTCCTCCTTTCCTCCAAGGAACTCAGGGCTGTGCACATCATTCTCCCTTTCTCTGTTTTATCCTAAAAACAAGAGAGAATGATTGGCCCAACATCACCTTATAAGCATTATGGCCATGTGGGGACTCCAACCCAAGTTCCCCCAATATCATGAAGGCTTAACATGTTATGCTTTCCCCTGAATCACCCCCAGGTTTGCATGATCAGATGTGCACTTGCAAGTTGTCAGCTGGGACCTCAGTTCCCAGGATTGCTGTGCCCAATTTGGATCAGAACCCTGATGCACAAGGAAATGGAGCCTAGGTCTTTCCACCCATGTATTTTCCTATCTGAAATGGCTCCAGGGAAGACCTGTTGGGTGCTCCATGTGTAGTGTTGGGGTACATGAAAGTTTCCCCAATGTGGCAAATAGCACTACCTGAGGACCATTCCAGGTTGGGAAAATGGCACAGAAGGGAAGGCATAAGCTCTTTCTTCCATGGGAACTACAGTCCTGATCTGAATTGGGCCATGCACCTGGGAACTGAGTTCCTAGTGGGGAACTTGCAGGTGCTAATCTGGCTGACAGTCCTCATGACAGACCTGGACTCAACCCAAGCACTGGGTGTCATGCAGTTAGGCCCTCAGCCAGCAGTCTAACCACTACAGCACAGATATTAATGCTGGTTTAACTGTCCATCACCACCATAAACACGTGGATAGGAAAAACAGCTGATGAATTTAAACAGTATGAATACATAAACTACTTGTAAAAATCCTTGTTTTTTTCCCAGATAGTTTAGAGCAAAGGTGTCAAACTCATTTGTTATGAGGGCCGGATCTGACATAACAGATACTTTGTTGGACTGGGCCATGTGTGCCATAAAATGTAATGACAGGTGCTGGAAATAGAAACTTTAGAAAGCACACAGGCAAACCAAATTAACAATACTATTTTTTACTCAAGATACAAACATGCTTAAAACATCAACACTCTTACGATATTTCCTTAAAGTATCTCCCCGACACCCACCCTCCCACTTCTACCACCCATTACTCATTAGCATTAGGACAGTATACAGGACCAAAATGCACAGCCTCTGTTATCTGGCAATAAAGGTGGGCCAGATAAAAGCCCTAGATAGGCTGGTTCCGGCCTGCAGGACATATGTTTGACACCTCTGGTTTAGAGAGTCTGCTAGTCTTTCTTATAGGCATGAAATATTTTTTTCCTTATTCACTGGGGGATGTTTCATTCTCCCTTCAAAACTACTTTGGCTATCTATCTAATTAAAACCTGGCAGAAATTGGAACAAAAAGCCACTTTTTCCAAGATCCATGTCAGCTCTTGGGGTTTGAGGACACATGTAGTTTTCTTGTACTGAGTCAGAACTTTGTCCATCTAGCTTAGTGGTGCCTTCTCTGAATGGCAGCGACTCTCTGGGATCTTGAGCAGGAAAAGGTCTTTCTCAGCACCTGCTGCCAGGAACTGAATCCAGGGCACTGCATGCAAATCTTGGCCCTGCCTCTGCAGCAGCACTTCATTTTCCAAAGGTAGCAAACCAATAGTGTTTTGCCAGCTATACTGGAGAATACTGGGCCCATCACTAATGAACTCTCCAGCTGCCAGTTCTTACACACTTTTTCTGCATTACAATACCCTTTTTTTTTGGTTTTCGTTTTCCTTAAACCAAGAAGTTGTAACTAAGGGAGCCATAGATCATCCCACATGGTAACTTTATTTATTTACCAAACGCAACAGAGTAGGACTTGCCAGTGCCACTAAGTCTCACTGAGTGAAACTTTGAGTAACTTTTCCTAGATTGCACCCATTCACTAACATTCAAGTGTTTTAAAATATTGTTCCCCAAACAAACAAAAATAGAACAGTGCTTCCGAGTGTTTTCAGGACATCTGTTGAAAATGTCCTATTTCATTACTTGTGTTCTGACTCATTAGTTTGGGAAAGGAACTCGAGCGTCAGATTCCCAAGATCAAACCACATTCTTTCCCAACCAGAAAGGCAATGTGCCACAGGGAACCTTTTTTTCTCCTCTGCGCATTCCACTCGCAGCAGCATTCTGGACCGAGAAAAGGCAATACTGGGGCTCCTCCATTCAAGAGCGTTAAAGACCCTTCCAGACACAGCGCATCACGAGGCAGGAAAAAGGTCCGTGCAAAGTGAAACCTGACCGTTTGTGACGGGCGAAAGAGTCGAAAAGTGCGGTTCATCCAAGCGCAGAGAATCAGACCCGCGCAAGTCGTCCGGCCTTCTGCAGCCTCGGAAACTTTTCAGAGTCACAACGCAAAGCCAGCCTGCAATTCCGCCGCTCGGTTTCCATCCCTCTTCCTTGCCCCTGCGTGCATCTACCGGCCGCGTTGCCCTCCTTCTTCCCCCACCCGTACTCACCAAGCTCCCCATCCTCCTCCTCCTCTCCCTCCGCTCCCTCGTCGTCTCCCTCTTGTTCCACCTCGAGCAGCACATCTTGGTTTTCCACATTCATCTTGCGCGAAGTTCTCTTGCTCCGGCGAGAGAGGCGGGTCCGGTCCCCGCGCAGAGAAGTCACCACCACAAGGGGCTTCGCCTCGACACAGCCTGGCAGCGGTGCCGACTTCCGTACCGGAAAGAAAAAGTCCAGCTTTCGGAGCAGCCTCAGCTCAAATCAGGCTGCAAGAGCGGAGCTGGGAGGGACGGGCGGGCGGGCATCTGCTGTGGAACAGGGCTGGGCTGAAGCCTCCGCCCTCCTGGCAGGCACCCCTGAAGAGGCGGGGAAGCGGGGGGAGTTTCCTCTTCAGTTGCCCTAGAGACAAGGCTCTTGGAGCGGGGGACCCTGCCTTTTCCCCTCAGGCTATGGCCTGCCCAGCAAGTTACCTCAGGCAGGCGGCCGGTTTAACCCAAGAAGGGAGCAGCCTTTGAGCGTCAGTCTGCAAAATAAACCGGCTGGTGGGAAAACCGAACGCCATTTCCCAGGGGGTGGGGTGGGGGGTGTCATGACTTGCCCAACGGAAATTTCAAAAACACAGAAAACATATTTGTATGTCCAGGCCTAGTAGGGAAGCAAGTGCATGACTTACTGAGAAAGAACACTGGCTGGAATCTCCCCTCTCCTTTGCACTTCCTAGCCGGCCTTAGCCAAGACATTCTCTCTCAGGCTACCACCCTATCCCATCAGCAACATGGGCATAATACTGACCTACCTTACAGGGTTGTTGTAATGATTACAGGATGGTGTTTGTGAAGTCGTTCTCCAGTGCCTAACAAATCTAACACTCCCAGCACCACTTTCTCACTCATGCATTATTGAGCCCCCTAATCTGTCTCTCTCTCACTGGCCTTGCACAGGGAACTGGCAGCAGTTCTGAGAATGCTACCTTTATAGTCCTTGCCTTTTTACCTAGTGACCTAAATTTATTCCTCCAAGACCACCAAATACGTTTCCCATTCCTGGGAAGATTTTTCTTCTTTTCCTTGCAATTTGTTTCACAACTTAATTAGTTACTTCCTGTTTAGTGAGTGTTTTTGCCCCCACCATTGCTAAATAAGTAGTTCGCAAAGGGTGGGTGGGGGCTTTCTTACTGAGATGAGAGGAGTTTCAAAATTGCAGCCTAACAACCAAGAATGCTTCTATTGTGACTGATTCTCCACAAGCAGCTGTGCCGCCCTCACTCTTCCATTTCCCCCAGTTACACTGGTCAATTTCACAATCTTCACTGCAGTAGCCACACTTTGACTCACATTTCCCTCTGATTCCCCCCCCCCCCCCCACATCTTCTCGATCTCAAAAAACAAGGATCGAGAAGATGCAGAGGAAATCGGCGGTGGGGGGGGGGGGAGATGTGGGTCAAAAAGCGACCATGCAGTGAAGAGTGTGAAATTGACCAATGCAACCCTGGAAGAGCCAGGGCGGCACAGCTGCTTGTGGAGAATCAGTCTGTGTGTCCTTGCCATGAGAATTCAATGCAAGGATGGGGACAGCTAAAGAAAATTCTGTAAGTCAAGGGAACAGATTTCAATAATATGTTGAAGTACATCCATTTAGGATTATATGTGTCAAATCTAGCACTTTGACTTGACCTGTGCTATAATCAGAAACTCTGGGTCATGGTACCAAAGACCCATCATGTTGGCAGAGTTTAAATATGCAAGGAAGTAGAGCACTGACTGTTTAGGGGGGGAAAGCAGGTTTATTAAAGAAGAACAAACTGTTATAGAACATAGAAGAGAGAAAACCTTAACTGTCTAACTAATTGCTGAGAAAGGAACAACAAGAAGAAGGAAGCTCTGCAGGAGCAGGAAGTCTCCAGAAGAGCCAATCAGGAGACAGCAAGGACACAATTAGAAATTATGGGCTGTCCCTAATCTTGCTGTGCTAACTACAAGTCTTTCAACTGTCCCCCTGTAGGGTGATCTTCAGATCTTCTTCATAAGGCTGAACTATAGACCTTGCATATTCCAACACACACAATGTTAGGTGCCTGGCATTATAGTTTACTACATCTTACAAAATATCTGCAGGAGCAGTCATATTTGTATGTCATTATGGAAGTCTAGTATATTCATGGCTCATAGAAATGTGAAGCATCTTGCAGGCACTGGACTATAATTCAAAAATTCATCCAGATGAAGCTTCAGGGTCTATCACCACTTCTATATTTGCTATGTTTTTGTAAAATGACCTTTTCTTTGAAAAAGCTTTTGGGACCCTTTTAAAAATGTGTGTGTGTTGTGCTGTAAAGTTGCTTCTGACTCATGGTGACCCTATGACTTAATGTCCTCCAGAACATCCTATTATTAACAGCCTTGCTCAGGTCTTGAAAACTGAGGGCCACGGCTTCCTTTATTGACTCAGGGTCTTATGTTGGGTCTTCTTCATTTCTTGCTGCCTTTAACTTTTCCTAGCACGGGGGCGTGGTGACACCAAGCAAGACAGTGGTCATCTAATCCTTAGGCTCCTCTTCTCTCCCTCCTCCCAGGCCACCTTACAAGCTAAAACCACCTCCTGGCTTTTAAAAATATGGGGAAAAAACAACAGGGCTTCTTCACTTCTCCCCAAGCCACAGTTCAAATTGACCCAGGCATTTTTACCACACAGGAAACCCAATTGGAGCTGAAGGCCTCTGGTGCCGAAAAATCCATGATGGCAGACAAGACCTCAATTTCACACCTATTGGAAATAGTGCTGAAGAAACAGGACTTTATTTGAAAAAATGGAAAATGGAATCAAAGGCCAGATCCTACAAATAATCCAACCAGTAAGAGACCAATTTAATTCAGGCTTCTCTATTGCAGACCTCACAGACAGCTGAAACAGCAATTAATATTGGCCTTAAAAGATGATTTGAAGGATCTGCGAGCCTTTGAACAACAGTCCCATGATCATTTACTAATTCTTGAAACACAAGCTAAACAATTAAATTTGAAATTCAGGGGTCTTTCTGAGGGGGCAGAGTCATCCATGGACACTATCTGTTTTGTATTGAAATGACTCTCCTCTATTTTAAATCTGGACCCTGGGGTGGCGCCAGCCATCTTTATGCCTTGGCCCACCTAAACATCCGAGATGCCACGGTCTGAACTGGAGATCGAAAAATGGGTACAGGACAAGATCTTATTTAAAGATCTACAAGTTTTAGTATTCCCTGACATTCCTTAGGAGGCCCTTCACATTAGACAGATGTTAAAGCCAGTCACAACAATGCGTTATAAATGGCTGCCTTTGGGGAAGCTACAGGTCTCCCACCATGGTACTGTTCTTCAAGCCGTAGATGAAGACTCCGGTCTGGATTTATTGCACACCCTACAGTTCTCAAACTAGTCTGAACAGAATCGCTGGTCACAGAAAAGGAAACTACAACTACCAGCACTGCCCGAGAAAACCAGCAAAATCTCAGTCCATGCCTCCGTCTCTCCAATGGACACTGACAAGTCGATCCCGCGGGCTCCTTTGTAACTTGTCTCTGTATTCCCTTACAGTTCTTTAAGTGTTCTATGGTGCTTCCAGTTCTGCTTTTTGCTTTATTTTTATCCTGATTTATTCTACATAGCTTTCTATGTACATTCTGTCAGGAAGGGGGACTGGATTTTTTGAATGTTTTGAGACTTTGCCCAGGGAGTGCCACCATTTGGAGGTACAGGGTTGAAGGTCCAGAGCCGGTCCACAAGTTATCTACCCTGTTGATAATGCAATTTGCCTGATTTTATTGCACACGTTCCCACTGATTGTTCATTCGCTTATTTCCATTACACATTGCCTGATTGTTATATTATGCTTTGTTCTTCTTGATTTCCTTCTTGTCACTGGGGTGATTTGAGGGGGATGGATTTGAATTAACTGCTCACAGTATTTTTAAAATTCTAATTGTTAGCCTCTTTTGTCTCACAATTAATTTTCCCATTATTTAGTTTTCCCATCATTTAGTTTATATTGCTCACTTGCTAGTTTCCCTTGCATATTAACTGATTGTTCTTATATTTCATACCTACTGGATTTGTTGCATTTATTGGGCTAATTTAGGGGAGGGGAGGAGGGTTTGAATTAATTACATACAGTATTCTTAGTATCTTTATCTGTAACCTTATTCATTTCATAGTTCATTAATTAATCCATTGCTAATTGAGCTTGCTGTCTTTTTGCAGTGTGTGATGAAGGTTCACCTTAAAAGCACATTTTTTCTGTACAGTTTTTACTTGCACTCTTTATTTGGTATGGATAATAACTCCCACAAAAAAGCTATATTGTAACTGCCCTCTATTTTTCTTGTAGGATATTTATATCTATTAAAATTAACCACACAGTTTGCAGCTTCAACTCTAATACTGTAACTCTTATTGGCTATTTGTTTTTTGTGTTCTCCTTTTGATATTTTTAGACTACATTTAGACTACATTTTTAGACTACTGGCCATACTACATTTGGCATAATTGTACTATCTAAATTTTCTCTGTTCTAAGATGGTGGATGTTCTTAAAGTGATCTCTGTCAACATTAGGTGGTCTCAACAGTATGATCAAGAAAAAAAGGGTGTTGTGGCCAGTGTTCCCTCTAAGCTGAGTTAGTGTGAGCTAGCTCATAGTTTTTTTAGCCTCCGGCTCAAACATTTTTGTCTTAGCTCAGGAAGGATGGCTCCAGAGCCAACTAATTTATGCAGCAGCCAAATCGCTTGCTCACAGCTTTCATGCCAGTAGCACACAAAGTAGAATTTTTGCTCACAAGACTCCACAGCTTAAAGGGAACATTGCTTGTAGCATTTAAAATGCCTTTGCCCTGATATTTTGTTTGTTCAGAAATCCCACATCAGATCCACTAAATGCCCATTGCTGAAGTTTCCACTTTTTCCTCAACAATTCCAAGCTCTGGGATCATCCAAGCTCAGGGTGAGGCAATTTTATGATCTAAAAATATCAGCTTTGCCTAGGAAGCAACGCTTGCTGACCTTTTGAGCTGATTTCTTTTTGTCAAAGGCAAGCTAGATAGGAAACAGATTACGTTTGCATCCTTATATGCCCTGAACCAAGATCAAATTGCATTTCTGGACGATGTCTTCCTCAAATTACAATCCTTTCAAGATGGTGACCTAATAATAGGAAGTGATCTCAATTTCATCTCTATTGGTAAGCTAGGCAGATCTTTCTCTTCCTCTAAACATGGCCACTTGGCCCATCCGGACACTAAATTATCTAAACTCTTTACTAAACATCATTTACATGATGTATGGAGGCTTCTCCACTCAACAGAAAGGGATTTCACCCACTGTTCTGCCAGATACATTGTCTTCACTATAATCGACAACCTGCCAGTGTCACAGTCCTTAGTACCATCTCTATCCACTGCAAATACTGGTCCCAGACACTTGTCTGATCACACGTGACTGGATTGTCACCTGTCTTTTCCATATGCTGCCAATATAGATAGACAATGATCACAGGACAAAAGTATTTTATTACAGAATAAGGTCAGGAAGAAATTAGATTTGGATATCAGAAATTTCTTTGAAGAAAATATATCTTCAGAGATGGTTTCTTCAGTTCTATAAGATGCGATGAAAGCGGTCCTATGTGGAGCTATCATTTCTTTAACATCAGACCTAAGAAAGGAAAAAGACAGAATTAGAAGTTATGGATCGCATCACATCTCTAGAACTAGAACACAAGCGTACAGGTGGGAAACAAACTTATGCCAAACTGTTGGCTGAATGGAAGATCCTTGAAGCCATGGGACTCATGCAGATCCAGAAAAATCTGCTCTTTTGGAAACATCTATGGCAAAAGTCTCCCCAAAATTTTTGGCTTCTGGCCTGGAGGCTGAAAGAAAAGAAAATACAAGAAAAGAAATCTTCCTTTGTCCTATCCCTTAAAGACAAGGGGAAAAAATCTTTCTTTGTTCAATTCCTTAAATCTCCAGTTCTCATCCAAAGAAATAGCCTGTACCTTTGCAGATTTCTATTCTCGACTGTACCACTCAGACAAACCTGATCTGACATCTATTGAGCCTTACCAGGACTCGACATCCTGTTTGCGTCATCTGTCTTCAACTCATAAAGCAATTATGGAAAGCCCGATCTTGCTGAAGGAGTTACAGGATACCATCAAGAATCTGAAGAGGAACAAAGCTCCTGGTAATGAGAGGCTACCAGCTGAGTTTTATAAAATCTTTTATTCCTCATTAGTGGAATCTCTGTTATATGTCTACAATAACATCCTTCAAACTAGGGACCTTCCACCCTCCTGGTCAGAGTCACCCATTGTGGTGATCCTGAAGAAGAATAAAGACTCCTCTGATCCTGCATCCTATTGCCTGATAGATCTTCTCAATAATGACATGAAAATCTTCACTACTGTACTGGCCAAAAGGCTCAAAAGAAGTATTCCAGATTATGTTGACTTGGATGAGACTGGATTGATTCGAAACCGGCAACTCTCAATGTCATCATTCACAGTAAATGATCCTCAGCAGATTCCTTAATACTTGCACTTGGCTTTGAAAAAGCATTTGATTCTCTAGAGGTTTCATATATGCTCTCGGTACTAAGGAAAATTGGTTTTGGCAACAACTTCTTGAGAGCCCTACACTCACTCTACTAACATCCCACAACCAAAGTAAAAGTCAACAGTCACAACTCTCCTATTTTTCACTCCACAAGGGGCACTAGGCAGGGGGTGCCCTCTTTCACCCCTCATCTTCGCTCTTGCTATTGAGCCATTAGCAGAAGAGTTATGCAGCAATAACAAATTCTCTGGCATTATCATTGGAGGCACTGAACATAAAGTAAATCTTTACACAGATGACCTGTCACTTTATGTTTCTGACCTTTTACATGCACTACCAACAATTCAAGAGATCCTCTCCAAATTTAGCAGCATTTTAGGCCTTTGAATTAGCCCATCAAAATCTGAATTATATCCAATTGCTTTCTCTACTGACCCAACTACCACATTACAACAAAAATTTCCCTTTAGATGGATTGACAATTCTTGGTGGCATCTAGGGGTACAAGTCCCTATTGACTTAAAGAACTTGTCATCCAGTAATTTCCATCACCTCTATAGAGACAGTTAACTAAGGCTTCGGAAATGGAACAACTTTCAGCTCACCTTATCGGATCGCCTACACCTACATAAAAGTTTAATCTTCCCCCATTTCTTTTTTTATTCCAAGCCCTTCTTATCTTCTTATTGGAAAAAAGATCTCCAAACCTGGCAACATACCTTAACGAGCTTCCTATGGGCCTTCAAAAACTGCCATATACTGGGTAGACCTACCTCTTTATAAGGTCTTGATCTGCCGCTACTGGGCACTTATTATCATGCCTCCACTCTATCCAACATGGTTCAGAAGTTGCATCCTGACTCCCAAACAAAGTGGATGTATATGGAACAGTCTTATGTATCTTCCCACTTAGTCTGCAAGAAGTTTTCTGGTTGCCTCCCTCATGACATTCGAAGCAACTTCACAACAACTGCCTCCTAGCTGCCACATTGAAGATTTGGGACTACAGGAGAAAACAGCTAGCTTCTGAAATTTCTCTGCTTTCAACCTATACAACCCAACCATGGTTTCAACCTCCCTTGGAAACTGGAGCCTTCAAGGACTGGGTCTTGGCAGGGCTTTCATGTCCCCTGAACTTGATGAAAAGTGGCAAGAGAAGAGAAAAAAATTGACTTTGATAGTCTGTTGGGTAAGACAACATCGTTGTTCCAATACCCCTAACTCAAAAGTTTAATTGAATTTCTTGTCACTACAGGAGCTTTCCAGAGGCCGAGGTCTGATTATGAGCATCTTCTTATGACCAACCCTGCTTCCTTGAAGGGTCTGCTCTCCAAACTTTATATAATCTTACTGACACTAGATAGCACATTTGCTTTGAACTATCGGAAATCTTGGTGACACAACCTTCAAGTGGATCTACAACATTCCAATTGGCTAACCATCTGGAATTCTCCTGCAAACTTCTCTAAGGTCTTTAATATCCGCATGCATTTTTTCAAATTGACATCTAGATGGTACTACAGTCCGGAAAGGCTTCACCAAATGAATTCCAAGCACAATCCACTCTGCTGGAAAAATTGTGGTTCCATCAGCAGCTACATCCACTGTTGGTGGGAATGCCCAGTTATTCAGTCATTTTGGCAGGATGTCTTGATCCAGATTAACAAGATCACATCACAAATAATTTTTGCTAGACCATATCTTTTACTCTTAAATCTTTGAGACTCTTCAATTTGGGAGGACACACACAAAAAACTTACTTCAATTATTCTTTCTGTTTTCCATCTGACAATTGCCACTGTCTGGAAATCTTCAACACCCCCAACTTAACTGTGTGGTATGACAAAATCTGGGACCAGTTTGTTATGAACAAGATTTATTTATTTATTTATTTATTTTTCAAATTTATATCCCGCCCTCCCGCGAACGGGCTCATGCTTAAACAGGTCTTAAATAGGTCTCTGCTTAAACAAGCTGAGTAATTACTTAGACCATGTAATTACTTAGTAATTACTTAGACCATGCCCAAACTGGAACCCCCAAGATCTACTCTAAGTTTGTCCTCACCTGGGCACCTGTGTTGCAATTTATGGCAGATCTTGATCTTCTACTTTCCAATCCAAGCTACCACTCATGGCTTTTTTATATTAAAAGATACACTCTTTTCACTGGCACATTGTTGGGGCTCCTTTTGGTTGACAGGGCTTCATTTTCTCAATAACCCACCTTCCTCATAGAGACTAATCTAATGTTATTTCCACATCCTGCAATGTTTAATGCCATCCCTCTACCCTACTTCGGCTGTAATTCACTACTGTAATACATACAGGAGTAAAAGAGTTCAGTATAATAGTTTCTCAACTGTTATACTGAACTCTTTTACTCCTGTATATATTATGATTATACTTTCAATAAAGTTTATAATTTTTAAAAGAAACTTTCCCTAGCATTATTGTCTTTTCTAGTGATTCTTGTCTTCTCATAATGTGACAAAAGTATGATAGCCTTAGTTTAGTCATTTTAGCTTCAAGGGAAAGTTCAAGCTACTGCCTATAATGTATACCCACATCTGTTAAAAACCTACAATGTATCTATGGAGCACCTTTCAATGGATCACTCTGTGAGATGTATGTGTTTATCTCATTTTTTATGTTTGGGAAATCAAGCATTTGTATCATGTGATTATACTTTGGAAAATTTCTCAAGTACTACCCTCCCAACAACCCCTCCCCCCCCAGGCCAACCTTTTGGTGTGAACTGAATCAGAGTGGGGGGGATGCAATAACACCACCCAGTTGTATGCTGTTTGTCAAAGTGATAAATTAAAATGTCCCCATCTTTGAGGGCTTTTGGGACCAGGGATCCTAAGCTCTACAACTATATTTTAAAACCAGTAAAAGTAAAAACATTTTAATTTGTTTTCCCCCATTAATGTTGCTAACTCTGGGCATCGCTTCTCAGTTTTATCATAACTAAAATGCTGCAAAAATGTATTGATATTTGCCAGACAAAGAAATAACAGAAACAAATAGCAAGCCAATTAAAGATTATATAGGTCTCTGCTTAAACAAGAACCAGCTGTATAAGAGGCTTGAATACAAAAAGAACTTTAAGTGAATTCAAGAGCTTGCTTACACTGAGTGGGATCTTCTAATTTTGTTTCTTTGACTAATAGCCCTGCCTCACATAATGCTTTCCAAATTGCCCTTACGATAAAAACTGACTCACTTCACTGAAGACATGGAAAGGAGAGCAGGCTGCTCTTAAGGGAAACACAAGTCCAAAACTCCTTTGGTACACTGAATCAGTTTCAGTTGTACTGGATTAGTAACATAAGGTTGGTTCCAAAGGACTGTGAACAGAATTCAATTCAAAGAACGGGACTTTGTGCTCCTCCTCCTTTCCAGACCACTGAGATCCTTCCTAATTCTGTTCCTGGCAGTCAGAGATTCACAAATACCACAGTGGACAAAGTGGGGGGGTCTGCAGTGGGAGGGGGAACAGGCAAAAATACCCCCACTCACCTGTGGAACTGCTGTTCCATAGGAATATATCATCATGTTAGGGAAAAACACTTTTGCACCCAATCTATGATTATTGGGTCACAGTCTATGAATATATAAAAATAGATAGGGTTTGTTTTTAATTCATTTGATTTCTTTTATTGTCCAAGTTCAGTGGCCTCAGATGATGTTATGATGATGATGAATTTACATCCCACCCTCTCTGCCAAGGCAGGCTCAGGGCGGCTTAGATACCATGTAAAAATTCTGCTTAGATACTATGTTAAATATATTCCACTCATACAGTCTTGAAACTTTCTGTGGACAGCATCCTAAAATTGAATTGCTCTTTCATTTTGTCACATTTTTTAATGGTTTCAAGCTAATAAAGTACATTTTCAAAACTGTGCAGAGACTGATAAAATGTGTTCTCCGGACTGGGGCTTCATTTCCTACTGTCAGAATTTATTTCCTAGGGTTTTAATTGTCTTTTCATGACAAGCAATGCAGTGAAGCATTAAAGGAAATTAGAACTGCTGTATTTTTTTTTTAAAAAAAAGCTGTGTGAAGCTACCGTAACCCAGTTTAATATTGTTTCCAATTGTATTTAATTCTCCCAAGTCTCATTAATTGTTAAGCTTTCATGGAACTTCCAGTACAAGAAGACTTTAGTCTCTTTTGCCCTCTACTGAAGTTCACTGGTAACAGCAATTGCCAATAAAATAGGAATTATCAGATGATTTTTTAAAACCTGAGTTTATATCAGTAGCATGTCTAATTATGATCACTGCCAAGTCTCTGTTACATCTTCATTGTATGTCCTTCATTGCTATTTAACTAATAAAATTTTTAGAGGTAAGGTCTGATGTAACAGCACTTGTTAAAGTTCTTTAAGAAAAAATCTATCGTATGTCTGAACCAGTGCTTTTTTGTTTTAAAAGTTGCCACTATTCATATATAATTGGTAATTTCTACCAATTCCCCCTCAGGACTTGGGAGAACACCCCAAAGGTGCCATTACTCAGTACTGGTGAGTACCACTACAGAAAAAGCCCTGGTCATTACTATAACTATGAATTATAGATGTGGTTTTGTTATTCTGTGATTACTTGGGGGCTGTACTTTTTTTTTCACCCAAAGAAGGAAATGATTTTGCTTGGGACAAAAAAGTAAGGAAAAATTATAAATGGATGCTAGTTTTCCAGTACTGTTTTTAGTGCTTAATTGCATGGTGTTCCTCAAATACATTAGATATGAGCATAGCTCTGGCATCCACCCTTGGATTAAAAATGTTATACAAGCCATGGTTTGTACTCCAGACATATGGACAAACATGGTTTATGTTCCTTTTATCCTCATCTAGCTCCTATCAGAGTTCTCAGAAGCTGTCCTAAGCTGCCCAGCCCTGCCCAAATTTGGGGAAAACACTACTGTGCAAACAGGCTTATTGCTATTGGTCTGCAGCAACAGTGATATGGCAAACTCACATTGTCGGACCTCATCAGGCCACACTCATCTGGTCTAAATGCAAGGTGCAATATAAACATTTCTCCACACATTTTAAAAATGTATACTGGGAGCCTACCAGCCATGCATACCTCCCAATATGCTTACTCACCATGTTATATTAATAGGGTCAATGAATGTATTTACAACATATTTACAGGCTTGGTTAGTATGATAGTGCTGGTAATTACAAGTTGCTTACATTTCAGTTGTTATAGAGTTAACTGATGCTGTTAGTAAACAGGACATTATTTTGTCTGACCTGTAGCCACTTAGAATAGAGATGGATTTTATGCAGGAAAATTTGTGGGTGTTGTTTATACTAATGAAGTGATCTCTGACCTGTTAATTGGCTAACCAATGTTTAGGATGAATTCAGTCCAATGGCACCTGTAAAACCGACAAAGGTTTATTCAAGGTATGAGCTTTTGTGTGCATGCACACTTTTTCAAATACATTGGAATGGAAGGTAAAGTTCAAACTCATAGACAGGGTTTGAACAGCAAATTAACATGTAACATGATGAAGATGTTTTAAGGTATGCGAAGACAAAACTAAATAACAAGCTAAGGTTATAAAGTAAACAGTTGTAAAACAATAAATATGTCAAAATAAGACTGAGACTCTCCATTCACTCCTTTTAGGCATGGAGGTAATTTAACAGCATTTTTTTCTTTTTTGAGGTGGGTGCAGTGTTATTTTAGCCATTGTTATTTCAGTGTTATTTCAGCCACGTTACTTTTTTCCCACCATAGAGAACAATGGTGGGAATGGGGGCAACCTGTTTGGGGGCCCGAAGAATTGGACCCCCTGGTCCAATCTTTGTGAAACTTGGTGGGTATTTTGGGGAGAGGCTCCAGCAGCTACCCTGCAAGTTTGGAGCCTCTCCCTCAAACCCCCTCTCCTCCAGCCACTTTTTAAGCCGCCACTGAATTTTGGCAGCAATTCGGCAGTGGGCCGAATCAGATCAGATTGGTAGTCTCAGCCGCTCTGCCTCCACTTCAAAAGCGGAGGCAGAGCGGCTGTTCAGACAGCCGCATCTGCCCTGAGGAGGCGGCCTGGACGCATCGCGTCCGGTGCTGCACTCCTCCCGCAGCAGCCGAGCACCACTTCAAAGCGGTGCTCGGCTGCTGCTGCGCGTGTTCCACCTGCGCGGAGCAGGTGTGAATGTGCGTGGGTAGGGGGAGCCACGCGGCATCTGCCCGCTGCTGTAGGAAGCCACCTGCAGTCTGAACGCTGCGGGCAGCTTCCAGCGGCGTGCAAACGCCGCGCCATGGGGGAAATTCCCCCCACCTTAGTCTGCCGCGCCGCAGAGGCACAGCAGACGGCCAGTTTGTCCTCAGCCAGAGAATCTGATTTGGCCTGTGGCTGCCCTAGTGCCCATTCCTGGGCTGGTGGAGCTCCACTCCACCTAGCTCCGGCCCCAAATGACCCCTGTGCATATGTAATGAGATAAGAAAGCATGGAATGACAAACTGATAACATTGCTACAAAAACAAGGTTTCCAACAAGAAATGGCAGAGCCTTGTCTGTTCTAAAGGCTTAAGGATGGACAAGGATGGAGAGCTAGTTTGGTGTAGTGGTTAAGTGCGCGGACTCTAATCTGGGAGAATTGGGTTTGATTCCCCACTCCTCCACTTGCACCTGCTGGATGACCTTGGGCAAGCCATAGCTCTGTACCAGCTGTTCTCTCAAGGAAAGTTGTCTCAGAGTCTCTCAGCCCCACCTACCTCACAGGGTGTCTGTTGGGGGAGGGGAGGGGAAGGGGAAGCCACTCTGAGACTCTAAGTGCGTGAAGGGTGGGATATAAATCCAATCTCATCTCTTCTTCTTCTTCAATATCAATATGTGCTTACATTCATTGACAACTTACATTCATTGACAACTGCCAAAAACAAGAGGACATAAAGAAAATAGATGATTAACTAAACAAAGTAGAAGTGAATCAACTGGGAGATATAAAGCATTATTTTGGAATACAAATTGAAAGAACTGAAGATGGATGTTTTCTCTTAAACCAAAAACACAAAATTATGGACTTTGATGAATCTATGGGGATAGAGAATTCAAAACTAGTCACTATTCCACTTGAACCAGTTTATCTCAAACTTACAGATGGAGAATTGCTTGAAAGTAATTGTGAATACAGAGAAGCAGTTGGCAAACTTCTCTACTTGAGTACGGTATGTAGACCTGATATTTCAGCTGCAGTTGAAATCTTATGCAGCAAGACAAATTCACCAAATCATTGCTACTGGAAAGCTATAAAGAGACTGGCTAGATACCTCAAAGGAACAGCTGATTTCAAATTAAAGATCTCAGCCAGTGACAACCAAAGATTAGTTGGATACATGGATGCCAGCTGGGGTAAAGACGCACCTGATGACAAGTCAACCAGCAGTTACCTATTCTTCTATGGAAACAGCATGATCAACCTGGACTAGGTGAAAGCAAACAATTGTTGGTTAATCTACTGCTGAAGCAGAATGAGTTTCTGCTGCAAGTGCCTGTAATGAGCTAGAATGGATCGTTGATCTACTAAAGGGCTTTGGCATAGATGAACCTAAGCCAATAATTTTGTTTGAGGACAATTAAGCCAGCATAACCATGAGCTGTGGAGTCTTGTGAGCAGGAACTCTACTTTGTGGGCTGCTGGCATTAAGGTTGTGAGCAAGAGGTCCATCAGTGGCTATTAGCCACAAGGTATAGATAGGAATTCTCAGTCTGGGGCAAGTGATGCCCTGTATTCTTGGTGTTTGGGGGGGGGGCAACAGTGGGAGGGCTTCTAGTGTACTGGCCCCACTGGTGGACATCCTGATGGCACCTAGTATTTTTGGCCACAGTGTGACAAGAGTGTTGGACTGGATGGGCCATTAGCCTGATCCAACATCGGCTTCTCTTATGTTCTTATAAAGTGGAAAGCAACAAATCAAGCAACAAGCATATCACCTTCAAATGTCATCTTGTGAAAAATATGCAGCAACAAGGATTGATTGAAACTGAGTATTGTCCTACCAACCAGATGGTTGCAGGTCCTGACCAAGCCTCTCAACAAATTGAGCTTTGAGTATCTACGTGAGAAGTTGAACCTTTGTGACTTCACTCATTACTTAAATTTTGCAATTTGAGAAGGGGTGTTGGTGTTTACAAATTGCTTACATTTCAGTCGTTATAGAGTTAACTGACACAGTTAGTTAAAAAGGGCATTATGTAGTCTGACCTGAAGCCACTTAGAAGAAAGATGGATTTTGTGCAGGAAGTTTGTGGGTGTTGTTTATACTAATGAAGTGATCTATGACTTGTAAATTCGCTAGCCAGTGTTTAGGATGTTTTGCATTTTATGGTTGTGTTTTCGTTTTTTGTTTGTGAGCAAGAAGAAGTTGTGATTAAGCTTCTAGTCTTTGAACAGTAAACATGTAGTCTGTGTAGATCTTCTGTTTTCTTTCAAAAGTTACCCTTCCCCTTTTTAGCTTTTTTAGCAAGCAGTTTTTCTTTTAAAGCAAATGCACAGCCTCTGACTATTTATTTAACTCTGTTACAACACCTTCTTTTATCAAAATCTGATCAATAGAGAGTGAATCCTGAAAAGTCTAGTTCAAGCATTCCAGTGCTGTACATGTATGGTAAACAAGCATGTTGCCCCATTTGTACAATATGGTTGACTATGCATACCAGGAGAATCTGCAAACAGTTGGTGAGCTTCATGTAGTCCAATTGTAATGTGTGAAAAGGACTTGTGTTCATCCTAAATTATGTTTTGCAATATTCTTCTCCTTCCTCCACATGAGATGTGTCATCTCATAAAATTGCTTTGGAGTACTGGTCTATGTTTGTCCTTCATGTGCTTTGTTCACTCATACAAGAAGTGCAATTTGCTGGACCACCCCTATTGGAAACAAAAATGGTAGGATTCTTCCAATAAATCAAGCCTGGTTTTGACACTGATTGTATACTCAGTGGGGATCCATGACAAAGCTTGGTTGTCTGATGTATATAGATACTAGAGTAGATCCTACTGCTATCCTAACACTTCACTTAGCAAAGTTTGTTTATACCTTTCATTTTAGCTCAGGTTTAAGGTCTTCCTCCAACCTCAAGAGCCTTCCTCCAAATTAAGTGTATCTTCCATTGGAGAAATCTATGCTATACCAGAGCAATAAGCTTAATGTTGTGTGATAATACCACAAGGATATTTTTCTAGCACGGCAGCAGTTATGTTGGTATAAATACACAGGCTCATGCTGCCAGTCCTGCAGAATTCCACGATATTTGAAAACATACAGTCTGAAATGTCTTTTTTGTGACATGAGGAATTTGGACACTGAAACCGATGCTTGAACGTTCAATTTTCTGTGACTGCCCACTGGCCTTGACAGATCTGGATCAATACCATCCGGTTCTAAAGAGATCTGATTGAAGATACATCTAATCAAATGTATATCTTTATCGTAGTAGTTTACTCTGTTAGTCCAACATTCTGTTTTGCCCAAGATTGTATTCTGATAACATATTTTTGCAGATGCTAGTGAGAAAGTGTAGAATAGCAGGTGAATTACTCCTTCCATGTAAAATGCACTCCTTCCGATTAGATGTCCCATTTTCATTATGAATTTTAAGGATCATATATTGTAGATATGTGGTAGAGCTCCTGGCCCTTCTCCCATACACTTTACTCAAATTTCCCCCCCTTTTTTCCAGCATTGGCTGAATGCCATGAAAATGCTTTGTGGCAATCGTTCCCCAAAGTCCTACCGCTCCTCCAGGCCTCTGAACCAATCCTTCTGATTATAGCCTCAGATAAATCCAAGTAATTGGCAGCTGGCCCTGGAACTCCATTGGATGGAAGGGGAGGAGCAAGCCACAGTTTAAAAAGGGTGAGGGAAAAAACTTCTAGGGTGGATAGGCTAATGGGGAGAAAGCATATTTTTGGTGATAAATAAGCACGCTGGTAAAAGCCAGAATCACCAGTCTACTAATGCAGTTTCTGAGAACTGTAAGGTGTAAAGGGAAATCTATACCTTTGAGGGAACTTGCATTTTGGTAATCAGGTCCAGTAAACCTCCTAATTGGAGGTTAATTTTCTGAGGAAAGAAAGCAAGAAACTCTCCTCAGTGTTTATTTACTTTAGTTGCATCCAGTTACAAATTATTCAGTCTTATGGGAGATTGTAAGAGTCACTTTATTCTTTTAAGCTGAAACATTCTGTACCTAACACTTACTTAGTGGAATATCTTGTTTTCCCCCCCTTTTAAATAAAATGTGTTGTTCTGCCATCACCTGTGTTTTATCTGTTCAGTTGAATATACAGGGGTGGGGGTGGATTAACTACATCCAATATTGCTATAACAGTGTCTGAATAAGAGATCTGTGAGGGCACACAGTTTACATACTACCAGCACTTCAACACCCATTCTCATGAATGTGGGTGGTTGGTGATTCAAAGGTAAAGAGAGGCTAGTGTGAGGGAGGAGCAATTTAGAAAGTTTCCAGGTTACAGGAGATCCTGAGGTGTTTCACTATAACATAATCATAAACATAATAAAGCCTTAAATTCAGAGTGCAGTTGCCTCAGAGCTTCACCATACTTGGCGTCCTCCTGTAACCACCACAGCTGCTTTTTCAGGATGTGCCTTACTAAGAACCTGCTAAAATCCACCCCTTCTCTCCCAGAGGTGATGCAGGGCCCAAGCTGAATTCCTACATAATGTACCTCAAGAATTATTTTATAGAAAATGGAAGTGCAAGCAAACTGGCACATTTGTGCAACCATCCCAAATCTTCCTGCCCCAAGGAATCAGATGACACCAGACAGCCAATTATCTGCTACTGGCTGTTATCAAGCTCACAGACAGGTTGTTTGTCCTTAGTCCTGGCATCTCATTGGAGACAAAGGCTTACCTCACTCTTCAGCTTTGTTGGCAGACTCCTGTTCTTTTAACCAACCCATCAAATGACTGACTGACACCTACCTACCTGCGTGGTGACATTCTGGTCACCAGATAACTGCCTGCATGCTCCCAAGTCATCTGCCTGTTCTTGAGCTCAAGTCAGAACTGCCAACCTGCAGGTGGTGGCTGGAGATCTCCTGGGATTACAACTCCAGGCAACAGAGATCAGTTCACCTGGAGAAAATGACCACTTTGGAAGGTGAACTCTATGGTATTACACCCTGCTGAAGTCCCTCCCCTTTCCAAACCCTGCCTTCCTCAGGCCCCCTCCCCCAAAGAAATGTTCAGACCTTTCCCAACCCAGAGCTGGTGACCCTAGCTCAAGTGCTTAATGAATGCAACTTGATGAAAACAAAAAAGTACCTTATGGACATATGTACAAGCCAATCAACAGTTGATATAACTGAAAGATTCTCATACTCAACAGCTCAAGCATGCTCTCAGGCAATTCCAGAATAAAATGGCTTGGCAAGTTTTTCACTAGAGAAGGCATTCTTCTGACTCTTCCCGTAGACCATTCCAGAGAATCAGGGCAATGAATTAAAAAAAATGACTGGGCCAAAGGAGGTTGGTCCTATAGATGGAACAGAAAACAAAAGCTGATGAGAAGAAAACATGGTTCACAGGTTCATATACAAAGAGCTTTAAAGGTTCATGTAGCTTTTCCACTTGCAGATACTGGAAATGCAAAATTCCATTCCCTTCCTGACTATGATCTACAACCTGCCAGCATATAGGCTACTTATTTCATTTTCTTTAACTATTGGGAAGCTGTTTCAATACTTTTCACCTGACTCTGAATATATGTCCTCTACTTTCTATTTAACTGTGTTACACTTTCTGCTTTCTGCCAGTAAAATCACCTAGGAAACCCAAGGACTGGTTGCCATGGGCACTTGGCTGATCATATGTTCTGTTTCTTGCATATCATATTGGTTTAGGAAGTATGTGAGGGGTTTATCTGATAAACTGCAAGCTACAGGACAGATATTGTTCTCAGCTCCTCTGTGCAACCCACTGCAAAATCATCAGCACACATTCACACAGAGGAATTTTTTTTTGTCTTGAATCAGTTAATTCATAGACATTTTTGGATGTTGTAGTTGCTTATAGATAGGATAAGCTATTTTATAGAGTTGCCCACAATTCCATATCATAATCAAGAATGAGCCAAAAAGAAGAAGGAAATTTCTGTTGCTTTCCATATTCTGAGCTATATAATACAGCTAGCACAGATAAGATCTACAGCAGATAATATAATTTTATATTCCTTAGGTACACTGACAGAACAGTGATGAGGTCAAAGGATATTTGAATCTGGCAACAGAATTTTTGTATAGTGTGCATACATGTGTTTGTAGGTATCAGTTGTACGAAATTTTAACCATGGCTTAATATGAATTTTAACCATGCCATAATATGAAGATCTCCTTTTGTCCTTCTCAGTGGTTAAGTTGTAGTGATCATCCTCATGCACTCTTGTTCTTGAGAATTTCATCCAGCATATTTGCACCATAGCTAACTTGTCTGAACATTTTTTTAGTACCTGCAATCTATGATTTGACCATGTGAGGGCACATTTCTACAATCTTTTAACAATTTGAAAGTGTTAATCAAATACTTAGCTGGAAAACTCTGGATGTCTCACCTTTAAAATCTGGACACTTCAGCTCCCTCTCAGTACCAGCATGGGATTCAGAGAGACTCTGGAAGATTAATGTATATAAAGACCAAGTTTTCCTGACTCAAACAGGTTCAGTTGGTTTGCCAATATTATTATTATTATTTTAAATAATAGCTTTTATTAATGTTAAGAAAACGGTACAGAGTGAAGAGAATCGTAAGTTAAGAATTACAGTACTTTACAACGAGATAAATCTAGAAATTTTTGAAAACAAACAGTACTATACTGCATAACAGGATAAATTTCAAAACAGATAAACCCTTCAGAATGTTGTATCAAAAAATAGATAAAGTGAGGAGTTGTTTGCCTATGTTTTTGGAAGCGTGTCTACACCTTCGTCTTTAAAGTGGGTGAATAATGGGGTCCATTTGGATAGCAGGCTTTTACTGTTGTTAGGTTCGTCAGCTGATTGTATTGCATCAGCAATCTTGTAGAAAAGAAAGTAGTCCCACACTTTGACTAACCATGTGGAGAGGGGGGGAGGGTGTGGGTCCTTCCATTTAACCGCTATTGCGTATTTCGCTGCAGTTATAAGGACGGAGATTAGATCACATGTTTCTGCTGTGGGAAGCTGTTGTGGCCGAAGGTTAAGTAAAATAAGTGCAGGATCCATAGGGATGATGATGTTAAGCCATTTTTGTATTTCAATGAGGACAGATTCCCAAAAGGAGAAGATGAGAGGGCATGCCCACCAGGCGTGGTAGTATGTCCCTATGGCTTTTTTGCATTTCCAGCACTGTGATGATTGTTCTGAGTAGGTATGTGATAACTTAGCCGGGGTTATGTGCCAACGGTATAAGGTTTTAAGGGCTTGGAATTGCACGGGGAGGGCTCTAGATTTATAGATAGTGGAACTCCAGATGCTGTCCCATTGGTGTTGTGTGAGAGTCCTACCTAAGTCTTTATGCCAGGCTTTTTGCACTGGCAGAAGGCTGTCTGTAGGGACTGAGTTTAGGGCGCTATAGAATAAGGAGATTAGGACCCGCTTTATAAGGGAAGTGTTTATCAATAGTCGTTCAAAGAAATTAGGTTTTCGGTGGAAGTTGAGGGGTTTTTTCCCAAGTAGTGTATAGGTGAGCCACTTGGAGGTATTCATACCAGGGAAGTGTCACTTTTGCTTGCTTCTCTAGCTCCGATTTTTCCAGCAAGATTCCTTGTTTTGTGATATCTGTGAAGCGTGTAATGTTTGCCAATATTATTCATGAAAATTAATCCCTTCAATTGAAACAAATCTAAATTCCTTTGCGGAATCATCAATAGAATAAACATGCCTGTTTACAAATACAAATGTCTGAACCTTTTAAAAAGAACCTTTAAAATCTGGGACAAAAATAAAATTATAAAGCATACTTATAAAAGATGTAATGTCAAGTGCATTTTGTGAAGAAGTGCCAAGATGTTCCTGTTTCTCTAATCATAACTGAAAGTCTCCATATTTTCCATGTTCTCCTATATTTGCAAATGTCTGTGCACTGAGAGCAATCCTAAGCAGGTCTACCCGGGTCTATTCAGTGGAGTTCATTCCCAGGAAACTGTTCTTAAAATGTAATTCAAAAGCAGGGTACAACCTTTTAAGTCCATTGAAATCAATGAGCACAAGTGTGTAGCTCTGTTTAGGATGGCACTGTTAAGACTGCACTCTAAATACAAGACTTCATTAGATATCAAGTTATCTCTTTTGGAAACTACTAGAAATACAGCACCACTATCAATCCATTTGTTAAAAGTAGAATTCCTAGAAATCATGACTTCCAAACTGAAATCTTATGTATTTGGAAGAATCAAGGAATATTGTTCACTGATTTTCTTCCTCATCACCACTTCACATATTCTAGGGCTGAACCCTGGCATTTGTAAATAATTCTGAGGGTGAGTACCAGTGAATCCTTGTTTTTCTTTAAGCCTCAAATGAGCATGAATAGACAAGCTGAAAGGTCCACACTTACATGGAGTGTCATGATCTGCTTTGGGTTTACAGTGGTAGTCAGTGTTTAGTTCCTAATTAATTTGTTATGAACTTGATCCTCAAATTCCAATGTAGGGGGGTGGAGAATGGAGTGTAGTCTTCATCTTTGGTAAAGAAAGAGGAATCCACCCATAGTGAGGGAAGAAAGTACCACCTTTAGCCCGCCCCCGCCGCATAAATAAGTAGATCAACGGAACTGTTGTGGGAACACCATCATGATTGCCACCTATGGAGTACTGTTCAATCTTGAAACTTCTGCTTTCACACTTTATTTGAATACTGTTCCAGCACTTCAGGATAATTGATTTTAGGATCATTGATTTGTTCATGGTTTTTGATTTTTTTTATGATGGATTTTAATTCTATTTATATATGCATATTGTGTAAGCCACCCTGAGCCTGCCTCAGCATGGAGGGTGGGGCATAAAATAAATAAATAAAGTAAAGGAGTAAAACCTGGAGGGACAGAGTAATGTAGGCATAGGCTAGTTTGTACTTCTACAGCTCTGATATTTAGAGGTTTAGTTCTGTTTCTTGGTTATTGCTGGGATTACTGGATAATGAACACAATGAATTCAGTCTCAAATGTATGAAACAAATAAACAGCAAATTCTCTAAATGTTTTTTACGTAGAAGAGCATCTTTCAATCATGGCATTGTTGTTGTTATTTTGGAACACACTGCTGGGTGGTTCAGCTATCCCCCCCCCCCCCCCCCCCCCGCAGATAGCATCTAAAGAAATGTGCACAAGATCAGGCAGAAAGAATGCTTAGAGCCACAGGTGTAACATTATTTAGCCAAACTAGTATCTCTTATTCAGTAAAACAGGAAATTACCACACGACGCTTATTTTTAATTCCTTTTTTTTTTTTAGCTTCCCTCCAAATTCAGAATTTAAAAATGATAAAATATTTGCAGGGAGGGAGGATGACCCTGAAGATTATATAACCCAATCTCCTTTCATTATAGTAATTTGGGTATTATCCTTTAAAATTTGA
Organism: Lepidodactylus listeri; assembly: GCA_029233225.1. Lineage (NCBI taxonomy): Eukaryota > Metazoa > Chordata > Lepidosauria > Squamata > Gekkonidae > Lepidodactylus > Lepidodactylus listeri. The sequence continues at coordinate 71,690,517 of JARCFY010000008.1, forward strand.
GGTTGAATATTTTGAACTATGTAGTTTGATGGTTGTAGCTGAAATTTCTGATTTTTATTGCATTCTGTGCCGGGCCCTATTCAGGAAAAATTGTTGTTTTCCTTCAGAATGATTATCCCCTTCATTACTGTAATTAGCAGTGATGTAAGAACAATTAACAACACATGCTACCATGCATGCCCAATGTATATGCTAATAACCATTTAACTAATGCAGCTTTTTAGCTGTAATTTATGGACAACCTCAATGATTGTCTCTTATTGTTCCTTTTCCCCCAGCGGCATGGTGAAATTACACAGTTTATCGCTACTTTGTGAACTACATAGATCAGTTCGTTTACATCAGCCTCCTGGTGGCAGTAGTGTTTTAGCTTGGAATGTTAAGCTGTAGCTGTCATCTCCCCTCCCTGTATTGCACTGCAACAGACTAAAAAACCTGACCATGAAGCAAAGGACTGGCTCAGTCAGAATTAAGAAGCTATAAGCTGTGATCCTAATGCAAATTCCTGGCTTGCCTGACTAGGAAGAAGTTGTACTGACAAATACCAAATAAACAAGGCTGGGAAGATCTCAGGCAGGTGCTTATTTAGTTATCCCCCAAACTGATGGCAGTTTTGTTGCAGCCCTATCCGAGTCTGGCACCAAAGAACTCAAAAAAGTTTTTCCAGCCTTACAACAGATACCTATTGATGAATATATACAGTAAAACACTGGAGCACCACAGCAGTATTAGTGATGTAATTTTCTGGAAATTTTGAAGCCAGGGTTGGGGGAGTTTCCCCTCTTCCATTTTTTGGGGGGAAATTGAAATATTTGCAATACTTACTATTCTATCAAACCTAAGCTAAGTTTACTGCTTTAACAACATAAAATGCATCATTTATAACTTTTTTTGCCACTACGTCACAGCCAGCTTATAGCAGCCCCAGAGGGTTTTCCAGGCAAGAGACTAACAGAGGTGGTTTGCCATTGCCTGCCTCTGCATAGCAACCCTGGACTTCCCTGGTGGTCTCCCAATCAAGTACTAACCAGGGTTCACCCCACTTAGGTTCCAAGTTTTGAAGAGATCAGGCTAGCCTGGGCCAGTCAGATAAGGGCATTTATAACTTACTGAGCATACAAAATTGCAATATTTGACATATTTATGGAATTTAAAAGTTATAAATACCTCAGTTTTGTACAAGCAAAATTGCAAATACAGTACTTGAGAGAAAACTGCAAGCTGATGCACCCTGTACTATCTTATCACATGTACCTTAATTATTGCTATCTGGTTAGAGAGAGCTCAGTTCTCAATGAAACTTTCAGAGTTTTCCTCTGAGACTTTGGTGCAGTTTTTGCCCTGCCTCCTTCTGATCTTTTTTTCTCCCTCCTGCATGGTAAGGCAATATGCTACTTTTTACCCAGTCTGTGGGTAAATGTGTCATAGATGTTTGAGGGAAAGGTGAAAAGGTCAACCACATCGGGTCAAAAGGACAACAGAAGGCATGCAACTGTTGAGAAGCAATGAATGCCCTGCATGCTCCCTTCATGAAGATTCATCATCCTTCTAGGTGCAGAAATACATCATGTGCTCTGTAAGATTATGTGTTGGATGCTGGAAAGTTTATGTGGGCCAAACCCCAGTTCACAGATCCTTTTCTGGAAATTTTGAAGCCTCTGGGCTTCAGGCTTCCCTGCTGTCTATATCAAGACCTTTGTATGTGCCAGCTGTGATGGACAAGGAAGTAGTCAGCTGGGCTTACATATTTTGGCCAGCCCATGTATGAGTAGATTGTTTCTTTTACACAAGTTTCCAGCTTTAGCAATCAAAGGAATGTAGCAGCCCCACAGAGACAGCACTGCATGGCCAGCCTTACCTGGGGTCTGATAACCTAGAAAACACCAGAGAGGCCTTGGAAAGCTTTCAGCCACTGTCTGGCCTGATAATCAGTTGGTAAGCTGGCACAGGTGAAAGGCAGTTGGCTCCAGTAGCAGCAGCTGGAAGGCAGGATGGGGCCATACCATGGGAGCCTCCTGTGTTCAGGGTGCAGCTTCAGGCCCATGGGGGGGGGCACGGCTGTGAGGGTGCTGGAGAGCCTTAGCAACAAGCCATGAGAAAGCAGCCAGGAAGGCTGTGTACCAGAGAAGCATCAGGCTATAAAGGCAAGGTGGGAGGAGACAACCAAAGGGTGGAGCAGTAGAAAAAGTAAAGAGGTATGAGTGAGTGGAAAGAAGCAGTAAAGGAATGTGTCAGCAAGAAGAGGGAGAGGGAACAGGAAGCAGACAAAGGGACTTAAGCAGGCCAAGCAGAAGTATAGCAGGGAGCCCTGGGTGAAATAAACTGTACTTGATGTGTGCCAATAAAGGTGTTTTCCTGGATCTCTCAGGCTGGCAGTGACTTTATGATGCCATGGGAGGCACCTTCAACATGCCCTTGCCCTAGGGGGCTTGGAAGAGATTGCAGGAACCTCTTCAGATAAACCTCAAGAGCAGTTTGCTGCCACTGGAGTAATGTTCTGGGCAGAACTCTGGACATGAGCAAACTCCTTCTGGGTTGGTTGGGGTTTAATGGTCTGCTGACATGTAGAAGGATCTTCCATTTCTGTTCAAGTGACAGGTGACTATGCATAATGGCTTATCTTGTTTTGGCTGATACTGTGACCATGTATGTTTTCCATGTATGCAGCGTCTTCTGCCAAATATGAGTGCAGTCAACATGTGACCCTTGAGAAGTACCGGAGCCTGCTTCTATGTGTGCTGACATTCACACTTTGTGGTATATAATTTGCTTAAAACTTTTGTATCCCACCTCTCTTTATAAATATCTGTGATAGCTTATAACAACCAATAAAATAATCATATAACACTAATAAAAAAAGTAAAACACTGCTATCAAAAAAAGAACAACAACAATTAAAAACAGCAGCAGTAAAACCATCAGGTTAAAACAGGATAAGATCAGATATAACCTAACTCCATAAAAGAGCCTTTAAAAACCAGACCCTTGAATCATCAATAAACTAAACAATAAAACAACAATAAACTAAACCATAAACTAAACAGTTGAAGAAGTTTTAACAAAAAACAACAACGGTGGGGCTGGGTCTTGTCCCAAAATATTTGATCTCACATTGCTTTAGTCTGTTTTCATTCTGTTGGATGAAACAGTTTCATTCTGTTGGATGAAACAACCTTCTGTTGGAACCCAAATCTGACAGGCTTTTCTATTGGTGAAAAAGGAAGGAGAGAGTCTCTTTTGATGATCAAAAAAGGCATGCTGGCAATCATGGCACCTTCATGCATGAAAAACATGAAGGAGATGGAGTAAAGAAGGGCATTAGGTAAGACTGAGTGAAGAAGTTGGCTGTATCCAGCCCAATGCTATTATGTTTGCTACTTTCCAGTTGTCATTAACCAATGATCCAATAAAAGCATATTCAAAACAAAAGCATTGATGGTGGGTGGCTTTGGTAACCAGGAGGGTAGTGTTTGTTGTTTTCTTGCTGTAATTGCACTCTCACTAAAAATATCTAGTTCATTAGAACTAGGGTGCTGCAAGACCCAGCACTGCACCTGAGTGACCCAGGTGATCTTTGTAGTAAAGGGTGCTTTTCATCAACATCAAGGGATGCACTGCATATATCTGTCCTGTTGTGCATTCAGAGTAACAAGGTGCTTTTAGGTGCATTGAGGAATTCCTGAGATCCTAGCAGCCATTTAGTTTCTCAGGGAAGAGAGCAATAAAATGTATTAATGGGTCAGAAAGAACAGGAGATGAATTTACCTGGGAGATGGCCATTTGCTCACCTGCTAAAGAAAGGATGAGTAGCTGATGTAAAACATGATCTGGGGTATGAAGATGTGAGCTGCATGGGATACAACATGATTACTTTAGGGCGTACCTCCCCATGTCAGGCCAGCCCCTTACATCTGGACTGGGAGAGGCTCCTGCCAAATGAGGTACTTCTTTGTTCAAATACTTTGCCAAATGCCATGGCCACATACTGGGAGCCAGATTCCTCTGCAGGGAGCAGTAGTGGTGGTGGTGTCTGGATGTGTACCTTTTCCATGACAGCCAGATGAGTTGTTAGAGGTAACTGTCCTGTGTTGTAACTTAGCTTAGACTTACATCTATGTTATTTTCCTTAGATATGTAACCACTAGTCTTGATAGCTCCTTGCTCTAGCCTACTCTGTAGTTTTTCCTGTTTAAGAAAGCAGACTGTGATTCAAACTCCTCCCCATGACTCTTAGATCAATTGTACATGCTCAGACATACACATATGGGTGAAGTAATTGGAAAGTTCTGCCCTTTGTACTGCTCAGAGGCAGCCTTTACCAAGGTTCCTCAAGGCACTGGTAGTGTAGGAGGCTGATTTTGGGATGGTGACACAATGAAGAGGGAACATACTTTTACATTCATGCAAGCACACAACACTCAAGTAATAACACATAGACCCAGAGTGGTTTTACAACAGTAACTTCTAGCTTAAACTGCACTCACTTTAAGCCTACTTTTGAAAGATGCTTGAAAACTACAGCTGATTCAGAATTGTGTTAGCTGGAATGTTAGCTAGGACCTGTTGCTCTGAGCACATTATTCCAGTGCTTAGAAGATCTACACCATCTTCTAGTCTCTTTCCAGATACAATTCAAACTTCAGCTGCTGACCTATGAAACAGTCATGGTCTGGGACCAAGGTATCTGACAGATGCCCTTTTACTACTTATCTGCCCACATGTTACTGTCATCCATAGTAGGAACTTACTCAGTCCTGATCAGAATAAAGCAAGGACTTCTCAGTGGTGGTGTGCAAGCTTTAATAAGTACCTCCCCTGAAAGGTTTTATGCAGTGTCTTTTCTTCTTTCTGGTATGATGTAACATTAATATTATTAAGGTGTGCATTCAAAGAAGGAGAAAGATAAAGCATGATCATTTACTGTGGTTATGAGCATTGTATTTTTTAATCTTTCAGTCTATTATATTATATTATATTATATTATATTATATTATATTATATTATATTATATTATATTATATTAGACTGATTTTGTATATGGTTTTAATTATCATGCTAGCCACCTGAAATACTTCGGTATGCAGATGGTTTGGAAATACGTTAAATAATTAACTTTTTTCTTCCAAAACTGATCTAGCGAACACTTAATATACAAATCTACCGCTAATGGCCAAAGGCTTTTTCCTCGGATGAATGATCCATCACCAAAACTTTTCACTTTTTGTCAATACTGATGTTCATTGTTAAGGATTATGTTGAAGAGTACATGGATTTAGCATATTTTAAAAACCAGTAGATTTTAAGGGTTTGATTTCTGTTGACAATCTTCCTTTGAATGTCAAAAGGAGAGAGATATAAATGTGTAAAATGTCACACAGGTGCAGAACTCCAGTATATATCCTTTTAATTCACTTGGACAAAATGGGTATATAATGTATTTTTACAGCCACAAGGGAAAAAGCCAGATGTTGGTGATCAATCTTTAACTGCGGTATGACACATCTTCCAATGTGTTTGCTGGTAAATGTTACTGCAAAGGCACACACAACATGAGAACTGCATGATCTTGTTTCATGAGCAGCACAATGTGTGAATAATTAAAAAAAAAAACATGTTAGGGTAAAGAATTGGGAGGAAAGGAAAGCACCAGCAATGCACAGGAAATAACCAGAGGAAGAAACTTAATAATCTAATTCTTCTGTTACTTTGAGAGTTCCTCTTATCTTTATTTCATAAGCAGGAGGATGAAAGATCAGTAAGTCCTGTCTGTGCATGCTACGGGACTGTCGGGCATAATGGAAGCAATGTAGAAAAATGCACTCTAAGTATGGCAGCTCAGGAAGGAACAACATTGTACTGGGCCAGAGCATGCTCAAGAAGCATTCTGTCCAACACACAGTTCAGACACAAACATAGGAATGGCAGAGAAAATCTAAGGCTCTAAGCCATGCCTCACCAGTCAAGTAGGTATAGCTGGGGATGGGAATTTTTTTGGATTTTAAATAATACGGTCAGTTACTTGAGGGTACAATTTCAGACTTTACATGATACACAACAAAACTGTTTAAGCTATGATTGAAAGTGTGCAAACTAGTTTCTTGGGATGATGTGGAGGAAAGACCAAGAGCCAAATCCCATAAAAGCCTTATCCTTTCCTTAGTGTGGATTTTGACATAAGCATCGTCTGCAATGGATTGGGCGTAAATAGGCAACTCAAATTCTTTTTCTTTGCTTTAAAGCCTGCTAGCATGGCATTCTGAACAGGCTCAGCAATGCTTTCATTCCTCTCATATGCAAATATCCTATTTGAGTCAATCACTGTGGGTGTTTTTCTTTCCCTTTACAGTCTTGAAGAAGAAAGAGTACTGCTCGTTATTGACCTGTACTGCGCATATACTGATATAATTTATGATGCAGCGCTTATGAGCTAATGATGGCCATTGTTGTTATAAGAGAGAGCAAATTTGCAAACTTATTTCATACACACAAGGCTTTCAAAGTCCTGCAGCAATGACATTGATATAGTGCTACCACTCTGTTATAATCTTTGTATATTATTAAGTGTAACAAATACCTCATTCAGGCCATGCCCCAAACTTTGCATTGGGTGACATTCTCGCTGCTGTGTTAATATCGGGTCTATTAAGCTGGACCTCATGGTCCATTACCCTTTCTTTAGGCCTGACCCCGTGAAGTTTAGGGGTCTTGAGCGTAGTGTGAAAAAGCAACGGGTTTCACTCTCACCCAAGGAGCTCATTAGGACTTTATAGAAAGACAAAAAATACTCACACAGTACCAACATTTGCTCTGAGGAGCACTCACCAGACAAACAGCCTGGTGTCAGGAGGTAGTCATTGTTCCCTTTTTCCAGCCCTGCACACCAATTTAGCAAGCTAACTAAAGGGAGTGCTCATTTGTAACCCACCATTTCATCCTTTGTTGCAGAGATTCATTTACCAGCCTCTCAATTTGATTCTGAGACTCTGCTTCCTGAAACTCCTGCTTCATTCAGGAATTGATGGGTTTAAGATCGAATCAGATCTGCCAGTTACTAACTGATATTTGGAAGCTGTTTTCCCCCCTCTTCCCTAGAAGAACAAGTTTTGATAGGCTTTTCATCCAAGCTGATTTGCACACCAAGAGCTAGATTGTGATCATCTTACTTAGGCATAGAAAATACTTCATTCCTCAATGTCAGTTGATCTATTGAGGAGGAAAGTTTTGTGTATCATGCAAAACTTTTCAGTAGAGAAGTAGCTAGATCTCAGCATAATAACAAACATTAACGCAAAGAGTTCTGTAGTCACATAGTAAATATATTACTTGCAATTTAAAGGCCCCGTCCACAGTCACTTTTGTCGCTCATTTCTCCCTATTGCTTTGGGTTCCTCCCCCTTTTCCACATGTGTTTTGCTCCCTCTGGGACTACTAGAGAGAACAAAACATATGGGGGGTGGGGGAACCTGAAGCAATAGGGAGAAATGAGCGACAAAAGTGACAGTGTGGACGGGGCCAAAGTCTCCTTGGTTTCAGTAGAATTTCCTTCCACAAAATGGGAGGGATCTAATGAATGCTGGATGTATGCAATCCCATTGAAAATAATGGGTCTTAAGCAAGCTACCATCCATTTTGTTCTGCTTAGTTCAATGGGACTAGGCATATGTAACTTTTTCTTGGATGGTGGCCAGTTTGTTTTGGATAATGGTTACTGCGAATGAGGTATAATACAAGGTAACTATTCTCAGTTATTTTCCCTCAGATATGTTCCTAGATCTGAAAATAGCTGATACAGCATGTACCCAAGCACACTATTTCTGATTAAAGTTATTTCTGGACTCTAAACAGTTAACACCTCACAGAAAAGGTGGAACAATTTTCATGTTCCTCATGATGCTGGATAGATACTTCGAGGAACATTGGTCCCTCTAAGATTGAGTCTTGAAACACCAAACTAGCAGTGAGCAAGACTGCAATCTTATGTAGACTTGCCAGGAGACTATCCCATTGAATTCAGATGGGACATACTTCTGAGTATACATGCTTAGGTTTGCATTGCTAGTCTTCATGTAAGTAAACAACCCAACCTGCATTTCAAGCAGCATATATGTCCATAATTTGTTTTGGGTCTCTAATTATTTCTGTTCTAATCACTGACAGGAACACAAGAGCCAAGGAAGGTGAGAAGAAATTATGAAGGACAAGTGAACACAAAACAGTGAATTCATCCTTCATGCATCTTTAAAGTACATTTCCAATTCAAATCTTCTTTTGTGTGAGTTCCATTAACTCCACTGGGACTAGCATGATTCATCCAAGCAGCAGTGTAGCATCATCTTAGAGATGACACCATATAGCCAGTTATTTGTGTAAAGCAGCTCATCATGTGGATCCAGCCATTTCCAGTATGCTAAGACAAAAGTGTTTGCAATGGTGTGGTAAAGACTGCAGGCTCTACTGGGCAGATACTTCACACAAATGAATTTTCAAGTTGATTAGCCACTATGCCACTGGATTGCAGGCAGACAGCATGCAACTGTCTGTGTGAACTGGAATCTATTTCCAAGGAATGTCTTTTGTAATCAGGGAGATAGGACACAATTCAGGAAGAATTTCTCCCATGCACGTCTCATTGAAAGGAAGGCAAACATTTGTTTTAGTGGGACTGGAAGAGAACTTCCAAGTGGATTGTGCCCCAAGAGAAAATATTATACTCTTCTGATCTTTACACAATAAGATTCCTCCTCTTTCCTGTGCATGTTGGATTTTTCATCAATTCTCTGATAAAAGTAATCATGTAATCACCAGTAATCTTATTTTTAAATGACGGCAGTTTTATATTCAGAACCCTAACTGGCATTTTAGCCACTATTTCAAAGCAAAACACTTTTCTTTTGTGTTATGACTCACCAAAGGAGGGGTGGTTTATTTCTTAAAATATTTATATTGCCTTTCTCCCTAAAAGAGGCAATTTGCAGCATATGCTATGATATATATTTTTCAAAACTACATAAACATAATATCATACAAACTGAACAATTTCCACAAAAAAAGCATATGCAAACATCAATGGCTGGAGAAATCCCATTTATCATATTTAGCCTCAATTACAAAAAAAAACCCACTCAGGTGGGGCTGGGTTGCAGGCATGGCTCAGTGTAGAGCAACTGCTTTGCATGCGGGTGGTTCTAGGTTCAGTCCCTGGCATTTCTAGTTGAAAGGTAATGGGTGATGTGAGACCCCTGCTTGAATCCCTGGAAAGCAGTGTGGTGCTTGTGGGTGCCCTGGTGCCATCCTATGTGTTTGCAGGCACCTGCTTGCTTCTTGAGTCTTGAGGATAAAATCTGAAGAAGAACACAGGAAAACGAACAAACAGAGAGCATAGGGTTACTTCCTACCAGTTGACTGACCAGCAAAGTGCTGAGCTCATCTTGGTTACAGATGCCATTGGTATCAATGGCTTGATGATGAACACAGAGTTTGTTATGTCTCTGGCTTTGGCAATCTCTTCTTGTGGCTGTGCAGAGAACAAAGCCTCCCCTTTCTTTGGAAACTGGCACCAAACTGTACTTCTTTCCCAAAGCAAACAGCTAGTCCTGTCCCCCTATAGTAGCCATTTTGAGACGGCACTATTTCACAAACTTCCAGAAGCTTCCACAGGCTCAATAAATTTGGGGAACTTTGGAGGAAACAGAACTGCTGTGGATGGACCAGTGATCTGACTCAGTATATGACAGGTTCATGTGCTCATTTTCCTCAGCTCACCTGAAAGTTCATGCAGGGGTCATTTTGAGCAGGAGTAACAAGCCCAGGAACAGGCACATATGGTGATGCGCTGTGGAAAAAAGCAAAAGCATACTAACTTGATCTGTATTTTCATGCTTGTTGTAGAGTACCTTCCCTGCAAGAGCAAAGGAAACCTAAAGTGTCTTTAGTCAAAGTGTAAAGCTGGCTCGCCAGCTTTGAGTTGGGAAATACCTGGAGATTTTTGGGGTAGAGCCTGAGCGGTGGGTGTTGCCTTCTGACACACTTCCGGTAATGTCAGGGTGTGTGGCATATGCAAATAGGTTATGCTAATGAGTTATGCTAATGAGCTCCCACACCTCTTTTTCTACTAAATTTATTTATTTATTTGCTTGTTTATTTTGATTTATATCCTGCCTAACCAGCTTTACAGCTGGCTCAAGGCGGCTATCAGGGCTAAATGACCCCTGATTGTGATGCTTCATGTAAGTTGCCACATATGGGCCTTGCCCCCAAAACATCACTGCAGCAAGTGGTGCCATTGGATTCTCCATAACCACATTCTTCAGGTTCATGAGCTGTGCCCAGACCAAGAGCCAGTGTGGAGTCTCAGTTAAAAGTTTTGGACTAGGATTCAGGAGAACCAGCACTGAATACCCATTCTGCTATAGAAGAACACCGGGTGACCTTGAGCCAGTCAGACTCTCTCAGCCTAATCTACCGCACAGGGTTGTTGCTGTAAATATAAAATAGAGCAGAAGAGAACAATGTAAGCTCCTTTGGGCCCCCATTGGGGAGAAAGGTAGGGTGTATATGAAGTAAATAAAATCAATTGGTCTGCAGAATCACACATGCCACAGAAGCATGCACTTCTGTTGCTGCACTTGTGGACCATTTCCCAGTCCAGGCACCCAGCTGGGGATCCATTAGGCCTTTCAGAGATGATCCACTGATTGCCAGAGGTGATAAGAGCACAGGTGTACCTGTGGTTAATAGACTAGCCAATAGTGAGGGCTGGGAAGGCCATGTTTTTGCATGATGATAGAGTGGGCATGCCCACATGTTTTCAAAAGTCACTTTGATTGAAGCAGAGGGGACTCCCTTGATGTGAGCTATGACATGGCAAGCTTATGGTTTCGTATATGAAGGAAATAGAGAGTTTGAAATGCATAAGTAAGTAAAAAAACAAACAAATAAAATCTAAGTAGTCCTGCCATAAACCATGGAGATCAATTACAACCTAAATCTAAACATTAAACTTAGGCTGAGATCAGTTAAGTTCATTACAAATGTTGAAGTAATTTCCAAGGGACTATGAACTTCCTATAAACATATTAATATGTATATATTCAGTGGTCTGCAATGGCATTGGTAACCATTTGGCTGATTTTATTGTAACCCTATGCTAAGATTTCTTTGCTTATAGAAAATATAAGGATTGGACTAGGAGGTTCCTTTTTTAAAAAAATAAAAGGTTCTGTGCCAAAGGAAGATGCTACCATCTTTATATATTTTTAACTCCCAGGTAAGGCTAATTTTGTATGTGTCGACTCTGTTTTTCAGGCTTCCACTGACAGCTCTTTGGCTTTTATTCCTGTGGGAACCTTTGTCTACAGTGTGTTTGCTTCACCTTTAAGGAAAATTCCAATTAGCTCTCAGTCCCTGGTTGTTTTCCCACTTGACAGCCAAAGAAATCTGGGCTTCTGCAAAGCCAGGAAACACTTTTTTTTTTAAGCAGCAACAAATTGAAACGTTTGCACAAGTAAGCGGCACTTTTCAAAGTGATGGGAAACTTCAAATTTGATTACAAGCAACCTTTGGCTTCCTATCTGCTGAACAATAGGCCATGCTGTTAAGGGCAATTTCCATGCACAGCATGTGGGTTCCATTTTTTTTCAACCTGAGACATGGTTGTTTACTGTTCAGAACTGTTTATGCATTTTAATCAGGCTTATTCAGCAGCTCTTAATAAATCACCCCTAAAAGAACGTTCCAAAACAAGAACCATTATGCTGAATTTCTTGGTCTTCCCTTGTTGCAATTCCATGGCGTTTAGTACCCTCAGGGTCCAGTAGAGATGAAACTAAAAATCACAGGCTGATGGAGTCAATAAAATTATCATTAGGTGCCCAGCTCTGATGCCTTTTCTCTCGACATTTGCTTCCAGTGCCTTTTCTTTAGCAGCATGAGTCTAACTCTAAATTCAGGCCAGGGAAGGAGGACTTCACAATTGGAGTGTACCCTCAGCTTGTGGAAATGCACGTTTTTTTAAAACTGGGCTGAGGCTGAAGGCCTAGTTCCTGCCTGGCAGGCCTTTGGAAGAGAGAAGACTGCTTTTATCATTGCTTACAGCAGGTGCATTGAGTAAGTTTGGCACCATCTTCCAAAGTCAAAGGGTTCCTCCATCATCATTGGTATTAACCAGTTTAGAACAATGAGGGAAACCACAATTCTTCTGATTGAGAAGGGTCTAAGGTTGCCACCTGGACAGTGGAGAAAAAGACCCTTCTCTTAAATAAATGCTTAATGACTGGAAAGGGCAGTTGAAGCTTTTCATGGCATGAAGTTAAATGACATCGCTTGGTAATTAATTGCTTGCAGATCAAACTAATATTAAAGGGGCAGCTACAGGGATCAGTTTAAAAGTTGGCAGCCCTGGAAAGGCCTCTGTACTTTTATTGACCGTATTAGAAATTCACACAATTACATAATATGTTGTACTTCCTGCATTTTATGGCTTACAGACCTTTTTTTACAGGTCTGTTTGTTCATATACTGACAGGTGAATAAGATCTCCTGCATGCATCGAGTAAATTGATTTCCAGTCCCTGAAAACATAAGGCAGAAAACAAACACACAATTTAGGGTGCCACAAGGCTTTTGTTTATTTTTGCAGCAACAGACTAACATGACTCCCCTTCTAGAATAATTAAGAAGTATATTGGTTAGACATAAAAAGGGGAAAACTACAGAACAAGCAAGGTTAAGCCTTCATTGGACAAATGGATATTCCAAAAGATATTGTGATTTGTTCGGTTGGTGTTAATCTATTAAAGCAAAGTGTTCTTTAAAAATGGTGAGCAGGCACTATGTTAAACAAATAAATGTTACATAACAATATGCTTTACTTGCCAGATTACTGATATTGTGACATTTCTGAACAAAATCAGTGCCCAGATCCTGCTCTGAATATGTTTTCAGATTACAATGGATGGGCCAGGGCTGGCATATTGTGGCAAAATTTATACTTTCCAGAAATTCAAAGGGGGGGAGAGAGAGAGAGCATGAAGTCAACAATGTTAATCGGATAAGTGTTGTTCCACTTTGGAATGACATTGTGAAATGTGCCAAGTTCTAGATGAGACCTCCCCCCAATTCTTAATTGATCCTTTTCAGTGTACATTTCATGACAACTAAAGAGAATGCATGATTGATTTATTTAGCACTACAACAATACAGCCTCAATTAATTTACAGGCGTCTTGAAGACTCACCAAAAGGAATTAAGACTGCACATGGCAAAAATGAATTGACAAAAAAACGTTGAATTATTATGTGGTACAAATTTTAAAAAGGAAAAATAACAGAGGGTTATCTGGTAGGGAAAATGTAAAAAAAAAAAGGGGATGAGAAATGCTCATCAAGACTAACTTTGCTTAGGCAAAAGGGTCATAGGAATTACAAAGGAAAGAGAGAAAGAGGAAAATGAATGCCATTAAGCTTATGCAAAATCTGTCCTGTTTTGTTTCATATGAGTGCTCAAGCAGAGTTTCATGGAAGTGTTGGTGGGGAGAGAGACACATGAATCCTGTAAGAAGACAAGGAGCAATTACTTGGAAGGGATGTGACTAATCAGCTTCTTTATAGATCTGTGTAACTGCAATTGCCTGTGGAGTGGCCAGGATAGCTATATAGCAGCACCCTGTAGTGCCAGACAGGGCTTGTCTCTCCTCCTATGTCCTTGTTCACATCATAAGAAAGTACTGCCTAATAGTGGTATACCAAGGGCACGGAAGAGGGTGCACTCTGCCCTGGGTGCAGCTTGAGTAAGTCCCTTGAAGGGGGGCCCTTGAAGCTATCATCATGCTGTGTCCAGCCCAGTGGCATACCAAGGGCAGGGCAGGGGTTGTGTTCCACCCCAGGTGTAGCTTGTGGAAGGCCCTTGAAGGGGGGCCCTTGAAGCCAGTGTCATGTTGTGTTCAGCCAAACTCTTTGCTTTAATTTTTAAAATGCTGTTCTGGATGCAGCTACTAGGGGTGCAGGAAAGTCTGAGTGTAGCAAAAAAAATACACCCTAGGCCTGCAATCACACACACCAAAGAATCCACTTTCAATGCTCTCTCCAACTGTATTTTACTGTGTGAACTGGCGAAATCCAGTTGGAAAGTGCATTGAAAGTGGATTGAATATGGATTCTTTAGTGTGTGTGATCGCAGCCTAGGATCAGATGAACTTCCCTTTCTCCAAGACTGAAGCAAACTTGCCTAACAGATCATACAACCAAGCCAGCACGCTGATAACTGCTACTATATTGCCAGGCTGCATGTCATTTTCTCCAAGAGTGTAGCCTTTCTCTCTTCCTTCCCTTGCACCCAGCTCAGCCAGATCTTGCAAATCAGTAGTTATGGTGTTGCAGCAAGATACAACAACCTTTCCCTCTCTTTATTTCTCTCCCACTTTTCCGCACATTTCTCATTAATTTCTGTCTCCCTTCACCTAATTTTTCTGTGTGCCCCCTCCCCTTTATTTTCACTTCTTGGTCTCAAGTCCTTCTTACCCCTATCCTGCTTGGTGACAGAACATATTTAACAATAGTACAGTAGCAAACCTTTGTTAATATTATGAACAGAAGGCAAAGGCACTGGGCTTACTAGGCTTCCAACCCTAAGAAGCTAAGCAGGATCGACGGAGGCAGGCAATGGCAAACCACCTCCGAATGTCTCTTGCCTTGAGAACCCTATGGGGTTATAGGAACATAAGAGAAGCCAGTGTTGGATCAGGCCAGTGGCCCATCCAGTCCAACACTCTGTCACACAGTGGCCAAAAACACCAGGTGCCCTCAGAAGATCCAGCAGTGGGGGCAGGTCACTAGAAGTCCTCCCACTATTGCACCCCCCCCGGTCAAGCACCAAGAATACAGAGCCTCACTTGCCCCAGACTGAGAGTTCCTATCTATACTTTGTGGCTAATAGCCACTGATGAACCTCTGCTCCATATGTTTATCTAATTCCCTCTTGAAGCCATCCATGCTTGTAGCCGCCGCCACCTCCTGTGGCAGTGAATTCCACGTGTTAGTCACTCTTTGGGTGAAGAAGTACTTCCTTTTATCTGTTCTCACCCGACTGCTCAGCAATTTCATTGAGTGCCCACGAGTTCTTCTTGTGAGAGACGGAGAAAAGTACCTCTTTCTCTGCCTGCTCTATCCCATTCATAATCTTATAAACCTTGATCATGTCACCCCTCAACCATCATTTCTCCAAGCTAAAGAGCCCCAAGTGCTTCAACCATTCTTCATAGGGAAAGTGTTCCAACCCTTTTATCATTCTAGCTGCCCTTTTCTGCATTTTTTCCAATGCTATAATATCTTTTTTTTAGGTGTGGTGACCAGAACTGTACACAGTACTCCAAATGAGGTCGCACCATCGATTTATACAGGGGCATTATGATACTGGCTGATTTGTTTTCAGTTCCCTTCCTAATAACCCCCAGCATAGTGTTGGCCTTTTTCATTGCAGTCGCACACTGTCTCAACATTTTTATTGAGTTATCTACTATGACTCCAAGATCTCTCTCTTGGTCAGTCTCCGCCAGTTCGGACCCCATCAACGTGTATTTATAGTTAGGATTTTTGACTCCAATGTGCATCACTTTGCACTTGGCCACATTGAACCCCATTTGCCATGTTGATGCCCACTCGCCCATCCTCGACAGATCCCTTTGGAGTGCCTCACAATCATCCCTGGTTCTCACCACCCTGAACAACTTCGTGTCATCTGCAAATTTAGCCATTTCACTGCTCACTCCCAACTCCAAATCATTAATAATAATAAGAAGAAGAGATTGGATTTATACCCCGCCCTTCACTCACTTGGAGTCTCAGGGTGGCTTACAAACTCCTTTCCCTACTCCTTTCCACAACAGACACCCTGTGAGGTAGGTGGGGCTGAGACAACTCTTTCCCAAGCTGTCCTTGAGGGAACAGCTGGTATAGAGCTAGAGCTATGGCTTGCCCAAGGTCATCCAGCCAGGTGCAAGTGGAGGAGTGGGGAATCAAACCCGGTTCTCCCAGATTAG
This sequence comes from Lepidodactylus listeri, assembly GCA_029233225.1. Taxonomy (NCBI): domain Eukaryota; kingdom Metazoa; phylum Chordata; class Lepidosauria; order Squamata; family Gekkonidae; genus Lepidodactylus; species Lepidodactylus listeri. The sequence goes on from JARCFY010000008.1 coordinate 71,706,550, forward strand.
AGTCCGTGCACTTAACCACTACGCCAAACTGGCTCTCTAATTAAACAAATTAAAAAGCATTGGACCGAGTACTGATCCCTGCGGTACCCCACTGCTTACCTCCCTCCACTGCTGCCACAAGCTGTGACTTGATGGTAAAAAAATAATAATAGCGGAAGGGGGTATTAAAAATTATCTTCCCCAGGCACCAAATAGGCTAGGTATGCCACTGCTGCCTATAATTAGGTTTGTAGGACTGCGGCAGCCAAACCATCTTTCGGATGCTATATGGTGGTTCCATCCTCCCTCTTGGCCACAGTCATGCCATTCCCCATTTTCCATGTCACTCCACATGTTTGAGCAGAATATTTCTATACTCTAATCAGAATAAGGTGTGTTCTTCGCAGGCACCTTCAAAGGGTGCACCCCACTGTGTTTCTGCTGGAGGAGAGTGACAGCCAGCAGGAGGAAAAAGAGGCCAATGCTCCCTCTAAGCTGTGGAGTCTTGTGAGCAAAAATTCTACTTTGTGAGCTGCTGGCATTAAAGTTGTGAGCGAGCAATTTGGCTGCTGTATAAATTAGTTTGCTCTGGAGCCATCCTTCCTGAGCTAAGACAAAAATGTGTGAGCCGAAGGCTAAAAAAACTGTGAGCTAGCTCACCTTAACTCAGCTTAGAGGGAACACTGGAAGAGGTCCACTCTGTCTTAGCAGGAGGAAGCAGAGGGGGAACAGGAGCCCCCCTCCAATAAAGGCTCCCTGCACTTGAGATGTGGTGGGTGGGGCATCAAGGTTGGTCACGCTCCAAGAGGTCAAAAGGGTTATGTGGCGGGCCCAGGAAGCAGTCACTCACTTTGTCAGCAAGATGATTGCTGTGAATGGCCAACCATCTCCCTCATGGAGGACATAGCCTTTCATAGGCTGCAGTGATGCTCGTCAAGGCTCAGGTCTCCAGAGCGCAATGTAGAACCATGCACTTCACAGCAGACTTCTGGAGCAGCCAGCAGGACTGTTGGGGCATGGCCCAGGCCCCAGGAGAGGACACTCCTGCCACTGGGCTACAAAGTAGCCTGAGAGAGTGGGTGGGTGGCAGCAACATCGTTTGTGGTTACATGGTCACAGACACCAAAGCCAATGTGCTGGCAGTGGTGAAAGCTATGTGTATCAAGGGCATCATCTGCCTGGCACACACACTTCAGCTAGTGGTGAAGGAAGCTCTGGGGCTGAAGAGAACTGTTAAGGCAACCTAGGAGGCCACAGGAGATGTGGCCCTTGCTCAAGATCTGCTGGTGTCTGCCCACCCTTTTCTCACACAGCATCAAGTCTGCCTATCTGCTGCATGAGAGGCAGGGGGAGGGTGATGAGGAACTCCACCTATGCCATGAATGTGTGGAGTTTTGTGGAGCAGAAGAGCACAACTCAACATGTCATCTCCTGGGGCCAACCTGGAGCAAATCAGCCCCCTTATTCAAGGGCTGGACTGGGTGCCAGCCTCTGCCCTGGAGCCGGGCTCCAAGGGGATGGCTGTTCTCCCATGGGTTAGGGCCTTGGCAGAGATGTTGCAGGTGGGAATCACCACCAGGTTTCATCCTCTCTGTAAACAATGGGAGTATAAGCTGCCCTGTATCTATGACCTCTGGATAAAAGGCAGCATTGCTCTCCTGAATGCAGAGCTCATGCAATGGAAACATCTCTGCAAAAAAGTGTGGAAGCTACAGGCAAACGGACATGGCCAGAGAGAACAGTGGGTAGAAGAGGCTGGGGAAGAAGAGCTGCAGCCCAGCACCTCTGCCTCAAAGAGTCCAGCCAGGGAGAAGCCCCACTACTGGTCATCAGTGGTGAACTGGGAGGTCAGTAGCAGTGGGGATGCCAGGTGTACATTGATGGAGGATTTGGCGGAGGTGATGGAGAGGTAGTACTTCACCAGGTCCCCTGAGTCCACCTAACACCCCAAACCCCAGAAGGGGAGAGGAGTTTATAATCAGGAGGGTATAAAATGTGGGTCCTCAGCCAAGGCACTCAGCGTGAGCAAAGAGATGGGGTGGTTCAGAGCCCTGAGTTCACCTAATACCCAAATCACAGCAGGGGAGAGGAGTTAACAATCAGGAGGTTATAAAATGAGGGTCCCCTGCTAAGGCACCCAGTAGCTAAGCCCCACCACTCAGCATGAGCAGAGAGACAGGGTGGCTCAGAGCCCTGAGTCCACCTAACACCCAAACCATGCCAGGGAGAGGAGTTTACAATCAGAGGGTATAAAATGTAGCCAAGTCCCACCGCTCGGCATGAGCAGAGCCCTGAGTCCACCTAACACCCAAACCCCAGCAAAGGTGTAGACTTTTCAATTTCGGGGGGGGGGGGGGGCTGGGGCTGGGCCAGAGACATTACAGGCCATTGTCTCAGCATGCCCTGGAAAAGTTCAGGGGGGGCTCCAGCTCCACAGCCCCCTGAAGTTGACACCTATGAACCCCTGTAAATGAAAGGTGTTTACATTCACAATTGGGAATAAATGAGTGTGCTCTGCTTTTAACAAGTTCCCTGCTTCTCTGTCTAACTCCCAACAGTCAACAGAGGAGAGGCTGCAGAGATGAGCTGAAGGTATATGTATCATTCTGATTCCATAGAGCAGAATGGGAACTCTGTTTTTGGCAGCTGCCAGTGTCTCTGGAGGGCCCCCATTGGTGTTTCCAAGGCTGGACAATTCCTCCTCTCCTGTTGCTTTGAAGTTTTGTAAACATTTCAATTGAGCAGAGACAATCTGTCTGGAAATGTATCCATTCACAAGCCACCACAAACAGCATGAAAGTTCGTGGAATGTTTGTGCTGGTTGCCCTGCCACTAACTTTGCTTTGCAAACTATGAATCGCCCAAAATTCAGGCTGGTTCATGCCCATCCCTACCCACTACTTTCACCTCATCAACCAGTTCTACTCTGTTGGAGAGAGTCAAGTCCATGTCAGTAGACCTGGGCTGTGACCTAGACTCCCAGTTCCAAGCCACAACAGCTGAAAGGGTAAGAAATGTAAAAATATGAAAATTGTTGTTCATTTATGATTACAGAACGTTGTAATTAATGCATCTGTAATTAATGCATCAGCTAATCACATAGGTTAAAGAAGACAAGCTACTCTTTCCCTTGGTTGTTTTTTCCCCAACTAAGTTTGGCAAGTTTTGGAAATAATAATTTTAATGTTTGAAAGAGCAATGTCTTTTTTAAACCTAGTGTTCTGTCATGTTTCTGCAAATATCTTATTAGCCACAAAAAAAGGACTTGGCATACAAACAATAAAATTAGCACAACATACAGAGAAAGGAGTAGCAGGAAGAAGAATTATGCCATACATATTTATTTTAATTTTTAAAAGCAGCTTCTTCAAAACAGCTTTCCTAGCAGAAATGTTTTAAATATTTGCTTTATAGCATAACAATGATCACATCTGATATTTTCAGAACAAGCAATTGTTTGCTTTGTAACTAACAATGGCATGCTGCAATTCAATTGGCATTTTAAGCCAATTACCCCTTTCAGTATATAACTGCTTAAATTTAATGGATTCCTCTTGGCAGGAAACAGAGCTGGCCAGAGCTTGGAGAGCTGCTGAGAGCAATTCCACTTAGCTTCTATTTGGTGCAGGTAATGCTGCAAGTTTGCTGGAGATCTTATTTCTCAGTGGCCTGGAAGAGCTAGCAGAAAGGGTGAAGCTAGGAAACATGTTGCTGACAGAGTTGGCAGTACCATCAGGTGAAGTGAGACAGACTCTCTCACCTTGCAGATTTCCGAGATCCATTAAATGTGTGCAAATTATTAACCTCCGTTTTTATCCTTTGTTTACTTCATTTGTAGTCTGCCTGTCTCACCAAGACTCGAGGCAGATTTCACAAATAAAACAAGGCAATGAGGACAGTAGATTATAATGGAAATATTTATTGATTTGATTTCTATCCCGCCTTTCCCTGCAAGTGGGCTCAGGGTGGGTCACAACAGGAATATAAACTATAAAACCACATCATAAAACCATAAACAATTAAGAAACCAGTTTGAAAACAGATGGCAAACCAGTAATAATCCAATATGCTCCTTGCATTGAAGGGCAGGCAGGCAGAAACATAATAGCAGTCTGTTTGTTATTGATGGAAACCATTGCCCTCTGCACCATCGAACGAGTATGAGGGCGGTTTGGGCAGGAGGACCAGAAAGACCGGGCACCCACTAGTTAGCCAAAAGCCTGCTGGAACAGCTCCATTTAACAGGCCCTGCAGACCTGTAATGAATCTTGCAGGGGCCTGATCTTAATCAGGAGCATGTTCCACCAGGCTGGGACCAGGGCAGAGAAGGCCCTGGCCCTAGCTGAGGCCAGGTGAATGTCTTTTGGGCCAGGGACTGCCAGTAGATGTTGTTGTGCCAAGCATAAAGCTCTGTGGGGCACACATGTGGAGAGGCAGTCCCACAGATAGGTTGGTCCCTGGCCACATTTATACTAACACAAGTGTTGCCCACCTGCGATATTTGTGTGGCAGGGGATCTCATACCACACGCACACACACACTTTCTCCCCAGGCTCCCCTGCAGCTGCCACACCCATCCAGGGCCAGCTGCAGCTCTGCAGGAAAGTCTAAAGTTAAAGAGCGTTCCTTGCACAGGAACGCTCTGGGAACTCTGTGGCAGCCCAGCAGCTGAGAGGCGCTGTGGTCTCGCCGCCGGAGCCAGGGGGGAATCGGCGGCCCAGCGGCTGAGAGCCAGGAGGTAGGGGGGAATCACCAGCCTGGCAGCTGAGAGCTGCTTGGGCCTCGCTGCCAGTGCTGGGAGGTGAGGGGGGATTTAGATATCCACATGAAGGGGGCGCCTTGGAAATTAGTATATAGACAAGAGGCGGGACCCGCAATACTCATGGGGGGGAGAGAAGAAGCTCCACCTGGAGAAGCAGCCACAGGTAAGCCTTCCTCCCCTCCCCTGGGCAACGATGGCGAGCCCCGGGCCCACCAATCTCCCCCTGCCCTTGGTTGCAAGGGTGAGGCCCACATTGCTCAGAGCCCCGGGCCCACTGATCCCCCACCCCCAGTTGTAAGGGCGAGGCCCGCATGGCTCAGAGCCCTGGGCCACCAATCTCCCCCCTGTCCCTGGTTGCAAGGGCGAGGCCTGCATGGCTCAGAACTGCAGGGCCACTGATCTCCCCCCCTGCCCTGGTTGCAAGGGCAAGGCCCACGCAGCTTAAATATCCCCCCAAAGTTTTTTATACTTTTAAGATTTTTCTGCACACATGGGGAGTCCTCCAAGTGTGCAGAAAAATCTCCCTGCCCCCCAAGTGCCCCCTCCGTGCGGATTTAGATATCTGCATGGAGGGGGTGCCTTGGCTATTAGTATATAGATTAAGCAGTGCACTAGCGGGCTGCTCTAGGCAATCTGATTGGTTGGCATCAGCTGAGTGAAAAAAAGTCTTGAGAGAGAACTGGAGGCTGAGAAGCAGTTGGTCAGATTCCTGCCTTGAGCGTATTGAGACTGTCTATGAATAGCCCTGTCAAAAAAGGGTTTAATGCTGACAGAATCAGATTTCTACCTTGACTGAACACAGTCTGAATTCAGCATTAGCTGACAGCAGTTTGAACACAGACAGCAGTACTGAAGGAAGTGGGTCGTAGAGAAGACTCCGATTCAGACCAAAAGAAAGGAGATAGATCTAGAGAGAGAAGTCAAACCGGAAGAGTTAGAAGAAGTGAAACAGGGAGAGTTCTCTGAGCAGTACAGAGATCCTTGGTCTGGTGTAATTAGAAACTGCCTGTAAAGACCTTAAGTCAGTCAAACACTCAAGAAGAGTACTGGTGTTCCAAATACAAGGGGTTTGACTATTGGGAAGATTCTACCAGCCTTCTGGGCACCAAAACAACTTAGCAATTATACAGATAAAGTGTATCAGAGTGTTTGGGAAAACACTGACACAAAAGCCTCTCAACATAATGATCTAAGTAACTGAATCATTTAAGAACCTCATTAGCCTGATATATAAAAACAAAAGTCCGTGCTCGTACTAGTTTTACTTCAGTAATTTCAACCCCTGATTTCACCTGACCTTTCCCTTTGATGTTAAAATAAAACCTTTTGTTATTTTTGAATTTTAAAAACATCTCAACAAGTGCCATTTTCAAGAGTTTAAGGGCAATCCCAGCCCTTCCCCCAAGTTTCTGGGCTGAGCAAATAGCCAAAATATACAATACTCAAAGGGTGGGACAAACAAGGTTTCTTCAGGGGAAGAATAAACACTGCTCAGTCAGTGAAGGCAAATAGAAACACAGGGAAAATCTTTCCTCTGAGAGAGGAAGTGGATGGGGTCCATCACAACCTCAAAACACTGACAGAGATTTCAGTGTTTTTTTGGGGGGGGGGCCTGAATCAGTCATTCATTTGCCATGTGCATTTGGGCCATTTCACCCCGTGTAGTCTACTGGTCAGAGTGTCCGACTAGGATCTCACAGACAAGGTTGGACTCCTCCCTCTGCCATGGACACTGGCTGGGTAACTGTGTCACACACTCTCAGCCTAACTACCTCACATGGTTGTTGTGAGGATAAAATGGAGGAGTGGAAAACTAAGGCTCTTTGGCTCCCAAATGGGGAGAAAGGCAAGGGATAAACAAACAAAAATATTCTAGGGAGAAGTGTGATGGAAGTAATCTGAAAACACACTTGCTATATTCTGAGGCACTTGTTTTCAGAGCACAGAAAGTGTATTCAAATTGCTTCCACTGAATTAACAAGTCCTATGGAATGTTTACCAAAATACCCCAGTATTGGGATCTATCTGACTGACTTTCTTTGCTTACTGCTCTGATGGGTGGCGATGTCTGGGATGTACATCATCATTTCCCGTTTTTCTACCTTCCTTTGGGCAACACTCCTGAACTGAATGGTAGCCTGTGAAGGAAAACTCCCTTTGATCTCTGTTGAATGTCCAGCCCATCTGTTGCACTGGGAGGGAGAAAGAGTTACCTGTGTCCACACCAGATGTACCTGTGCAAACCTCTGGCATCTCTCTCTTGGAGCAACGTTTATACCCCGCTTTTCTTCCCAATGGGGTCCCTACAGCGGCTTACAGCATCACTCTTTCCTCTTCCACTCCTGCAAGGTAGGTTAGGCTGAGAGTGATTGGCCCAGGGTCACCCAGCCAGTGTCCCGGGCATAGTGGGGACTCCAACCTGGTCCCCCAGGTCCAAGCCCAACACTCTTACCACCGCACTCTTTAGTCTAATCTGAAAGTCCCCTCGCCTCCACTCCAGCCCTTCCTTATAGGACAGGAGATCAAATCCCTCGCAGGTTGTGGCTGCCCATTGTGTTCTCCTCCGCCCCCTTTTCGACGGGGAGCGAACTGCATCCAGTATTGCACTTTCCAGGAGCGGGGACCTGAATGCGTGCAGGATAGTGGACCGTGGAAAGCTCTCTGGGCATAATACACTCCGAAGCGCGCGTTAGAATAGGGACTTCAGTAACGTTTCCTCCCGCGATCGCCCCAGGGGACAGCGATCCAATGATCTGCAGAAGGACCAATGCCCATCCAATGACGGATGGCGCCCCCGCCCAGCTTCGCACCCCCAGCAGAGCCTTGTATTGTCGCCCATGTCTATCATTCCCTAAAAGCCCGGCTGACATAATGAATGGGTTTGGACACACCTTCCAGCCCGGAGGAAACGCCGGCTCTCCAGGCAGGGACCCACTGATCTCCCAGAGCCATCGCGGAGGCACTGCGGGAAACCACCCGGCAACCTCCCGAGGCGCCGGACGGGTTAGGAGACCAATGTGGGGCTGTAGGAGACCCACGACCGCCCCTGCAGCCCGTCACTGAGCCGTCGGAGTGAGCGGGGGGGGGGGGGGGAGGTGGGCGACAGGAGGTGGCTTTTCGGTCGGTGCCCGGGCAGCCCAGCCCCTCGGAGCCCGCCCAGCCTCCCCCTGCCCTGCTATGCTTCCCGGTGCGCTGGCTTGGCACTGCGGGGGCTCCGCGACGCTCCTCAGCTTGCCCGCGGCCCCCGGCTTCGGCAGCCTGGGCAAAAGTTTTCTGATCGAGAACTTGCTGCGGTCCGGGGGACCCCCGAGCCTGCCTGCCACGCCAGTCCCGCTGAAGCTGTGCCCGGCCGCCGCGGAACCCGGCCGCCCCCCCAGCGGTGCCTTCCCGGGCCGACCTTGGCCTCTCCCGGCGCTCAGCTCCTCGGCAGCGGACAGCAGCAGCCGGGCTCCGGCGGCGCACAGAGAAGGCACCTTTCCAGCCGCAGGTGAGCAGCCGCCGGCCCCCCCCCCCCCCTTCTGTCGGACCAGCCCCTCCGCGCCGAACCCCAGCCCCGAGACGGCCCGTTTCGGGCGGGGCGGGGCGGCGCGGTCCCTGCCTGCCCTCCAGCCGGGCATTTGTCACATGCAGGAGACTCTCCCCCCATCCCAACAGGAGCGGAAGTCTGACCGTGGGCGTGTGGCGAAAGGGCGACGCGTGTCCCCAGAGCCCCCGTGCCCGCGGTGAGGGGCGAAGTGGCCCCTCGGCGGCGGGGAGGGGGTTGCGCCCGCTGGGAGCCGGCAGCGCTTTGGCTGCCGAAGAAGCTCTCTGGAGCGCAAGTCCGCGCGGCGTCCGGGCCCGGCTCACCCCAGCCAGCCAGCCCGCCCAGCGCTTCGAGCCGGCCCTGAGTGGCAACGAAGGGACAGCAGAGAAGTAGGTTCTTGGCTCGTTGGCGATAAGGAGAGGGCTGAAAGGGAGCGCCCCAGGGAGGGAGGCGGCGGCGGCGGGGGGATGTCCGGCCTGCCTTACAAACCCGACCGGCAGTTGAACGGGCTCTTTCCCAGACCGCGACTCCCAGACGGATCCAGCGATTGATGAAGCTGCCCCTTCCCGCAACTAACATTCAAGACAAAGCCTACGGCCCTGAAATGAAGACACTGATACGGGTCGTGTCGAATGGGGTCCCTGAAAGTTGGTTTCGGGAGGGGGCGGGGATAAAGTGTTGCTGCCAATCGGGCTTTTAAAATAATTTCTGCTTTATTCATAGAACTGTCGGATCCTCTCTGATCTGCCACGTTCCCTGCAACTACAGAGCCGTTTAAAAACTTTCTCTTCCCAATCATCCCTCAGGGCAGGTGTTTTTTTTTAAGAAACCAGTTAAAGTTTGATCAGCTGTCAAAAGAGCTGCCAAGCTACATGGGTTGCCAGTTAAAAGACAGGTATTGCAATGCACTGAGCATCTCCATGTTTGCCTCGGGGATCTCCGGTGGTAAATCCCATTTATCCGGGCCCATCTCTGACTATGGTCGAACTACCCCAACAAAAAAGAAAGAGAAAAAAGAATCACACACGTTTTCAGCGGTAATCTGAATAATCAATTCAGTGCTTACAAGTGCAAATGTTTTCAATGCAGCTATTATTCATAATGCGTAGCATTCCTGTAGCTCTTTTAAGTGTTCAAAATACATACTTTGTCTCAGTAAACCTTATAACAGTTCTAAGGAAGAGGTTCCTGTAAAACAAGATTAATTAAATAACAAAAGAATGGCAAAATGTTAAAAAATAGCAGTTTAACCAGATGAACACATATCAAACAACATATCTGTCAGCCAATCACTATTTTCTTGTTAAGAGTTCTGTGTAATCCAGAAGCTTGTACACTGCTAACTAACTTTTAAAAATATACTATTTACCTGTTTGTTTATTTAGGGTTTTCATGTCTTGCGTTCTGCTCCAATGCCACGCGTGCAAAGTAGCTGTGCCCCACCTTTGTGAAACAAGTCAGCACCACCAGCACTGCCACCACCACCGCTCCCGGCAAAATACAACATTTATAGATCTATCCAATGAAACTTTTAACCCTCCCAAAACTAAGCAAGAGAAAGCTTAAAAAGAGCAGCAACAAACAGTGTATAAATCAGCAACCATCTATAACCCAAAGTGTGTAACAGTAATAAAATGTACCCACCTCTAAATATCCTCTGGAATAAAAAAAGTTCTCATCGAATTCCAGGAGGCCGCAAGGGGGGGGGGGGTCCACTTGGGCTGCCTGGGAGAGGGAGTTCCAAAACCCGGGGCGTACAACCCAGTCTACAGGACTCACCTTAGTGATCACCAGCTGATCTCAAATCATGGGCGGGTTCACGTGAGTGGCAGGTGAGGAGATCTTTCTGGGATAAAGGTTGCTAGTCACCATCAAATGGAATTGGGTTTAGAAACAAACTAACTAGCCAGTGAAACTGATCTCCCACTTGTGGTACATGTTTGCCATTATGACTCCCCCACCATGGTATCCTGAGACCACTGAAGTTTCCAGATATTAATCAAAGGCAGCTCCCTCTGCCACATCCAGGAAGTTTAATCAAGATTTTACCCAGCCTTGTGTAACTGTGGTCAGACCTCCAGGAAGGGCAGCAGCTGGCCAACCTAGACCGGTAAAAAAACACTGCTGCCCAACTTCTCCTTCTCCAGCAGCATAGCCAGGAAAGGGTGCTGCTTGACTGGCTCTAGGGATGGCCTTTTAGCTGGACTGTCATCTGCACAGGGTTAAATGACTGGCTGCAACAGTCTGTTACTGCAACAGTCATTACTCATAATAGTGTCAGTGGGTTGAGGAGAGGTCACTGGCCTGATCCTGTTCTCACAAGCAGGGAAAGTCATCCCTGGCATGAATGAGAGCAGGATATCAAGGACTGGAGATGCTTTCTGAATTGCAACACTATGGCTGGGGTCTAGGGCTGCCAACACTGGACTGAAAAATTCGATTTTGAGGGTGGACCCCAGGGAGGATGGGTTTGGGGCAGGGAGGGACCTCATGCCATGGACTCCACCCTCCAGAGTGGCCATTTTCTTCAGGGCAACTCATTTATGTAGTCTGGAGATCAGTTGTAATTCTGGCAGATCTCTAAGCCCCACCTGAAGGTTGGCAGTCCTACTAAGGATGAAAGCCTGGAGATGCAGGAGTGGGGAATGAGGGAACAAGCAAATGGAGCTGCATTTGCCTCTTTGGATGCAGATGGAAAGCTACTGTGCCGTGTAAACAATGGGCTGTCTGTTATGCTTTGGGAGTTCTGGCAAAAATGGCAAACTGGACCCTGGCTGCATACATTGCTTTACCCTCATCCCATGCATATCCTTCCATCCTTGCATCCTGACTTGTCTCTGCTATGTTATAATATGTGAACATTTAGATCAAGACAATGTTTGTTTCCAAAGAAAGCAACTTTGAATGCTAGGATGACGAAGGAAGGTTTACACTTACCCTCACACTTGTTCACTCAAAATCATGCCCCTTGCAAACAATGGGTTAGGAATATGCATACCCACCTGGACCAAAGTTTAATTGGCATAAAATGATCCTCAACCAAATGCTAGAAATAAGTCTCATAACTGAAGGCCTGTGACCCTCAGTACTTAGCATTGATTTCTGTCATGGCAGCATTGCCTTTCAGATAATGGCTTGTGACTCTCACTTCCGCGCTGGCATTTTTGTCACTCATTTGTCCCTATTGCTTCAGTGTCCCTGCCCCCAATGTTTTTTGCTCTCTAGTAGTCCCAGAGGGAGTAAAATACATGTAGAAAAGGAGGGGGAGGGAACTAAAGCAATAGGGGAAAATGAGTGACAAAAATGACAGTGCGGAAGTACTTTGCTTTGCTTTTGCCGCCACAGGCAGTTGCTGGTAAAAAGGAATGTGGAAAAGAGTCACAGCTCTGCCAGCGCCTCCTGGGGGCCCTGTGTACAGTCCCACCCAGTATTAAGTATGACATTTCCCAAGCATTTGCGATTTGAAATGTAAAATTCCCAAGCTAATACAACCTAAGATATGATAAATAAACATGTCTTCAAGTTATAGGCTTATAAACTGATTTCCCAAACAGTGTTGTGAAAACTATGGGCTCTTCTGGATTCTCATTTTCCTTGCTTGTCAGTCCCTATTGCTTCATTTTCTTCTTTTCCACATGTGTTTTGCTGCCTTTAGTGGTCAATTTGATCACAGCCTAAAACACTGCCATTTAAATCTGCAAGGAAAGATGCTGGGCATACAGTGATGTAATATCCAATTGACCACCGAGGGAGTAAAACACATGTGGAAAGGAGACACCCCCCCCCCGGCAATAGGGACACACAAATGACAAAACTGAGACTGTGGAACAGCCCAAAACCTCAGATTTAAAGTATAAACATGTTTCACTTCTGGTAACTACCATGATTTCAAATAGATATATGTGTTTTCTTAGTCTTGGCACAGATCAACATAAAGAAAAAGAATCAGTCTATTGTACTTGTTCTATATTTAGGCACAGAAATGTGGCACTATATTTGCAATTAATATCAGTGTCTGATGTTTTTGAGAACAAAATATACTGCCCAGGATCCAAAGTGCTAGTTTGGCTTTGCAGGCTGCCAGTGAAATTTGTCCATTTTTAATGACCTTTGTCCATTTCCCATACTTTATAAATAAAGTATTTTGGAACTCCTCTTGGAGTCAAACTAAATGCAATGTTGAGAGAACTGTGGGTTTTATTGTATTTATTTAGACATTTATACCTTGTACTTCTCCCTAAGGGGGCTCCAGAATAGCTTACAGCGTTACTCTCCTTCATTTTATCTTCACAACAACAGCCCTGTGAGGTGGGATGAAAGAGAGTAACTGGCCTAAGGTCACTCAGGAAGCTTCCATGGCAGAGTGGAGATCTGGGCAAATATTAGCTGGCGTATGTGTGTGTGAAGGACATAATTAGGAAACATCATGTGTCTAGCAACAAGTACCTGAATATAAGGTTGCCAGCACTCCTGGAGAAAAGTTCTGTTCCTCTGGAGGCTTAATGTGTGGAAATGGGCAGCTGAAGCTTTCCATGGCATGGCATGGAGGTAAATAACATTACTTGGTAAACAACATTCCATTTAGCCTCTCTTAGATGGGCAGGGCAGTCTTTCCCTCCAGGCTGTGGGCAACCCCAGCTGAATACTTGCAGGTATGAGGAAGGCAGAAAAATCCAGTTCCTTTGTTTTAACCTGTTACACCTCTCAGAGAAAAAGTAACACCTCCCAACACGTGATGTAAGATGTTTGTTAGCAAAACAAGAAAGGACAAGAAAAATGCTTGGCTTTTGCTTGGATTTCTCCCAGACTGCTTCTTAAAAAGGAATCTGTGAAGTTTGATCTTTCTTATTGTTCACTGTGCATTCACACATGATGTTCTTCAGCACAGCCCTTTTAGAAAACAGCTCAAACTGGGGGAAGTCTCTTCTTGCCTAGGCCTCAGTCTCTGGTTCACTATGAATGCCTGTCTGACAGACAGTTCACAGGGTGCTGCTTTTCCACAGCATTCCTCGTTGGCACTGTTTGCATCGCAGTTCAGTAATAAGAAGCCATGATGATGGCTCATTAAGTTCGCATACATAATTATGAATGGAAGCTGGCAGTCCAACCTATGCCATCCTGCGCAGAGTTACACCTTTCTAAGTCTAAAGTAATGGGTTCAGAAAGGTATAACTTTGCATTGGCTTGCACTGTAAGTAACAAACTGGCCAAATTGGCTGTTGGTTTAAATCTGATTTAGTCCTATTTTTGTTTATAGATGTATCGGCTTTGGTTCAGATGGTTTGTTAATCTCAAATTTACAAGTATCCCAGTGGATTTTGCAGAAAGGTTATGTAGTGTGTGTGATTGTGGCTCCCTCTAGTGGTTATCCTCCACAGAGCTCGAGTGTTTTTCCTCAAATTTAAGGTTCTGTATTTTTTGTACTATCATCCAGTGAGAAATGAGAGAAAAGAACAATGTGATAATAGTTTATGGAGATAAGGGGATTTATTTCTTCATGTTTGTTTTGAAAGCTCTGTATCAAAATATGTGGCAAAAAAGCAGATGTGGTTCTAGAGCCAGTGTGGCGTAGTGGTTTGAGTGTTGGATCAGGATCAGGGAGTCCGAGGTTTGAATCTCCATTCTGCCATGGAAGCTTTCTGGGTGACCTTGGGCCAGTTACACATCCTCAGCCTAACCTACATCGTGGGGTTGTTGTGAGGATAAAATGGAAGAGAGGGGAACTCTGTAAGCCATTTTGGGTTCCCAAAAGACCCCAAAGAAGGGTGGGGTAAAATTGAATACATAAATACCTGGAAAGTAGTTAGGATTTTACTTCACTCACTGGCAAAACAACAATAGCCAGAGACAGATGATGAATCTCCCTGGGGAGGGAGTTCCAACCTTTTAGTGCCACAATCAAGAAAGCCCCTTTCTTGGGTTGTTGCCTGTCTAGCTTCAAGGGGGGGTGGGGGCACTCAAAGCAGGGCCTCTGAAGATGACCAGAGTTGTCAGGTGCATTCATATGAGAGTAGGTGGTCCTTAAGGTACACTGGTTGCAAAGGTACTATGTAAAGAACATACTTTATTAAACCCCCTCCCCTCATGTTTCAGAGAGTTGTGAAATCATGTGTTTTCCATCTTTTTGATTCTACTTAAAAGAACTAACCCGAAGATAGTGATGATACTACACTGGAATCCAAGCCAGTATGACAGGTAGTTGAGACTCTTCAGAAACGATGTATTTGAATAAGGGTAGGCTCTCAAACTTATTAAAACTTAGTAGTGTTGTCCTCAGCATCTCTGTAAATGCTTATTTTACTTCAAGTTAGTTTCCTGGTATGGTGAAATTGTTTCAGAAGATCTGGCATATAATAAATATTATGGAACTTGTAACTATCTTAGGCATTAATTCTTAGGCAATGGTGTCTTCAAGTCTGCAAGCAATTGGGATCAATGAAAGTTATACTGCTGATTAAGAAAGCAGTCCTAAATAGGTCTACTGAGAATCTAACACAAGTCTATTTAGTGGGGACTACTCCCACAAAAGTGTTTTTAGGATGGCACAGTAGATTAAGTTATTTGTGATTTTTTCCCCTTCTTTTTGAAAATGTTTTGTAGTCTTACCTTGGTCCAATACTCCACTGGTGCTCTGCTAAGCATTCAGAGTTTCAGGTAAGCATAGGTGTAATGGAATTACAGGATCAGGTCTGTGCCAGTTGTACAGTGGAAATATGTAGAGCTAGCATCAAAGGTTGGCATGACTGGGCATCTTGTGAGGCCCATGGCCCACTGCCAACCAGAGATTCTTAGACCAATTCCTCCTGCTAAGACGGGATCATCACTCTAAAGTAGGGGTGTCAAAGTCATTTGTTACGTGGGCTGGATCCGACATAAATGTCACTTTGTCAGGTCAGGCCGTGCGTACCACAAAATGTAATGCCAGATACCAGAGATATAAACTTTATAAAGGACACAGGCAAACCCAATTAATGATGTGGTTTTTTTACTCAACATACAAACATGCTTAAAACACTGAAACTCTTACAGTATTTTCTTTATTTAACATTCTTTGATAACTGGCACCTCTTGCTCTGAATTGTTGCATCAAAATGTGGAGCCTGTTTGAACATTTGTTCAGGGGAGTACCCTACTGGCAGGTGCAAGGGGAAGAAAGAGAGGAAGAAGGGGGAGGGGGGAAGGCACCCAACGTGCTGCAGTCATAACCCCCCCCCCCTTATTGATTACCCTTCCTTCTAGAAAAGGGCACAGGATTTATCCCACCTGCCCCCTTTTTCTGGTGGAGTTGGATTACAGCCACATGTAGGCACAGAACAGCCATAGGACATGGAATATCTATTATTAGGACCAAGCAAGTGTCACATAATACAGGGCAAGCTTCTGAGATCTCCAGAATTCTTAAGGCCAGATGTTACCAAAAAAAAGGCAAAGCAAAGAAAGATGCTGCCTGGTATGTTATTCAAAGCTCTGGTGTAATACATGCTGTGCAAGGTTTTGATGCATGCTGTGGGATGCACCTTTCTCCCCCTTTTTAAAACAATTGCATGGGAGAATGCAAGTGACAGGGAAAGGCAGCCTGCAGTCCCTCAGGGGCTTTGCCTCCTTTCCTGGGCAATGAGGCAGGCTCATCCAGACCAGGGCTGAAAGGGGAGGGGAGGGGGGTTGAAGGAGGTAAGAGCAGTGGACCCCAGGAGAAATTCCAGCACCACTTGGCCAGTTAAGTCAGACAGCACCAAAGCACAGCTTGGCCCTGGCCAGCCAAGAGCTGTGCCTGGAATTCATCTTTCCCATGCCTGGAGGAAGAAAGGGAGAGGGAAAGAGGCACTTGTGAAGAGGTGATTGTCAGCAGAGGCGAGTGCCAGGAGTCCAGCTCAATGCAGAACAGCAGCTTCCCCCGGTGACCTGAGGGCAGTGCCTGGCTCTTGCCCAGGTTTAGCATAGAAAAAATGGGAGGGGGAGAGAGGCACCTGCAGAAGAGGTGCTTGTTGGTGGCTGCAGGTGCCAGGAGCACCAAAGAGGAAGTGCGCCTGGACATGTGGGAGTTGCTGGCTTGTTAGTGAGAAGGGACTAGGAGGGAGGTGTGCCCACAAGAGCTGGCACTGGGCAGACTCTGCTGGGTTAAGTCAGGGGAGGAGGAACCAACCAGACAACCTCCCTCCCTCCTCCAGCACACCAACAGTTGAGGGAGGCTGCGTGTGCTCATTTTTAAGGGGGCAATGTAGTCTCCATAGAGTGTCTTTTTATTATCAAGTAAAGAGATGTGTTGGTGAGAGATTTCCTGCCATTATCTGGAACAAGGCAACTGTAGCATTCCGCCCCCGCCCCCCCCCAGCAGCCTCCTACCTTCCCACCCTCGCACCAGTTGCTCATGGGCTGATAAGAGTCCTAGATGGTCCAGGGCCAGCCCATGTACCGTATGTTTGACACCCCTGCTCTAGAGGCCTCTGCAATATAACCAGGACCGGCTCTATCACTAGGCCAACTAGGCAGCTGCCTGGGGGCGCAGCTGGCAAACAGAGCAGCGGAGAGACTGAGAGAGACACAAAGATAGTGTGCTTTATGCTAACCATGTTTTACCATTATGTCTGAATGCAGCTTTCCATTCAGGCTAAGAACCAAACTTAGCCTTGGGTTAATGTGGATAGACTTGTAAGCGCTGAGGCCAGCCGCTGTAGGTGGCTGCTGGTGGGGCTGGAGAGCTTGTGAGCCTGGGCAGGCAGGCGGGCGCTGGGCCTGTGGGGGAGGAGTGTCCCTTGAGGGTGGATCTCCAGCAGTGGAGAGGGCGGCTCTGTGGTGGTGGGGCACTACAAGGCAGCCTCGCCTGCGGGGGGCGCCACAAGGTAACCTCACCTAGTGTACAAAAAACCCTGGGGCTGCCCCTGAATGTAACAGGAACTTCTGGGAAATCTCCTTTTTTCTGTTGGGTGGGGCAGCAGAGCCCAACTCTTTCATGCTCCATTAACCCCAGTTTGGAGTAGTAATTAGGAGCATGGACTGAAATCTGGGAGAACCGGGTTTGATTCCCCATTCCTCCATATGCAGCTGCTGGCATGACCTGGTCAGTTACAGTTCTCTCAGAGCTGTTCTCTCCAGAGCACTTCTTTCAGAGCTCTCTCAACCCCACCTACCTCACAGGTGTCTGTTGTGGGTACAGGAAGGGAAAGGAGATTATAAGCCTCTCTGAGACTCTGTTGGGTAGTGAACAGTGGGATATAAATCCAATCTCCTCCTCTTCTTCCTGTGTTGGGAAGCCTTTGATAAATGGTGAAGCAGCAGTCCCATAAGTTCATCAATGCTCATGCACTTAAAGAAACATAAACTTTTTTTGCCCACAGTCCATGAAGCACATTAATTAAGCCAGGCTTCCTGGATTTAAACACATTTAATTGAAAAGAAATCCAAAGCATTTCAGAGGGTAAGGGCTAATCTAGAAAGAAATGTTATTCCTCCTATGGAAGTTTGGCTTTCAAAAGCAATTAAGGGGATTTTAGAAATTACTGCCAATGCAGCAAACCTAATTCCACTATAACCATCATGTTGATAAATGTTCTCTTCTTGAACAAGGGGCTTCTAATTGTCATGCAAAGGAAGGATTATTGAAATTAAATCTGCCATTCAGATCAGACACTGCTGATTTTTTTCTGGACAGAAGTCTTCTATCTCAAACTGCTTTGGAAACTTGGAGAATCAATGCAAAGGATATATTATTTGGAAAAAGCCAGAAATTGCCAACTGTTTGGAGAAAAAAATGCCCTGTCCCTTTAATAGACAATTAATAGGATCTTATTTACCAGGTGATAATACCTACCTCCATGTCATGAAAAAAAATCGTCTGCCCATTAGGTCTCCATTGCAGGGACAAGACATATTCCTGTTGGCAATCTTAACCATGTGCATATGTGCAACCCCATAGGTTTTGTGTCCCAGTCCTAGTGTGGCATACTTCTTTGGAATCAAGAGGAACTGAAAATCATAGAGACCCCTAAACGTAGAGGACAAATGAGCTGAGGCCAATTCAGTTTCTTGGCAGGAAGTTCTTTGCATTGTGCAGATCTCATGCAATCTTGTGAAAAAGCTTCCCAAAGGTTTGCAGTTCCATAGAGAATAACACCCTAATCCACTTGGTGAGTCATGGTGCACAAACGGTGTATATTCAAATAATTGTTTCATCAACACCTGCCTTTTCCCCAGGTAAATGTACTTAGAACTACCCTGAGCCCCTTGGCAGAAGAGTGGACTAAAACATTGGGGGGGGGGGGTGAGTGACAGAACACCAGTAGCTTTCCTGTAAATTAATAGGTTTCAAATGCACCCAGTGGCTCTGAAAAGAGCTTTTAATATATGGTTGGATGGGATACTTATAGCTGTTGATTTGTAATATTAATATTTTAGAGAAGGTAAGACCTGCAAATTCACATCAAGAAAGCAGTCTTGTATCCTTTCCCTTACAGAAACTGTCAAGTAGTCAACTTTCCCATAAAATTCTTTACATTTCAATTTGAAATTTAGGATGACATAAACCTGTGTTCCAGAACATAATTTACTGGAAGCTTACATTTTCCCATAGTCCTCAACTCAAACAGTGTACTGTTGTTAAACTAACCCTCTTTAAATAAGCGTGCCATCATGATTCAGTTTGCTATCGCTCAAGTCATCAATGATACAAAGCAGAGTTTGACTCATATTTTACCAGTATTTTTAATTTAGAAAAAGTGCAGGATCCCAAACAGACAGACTCTGCTTCCCTTAAAACTGACTGTAAAATGTTTAATGCCCTTAACGGATTTCTATGGCACCTCTAGAGAGCAAACCATTCAATGGACTCCATGCCCTGTTTGCAGCTCTCCCGAAGCACTTTTTCCTGTGGTCCCCGCTGGTCTATTCTGCGTGCTGTGGTGGGTCCTGTCAACACCCTGCCTCCCCCACTGCTTTTCCAAGTAAGTTTTTATGCTTCATCAGTAATGCTTGAGTTATCCTGTAAACCAAAACAGCAGGATTTAATGTGCTCTGGGGGGGTGGGGACTAATTGGGGATGCAATGGCAAGGAGCTAATGCCTTGGGGGGGGGGACCACAGCCATTCCATTCAGGAGGTTTTCAGAGATTTATCAGACTTAAGTATGTGGAGTAATTGTGAGAGATTTCAAACCCCATTGAGTAAAAAGTGCCTGCCAAGGAAGGCTTCTTCAGATCCATAGTTTGTTTTCAAGAACTGAATCAGAGGTCTTATGAAAATGGGAGTTTTTAAAAAAAAAACACCTGCCAGGAATGAAGTAGGATTTAAGGAAAACATCAGAACTTAGTTTTTGAAAATATATATTTTCTGTGTTTTAAATTTCTGCAGCATATATCCAAGGATAACCACATTTAATGTTCACTGGATTTCAGTGGGGGAATCATGCATTCCTTTCAAAGGGGAAATTATGCATGTTCTTAATTAACCCCACTGAAATTAGTACAGCTGAAAATGCTTAACTTTCAGTCAACTCACTTTTATGTCTTTGTTAACAGCTGTTGTGTGCGTGTGCATGTGTCATTATGGATCTATTCAAACAGAGTTTAGTTTTATCTAACTTTGAAAAATAACAGGTGACACAGTCTGATTTGGTTCATGCCAAATCTATAGAAAATATCACGTCTGGAAGCAATTTCAAGTGGTCCTTGGGGAGGTAGGAGGGACAGTTAAACCCTCCCCCAATTATGTCCCCCCCCTCAAAACTCCTCTCCGCACTATATCTTTCTCCCTCCTAGAAGGGATCATTACCAGCCTTCAAGCCTGGGTTACAGTTGTCAGCAGGCCTGGAGAAAAAGGTCATGCCACATGACAGAGTGAGCTCCCGTCTCTGGCCCCAGCTCCTGCTAACCTAGCAGTTCTAAAGCAAGCAATTGCAAGTAGATAAATAGGTACCACTTCGGTGGGAAGGTAATAGCGTTCCATGCACCTCAGTGTGTAGTCATGCTGGCCACATGACCACAGAAACATCTTCAGACAGCACTGGCTCTTCGGCTTGGAAACAGAGATGAGCACCACCCAGCATTCGACTGGCTTTTGAGCAAGGGAAACCTTTACCTTTTACTTTAATGTGAGGAAATGGGCAGTTGAAGTTTTTCAAGGCATGGAAGTAAATCTCACCCTCTTAAGCGTCTATTAAAAGGATAGGATATAATAATAATAATAATAATAATAATAATAATAATAATAATAATAATAATTTATACGCCACCCTATCCCATTATCCCCACAAGGGAAAGGATAGTTTTATCCAGGCCTGTTGGCAACCCTAACCTGGAGAAGAGAAAAGCAACAGAAATTAGTTTTGGAGGAGAAAAGCTGGAGGAGAGGATGGTTCAGCTCTTAGGATGTCGTTGTAGCACTTCCCAACCCTCTGCTTTATACAAAGTCAGAGATGATTCAGCCCAACAGGTTACTGATACCGAAAATGTAGTCTGTCCCTAAACAAATGTTATGCATAACATTATCAGTCACATTTCACATTGAGCTGTATGTTCCTTTCTGTACTATCACCACACACAGACTACCCATATCAGTGCGTGGTGCGTGTCTGTCTAAAATTGTCCCACTGTGGTAACTGCAGAACTTATGTCTTCTTTTCATGCATTTTCTCTTGCAAGGTAGTTTTGATGACTTCCATATGAGGTCAGTTTTAGATAACTGCTCCACATATGAAGGTTAATGCAGCCCTATGTGAGGGCTGCAAAATGTCGAAAAGATACATACAGACTGGTTCTAGATTCAAGGCAGCAAAACCATAAATGCCCTTTTCTTAGAAGCAAAGCTCACTCCCCATCTGAAATATATTTTCTAGCCACAAGTTGGATTGATTTTGGTGGCATAATTCACTTCCAGGATATCCATTTTAGGCCAGAGTGTTAGGAGCTCAAACATTACAGTTCTCATATCAAAGAAATCCTTTTAATGTGATAGTGAGGATTGTCCTAAGGAAATAGATTTGGCAACACAGTAACAGAGAAACTGCTTTGACATCATTGAAATATTATAAAGGAACAGAGCGAAGTCTGAATAAACTTTATCGGAACAAATCATGGCCCAAGTATTAACTCACAACAGAACTTTCAGTGGCTGCTGTTACTGTGGCTGGGGTTGGGGGTTGGGGGGGGGGCTTCTTTATATGAATGTTTCAGGAGACCAGTTGCTAAGTCGAATGATTCTTGACAAGTGAGGCAGCAAATGCTGGCAGTTTAATGAGCTGCAAGTTTCTGAGCCCCTCTTTAGGGGGCTGACACTTTCCCACAGAGCGTTTCACATGAGCCTGGCGATCTCACAATGGGTGACAGAGCCATGACCAATCGCCACTTTCTCTTTACTCATCCACACGCGACCTCACCACAATTTTTCACTGTGCAGATGAACTTTAGGAACCATTTTGGGCTGAAAAGGCCTGGCCAAGGGTCAGTTGCCCTTTTGTGTGCCCATAAAGCACTGCTCAGTGCTCCCGGCTTTTCTCCTGTCTCACATTCCGTAAGGATTTTTTGGACACCATTTAAAGCATTTGACTGAAAAATAAAGCAGCGAATGAAACTGACTTTTATAGACTCATTCTAGCTCATCTTCCCATATAACCCTGTCTACCTGAAAAGGGATTTAGTGAGCTGAGCTGAGCGCATACAGGGATGGGCTGAATACACTGGGACCATTATCGACTGCAGCAATTGTTTATTAACGAGGACTGATACACTACTATTTTGGAAGTGACCTATTAATTGTCCATTTAACTAGAGTGTATTGAATGGCATGGAAAAATTGAAACCATGACGAAAGCCTTTCCTCGCCCCTTCAAGGTGGTCTCTGCCACAAAGGCAAATGAAGATTGTTCCACAGATTAAGGCAACATTTATCACCATATACTAGAACAGGAAGGGAAGGCGCTTTTCCCCCCTCCAGAAGGTATTTGGTGCCATATTAGTGTCCACATGGCATTACAGCTTTCAAGTGTGGCAGTTCAGCCGGATTGGACTGCAGGCTTGCTGCAGCTCATTCGTCTTGACATAACCATTGTGCCCTGTGTGTAAGGTTATTCTACTTAAAGTGGATCAGATGGGGAGGGAGGAATCATAGATTTCACTGTCCTGATCAGGTCACTTGCCATGCTGCAAAAATGCTGGACTAGTTTTTAAACTTATATGTTAGTGGGGCTCATTTCTCAAACTCTAACATAACCAACCAGTTATGTCTTCTTTCTTAAAACAATTCAGTTTTTCCTTTTAGTGGAGTAATTTGAATTGATCAAAGTGCATGATGGGTATCTTTCCTTCCCTCAAAATACTGTGGCCTGGTTCAGTCATCAACAGATCAATTGTAAACAGAGTCATACCCGTCTAAGCCCTTTGATTTCGTTGGTTTTAGAAGGGTGTAACTCTGATTAGCACAATTCTTGCCTCTGAAGTAAAAATAAATTAGGGAACTGCACAAATTGGCACACTCTGTGAATGGATCTTTGAGGAGACTGCATCACACATCATTTTAGGTACCCAGTACATGGGAAGTTTGTGTGCCTATTTCTCCAGGAATGCCAGCCCAGTTGGTGTCTGAGCATATGAACAAGGGATTTGGTACTTATAGACAGCTATATAATCACTGGATATTGAGCTAGTGTGCATTAGAGTGCCTCCAAACTCTTCATGAGTGATGCTGATGGATAATGGGTCTTGTGTTTCACCAACATTTGTGGAGTGTTATAGAGCAGTCAATGGTTGGACTTGCCAAGATGTATACAGTTGTTGTTGTTTTTAAAAACCTGGATAATCAGGTTAAGACTGGTGGAATGTTACAATCTTTCTTTTGCTCTAGGACAGGAAAATGTTCTGCCTTTTCTAACCCAGGATTCAAGATCCCGAAGAGGGATTTTAAGAAGGGCTGTCTTTTCTGAAGATCAGAGAAAAGCTTTGGAGAAAATGTTTCAGAAACAGAAATACATCAGCAAGACAGATAGGAAGAAACTGGCTCTCAGTCTGGGCTTAAAGGAGTCACAGGTACAGATGTGTGTGGTAATCATAGCATTCATATTTAAGGAATTGGTAAAAAGAGATCAGCATGACAGGCACATATGAAAAAAATTCTTAATGCAGTCCATGACATGTCAACCACATTTAACCACAGCCAGAAGAACTTTAGTTTTTTTGTCATGGTTCAGGATGAGGAACTGTGTTCACATGAAACCCATGCTGTGGGAGAAATCTAGGACAATTCATTGCATGGCAATATTTTCTTTTCTCATAAATTAAAGATCTGCACATAGTGGCCACACATAGTAGCCAATAAATAGTCCATCTGATCATTCAACACAGATGCCAAATATGGGTTGAAAGACAACACACAAAATTGCACCTTCTCTGTGTATGGAACCAGCATATGCAAGACAGAAATATAAGTACTTATAATGCCTACCATAGTAATTTCAAAGAATGAAAGGGTCAACTTCTCCATCACCTCCTTAAGTCCCCATCTGAATCTCATCATAGTTGTTTATTCATTGTGCTTCTACCCTTAATAGCTATATGGGGTCAAGTGGTTCTTGGGACTTCAGTAGTCCCTACAACCTTATCAGCTATCATCTTTCGTGTCTGAGAAATAGTATAGGTGGATATTACTAACCACCTAAATTGATTTACCTCCAAATGTAAGATAACTTTTACCTCAGCTAACACAGAGGAATGTATAATTGAAGAGAATTAAAGGTAACTTATCTTGAGCAGTTAACAATAATAGTGTTTCATTAACCTATGATAGGTCAAAATATGGTTTCAAAATAGAAGGATGAAATGGCGAAACTCCAAAGAAAAAGAAGTACTTTCCAACCGATGCTTGCCAGAGGAAGGCCTTCAAGGGACCTATCTTCCCAAATCCTCCTTGAATTTCATTCCTCCATCATGCCCTGCCTGGCAAGTGTCTCAACAACAGACAAGTCCAAGGTGGCAGAATGTTCCAGAACACCCAGAGAGACTAAGTAGCAGAAGTACTTCACAGCCACCTACAAGACCAAACTCATCTTCAAGCACATTGTATTTCTATCAGGAAAAAGAAACCATGGAGAAGGCAATTATATCATAAGAGAGAAAAACGGATGAAATTATTATGTAAAGTGTTTAACAGCTCATTGACTTCTGATGTCCCCCAGACTAATTTTGTGTGAACGCGGCCCATACTTTGCTAAAGTATAGCTTATCGTTTGCTAAGATCAAACTTAACACATCTATTGGTGAAAACGAATTCTTTAAGAAACATTCAGATCTTCCTACATGTCCGTTCTGGACTTCAAAAGCACTTGTAAGTGAAGTAGGAAGGAAGGGACTGATGGTAAATAACAATGGAGTGAAGAATGAAAAGTTAATGTGTGTCTACCATATACAATATGCTTGATTCAACTGCAACTAGATTTAGTTTGCACTGTCATGAAATCCTGACTGATTAACATTTCATGATACTAAAGGATTCTCTAAAGTTCAGTTTGGAAGTGAGAAAATCTTACACTGTATGGCACAATGAACTCTTCCACTCTTTTTCAGTAATGTTGAGATCAGGTATTTGTTGGGCTGTGGAGACATAAGTGGAAACATAGAAGGAACATAGTTATGAGTGACAATGGATTAGAGACTCCTGCACTGACAGTAGAGCTGTCCAACAAGAGTGAGAAACTGAGGACCCATCCATTCTATAGGCATTTTACTGTTACGGCTTTCCTTGAAGAATCCTGGGAGATGTGGGTGTTGAGACAGCATCTTTGGCCTTACTCCCAGCCTCCCACACCTTCATCCAAAGCCATGAACAATGACAGTGTAGGAACAATTTGCAAGAACCTAAGTACTGTTCACAGCTTGGGATGAATGCAGAGCTGATGATTAGCAGGACCAGTGGTCATGACGCTCCCTTGCCTTCATGGGTTCAGACTTTATTTTGGAGTATATATGCATTGGATTGATTACTGAACAGACAGAAGGTGAAAGGCAAGACAAGAAGATCAGAACCAGGTGAAAGCCTGTAGGGGAAGTAACATAAGAGCTCTACGGCATGCTGGTAGGCGGGATTGGGAATCAAGAAGAATGGAGCAGGAGACAGCAGGGCTTTGCAAACCAGTAATTATTATCAAAACCCAATAATTTAAAGATAAACCTAACACAGGAATGGTGGATGACAAAGGCATTTGTGCCATTGAGAACATATGGGATCCTTAAATCTGATTTTAATTTCTCTTTACCTGGTTTCTAGGATCCAATAGCATATTCTGCCCTTAGAAACATGAACAGAAAGAAGCAAAATGTTCAAATAGTCCAGTGGTTCAAACAGAATCTTGAGAATGAATAACCAAGTATTAAAACATACAGTGGTGGCTATGTTAATTTTAGGCATCATGGCTTTCAAGTAGCATATTCCTTTATTATAGGAATAGCCAATATTCCATCCAGGACAACTGATGTGGCATCAAATTACTGATGTAACTGTATTCTAAAAGAATGTTTTTGCATTATCAAGTCACTTATTATCGAGTCACTCTGACTGACTGAAAAATCAATTATTGTTTGTCTAAGAGGCTAAGTTCTATACAGGGATTCCATGACATTTTTGAAGGTGGAGTAAAGTAATACTGTAACTAAAATTCTGAAGTTGGTTGCTGTAATATCCAGGCAGTAAAACTGGAATTAATTATGCAGATTACACACAATCCAGAGAAAGGCTAGGCTATGGAAATCCCACCCAAATAAGAGAGACGTACATTATGAATTTACATCTCAGAATTCAGTGGCTCTTGTGCAGAACCGCCTGCCAAATGCCAGAAAACCAAGTACTGTACTCAAAATCAGTGTTCCCTCTAAGCTGAGTTAGTGTGAGCTAGCTCACAATTTTTTAGCCTCTGGCACACAAATTTTTGTCTTAGCTCAGGTGTCTTAGCTCAGATGGCTCCAGAGCAAATTAATGTATGCAGTAGCCAAATTGCTCGCTCACAACTTTAATGCCAGTAGCTCACAAAGTAGAATTTTTGCTCACAAGACTCCCCAGCTTAGAGGAAACATTGCTCAAAATGTATTGTACTAAGGGGAGACATGGAATTATAAAAGATCCATGCAAAAGCAGCCTCTTACCTCCCTCTTTTTCTCTCTTCCCAGTATCTTATATGACAAATACATTGAAATAGCCTTCTCGTGCATCTAAATTTTATGTAACCTGTCACATTTGTATATTCCTGCATAAGAAAGAACCACACTGTATGCTGGTCTCCGACTGTGACAAATAAATGATTGCTTGAACCACAAGACCAAATACTGGGCTCATCATGGCTATAAGCATTCACTAAATGAATTTAGAAGAATAGGTAGTTCTTTTAAGACCCTGGTTTTGTTTGTATGTTTATTCAAGATTTTCACCATTGTTGATGATGCCTTGACAACCCCACCTGCTACATAATTCCTAGCTGTCCTGATCCTGAGATGGCTTGCGGAGATGGGCACTTCCGTGCATACACAAAGAGTCAGTGCAGTGGAGTGGTTAGAGTGTTGTAGTAGGATCTGGGAGACATAGGTTTGAATCTCCATTCTGTCATGGAAACTTGCTAGGTGACTGTGGGCCAGTTACACACTCCCAGCATGACCTACCTCACAGGATCTTGAAGATAAAAGTGGAAGAGAACAAAATGCTGCAAGTTGCTTTGGGTCACCATTGAGGACAAAGGTGGGGTATAAATGAAGAAGATAAGGTTCCTCCACCCACAGGGGCTCAATATTCACTTAGCAGAGGTAGGCAGTTTCTCCTGCATGAATTTGGATGTGTTTGCACAGTTGCAGTGAATAACGAAATCAGTTCTATGTATGCATTGATCTAGCTTGTGAGCAGCCGGTCCATCTGTCAATGTGAAAGATTATATACAAACAAATTTACTTGATCTAAAACTCATGTACAATTCTTTCCTAGTAATTTTGTATCATCAGTTTACAAAAAAAAATAGCAATTTAGAATGTAATTTCACTCAGTAATTGATTTGTCAACCACCACAGTGCATTTTATCTGCTGTGTCAAACCCACGTATTCAAAATTTGTCTTCTTTAATATTTTAGCTGCTTACAATGTACAATAAATGATGGGCAAAGCCACTGGAAACCAGGTTTTCAATTAATAATTAATTGTGACTGTAAGGATGATAAAAAGGCCTTTATGAACAATTTTGCTTTTTCTCTCAGCAGACTATCTATACAGCTGTAGTAAGTTCAAGAACAATTTCCTGCCACAGACCTAAATTTTAGAACTTCTAGGTAGTTTTGTGGTTTATTGGTATACTGAAGCAATGAATAAATTCATAGTCATGCAATAATTTGCTTCATTATTGATGGATAAATCAGCTGCTTCTGACGATCCCATTTCATTCAATGAATTGTTAATGAGCCCTCGTGCAGAAAACTGGAAACATCAGGAAGGTAGACAAAATCTAAGCAACAAAATGTAAATTTCAAAATATTTGGATTGGGATTCAGAGTTCATAGAATCTTAAATAATTACAATAATTCCAGAGGTGTTAGTCTCGTTATAGCAAAATAAAACAGGAATACAGGGGCACCGTAAAGACTAACAACATTTATTCCATCATAAGCTTTCAGAAGAATGAGAGCTCACTTCATCAGATGTATGAAGGGTACATCCATTGCTTCTGGACTTCTGTTTAATTTTAAATGATGTGCATCAGCTAAACCAGTTCTCAGCAGCAGTTTGCATAGCCAGTAGGGCTATAAAAATGCATCTGAGCAAGTCAAGAAATAATTAGTCAGACACCAGAGCTTCATAACTTTCCAAGTCAGAAACTGAAGTGTAGAAGTAGAAAAATTGGTGGGTTTTGTGGAGCCCTTGATTGCACTATGTATGAGCAGATTTCAGTATCATAGCATTCTCAGCAGTCATGAAAAATACACAAGTCCCTAAGGCTCTGAAGGCTGGCTTGGAAATGGATGGGTGGCGCATAGTGAAATCTCTGAACCAATGTGCTAGGAAGTGGGTCCAAAAAAGGAAACAGGGTGTCTAGTAGTCAGGGCTTGCTGCACAGTTCTTTACCCCTTCCAATGATTGACAGAATCAGAACAGAATTCAAATCAAATGGAGAAAGACATTCATTGCTGACTTTCTCTTATTAGCCTTCCAATGGCCATTGTGTGGTATAGTGGTTAAGATCAGTGGACTCTAATCTGGAGAACCCCACTCCTCCACATGAAGCCAGCTGGGTGACCTTGGGTCAGTCACAATTGTTAGAGCTCTGTCAGCTCCACCTATCTCATAGGGTGTCTGTTGTGGAGAGAGGAAGGGAAGGAGATTGCAAGCCAGTCTGAGACTCCTTCAGGTAGGGAAAAGCATGGTATAAAGACCAACTCTTCTTCTTCTTCTTCCATTGAAACCTGTGCTTGGAAGAACCATAGGTTATTTGACACAATGGTTTGCCCTAATCCAGACCACCATCCCATTTATCTATCCAGTAGTTCCACAGTGCACTATAGGTGGTGTTGTCAAGTCCCAGCCAACTCATGGTGTCTCCACAAGGCTTTCAAGGCAAGAGATGGTTTACTGTTGCCTACCTCTGTGCAGCAACCTTGGATTTCCTTGGTGGTCTCCCATCCAGTACTAACCAATGCTGACCCTGCTAAGCTTCCAAGATCTGACAAGACCAGGCTAGCCTGGGCTATCCAGTGCAGGGCAATGCACTGTAGGTCTTACTGGTGTTCTTTGCCACTGGGAGTTAATATCCAAGAGATGCATTTCCCTACAGCTCATTTCTGAAGAAGTGAACAGCGACTCACGAAAGCTCATACCCTGCCACAATTTTGTTAGTCTTTAAGGTGCTACTGAACTCTTGCTCTTTTCTACTGCCACAGACAGACTAGCACAGCTATCCATCTTGATCTATCTCCATGGCAGCTTTATGTGTTCAAGTATGTGATTAGAGTGCTCTACTAGAACCAGTTAAAATTCCTACTGGGTCATGGAATGTTGCTGGATCACCTGGGGAAAGTCACATTCTCTCAGTCTAACCTATCTCACAGGGTTGTTGTGAGGATAAAATGAGGCAGCTCTGAAGGCTCACAACATATTAGATACACATTCTAGGAAGAAATGCTGTTACATAAACAGAACTACAGCCCTAAAGGTCCATACTAGGAAGAAAGTCCTACTGAATTCTGTGGGACTTATTTCAGATTCCATACAGATATTTGCACCCTGACCTGGATGGCCCAAGCTAGCCTGATCATTTACAGTGCAATCCTATGCAGATAGGGCTGCCAAGTCCCCCGGTAGGGCGGGGGAAACACCGATTTTTAGTGCTTCCCCCCCGCTTTTTCAAAGTTGGCCACCGGGGGGACAAAATGGCTGCCTTAAAAGGGAAATGTCTGCAGAGAGCCTGCCCTGCAGTAAAAAGCCTCACCAGACATTTCCCCTTTAAGAAGTCAGCAAGAGAGCTTCCACAGCAAGAGAGGTCCGCCCAGAGATTAAGGAGGGACTGAAGGAGCTGCTTTTGCATGTGGCTGGCAACGTTGCTGTAGTAAGTTTCTCTTACAGCTCTTTTCTTTCTTTCTCTCTCCCTCTTTCTTTTTTCTGTCTGTCTGTCTGTCTGTCTGTCTCTCTCTCTCTGTCCCCATCCAGCAGAGGTCTGTCAGTGGCTATTATAGCCACAAGGTCTAAATGGAAGTAAGTGCCTCTGCCAGTTTTTTTCCTTCTCTCTCTCCCCCTTTCTTTCTTTTTTCTGTCTGTCTGTCTCTCTCTCTCTCTCTCTCTGTCCCCATCCAGCAGAGGTCTATCAGTGGCTATTATTAGCCACAAGGTCTAAATGGAAAACTTTGTCTGGGGCAGTGATGCTCTGCATTCTTGGTGCTTGGGGGGCAACAGTGGGAGGGCTTCTGGAGTTCTGGCCCCGCTGCTGGACCTCCTGAGGGCACCTGGTATTTTTGGCCACTGTTGTGACACAGAGTGTTGTACTGGATGGGCTGTACTGGATGGGCCGATCCACTGTGGCTTCTCTCCTGTTCTTATGATATGAAAATCATATTAAGCACTTGTGTAGCACTTAGTGCTTCATATTCTGCCGAGATGAGGAAGGATTCAGTAGGGCTGTTGCTCAGTGATAGAGCATCTGCTTGACATGCAGGAGGTATCAGCCTCTTCAGCTAAAAAAGGATCAGGTAATAGGTGACATTAAAGATCTCAGCCTGAGACCCTGGAGAGCCACTACCAGTCTGAGTAGTCAATACTGACCTTGATGGACCAATGGCCTGATTCAGTATTAGGAAACTTCATGAGTTCATGTGTCAGCATGTGGAAGCAACATCACAGGATGTGACATCACAAAATGATGTCACTTCCTTTCTCCTGGCTTCACCCCCAAAGTCTCCTGGCTCCACCCCCAAAGTCCCCAGATATTTCCCAAGTTGGACTTGGCAGCCCTATATGCAGAGCTACTTCAGTTCTAAAACCACTGGGCTTAGAATAGAAAAACTTTTCAGAGGATTGTGCTGTTAGATAGGATTCCCAGGAGGTGCCCCATCTAGGCAATGACCAGGCCTAGACCTGCCTTGTTCTGGTGTGGGTATCCTACTCTTCTCTACAATAAAGCACAGAAATCTTTCCAAGATAGATGTGGATTTTGAATACTGAGTAGTTTTCTGCCACTCAAAGGACTAGCTGCTGAGATTTCCCTCTAGGCACATTTGTTCGTGGAAAGTGCTGTGAAGTCACAGCTAGGGATGGGTATGAATCAGCTCATGAATGATGAATTTTGGCTGGTTCATTGTTTCATTGAATTCATGATGGTTCATTGTTTGCAAATTCAAGTTCTTGGCAGGTCAACCGCACAAACTTTCCACGAACTTTCAGGTTGTTCCTAGAGGTTTGTGCCAGGTCACGAGCAAAGACATTTCTAAGCAGGCTGTCTCCAATCAAAATGTTTACATAACTTCAAAGGAACAACTTGAAGGGCATGTAGAAGGAGTTATTTGTTTTTTAAAATTTTTTTTGGTTTAATTGGTTTAATTAATCTTATAATTATTAAGCTGCCTTGAGCCCTGAGAAAAGGTGGGGTTTAAACATTCAAATAAACAAATAAGTAAGACTTCCTAGATGCAGCCTGCACTTTCCCCCCCCATCACTGGGTTTGTGAGCTGGGGCCCCAGACTTTTGCCCTGAAGTCCAGCCCTGATGGTGTTGCAATACTCTATAGTTCTAGTCATAAACAGAACTGTATAAGTGTGGTTTGGAGTAGTTCAGTTTTCTATGTACCAAGTAGGTAGAAAAAGTTTGTTGTAATATATGAGATGCACAGGTAAGGTTGCCAACTATTCTGGTGGAAACTGGTGAAATTTTTCATGGCATGAGATGAAATTTGTAACTTACATATTGCTGCAGATCAAACCTCACTTGAAAGTACAGAAAAGAACCAAAAAGCTCACCACCCAAACCCAA
The DNA here is from genome assembly GCA_029233225.1 of Lepidodactylus listeri. Lineage (NCBI taxonomy): Eukaryota > Metazoa > Chordata > Lepidosauria > Squamata > Gekkonidae > Lepidodactylus > Lepidodactylus listeri. Next base: position 71,738,273 of record JARCFY010000008.1, read on the forward strand.
GTATGCACTGCATCCATGATATAAGATGCATGTTAATTTCCATGTCAAAGGAGACAAGAAGAAAATCCAATTGTAACTATGAAGGCATCCTTTGAATACGGTTTAATTACAACATGGAATTGGCTTTTGATAGTATAGATTGCTAAAAACATGTAGCACACAGTTCCTGCTTCTCAGTGTATATATGCTGAACTGCATAAACCATTGTGGGATTGCACCATAATTAGTAAACATTTTGGGATAAAGGATCACATGAGAATTAAGGTATGTGGAGGTCTGGGAACTGCAGACAGAACTTAGCTCCCTGATGCTTTGAAGGAGGCAGTTACCATTCTGTTTCTTACATCATGCCTGCAGAAAATGCAAATAAATAAATAATATTTGCATTTGTAATAAATTCTTTAGGATGGGAAGTGAAAGATATTCAAATATTTGTTTAGTTGTGATTTTACCCCACTTTTCTCCCCAGTGGGGGCCCTCCTCCATTTAACCCTTACATCAACAACCTTGTGAGGTAGTTTAGGCTGAGAGTGAGTAACTGTCACCCAGCAAGCTTCCATGGCAGACCCTCACCTGACTCTCTAACCACTACAGAAGGATGTCTGCTCATAGAATTTGATTGCAAAGTATGCTGAACTTCCACATTTTGCAACTTGAGCGAAAGACACAAATTAAGCACATTTGTGAAGCCATGAGTAAATTTGTCAGAGTGCTACTTATTCCCAAAACAGCTGAGAGTTTGTCACGTTGCAGAACCTGATTTGCTAGTGGAAAAATTAGATCTGATAAGAATGTACATTTGCAAGGAAGTAAAGTGCTGGAAAAAGCCCTCCAGAGCGGTGCATAAACAGCCTTGACTCTTTGCCACATTCCCAGAGTTCACTCCCTTGCACCGCAAACTCAGTATCAAGCTCACTGTTATTGTGACCTCGCAGCTGCTTCCTGGAATTATTCACAGCTTGGCTTTCTAAGAAGAGCGGATTCTTAGAGAAGTGCTCAGAGCAAATTTGGTGTTTCCTTTTCAGAGAGAACTGATTAATTTTGCTCTTCTCTCTTTGAAAGTGATTGCTTCTTTTCCGCCTTTAGCTCAGCTCCAGTCACGCCACATTACTCTGTTAACTAGACAACTCCTCAAACAGAGCAAAGAGGGGAATTAGATTTCTTAACAGCTTTGAAGAATGGTTCAAATACCAGTAGGCGGCTGCCAGTGGAGAAGGTGCCAGGTGAGTTAACTGTGCTTCGTGTTCTCTTTCTTCCACATCGACTCCCACGCTTGATCCTGAAGATGCTGACCCTCATGCAAAGCCACAGCAGAGACCTTAATGTGTGCTCACATTTTATATCTAGCTACATTGGCACATCGTCCTGGGTATACAGAATAAATGCTGCTTTTAACCAGAGCTACTTGCAACTGTAAATTGCTTATTTAGAATGAAAGACATGAGCACTGAATGAGCAGATACTGGGTGGTCTCTAAATTTATCCTAGGGGTAAATTAATTCTCTCTGTATAAAATATAATCCAGAAATCAGGATATGGGGATTTCTTTTACCAGATCCATACTGACAGAAGGGACTCTCCAGTCCTAATAGTTCAGTTTTCCAAAAACATTTCTGTGTTGTCCTGTTCAAACTGCAACCAGTCTTGAGGCATTATAATATCTTTTAATCTGAGGGGCTGGTAGGCCACCCTTTCCCCACAACAGTTGAACTGATTTCATTCTAAACACTGGTCTTCTTAAATGCCAATATAAATTGCTTAAATAAAATCTAGGTTTTAATTAACAATTTGCAAGTGGATATCACTGATATAGCAGCAACCCGTAACAGAATTTTGGGCAAGATTCTTTTCCATCCTAATCACTAGATCTTACTTTTTATCCATTTTTTTTTTAAAGTCCACTTCTATCTTGCTTATCATTGGTGCTAGTTTAACCTTTCAATATCTGCTGAAAATAGGACCTCTAAGTATCTGGTGCCTTTGCCTGGATGGTCCAGGTTAGCCTTACCACATCAGATCTCAGAAGGTAAGCAGGGTGGCCCTGGTTAGTACTCGGATGGGTGACCACCAAGGAAGTCCAGGGCTGGTTTGCAGAGCCTGACAAAGGTAAACTACCTCTGTTGGTCTCTTACTTTGTATCAAAATCCTATTGGTTTGCCATAAATCAGCTGTGACTCGATGGCACTTTCCACCCCCCCATTATCTGGTTCTATCCCCTCCCATCACCATCAGTCTCCATATAAATGCAATGTTTTTTACTCTTCATTTATGATACCTGAAGTCTAAGAAAATATATTAAAATGTGAGATACAGTTTTGAACCAGCATTCTGCAGTCCATGGCCATCAGGTTTTGTGTATTCAGAAATTTTAATGTGACTGAACAAGGTACAAATTCATTTTTAAAAAATGAAGAGATAAATCCTTTTCTATTTATTAAGTAGTTGTTTTTAATCTGGCCTTCGCTCCAAGGAGCGCCTGACAGTATATAATGTTTCCCTGTCCTCCATTCTATTCTCACAACAACCTTGTGAGGTAGGTGAGGCTGAGAAAAGTAGGTTACTGGCTCAAGGCTACCCAGTGAATTTCAAGACAAGTGACTCTTCTAAGCATATTTCATCACTCTGGTCACTATATCACCCTCTTGTCTTTCTTCTTCCTTCCCTGTCTCATATATATAGCCTGTATGAATGGATCGTTTTTTCCTAAAACAAAATTTGCTAATAATGTTATTTTCAGCTAAATGGCCAAGAATCTAGATGACAGCTCAAACCTTTGAACCTTATTTTTCCTGAAAAGACTCTGCAGCTCACCCCACTCTTTACACAAAGGGTTTGATCCAGACCAAATCAGCATTTCCTACCAATTCTCCCTTTCTGCTGCAGGCCCCCTCTGTGTAATTCTGCAAGATCTCCTATCCCCCCCCAGGAGAAGCATTTCATGAAGATCAGTGGGTTGCAGTGGGAGGGGGGAGGCTGAAAAGTTCCTTTCCACTGATGGAAAATCTAGACGGGATCTAGTGCTACCCCAGGTGCTTTACTATGTCATTTTGCTTTCAGTGTTAATTTCATGACATCTTGAATGGGAATTAAATTGATCACCCCATGGCCATTCACATGGCATTTATTTATTTATAAATTTCTAAACCATCCTCCTGTGTAAGACAGGGCTCAGAGCAGTGTACAAAAATAAAAATATTTCAAAATTATTTAACAATTAAAAACAGTTAAGATACAACAGTGCATATTGTGCATGCTGTTCTCAAAAGCACTGCCAAGCTGTGTGCTAAAAAAAGAAAAAGAAAGAAACCAAACAAAACAAACAAAAGAAGAAGAAGCACTTGAGAATCAATGCTGAGATACCATTAGAAAGATCTCCCATGCCATGGGGACAATCTCTTTTCCAAGCCGTAGTATGTCCCAAATATCTTTGTTTTGCCATCTGCCTTACATGCTGCTGAATTGTGTGACATAATTTTTAAAAAGGTGGACTTAGCACAGCCATATGGCTTCTACTACAAAGCATAGCAAGTAAGATTATCTTTGATCTTTTCATCTTACTTGCTATTTTTTCCCGGCCACAGCCATATGCTGTCATTTATTCATGTGCTGGTGGATTTTATCCCCCTTTTAAGTCCCTGTCTGACAACCAATGACAACATGACTGTGGGGAGAAAGCCTGCAGGCCTTCTCATTAAACTGTTGCAAACCAGTATTGAAATGGGAATATGCAGCCAGTTTTCCATGGTCCTGTGTAATGCGATGCACAAAGGAGATTGGCAGAGGCTTCTCTTATCTTTTTATTCCGACTGTCGCCCAAGTGGAAGCTACCTGAAGCAAGCATGGATCTCCAGCACTGGTGTGTCCCCTTCTATCACGGTTATTAAGTGGTGGTGGGAATAATTCCAGCAAGGCATGTAAACAGCAGATGCTATAGAAGAAAGGTTTAGGCCAGAATTTCATAAGAGCATTGGTGAAACACTGAAATATTCCCCTAAATCTCCAAAAGCATTTTGGTATTAGAACTACCACAACAACGCTTTCTGGGTACATCAACTTAGAATTGTTTCTAGATAATTGTAGGGGTGGGCGGGATAAGTAATATAGGATTTTTTACAATCTAAATATTCTTCTGTGGGTTCATAGGGCCCTGTGCGAGCAAATTAAACACTCTCTGTTTTTCTTTTTTCCTCTGTTTACAGTACATTTTTATTTTGTCTTTCCTTCAAGAAGCACAGGGCAGCATATATTTACTCTTCCTTACCCACTTTGTTCTCCTCACAACCCTGTAAGCCTTAGGCTGTTTTTACATCTGACTTTCCCGCTGGAATCATTCTAGTTCCAAAAAAACCTGCCCACACTTCTGTGCGGTGTGAAACCGTGCTGCTACTGAAATGTTCACATCTACTAATTGCCCTCCTGTGGTCAAGCTAGTATTCAACCAGCTTGATTCTGCTTTAAACAATTGCTGTTGATTAGGGCACTTAGACCCCCTGGAGTGAAATTTCACACCACTGTGAATTCAGCACAGGAAAAGACAGCAGTCAAACTACTTTAGAGGGGAGGTGTAAAATGGCCCTTAGATTAGGCTAAGAGGGTTGAAGTGGCTCAAGCTCACTCAGTTAATTTCCTGGCAAAGCAGAGATCTGAACTCATGTTTCCCAGATTCTAGTCTGACACTCTGACCACTATACCATCTTGTTTTCACCATCATATGCCCATAGCATTCATACGTCCTAGAGTGCAATGAACTCAGTTCTATTAGGCAGTCTTTCTTTTTGTTTTTCCTTTTTAAAATTTTACCAAGTGATATTCTTATTCCTATCTAGGGACTCCTTTGACTGTGCAAAAAACTTGTTTGTAGCTGGTCAAGTAAAGCTGCCCTATGGGTGAGCAACTGGCCATGACAGCTGGAGCTACTGGAAACAAGCTGGGGATTCAACTCCTCCAGGAAAGGCTGCCTCTTGAAAAGTTTCAAAATAAGGAACACACTGAGAGACCACAAGAAAAAGACATCTTACATATATCAGAACATAGTGGTACTTATTTAGAATATGGTGTCCTTGCAAGTTGTTTTTTGTCATTCTGGGGCATCTCCTTATTTCCATTAATATTTCTTAAATAAATAAGGAACTTGAAACTAGGGATAGTTGTCAAGCCTACCTCTTGGATACTGTCATCTCTTGGTGTCTGGAGGACGCCAATTTCCCCATTACCCTCTGACTGAAAGTGAACTGCTCTCAACATTCCCAGCCTCCTGTAGCATGCTCAGTTATTAAAAAAACACACACCCCTTTCTTTATGTGATAAAATAAAGGATTGCTTCTGAAACTTTTCAGTCCCTACTATTGGACCTATATTTCTACCAATTTTTCCACCCTTTCTTTCAACCATAATGGCAATATCATGCTTGGATAAATGATTACTCTACCTGCATTTTCTTGGAAATGTTGGTATTCAGGGGTCCGTTGGAGCAGGAGTGCACAGGAGCGCAGCTCCGGGAGTGAGGAGCCCAGGGGGTGGGCACATGACCAAGCCCCACCCCCTCCTCGGCTTCCCCAAGCAGTGCAGAGGTGCAGCGCCCTGGGGAAAGCCCTGCTAGGGTATTTATTGTTTTTAATGTTTTGTTTTAATATTGATAATTTTATCATTGTTCCTTTTATGACTGTGTGCTGCTTTTCCAGAGACTTGCTCAAGGTGGCATATAATTTTTCTAAGTATACCATTTTTTATCTGGGCACATGGCACATAAGTACTGGAGAAATTTCACCAACCCTTCAGCAGCTTCCACCTTATCAGTTTGCTGTAGTGGTCAGGAGTTGGACTCTAATCTGGGAGAACCGGGTTTGATTCCCCACTTCTCCACATGCAGCTGCTGGTGTGACCTTGGGCCAGTCACAAGTTCTCTCAGAGCTGTTCTCTCATGAGCAGTTCTCAAAAGACCTCTCTCAGCCCCACCTACCTCACAGGGTGTCTTGTTGTGGGGAGGGGAAGGGGAAGGCATGGGTGATGCACATGTCCTGGGTATCTCAAGACTACTTAAAACCTGGTGGTTTCAGGGGAGCAGGAAGAGAATGAGGGTGTGTTCTTTATGCTTATTTTTATTGCACGAAGTATTGGATGGGGAAGGGAATGGAGGAAGAGCAGGTCAGTTTCACTCACCTGTGGAGTCGAGCCTGAGGGGTGGGTGTTTCCTTCTGACACACTTCCGGTATGTTAGTGGGTGTGGCATATGCAAATGAGTTATGCTAATGAGCTCCTGCACCTCTTTTTCTACGAAATGACCCCTGTTGGTATTTATATGTGTGCATGCATACAGACAGAACAATTATAATGCATCATGAAGAAAGAAAGATATCAGTGAGCTTTAAGTACAAACAATTCAGGCAAAACATTAATGGAAGGAGCTTTTAGACTTCTTTACAATGCTCATTCCTTTAAATTACCCACTTGCTGGGGTCATTTTGTAGAAAAAGAGGTGCAGGAGCTCATTAGCATAACTCATTAGCATAACTTATTTGCATATGCTAAACTACCTGACATCACTGGGAGTATGTCAGAAGGCAAGAAAGAAAGAGAGAGAGAAAGCTGGCACAGAGGGGACAGTTACTAATCCAAGCCTCAGAAATACCACTATTCTGGGAAGATAGCTTCAGTAGTGGCTGAAGCCTTCAGAAGGCTGGTCAGAGGAACAAAGACATTTCCAGGGGACGGGGTCATTTTGCTGCAGCCATGACACAAGCAGGCATTCCCCCGCGGGGGGGGGGATGCTGGCACCAACTCCCGGAGCTGAGCTCCCCCGAGCTCCTGCTCAAAATGACCCCTGCATACTGATGGGAAAACTTAGTTGCCAAGAATTATGGGGAAAAGTGGGGAAGAGGAAAAAAAACTTAGTAGGAAAGTATGGCCTATTATGCATGGGCGTTTTTGCTGGCTTTCACTGTGCATTTCTGTTGGGTTTTCTTTGTCATTCTGCATTTTCCATTGCTTTCATCATGCATGTCCCTTGGGTTTTCTTTTTCATTCTGCATTGATCCCCCCCCCCCCCCCCCGGCATGCAGTTTGCTTTCTGGTCACTGTTTCCCTAGGTTTACTGAGAGTAGGTTTGTGCCAGTTTTCCCCTTGCCTCACTTATAAAGCCAAAGGTAATTCAAAAGCACTCAGATTCCCTCCAATTTCTTCCTCCTGCCCTTTTCCTGCCCCTTGGAGGCCACTCCACCACCCACATTGAGGTTGTTCCTCCCACTCTGCATCTTCTGCTATTAGGGTTGCCAGCCTTCCCTCCCCCGCTTTTACAACTGATCTCTGTCTGAGAGAGATCAGCTCCCCTGGAGAAAATGGCTGCTTTGAAGGGTGGACTCTATGGCATCTTACCATGCTAAGGCTTCTCTCCTCCCAAACCCCGCCCTCTTCTGGATCCACCCCCAAAGTCTCCAGGTATTTTCCAATCCCGACTTGGCAACCCTATCTGCTATCCTCCCCCCTTCATCGGTATACAAACACCACTTCTGCTTACTTTTTATTGTTAATTTTTTTACAAGCAGGCTTTGTTTGGCTTTGTTCAGCTGTAAGTCCATTCCTCACTCGCACTCTTTCCTTGAAGAGAAAATAATTAGAAGTTTCCTCATCCCTCACATCCGAGTAAACTTAACTCAGTCTACCACAAATCTGTGGGTGCAAATAAAATCATTTTGTCCTCATCTGGGACCCCAAAATCTCTCCAAGTCCATTCAGAACTGAAGAAAAATGTCTCCGCATCATCCCTTTTGATAACAAGGACATTGCTTTTGTTCTATTTTGGGACTGTCTCCACATCTGTGTGGAGGTGGCAATTTGCCCTTAACTGTACTTCCTTTATCTTCATAGCATACATTTCTTTCCCATGTTCTCTCTCAGCTTCCCTCTCCTGCTGTGCCATTTTAGCTAACTGTATTTGTTGTTCTCTTTCTGCCTCAATCCTGGCTTTTTCTTTTTCTCTCTCAGATTCTATTTTAGCCAGTTCAATTTCCATTCTCATAATTTCCACCTCCTGCCTAGGATTTTTCCCAGCTGTAGTTTCTTCCTCTCCCTGACGAACCCCAGGTACCTGTCTGGGTCTGCATGGTGGTGCCATTTCTGTCAGGAATTCTTAGGTAATTCTTCCCAAATTTATAAAATATTTTCTTATTTTAGTTTGTATTTGTGGTGGAACAAACTGGTTGTGGGTTTTATTTTCATATCACAATGCTGCGTCCTAATATGATGATCTCACTATCTTGCCTCCCTCACACGCTGGATTTTCCCTTCTGTCTTCTTTCTTGCTGAGCAGCTCCTTTATCTATTTTCTTTTTATTTGTTGGTCTATGTCTGCCCCACCCAGTTACTTAATTAGTGAATCAGGGGTAGGATGTATGAGGTGAACAGAAAATAAAACAGGTAACTTTGTATTCACACAAACACCAGATAATTTGTTGTCAACAAGTGGTTTCTGCTATTCAACAAGATCTTTAAAAATTTGAGGAGAGAGGGTTTTTTTCAGTTTCTGCTTAAACACTCAAGCATAGGTTTCACTGACACATATAGTTTAGAAGGCAGGTACATACAACCAAGTTCCCAGAATCCTTCTGTATACACAGACAAGGGATCACTCCCCTTTTCTAGAAGTTATTTCATCTCTTAACAGGGCAGGGATAACTCCTTTTAACTAGAAGGTATTTCCCTTTTTTGGCTTGAATGGGGATCCTCCTTGACCCACTCACTCTCTTAGCTTCCTTCTCAGTCCACAATCTGTACTTAACTGTCTCTTCTTCAACTGTCAACTCCAATGGTCATTCCTTAACTGACTCTCTCAACAGAATTTCATTGGAACAGCTTGTCCTCAAAGGTTCTCAGACTCTGTTAGACAATAGCCCTTGGCAGTCCATCATACCTATGCATCAAGTTAATGTTAGTGCAAGAATTAGAAGGGAGAAGGAATAAGAAACAAGACTATGGGCAAAAAGACTGCAAGAGAAAGTGGAAAAGGACTGCAGAGCTTCTTCAACTGTCATATTTTGAGTTCATGGGCTCTCTTTTTGAAGACAGTTGAACACGTTACTCCAAGAGAAACTGTTGCTCTTATATTCAAGATGAGTGCCTTGTAGAGACAGCTCCGGCTCTGTAACGTTGGCCAATCAATAGCATGGGGGTGAGTTTGACTTCAAAACAGTTTGAAAAGGATAGCTATAGGTCCCCTCTGGCTGAATACAGGATCCAGATCTGTTCTGTCAGTATAGTCAGAATTTCTGATAGGAAAACTCTCCCTAAAGAGAAAAGAAAACAACAATTGCATATGACCTCTAAGAAACAATGCAAAGATTTGAGGATAATGATTGAATTACAAATATTAGGTTGGTTCTTTAAACAACAAAAATAAGAATATGAGCAGATGTTACCCAAAGCAGTCCGGCTACCAGACCTGTCATGTGTAGAGCATTGTCTACATGTGTAGAACCATACTCATAATTATTTGGGACCATTTCAGTCATACATGGATCTCTTTCTAGCACAATACCCTTAGAAAGATGAGAGAGAGATGAGAGAGACAGTCTTAAACAAGAAAATCTTTATTCCCCTGAAGAAGTAGAGCTAGAATATGAAATTGAAAGGAAAGCAAAAACATTAGAAAGGTTGCAACACAGTCCTAGTCACCCTGCGCTTAGTTATTGTTTAGTTGGGGTACAAATGCAGAAATCTAAAGGGAAATAAATGGAACAAAAAATTATGTGTTGCATGTACTGAAGAAAAGAGTCTGATGCAATCTGGTCCAGGGCAGTAGAAAGAAAAGTTGATCCAGGATGAGGGTTCCCCAGCTGGAAGGAAAATCAAACTAAAACCAACTAAGGAGTTGGGAATCTAGCAATGAAAAGAAGTCCAGGAGCAGAAGGAGGCAGCAAAGATGGATGAAAGTCCAGGAGCAGAACTAACTGCAAAGTTGGGGAAGAACGCTTAAGTACTTAACCAATTCCTCGGGGGGGGGGGGGGCTTGAGATTACCTGTTTATAGGTTTTGGAGTGGCCAGACTTCAATTGGAATTCTAGTATTGGCCCAGTTCTGTGCGGAATTCAGGATCTGTTCCTTGTTGGGAAAAGATCTCATGGAGAGGGCCAGTGGCTCTGAGGTACAACACTAGAACATAAGAACATAAGAGAACATAAGAGAAGCCAATGCTGGATCAGGCCATTGGCCTATCCAGTCCAACACTGTCATACAGTGGCCAAAAACACCAGGTGTCATCAGGAGGTCCACCAGTGGGGCCAGGACACTAGAAGCCCTCCCACTTTGCCCACCCAAGCACCAAGAATACAGAGCATCACTTGCCCCAGACTGAGACTTCCTATCTATACCTTGTGGTTAATAGCCACTTATGAACCTCTGCTCTTATGTTTATCTAATTCCCTTTTCAAGCCGTCTGTGCTTGTAGCCCCACCACCTCCTGTGGGAGTGAATTCCATGTGTTAATCACTCTTTGGGTAAAGAAGTACTTCCTTTTATCTGTTCTAACCTGACGGCTCAGCAATTTCATGGACTGCCCATGAGTTCTTGTATTGTGAGAAAGAGAGAAAAGGACTTCTTTCTCTACCTGCTCTATCCCATACATAATCTTATAAACCTTGATCATGTCACCCCTCAGTCATCGTTTCTCCAAGCTAAAGAGCCGCAAACGCTTCAACCTTTCTTCATTGGGAAAGTGTTTCAACCCTTTTATCATTCTAGTTGCTTTTTTCTGCACTTTTTCCAATGCTATAATATTTTTTTTGAGGTGTGGTGGCCAGAACTGTACACAATACTCCAAATGAGGTCACACCATCGATTTATACAGGGGCATTATGATACTGACTGGTATGTTTTCAATTCCCTTCCTAATAACCCCCAGCATAGCGTTGGCCTTTTTCATTTCAGTCGCACACTGTCTCAACATTTTCAGTGCATTATCTACCACAACTCCAAGATCTCTCTCTTGGTCAGTCTCCACCAGTTCAGACCCAATCAACGTGTATTTATAGTTAGGATTTTTGGCTCCAATGTGCATCACTTTGCACTTGGCCACATTGAACCCCATTTGCCACATTGATGCCCACTTGCCCATCCTCGATAGATCCCTTTGGAGTACCTCACAATCCTCCCTGGTTCTCACCATCCTGAACAACTTCGTGTCATTTGCAAATTTAGCCACTTCACTGCTTATTCCCAACTCCAAATAATTAATAAACAAGTTAAAAAGTATCAGACCAAGTACTGATCCCGAGTACCCCACTGCTGACTTCCCTCCACTGAGAAAATTGCCCATTTATACTCACTCTCTGTTTCCTTTTAATTAGCCAGTTTTTGATCCACAAAAGGACTTGTCCTTTTATCCCATGACTATTGAGCTTACTTAGGAGCCTTTGATGAGGAACTTTATCAAAAGCTTTCTGGAAATCAAGGTAAACAACATCTGTTGGGTCCCCCTTATCCAGATGTTTGTTCACTCCCTCAAAGAACACTAACAGGTTAGTGAGACAAGATCTTCCCTTACAGAATCCATGCTGAGTCTTCCTCAATAGATTTTGTTCATCAATGTGCCTACTAATTTTTTCCTTAATGACAGTTTCCACCAACTTACCCAGTATCGATGTCAGATGGGCAGATCTGTTTGAGGATTGTACAGGAAATGCCGGTTTACCATTTAATCATTCCTTCTTTTTATAGCTGAGTCAGTTGGTTAGTAAAAAGGTCCCTGAGGTTATTAAACATTCATAAAACAGTTACTATGTAAAAATTAAATAATACAAGTGAATAGCTTTACATGATTTTACCAAGTTGGGATATTCTTGGTTCCCCCCCCCCCCGCCCAGTGAGTCAGAAAGTTTCCACTGTAGTTTGGAAACAATGCCATATGCTTCCCTCCTCAAAACTGAACAGATACGGAATCATTATTTGAACCCAAACTTAAACTGAACAAGAAAGTTATTTTGTTGCCACCACAACAAGAACCAAACCAGTTCATGTGTATTCAGAAATAGGAATGTGCAATTGGGCATATGCAGTGCGAGTATCTATCCAAAAAATACCTTATTGGTATTTTCTAGATGTATTTGGGTCTCCAGATGGTATCTGGGGTTTTCCAGGATACTGGGAAATGGGTCCAGAGAAATTCCAGAAATATTCAGGAGTAACCAGGGATACTGGGAGCCAATGTTTTAAGGCTCCCAGGACTGCTTTTTCCTGTGTAACTCTGACAGTGTCTTTTCCCCAGAGCTTGGTATTGGCTTGGCTTGTTGATTTGGCTTAGATTTTGTACTTTAAATTAATTTTATGGGTCTTGCAACATTGTGTTCTTTGTGCAAGTTAGTTTGTGCTGAGTTTGTGATTTGCTGAAGATTCTCTGTTTTGATATTGCCCTAGAGTCTTTGGGGAGGGGAGCTAAATCAAACCCAAAATGGAACAACTGAGGGCCAAACAGTTTGTGATGCTGCACTTCCAGATGTGAAATTTAGTCCTAAGAAGCAGCCTGGTGGTGGGGACAACAATGTGAATATGAGCCATGGTGCTGAAGAAGAGTGCTTCATCACACAATCATATTAAGGAAGAGGGAGTCAAACTCTAGCCCTTTCCAGAACCAGAGCCCCACTTACATCAACAGGACAAGTGGGGAGATGGAACACTATCAGTCTCTGCATTTGAAGCCTACATTTTGCTGGTGCTATTATCCTTGGGACCACCTTTTGCTCTACTGCTCTCCATGGACAGGGCCTCTGCTGACCCACTTGCTTGTTCTTCACTGCCTCCCACCTTCCAGATCCATTGGACAATGCCTGTGCTGTCCTGTAGTCAGCCTGTTGTCATAACTGACTGGGCTAAACTGTACTTGGCAGATTGGAAATGGGACAGTTATTTCCATTTCTAGGTGAATGCTGTTCTGTTCCTGGACTGTGCAAAATAAAATCCCTTCAGGCTTACACTGCAGCCAGCCTCCAGCATGCCTTCCCCCTCCTGCTCTGGTGATGGATCTCTTGGCACAAATAGAAATTTCATTTTGAAGTGGAAAATGCATTTTCATCATGTAGGTCAGAGTCTTTTCCATCTCCAATAAATGATTCATGGCAGTAGCTTTAAAAAAAATGAAAGGATCAACACCGTTCACCCAAGTGCCTGTTCCCTCCAAAATCTCCTATTAAGACATCATTTCTGGAGAATCTGCGGCCACTGTCATAAGGGATCCAGATCAGTCCAATAATTTTCTCCTACAGATGCTGCAGAGATAAAATGCTACATTTTAAACAAAACTGATAAGCCTTTGGGACGATTAAGCCATCCAATAAACAGGGTCCAGCTGTTAAAGCTCCAGTTGGAAGAGATGTTAATATACCATTTGGAGCCTCGTCTTGGCACTGCTCAGTTTCATGAAAGTGATGCTGCTGAGGTTGGGTAAGCAGTTCACGAGTGAGAATGGGAATGTGTATTGAGTGACAAGATAACAGGATGGAAGGATTGCAAACAATTATGCTTTGATGATGAAATATTCTAAAGTCCTGATCCAACTGCACAGGCCAGATATTCCAACATCTTTCCTGAGTGTGATGTCTCCAAGGGGCAGAGTGTTATCCTTCCACCATCTATGGCAAACATGAGATGGTGGCCAGGATCCCAGGTTTGGCAACCAGCACCTGTCCCATGATAATTGTTGGGCCACTGGTCTAACCTCCCTAGGCCTCATTCAGGAACTGGCAAGCTTACCTGTCCATGCCCGAAGATGAGCAGCTACTCACTCAGGGCTCTGGCCACACCAAGGATTGCTACTGTAGATGAGAAAATAGCTTATTGTATTTAAATATGCTACAGTTATACTGAGAAACATGCTACTGCATGTACAAAAACATGAAATGCAGGCTGTAATATGGATCTGAACTGGGTGAAATTAAGTGAAAAAGCTGGCTGGATCCAACCAATAGAACAGAGGTACCAAACTCATTTGTTACGAGGGCCAGATCTGACATAAATGTCACTTTGTCTGGCCAGTCCATGTGTGCCATGAAATGTAATGCCAGGTTCTGGACATAGAAACTGTATAAAGGAAAGCAGCTGGTAAGCTCCAAGTTGGTGTATCCTCACTGCAAGCCCCATGGGCTGGGAGGGGGGTGCAGAGGAAAACCCACATAGGTGAACTGGAGAGGCAGCAGTTCAGTGCTGGCCAGATACTCCCACGATGCTACAGATGAAGTTGTTCTGACATGCTGAAGCCATAGTGGAGTCTCTGTCCACTCCCCCCAATACTCCCCCCCCTTGCACCAGTTGCTTGCAGGCCATATAAGAGCCCTGGACGGGCCAGTTCCAGATTCTGGGCCTTATGTTTGACACCCCTGCATAGTGGCTTCACAAAATCTTACAGACCATAATGGAATCTGGATGTGCCACTGAGTTTTAAAAATTGATGATACATTGTCAAGAAGTTCTTTAGTCCATCCTAAATCTACTGCCAATCAACTTCACTGGGATTTCTGAGCAATGTTGTGGTTACATTGCTGCATTAAAAGTGATGTGCTGTCTTTGTTTCCCTACAGGAGGATGGAATGATCTGCCACAGCGGTGAAGAGGAAGCCAACTCATCATAATTTAATTACTCTTTCTTACCCAGTCATAATTGTATACATATCAGGTTGGACCCTATGAATCTATTCCACTAACATGTTTCTTTCCTTGGAAGAATGTTTCACTATAAGCAGGATCCAATCCATGAGCTGGAGTTTATTATAGATGCCAATTGATGTTAGTTATCTATATGAGAGTGGCAGATCCATGCAGTGGTATTTATTCCAGATTAAATATTCTACAATAAGACCATGGTAGAGTCTTAGTTTTAAAACAAAAGTTGCATTCATTCTAGGAAGAACTAAATAGTTTTTTTAAAGAACCCAAGTTCATCATAAGTCTTGCAAAAAATTCCAAAACCCTTATAGATTAATAAAATATAAACTAAGTGTACATTTAAAGTTTTACCAGAGTATGCAGTTTCTTTTATTTAGTTGTACACTCAAGTCCATCTGCTTATTTGATTTGTTTCTTACATCAAACAATTTAAAGTGTTTTCCTCCTGTTCATAAAGATTTTATGACATTTCCTACAATTTTAAAATTAAATTACTTCCACAAGATGGCACCATAATCCTGTAGATAATAATAGTAAAACCAATTCATACCTCTTTTTCTTCTTTCTTAGAAGAGTAGGTTAAGCCACTAGACATATTATTGAAAACAAACACATGTTTTAAAAGAGATATACATGCAACACAGAGGCCTGGCCTGGCCAATTGGAGCTTCCCAGATGTGTGTGACTTTTGTTAATCTGTCTCCTTAAAGTATCAGCTTCTAAATTCCTGAAGGAAAATCCAATGTAAGACTGTCAGTAATTTCTAGTGATACTGGTGGCAGAAGCTAATAATTAGCACCACAGTCTCTCACAGGGAAAGACTCTCTCTCTCTCTCTGTTAATTTCCATTGTGCCTATTTTGTACAGGATGGTAGCCAAGATTTAAGTTGAACAGGACAATCAAGTATGGCTGTTAGGAAAGTATGCCAGGGAAACAATGAAGAAAGTAAAGATGTATTGGTTGCCAAGATTTAGGAAGAGAATTATTGTGGATGTGTTGTCAGATGTCCTGTTGGTTTATCCCACTGTATCTCAGAAGAAGAGGCAGGTCCATTTAGGAAGCCAGGGATAGTTGTCAAATAGGTCCCCTCTGAACCCCAACACTGAATGCTTTAACTATGCCAGGAGGATCAGTGGTAGCTGATCTCCATTGTAATATAGCAACACAGAAACTCTTCTGATTGTCAACTACAAAGTGGTCCCTGGGACAACACTTTCCCTATGTTATTAAAGGTCCATTCTGGTAATCCATTTCATAGATGCTTCTCCTTTTCTGGGTCAGTTTGTCTCTAGGAAGAACCAAACTAGAGTGCTCTCTCTTGGGTTCACATTAGACCAGCACTTTCCAATCTTGTTAAACCAGCAGGCACTATTGGAATTTTGAGGAATACCATTGGGGCTACCACTGGGGTCATGGCCTATCTCGACATGTTGGGAGGACCCCAACCAAGATTCATACCTGCAGAAGCAAAGGTGCTGCCTCGTAGACTTTCCTGAAGCATTTCCTGCACTGGAGAGGTAGACAAACCCTCCTTGTTTTGTGGAAGAGACATAATTTTGTTGCAGTTTCCAAGGAATGGGAAGGGTTTGCTTCCTTCACAACCATGGGAGAGGTTTCCAAGCTAAGATACGTGTTTATGGCCAGAGAGCACATAGCTGTACAGCGCCTGCCCAGGATGGATTGAGTCCTTTATTACCAGTTGGATGGTAGGGAGCAATCCATGCACCCCTTTTTTTCTGTTCCTTTCAAGACTCTTCTGGTTTTATTCTCAAGGACAGAGAAGCAAGGGGATGCCAAGAAACAAAGAGGCTGGCACCATGGTGCCCATGGATACCATACTGAGAATCACTGCATTAAAGACATAATTTCCTCCCCACATTTGTACAGAGGTACAGAGGTCCTCCCCACACTTGTGCATTGTCTGTATTGCCAGGGAAATGACCTTGGCAACAGGTAGTGAAGTGTCTCTACCACCAGGAGAGATCTTCTACCCTGCCAACCCTTTAGATGACCAAGCATGGAGCCATAGAAATGTGGAGGGTCTGGCCAAAACCTTTATTTCCACTGTAACTTTATCAACACTTCGCATCAAAAGCATTTGTAACAACAAAAAATGGTTGAAGCAGTATAGTTCTTTGACCCTGAGAAATTGTATCCATACAATGGCCTGGTTTATTTATCTTCCCCTGTATCCGCCCTGAGCCTGCCGCAAGGTGGAGAGGGCGTGGTATAAATCTTAAAAATAAAATAAATAAAATAAATTTCAGTGGCTGAAATGAAGAGGAACTTTATGTTCAGGCTTAATAAATGGGGATGATCTTAAAGTTTATCACTTCATAAAAGCTCCTGCAAAACTGCTCACCAGTTGCGTGTCTAATAAAGAAGTATCTAGTAAAAGAAAACTACCAAGGACAAAAGTTTTATGCTGTTAAGTGACAGGCATACAATCTTAAAGAACTGAGTAAGTGTTCTGAATATTTAGAGAAACACCATGTTAATCTAGCTACCTACCTTTTGATGGTAGTTTCCTGTGCTGCTAGTTATACAATTTAGTGCTAAACTGGAAGCAGTGCTGTTTTTAAAAGGGGATAATTTGCATGGAATTTTGCACACGGTCATACTATACTTCGCTGCTACTGACAGGAGCTGAAACTGAGACAAGCCATGCTGATCCATGAAACAAAGGCTGGGTCTCAACAGCTCTAGGCCTGGTAACAGCCTGGGCAGGGCACAGCAGGACCAGAAAACAGCACAGTGAGTTCCAGTGGCTGGGGAGATCTAGGGTGCTGGTCAGCTGTGATTAGGGCTAGGGGTGTGATTGTGCCTCATCATCATCATCAATGGATGCTGCCATGCCACTCAGCCAATTGTTTTTTTAAGAAGAAGAGAAGAGATTGGATTTATATCCCGCCCTTCACTTGTAGTCTCAGAGCGGCTTACAAACTCCTTTCCCTTCCCCTCCCCCCCAACAGACACCCTGTGAGGTAGGTGGGGCTGAGAGAGCTCTTTCCCAAGCTGTCCTTGAGAGAACAGCTGGTACAGAGCTATGGCTTGCCCAAGGTCATCCAGCAGGTGCAAGTGGAGGAGTGGGGGCTCAAACCCGGTTCTCCCAGATTAGAGTCCGCAAACTTAACCACTACACCAAACTGGCTTTAACCAGTAGATGGGGCAGTGACGGGGAGGGGCAGGAGGAGGAGGAGGCAAAGGGGGGATAGAGAAAAGGAGAGGTTTTGAAGAAGGAGAAAAAGCTGAAGAAGAGGAAAGGCAGAGGAACATGGAAGAGGACAGATATAATGGAACATAGTGGGCTTGGCTCCCCTGACTCAAGCAATATATGGACATTTGGGGTTTATACCTTGAGCTGATGCCAAACACAGGCAAAAAGTGGGAAGCAGGTGACTGGAAGTGGTAGTTCAGATTAACAATTATGTTTTGGTCTTTAAGCTACTGGGGTCACTGAATAGATGTAATGAGAAAGCATAGTAGGCAATAATCATGCTGTATATTCATTGCTGGAGGCTGGACCAATTCTAGCTGCTGGCTTCCCAGATCCCCAGAAGTGTTACATATGCAAAGGATTCTGGGTTTGGTGGAGATTGTTCATAATAACAAGAGATGTTCCACGTGTCCACCAGCTTCTACCCTTTCTCTTCCTAAATGGCATGCCTGGACAACAATAGCAATAACTGTGCAATTCATGCCATCATTCCACATTGTTTTTCAGTTACAATTATCCTATTCTTACAACAAATGCAATAATATCTACACAGCTATACCTGTCCACCATCAGAACACATTCTATTGTGCTAATCATATGGCTTTAGGTGTAAACAGGGGTCATTTCGTAGAAAAAGAGGTGCAGGAGCTCATTAGCATACATATTAGCATAACTCATTAGCATATGCCATGCCCCCTGACAGCACCGGAAGTGTGTCAGAAAGGGAAGCAAAAGGGGGGGGGGGCATCTTCAAAAAAAACCCCTTCCCTTCCCCAGCTGGCCTGCCAAGGTGAGCAGGGGAGGGAGCGAAGTGAGAAAGGCCCCATAGAATACAATGGAAAGATTGTGCCGCTGCAGTCGCACAACTCTAAACAGAAGGGGTTTAAACTTTAAACTCCTTCTCACTTCACTTCCTCCACAGGCCTGCTGGGAGCTGGGGGAGGGGCTTGCCACCACTGCCATTTGTGCCCACTAGGGGTGTGCAAATAATTTTTTTGGCCTGATTCAGATTGGGCCAAATCAGGGCACATCTGTTCCAGCTGCCAAATGACCCCCGCATGTCAGTTTTGGCAATGCAAGCCCATTCGGCCGGCTGAATGTCAATTTCAGCCCCATTATACCCTATGGGCCATTGACGTCAATGGCAAAAACTCATAGGGTATATGAGGGGCTGGAGGAGGGGGATTTGAGGGAGAGGCTCCAAACATGCAGGATAGCTGCTGGGGCCTCTCCCCAAAATACCCACCAAGTTCCAAGAAGATTGGACCAGGGGGTCCAATTCTACGGGCCCCCAAACATGTTGCCCCATCCCCTCCATTGTTCTCTATGGTGGGGGAAATGTTACTTTTTCCCCACCACAGAGAACAATGGAGGGAATGGGGGCAACCTGTTTGCTCTGCCTCACTCCGGCCCCAAATGACCCCTGGGGGTAAGCATGCCGACCCCCTGTCTATCAGGAGAGGTTGTTTCCACCAGCAATGGACCCCATAGGGGTACCCCAGGAGTCCATATACCAGGCAACTTGTCATAAGTGGACACAAAGATGGAAGCCAGGACTGGTAGGCCCCATAATCATGCCTAGGATGTGACCTTGGAAAGCACATGAGACCTTCTGTCAGCTGTGACTCCCCCCCCACCCTGCCGACATCTGCATACTCAAGAAAATGGACTTACCTTGCCCCAGAGTAACTTCTCCTAATCTCAATCGCTAATCCTATCAATCTGATCTCATCTTCCCTTCTCACACTTCCTTGATAATGAAAAGTCTTGACTTTTACTCCTTTCCCACACCCCAAGACCAGGTGGCTCATCAAGTAGTATTGTTTCTGTATTGATTAGTTTAAACTAGCAATCCATTAGTCCTCCAACCCCTGGAAAACTAATCAGGAACCCAGCCCAATTTGTACTTTGCATCTAGAAAAGAATCTCCAGTCCCCTTTTTCCACTCCTGGGAATTCTATACAAAGTTCCCAAACAACATTAGTTCATCCCTGATTAATCCCAGCAATTATTTGTTCTGAGGGATCCCTCGCATTAGCAAGGCCTCAGGACACGTTTTTGGGTATAACTAGCCCAGTGCAATTCCATTACGTTGTTTGTGTTATCTCAGGCACCTATTAACACCCCCTACCCAGTATACTGGGTCCTTCCTCTCAGCGAAGCCCTGGTCATTTTGCCATCTTTCCTTCTTCACAGACATCTCCAGAAAAGATAGCTATCGCCAGGGCTCATTTCATAGCAGGAGCTCCTCTGCATATTAAGCCACACACCCCTGATGTAGCCAATCCTCCAAGAGCTTACAGTAGCCCCTGTAAGAAGAGCTGTATAAGCTCTAGGAGGATTGGCTACATCAGGGGTGTGTGGCCTAATATGCAAAGGAGCTCCTGCTACGAAATGAGCCCTGGGTATCGCCTCAGCCCCCACTATTATCCTGCTCCTCTCTTGATTTCCATAGATCTTGTATGTGTGCATGTTCCATGTGTGCTGCTTGTGTGTTATATTTCCTAAGTACCCTTTAATAAAACATACTCTATAATACCCTTGGACTGTGGAAAGTACTGGAGTCGGGAGGCGAGTTGTAGGATGATCATAGCAAAGACTTTATTAAGTGAATCAGCATGTTCAGGAGATGGTCAGATCAAGCATGCTGCCAGGGCTCCAGGGCCCTGCTTATATGCCGGCCGGGGCCACACCTCTGGCCGCACCCAAAATACCTGATAGGGGCTTAGCATATGCGCATAGTTCTGATAGGGCCTTAAGTCTTAAGTTGCAGTTCATAGGTCCCCCGCGGAAGACCTAGGCTGGCTATTGGTGGTCGTTTTGGATACGACTGTCTATTGTTCTACCTGGCTGAAGCTCAGGTAGAATCAGGCCATGTGCTCTGACCGCATGGCGGTCGCCATTTCATGACTAGTACACAACAGACTGGTTATTAAGAGCCTCTTATAAAGGGAAAGATCCCTGTAGACATAGATAGGATGATCCCTGCTATTACCCTACCTCTCGCTGAAGTCTACCATTTAGCTAATTTTCTCCCAGAAACTTCTTAAATCAAAGCTGGTAGGGGTAACACAGGTGTCTCATAAGACTGGCTGGGTATTTTACAGATATGATTTGTGGTAAATGGAATGGATATCTCTTCCCCCCCCCCTTTATGTCATTCTGTGAATTAAAAAAAAATCAAATTAAATCTCTTTTTTCTTCCTCTGTAGAAATTAAGTACAGGAATGCTCACAGTTATTTTTTTTAAATAAAATGATATAGTGCAAGCAGAGTAGCTGTAGCAATACTCCACCACTTTGTAGATCTTTGTTTTACTTTGATTTCCTCTTTACTTCTTTAGAGACTGTGCACATGATCTGCTCTCTATTCAAATACACCATCTGGTATTTTTTTAAAAAGGGGGATAGCTAAGAGGCAATGCATAAAGACTGAGCCCTTACTTGGGAGTTTAGTGGTGGCAGGTATAAATGTGAATAATTTTATCTGTTTTGTCCCTGTCAAGTGTATATGTTTTTATACTACTGTAGCTCAGCCAATGACCTTTCAAAGAATGGAGAGATGGACTGCTGGCAAACGTTTTAAATAAACTGCATAAATTTGGATGCTCAGTAGTTGCTTGGCATAATGTAGCACAGCTTGTTCTGTAAATAATTTCCAAGGAAGCATTTGTCCCTAAAAGAGCTAAAATGGCCCCATTGAAGTCAATGGCTAATAAGTTTTAAGTGACAAGTGCAGCTGATTAACTGGTGTGCAGGCCACAGTGATAGGCTTTGTTCAGCTCCCTTGGAAGGATTTTACAGGTAGAGGATAATTTTGTCTGGGGTGGTCTTTGTGGGGGGTTTTCATCAGCCCCAGAAAAGTGATTAATCCCACATGCAGAATCAGGATTGTTGGAGTTTATTATCCCACCAGTGGTGGGCTTTCTTATTTGTGAGAGAGTAGAAGGTTCTGAAACCAAATAAAGACAATGGCCGGCATGCAATACCTGCAAAATCAACATCCTTCATCCATAGAGGAAGAGACGTCTGCAGTGAGGCTGGTGGTCAGGTTACAGAGGTTAATAGACAACCTGCTTGACAGTTCTTATCCTGCTTAAATGTAATACATTTTTAAAATCCAGCTGGTATGAAAAGGCTATGAAATCTTTTATGTGCAAGACAGGTTTTTTTAAAAACTGCTTTTATATCCTTCTGTTCTTTTGCAAAATGCAGCCAACAAACAAATACTAAATTTAAAAAATGAGTAGAAGCGAGGCAAGGGAAAGGACTTTGCCAATCTCTTGTTCTCTTCTTTTATAGAGCACTTGGCTGCTCTTGGAAGCTGAATTAGGGCCATTAGGGCCATTAGGGCCAATGGAAGCAACCTTGCTCTGTTTTCCCCTCCTCCTTTTTTTTTTTAGTAAGAATTTTATTTTTCAGAACACAAAGAAAACACAAACAAAAACCTACAAAACACACAAAACACACATACATAACATAAGTGGAGGGTAATATACCTAGAAAGTTCTCCAAAGTTTTTTCTTTTGTTCTCTATCGATTTTCATATTAAGTAAATATAGTAACCTAGTAGAGTAAAATAATCCAAGTATTCTATGGATCTAAAGTATAGATGAACGACTCAGATTGTTTTAAGAGAATAAGTAGATCAGTTCAGTTCAGTTCAGTTCATATAGCCTTCTAGCCATGTATAAAATCTGGACCATGTATTGTGAAATTTCTCTTGACACTTAGTCTTTTACGTATCTGGATTGGATTTGTATCAGTTCCCACCAACTAAGATCAGGGTTTATTTCTTTAATAGTTTCAACTGCTTTTAGCTCATTTTTATTGTTTAAAAGATCCTCATATTTTAGTAAATACGCCTTTGAAGTCAAGTTTGGGTTTGTAAACGCATCCAATGGTGCTACCCATTTCGGTATTTTGGGATAAAAAAGTCTCTTAGTATCTTCCCATATTCTTAGCAATGCCTTTCTGACTAGATGCTGGTTAAAGTATTTATGAGATTCAACTTTCTCATACCAAGTAAAGGCATGCCAACCTAGTAACAGATCATGGCCCTCCAATGTTAATATGTTGGTATTCCCTAGGGCAATCCAACCTTTTACCCATATCATAGCTGCTGCTTTAAAATAGAGGTTCAAATCTGGAAGAGCACATCCGGCTATTTCTCTTGCATCTTGTAAGGCTTTCAATTTAATTCTTGGTTTCTTCCCTTGCCATATAAATTGTCTCATCAATTTATCTAATTCCATAAAATATTTCTGATTTTGAAGAACTGGAATTGTTTGGAACAGAAAGATCAGCCTGGGTACTACATTCATTTTTATTGTTGCAATTCTGCCCATAAAAGATATTGGTAGATTTCTCAATTTTTCCAAGTCTTTCTTATTTTCCAGTATAAATTGAGAATAATTATTTTCAAACAAAGAACTGCATCTATTTGTTATGTTTATGCCAAGGTATTTTAATTTTTTCTTAATTTCCAAACCTGATATCTGTTGAAGTTGTATTTTTGTTCTATAGTCATATTTATTGTTAAGATTTTTGTTTTATTAAAGTTTATCCTCAATCCAGTGACTTGTCCGTATTCCTGCAGAGAGTTTAAAAGATGTTTAGTAGATTCTGCTGGATTTTCCAAGATAAAGACTAGATCATCTGTGAAAGCTTGTAATTTATATTCATCTCCCCTAATTTTTTAAGCCACTGATATTAGTGTCATTTCTGATCATATCATTTAGTGTTTCAAGTGCAAAAATAAATAATAGGGGTGAGAATGGGCATCCTTGTCTAGTTCCTTTTTGTATTTCAATATATCTTGTTAATTCTCCATTAACAAGAATCTTTGCTTGCTGTGTAGAATAGATTGCCTTTACCATTGTAAAAAGTTTAGAACCACATTGTGAAGCCAACAATTTCTCCAGCATAAAGTTCCAGTTAAGGGTGCCAAAGACGTTCTCGGCGTCTAAAAAGACCAAGGCCATTTGTTTTTCTGGGTGCGCTTCAGAGTATTTGATTACATTTCATATTGTTCTTACATTTTTTCTAGGCTGTCTTTTAGGTAAAAAACCTGCTTGGTCTTGATGTATGACTTTTATCAGAATTTTTTTTTAAATCTTGTAGCCAAGATGGATGCATAGATTTTATAATCTGCATTGGGTAGCAAAATTGGTCTATAGTTCTTAATTTCCTTCTGGTTGGTACTCTGTTTATGGATTAAAGTTATCAATGCTTGATTCCAAGTATCTGGTACTCTACCTTCAGACAATATTTCTTGTACTACTGATTTAAAATGTAACATCAATTGATCTTCAAAGGTCTGATAAAATTCCGCCAGGAAACCATCTGGGCCTGGTGTCTTTCCTTTTGTTTTCCCCTCCTTCTTCTGAGCTGCATAATAGCCAGCTATTAATGAAGTCCAAGAGGAAAGAGGACAGATTACCATGGGCCAGTTAGTTTGAGGAGAAAAACATTGTTTCTTCCTCTCTTCTGCTGATCACAAGGTGCAAGACTTTAGCAATCCCAGCAATAATGAATGATGAATGGAGCTCCAGGGTTCTCCCTGTATTCTACAGGTCAGTGATATTCAAACTGTGTCCTGGGGAGCTCTGGAGTTCCTTGGGAGCTTATCATGGAATCCTTGATAATATTAGTCACAAGAACAAGTTTCCAGAAAAATAGATATCCCATTATTAGTGATTTCCTGCAGTGTGCTGCTGCAGGGGCCACTTGATGTGGTATACTATTAGTTTGAGCAGCAGAGCTCAACTGGCTTGGCTAACATTGCACATGAAATGGCACCTAGTACACTTCAGAAGTCTCTGTAATGCCAGAGGGATTCTGTGGCAGATGCCCAGGACTTCCTCAGCGAGAAGTCATTTTAGACAAGGGAGGGTTTCCCATGGGAAGAGAATTTGCAAAAAGCTCCCTTAGGAGAATCCTCAGGTTTTTGCATGACCTCATTTGAAATAGTCCACATAATCATAATACCACAACCCAAACAAACAAGAACACAACATGTGTGCAGTTGTCACAGCTTTATGGCTCATTCATGGTTGAATGTGTATTTTTCTCACTGCACAATAGGAGTAACTTGCCAGGCCACTCTGTGGTGGGCTAACAGTCACCATGTGTTCAGTCCATTCCCTTCCCTGCACTGCCACAATAGCTGCTGAGGATTGCAGCATGACTTAATGCTGCTGCCACCACCAGAGTTGAGCCAGAAGAGCTCAAGTAGTGGTGTATAAGCAAGGGCCTGGCTTCTGAGCAGCCTTCTCGGGTTCTTGCTAGGGTTGCCAACAAATCTGGTGGAAGTGTCCTGTCTGTTTAATGGAGGCAAATAACATCTCCTTTAAGCCTCTATTAAAGCTACATAACGTTTTTGTTTACTTAAGTTATACCCTTCCTTTCTCCCCAGTGAGGTTCCCAAAGCAACTTACATTGCTCTTCTCTCCTCTATTTAATCCTCACAACAGCTGAAAGTTGCTGTTAGCAACTACTAGCTGCTGTTAGGTTGTTAGCTGTAGTTGCCATTAGCAAATATCATTTAGGCTACAAGTGTTTGACTGTCCCAAGGTCACCCAACAAGCTTCCATAGCAGTGTGGGGATTTCAACCTGGGTCTCTCAGATCCTGGGGCAGCACTGTAACTAGGGATGGGCATGAATCGGCTCATGAACTAAGGTTCATCATGAGTTCTGGCTGGTTTGTGGTTCACAAAGTGATGTTTGTGAACTGAAAGAGCTGCCATGACTTCCATGAATTTTGACACAGTTTGTGGCAGTTCATGGTGGTTTGTGAAGAGCAGAAAACAGGGATTTAATTAAACCTCTGCTTTCTGCTCTTCACAGAAAAACAGCTGTTTGGTTTAAATGGCTCAGTATCGGTTCATGAGCCATTTGAAGTTAAATATTACTTGTTTGTGAGCCATTTAAAGTTTAAACCCTTGCTTGCTGCTCCCTGCAAAAAGTGGTGGGGAGCAGAAAGCTGGGGTTTAAATGGCTCTGAGCCATTTCACCTCCTGCTTTTTGCTCACTGCCATAAGCCATGGTGAGCAGAAAGCTGGGGGTGACATGGCTCAGAGTCATATAAACCCCAGTTTTCTGCTCCCTGCTGCTTTTCATGGAAAGCAGAAAGTTAAACTTAAATGGCTAACGAACCAATACAAACTGATTTGGTTCATGAACTGGCCTATTGGTTCATGATTTGGTTTGTGGTTCAGCCACAAACCAAACTGCAAAAATGCAGTTTGTGCCCATCCGTAACTGTAACCACTATACCACACTGCCTTTCCCCCCTAGTTGTTGCCCATATTGCTGACCAACTTGCTCATTAAGGGCATCAGTCCTTTTTTCTGGGTAAGGTTTAATCATTCCACTTGTTAGTATTTTATTTTATTAAATGGGCTACCTATCTCAGAAATAGAATACAATCTACCAATAATCGTATGAAGATGCTCCTTGGTTCTGGAGATTTTTACTGGACATTGGATGACTTGTATATTAATAATCACATCTCAGATAATGGCATAAACTGTACAAAACTATTAAGATGTTCTTAAAGCAACCTGCATTTTTTGAGGAAATAAATGCCAAGCAGATTGCTAACTAAATCTTATTGTTTTCTTTTTTTCTCCACCTGAAAAATAACATCTTTCTTTTACCCTTCTAACCATAAATGATTGATGAAAAAAATGCATGACATGCGTATCAGGGAAATGCTCGCTGACATATTTGCACAGGAAATGTGTTGCATGTTGACAGTTTTTTGTTAGAAAACTGACAGTTTTGGTACAAGCTGTTCTTTCACCGACTATAGGGAATAGATAACAAAGGATAAAGAATAAACTATACAATGCACACTTAAAATGGACCTGTCAGCATACAAGGTGGTTAGTTACATGAGAGACCAAAACCTCAGGCTTTTGAAAATGAAACTTTCCCCAAAATAATGGGCAGAGAAGCACATGAACAGTAAAACCATTATCCATATGCTTTTGAATTCATGCTCAACTGTAAAAGTATTTTTTACATAAGAGCTATCTCTCTGTATATCATCTAATACAACAGAAGGTGCAAGAAGATGAGCATTTTCCCCTGTGACTCCAACTTTATGACTGGGTGATATGAACATACCTGCTTCCCAATGCAAAACTGCATCCGGTCTGCTCCACTGCTAGCAGCGACAGCATTTGAGGCAGCATTCTACACTCACCCCAAAGAGGCATGTCTTGCTTCCACGGAGACATATTTTCTTAAACATCTGATTAATAATGAAACTCTTCAAGGGGTGTCTCTCTCCTCTTTACATGGGTGCCCCTCTCTAGCAAAATGTACATTTACTTATATATTTCTTCATCTATCCCTACACTGTTGCATTATTTCTTCTGCTTAACAACTGTGCCACACTTCTGGATTGTGAAGACTCTGCTTAGTCTTGCATTAGGTTCTATCATGTTGATTTTGTACTATTGTTCTGTTCACAAACATTCACAAATGTCTTTTTGCAGTTATCACGAGAGAAGCATATACCATTTCCTTCAGTGCCACAGACCACATATAATTGTATTTCCTTTGATATTACATTACCAAATTGTTCAGGGATGCTGTGCTATGTTACGTTTCACCAGATGATGCAACATGGAAATTCCTAATTAGTAATGAAAGATCAACCTTTGCTGGCAGATGAGAAGTTATAGATAAAGGGACATCTCAGTACTTTTGCATATTTGGTACATGCCCTCATATCCCATGTGTCAATGGTATACAGAACCTTAGCATGCCTTAGTGGCCATTTAGAAAAATGATGAGAGCACAAGACTAACATCATTAAATACAAATCAGATGTATAATGAAAATACTGGCCTTTGTATTCAGGCAGAAATTCTGTGAACAAACTTTTCAAAATGATGCCAATGAGAAGCAGAAATGAATAAAAAATGGAATACCATGAAATAAATAGAGGTGAGAAATACTCTTGGGCTATTTGCTCTGGGTGGGTGGGTGGTTGATGCAGAAGAAGAAATGGAGGTGGGGATTGGAACTTGAGGTATCCACTTGATGGACAGATAACTAATTTTAAAGCAGAAAACCGCTGAACCCCTCCATTTCCCATGTAAGGTCATGCGTCAGTTGAGGAAAAGTGCTTCTTCCTGTGAATGGGGAGCATTCGTGCCTGCTGCTCATAACATGATCTGAACAAGGCACATGATGCAGCAGCATTGCTGAAGGTCTGTTTTTGTCCAAAGTAGCATAGGATACCACCTGACAGCTTTGTATGTACTGCCTTGGATTCTATGGAAGAAATGCAGACTATACATGGTATATAGGTGGTACAAATAAATAAAACTATTATCTATGCATTCACAATGTACTTGGCAGGCAAATACTGTACATTAGCTTCAATTGCAGTAGGACAAACAGGGTTTCTATTACCACAACTGAAGTAGTATACAGTGCTCGGCATGCAAGGCAAAACTCTCAGGTTCTGTTAATTCTCACATCAACAAATACAATTATCTTCCTTTATTGTAAGCATTTTTGTCCCCCCCCCCCCCTTCAACCTGTGGGCGGCTTCCCTGGGCAGCTAACAGCATAATCCAAACAGTTGAAGACATTATAAAACAATTCAAAATCACCGAGCATGAGGCAACAGAGAGGACTGAAAGCACAGAATACCAGAACAAACTTCCTAACAGAAGGTGAGGTTTTCTGTTTTTCTGTGCTTGCACTCCTGCTTTCAACTATTAGAATAGCACAAGTAGGACTTGTGGGAAGCTGCTCACTTCCCCCTCTCCCACTATTTCCTCTTTCCCTTTCTTCAAAGCCCCCATAGCCTCTCCCCTTTTCCTGCTTCCTTCTCTCTTTTAAGGTTGCCAACCTCCAGGTGGGGGGCGTGGAGATCTTTTAGAATTACAAACAGATCTCCCAACTATAGTTCCCCTTCGGATTGCCAGATCGAGGTTGGGAAACCCATGGAAATTTGAAGGTGGAGCCTTGAGAGGGTGAGGTTTGGGGAAGAAAGTAACCTAAGTAGGGTATAATGCCATAAAGTTCACCCTTCAAAGCAGCCATTATCTGCAGGGGAACTGTTCTCTCTAATCTGGAGAGCAGTTGTAATTCCGGGTGATCTCCAGCTGCCACCTGGAGGCTGGCAACCCCAGTTCCCCTGGAGGAAATGGCTGCTTTGGAGAGTGGAGTCTATGGCATTAAAGCCCTCTGAGGTCCCTGCCCTACTCAAACCCCACCATCCCCAGGCTTCGCCCTACCCCAAATTTCTAGAAATTTCCTAACCGCTTTCCCTCTTTTTGACATATCCTCTCCCTGCCTCATTCTTTCCTTCTCAGCCATTCACCAAGCTACCTTTTATCTGCCTTCCACCTTCAGCTATATCTATATATCTAATTCTCAACAGTCCCCTCTGCGTGTGGATCCTTATTTCCACAAACAGAGGGCACACTCTCCCCCAACAGGTTTTTCTACAGACTTAGGAGACTCCATGGTCCTGCAGAAAAATCCAAAAACTTTTTTAAAAATAAGGGAGGGTTGAATCCTCCCATACATTTTGAAATGGTTGCTGCAGGGATCTACTCCAGGCCCTGCCACACTGACAGTAAGAGATAGACTGGCTGATAGCTAGAGGGGGGAGAAGCAAAAGCAGAACAGGAGTTGGTTGTGGGGAGGATTCCTCCTACAGTATGAATGACTAAACAGCAGGATCCTTGGGTTAAAAAGACAGGGGGAGGGGGCAAGGTACTTTCCAGGCCTCTTTTGGAGCCAGGCCTGGGACTAGGTTTGCCCACTCCAGGTTGGGAAATTCCTGGAGATTCTGTGGTGAAGTCTGAGGAGTGCAAAGTTTGGGGAGCTCAAACCTCATCCTCCCAAGGCTCCACCCCCAAATCTCCAGGAATTTTCCAACACGGAGCTGGCAACCCTAAGAGGAACTGATCTCTGTATTTGGGCAATCCATTGTGATTCCTGGAGAGTGGCTGCTGCCACTGCTGCTGGGGGGGGAAGTAGGGGGGAGGAAGGCCTCCCCTTGCCCCTCCTTGTTCTAGATCCTCAGTCAGATCTAATTGCCATTACTGTAATACGGTAAGAAGTAAATCGATCAATATATTAAACAGCTAAAAGCGAAGCTGTTCAGAAACTAGGAGGTGGTAGCTCCAATTTTCTAAAGTGCAATTTATTCAAGAGTTAGTGTTATAACTAGATGTGATACCCTCTTATTCTTCACCTCCTGCATTGTGGCATCACAACTGCGTTCATAGGAGAAAAACCCAGTCTGTGCCTGTCTAAAACCACATCTATCCTGGGTCTCCCACAGTTCTGAATGTTTGTTTTCAAGATGCAAACAGGGTAGCACTATTTTTAGTAAATCAGATGCATACCGCATGGGAGGTGGACTTATTAATTTTAGATGCAAGTGCTTTTACCCAAGAATCCCTTGTTGCATAAAGGCTTGAATCAAAACTACAATATATTCAAATTCAATCTAGGATGCTTTATTGCACAAGTGTTTGTTTCTTTACTGACAACTCTTCTCAGTTTAAAAGATATTGAAAGCTGTTATTAAATTTGCACACAGCATAAATTATACGTTAGAATTAAAAAACAAATGAAAAAGTTTATTCCAGATTTTTTTAAAAACATGACTTTGTCTAAGGGTCTGTTCCTCTTGTACGCTGCATGTAGATTCTAATTTGGGGGTGGGGGACATAGGACCAAAGTTTTTGATTTAAGTTGTATAAGTGCATAGAACAATTGGTTTGACCTGCTTTATAGTTTTATATAAACTTTCCCCTGAAATGTTCCTACTTTTTCATGACCGATCCCTGCTTCTCAGTGAAAAATGAGGGGTGTGATGATATGCCAGCATTGTGTTGTCTGCTCACCAATAACTCAATATTACAACCACCTTGGAAAAATAAACCAATTCTGCCTTTGATGCCTCTCTGAAACTTGTATTCTGAAGAAGAAGAAGAAGAAGAAGAAGAAGAAGAAGAAGAAGAGGAGGAGATTGGATTTACGGTATACCCCGCCCTTTACTACCCAAGGGAGTCTCAGAGCGGCTTACTATCTCCTTTCCATTCCCCTCTCCACAACAGACACCCTGTGAGGTAGGTGGGGCTGAGAGAGCTCTGACAGAAACAGCTCTTTTTCAAGAGCAGTTGGCACAGAGCTATGGCTTGCCCAAGGTCATCCAGCAGGTGCAAGTGGAGGAGTGGGGAATCAAACCAGGTTCTCCCAGATTGGAGTCCGCGTACTTAACCACTTCACCAAGCTCAAGAGGAGAAAGCCACCTTAAACTAAATAATTATGTTTTAGATTTTTCCGCAATACTCTTGACTTTAGCATCTAAACTGAACAAGCACCATATTGTCTTACTTCAAATGTTCTTTGGTGTTCAAATGTCATGCACAAGTGGATAAGTCCAAACTTGGGTTATTCTCATGAGTATATGCTTCCCTTCACTCCCTAAGACTGACAACTTTTTGGTTTCAGAAATCTGCACTCTGACCTCAGTTTGGTGTGACACCTGCATATGCACACTTTGACAAACTGGAGTTCGTATATTTGCGAAAAATTTGATTAACTTTTGTATTCTCAAAGGGAGAATATGCCACTTTTCTTTTTTACTATCTCTAAGCTGAAAACCGATTTTGCACATACCGATTTTGTATCTAAATTAATCCAGTTTACAGTTACCCTAAGCAGAGTTACATCCTTTTCGGCCTGTTGTATCAAGCTCATGAAGAGTTCTAGACAATACAAAAGCATGCCCACTGTTTTGTGACATACAGTTTTGTGGTATTCTGGTTGATTCTAATAGAAGGTAACACACAAGTTTCTGAATTGTGGACCAACATGGCTATTTGCAGCCTCAACCAACTGTGGGTCTCAGCATATGAGATGGACCTATTTTGGGAGGACTGAGACATTGCTAGAGGAGACACACTCCTTCCAAACAATTTTTTATATGTATTGATTAGGAGGGACAGGCAGGACACATCATGAATAGAGCTGCCAACTCCAGGTTGGGAAATTCCTGGAGATTTCAGTGTGGAGCTAGGGTAGGGTAGGATTTGGGCAGTGGAGGTACCTCAGTGAGTTGTAATGCCATAGATTCCACCTTCCAAAGCAGCTGTTTTCTCCAGGGTAACTGATCTCTAGCCTGGAGATCAATTGTATGTCTGGGAGAGCTCGAGGTCCTGCCTGGAGATTGGTAACCCAAATTTCTGAGCAGGCTGCTTTTGTCCATCCTTGGCTGAGGACAGACTGGCAATCTAAAGCGGAGGCAAAGCGGAGGGAACTGGTGCGGGGGAAAAACACCACGGAGCTGGCCGTTCATACTGGCCAGAGCAATGCGCAGTGGTGCCGATACGGTGCGTTCAGACTGCCGTGGAGCCAGCGCCAGGTTCAAACTCCATCTCAACTATGAAGCTTACTGGGGGATTTTAGTGGGTCACTATTTTTCAGCCTAATCTACATGGGACTCTTGTGAGGGTCAAATGGGGGAAAGGAATGAACCATATATGATGTTTTGAGAAAAGGTTGGAGACAAGGTAAAATAAAACACTTGATGGAATAAAACATGAAGCAAAGAATTTGCGTCTCACTTTGAGCTCTCTGTAATAAATCTTATCTTACTTAATGTCTTCATAAAATTTCTGAAGGAGAAAGGCGAGCTCTAAAGAGCATATGCTTTGAAGGCAGAAAGTTTCAGGTTTTATCCATGTAATTACATCTAAATGACCTCTGGTGGCAGGGCTGGGAAACACCTTTACACTTGTCTGCAAGCCCCTATGAAACAAAGTAGGTAGTACTAGGCCTTCTAGATCGTTGGTTTGATGTGGTATAAAACAGTGTTGTATGTTCAGTTCTAAAAAAACTTTGCCTGTTTGCTCTTATTTCATTGTGTGCTGGGAATTCATTGTGTGCTGGGAATGCTCTTATTTCATTGTGTGCTGGGAATTCTGCATGCATTTTAGATTCAATCAAAAATTACTTCCCTGTAATCTTGGCACCTTAATTTATGACACTTGGGGTAATCTGGAATACTTTACTACCAATAAAGACAAATGAAAACTCTAGACAGAGAACAAAATCTGTGGCACTATTCTGCATTCTGGAGACTGACTCTAAGTAATGTGTTTCATGACCTTGGACTCCACATTTATTTCTGAAGATGCTTGAGAACCAGCCTCAAATTACTGAACTACTAGTTGCAAACTCCGTTTTCTTCTTAGTGCATTGCTTTCAATGCCTATCTGTTCTCTCTCACTTCCTTTTAAATTAAATAATTTAATAAGATTAATAACTGTAGAATATACATTTTTCAAAATGACATCACACGTCATTTTCCTCTTTATTAACAATTGTTGTGGTTTTATTTATGATAACCTTAGAAGCAGTTAGATGAACTGGCAGATATGCATGATCTTTGTGGAGACTTGGGAAAGTCCACAGCAACATTCATGTTTCAGGAGCCATATACAAGGAAGTTGTAGCTTTAAAAGACAATGCATCACCAAGGTGCTTTTTGTTTTCTTACAACAGTAGAAAAGAGTAAGAGTTAAGTAGCACCTTAAAGACTAACAAAATTTGTGGTAGGGTATGAGCTTTCATGAGTCACTGTCCACTTCTAGAACTGTCACTATTATAGAAAAGAATTCCACTAGGTTAAGAATAAGATACCAAATATTTAGAGTGGTTATCTAATATTCAGTAATCTCTCCAAATATTATTTTTACAAAGATATCCAATTCTTAAAGGGGTAGTACAACACTACAAAGGTAAGTACAAGGGTTGCTAAAATCTCTTGCTATTTTTGTTCTTTTCTTCCAGATTCCTGAAGAGATCCTCCAGCTTCCCAGCAACCAAATGTGCTACCAGTTTTGCAAACTCCTCAGAGTTGCATACAATGTGAAAATGGCACATGGAACTCAAGCTGTTATTTCTTGACACTGATTTGCTCTCCACAGAATCAATTCTTCCAAAAGTAAAGGTGACTGTCTGCTTCATTACAAAATGGCAAAGAAGATTGTTGAATGTTAGATAACCACTATAAATATTTAGCATCTTATTCTTAATATGGCGGCATTCTTTTCTATACTAGTAACAGTTCTAGAAGTGAACAGTAACTCATGAAAGCTCATACCCTACCACAAATTTTGTTAGTCTTTAAGGTGCTAATGGACACGTACTCTTTTCTACTGCATACGACTACCCATCTTGATCTGTTTTCTTATAGACAGATGAGCACTATCATCTTTCCAGTCTTTGTAGAAACTGTTGGAATATGCAACAGTCTAGTGTCTAAGAGAAAAAGCTCCTACGGGGACAACATAAAGGAAAGCCAGTCATATAGGAATGTGGGTCAATACCTTCTTTCTTCAGATAAATGTCATTTTTTTGTTTGTCCCCAGAATAAAACCTGAGGCTTGTTTCCTGCTTCTTCTCAGTTCTTTATTCTCTTCCCTTCCCATCAGCCTTGTAGATAGGTTGCTTCCCTATCTGTTGTGAGCCGCCTAGAGCCGCTTGTGCTGGTTAGGTGGGATATAAATCCAAATAAATAAATAAATAAATAAATAAATAAATATTTCTCTTTTTCTTTGCAACAGTGTTTGTTCCTAAAATACTTTGTTTTCTTTAATTGGCTCTGCTTCTCTGTACACTAAATGGTTAACAGCAACTTGTGCCACAGTGGTGAAAATAAAATTGCAACTGCTACAATTATTTCTTCTTCACAATATTTAAAGGGGGTGAAATCCTGTGTCATATTGCATCTGATCCTTTCATCCACATAAAAGGCTGAGTGCTATATTCACTATACCATGCACTGCTCAGTTAAATGTAAAAGGAAGTGTCAAGTTTGGTACTTCTATAGGAATCATCAAAACAAAACATATGGTAATTATAATATGGGCCTAAAATCATAGAGAGATGGCTGTTCTTCCCTTCTCACCTGATGTACCTTCTTCTATTTATTTACATGGGCGAACAAGTAAAATACTGTGTAGTAATTTCAGAACCAATTTTTGACATGGATGCTCACCTAGAGCTTTACTGATCATGTTCCAACTTGAGTCACAAACCAGTCATAAATATTGGAAGCGCATTGAATCTGAACAAAATTATTTCCAACATCAGGAATGTGTGAAAGTCTTCCAGTCTGATGATTATTCTGGTGCCTTACTGTTTGGTTTTGATTTTCTTATGCAGAAATCATCATCAAAAAACATTTTCATCATCATGTAATTATCTGAAGTTTTCTATAATGTTTTACCTCCATTGTCAGAAAAGGCCTCTCATCCCTTGATATGGAACTCTAACTCCATAAAGAATCAAGTGGCTCCATCTCCTCCCTCCTTGCATAGTTAGGCATAACCTTGTCTATTCCAGAGAGATTTGGGATGAAAATGGGTAGTAAGCTGTCTGTGTTTCTCTCTGTTCTTTTTTGTATTTGCTTATTATTTGGGTTATGCAATTGTTATTAAGTTGTGAGACACTTTGGACATCTTCAGGGTGAAGGTGCTGGGGTATACATTTGTCAGCTAAATAATATTCATTTGGTTGGCATCCAGTCTAGGAAAATACAAGTTTTCTACATGAATGTCTTTGTGTAGTGTGAAGGTAATAAACATCCTTTAAGTTGCATGAAACAAAGATGAAGATCTGTTTCAAAACAAAACCAGAACATATGAGTCAGGGGCGCTAAGCCCTGCCTGTTCCCATATCTGGTACTACTTGAAGTATATTTTCATCTTGCCTGGCCAACGGTAGTATAGGAGGATAGCCGGACTAGGAATGCATTTTCTATTGAAATCAATGGAAACAACTATTGACTAATCTACTAGCATTATTTATGAATTAATTATGTTCTTAATATATTACTCCACCCTGAATATTACCTTCCTCCTCATATCTCTAGCACCACTTTCTAGAATTTACTTTCCAAACAGGCAGACCCACAACAGAGTTGTGTCCAACTCCTAGCCTAGAAAGAAAACACTATGGTCAATGGTAATGGAACAGTGTTGAGATATTAAGATCAGCATGGAAGCATTCCCCAACCTGTCTTCTGAGATAGGTCCAGCAGGATGGCCAAGTGTACCAAGCCAGGGCCTATAACCAAATTGATGCAGATCTAAATAACCAGTGTCATCCAGGAGACTGGAGCTAGGTAATCACATGAAGCTGCCTTATATTGAATCAGACCACTGGTCCATCAATGTCAGTATTACTCAGACTGGCAGTGGCTCTCCATGGTCTTAGGCTGAGGTCTTTCATATCACCTGTTACCTGATCCTTTTAACTGGAGATGCCTGGGATTGAAACTGGAACCTTCTGTATGCAAAGCAGAGGCTCTTCCACTGAACCATCATATGTTTAAGCACTTTCATAAGAAAGGAAGATTATAAATAAAATGTCAGTTGTATAGACCATGCTTTTAAAAAAGCAACAGATACTACCCTTTGCTGTAAAGGGACACAGGAACCTCCCTGACCATTCAGCAATTTTAACTGCAGAGTGCAGTTGGCAAATGAGGGTTTCATTAAATCAGCTAAAGAGCTGTATTTTTAAAAGGCCGTTTGCCAATGGCCACTCAAAATTTTTTTGCTGACCAGCACTGCTCACACGAAATGTGTTAGAAAGAAAAATAAGCTTTGTATCAGCCATCATTACTGCAAAGCCATACAATATGTTAATATATCATTGGTTGAACTTTTTATTCCTTTGCTACCCCTTGACCTGTAGCATCATTAACTAAGGTCCTAAGTAAACTATGGAGCTGAGTGAGGTCCATTCAGGAGAGGGCATTTAGAAGTTATAGTATCAACCACCTAGTTCCATATGCCCACTAGGGCCTTGACAGTATTGCCAGATGTGAAATCCACCCAGACCTATTAGACATAATGAAAAACTATTTTAATTTGTCCTAAGCCTGCAGAGGACAGAAGACCCTGAATCTCATAGCCCAACCAGGCAGTTATCTGTCCATAACAATGCATTTCATTCTATCTGGAAAAATATCGCTCACTCCAACATCAGTATTATCCTGTCCAGCAAATTGACCTGGCAAATATATGACTTGCTACATGTACTGGCCCAGATATCTTTTGGGATAGCCCATAGCTATCATGAAAGCCATAAACGCTTGAGCTGCTCTAGGCAAGTGAACCTTGGCATAGATGCTGAAGTTCCCCAGTACCCAAGGTCTAGGGTCTCGAATATTAAGTCTCTCTTCATGTTTCGGCAGCTGTTAGGCAGTGAGATGGGCACTATACCAACAGAATCCCCACTTGTTTCTAGATCTCATTACTGTGTACATATCCTGGAAACTCATCACCTGCTAGAAACAGCTCCTTGAAAGTGTGATGCAGTTCCAGTTGGCCACAGCCACCGATTTACCTCCACTGGGACTATGTTGTTGCTGGACAAAGTCAGGATAACATGGGACTCAACTTCAACCATTGTGGAGGAATACAATGACTGAATTTTCAGAAATGTATAATATTAGATTTATATAAAATATATTTCCTAAATAACTGAACTGGGTTGTGATATATACTGTGATCCCTCCTCCACTTAATGTATTATAATTTTTTGTTAACTACCAGTGTGTGTAGCCATCAATACCAATTTAATAAAATTCTGCTGTAATTAACTCCAAGCTCATTAGTGTTTACTGGCTTTTAAAAATCTGTTTAGTCTATGAAAGAAGAATTTGTCCACACTAAATTGAGTTTGCCTCTCTCTTGCCAGTTTCCCTTTACCTCCGCCATGAGTACTTACAATCCTCTAAGGTTTTGTGTAATTTAAACATCCTAAGTTGTCAGCAATTTTGCCATTTCATTATACACTGCCTCTGGTTGGCCACTAATTAATACACATGGCAAGGATGGTAAAATTGGTCCAAACAGTGATTGCCCTTTGCACGTGCTGATTTTCTTACACTTTTTGTTGTAACTATTCTTCTTCTTTTCTTTTGGGATGTAGCAAGCCTCTGTTATAGTTAAAACATTTCCATAGCGCATCATGTGATGATGAAATGAAAACCCTTCACTGTGTCTGTAAATAAACACAGCTGGATTTACTTTTATATAAGGTGTTCTTAATCCAGCTATACTATTTGAAGAGACACAATTTATCTTCACTGATAATAGTATCAGTTTATCTGTGCTGACTTGCAATTTATTCATGCCAATTTTCCCTGGCTATTATGCTTCTGTACTGTGGCTCTCTTTCCCTCAACTATATTTTCCCAGTTACTGAAGAAGAAGAAGAAGTTGGATTTATACCCCGCTCTTCACTACCCAAAGAGTCTCAGAGCAGCTTACAAGCTCCTTTCCCTTCCCCTCCCCACAGGGAGGTAGGTGGGACTGAGAGAGCTCTGACAGAACTGTCCTTGAGGGAACAGCTGGTACAGAGCTATGGCTTGCCCAAGGTCATCCAGCAGGTGCAAGTGGAGGAATGGGGAATCAAACCCAGTTCTCCCAGATTAGAGTTCGCACACTTAACCACTACAAACTGGCTCCAAGTCTTTCTTGTCTTTTAGCTCCCTTGGTTAACCTTAAGAATTATTTTAAAGATTGGTAGAAGTGATCTTCCAGTTACTCTGCTGAATGGCTATTTTAATGATAAACTGCATATCTTTAGTGATAAGTAATGGCAGGCAATCTATTGTTGCCCATTTTTAAGCTGTAGGAGAACTTCCAGTTAATGGTTTGTGAGTTAGTATAATTTTGACATTTTATATTGAGCCATCACTAACATGTTTGATGCTGCTTTATCAACAGTTTCTGCTCCCCTTGAATTTCTTGAACTTAAGACGTGTCCTGTCGTATTTATGAATGAGCTATAAATCCTTTTATACCTTACTGACACAGCCATTAATTGTAGCCAGGTTTCTGCCAGTGGCAGCACCAGAAAAACAAATTCTGGGAAGGCACAGAAAGGGCAAAGTATATTTTTGGGTGGGCAAGATTAACAGAGATGTAAAGAGATTTCAGTTAGGAAAATAAAGTACATTTCGTGGCAAAACTGCAATGCTAAATATGTTTTCTCTGAAATAAATCATGTTGTTAGGCAATATTCATTTTTATATAGCATGTATTAATCAAATTGAAATTACAGTAAGGAAAAGGACTTTCAAACAAGTTTTAAGTTGCTACATAAACATTTCTGTGGTATACACATTAAACAGACAGAATATTTTCTAGAAAATGGCTACTTTTTTAAGCAATACAGGGAGAACTCTCTAAGGAAACTAGGAGCAAACTAAGACACCTGGTCCCTGTACACAAAAGAAACCCAATGCATGTTGGCTTTTTTATCATATGTACCCAAATAGCCTTCTCTGTACTGAGAGAGAAAGGATGGTACACAGACCTAAAGGAGCAGAATGCTTCAATTTTTATGCAGTTCTACAAAATGATCAACTATGGCTTGAAGGTCAAGGGTTGGGGAGCATGGTGTCAGAACGCATCAACATGGACGCCTAAACCTAACGCTCCGGGTTTGGTCTTCCCTTCTCTCCCCGAAACGGGATCAAAATAGTAAAACAACGTATTTCCAACAACTCTAAACTGCAGCAGAGCACTTTGAGACAGCCGTGGAAGCAACAAAAAGGATGGGCACAGGCTGGTAAGCACAAAACGGAGCCAGAGAGCGGCAACAAAAATCCAAAATGGCTGTCAAGGCTAAAACAGGGTGTCAGGACCAGAGAGAAGAGCCAGTAATATTAAAACTTTTGCAAATGACTCTCAAACATTCTCTTCAATCTTTTGAGCAATCAATGTTGGGGAAAATAACGTTTTCAATTGATAGCTCTATGCAGCAAATAAATCAACTGTCTGTAACAATGGAAAAAACTGAGGCAGTAGCAGAAACTGCTATTATGCTAGGTTATACATTACAAACAAAAAACCAAGTTATACAGAAGGACCAAAAACAACTAAATGATAGAATTCTGGTGTTGGAGGCAGAATCATGGAAACATTTTCTGAAGCTGAGAGGATTCAAAGAAAACCCAAACAAAGAGGCACAATTGTTTAAGGACATACCTTTTTGGCTGGCATCTGTGCTTCATATGAAGGAAGAAACTTCATTATCAGTGATAAAAATCTATAAGCTTGGTTCCCCTAACAAGCCAAATTGATGCTATCCAAGGAATATTCTAGTTGAATTTGTGGACATCAGAGAAAAAATTGCTATTTTAAAAGTAGTACATGAGCAAGGCTACTTACTATCTGAAGAAACAAAAATAAATATCTTTCCAGATCTCCCAACTGAAGCCTTAAAAATTAGACAACAACTCAGAGAGACTACTACAAGACTAAGTGAACAAAAAATTCAGTACCACTGGATAACACCTGGTTAGATTAAAGTGATTTATCAAGCTAAACAACTGTTTGCACACGATGAGTCAAGTGGTAAACGACTGTTGAACATGCTGCAAACTGAAGAACTGATGGAAGCAACGAGGAAATCTGCAAAGAGAAAATTGGGACTGGCTCTCTTACCTTTAAAAGCAACAAAAATCCCAATTTTGGCATCAACGTTTGAGGAGACCATTAAGGATAATGAGTGACTTTGATCTATTAACAAAGTTAAGTTGAATATTGTTATAAGGTACTAGCTACATCAGTATGACTTATAAGATATATAAAGTTCTATATCTTGTTATAATTTAATGGTTGGAGGTAATTATGTCTGGGGAGGAGGGGGCAAGGAAAGGAGGGTTGTTAAGGGTTGAAGCCTCAAAAAAGACAGAAAAGAGGCTGGGAAAAGTTCTAGTCCTCTAAAAGAAGAGTACTGGTGAGTGTGGGAAAAGGGAACAATACAGTGTACAACACATTAAGGAAACATTTGTTTATTTTGGGAGATAGTTTCTAGTGTTCTATAACTTAAGGGTTTTAAAAACTGGTTTAGCTAAAGTAGTTAGGGTATCGATTAGTTTAGCTTGTTAAGAATTTCAAGGTGAGTCCATTAGATAATTGATCAACAGTTTTTCTTAAAATTATTGGCTTAGTTTTATTATACTAATAATATACATAGTTTGTTATAGTTCATATTGTACAAATGGCACAGGGGTTGAAAGTTATGTCTTGGAATGTCTGAACAACAAGATAGAGCAAAAACGTATAAAATCTCAAATTTTAAAAATGAAACCTGATTTTATCTTGTTACAAGAACGCATATAAAAAACAAGTCTTATCCAATGATAAAATCTGTCTTTTATAAGAAACAATATTTGTCGTTGGGCTCATCCGAAGCAAGGAGAATGGCAATCATTATAGCAAAGAAGATGTAATTTGATTTAAAAGAAGAACTAATTGACACGGCAGGTAGATATAACGTCATTGAAGGTTTGGTATAGGGTAAGATGATGACAATAGGGTTGGTAAATGCACCCAATTCAGAACAGATTCCATTTATAAAGAACACATTAGAGCGTTTAAAAAAAATTCAGGAAGGAGAAACTATTGTGGGTGGAGATTGGAATATGATATTAGATAACCATATGGATAAATCCAAACAAAGGAAATCAAAGAGAGGCAAGCAGTTGAATTCGGAATTACAAAACATAATTAGAGCATCTGGCCTATGTGATACCTGGAGAATCAACAATCCCCAGGAAAGGGACTATACCTTTTATTCATCCAGATTTGATGTACATATTTGAATAGACTATATTTTAGTCTCATATGCCATTTTACAAAACCTGGCACACACACAGACTCGCACACATGCTTACCTCCCCCATCTGAACACTAAAAACTGAATGTCCTGGAAAAGTCTTCTAGCCCTGTTTTCTGCTTGACAAATCAATTTCTCTGAACAAGGAATATATATATACTAGGAGTAAGGCCCATTGTGGAAAGAAATACAATGGGCTCTAGAAGGAAGCTCCAAGTGAGTGTCCTAGCCGTGGCTGGTGGAGTGACAGAGGGAAGGGGAAAATAGAGGGAGGCAAGCCATCTTTCCTTCTGTTTAGCTATAAGGCAGGGCTGTCTCAAGTCCTTTTGCTACCCCAAGTGGGCAGTATGGGAGGACAGCCCCATGGTAACAGATATGGTTCCCTCCACCCCTGACTTATGTTGATTTGGGACTATGCAGTGGCAGCTAAGGTAGAAAAGCCTCCTATGCCATGTCTTCTGGGTTCCAAGGATCTGGAAAGCGGTTCCATAGCCAGGTGCAGCGTTGCCAACTCTGGGTTGGGAAATACCTGTAGATTTGAGGGATAGAGCCTGGGGAGGGCCGGGTTTGGGCTGTGGAGGGACTTCAGCAGGGTATAGTGCCATAGAGTCCACTGCCCAAAGCAGCCATTGCCTCCAGGAGAACTGGTCATCTGGAGATCAGTTGTAATAGCTGGGAAATTTTCTGTAGGGGAAATGATGTGCTGTGGCTGGGGAACACAGTGATTTCTGGGAGATCTCCAGGCCCCACAGGGAGATTGGCAATTCCAGTCAGGGCCATAGCTAACATGGGGCCCACAGGGCCTGGCCTCCTAGCATTTCTTTTGGGTCCCTCCCTCCCAGGCTAGCACCAAAGTACCTCAACTTGCTGCCTGTGCCGTGCTGCCTCCGACCTGGCTGCCAGACAACTGAGTGCCTTGGCTGCTTCTCCACCGGCCTCGCTCCACTCCCAGCCAGTGACATCCGGAACAGCGGTGGTCGAGGTGGCGGCAGTTCCAGCAGCAGGAGGTGCCTGGCTTGCTTGGTGGTGTGGTGGGTGGGCAGGTGGGCTAGCCCAAGCTGGGCTGGGGAGAGTGTCCTGCTGCCTCTTGCCACTCCCACTGTCAGATCTCTTTCTCCCCCGTTCCCTCCCAGTCCCCCTCTTGGATGCTGCTGCTGCCCACTGCCTGCTTCTCCCTGCGTAGCTTCACAACTTGAGCAAATATGCAGTGCCCTGTGGGAGAGAGGAAGCTGCGGCTGCTGGGCATTACCCCCTTCACTTGCCCTGGAGTAGGGTTGCCAAGTCCAGGTTGGAAAATACCTGGGGACTTTGGGGGTGGAGCCAGGAGAAGGTGGGGTTTGGGGAGGGGAGGGGCCTCAGCATGGTACAATGCCATAGAGTCTACCCTTCAAAGCAGCCATTTTCTCCAGGGGAGCTGATCTCTGTCAGCTGGAGATCAGTTGTAAAAGCGGGAGATCCCCAGGCCCCACCTGGAGGCTGGCAACCCTACCCTGGAGTCTGGCGGGGGTGCAGGGCTGCCTTAGAATAAGGCTGGGTTCTAAGGAGTTTCACTAATTAACTTTGATTTAATTAGCTGGTGGCCCCCCACTATCCCTATGTACGGGGCTGATTCCAGTGACCGTTTAAGGGATATGTAGTTTACCTCAGGACTCATTCAATGAACAGCAACAGCAAACTGTTTAGAATGTTAGAGGCAAAGGCCAATCAGGCTTCATACGCGAATGACCTTTGTGTTCCAACTGGCTATGGGGGGAAGCGAGACTCAGGCAACGCAGCCAGTGGATAGGGACAGCTTGAGTGACAGGTCAGGGAGCCAAAGGCTGTGGGAGCATGTGGAGCATTGAGGAAAGTCACCCCAACACTCAATTATATAAGGAGGTGTGTGTGTGTGTGTGTGTGTGTGTGTGTGTGTGCACGTACACACAAAACACATGAAGGATCTTCAATCTTAAGTGATACAATCCAACAATGCTATTTTACTCCCTCATCCACTGTTCATGAGAACTAGGGCATAGGAATATGTATCTTATCGTAATCGAGATGCCAGGCTTCATGCTTGATCTTTGATAGGCCTACTATTTGATTCCATGAGAATTACTAAAATTTCTCCCTCTTTGATGTGTATAGCCCAATCTTAACTGTGTTTTGACAGGAGAAAAAGTCCTGCTGAGTTCAATGGGACCTGCTCAAGTAAGGGTGCTCAGTACTGAAGTAATACAGTACCATTGCATATCTGAAAGAAAACAAATCCTTTCAAAAACTAGATGGTTCAATATTACTTCTAGTCAAGAAACCACTAGGGAATAAGAAATAAAAGGTGAAGTAGGTAAGTTAGCAAATGAGATTAAACAAAGGGGACAACAGGGGAGGGGGAATGGCATTGAAGAAGAGGAGCTGATCTGGGGTCAAGCAAATTAGTTAACATGGAAGATCAAAGAGTGAGAGGACATCATTAAAAACTGAGTAGGTGTCTCACTCAGCAGGGCTCATTTCCCAGGAATCATGTTTAGGATCAGACTGTACATGTTACAGAGTTTATCGAGGCAACTGTTAAGGTCCACTGGGATTTGGTCCTTTTTAGGTGTGACATTAGGAACAGGTGAAAATAGCCTTGTAGCCTCACTTTACTCTCATTTGGGATGTCTACACTACAAAAGGATTTCACAGTTCTTCATTTGTGATAGTTTTCTACCAAGGGAGATTTTCCAGGTGGAAACAGGAGGTTGTATAAGCCCCTCTCCGTAAGTCTTCATGTTTCAATATACCTGCATTATTCCTCTGATGAAGGCCCATGTTATCATAAACATTAAATATACACAAAAAATAAGAAGCTGTTTCTCTGAGACTTGGTCTATAGCATTATGAATTG
This sequence comes from Lepidodactylus listeri, assembly GCA_029233225.1. Lineage (NCBI taxonomy): Eukaryota > Metazoa > Chordata > Lepidosauria > Squamata > Gekkonidae > Lepidodactylus > Lepidodactylus listeri. The sequence continues at coordinate 71,782,703 of JARCFY010000008.1, forward strand.
ATACAGAGTATGTTTATGTATAACAGCATTTGGAAAACACGAATGGATGACTGGTATGGCTTTAATCAGTAGGTCAGGTGACAATGCCATTGAAACAATGGGTACGCTTTGTAAGATAGCACAAAACTCTTAAAAACTGATGAAGAACATCGATGTTTTTGTAAGTAGGTCAATGATTTGTATTACTTAAAAATACTTTGAGTATCCAGGTTCAGGGTAAGAAATGCGTGTCTAGAACTACAGCAAATAAAATATTTATGGTTTCTTTAAAAATAAATAGACTGAGTTAAGCTGCAGAAAGGGATGTAGTCTTTGCTTAATGCAATGGAAGTTATCATCTGTTTGTTTTAAGACTGCTTTTCCTGTTTTCATACTGATATTAAGGAATCTCGTGTCCTTGGAGTGTGTTATCAGCTCTTTTCATTTATACTGAGTAAAAATTTTACAGCTGGGAAGCACTTTGTTGGAAGCACTTTGTTTTGTATCAAGGTTTATCCTGACATTTACTCTATCTAGAAAACCTTTTCTGCTCTGTAACATTTAATTACAAGTTTAGGATTCTCCTCAATCTTAAAACCCATTACATAAAAATAACTCCTACTGCTTTAGGTGAAAATTACTTTCATATAATGGATGAATCACAAGAAAGTTAACTATACCTTCACTGATATCTTGTTTGCTTGGCTTATACAGGACTGTATCAAGTGCCCACATTAAATTTGCCATGATTATATAAAAGTCTGTGGAGTTTTTCACATAAAACTGAATAGAGGGTAAGGTTAGGAGGCATATTTATTTGCAGGATACCTAGTCCTACACTACGATTGCACATTATTTATTAAAACATTTATATCCCACTTTTTCTCTTCACTCAAGGTGACTTACATCCCCAGCTAAAACCAAAGATAAAATAGCAAGCCCCAAATTCCTCCCCCTCAAATGATGTCTGCCACTCAAATCCCCTTAAAAGCCCTGGCAAACAGGCAGGCCTTGCAGTACCTCCTAAAGATCTCAAAGGAGGGGTCTCCTCTCACTTCTTCAAGGAGCCCATTCCACAGAGCTGGAGCCAGAAGGGAAAAGGCCTGGGCTCTGTTCAGTTCCAGACGGATCACCCTAAGTGGTGAAATAGCCAACAGATGGCTGCCTGATGACCGTAGTTGACACAGAGACATATGGAAGGAGACAGTCGTTCAAATATGTGGGTCCTAGGTCATGAAGGGTCTTAAAGGTCATAACCAGCACCTTGAATTGAACTCAGAAATAGACTGGCAGCGAACTAAGCAGTTTCAAAATGGGCAACATATGTTTCCTGTGGCTAGCCCCTGACATAATAAAACAGCCAGTATGGTATGACGGGAAGCATTTGCCGATGGTCTCTTATACATTATAGAGAATCCCATTAAATCTCTTCCCCAATTATTGTCACAAATTAAAGAGTATGGACAGGTGGCAGGATTTCGAATCAACTTCAAAAAACCTAAAATTTTGGCAAAAAATTGCTCCTCAGAAGTAAATAGTATGATTCAGAAAAGAACTAAGATAGAAATAACTAAAAAAGTGTGATATTTAGGAATCTGGGTAACAAATAAAAATAGCACACTTATAGAAAATAATTATTATAAACTCTTAAAAGAAATTAAAAATGATCTTGAAAAATGGAAGGGAATACAACTTTCATTAATGGGCAGAGTAGCGGTAATCAAAATGAACATTTTGCCTAGATTTTTGTTTTTGGCGAAAATATTCCAATTCTTAAGAAATATAATTTCTTTAAAGAACTAGATAACTTAATTAGATCATTTGTTTGGTTTCCTAAAAAATCAAGAATAAAATGGAAACTAATGCTAGATAGTAAAGAGAGAGGAGGTTTTGGAGTACCAAATTGGAAACTTTATTATCAAGCATCCTCCATGGTTTGGATTAAAGATTGGATTAAATTAGAAGACACAAGAGGCTTAGCCCTAGAAGGTCATGATCTTTATATGGGATGGCATGCTTATATTTGGTACCAAAAAGATAAAATCCACTCTAACTTCCATCAACATATCTTAAGAGGGGCGCTTATAAAGGTCTGGCAAAATATCAAAACAATTTATTATAAAAAGACGCCTAAATGGATCTCTCCCCTCGAAGCATTCATAAAACCTACCTTAATTGGGGATCACAATAGAGCTAGATATGAAATTTTATTAGATAAAAGTAATAAATTAAAAAGTGAAGGGATCCTGAAGGCAGAACATAATTTAAATTTGTCATGGTGGGAAAGGGCCCAAATACAAACCAGATACGAACAAGATAAGAGAATTGGCTTTCTTGACGCAAAAACTGAAATGGATAAAGCATGGTTAATATCTAATTTAGAAATCATAAAAAAATATACAGAATATTGCTTGCAGATGAGATGCATGAAGAAACTGTAAAGGTTACAATGATATCCTGGATGAAAGATTTTGGTCACACCATTGATTTGGAAGAATGGTCTAAGATGTGGAAGACACTCAAATATACGAGTGCTATTTCATATAAGGAAAACCTGTATAAGTTATTTTATAGATGGCACTGGTCTCCGGACAGGATAGCCAAATGTTTTGTTAATGCATCAAACCTGTGTTGGAAATGTGGAAAAAATATAGGAACATACTACCACATGTGGTGGAGGTGTAGGAAAGCTCAAAGTTATTGGGAAAAAATTCTAAACATGATTTGTGATATTCTTAATATAGAACTACCGTTATTACCAAAATATTTTTTACTAAACATGCTTCCAGATTGGTTAAGTAAACCGGATACCATCTTTATGGTTTGCACTGTTACTGCTGCACGAATTACGTGGCCAAAAAATTGGAAATTAACCAAAGTCCCAGCAGTCGGTGACGTATCATACAAACTAATGGAGCTGGTAGAAGCAGAAAAGTTAAGCCAGATCTTACATGGAAAAAAGAATGAATTATTGCAGGAAAGATGGTCGAAATTCTACGATTGGAGTAAAAAGAACTGAATGACTCAAAACAGGAATGACTAAATATATGAATTTAAGGGGGTGTAGATATTAGAAAGAAGAACAAGAAACTACAAAGGAACTAATATAAAGATAAGAACGCTGTATGATACAAGAATAAATGGCAAAATATTAAAGAAGGAACAAATAGACCAAAATAAGTTGCAACAAGGTATGTGGAGGTTCCGTGCGGTCCCCACTACTAAATATGCATAGCATAATGATAGGTCCTTATGAAATTAAGTAAGAAATATGATGTTGTAGAAGGGTATCTGATGTACATGACATACAAGTAATGTTCCTTATTGTAGTAATTGTTCGGAAACACTGGATGTAGTAATGGATGTATATTATTTGAAAATGAAATAAAAAATCTATATAGATGAATTTATTATCAAATGGTTAAAAACATTTATGGGTCCAATTGTAGCCTCATTTCAGAATAAAACCATACAATGTACACAAGTAGGAACTATTGCGACCTGATGTGTTTAGGCCCTAACAGGCCTTCTTCAGTGGCTGAGCAATATTTGTACATACAGGCTCATGATACAATAGTGAGACAATTACCAAGTGAATGTAGGACCAAAAAAGGAGATTTACCATAACAATCAATTGACCCAAGGCATTGGAACGTTTATGAGGCAGGCCTATAGCTACAGTGGGGCATTTCACCCCCCCCTTCCTCCCAAAGCCCCACAAATTCCATTCAGCCCAGCCCCCCCACTCTCTGGCAAGATGTGGGGCTGCCACAAACTCCCCCTACAAGATGCCAGGTGGTGGACATCCCTGGGGGAAAGGGGGGCTCTCTACCACTTCCCAGGCGCTCTTCAGGTCTTCAAAGTGCGGCCCCAGCTCTGAGCCACCACAGGCATGTGCCAGGAATGTTGAGCTATGGGACTGTAGTGGAAAGGCCTTGCGAAGGGGAGGCTTTTGGGTGGCAAATCCTGAGGCCTCCCAGTGCCGCCTCCAGCTGTCCAAGCAGCAGAGCTAACTGGCTACTGCTGGACTGGTGTCGGTGCATTCTATCTCGGAGCCATTGGGGGATCTCAAAGATCCAGCAGGCGAGAGACCCCAGATGGTAATCTGTGTGCTCAGGTTTTTGTTTGGGCACAGTGTACATTCCTCCGCCCCAAAATCGGCATACTTTCCTTCACACACTTCACTGGGCTGGCTGTGCTCTCAGGTATCTGGCTGCATCCCCACCCAAGTGATGCCCTTTCAGCACCTCCAAAGCCCCTCCCTTCTCCACCCCTGTCCTAAAGCAAGGCCTGATTGACACATGCTACTCCGAGTTGCTGTTGGCTAGGGAGCCGGGTGCTACCTGCTCCTCTGTGGGGGAAAGCAGGCAGTAGGGTGATCCATCCTTGGAGAAGAAGGCAGCTGAGGATGGCAAGAATGGGCAGCTAATTAATACCAGCACCTCTAGGCATCCCAGCCCAGCTGAAGCGCTTAAGTTAATTAAATTACATTTAATTGAATTAGACAATGCCCAGTGCCCCCCCCCCCCAAGCACCTCCTGGCTATGGGCCTGTTATGAAGCCTCCTGGAGTCTAGCCTTGTGTTATAGTCAGATGCATATGTGCTGAATGATGTTGCTATTGTATGCCTTCTAATTTTGGTCAAGAAGATACAGGTGCAAACAACTAATCAATGTACCATTTATGGATAAAATGGAGTAAAAGAGAATGCTGTAAGGTACTTTGGGTCCTCAACAGGGAGAAAAGTAAGATATAAATCAAGTAATATGAAGTATCAATATGAAGTAAATAAATAGTTTCTCTCAATAGTACAAATACAGTGAACAAATCCTGATTTTTATCAGAATTTAGTTTGCTAAACTGGTCATTATCACAAAGTAAGAGGTCTTAATAATATCTAGAATTGCAATGAATCATTGGTTTGTAGACTACATCTTGATAGTAAAAAAAAAACCCTTTGAAAAGCTGAAAAACATAACCCAAAATGAGAAAGGCTATTGCATCAGCATTGAGCATGGTCAGCCTTAGAGAGGTCTCCAGTCTAGAGACATCAAGCACCCAGTCAAATCCAAGTCCATTTGAATTTTTGTACTGAAAATATCTAGGAGATAGTTGCCCAATTTGTGTATTAGAATATGTACTGATTATATCCTTACTGCAGATCAAAAAATATTAATAATCTGGAAGCCTACTGTCAGAATGATCCATTGGCAGTAGTAGGAAGAGTTCAATGTCATGTTTTCTCTCAGACACTACAATAAATAAATAAAACTCAAATAAAACCCTGTTTTGAAAAACTAGTTTCTATGCTGCTGGTTTCTGGTTTGATTTTGTTGTTATTTAGTATTGTTTCATCATATTGATTGGTTTAAAGTTTATATTATTTTAAGATTGTAAACTGCCTCAAAAGCTTTATTCCACACCAAATGGCAGAAGGAACTGAATGAATTCTGTAACTCCTTAGTACAGAATCTGGGTTTCAGCTTTTTTTTTTTTTTGCCTTTTCATTCAACATGCTGTGTAAACAATATAAAAGGGGGAAAATGCTTCCTTAACAAGTCAGGTGGTAGCAATACCGGCAGATGCGGAACATGAGTATTAATTTTACTAGTGATTACTATGCCACTTTAAAAGTTGACTCTACAGAACTAGTATTTTTTTCCTGTTATATTTAGATGCATGTTCAATTTTGATCCAAAATCAACTTGAGATTTCACCAGAGCCAACAGAAAATTATATGTTCCAATGACTGTTGTCTTTTAGTTAAATATTATGACACTGGTTCACAACAGGTGAAGCAAATTAAGTGGCAGAGTAGAACAATCCAACAGTAAATTAAAGGAGAGCTTACTAAAAAAGAATACTTTTGTGCAGTGGAATAAAATGACAGGTCTGAAAAGAAATAATTTCCAGGAACATGTTATTCAACAACTTCGTTCCACAAAGCACTTCACTTTTTTTAACAAACAGGAAATCAGCCATGCTGTGTAGAAATTAATCACTGAGAAAAGTATTTGAAGAGCAAAATGCCAGGGCTCATATCGGCCGTCACCTACACTGGTGACCAAAAGATAAATCCTCTAACCCCAATGGTTACTTTCTTTATGCTCTTAACGATTTTAGTAGAGATGGAGAAAAACAATGTGAACAGAGTTTATTAAAAAATAACAACAGTGTCGCAACTGATTATCCAAAGAACCTCCCATAAAAGGAGCCACCCTCCATCCTCCTCATTAATGCAACATTTTAGTTACTTCCCAGTAAGGCCCTTCTGCAAATTTTCAGAAGTGCTCTTCTTTCCCTGGTGTATCCTCCTGCTGACCGTTTCCATTCCAGAACCAAATTCACATTACTTCATGCTCCTGATTTTGATGATGAACATCTTTAAAAGATACCTTAATATTTAATCACAGTTGTACCATTTCTCTAGTGTTTGGTCAAGGATTTGAGTGTAGACCTATTAAATAGGCGTGCTATGGCTGGTGTGCAAAAGAGCATGTGAGTACCTTCCTCACACAACCCGCCCCACATTAATCCAGCATTCAGCTGCAGTCCAGAGCGTTAAAAGGGTTACCTTCCTCTGTTGGGAGAAGAGCCCTTGAAGGTCTTCTGAAAGAAGCACAATTTCTTCTGAACTATTTCCCTTAAGGAGTTGTTCAGTGGGTGTTCCACAATCAAAAGCATTGCCAAGGGGGCATCTTTGTGTAGGGCCCGTTCAAAGCTTTTGTTGCTTTGAGGAGGACGAGCAACAGCAGCAACACCCCAAGGTGTGAGTCCAGTGGCACCTTCAGGACCAACAGTTTTATTCAAGGTATAAGCTTTCCTGTGCATGCACACTTCCTCCGATACAGAGCAGCAGCAGAGTTATTCTTTCCTCTCCCCCCTTGTAGTCTAGCATGAGGCAGGGAGGGAAGTAGGAAGGCTGGGTGCACTAGGATGCGCCCAAGGCTTGCCTTTGCCCTGTGGAGTGCCTGTGGCCTGATTTCCCCAGGCAAGAGATGGAGGCGGTAAAGGCCTCAGGTGGCAGAATCATGGGCCATGCCACTTCAAGCTGCAGGAAGAGCATGACATGTTGGAAGGCTCCCCTATGTTAAAAAGTTCTGCCACAATAAGTAAGAAGAGGGAGACACTTTCTGCATTTGAAACAACCTGCCGTCTGCAGTGGCAGAGTCCATTTCTCCGCTTGGTAGACCAGACCGTCGCCGTTCCATCCCTCGCTCCCCCCCCCCCCCGGCCCCCGCGTTGAGAGACAGGAGGCGGTAGCAGCGCTGCCCTACTTGGGCGCGGAAACTCAAGGGACAGTCCCCAGACCCTACTGAGCTGTGGGCGAGGAAGGGGCGCTTTTGCTGCTTCGCTTCTTCCTCATGGCGGGCAGCAGGGCAAAGGTCCTGTTCCCTGAGGCTTCCTCAGCTGTGGGATTTGGAACTCCCCCGGCACAAGGAAAGGCGTCCCGCTCCCCTCTCTCATCGAAAGGGGGCAAAGAACTAGGCAAGGTATCGATTCATTCTGCCGGCGTTTTCGTTTCCACGAGAAATGCCACAGCTCGACGACCCAGCATTTTAACCGCGACGTCGCTTTCCTCATCGTCCCAGATTTGCCGGCAAAGGGGTGCTGCTCCACGCGCTTGTCTCTTCCCTTGACTGCGCAGACCCGCCTCCTTCCCTGCGTTCTCTGGAGGTCTGCGAGGTCGGAGAAAAGGAGGCAGAGGTTGCCCCACGGTTGCCCCAGGGGTGCCAGCGAGGCGCCTCCTCTTTTGACAACACGTGGTGGATCTAGAGCGCGCGAAAGACCGCCGTGGCACTCCCTCCATGCGTTAAAAAGCAAAACGGGGGAAGCCTGCTTTTTGAGGAATGGCGGACGAACGTGTGCATGAGACAGATCAGGTTTTCAGCTATGAAAATCCTGCCCTTCCGAGCGGCAAGCGACGAACATATCGGCGTGAATTTCCACCGAGTGTGCGGCTATCCCACGCGGGCTCTGAGCCACTTGTTTACTTGGCAGACTCGAAGGGAAGCTAATCCCTGGCGAAACCTTCCTCGGAACAGACGAGGATTGGCGCGCGGGCGCGCGCCCTCGGTCACGACAGGCTGAGCCGCTCCCTTGCCTCGGGCGCCGGGATTCGTCAAGGGTCAAGACCCTACGAACAGAACACCCGGCGCCTCTGACCCTAAGCCCCCCGGCCATACAGCGACCGCGGCCACTAGTTCCCGCGCACTTGGGCGGAGGTGAGCGCGCGCCTGCCGGCTGCTGGGCAGGGCTCCCGTCGGCGCAGAAAGTAACGCCGCGAGGGGAGGCCCAGCGCAGTTCGTGGGGCTCTTGTTGCGATCCCGGCTGGAGGAGCCGCCTCGAGGCACGCGCGCCTGTGAAGGAGGGCGGGCGCCTGCCTGCCTGCCTGCCTGCCGAAGGAGCCTCCCTCCCGCCCACCGGCCTGTCATCATTGGCCCCCGCCCGCCCCCGCCTCAGAGCCGTCGACTTCTCTGCTGCCTCTTGATGCTGCTGCTGCTGCTGGTGAGGAGGAGCCAGGCAGCCTCGAGCTCCAGCTGCTGGTGCCTCTCCTGGTAACGGCGGCGAGGCTTGGAGACGGAGCCCTGAGGGGGAGCCAGCCAGCGACTGGTGCGCCTCGGTTCCTTCCTGGCAGGAGCAGTTGCGGCTCTCGCCCTCCATTGTCTCCGCCTGCTGCCAACAGGTTCGAGCCGAGGAGGTGCCGGCTCCCCCCCCCCCCCCCCCCGGCCGCGCGTTGCCTTCCTCTTGGCGGCATTCCGGGCGGTTTCCCGGCACAGCTCGCTCGCTTCGGGCTGCCCTCAAGGAGGAGGATGCGGGCTTTGGCGGGTCCCACCCGTCCCCTCGCCTGCTGGCGCCCGGCTTGCTGCTGAGGCCGAGAGGACCCGACGGGGGGCTTTCGAGGACGGTTTTTCTCCCACCCCGGTCTCGAATCGCTATTCTTACTCCCCAGACGAGGATTATGGATTGATCGCCCATCTCTTCTTGCGCTATGGAGCCCCGGGTCTGCTTAAGCGCCTTGTGCCTGCTCTTCAGTCTGGCTTCAGGTAAGTGCGGGATCGCCAAGAAAGAAGCGCTCCCCCCCCCCGCCAAACCTGGAAAGAAAAGCCCCCCCCCCCCCCGGTGATCGAGCGTCATTTCCAGGGGCAGCTTTGGGGACGGAGGGAGCCGGGGGATCTCGCCCGAGGCGTATTTCCCAGGTGGGGAATTTGGTGACGGGAAGGGGGAAAAACACGCCCGTACTTTAGGAATGGATTGTACCAAAGTAGGTCATGGAAATAGGACGGGCTGATCGGATAAGGTACCTGAGCTTTTCAGGGGGAAAATGGGGAGGAGGAAAAGCGGGTGGGTGGAAAAGGGGAGGGGGGGAGTCCAGGTCGGTAGCCTGGGGAGTAATTTCTCTCTTCTGGCTCAAGTTCTAGGCTTTGGCGTGGACCCCTCGGTGCAGATCGACGTGCTGACCGAGTTACAGCTGGGAGACTCGGTGGCTGGAGTGTTGCAAGTGCAAGGACTGCACAACGGGAGCAAAGCTTTCTTCTTCCAAGGTACACGACATCTGTCCTTGCTCACTCACTGGGCAGGGTCAACCGAGTCCACTTAAATAATTCCTGAACTTGCTGGCAAATGCGTTGACTGAACTTTTTGCATTATCGTGTTGGCAGACACTATTCCTCTGGGCTCATGATGCAAGACAGTCCATTTGCTCAGCAAGCCTTCTCTCAAGCTGTCAGGGCTCCTCTTTCTTCCCCCCTCCCTTTCTGTGCTCTAGCCCTTCTTTTGATTGATAGGCCTCTAATTAATGGTCAGCAGGAAAGCTGATGGCAGATGGCTTGTTTTGCCAGGCCTGGGGAGTCCTGAATAATCAACAGACTCGTTGGACTGGCTGAAATTGGTTTTTATTTTTGGGTGATCGTGCCTGGTTAAACTTTGAAACTAAGAGCCCATAGCAATAGGAAAGATGGTTAAAAAAAGGTGCTACAAACATTGTCTTCTGGAATTGTATAGCAGTTGTAGTAAAAAGATTTATGTGTGTTTCCTTCTTATTAGAAGCTCTTTTTTAAAAAAAACAACAATGATGGGCATTGATGTACACACAGATGTAACAGTCTGTTAATTAAGAGAGCTGTTTCACATTAAGATTTTTATAGGCACTTCTAGTTTTGTTTAGGAAAGAGGAAAATATTTATGATATAGGCTCCAGAAAAAGACTAATATTTTTAAATAAAATCTTTCTCACTGTATGATTTCATCTATACAAGCTGTTAATTTTTAATGAGATTCAAATACACCTTTTAGAGATGTATGTATGTATGTGTGTGTGTATGTGTATGTGTGTGTGTCATTGTTCGTTTATTTGAAATGCCTTTTTGCAGGTATCAGATGCCCATCAAAATTTTAAAGTTGTAAATTACTGATTTATGCATGTATGCTGAATGTCAAGGCGGGGAAGACGTTTTTGCATTTAAACTGCTTTGCATTTGTAACACACAAAGGATTGCTTTGTAGTATCATTTGTTTTGTGAGGAATTTAAATTATCCTTGGATGGATATGTTTTCTGCTTCAGGTAGTAAATCAGCTGTAATGTAAGGAAAAATCTAAGAAAAGATGTTGGTTTTAACTTCTGAATTAGAATGTATTGGATGTTGACTGTAGTTGCTGGAGGGTTGAGCGAAAATGTTGTTTTCTGGTAGGACCAGAGAGTGTCGCTGTGACCATTGTAACAAAAAGCCCCTGGAGGATACACTTTTAAAAGGAGAAATTGACACATGCTATTTTTAAACAGAAAAGGCCTCATCATTAAGAATGAATATAGACATCTAAATGAATGGACACTTTACTGAATGAAAATCTAAAACTTGTGTGATTATAAGTACAAGACAATTACAGCTTGGGGAGGATAATAGGAACGATTCAGAATTGTGAAAACAGGACCTCAGTAATAGTTAATTTTTAAAAAGATGATAATCCCACAAATAGAACATTCTGGAGATTTCCCCCCCTCCTTGCCTTCCATTGTATGGTTATTCCAACTATCCTCTAAATTAGGTGAGATTGAGAGTGTGTAACTAACCCAAGCTCCCCTAGTAAGCTTTTTTGGCACCCTAACCACCACACTACACTGGTTTGTATTCAGTGACCGTGGACCTTGATTTCTGTACCATGGAGATGGCCATGCTGGATACAGAGGCAGAACAGTGACTAGAAGAGTAAATAAGCAGTATATAAAACACTATATAAAAAAACTATATGAAATTGTCTGTATTGGGAGATCTTGTCCCAAAGAAAAAGAGACAAGTCTAGTATTTTTAAAAAAACTCAGGAGCAATGTAAAAGTGGGGTTTTTTTGCATTCAGAAATGTTATGAGACTTACATTAATGAAAGAAATGACATGTTAGAGAAGTTAAATGTAAATAGAATATTGTGGTCTGCTTGGAAAATCACAACTCAGAACCAGTATTAGTGATGCCGTCTATTGTACATCTGCCTCATCCCATAACAATTAAATACTGAACTGAAGAGCCTGCTTTACACACTCAGGCCTCCTTTGCACACAAATGGAGGAGACACTAGTGCCTAGGATGTGATTCTGGGGAGTACCTTGACTATTAGAAGTAAATGTGCAGAACCGTTTTTATGGATCTTTGCCTCCTGACTGGGCTCCCCATTGGAAGAATGCAGATGGACTGGAGCGGGAAATATAGTCAACCTTGCCCATATGTTTGCAACAGTCACACAATTCTCCTGCAGTGTTGGATTGCACATGGGGAAGGAATTGCTGTGTTGCTGCTTTGTGAGAGGGAGGGAGAAGAGAGAAGGGAGGACGCTATTCTGTTAAGTGAGGCCTTACTAAGACAATATGTGGTTTGGAGCAGGTCTCTGTAGTAACTTATAGGTACATCCACTTCAGCACTGTCCTGTGAGTATTTGTATGAAGATGTGATCTTGGATTCTGAGGAAAGGGTTGGGAAATCCACAAGCATTATTAAGACTACACTGGAGTATACGAACTGCACTTGAAACAACCTTATAGTGAGTCAGACCACCTCAGTATGTTCTGCTCTGACTGGCAGCAGCTATCCAGGGTCTCCAGCAGAGGCCTCCCACTACCTGACCATTTTCACCAGAGTTGCCTGAGATTGAATATGAGACCTGCTTGCAAAGTAGATGCTGTACCACTAAGCTACTGTCCCCCAAATGTCTCCGATATTTAGATTTGGTATTATGAATGAAGTTTGCTGAAACATTGAACGTTAGTGTGACAGCACCATTTTTGTTACAGAAGCATAGAGAGCAATAGTTGAATCTGCTATGCACGCTCTTAACTTTTGTTGGAATCTAATTACAGGAAAGGTAAATATCAGCAAAACAGTGGCATAATAAACCTAGAAAAAATAGATTAGAACATACGGTCTGTGCTTATAAAAAGATATTTAACTGAAATGAATTATCAAGAGAGGAAGGTCCTTCTGACTTGGTGAATTTTGCAGTGTGAGATTCCACTGGGCATTTTTAAAAATAAAATAGCAAAGCAAACAGGACTGGAATTTAAGCAATAAGCGACATCCATGGGTTATTACTGTTGTGCAATCACCACATTGATCTGGAGAGAAACGTAAAAAATTCAGAAGAATCAATTATTTTGCAAACATTTGTATTTAGTTAATTTCTAGACTGACTATTCAACTATGCTTGACAGATTGATTAGAATGAGCTATGTATCTGATACAGTGGAAATAAATGAAGAATAGAAAGAGACCTTATGCGTTGGATGCTAGAGCCCGGGAGTTATTCTGAAAACAAGGATTTCTTTTTATCATTTCAAATGTTTAACATTTACGTATATACACTATTGTTGGGTATTTCAGGAAGAAAAAAGTAAAATAAAAAGTTCAGTTGGACTGAAGGTATATGGTAGGCTGTGATAAAGTAGAAAGATGGTACAGAACACCAAAAAATGTATTTAAGCTGTCAGTATGATGCACGATGGAACTTGAGAACGATTGGCTTCCCAAATGGTTCCTCCTGGCACAAACTGCTGCCAGAAAATAAAACTTAAATAGACCAATTTGTACAACACTAAATCTACAGTATGTAGCTGTATTAGGCATGTTACCATTACTCCTTTACAGTCTGCATACTGATTTTATATTTGTCCCTTCATTTTTTTGGAAACAGGATCTTGTGCTGTGTCCATAAATCTGTTTTTCTGCTGTACCAGACAAATAACCATAAAAATGTTCTTTGAAAAAAACTTTAACTTGTAGAAGAAAGTTGCAGAATAGACAGTGTTGAAATACTCTTCATCCTCTGTGTTAAATTCTGTCCTAGTTATGCTATTCCTCATAGGTACCAAGTATACCAGAACAGGAGAAAGTAATAAATCAAGCCTTTTTCCATTTAAAATTAACCATTGTAAAACACTGAAAAATAAACCTGACCAAGGGTTAGAAAAAAATCTTAAGAGAAGAAGAGGATGTATAATCTCCCCTTCACTACTTGAAGGAGTCTCAAGAGTGGCTTACAATCTCTTTTCCCTTCCCCTCCCAACAACAGACACCCCGTGATGTAGGTGGGGCTGAGAGAGCTCTTTTGACAACCGCTGGTGAGAGAACAGCTCTGAAAGAGCTTGTAAGTCACACCAGCAGCTGCATTTGGAGGAGTGCGGAATCAAACCCGGTTCTCCCAGATTAGAGTCCGTGCTCCTAGCCACTACACTAAACTGACTCTCCCCTCCTTATCTTTGTAGTAAGCAGTCTTGAAATCTATCATGCTTTTACAGTACATTCTAGTATATGAAAAAGTGTTATAAGTGATTTAGCTATTCTTCACCATTCCACACAACCAATAGAATTTCTAGCTCTTTCCTAGGTGCCAAATAGAAATTATTGAGAACATGTTGATTGGCTGGCTTGGGGCTGCTGTGGGAGCCCACCACCCAGGCACCTCAGTGCCAGCTCGGAGCCAATGAAAGTCTTCCCTTGGCTTGCTCTCAGCCCTGCAGCCACAAACTAGGTAAATCCAGGGCCATCTCTTTACGGTTGGCTCTTACCATGTCCAAATACACATTTTGAGTTAGAATTCAAACTTGGATTGGTGAAACACACTGTAAGTAAAAGAAAGGTATGTGATAAAATCTACTTAAATTTTTAAAAGAAACTTAACATTTATCCTTCCCAAATATATCATAATTTTTACATATATAACATAGCAGATGAAACATCTACTGAGATTCCACCAGAGGGAATATTTTCTGTGGACCTTGTTCTTCTCTTTGTGTCATCTCTTTATCCCACCTTCACACTACAGTCATTCATATAACATCACCTTTCTTATGCCAAGTGACCTTCCTTTTCATGACCTGTTTGATTCCTTTCATTCTATCATTGATGTTAGATTAAGATTCCTCTATACAATATCATAGTAAGTATAAACTGCTATTTCTTCTAGATAAGGAAAATCTTTTTATAATGTTTAACTCTAATACCATAAATTTCACATCCAGTCTAATGACCTTAACCCAACATAGAACGGGTGGAGGCTAAGCCTGGTGCAACAATTCTACTGCTTATACAGAATAGAAACTGGATGGTCCCAAGTGTGTCTGGAAACATGACTGTCTAATTCTGCTGTGTGGGGATTCTGTGTATTTATTTCTGTACATGTTCAGTATCTATTTCATTGTTCATTCTTTATATGTTCTATTGTTCAGTCCTGACATGGAAAGTAAATGCCTAACGTAATTGCTGCTGAGCCCTGTAACCAATTAAATCCTGATTCTACTTGTATGTTGAGTTGAAATAATAATACAAGTTTTTGTAATAAATGTGCATATGTACATTGTTTGGCATAGTTTAAGCACTGTAGCATGCCATCAGGCAAATCTAGGAGGTTCATGATGGCTTCAGGAAGGCTATGGCTTTAATGTAAAATTCAACTCTTACACAGAATTATATGCTGTGTGATAATTTTTTGCAACTATTAACAATGTAATCAATTGAAAGTATATATGAGGGTTTTCCCTAGTTTCAGATTTCTTCAATAAATAACTTCACCAGTACAGTTGAACTGAGAAAATTTATTTATTCTGTTGCATCAACATTCTTCAATCTAAATCCCAAACTATGGTTTAGTGCTACATGAATAATCCCTGTTCTTGTACATTTTGTACATTCCCTTGCATGCTTGGAATTAGTTAATGACTTCTACTTCATTACAGTTAAAATGCATAACTTGCAATTGCCTACAAACTAAGATTCATAGTTTGCAGTCTTCATTATGAAGAAGAGCACAAATCACAGTTTGATAGCTAATATGTAATTCCAAACTATAGTTGGTACTGAAATGGAAGGCGGTGATTTTAACTGCAGGAGCCATATATGCCCAGGGTTCATTCATACAGCACCAAATTAAGGTGTGTAATTACATCTGAATCATGCCCTTGGTTCTGTGCACTATGAACACAACTGTCATGCTTGCTGGTTGTTACTATCTTTACAGAAGTTTTCATGGACTTCACAATGAATTGCAAATTAGACAAAGTTGTCTGTGGTTATCTAGGCCCTTATTCATTTAATGTCATTGTCAGAAAGATTAGATTTTATATAATTGGCAGTCATTGCTTGAAATATAGCCTATGAAATGTTAAGTTTCCTTAAAATCTTAATATTTAGTCTATTTTTAGATATACAGGAGTCACATTTCCATGTTCTTTGAAGGCTTTTGAGCCATGAGAATTAGAAACTCAAAAAGAACAAAAGATGCGGCATATTTTGAAAGAAGCCTTGAATTATAGCCTAGACTATTTTTCATAAATTTATTTTCCTATAATGGTTTATTCAGTTTGTGCTGAATAATGATCTGTTAGGGAAATATGACAAGGTAGGCCTTGGGCACCTCTTTATTCGGGCTGGAGAGGGTGGAGAGTTTAAGTGGTAACTGATGCTCAAACTGCACTATATTGCATCAAGCATAATAATATGTTAGGAAGATATCAGTTTCTGATACTTAGAAAAATTGCCATGGTTGCTGATGCACATTGTTTGTTTTTTATGAAGATGACATTACTGCCAATTTAATATAATACTGTGCAGAAGAAAATGCTAACTAGGTGGATAAACTTCAGTCGAGAGAAAGTCATCATATATAAACACAAGCTGAGGAGAAGTGCAGGACAGCTTATTTGTTCAGAATAAGTTTTATGTTGAAGGAGAATGGGATGTTGCTTGAATTTATGAGGAAGGGGTTTGGGAGAGCCAGATAAATGGGAGCCTGCAAAGAATACAAACATCTCTTCAGGTAACTAATCAGCCACAGACATGGACAGGTGGTATACTGTGTTCAAAATATAATAGGACAATAGATGTGATGCAAAATTTCATCTGTTTTATATGCAATACAGATTGTCCAGATACTGTTAATATTGACTAATAGGGAAATCTTACTATCCAGCTTAAAATGGCTGCTTCCATATCTGCATTTACACTAGTACAATTACTCTATATCGTGTGTTTTTCCAGCAGCAAAGTAAAACTACTACTTATTGTGTAAAAAGAGAGAGAGAGATGAAGAGAGATGGACCCTTGGTCCGTCAAAGTCAGTATTGTTTACTTAGACTGGCAGCAGCTCTCCGGGGTCTCAAGCAGAGGTTCTTTCACATCACGTACTGCCTGGTTCTTTTACATGGAGATGCCAGGGATTGGATTTGGGAACTTTTGCATGCCAAGCAGATGCTCTGTCACTAAGCCACAGCCCCTCTTGCATACTTGCATAGCACTGATGGCTACCTCAGAGTCTTAAGCAACACTTGTTGGCATCCCCTCATAGTTCTGTTACCTCTGGCAATGCCCAGACAGTGGGATGGGTTCCACCCCTCTCTACCGCTCTACTGAGAAAAGTTTGAAGACTTTGTGCAGCCTGAGGAAACTTCCTCCAACTTAAGCAGATCTTTTTTTCAAGGAAGAGCTGCTTAAGCTGAAGGAAAGCTCCTTGGAGGATGATTGGATCCACTCCATTGTCGTATAAGGAAGGTACCCATCATTAAGTGGAATGTCCTGATGACATTTACTATGCATCATACCTCCAGTCATACAAAAGGCACTACTATCTCAGTGGCTGAATAACATTATAGTGCAAAGCTACAGCTCATCATTAGGTGGCAAACAGCTTGTGTCTGCAGGATCCCTGCATCTTTCAGGGATGTTTTGCTGGGAACAGTGGCATGTGTCCAGCCATTCTGCTCAGCAAAGTTTGAAGCTTGCCTCCAATTTAGAGCCACCTTGAGTTGAGGAAAGTTCCTTATGCTGCAGGAAGGCATCAGACTTTGCTGATTGGAGAAGTAGGGCAGTGATTCTGGATGGGAAAGCAGGACAGTTCTATTCCTCTTAAACCTACATCTCCCATTCTACATGGGAGCAGATAGATGAGGAATGAATGATGGCACAAAAGTGTCTCACCCACACACTCTTTCATCTTGCTGGTCTTCAGGGTGGGACTTGCAATGGGAGAAGGGCCCAGGGAATGTTCATAACTTCCTTCCTTGCACCCACCATCAGTTCTGTGCCTGTGAGAATCTTAACCTGGTAATAAAAGATCACTAGGTGGCATTGTAAGTCAAAAGTACAGTATTAGCATATTACAAAAAGTTCAGTCCTTGGAGACAGTATCTTGGGTTTGGGAGAAGTATTCTTTAGGCGGAGAAAGTAGTATGATGTCCCCACTCAGTTACCGGTCTCTGTTAGTGCTGTTCATTTATTTTTGTCTGGCTGTCCATAAGTCATTTTGCTATGTCTGCACCTTATTCTTCTGCTTGAAGGGCTATGAATGCAGCTAATTACCCCAGCAGACAATGTTATCCATGGTTTATCTTGTCAGCTGTATCCATGGGAATGGTGAGCTGCTATTAAGAATCTTTCCTTTTACCCTGTCAGGTGGCCAGAGCTTGGACTCTGGAGTAAAGAAGAGGAGTGGGTGAAATAAAGTGAAAAATATGGCTGGATCCAACTAGAGAACATCTGAGATATTTTATATTTCTTATGACGTGGATAAATAATTCATTGTCAGATTTCTGATATTCTAAGTCAGTTATTGGTTTAAGTTTTCTTGAAGGCTATCAGTGTTACAGTGTAAAGCCCATTCCTAAATTACACATGTACTATAGTTACTTATTTTTTGCTCATATTATTAACAGCATATAACTCCAATGCAGAATATGTAAAAAATGGTTTTTAAGCCAATCACTAATCCATTTTAGTTGAAAGCCGGATTTTCTTTTTCTAATGGAAATGCTTTCACCCATCCCAGGAATCTTGCTGCCTCTTGCTTCTTAGACAGATAGCAAGTGGAACTCATAATATATTTAAACTCCTATATTAAATTAAGATTTTATATTTAGCTATGTGGGAAGTTCTTTAATGTGGTTGTTCATCATTTCCTAATGGCTTGTGATGTTTCAACATCCTTTGTTAGAAATTCATCATAGCATCTGAGTCTGTCATCATCAGACCTGAAGGAAAAGTTTGGATATGGGGACTGTGGGAGGTCTTTTGGCAACCAGTTTTTGCTTGAGGCTGAAAATTCACTTCAACAGTGTTCTGTGTATTCTGCTCCTTTCCATACTTCTCATGTGTTGTGAACATCTGCTGAAGGACTGATCCATAAACAGTAGCTGTATTTCTTACTAGGTAGCTCAGACTAATTTTTGGACCAATGTGATATTGTGAATCAGCTCATCAAAAGTTTCAAGGGAGGAAATATAGATGGAAGCCAATAGGTGTTAAACATACCAAAACTTCATTAACCTTCTACCAATCCTTAGGTATCCCAGTTGTTTTTTTGGGGGGGGGGGGCAGAATGCAGGGGAAAGTGTCTCTAGAACCTTTCCCTTGTAGGACATTGTCACTTGTACAATGTCCCCAAACAATGTCCCCAAAATGCAGCCAAATGCTACTTACAGTTTACTTAAAAAAAACAAAACAAAACCCAGGGTAAAAAACAAACCAACCCAGACATCTATTAACTTTTGCACACCAGGGTAGTTTCTACCCCATGAGTTTATTATCCCAGACAATCATTTTTAAGTATTCTGGAAGGATACAGTCCTTCACAGCAATCTGAAGAGCCTTTCTGACAACCTGCAGAATATTTACCTCACCAGAGAGAGAGAGACAGAGACAGAGACAGACAGAGACACAAACAGAAAGATATCCATGGGACAGAAAAATAACTCAGTGTACAAAAACATTAGAAATTCAGTTTTACATATTTTACTTTAGAATTCATCATAGTTGATGTTAGCTGTCTAATAGGTTTAAAACACAATTTTTGTTTCATTTTTAAAAAAAAAAATGTGTAAAGGAACCATACTGGTGTGAGTTACATAGTATGTAAAAGGGGAAGGGTGAATCTATGCAAAAGAAACATTCTGCCTCATGTAAAGTATGTTTTCAGGCTCTGGAATGTTTTGTGGGAACGTGGGAATTTGGTTTGGGTAGAAATATACCTCAAAGGAAATACGTTTAAGTTGTTATTACAGGGTGGTTTGAGCATTAAAGAAATATGACATACCTCACTAGCTAATCCAACCAGTGATAATAAGATGGTTATAACTCTTCCTGTTCTGATGCCAAGGGAGACTAGCATGGACATCTAGCTGGATGCCCCCCCCCCCCCCCCCGCACCACTTGGCACACTTAAGGGCTGCATCTGATTTCTTTCCTCTTGTGGGGGAAAAGTAGGTGTGAGGTAATTTCCACATTTGAAATGGCTTTCACCCTCTAGTGGCCTTCTCATACTCTCAGTACCATGGACAGCTCATATCATGTGCTGTTCAGCACTGAGACTCTCAATTGCTACTAAAAACTGTGATTAAAAAATGAAGTACATTAGGTTAAAAGTCAAATCAAATAACAATAATATCACAATTTAAGCCTTCCCCAAATATGAAAATCCTAAGGAAGGGAAAATCATGCCAGTTGCCCTTCTCCTGCCCTGGTAGTTGATTGAACAAGATAGGAACCAGGCCTTTATAGGCTGCATTGCCATTTGTTCCTGAAACCTTCACAGGACCACAGAGCTAAATCATGGGTTTTGTAGGACTTTGCAAAACTACTGCTAATATTACTAGTGTAAACTACATGCCGCATGTCCTTAACACTTTTCCTCCCAACTGCAATTTACTCCCTTATGTTTAGCTGTGTAGAGTGGAGGCACCTTCTTTTGATGACCTGGCTTGGGATGACTCTCTTTTCTTTTCTCTATGTACAATAGGGTGGTTGAGAGGGAGGGAATACTCCTGCAGGAACTTTTGTTTTTTTCCTTCTCCTTACATTGGAAAGAGGTACTTTTCTCCCTTTCTCACAATACAAAAACTCATGGACACTCAATGTAGTTGCTGAACAGTCGGGTTAGAACAGATAAAAGGAAGTACTTCTTCACCTAAAGAGTGATTAACACGTGGAATTCACTGCCACAGGAGGTGGTGGCGTCTACAAGCATGGACAGCTTCAAGAGGGAATTAGATAAACACAAGAAGGGGGCCCCCACGATACTCGTGGGGGGAGGAGAAGGAGCTCCATTGAGTGGAGGAAGCAGCCACAGGTGAGTCTTCTCCTCCACCCACCCAACTCCGGCACCCACAGCGAGGCCTGGGCCCACCAATCCTTCTCCCTCCCCATACCAATGGTGAGGCCTGAGGTTTCTAGCCACCAGGCATGTCACTTCTCTCTCCCCCAGGCACCAGCGAGGCCTGAGTGGCTCTTGCCAGGCCCACTGCCTCTCTCCCCCCCACAGGCATTGGCGACGCCTGAGCGGCTCTCGCCAGGCCCACCGATTTCCCCCTGGCTCCGGTGGCAAGACCTAAGTGGCTGAGAGCTGCTTGGGCCGCTGATTCCCCCCTCCCGGCTCTGGCAGCGAGACCCGAGTGGCTGAGAGCTGCTTGGGCCGCCGATTTCCCCCCCACCCCCTGCCTCTGGTGGCGAGGCCAAGATGGCTGAGAGCTGCTTGGGCCACCGATTGCCCCCTGGCTCTGGTGGTGAGACCCAAGCAGCTTTCAGCCGCTGGGCCTGCCAATCTTCCCTCCCACCCCCTGGCACTGGTGGTGAGGCTTAGACGCCTCCCAATCACCGAGCCACCGCAGAGTTCCAAGAGTGTTCCCTGCGTATGTGCAGGGAATGCTCTTTAACTTTTCGGGTGATTTAAGTACCAAAAAAACTTTTTTTACTTTTTAGATTTTTCTGCACATCAAGGGAGTTCCCCAAGTGTGCAGAAAAATCTCACTGCCCCCCAAGTGCCCCCTCTGTGCAATTTAGATATCCGCACACAGGGGGCGCCTTGGCTATTAGTATATAGATAGGGAGCAGAGGCTATTAGCCACAGTGGCTCAAGTGGTTAAGACGCTAAACTGCAGACCGGTAGTTCAGCAGTTCAAGACCCGAGTGCAGCATGATGGAGTGAGCTCCCGTCTCTGGCCCCAGCTCCTGCCAACCTAGCAGTTCGAAAGCAAGAAATTGCAAGTAGATACATAGGTACCACTTTGGTGGGAAGGTAACAGCATTCCATGCACCTTGGTGTCTAGTCATGCCGGCCACATGACCACAGTTATGTCTTTGGACAGTGCTGGCTCTTTGGTTTGGAAATGGAGATGAGCACCACATCCCTAGAGTCGTATTCGACTGGCTTTCAAGCAAGGGAAACCTTTACCTTTACCAACCTATAGATAAGAACTTTCAGTCTGGGGCAAGCAATGTTCTGTATTTTTGGTGCTTGGAGGGGCAACAGTGGGAGGGCTTCTAGTGTTCTGGCCCCACTGCTGGATCTCCTGAGGGCACCTGCAGTTTTTGGCCAGTGTGTGACGGAGTGTTGGACTGAATGGGCCATCAGCCTGATTCAACATTGGCTTCTCTTATGTTCTTATGTTCTTAAAATACCCCTTTAAGCTTTCTAATTGAATGTCATCTTTGCTCAGTGCTGTATGCTGAATACTTTGGTTTGTGAGCTGAATATTTAGGGATAGTCATAACATGAAAGTAAACTATACTAAAGCACATGACAGGAGTGATTGCAGTGACAGTACTTAAATAGCTGAAAAGGTTATGGTCTGAGAGTTTTATATATAATGATTTAACATACAACAGCAAGAATATTGACAACAGTAGGTCCAAAACATCTTTAATGTAGTATGATTAGCCAGTGGTGGTTCTGGAGGATACACTATAATCTATTCTGTGTAGAATCCCCCAAAGCAGGAATATGCATCCACATCAGCCTTGACACTGTGGACTGCCAGGTAAAAAGCCATCTACAAGAACTCTTTAGATCATGCAGTGGGGTTTTAAAAAAGCCTTATTAAGCAGCACACATGCATGTTCAATGCATGTAAGTCCTCATTCAAGCTGGTTGGAAAGGGTCAAGTAAATATGTCCATGGCTATGCAGCTGTTCTGTAACAGTGAGGACCATAATAGTAGACTGGTCTAATGACCAATTTCAACGGGACTTGCTTCTTTAGAGAATATGCAGTCTGCTGTCAAACTGACCATATTGTTGTAAGAGATGATTTTTTTCTGCTATGTGTGTGTGAGAGAGAGTGCTTGCAATGTGGTTGGGTCTGCAGGGTAAGTGCTGCAGGGTAAGAAGAACTGTATGAGGTAACATTCCTCTTCTGTGCACTTACTAAAACTATAGGAGCCCTGACCTCCTTGCATCTGGTCTTGCTTTATTTCGGACAAGATCTAGGTTTTTTCTTAATACAAATATGAATGAAAATTATGATTAAAAATTGAGAGGTTTTTTTGCAGAAGCCAAGAAACATAACAGTAATGCATTTTGCTGTATAAGTGGTTATTGTCATATACAGCAATGTACACTGCTGCCTAAGAGAACATACTTAGAGAGAATTTGAATTTTGATTGCCCGTGTTTTGTGTCATTTTGTAGGAGTACTGGTACAACAGAGAAAGTTGAATACCGTTGCTCTTAATTTGGAGACTGTGAAAAACGAAATCTTTCCAGTCAATGATTCTTATAGTGCAGTGAAACATCCATTAATTTGTTGCTGTGTCAGGATTCTGACACTTCTAGCATGTCTGTAAAGATTGAAGTTTCCTTTACAAAATTCCCAAGACTGTGATGTGTAACAGCTGTTCACAAGTGGCTAAAATTAAATTGACTGTTCAACAAATCTACACTTAGAATTGATTTATAGCTGAAGCTTTTAAAAGCTGATTATGTGAATTCAGAAACCAATTTGGTTGCGGAGGTGTGCGCGGAAAGCTTTTCAAAAAGAACTTCTTGGGCTATAAAACTAGGCATACTTATTTTCATTGAGGGAAGCTCCACTGGAAGGAAGTAAATATTCTTAGAGCAATGATTCCTCCTGCTTTTAGGATCTTGCACTTTTGTTTTTGAGAAGTTTGATCCTTTATAGTAGCCTCATCCTCAGGACTATATTTCTGAGGAGGATGTGATTGGGTTAAAGAGTGGAAAGGAGGAAAGAAATGAAAGAAAGGAGTGTTTAAAGAAGAGGACCTGTGTTTCACAGTTCTTCTCATAGTTTATTTGTGTCTTTCCTCAGTAATTAATCTAGGATCATTATTACCTTTGAGTTTCCAGATGAAATAATTTGTAAGGAAGTTGGTCCCCCTTGTAAGAAGAGGTCGAGGTTCTATTGGGGCTATATTGTTTGGTCTATGGGACTTTGAACAACATACGGAGGACTGCAAAGGGAATAGTGTTATAATACTTATGCTTATATCAAATCTACATGTTGCAGAGATAGAGTGCTGTGTTACTCGCATTTGAACTGAAGGAGTTAGGGACCACTGGAAGCCAATTATCTGTCTTGAGGTGTGAATCTGCAGGCTGTAGATGTTTTTGAGATGAAAGTATTTTTGGGACTAAGAGCTGTTTATTTATTATGATACTTGTTCCAGGGCTGCAGCATGGTGCTGAATGAAAGCAGGTTCTTCATGGAGCTCTAGGCAGACATTGACCAACTGAATGAATAATTGGCCAAAATACTGGTGGAAGGAGATATGTGGGTACAGCCCAGCCTCTCTGGGAAATATTAGCTCACAAAAGAAGTCATGCACTTTGGCAATTCTGGCAAGTTTCTTGGCATATCTAAGACCACTTTGAGATTAGCATGGCAATGAAGCCAGGATACAGATGACTGCAGGTGATTCTGAAGAGGAGTGGTTTGAGGATGCTGGGAGGGAAGCAACTCCAGAAGTTGAGACGGAAGGAAAGACTCTGTTGCTTGATTCCTTCTGAGTGGAGGAATCTGCTGAAGTATGTTCTCCAGTGTTTGCTGTCTGTCCTTGCTCTAAATCATAATTTCCATCAATGTCAACAAATGCTGTTGGCTAGATATCTCTTCTGTATTTAGGATTAGATTTAAGCTTTGTAATCGTTTGTAATAATTTGAGTACCGTGAGTTTATATTTCACTCCTTCAAAATGTTTTGGAAAACTGCTCATTTCCAGAAAGATGCAAAGGCTGCAGAACTTTTCATTAATTCATGAAATACTACTTTAGAAGGCAAGTTTCCCAATTAAACTTGCACCAACAATTTGCTGAACATCGTGGATAGAACATTTTAAAAATTACTTTGACAGCTCAAGGGCACCCAGAATAAAGGACTAGTTATGCATCCCAATTATAGATTTCAGAGATATTATCTTTCATATTTATTCCACTGCTACTTCACTAGCAACCATCTTGTAATTTACCTGGGAAAAAAATCTGCCTCCTTGAGCTCTGATTATAATACATTGTTGTTTGTTTACATGAGACAAATGGCTTGGCTCTTTAAAAAAAGAGAGAGCTAAAAGAGCCTTCCATTTCTCACAACTTGTTGTTTTTATATTCCTACTTTTGATATTATGTGGAATTGGCTAATTTCATTTTAAAGAGGAAAATCAGCATGGGTTTTCTTCTTTGAACCAAAGTTAACACCTGTAGTGACTATCCAGTCAGGGCTGAACAAGAACCTGGCATTCCTTAGTCACTGTAGGTATTAAATATTTTAGTGAAGCATGGGACTCCGCATCGATTACAGGTAATAATGACCCGAGGAGCTGCCCCAGCCCATGGAGAAGGGCACCCGTACAGTGGACAGGACACCCACCCCTTCCCCAGCAAGGGCCTGACTGGCAGCAACAGTGATGCCCACAATGCAGCCATCTATGTTCTGAGCCTCACACCCCCTTCCCATGAATTTTTTTTAAAAAGGAAGATAAAAAGACATGGCACAGCTTGAATCCACAGCTCCCACACCCAAGAACCACATACTAATCCCTGGGCCAAGAAGATGGGTTCAAAGGAGGCATGCCATCAGGCACTAAGCACTCCACTGCAGTCCTGAGATCTCCATGACACAGCCAATGAGACCACGCAGAGACCATTGTACAGACAGGCATGGCTTAGTGGAAAGGCACTGGGACAGCCAAGACCTCTGGTTTGATCCCCGCATGGAGAGGTCAGTTGCAGTAAAAACCCTCAGAACTGGTGTTTTGCCCCCACAAACCACAAAAAAGGGAACAGTATGGTGCAGCTGATGTGCTGCCTTGGAGAGTCATCATTTTGGCCAGGACATTCCACAACACCTTTGTGCTGCAGCCATGGCAGAAGCTCCCTTGCATCCACTATGGCTCCCCTGAACTCCCAAGCTGCATAGCTTACTAGATGCCAGCAGCACTGCGGGGGAGTTTGGAACCCAGAGACTGCTGCCCACCCCCCATACTAGAGCTGCCATACAATCCCTTGGACCACGCACCAGCCTATTTTCTATGTGACCTACACACAACAGCCATCAGACATTGTGTGTGTGTGTGAATAGGGTGGGGACCAATATGTGGAGTCAGTCTTCAAGGTAACCCAAGACCATGCTATGTTTTGCAGCCAGTAGCTCCAGAAGATTCAACAACTGTGATATTGGCTTGGGCATCTCTGGGTCAAAGTGCATCTTCTTGGACATTTGAATGGGCAGCCCACAGATGAAGGGGGAGACTGTGGGGCAGGGAGGGGCATAGATCTAGTCTCATCCACTCACAAACAAGCAAACGATCAGGGACAGAGTTGTAGAACACCCCAGAATTTACTGAACAGCAAATCATGTAGAGTTCTGATGAATTGGGTTTGTGACTCCCGCTGTCCAGTATGGCACCTATGTCTTTGGAAGCTGTTCCCAGAGGCCATGGGGAGACAGGATGAGCTGTCCATAGTACAGTATGCATCTGAGTGAGGCAGTTTTGTTGGTTGGAAGGCTTTTTGAAGCAGCATGCTCCAGGAGCTGGGCATTAATCAATGGCTTAGCAGAGTGGCAGGGACTTCACTGGTCATGCTTCCAGATCTCCCTGTTGAATCACCACTGTAGAGATGCTAAAAAAACCATGTACAGTGATAGTACCAATTCTGTGCGGCCACAGGCATGAGGGGTTCCATTTGCCAGGGAGCCTCTCTGGGGCACATGCTGTAGCCACCCAAATTGCACTTACTGATCCTGTGAGGAAGTGCTCTGTAAAACTGCTGCTGTAATCTGCTGCTGTGTAGGGCTCCAGTCCTTCAAGACAATGGGTCCCATTGGCCAGCTGATCCTTGAGGCATAGTGGGGCAGCTGTCAGGCACCCCAAAATACCTGGGAGGAGAGCGGGCCTGGTGGGAGTTGGGTAATAGACCTATATGGGGCTGCTAAGCATCCCTGCCCACAGGATATCATGTGCACCACTCCCAGATACTCTTCCCTGGGGGTATGCCCCCTTGCATGATATGGGGCATGGTGCTGGCTGGGTGTGATAACATTGCCATCAGTGACCATCCAATTTGTAAGAAGAAGAAGAAGGGAAGAGAAGAGATTGGATTTATATCCCACCCTTCACTTGGAGTCTCAGAGCGGCTTACAAACTCCTTTCCCTCTCCCTCCCCACAACAAACACCCTGTGAGGTAGGTGGGGCTGAGAGAGCTCTTTCCAGAGCTGTCCTTGAGAGAACAGCTGTGACAGAACTATGGCTTGCCCAAGGTTATCCAGCAGCTGCAAGTGGAGGAGTGGGAAATCAAACCCGGTTCTCTCAGATTAGAGTCTGTGCACTTAAACACTACACCAAATTGGCTACAGCAAACAGGTATTTATTTTTTTATTTATTCATTTGTTTATTATTAAATTGGAATTATAGCCCACCTTTCCCTGCACAGTAGGGCTCAGGGCAGGCCGCAACATTTAAAATCAACAGAACAATTAAGTATAATTTATATTAAAATCAGCAATTTAGATTAAATAATTTAGATTAAAACAATCCAGATTAAATAATTACAGTAATTTGGATTAAATAATTTAGATTAAAACCAGCAATTACAACAGTTACACCAGTCACAGTGTTCATTCCTCTCTAGATGGCACAGTAGTAGAGGGCAGTTCAGGAGATGGTCCAAGGTGGAAACTCATCCTTGGATTATGTGCCTGGTGGAACAACTCCATTTTACAGGACCAGCAGAGTGTTCCACCAGATAGTCAGACAGTCTTTGTATGTGTATCTTCTCAGATTGCTCTGGAATCATTTGGCAGGCAAGTTGCTGTAGATTGGTTTTGTTCAAAGATGATGTTAGGGTTGCCAGGGTTGTCACTGTTGCAGCGGGGGGATTTGGGGGGCATTCCAGAGGTGGGCGAAACATTGCATGCTATGCTCCTGATGCAGTGATGTCACCTGGAAGTGACATCATTGTGTTGGGGACATTGTGTGCGACACTCTGGCTTTTGGGCAAAACTCCGTGGGTTTTTTGCCTTCAAAACCATAGAATTTACTCAAAAACCAGAGCATTGCTGTGTGACGTTCCTGGTGCAATGACGACACTAGGAAGTGACATCATTGCATCAGGGAGGTTGCACAATGGTGTCCCTGTTTGGAGGTGGTGTTTCCCCTGTCAGCCAGGTGACCAGTGGTGGTTCAGAGCCCCATAAAGCAGGGGAATCCCTGCTGGGACCTGGGGGCTGGCAACCCTAGACGATGTCCAGAACTTACTTATCTGAACAGGAGCTCAGGTTAGACACTTGCTAACTCCACAGTTCCAGTGTCACATGCTTGTCAAAGCCTTTCACTTTCCTTGACAGTGAGTTCTGTGCAGCTATCAAAGGTTATTACTGCAGCACTAGACTTGAATAGTGAGAGGTTAAGGGAATCAGTAGCAGTACTGAGGAAGCTGATTGTCACATAGTGTCCCATACAAACTGGGCAATCAAGCATTGTGCAAAGTGTGTGGTAATATTGTGAAATGATATAGATGTGGTCAGGGGCGTAGAGTTTTAAACTTACCGGGGGGCGCGGGCTCTTGTGTATGCACGTGCGCGAAGTGCGTGCGCTAGTATGATGTCCCCACTGCTGCTGCCAGAGCCTCCTCCCCTGGCCTGGCCGGCCAGCTGGCCGGCTGGCTCCCCTGAACCCACTGGCTCCCTCCCGGGGCCCCAGCATGATGATGTCTCCTGGAAGTGACATCATCACGCCGGGCATGTTGCTGGGGTGATGCTCTGGCGATCGCCCCGAAACTCTATGGTGCCATAGAGTTTTGGGGAGATTGCTAGAGCATCACCTCGGCAACATGCCTGATGTGACGATGTCACTTCCAGGTGACATCATCACACTGGGATGGCCCCAAGAAGGAGGGAGGGAGGGAACCAGTGGGTTCTGGGGAGGGGGGGCGGCCAGGTGGGTGGCTCTTGTGGCGGCGGTTGGGCGGGCAAGCCTGCCAAACAAGGGAGGTGGGGAGGCACGGCAGCGGGCGGGCAGGCAGCCCATTTCACCAGGGGGGGCTCAGCCCCCCTTGGGAAACTTCAGGGGTGGCCAGAGCCCCCGAGTCCCCCCATAGTTGACGCCTATGGATGTGGTGGTGCTACTGCTGAAGTACATGTCTATTTTCCATAGCAAAGGTTTAGAAAACCTTTGGGTCAGACTTGGGACTGGAGAAAAACATTTCATTACTTTACATAAGATTTTCACCAAGCTTGGGCTGGAAGTATGCAGCGTTATTATAAAGTACCACATGCTAATTGGTGATGATGTTTTAAGCAAGATTAGGACCAAACCATCAGCAATGAGAGCACAGCCTCTTAAGATTTTTGAACAATTTGGTGAGATTGACAGTCTGTCACAGGAAGAAATTTCAAACGTGGAAAAGCATCTGGTCAACATATGGTTCAGAAATGCTGGTGTGGACATGTTTGATGAGCTGAAATGTATTTCATGTACACAAATGACCAGATCCCTGGCTATGCTCTTACCTACTTCAGACTCAATCAGAGAACATATTCAGTGGGAATTTTTAGCTATCAGAGAGTGGCTTACACTGCTCTGTCCTATACATTCAAAGCTGAACCCTGTGAACAAAAGCTGGGAGGAGGTGGACGGGTTTTTGCTACCAGCAAAATGCCTCAGACCCATACCAGAGGCTGTAAAACTTGCCAATCGAATGCATGTAGGTGCAAGAAGGCTATTTTCTGCAAGTGTCAAAAGAACTGTAAAAATGATGCACAGCAAATCACTTTTCATATTAGGACTAACTTCTGTTTAAGAGTAAGAATTTAACCAGTAAGTAAGCATTATAAATATCATATCACATTGACAAACAAGTAGTAGGATTTTGGGAGCGGTGATCAGGAGGGTTGGGCTGAAGTGTCACTAATATGCAGATGATACCCAGCTCTACTTTTCTTTTTCACCAAGTGGGCTGGATGAGGGTGAATAAGCTGAAACTTAATCCTGACAAGATGGAGGATCACTGGGTTAGTAGAAAGGCAGAAGAGGAACTTCAGATTTCTCCTGTCATGGATGGGGTTATACTCCCCTTGAAAAGCTAGGTTCATAGTCTGGGAGTGCTACTCAACACAGTAGTTGTTATGTGGGATTCTGGGTCTGAATTGTTTTTTGGACCTGTCCTACCTTGCAGGTGTATCCTGCAGTAGGTCGTTCCACTGGTTAACAGTACAACCTAAGGGGAACTTGCAGCAGCCTCTGTTGTGGTAAGGGGGCCAGTCCTTACTCACAGGAGAGGGCAGGATCGTGCACTGTTGAAGAAATTCCCACTGACCCTTTCAGCCCAGTAAACATGGAAGCAAATTCACGATTGAAGCACAGTTTTTTGAGCAACAACAGGATAGACAAAGCACTGTGACACACCTCCTGTCTGCCCAAGAGGCAAGGGACCAACTGTCTTCCCCAAGGAGTCACCTCAACCCCTGTGCTGCAACACAGCTATAGAATTGACCTAAATCACAAGACGTAACTTTCCACCCAGCCATCAGCATAGATCGTGAGTAGTGATCCTTTAAATGCATGTGAAGTTCAATAAAGATGATTTAAGTCTTTCAGTTTGGCTCTGCGTTTGCTCACACCTAGAAAGTGCTGAGCTCAGCTGGAGCCGAGTGCCGGACAGGAACAGTGAGAAAGAGATGGGTTCCCCCTCTCCTAGTGGTAAGGATAGACAAAGAAATGGAAAAGCACTATAAAATTCCTATCTTCACGCCTCTGAGCTCAGGAAATTACCCTTAATGAGCCAGTCAGAGGAATGCTTTTGGGACACCTAACTGAGGACTGCAATTCCCAGGGCTAACTGCTCTTAAAGATACACAGCAATTTTACCAAACTATTATTACCTACAGTCAAATGCTGACTGGGGGCAGCACAACTCCTGAGTCTGGGAAACATCTGCCACAGAGAAACGCACACACAGAGAGAAAGCTGGATATGTACGTCCAATGAGTGCTCATTGGTGCCCAGGTTTCTCTCCAGGGTGATTAGTAGCTCCCCCACCAAAGGAGTAGAGGGTTGACAGTGATGACCCTGTGCTGCTCTAAGGCTCTGCCTTTCATGGGGTGTCCAAACCAACCTCCCCACACCTACATCATCCTGAGCATGTGGGTATCTGCATGCCCACTGTGTGTTCCCTGTGTGTTGTGGTTGTTTTGGAGGATGGAACAGAACAGACCCTTGTGAGGACTAATCTGGACTTTTTTTTGGCACTATGTGCTCTCCGGGCTCAGAAATAGATAGGAAAAGGCTCTGAGCTTGGGAAAACCCTACACTGCAGGGTTAGTTTTCTCATCTGTCACAGTCACCTTAGATCAGGGGTGGCCAAAGTGTGGCTCGGGAGCCTCATGCGGCTCTTTCACACATACTGTGTGGCTCCCAACAGGGTAAATGGGGAAGCGAAGGGGAGGCATGCCTCCCCGTTCACGTTCAGTCTTCCATTCCCCAGTCAGTGTTTCTCTCCCTGGGTAAGCCTGAGATGCAGGGAAGGACAGAAAGAAGGCAACTTTAACTTTAAATACATTCTCAAAGCCAGCCCCCCCCCCCCCCCCCCGCCGGCTGGCTTGGAGAAAGCATTGGTCTCTTTAAATCCCTTGTCTAAGCCAAACCAGCCAGCATTTAAAATTAAAGTTGCTTTCTTTCCACCTCTCCCTCCCTCTCTCCCCCTATTTCCTTCCTCCCTCCCTCCCTCCCTCCCTCCCTCCTTTTTTTCAACCTCTCTCTCTTAGACAAATAAATATCATTATCAAACAAATAAATATCATTGGACAAATATATATCATTAGCAATATCTGTTTTTACCCCCTTTTGTTTTTATTTCTGGCAGTCTGATTTAATGTTAATAAAAAGCAAATTTGCATGTTTTCCAATAAAAATGTGTGTATAATATTTGTTCATGTCTTGTGGCTCTCAGACATCTGATCTTTATTCTGTGTGGCTCTTACGTTAAGCGAGTTTGGTCACCCCTGCCCTATGCCCTGTTGTTGGCCCTCCAGAGGAACTGGTTGGCCACTGTGTGAGACAGGATGCTGGACTAGATGGACCATTGGTCTGATCCAGCAGGGCTCTTCTTGTGCTCTTATGTTCTTAACCTGTGGGAGAAGGGTGAAGGCTTGTATGCACTCTGTGTGAGTGAAAAAGGCATGTTACAATCACCCTTTCACTATGTTGATAGATTCTTGGAAAATATTAACTTGATGCAGAGGTTTGTTTTTTTAATATTTTTTTAATTTTCAAAATAAACAAACATAAAATTGGGGCACAACACTTCATATCAATCTTTTCCTCTATTATAGTACCTCATACATTATCTGAATCTATATCATTTTTCCACCTTATGCTATTGTATAAAATTTGCAAATATATGAATATAGAATTTCTTATTTTCTGCTAATATGGACTTTGTCTAAACATTTTATTAAATTCTTTCATTAGATATATAAGGATATGTATCTTACTCCATCAAAAGTGTTGGGGACTCCCTCAGTAGAAATATGGTAGGGTCTACCTCCATCAAAAATCTCAGGAATTCCCTCAGAAATTTTACATCTTTTTTGTGAGTTTCATCTTCTTCTTGATTTTGTGATTTCTCCTCTTAAGTTTTTGGGTCTTAATTCCGTGTTTTTTCATTTCTAAGTGTAGAAATTATCTTCTGGAAGCAACCATCTATGCTCAATCTTGAAAGTAGTTTGTAGTTTCATTTGTTGATTTCTTTAATCTCTCTGAGGTGACAAGTTACTCATTATTTTGGAAATTTCATCAGCAGTGATTCCTTTATGAAGTCTCTGATGCACTTTTGAAGAAATTTTGTTTTTCTTTGTAGGTGTAAACTCCTTTCTGTACATCCTGTCAACTTGATTGTAGGATTCCGCTATATCTTGTGCATAGTTGTTGTTTTTTTTCTCCTCTTTCCATGATGTCTGATCTGTCCCCCTCTTAATTGTAGCCTGTTGCATCAGTATTTGCAGTTCAGTTTCTACAGGATAAAGGGCTTCTTCAACTGCCATTTTTATAGCTGTGACCAATGTATTCTGAAACGTATTCAACAAATCCTTCAAGGAAAACCGTGTGGATTCAGTGTCTATGTTGTTGTTATTCACTCGCACAGTCGAGTTCGACTCTTCATGACCCCATGGATCACATTACACCAGGCCCTCCTGTCTTCTGTCGTGCTCCGGAGTTTGCTTAATTTCATGTTTGTTGCATTGATAACACTGTCTAACCATCTCATCCTTTGTCATCCCCTTCTTCTTTGACCTTCAGTCTTTTCCAACATCAGGGTCTTCTCCAGTGAGTGCTCCCTTCTCATTTGGTGGCCAAAGTATTTGAGCTTCAGCTTCAGTATCTGGCCTTCCAGGGAAGAGTCAGGGTTGACTTTCTTTAGGATTGACTGATTTGATCTCCTTGCACTCCAAGGGACTCTCAAGAGACTTCTCCAGCACCATAATTCAAAAGAATCTATTCTTCAGCACTTGGCCTTCCTTATAGCCCAACTCTTGCAGCCATATATTACTACATATATTACTACAGTGTCTATAAGTACTAGAATATCTGGCCTCTGGCCTCTTTTGCAGTCTATCAGTGTCAGTCATTTTTTCAGAAACGTGTTAAAACAAGAGAATCTCTAAAGATATTTTCCAAGCCAAGTTTTACAAGGACGCCAGTTCTAAAGGGCTTATATCATATATCATATATCAACAACTCTTATAGTCATATTAAAAAACAAAGACAATGCTAACATACACCAAGAATGGTATCAATTGTTTATCTAACAAAGCAATGAGGTCAGAACAAAATTGAGTTTTATAGTTTCAGTAAAGATATACATTATTATTGGAATGTGGTATGTGAAAGCTTCAGAGTAAGATCCAATTTTCTTTTTACCTTTTAGAAAGTAAGTTTTGTTTGTTTTTACCCTTTAGAAAGTAAGTTTTCAGTTCACTAAAGTTTAGAGTCAGATTCTGTACTCCAAAAAGTACCTTCTTAGGCAGAGTCCTTTCTCTTGCTTTCTTTGCCCAGGAGGCTGCTTAAAGAGATGCTTTAAATCCTTTTCCTAGCCATGGTAGAGGGAAGGAGGGGCAAGAGAGAAGTTCTTCACCTCTCCATTCCGTTGTTTTTTAAAACTTTGAAGGGGCTTTGATGATTGATAATAGATTTTCTGATATTGTTGCTTTAAGATGTACACATGGTGTTATACTTCATTGGTGTTATGGATGAGGTCCCAGCTTCTCCCCCCTCTGCTGGGGCAGTCACAACTATGCACAGCCACGTCTAGCATGGGCGTGTCACAGGCTGGGTGCTGGTGGGGCAAGAGGGAGTGAGAGTCCAAGTCCAGGCTGAGGTCAGAAACGAGGGTTAGCGAGCAGGAGCCGAAGCAACAGAGTCCAAATCCAGTCCGAGGTTAGCAACGAGGGTTAGCAAGCAGAGACCCCAGAAACAGTCCAAAGTACAAACCAGGGGCGTAGTCATACAGAGCTGAGGTCAGGGAGCCAAGAGTCAAAGCACATAGCAGGATTCAGGAACACGGGAGAGGTAGGTGCAGAGCGTCATCAAGTTGACTAGTTGCTGACACAAAGAACCAGCATCAGAGGTGGAAGCTAAATACCCCTCAGGTGCCGTTGGTCCTTAGGAACCAGCATGAGCATCCCAGCTCCTGTTATAACTCAGGGCTGAGGGAATGCCAGTTGCGCAGGCGCGGCTCCCTCCACCAGGATGCTAAGTCTTGGCGGAGCTGGTTCCTTAAGCGGACCACCGGTGGAGGCGAATCAGGGGGACTGTCTGCTGAGCATTGCTCATCCACCGCTGTTGCTGGGATGGGTGGCATGAAGACATTAACGAGCTCTGAGGTGGTTTCATCGGGATCAGATGCGAGCTCTGCTGAAGCCGGGAGCTCATCCTTGGCTGCACTCATGACAGGGCGCTCTCAGCCGGCTCCTGCATCAAGGCACATTCAGATCTCCACCTGCTTGCTGCTGCTTGCAGGGGGGTCCAAGTCAAGCCTCTTGCAATGAGTTCCTCTACGGGAAACTCATTGGAGTTCAGGAGCCCCCAAACCCCTCTAAGGAAGCTGGCGATCTGGTCGACCCTTGGGAGAGCTTCCCGATGCGACCATTCTCGTCGCTCCAAAGCCTTGCCTCTCTGACACAGAGGTTTTCTATTCTACTAGTAAGTATGTTTTAACTCTCATCCAAGGTAGGGATGAGAAAAATGAGGCTGAATGAGGGAAGGGGTTAGGGTTAGAATTAACCCTAATTAATTAACCAGAAGAATTAGATGGTGACAGGAGAGAGAAATGAAGGCATACCAGGCTGGTTGATGGGATTAGGAACTTTTCATGATAGGCAAATGTTTGCTTCAGCCTTGTAGCTAAAAAAGCTTGCAGCCATGGAGAGGTTTCTTTAAAAATCACTCCTAAAAAAGAGTGGCAAACAGCACCAACTCTGAAGTGTCTGTCTGCTTGCTCCGCCCTGCCTTGCCTTTGCCCCTAGTGGCTGCATTAAAAGTAAAATAAACTGAAATGTATTTGTGGAATGTAGGATGATTCTGGCTTCACTGGGCTCTCAATCTGACTTGGGCCCTGTGAAATTTGCATCCCTTTCAGCAGTCCTGATGCTCCCTCAGTGATCCTGAGTGCCCCCTCTGTTCATCTCGTGACTACTGAAGTGCAATGCTACACACTCTAAGTGTGCAGAGACCTCTGAGACAGAGTCCCGTGCCATGTGCCCCACCTACTGAACTATGGAGCATCCTGCCTGGAGTTTTATGTAGTGCTGGGGGATGTGTGTCTGTGACTCAGTGCAAGAGAGGAGGTGTGGCTGCCACTGGGAGGAGTTGATTGGTTGCAGCTGTTGTCTGCATCCTGTGCTGTGCTTGGGTTTGTGGGCTGAACTGTGCCTGTGTGTGCGTGCGTGTGGGGTGTGTGTGTGTGTACTTGAACTGTTCCATTGTATGGATGCCTATGGGCTATGTTGTAGTTTTGTATTCCATAAATTTTGTCTTGTTTTGATGTGTGTTCCTAGGCTAAGGCAGAATAGAGTGCTACCTAATTCCTGCCATGCCCCTATCCCCACTGGCCCAGCAGCTCGTGCCAACGTTGCTCTGTGACATCGCCACACCAGCAGCCAGACAGAGTACAGTGCTGCTAGGGCACTCGGTTGGTATATTTTGGCGCCTTGTGTGCTTTCGGCCCGCACCCCTCCAATTGTGCTGCAGGTATACTAGATCATGTGATTCCATGTTAAGGTCTGAGAGACAGCTGACAGCACTGAAGGTTTATATTGTGTTCTAAGCAAAACACTATTGTAAAGCCAGTGATTATATTTACATGTGCGCTTGATGTACTTCTGATATATAGGATATTTTGTAAAATAGTAGTACTTCCTTTCACTCTCTTTCTGTCTTTCTCTTTTTAGGTACTTCAAGAAGTGTAAAAGCATCTCCTGAGAAAGCTGAACTTTTCTCCCAGAAGCTAAAGAATAAACATGAATTCACAATTTTGGTGACACTCAAACAAGCTCGTTTAAATTCAGGAGTTATTTTTTCTTTTCACCACTTTGATCATAGGTGGGTGCTTATTTCTGTATTTCCTGTTTTGGTGGTGTATTGAAATGTGCTTAAAATAAGCCATATATAGGCCCATCATGAATTTAAGTTGTTTTCATAGACAAATCTGCCTGGAGGCAGATTCTGTTGAAACTGATTGAAATTTACTTCTTATATTTATATTTAAGAATGGGAGGAACACTATGACATGATGTATGGCATTATCTGAAAATTGCTGTGGTGCACATGATTGTGGATAATGTAAATGGGTAGAAATCCACAAGCTAAGACTATCAACAGAAAGTGGCACAGCTGTCACTGTTTAAATGTCTCCTACTGCTAAGGGCATAAAAAGGCATTCCACAATTGGCTTGTCATATAATTACGAGCGTCATCCTCATCTAGCATAAAATCAGTCTGTCATTGTTGCCAGTGGACCTATATCAGTTTAGAGCATACGTGTACTTGTCGATGTGTTTCCTAAGGTGTTTTGTGTATGTGTGTGTGTGTGTGTCTTTGAAGGATAGTGAATATTCATTAAGGTTAGTGAAGTGCATCCATAGTAATAAATAGTAGGCTTACAACATAGTAATAAATAGTAGTCTTACAACCCCCCCCCCCAAAAAAACACCCCTCTTTGGGTATAAAAGATTAAAATAGAAGACTTGAGGGCATCTGAGAATGATATTTTCATGATATGACAAGACAATTGCTGTCACAGGTATAAAGGGATATCAAGATAGTTATACAGCTGCTGAAGCAGTCAACAGAAGGCTCTAAAAAGATATTGTAATAACAGTCTTGAAAATATAAGAATTACAGGTCAAACCTGAAAGCCCTGTATTGTAAGCCTCATTGAAACCAATAGGTTTTGTAACCATAAAGCATTGTGATTCTTACATCTGCAGTATTGTGAGGTTAATAACAAATTTTATTTCTTTATGTTGTGATGTAGACCACAGGGAAGTTTATTTCTCCCTGTCCTTTACTGTAGTAGAGTACTTATTTGTATGAAGTATTGTTTTTAAATGAATAAGTTACTGGGGTTGCCAGGGGTCCTGGGGTTCCCAGGTTCCCCCTGGCCACTGGTGGGGGATGGGGGAATAGCCTTGTTTGACTTCTGGTTTGTTATAGGCATAAGAGATTTATGGTAACAACGTTTTGGTGGAAAAGAGCAAGAGTCCAGAAACACCTTAAAGATTTACAAAATTTGTGGCAGGGTATGAGCTTTTGTG
Source organism: Lepidodactylus listeri (assembly GCA_029233225.1). NCBI lineage: Eukaryota > Metazoa > Chordata > Lepidosauria > Squamata > Gekkonidae > Lepidodactylus > Lepidodactylus listeri. Next base: position 71,820,247 of record JARCFY010000008.1, read on the forward strand.
AGTCACTGCTCTCTTCCTCAGGTTTTGGTGGGTTTTCTAGCCCACAAAAGCTAATGCTACAATAAATCTGTTAATGTGTAAGGTGCCATAAGACTACCTTTTGTTTATATTGCATTTTACAACAGTGATATTTCAGCATAGTTACTTCTATTTACGTTTGTAAAACAAGCTGTCATCTAGGTTCATCCACTATCAGTTAAATGTATCAGAGCACTTCCTTGTTCTCTAGGGCTTTGGGACAGATTCACTTTTTGGGAGGCCAGCTGTTGTTTCAAGATATCTGGGTTTGGTGGCTGATTCCAAATTTTCTCTCTGCTGATTTTTCTTTTCTAAAGTTTTTTCGTCTCTTGGCTCTGTAAAGCAGGCAGTCCTGTATTTTCGATTCAGCTTCCACCTTATTCTGGTTATGATGCTGTGTATATGTTCTATTGTTCTTTATCTTCTATCTGTATTCCAGTTAAGTCATTGAATTCCTAAGCAGAGTTAGAAAGGATGTAACTGTTTAGGATTGCACTGTCTCTTGTCTGTAGTCCATGTGGTGATTTAATGGGTATTAGTCCCAATGTTCACCACAAATATAGCGCACCACCTGGTGAGGGCATTTCACCAAGACCTGCTTGATTTCGACAGTTCTCCCCACCTTTTTGAAAGGGGAGGAACTGTATAAATCAGTCTAGATGTGCATATATCTTTGTGTGGAAACACCTTGTTACATTTCTATACTCTCCATCATAGGAATTGTGTCATAATTAAGTCCGCATTATGTTGTACATTAACAACAGCCATGGTAAGTCTGTAGGTACTTTAGACCATGATAACCATGTAAAGATATTAGAAATTATAGTCTCAAGAAAAAATATTGTTTGGTTATCAACAGATGGGAATTTGATAGCAATGATTACTTAATTAACTTTCTACAGGACAAATATCTAAGTTGTGGATAGACTGTATCTATCCTGGCCGAGTTCAGACTGGCAGTTTGGCCCAATATAGGCCCGCTTTGCAAGTGGATTAAGAGAGCCCATTCACACAGCCACAGCTGCCTGGCATTGCCGTGCTGCACTCAACTCATCCTGAAGCGCTTTCATCCTGCTTCAAAAAGGTCCCTGGTGAAACTGGTGTCAAGCTGTCTGGGTGCGTGTTCATCCCGCTTCCTGGCAGTGTGGACGCAAATAAGCTGCACATCAAGCAGTGCTGGTAATGTGAACCTGCTGATCAGGCTGTTGCACCCATGCGCCTATGCGCCCATGCGCCTACACACAGGTCGGCAAAATGGACCAAAACTGTGCGCCACTGCAGCGCCGCCACCAGGGGCCACCCCACAGTGCAAACGCTCCGTTCTGCCTCCTCCCCGGTATGGTCCCACATCAGTCTATGCAGTGTGAACGGAAAGCCTCGCAACAACTCAGCCCAGGTCTTTTTGTCCTGCTTTCCTTGCGCTTCATTTTGCCAGTCTGTCCTCAGCCCCTGAGTATGAATACAACTTCTACTTACTGAAAGCACCTTGACTGGCCAAGTTGTGCTGAACTTTGTAAAAAGTTCTTTTTAAGTAAATAGTATGATGATGTGACTTAAATGAGCCCTTACATATACACAAATTAATGACAATCACATGTCATTCTTCCATTACACTGAGCCAAGAGTGTATTTCTCTCTTTCACAATTTCTTAATTAATCTTCTGATCTTGATGAAGTGAAGGGTTCATGGAATTCTAGTAAATGTTGAGTCCGGTATGCTGAAAAGCCTTTGTGTATGCTTTGCTTAAATAATCAGTACAATAGTGTGGGTAGCAATTCTCAACAGGTTAATGAGTAAATAGAATAATCCCTATGCAAAATGCTTCAGAATCTTCAAGCCTAAGTGATGAACTGCACTTTTATTAAATGCTCTAAACTGGAAGACTGTAAGGCTAATGCAGTTACGTAGTGAATTTATTTGCTTCTGGGCAGAATTCAAAAGTGCTGATTCTTATCTACAAAGCCCTAAATGGCCTGGAACTTAAAGGACAGTCTTCTTCCATAAAAAGTTGCCCAACAGCTTCAGTTGAAAACTGTAATCCTGTTGCATGTTCCCCACCTCTTAAACAGAGCGAGTAAGCACAAGACACAAGTCCTTTTCTACAGTGGTGCCTCAACTGCAAAATTCTCTCCTGTCGTCGGTTTGTCTGATGCCGAGTTTGATGTGATTTAGGTGCCAAGCAATAACTTATTTTCCTCAGGATTTATATTTATGTTGTTTGTTTTCCTCATATTTCATGAGTCTTTCATTTCTGTTTGCCTCTTCCCTCCCTTCTCTGAATATTTGGTTTAATTATTTTCTGGCTTATTGTCTTTTTTTTTGACGTGGTGGGTTTTATTTTGCTGTATTGCTCACAGTTTTGCTTCCTTATTGGCTTTCATGAGCTGCAAATGATCATTTCAAACATACTTTACTTAAAAATATGCAGGAGTATTGAGGCAATTTAAAGACTAAGATTTCAGTGACTAGAACCTGCTTTGCCAGACATCTGACAAAGTGTGCTCTATACCAGGTGCAGGCAACCTTTTGGTTTCATGTGCTTTAAAAATGCAGTGTCTACCTATGAAAGTTTTGATGTACTGCAAAACAGAAATGAGGATGGAGGTTGTAGTTGGCCGGACATGCTTAGAGCCAGCCAAGAGCCTAGTGATTCCGCCAGCATCTAAGGGGTTCATCTTGGACGGCTGCAGTGCTGCCAGTGACTCAATTGCTTGGGCCATAAGTGCCAAGCAAAATGGTCTTGGTGTGCCTCTGTCAGCTGGTGTGTGACTCAGGGCAGCTCTGGTCTATGAAAGCTTTACCGCTCCAGTAATGTGCTGTTTTTTTTGGCTGGGAAGTGGGAACTGCTGGGCAGAAGGGAAAAACTTCTAAGATTCATTTTGGGAAATGTATTTGCCATTCTTAAAACATTTGATCACTCATGACACCATGAGTGGTGGAAATGTTTTAAAGCAGTTTAAAAGATGCTTACTTTGTATTTCTTTTAAGCTCTTCATGAAATCCGAAATGACCTCAAGCATTTGTTTTATATCAGTTCATTAAACTGACTTGATGTCCTACCGTATCTGCCTGTTTTCTTCTGAAGGCTATGCTTTTCTTAATTCAAAACACTTGGCAACGCACAAAATGAGTTTTGGCAATAGGATGTTAATAATTCCAGACAATAAAAGTTCACATGAGTAAACACTTTACTACTAACAAGTTATATATCTACTGACTTCCAAAGTGCACAATGTTTAATAGATTAATAAGAATTTTTCAGTGCAGTAAAAACTTGTGAGTTTTCATTAGAAATGTGAGTTTCCAAGCTTCATTTTAGAAATGAAGTTTTTAGGTCTCATATTTGGAAATAAAATTTAAAAGTTCTTAACAGTTAGGTTAAGCCTTAGCCACTGAAACTCACCATCTTGATCTTTCTTTTGGCAAATTATTTTTGCACATTTGGTTAAATCGAAGTTCACAATAAACAGCTATGAGGCAGACCTTTCCTTGGTAACTTCCATGGTATACTTTGCCCTTGCATATTTGGCTGGATGAGTGAGGGCTCCAGCTCTGTGTTTGTGTCCTGAGCTGGAGTACCTGTAAGCATTCTGAGCAGAGCAGTGTTCACTATTTTTTTCTGTAACAATGTTAGTTCTCCTCCTTGGCTGTTTATGCAAAGGGTTGTCATCTATGAAAGTTTCCTGAAAGTATGCCTGATCTGAGACCAGGGAGATGCATGTTCATCCCCAGCATATGCGAGATTAATATCCTGGCTGTGATTGTTTGCAGGCTTGGTAACCTGTACTGCATTGTGGCTATGAGGCACAGATTGATTGAAGTGGCAGTTTTTATTTATTTTAATTTTATTTTTAACCTGCCCTACCCCACAAGCGGGCTCACGGTGGGTTACGACATACAAGATACTGGACAAAAAGTCAATCTTATTGAGTTCTAAGTCCGGGTTGCTACCTATGCCAATGTTTTCAGCAGTGTAACATGGCACCAGGGAGTGGGGCACGGGGTAAAAAGATGGGAAGAGTAATCCTGAACTGTGCCTGCATTGCAGCAGCCAGCCACTGTGCAACCTTGGCGCCACTAGTCAGCTCCCTAAGGGCGATGTCACACTGCAGTGGGGGGGGGGGGAGGGAGTGCAGCTGGTTGCTTGCAAGGCTGGGTCCATGGCAATTCCATTGCTGCATGGTCTTGTGGTGTACTGCCAAGGCAGGGGCGGCAGGAGAGGAGGGGCACTTTGGATGAACAGGAGTGGCCAGATGCCATTACACGTGACAGTTGGAGGTGGGGAAGTGCAGCTTGGGAGAGCCCCATTCTCCCCTCCCACCCTGCCCCTGGCAGAGAACCCTGCTGATGACAGGTGCGTGGTCACCATCATGTGTTTGCCCTGCATGCCAGCATGTTCCATGGGTAAGCCCCCACCATGAATACTTTGAGTCTGCCTGCTGCAGGGGTCCCTCTACTACTGACTCAGGGAACCCCCGTGACCCAGTTTCCCCCCAGTGCTATTTGCACAGATGCCTTCCCTCCTGGGTGCCAGAGAAGCTCCTTCCTGGAGCAGACACACAGTTAGGAGCCTCATCTATGCACTCATTCTATTAGTGATCCCTCCTCCCAGTAGGTTGCATCATTCGTCCCTTCTCTGGTCCATGCTCACAACCAATGCTCCCTCTAAGCTGTGGAGTCTTGCGAGCAAAAATTCTTGTGAGCTACTAGTTTTGTCTAGAGAACATGCTGGTCTTAGCGAATACCCTCTTTCAGCAACCTAAGAGGCGACCGAAATCAGATTGATTATATCATTTGCAGTCAAAGATGGAGAGGCTCAGTAAAAACAAGACCTGGAGCTAACTGTGGCTCAGATCATGAGTTACTCATTGAAAAATTCAGGCTTAAACTGAAGAAAGTTGGGCCACTCAGGTTTGACCTAGATCACATCCGTGATGAATATACAGTGGAGATGAAGAATAGGTTTAAGGGACTAGATTTGGTACACAGAATGCCTGAAGAACTGTGGATGGAGGTTCATGACATTGTACAGAAGGCAGCAATCAGCACCATCCCAAAGAAAAGGAAATGCAAGAAAGCAAAGTGGCTGTCTGATGAGGCTTTACAAATAGCAGAGGAAAGAAGGAAAGTGAAAGGCAAAGGTGAAAAGGAAAGATTTACCCAACTGAATGCAGATTTCCAGAGAACAGCAAGGAGAGATAAAGAGGCTTTCTTGAATGAACAATGCAAATTAATAGAGGAAAGCAACAGAATGGGAAGGACTAGAGATCTCTTCAAGAAAATTGGAGAAATCAAGAGAAAGTTCTGTGCAAAGCTGGCCATGATAAAGGACAAAAACAGTAGGGTCCTAACAGAAGCAGAAGAGATTAGGAAGAGATGGCAAGAATACACAGAAGAACTATACAAGAAGGACTTCAGTGTCCTTGACAACCATGACGGTGTGATCATTGACCACGGTGTGATCACGGGCTGGAGAGACAGGCACAGATCAGGAGTCTCAGTGCATGGATGATATGATGGTGTAGGGGGGAAGGGTTCAAATTTGTTAGGCACTGAGATGCTTTTTGGAACAAGAAGGAGCTGTACAAGAGAGATGGTCTCCACTTGTCCCAAGAAGGAACCAGGCTGCTGGTGCTTAAAATCAAAAAGGTGGCAGAGCAGTTTTTAAACTGAATATTGGGGGAAAGCCAACAGGAGATGAAAAATCTCTGGTTCGGGATGGTTCATTTCAAAGAGATGAAGGGGTAGCTGTTACTTTCCTACAAGGAAATGGATTAGAATTGTCCACTGAGACTGTGGCTAATGATAGGGACTGCCTGGCAAGGTCTCGAGGCACCAAGAGGAAGGTTGTGGGCTTAACATGTATGGGAAACTATAGATGTTTATATACCAATGCTAGAAGTGTCCGAGGTAAAATTGGGGAGTAGGAATGCTTGGTGTTGGGGAAAAACATAGACATTGTGGGTATTTCAGCAACTTGGTGGGATGAGGAAAATCAGTGGGATACGGTGATTCCTGGTTATAAATTATGTCGGAAGGATGGGGGGAGTTGAAGGTGGGGTGGCTCCATATGTCAGAGAGGGTATACAGTAAGACTGAGAGGGTAGGTGAATTGGATTCGCTTCTGGAAATGCTGTGGGTTGAATTAGTGGGGCCAAAAGGAAGCTTAACATTGGAAGTTTGTTATCTCCCACCAGATCAAAAGATAGAGGTGGATTATAAAATGATGAGTGAATAAAGATAGCTGCTAGATGAAATAAAGGTGACTTTAACTACCCACACATTGGTTGGGTCAATATGTGCTCAAGTCGGGAAAAAGAGATTGAGTTTCTAGACACTCTCAATGACTGTGCTATAGAGCAGATGGGCACGGAACCTACAAGGGGAGAAGTGATCCTGGATTTGGTCCTAAATAACACCCAAGACCTGGTGAGAAATGTTAAAGTGATTACACCGCTTGGGAACGGTGACCATAATGTTATTGAGTTCAACATTTGTATAAATAGGGAGTTGCCCCAAAAGACTGACACAAACACTTTTAACTTTAAAAGGGGTAACTTCTGTGATATGAGGGGACATGTGAGGAGAGAACTGAAAGGAAAAGTAGAAAGGATCAAAACCATTGGGGAAGCTTGGAGACTATTTAAAATTATAATCCTAAAGGCTCAGAGAAATATATACCGCGGGTTAGGAAAGGCACAAACAGGTATAGCAAAAAGCCTGCATGGTTAATGAACAAAGTAATGGAAGCTGTAAAAGGTAAGAAGGATTCCTTTAAGCAGTGGAAAGCTAGTCTCAGTGAGGCTGATAAAAAGGAACACAGGCTGTGGCAAATAAAATGCAAGTCTGTGGTCAGGCAGGCAAAAAGGGAATATGAAAAGCATATTTCAAGAAACATAAAGACCAACAATAAAACTTTCTTCAAATACAGTAGAAGTAGGAAACCAGCCAGGGAAGCAGTGGGGCCCTTGGATGACCAAGGGGTAAAAGGTGTACTGAAGGGTGATAGGGAAATGGCTGAGAAGCTGAATGCATTTTTTTGCCTCTGTCTTCACTGTGGAAGATGAGAAGTGCTTGCCCACTCCAGAACCACTGATTTCAGGAGGGGTGTTGAAAGACCTGACTCAGATTGAGGTGACAAGAGAGGAGGTCCTACGACTGATAGATAACTTAAAAACAAATAAATCACCGGCATACATCTGAGAGTTCTGAAAGAACTCAAATGTGAACTTGTGATTCTCCGGATAAAAATATGTAATCTTTCCTTAAAATCTGCCTCCATTCCTGAGGACTGGAAGGTAGCAAATGTCACTCCCATCTTTAAAAAGGGTTCCAGAGGAGATCTGGGAAATTACAGGCCAGTCAGTCTGATGTCGATACCAGGTAAGTTGGTGGAAACTGTTATTAAGGAAAAAATTAGTAGGCACATTGGTGAACAAAATTTACTGAAGAAGACTCAGTATGGGTTCTGTAAGGGAAGATCTTGTCTCACTAAACTGTTGGTGTTCTTTGAGGGAGTAAACAAACATGTGGACAAGGGGGACCCAATAGATGTTGTTTACCTTGACTTCCAAGGCCCCCAACCACAGACACACCCTGTACTCTGCCAAGTCTCATGGAAAACTTTCCAGGGAAGCTTTCCCATGACGCTGCATGGGGGCGGCTTGCATAACCCACACATGAACTCAGTGCTGGGCTTGAGTGCAGGAGATGCTGTCATGGCACCTCACCTCAGGCGAGGGGAGAGGGGAACAGGTTTGGGGTGCTTGTCCATGCTTACCTGTCAGTGTGTAGGTGCCTCTGGGAGCTGAGCCTCCAAAGGTGGGGTACCAGTTAGGGTTCTGAAATGGGAGAGGTCAGCCACAGAGTACAGACTTTGCTTTCCTCCTTGGGTGTCAGCACCAAATGTTTGCCCTGAAGTGCTAAAATGCCATCTCTGTGCATCCCCAGCACCAAAGTGCCTCACCCCTCGTAAGTCTGCACAGCAGGGAGCTCCAAGACAGAGTCCTGTGCCTTGTGCCCTAACTACTGAGCTATAAGAGGTTCTTGTGGAAGTTTTTGTAGGATGGAGGGGGCCATGATTGGGTGCTGGGGAGTGGATTTGGCTGCCCCAGGGAGAGAGACACTTGTCCAAGGCTGTAGTCAGCATCCTGAGCTCCTCCAAGGCTAATGGGCAGGGATGCAGTAGCAGGGGAAGACTTTATTTTTGCAAACCATGGGTGCCTATGGACTGTGCCATGTTTTTCGTTGGTGTAACTTTCTGCTTCTGGCAGGGGACATTCCCAGGCTGGAAGGGCTCAGGGTGCTGACTAACTCCAGCCATGCCCCCAACACCAGCCCCAACCACGCTGGACCACGGGCCTACAACTCAGTTGTACCACTGGCTGTCCGCCACGCCCCACCGCTGGCACCCGTGAGCAATGGGGTGCTGCAGTGGCCCTGCAATGTTGTAAGTACCAGTTACACTGATGTAACTGGAGTTACCCTGATGTAACTGAGGCTTATGCCTCATAAGGGTAAGTTGGCTCCCAGAGTGCTCCTCCCCCTCAGGATTGTGCTGTTAGGACACTGACAAAGCACTGCTTTGGTCCTGGCATGCTGTTGGTGCCACCTATTTCTAGCTTCTACATCAGTAGAACTGACTCTATACCAGCACAGTGCCATGGGGGTGCTATGTAAAATGGTATAGGATTAAGCATTTTACAGACTAGCTTTCTGTAAGTCACACCTGATATATGACAGCTTCCTAATGATTGGAAAGAAGCACAGCCCGAGCAGTGACCCACACATAAATTTAACCAGTAGGTTCCTTTCGGGGCATTTCATGTCTGTTTCTGGAGTTACTTGAGTCACACATGATGTAGCAGTGTCAGCAGAATTACCTGCCAGAAGCTGAGGAGAATTAGAAGGTGACAATGCTGGAGCAGTGAATAATGAAACAAAATATTGGGCAGTTCTTCTGTGGATTGGAATATTCATCTCATTCTTTCCAGCATGACTACAGTAGAATTTGTAGGACTCCAACTAAGGTAACCTATGCAATGGCTGCAGCTATATACCTTATGTGTGCTTCAAGATTATTGTAAATTGACAGTAAGTTTTAATCTATAAAATATAAAATGGGTAAGATCACTCAAGTCGGCGTAAAATAAGAATGATGACTGGTGAACAATTAGACTATCTAAGGGATGAGGTAATTTTGTAGGAACATATATTGAGTACTTCAGTGTCATTAAAATATCAAAAAAATATATAGCTTGATTCTCATTCCACAATGCCATGATGATCTGCTATTATGGTGAGACATACTTCTCCATTTATGCAGGTTTTAATTTATTCCTTCCAGAATCCCACCAACCATCTTTTTTGTTTCAAAGGAGAATTGTCAGTTTGTGATAAAATATTTCAGTGTACATGATATGCTTGGTCTTTTAAAAAGTTAAACAAATATATGACTTTTTACTTTCTGAGATAGCTCATAGGATGGTTCCACTTCAGGGATATAGTTCTAGTCCACTTGAATTTTATGATTTCCTTTTCATCATGCATTTTCTGTTGTAATCTGAACTCTGTGTCATCTTTGGTCTGATCCTGTCTAATTTGTCTTGATCAGGAAGAACTTTGTCATTAATATGAAGGGAGTGCTACCTCTTAGGGCTGCATAGAGAGACTGACCCTTGGTTCTGCTAAATGGTTATTATAACAAGTATGATAGCTGTGAACACAAATGAGCAGTTGTACCAGTTAACACCCCATCCCTCAAACCATATTCTTCCCTTCTATCAAAGCGGTGTAGTAGTTTAATTGCTATTTAGTATGCTGAGAAGAGCTTTTAAGCAGTTAATTTCTTGTGCATTCCTCCTTATAGATGTTTCACTATGAGATTGTATGAAAGGAACCTAATTTGTGGTACATGATCTTGTAATGTCACATATTTTCTGTTAAGGCTCAGCCTTGTGAATACTTTTTATTATTGTTTATCATGATAATTAGAAAAGTGGAAAAGCTGTGATGAGGTCTCTGGTTTGTATTATATCTAACCTTGCTTATTTAGTTAGGAATGACCTTATATCCTTTTAAGCTTGTGTGATGTAGGAAGTGATTAAACTGAATTATGTTCTGTCACTATTTTCTATTTTGTTAGCAGCCAAATCTTCAATTAGCTTACACTACTTGCCAATGCAAAAATGATTTTTGGGGCCACAAACAAGTGAATTATTATAGATATAAATTTTTATTGCTGACTTCAGTTAACTGCTTTGTTAATATAGAGACTAGAGTGCTTTGAGACACCTTGAAGCTGGAGAGTATAATTTGCTAGGCTAGCAGATAAAACAAACAAACAAAAAACAAACACTGGTTTTTGCCCTGTAGACAGGAATATTTTCATTGTGGAAAAGGAACTGCAGAGAAAAGTGAAATACAATGAATATCTGTTTTGCAGAGCACAATTGCATATTTCAGAGAATCACATTTTGGCAGTGATTGGGACCCTGTTCATTCTGAACTGGAAGGAAGAGATGACATAACTTTTGGCAATGTCTGTATTACCCTAAGCAATGCTGAACTCATAGTGGGAGAGCAGAGCTTTCTCCAAATCAAAATCTAAGTTTGTGTAATGCTGAATATATGCCATTTTTTCCAGTTCTCCTTATAAACAAGGATGCATTATGCTTTCTCACTGTAAAAGTATTTCATGATTTGCTGTTTCATTTCTGGTGCAGGTACTTGGAACTAGAAAGCAGTGGTCATAGAAATGAAATCAGATTGCACTATCGGTCAGGAAGCCATCGGTCACACACAGAAGTGTTTCCTTACATTTTGGCAGATGACAAGTGGCACCGGCTGTCCTTAGCAATCAGTGCATCACACTTGATTTTGCATGTGGACTGCAATAAGTAAGTATAGAGCTGAATTTCGGATTATGGAACTGCAGTGTTTTGGAGCCTGAGTGAAAAAGCAGTAAATCAGTTTTATTTTTTGTTTCTGCATTATCTCTTTTTCTTTTTGAAACAGAATTTATGAGAGAGTGGTGGAAAAACCCTATATGGCATTGCCAGTTGGCACAGCCTTTTGGCTGGGACAAAGGAACAGTGCACATGGTTACTTTAAGGTATGTTTTCCTCAAGAAGAGAGTTAAGGAGGATTTTAAAATGTAGGCAAAAACTACCTTTTATTGAAAGCATTGTATATAGAAGATAGAAGATATCTCAAATGAATGTAAATGTTGGATGCTGAGCTCTGGTGTTACTTTCCCGTACATTTCTTCAATGGATATATTGTTGAATTATGTTTTAGGACTACTACATTGAGTCAAGAGGTATGCCTGCTGTTCTTTGCATGTTTTTGTAGCTTTATAGCTTAAAACTGTGCTTGAAGTCTGTGGTACTTCGGATTCTAGGCCTTGTAACTTAAAATGTATTGGCTCTCTGAAGAAGTAACATCATGATTCTAAGTATGCCCCACATTAAAATGCAAATCATTTCTTTGGTTAGAAAAACAGCATGGTGGTATCTGTGTATGCTAATCATCTGCATATTGATAGGTCTGTATCAGTTCTTTTGACACCTAAAGTCAGTATTATGTTTTTGGCAAGATGACCAGTACAGAACAGAAAGTTAAAAGGAATAGGTCAATTTAGAAAACCATGTTTACAAAAAAAGTTATATTTTTATCTCTGTTATACGAAAAATATTTATGCAAAGCTGTTGAGATATGAAAGAATCACATAAATTGGCACAGGAAGAATTGGTGCTTACATTTGGGCCAGCAAATTTTTACCTCTCTGTGCCAGGAAGCAATTTTCTTGACTTGTGTTTATTCGGTTACCGTAGGCAACGTGGTATCCATAAAATTATTTGCATGTGGAAAATAAGCTGTTCTTATTTCAGTGCCAAGTATCCATGACCCTGTTAACGGATCAAAGCTGAATTAAAAAATACAGAAAATGCCGGAGGTGGGTGGTAGATTGCGGATTTCCTGGCTATTGATGTCATGGCAGTTATCCCATTAAAACAGTTGCACAGCTTGAAATCTTTCTTGCTCCTAGGAAAAGAAGTGATGGCAGTAGGCCCAGCAGTGTATTTTATCAGCTATATCTGATACATCATTGTGGCCCTTCCTATAGGGCTGAGATCTTGCACGATTATTACTGCTTTTGTAGCTTCTAGGACCGACTGCAATAACAAACTGTACATGGATATACTTTGAATATAGTTCTGTAACTTCTGGTACAAATGCTGCATCTTGTTTTCTGTATAATATAGGGAAGTAGGTGGCAATTTCAGGGCAATTCTTACTTATTGGCTGGCTTCCAGGTCCATTTCATGGTTTTAGTTTGGACCCATAAAGCCCTTCATGGCCAGGAGGCTACCTGTTCCACAAATCTACTACTAAAGGCATCATAAATCTTCTACTAAAGTCACCAGTACTAATTATAAGCACAAACACAGATCCTGCTTCCATAGTAACCTGTTGCGGATAAAAACGAACATATTCAGTTGGCATATTTGAAGTCTTTATAAACCTTCTGTTACATTAATCTCTATAAATGTCATTCTCAGAATTATTAGTCACTCTTTCAAAACTTGGACATATTATATTCACTCGTCTTATAAATTACCTGCCCATATACATACCTCAACTTCTCCAGGTGGGAAACACAGAATTGATTACCCATTGTAATCACAGGACAGATGCCTGAGTGCCAAGAAAGCAATAAACTCTCCTCTCCAGTTATATTCCTGAGGGCAAATAACTAGGGCAGAACAGTGACATTTTAAGGTTGTCTTTTATTTCTTTCTGTATAGCTTTGTTTTGTTTTTCAATTTTCTAGCACACTCTAGTGGCCAGAGATGAAAGATTTAAAAGTTACAAATTAAGAAAAATTTACAATAGTATGGGAAAGACAGCGTGGAGATGTAACACCCCCTTCTCCCTCTGTAAACAGTGGCCTTGATATAAGACACTGGAAAACTAGATTTTTCTTTGCACACGCTTAGAAAGATGCCCCTCCCTTGTATTTCTGCAGTCTAGGTCATGGGATTGATTCTTTCCCTAATATTTGTAGGAAGGATCATGCATTGTGCTTGTATCATAGAATCTCAGATGAACTTTTGTGAGCTTATATTGTTTATTGGACTAGGCTATGCATTAGGGAAGCTTATTTGCCTGCAATAGTGCTACATTAATAATTCAGAACTAATTCAGGGTCTGATATAACCCTGACCCAAAGCTACTACATTCAAAATCTCCAGGAAAATTACATGTTTTACATGACTGTATCGATTGAACTTGTGGGTATTTTTAGGGATAGTTTTTGACTGAAGGGCCTCCTAGAAATTGCCAAGAAATCAGAAAGGTGATGGGTGTGGACTACATTTGGTATATATTTCCCCAAAGTTCTAGTTTGTTTACCTGGGGAACATTTAGATAGCTGGGACATAATTGTAGTTCTCAAGTATAGTTGTTCTTTGTAAGGCTGCGGAAACTGTACCGCTTCCTGGAAATGGGCATCTGTCAATTCTTCATGACTTCCTAGTTTGTTAAGGAAGAGCACAGCTCACCAACTCTGGATTCACCACTCTTGGAATACAATGCTAAAACCAGCGACAAATACACATAGAGGCTGGTTTGCATAACCATGTTATGCATTTTTTTCAGTTCATCCTGACTTCTCATGTTGGTTAAAAAATCATTTGTATATGTAAACAAAATAAGTATTTGTGTGAAATAGGCCTTCAGACCTGTTTCAGTGCAACATGTGTGCATACGTGCATGTGTGTGTGCACAAATGACCATATGAGTATACAAACAGCTGTGTCACACTTTTTAACATTCTATTGTATGGATATACCCAGCTGTCTCTGTGTAAAATCTGTCAGTTTCTCACACTACTTTATGCTCCTGCTTCATAGAACTGAATGCTTGGGTTTTTATATTTTGTCTCAGTAAAACAATGAATTTACACAATTACACAATGAATTTACACACATTTAAAACATTTGATGCATTTTGCTGAAATAGAGGTAGTAGCAGGTTTGACTCTAGCATGTCCTCAGAAATCATTATATAGTGGGGGGGGGGGCTTTGAATTGTGATCATTCACTTCTAGAAAAATGAACTATTTTTATTTGTGTGGTTTAAATGGAAAAGTGGTATACATTATTTTAAAAATTCAAATAGCCATCTCTAACTTCTTTTAATAAAACTTAAAGACAACAAGATCCTTTAAGAACGGATGAAAATTCAAATATACCCTTTTTAACGAGAAGAAAAGGCTTAAATGATGAAACACAAGGGGATAGACAGCAAAAAGAAATGGGCTAATGAGACTCTGGGCTAGACCAAATACATACAATCTGTACTATTTTAATGAGTTTTAAGCTTTTATGCAAATACAAAATGTAATATATGAATGGAGCATGGATGCAGTCTTGACTATGTCTGTTTGTTGCACAAGGCTTTGCAGCAGATTTGTATGGAGAGCTGCCAGGGAGGATCTATTCTGGGACTGGCTCTTGATGATCTGGTACTAAAGCAATCATGGAAATTATCCCACAATCCCCCCCCCTCAAATGAATGGAAGTTGTGCAGTAAGCACATCTGTGGATTTGTGCGCTGATATTTTTATTTTAAATATGTGCCTCAAAATTCAATGAAACTGCAAATTATTTTAAAATTGCTTTTAAAGGTCATTGGAAACTTTTTTTTATTTAGTCACCAAAGAAAAGTAGTAGTGAATTCACAGAAAACTAGTCTCTTGCTGCTTAATTATGCCTTGACATTTAATCCTAAATCTTCTAAAAAATGGTTGAATGCATGTGTATGTCATGTCAGTGTGTACATGTATAGCTAGCTTCCTTCCCTGTTCTGCTATTGCTATGGTGAATGAAAGCAAGCAATAATGATTTCATGGAAACTGTTGGGATTGTGTAGCTGGTTGGTGAATGAGAGGGTTTTACATGCAAAGACTTGCTTTAAAATGTTATACCAGTAGGCTAAAAATAATATAACCTTTCTTTCCCTGCTTGTACACAGGGCATAATGCAAGATGTGCAATTACTTGTCATGCCTCAAGGATTTATTTCTCAGTGCCCAGATCTTAATCGCAGTAAGTCTGCTAGTTCTTATACGATAAAATATGTTGTAATGCTTCTTATTTAATTTTTTCCCAGCAAGATTTCTCTTAAAGTGTATTGATTATTAGGTAACTCTTGAATAGACTGAGCCTCTGTCCAGTACAGTCTGACAAATGAAGCATTTGTGATTTCAGCATGCCCAACCTGTAATGATTTCCATGGACTTGTGCAGAAAATAATGGAGCTGCAGGATATTTTAGCCAAAACCTCTGCCAAGGTAATGAGCCCGTTCGCGGGGAGGGCGGGGTAAAAATATGAAATAATAAATAAATAAATAAATAATAATGCCTTTCTGAAAAGTTTTAGGGGTAGACTGTAGGGCTTCACAAGCTCTGATAAGCTATTTTATGATTAGTTTTCTGTATGTGTATTTATTCTTGTGGAACACTTCCCTTAACATTTGTGTTTTTTCTCCTACTGGAAAAATTTAATAAAAATCCTTGAGCAAGAAGTGGTTCATAAATATTCACAATCTGCTCTCTATGAAAATGATTCATTGATTTGAATAAAATAATTTAGATATTTAGGGACTCCAATTTATTGGTTGAAGGCTTGTCCAAAGAGCACATATTTATACAAGAAAAATGAAAAACTATCTTATCAACCCATAACTTTCTTTGGGAGGGTTGGCACAGTGGTTTAGTACCTGTGTTGTCTGCCAAAATTCTGATGTTCAGCCCTTGGCATCTCTGGTTGAAAGCCTCAGTCTCAGACCAGAGACCCTGGAGAACCATTGCTGGTCAGAGTTTTCAGTACTGACCTTGATAGTTCTGACTAGCTTAAAGCAAACTTCCTGTGTTATCTTCTGCTGGGAAAATGCATTAAATCCCATGTGCACTGGCTTAATAGAAAGTAACATATTGATTCTGTTTGGTGTTATTAGTTAACAGAAAGAAGGCTGTCATGACTCTTCCTAAGTAATATGTTTTAGCATTGCCAGGAAGGAAAAACATATCAATTTTAATCAATGGAACAAAACTTAAAAACTACATTCAAAATTAAATGTTTTTGAATATAGTCTTTGCTCTATAAATTTAATGAAATGACACTCAATCTTTCTCCCCTGGCCCGGATTACCATTACTGAATGTGTGCAAGTGGTGTTGTGAGCTAGGATCAGACTTGAGATTCTGTGGGTAAGGTGCCCACTTTGCTGCCTAACAGAGTTCCTGGCTGAGCTCAAGATGATATTCTGAAGCTTTGGGTGCGTTCACACTGGCAGCTTTAAGCCGGCTGCAGCCGGCTCAAATCTGCCATGTCTACACCTCAGCATCTGTCTCCCGTCCCCAAGCGTCGCTTACCGGCTCAAGAAGCGTTGAGAAGTGTCTGAAATCTGAGACCAGCTCCCTTGCTGGTCTCAGCTGTCCTCTTCCGGCCCCTGTCGCTTTCTTCTGCTGTGTAAACAGGGAGCCGTCCCTGATCGACTCCTGAGCAACCTCCCCCCTCCCCCGCGGAAGCCTCTGGCTTCCGCTTTGCGTCCACCATTTTTTTTTTAAGTTTAGCGATGAGCACATGAGCGCCCATACAAATTTACATTTTAAAGACAGATGTGGAAATGGAGGCTAGTTCTACTGTGCACATGCTTTTGTGGTCACGATTAGGCTATTTTTGGGTCGCCAAGTCTCAGCGTTTTCAAGTTTTCAAAGGGGTGGCTAGATTACAAGTTTATAAAAGTAACGAAGGGAGCATGCGCGAAAAATCACACTCATGGCCGCCTGTATGAGTGCATGAGCGCATGAAAAAGCGGCGAAAAAAATAAAAAAAAGAATAAGAAACCGCTCCCCCCCCCACATTAGTGTGAACGTGCGGGAGACGCTTGCAGGCGACGCGAGGAGAGGGTAGTGTGATCGCGATTTTGCAGAAGCGGCCGTTTGCAGCCAGCTCTAGCCGGCTACAGCACTCCAGTGTGAACACAGCCTTTGTGTTGGAACCCTCCCCTCACCATGGTCCTGAAAGATTTCAACAGCCACACTGAGGCCCCTACCACATGTAACTTAGAATTTCATAACCACTATGGCAACTATGGGCTTCTCCCTATATGACTATAGCCCCAGAGCACACCTTTGTAAATATGAGGACTACCATGTTTTATTTCTGGTCTGTCTTAAAAAAACCTTTGTGTTCTAATTATTGTTTTGAGAGAGATCTAATTATTTATGTACTCCCTTGTTTCTATTAAGAAACTTTGCTGGTTTTGATATTTTCAAATGAAGAATAGCTGTTTTTTCTCTTCTTTCTCCCAGTAGCCTTGGTGGATTTTGAAATCTTTACAGTAGCTTGCCAGTGTACATAAAAGGATTTCAGACAGCCTATCTATTCCGTTTCAGGAACTGGTTACTAACAGGGTTTTTTCCTGTCATTTCAGACAGACCCGTTTTAGTAACTGGCTGTTAATGGAATATATTTACCTGTTCATACAATGCCGGTTGTTTCCCATTTGGGAAGTGTGTCTGAGGCGTTGTTGACAAAAACTGCTTCCCTCAGGTCTTCAATCCCTTCTTCCAGATCTGAATCTCTACAGTGGGCTGTGTAAAATGCCCCATAGTGCTTCCTCCAGTGATGGGTTTTTCACATCCTTCTCCCCCAGCGTGCAATCTCTCCTTTTTAAAAAAAATGTTCCATTGGGAGCGCTATAAAGCTATAACAGGACATCAAATCAGTGTGTGGAGATTGTGCCTGTGGAGGAAAATGGCGAGAAAAGAAAGTGGCACAGTTTGAAATGGACACAGGGCTTCAGAGACGGCTTCTTATGGGAAGCAAAATGCTGTGTGCAACAGCAGATACTGTTGAAGTCACCAGTTGTTGCAGCACTGTCTCCTTTGGCTGCTTCCTTGATTGTTTTGCTCCACCTCTGTTTTCTTGAACCTGAAAATATTGATACACAGATTAGAACAGCTAAAATTCTTCCAGGAATGAATTTGTTAAGCCCCAGAAACTAACATATTGAACACATAATTAAAACCATCTGTAAGTCTTCAGCAGTACCATGCAGTGCTTCAAAACTGGTTGCTCATGTGAATCTCTAGCTGTCTTTTCAACAGCAGCATTTCTTATCAAAATATCTTCTGGAGGCAAGTAGATGGAAAATCCATGTGGAGCACAGTTCTGTTTTTCTTGGAAGCAAGTTCCTGTTCATTACAGAAGAGCTTAGTTCCAACAGATGAGCATAGAACATACCTTAGTTGCTTATTTAATTAGAATGCTAATGACTGAAATAGAAGGCATTTGCAGTCAGATCCAGAAATCTGTTATAAATATACAGAAGTTCTGATGTGCATGTGGAGCTTCCTATGAATGAGCTTCCTCATTTAGTCCAGAGAACAAAGCAGTATCTATGTAATTATTCTGGAATGCCTGTTGAATAAATAGGGTAGTCTGTGAACACATAAATGATTATGCGTGGATAAAACCTTAAACAGCTAGAAAATAGAGTTGGATTATAGTCCAACCTTGCATTTTTCTTTCACAAGTACCTGGAAATTTGATTCCATACTCATAATACTGTTTTTCTCGTTCAGTAATATTTGATGATGTCAGGGAGCTTAGCTTCTACTGTAGTGTTAGGCCATCATTTCTACAACTAATGAGTTCTTCTCTGTGGAATATGTATCTAGCTGTCACGAGCTGAGCAGAGGATGAATAGATTGGATCAGTGCTATTGTGAAAGAACCTGCACTATGAAGGGCATAACCTACAGAGAATTTGAATCTTGGGCAGATGGCTGTAAGAACTGTACTTGCATGGTATGGCTATAATTTTGAATGGAAATTGAGGAACCTGCTTACATAATTTGATTAAAATGCTTATATATTTTAGGTGTGAAATCTCTTTGCTGAGGTAAAAAATAAGTGTTGTATATGGAATAGTTTACATTATTCCTCATGTCTTATGGCTTTTCTAAAATCAGTTTGGATCCTGTTCTCATGTTATATCCAGTGCTGGAAGGGAAAGGGGAGAGTCTTGTAGGAAAAGAGTGGCATGGCCAGATAAGTCACCCTTCTCCTAATGTACTGTCTCTGGAAGATGTTGCAGTGTGTAAATGGGCCCCCAGAGTCATGCATGGCTGGAGTACAGCAGAGAAGAGATTCTTTCTTCTCACTCTTCCTCAGAGTTTGTTTCTATCCCTCCATTGTTAGAGAATACCTGGTTGGTCTACAGATCAGTTGCAGAGTACATGCTAGTTTCAAGGCATAGTGTGTGATTGAAGGGTTCTGGGGATTTATTTTACATTTTTCTGGAAAATAATATTTCCTCTAATATTGATAAATTTATTAGGAGCTAGCATACTTGGGAAAAGGAAATGCAGTCAAGCTACAGAATACATAGCCATGTAAACATGGCTTTTATTGAAGGGAAATTTGAAGTATGTCAACCATAGTCAGAAGCTCCATGGACCACCAGGCAAGCCAGTGATACCCCATTATCTTTGGTGATCAGGAATGCACTCATATTGGGTTGTTGACACATTCCCAACAGATAAATAAATAGGGCAGCTTCTACTTTGATTCAGTGCTACATTAGAATTACTGGCTCAGAGGAATGATGTACTAGATTTTCACAAGGGTAAGATACTAGCTCAGATCCCATAAAATGCAAAGTTGTTTCTCTGTGGTTTTCTTCAGCTGTTTTCTATCCCCAATTGCCCTCTGGCCTTTAAAATGTAGAGGTTGGAAGCAGCAACATCTGAATGGACTAAAGCCATGTAACCTGTGAAGATTACAATGAAATCCCCTCCCATCAGCGATGCTTCTGACAGGAATGCAAGACTTTCCATTAGCACACGAGTGGGACCTATCAAGATCCCCTCCTCATTGCAGTCTCCTGGACCATGTAACCTCTTGTACATGCAGGTTCTGCCAACTCTGACCTCAGTTTTTGGAGGTCTCGAGGGTTCATGGGGAAGAGGGAGTATCAGGTTCCGCTGAGGCTGTCTGGCTGTCCAGGCTCTCTTTTGGTTGGGTTTCTGTCCCCAAGAGGAAGCCTCAGAGTAGGGCAAAGACGGGTTCACTTCACCCAGTTCCCATGTTCTTCCCAGCCTGTTAACTTTTCCTAGTTGCCTAAGAATAGGTCTGACCCATCTTCCCTGGCTACTGCTGGGTGTGCCTTTATGAGTCCTTGGGAAAGGGACAGCCCTGGGCTCTGTCAATCCTCCCTTCCCATTAACCTGATCCAGGAGAGTGACAGACTCCTAGGCCTGTCAGTCCTCCTCCAGATCCTTCTTACAGGGCTGGTAGCCTGGCTCAGGCAGGCCCAAGACAGTCAAGGTTACCTGCTCAGTCTCCCACCCTTCAGTTCACACCTTCCTAGGCCAAGAGATCTGGATCAGCTCCACAGTAACCCTGGGCAAGCTTGCCTTTCCCCACTCTGCCTGCTCATTCACCTCAGGAGTGGCCACTGAAGGCTGGCTTGGGGGTGCAGCCTGTTGAGCCACCAGTGGGGACCTTGCCCATCACTGTTTTGGCACTGGAACTGCAGGGGCCTGCTGGTTGGCATGCAGCTGGCTCCTTGCCGCCCTCCCCCCCGCTGTCTTTCAGAGGAGGCCTCTCTACTGGTGTGGCTCACAGTGATTTGGCTGTCTGCTCCCAAGGCTTGCCAGGAAGGCTGTTCTGCCCTGGGCCTCCCAGCCTCCAGCAGTAAGTCCATGGGCAGGGGCCTTGACCCCAGATCAGACGGATAAAACAACTGTGCCTGCGAGTGCTGCTGCCCTTGAGCTTTATAAAATTCAGGACACTATATTTTTTTAAAAAAGAATGCGTACTGACTTTTTTTGGAAATCTTAGCAAACATTGATCTCCATTTTATAATTCAATGAAGTTTTGTTACACAATAATCTATCAATCCATACAACTAGCAGAATGTCTGAGTTGCAAGTTATAACTTTTAACGCAATGTTGTATTACTCTCAGTGTATAAAAAATCTATTATGCAAATATCAGGAATCTATGCAGAATTATTTTCTTTTTGAGTATATATGATCTGTCTTCCTAATCTAGAGAAGAAAATTGGATTTTTGGCCCTTTGAAATAAAATGTTGTTAAAGAGCCACATGATGTAAAACATATTTATCTGACCATATTATGTTAAAATACTTTAAAAATAACCTGTTTATTATTTCTAGAATGGTTCTATCCAGTGTGAAGCACTAATTTGTCCACTTACTGATTGTCCACTTAATTCTGCTCCTACATATGTTGATGGCAGGTGTTGTAAGGAATGCCAAGGTAAGTGTAGTAGGTTTTTCTTTTGGTAGCTATTTTCATTTTACAATATTTATAGATCTTATGTTCCCAGCCATCTGTCTCCAGTTAGGATGAATCAATACTTTGGGAATTACTAAGCCAAAGATAATTTTTTAAAAATTTGATTGTTTCAGGGTAGAGACAAAACAATGAGTTTAATTTTCTTGTTGAAATTTAATGGGATTTAGATCTTGATCCAACCAAAAGATCTCATTTACAGAAAAGAAAATATCTAGAACTTGCTATCTAATTCTTGTTTTAAAACTACCATTAGTGTGAATTTGGACAAAACATTGTTTCAGGATGAAGTTTGAGCTCTAGGAAACAGCTATAACTTTCACTGTTAAAACAGAGTTCGTGGCTGTTAGACAGTTAAGGAGATTTGTACTGGAATATTGTTTTAAGTGATAGATCATCAAAGATATGTTGGGTTGTTTAATGGACCTATCTACACATAAATATCCATTCTGCTTCTAGTATGTGTGTGTTCAAAATGATAAACATGCTTGCCTTATGTGGCATTTTCATTAAGTTTCTTCCCAAGGATGTTACATAGGAATGGGTACAGTAAATAGTTCATATACATGCAAAGATATTTGTTTGTAATATATCAATGTACACTCTCTTTTTGAACAGTTTCTATTTTCTCTCCTTTTCTATAATTTAGTCTATAATATCTATGCATGCATGATCATGCACTATTTAGTAAAGCAATATATAAGTATGTAAGTGCTGTCAAGTCACAACCGACTTACAGCGACCCCAGCAAGGAGTGTTCAAGCAAGAGAGAGGTAGAGGTGGTTTGCCATTGCCTTCCTCTGAAGAGTTTTCTGTGGTCTCCATCCAAGTACTGACCCTGCTTAATTTCCAAGATCTGATGAGGTGAAAATTTCTGCCTGCCCTTGGATGCAAGCAGGACAGAGCTAAATGTAAAATGGCTTTTAATGCAAGATTATTTGTTCCCTTCTCCATTTTTCATGTTCATTAGTGATCTGTGCCTGCCAAGTAGCTACAGGTGCTTACGTGTGGCTTTGAGATTTACTTTCCTGCAGGTTGCTAATGATAAAATTTACTTACCTCACCAATAACTCAATAATAATGACTAACAGAATTCAGTATGTTAATAAGAATTCATTTGTTTAAGAGTAATGTTTGGGAATTAATCTACAGATGTTTGCCCTAGTCCCATGACAGCATGTTGCTCCTAATCTTTATGAATTATCACCGCTTTCATTAGGAGGATAGATCAAGATGGGTAACTATGATAGTCAGTCTGCAGTAGTAGAAAAGACTAAGGGTCCAATAGCACCTTAAACACTAACAAAATTTGTGGTAGGGAATGACCTTTCGTGAATCACTGCTCACTTCTTCAGATACTGCTAGAATGTGAGTCTGTCTGTCCTATATATTGGAAAGTGGAGTGATTTCAGATGTCATTTGTCAATATATGGAACAAATGGACTCTCAATGAATTGAGGGCTAATTTAGTCACCCCTTTACTTAAAGATACAGAACTGCTAAATGTGCGAGCCCAGGTGTCATGGCTACTATTGGATACAAATGATTGTGTCACCTTCTCAGTGGCAAAATTCATAGGCGCTATGATCAAATATAAAAGAAATGATACTGAGTAAGGTATTTTAAAATATTTTTTGGGTTCTTATTTCTGCTTACGGTGCTTTCTCATTTCTGCTTAACCATATGAGCAGTAATAGAGAGAGAGAGAGAGAGAGAGAGAGAGAACATATGGACTCACATTCTAGCTGTATCTGAAGAAGTGAGCAGTGACTCACAAAAGCTCATATCCTACTACAAGTTTTGTTAGTCTTTAAGGTGCTACTGGACTCTTACTCTTTTCTACTGCTTCCATTAGATAGGCATAGTAATATGACAAGTTTTATTGCTATTATTCTGTATTTCAGTGAATTTGGTTTGATTCTGGACCAGAGGTGTCAAACTCATTTGTTATGAGGGCCAGATCTAACATAAGCATTACTTTTGTCGGGCCAGGCCATGTGTACCATAAAATGTAACATGAGGTACCAGAGTTAAAAACTTTTTAAAGGTGATTTCAGATGCTGAATGGCAATAGCAGGTGAATGACAACAGCAGGCTTGATTAGTTCAGGTGTGATATGAAGAGTGGCAGTAGGCATGGAGATACCAGCATTGGTAATGAGACAGGAAACCTAGGTCTCAATTCGGTCCAGGAGGATGCAAAGAATAAATAGACATAAGTCTGACATTACACACAAGTCTGACATAAACCACAACAATCAAAAACTAGAGGGGAAACATTTAACCTTCCAGGACATTGCTGACCTAAGAGTAGCAGTTCTCTTACCAAGGAATTTCAAAGGGAGATTAGAAAGAGAGACTGCTGAACTGCAACTGATAATGAAGCTCAACGTATCCTCCTGGACTGAATTGAGACCTAGTTTTCCTGTCTCATTTTCAGTGCCTGCTATTGTCATTTGGCATCTGAAATCACTCTGCTCACCAAGATTTAAGGACCAATGGATTCATATTCTAGCTGTATCTGAAGAAGTAAGCAGTGATTCACAAAAGCTAGAAGTAAGCAGTGACTCACATGTCCTAGGTGCTACTGGACACTTGCTCCTTTCCTCTAATAAAACTTGCAAGCTGTACTGGTAGGTTTCTTTTTTTCTTCATCTGTTTAAACTGGAGAGGGGGATCTCTCCAAGTGAAGTAATGTGTTGATTTCAGACTGGGCAGAATCCACTCAAGCACTAGTGATGAAAGCAAAAGGAGAGTGAAGAAAGGAAGCTAGCAAGGTGGGAGGGGAGAAAGGGAGACGTGTTGAACTAGAACATATGGAACCATAAATGTATTTTTAAATACTTAGCCATCTACTTCTATTATTAAACAATGGAATCCAATGGAATCGAATTATTAAACAATGGAACGGAATCCAAGCATTCTAAATCCTAATCAGGGGCTTTTTGAAAGAAAATCCCAGATAGGCACAGAGGAATCTATTCTTAAAAAACCCTTTTCAGAATAAGCCAGAATAATTTCCTTTTAATTCTCCTTTCCCCTTATCCCAACGTGACCCTTTCTTTTAACATGTTGTGCATGTTTGTTTGTGTGTATGGGAGAGAGAGCAAGACAGCGGGATATCAGGTCTCAAAGAAAACAGCAGAGCATTGTGCTTGTCAGAAGAATCCATCTACTCTCCCACCCTCCCTCTAAAGAAGAAGTGTAGCTTATACCTGAAATAAAATGTTGCGGCTCTTAAAGGAACCACAGGATTCACACTTTGCTCTTTCATCTGGGTGGAGCTCTCTCTTGCTCTTTGCTTCCCCTTGTCTTCCTCCCAAAGGAAGAGCTCTTAGCCAATGGAGAGAAGGGAGGCTTGGCTTGGAAGGAAGCAACAGAGGGAACTAGGCAAAAGTGAGCTGCAATGCAGCAGCAGCCCTGAAGAAGGAAGGAGGAAAGATCCAGTTGCTCACAGGCTAAATACGAGCCCTGCAGGGGCTGGATCTGGCCCATGGGCCATATGTTTGAAACCCCTGTTCTAGACCTTGACCATTCAATTAAATCCAGTATTTTGGGGGTTTTTTTGTATTTTTCATATGTATGTGTGTGTACCTGGAAGTCATGGCAACCTCTGGTGACTGACCCCTGCTGGGGGCCTGGATGATATTTAGAGAGGTGGCTGAATAAAGCCTGCCCCCACCTCCTGAATGCTGGTATTCCAAGGAGGTCTCCAATAAAAGTACTTGCCAGAATTGACCCTGCTTAGCTTCTGAGATCTGATGATATCAGGCTTGCCTGGGCTCTCCAGGTCAGGGCAATTCAATCTAATATTACACATAACACCTTAAACATTTCAGCATTTTTCTCCAAAGGTACATATGGGAGAGACCTCCCTTAAGAGGAAGGGCATCTTTGAAACCAATCCAAACTATTTTACAACTATGAGTCTTTCATATCACATGATTTCTAATGTTTTAACAGATGTCAAAGCAGGAGAGACACACCATCATATACAATACAGCAGCTCGTAGCCATAATCATGAAATTCAAATAATGTATGAACTACCACCCTTAATTCTTTTTTTTTGGACCTTCCCTATTCTTTGTGATAAATTACTATCTATTCCTTAAAGTAGATATTCATAACTGTTGTGTAATGGCTGCATCCCAGCAGTAGATTGGCACACATATGCATAATGCTTTCACATTCTCTGTAATCTTTTTAACTTCAATAAACAACTGAAGAAGAAGGTCTAGGGGCACTGAGTGTAATCTTTGCTTGTGAGCCAGCAGAAGGATTTGGCAATCCATCCTGGAAGGACTATGCAAAATAGAGGCAACTTAATAATTCAGCACACGTCTATGTGATCCAAAGAAAGAATTAGGTAGTGAGAGATGAGCTTGGACTCCTGAAATCCATTCCACTAAGTGCAAGACTTTCCTTTGGCATAGGAAGTATTCTATTGATGCCAGAGGCTCTTCCACTGGTGTAAGTATCTTCTGCATCATGAGAAAGCTCATTGCACCAAGGAAAATTTGATGCCATGGGATCTAACCTTGTAAAATGGTAGGGTAATTTGAAAGAAGTCTCTGTGTGTGTGTGGGGGGGAATATTTTCAGTCCCCCAGAGGAAACTATTGGCTTGAGACACAAGTTAAAATAGCAAATGCCTGCCTTACCTCCCAGGGATGAGTGTCATTCACAGATTAAGCCTCTCTTGCTTCATTTTCCTTAAACATTCCAAACAGAATTAAAATCACTAAAGAAGCTCATACTACATGATCCATTTCTAGAAATTATGGCATTATTTTAAACTTGCTGCAAATTGTATCTGAAAGGGCTTTTATGCAATCATGAAAGTAAATAATAAAAAAGACTCCAGTGCTTTTTACAACTTTGTAAAAGTATTCAGCAAATTAACATTGTAACACTGTAACATTGTAACAAAATTAACACTGGATTCTCCAGTGCTTTTTACAACTTTGTAAAAGTATTCAGCAAATTAACATTGTAAGAAGCAGACAGTTGAAATTAGAGAATCTTGTACAGGAGCCTAATTACTACTATGTTGTCATTATAAATTTGCCATGAGATAAGAAGCATGTGAACGTGAAAACATTCAATTGTGAAGGGATGTTTATCATAAGACACATAAAGTGGACCTTGCCATTTTCTGCTTTGAATTCGTAGGTCCAAAAAAAGATCAGTTTATATCTTAGAACACTTCAGGGTTCAAATGCTTTCTTGCAAAAATTCACTGTTTCATAGGTATAGCTGATATTTAGACAAACTGATGTTTATTTGTTGCAACCTCAAGCTTGGTTTATTCTGAAACCCCCACTCTTGTCTTCCACCTCCACTTACCTACAACAGCGACACCGAACAGATTAGAAATCTTCAGTGTAACCTTTATTGTGACATCTGGATTCTCTAGTGCAAAAAAATGGGATTTATTTCTTGCTCACACTCTGGAATACTAAACCAGGATTAAACTGAAGTTCAGCATTCCAGTTTGTGGGCAAGTTACAAATCCAAAAGCTCAAATTCTCTCTCTAAATTTCTCTCTCTCATATACACACACAGAGAGACACAAAATGAGGTTGTAGCGAAGACTTCGTAACCCAGGAAATCTTCAGTCTTGGCCCTGTACACAAGTTAAGAGAGAGCAAAGGTACATTCAAGACTGAGAGGTAATCATGTTTGAGCTCCTCTGAATACATCCAGTGGTTTAAAGGCAGACTATAAAGCTCTGTATGAGACTTTCATAGAGCCAGACAGATGCACATAAGTATTCAGGACAATGTAGTTTTATTTGAATATTGTTTACTATATTGGCCTAACAAAGTCTGTTTTAGCTGTCAGGATTGACTTATAGAGGAGAGAACCTTCCAGAGCCACAAACTGGTTGGAATTGTTCCAGATGCTGTTTTAAAAGGATAACTAGAAAGCCAGCATGGTCTAGTGGTTAGAGTGGTGATACTCAGTAGCTACATTAGCTCCTTTAATATGCCACTTGTGGCTCTTCTAAGCACTGTTCTCCAATATGGCACCTGCCCCATGTTTCAGGATGGTGAGCAAGGCCTTTCCCTGGTGTGGCTTATAGTTGGCAGCTGATTGAGGCCATGGTCACACGGTACCCTAATCCCAGATAAAGTCCTGCTGGACTTTAATCTGGGTTGTTTTCTTTTGGATTGGGATGATCACACATCTCAACCCGCCGGTGGCGGCGGCTGGGGGAGTCAAGGCGAGGGCCACCCGCATGCCTGTGCATGGCTGCCTTCCCCGAATGCTGCACGGAGGAACTGGCCGGCTGGCTGGTTGGCTTGCCTCGCACTCTGCTCTGGGCCCCGAGCCCCACTGGCCACCACCTGATGGAAAAGCAGGGAGAAGGGGAGAAGCATGCCAGGGGTGTGTGTGTGTGTGCCAGGCAGCGTCGGCCAGCGGGGCTCGGGGCCTGGAGTGGAGTGCAGGGTGTTTCGAGCACACAAGCGGCCAAGTGCTTGAGTGCCCAAGCGCCCAAGTAAAAAGAAGGGGAAACCCTCCCCCACGAAGGACGATCAGATGGCCCTTCTCGCAATCATCGCGAGAGAGGGCTGTCCAGATCGCAAATTTGCGGGTTCAAAGCGCGACTTCCAGGAAAGTACTTGATTTTCCGGGGGTCGGAAAACGTGGTAGGAACCTGGAAGTGAGCCCACTTCAGCGCGGGAGTAGGCGCGGCCGGTCTGATCAGTCCATTTAAATCCGGGATGGATCAGCAATGAATCCTGATTTAAAGGACCGTGTGACTACGATTGTGTGAAACAATCACTGCTGGAGGAATGGGTAAGCTGTGAGCCTCCCTATGGTGCAGACCTCATGCCAGGGATGTGGCTCTTTTGGTTGATCATTGAAAATGTGGCTGTATGTGATCTGTGGAATGAGTTCCACTGGGTTGAGAGTGTTGGGAGGCATACATTCAAATCCTCACTCTGCCTGTGAAGTTTCTGGGTGACCTTGGTCAAGTTATATACTCTCAGCCTAATCTACCTCACAAGGTTGTTGTGAGATATATTGGGGGAAAGGAGAATCACATGAGCTGCTTTGGGTCCTATTGGGGAGAAAAGTGGGATACAAATATATAAATAATTTGTTTAAAAAATGAAGTAGACTTGGGAAGCCCCATTGTAAGAACCCAATTTTGACATTGTGCCAGTACAGCACCCTATTCTGCATAGGGGAAATAAGTGAAAGAGGTAGAAGAGAGAGAAGAGGGGGTTGGATTTGTACCTCACCGTTCACTACCTGATGTAGTCTCAGAGCGGTTTACAATCTCCTTTCTCTTCTCCTCCCCACAATAGATACCCTGTGAGGTAGGTAGGGCTGAGAGAGCTCTTTTGAGAACTGCTCTTGAGAAAACAGCTCTGAAAGAACTTGTGACTGACCCAA
Source organism: Lepidodactylus listeri (assembly GCA_029233225.1). Classification (NCBI taxonomy): domain Eukaryota; kingdom Metazoa; phylum Chordata; class Lepidosauria; order Squamata; family Gekkonidae; genus Lepidodactylus; species Lepidodactylus listeri. The sequence continues at coordinate 71,849,068 of JARCFY010000008.1, forward strand.
GGTCACACTAGCAGCTGCATATGGAGGAGTGGGGAATCAAACTAGATGAGTCCATGCTCCTAACCACTGCACCAAACTGGTTCTCTTTAGAAAGGCTATGATGAACTTATAGAGCTCATGTCAAAGTCCATAGCAACTGAGCTGATATCCACCAATAACGAAGCAGCATGCTACCAATACCCCTGTGATCAGCAGCCACTGATGCAGTGAAGTTGCCTCCCTATGCTGTCAAGGCTCCCTCACATCACACTGCTGCCACCTATGCACAGTTCGGCTGAAGATGGGGAGAAGGAAGCAGCCAGTCCCTTCACCCCACAAGGATGCTGGTAGTAGAAGTGTCAGGAATTAACATAGTCCAGGGATTTCCACAGGTGTGGGGTTGAGTCCCCAACTGCAGCTGAGTTACTTTTTTTTTTACAAGGGACACCCCCCCCCCCGAGCACTTTAGGTTCTTTTGCCAGTTTTGTGTCCACAGTTCAGGGGCTTCTCCAGACTCATTTCAGAGGTACTGGAAAGCACATCAATTTCACTACTTTCCTTTGTAGCCATTATTCACAAATATTCCAGTTTGTGAAAAAGGTTGCACATCCAGCCAGACATGTCTGGTTTTGATCGGGAAAATGGTGAACACTTTAAAAACTTCTCTTCTCACTTGGGGGTCCTAGTCAAAATCTGATAATTTTTTTTAAAAAAAGCTGGGAGCTCCTTATATACAGCCTTTCATTGTGTATCATGTAGTTAGGATCATAGTTCCCTCTAAGCTGCACTAGGGGGTGCTGGCGCACACAATTTTAGATGCCAGCTCAGCAGTTTCTGCTTCTGTATGCAAAGTTTCCCCCCCTCCATTGGAAACAATGGAGGATGGGGGCCCCTTCCTCATGGGCCAATAGAATTGGACCCACTGGTCCAAACTTTTTGAAATCTGGGAGGATTTTTGAGGATAGGCAGCAGCAGCTGTGCTGCAAATTTGGTGCATCTACCTAAACAAATAGCCTTCCCAGAGCCCCAGATACCCCCAGATCGATTCTCCATTATAGCCTACTAGGAGCAAGGCCTGTTGTACATCAATACAATGGGCTCTAGCAACAGTCCAGGCTCGTGTGGCTGAGGCCCCGCATCTGGCTGCCTGCGCCACTGGAGGCCCCCCCCCCTGCAGCCACCTGCAGCCCAACCAGGTACCTGCAGACTTTGGTTGTGGCGCTGTCAGGAGCGGGCTCAGGTCCTGCGTGCTGCTGCCTGCACTTGCTTGATTTGACTTGATTCTGTTTTCTGTTATAATGTTTAAATTATTCTTAAAATATAGTATAAATATAGTTTAAAATAATTTATTCTGAGACTTTTACAAGGTTATGGAAGTAATCTTCTAAAAAACCTGATTTACGTGATAGTCAAATGTAGACTTGCTCATAACTTGCAACTAGTTTTTTTTGCTCATGAGGTAGAATTTCTACTCACAGCACTGTGAAGCTTAGAGGGAACATTGGTTAGGACCTTGCTTAAGGATACTTCATTGGCTCTTAATGTTAACCTGGCCACTATCCAAGCCCTGGGCTTTCAGGCAGCATTTGCTTTGGTCAGAAATCATGGAAAATCAATCCACCAGAGGTCTACCTTTAGAGTATGCTGAAGCTATTCATACCAATTTTTTGGAATTCCACCTCCAAAATCTCTTCCGTTCTACACCTATCTGTTGTCTTCTCAAAGCCTGTTAAGGGCATTCATTCTGGCCAGACTAAATGCTCTCTCCTCAGCAACTATGAGGGGTAGGTTCATGTGTTTACCTCATTCAGAATGAATCTGCCCCATCCCTTAGGTAAGATTGACCTGATAGCACACATCCTTCTGGAGTGTTCTTTGTATGCTAATCTCTGGAGGCATATTTTACCATGTCTGCAAGCTTGTTCTGACATATATTTCTATGGACCTTTTTACTTTCTGACAGGGATCCAAAAAGAAGTCTAGCGGTTACATTTTTTTTTTTTACTCCTTTTGTCTATTGAGTGATAAGTGATTAACAACAACTATCCACTGCTCAAGATCAATGTATCATAGAGCTTTTATTGGATTTTTTAAAAGAAAGGAAATCAAAACCAAGGGGGAAAATCACTAACCATATAATAGAAATTGGTCAACTGAAATCAGTCATTACCATCTGAACAAAGTAAAAATTATGTCGATCATATGGAAGTTTTTGGAAAAAAGCTAGGAAGGATATTTGGTATTTTTAATTAATTAATGAGGGAAATCTAGATCTTCTAACTTTTTTTAGTATTATTGAAAGCCTGGATTTATAGGCTTGGTTACCAGTTCACACATGGTACATTTCATGACACTGAAATTTAAACTATTTTAAACTAGGAATAAGGCCCATTGTGGAAATAAATACAACAGGCTCTAGAAAGAGGCTCTGAAAGAGTGCCCCGGCCTTGGGCACTCAGTGTCAATTTGCTGTCGTGACCTCAGCAGGGTATAATGACACAGAGTCCACCATTTTCTCCAGGTCTCTGCCATCTGAAGAGCAGTTGTAACTCAGCGTCATCTCCATTCCTCCCCTGGAGACTGGCAACAATGGTTCCCCATGAGGGAATGGGTGGTTTGAAGGGTGGAGTCGATGGCACTAAACTTGTCTGAGGTCCTACCCCTGCTGAAACCTCACCCTCTCCAGGGTCCACCCCTCAAATCTCCAGAAATTCCCCACCTGGAATTGGCAACCCTACCTCCCAGGCAACCATCAATGTATCATTATCTGCCCCATGGCTTCAGCTTTCCATCTCCTCCCCCTAGAGAGCAGTTGTAATTCTGAGTGATCTCCAGCCCCCACCTGGAAATTGGCAACAATGGTTCCCCATGAGGGACTCGCTGGCTTGGAGGGTGGAGTGTATGGCATTGTACCTGTCTGAGGTCCCACTACTCCTCAAACCTCACTGTCTCCAGGCTCCATCCCTCAAGTCTCCAGGAATTTTCCACCTGGAGTTGACAACCCTATCTCCTTCCAGCCAATCATCAACCTCACTCTTCAAGTTTCCTTCCCCCCGCCCTCCGCAGCCTCCACCGTGCTCTGAAGCCCTGATTGCTATGTCACATTGGCTGTCATAAAGGGTCCATCTCAGCAGGGCATAAGGAAGTAGAGTCCACCATTTTCTTCAGGGAAACTGATCTCTGCCATCTGGAGAGCACTTGTAATTCTGAGTGATTTCCAGCCCTCACCTGGAGATTGGCAACCATACTTCCCTGGAGGAAAAGTAGTCTTTCTCTGCAATGGGGACCGAAGTAGCTGACATCATTCTCCTCTCCCCCTTTTTGACTTGCACAACAACCCTGTGAGATAGGTTAGGCTTAAAGTGTGTGACTGGCCCGAAATCACCCACTCAGCAAGAACCTGGGTCTAGCAGATCCTGCTCTGAAGCACTGACTGCTATGCCTAGGGTAGCCAACCTCCAGGTGGAACCTGAAGATCGTCAGGTATTACAATTGAACTCCAGACAACAGATCTCCCCCCCTCCCTTGGAGAAAATGACTGCTTTGGAGGGTGGCCTCTATGGCATTCTGTTCAGCTGGCCCCAATGAGTTTTCTCCCAAAGGCAGTGGGTGGAGGAGTGGACCAAGCACCCAGTCGGTCCTTCTCCTTTGCTGGCTCCCTCCAGACTGAGGCCGAGACGCTGGCCAGTGGCTCTGTGGGTGGGACTGAGGCAAAGCAGGAAGAGAATGCAGCCAGTGGCCAGGGACCCCCTTTTGAGTGGCAGTCCATCCAGCCAACTGATTTTGGCGCCCCATTGAATCTTGCCCCATGGAATCTTGAAAATGGCTTTATATAATAGGAAAGATTTCCACATAGGTAGCAGTATAGTAGCATTTGCCAGACATGTGGCAGCTTCTCTGACATGGCACAAACTATTTTGAGTGGGCAGAAATAGAAATAAGAATATAAATAAATTGATTACAGCCATAAAGATAGAATCAAGTGGGTAGCAGTTTTGGTCTGGAGCAGCAGAACAAAGTTTGAGTCCAGTGGCACCTTTAAGATCAACAAGATTTTATTCAGGGTATGAGCTTTTGTGTGCAAGCACAGTTCTTCAGATATCTGTAAAGTGTGTGTGCACATACATGCTTATACCTTGAATAAAACTTTGTTGGTCTTAAAGGTGCCACTGGACTCAAACTTTGTTCTGATTACAAGCCATGTTGGTCTAAAAGTATAAGCGAAAAAGACAAGAACACATTCAGTGTAATATCTTTTATTAGGACCAGCTCAGTGACACATAGCGGTGTGCGAGCTTTCACCAGACCTCTTCATCAGGTCAGATGTGACCAAAAAATTTGGAAAACTACAGGGAGAAAAAAGGAAAATTTTCAGATCAAGTTCCTAAGAGCTGGTCATGCCAGAACTTAGTGTAAACACTGTGCAGGGCTGTCATTTTGAATCACTGTTGGTGTTAGATTACAGCAGGAGGTTAAACACACATTTGCAAAGGAGATAATTAAGAAGAAAAGAAATGCAGAATTTGCATCCATTTCATTTTTTATTCAGCTGAGTTATTCAAGCCATACTCAATAGTAACAGAAATCTCATAAGCATTAGTTTGCCTGGTTTCTCACCTTTGCTTGTCTCCCCTCCCAAAGAGAAGAAAATTTCCTTTTTCATCATTAATTTGTTTTGTTTCCACCAGTCTTCTTTTACCCACCTAGTTGATTGTCTTCATTTTTCATTCCATTGGCAGCACCTTCCTTTTGTTCTCTTCCACCCATATCATAAACAAGCATAAGGCCAAAAGCTCACCTTCTAACATGGGCAGTTGTTCTCCAATACACAGTCATCTACCAATGCTGAGATATGCAAACCTGCCTCCATAACTCTTTTTTCATTGTGCCAAACAACAACCACGTAGCTTCTCATGTGATGGTCAGTGAAAATTTAAAGGCACAAAGAGAACAACAGAACAAAGGCAGAAATAGAACAGTCCTTTAGGCATCCTGGCCCGTATCGCTGGTTGCAGCTCTAAAGCAGTCTCAGGATTTAAACAAAAAATACCTTTGTCTGGGAAGTGTATTCTGCACCCTGACTAAAAAGATCTTATATAGGAAATGATGCTTTAAATTTTACAGATAATATTTAGCACCCTGAATTTTGCTTAGGAGCAGGTCTCAAAGCTCATGTGTAATATGCTTGTATTAGATCCAGCTGGTCAGCCATTTTGGTCTGAAGCAGTAATAGTGCACCATTACACAAACAAGCTGTAATTTGAACTTCAGTTTCTAAATTTTAAAGGTTTCTAAACCTTGCCTAGACCTCCCCATAAAGATTACATAACAATGTTAACTTTTTTCCTCCCCACAAAGATTACATAACAATGTTAACTTTTTTTCCTCCCAGGAGAGAGCTGAATCAGATTAGAGAATCTGATTCGGCCTGTGGCTGCCCTAGTGGCCACTCCTGAACTGGCGGAGCTTTGCTCCACCTCGCTCCGGCCCCAACGGACCCCTGGCTGTATACCAAAGTCACCATTGCACAGAAAGAGTAATTAATATAGAGTACTTCCAGTTTTTTACTGCAGAAATGCCATCTGTTGATCAAAGCAATGGCAGAAGCAGCATATATTAAATGTAAATAAATTATACTCACCCATGGATTACTTGTAGAACTGGGCTATACCTTAACAAGGCGTTTTTACAAGGTGCTTTGAATTTCTATAAAATAAGTTTACAGATGTAGATGATGTTTTTCCACAGACTTCAGGAGCATTTGAATGTGCTTTCTAGTGAGATGCGTATGCCACTGAATTTAACAGTCCCTTTTCTGCTGGCTTCTGGAAGCATAAAACCACAAATCTACTTTTTGCGTCGGCAGCTGGAACAATTTCATTCGAAATAAAACTTTAATTACTTGCAGTAATATATTACTGCTGCAGAGGTTCATTCTCTGCTTACCTTTGTTTCATGAAAGCCTTGATACTCATTGTGTTTTCCCCTTTTTAATGCATTTAACGTGTTGCAACTCATTTTAAAACTGCTTGCATTAAAGTAGTCTGGTATCTGCATGAATGACAAAATACATTAAGAAAAAATATGGAAAGAAAAGTTCAGTAATTGATGTTAAATAACAGATTTATTCTCAGCCACCTAAGGAATAAGAAGTTGTATTCATTAAAGTATTGTGGGCTATCTGTGTAAAGTTCCACCAGGCCTTCAGCTAAGGAGCCGCCACCAATAGCTGAAAGGCAGAGAACCCTGTCCCCTGGAGCCATTAATACAGTCCATGCCAGCCACAAAAGGATAAGATCTATGGGCCTATCACTAGACCATATTACTGATTGAAGGCTGCCATTGTTTTAATAATATGACTACATCAGTATCACCCAATGTGTATAGTACCTTATAATGTTTTAGATGATTTTAGGATTGTTTAAACTGTTATCAGTATGTTTTATCTTTTTATGTAAGCCACCCTTGGCTGGGAGGACGGGATATAAATTTGATAAATAAATAAGTAAATAAATAAATACCTTGACAGTGAAGAATTAAAAATATCATCATGCTGAAAATGCACTTTAGGGTTTTTCTTGCTTCTTGTTCTTAAAATATATCTAGAAGTCAGCTTTTTCCCTTTTAATTACATCTTCATCAGAGGAGTTTGCAGAATATAAAAATCTCTTCATGTTTTAGGAGATGATGCTTTGGCAATGACAGGAAAAGTTTTATAACAGTGCTCTGGAGTTAATTTCTGAAGATCAGTACCATTTTATCTAGATCTGTATCCTTCTAAGTTCATCAGAGTGAATGGGTTTAGAAGAATGTAACTCTACTTTGGATGGCATTACTAGTGATTATTATACTGCTCTGAAAAATATACACAATAATATTAATTTTTGTATATGTTGGAAAACACAATGTTCTGCATGGTAAATGTGGGTGGGAAGAGGATTTTTAAAAAATTGTTTTGCCATCAAGTCACAGATAGGGTTTTCAAGGCAAGACACATTACTGAAGCGGTTTGCCATTGCCTGGTTCCACATTACGATTCTGATATTCCTTGGAGGTCTCCCATCAAAATACTAGCCAAGGCTAACTCTGCTTAGCTTTTGAGATCTAATGAGATTGGGCTAGCCTGGGCTAACCAGGTCAGGGCAAGATATTTATGGTATTGAACAAATGTCATTCTTTGTATTCCTTATTTTATTTTATAAATATCAGATGTTGCCATTTCAGCAACCTTTAGCAGACTTTTCTTGATCTTAGTTTGGAAACTCTTAAAATAAAAACTGATGCTGCAGACTCAAAACCAGGAAAGCTGTGAGTAGTGATCTTACTTCAACAATCCATAACAGAAACATTTGTCAAAGGTCTCAAAACAGCAAGAAGTTCCAAAGGAAATAATAATAATAATAGCTTGATTAGATTTTCACATGTTTATAATGCATTTGAGATATCTCAAATGACAATCACCAAACCTTCTGTCTGGGAGATTCCCAACTTAGCTTCTATGGATGATTTGCAGTGCAATCCTGAAAGTTGCTGTGGTGGCGGCAACCAGCTGCTGATGCAAAAGCAACACCAATGGTCCATTCCCTGTGGACATTTGCAGGGTAAATAACAACTCACATCCCTCTGCATGCCATAGTTGGCATAGCAAGCACACTGAAGAAAGCACACATAGCGACTTTGGCAATACCCTCCAATCAGACAATAGCAGCTGATGATGGCCCTATGATTGACACACACAGGCACAACCAATCACTGCCTGCCAATCTGGCCACTGCTCCTTGATGCTACTTCCCACTGTGAAGAATCAGTGGACAGGGGGAGAAGACCCAGCAACAGTGAAACCCCAACAGAGGCATGTGGTCCGGGCAGCCCCGCAGCCCATTGGGAAGGATATCCATGCAGGGGGCGAGACACCATCCCTTCCCCAAGGGCCTAGCTAGCAGCAAAAGTGCTTCCCACATAGAGCCATCCAAGCTCCAAGCCATACACCCCCTTTCTTTGATAAAGTAAATATAAAGAAAAAACAGAGGCCAAGCATGACCCAATAGCCCTGATACCCAAGACTAGCATCCTATCCATTGGGCCAAGAGGGTAGGTTCAAAGGAGGCACAGCACCATGCATTAGGCACTCCACTGAAGCCCTAACATCACCACCAGCCTCACGGGACCAGGCAGAGACCATTGCACAGACAGGATTGGCTTAGTGGAAAGACACTGGAAAAGCATGGCCTGGGCTCCTGGTTTGATACCCCCACATAGGGAGATGCAAGAAGCAGGCAAGAGCCTCAAGGTAATGTTTTGCCTCCACAAACTGCAACAAGTGACCCAGCTGATGGGTCACCCTGAATATCCAATATTTTGACTGGGATGCCAGTTAGCAACCCTTCTATGTGCACCCATGTCAGCAGTACCCTTGCATCCAAGATGGCTCCCAACTCTAGCAGCGCCAAGCTGCTTGGCTTATTGATAACAGCAGTGCTGTGAGGAAGTGTGGGGGCCCAGAGAACTCCCCCATGCTAGAGCAGCTACACATATTTTAGACTACCCACCAGTCCATTCCCTGTGCAAGCTACACACAGTAGCAAGTAGCTTGTGTGTGTGAGAAGGGTGTGGGGACCAATATGTGGGGTCAACCTTTAAGGTGCTAGTGGATCTCTGCTATGTTTTGCAGTGAAACAAAACAGAAATCCAGTGGCTTCAGAAAGTCCAATGACAGCAATCCCAGCATGGGCACTCCTGAATCAGAGTCCGACCTTGCAGATATCTGAATGGATAGCCCTAAGGGGAAATCACCGATGGGGGGGGGGAAGTGGGGCAGGGAAGAATGTGAAGCTATTCTCACCCACTCACAAACAATTAGGAACAGGGTTGTAGAACATCCCAGACTTTATTGAACAGCCAGTCATGAAGAGGTCTGATGAACTGGCTTGCTAACTCCCTCTGTCCAGTATGGTACCTGTGCCTTTGCAAGCTGCTCCCAGGAGTCATGGAGAGTCAGACTGAGCCATCCTTAGCACAGCATGCATCTGAGTGAGGAGGACTTGCTGGTTGGAAAGCTGGGCAAGTCAGGATGCTCCAGGAGCTGGGCTGAACCCAGTGATTGAGCAGAGTGGTAGAAATGGTACTGGTCGTTCTGCCAGTCTGCCTGTTGAATCACCACCTGCACAGATGCTAAACAGAAACATGTGTAGTGATGGCAAAGAGCACAGATGCCATGCTGGCTATAGCCATGTCTATGGGTCCCCGTCAGGGTCTGTGGTTCCATCCACATGGGGGGGCTCCATTTGCCAGGGAACCCCCCAGGGAGCATGGGGTAGTGGTCCAAATAGTATCTACTGATCTTGTGAGGAAGTGCTCTGTAATTGCTGCTGCTGTTGTAATCCATTGCTGCTGTTGGATGGGCCTCCAGTCCAGCGAGGCAATGGATGCCATGGTTGCTTGGCCAGTGATCCACAGAATTCAGGGGGCAACTGCCAGCTACCCCAAACTGCTCAAGACAAGAGGATGCACTGGCAAAGGAGTGTGCTAACAGCCCTTTATTTCGCTGCCAGTGTCCCTGTCCTTGAGGACAGCATGGGCACCACTTCTAGATATACTCCCTTGGGAGTATGCCCTATAATGTGACATGGGACATGGAGCTGGGCTGTCTTAGCTTGGGCTGTATGCACACACCATTGATTTTGGTTGTGGGAGTCAGCATTGTTAGGGCAGCTCCTGAGCTTGTGTGATGGGAAGAGGGAATGCAGGTATGGACTCCTGTGTCAGGACAGCTGAATCCCCACCCCTGCTTACCTGTCAGTGTGTGGTTGACTCTTTGGTTTGTGTCCCCAAAGATGGGATACCTCTAAGGCATGTTAGCAACCCAGCATGGACTTTGCTCTCCTCCTTGGGTGTTAGTGCTAAGTGCTCCCTCGGTAGCACTAAGTGCCCTCTCTGTCTCTGTCTCATTACCAAAGAGCAATGGTCTGTGCTCTAAGTGTGCAAAATAAAGACTTTTTGGTTGTATGAGCTCCTACGGGCAATGCTTTGCTTTTTGATGGCATAACTTTACACTGTTCCTGAGCTTTGACAGCTTATGGAGCTGACTAACTCCTTGTTAACTCATAGGGGACTGGAATGCTAAAGCAGGAAGTCAAAAGGTAACCAGAATAACAAACAAATTTAGCCTTGGAAAACAAAATGAAGCAGGGGAAAGGCTAACAGTTTTGTCAAGAGAACACGCTGGTCATAGTGAACACCCTCTTCCAACAACCTAAGAGGCAACTCTACACATGGATGTCACCAGATGGGCAACACTGAAATGAGATTGATTATATAATTTGCAGTCAAAGATGGAGAAACTCTATACAGTCAGTAAAAACAAGACCTGGAGCTGATTATGGCTCATTCATGAGCTACTCATTGCAAAATTCAGACAAACTGAAGAAAGTTGGGAAAACCACTAGGCCATTCAGGTTTGACCTAGATCACATCCCTGATGAATATACATTGGAGGTGAAGAATAGGTTTAAGGAACTAGATTTGATAGAGTGCCTGAAGAACTGTGGATGGAGGTTTGTGACATTGTACAGGAGGCAGCAATCAGCACCATCCCAAAGTAAATGCAAGAAAGCCAAGTGGCTATAGCAGAGGAAAGACGAAAAGAGAAAGGCAAAGGTGAAAAGGAAAGATTTACCCAACTGAATGCAGATTTCCAGAGAACAGCAAGGAGAGATAAAGAGGCTTTCTAATGAACAATGCAAAGTAATAGAGGAAAACAACAGAATGGGAAGGACTAGAGATTTCTTCAAGAAAATTGGAGAAATCAAGGGAATGTTCCATGCAAAGCTGGCCATGATAAAGGACAAAAACGGTAGGGACCTAACAGAAGCAGAAGAGTTTGGGAAGAGATGGTAAGAATACACAGAAGAACTATACAAGAAGGACCTCAATGTCCTTGACAACCATGACGGTGTAATCACTGACCTCGAGCCAGACATCCTGAAATGCGAAGTCAAATGGGCCTTAAAAAGCATTACAAACAACAAAGCTAGCAGAGGTGATGATATCCCAGCTGAGCTATTTAAAGTCTTAAAAGATGATACTGTTAAAGTGCTGCACTCAATTCGCCAGCAAATTTGGAAAATGCAACAGTGGCCATAGGATTGGAAAAGGTCAGTTTACATTCCAATCCCAAAGAAGGGTGATGCCAAGGAATGTTCAAACTATTACACAATTTTAGTCATTTCACACGCTAGCAAGGTCATGCTCAAGATCCTACAAGCTAGGCTTCAGCAGTACGTGGATAGAGAACTGCCAAAATTACAAGCTGGGTTTTGAAGAGGTAGAGAAACTAGAGATCAAATTGCCAGCATTCACTGGATTATGGAGAAAGCAAGGGAGTACCAGAAAAACATCTACTTCTGCTTCATTGACTATGCTAAAGCCTTTGATTGTGTGGATCACAACAAACTATGGCAAGTTCTTAAAGAGATGGGAGTACCAGACCGCACATGTCTCTTGAGAAAACTGTATAATAGTCAAGAAGTGACAGTTAGAACCAGATATGGAACAACTGATTGGTTTAGCATAGGAAAAGGAGTACAACAAGGATGTATATTGTCACTCTGCTTATTTCATTTATCTTCAGAGTACATCATGTGAAAGGCCGGCCTGGATGAATCACAAGATGGAATTAAGATTGCTGGGAAAAACTTCAACAACCTCAGATATGCAGATGATACCACTTTAATGGCAGAAAGTGAAGAGGTCCTATAGAGCCTCTTGCTCAGGGTGAGAGAGGAGAGTGCAAAAGTTGGCTTGAAACTCAACAGCAAAAAAACTAAGATCATGGCATCCGGCCCCATCAATCCTTGGCAAATAGAAGGGGAAGTCATGGAAATAGTGACAGACTTCATGTTCCTGGGATCCAAGATCACTGCGGATGGTGACTGCAGCCATGAAATTAAAAGATGCCTGCTCCTTGGGAGGAAAGAAATGGCAAACCTAGACTGCATAATAAAAAGTAGAGATGTCATCCTGCCAACAAAAGTCCATATGGTCAAAGCAATGGTATTCCCAGTAGTAATGTATGACTGTGAAAGTCGGACTATAAGGAAGGCCAAGCGCCGAAGAATAGATTCTTTTGAATTATGGTGCTGGAGAAGACTCTTGAGAGTCCCTTGGAGTGCAAGGAGATCAAATCAGTCAATCCTAAAGGAAATCAACCCTGACTGTTCCCTGGAAGGCCAGATACTGAAGCTGAAGCTCAAATATTTTGGCCACCAAATGAGAAGGGAGCACTCACTGGAGAAGACCCTGTTGCTGGGAAAGATTGAAGGTCAAAGAAGAAGGGGACAGAAAAGGATGAGATGGTTAGACAGTGTTATTGATGCAACAAACATGAAATTAAGCAAACTATGGAGTGCAACGGAAGACAGGAGGGCCTGGTGTGATGTGGTCCATGGAGTCGCGAAGAATCAGACTCGACTGTGTGACTGAACAGCAACAAAAAACTCCTTGTTTAGTGTCATTGCCATACCAGCACCTGGCTGGGATAGATACCATGCCTTTGGGGAGCTCTACTGGCATATCTTGGAGATATGCTGGCATAGCTCCTAGCTGGCTTCCTTTGCACTTTCACTTCTGCCCTCAGGATTGTGCTGTTATTTACACTTTTTTTACATGAATAGCTATAGGGCATGCAATTTAAAGAGACAATTGCAAGAATATATGACAAATACTTAGAGTCATGTTTGCCCTTAGAAGTTATTTACAGACTAATCAGATATATATTTTTCCGCACTCTCTTCAAGCTATTCAAAATACCAAAGGGGCCTCAGAATTATCTTTTTCCAGTCATTTACACACTAAAATACAAGTATTTTAGGGGGGCTATTCGAGGATTTTTTAATGTGGTTTGCAAGAAAAAAAACTATAAATAACATCCATTTGAAGAAGAAAATGGTTGAGGTGCTGCACTTATATAATGGTTTTTCCAATATCCAAATATTCATTTAATGATGAATGTTTAAGAAAAAGTTTTTTGAGGCATCAAAACTTGCCCAAGCTTTTTGATTACTACTTTCTGGAAGCCAACCTCTCATATGCCCACAATAAGAAACTTCGGAACTTCTCAAATTGTCTCCAATCCGGCATGAAGAAGAGTGGTGGAAATTTGAGAGCGAGTGTCCCAACATTTTCAGGCACCTGCTAGGGCCCACAATTTGACTCATTCCTTGTAGAGCTGGGAGCAGGAAGGATTTAACCTTTTACCCACACCACTTTCCTAAAAGAAGTTGTAGCTCCTGTTTCTCTCAGAAACAATGCTCATAGGGGAATGGTTAACCACCCCTTCTCTACTACTGATCCTGATTCTAAATGGGACCCCAGGGGCTGCTTTCTGGGAAAATTGAAGATATCAGGAGACCAATCACAATTTTCCTCAGTATAATCCCTGAATTAAATGATGAATTTCTCAAATATAATTGTTTTCTGTGTTTGCTGTCAAAGGCCAAGCAAAAAGATTTTTCTAGTTCTCAAACGTAGCAGTTATTTTCTTATTAACACAGTAAGTGGATGCCATTGGATTCCCTATAGATATGAATGATAAATGGCCATAATTCATCCCTGTTGTGAAATGTAAACATTCTCAAGTTTTGTTTTCCAAAGGGAGGGATTCTTATTTAGGTTTAAAAGACCTGTTTCAAATATCTTTTCTCAAAATCTTCCACTGTAATAAATTTTAGTTTTAAGCTGCAGTCTGTTTTCCCCCTTCTAGAGCAAACCATTCCATGCTTTCCTGCAAATGTAGTGTCTTTCTTTTCTTTTTGGTATCACTTATGATGAAATAAGTATCTAATGGTCAGTTTTACCCATTATTAGTCTTTTCCATGCAGTTATTTCATTTATGAAATAAATGGACTGTGGTATTGCTCAATGACTTTGGGATCCAAATATAATTTATCAGTGTAGCATTCCTTTTGTGGGGATTTTGTGTTTTCTTGGCATTCAAATAGTTAGGATAATGCATCTGACTGTTGTGCTGGATGAAATACAAGACAGTAACAGGCTTTTTTTTTTGCTACTGCCCACTGCATGCAAAGGCAATGCTCTACTGCAGATCAGCCCCTCACTATTGTACAATATGATTTTCTGCATCATATACATTGCATATAACTTTTGTAGTGCTTACCCCTAGTCCCTTAAAATTTTATCTTGATATCTTCGTGAATGAATGTGTGGGTATGTATATATATGGCTGTCTCAGCACTGAAATGTTCATATGTGTTTATATACTTAAAAACATGGAGTTAATAAACTAAGGTGTTTTCGTGTCAAATTATTTTTGCTTCCATTCCATTCCAGTATCCAGTAAATTCCCCAGGGAAGAGTCTTCAAAAATTTGCCTTCAGCAAATACCCAGTGAGGGATTTTTGGATATAAAATATCTGGAAGCTTCCCTGCAGCAAGTATCTGTCACTCAGAATTTGGGGACTAAAGTACTAGTGCAAGCCCTGTTGCCTGAGTGCAGTAGCTTGGAGGATCGAGTTGTTAAGGTCATTCTTAATAAAATATAGGAAAATAAGCAGGGCTTGACTTTTGTCACTGGTGGAATGGCTAAATCCTATTCAGCTGGAATACATATTGAAAAAGGCAGGAACATGTTATGCTTCCTTCATCCATGCTGCTTCTGTCTTCCTCCTGTCTCCCTCTTTCCCCTCTACTATGAACCATGTATTATTTGAAATGCTCTACTTCTGTAATATGGACAGTCCAGGAGAATCTTATGGTATATTGCATAGATTAGGTGAATAGGATGACTGGATTAGATCCTGCAGATCTCTCTTCATGAACACTGGTATTTTCCTCCAGAACAAGAAGTTCTCTCCTGGCGTTCCCCTCCCCTGCCCCCACTACAGATGGTTTAATGCAGGGAACTACCATGAGTTTTTAAATATTTAACAAAGGGAATGTATCTATGAAATGACAGTACAATTCTCAATGTCAGAAAGGATAGATACGTTGTTACTGTGCCTATGGATGGCAATATAGCATTGGGGCTACTATACATTTGTTAGAAATCCTTTTCAGATCCATTCCATTCTGTTTTCAGCCAGGCTATGGGACCAAAACAGCCTTGGTTGCCCTGGTGGATGGCCTGTGTTGGGAGATGGACGGAGGGAGTTTATTCACATTGATTATCCTGGACCTCTTGGTGGCTGTCAGTGCCCACAATCATGGTATCCTTCTGGATCACCTTTCAGGGTTGGGAATGAGAAGCAACATTGTATGATTCTAACTGGAAGGTAGGTTTCAGAGGATAGTACTGGAAGACTGCTGCTTGGCCCCTTGGTTTATGAGATCCTGAAAGGTTCCATTTTGTTCTTCATGCTTTTCAGGGTCTACATGAAGTTTCTGGGATAGATCATCTGGAGTTTTGGGCTGGGTTGTCACCAATATGTAGATGATACTTAGCTCTATCTCATATTTTGAGTGGATCCCGGGGAGGTTGTGGAAACCATGAACCAGTTCCTGGAGGATAGATGGTTTGGGGGTGGATGAGGAATAATAAGATCAACTTAGGCTGAGGACAGACTGGCAGTCTCCGCCGCTCTGCCTCCGCTTCAAAAGCGGCGGTTCAGACGGCCGCATCTGCCCAGAGGAGGAGCGCCACGCTCCTCCCACACCAGCCAAGCACCACTTCAAAGTGGTGCTCGGCTGCTGCGGCGTGCCCCGCATGCGCGTTCCACCCGCCGGAGCGGGTGTGAACGCGCGTGGGCAGGGGCAGCCGCGCAGCATCCGCCCGCCACTGCAGGAAGCCGCCTGCAGTCTGAACGCTGCGGGCGGCTTCCTTCCGGCAGCATGCAAATGCCACGCCACGGGGGAAATTCCCCCCACCCCAGTCTGCCACGCCGCGGAGGCGCGGCAGACTGGCAATCTGTCTTTGGCCTTAATCCTTACAAAACAGAAGTGCTACTGGGGGGCGGGGAGATTCAGTGAAGTAACACCAGACATAAGAAACAAGACTTTAGCCACTGGTGGGGTTGCCAGATAGCTTTTAAAAATACTAGACACACTTGATAAAAATTTGTAGACCAAAAAAATTACATGATATGGGAAGTTTATCGACAACAATCTATATTACGTTTGAGTTGTGTTCCCACATTCATCAATCACTTAAATCTGAATATTTCTGTATATATGTAAACACAACATAAGGGCTGATATAAATTGCAGTAGGCAAGGTTTCTTAATTAGTTTTTAAAACAGTGCTTTTTTTTGCAACTTGTTATTTCCAAAATATTATTTCCCTTAAGATATTTATGGCAAGATTATCGGTGCCTAAGAGCTGAAGAAAACAGAAAGAAAAGGAACATTAACCATATTGATATTGCTAAAGCCAACCGAGTCCGCAAGTCTTGCAGGTTTTGAGGGGAAAATGTGCACCAGCAGCACACCCATCTTGTCAGAATTAAGCTTTAGTTTATTATTTATTTAGCTTATTATTAGTCTTTAGCCACCAGTTCAGGGTTTATACAGCCTCCCTGGGATCATTTGGAACTGTGAGATAGAGCTGAGTGTCAACCACATATTGGTGACAGCCCAGCCCAAACGGAACAAGACTGGAGTGATATGACCCCTACAACCCACTCCAATCAGAATTCTGGTGACAACATTTTGCACAATCTGTAACTTCCGGACACTTTTCAAGAGCAGCTTCATACATAATGCATTGCAGTAGATATTCACCAGAGTATGCACCACCTGGGCAAGGTATTTTTTTGTTCAGGAAAGGCCACAACTGGCTCACCAGCCAAAACTGATAAAAGGCACTGATGGCCACCACTGCCACCTGCTTGTCCAGTAGGAAGCCAGGGTCCAGCAGCACACACAAGCTAGTAACCTACTCCTTTAGAATCCAGAAATACCTCAGTTCCTGGGTCATTTTCACTGACCCTTCCTCTCATTCGTATGTTTATCTGTTCATCTGTTCTATTTTAATCATTTTTAATGTATCCATGTATGGTTTTTATTTTTATTGTTTACCACCTCGTACTCCTTAAGTTTGTTGGAAAGGAAACTTAAAATATTTTAAATAAATAAGTTATAAGAAGGGATTCATTTCTTCAATCCAAAATGATGTGTAAAGAGTACACTTGTAGTCATATTTCTAGTTAAAGTCCAACATCAATATCATATTAAAATCGAGTTCTCTTTGGACAGGAAGTTCGCTGAATACCCATTTCTATAGTTTCCATAGTCGTAAAGCTTTATTTGAATAATTTGAATGATACTCAGTCTCAGTTAAGATTGTGCCACAATCCAGTCCTGCTAAATATTCTTATATGCATCACTAGGATGAATAAGTTTTTGGGCAAGTTGCTTCATGATGCATTTGAAGAACAGAAGGTTATTTTGTTCTTAACTAAAACTAACACAAATGGAGCACCTCATGCACAGGGGCTGGAATTAAATCACAGAAAATCTGCATGGTTATTCTTATGAGTCTTTGGAATAGAAATTAAGAATGAAGATGAAGCTTTCTTTTGGGGAGTTAGCAGTTACAAAGTCAATACATTCTTGTTGCTAAAAGTGTTCAGACTATGGGTGTGCATTCGGCTAAATCCAAGCCAAAAAAAAATCCAAAAATATCTTATTAGTATTTTCCAGACATTCTTTCAGCTAGATAGAGCTTTGGCCATTTTTTGGCTATCCAAAAGGGCTGATCTCCAAAAATATTTGGGATTTTTGGGGACCACTGGATAGCCAAAGTTAAAGGGCCTGGAGCAAGTGTTTAAAGGAGTCACAGTCCATTTAAATGTCTTCTGGGTGAACTCACCCCTTACTGAAGGTGTTTAAAGACATTGTGGTCCCTTCTAAACACCTTCCAGGTAAACTCACCCCTTGGAGAAGATGTTTAAAGGGATCATGGTGCCTTTAAATCAAAGGTGTCGAACTCATTTGTTATGAGGGCCAGATCTGATATAAATGAGACCTTGTTGAGCTAGACCATGTGTGTCATAAAATGTAATGCCAGGTAGCAGAGATATAAACTTTATAAAGAACACAAACACAAAGATTTTTTTTACTTGAAATAAAAACATGCTTAAAACATTAGCATTTTTTGCAATATTTGGTTTATTTAATAGTATCTGACACCTCTTGCTCTGAATTATTGCATCAAAATGTCTGTACTGTTGCAATCCTGAGTATGATATTCAGGTGTGTATGTGTAAGCTGCAAACCTACTTTTGATTTATTGACATTCACCACAGAAATCTCATGCTCAGAGATCTGAGTCTAGGACCCAGGGGAAAACATGAAATGGCTGCGCGATTGAGAGAGTCTGGCGAAGCAAGCTATGATGCAGCAGCATCAACAAAATTGGAATCAGGAGATGGCCAGTTCCAGTGAGGGCCTGATAGAAGCCCTCCAGGGGCCTGATCCAGCCTTCAGTCCGCATGTTTGACACCCCTGCTTTAAATGCCTTTGGAGTTTCACTGCTCACATGGCTTGGAGAAGGCATTTAAAGGGACCGCAATCCCTTTAAATACCTTCCCCCCTCCATTGGTTTCAATGGAAGATGAAAGCACCTTTTTGGGTGGGGGCAATCTTTTTGAAACTTGGGGTTTTTTTCTACCTCAAAAAACACCCCCCAGGCCCCAGATACTCCTAGATTGATTCTCCATTATACCATATGGGGACCATTGACTATAATAATCCCCATAGGGAATAATGGATGAAAAAAATTTAAAAATCTTGAATATTTACCAAATTTGAATACCATATCGGTATTGGGATTTGGGAATATCATGAAACACCAATATTTGTCATATTCAATATACCTGAACCCAGAAAATATGGGTTTTTTCCACACATCCTTAGTTCAGAATGGCAGAAATGAAATCTTCATTGGACAGTGTAATTATAGACTTTTAGTCAAGGCAGCTCTCAGTGTCTAAGGTCAAAGCATGCACAGAAGTCCCATTGTCACAGGAAAGTAAGCTTACTGACTTGTGAAATTCTGTCAAGAGCCAGAAAAAATATATATTGTATTTCTGTGGAAAATGGTGAACGGCAATTCTGGCAACACCGAGGACTTCTGAAGGAGTTCTATCCTCACCATCATACAGTTTGAGTCATCATATAATGCATCGTACAATAGCAGGCTGGCAAGTTTAATTGACTTCCAAAAACTGGTGGAGAAAGCTGGCATAAAAATGAAGTAATAACTAAATATGCTGGTTTGTGTGTATCTTTCTCATATAGAGCTTGAGAACATTAACAAAAGTTTTTTTTTTAAATTGCACAGCCACATGTGTGTTTGAAGGCAAAACCTACTTTGAAGGTGAAAAAGAAACTGTACATTCAAACTCAGGGGACTGTATTCTGTTTGAATGCAAGGTAAGAACATGGTTGATAGCTTATTCTCTTCCTGTAACAACTCTCTACCTTGTAATTAAGGTGGTTAAAGTTATCCTAACAATGGCATCCTACCTTTTCAAATTTGCTATCCAATGGCAATTTTTATATCAGCTGTAAAATTGTGGTGTTAATGTAAGGGCTTGTAAGGGCTAGAGAGAACAGGTTTCAGTTTCATACTTTCTGTTTTTGTTGCTCTCCTTATTGTGAACAAATGAACTGGAGAGATTCCAGATTTATTTGTGTGTGGGCAATCTGATCCTTAGTACACATCCCAGCTTCTCTTAGTTTATAGATTTACTTCTTTTACAATGCAATCCTAAACAGAGTTGTATCATTCTAACCTAATTGACTTCGTTAGGTTTATAAGGGTGTTACCTTGCTTTGGAGTGTACTGGAAGCTCATTTCCTCAATGAATACTAGCAACAAAATCTGCATTATTATGTTTACATTAATAAAAGATTCTAAGAGTTTTTACTTTATAAAATTGTTTTACCATTATTTATAAATTATTGAATAATTTGAAGCATTTGATTTTTTTTTAAGTCTGAATTAAACACACAGTTTCTTCCTGGAAGAGGGGCTCAGGAGTAGTTTAAACAACTATCATATTTTTCTTTATTTTGTGTAACACTATTTTATTTATTTATTTATAAGATATTGACACTATTGAGAATAGAAATAGTATTTCAGCTGCTGTTGTGAATTGCTTCAGGAAGGGTATCCTTATAGAATAATTGTATTTGGAATGCCTCTAGCTATAGAAACCTGGTATTGATGCATACCAATTAAAGCAGTTATATATTTACTCTCCAAGAACACCAATATTTTAAGTTTAAAGAAAATTGTAACTGAACAGAACTCTGATGGAAGTCCAACTATTTGTATTGTTCTTATGAAACCTTTTCATTTATTAATGCTTGGTAGAACTGCTGCAAGTTTTGTTAGAAGCTCTGGAGTTGCCCTTATACCATGAGTAGAGGAGGTTGAGTCATTTCTGCTTTCCCTCCATATATTTTATTTTATATAGGCTGCTTAAATAAAAATGTAATTCAAACAAATAATTATCTCTGTTCAACAGGACCACAAAATGCAACGTGTAGTGAAGTCAGATTGTCCTACCTTGAACTGCCTTGAACCTCAGCAAATCTCCTTATCTAATAGTTGCTGCAAAGTTTGTAAAGGTAAGTTATAAGAGAAAGAAGGAGCTCGTGATGAGAGATTTAAAAAAAACTTTCATGTATATGACATGGTGGACTCTAGTCCACAAATATTTTGCCCCAGTGAAACTGTTAGTCTTCAATATGCTCCATTTTTATTTTGGTTTATTTTTAAATACATGAAATTGATGTTGCTATCCCATAGAGAAGCTTTTACTGCTCTACTGGAAACACTGTGAATTAATACATGTCTGGCAATGCAAATCTCCTTAAATATCCTTAAATAATGCAAGTATCCTTAAAAGGGAAGTCTCTCAGAATGGTCACTGGACTGTAGTTTTCAGAAAGGAAAACTGTGGCTCAGTAGTGTGTGACTTGTAGCTGTCATAGCCCCCTCAGACCAGCGCAGTGAGTCCCTCTCAGAATCCTCAGGAGAGGAACCTGAGGAGCTCTGGTCAGTGGCTGAGGAGGATCAGAGGGACCAGAGAGGCCCAGCACAGTAGAGGTGCTGGCTGAGGATGTACCAGCAGCACTAGAAGCCACCCTTCCAGAGCCTCACCACTGGCCCCTGAGTTAGATGCTAGGCCTTCTCCAGGCAGGATTCAAACCGGGGCCTATAGCCCCTTGGGCCCCTCTCCCAGCAGTGGCAGAAGGCCCTGGCCAAGGTGGCACAAAGGATGTGAAGTCCTGGAATGGTTACACACAACTTCCATGTAGGAGTAGAGCAAAATGCTGAAGATGGTGCTTCCTCGTTGGATCCTCACCAATGCATAGTGCAGTCTCGGCACCTGCCAGCAGTGCAGCTGGATCCAATTACCTCCCAGCCTACTTAAGCTGAATCCTAAGAAGACAGCCTTGCTGGATCAATCAGTCCACCAGGCACAAGCCTTGTGTTACCTTCTCCAGTGGTTTGGTACTACTTGAGGAAACCTGATTGAGCCTGACTGTAGAGTACAGGACAGTGCAGATGTTTAAAAGACTCCATGTGGATGAAGATAGGCTACTGACAGGCTTATGGCCTGGCAGGTATCTCAAGAGTTTAAAGACGTACATACTTGCTGGGAGTATTGATTTAGTCCCACTTATTTGCAGGAACAAAAAAAGCAGCAGTTGTAATCACATAAATGGCATGTGTGTGAAAACAGTGTGCGAGGGGGAGTGAGTGCTTGGAGGCTGCTGGAAAGGAGTTGATTGCTTCTGTGTGTTTTTTGACTGGTTTGTTGCTGAGGGAGGACAGCCTGTTTGTTGGAGTTGATTGCTGGCCCCGACATCTACTGTTGCTCTCGCTGTTGGGAGGTGGGGGCTGTGAGACTTTGAATTGCAAGGCTCCTCCTCACCAGTGGCAAAATTGAGTCAGCTGGGCTGAGAAAGGAGCTGGAACAGAGCTGCTCATGAGGTAGCCTTTTGGTCAGTTCTCTACGTTTCAGGGTATATTAGGACACCAAGGTATTTCTAAGTGAAATAATCCACTTGGGAAGTGATGATGAATGCTCATGGACCATTTCCAGTCACCTGTGGGGAGTGCACCATGTTTCCCTTCCTCTCTGAAAAAAAGGTGGGCTACACTTGTCAGAAGTGCAAGTTGATAGAAATTGATAGAGGAGAAGGTTTGGAGCCTGGAGGAAAGGATTACCACTCTCTATGAGATCAAGGAAGAGGAAGAATTAACGGAAGCCTTGATGTCCTGCGTAGGGAAGAAGAGACCAGTCAAAGGCACAACAGTGTGGTTGACTGTCCAACTGAAACTCCTTAGAGTGCTACAGCATGACTCCAGAGGTGTCGAGCAAGACGGCACTTAGTGCCATTAGAACTAAGGAATTGATTCCTGGCCCTTGTGATGGAGGCAGAGATGGAAACACTGCCAGTGGAAGTATCACAAGCAAAAGGAAGACAGAGGGAGCAGGACAGGGGGATACAAAGAAATGGCACTGAAAAAAAAAGGAAGGTGTTGATCACAGGTGATTCCCTGCTGAGGGGTATGGAATGTCATGTGTCCAGGCCTGACCCCCTGGTCCGAGAGGTGTGTTGCTTGGCGGGGCAAAAATTAAAGATATTACAGACAGGATCCCTAAATTCATCAAACCTATGGAGCATTAATCATTCATAATGGTCCATGTTGGAACTAACACCATGGCCATGAACAACATTGAAAGCATTAAGGCTGGGTATGAAGCTCTTGGGAGGAAACTGAAGGGAATGGGGGCACAGGTGGTGTTCTTGTTGTTCTTTCCTGTCATAGGAAGCAGAATATGATGGGAACTCAGGGTAATGGAGGTGAACCACTGGCTGCATTGGTGGTGCCATCAGGAGCAATTTGGATTCTGGGACCATGGGCTAGGTTTTCTGGATGACAGCCTACTGGCATGTGATGGATGTGTTTGGTGAAAACTTGGGGAGATTCATAAAGAGGGCTTTAAATCGACACTGCAAAGGGAAGAAGATGACCAACACAGGGGTTTAAATGAAGGAGGGCAAATAACAAGAAGCCCACCTAGGAGGGCCGGGTTTAATGGAGCCAAGGGTGTGGGGCTTCAGGTGTCTATGTACCAATGCCCAAAGCTTGGGCAATAAGAAGGAAGAGCTTGAGATTCTAACGCAGGCAATTTAGTAGGCATTGCAGAGTCTTGGTGGGATGATTCTGAGGACTGGAATGTAATAGTGGATAGATATGAGTTGTTCAAGAAAAACTCAAAGGGTCGAATAGAAGGCAGATTGGCACTGTATATGAGGAGAGGGTTTGTTTGTCAAGAAATACTGGAGGGGGAGGGTGACAGCCCAGTGGAAAGTATCTGGGTGAGGATAAGGAAAGAAAGGACAAACAGTATTGTGGTTGGAGTCTGCTACAGACCTCCTGACCAGAATGAAGAGGTGGTTGCTGCCCTCCTTGAACAGCTTGACAGGGTATCCGAAACAACATGACCTGGTAGTTATGGGTGACTTCAATGTCCATGATGTGTGCTGGGAGACAAATTCTGCAAAGCATCCACAGTCACGCACATTCCTGTCTGGCTGACAATTTCCTTCATCAAATGGTGGAGGAAAGCTACAAAGGGCTCGGCCATACTCTACTTAATATTGACCAACATACAAGAGATGGTAGATGGGATAAAGGTGTGGGGGGGTGTGATCTAAGAGAGTCAAGCTAACAAAATAAGTTACTATAAAAATACAAATATTTATTATGGGGTACACATTAATAAAATATAAAATAGGTTAAGAGACACAGTTCAGCAAGATGGCAGAGAAAAGGTGTAGGGGGGATGGGCTGCTCTGTTCTTTTATCTAATACCTCCCATAAAACATCTAAGACTTCATCATACCTTACTCTCAGTTATTAAGACAGAGAAGAAATTGCAGTGAGGATAGTGATTTTAAGATACAACCAGGTATTTTAATGAGTCAACTTGCTATTTATCTAGAAGTTTGAAAAGAACTTTCCACGGAGCCTAAAATACATCTAGAACATCTTTACCTACCCCTAGAACTCGGAATCAGAGGGTAGATAGGATGATTAGACCTTTAACCTACAATAGCACATTCAAACCAGTACAGGCTATTATAAATAAATATTGGCACCTTCTGTCTAACTTTCCTAGATGCCAAAATCCTCCTTTGTTCGCAGCCAAGAGAGCCAAAAACCTCAGAGACATATTAGTTAGAAGCAGGCTTTCAGAAGTGAAGGACTCTAGCTACATGAGGGGGAGTCAAACACCTAAAGGTTTTTTCCGTGTGTCAGTTGTTCTGTATGTGCCTGAGCTGAGGCTAAAAAATCTTTTCAAAATTCTGCCAAACTAGACCTTTTTAAAATAAATTATTTCTGTACCTGTAACCACAGAGGAGTAATTTATTGTATTAGGTGTCCTTGTGAAAAAATGTATGTGGGGATGACTTCTAGACCAGTGAAAGTAAGAACTGGTGAGCATCAGATTAAAGAAAAGGAATGTTCCACTTGTCAATCACTATCTTGACTTTGGACATAGTGAAAAACAGGAAGTTCTGGATTATAGAAACAATTCAAACTACAACTTCAAACATGCTCAGATGTCTTCAGAAAAGAGAGATGTTTTTATACATCATTTGCAGACATTAACTCCTCAAGGACTGAATGAAGAAGCTGACTGGACCTGTGCTTTTGAGAAAATGTATACCTGTAATTCTGTATTTGGTAGTGCTGACCTTGTGATTCCCCCCCTTTTTTGCTGTCTCTCTCCTCTGTACCCCCTCCCACTATGGAAAATAAAAAAATTCCCTCCCTTGGCAACAGTATTATACAATGCATGTGGGTGACTGCATCATCCTTGGGTCCTACTATATATTGATGTAATGTTAGCAGTATGCAACTTGATTACTACCTTTGATGGAAGAGACACACATCCAAAAACACTGGATATTTGTTACCAGGTTGGTTGGCTAATTTAAAGACACTATGGCTAAAAATTATCTGTATAATTATACTATTTATAAATTCTAACAATTATATAATTTCTATTTTGGGTAGAACAATTTGGAGAGCATGTGCAGTTACCATGAGAGATTATCCATGGCCCACTGTGTAAACTTTTAGCAACTGCACATTGCATGAGGTAAAAACAGCAAAAATTTCCTGTTATTTTTAAAATTTTTATTATGTGCATTTATTATGTGCATTTGGTATATAATAATTTGGCTTTTTTCTCTCCCTTTTGATAATTCCAGAAAGCAACACCTGACTCTAAAGAAAATCTTTTTTCATATATTTATTTCTGGATGTGTGTTGTCTTACTATAGTAATATTGACCACCGAGGAAGGCCCTAAGGGGCTGATATGGTCTATTGGTCATAAGATATACCCATTTGTATATGTAAAACTATTAGCTCTGTGTGTCAAAAGTTTTGGGAGTCTGATATTTGAACCATTTCTTTTAACCTATTTTATCTTTTATTAATGTGTACACCATAATAAATATTTGTATTTTTATAATAACTTATTTTGTTAGCTTGACCGTCTTAGATCACAGCCATATTTTGGGTTGAGTTTCCCCTCCTTTTTTTTTCTCGATAAAGGTGATGGGGACCTTAGGGGGAAGTGACCATGTCCTACTAGAATTCCTGTTGCTGTGGGGGACCAAGGAAGTTTGTAGCAACACGTGTATGTTAGATTTCAGTAGGGCAGATTTTAATAAACTCAGGGGCATGATGAGACTCAATCCATGGGCA
Organism: Lepidodactylus listeri; assembly: GCA_029233225.1. Taxonomy (NCBI): domain Eukaryota; kingdom Metazoa; phylum Chordata; class Lepidosauria; order Squamata; family Gekkonidae; genus Lepidodactylus; species Lepidodactylus listeri. The sequence continues at coordinate 71,874,808 of JARCFY010000008.1, forward strand.
AGACTGCTAGAAGTGAAGGGAGCAAGTGAAGGGTGGTCTCTCTTAAAACAAGAGTTCTTGCAAGCTCAAGCAATTGCTATTCCAACAAGAAAGAAACATGGTAGGGGATCCAAGAAGCTAGTGTGGATGAACAGAGAACTTTGTGATGTGCTAAGGGAGAAAAAGAAATGTTCTGCATCTGGATGGGGGATACGCTTCTGGGTAACAGTGTGTGTATACCTTAAGTTAAATATAAGCAGCCAGTGTGATGTGGTGACAAAAAAGGCTAATGTGGTGTATCAACATAACATCCAGATTGCAAGATGTGATAGTCCCGCTGCGTTGGTTAGGCTGCACCTGGAGTATTGTGTGCAGTTCTGGAGACCTCACTTCAAAAAGGATGTGAACAGACTGGAGTGAGTGCAGAGGAGAGAGATAAGGACGATTGGGGTCTGGAGACCAAGCCCTATGAGGAAATGCTGAGGAACTTTGGAACGTTTAGTCTGGAGAAGAGGAGGTTAAGCAGGGGGCATGATTGCTCTCTTTAAGTATTTGAAGGACTGTCACTTAGAAGAGGGCAGGGAGTTGTTCCTGTTGGCAGCAGACGACAGGACTCACAATAATGAGTTTAAATTAAGGATGGGAAGGTACTGGCTGCATATTAGGAAAAACTTTTTTACAGTAAGAGTTGTGCCACAGTGGAATCAGCTGCCTTGGGAGGTCATGAGCTCACCCTCACTGGCAGTCTTTCAGCAGTGGCTGGACAGACACTTGTCATCGATGCTTTAGGCTAATCCTGCATTGAGCAGGGGGTTGGACTAGATTGCCTGCATGACCCCCTTCAACTCTGCGATTCTATGATTCTACATTGTCAGCTTCCTTACAGTTCCTGATAGACTACAAACATGGATTATCCTGTGTATACCTTTAAGCCTGGGATGGGTGTCAGTTCTGTATCTCACAGTTTCTTTTACTGCTTTGTCTTTGGTTTGCTAACATTCCATTACATCCCCATTGTAGATGTTGTTTCGTGTAGAGATTTTTATTTTAAAAAATACATAAAATTATACTCATACATTTATCATGCAGGCTGAACAGATGGTCTGTGCCCTGATTTGCAATGCAAGGGTAAAGATATTGTCAGGGGCTTTCATCTCTGTTTTTATCCAAGGAGCTATTGGTTCCTTCCAAACTGTGAACAGTTGCATTTTTTTAAAAAAAAAGTTTGCTTGTTTTTTTCCAATAGATATACTATGTTAAACTGAAGTCAGTCATGAAACAAACAGTCTCTTGAATTTTGCCATATAACTGTTCTCCTTACCCAGGAACAAAGTATGTAGTAACTGACATAAAAAGGAGTGTTGACTGGAAGAAAAAAATTAAAAGTGACAGATCTTATTTCTGTCAAAGTTAACTGAAAATGATATTTAATTACATGAAGTTAAGCTATTAAAACGGCTGTAAGAAAAGTTCGTTATGATTTTTTCTTGATTACTCCTAAGACCATACAGTCATGGCAAGTATAACTGGCTAGTTTCATACTTCTTTTCAGAACACTCATGTCTCTGTGCAGGTCAGCTTACACTTGCCTGTCACAAGCTACCTATGGATGTAGTTTTTGAAAGCCTAAATCAGTACACAATTAATCATCCATACTTGTTCTTTTATACTGCCTTACAGCCAAAGGGAATATATTGATAAATAGAAACATGTAATCTTTCTCTCCTGTGATACTGAGATGCTGACATTAACTGATAAAAAGCCTCTGAGCCCAAGGCCAGTACTTTGTATTTAACTTTGTCTTCTTTGTGATGAAGAATAGGAATACCCTTTGTAATCTTGCATTCATGAGACCAACTACTTTTATTCATAATTGGACAAGTAAACCATAGATTTCAAAGAAAGTTGGTAAACATATTGCGAAAAATGACTGACCCTTAAAGATAATTAAAGGGGGTAATCTTGCCTGAAAGCTAAACTTTAATTTAATAGTTTCTCAGCACAATCCTTTGAGAGTTACTCTGGTCTAAGCCCAATGAAATTAATTGGCTTGGACTGGAGTAACTCTGCACCGTCTGTCCTGTCATTGCTGCTGCTGCGGAAATGTAACTGAGTGAAACATTGACTTCTGAAAAGTCAGGCGCCAAACTGCTATTTTTATCTTGCCCAGAGGTTCTCCCAGAACAATTGTCCACTGAGGCTACAAAAGGAAGATAAAGGCAGTATCGTGTATAAGTTAATGCCCATTTGGGACTGAAGATGCCCAGGTTCAAATCCTCACTCAGTCAAAAAGCAGATTGTGTGATTTCTTAGGCTGGCCATTTTCTCTCAGCCTAAGCTAATGCTTAGGTTTTGTTGCGAGGATGAAATGGAGGAAGGAAGAGACATATTTGCCACCAGAGCTCTGTGGTGAAGCAATGGAATAAAAATGTAATCAATACGGTGGCAGTGGGAAACACATTTATTCTTACTCTTCATTTGTGTTTTTCACAGACATATCATTTTGCAAATAAATTAGGAATTATTTTCATGACTTCTCTATGATATAGATTAGGCTTGGAAACCAGCTAAATGCAGGCATTCATTTATCAAATGGAATCTCATTTCTGTGCTCATGTAACCAGTGGGCATTACATCTGCCAAGTGGTGAAGACAATTCTAACACATCTGAACATAGTAAAAATCCAGGGATGCAAGGAATGGTAGTGTTCTCCTCACCACTTGAAGAAATGGGAGATTACAGTGGTAACTGTTTAAAATTCATTCATAGTGTAGAAATTTATGGCAGGTCAAAACTAGAATCTTGAATATGCAATCAAATATTCTGTCTGTTTGTATCCTATTAGTACTAAGCTAAGCATATACAGAAGGGCTTCTATAAATGGATCTGGGGAACAGTAACCTGGTAGGTTGAAACAGCCAAAACCAGTAATAAATTTCAGGAAAAATTGCTGTGTTAGTCTGTGTGACACTTATCTCACTGAAGTGCAATCTATTTCCCTGTCTTGCTCAATTTCTACAAACTGTTCTGCCACCAGGATCACATGGGATCCACATTCAGTTAAAATCCCATTTGATAACTAACATGAGTGTTACCTCTGAAACCATTAATCTTGGGTTTCAGCAGAATTAAGATGTAAAAGAAGTGTTCAGGACCAAGTCCTTATTAAATAAAATGAATAGAAACAAACTTTATTTTAAGAAACTTTCTGTCATTCAGAGTCACTCTGCTTCACACACATATACTGTCTCTGCTCCCAGCCAACCTTTTAAGAACTATGTACACAATTACAACAATTTATGGCATTATTTATAGATGCATTATATCACAGTCTCTGTTGACTGAATGTTAAATGAAACTTTTAAAATACTATTTAGTGCTGAGCATTATAAAAACAATTAATAAAGGTTACAACTATTAATTAAAAGCTGGAAGGGAATTTATATATTTCTCCTACATGATGGTGATGAAGACATCACAGTTACCATCAAAACAGATTTTGTTTCCCTCTAGGACCAGGTCTATACAAATATTGAATTAGTTCTGATTGGGAATTAGTTCTTATTCAGAGTGACTCTGAATGTCAGAAATAAATAAATTTAAAATAAAGTTTGTTTCTATTCATTTTATTTAATAAGGACTTGGTCCTGAACACTTCTTTTACATCTTAATTCTACTGAAACCCAAGATTAATGGTTTCAGAGCTAACACTCATGTTAGTTGGCCTTAGTTATCAAATGGGATTTTAACTGAATGTGGATCCCATGTGATCCTGGTGGCAGAACAGTGCAAGTGCTTTGGTGACCACAGCCCCTAAACACTTACTTGTAAATTAAAGAGAGTATAAACTGTTTTTGCAAAAGAAATCAATAGTACATTCACCAAGCATGTTGGTTAAGTGTTGAATTATACTAACATTAATTTATTTTCAAGGGTTGTATGACCTGAGAAACACATTAATGGGACAGAGCATCTGGTTACCTCGGTTTATTCAAATCAGTGAGAACTGCAGTTGACTTAATAGGCTGCTGAATTTTAAGATTCTGGGGAGTTAGTTTTTAAAGCATCAGTCTCTTATTTCCAGGCCACAACTTTTGCTCTGAAGGACACAAGTGCTTGGAGAATTCATTCTGCAGGAACCTCAATGATAAGGCTGTCTGTAGCTGCCGAGATGGTTTCCGAGCCCTTCGAGAGGACAATGCATATTGTGAAGGTACAGAAATCTTTTGTTTAAAAAAAGGTTGTATCACCTATAAAAATGAGTGTGGATTGCTGCATTAAGTATTATTTCACAGTTTGTCAAAATGATGTGCTCATTAAATGCAGGGAATTTAATTTAAAGCTTATTAATCAGTTGAAATAATTATCTCTCAAATTAAGGTTTTCTATTTTTTCCCAAAAAATCCAATTTGTGTCAAAGTAATAAGTTAAGGCAACTGAGTTCTTGAATTAAAAGTGATGTATTGACTGCTAAGTATGTGTTTTTTCTCATTAATTAGATCTCAGATAAGCTAAAATTCATACATTAGGCCATTTTAATATAGTTTCTGAGCTATTATTCCTTTTAATTAAGGCCTTGAGGTTCTCGGTTATCTTAAAAATTATAAATTTTGAACTAAGCAATAGAAGTTAAATCCAAGAACTTCAACCTTGTGAGTCCATTTTAATAACAAACAACTGTCTTATCTGAAAGAAAACTGACAGTGCTAAAACTAGCAATTGCCTTTAGGCAGGAAAAATAATTTTTTTCAGGTTTGTTTAAAAAACCCTTCTAATATCTTATGTAACCTCACTGTTAAACTGTGAACCTTGCAAGAATGAGAGAATAATCTTGTAAAGGTTGCATTTTACATTTGAATTTAAATAAAATTAAGGTTGAGAATACTTTAGCAGTCTATGTGCATCCTGCTTAGATAGCAAGTCTACAAAGAAATATTTGTAACTTAAAGAACAAGAGTTTAGATCAACCTGTTAAACTTGTCTGCTATTTAAACTATTAATCCTTATCAACCTTTGTGGAATCCTTGACTTTGAAATAATGTGGAATGAATGCAAATTTTTATATTAGTCAGCCTGATCCATGTTTTAAAAAGAATTGTCCGGAAGTTCTTGCTTGAAAACCTTTCCAACTGATTTCAGGAAGCAGAGAAAACTATTTTAGTGCACTGCTCTGAAAATCAAGAGGGGGAAAAATTCTTTCAGGATGCTTTGTATGCATGAGTACACATAAGCATTAAATCAGGGCTACTGTTCTATGTTTTTAGCTACTGTCAATAAAGGTTACAGTTTCTAATATTCTGATTTTAGCATTATTAAAGTGGATTATGTTCATTAATGAATAAATGTGTTTAGGTCCATAATCAATAAATGTACAAACAGCAGTCTTTTTAATAGGATATCCTGAAATCAACTGAACTCAGAGTCTCTGACTTGTATCACTGATATTTACAGTATTCCATCATTGAATGAATAAGAGCATCAAGCTCCCCAATGTATCAGTCTGCTTAACCTCATGAGTTTTTGTTTAATGGGCTGAAATTCTGGGAAGCTTTCTTGCTGTTCCTTATCATTTTGTGACCCAGGCCTGCTGAATGTGACAGTAAAACTTCTATCTAGGGTCAGTGGCTTGGAATATACAATGTGGCACCAAGTGCATATGTACAAGAATTATCTTGGATCAGACACCACAGAAAGACCACAGCTACACGAGTGAGATAATCCGGGGGGGGGGGGGGAAGTGAGGCTATTTTGCCCCAGAGCAATTTGACCCCCAGTTGCGTGATCACACAGGTCGATGAGGCTGCCGGTGCAACTAGCTGCTGCGTGATCAGATGCAACCATGAGTGAGTTGGTTTTTTTTGTTGTTGTTGGTTTCTGATTCGCTTAAATGGGGGATCGATGAATCGCTTCTCCATCCAGGGCTTCCAATGGCAGTATGTGATGATGCGCATACCGCGAAGGGTGGGAACAATGGCATGGTGTCGGAATAGCCTGATCAGACTATCCCCGACGCCACAAGTTTGCGCTGGAGTGATCACATGGGGAAAGTCCGACTGTGGTCCGCAGCAAACCGTTTGCTACTGCATTTTCCCTAGTAGTTTTTTGATCCGCCGGTGAGTCGTCCCTCTCGTGTGGCTAATGGGTGCGTATGATAGCACCCAAAGATTTATATAATTTCAGTCACAATGCTTTTTGATGGAATGCTAACATTCATCAAGTTTTGATTAATCACTGATGTCAACAACTGTGTGTACCACCACCTTCAGATATATAGCACATGGAAGCATTCTTGCTGCTTTAGGTCTACAAAGCATGCTAAAATATAAAGATGCCAGCCTCCACGAGGATGAGACATATCCACTATCGCTTTTTTGGTACATAGCTTTTATCAGGACATTCTGACCTAAAACAATAACCAACTAAAGTCTAAAGATTTCTTTCTCCATTAATTACTAGACATATGAACAATTAGCTTGTTAGATAAGGCAGGAAAACTAATTGCATTTGGACAACTTGACTTGCAAGATTTTTATTAGAAGAAATAAAGCATGAACAAAATAATTTGTGTTATGCTTCTAGGGTTGCCATGCTTCAGGAGTTCTCCTAAAATTACCACTCATTTCCAGTCCACAGAGATCAGTTCTTATCTCCACTGGGCTTCCTCCCCTGTCCCACATTCCGCCCTTCCCAGCTAGTGACACCAAATCTACCGGAATTTCCCAAGCCAGAGTTGGAAACCCTATATACTTCAGACCAAAGAAAATAAATATTATTTGGGTCCTTAAGTAGGGTGTTTTTTCCATAATCATATGAAGCTGCTTTGTACTGAATCAGACCCAGTGGTCCATCATGGTCCGTATTGTCTAGACTGGCAGTGGCTTCCCGGGGTCTCAGGCAGAGAAAGGGCTTTTACATCACTTACTGCCTGGTCAACTTTTTAACCGGAGATGCCAGGGATTGAACCTGGGACCTTCTGCATGCCAAGCAGACCCTCTACCTAAATATATTAAAATGCCTACATTAAATTCATTATTAAAGCAAATTATTTAATATAGATTATTAAATTAAAATAATAAAATTACAATCTTTACATTTATTAGTTTGCTCCATGATCATATTAGAAGTTTTTAGAACTTTAACATGAATTTTAATTATCTTTCATTTGTAAAAGTGTAACTAGTAGAATCCTTTCTATACTGCATGATGCAAGCACACACATACAAAGGGAATTTTAATAATCAGTTATGAATCTTTGTAGCAACATAGTTTCTTTCTTGTTGTTTTGGCAACAAACCTTAAAGCAGTTTCTAAAAGGTCAAAGTCTGAGACACTGTAGACAATCATATAGGCCATTGGAAATGTTAAGACTTTTATTCTCTATAAAAATAACATATTGTTTATGATTTTCAAATATACCATAATGTGAATGTATAGATCTATAGCAGGGCTATATTTGGAATGCTGTGCACAGTCCTGGTCACTGTATCTTAGAAATGATATTGTAGCCCTGGAAATGGTACAGAAAAAAAACACAACCAAAATGAACCAGTGGTTGGGAAAATTGTCATTTGAAGACAGGCTAAAGAGTGTGGGTTTCTCAGCTGGCAGGAAAGACATATAAGGGGGCACATGACAGAGGCTTATAAAATTATGGATGGGGTGGTTTCATAGGTGCCCAATGTCAGGATAGACAAAATAAAAGTACTTCTTCATTCAATGGTTAATTAACTTGTGGAATTAATTGCCACACAATGTTAAATTGACTACTAGTTTGGTTGACACTAAAAATGAATGAGAAAAATTCATGGGGGATAGATCCATCGATTACTATTATCTATGATAACTAAGTGGAGACAGTGTCCATCTGAATACCTGAGTTTGGGGGGCAGTAACAGCAGAGATTTTTATCTTCATACCCTGGTTGAAAGCCTCTGGTAAGTGTCCAGGCCCATAGCTAGGATTTTTTTTCTGGGGGAGAAGGCTAATTTAATTAGCATAGCTAATTTAACTAGTGGTTTGTAATACTTTTGATTAAGACCAACCAGGCTTTTGAGTTGTACAGAAGGGGGGCTGGTTCATGTGGCTCTCTCCTGCCCCCTCCCCAAGTGAGCGGCATGGCACTGTTCTCCACACATTTCCTTAGGAGTGAGATATTCCTGGCTTCAATTCACTCTGTTCTGCAGTGCACAGCTCTGGCTGGTGTGGAGCGGGAGTGGAGGCTGGGGAGCAGCAGCAGGTGGCTGCTGGATCCAGGAAACGTTTGCAGCATTTGATGTAGTCAGTGAGGTGGCCCAGCAGCTCCAAGTCAAGCCATGTCAGCACTTTTAGGAAACCTGCCCCCAGAGAGCTTTGCCTGAACAGAAGGTCATCCTGGAAGGGCATTCTTGCATGTGGATTTTTTCTGTGGCTGAGGCAAAAGCCCTCACCCAGGGTGCTTTGGTGGGGGATGCCAAAAATTCGGAAGTGGGTGTTGCCCTGTACAGCCCTGGAAGTGCCTCATTAGCCACTCTATGAAAGAGAATGCTGGACTAAATGGACCATTGTTCTGATCTAGCAACACTTAAGTGCATTGGCATTAAAAAGAACTATATGTTATGTCTCTAAATATTAACCTCTGATCATTTCTTATGTATTAAAATTTCATGAGGAACAGCTAGATTTTGTAGATGAAAGCTCTGATGAATTAAGGTGCTAATGCCAGACTGAGATCAAGAATCATTTGGCTATACCAAGTTAAATAGTATATTATATAACGTTTACATATATTTATATGTATATATAAATATTATATGTATATATAAATATTACATTTAAATAGTCTTTCCTATTTTTTTCTGTGGTCTAGGTAAGGAAACAGTAGAAGGCAGTTTAACAGTACCAGTTGTGAAAGGAGAGAACCTTTAATAGGGAAAAAAGTGTGTGTGGGGGGGTATTCCACTCCTTACATAGGATTTTCCAGGTCCCCCCTTCCAGTTCCCCCCTTTCACCCTGTGAAACAGATTTGGATCTGAGGAACAGCATGTCTAGTTTGTCCCTATTGTTAGCCAAATTGCTCTGTTTGCTTTAATAAAAGGTTGGGGAATTATGATATTAATGTGCAATTGGCGTAACTACAGGATCATGGCCTTTATATACCAGAGTCCCACTTTATCCAGGTCACAGAAATAGACGCAGAGACTAGATAACTAAAGCAGTGATCTCTTTACTGAAGAATTCTTAAGTCCTTATACACAATAATCAAACATTTAGACACACAATACAGAACTAAGGAAGTAGTGGTGATAGATAGGGAATAGAGGGGGTGAGTTATGGGGTGATACTACTGTCCAGATGTGCAGAGGTCCATGAGGAAAGGATTATGGCCTAAACCCAGAGGGTAAAGGGGTGACTTGCCAGTTGGCATCAGGGCAGAAAACACACATGGTCTGAGGCCATGGACCTAGATAGTTAAAGGCACTGGAAAACAATGCAGACCAATGGAAGGTCCTGGGGGCTGATCTCAGGTGAGAACAAAAGATTACCTCAGCCAATCAGGTGTCCCAGGAGGTGTGTGACACCAGGATGGGAAGGCCTAGATGTGGCCAGTGAGCTTTCAGAGGGGGCAGAGTCTGGATTAACAACTGGAGCCAGGTGTGCTGGGGCTAGCTGAATGGATTTTAAGACCATTGATGGTTTTGCCAAGGCAGTTGAATAGGTTCCCAGATACAGACAAAAGAGGAAGATGGACCCCTGATTAGCATCAGGAAGGATCGTTAATAATTTGAATGTTTGGTTGGTTTATCTTGGTATCCTGAGGGATGAAGAGCAAGGAAGGACAAGTACCATACATAGACATGAGATAACACAAGAAAAGGGCTGGGTGAGGTTCTGGAGACAAAAGGACTATTTGTCAGATGGCCTCTGGATAGCCTTTAGAAATGTAGGTACTTCACCTGGTGGAACCCAGTGATATCCTGTAAGCATAATCTCTTCTGGGTGGAGGGGGAAGACTGGAGGTTTGCTTTGAGGGTGCCTTTTGAAACCTGAATGTGAAATCCCTGTTTCCAGAGCTATGGCTTGCTCTGTGTTCCAGGACCAGGAGTGTCTACCTTGGCCTGAGTTTTGTGGGTCTCTGGTTCAAGTTAGAAGTGGGGTACCCCTTGCTATTGGGGCTACCCAAGAGTAAAGACAGCACCTCTGGCAACAATTTGTATGGTTGCCATTGAGGACAATGCAGAAATTGCATTTGGTTCAGAATGTGGCCACCCAATTACTGTTAGGGGTTAGATTCTTTGGGCATGTAATGCACTTGCTGGAGGACTTACATTGGTTGCTGCATTGTTTTCAGCTTCTGTTTAAGGTTCTGGTTGTGATCTATAACATGTCTTACAGACTGGAATCCTCATATCTCTAGAACCATCTCTCCTTGTACAAGCCTGTATGACAGTCTTTACAGCAAGGTCTGTTGTGTGTTACCTCCTGTAAGGAATTAAGAACTGTGGCTGTCTGACTTTGGACTTTCTCAGTCACTGCCCGCCCCTATACTCTGGAGCACTATACCCGTAGGTGATGAGAAAGGCACTGACCCTCCTGTCTTCTAGCAAGAAGATGGAGAGCACTTTAAAAATGCCTTTAAAGGGATATACTTGTCTTTGAGTGGTCAATCAGTATGGCCTCTTTGGTGCAGGTGACCCAAGTATTATTTAGTGTTTACTGTTTTTTGCTGACTGGATCCAACCCACTATCTTCCATTCCTTTTTCTTTAGCCACAACTATGTATTCTCAGAAATGAGTAAATTCATAATTTGATGAATGGTTTGTTTACTAGCGCTTTCTTCCTACTACAGTGAGAAATCATTTCAAGTAAAACTTCTCAGAATCGTATCTTTTGTCTCTTTTGCTCTCCTTTGTCTTATAGTGCTGTTCTAAGCAGAGTTGTACAGAATTTAGAAGGGTTTAACTCTGCTTAAGATGACATTGTAATAGTGCAGTCCTAAGGAGAGTTGCACCCTTCTAAGTCAGTTGAAACTAGTAGGCTTAAAAGCAGGCCCGAAGCCATGGGGAGGCTGGACAAGGGTGATACCCCACCCTGAATTTGCCCTGCCTGGGGTGGCCCCATCCTCTCCTGCTCAGTCAGCACCTGTGGGCCCTATAAAGACCTGTGTTGGTGTTTACACCCAGCAGCTTTCTTTCCAACGGCAGTGCAGGGATGCTGTAGAGCCTGTGCCTGCCTGTGCTGGCCAGGTGGTGTGAGCTGGGAGCTGCCTCTGCTGCTGCCGCCCAAGAGCTGCTTTGATGTTGCTGCTGGCCAAGCATGAGCCAGCCTGCTGTGGCTCAGGCCCACTCCCACCTACAGCCTGGCCCAACCCGCACCTGGCCTGCACCATTGGCCTGCTGCCCTGCCCTGCCACTGTTTATCTGGCTGAGCTGCCTGCTGCCATCCGCCAACCCCTGCTGACATGCCCCTGCACTCAGCCCACCTGCCAAAGAGCAGCAGGTGGGCAGTTCATGCATGAGCAACCTCAGGCCACACTCCAGAGGTGATGACACATGTGCACCTTTTGCCCTGCTTATGGCCAGTAATGAGCCCAGCCCTCCTCCGTGGGCCTCCCACCACCAGCACTGTCAGGGTGGTGGTGGTGCTACAGGCCTCTCGGTGGCAAGGATGGAGGACTGGGGGACTAGTGGAGCTGGGCTCACAAGCTGGCAGGTGGGTTCATGGGGCATTTAGTGTTTTCACGCAGGGGGGATCAGGTTACCTTGTCTGGCTCTGGTGTTTTTGTGGGGGGGGGGGGCGGGGTGAGCCTTGCAGCCTGAATGGGGTGAGGGGAAAATGTTTGCCTCCACCTCTCCAGGTAGCGCCTCCTTCCTACTTCAGGGAGCTCTGGAGGGAATGGCTCTGTCCTGCCTGGGTCTCTTGGGTGGAAAGGAACTCAGTGCCTCTTCTGCCCTGAGAGTCCCCACATGGGTTTTTTTTGCTTGGCCTGGTAGGAATGCCAACCTCCAGGTGGGACCTGGGGATCCCCCGGGATTACAGCTTGTCTCCAGGCTACAAAGATCAGTTCCCCTGGAGAAAATAGATGTTTTGAAGGGTGAACTTTATAGCATGGTATCCAGCTGAGGTCCCTGTCCTCCCCAGACTCCATTTCCAAATATCCAGGAGTTTCTGAACCCTACCCCCTCATCCCCCACCAGTGGCCAGGGGGGACCTGGCAACCCTATGACCTGGTGTTCTTGGTACTGCCTTGTTGAAATGAATACATACAGCTCAGGAGATGTTAAGCAAGACTTCTGAAAAACCAGATTATCTCATGGTATGTTGAGATTCTGAAATTGAGGGCTATGATTTTCAGGGTGAGGCTTTAGACTGTTAACCTTATCTAATCTTTCAGGCATTTTTTGTTTGTTCACTTTCACAGTCTCATGTGAGAAGAACAGTCTTTCCTGTATTAAGATTGTGAGTATTATTACTGGCATGCCACCATTAGGAGGAACGGGAACAGATAATGAAAAATAGGTATATCAAAAGCACTGCAGAAACTATCCAGTTCCTTGCTGTTAATGAGCTGTCTTTTCGTGGTAGTGAGGGGCATGGATCTGTAAGAAAGCAGAAAAGGAGGAAGCAAGCCCTGATGGACTGTTCATGGCTCTCTTTCTTTATACCATAAAGAAAGATGCAAAACTCAAAGCAGTTGAACATCTTTTGGGTCTGCATGCACTTTCACATTTAACAGCATACTATATATCTGATCTTCTGCTTCAAGGTCTAGTGACTGTGGGTTTAATCCTGAGTAGCTCATGGTATAGTGCTATGATGCTACGTCTGGCAGGTCAGGTGGCATTTTAAAAAAAATTCAAGAGAAACTGGGTAAAACTATACTATACATACACTGCTACAGTCACCAGTTACATCTTGCGATTGTTAATACCTGCTCAAAAATAGTACCTGTTAAGCAATTTTTTTAAGCTCATGTAATAGTTTACCAGAAAGTATCAAGTGAACCAATTGTATTCAGATTCTCAGCTCCAAGAGACTCCTAGATCATAGGTGGACTGGACATTTGGCCACTGCAAGAACCATAAGTGATGACTTTAGAGAGGTGCTGATAGTGCCCAGTAACTTTACAGATCCTAAACAGAATTGCAAAGGAGGCAAATGCACTCCTAATGAAAGATGTGTTGTTTATTTGAGCCAGGTAATGCAGCACTGCATCTAGGGAAAGCTGCTGAAATTGTGAATGTTTGCTTTTCTCTCCTTAAAGAGAGATGAAGTAAAGTAGACATTCTCTTTGAGGAGCTTTTGGGGAAAACATTTGAAATATGTGAACAGAACAACATAGTTGCCGATATAGCTGAAAGCGGTGGTAAAAGAAAAAGGAAAGAGAAACATTTTAAGGATTTCATTGCTGAAGGCAGAGCAGGAACGAACTGTGACATGTCCTTATATGCACTTCAAACAGGTATTCATTGAAATCCATGATTATTCCATTTCAGAGGCTGAAACTTGGTTTTCTAATCGTAATGTGGAATACGTATTTATTTGCTTAGATTTAGATTTAGTATCTGTTTTAGACTCAATGATTTCCAGTTCATACTCCTTTTTAGAAGTAAAAGCAGTAAAGCCTCTCCTGCAATTAGTAGGTGCTGATAAGAATAACTTTGCAGTAGAAGCAAATCTTGTGAAAAGGAACTTTTTAATAACAACAAATCACACTTGAAAGAAGAGAATGGTATCCATAATGCTCTTGTTGTTCTAGTCTATAAAAATGCATTCCCAAATGTATACAGAGTTCTTGCAGCTGTGGTATCTTTTGGTGCCTTCACTGCTACATGTGAGCCAGCATTCTCTTGCCTTACTTGCAAAGTTTAGATTCAAACAGATGGAAGGAAGAAGGTGTGATTATGCAGAATTGATTCAAGTATATAACACCACAAAGTTTTCAAGTTGCACAAAGGGCTACTAGATTACAACAACTATGTGAAGGGCTACTCTTGTAAAGGAGGTGAGGCTGAGAATGCCAATAGAGACGTGAACTTGGGTCTCTTCGGTCCAGCAGTATAGTTACACACTTGCTGAGTGGAAGAACAGCTATTACTAGGTTTTCTGTCCCAATAGCTCTTGGTGCAGTTTGTAATCTTTTATATGGTCTAACCCAACTGAGCCTGCATCTTATACCACATCTTATTAAACTTCAGAATTGAACAGTTTGAAAATGTCTGTTGTCTGTTAATTGTTAGAGTAGTCAATATGTTCTTCAATATCTTTGTAATAAATCTGAAACAATTTAGTGTGATACACCACTTGTCTTTATTATTAAGAAGTATAAGCATGGCAGTTCTGTACAGACACATAATGGGTTGCTCTCCACTGTACTAAGCTGCCCCTTCGACAAAAATGTGTCCCCCTAACAAATGTTTTCTGGCTATGGGCCTGCAGAAAGGTATGCTTAGGGTTCCATTGCAAATCACTCGGCTATTGGGAGCATTCATACCTATTTTATGCATCTTTTCCTGCCTTAAAAACTGCCCTTGACATTGGCTAGGCTGGCAAGCACCTTCATTAATCTTTCTCTTAATAAATGTTACTGAGACAACATTCTGATCCTCCACAGATACATTTGTTGGTAGTGATTAAGAGTCTATATTTAACATGGTACATACATCTACATTTTCTTCCTTAGGGCTCTTCCATTATTTTGTGTTTGACATCTCCTTCAAATACTTCCTCATTTTTTGTGCTTTTAGTGGTCTCTTATTTTGGGAGTAGAAATAGTGCTCCTTATCTATGTGTCCTTATCATGCTATAGTGTAAGAATGAATTAGTCCCTATCCTTTTCTAATGGTTACTTTATTATTTGTTACACTTTCTTGTTTCTTTGTGCTAAAGTTATCAAGAGATATCTCCTGTGAATACACTGAATTAATAGTTAATCATATAAAATGGTATTTCACAGTCTTTATACTTTAGAGTGGCCAGTCTGTAAATTTATGTCTAGGAAAAAACATACTCTATATCTCTGTTGCAGTGTAGTTGCTTGCTTATGTATTTCCATTGTAAAATGTCTTCATTAGGTGTAAAACAGAGTCACTCCACTGAAAGAGTTTTAGCCATTGTCTTCATTTGGTGTAGGAACTAATTCTAAAGCTGCTGCCTTCAACCCAACTGTTCTGGTGTACTTGACACATAGTGTCTTAACAACATTAATCCTCTGTAATGGAAGCAGTATGGTTTGTTTTACTGACTTGCCTTTAAAGTGACTTGGTGATTTAAAATTAGTATATCTGGCAGAATAAACAGCATTTTCAGGGGAAAATACAATTTCATACACAGTTGGATTCTATGCAGTGTTATCTTTAAAATTTAATGAGAACATTTTTATCTGTACTACACTTCTACCATATCTTCAAAAAATTAGGTCAAGTTATATTTACTAGCTGAAATAAATACATGGCTGTAAAGCTGTGTTTCTTAAAAGCCAAAGTGTTAGTGTATACTGTTTTACAAAAGAGGTTCTATGGAGCCCATATCCAAGATCAGTTTGTGATTTTCTGTTAACCTTAAGATTCGTGAATGACTATTCATTTCAACAGCACTAATACATATAGGCTTATACAGATATATAGACCGTTTACAAAAACTCCATCCTGACCTGGATAGGTCATTCTAGCCTGATCTCTCCAGATCACAGAAGCTAAGCAGGATCAGCCCTAGTAAGTATTTGGATGGGAGTCCACCAAAGAAATCCAGGGTTGCTATGTCAATGCTGGTAATGGCAAACTACCTCTGAATAGCTCTTGCCTTGAAAACTCACTATAAGGCAGCTGCAACTTGACAGTGAAAACTCTCCAACCCTTTACAAAAGCTATGGGGGAAGTGTGACTCTAAGAATACATCCTATATACTATTAGGATACACCTAGGTGCAAGGCAGACAAGCAGAAAATAGTTTCCTGAAATATAATTCAAAGGAACCATCCATACCTGACTAAGTACAAATATCCTTCAGGGGCATGGCTTTCATAAAAAGTCATGTAGTGAAAATAACATGAAGGAAGAAATAGCAAGATATATTAGGTTTAGGGTTATTTTAACATATATTCAAGTTGTTCTTGCAGAACAAGAGAAGTCAGCAGTATAATTTTTTTTTCCTTTTGAGCTACTAGAGCAGTATGGATATATGTTTGTTATAATGTGAGTGGGGGGAAATCTTCCAGAGAGTATTAAAAGAACAGTGTGTGTGTGTGTGGGGGGGGATAGTGGAAAATAAGGTGATTAAATAGATGAAAGACAATAAATTGCCTTAAATGTCAACAGGATAGTTTGAATTACCCCTCCCCAAATAAATTTATTGCCAATCCATGTTCCCAGCAATTAAAATTGGGCCTCATATATTAAGCAAATGAAGCTTTAACTGATTAGTCCACTAGTTAATCTGATTAAAGACCTAGTTAAAAACAGTTGCTGCTAAAAAGTTTATCATGGTGGCACTCATTAATATTATCACAATACAGACATAAGCAGAGTTAACACCCTTCTAAACCCATTGATTTAGGATTGCATTGTTACAGGCTGTAGTTACTTAGATACATTTTCTTTTCCTTATCTCCATGGATATAACACATCCAAAGATTTTAGAAAGGATGAAGAAAGCTGCTTCTTTTGACTCCTTTTTAGTTACATAGTGCAGTTGATGATTCGGCCTGCTGAAATCTTGAATGCACTATGTGCTCTTGAGTGCAGATGACTTTCCAATCTGTATAAACAATAGGATACCCAGGAAACCCAGCAGTGTTTGTTCAATTGGCTTCACTGCTCTGTCCACAGATATTGATGAGTGTGCTGAAGGAAGGCATTACTGTCGGGAGAATACCATGTGTGTAAACACACCAGGATCATTCATGTGCATCTGCAAAACAGGTTACATCAGGATTGATGACTACTCATGTACAGGTAAGAGTACACTGGCAGTTTGTCAGTGAAAACAGCTGTCTGTAATTTCACTGTTTTGAAAATATTTCTTTACTTGTAGATACAAAATGCAATGAAGGAAGCAAGAAAGACAAACAGTTGAAAGGAATTAGCTTCTTGGGGACATGTTGCAAGCAATAAATGTGCTGCATCATTTATGAAAAATAGGACTCAAACTTGCTATGGTAATACATGGTTTTGAACTTGTACTTGAAGTGGATAATTAGAACAAGAAACATGGCATATGGAAATATCCTGCTGTATAACTGGTTTATAGCATACTCATTCAGACTGCATTCAGCTTCTTCCTTGAAGCAAGATATGGAAGTATTTCAGACACCTTCTTCTTCTGTAAAGAAAACTTTAAGGAATCCACAGTAGTTATGAACATGAGGATTGACAGAATAAGGCTTTTTGGATGAACTTGGGTAAGCCCCCACCAAGGCTTTTCCATAGAGAACCTTTTCTTGTTTCATTGCCTATCCCTGATTGTTATTTTCTGTAGAATTTTTATCATTCGTACACAAGTCTTCATTTTTTGATATTAACTACCATATGTGGATTTCTCTACTTCAAGAGAAGGCCTGATTCTGAAATTCTTGTAGCAAATTGATGAGTAAGCATAAGGCAAATGTATTTTTTCACTTAACCACTGATTGACAAGGACATGGTGTTTATTACAGGGCAACCTCACACAACTATTGGCTTCATGGTAACAGTGGGGAAATCACTTGAACATCCTATCCATGTGGAATCCTAGTTTGTGGCCAGAAAGCATGTACTTCTGCTACCAAATGCAGAATTTTACATGGGATGGCAAACAGGAGGGTACAAGGATTTTAAAGTGGCAGTGTGTTAATGTATATAGTAGCTGCGTAGTAGCTATGTAAATTGTAGTAGTGTGTTGTCAGTAGTGTGTTGTTTAAGAGTTCTCCTGTTCCATTTTTTAGAAGTTAACTCTGAACTGCATTCCATTCCTTCTTAATTCTGATTTAAGATAATTTCTAAATTAAACCCTGAAAGGGAGCACATGCAGTTTACCAGTTATTTCTATTTCCTTACAACTTTATTACACCCTGTATTACTGATGTACATATGCATGTTGATAAAACATAGCAAAAAACAATCTTGTGATCATTTGCATTATCCTATCAAGATGCCTTTGTAGGACAGAAACTCCTGTGCCTTGATAAAACTATGCAGAATAAAGATCTCGATAGTAATATTTGTGCCTGTACAGTAAGACTGCTGGTTGATAGCTTTTTGACAGCACAAGTGCACATTCATGTCAGCAAAACAAAACAACAGAAGAATATCAGTTTAGTCATGCATATGATCACATCAAGACTACTTTTTTCATATGTACATATCTGTAATGAAGGGGGTAGGGGGAAGAATGAATTATGAGAAGAAGGTAAATGCAGTACACATGTAAAGCACTTGGTTTATATTTCTGAAATAAAAACAAAACAGGGAAGAGACCAATATAGGTGATTTGCATTTGCGTACCAACCATGGATTCCCCTGCTGGTCTCCCATCCAAGTAAACATCTCAGGGTGCATAAAACATGGATTCCAATGTCTCTAAACTAATGCACAGAGTATGAGAAACAAGCAGGAGGAACTGGAAGTCCTGATACAGGAAGGGGACTATGACGTAATAGGCATTACTGAAACACTCACAATTGGAATATTAGGATTGAGGGGTATAACATTTAAAAGGGACAGACAAATAAGAAAGGGTGGAGGAGTCACATTATATATAAAAGAGGTATATACTTGTGAGGAAATACGTGAATCTGAGCATGAAAGTCCAGTTGAGAATCTCTGGGTAAAAATAAAAAAGTAAGAAATAATAGACATATTATCGTGGGGGTCTGCTGTAGACCACCAAGCCAGGCAGAGGATTTGGATGAGACACACTTAGAACAGATTACAAAGTTCTCAAAGAGATGGGATATGGTGGTCATGGGAGATTTCAATTTGCCTGTTTGAGCCAGTTTGGTGTAGTGGTTAAGTGCATGGACTCTAATCTAGGAGAACCGGGTTTGATTCCCCATTCCTCCACTTACACCTGTTGGATGACCTTGGGCAAGCCATAGCTCTGTACCAGCTGTTCTCTCAAGGACAGTTGTCTCAGAGCTCTCTCAGCCCCACCTACCTCACAGGGTGTCTGTTGTGGGGAGGGGAAGAGAAAGGAGTTTGTAAGCCGCTCTGAGACTCCCAGTGAGTGAAGAGCAGGGTATAAATCCAATCTCTTCTCTTCTTCTTCTTCAACTACCTGCATATCTGTTGGAAGCCCAACTCTGCTAAAAATGAGAGATTCCTGACTTGTCTTGCTGACAACTTCATTTTTCAGAAAGTGGAGAGGGAAACAAGGGGATTTACTATCTTGGACTTGATTTTTACCAGGAAAGAACTGGATGACGAAGTGAAAGTAATGGGCACCCTGGGTAGTAGTGACCATGTAATTTTGGAATTTTTTACAGTCTTGGGGAAGGTAAAACCGTATGTAGTCAGTTTGTAGTCAGACATATAGGTTGGACTTCAGGAAAGCAAATTTTGACAAACTTAAAGTTATGCTGGGTAGAATCCCATGGTCAGAAATACTTAAGGAGAAGGGAGTTAAAGAGGGATAGGAGTTTCTTAAAAGTGAAATACTGAAGGCACAATCACAAATGATTCCTATGAGAAGGGAAAATGGGAGGAGCCTAAAGAAGCCAAGGTGGCTCCATAAACAGCTTTCTAAAGACTTGAGAAATAAAAAAGACTCATTCAGACAGTGGAAGGAAGACCTTATAACCAAGGATGAATATAAACAAATAACCAGTGCTCGTAGAGAGAGAAATAGGAAAGCTAAAGCTCAGTATGAGCTTAAGCTAGCAAGAGGTGCTGAAAAACAACAAAAAGGGTTCTTTTCTTATGTTCAAAGCAAGAAGAAGAACAAAGACATGGTAGGCTTATTGCAGGGGCAGGAAAGTGAAATTGTAACAGATGATGAACTGCTCAATTCCTACTTTTCCTCCATCTTGTCTTGCGAGGGAAATGGTGCTCAATATGGCAAAAACAGAACACCTGATGAGGGAAGGGAGTTGCAGCCTAGGATCGGCATAGGGGTAGTACATAAACACTTAGTTTCTTTAAATGCAACTGTCCTCAGGGCCAGATGAACTACATCCAAGGGAACTAAAAGAACTTGTGGATGTAATTTCTGAGCCTCTGTCCATTCTTTTTGAGAATTCTTGGAGAACAAGTGAGGTACCAGAAGACTGGAGGTGGGCAAATGTTGTCCCCATCTTCAAGAAGGGGGAAAGGAGGATCCGGGTAACTACTGACCCGTCAGCTTGACGTCTATACCAGGGAAAGTTTTAGAACAAATCATCAGATGGTCCTTGAGCATTTAGAAAGGATGGCTGAAATTACTAAGAGCCAGCATGGGTTTCTCAAGAACAAGTCATGTCAGACTAACCTTATCTCTTTTTTTTGAGAAAGTTACTACCTTGCTGGATCAGGGGAATGCTGTAGACATAGTTTATCTTGATTTCAGTAAGGCTTTTGATAAGGTTCCACATAATATTCTTGTTGACAAATTGGAAAAATATGGTTTGGATCCTGTGGCTGTTAGGTGGATCAGTAACTGGTTTACACCCAAAGAGTGCTTATGAATGGGCAGTTTAAGAAAGATATAGACAAGCTGGAATGTGTCCAGAGGAGGGCAACAAAGATTGTGAGGGGTCTGGAGACCAAGTCCTATGAGAAAGGTTAAAGGAGCTGGGTATGTTTAGCCTGGAGAGGAGATGACTGAGAGGTGATATGATAACCATCTTCAAGTACTTGAAGGGCTGTCATATAGAGGATGGTACGGAGTTGTTTTCTGTTCCTCAGAAAGTTGGATCAGAACCAACAGTTCAAAGTTAAATCAAAAGAGTTTTTGGCTAAACATTAGGAAGAACTTCCTGGCAGAGCAGTTCCTCATTGGAACAGGCTTCCTCAGAAAGTGGTGGGTTCTCCTTCTTTGGAGGTTTTTAAACAGAGGCTAGATGGCCATCTGACAGCAATACTGACTGTGTGGACTGAGGAAAATCATGAGAGGGAGGGCAGGAAGGGTTGCCTCAGTGCTTAGTTCTTGGGGCCCTTTCTTACATGCCCAGAGAAATGCTGATTGCCACTTTGGGGTCAGGAAGGAATTTTTCTCCAGGCCAGTTTGACCAGGGATTCTGGAGGGTTTTTTGTCATCTCCTGAGTGTGGAACAGCAGTCACTAGGGGTGTGCAGAGGGAGGTATTTGTGAATTTTCTGCATTGTGCAGGTGTTTGGCCTAGATGACCTTAGAGGTCCCTTCCAACTCTATGATTCTACTAACCAGGCCCTTCTGCTTAGCTTCTGAGATCTGATGAGGCTAGCCTGGACCAGCCTGAGAGGCTGCGGTCTCCATAGCTGGCTGGGGAAAAGCTTCCTGGGTGGCTATAAAGACCACAGCCAGCCTGAGCACTCCCAACTGCCCCCCCGAAAGCACCCCCCTCCACGTTCCCTGGAGCCCTAGAGTAGCTGTGGCCTCCGTAGCTGGCCGGGGGAAAAGCTCCAAGCCTGCTATAGAAGCCGCAGCCCTCCTGGGCACTCCCCGCTGCCCCCATTCCCCCCAAAAGCATCCCCCTTGGCCAGCTCCTTACCTTTCTTTCTAGGAAAGAATATGAACTACATGCAGCCCCAGCTCCTCCAGTCCCAACTGAGGGCTGCTGGGATTTGGGGCGGGCTTAGCTTCCAGGAAGCAAGCCCTGACTCCCCTCCCAACCCACCCGGAGTCTCAGAAAGTGAAAGAAAAAAACCCTCTGCTTTCAAAGTGGGGTTGGGGATGGGGGGGGGGGTGGCAAGGCTCAGGAGCCACAACAGAGGGCTCCAAGAGCCACATACAGCCACAGTTTGTCCACCCCTTCTTGATACATGAATGATATAGTAGTGAGTTCATAGTGTAGTGTTCTATTTGGTTCAGTGATACAGTAGTGATTTCATATGTGTTATGAGCATTATTGCAAGAATACAAAATGTAAATTAGTGCGTGCAAGTTATAAAAAATTAATCCTTGCTAGCCTTATAAATGGAAATACTATGAGACTCTGTTAACTGATGTGTATTTCTGTTCTTTTATAATGTTTTGCAGTCTTTCCAGGAGACTGTAAAAATGTTGGCTATGAATGTCAGGCATTATAGCTTGAGTAGATCACTTTATAGTAATTTTTCTGCAGATGACTCTCTTATCTTTGGACAATTGTAAGTACTGGAAGTTGTTAAGCCAAACGAAAGAAGAGCACCTTAAACTCATTACGGTACTCTGTGGTCTGGACTCTTGTTTTATATAAATGTGTTACAGGAGGGTACTCTGAAGATAATGATGTGTACTTCAGGAGACCAGAATCATAAAATGAGCAGCATTCTTAACAGAGCTACTGTTCCAGGTTGGAGCTCTCTGGCTTAAAGCCTGATGTTACATTTTGTGCTTTGGTACAGATAGAGGACTGCAAGTACATTCTTCTTTTGTCTCAAACCCCGTGCCATTGAAAACAAAGGTTCTAGTGGCTTCCTGGTCGCTACTTCCAAGTATTTTATTTATCACTTTTCATCCTGTACCTTCTACCAAGGAACTTAGGGCAGCATATGTTATTCTCCTCCTCTTCCTTGTCTAGCTGCATTTTATTATCACTGCAGTCCTGTAGAAGGGTTATTGAACTCAATGTCACCCAGTGGTAGACTGGAAAGTCTAACCCAGGTTTCTTCCAATCTTAGTCCAGCACTCTGATCCATACACTACTTAGGCTCTGCACTCTAAAAGTTCACATGCACTTGTCCTTCAAGCTTGACAAGAGACACATGTATTTTCTATTTGTGTATCTGTTATCAAGACACAAAAGGTAAACTGAGATTTAGCCTTAAATTAGGTATAGATGTGGAGAGCATTCTATGTCTAGGAGTCCTGTGTAGAGAAGGAATGAGCAACCTGTCCTCCACTGAATACCTTGCTTGGTGCCTGTCTAGCTCAGCATACCTAAGTGTGTATACATGTGGGAGTGTACCAGGCCATTGAGGAGATAATAGTGATTAGGTCCTCTCTATACAGTTTGTATATTTATATTGTAAGGCATTTTGAGTTCCACAAGGGAGAAGGATCAAGATGGGTAGCCGTATTAGTCCATCTGTAGCAGCAGAAAAGAGTTAGAGTCCAGTAGCAGCTTAAAGAGTAACAAAATTTATGGTAGGGTATGAGATTCCATGAGTCACTGCTCACTTCTTCAGTTATCTGAAGTGAGCAGTGACTCATGAAAGCTCATGCCCTGCCACAAATTTTTGTTATTCTTTAAGCTGCTACTGAACTCTCACTCTTTTTTACTGCTACAGGAGAGAAAGGCGGCTAATAAATGTTTTGATTAAATAAATGAGTAAATACCTTGTTTACTGGATTTACAAAATATCATTGAATTGAATCCTAAACTTGTTTCTTCTGAATTGCCTAGAAGCAATTATGAGCCAATTTGAATACATGACTTAAAATGAAAATAACACAAGTCTTCAAACCTTAATTTGCTAGAAATCATTAAAAGTTCCTAACCTGAAATGTGAGCTCTGAACCTTGAGTTATTTTTTTCTTTGTAAATTATAGATAAAAACAATCTGTTATGGCTGTGAAGAGATTAAATTATAAAAGAAGTTTCAAAGCTCTTATTATGTTGCAATTTGCTTAATGAGGATTGAGAGCATTTACAAATACAATGGAATCCTTGTTTACAATGATTACTGAAGAGGAAAGATAATTCTATTCAAGAGTACTCAAATGTCTTTGACTTTATGTCTTGCAGAGTGCATTGAAGTGACATTTGCAAAAATGTTACTTACAAAGGTTCTCCCCCCCAGTATCAAACTATTAAAGGGAGTGAAGGCAAGTCAGAAGCACAGTGCTTCATAGATGAGAACAATGGCACAGGCACAACCAGATTCCGTGCTTGCTGCTATGCTA
The DNA here is from genome assembly GCA_029233225.1 of Lepidodactylus listeri. Classification (NCBI taxonomy): domain Eukaryota; kingdom Metazoa; phylum Chordata; class Lepidosauria; order Squamata; family Gekkonidae; genus Lepidodactylus; species Lepidodactylus listeri. The sequence goes on from JARCFY010000008.1 coordinate 71,898,740, forward strand.
GAAGGCTGCAAAAAAAGCAGCAAGTGCAAGGTCAACATGTGACATCCTGTATGTACAAGTGTCATTAAATCTTTTGGAATTGGACGTGGAAAACAGGAAGCATGGTTTTGCTCCATACTTCCATTTTTAAATGAAATTCAAAGCTGTATTTTAAAAAATCAATGCTTTCTAATTTCTTTTTCCTTCTCAACTTCAAAACCAGCTGAGAGCAGCTGTTTGCCCAGCTATCCAATTATAACAGGACTTGTTTCTTTCTTTGTCTTGCTAACGCACCTGCTCTCTTTGCCCCTTTACCTATTAATCAACCTGTTCTGAAGCCCAGATGCTGTCTTGTTCATTGCCATAGCTAGTTATAATGCAAGCTTGGGTCTCTAAGGATCTCTGTCCAGCACTTGCCAAATGAAGGAGCCACCTTATAAATCTAACCATAATAGGGAAAGTCTGAGAGCCATAGAAACCAGTGTTCTCTTAGTGAGTCAAAGGCAGTGGGAGGGAGCAACAGTTCCATGTGAGCAAGGGCCATAACAACCCTTTTAGTAAATACAAAGATACATTTGTAAGACGTGAATGAAAAAAAAATTGTTTTCACAACTAAATGTTGAATGAATTCTGATATTCTTGATACTGTTACTGTTGTTCAGGAGGAGGTAATATTTCTCATTTTTTACATTCCCCAGGGCTTTATTTTTTTATAGTGATAATGCCTTTAAGAACAACAAAAGTTTCATTGCTTAACAGATTATTGATGTCACTGATGTTCTTGGATGAGTAACTTCAATACTCAGTCAGCATTTTTACAGACAATTTGCTTTACAAGAGAGTCCTTGGTACAGGCTGTTGGTACACTGTACGCTACAGGATGCGGTCCTTAATTCCTTGGCTAAGGAGTTGGTCATAGAGTCTGTTTTCGTGTGCTGAATGTCAGGGGGGGGTTGTCATCTTGTGGTTGGTAAGGCATCCCTTCGAATTGTATCAAGCATCAGATAAAATGCAGTATCCAGATATGGAGAATCCAGATAATTTTAAACAATGTAACATGTAATTCAGCCATATCTGTTAATGACTATTTTAAATGTCAGCAAAGGTCAATAGTTGCATGGTAATTTAGTTGAGTTTCTACAAATGTGCTTATCCAACACTTCATATGCTAAAATGCCAACTACTTCACATCCTAATTCAAAATCCTTTCCATGGTTAGATTCTGGTTTCATGTTAACAACAGAGAAAAAGAAGACATATTATATATTACAATTCAAGTAACCGTGATCATTTTCTTGACTTGATAAAACACATATTATCTTATTATAGCTATAAATGATCTTCCATGTATGCATATACACCCCAGAAACATAAATCTCATTAAGTAACATATATTTGAAGAGCAGGGTGCTCCAAAAAACTACCCTAAAGCATTTAGCTTGTCAATTGTTAGATGCTTTTTTATACATTGTTTGGAATTGTACAGTAAGAATAAATGATCATTGTAACTGTAATTAGTAATCAGTAAAATTACTTTTGTTAGTAATTAAATAATAAAACCAGTACCTGCAAAAAACACACACATAAAAACACTGTACAATATAATACAAAATGTAATGCTGCAGATAAAAATCCAGCATAAAGTACAGGCATAAAAGCATATAAATAATAAATACTGCAATGGAATAAAACAGTTTCTACTCTAATGAGAGATTTTTCCAGTGAGGACCATAGCAACACACTTACAGACAGCACTGTCAGAGATCCTGGGTGAATAACCAGGTTTTCACCTGATGTTGAAACATGCAAACTAAGCACTAATTAAATAACGCATTAGCAGCTAATGAAGTTCTTTCAAAAGAACATATCTGTTCTCTAACTCACACCAGTAGCTAGCTGCCATGTTTTGTACTGAGTGACACTTTCTGGACAGTCTTCAAAAGCAGCCTTAAAATAAGTGCATTACAGTAATCTAAGTCAGAAATGATCACAGCACAAAAAGCCATGGTCATGTTACACATTATCTTTCTTTACATAATCAGCTTTCCAAATTTCACTTTGTTGTCTTTGCAGCTCTCAGAGACACTATCACATCTTTCATTGTCACATCTTTTTTTAAAATCCCCAAATTATTGGGTTAATATTGCCTCAAACCAGTGGAAAGTACACTTCCTACCCACTCCATCAATTTGGAGCAATGAAGAATGAGCGAAGCATCTGAAAACAATGGCTGGAAACTAGCTGGTGAAAAGTGAATTTGTTGTATGAAAGATGTTAGTACAAAATAGCTCAAATTTCAATCATGTCATGTTATGAATTCACCAGTATTAAACCATTTTGTGTAAAAATAGGTATTTTGGTTGCGTTCCTTCCCGTAGTCAAGATTTATGTTAAAAAACACTTCCACACAAATTAGTGTTTTTTTACAAAATAAGCTGTTTTGATGAGATATGTTTAGAAGAGGAGTTTATTTTAATGGTTTTGTAATGTATTTCATCCTGTATTTTTTAACTGTTAGCTGCCTTGGCAACCCTTGAAAGAGCAAAAAGGCAGTATATAAATTTTGTAAATTGTTGTTGTTGTTGTTGTTATTTCATCTTATTTCATTTATACCCTGCCTTTCTCCCCAATGGGGACCCATTGCAGCTCTCAGTTTTTTGTAACAGTCTGAGTAAAGTTCTTACATATAAAATTTGATACATTTAATTCAAAACTCAACCCAGTTATTTTGGGATTATCTAAGATTCCCTGGATCCTAAGTGCCAATAAGTTGCTTAGTGAAGGACTTGCACACGAAACACGGAGTTGAAGGAGCAAAGCACCGGTCTGCCTGAATTGGCAGCCTGCGTTTATTATAAGCACTTGCTGACAGCCTTACACACCAGCCTTACACAACACATTTCAGTCCATGTCAGCATTCAGTACAAAATCATATTAACACATAGGAGATAGAGGCTAAGCCCCAGTAGCTAAGCTCCAAGAGAACAATTTGCATTGTGTAGTAGGGAGGAGGAGAACAGGATGTTAGCAGACCCTGGCCGGTGTGCCAGCCCTTTGACCTTTCCAACAGCTTAGTAATGCTCCTATATAAAATACTCATTTTTTTTGCATTGGTGGGAAAGTATGGGTTGTACCAGCATCTAGCTCACAGAGGAGTAGGGATGGCCAATCTCACCCTTTCCCCCTCCTCAGTACAGTGCCTTTATCACATATAGCTCTGATCCTTGTGGCTTTCTTCCATGAGGGTCCCATGTTTCCTACCAGCAGCTTTTTTAGTGTTGCAGAATACTTCTGGTGGAAGGAGAAAACAGAGGAAGATCTTATTCTGCTAGTGAAAAGCAGGCAGAAACCAACCCTGTGTCCCTTGTTATGTAGGCAAGAACACAATTGGATCTTGTTCTTAAAAGACTATACACATCATAGAAATGCTATAAGAGATCTATAGTATCTGAATGATTCAGGTGGGTGGCCATGTTGGTCTGAAGCAGCAGAGCAAAGTTTGAGCCAGTGGCACCTTTAAGAGTGACAAAATTTTATTCAATGTATAAGCTTTCATGTGCACGCACACTTTGTCAGATACTGTATTTGAGGAAGTGTGCTTGTACATGAAAGCTTATACATTGAATAAAATTTTGTTGTCTTAAAGGTTTGTTGGACTCAAATTCTGTTGGACTCAAATTCTGTTCTATAGTTTCTGGAGTGTGCTTCTGTTGCATCTAAATACTCGGGACATGAGGGGATGTAGACTTACACTTCCGTGATGTATTATTCCTTTATATTTTATTCTCACTTGATTTTTATTTCATATTCTTGAATCACAATTCAGTAAAAAAAGAAGGGCTCACTCTTACTGCTTGTTCTCTTGGGGCAATAACTCCTATACTAATAGCATATATATAACAATTGTCAAAACACTTCTTTTAAAAACTTTGGTGCTTCCTCCCTTTATAGATAGAAGGATGGTTCAAAATGCATGGCTATGGTAGGGTTGCCAACAACATGGATAAAAAAGTCCTGTCACTTTAATAAAAGCTTAATGAGTGGAACTAGCCAGTTGAAATTAATTATAGCATGGAAATAAACAAGATGATTTGATAAATAACATCCCATTAACTCTCTATTAAAGGGACAAGACTATTTTTCCAGGCTGTTGCTGAAGACAAAAGCAAGTACAATACATATAACAAAGTAACTTTTAACATATATGGACATCTACAGCTGCCCTCAGCATGTAACAATGGATGCTACCAAATTCCACTCCAGCCTGGCTATTTGCGCACTCTAGGATGACCTTGGATAGCACTTACATATGTGACATAGCATCAAGTTGACTTTGAGCCAGTTTGGTGCAGTGGTTAAGTGTGCAGACTCTAATCTGGGAGAACCGGGTTTGATTCCCCACTCCTCCACTTGCAGCTGCTGGATGACCTTGGACAAGCCATAGTTCTGACAAGAGCTGTCCTTGAAAAGGCAGTTCTTGAAAGAGTTCTCTCAGCCCCACCTACCTCACAGGATGTCTGTTGTGGGGAGGGGAAGGGAAAGGAGTTTGTAAGCCACTCTGAGACTCCGAATGAAGGGTGGGGTATAAATCCAATCTCCTCCTCCTCCTCCTCTTCTTCTTCTTCTTTTCTGATGTGAGAGGGCAGTGAGAACCTCTGTTTGCTGCACTGGACACTTGATCCATGGAAGGTGATGTCCTAATGTATCTTGGGGACACTAGGGTTGTGGCTGAGTCATAGAGCATCTGTTTTGCATACAGATCCCATGTTCAGTCATCCAGTTAAAGGATAAACTAGTAGGTGATATGAAAGACCTCCTCCAGAGACCTTGGAAAGCTACTGCCAGTCAAAGTAGACAATGCTGAACCTGACAGACCAAGGGCCCAACTTACTGGCTGAGAGAGTGCCCCAGTCCAAGGTCACATAGCCAGCTATATAGCTGAGGGTAGCATTTGAATTCATGACTCCCTAGTCTGCTACTCTAGCTATGATTCCATATGGGCTTTTATTCAATTCTGAGATGCTTTATAGTAGTTAGCTGTGTCCCACATTGTCCTGACCTGGATAGCCCAAGCTAGCCCAATCTCATTAGATCTTGGAACTAAATGGGTCAGCCCTGGTCAGTATATGGATGGGAGACCACGGTTGAAAAGTAGAGGCAGGCAAACCACCTTTGAATGTCTCTTGCCTTGAAAACCCTACGAGGTCATCATAAATCAGCTGCGACTGGATGGCAAAAAACGGACTGTATCAAGGGTTGATTGATGTGGGAGTATTTTAAAATAATATACACCTGTATCCTCCTTTTAAATCAGTTTTTTTAAGTTTCTGTGATTTTGTTAATACTTCATTTCAACATGTGAGATGATAATTTCTTTTTTTACACAGAATGACGCATTACAAGTAGTGTAAATCCATATAATATTGCTCAAAGCCAATTGTGGTATGCTATGAAAACTGTGTGAAAGATAAACACAATTAGTGTGACTTCAGCTGAGAGAAGTATTTAATCAGATCGCAGTAGGCTTTTTTTCTTATAAAAGAACATTTCAACTGAATGCTTTGATCCTTTCCCTTCCCTTGTGAATCCTTTTCCATTGTATTCATAACCCCAATGACATTTCAATTGAAAGTAGATTATAACTAATTAGCTTATAAATGGATGTTAGAATGATAGGAGGTGGTTTCCTAAAAGGACAGCTAAAAGCTGAATTTACACTGCTTTCATCAATATTTGTCTTTGACTAATGAGACTTAAGGAAATCTGTGTCTGGGTAAGAATATAACATGCACATTGAGGTGAGGATTGTACTGACAAGATAAGAAGCTTAGAATCTCATAAAGTGATCACTGGGGAAAATATATTGTCAGTAACAGTAATTACTACAGGTAATTGTATCATTTACTCTGTTACAGACCACTGAACAAGGGACCTACCAGCTGCAACATGCTCTTATCTCTGATATTGAGGGACTGGAAAAAAAATCACCTGTGTCTTACATTACAAGCATTTAAAATTGTATAGATAGGTAGATCTTCAGTTAATAGGTTTGATTTCTTTGGAAAAGGACTTTTCTCCTACTCTTTATGTATTCCCCAGTGTTTGATAAATTGTAACTAATCTATTATTTGTTTAAAAATTAATTTGGCCTTGAATATTATGGCCTTTTGTTTGTTTTTCCATTTTACACATTCTGTATAGCATCTACTAAAACCCATGTGTTTTCTGTAGTAGCTCCCACCCTAAAGAATGAGAGGTGAAGGGGAGATAATGTCTTCATAAGTCTTAGAAGATGCTGCAAGCCCATTTTATTTGCTAGGGCTTTTAATAGAGTGTAAGCTGAAGGCATTTTCTTGGGTAGAGAGATTAATTAGGATTTTATTGTACTTTATGAGCTACAAGGCAAAAAAGCAGGGTATAAATATTTTAATTAATAAATAATGTAGCTGAATTGTCATCATAAATCATTATGATGAAAATCCTGTCATTTGGAACACCTGTACTGAAAAAAACTAAGTTCAGCCATGATCCAGCCGTTGTGCATAGAGTTTGTAAGTACAACTACAAACTGGCTGCTGTACTAGTGGAGCCCATGTTGGAAAAGGCCATCCCAAGGTGAGTGGGATATCTGTGTCCTAAACCAGAGGTCTTGGACTTATAATATCACATGGAGTGGATGAAACTTGGAATAGGAAAGGGATCAGCTCTCTAGTATACAAGAGTCAGTCAGGGATAAATTTGGTAGTATACAACTGCTTCTTCTGAAAGGACTTCTGCTTGTTCCCCTGGCCAAATCCTCTGTGCAGAAGAAACAGGAGCAGCATGCATAATGAGAACCTAGACTTTTGTATACTTAAATTGTTGTTGTTGTTGTTCAGTTGCACTGTCGAGTCCGACTCTTCATGACCCATGGACCACATCACACCAGGCCCTCCTGTCTTCCATCAGACTCCTGAGTTTGCTTAACTTCATGTTTGTTGCATTGATAACACTGTCTAACCATCTCATCCTTTGCTGTCTCCTTCTTCTTTGACCTTCAATCTTTCCCAGCATCAGGGTCTTCTCCAGTGAGTGCTCCCTTCTTGTTTGGTGGCCAAAGTATATGAGCTTCAGCTTCAGTATCTGGCTTTCCAGGGAACAGTCAGGGTTGATTCTTTTAGCATTGACTGATTTGATCTCCTTGCAGTTCAAGGGACTCTCAAGAGTCTTCTCTTGATAGGTTGCAGCAATTTCTAGGTCTTTCTATTTGTTTATTTATTATATTTATCTCCTGCCCTCCCTGCATAGCAGGCTCAGGGCGGCTTCCATCAAATAATAACCAATATACAAAATATATATGTACAAAATAAAACAATTAAAACTTTTTATTTATTTATATTTATCTCCCGCCCTCCCTGCATAGGAGGCTCAGGGTGGCTTCCATCAAATAATAGCCAATATACGAAATATATATGAACAAAATAAAACAAAACTCCACTAAAGTACAGTAATAATCCTCTCATACAGATCAAAGTCAAGTGCCACAGATGCAATCTGTTACAAGTTGGGGTCCGTCAACGATAATACAAAACTGACCTGCTGACGGGAGGTCAAGCAAGGGGGGACGCCTGCCACCCTAATTAAAAGTCTGGTGGAAGAGCTCCACAGGCCCTGTGGAATTGCAAAAGTCCCACAGGGCCCTGATCTCATGTGGGAACTCATTCCACCAGGTAGGAGCTTGGACCAAAAAAGCCCTGGCCCTTGTCGAGGCAAGCCTGACATCCCTGGGGCCAGGGACCACTAGAAGGTGTTGATTGGCAGATCATAAAGCCCTTCGGGGCTCATAGAGGGAGAGGCAGTCTTGCAGATATGCAGGCCCCTGGCCGTACAGGGCTTTAAAGGTAAGCACCAACACCTTGAAATGGATCTGGGACTCGATAGGCAGCCAGTGTAGTTCATGCAGCACTGGGTGGATCTGCTTTGGCACAGACCACAAAGTCAACACCCACCCTGCTGTGTTCTTCACCAGCTGCAGTTTCTGGAGCAGAGAAGGGCAGCCCCACATAGAGAGAATTACAATAGTCCAGCCTGGAAGTGACCATTGCATGGGTCACTGTAGCTAGGGGCTGAGATATGGGGCCAACTGTCTGATCTGCCTCAGATGGAAGAAGGCAGACCTGGCAATGGCAGCAACCTGGGCCTCCATATTTAGTGAGGCATCCAGGTATACTCCCAGCCTCAATGCTGGCACCAGTGGGGCCCCATCAAAGTTTGGAAGCCCAATTCCCAGTCTCAGCCCCCCACGTCCCAGGTACAGGATCTCCGTCTTCAATGGATTCAATTTCAGTCTGCACTGTTGTAACCAACCAGCTATGGTTTTTAATGACAGCCCAGCCCATAACTCCGAATAATCTGGATGGGGGGGCATGTAGATATTGAACAACATTTGGGAGAGAATCGATCCCTGTGGCACCCCACATTCTAGTAGGTATTGCTGGGATAACTCTCCCACAAGTGCCACCCTTGTGCCACTGCAAGGCAGGCCCCCTGATCCCCGCATCAGTGAGGCAGTGGGTCAACAGATTATAGTCAACCATATCGAATGCTGCCGACAGATCACGGAGAATAACCAGCGCCAAACCGCCTCAATCCAAGTGTCTCCACTAAGGCGACCAACACTGTCTCCATTTCATGGGCAGGGCAAAAACCAGACTGGAAGGGATCCAGGATCTTAGCATCCTCCAGGAAAGCCTGGAGCTGTGTCACCACCGCCCTCTCCACTACCTTACCCAGGAATGGTAGGTTAGATACTGGACAGTAGTTTGTGCCAGTTCAGATTTGGAACCATGGTATACATGGCACCTAAGGGCTATATCAGGGCAGTCACATATGGTTGCTGCTAGGTAAGCTCATTTAGCTTGACCATGCAAGGAGCCTCCATTCTGTGTCCTCCACATTCATTTTGCCAGGATGGGACCATGACCTTCCTTTGTTATCACTGAATTTTTTACATAACACTGTAGCATTGAAATACAATGTGAATTTAATGGACAATCATCACCAAATTTTTAAATTCTAACATGGCTTTTTAACTCTCTTGTGCAAGGATTTTTTAATTCATTTGATACAGAGATATTTGAAAGTACATTTCATATTTTTAGAAGATTTATTCATAGTAATTAGCTAGTCTTTTAAAAATGACATGTCTTTACTTACATTTCTGTAATTTGCTTAAATAGTTCCCAAGTACCAATAGATTCTGTTGAGATCTGTTCTTCCAGACAGTAGAGTTGGTAAAATGTGTGTATACATGTGGCAAATATCAGTGTCTGTTTAATAGCCCTAATGTTCACTTTAGCAACTGCTGATAAATATTAAACCAAATTGAGTATTAAAGTTGTAGGATCAATATCTTGAATATCTGTAGAGAAAGCTACCTACACAAACAAAATATTGTGCAAGGGTGGGGTTCAAACTGTCTTCAAGGTATCAGCTATCTGTTACTGGTATCCATGACTCTTCTAGTCAACTATGTCCTAGACTGGTGAAAGACCTGCAAAAATGAATGGGAACTTGTCAAGGACTTTGCAAATAGTGCCCAGAGTATATGAACAAGCAGAAAACAAAGCACTTATATAGTGTTACATGAATTTTCTTTATACTAAAGCTGGGATAAGAACTTACTTTGGATTCCTGCTTAGCTGAGATAACTGAAATGATTTGAACAACACATTAATTAGTAATATCAAAGTAATATCAAGTAACACATTAATTAGTAATATCAAAGTCTACTGCTGAAGGAGCAGTAGACTAAAGTGCTGACATGGAACAATCCAGTCAAATCTATGTGTATTCTATTCTGTCAGATCAAACATCACAGGAATTGTGAATGTTTCATTGTCATTAGTAGTGACAAATAAAGACATGAAATGTCAGTTGAGCTTAAGTATTTCTGACAAAACACATCCAAACAAGGTAGGCTTTATGAAAATGTCAGAAGCTTACTGTTTTGACAGATAGCTGAGTTTATGATTGAAATTTAAATACTTTATGCACAAATACAGTTTATATGTAGTCTATGACCACTAAAGAAGTATATCTAATATTATCAATATTATCAATATAATTGTTGATCATGTATAATTAAAACAATTGAAATTCACGGGACTTAGGTCAGAAAAGAGCACTGCCTCTTGTTGTTTCTCTCTCAGAACACTACTTGAGCTTTAAGAGGCTTTACCCATTAAAGAGATGGTTGTGAGGTGCCCTCAGGGATATTGTCAACAAGTCCTTCGAGGAAGGACTGTTCCCGGGGGCACTCAAGGAAGCGATGGTCTGCCCTCTCCTGAAAAAGTCATCTCTGGATCCGACTGAATTGGCCAACTATTGGCCGGTTTCCAACTTGCCCTTTTGGGGCAAGATTTTGAAGAGGGCAGTGGTGCTTCAATTGCAGAGCTTTCTGGATGAAACTGCTGTGCTAGACCCGTTTCAGTCCAGCTTCTGACAGGGTCACAGGACAGAGACAGCACTGGTCGCCCTCATGGATGATCTCCGACGGTATCTGGATCAGGGCGGTATGGCAATGCTGGTGATGTTAGATCTGTTAGAGCTGTGCCATTGTCTGAAATAATTGTTTCTGGCACTCTGTGAGTTACAAAAAGTTGATGGAGAACTGTGATGTCAGCATTCGAGGTTACATCTGAGACAATGCTACTTCAAACCATTTTGAAAATAAATCCACAATAATTAGGAAGGTTTTGCTCTGGAAGGGGCAAGCAAAGTCTATGTGGAGATGAGACCAAGGCTTCTTCTTCACTTCCCAAGGGAAAGCTGGAGCTTTTGTTGGATTGTGGTGGATAGCTTGACATATATTACATTCACTCACAACCCTTTCAATATTAGCGTTCAGTCTACCACACATTACTTCTGGCCAGTGCGCTCATTCACACTATACCTGGGTGTACTGCATGTAGAGTTCTTAGTCTGACTTGGCGTCCTGCTTCTGGAATGATGGTTCTGTTTCCCCATAACAAACAACCCTTATGAGCTGACAGTTCATACGGACAAGATGAAAATGGCCTGAATGCTTCAGCCAGTTTTTCTGGGAGCTAACCCCTCTATACTTGGTTAAGAACACACGCCAAGATAGGATCTTTTGTTGTCATTCTAGCAATCTGTGTAGCCTGAAGAGGGGGTTCTGGCATGGATTCCAGCATAAGGACTTCCATTGGTGGATGAAAGGCACAGTCAGGTATCTGCAGAGGTAGACCGCTTAAGGCATCTGTGTGTACAGTTTCTTCCCTGGACTGTGAGTTTATAATAATTTTTAAGTATTGAGCGGGAGGCGATGAATCAAACAAACAGGCTTTTATTCAAACCATTGCTTCAGCTCTAAGACAGCTCTATGAGAGCGGCACCTTAATTTATACTGTTTCCAACTCATAACTTCAAACAATGTAACTATGTACAAACAATCCTATTGGACCTAAGCGAGGCTCAGCAATTGGTTACCTAGAGTGGCTTAAGGACCAATGAGAGTCTTTATTTGTTAGCCAATCAGAAAGGGCCTTTTGCATCCCAAAGTCTCTGCAAGCTGTGGCTGTAAAATAATAAGAATACAACAATAATAGATCAAGATGGGCTGCCATGTTAGTCTATCTGTTGCAGAAGAAAATAGTAAGAGTTCAGTAGCACCTTAAAGATTAAAAAAAATTGTGAGAGGGTATGAGCTTTTGTTAGTCACTGCTGTATTCTAGCTGTATCTGAAGAAGTGTCTGAAGAAGCAGTGACTTATGAAAGCTCATAACATACCACAAATTTTGTTAGTCTTTAAGATGCTACTGGACTCTTACTTCTTTATAATCATAAACATTCAGCATAAGAAGAGAGATTGGATTTATACCCCACCCATCACTACCCAAAGGAGTCTCAGAGCAGCTTACAATCCCTTTGCCTTCCCCTCCCCACAGCAGACACCCTGTGTGGAAGGTGGGTCAGAGAGCTCTTTCGAGGACTGCCCTTGAGAGAATAGCTTCAAAAGAACTTATGACTGACGCAAGGTCACACTAGCAGCTGCATGTGGAGGAGTGGGGAATCAAACCCAGTTCTCCCAGGTTAGAGTCCGCACTCTTAACCACTACACCAAACTGGCTCCAGTGCTGCATATGGGGAGATAAAATGGGAGGCGTTGGTTTGTCTTTGGTGAAAAATCCAAGAAGTGGCTTGTGATCTGTTTGGATTTCAAAAAGATAACCATAAACATAATTATGAATTTTTTAAACTCCTGCCCTAATAGCCAATTCCTTTTTATCAGTCTGACCATAGTTTCCTGGCTTTTCCTCCTGCAGCATGCTTTAAACTGTGCCACAGAAGGCGAAGCTGACCCCAGGATCTGTGTGCAGTTCTCCTCCCGTGGTGTTTCTAGCCTGCAGGGAGGGCATTCTGCTTCATCACGAAGCTCGTCAAATGAACTGGTTCAGTAAACAGGGAGGTCTGTGAAGGTTCATGGTTCGTGCAGCCTCACAAAACACTAACCAAAATCAACCTTGATTTTCCTGGCTTGTGCCCATCCCTAATTAGAAGAATTTCTGCTGCCTACAGTTTTTTGTGTGGCTAGACTCCTTGAATAGCAAAACAAGGAGGGTTCACCAGTCAATAAGATGAAATTAGGCAAAGACAAATGCTGACAGTGAAGTAGGGAAAATTTAATGCTGGAATATTAAAAAGTTCCTGCATGCATTGTCATAGCTAGGTCAAGGGATCTGAAACATGACATAATAGGAACATAAATAAAATTACATGAAAACAGTCAAGACGTAAGATATTAAGAAGAAACCTGAGCATAAGTGAGAAAGTTACATAAACTGAAGAAGCCTACTTATACTATAAATATCATATTGCAGAGAAAAACATATATACATCCTTCTAAAGCAATATATAGCTTTGTCCTCCAACACACGTTTAAAATCATATGTTCCAAGTATACAATATCACACAATAATACATGGGCTGACAGGTTTGAAAATTGTATGAAATAGAACTAACCCCCAAATGTGTTTATCTACAGCACTTTTCCCACAGCTGTTGAACTCATAGGGGGGAAAAGGCAGAATGCAGCAAGTCTCTTTATCTATGTTAGCTGCAAGAGATCTGGGTCTTCATTTAACTTATGCAGAACCAAAGGACTCATAGTTTACGTGTGTTGCAAGTATATCTCTAGTGTGAAAAACTTCATGAATAGATAATAAAAATACATACTTCAATTTGGTAATTTATGTCATCAAGTATCATTGTCATATATTTGGTGTTGGGAAAACATCAGGGAATCTAAAAAACCAGATCTCAGAACATAAAAATAACAGCTTCCTTTAAAAGCAGGTGCTCCCCTGGTTAATCACTTTATAGAGCATAACAATCATCTCACACTCCTGTCTTTCCAAACCATTCAGAAACTAGGTAGCCATAATGATAAACTGTTAAGTAGGAAAAAGACATGATTAGATTTTGAGATTGGGTACTTTGGTTTTAAAAGTATTTTCAATCATTTTAATTTTGAACTCATCTGTTGTGAATTTGGAGATTTATAACTGGTTCTCAGTATAGTGGTTTGCCTATTCAGTCAAATTTTTCTGATGACCTTTCACCCAATTGCTCCAGTTGGTGCTAAATTAATGACTGGATATTATCTGACTAATTTGATCATCTTGCTTATAACACTATTGCTGTTGACCAACATACTGAAAATCTGTAAACTGCTCTGAGACTCCAAGTGGAGGGTGGGGTATAAATCCAATCTCCTCCTCCTCCTCTTCTTTTGCTGCTGCTGTCTAATTTCAGCTAAAGTTCCATAAAAAGCCAGTGTGGTGTTTGGCTCCTTTATAAAGTATACTCACTGTGAAGGGTGGTTAAATAGTCTGCCTTAAGGTCAGAGATGCAGCAGGCAGGATATCTTCAAGAACCTTCTTTAATGTGCAGAACAACAAGGCAGGGAGCAATTTAGACTTAACATCACTGGAATCCTAACTAAGGTGTGGAAGAAAAAAGATATTCGAGTATATCAGATCTGAAAAAAATCAGTAAATACTGCATTTCCTCAGTCTGATACGGGTATAGTATTTGGATTGGAAAAATATTAATTATTTCTGAATATATTCCTTTCTTCCCCAGCCACCCTGCCACTTCCTGTGGTCAGTTTCACTCCTTGCTTGTCAGCTGTTAGGTTTAGGCCATTTAAACCTAACAGCAGACTGGTAGAGGGGAATGAAACTGACTAGTGGAAGCTTCAATGCCTTTCTTTCCCTCCCCGAGCCAGCTTGGGGAGTGGGGCGGCTGGGGAAGGGAAGTCATGTTTAAATGCCCTTTCTTCCCTGAGCCAGCTTGAGGAGGAAAAGAAAGGCATTGAAATATGCCTTTTCTCTCTGACTTTTATTCCCCAGCCACCCCACGACTGCAAGGTGGCTGGGGAAGGGAAGGCTGAGAGCAAAACATCTCTTCCTTTCCTCCCCGATTCCCCCGCCGTGGCAGGGCAGCTCAGGGAGGGAAGGCATCCCTCCCATGTAAACCAATCAGTGTGGTGGTCAATGCTCTGGAGGGGGGGGAGCAAAACAGAGCACTGTTAGGTTTAAATGGCTGGCAGCTGGCTTTCAGTTGGGTATAGCTGAATGAACCCAAATAAAAGCTGGATAAAATCAGGGGCGTTTTGAACTCAGCTATATAGGTAGCCAATACAGATCTCTGATCTGTATTTGGCTTACTTGATACCTGAAAAATATCAATAAAGTATTTTTCAGGTATGCATTCAGTTCAGGTTATGCCAAATGCATCCCCCCCCCAGACCTAACTACTTAAGAACCCAGTTCTAACTAGTACATTCCACAAGACACACTCATTCAAGTGAAGAGAGGGAGTTCCATTTAGGACCTAAGCCTGTCTCCTAAAGAGACAGGTTCCATATGCTTCTGCCAGAATTATTGCCAAAATGGTGATCAAAAAGCATCTTCTGACACTTAAGATTATTTTCTTTGACCAACAAGAGCCCAGGAGTGGACTCCTACTTCCTTCACAAATAGACAAATAAATTAACATAACATCTATGACAGCAGGTAGTATAGTTGCCTCCATCACTCTGCAATTGTGATGGCCACCATTAAAGATTGTCAACTCATAACTGGCAATGGTAACTAACAGCAAGTGTCCTGTTCCTCCTATAAATGTACATTTGCATTGGGGATGCATAAACATAGCTCTCCCTTAGAGGTGTACTAATTCAGTAGTATGCAAGACTGCACAAGCACCAGACCACTGAAAAGAGTACTTGGTACTGAATCTGCTGACTATGGTGAAGACTGAATTTGACAACAATTGTAACTCAGTTTGACAACTGTCAGTTCAAACTTTGTTTTGTAATAAAGGTATTTTAGAAAACTGTTCTTGAGCTAAGATTATATGTTGTTTAAAATTGTCAAGGTAGTAAACTCAGTGTTGAGTATAGTTTTGCTCTCAAGAGGGTAAAGAAATAGCATCTATAAGACATTTGGGTGTTTTCCTTATCAATACATCGCATAGCACCCCTCAATTATGTTCATGTTGCATTACACAAAGTGAGAAAAAAATAATTCAAACTACATTTCAATGCCATTGAGATAATAATACAAAGCAGCCAAGCCTGTCTATTTAATTCCACAGCACAGCTGACATGTGGCCCTAATTTGCGAAGTTGTGACTTCTTGTTCTTTCCTAATAGCTTGATCCAATATAAATGGTTCTTTTGGCTATGTGGAGCCAGCCTGTGGAATTCACGGCTGTTGGTGGTCACAAAGTCATATGCTGTAACAAGCTTATTACAATGGCTAAATAATTTCATTGAGTCTTAATATAGTTATCCATGCTGAGGTGGGAGTAATTAAATCTCATGCTTCAGGAATCAAAAGCAGCAGTTCCTCAACACATTTTGCTGAAGATGTAAATGTTCTGACCACAGCACTAGAGTTTGTTAGTGGAATTGGAGGAAGAAACAGAGGTCATATACTGGCTCACATACAGTGGCTCAGTTTCCACATCATAATTCCAGTCCTGTGGTCTGCAGATTCAGGAACACACAGAGAGCTTGCACCCTCTCTATTTTCCTCTTACATGTAGAATTCTTCTTGTTTATTTGTTCTGTTCACAATGTACTGTGACATTAAAACTGTGAAACCACTGTTAGCCCTTAATACTTTCTCTAAATCATTATTTACAAACTCAGTTCAAACCCATGGTCTCACTTCATTATTTGAGGAATCCTCAAAATTGATTTTGCAGAGTGGTGAACAAACAGAAATATGTGTCCTTTCTAGATAGAAAATGGAGGCATGTTATGGAATTTAATCTAAACCAGTTACTTTCAAATTTCTGTCCTCCAGCAAAGATTCCTTGCATATCTTCCATGGTACCATCACATATTGCAGAGAAATTTTGAGTGTATTCTAAAATACTCATAGTAATTTCTAATGAAATATTTGTCATTTGTCCTGGAAGAACTTCAGAGTACATGATAGAATACACCCAGCATTCTTCTGCAGTGGTACACTGCAAGAGAAACTGATGGGAGTAAGACATTTATCTTTGATAAAACCCTGATAGGCTTCTGAGAAACCCCAGGGTTCCCTGGAACACAGCTTGAAAATTATTGATCAAAAAGGGGGGACACAAAAACATGATCTATCTCAGTCATTTTGTTTCTAAAAAGGACACCTTGCTAAACTCATAGGCAGTAATCTGGTGATCAGTCAGTATAGCATCTCTAATTTAGCTAACCCTGTTTGAAATAATTGCTGTATGAAAATTACTGTTTTACTTCAATAAATGCAAAGACTGAAAGAAAAAACTTCAGATAAACTGCCAAATGTCTCAGAAAGAATTAGCATCTGAGTCATCACTAACATTCAAAAGCTTGGTTTTCAGTTCCAGAAATAGACCAATATGGGCAGCAATCAAGAGTGATAGTATGTATGTATAACAATAAGCATTCAAAGTATGCATAGGAGGAGGTGTTGGTGAAAGAAATTATGATGAATGTTTATGGTGAATGAAATTATGGTGAATGTTTGCTTGTGTATGCTGATATATCTTTAAACAAGCACTGTGTGAAACTTAAATCCTATTGCTTTTACAGCAGAGAGAGAGAGAGAGCGCATTTAAATAAGAATGTGTGCTCAGATATATCCAGTCTGAATATATACTCAAAAATATCTTATTAGTATTTTCAAATCTGTTCAGGATCCAGATAGATATTCAAGAATCTCAACAATACTGGTATCCTGAATATTCCCAGAAATATTTGAGAAAATCTGGGGGTGGCATTTTAAGAATCCAAACTTGGTGGTTGCTGTTGTTTCTCTTTTTGCAGATTTCCCAGGCAACAGGAGGGAGAAGGGGAGGGAAGTAGCACTCACAGGCAAATGGGATCACATGTTAGGAGGAGTTTGCCACTATGGTTCTCTTTGGCTTCTGTAGTTTGGCATTGGTTCTTTTGAGCTGGAAGTAGTGACCCTTCATTTGCTTCAGTTGGTTTAGGTGGATTTGGTGGTTAACACAGGATATTTTGGGTTTGCCACATTGGCCTGTGGTTCTTCTGGGATTCTCTTGTTTGACATTGGTTCTCTTGGGCTTGTTGGTTCTGTTTGCAATGGGAAGTTATGGGCCAGTGGTTGCTTGCTGTTGTGTGTTTAGCTATTCTTTGCCCTGGAGAAAGCATGGAACCTTTTTCTCATGGGAAACAATGGGGGATGACTGGGGGCACATTGTTTAGGGAACCCTAGAGTAGGACTCCTCGGTCCAATTCAGTTGAATCTTTGAGAGGGTCTTTAGTGGACAGACAGTTTGGCAATTTTGATGTCATTTGCTTTAAAAAAAACAGCCACTCCACCCCCCAGAAAGATCCCCCCAGGGGATTAGTATCCCTAATCCAGATACTGATTTTATATTGGAGACCTGATTAATACAGAATACTGATATTTTTGCCCTCTCTGAAATTCAGATCCAAAAAAATACTTATTTTTCCCTGGTGCACATCTCAAGTTTACATTACTTTGCACTATTCCCTTCCTCCCCTCCCCAAGTTAAGGTTATAGATGTACATTCTGTTGACATCTATAACAAAACTCCAGTTTATTTGAAGGCTTTGGATTACCTGGTGTTTAGTAAGCAAAGGGAGAAGTTATATCACATTTCACAGAGCTTTCCACTGTCTCAATATCCTGGGAATGAGAAAATATCAATTTTGTTTCTTGTTTAGTTTTTTGAGTAAACACTGTGAATCACTTGCACTAACCACTGACAACTTTCAGCTAGTTAGCATGGAAATGTATTTTTTGTTTCTTTGCTGCCTTTTACTGTTGAACGTTCCAAATAATATACATTTACTGTTTCATCTTCCAGAGCATGATGAATGCCTCACAAACCAACACAACTGTGATGAAAATGCACTGTGTTTCAACACTGTGGGAGGGCATAACTGTGTCTGCAAACCAGGTTATACAGGAAATGGCACCGTGTGCAAAGGTAAGCAATGAGAACAAAAATCAAATTCCATTCTAAACTTTGGTTTTTTCACTGATACCAGAAAAGCTGTGTACCTTTTAATATTTCCAGTTCAACAAATATAAGGAAGGCACAATTAAATAATTTCAGCATTAGATCTTATAAATCTTACAAATAAAACAGCAAAAGCATGCTTACCAGTACCTGTGGGTACACTGGAAGAACATGGCTATATCTTCCTGGCACACATATCCATGCAGTAGTAATTGTGTATGTGTAAAGCAGTGGCATATCAGGGGCAGGGGTGTGCTGTGTCTTGGGTGCGTCTTGAGGAAGGCCCTTGAAGGGGTCCCTTGAAGCCAGCATCATTCTGCATCCAGCTGTACATCTTTCCTTTAATTTTCAAAATGCTGTTCTGACAGCAGCCACTGGGTTCATAGGGAAGTCTGAGCATAGCAAAAAGCACTATAGGATCAGCTAGGCTTCCCTTTCTCCAAGACTGAAGCAAACTTACTTAACAAATTGTACAACCAAGCCAGCACACTGATAGCTGCTACTGTAATTGCCAGGCTGTATGTCATTTTCTCCAATAATGTAGCCTTTCTCTCTTCCTTCCTTGTACTCAGCTCAGCCAGATCTTGCAGATCAGTAGTTATAGTGTTGCAGCAAGATACAACAACCTTTCCCTCTCTTAATTTCTCCTTTTCCCAGGGCTCATTTCGTAGCAGGAGCTCCTTTGCATATTAGGCCACACACCCCTAATGTAGCCAATCCTCCAAGAGCTTGCAGAGCTCTTCTTACAGGGGCTACTGTAAGCTCTTGGAGGATTGGCTACATCAGGGGTGTGTGGCCTAATGTGCAGAGGAGCTCCTGCTATGAAATGAGCCCTGCCCTTTCCACACGTTTCTCATTCATTTCTATCTCCCTTCACTTAATTTTCCAGTAACCCCCCTTCTTTATTTTCACTTCTCAAGTCCTTCTCATCCCAATCCTGCATGGTAACAGAATGTATTTAAGAGTAGCATAGTAGCAAGCCTTTCTTAATATTATGAACAGAAGGCACTGAGTTTGCTGGCACTGTACATTACAGTAGTTTTGCTGGGCTCCCAACCCCCTCTTGCTTGGAATGTGATTCTGTGCTTGACATCAGCTGGCATTGCCACAATGGCACTGGGTTTGCTAGGCACTGTACATTGCACTGGTTTTGCAGGGCTTCCATCCCAACCCCCCCACCCCTGCTTGGAGTGTGATTCTGTGCTTGACATCAGCTGGCATTCCCCTAATAGCATTGGGTTCTACTGGGCACTCTGTGATTGCACTGGTTCTGTTTGGCTTGCAAAAATGCCCCCCGCCTTCAATTTCTATGGCAGAGATTCTCTGGTTTTACTTTAATCCTTTGGAAACAATGGAGGATGGGGGCACCTTCTTTGAGAAGTAGTGAGTTTCTTAATATCCAGTCTGGTGAAGCTTGCAATTACTATTTTGTGACGCGTTGGCTAGTGTTGATTAGTAAAAGTTAGTACAAAGGCAGACTCCTAGCTCTCAGAAATCCCTTACAGATGTTTGGAATGGTTAGCTCTTGGGCTTCAAAGTGGAAAACAGAAGCCCTCCCAAGTGCCTGCTCAGAACATGAGTGGTGTGATGGATTTTTTTTTGTTGCCATCAAGTCACAGCTGACTTATGGTGACCCTGTAGGGTTTTCAAGGCAAGAGACATTTGGAGGTGGTTTGTCATTGCCTGGCTCCATGTTGGTCCTGCTTAGCTTCTGAGATCTGATGAAATCAGGCTATCCTGGGGCTATCTAGGCTGGGACTAGGCTGAGAGTAACGTGACTGGCCCAAGGTTACTCAGAAAGTTTACATGGCACAAGTGGGGATTCGAACCTGGATTTCCTAGATTACCTAGTCCAACACTTTAAGCACTACACCACACTGGCTCTCCTGATGGAATAATATGTTAGGATTTGATTTTTTTTTTTACTGGCATGATTATATGTACAAAGTTAAATAAAAGATTTTTTTCCCACTACCTGCATTCCTTTTTTGGCCTCTGAAACAAAGTTCGGGTCCAGTGACACCTTCAAGATCAAACTTTGTTTTGCTTCTTCAGGCCAACACGGCTACCCACCTGAATCTATTTTCTGGTCATTATTATTATGTTTTATTTCATGATTATTACTGAAAATAATTTTGTCATCTAGAGGAGGGGCCCTGACCTGGATTGCCCCAGCCTAGCCTGATCTTGTCAGATCTCAGAAGCTAAGCAGGGCCAACACAGTGGCAGGCAGTGAGAAACCACCTCTGAATATCTCTTGTCTTGAAAACTCTAGAAGGTTGCCATAAACCAGCTGTGACTTGATGACAAAAAAATAGAGAGGGTGTTAAAAAATTATCCTCCCCAGACAACAAATAGCCTAAGTACACCACTGGTGTAAAGTGCCATCAAGTTGCAGGCAGCAGACTTATGGCAACCCCATTGTGTTTTCAAGGCAGGTGATTAAGCAGAGATGGTATTTCTCTGCAAAGTTCTTTTTTGCTGGGCTCCCATCCACGTACAGCAACCCTTCTTAGCTTCCAAGATCTTACAAGACTGAGCTATACTATACCATTATACATCCTGATCTCTGTTCTATTATTTGACCATGTGCATGGGCCAAATGCTCTACACAGTATAACACATATGTAAAAATATGGTATATTCCAGCTTCAGAACATGTATACCAGCCCCCAGAGGCCCCTACATCCATGTGCACCAGACCTCCATACCCCTAAAACTGCAGGGCAGGATTTATAGGATATGGTAGAGGCCTGTCCCCCAGAAACATAACCCCAGAGGGAGGACATGCAGTAGCAGAGGTGGAGGTGCACATCCAGGAGCCCTGCATGCTGAAAAGAGACTGTTCCCTTGGCTTACTGGGCTGAAAAGAGACCTGTTTGGGTTAGGTCTGACTGAGGTGGCAGGGCCTTGATGTCTTGCCCACAAACCCAGTGAGTGGATGTCCTCTTGGGCAAGGGATGTTGCCAATACACACCACTCGGAACCTGAATTTGTGGAAAAACTAGTTTTCCTTAAGGTCAACCTACCATTGGCAGGCTTTCTTGAGGTGCCCTTTAAGAGACAATGGCACCAGCCCACAGTACAGGGTAGGCCATGCTTCAGTCTGCTGTCTCTTCCTGTTGCCACTTTCCTTCTATCAACTGCTACTCCAAGGCTGGGCTCATTTACTCAACTGTGCTGTGCCCAGTGCTGCTGGGATATTTCCCACCCACTCATCCATGTGTCTCTGTCTCTCTGCTGTTCCAGTCTACCTGCCAGTGCTGCCCAGGCTATTTGCCCACTCAGCAGTAACAAAAATGTCAAAGTGAACACGTTTGTTACAAAAATATTGACATGCAACCAATACATATATACAAAACATCATATACATTAATAGTCTCCAGCAGAAACAAAGTGTATTTCACATGTTCCCAGTGACAAGAAACCATAGAGTCCAACTAGTGTTATGACACAATTTTCACTGCACGCCACTATCAACTAATGGTCCTGCCTTACAGTTGTGCATAAGATCCGACTGAATGGATCGGTGCAAATCAACTCTTTGACTGACAGGTGGCCAGCTTAAGCCCATTTCGGTATTCACCTTTCTCAAAGTCAGAGCAGTTTCTTAGCTTCCTTCTGATCGTTTGTGCTGAAATACAGTAAATGGCAAAACTATTACTCCAGAATAACACAAACTATCGGATTAGTAAAACTCTTGATGTCCAATCACAAATCTCAGATTGGCACAACTGAGCTGACTCTAATGGCTTTACCAGTCTGAGATTTGTGACTAGACATCAAGGGTCTTACTAGTCTGATTGGCAGCTATCTCAAGCTTGTCATGAGGGACACT
Organism: Lepidodactylus listeri; assembly: GCA_029233225.1. Classification (NCBI taxonomy): domain Eukaryota; kingdom Metazoa; phylum Chordata; class Lepidosauria; order Squamata; family Gekkonidae; genus Lepidodactylus; species Lepidodactylus listeri. The sequence continues at coordinate 71,921,109 of JARCFY010000008.1, forward strand.
GACTGCCATGCGCTTGCGAATTCTTGGACACACACAAGCCCACAAGCCTTATGAAGACATAACAACTTGATAAAGATATCGATTTGGAACAGGCCTGTTGTGTGCACCAAACTTGAAGTCTTCATGCTACAAGGGACTTACCTTTGGCTGTTAAAGTGAATCTTTTTCTCTGTCCTTACAGCATAAAGAAGATGGCTCAGTCCCTGTAAGATTGTATTTCAGCAGGGTTTATGTCCCACTTGTAATTGTCTCTCTCTTAATGTAATTACACATTTTGTACTTTATTTGCACTTTAATTAATAGCTTATCTTATAATACTATAAATATTTTTGCAAAAAACAGATTTTGTTTACACTTTTCAAGGTTGCTTTTGTATGTTTAGTTAATCTCAATATTTTTGTGACAAGCACGTGTTCACTTTGACATATTGGTATGGATGGTTTATTGTTTCCATAAAGTAAAATTGCTATTTAATAGTTATCATGTTCACAGTCATTGTTATTATTTGCTCTTGTATATTACCATGATTCTCTCCTTTTGTATTTTATTTTGCTCACCAGTAACAGCTGTCCCCTGCTCCACTGTGCCATTTGCAGTGCTACCTTGGTGGCTTTTGTACTGTTCAGGGTTGATGCCCAGATTGTAGTCATTTCCTAATAACTGGCACTTCTGCCTGTTATTGTGTTCACTTGCCACATCTTCTCCGTTCTTTGGGATTAGCACAGGCACTGGGAAGGGACAGAAGGCTGAGGGAAACCTTTTAAAAAGTGATTTGCCTTTTTGGTTTTTTAAAGTAGAAAATGGCTATTCCCATTGACTTTTATATGAAGTTCCAGATATTCAGAAATTCTGGATTTTCTAAATTCCAAATCTAGAGGGCCTTAATTCCAAAATTGGAATCCAAATTCCAAAGGGCCCTAAATCATACATCAATCAGGGGCTTAAACATTGTATGTGCACTATGGGAGGCACTTTTTCATAGGTTCAGACCTCGTCGCTAGTGTAGTATTTTGAGGTCCACATCTGTGTAAGTGAACCAGTGCTGTGTGTCTTTCCCACATAATTTGGACCCTCTATCTTAACCTGGAAGGACCCATGCAACCACAGTAATGCATTGTACACCGAAACATTCCCCAGTGCCATTGTATGAACCCAGAGAAAAGCACCTCCTGAAACATTAAAATAGAACCTCAACCTGCTGTAATGAGGTAGCCACATCTATCATTACCAAAAATTATTATGTAGCAAGCCAAATTCAGACACTTATCTAGCTCCGGGATCAGGACATGTATTACTGCCAGTGGCCTGCCTTGTTTTGGGAAATTAGCTAGGTGGCAGGTCAGGCCAGAGGGGTATGGGGACTGCACACCTATTTATTTATTTATTATTTATTAATTTAGATTTATATCATGCCTAGCCGGGTTACCGGCTCAAGGCAGCTCACAACAATTTAAAACAACAGCATACAATAATTCAGCATAAAATTACAATACAAAACAACAGAAACCAGAAAGAAACAGTGGCCAGCAGTACATCCAATGCTAAGCGCAGAGCCTAACACAACCCAGGTCAGGAGGCTTCACCAGTCGATTTTCCGGGCCAAGCTTCACTCAGCACTTTCCAGGGGCCCCTTGCCCCCCCAGTGACAGCTCCTAATTAAAGGCCTAGCGGAAGAGCTCCGCTTTGCAAGCCCTGTGGAACTGCAAAAGGTCCCGCAGGGCTCTGATGTCCTCTGGGAGCTTGTTCCACCAGTGAGGAGCCACCACTGAGAAGGCCTGGTGGATGCCAACCTGGCCTCTCTGGGGCCGGGGAGGGTCAGGCGATGTTGAGTGCCTGACCGCAGTGCTCTCTGGGGTATATACAGGGTAGGCAGGCCCCAGACCATATAGGGGTTTAAAGGTTAAAACCAGCAGCTTGAACCGGATCCAGTACGCTGTAGGCAGCCAGTGCAGTGTCCTCAGCACAGGCTGGATGTGGTCTTGCGCTGAGAGGCCCATCAACAGCCTGGCTGCGGCATTCTGCACTAGCTGCAGCCCCCGGAGCTGAGACAAGGGCAGCCCCATGTAGAGAGTGTTACAGTAGTCCAGCCTCAAGGTGACCATTGCATGGATCACTGTCGCAAGGTCATTGCATTCGAGGAAGCGAACCAACTGCCTAATCAGCCGTAGATGGTAAAAGACACTGGTAGAACAATTGTATACCAAGGTCCGGTACAGTAGGAAGACTTTGAGTTGAAGAGTAAATTAAATAGTTTTTATTTTAAAGTGTCCCTAATTACAAGTACACTAAGCATTCAAAAAGATTAAGCAATACAGAACTAAGAAAGTAGAGGTGATTGATAGTGAATAGAGGGGTCAGTTATGGGGTAATACTACCTGGCCAGACATGCAGAAGTCCTTGAAGAAAATAGCACTATGGGGGGAGCGCAGAGAAAGAAAGAGTTAGTGGGGGGGGGGGTGTGGACAAATATAGACCTTGGAGAACAATGCTGACCAATAGGAGGTCTTGAGGGTCTTGTCTCAGGTGAAGACAAAAGATTACCTAGGCCAGTCCTGAGACCCAGGGGGTGCAGCATCCATAGGAGCCAGACTTAGATGTGACCAGTGAGGTTCCAGAGGGGCAGAGTCTGGATTAACAATAGCCCTGATGGGTTTAGCCGGGTGTTGGGTGGCTAGTTGAATGGGTTTTCTGACCACTAATGGTCAAGTCAAGGCAGTTTGAAAAGGTCCCTGAGTATAGACAAAAGGTGGGAGATGAGTCCCTGATTAGCATCAGGAAGGATCATTAAACGTTTGAATGTATGATTGGTTTATCTCAGTATCCTGAGAGATGGAGCAGGAAAGACAGATTTGGAGACAAAGAATTCTCACATAGACATGGGATCACACAAAAAGGGCTAGGTGAAGCTCTGGAGACAGGAGGACTATTCACCAGGTGGCCTCTGAATAGCCTTTTGAACTGTAGATACACTACCTGGTGGAATCCATTATTTCATATGCATACTTTTGCTGGGTGTTCAGAGAAGACTGGAGGTTTGCTCTGAGGGCTGCCTTTATGCCACCTGAAAATGGAGAGCCTTTTCCAGAGCTATGACTTGCTCTGTATTTCAGAACCAGGGGTATTTTCCTTGGTCTGAGTTTGTGGGTCTCTGGCTCAGGTTAGAAAGTGAGGTATTCCTGTTACTGGGGCTTCCCTAGGGTGAGGCAGCACCTCTGGGCTACACATGGGCTAGAAAGTTTCAATATCTAGCAAATAAACAAGTGGGTTTCAAATATTTTGTGTTAGGGCATCAGGGCAGTTGTGTGACTGTTATGTTTATTTAAGAGATTCATTTATTTCATGTGCTCCATCATAGTGCTGAGGGATCATATCATGATTTTCTTTAATGGTTTCAGCATTCTGCAAAGATGGTTGTAGAAATGGGGGAGCCTGTATTGCTTCAAATGTCTGCGCCTGTCCACAGGGGTTCACTGGCCCAAGCTGTGAAACTGGTGAGATACTCATTTTCTTTCCAAGTGAATCTTATATCAGTTCATAAAGTCATACAATGAATTTCAAATATATATCTCAAGTGTAAGAACAGTTATAGCAGAAGAAACTGTATGTATGCTCTTTCTCTCCCCTCACTGATGAATTTTTCTTGTAATTCATGTGGTTCATTTTGTCAGGTAAACAGGTAGACTGTATAAGCATTAGTCTTTCATGCGCAGAAGAATGGCCGCCATATTTTGTCATGTGTTTTTAGCTGTGATATCTTTTTTCAACTGTTATCAACCCCAGATCCTGGATATATATTAGCAGAGAATGTGGAATAAAAATATTAATCTAATTTAAATTAGAATCTATCAGTACTAAGCATGTATATTTACTGAAGTTAATCATTATGGCAATATTTATTATGTACATGACGGTGAGTTATACTGCAACTTCATCCTAATCTTGTGATATGATGATATCAGCTTCCATTGATTTCACTGGGTGTTCTTTCCATCTCATGGCTGTGATCTAATTGTCTCCGTTATGTATTGCTTCCTGTATATTTTGGGAACAGGAAGAGGCAGGGACTCATGTTGAAACACAACAAATATTTCCATGTTGGTTTATTCATAGGATTGCTTCTATTGTTTTGTTATTCCTTTCCAGGTTCTCAATGTCTCCTTCCCCTGCAAGCAGCAAACTTTTTTTTTTAGTTTCTTGCACACACATACAGAAACACATCTGGACTGTATTGCATTACATATTAAATTAATGAGATGGTGTTTTATACTTAGATATGAATGTCTGTGTTGAGCTCTGCTACTACTACATGTTTCAAATAATTTTTGGTTTTCTCTCTAGAACTATATTAAATTGAAATGCATTGTAAACTTGTTAGATGTTCCTCAGTAATGCTCCTGTTCAATCATAACCTAAGCAGTGTTTCTGCAAACATCTGGATTGGAGACAATACAGACAATGGGCTAAATAGGCCATAGTGTCAGTGATGGCACTGTCAAACCTGTGGTAGGTCAGATTAGAGTCTACAGCAAGAGATCATCAATTGTCCCAGTTTTCTGAACAGTATAGCAAATTGATGTGGATTTTGTTACTAATGAAACATACATAGTTTATGACTGTTCCAAAATTTGGGAGTCTGTAAAAGTATCTGATTTTTAAAATACTTTCTATACCTTGAATAAAACTTTGTTGGTCTTAAAGGTGCCACTGGACTCAAACTTTGTTCTGCTGCTTCAGACCAGCAATGGCTACCCACCTGAATCTGCTTTTATTTGTTGTTGTATTTCTGGATTGGTGCTAACTCTGCATGGCCTTTCAGGTTGATTGGCTTTATGTTAAAATAGAAGAATGGCGACAGAGCCAGTCAGTTCTAAGTATAAAACTTTGGGATGATACATGAGATAGTTTCAGAAGTGTTATCTCTATCCTACTTGCAAATATGCCCAGTTTTAAAAACAAAATATTCACTAGTCTGAATGTCGTTGAGAAAATGTTCTCTGGTCCATTTGAAAAATAAAAATAGACCCTGTTGCTTGGTTTTAATGTATCTGAAAAAATATTGCTACAGTGATAACATAGAGTGTTGACTAAGTAACAGCTATTTCTTTCTTCAAGTGATCCAGCGGCTGTCTTCTGGCTTAATTTGGTTAACCCATTTGCTACACCTTAACAGAAGAAAAGTAATCATAGAGACTTTTTGTTTTAAAAATACCAGACATAGTATAGCACATTTAATTTTCTTTATCATAGTATTTCATTCTCCCCCTTTCTTTACTTTATCATAGTATTTCATTCTCCCCCTTTCTTTGATATTTCTAATAAATTATTCATCCACATATAGTATGATGTATTGGTTCACCAGTTCCTCTGATATTTTCTTCTTCCATGTGCTATGTTACAGTGATTATCAATAACGCACAAAGCCCCGTCATATTGTAATAGATATTCATTTATTTGTTTCATTTATAACTGGCCTTTCTTGCTGAGACTAAAGGCACATTGCAAAATATAAAAACAATGAAGTCAAACAGCACAAAATAGCCAATAAACAATGCAACAGGACTAGAATTACAAAATTAAAAGACAATGCAAATAAAAAACCGAGGACAGACTGGCGGCTTGCCACCTCTAATTGACCCAGTTTAAAATGTTGCAGGACATATCAGCCACACAGCACACCCTATTGCGGGTTACCCACGAAGACATCCTGTGGGAAAGCATTTACATTATTGTAGCATATCCACCACGGAGCGCACTGCAGAAACAGCCCAAAGTCCTGCGTGTGCATGTGCGCACATGAACAATTTTTTAAAAAAAGATTGCCAAATCCGTTCTGCGCATGCTCCCCTGTGTTCAGACAGCTGCCATGCACGATGAATGCACCAGGAAACAAAAACTCCAGAGGTGGTGACTTTTTAACCCGGCTCCAAGTCATCTTTTGACAGGGTGAGTACACCCGGGGAACGCCTGACAGCTGTGGCTGCGTGAACAGGCCCATTTAATCTGTTCGTGAAAGGTGCCTATATCGAGCCAAACTGCCAGTCTGAACACAGCCTAAGACATGGCATACTATAAACAATGCTGAAAATGGCTTCTACAAAGTAGAAGGCAAGACAGCAAAAACAAGATAATACATGTCCTAGTGAGGTAGATTCTCATAAAATAACTCTCTTGAACCATTCTATTATACTACAGCCCTATTTCTTTTATAAAAATGAACATTTCTGTTTTACACATTCTGCAGAAGGATAGAAGTGAAGGAGCCTTTCTGACCTCCTCAGGCAGGCTATTCCCCAGTGGAGAAAGCCTGAGTACATGCTGCTGTTGTTTTTATCCATTTTCAGAGTAGCATATACAGTAGGTGAGTGAAGCTTTTATGGCAGAGCATATTGGGAGGAGTGGTTCTGCAGATAACTGAGTCCGAGATCATGAAAGACTTTGTACATGATAATCAGTACCTGAACTGAACTCAGTAACAGGTCAATAGCCAAAGAAGTGACTGCAGAGGCTCTGTTGTTTGAGATGGTATATCAGAAACCTACTCCTACCTCATTCCATGATCAGCTGGTAGTCAGCTTCAGGTTGCCCTCCTCCCCCCTCCAAAATTTGGCTATTGCCAGACTTGCACTGACACAACAAAGGTTCCAGAGCGAGGAGATCAGAAGCTTCCATGGGACAAGTGGGCATTTGAACCTGGGTCTTCCAGATACTAGGCTGACACTCTTAACCATTACACTACACTGGCTCTCAGATTCAAAGTGTAATTTACCAGTTTGTCCACTATAACCTGCTTCAGGATTTTTCCACATCAGCTAATATCTTTTTCTGCTCATGACAGTTCACTGAAAGAAACAATAAAGTAGAATATTATATTGCATTAAAGCACTGAAGTAAATTCATACCTCACTTGGATATATGATGTTTGTATTGAAGCTTTGAATAAGAGATGGTCACAGACTTGCACAGCACTGGAAAGTCACATGGGGTAGCAAAATTCATAACCGTTCTCTGGTATACGTATGACAAAGTAGAGGAATAGCAGAATGGAATAACATAGAAGTATATATTTTATTTGGTATCTCCTTCTCACAGTACTTTCCCTCCAAAGTTTGTCAGTAGATTCTCCCTGCGATGTGTATAGATATACCATAAAGACATGAAATGCTTTTTTTATAATAGCATAGTGGCCTAGAAATTCAAAAATAGATCGTTGCCCATTTTTGTAACTTCCTTTGCGTGACCTGAGGATTGCAGATTAAAATTCAGCTCTGGTCAGTGAATTGCCTCTATAATTGCTATAGATTAGGTCTCTCTGGAGTTGTGTCACTTTTGGTGGCAGCTAAATATTTAGCATGGGTGGCTTTTGCTCTTCATTACAGCTTCAAATTAATTTGTTCAGGTGCATTGACCACCATAATAGAAAGATTCAGATTATGACTGTTCCAGGGGTGTGTGTCTAAAAAGTCTAATTTCGGTACTCAAACCAGTTAAAAAAATAGTTTTACTAGTACTTGCAATATAATTTATTGTCAAAGCTACCACAAAACCTGTTAAGTTTGCAGATACTGCTAAACCTGCTGGAGTATTTTAGCACTATTAATACCACAAGAGAATTGTTTTCATTTATTGCTATGTTCAAATGAAAGCAATTACAACATCCACATGGCTAATAATGCTCTAAATCAGGGATTGTTAATTGGCAGCTCCTGGGGTGGATTAAGTCCCAGAGGCAAGTCTGTCTTGCCTTACTAAATTTTAGTTAAAACATGGCAAAAGGGTTCCCTGCAACTTTGCTCACTTTTTGGCACAGAAGAAAAGCTTCATCTTCCCCTTGTAGTTTTTTACTACCAACTGAATGAATGGCCAAGTGCAGCCTGTATATTACTAGTTACTCAGCAGCCATGCAGCTGCATAGTACTGCAGTAGCAGTCCTAGTGCCTTCAGTGCTTACTCCTGATATTATCTGGTAAAGATCCTGGATCCTCCTCCACCATAATCAGTAATAAGAAGTGGTAGCTAGTCTTCCTGTTCCAAGTGCCAACCACTGCATAACCTATTCTTACAGACATCATGAGGTTATTGAACCATATTAGGAGATCCCATTTTAGTTTCACAGACTCACTTGCATAGAGTATGTTGGTCGTTAATCTCAGCTACTGATTTGACAACATCAGTGCATCAAATAATATACAACACTGGAATAAGTTTTACATACATTCTGTTCATAGAGATAACTCTTTTCTTTGGAAGACATTGAAGACAACTTCCTTATGGGAAAACTTTCCAGGGGGGTATTTTTAAAGTTTCAAGCACCAAAATTGCAGCAGAGCTGCTGGTACCTGTCCTTTAAATAACTCCCAAATTTCAAGTAGATTAGACCAAGGGGTCTAATTCTATGGGTTCCTAAAAAGCGTGCCCCCAGCTGTCCATCATTATTTTCTATGAAAGGGGGGGGGAACGCTCCAAGCTGCTTCCAAGACAAAATTCATGCCTACAAGCAGCAATAACTGGTCAAATATTTCCCATAAAAAACCAACAGCAAGCCCAACAGAACTGTTGCAGAACCCAGTAATCCCAGTAGAACCACAAGCCAATGTGCTAAGCCAACCCGAACCAAAATCAAACCAGAGAATTTCTGCAGTGGAAACTCAAGAAGAGGCACTTTTGCAAGCCCAGGAGAACCAATGGCAATGTGCAGAAGCCCAGAAGAACCCAAGGCCACAGTGACAGTCCAAACCCAAAAGAACCAAAGTCAAACCAAAGAATCTTTGCAGTAGAAACTGAAGGTGAGAAGGTATTTTTTTCAACCCCAGCTGAACCAATTGCAATGTTCAGAAGCCCAGCAGGACCAGTGCCATTGTGGCAGTGCCAATCCAGTAGGACTAATGTCAAGAATCTCTACAGTAGAAACTCAAGGGGGAGCATTTTTTCAAGCCCAACAGAACCAATTGCAATGTACAGAATGCCCAGCAGAACCCAGTGCCACTGTGGCAGTGTAAGCACAACATAACCAAAGTGAAACCTTAGCAGAAAAAAATCCACATGTGCTGGTGTGGGGTTTTTGCAAGCACTGCACAAAAGAACGTAGATGAACATGAAGCAAGGCCAGCAAAGAAGAAAAAGAAAAAGAACCTCTTGAAACTGGCAAACACATTTGAAATTGACAAAAGTACCATGGGAAGCCCATAGGACACCACCACCACCACCCACAACACAGAAACAATGGGAGGGGGAGAAAAGGAAAGGAAAAAACAGTCCTGGAAGCATGCAAATGCTGGCTCCCAATCTTCTCTGTGAATCCTGAAATATTTCTGGGATTTGGGGAAATAGTTTTTCAGTATCCCAAAAAATTCCCTGATATATTTGAGATGCCAGATAAACTCAAAAAATACTGATTAGGTATTTTGGGGTATATTTTTGGCTCAGGTGTATCTGACTGCACACCCCTAATGATAAACACTGGAATTTAAAAAATCCTAACTTCAAAAATATATGCTGATGAGGTTTGAACTAACAGAAACTGAGAGGGAAAGAAATTTGGAAATTGCTGTAGATAGCTCGATGAAAATGTTGTCTCTGTGCAACAGTGGTGAAAAGGGCAAATTCAGTGATGGGGATTGTTAGGAAAGGACCTGAAAATAAAATACCCAATGTTGTAATTTCCCTATATAGTGCTATGGCATGGCCTTGTTTGGAATACTATGTACAATTCTGGTCATTGTCTCCTAAAATAGATACTGCCACGGTAGAGGAAAGTCCTACAAAGAAAGGCTAAAGAGTCTGGGATGTTTCAATTTAGGGGGAGAAAGACCACTAAAGGGTCATGGTAGAATAAAAATTCTATCAGATAAAATTCAGGTGAAGAAAATAAATAGAACTTTTTCTCCCTCTCCCATAATACTAAAATGCAATTAATTTTGTGGGAAATTGTCTGAGGACAGACAATAGGAACTTCTTTACTTCTTTACTCACTAGTGGATGTAGTGATGGCCATGAGCATAAATGGCTGTAAAGAGAGGGGTAGACAGATTCATGGAGAATAGGTTCATCAAGGGCTACTAGCCATGGTAAGTTAAGGGAACCTGCATATTCAGAGGCAGGAAACATCTGAAACTCAGTGCTAGGAGGCAACATAAGGGGAGAGTTATGGCCTATTTGCCCAGTTTGTTGGCCCTTCAAGTCAAGTGTTTTGGCCATTAATAGGATGCTGGATTAGATGGACCGCTGGTCTGGTCTAGCAGGAGTCTTGTTTTAACAGTGTTTTAACAGTCTGTTACAACCCTTTAGCCTCAAAAAAATCACCCAAATCTGTAAGAGAACTACAGGGCAGCTGAGTCAGTCCCCCCACACACACACACACACCATGTAAAGTACTATCTAGGGCAGGTGTCAATGGTTGTTCTTTGCCATCATTGCCATCTGGAGGGATGGACAGTGACTACCTTCATCTGAGAGCCAGTTTGGTATAGTGGTTAAGAGTGGCAAACTCTGACTTGGAGAGCTGGGTTGATTCCCCACCCCTCCACATGCCACCATCTGGGTGACCTTGGGTCAGTCAGTTCTCTCAGAGTTCTCTCAGCCCCACCTACCTCACCCGGTATCTGTTGTTGGGAGAGAAAGGGAAAGAGATTGTAAGTTGCTCAGAGACTCCAAGTGAAGGGTGGGGTATAAATCCAACTTCTTCTTCTTTCCTTCCTTACGTTCTCCCTCCTGCATCAGGAGCAAGTGAGCAAAACCTGCCACTGGCCAAAGATACCCTCTTTTCCTGGCAGAGGAAAGGAGCTATGAGTCTGAGGAGTCCTAGTCCTTGCTGCTGCCCAAAGGGATAGCACAGCAGCTCCTGATGCCTTGAAGTGTGGCTCACTGAGGCAGTGGAGCCTTCCTCTGACCCAAGAAGCTTTCTTCCAGTGAGTGATAGAGAGCAAGCCAACAGTTTCCCAAAAGTTATATTAAGGAATAACATAACATATGCACGCTTATAAACACTAACTATAACAAGGTTGCTGCCATATACATCCATGAGAGTAACTTAATGACACTTTTGAGTAAGTATGCGTAGTATTATGCGGTGCACACATTAGAGAAGCCTTATGCATTCAAAACATACAGTAATACAGCAGAGTCTCAAATATGAGCTCCCTGTTATTGTGTATTTTTAAGTATGTATAGCATTCTTAGCCCTAAGTTGACAGAAACAGTATAGGAGTCAGACTTGGGAAAGTACCTTCACTAAGGATTCCTGGGTTTTCTCAAAATATTTTCAATTCTGTAGCTGTCCCATTACAGTGGTCATAAATAATTGTTTCAATCATTTACATTTTTATTGTTCCTGTTTTATAAGCTCAAAGACAAAGAAAATAAGAAACAAAACTTTTAAAATGGATTTTCCTAAAGAAAATAGTCATCCTCCCAGGCTTTTCCCTACGTGTGTTGTTTATAGATAAAGAGCTAATAAACAATACTAAGCAGTCAAGTTTCATGACAGTGGCCTTCTGCAAACCTGTATCAGGTGTCAAACAGTCTTTTCAACTGTACTACTTAAGATGATGTGTAAAGATAAATATAGTAAATGGTGACAAGAGTTACACTTCTCTTACTGAATCTGTGATAAATGAGTTAATGGTCTTTCTTGCTAATGAGAGAGTAAGCTGGGACTTCAAGACAGGTTGCTGAACACATTAACATGTCCCCCCCCCCCCGTAAATGAGAGGAATTCTACTGAGTTAGAGTATAACTGCAGGATTGTTTACATTCAGTGTGTATCCTAGTCCCATTGCCATAATCAATCCTTTCCCCTCTTTTAATTAGTATTCAGGATGAATGTGTACTCAGTCATACACATCTAAAGGTAAAATAGGTCAGCATTAAAGGGTTTCCCCCACCCCCACTTTTCACTAAGTAAGAAGTGTGTCACGATTTTATATGTCAGACTGTGGTCAATTTCAGTGGTTCCTTTATGCCATAATACAATGCATTGTAGTGCTTTTTTAAAAGTAACTTACGTGATTGACAAAAGAAATGATGGATTATGCTGTCTTTCTTAATGGCACAACTTAGGAAGCACACTGAGCACTGGGGGATATTTTAGTCTTCATGTGGAAGTTCCATTTACTGCTTTATCTGGGCATCGCCCACATTCACACAGGGAAGAACAGACACCATTCAAATTGGACCTCTCTGCCTCATCTTGGAAGGATGCCTTCTTTTCCACTGGAAAAGTGAAAGGCTTCTTCTGAAGTTATTCTAAAATACTTTAGGATTTGATCTGTGTCCTTAAAGTTGCACAGGGTAAATGAAGATGACCAATATCAAATCCTTGACAAACCACAACCTCCTGCAGATCTCTGCAAACACTAAAACAATCATTCAGTGACTTTCTTTCTCATCAAGGTACCTTTTCAGCACACAGTTTAGTTATTTGGAGGGGGGATAGAATGGCAGTTTCCCAGTAAAACTAGCAGACAATTAATGGTTCTGCTTAATTCACAGTCATCTTTGGATTTATAGCTGAGAAAACTATATGCTAAACCATGCTCAAGTGTACCACAACTCAATATGCTAAACACCTAACACAGGTGATAATGCATTTCACTTTCTTCTCTATCCTGCTTATCCTAAGTATATCATCTATATATCTAATAGCCAAGTCACCCCCTCCGTACAGATATCTAAATACGTGCAGAGGGCACTGGGGGGGGGGGGCAGGGAGATTATTCTGCACATGTGGGAAAGTCCCCACATGTGCAGAAAAATCTAAATTTTTCAAAAAATATTCAGGGGCAGGGAACGCTCTGGGAACTGCTGGGGCAAGTGGGGGCAGGGGAGAGAGAGAGATTGGCGAGGCCTGCAGCTCTGCGCCACATGGGCCTCACTGGGGCAAGCGGGGTGGGTGGGAGAAAGGTTGGCAAGGCCCACACATCGCAGAGCCAGAGGCCTCACTGGGGCAACTGGAGGCGGGGGGAGGGGAGAGTAAGCTTTACCTTGGGCTGCTGCTCCACTGGTGCTCCTTCTCTCTTCCCCCCCGCAGGTCCCTCGGGTCCCACCGCTTATATATGCAGATTCTGGTTCTTGTTATATAGGTGGGAAATGGCTAAGATCCAAAGAGCCACCAAAAGAGATCATCAGTGTGTGGCCACATGGTCACAAATGTATTTTTAATAGCAAACTACCATATTAAATCACAAATTGCTTTTGAGAGTGCCCTGCCTTGAAAGTGATTTGCCACATACGATGAAAGTCTGATGTCCAAGAAGCACAGCATAGAATAGTCACATGATTTTTGAATCCTGGCTTCCATACTGATTCACCCTAACAAACCAAGTCTTTGACTGTAGGTCACCAGCTCTTGAATAGAGATAGAGAAGGAGGCAGTTTTGCTGGATTAATTTTTGTTAATGAATAATACTTATTCATTAATTAAATTAATTTAATTTAATTAATTAATTGTAAGCTTTCAGCTTCATGATGTTCTTTAGAGCCAAGTCAAAACCCAAACAGCTGCTGCCATTGCAGATATGTGCTGGAGGGGGAGGGGGGGGGAGGATCTTCAGTATTTAAGCTTGCACTGTCCATTGCTTGTTTCCTGCAGCTTTCCCCAGCCACTGTTCCAGTGCAAAACACATTTGCTTGGTATAAGCACTGATGTAGGACTATGCTGGCATATAATACATTTGTCTGCCCTTTGAAACATAGCTTGAGCGAGCAGAAATTGGTCTAATGACCATGCCATGCCCACATTTACTACTATATAGTCTGACAACTGTAGAGGCGGCTGCCTTGAAACTGGTTAGAAAATAGTTGTTTTTAATTGTTAACTGCAGACTTTTAAATGATTGTATTGTTAATTTTTTTGTTGTAAGCCACTTTAAACATTTTTCATCAAAAAAGGAATATATAAAGTTAGATATATATAGATGTTTCATCTAAGGAGAGTTCTAGGAGTTTGTGGTGCCTGATATTATTATTAAAATATTTTAGCGTTTACAGGAGGAGATTCCCTTCAAGCCAATTAATGTTAATTTCTGCCATAAACAAATAAGACTCTAAGCAATTCTAAATACTCAGCATTTTCTTAAGGTGCAAAAATTAGTATACAGTATATTGCTGATTAAGAGATGAATCAAAATATCATCAGTTCTACAGGACACGTATTTGAGGGTCACTGCTGGAGGTAGTTTTAAAACAATGAATTGTTGTACTGTGAAAGATACTGTGAAAAGGACCACATAGTTTTAAGCAAAAGATATAAGAAGATTTATTTATTGAATCCTTGGGACTCAAGGTTGATTACACAGTGTAAGTCAATGAAGTTAGCTGGATGGGACATCCAGTAAAGAGTATAATAGGATTAGGATGTGGAAATTAAAACAATGTAAAAAACCTGGAACAAAGCACGTATTAACATGGCATATTAAAAATGCAGATGTTACACAATAGGATAATACATACAGCAACAAATAGTATGTACCACAACTCAATATGCTAAACACCTAACACAGGTGATAATGCATTTCACTTTCTTCCCTATCCTGCTTATCCTAAGTATATCATCTATATATCTAATAGCCAAGTCGCCCCCTCCGTACAGATATCTAAATACGTGCAGGGGGCACTGGGGGGGGCAGGGAGATTATTCTGCACGTGTGGGAAAGTCCCCACATGTGCAGAAAAATCTAAAATTTTCAAAAAATATTCAGGGGCAGGGAACGCTCTGGGAACTGCTGGGGCAAGTGGGGGCAGGGGAGAGAGAGAGATTGGCGAGCAGTATAATCTACAGTCTCTTTCCCTTGATTAAAGCATTCTTCCTGAATCAATTGTTATAATAAAAAGGCCTTCTTGAATTTTTGCGTAGTTCACAAAATGCCAGGAGAGTGGGAGCTTTCCTGACCTCATCAGGGAGGCAATTCCATAAGGTGGAGGCGAAAGCAAACAATATGAGCTGTTGTTCATCTTGCCCATTTGCAGGGTGGCATCTGTTCAGATGAGTAAAGTTATCATGACAGAGAATAGGGGGAGAGGCATTCCCACAGATGTGAAGTTCCAAGGCCATGAAGGGCATTGAATGTGATAACTGGTATCTTGAATTGAAGCTGGTAACTGATGGGCAGCCAATAAGTGACTCCAAAATGAGGCTAACATGCATGCTTTGCCTAGCTCCTGATAATAACTGAGCTTCAGCATTCAGGACCAACTGGAGTGGTACCAACCAAGTGGTCAGATTGAGTTAGTCAGGGTGGGTAGGGGGCTTTTTCAGGCTAAACTAAGTTGGTTGGAGGCATTTTTTTGCTGCTGTGTTAACTTGCTTTTCTAGCAATAATGTTGTCTCTAGCAGATCTTCTTCGTGGTCTCTGTGCATCACACCTCTGGGATAATGTGCGCCTGCGCCGATCCCGATCGGTAACTTCAAAGCCAACGGATTTTCGCGCCAACTCCCCGATCGCGCACCGGCTCCACTGCGCATGACCGGGGAGGGGCACGAGGATCCCGCCAGTTCTCTTCTGACCGCCGCGTCGTGAGGATCCTTTCTCTCCTGCTCCAGTCGGTAGTTTACTTTCCTATCTAAAAAAAAGCCTTCGGACAGATTTTTCTCCCCTATTTGAACTCGGACTGTTAACTGGACTTGATTTTGGAAATCCCCCCCTTACTTCACCGCTCGGCCTATGGCCCAGCGGTGGGGGTTCTTTAAGAGGTGCCTGCAGTGCGGCAGTAAAATAGCCCCACCGGACAAGCACTCCTTGTGCCTTCTTTGTCTGGGCGAGTCCCACCGAGTCGACTCCTGCGCGAGTTGTGCGGCTTTCTCAAAGAAAACTCGTAAAAATCGAGCTGCGAGGCTCCGGGTTGCCCTCCTCGAGTCGGCATTGTCCCCGAAGATGTCTTCTTCCGAAATTCCGGCGTCTTCACCGACGGGACCGACGGGACCGACACCGTCTCCATCCCGGAGCATCGGTACCGACAGACCGGCACCGAAGAGATCACTCCCCTTGCCCGATACTCCTGCTAAAAAGGGCAGAGAGGGCAAGGAGGAGAAGGGCAAGCTGAAGCACAAGAAACCCTCGAGTGCTTCGTTGACGCGTGGCGCGCTCGACTCAGCCCAGTCCGGGCTCGACCAGCTTGACCCGAAAGATCGCGAGCGACCCAGGGGTAGATCGATCTCCCCGATGCCACGACCGATCACCTTGACGGACTCCGACCTCGACATAGACCTTACACAGGTCCCTCGGGATACCCCCGACGCCGAGGCGAAACCACCGTCGGCACCGAGAGGGGATAAGGATTACCGCTCTCTGGCTCCACTGGTGCCGTGGGACATCCAGCAGTGGAGATACCTCTATGGCTCCTACCCACCTCCGCCCCAGTGGTACCCCACCGAATGGGATCGACAATCCTCCTCTTCCAGAGTGTCTCGGTACCGAGAACCTACATCAGTACCGACACCGACACCTACATCGGTACCTCCGAAATGGACGCCCGACATCGATCCTCATCCATTGCCGACAACACAAGACCTGTCAAGCCCGACCCCTCTTTCACCATCTGAGCACTCGGCACCGGGGTCCCCGGCATCGTCCGTGTCGGGAGACGAATCACTTCCGCACCCGTCTCCGGACACACAGGTCACCGAAAACCTCCCAATCTCCCCCTCCGAGGATGTGAAACCCTACGGAGAACTGATTAAGAGGATGGCACATTCACTGGCTTTGGCCACGGCCCAACTGACTCCGACGGCCACAGACTCCATCTTCGACATAGTACAGATGGATACGTCCACACCGGTGGCCCTCCCTCTCATATCGGTCCTGATGACTACAGCCAAAGAATCCTGGCCTCATCCCTCATCTACCCCCATCTCCAGCAAACGCCTAGACCACATGTATAGGATCCAGGAGCCTGGGGCAGAATTTTTGTTTGTCCACCCCAAACCCAATTCGGTGGTTGTGACACCCTCCACCAAGGGTCGTAGTGGTCACTCCTCCCCATTGGACAAAGAAAGACGCAAAATAGATTCCTTTGGCAGATGTATTTATTCAGCAGGCGCATTGGGCCTAAAGATTGCAAATTACACCGCCTGCATGAGCAGATACCAGTACTCGCTCTGGGAGCAGATGACTGCCCTCATCGCCCATCTACCAGAGGTCAAGCTACACAATGCCAGGAAGATCCAGAAAGAAGGCATGTCTTTGGCCAAGCTTCAACTCTCGACCTCTAAGCATTCGGCAGAAGTAACCTCCAAGACGCTCACTTCAGCAGTGTCCATCAGACGACATGCCTGGTTGAGATCCACTTCTCTTCCTCAGGACACCAAGATCTTGGTGGAAGATCTTCCGTTTGAAGGAGATGGGCTCTTCAGCTCAACAACGGACACAGTGCTTCACGAGCTTGATAAGAGCATGAATCCCGCAATCTGGGAGTATCTCAGCCTAAGCAACAGAAACAGAGAACATGGCAGAGATCATGGTCCAAGAAACAGCCACAAAGGCCTCCCTCTGAACCCCAATGGCAGAGGTCGCCACCATCTACCTATCAACATAAACCTTACAATAACAAGCCCCGTTTCCCAACCGCTCCGATGTCTAAGGCAAAACCCCCCAAACCGAGCAAGCAGAGCTTTTGACTCCCACCCCCGCTCCGACATCTCCACCCGTCTATCACCCTTTCTACGCTTTGCGATCGGTCCACGTCACTTCCAGTACAAAGCACTACCATTCGGCCTCTCGACGGCACCCTGTGTCTTCACAAAACTAATGGCAACACCTCCGCCTGCAGGGCATCCACCTATACCCCTACCTGGACGACTGGCTTCTGATCGCACCCTCAGCATCAGACCTGCAAGACCACGTCTCCCTAACGCTCCACACCCTGGAGACTCTGGGGTTGACAATAAATACAAAAAAGTCCATGCTCACCCCCTCCAGACGGGTGCAATTCATCGGAGCTCTTCTCGACTCCCTACAGTGCAGGGCATTCCTACCTCCCAGCAGAGCCTCGGACATCGTTTCTCTCCTCAAAAATCTGAGAAGGAACCGGGAGGCGACAGCTCGTCAGATACTGCGACTCCTGGGACTCATGGCGGCAACCACCATGGTCATTCCCTTCGCACGGCTACACATGAGACCCTTGCAGCTGTGGTTCCTCCATCGGTTCAGGCCAAGCCTACACCTTCTGTCCAAGAGATTCCGCCTCTCGGACTCGGTGGTTCAAGCCCTGGAGTGGTGGCGCCCCCTTTCGCTGCCCTCCCCCGTCAGTCACTATTACCACGGACGCATCCCTATGGGGCTGGGGAGCCCATCTCGGCGATCTGTGCGTAGGCGACAAGTGGGATCCATCAGTAGCCCCCAACCACATCAACTTTCTGGAGCTACTAGCGGTCCGTTACGCAATCCGGTCCTTCCAACACCTTCTGTTGGGAAAGACGGTGGCTGTCCTCACGGACAACACGACCACGATGTACTACATCAACAGGCAGGGTGGTACGGTTTCCCGCAGTCTTTGCCGGTTAGCGATAGAACTCTGGACAGAATGCCAATCGCTGGATATCTATCTGGTGGCGAATCATCTTCCCGGTCAGCTCAATACGCAAGGAGACTTCTTGAGCAGAGGGGGTGCATCCCTACACGATTGGGAGCTCAATCCGCGGTACTTGACCCCAATCTTCAGCCTCTGGGGTCAGCCTTCTGTGGATGTCTTTGCTTCCAGAGACAACAAGAAGTGTCCCCTCTTCTGCTCCAGGGCAGGTACAGACCCGACGTCCCTGGGGGACAGCCTTCTCCTCTCCTGGTCGGGATTACACCTTTACCTGTTCCCTCCAATTCCACTGATACTGAGCAATCCTGATCACACCCTGGTGGCCGAGGCAACCTTGGTTCCCCACCCTCCTTCGTCTCTCCGACGGGGTGTACACTCACCTTCCGATGAACCCAGACCTACAAGGGTCTGGTGCTGCATCACGACATACCCAGACTGAAGCTGACAGCTTGGCGAATTCGTCCTCCGAAGTGGACCCTCGCATAGCGAATGTCCTCCTCAATGCCCGTAAACCGTCTACCCGTCGTTCCTACGAGGCAAAATGGAATAAGTTCCTGTCTTTCCTTGCTTCAATAGGACGACCTTCCATTCCATCTACACTGAATGACATCTTTGGGTTCCTCTTGTCTTGTAAGGACAGAGGATTGTGCCACGCATCCCTTCGTGTCTACCTTTCAGCAGTTTCGGTTCACCATCCAACGATAGATGGCTATTCCGTTTTCTCTCATCCCACTACGAAGCAATTCCTAAAGGGAATGTGCCGTCTCTTCCCAACAGTTAAAACCCCTGTTCCAGCATGGGACCTGCCTCTAGTGCTGCATAAGCTAATGGGCAAGCCATTTGACCCTATGGCTTCTTGTAGCCTGCAGCTTCTTTCGTGGAAAGTAGCGTTTCTTGTGGCTCTCACTTCGGTTCGACGGGTGAGTGAGCTGTCGGCTCTTCGATGTGACCCACCATACCTTACCTTTCATCAGGACGCAGTGACCCTGACTCCTGATATTACTTTTTTGCCGAAGATAGTTTCGGACTTCCACATTAAAGCGGACATCACCCTACCGATGTTTTATCCTGAACCCAAGGACCAGACACAACGTTGCCTGCATTCCCTCGACGTTAAGAGGGCCCTGTCATTTTACTTGGATCGGACTAAATCCTTTCGCAAGTCTCCAGCTCTCTTTGTCGCTCATGCCCTTCCCAGACAGGGACAGAAGCTGTCGTCTCAGAGACTGTCTAAATGGATTGTTGAGACGATAAAGCTCGCCTACCTCCTGGCCAAGCGGCCATTACCGGCGTCCCTGCGGGCTCACTCTACTCGAGCAGTGGCTGCCTCAACAGCTTTTCTCAAGGGCATCCCCCTGGGAGATATCTGCAATGCTGCAACATGGACGTCTCCTCACACGTTTGTGAGGCACTACGCCTTGGACGTCCGTACCCATCAGCGATCGGCGGTGGGCCGTGCAGTTCTGCAGACAGCTCAGATGTGAGACCTTCAGCACCCACCTCCAGGTATGTGGTGTAATTATTGCTCGCTATTCTCCCAGAGGTGTGATGCACAGAGACCACGAAGAAGATATACAGGTTGCTTACCTGTAATTGGAGATCTTCGAGTGGTCATCTGTGCATTCACACCACCCGCCCTCCTTCCCCTCTGCTTTCGGTCTCCCTTGTACTTTCTTGGAGGCTGCTTGCAGCGGTCAGAAGGAACTGGCAGGATCCTCGTGCCCCTCCCCGGTCATGCGCAGTGGAGCCGGCACGCGATCGGGGAGTTGGCACGAAAATCCGTTGGCTTTGAAGTTACCGATCGAGATCGGCACAGGCGCACATTATCCCAGAGGTGTGAATGCACAGATGACCACTCGAAGATCTCCAATTACAGGTAAGCAACCTGTATATCTCCTAAACTGTTGAACAAAGCAGCAAGGGTAACCTGAACCTCATCACAATATCCTTCAGGATCTACACATTCCTAACCAACATTACCTCTGTATTGTCAGGATTTAGTTTCAATTTGTTCACTTTACAGCAGACAGACAGCAATTCAGGACCACTTTCATACCACCAGAAGATCTGAATAAGGAAATAATGAGGTTTGTGTCATCAGCATATTGATGACAGCCAGCCCCAAAACTACAAATGATTTCTCCTGAAGGCTTTATGTAGAGTTTGAATAGAATGGATTTTATTGCAGTCTTCATCAGTATTAAATGTAAATGTTTGTATGTAGTGTGTATGTATGTTTGTATGTAGTGCTTTTATTTGTATTAAGACCTAGCATTTCATTTATGTAATTTTAACAAGATAGTACTAGCTATCTGGAAGGTTGTGCCAACCAGACTTGCAGTACTTTTGTCTTAAAAGCCCATAACTTGTTTTATAATTGAACAATATAGGGCTAGTCCATACATTACAAATTCTATGGTAATTGACATAAGAACACAAAAGCAGGCACGTTGAATCAGACCAATGGGCTATCTTGTCCAGCATGCTGTTTCACCCTGTGGCCAGCCAGATGCTCACATGAGATCTGCAAGCTGGGCATAAAGGCTGCTTCACCACGTTGGGATTAAGAGGTTTACTGTATCTGAACATTGAGGTTTAATTTAGTCATCATTGCTAACAGTGCAATCCTGTGCAGAATTACTCTAGTCTAAACCCATTGATTTCAACTGGCCTAGCTTGGAGTATCTCTATATAATGTTTTACTATCCACCAATTTTACATACACATCCTTAAACTCTTAGCTTGATTTTTGTTAAAAACAACCATTCAAGATCCTGACATAAGGGAAGTGACTTGATAATGTTATTATACTGGGAGACTTCAGCTGCCCTCACACTGACTGGGTAAACATGTGCTCAAGTCATGCTGTAGAAATGAGGTTCCTAGACATCATAAAGGACTGTGCACTGGAACAGTTGGTCACAGAGCCAACCAGAGAGGTAGTGATCATGGACTTGGTTCTGAGCAAGTCTCAAGACATGGTGAGAGATGTAGAGGTTGTTACCTCAGTTGGGAACAGCGACCACAATGCTATTAAATTCATACCCCTAAAAACCAGAACTGTAACATTTGATGTCAAAAGAGGGAACTTTACAAAAATGAAGGGAATAGTTAAAAGGAAGCAGAAGGGGAACCACAAGAGAGTTAAATCCCTAGAGGATGCTTGGAAGCTATTTAAAACCACACTAATTGAAGCCCAAATAGAATGCATTCCACAGGTTAGGAAAGGCACTGCCAAGTCTAAAAGAAGGTTTGCATGGTTAACAGGGCAAATCAAATACTTTTCTCCCTTTCTCACAATATGAGAACTCATGGGCACTCCATGAAATTCCTGAGCAGTTGGGTTAGAACAGATAAAAGGAAGTACTTCTTCACCCAACGAGTGATTAACACGTGGAATTCACTGCCACCGGAGGTGGTGGCGGCTACAAGCATGGATGGCTTCAAGAGGGAATTAGATAAACACAAGGGGGGGGCGCGATATTCGCGGGGGGGAGAAGCTGACAGCTGCTCCTCCTCCCTCCGCCCCTTCCCCCCAGAAACTCCCGGTGGGCCTCGGCGGCTCTCGCCGGCCCTCCGCTCGCCCCCTTCCCCCCCAGAGACTCCCGGTGGGCCTCGGCAGCTCTTGCCGGGCCAGCCACTCGCCCCCTTCCCCCCCCCGAGACTTGCCCCCTTCCCCCCTGAGACTTGCCCCGTTCCCCCCCCCAAGACTCCCGGCGGGCCTCGGCGCCTCTCGCCGGGCCCGCCGCTAGCCCCCTTCCCCCTCCTCCGTGGGCTGTCGGCTGGCCTCGGCGACTCTCACCGGGCCGCTGCCGTTCCAAGAGCGTTCCCCGCGCATGCGCAGGGGACGCTCTTTTACATTTTGGGAGATTTAAAGATCCCCCAAAAAGGTTTTTTTAACTTTTTTGATTTTTCTGCAAATGGGGGGATCACCCCCCATCTGCAGAACCCCCCCTCTGCCCCCCAAGTGCCCCCCACACACGGATTTAAGTATCCGCACGTGGGGGGGGCACTTGGGAATTAGATATATAGATATGGAACAGAGGTCCATCAATGGCTATTAGCCATAAAGTATAGATAGAAACTCAGTCTGGGGCAAGTGATGTTCTGTATTCTTGGTGCTTGGGGGGGGGGCAACAGTGGGAGGGCTTCTAGTGTCCTGGCACCACCTCCTGATGGCACCTGGTGTTTTTGGCCACTGTGTGACAGTGTTGGACTGGATGGGCCACTGGCCTGATCCAGCATTCTCTTATGTTCTTATGTTCAGTCTCAGAAATGCTTGTGGAAATAAGTGTAAAAAAATTTTTCTGTTAAATGTACCTACAGCTTTACTGGACAACTAGGAGGGAAAGGTTCAAATTGATATAATTTCTATATATGTAGTTCCCACTCTAAAAATGAGGGGGAGGGAACAGAATCAAGAGGAAAGTTACATGATTGCTACTGACACTGTTCACCTTATTTCCTGTAATGTCAGAGAAGACAATAATTCATAAGTGAAAGAGCTTGGATTGAGTTATGAAGGTCAGTCTTTACATGAAAATAAATTTATTACAAAATATATTACTTAGTTCTATTCATGTTCTTTTTATGCCAGACTATATATCTAAAAACTAAGAATTCAATGAAAGCCATTGTATAGAGAGATTACCGTGTATTAAATTAAGACCAGTTTCTCCCCACTTGCTGGCCAAGAGAGGGAATAAGAGACTTGTGAACATCCTGTTTCTAGGCACTCACTTTGAATTCCTTGACCAATAATGAAACCACCATATTAATCTCATTTTCCATTTTCATTCCCTCCTACTTCCTGCCATTGCTCAACAAACCTCCCTTTTTGTTCTATTGCCTTTTAATCTCCTCTCCCTGCCTAATTCCTCCTGCTTTAGATTGGTCTGTGCCTCTTATCAGGATGTGAAATGCATAGTATAGCCTGATCTTGTCAAATCTAAGCTGGGTTGGTACTTGGAAGGGAGACCACAAAGGAAGACTTTTTAGAGGAAGGCAATGGCAAACCACAATGGCAAAGTTTGTTTCAACATTTCTTCATAGGGAAAGTGTTCCAACCCTTTTATCGTTTTAGTTGCCCTTTTCTGCATTTTTTCCAATGCTGTAATATCTTTTTTGAGGTGTGGCAACCAGAACTGTACACAGTACTCCAAATGAGTTTGCACCATCAATTTATACAGGGGTATTATGATACTGGCTGATATGTTTTCAGTTCCCTTCCTAATAACCCCCAGCATAGCTTTGGCCTTTTTCATTGTAGTCGCACACTGTCTCGACATTTTCATTGAATTATCTACTACGACTCCAAGATCTCTCTCTTGGTCAGTTTCTGCCCGTTCGAAGCCCATCAACAAATAACCATTGTTACATATCATAATTTCATGGTCTTCTGAAAGCATTCCATATGTTTTAACACATCCTGTAAAACTAATAATCATCACAGGAATTGGATTTTATTTCCTGTTGTTCACAATTTTATGGCCTTACTGCATGGATATCAAGGTAAGTACAGTGCACAGAGATAACTTTTGAATCAGGAGAGCCCTAGAAATCTAAGAAAGGTTATTTGACACAAGTTTTAAATTTTTCAGTTTTGAATCTGAAAGATCTGAATTTTAGTTCAAAACTCCAGATACACTCCATTGACTGGAGATTCACACCCCTCCACCACTGAGTTAAAGATTCTGTGGCAGATGGCTTAGAAGCTACCCCCCTCCCAAAATCTGGAGTGTCAATATTTATTTATTTATTTAAACATTTCCATGCCACCAAATAGGGTGTCCCAAGGCAGCAAACATCAAAACTTTAAAACATCAAAATGTTAAAACAGCACTATCATAGGAACCCATTCATAACATAAGCCCTTTTTAGACATTACAAGTGGAGACCCATGAGAAACTTGCGGGATGGTTATCCCGTTCACACATTTGCTTCCTCTCCTCTCCCCCTACCTCTTTCACACTCTTTCTCCCTTCTGCCCCCCTTTCTTAGTCTCTGGCCGAGGACAGATTGGCAGTCTTGGCCGCTCTGCCTCCGCTTCAAAAGCGGAGGCAGAGCGGCCATTCAGACGGCCGCATCTGCCCTGAGGAGGCGGCCCGGACGCATCGCATCCGGCGCCGCGCTCCTCCTGCAGCAGCCGAGCACCACTTCAAAGTGGTGCTCGGCTGCTGCGGCGTGTGTTCCACCCGCCGGAGCGGGTGTGAATGAACGCGGGCAGGGGGAGCCGTGCGGCGTCTGCCCACCGCCATAGGAAGCTGCCTGCAGTCTGAACGCTGTGGGCGGCTTCCTTCTGGCGGCGTGCAAATGCCGCGCCGCGGGGGAAGTTCCCCCCGCCTTAGTCTGCCGCGCCACGGAGGCGCGGCAGACTGCCAATATGTCCTCAGCCTCTGTCTCCCCTCCCCTCATATTACTTCCTCTCTATCTGCCCCCTTATCATTCTCTATTTTTCTGTCTCTCCACCTCATCACTCTTTCCCTCTTTCTTCCTCCACCTCAACACTCTCTCTTTCTGCCCTCATCACTCTCTCAGCCTTCTGCCTGCTTCCCCCCCCACCTTGCACAGCAGCAGCAAAAGTGGTGCCAGTGCTCCCTGCCACCCACCTGCTTCTTTTCCCCCCACAGCAGCAGTGGCAGCGCTCCAGGAACCACAATGGATCTCCCAGCTACAGAGATCAATTCACCATAGGGCTGCCAGCTCCAGGTTGGGAAATTCCTGGAGATTTGGGGGTGAAGCCTTGAGACACGGAGGTTTGGGGTGGCAAGCAGCCTCAGCAGGGTATAATGCCATAGACTCCACCCTCCAAAGCAGCCATTTTATCCAAGGTAACTACTCTCTGTCACCTGGACAACAGTTGTAATTCTGGGTGATCTCCAGCCCTTACCTGGAGGCTGGCAATGGTGGTTCTCCTGGAGGAAATGGCTGGTTTGGAGGGTAGAGTCTATGGCATTATACTGGCCTGACATTTCTCCCCTCCTCAAACCCGCCGTTCTCATTCTCCACCCCTCAAATGTCCAGGAACTTCCCAACCTACTTTTATCTGCCCTTCTGTCTTCAGCTTTCTGTCTCCACCCCCCCCTCCCCCACAGCCTCTACCTAGGAAAATTACAGCCTATCTCCACAGTGGGGACCAGAGCAGTTTACCTTAGTCTCTCCTTTTTATCTGCACAAAAACCCTGTGAGGTTAGTTAGGCTGAAAGTATGTGACTGATCCAAAATCCATTCAGTCAGCTTCCATCACAAGATGGGGTTCTGAACCCGAGTCTCGCAGACCCTAATCTGAAACTCTGTTATATTACACAGGCTTTCATAGGGTGGCTGCTGATGAACAGTAGCAAGCAGCCAGGCCTACTTGAGTCATGAAAGTAAGATGGCACCAAATTGCTGCCAAGCCTAGGGTTGCCAATCACCAAGTGAGGCCAGGAGATATCAACTGAACTCTAAACAGCAGAGATCTGTCTTCCTGGAGAAAATGGCTGCCTTGGAGGGTGGACTCTGTGGCATTATACTCAACTGAAACTTCTCCCTTCCCCAAACCCAGCCCTCCTTAGAGTCCACCACAACCATGGTCAGGCCTGGCCCCAAGGCTCCCTCCCTCAAAGGCCAAAATAGTCCTGGAATGGGCCCCTCCCCCTGCCTTTTACTGACAGAGCCAGTTATAAGCCTCCCCCCCAATATTCTAGTCTCTCACCATTGGTGCCTGGAGTTAGATCCCTGCAAAGACAATTTCAAAAGGTATTGGGAATTCAACCATCCCTGAAGGGTTTTTTAAAAAAACTTTTTGGATTTTTCTGCAGACCCAGGAAGTACTGAGTCTGTAGAAAAAGTTATTGGGGGAGAAATAAGTTGGCAGAAATAAGTATCTGCACAGAGACAGAGTTTGGCTAGTAGATATATAGATGTGTTTATGGCTATGTGAAAATGCATATGGGACATACAATCCTTCCAATAATGCAACCACCATTTCTTCTGAAAGGGGCAATCTCCATATATTCCCGTTTTGGAATATGCATACCAGATCCCAGTCTATGCATTGCCTCTTTGGCATATAATGGAAAGAACACATGCAGCATGTCCATCCTTTATGTGCATTCACAGCACCACAAATGTCTGAAAAGGGCTACAGGTGACTGTGCATACTGCACTGGAGTAAAGGGCTAGATTAGTACGGTATTTCTGTTTAATATACACATAATTAAACAAACGAGCAAGGCTTTGACAGCAGTGATTGCTGGAAGGGCTGTTGGTGGTGTCAGCTATTCAGTAAAGGTAAAGGGGATGTAAAATATTTGGAATGGGGTACAGTGGGAAACAAATTTGCATTTTAACAGAAGAATATGTTGCATTTGGAAGGGGTAATTGAAATATTCTAAGGGAAGCTGATTATGTCCCCATAACAGGCAGAAAAAACTGACCAACACAGAAAGGATGTGAGATTTGAGGAAAGCAATGTTATATGTATGATTAAAAGATAAAAGAAATAGAAAAGAGAAAATTACTGTTGATACTGCATTAAGAGAAATATAGATATTTTAAAAGACAAACTTAGGTAGCATAAAATGTAGATTTACTGATGTCTGAGTCAGTGTCTAAATATAGTAGCAGTATTCTCATTTAGTCTGCCTCTTTAATGGACAATGATGTAGCCAATGGCACAAATCTTGGTCAAAAAAAATATTACCCTTTTTTAAGCTGTTCAAGCATGCACTCAATTCATCATGCCTAATTAGGTGTTCTGAATTATCATCCTCAGTAGTTACAAGTGTCATATCTTTTGATGGTATTGGCTATATAATGAGGAACTGTCATAGCCTTGGTTGTCTGTAGGTTTGTGATTGATCAATTTTTGACAACAAAGAAATGTTAACAGGGCCACATGGTGAAGCATTCACTGGAAAAATCCCTTTCATAATGTTTCTATCTAATTTTGGAGTGCCGTTGCTGCCACACATGAAATAACAACACGATTGAATTTCCTTTGCTGGCATTTAACAAGACCTATAGGGGTGTGCAAAAATCAATGGGGGATCAGGAGTCTGGAAAATTACATACTTGAAGAATTAATGAACTATAATTCCGTACTAGATTCTCAATCACATTTTGCTTCCTTTTCATTAATGGAACTAAATTAGTTTTCCATGGACATGGTTCTTTTTTTAAAAAAAGCCCACAATCATGTTCTTGCTACGGTAAGAAAAAAGACAGGTTTTAAGGGTTTGCTCTCTCATACAACATGACAGCAAAAAAGGTGCAGTGTAGAACATACAGACTGCATTAACTGAACTTGTTGAAGACATTGCAACATAATTACTGTAACCAATTCCCTATCCTTTTATGAAGAATTGATGCAGAATTGTTGCTAGCTCTAATCCTCTGCAATACAGCAGCAGATCATCTTGAGAAGAGATAAGGACAACTCTTTCTACATTAGACTTACTAGCATTTATTCTTTGATTCCTTTTGTTGCAGTGCCCATTACCAGCGAGTAGGGAAGCTAAAATTCTTGGGCCTTTTGGCTGCGATCACATGCTTCTTTAGATCTGACATAGTTGCGAATGCCTTCCAGATCTAAAGGGAGCAATCAGACAGCAACACCGGGGAAAGTCCGGTCCTAATGCTTGCTGACAGGTCACAGACAGACTTTCCCCTGTCTGATCACTCAAGCACGTTCTCATGCTGTCGAGATGAGCTGATCATGCCACAACTCCATGCTGTGTTCCCCCCACCTGCACAGTATGTGCATTGTCACATACTTCATAGGGGGTCCTCAGTGTGGAGATGTGATTCCTTGTTTATGCTCAACAAAAACAAACAGCAAAAAAAATGACTCACCCACAGTTGTATCTGATAAAACAGTGACAGGCTGTGCACGTAGCTTCAAAGGGCTGTGTGATCTCACAACTGTGTGTCAAATTTCTCCGGAAGAAATAGCCTTTCTTCCCCTCCACTTCAATTGGCGTGTGCGACCGCAGCCTTTTCTCATTTCTTCTACACTGCACCAATTGTGTATATGTTAAAATAAAAAAAATATATTTTTACTAAATTTTCAGAACTGACATTATTTTGAAATTTAGCAACTTTAGTTTTTCAAACTTTTTTAAAACTAAAGTCTTATTTTATTGCAAAAATGAGACTGGATCTTTAAACATCTACTCAGTAAGAACAAAAGAGAAAAGATATAAGACCTTTTGCACACTTAGAATGGACAATTTATCTGTGTTTCTTAGCCTATATCATCTCCAGACTTGATCCAGGACTAGAAATACTATATCCAATATCTACATAATGGAAAGAGGTAGAAGAACTATGGAACTGAAAGTGAAAGGAAATAGCTACTGTTCATTGGTTGTACCTAACATTGAAATGAGTGGGAAATATGCCTTAGATGCAAAACCAGACTCTGGCATTGGCTGGAGTCTAGGTCTGTCTTCTTCTCCAGAGTTCCTTTAGTAGGGCTTACCCTGAGGGAAGAATCTCAGAAAAGAGCAGGGTGGGGACTATAGCACCCTCTTCCTGCTCATGCTAGTAACCTTTCCCTAGTTACTTTAGGTGTGGCCTAAGCCTTCCTTTTTTGTTCTTCCAAGGGGCATCTTTTAAAGGGCTGACTGGGTGTGGAACAATTCCAGGCTCACCCACTCTCTCTTTCCTGGGGGATGGGTCTATGGGAAAGCTGGGTCCTAGGTCCAGTAGATAGCTGGTTGCCTGGGATCCCACTGCCCCTCCCCTTCCCCATGGGAAGTCTTATAGGGCTTCTCCTCTGGCCTCTGCTGGCCTAAGGAGGTCACTGAAATCTATTTCATGCCCCTCCCATCCAAAGAAGCCTTCTTGGCTCCCACAACAGATGAGGAACAGACCATCACCCGTAGCAGGTTCTGCTGCTCCTCTGCCACCATTGTTGCCTTGTGTCTCTGTTGCTGGCCCTTGGCCTGCCCAGTGTTTCTGAGTGTTGTGGTGAAATGGGAGGTTCTGTGGTCTGGTTTTGTGGTTCTCCATGGCCATTTCCCTTGGCACAACCAGGAGGCTTCCATTTCCTCAGGGGTAAGTGCAGAAGGCCTGACCAGTATTCCCTCTAAGCTGTGGAGTCTTGTGAGCAAAAATTCTACTTTGTGAGCTATTGGCATTAAAGTTGTGAGTGAGCGATTTGGCTACTGCATAAATTAGTCTGCTCTGGAGCCATCCTCCTTGAGCTAAGACAAAAATGTGTGAGCCAGAGGGTAAAAAACTGTGAGCTAGCTCACACTAACTCAGTTTAGAGGGAACACTGGTCCTGACCCCAGTCACCAGAGTAGCAGATCTAAGGGATTTAAGTGCATTTTGTCATTGGTATAAGTGGGTCAGAGTGTTCAATTTCAACTGCTACTGGGAATGGGTGTAATCTAGATAATGTTTTGTTTGGCTTTTTAAAAAGTTGTATATAATGATAGTATGTCTAGGAAGAATTAATGACGACTGCAGTCTGTGTGTCTAGGTTCCCTACTAGTGAGGAGAGCTTCTGTAACACTGAAATGAATAGGACTGTGCAGGGCTCTTGTATACCATAGGGCTTTAGTCTTGCTACTTTGGCCTTTTGTGTAAGTATATCACCTCCATCACTGCCTCAATTAATTTTTTCCAAACCATGTAATCTCATCACAAGATCATCAAATTATTTGAGAAACTAAGAAAGCAAATTCACAGCATATAAATTGAGAACACTCATAGAAAATAAGTGAAAATGCACATACATGTTGTGTATACTTTTCAGTTTGAGTCCAGTGGCACCTTTAAGACCAACAAAGTTTAATTCTGAGTATAAGCTTTTGTGTGCACAATTTTATTTATTTCAGTTCACTCATAAAAACATAAAGTATGTATCTACACTATTACTTCTCTAGTAAAATATATGCAGTATATAATGTTTACTGTTATGGTGTTCATATCTGTTCTGTTTGCTTTAATTTGCAAAACCCCTTTGTCTCTTAATACTTGAAAAAAAAAACAATGTTTAAAATGCTGCTGGGGGTGGAGTGGGAGGATACAAATTGTAGTATTTTCACAATGTAAGCAACATAGAGAACAATCCTAAGGAGGTCTGTCCAGGCTGTGATGGATAATAGCGCTGAACCTTACTTGCTTTTCTTAAAATAACTCCCATGTACCTGTTTTGTTGTTCTGCAAGATGTTTATGCAATATGTAGTAGTAATACAGCTGTGCAAGAAGCTGAAAGACTGATAGCTTGTTTAAACACAGAAATAGCTGCTATATATCAAACCACTTCCAGGCTGTTATGTCTCCCAAATGGGGCCTGAGATCCATATACAATCTCAAATAAAATGTGTGATTGAAGAGGGTGGAATGTTCAAGTATGCTAAAAACCCATTGCATGCTGAAAACCCATAACACTGCTTTTTTATAAATTTAAAACACAGGTAAGACTGCAGCTTTAAAATTTAAAAAAATATTAAAGCCTCCCCAAAAGTTTTGTTAATAGAGGTAAAAATATAATGGTAGTTTGTGCAGGCACACTTTGGTTCTTGCTGGCTGCAACAGAAATCCATCTACACTGAAGAAGATGTTTTCAGCAATTAAATATGAAATGAGCAGCTTTGAAATCATTCCTGCCACCCTACAGACTGAAATGGTTGTCAGCCAGTCAAATATATTGTTTTTAGCTAAAGCCATTGCAAACTGTATAATAAAAACTGTTCAAAACATATATAAATAAACTGATACAAAATATTTTTATTGACCGTACTAGCCAGAACAATGTAGTCTTATAAACTATAATTTAAATGAACTAATATCATCCCCTACACATCCCCTATAAATACTTAGTTTCTAATTTTTAACAGCAATAGAAAAAAGACCTGCATGCCATGTTACATATTTATCCATACAATTTTTTTAAAAAAAATTACATCCAGTGGATAATGGATTCTGAAACAATGTACAAAAAACTGTGCATGGGAATCATTATCCAAAGGTCACTGGAAAACGCAGTGAATAACTTTCCATTGAAGGCAGTTCCCAACCAAAAACTGATGTGTTCAATATCTTCCATGCCAATAGGAGTACCTAATGTAATCACACTTTAAACAAAAAAACAAACAAACCCCACCTTGAAATGACTTTTAGTGAGAACAGTATCCAGGGTAACCAGGGCAGAAAACAGATGTCAACAAAACTCTCAAAAATAATTTTGGGATGATTCCAACCCCCATCTTTTTAAAAAAAAACATTTTTTTTCCTCTTAAGGCAGCTAGGTCATTTTTAAAAAGCATTATAAACAGCTAAAGTGTGTTTTATCAAATTACCTCCTGTAGAATAATGCCCACTGGAAATTGTAACTGAACATTGGATAGATACACCTTCTAAGAAATTGTCTCATAAAAGGGCAACCCCAGATATTTAAACTATTATATCTAACCTGTAGCTTCTGGGCTCAATAATATTATTTAGTACATGTTCTGTCACAGAACATTCCTCTTTCCTTTCCTTTTTTCTTTATCATCTCATTCCTCCCTCCCTTAGTTCACCCCTGATAGAATAGCATTTTAATTATTAGAATAAATGTTATTGTAACTACGATATGCACTGTTGTCAGCATTTAATTCTTGCAAGGTAATTTGTAGACTCCAGTACTGTTACTTCATTTTCGAAACAACTTTATTATGAGTATTCATTTGTTTTAAATAAAATTATATGCCACCTTTCTGCCCCAAAGGACATTTAAATAAGCATAAAAGGAAATAATGATAAATCAGAATAAAACCACATTAACATTAAACAGCAGCGAGATAACTCACAGCCATTAAGCTGAAACAAAAACAAACGGATGAAGACAGCCAAATTAAGATTTGGCTTGCCCTTAGCAGGTGTTAGCTGTCTTGTTTTCCTCTGAGAACAGCAACCCAAGGATGAAGAGAGCATTTTTTCTTGTCACTGTTGAAGAACTTCACATCAAAATCTTTTGCCTTGCTTATCTACAGTGTTAAGTTCAAAGATCTGCTGTCACTTGCAGCTTTTCCTACTGTTGCAGATAATCACAGCCTGTAGAGTTTGGTAGTTAATAGAGCTGTGATGAACTGCTGCATTAAAAGGTTAATCTTGTCACTAATTTTTTAAAATAAATATAGAACACATGGTCTATAGCCATTTTTTTTACCATTTTCCCATGTGTACTAATTTTTTTCCAGTTTTCTGGAAAACGACTCCAAGATCTCTCTCTTGGTCAGTCTCTGCCAGTTCAAACCCCATCAACGTGTATTTATAGTTAGGATTTTTGGCTCCAGTGTGCATCACTTTGCACTTGGCCACATTGAACCCCATTTGCCACGTTGATGCCCACTCGCCCATCCTTGACAGATCCCTTTGGAGTGCCTCACAATCCTCCCTGGTTCTCACCACCCTGAACAACTACGTGCCATCTGCAAATTTAGCAACTTCACTGCTTACTCCCAACTCCAAATCATTAATAAACAAGTTAAAAAGCATTGGACCGAATATTGATCCCTGCGGTACCCCACTGCTTACCTCCCTTCACTGAGAAAATTGCCCATTTATACTCACTCTCTGTTTCCTTTTAATTAGCCAGTTTTTGATCCACAAAAGGACTTGTCCTTTTATCCCGTGACTATTGAGCTTACTTAGGAGTCCTTGATGAGGAACTTTATTAATAGCTTTCTGGAAGTCAAGGTAAACAACATCTATTGGGTCCCCCTTGTCCACATGTTTGTTCCCTCCCTCAAAGAATATTAACAGGTTAGTGAGACAAGATCTTCCCTTATAGAACCCATGCTTGAGTCTTCCTCAATAGATTTTGTTCATCAGTGTTCCTGCTAATTTTTTCCTTAATAACAGTTTTCACCAACTTACCCGGTATCGATGTCAGACTGACTGGCCTGTAATTTCCCAGATCTCCTCTGGAACCCTTTTAAAAGATGGGAGTGACATTCAGTACCTTCCAGTCCTCAGGAATGGAGGCAGATTTTAAGGAAAGCTTACATATTTTTTGTCAGGAGATCCACAAGTTCACATTTGAGTTTTTTCAGAACTCTCAGATGTATGCCATCCAGTCCCAGTGATTTATTTGTTTTTAAGTTGTCTATCAGTCATAGAACCCCCTCTCTCATCACCTCAATCTGACTCAGGTCTTTCAACATCCCTCCCGAAATCAGTGGTTCTGGAGTGGGCAAGCCCTTCTCATCTTCCACAGTGACGACAGAGGCAAAAAATGCATTCAGCTTCTCAGCCATTTTCCTACCATCCTTCAGTACACCTTTTAATTCTTGGTCATCCAAGGGCCCCACTGCTTCCCTGGCTGGTTTCCTACTTCTACTGTATTTGAAGAAAGTTTTATTGTTGGTCTTTATGTTTTTTGTGATATGCTCCTCATATTCCCTTTTTGCCTGCCTGATCACAGACTTGCATTTTATTTGACACAGCCTGTGTTCCCTTTTATCAGCCTCACTGAGACTAGCTTTCCACTGCTTAAAGGAATCCTTCTTACCTTTTGCAGCTTCCATTACTTTGTTCATTAACCATGCAGGCTTTTTTCTATACCTATTGGTGCCTTTTCTAACCCACGGTATATATTTTCTCTGAGCCTCTAGGATTGTAATTTTAAATAGTCTCCAAGCTTCCCCAATGGTTTTGACCCTTTCTACTTTTCCTTTCAGTTTTCTCCTCACATATCCCCTCATATCAGAGATTTAACTTTTAAAGTTAAAAGTGGTTGTGTCAGTCTTTTTGGGCAACTCCCTATTTATACAAATGTTGAACTCAATAACATTATGGTCACTGTTCCCAAGCAATGCAATCACTTTAACATCTCTCACCAGGTCTTGGGCAGTACTTAGGACCAAATCTAGGATTGCCTCTCCCCTGGTAGGTTCCATGACCATCTGCTCCATAGCACAGTCATTGAGAGTGTCTAGAAACTAAGTCTCTTTTCCCAACTTGAACACATATTGACCCAATCAATGTGTGGGTAGTTAAAGTCACCTATTACAACACAATTATTTTGTCTAGCCGCTATCTTTAATTCATTCATCATTTTATAAATCACCTCTATCTTTTGATCTGGTGGATGATAATAAATTCCCAGTGTTAAGCTTCCTTTTGGGCCCACTAATTCAACCCACAGCATTTCCAGAAGCGAATCCAATTCTCCCACCCTCTCAATCTTACTGGACTGTATACCCTCTCTGACATACAGAGCCTCCCCACCTCCAACTCCCCCCCCCCATCCTTTTGACATAATTTATAACCAGGAATCACTGTATCCCACTGATTTTCCTCATCCCACCAAGTTGCTGAAATACCTACAATGTCTATGTTTTCCCCCAATACCAAGCATTCTAACTCCCTGATTTTACCTCTGACACTTCTAACATTAGCATATAAACATCTATAGTTTCCCATACATGTTAAGCCCACAACCTTCCTCTTGCTGCCTCAAGACCTTGCCAGGCAGTCCCTATCATTAGCCACAGTCTCAGTGGACAGTTCTAATCCATTTCCTTGTAGGAAAGTAACAGCTACTCCTTCATCTCTTTGAGATGAGCCATCCCAAACCAAAGACATTTCATCTCCTGTCAGCTTTCCCCCAATATTCAGTTTAAAAACTGCTCTGCCACCTTTTTCACTTTAAGCACCAGCAGCCTGGTTCCTTCTCAGGACAAGTAGAGACTGTCTCTCTTGTATAGCTCCCTCTTGTTCCAAAAACCATCCCAGTGCCTAATGAAGTTGAACCCTTTCCCCCTACAGCATCGTCTCATCCACGCATTGACACTCCTGATCTGTGCCTGTCTCTCTAGCCCTGTGCGTAGAACAGGTAGCACTTCTGAAAAGGCTACCTTGGAGGTCCTGGCCTGGAGTCACCTGCTTAGCAGCCTAAATTTTCCCTCCAGGACCTCATGACTGCATTTCCCCACATCATTGCTGCCAACATGTACCACGACCACTGGCTCCTCCCCAGCATGATCTACCAGCCTATCTAAAACACACATAATGTCTGCTACCTTCGCACCAGGCAGGCAAGTCACCATACGATCAGTATGTGGTTTTGCCACCCAGCTGTCTACCTGCCTAAGGATCAAATCACCAACTACCAAGAGCCCCCCTCCCTCTCTACACAGGGATGGTTCCTTGGTACGAAAGGATACTCATTCACCAGCTGTAGAAGAGGTCCCTTCTGAGGGCACATTCCCCTTATCCACAGCACGGTGTCTTGTTCCCTCTCAACCCTCATGCTCCCTGACAGTGGCAGGGCTGCCAGATTCAGAGTGGGACATATCTAACAAGTCCCCAAGAGTCTTCTCCATGTGCCTAACTGACTGTCTCTGCTTCTCCAGGTCAACCATCTTGGCCTCAAGGGAGTAAACTCATTCCCTGAGAACCAGGAGCTCACTGCACCAAGCACACATCGAAGACTTCTGCCCAGTGGGCAGATGATCATACATGTGACACACCGTGCAAAACACTGGATAGCCCCTAACCCCCTGCTGGCATTCTAGCTTCATAATTGCTTTAAAAATAATTTTATATAATCCCCCTTTTAAACCCTTTATATTCTCCGTGTAGAAGTCTACTTACCTTACTGGGAAGGAACCTAAGGAGCCTAGGGCCTTGGTGTTTTGGCTCTTCCTTGGCTTCTCACAAGCCCCTAGGCTAAGAGCCACAGGCCAAGAGCCTAGCCCTTTGGTTCTTGCCCTTCGGCTTGTGCCTTTGGCCAGGTGCTGCCTTAAATAGAAGCCTCCCCCAGCAGAGGGTGTGGCTAGCAGCTATTCAGATGCACCCAGGCACTCAATTGCAGTCAAACAGTGACCCTTTCTCACCCTATCTCAAGCAGCCGGCACTGTGCAACAACTCAAAACTCACTCACACACTTCTAAACACAGTCCCCACACACAGTACCCTCAGCTAAATCACCTCAGCTGAAAGCAAATAAAAAAAACACTCACCCCTCTTGCAGCTCTATCTCCTGCTGCCTTCCAGAGCTCAGCTGGTCAGCTCTCATTTTGATTTGGAAAGCTATAGCCAACTATAAATATAGGTTGTTGACTGCTGAAATCTTCCTACCTTGACTTCTTTATCAGTACAAGATCAACACTGGCAAGGATGGAATAACACTGTGGAAACAACATTTTAACAACTAGGCATACATAAAACAGGGAACTTAACATCTAAAATTAGAACAGTATTAAACAAAAAATTAATGGAGCATGACTAGAATGTGTTACAAAAGGATGCCACACAGAAATGCTTACCACTTTATGTGGGGATAAAATACTCCATGAAATTTGACATACCACATTATTTATATGTACGATCTGTTCCTAAGTTGAGAAGAGCATATATGGTGGCATGCTGCAATGCATTCCCATATGGTAGCATGCTGCAATGCATTCCCTTCTGCACAGATGAAGGGATGTTTTCAGGGCACCCCAGCAAGACAACACTACTGCGACTGCCCATTGGCAACTTGCCCATATATTTTTTTTTGTTGCCCAAAACATGCAGTTGCGGTAGAAAAGTTCCTGAAGAAACGGCTATTAAAATTTTCTTTCCTTTTCGGAATCTACAAGGTTGAGACTTCTGCAGAGTACTCTGTGCAATAATTGTATAATAGATGTGGCACATTTCTGTTATACTGTCTTTTAAAATGTTTTAAATCTTTTTAAAAGTTAAAATTAAATTCTTTTTTTCTTTTTTTTTTCTCTTTATTGTGTATGGCCTATAGGCTCTTAAACCAAATAAACTAAACTGAAACTATAATAAAATGGTTTCTAAGAATCAGACCAGTGATCCTCTAGTCCAGTATCCTTTTCCACACTGTGGCCAATCAGCTGCTCAGGAGGCCAAAGAACAGGTCACAGATGCCAAGGCCTTTCTCTGATGTTGCCTCCAAGCACTGGTATTCAGAGGTTTGTTCCCTCTGGTGTGGAACTCCTTTCTGATGGACTTCATGAATTTTTCTAATCCCCCTTTAAAGCCATCTGTGCTAATGAACCACCGGCAGTAAATGCCACAATTTAATTATTCATTGAATATAGAGTTGCGTCCTTTTATCTGTCCTAAATGTATTGCCCATCATTTTCATTGGGCACTTACCATTCTAGGAATGAGGGAGAAAAAGTTTTCTCTATCTAGTTTTTTAACCCATGTATAAGTTCATAAACCTTGACAATGTTGGTCATTGTTTTCAATTCTTGTTTACTTCAACCCTTTGGTCTCCTCACACAGTTCTTATTTACTGCCCTATTCTCATTCTCAACTTCTAACTACTCTTACAAATATTATCTTGAATATTTCCCAAACCAGAGGCTCCATCCCCTGTCAGTTTCCCCCTTTTTAACATTAAGCAGGGTTGCATCCTGGCCCCTCTAGTTTTTAACTACTATATTAACTTCTTGGTGCAACACCTAAGAAATCCAAGCTTCCATTCTCCAAAGCTTGCTGATAAGACGATTCCTGCCTTACTGTATACAGAAAATACTGTCATTCTATCTTACTCACAAGTGGGCCTTAGGAGAGCACTCCATGCCTTCACCACATACTGTAAAGAGGAGAAGCTTGTAACAAAGTACCAAAAAACAAAAGTCCTCATCTTTACCCCAAAACATCGAATCCGTAGGCTGTGATCAGACATGCAGTTTGATCTATTGCCATTGCTGTTCCCTCATGGATTTAAAGTGTGTGGTCAGACAGCAACATCTGTCTGTTGTACCCCAATCTCCTGAGTCCTGTCTTCCCACCCTTTACTGCTATTTTCTTTGATACCTGAGAAAGTCCGGTCCTGTTGGTCTGAGCTGGTTCCAAAATGGATTTCCTGTTTTCTGATCACTCTGTTGCACACCCAAGCCATCAGGCTGGTCTAACTGGTCTCTTGTTTTCCGGCTGCCATTTTTTTTACTAGTTAGCGAAGTGAGCGTAATTGCATATTCGCACCGCTCTTTCTCTCCCCATCTCCCACAGGGGCTGCTCTAAACATAAAATCTTTCAAAGAAAGATGCCTCTGTACTGCAGCTTTTTTCCTGTGGTTTGGAGAAGTGGTAAACATAAAATCTTTCAAAGAAAGATGCCTCTGTACTGCAGCTTTTTTCCTGTGGTTTGGAGAAGTGGTAAATTGAAAAGTTTAGAGAGTGAGGATTACATGTCCCAGCAGGCTGATCAGCACTTTAAAAAAATGCCTCACAACCCCCATGAACTATGTTTCCCAGCAGGCTCATCAGTGCTTGTGGGCATGCTCAAAGGATACACTTTTTAAAAAATGGCCAACAGGCTGACTCCCTGCCTGCTGCCATCTGATCACTCAAGCATGGGTAAGAGCACACTGAAGAGTGCTAAAAGGGGTGAGTCTGATCAGGATTCTCTGTTATAAAATCACTTGGCTCAATTAGAGGTGGGGCAACAGCTGATCAAACTTTCCATCTGATTGCAGCCATAGATGGCAAATACAGAGCCACAACATTGAACAAATAAAAATCTTTAAATATCTTGATATAGCCTTCCAGTCATTTGGACATTGGCGAGCTCAAGCTCTGCATGCCACAGAGACTGCCCACAGAGCATCCTCTGCCATTCTACTTCACAAAAGGAGCCTCCTTTATCCCTGCAGCAATCAAGGTCTTCCAAGGAAATGTTGTCACCCAGCTCTTATATGGTCTCAGCTCTGTATTTACAAAGAAAGGTGCTTACTGGAAGTGGTACAATCCAAGTTCCTACAAATGATCCTTGGAGTCCCACAATATATTTCGAATGCCCTTCTCAGACTAAAGGCTGAGCTGATCTCCTTGGAGACTCATATGTGGCTACTGGCATCCACCTGCTGGTTAAAACTCATCTTCAATCTGGTGGGTGTAGTACTCTTTTTTATTAACAATTTTTAATTTTTAAACATTTAACATGTTCATACATTAGTTTTCAACATATACATATTCCTAACATGTTCCTGGTGGGTGTAGTACTCTTGATCATTGCTGATAGCCACCATTTAACCTGGCAAAGAGCAACTGAGAGGAAGCTCCAGGAGCACTGCCTCTCCCTCCAAGTCTTACTGCATCTTGGGTATCAAAAAGCAAAAGAAATAATTAAACAGTGGTTCTGGGATCATGCCCTACAATCAGATAGGGCACAGATACAGAAATATCTAATTACTCTGCAGTATGCCAAATGCTTTCAACCTGCAGATTATCTTAGATCCCTTGTGATCTCAAAATAGTGGAGAATCATTACCCTGGCATGTTTTAATGACCTATCTTCAGCCCTCCTGGAAGGCAGATACTATCATGTCCCACTTCCTCAACGGCTCTGCCCATGCCATTCAGGGAAAGTAGAGTCTATTAAACATGTTCTGCTGCACTGTTCATTCTATAATGACATCCGATCTCAGTATATCACTCCAATTCTGTCAACTTTACCAGGAAAATCTGAACTACTTTATGTCTCTCTCCTTCTTGCAGACTATTCCCAGGAGATAACTAATAAAGTGTCCAAATTTTTCCTTCGGGCGTGTGGGATATGCAAGCGGCTGACTGAGTCCCAATAACTTTTTTTACTATTACTGCTGACTCTCTGGAGTTGATTCTGTATCAAAATAAGATTTTGAGCATGAATTTGAAATGTTAAGCCACCAACAGCTTGGTTCAAGCAAAACTTTTTGTACTGTAAAGATTTGGTTTGACCCAGAAAGTTTCTCAGGGCTTAACAAACTTAAACTCTCCTTCCTGGTGGTACTTTCTCATAAGTACATTGAGACCATAACCTCTGCTGTCTAGCTGGCCCTGAATGTAGAACAGGTAGCAATTCTGAGAATGCTTTTGTGGAAGTCCTTGGCTTCAACATTCACCTAAATTTTGCTCCTGGGCTGTATGACTACGCTTTCCGAAGTCACAGGTACCAATGTACACCATGACTGATGACTATTCTGCCACACTAGGGCCGATTTCACACTGGCCAGTTGCCTCTCGTTCTCTCCGGAATTTCCCCTCCCAGTTTCCTCCAGAGTATTTTCTTCATTTTCCCACTTGGAACCTCAGCCCTTTTGATATAGCGTGATGAAGGGTTTTCTCCAAAAAAAATTAGAAACTCCCACAATGGGGCCGCCCTGATGAAAGGCGGGCGAGTGGGCGTGTTTTCATTTTGGGTTCTCCCCCAGAGCAAACAGGAAAATCCTCTAAAAACAGGATTTGTTTGCTCCAGGAAAACTCCGGTGCAGCAGGGTGATACTCCAGAGCAAAAATGTGAGCCCAGAGCAACTGGTGTGAAATCGACCAGAAGCTCCAGTGCAAGCATGAGGGCAAACCTGGGGCAAACGCTAGTGCGAAATCGGCCTAGGTATCATTCTATCTAGACAGTGACTGCAGTCTTCAAAACAGAAATACAAGTTACTGTGTTTTCAAAACACCCATCACAGATCAAACCTTCCATTACCAAGAGCCTGCCCCTGCAAACTTCAATAAACAATGAAAGCTAACTGCTAATAGAAACAACACAGAAAAGGGATCTGACAGCAATGTATAAACTTGTGCTATGGAAAAGTACCATGTAAGTCTTATTTACATTTCAACATAATTTAAAAAATCCACAGACAGAAGGTATAAAAAGAAGAAAAGTAATGATTTTAATAACAACTGTGGAACTCTTAAAATGTAAAAAAAGAGGAATTGGATTATTAGTAATAAAGTATGTTGGATTAATAAAAGAATTAGGCAAGTACATTAATGATGGATGAGCCTACACTATTAAATAAGATGACAAAGGAAGGTCACTTTATGCCAAGCCACAGAACTGCCAAAATTAGTGACTGACAAGGAACCCAGTAGAGCATCTCAGCAGTTGCCTAGCAACTGCTATTTTCTTTCTTCAGCTTTGCTCTGGAACGGATCCAAGATCAGCCTAGGGTCTTTGTTCCTAGCTGCTGACAAAGGCCTTGTGAAAAGAGAAGTATGGTGAGAATGACTACTCACCACTACTGAGCACTGGCAACTTTGGGGGGATGCCAAGTTATGAAGGGGAATTGGTGGAAATCAGCTCAACCTTATACATGAGTTCCGGCACCTCTTTAAAAAAAAAAAACCCGCTGCCAATAAAGACGTTTGAACCTTTGAGGTGAGATGAGAATAGAAGCTGCAGAAATTTACAGGGCCATGAAAAAAGGTAGTATGTCAAAAGCTGCCTCCACCCTTTTCCAGATTATTTGAAAATTGTACACCTACATTTGCAAAACAGGTACCTGACTGGAATTGACATGATAAAATAAGTGTGTGCATGTATGTGTGTAAATGGGTATCACCTCTAAAACTAACCAAAAGATGCTCTGCAGCACAGAGAAGCGATGAGCATGTTACCCTCATACAGCAAGCGACAGATTGTTCATGCCTGTTGCTATAAATTGGCTTCCAGCAGTACCTAGATGTGTCAGTGTTGCCTGCTTGCTTTTAAATGTCACTGAATTCCTGTGAACAAAGCACGTCATTGCACACTACTTCATTGTACTGTAACATTTTCATTGGGATTTTCTTTAGCTCAACAAAGCTAATTTTTTTTTAGTAGTATTTCCTCTTTGGATTCAGTGTTTTTAACGAGAGTAATGTTATCCTGGTCTTCATCAGAGATACTTCTGCTTCACATCACTCATAGCTGGTAATATGCAAAACTTTTCAGTGAATTTCTAATTACTCATCAAATCATGTCTGATTGAGCTGCCACAAGATAATTGTGGAGAAGGGAAGGTTGAGGACTGCACACAAAAGACCTTGCTAGATCAGATTAGTAACAGCAGTGTGAAGTTATTGCTTTACCTGAGTATAGTTTCAGAGTACTACAGTAACACCTTTTTCAATGTATTCTGCTTTTTGGTGACATAGTGTGGTGATATAAGCACTTAAATGCATTCTTGACATAAGCACTTATACGCATTCTGGAGGGCCGTGGTGGCTCAGAGGTTAAGACGCTGAGCTACAGACTGGAAGGTGGGTGGCTCGGCAGTTTGAGACCTGAGTGCCGCATGCGAAGTGAGCTCCCGTCTCTGGCCCCAGCTCCTGTCAACGTAGCAGTTCAAAAGCAAGAAATTGCAAGTATATAAATAGGTACTGCTTTGGTGGGAAAGTAGCAGCATTCCATGCACCTCGGTGTTTAGTCATGCAGGCCACATGACCATGCAAATGAAAAAAATACAAAAGAACAGCAGCCTGACCTATGGAAGAAAGTTTTTTGCAGTGTAGATGCACAGCGCCGTGTGATGGTCCTCTTCTGATGAAGAATCACCTTGAAATGAAAAATATTACCAGATGTTCGTTAATGATATAATATTGGAATTATATATATATATATATATGTATGAAATAATATTTTTGCACTGTT
Organism: Lepidodactylus listeri; assembly: GCA_029233225.1. Lineage (NCBI taxonomy): Eukaryota > Metazoa > Chordata > Lepidosauria > Squamata > Gekkonidae > Lepidodactylus > Lepidodactylus listeri. The sequence continues at coordinate 71,963,980 of JARCFY010000008.1, forward strand.
AATTAAATCTATACTGTTTTTGCAATATATCAAGCATCCTTGCAGTTATTCTCATATTGTTTGGCCACATGACCATGGAAAAAGTCTTTGGACAGTGCTGACTATTCAGCTTGGAAACAGAGATGAGCACTGCCTCCTAGAGTCGGATTCGACTGGGTTGTGAGCAAGGGAAATGTTTACCTTTACCTATGCCTTCTGGAGAGTGGACACCCATATACAAAAACCCACCGTTACTTACTGGAACAGTAAAGATAAATGTAGATCCATACAGATAGACTGTACTTTTCATTTGATTGTTCAGCCAGCCACTTGTTACATCTGCATTTGAAGGGAAGGGAAAATAAACCATACCCCTGACTTCCATGCAATCTCTCCTATCAAACAGCATGACAGACAAGAATAGCATGGAGCAGAAGCCTCAGTGTCATCATCTGGTACTGGTTTGAATGAAGCTACGCCCTGTACACTGACTCAATTAAATAGTCCAGAGGAATATCATTCTAAGATCCAGGAAAATTAACAATCATACCCCTCCTGGAATTAATCTTTTGCATATCTTCTTGGCAACAGCTCTGCCTTCTAAGTAGAATGTGTGCAGCCAGTTCTGAGGGATTTATGCACCAAGGGAAAACCCTGACTAAACCCATTCCTCTCCCCCTCTTTTCGGTTCTGGAGAATTGGAATGGGCCACAAAGGCAGTCTTAGACCTCTTGGTGAAGACGATAATAGATTACTACTCAGCTCTGACTGCAGGCAGCATTTTCAGGAGAATGTGTTGCAGGAAAGCAATCAGTCAAGGGGATATGTCATTTCCTAAAGACCAGCAGAATTCTTCCATCAGCATATTCATGGCAGTGATACCCATACGTAATTCCATTCAACAATTTTGCATTCTGACACATAGAAATGAGAGGAATGTATTTCTTTCTTTATTGGCATATGTAAAAGCATTTTATCCCAGGTAATATTTCTTGTGATATTGGTTTGTCAGTTAGTTGACAAATAAATACAGAATAGTTATTTTGGCTGTCAGTTTACCAATACTGGCATGTCATTCAAAACTTGTGTTTTTCCTGAATAATCAGTTACGGAGCTCATCAAAATGCATAATGCCTCTGCCTGCAATGTTATATTCATAATTAGGATGCTTGCAGCTTCACAAATAAGTTGTTCTGAAACAGGAAAACAGAGAAATTTCTTTAATTCATTAATGTTACTTTGACCTAACTCATACACATTCTTCCCTGTTACTTTCAATAAACCTTTCCTATCCTTCAGTGTGAAAATCTGTCATTCAGTATTTTAAATGCAGGTTATTAAGTGGGAGCTATGCAGAGTAATTCTAAATATAAACACCTTCCTTTGCAACCAAGAGAATCTACTACATTGTTTCTGTGGTTTTGGGTCGGAATTCTTGTGTCACTCCCAACAAATTAGGAAGTGATGAATATAGCTACTTAAACTGTTAACGATAATATGGCAGTAGGTATGACAGTGTTCCTGCTGTATTTCCCCAAGCAACACAAGAAAATTATGAATTATTTTTTATTTCTATTTTTAAGAGAGAAAAGCCTCTTATTTTTGGGTGGTGGTCAGTAGTGTGTGTGTGCTTGCGAGCCTGGAAGTCATGGTGACTTCTGATGACTCCTAGTGGGGCTCATAGGCGTAAACTACGGGGGGGCTCGAGGGCTCGAGCCACCCCCGAAATTTCCGGGGGGGGCTCAGCCACCCCCAGGAAAATGGAGCGCCCAGGCCGGCTGGCTGGCCGGCTGCCGCCGCCACCGCCTCTCCCCCTGCTCCGTTCCTCCCTCCCTCCATCCAGGAACCAGCTGGGCAAATGCCCAGCGTGCTGGACGGAGGAACGGAGGCAGGAGCAGGTGGGGGGGAGGCGGCGGGGTAGGCACGGGCTGCCGCCTCGTTTGCCCACCTGCTGGCTGCTGCCGCCGCCGCCTCCCCCCCCCCCGGGACTGACCTGGCATGCTGGGAGGCAGGAGTGGCCAGGCTAGGCCAGTCGGGGGGGGCAGCAGGGACATGGTCCCAGTGTGTGCGCGCGCACTTCATGTGTGCGCACAAGAGCTCCCGCTTCCCCCCCCGGATTTTAAAAGTTGACGCCTCTGGTGGGGCTAGGACGTTTCAGAGAGGTGGCTTTGATATTACTTGCCTCTGTGTCCCAGCCCTGGTATTCTTTGGAGGTCACCCTTCCTTAGCTTCTGACATCTGACAAGATTGGGCTTGCCTGAGCTATCCTTATTTTTCATCATGTGTGGCAGAAACTTATCCATATCTACTCACTACTTAATAACTGTAAAAGGACTCATCTCTCCAAGAAATGCCATTCTCTTTGATCTCTTCTTCTAATTTTTCCTTATTCTGTTGTTATGTTGCAGGGATGGGGGAGCTTAGGAAGTCAGGGATGGGAAGTTTAGGAAGCAAGGAGCTTCCTGAATTTGCTTCATTCATACCTTTGGACTGGTTACAAAACTGGGAGGTCTACTGTAGATTTTCATGTGTTATGGAGCCAGTTTGGTGTAGTGGTTAGGAGCGCGGACTCTAATCTGGGAGAACCGGGTTTGATTCCCCACTCCTTCACTTGCAGCTGATGGATAACCTTGGGCAAACCATAGTTCTGTCAGAGCTGTTCTTGAAAGAGCAGTTCTCAAAAGAGCTCTCTGAGCCCCACCTACCTCACAGGTTTTGCATCGGAATTCTTGTGTCACTCTCTTGTGTGGGGAGGGGAGGGGAAAGAACACTGTAAGCCACTCTGAGTGAAGGGCGGGGTATAAATCCAGTCTTTTCTTATTCTTGACACCCCTGCCCTAGACTTTCCTTTGTCTTCACTCCCATTTCTGGAACTAGTTTGCAGAAAGCTCCTCACTGCTTTTTGTTCATTATTTTAAAATTTCCACTTGTTGGAGAACTAAACACCATCACCAGACATTTGCTGCAAGTGTAAATGTGTGTGCTTCTTAGAAGTGTTAGTTCTGTCCTCTCTTGAAAAATTATTGTAGATTCAGACAAATGGTTTGTTACAGCTTAAAAAATATACCAATTATTATGAGAGCAAATAATTCAGTCCATATTTGAAAATTTGCTTTGGACTATTCTCTCTCTATATATGTAAGAAATATAGTTATTGCTGGAGCAATTTCTTATGCTTGCTTTGGACAGTTAACACATAGCTGATTGCTTATCATTCATCAAGACTGAATAAATTAAAAATGTTTAAGCAATTCATAAACTCATTTCAAGTTACTGGGGGGTTTTGTGTGGTTTATATATTTATATATTTATTATTTTTATTTGTATCCTGCCTTGCCAGGCAAGCTGCCTCAATGTGGCTAACAAGATTAAAATATTATAAAACAATAAATACAACAATTAAAACAGCATCAAATTTACAGATAAGAACAAACAAGTGATGGTGGCATTCAGAATCACACCTGATGGTAAATATAGCATCCCATGGGTCCCAGGCCTGGAGGTGTTCCAAGGGCACATTCATCAACGACAGCTTTTAATTGAAGGCCTGGTGGAAGAGCTCCATTTTACAGGCTCTGCAGAACTGTAGAAGGTCCCACAGGGCCCTGGTGTCCTCCGGGAGCTCGTTCCATTAGTGTGGAGGTGCCACTTAAAAGTCCCTGGCTTTGGTGATAGCCAGCCTGGCTTCTTTTGGGCCAAGGAGAGTCAGGCAGTGTTGTGAACCTGACCTCAGTTCTCTCTGGGGCACATATGGGGAAAGGCGGTCCCTCAGGTAGGCAGGCCCCTGACCATATAGGGCTTTAAAGGTTAGAACCAGCACCTTGAACCGTATCCGGTACGCTATAGGCAGCCAGTGCAGCATCCTCAGCACAGGCTGGATGTAGTCCCATATAGAGAGACCCATCAGCAGCCTAGCCGCGGCATTCTGCACTAGCTGTAGCCTCCAGATCTGAGACAAGGGCAGCCGCATGTAGAGAGCATTGCTGTAGTCTAACCTCAAGGTGACCATTGCGTGGATCACCAGGTCATTGCTTTCGAAAAAGGGAACCACCTGTGTAATCAGCTGTAGATGATAGAAGGCCGCCTTGGCAGTGGCTGCTACCTGGGCCTCCATTGTTAGTGGTGCCCCATCGAAGGTCGGTAGTGGGATCCCTACCCCCTATTTGCTCCAACTCAGGCACAGGACCTTCGTCTTCATTAGATTCAATTTCAATCGGCTCAGGCTAAGCCAGCTCACCAGATCCTGAAGCACCCACTCCAGGCCATCTGGGGTGGCATCAGACTGACCGCCCAACAGCAGATATAGCTGGATGTCATCAGCGTACTGGTGACAGCCCAGACTGTGCCTCCGGGCAATCTGGGCGAGAGGGGGCATGTAGATGTTAAATAACATCAGGGATAGCACCGCCCCTTGAGGAACCCCACATACCAGCAGGTGCCTCTGGAACGTCTGGTCCCCTAATGCCACCCTCTGTCCCCAACCTTGGAGAAAGGAGACAAGCCACTGCATGGCAAGCATTTGGATCCAGTGTCAGTGAGGCGGTGGATCAGTAACTGGTGGTCGACCATGTAGAATGCTGCCGACAGGTCCAGCAGCATCAGTACCGCTGTGCCACCTCGATCCAGATGCCTTTGGAGGTCATCCGTGAGGGCGACCAGTGCCGTCTCCATCCCATGGCCTGGCCGGAAGCCAGACTGGAATGGGTCCAGCATGGAAGTGTCATCCATAAAGCTCTGCAACTGAATCGCCGCTGCTCTCTCCAATACTTTGCCCAAATAGGGCAAGTTGAAAACTGGCTGATAGTTGGCCAATTCAGCCAGATCCAAAGATAGTTTTTTCAGGAGAGGGCAGACCATTGCTTCCTTCAGTGCCCCCGGGAACAGCCCCTCATCCAAGGACTTGTTGATAATATCCCTGAGGGCACCTCGCAACCCCTCATGGCCAGCTTTTATGAGCCATAAAGGGCACGGATCAAGGCTGCACGTGGCTGGGCGTACTGTTGAGAGCAATCTGTTGACTTCCTCAAGACTGAGTGGACTGAAATAATCCAGAATAGAACCAGAAGACGTGCATGGAGTCTTAAGTTCGCTCACTGTCTCAACTGTGGCCGGAAGATCATGGCAGAGCTGCAGGATTTTATCTGCAAAATAGCTCGCAAAAGCCTCACAGCCAATGCCCAATTTCCTAGCGTTTGGCCTGCCCTGTGGCAGTTCTGTTAATGACCAAATGGTTCTAAATAATTGTGCTGGGTGTGACCTAGCAGACCCAACCGCAGCTGCATAGAGTTGTCTCTTCGCAGCTTTGACTGTCATCTCATAGGATCTCATAAATGTCTTATAGGATGCTCTTGATGCTTCATCATGGGCACCCTTCCACCATGTCTCTAGTTGTCTGAGCCCTCGTTTCATCTGCCGCAGCTTTTCAGTAAACCAAGGGGCCTGCTTAGAGTGAGAGGGCAGAGGGCATTGGGGGGCAATCTCTTCGATGGCTGCTGAGAGCCAGCCATGCCAGAACTTGACAAGCTCACCCAGCAAGCCACCAGGGCATGGAATCCCACAGAGCCATCTGAAACCGCTGAGGGTCCATTTGGCTCTGCGGGCGAGCCAAAATACACTCACTGTCCAAACAGGGTCTGAGTGACACATTCACACGGGCCTTCAGGGCATGGTGGTCTGACCATGGCACTGCCAAGGCAGTGATCCAGTCTGCTGTAACCCCTGCCGCGAAGATCAAGTCGAGTGTATGCCCAGCCCGATGAATAGGAACCATATATTGGGTGAGTCCTGGTGCCGCCGTGGATGACACCAGGTCCATTTCCGGAGCAGAGGCTGCATCCTCAGCATGGGCATTGAAGTCACCCAAAACTATCAGCCTAGGGTATTCCAGTGCCCAGCCTGACATGGCCTCGACCAGAGATGGCAGGCTAGTGGGTGGTGCATTAGGCAGCCAGTACACCACCCAGATAGCCAAACTCTCCCCAGCTTTCCACACAAGGCCAGAGCATTCAATGCCCACAAGCTTCATCTCATTCTGTATCTTCATGGGAAAGCTTGAAAAGTTGGATTTTCTTTTAGACATGTTACATGGCAACCTGTGGGCTTTAGGGGTGTCATGTATCCTGATAATGTATCTTTGTCTTTACAGTGTTCTCAAATACAGTGTTTCCTGATGTCATAGTTTCTTCCTTTTCTGTTTGTTTAACAGATATTGATGAGTGTTCAGATGGCTTTGTTCAGTGTGACAGCCGTGCCACCTGTATTAACTTGCCTGGCTGGTACCACTGTGAGTGCAGGGATGGCTACCACGATAATGGCCTGTTTTCACCTAGTGGAGAATCATGTGAAGGTGAGTAAAAGGGTATCATTAATCATTTATTTGTGTTTGAGTAATGCTCACTGTTTCTGACTTACACTGAAATGGCATTTTGTTGGGGCACTGTTCATATCTAAAGCACAAAATTCATTGTAGCATAGGCAGCTCATTTTCTGGAATCATGGAAACAACAAAAGGTGAACTAAAGGCTAAAACTAAACCTCATGCTATGGTTAAGGAACTAAAACATAGGTATATATGTTGCTTATTCAGGGTCACACTCAACATTTACAGCCGGGCAAAGTAGTAGGGCCATTTTAGTACTACACTTGCTGGAATTCTCACAGCCTTCTACCACACCCTGAAGGCCCAGGAAAAGCCAGTCCTACAGAGAGGTCCACATCTAAGATGGAATTTCCATGCATGGGTTAAACTTTTTGATCTGTCTCCCGTCTCCAGCAAAGGGTACAATAGGGAAAACTTGCATGCAGCATTCTGCATTGCATGTACAATGCAAGATGTCAATGAGGCCAGTACTCCAAAGCTACTCCTTTTGGACATCTGCGCACAGTGTTCATGCTGGGCCCTGTCTCAGGCAGCAAAAAGATGAAGGTTGCTCAAATGGTCTTCAGTATGGATAAATGGATTTATTTGGACACTGCTTGTATTCTTTATAAGGTGGTGGGTATTGGATGCCAGCAGAACTGGGATATTCATAGGTTGGCTTTGGGAAGGTAATAAGGCCTCTCCTGTCTGACCAATGTATTGTATTCCTGAAAAGAAAGTGGGGGGGGGGGCAGTACTACAGATATATAAGCACCAAACATTCCTGAACAAGCAAGGCCCAATCTACTAGTTGGACTTTCGAGTACAAAACAACCAGCTACCTCAGGGAGAAGAGGGGTAATTAAAAATATACTAGCAAAGAGGAATGACAGAGAATAAAACAAACACTGTGGTGGCTGCTGCCACTGAAAAAATGTTATTTTAAGGTGCATATCCAATCAAACCTTCAGTGGCCAATCAGAATCCCTGCTGGGTAAGGGCTTCTTTCTAGAAACACTTGGTGGGAACCAAGAACGGTGTTGGTGGATGTTAGGGCACCCATGGGCACCATGCTGGAGACCTCTAAACTACCTGGTACACTGTGGTTTAACAGTTTCCTTCTTCGCTTATCTCTCCACCCCTTAACATTTGGGGATGGGATTTTTATTCTATTATTTATTGATAAAGGTCAACCTTTTAGTCTTTATAAGCTAATGTATATGATTCTTGAGTATCTGGTACTCCGCTGGCAAGCAGGTAGCTGCGGAATAACGGAATTTACAATAAATGGAACGTAAATTAGCTTTTATATTCCTACATTCTCGATCGAACCATGAAGCAATTTGAGATTTTACAATTTGTTTGGATGTAACCCTTCTAGGTTCCTGTTTTAGAGATTCGGTAATAAAATTTAATAAATTTCCATAGATTTGTATCGCCTCTAAGAGATTGGAAGAATTAATGCAAAGTTAAGATCTAAACTAGTATTCGATTTCAATAATTTTGGGATCTTTTGGCCTAAGTCTGGAGATCAGGAGATCTTTGGCAGAAATTCCACATCCTGAAACACTTGGCAGCACGTATACTAATATTGGAATGACACAGAGAAGATTAGCATGGCCCTGTGCAAGGATGACACACAAATTCATGAATTCATATTGTATGTTGTGTGTTAATTTTGTTGTGTTGTGTTAATTTTAAATCTGCCTTGAGTCTCAGTAAATGAAGTAAGTAAATAATGCTGTAGAGCCTGTTCAACTCTTTCATTGCCAGCTTCTCAGGCACAGTCAGAGAAGCAGATTGCAGAGGCAATCCTCACCACACAATTCTGCTGATTTCCAAGAAAGACCATTTGGGTTTGGTTTGCGAGAATTACAACACTTTCTTACTTTGCTTTACAAACCAAGAATATATTTTAAAAACAGATCGCTTATTGCACCATAATTCAGCAATTGTGAAGCCACATGTAGCTATAGGATATTTGTTTATGGGGGGTCCTCTTTTCCATATCAATGCAAGGTGGCTTACAGCCATAATCCTCTTAGACCAAACGTGCAATTAAAATCTCAGTATAAAAAAGTAATAACAGCAGTTTTCATTAGATGGAACATAAAGTACAACACTATACCCACTAGTGCCTCCTTCAGACAGACAGAAGAGGATAATAAGGGGGGGAAACCACTGGAAGAGCATGGATAGCTTTCACAGTGTCTCCAGAAGCCTGTTCCACACTGTAGAAGCAACTGGAGGAAAGATCCATGAACTGAAAGAAGAATTATACTAAATACAAAGTGATGGGGCAGCTAGAAGGAGTTGTTACGAAGCTTTTATAGCATGTAAAATTACTGCATTTAGAAGACTGAGTAGCAGACTTGGAAACAGTGGGATTTTTTGGGTGCTGTCTGTGACAAATGACATTACATGGAACAGCAGGTTAGTGGGCATGCAGCTATTTTAAAATGCAGATTTTCTAAAATGAATCATCCAGCTGTATGTGTTTATTTATGAACTGTGAGCTATAAATGTACTGTATGGAAAACAACACAGTATGTACTACTATGGTCCATTTAAATGAAATTTGAAAAAAAAATCTGTAATCTTATTTTTTAAAATATCCACTCAGGTTTCTGATATCACTGATTCTTTCATTTCTGAGATTATGAAGCAGAATCTGCCTGAATCTACATCTAAGTTAGGGTTGCCGAGTCTTACCTTAAAAAAAGTGGGGGAGTCCTGGTCCCTCTCTGGGAGTCCAGTGTGTGCGCAAGGCACACTCGTGCTGCAATAACATCACCCAGATGTGACATCATTACGCTGGGCATGTTGCTGGGCAACGCTCTGGTAATCGCCCTAAAACTCTATGATACCATAGAGTTTTCAGGGCGATTGCTAGAGCGTCGCCCCGGCAATGTGCCCAGCATGATGACATCACTTCTGGGTGACATCATCACTCTGGGCACGTCAACCCGATCAGGCCACTTCGGGCGTGGGGTTCCCCCGGCTTGCCAGATCCGGACCAGCAGATTGGGGACCCATTTAGCAGGAGAATCCCCGCCCCCCCAGGGGGGATTTGGCAGTCCCAATCTAAGTAGAATGCCTGCCTCCTGAAAGGATAGGCATGGTTATCACACAAATTCAGATTCAAGGCTTTGAACTGGAAGACCATTTGTTGGGAGGGAGAGGAATCAACTTGAAGTATTAGGACTGTAATGCAAGAGTTTTGAAATGTACATTAGGGAAATAGAAAATACAAGTGGAGAACCTGCAAGAACTTGTGGGAGGCATCTTGTTTTTCCCTTCCCCACTGCTTCCTCTTTCGCTTCCCTAAAAGCCCTTATAGCTTCTCCCAGGGGTCCTTTCGTAGAAAAAGAGGTGCAGGAGCTCATTAGCATAAGTCATTAGCATATGCCACACCCCGACATCACCGGAAGTGTGTCAGAAGGCCACACCCCCTGACATCACCGGAAGTGTGTCAGGAGGCAACACCCACCACTCAAGTGCCACCCCCAAAATCTCCAAGGTATTTCCCAACTCAGAGCTGGCAAGCCTACCTGATGGCACACGTGGGGGAAAACAAACAAACCACCCATGTCAGGTAAAGAGGAGGGATACCAGGTCAATATATTTTTATTCTCCTTGGCATTGATGACTGAGGTCCTTTAGTGTTCCTTTTCTATTTGACTGGCAGCCTTCCTCTCTATTATAGTTAACTGTGGGTTTTATATCACTGCCATTTAGTGTTGTTTTTGTCTGAAAGATCACTTTCAGAGAGTTGGGGGGTCACCTCCCTCTGGAAGAAATGGGGAAAACAAAATGAGTAAGAACAAAGAAATTCTTGCAGGGACAGTCCTGGCTTCAGATTAGTTTCCCTGGACTATGTTGGTGGTCTCCCATCCAAGAACTAACAAGGGCTGGCCTTGCTTAGTTTCCAAGATTTGACAAGATCACACTCAAATGGTTCAGACAGCCTCTTGTCCAGTTGCCCTCTCTGGGAGCTGTGAAATTTTTTGTTGTGCAGCTCATAGCCAGAATAAATGGGTAAACACTTCACATCCACCCTTTCCTTTGGAGACGGTGACTCAGTCACGTGTCAGTCTCCTGCCAGCCACTCCACCTATGGCTGAACAATGCCAAGAGAGCTCCTTAAGGACTGCAATAAGCAGCACCTGGGAAAGGCAGCCTATTTACCTTCCTTACAGCACCATGGGATCACCATGATTCTGAGCATCACTTTAAAAAAAAAAAAATCAGCAAGAGCTATAGTGTGTTAATGCCCTAGTTCCCACCTTTCAGCAAAAGCAAGCAAGCTGGGAACTAGAGCACTGATGTAATGGGCACCAACTTAACATACATGTATGTTAAAACAGCTCATCCTAGGGTTGCCAGGTCCCTCCTGGCCACTGGCGGGGGATGCCAGAGCCAAGCTGGGAAACTCCTGGAGATTTGGGGAAGGAGACTGAGGAGGAGGGGTGTACAATGCCATAGGGTCCCCTTCAAAATATCAGTTTTCTCCAGGGGAACTGATCTCTCATGTCGGTATATATACTGTAATACCTGGGGATTCCCTGGTCCCACCTGGAGGCTGGCATCCCTAGCACCTGGGAGTAGGCAGGCAACCCCATCCCTCCCAGAGAGGATGGCCTCAGGACAGTCCAGGATGGATGTCCCATTCCCAGCTAACCCAAGTACCGCATCCTCCCCTGGATGGATCAATATTCCCCCCCCCCCAGCCCCAGCCCCAACAATGGCCCCGGTGCTAAGACTAAAAAAGTGAAGGGCAGGGTATAAATCCAATCTCTTCTTCTTCTACCCCATTTGCAGAAAGTGAAACCTGGGATTCCCCCCCCCCCCCACACACACACTATGTATCTAGGAGACCAGGCGCGCGGGGCTGGCTGGGCTGGAGAAAACTCTGGGTCCCTTTAAGAGCTTCTGCAGCCAGATCTACTGTGCGGGGCTGGCTGGGCTGGAGAAAACTCTGGGTCCCTTTAAGAGCTTCTGCAGCCAGATCTACTGTGCGGGGCTGGCTGGGCTGGAGAAAACTCTGTGTCCCTTTAAGAGCTTCTGCAGCCAGATCTACTGTGGGGGGCTGGCTGGGCTGGAGAAAACTCTGGGTCCCTTTAAGAGCTTCTGCAGCCAGATCTACTGTGCGGGGCCGACTGGGCTGGAGAAAACTCTGGGTCCCTTTAAGAGCTTCTGCAGCTGGATTTGCCTGGTCTCCCAGCAGCTTTTGCGGGCTGCAGAAGCTCTTAAAGGGACCCAGAGTTTTCTCCAGCACAGTCAGCCCCACACACCTGGTCTCCAAGATACATGGTGTGTGTGTGTGTGTATGTGTGCCAGAGGTTTGTGACCAGAACTCCCATCGTTGGCTCCCCCCCCCCCCGCAAAAACATTCCCTCCCTGCTTCCTGGAGCTTCAGACTGGCTGCAAGTTCCAGAGCCAGCCTCGGCTGACTCTGGGACTTGCAGTCAGCCGGAGCTCCTGTCGCTGCCTCCTCCGCACCCCCCCCCCACACCCCCGCAAAAACATTCCCTCCCTGCTTCCTGGAGCTGTAGTCTGGCTGCAACTTCCTCGGCTGACTCTGGGACTTGCAGCCAGCCGGAGCTCTTGTTGCCACCGCCTCCCCCCCCCCCCCGCCCGCCCGAAAACATTCCCTCCCTGCTTCCTGGAGCTCCGGACTGGCTGCAAGTTCCAGAGCCAGCCTCGGCTGACTCTGGGACTTGCAGCCAGCCGGAGCTCCTGCCGCCGCCGCCTCCCCCCCCCCGCAAAAACATTCCCTCCCTGCTTCCTGGAGCTCCGGACTGGCTGCAAGTTCCAGAGCCAGCCGAGAGCCCTCTCGCTGACTCTGGGACTTGCGGCCAGCTGGAGTTCCCGTCGCCGCCGCCTCCCACTCCCCAACCATCCAACCAACCATCCAACCATTCCCTCCCTGCTTCTGGAGCCCCAGACTGGCTGCAGAAAGGCAGGGGGCGCCCAGCCTCTGCAGGCCTTTCTGCAGGCCCCTGCTTACCTTCCTTCTTCCTCCTCGTGGCAGACTGAGGGCTCCTGGGACCAGGGGGCGGGGCTTGGGCATGTGCCCGCCCCTTGGCCTCCTCACTGCCGGAGCGTCGCTCCGTTGAGCTCCTGTGCGAACGGAGCCCTGGCTTCTCCCCTTTTCCTGCTTCTCTTCCACTCACTACCTTATCTGCCCCACTGTCTCCAACTTTTTCTCCTTTGTTCCTCTGGCAGCCTCTCCCTGGGAAAACTCTACATAGTTCCAGCTGCTGGGCTGGCCCCAGTTCTGTGATAGTGGCCTCAGTTTCCCCTGTATCTCCCTCCCTCTTTTCAGCCTCCTGGCAGCCCCCATATCCTCACCTTTCCATGCTTCCTTTTGTCCATCCCACAAATATTCCAACCAATCTTTTATCTCCCTTTCCATCTTTAGGGTTGACAATTTGGGTTGGGAAATACCTAGAGATTTTGGGGGTGGAGCCTAAGAAGGGTGAGATTTGGCGAGGGGAGAGACTTCACTGGGGTATAATGCCATAGAGTCCATCTTTCAAAACATCTATTTTCTCCAGGTAAACTGATCTCTGTCACCTGGAGAGCAGTTGTAATAGCAGGAGAACTCCAGCTACTACCTGGAGGTTGGCAAACCTACCCATCTTAGGCTGTTTTTACATCTGACTTTCCCACTGGAATCATTCTAGTTCAAAAAAAACCTGCCCACACCTCTGTGCGGTGTGAAACCGTGCTGCTACTGAAATGTCCACATCTACTAATTGCCCTCCTATGGTCAAGCTAGTATTCAACCGGCATTATTCTGCTTTAAACAATTGCTGTTGATTAGTGCACTTAGACCCCCTGGAGTGAAATTTCACACCACTGTGAAATCAGCACAGGAAAAGGCAGCAGTCAAACTACTTTAGAGGGGAGGTGTAAAATGACCCTTAAGCAATATTTATTATTTATTTATTTCATCTATACTCCTATACCTTACTCCACAATGGGAATCCAAAGCAGCTTACAGCATTCTCATCTCCTCCATTTTATCCTCATAACAACGCTGTGAACTAGAATAGCCTGAGAATGTGAAATTGGCCTGTAACACTCCCCCCCACACACAAGGGAAGCATTCCTTTTAAAATAGACACAGGGAACAAAAGGTCTCTTTGCCTGTTCCAATGCAGTGCATTAACCACTAGGCCACAGGGCTAGATTGATCTGACTACTCAGTTTGATACACAATCTCTGTAGGTTCCAGCCCTCTGAATGAAGAGAAGTCAAAAGTCTGAAGTTTATTTATTTTCAGGTGTCACGTGAAAACCTTTTGTCCCAGCCAAAGATCACTCCTGTTTATACCTTAAGATTTTTGTTTAAAACCAATCTAATAGTTCTTGAAAAGAATAGGTATGAAAGCATCACAGTGATACATACTTGCATATGTAAATAAAATCAGAACAGAAATACATACATATAAATAATTACTTATCCTTTATCCTATCTAAAGATTAAAAGATAAAATAAAGTTTCTGAGATTCTCACCAAAGTGCTTTCAGAAAGGTAGTCTTATGCAACCCACATCTGAGAGATTCAGGGGTGCTTGGGGTGTGGCTATCTTATATAAGCCTAATTATGTGAAACCCACATAACTATACCAAAACTTTTCAATTTGTCACTTCTAATGGTCTGAGGTGAGCGCTTCTCTGAGCTGAGAAGACATTTGCCATAGAAATACATGTATCAAAACTGTGAACTATTAGATCAACTTGTTCAGAAATTTTTCTGAGCTTCAGTCCATCTGTTGGAAGTATCTGTGCCAAGGATGGGCTGAGGACACAGCTCAGAAAATAAAACTCATGCATGTTTTGCAAATTAGAAAACTAAAGCAAAGTGTCAGGCATGCTCTTTGTCCCACATGCACGTATACTTCTGTACAAGAGTCTGCCGCAGACCCAAGGTCACCCAGTGAGCTTCCATAGCAGAATGGGGTTTCCAAACTGGGTCTTCCAGATCATAGTCTGAAACTGTAACCACAACATGCCACACTGGTTTTCAGGGGTGGCTGGTGTTGAATCATAGGAAGCAGCCAGGTCTAATTAAGGGTGTGATCACACTAGTGGCTTAGCATGATATGGCGCCGCCTCTAATTGTACCGGTTTAAAATGTTGCAGGGTATATCATCCAGACAGCACACCCTACTGTGTGTTACCCACATGGTCAAGCATCCACATTACTGAAGCGCTTCAGCCATGGAGCGTGCTGCCTGGTTATTTAAAAAATACAGGTGGGTGCATATGTGTGCATGCCCATGAGTGCACAGGTGCTCATGCATATGTGTGCACATGCACGTATAGGCAAAAATGTTTAAAACCACTCCAGCGGTGGAAATGGATTTGCAGGTTCAGACCGCCAATCTGTTTTGCGCACAGTCTCCCACATTTAGACATCCAGCCACATGCAATGAATGCGTGGGGAACCAAAAACACCACTTGTGATGCAGAGCCTTTTTAATCTGGCTCCAAGTCAGCCTGTGGCAGCAAGAGTATGCCTGAGGAATGCCTGACAGATGTGGCTGTGTGACTGTGCACATTTAATCTGGAGGGGAGGGGTGGCTATGTTGGGCCAAACTGCTTGTGTGCTCACACTTAAGTCAGGCAAGTTAGATGGAAGCAAGTCACTTAGTGGTTGCTGCCAGGCCTAGCCATCCATTATAGGCCAAAACAGCCCAATTTCCCTCTCCTTGCCTGTTACTGGCAGAAACCAAGACTGTAAGGTAGGCAATACTATTATGGTTGCCCAGCAATGGCATCTGAGGGCATTTTTTTCTTGCCTCTCCTATTATTTTGGGAGGTTAACCCCCCAGTGTATTTTTTGATCTCAGACTTTTCTGCAAACCTGGGGTGCTATTCTGGTTTGTGGAAAGATCTGTCTAATCTGTTCATTTAAGTATCCAGAGAAGGGGTCATGTTGAGAATTAGATATATTGATAGAATGAATCCAAACAGGAAGAAAAGTTGGGAATGGGTATTGTGTGCAATTTCTTTCCTAATCAAATATGTATGTTAGGAACAGATGGATAGCTAATCCCAGGTGTGTTGGAAACATACACTCAACATCCAAGCTCTTAGTAATCATCTTCTTGTACAACTCACTAATCGGTATTAAGTAAGCACACTTTTATTAATGAGGAACCAGCCCTTGCAAGAGCATCAAAACTGGCTGTTAATCTATAAAATATAAGAAGAGATAGGAATCAAACTTCTTGTAAACTGACAGGTCCAACAGGAACACAAATCCAGTTCTTAATTATGTTCTGAGTGTATGGCTACATTATGCAAGTTTTTTTTATTTTAGGCTTGCACATTTATCACATTCAGAGCTCTGGAAGCACAGTGAGGTAGCAGAAGCAGCAATGTATTTGTATTATGTGTCTTTTTTAAAAGGACATGGGAGTGATAACAGTGACATACCACCTGAGTCTGGGACTGATGGTAATTTGGAGCCCTGATTCCCCACCCCCACCCCCCTTCTGTCCTTTTTTTTGCTGTATTCAGCAATAATTGATATTCTGTTTGGTCCCTGCCTTCTCGGTATTTAATGGTATTTGGAGCTCCAGTTACAGCTGTAAACAAAATGTCAGCAGCATAATTCACTCTTTATGGTGGTTTTGCTACAAATTCAAAACCAAAGTGCATGAATAAGTTTTTGTAGGGATAGATGACTTGTTACATAACACTTTGCCAAATGCTGATAAATAATGCAGATGAGTATTTCATTTCTGTCAGTTTTGTGTTTATTTCCTTGTATTTGTGTTTATTTCCTTGCATTTTCAGTCATTCATGACTCACACATTGAAATAAAAATATAAATTTCCAGATTGACATGTTTAGTTTCCATCTGAGGATACTCACCTGGCAAAGGGTTTACATGTGTATAGTGTAATTTCCTAAGTACTTACTTTACATAAAAGGAAAGAATTATATCTGGTGCCATTTTTGTAATAAAAATATTTGTTTATCATACATAAGGATCCTACCCCAAGAACTGATCAGGTTCTACCAGCTTAGCTTCAGCAAAGTTGCAGCCTCAGATGCTCCCAAGCCCTTTTCTGGGCCATAAGCAGATTATACAATAGGAAACATAATAAAATAATATTAAAATGTATCACTTACAAAATTCTGGATAAAGCAGCAACCGGATGAAAAACAAACAATAAACATAACTCATACATTCCAAAGAACAAAGTTTGAGTCTAGTGGCACCTTTAAGACCAGCAAAGTTTTATTCTGGGTATAAGCTTTTGTGTGCACACACACTTTTTTAGATACAACCCGAATATTTTCCTAATAATAGTATACAGACATTTGCTGTATAATCAGTCAAGCAGTCTTTCTTTGGGGGGAGGGGATCGAAAATTCATTTCTAATAGTTCCTGGTCACAGGGATGTACAGCTTCTATGCATGTGTGTATTGAGGAGGTGGGACCAACACCTGTGGTCATGAATGGGAGGTGGGACCAGCTCACTCGTGCTTCTCCTCTATGTGCATTGGTCATATCTAAATTTCTCATATATACAGGACTGACTTCTGAAGAACACATGCAAGAGAACATATGGGTACTATAGAGCATAGGTAGACCAATAATTAGCTCTTGTACAATCAACATATTTATTAGAAACTATAATTTATACTAGTGGTATTTTCCACTGCCATCCTAGAAGTCAATGGGCTTAGAAAGGCATAACTCTGCTTAGAACAACAGCCTGCCTTGGCGGGGAGGGCGGGGTATAAATGAAATTGAATTGAAAATAAATAAATAAATATTAGACTTTTGGCTTTAAAAATCTGTATTCCCATATTTCCTTTATATGAATATTGGAAAGGAGGGTTCCATAAAAAAATTAAGCAATTTGAAGTAAAAATTGACATTTGTGCATTGAGTAGGAAATATATTTCTTCTTTTATTGTCTCCCATCCCACAAATTTCTTTCTTTTCTTTTTTTTGGAAGAACAAGCTATATTGAAAAATTATAGAACTAGAGTACTGTAGTAGAGCTAGGGTTGCCAGCAGGCTGCAGGAAAAAAATGTCCTGCCCCTTTAATAGAGCTTTAATGTGGGGAAATGGGCAGCTAAAGCTTTTCATGGCATGGAGGCAAATACTATCACTTGGTAAATGACATTCCGTAGAGCCTTTATTAAGGAGACAGGACATGTTTTCTCCAGGTTGGTGGCAGCCCTAGTTGGCATGTTAAACAAACTTCCAGCCAAATACTGCCATCATGGCTTGGCTGCAGTAAAGTATCATATTAAGCCAAGTAAAGTATCATATTAAGCCTTCCTCTACAAGAGGCCCCTCATATTTTTGTTTTTTCAGAAATATAAAGTATTTGTCAGTCAGAGAAGCCATTTGTTCTATTGTCTTCTAGCCCTTCAGCAATCAGGACAATCTTAATAGCAGAGCAAAGCTTCTCCCACTGGCTACCAAGTATACTTATAGACTCCCCCCCCCCCCATTTCTAGGAAATATATAATTTTGTTTTTTGTAAGAAAATTCCATTGTTCTCCTTGTCACAGTCAGTTTTCAGAATAGGATAATTATTTCTATATAAACCTGGCACAATTTTCTGGTTTTGCCTTTCTTATTAAATACCTTTCTTGACATTGAGGTATAAGTTGTACAAAAATAGTATCCAGCTCTTTGCCACTGCACAGATACTCTTGATTTTAAAATAGTACCCAGGAAATCACATCATAATAAGAACTTCCTTTGTTTAAAATAAAACTCAGTGGGTTGTAGACTGTTATTTCAGTTGAACTTGCATGAATCTCAGTGTGGTTTATTTGGGCTGGATGTAAATTAGCATGGAACACAAAGACCGTAAGTGCTGCAGATTATTTATGTTGCCTGTAGCCAAGGCCAATTGTTGTTACTAAATGTAGTCTAAAACCATCCCATGACCTCTTCTTACAGACATTGATGAATGTTCAACTGGGAGACACAGCTGTGCCAATGACACAATTTGCTTTAACTTGGATGGTGGCTATGACTGCCGGTGTCCCCATGGGAAAAACTGCACAGGAGACTGCATCCATGAAGGCAGAATCAAACACAATGGGCAGATCTGGGTTTTAGAAAATGACCGGTGCTCTGTCTGCTCTTGCCAGGTGGGTCTGAACAAAGATATCAAGGGGTGGGTACCATGGGAAAGGGAAAGATTGCTGGGGAAAGAGTGCAAAAATGGGAAAGAATGTAGTTTAAGAGACAAAAGTTGCAGATAGTATGAATTAACCATTGTTGCACATAGTGGGTATGCTTAGTTTTCTGAGTCCATAATTCACTTTATTTCAAAGACTATTGTGGGCCTATATGATGTTGTTTGCAAATAATTTTATTGATAATTTTAAACTTTTAATTGCATATAGAGCTTAGCAGCAGAAAAAACATTGTCCCTTTTAGTGTGGTGAACCCTACTACTATCCTACCACTCCTTTAAGCAAAGTTTGTTTGTTTATTAAAATATTGATATCTCATCTTTCTTTTTGGTTGAAGTCTGAAGCCTTATTTCACTTTGAGGAGCCTTCTTCCAAATCAAGTAGCTCTCCCTTTGGAAGACAAGCCATTTAAGTTGGAAGAAGGTTATTTAGGCAGAAGGAAGACTATTTGGAGGATAGTTTCATCCACCTCATTATTTGGTATTTGCTTCAATGCTGTTAGAAAATTTAAAGGAAGGAATAAATTGGTGATTGTGAATAGTAAAACAGATCCATCAAAGACTAGTTCCACAAGTCTATGGTACTGTATGTGATCTTGTGGGCATATATAGAAAGCTTGCTTAAAATAGGGATGGGCACAAAATGGCAGAATTTTAGCTAGTTCATGGTTTGTGAAGGAGTTTTTGTGAACTGAAGAACCACCACGAATTTTCATGAAGTCTGATGCAGTTCATGAAGAGCAGACACCTGTCTGCTCTTTGTGAAAAACAACTCAGCTGTTTGGTTTAAATGGCTGGGAACTATTTAAACCACTGCTTTATGCTCCCTGCAAAAATCTCCCAACCATTTCACCTCCTGTGTTCTGCTCTGTGTGGCTTTTCATAGGAAGCAGAAATCACTGGTTTAAATGGCCCCCTGCTTTTTGCTTCCCATGGATTTTCACGGGGAGCAGAAAGCAGGGGTTTAAAGGTTAAATGGCTCATGAACCAATGTAAACTAGGTCAGTTTGCAAACTAACCTCCCTGTTCATATGGATTTGTGGTTTGGTTCATGGTTTAACCATGGACTGAACTGCAAAAATGGGGGTTGCGTCCATCCCTACTTATAATAAGAACATAAGAACGTAAGAGAAGCCAATGTTGGATCAGGCCAGTGGCCCATCCAGTCTAACACTCTGTCACACAGTGGCCAAAAACACCAGGTGCCCTCCAGAGGGCCAGCAGTGGGGGCAGAAGCCCTCCCACTGTTGCCCCCCGTCAAGCACTAAGAATACAGAGCATCACTTGCCCCAGACTGAGAGTTCCTATCTATACTTTGTGGCTAATAGCCACTGATGGACCTCTGCTCCATATGTTTATCTAATTCCCTCTTGAAGCTGTCCCTGCTTGTAGCCGCCGCCACCTCCTGTGGCAGTGAATTCCACATGTTAATCACTCTTTGGGTGAAGAAGTACTTCCTTTTATCTGTTCTAACCCGACTGCTCAGCAATTTCATGGAGTGCCCACGAGTTCTTGTATTGTGAGAAAGGGAGAAAAGTACTTCTTTCTCTACCTGCTCTATCCCATGCATAATCTTATAAACCTCAATCATGTCAGTGAGATTCCACAGGAGATACTCCTAGTGGATTATATTTATTTAATTATTAGATTTATACCCCGCCCTCCCCGCTGAGACATACTTAGGGTGGCTTACATTAAAAAAAATGTAAAACAATTTTTAAGGCTGCAGTCACATATGCCAGGGGAAGAGAGGCTATTTCCTCCAGAGGAATTTGACACGCAGTTGTGAGATCACACATCCCTTTGAAGCTGCAGGCTCAGCCCATCACTGTGTGATCAAATGCAACTGTGGGTGAGTTGGGGTTTTTTTTGCCACTTGTTTCCCTTGCGCATAAATGAGCAATCACACCTCTGCACTGAGGGCCCCCCTATGGAGTATGTGATGATGCATGTACTGCGAAGGGGGGGGAACACGGCACAGAGTTGGGATGGCCTAATCAGACCATCCCAATGCCATGAGAGCATGCTTGAGCGATCTGACGGGAAAGTCCACCTGTGGCCCACCGGACTTTCCCTGGTATCTTTTAACTCCGCTTCTGTGGCAAAGCAGCACAGGTTGCCGATGACTGTGGGACACTTCCCAGATGTTGCTGTCTGATCACTCCCTTTAGATCTGTAAGGCATTCGCACCTATGTCTGAAGATAAAGAAGTGTGTGATTGCAGCCTAATCAGCCAAAGATGGTAAAAGGCCGACTTGGCAGTGGCTGCTACCTGGGCCTCCATTGTTAAGGAGGCATCCAAGAGCACTCCCAAACCTCCAACACTGGCACCAGTGGTGCCCCAGCGAAGGTTGGGAGTTTTCTAGACCCGGGCCACCATGACTTAGGCACAGAACCTTCGTCTTCATTGGATTATGTCTGAACTTTCTACAGTTTGCAGTAACTCAGGACTAGATTTATGTGACATTAAAGGACTGTGTTGTGTTAAAAGGGATTCATAATACCTAAATACAAACACTTACTAGGCAATAGAAGTACTGATAGTTTTTACACTACAGTTGCAGCTATGACTCATACTGGCTGTAGGAGATTATTTACTCAAAAATCTTCAAGACATGATTGAAGTTTAGGAACCCTAAAGTCCAATAACCATCTCTGAACATCTTTGTTAACATTCTTATTTCAATTATGTTTTTATCTTTAGTTCAAATCAGTTATATTGTCTGTCACAAACCAAATGAAAAAAAAGCTTTTAGGTTTATTTTTAACTAGCTTTGTTAATTTTCAAAATATTAAATAAAATATTTCTTATTCACTTTCTCCAACATAAGTATGCAACCTAATTTTTGTTTTTATTATCATATGTTGCTGCTATGTACTGCAATGGCAGAGTGGCTATGTAATGTGTCGGCGGATGGTCTGTGATTGTGAGAATCCCACTGTTGATCTGTTCTGCTGTCCTGAATGTGATCCAAGGCTCAGTAGTCAATGTCTGCATCAAAATGGGGAGATTTTATACAATAGTGGAGATACTTGGGTTCAAAATTGTCAACAGTGTCGATGTTTGGTAAGTCTTGTTATCACAGTATACAAATTTGCAACCATTCTGATAATTTACAATTACTGCAATTGTAATTTTGTTCTTAAAAAATATTCATCATTTCTATAAGGCATTTTTTCATTTTTCCTCAAATGGTCACAGGCCACACATTTCATACCTTTATGTTTAACCAAAGTTTTAAAAATGCATTGTTCATGAAAGAAATTTGATTGAAGCAATAAATGAAGTTTGTGAAAGTAGAGAAATCCTGGATTTTTTTACTCAGTGCGGCTGAAAGAGTAAATTGGAAATATCAGGAAAATTGTACCCACTGCAAAAATCCATTCAAAATAATAATTCTTGGTCATGTTATAAAGAGAAAATTTACGCATTTAATATCTAGTTCAGAGAAAGTAGGCATATTTAAGTAGGCCTATTGAAATCCATGGGACTGCACACTGTTCAGTGTAAGGCTGAGGACAGACTGGCAATCTGCCCCGGGATAGGTCCGCATGGGAAGCGGGAGAAGAGAGCCTGTTCAGACATGCGCAGCTGTCCCTCGGCTCCCTTCTGCACTTACTCGCTTTGAAGCTGGTTTTCTTGCGCTTTAGAAGGACACCAGGAGAAACCGGTGTCCGGAGGCTGTCTTGCACTTGCCTCCTGCTTCCAGGCAGTGTGAACTGGAAGAAGGCGGGAGGCAAGCGGAGGCGGCTGTGCAAATGCGGCATTTTGCCAGTTTGCGCATGAGCGCTCATGAGCACATGCGCATATGCGCAAATTGCCGAAACAGCCCTATCATGAGCTGCAGAGGCCGGCCCACCTGGGGCCACTCCGCAGCAGTCTGAACGCTCCGTAACGGCATCCTTGCGCAATACCCTGGCCAATGTGGACAGCCAGCGCCGGGGGATTTTTCCCCTGCAGCTTTTGCTTC
The DNA here is from genome assembly GCA_029233225.1 of Lepidodactylus listeri. Classification (NCBI taxonomy): domain Eukaryota; kingdom Metazoa; phylum Chordata; class Lepidosauria; order Squamata; family Gekkonidae; genus Lepidodactylus; species Lepidodactylus listeri. The sequence continues at coordinate 71,986,483 of JARCFY010000008.1, forward strand.
CGGATTCATCCCACTCCACTCCACTTCATCCCATTGCCAGTCTGTCCTCAGCCTAAGTCCCATAGAATTGCCTAGTATTCATTAATTGCCTTTGGGAGCTCCCAGGAAAGCGTCCTTAGGATTACAGCCTTTAGCACACTGCACAAATCTTGATTATGAAATTTCTGTCTATAATTTTGTGTTGAGATTAAAACATAGGTGTTACAATTATTATTTGTGTGTCTGTTGGTAATGGGCAAATGTTGAAATTAGTCTGAGCTTGGGCATGAAATCAGATTGTCCTTAGCACATAGGCCAAGTCTGTAAAAGTCATAAGCCCTGTACAGCAATCTGTTCATTTTTTTAAAAAAAGTTATGATTGTTTTACTAGTATAGTAGTTAAAGTGATAATAAAGATTCACAACTGACAACATGATATTGATGCTCCTTGGTGTGTCTTTTTTAATAGCAGGGTGAAGTCGACTGTTGGCCCTTGCCTTGTCCAGAGACGGAGTGTGAATTCAGTGTACTCCCTGAGAACGAATGTTGCCCCCATTGTGTCACTGACCCCTGTCAAGCAGACACTATTAGGAATGATATCACCAAGACTTGTCTGGATGAAACTAATGTGGTTCGCTTCACTGGATCATCTTGGATTAAGCATGGCACAGAATGCACCCTCTGCCAGTGCAAGGTAGAATAAAGATCAAGCCACAAGAGCCCTTTTATAGCTGGTTTTATGGTTTATAAATATTAATGTGTTTAGTCTAATAATTGTGATATCTTTTTCTATACTTGCAATATAAAACATTCAGCTTTAATGTTAATGTCAGTCTTCTCTCCTTGGCAAGAGGAGCAGTCAAGAACCAGATGCATCAGTGGTACAGAATATTATAAGCCATGATTTATCTGACCTTGAAAAAATTAGCAAACTTATTCTTTTAATAAAAATATATTGGCTCAGCTGTGTTGGCTGATCTTGCAGTTATCAGGACTGTGCCATTTTGGAGATACTTAAAAATATCAAATGATCTTCCAAGATGTAAGCTATAACCTTACTTCTCCACCCCAAACAGGGTATTTTGTGTCTAAGGAAGAAAACTACTAAAAATAATATTAGAGCTTTGTGATGATCAAATGCTTTTATGTTCAGGAGTGGCAGGAATGGAAATGCAGGCATTTCTTTCCTGCTTTAAAGAGAAAGAAATAGAATCCACTTGATAATTTGGGTCTTTAGTATTCCCCAGGGTCAAGAAGAAACATTTATCTCAAGAAGAATGATAGATGGCTAAAAGCTTGGATGATTCCTGCAGCCTAAAAAAAAGACATAAAGGAAAGGGCAATGTAAGAAATTGTTCCCATTTATAAATATTCATATGTGGTAAATTGCATTTAGTATTATTCCCACTGAAGTCAAAAGTAGTAATCCCTGCCTATAAACACACACACACAGCTGATATCTGTGAATAAAGGGAACAAACTCAGACCTGCAGTCTACTCCTTCTAACAAGTTCAAGAGCTTTATGTGGTCATTGCATGTTTATTTGGAAATCTCCTGTGACATCCAGTTGGGTTTACGCCCAAGTAAGTATGCATAGAATTGCAATCTAAATATTTTAGTACAACAAGATGCTATAATTTTAGCTATGTAATTTTAGCTTTACCTTAAAGCTTTTGTGGCTGGTTTTAAAAGAAAAGGGTGTACCATAATATCTGATTGTTTTGATACACTTCCTGTACTTTGGACAAGAGGCAACTGTTAGGACAGAATATGTAGAAACAGAATGGTTTCCATTTAGCAAAGGTGTCAGACAAGGATGTATTTTATTTCCCTGTCTGTTCAATATATACGCAGAACATATCATAAGGAAAACTGGGTTAGATTTAGATGACAATGGAGTGAAAATTGGGAGAAGGAATATTAACAATTTGAGATATGCAAATAACACCACATTGCTGGCAGAAAATTGTGAAGACTTGAAATAACTACTGATGAAGGTTAAAGCAGAAAGTGCCAAAGCAGGATTACAGCTGAACACCAAGAAGACAAAAGTAATCACTACTGTGGAATTACGCAACATTAAGGTTCATAATGAAGAAACTGAAATTGTTAAATATTTTCTATTCCTTGGCTCCATCATTAATCAAAAGGGAGACTGCACCCAGAAAATCAGAAGAAAATTTAGACTGGGAAGGGCACCCATGAAGGAGCTAGAAAAGATTCTTAAGTGTAAGGATGTGTCACTGGCGATCAAGATCAGGATAATTCATGCCATGGTATTCTCCATTACTATGTAGTGGGTGTGAAAGTTGGACAATGAAGAAAGCTGATGGGAAGAATGCTCATTTGTTTGAAATGTGGTGTTCAAGGATTGTTTTACAGGTACTGTGGGCAGCCAAAAAGACAAGTAAATGTGTCTAGTTAAATCAAGCCTAAACTCTCCCTAGAAGCTAAAAGAACTAAACTGAGGGTATTGTACTTTGATCACATTATGAGAAGACAAGATGCACTGGAAAAGACACTGATGCTATGAAGAGTTGAAGGGAGCAGGAAAAGAGGAAGACTCAACACAAGATGGATGGACTCAATAAAGGAAGCCACAGTTTCAGTTTGCAAGACCTGGGCAAGGCTGGTAACGACAGGACATTTTGGAGTTATTAATTCATAGGGTCACCATAAGTCAGAAGTGACTTGATGACACTTAACACACACAATTTTAGCTAGGTGAAGAGAAGAGTCTGAGTTGCTTACTGTAGACCCTTGGTTGAGTCTAATCATGAACTGAATGATATAACTCTGTTTAGGCTCGCACTCTAAATGAGGCTAATTTTGTTAGAATTTTTTTTTGCGGCTCCAGTGTGCAGGGTGGATGGGTAGTATGAAAAGAATGGAGACTGCACCTTTTAGTAGATATAACAAGCCACAACTTTATTGTTTGCAGCTGTAGAAGTTTGGCTGAGCATGGGGCGATGGATCCAAGTCATCTAGCAACTCACCTGCCACCCAGTGGAAACCTATCCCTTAGCCCACCTGTTGAGAGGAAAGAACCCTGGGATGGCAGGCATATGGGCACTGGGCACAGTATGCTCCCCATGTCACATGGGGGCTAGGACAGCCCAGCAGCCTCTGAGCTTGGCATGCATCCCTAAGCTCCCAAGGACCCTTAGTGGGACCCTCAACTGGGATGATGGGCATGCAGTCTCAATCTTCGCCCAAATGGATCCAGCCCAATGCCAAAACTACCACTAGAGGTATGTGCATTGCCTCACCTGCTTCCTGCCGAACCTCCTACAGCAGCAACCAGTCACAGAGACCTCCCTGCAGCCTGTGCAGCCACATTTCCTGCCCCATTTTGAGAGATGCACACCATCTGGCCTGAAGAGGGCCTTCTACCTGAATGAGACGTCCAGGCGCTGAATCATCCAGCCTACTGCTGCGATTACAAAATCACTTGCTGATCTTACTCCTTGGTGATCTTACTCCTGGGCACAACAATCTTCTCACAGTTGCAAGCACCATACAAAGTGCACCTCTCCAACAGGTCTGACCAGAGGAGTAATGTGGTGGGAAATCAGGTGAATAGAGTGTGTAGGTCAGCCTGAATCAAGCAGAAAGGGACTGTACAAATAACGCAGGAAAATACACAAACTGAGACATAATTACTTAAAGGAAAATGCTTCCATAAATTTAGTTCAACAGGTAAGTAACAGGTAACAAGTAAGTACATACATATGCAACGAAAGGGATACTCCCATCACTACAATAAGCCTATATATCCTGTCCTTATATATAAAAGGAATTTTGAGTGGCAACATTCTATGCCCACCAAAATCAGTTGGCTGCCTGATATGTCACTCAAGTTGTCCCTATCCACTGGCTGTGTTACCTGAGTCTTGCCTCTAACATTCTAAATAGTTTGCTGTTCCTCTCCCCCCAATAGTCAGTCGGAACACAGAGATCATTTGCATATGGGGCCTGACTGGCCTTTGCCTCTAACATTCTAAACAGTTTGCTGTTGCTGTTGGGTCACTGAATGAGCCCTGAGGTAAAATACATCTCCCAATCGTCCCTTAAATGGTCACTGGAGTTGCCAATCTCCCTGTGGGGCCTGGAGATTTCCCAGAAATCACCAGCCACAGCACATCCCTGCTGAGGTCCTTCCGCACCCCACACCCTGCCCTCCGCAGGCTCTACCCCTCAAATCTACAGGTCTGGCCCTCCCCTTAGTATTGCCAGCCTCCAGGCAGCACCTGGAGATGTCCAAGATCAGTTTTTCTGGAGAAAATGGCTGCTTTGGGCAGTGGACTCCATGGCATTATACCCTGCTGAGTTCCCTCTGTACCCCAAACCCTGCCCTCCCCAGGCTTTACCCCTCAAATCTACAGGTCTGGCCCTCCCCTGAGTATTGGGGCATATGCTCAACTTGATCTTTGTGGCGGAGGTTACAGTGGATTGGATTGCTGCCTTGGCAGTACCATGGTCGGACCACCTTGTCCTGAAGGTCTGTCTGATGTTGCCACTCAGACCCCGTGTGGGCAGCGAATGTATTTTGGCTCGCCCACAGAGCCAAATGGACCCTCAGCAGTTTCTGATGGTTCTGTGGGATCCCATGCCCCCTGGCGGCTTATTGGATGAGCTGGTCGAGGACTGGCAAGGCTGGCTCTTGGCAGCCATCAATGAGATTGCCCCCCCCCGACGCCCTTTGCACCCTCATTCTAATCCGGCTCCCTGGTGTACTGGGGAGCTGCGGCAGATGAAACAAGGACTCGTATGGCTAGAGAGACGGTGGCAGCATGCTCGCGATGAAGCATCAAGAGCACCTTATAAGATGTTTATGAGATCCTATGAGGTGGCAGTCAAGGCCGCGAAGAGGCAATTCTCCGCGGCCATGATTGCATCTGCAAGCTCACGCCCAGCACAATTATTTAGAACTATTCAGTCTTTAACAGAACTGCCAAAGGGCAGGCCAAACGATAGAGAATTGGACATTGGCTGTGAGGCTTTTGCGAGCTATTTTGCAGATAAAATCCTTCTGCTCTGCCGTGAACTCCCGGCCATGGTTGAGATAGTAAGTGAACTCAAGGCTCCATGCGTGTCTTCTAGTTCCATTCCGGATTATTTCAGTCCACTCAGTCTGGAGGAAGTCGACAGACTGCTCTCAACTGTACGCCCAACCACATGCAGCCTTGACCCGTGCCCTCCATGGCTTATAAAAGCTGGCCGTGAGGGGTTGCGAGGTGCCTCAGGGATATTATCAACAAGTCCTTCAAGGAGGGACTGTTCCCGGGGGCACTCAAGGAAGCAATGGTCTGCCCTCTCCTGAAAAAAACCATCTTTGGATCCAGCCAGATTGGCCAACTATCAGCTGGTTTCCAACTTGCCCTATTTGGGCAAGATCCTGGAGAGGGCAATTCAGTTGCAGGGCTTTCTGGATGACACTTCCGCACTGGATCCGTTTCAGTCCAGCTTCTGGCCAGGTCATGGGATGGAGATGGCACTGGTCGCTCTCACGGATGACCTCCGACAGCATCTGGATCAGGGTGGTATGGCAGTGCTGGTATTGTTAGATCTGTCAGCTGTGTTCGACACAGTTGACCACCAGTTACTGATCCACCGCCTTGCCAACACAGGGGCTCAGGGGCTCACCTCCAAGGTCAGGGACAGAGGGTGGTGCTTGGGGAGCAGATGTCCCAGAGGCACCCATTGACCTGTGGAGTGCCATAAGGGGCGGTGCTATCTCCGATGCTCTTTAACATCTATATGCCCCCCCTCGCCCAGATTGCCAGGAGGCATAGGCTGGGTTGTCGCCAGTATGTGGATGACATCCAGCTATATCTGTTGTTGGGTGGCCGGTCTGAAGCCACCCCAGATGACCTGGAGCAGGTGCTTCAGGATGTGGCAGGTTGGCTCAGGCTGAGCAAGTGAAATTGAATCCAACAAAGATGGAGGTCCTGTGCCTGAGTCAGAGTGGGCCGGGGGTAGGGATCCCATTACCGGCCTTCGTGGGAACACCATTTTGCCAACGCTGAGGGTCCAGAGTTTGGGAATGCTCCTGGATGCCTCCTTAACTATGGAGGCCTAGGTAGCAGCCACTGCCAAGGCAGCCTTTTACCATCTACAGCTGATTTGGCAGTTGGTTCCCTTCCTCAAATGCAATGACCTAGTGACAGTGATCCATGCAATGGTCACCTCGAGGTTAGACTACTGCAATGCTCTCTACATGGGGCTGCCCTTGTCCCAGCTTCGGAGGCTGCAGCTAGTGCAGAATGCCACGGCCAGGCTGTTGATGGGTCTCTCATGCAAGACCACATCCAGCCTGTGCTGAGGATGCTGGACTGGCTGCCTATAGAGTACCGAATTTGGTTCAAGGTGCTGGAGTTAACCTTTAAAGCCCTTTATGGTCAGGGGCCTGCCTACCTAAGGGACCGCATTTTCCCATATATACCACAGAGAGCACTGCAGTCAGGCACTCAACATCACCTGACCCTCCCTGGCCCTAGAGAGTCCAGGTTAACAACCACCAGAACCAGGGCCTTCTCAGTGGCAGCTCTTCACTGGTGGAATGAGCTCCCAGAGGACACCAGGGCCCTGCAGGACCTTTTACAGTTCCGCAGGGCCTGCAAAGCGGAGCTCTTCCGCCAGGCCTTTTATTAGGAGCTGCCACTGGGGGATAATGGCTTCTGGGAAAATGGCTGGGGAATTTCTGGCCCAGGGACATCAGCTGGTGGACGTTTCCTGGCCGGGGACTTTTAGGGGGCTGTTCTTGCTTTCGTGCAGGTGGCTCTGTATAGCCTCTCTGACTCTGGATTTTTTGTATGGCCACCATTTCTGTGGTTTCAGTTTGTTAATTTTATTCTCATTTTATTACATGTATGAATGATTTTAATGTTAGCCGCCTTGAGTTGGCTTTGCTGACTAGGTGGGGTATAAATTTAAATAAATAAATAAATAATATTGCCAGCCTCCAGGCAGCACCTGAGGCCCCTCCCCAGGCGCTACCCCTCAAATCTACAGGTACTTCCCAACCCAGAGTTTGCAACTCTGTAACTGGCTATGGAACCGCTTTCCAGACCCTTGGAACCCAGAAGACATGGCATAGGAGGATGTGCTTTTCTACCTTAGTTGCCACTGCATAGCCCCAAATCAACATAAGTCAGGGGTGGAGGGAACCATACCTGTTACCATGCGGCTCTCCTCCCATACTACCCACTTGGGGCAGCAAAAGGACTTGAGACAGCCCTGCCTTATAGCTAATACAACAAACAAACAAACATTGTGACATGAATGACTAGAACATTTTATATTAAAAATCAAACTTTACAAGATTACAAGGAACAGTTCATATTACTTTCAGTAAAGGTTTACAACATTACAAGGAAAGTCCATCATACTCAATGAGCACCCGGATATAAGCAGGGGTCATTTCGTAGAAAAAGAGGTGCAGGAGCTCATTACCATAACTCATTTGCATATGCCACACCCCCTAACATACCGGAAGTGTGTCAGAAGGCAACACCCACCCCTCAGGCTCCACTCCACAGGTGAGTGAAACTGACCTGCTCTTCCTCCTTTCCCTTCCCCATCCAATACTTTGTGCAATAAAAATAAATGTAAAGAACACACCCTCATTCTCTTCCTGCTCCCTTGAAACCATCAGGTTTCAAGTAGACTTGAGATACCCAGGACATGTGCACCACCCATCCCTTCCCCTTTCCCTCCCCACAACAAGACACCCTGTGAGGGAGGTGGGGCTGAGAGAGGTCTTTGGAGAACTGCTCATGAGAGAACAGCTCTGAGAGAACTTGTGACTGGCCCAAGGACACACCAGCAGCTGCATGTGGAGGAGTGGGGAATCAAACCCGGTTCTCCCAGATTAGAGTCCAACTCCTGGCCACTACACCAAACTGATGGGGTGGAAGCTGCTGAAGCGTTGATGAAATTTCTCCAGTACTTATGTGCCATGTGCCCAGATAAAAAATGGTATACTTAGAAAATGTATATGCCACCTTGAGCAAGTCTCTGGAAAAGCAGCACACAGTCATAAAAGGAACAATGATAAAATTATCAATATTAAAACAAAACACTAAAAACAATAAAGACCCTAGCAGGGCTTTCCCCGGGGCGCTGTGCCTCTGCACTGCTCGGGGAAGCCGAGGAGGGGGCGGGGCTTGGTCATGTGCCCATCCCCTGGGCTCCTCACTCCCGGAGCTGTGCTCCTGTGCGCTCCCGCTCCAACGGACCCCTGGATATAAGCTCATTTCATCCCAATCTTCTTCAGGAGTAGTCCTATTATATGGAAAAGTATCAGCCTCTTGATACAATTCAATGTTTGTTAGGAGCAAACCAATGCTTAACTTCTTTATTTTCTGCATTTTATCTTCTGGTTCCATTGCAAGTGTTTGTATTAGGAGCAAGCCAGTCATGTCTCTTTAACCAGGTGCTGAAAGCCTCCTATATTGTGCTGGCTAAAATGCTCTCCATGAAACACAGCTAAATTTTATGTAGGAGCAAACCAGTCCTTTTTTATTTCTGTCTGGCTAAGAAGCCTTCAATTTTGAATGTGGCTGGCAAAATTAATCAGAAGGAAATAAACATGGCTTGACTCCCTCTATTTTCTCCTTCCCCTGTCAGGGGTGTGGCCTAATAGGTTAATGAGTTTCTGCTATTGGGTGTGGCCTATTATGCTAATGAGTTCCTGCTGGGCTTTTTCTACCAAAAGAGCCCTGGAGATTACTGTTAGCCATCGAAGGGTGCCTCTGTGAATCACACTAATATTCCTTCATATAAGCCCAGCTCAAGGGATATGTGAAGAGTGAAGCTAGGTTGCAAGTGTAAATTCACTCTGAATAATCACAACGTACTACTACATTCCTTTAAGTGGAATTTAATGTTTGCATTTGTTCTTAAAATCACAATAGTGGTCAATAATAAATGCTACAAATAGCTTATTTTTGTATTTTAAAACCATTTCAAAAGTTCATTCAAACTAGACCAGTCATACTCTATGTAGTGCAGCACAGTGAGATATCCAAGGGTCTCATTTGTATAGCTCCATCCCATTGCCTTTCTAGAGTTCATTAGATGGATGGTCAGAGCTGCAGGATAAGCCTCTCTTGTCAGGCTACAGAATAGATTTACACAAAATCCTTTAAGAATTCTGAATAGCTAAAGCTGCCTTAACTGTAAAACCATGTAAAATAGAAAGTGGCAAAGCAAAGTCTAGGATTGCTGCCCTGCTTATTTAATACCAGGTCATGCTATAAGTTATTTAAAAAAAGAAATTTGTTAAATTACATGCTCAGCTAATTTATAAGGTTGTAATGGCAGAACTGCCATTGAGTGGCCCAGTGATGATTTTTCTTGTTGTATGTTCACATGTTCAAGAAGACAAAAGTAATGATTACTGGGGAATTACACAATTTTAGGACTGACAATTTTAGGATTGAAGAAATCAAAATTGTTAAATATTTTCTATTCCTTGGCTCCATCATCAACCAAAAGGGAGAATGCAACCAAGAAATCAGAAGGAGATTGAGACTGGGAAGGGCCACCGTGAAGGAGCTAGAAAAGAGTCTTGAGTATTAAGGATGTGTCACTGGCAACCAAGATCAGGATAATTCGTGCCATAGTATTCCCAATTATGTATGGGTGTGAAAGTCGGACAATGAAGAAAGCTGACGGGAAGAAAGTTGATTAATTTGAAATGGGGTGTTGGAGGAGAGTTTTACAAATACCACAAAGACTGCCACAAAGACTAATAAGTGGGTTCTAGCCTGAACTCTCCCTAGAAGTTAGAAGGACTAAACTGAGGATATCGTACTTTAGTCACCTTGTGAGAAGACAAAACTCACTGGAAAAAACAATAATGCTAGGAAAAGCTGAAGGCAGCAGGGAAAGAGGAAGGCCCAAAATGAGATGGATTGACTCAATCGAGGAACCCACAGCTCTCAGTCTGCAAGACCTGAGCAAGGCTGTTAATAATAGGATATTTTGAGGTCATTAATTCATAGGGCTACCATAAGTTGAAAGCAAATTGACGGCACTTCACACACATGCAGAGCACTTACAAGCATGCTTCCTTCAAAATTTGTTCAGTTGATTCAATGGGGCTTCTTTTCATGTAGGTGTCCTTACAATGACAGCTTTCATATTTTGCACGACTGAGTAAAATTACAACAGAGGGAAAGGGTGCTTCAATGTTCAGGAGAGAAATGAGGCATGGTACTGCTGTTTTCACTGCAGTGCATGTCAGTACTAACAGACTTCCTCTCCAGGTTGTACTGAAAATAATGGGCTACATACCCAAGTAAATATGGTTAGGACTGGGATGCAGGAGAATGTAGTCAATACAAGTGCATGTATTCAATTTAAAAACTCAATCTTTGTCAAATTTATTTCTGTATCTTATTGACTTGCTAAATGAATACTTGTAATTTTCTGCACTGTACAAGAACCAGGGTGGGAAATAGAACAATTTTAATATCATCCCTTCAATATTTTTATTCTGACAAATGTCCACAGTAATTCTTAATATTCAGAACAAACGAGTGTCTGTTTCAGAAGCCAAAAAGTTGGAGGTTGGGGGTTCAAATATCAGCTAAATTCCAAGTACACTGAATTGAACTGTTTTTTGTTTGTTTGTTTTCTGCATCAGGATGTATGATGAGGAGAAATATTAAGTAGAAATAACAGCCATATCACTCAGCCATTTAAACCTTATTTATTCTGAATGCATCACCCATTTTACAGCTCTGTTAAATGGAACCATGTGGATTTCAATCAGTGCAAAATGTTAGCATTTGCTCTTCATCAAGTTATAGCTAACTTTCTAGTTCTGTCTCTTGTGTCAACTGGATTGTGGAATCTTATGAAAGTCACTTCCCCGCTTTGATTATAGGAAACTGAATATAGGCTCAACAGTGTTGAAGTTTGTACATAGCTTTAAGACTTCTCACCTGTGGTGAATTTAAAGGCTATTTTTTAAATAAAAAAATTAGTCTTTTCCTGATGTTAATGGAGGCCTACTGAAATTAAGTCTATCCTTTCAACCTATTCCTTTAAAGCCAAATGTTCTCTTTTTATGTAGCTAATCATTAGGCAATGAAGTAAAATTGTTATGTTAATTTTAACTGGAAAATTGGATAGAAGTCAACATAGAATTAACAGCAAGTATCTGTGCATTCATTTCTTCTGTTCTTCAATATTTTTCCAGGCAGACATGCAGAAATGCTTATATTATTTGTAACCAAACTGTATGGAATAATATTATTTTTTCCTTCTTTTTTCCAGAATGGGCATGTTTGTTGTTCAGTGGATCCACAGTGCCTGCAGGAACTGTGAAGCTAATGACCACACATCACAGACAGTTTCTGGTTTAAGAATTTTAACTTTGCAAAAAAGACTCATAGACCAAAAATTGTATGAAACCAAAACTGAAGCAAGATCAGTTTTTTCCCAATTAAAGTGCAAAAAAAAGGCTATAAAGTGGATGAGCTGTCAGTTTCCTCAGTCTGAGTGAAACATGTAAGGCTGGGTGGAAACAAATTCAAATGTATAAACTCTGTGTTTGGATGTGAGGTTCAGCCGCTGGTTCATTTTGTATTTGACACCATTATGTAAGATAGCGGACTTGAGAAAATTGACATGTTGTGCATAAAGATGTCAAAATCCTCAAGCAAACAGACAGTTCCTGGAGCGTTGAGAATGCACCTCATCCATGACCGGGGGGGGGGGGGTAGACCTAACCTACACTTTATTTGATTGCTCACTGCAAATTTGCCAGAAACCCGAAAAGGAAGGAAGATAATGCAGGAAATGCAGAACGTTGCAGCAACATATGTACAGCTCTGAGAAACTGATTCAAGTTATTGTAAAAAAATTAATAATGCACAGGCATGACTACTTAATGTTTTCTGGTGGGAAAAGTCATCTATATTTCCTCGTTTGACTGCACTTCTTGATTGAATTTGTTCAGTATAAGCTCGTTCTTGTGCAAAATTTAAATAAATATTTCTCTTACCTTACATTTGTGACTATCCATCAGTCTTGTGGATTATGGGATGCATTCACACTTGGGTTCTTTTCCTTTGTGAATACTGTTGTATGTTATATGTTCCTATTGCACATTTATAAGACATGGAGTACAAAAACATGGCATTGCTATTGTGCTTTTCTCTACTGGTATCAATGGTCCTTGTGCAATAGAGTTTATGTTGCAGTGGTATTTGGTGTCCAAGATCTAGATATCATCTGCATATTTCTATGTTATAATGAGTTTCTGGATAGTTTCCTTCTCCCTTCCTCCTAATCTGCATTGTTTTAAAAGAAAGAACAGGTACTCAAACAATTGTTGATGCTTTTTCCAAAAGATTTCTCATGCCTTTTTGAGAATGGTCACTTAAGAAAGCTGTGAAAAACTTTTATCAAAACTGAAAGCTTTCTCTGGGTCAACTTTTATGGACTTTTATTTATACAAAAGGTTCCCATGAAGCTACAGTGCCTAGACAATGGCTTGGGGGTGACAAGCTGCTCCTGGCCAGCTTAGATGACTGAAGCACAGAAGTCAAGCTAGCAAGTCATGGTTTGTTTTATATGGCATGTGTGGTGCTTTGCAGAGTGCAAGAAGGCAACACAGAAGCAGAGGTGGAGGTAAATGGTAACAAAATGTGCTCATTTCAGCTACATGTATGTAGTCCCCATCCCATGTTAAAATTAAGCCTAAAGATAAAGATCTAAAAAGGTCAAGAAGAAATCATGTAACATTTATTCTGAACCATGACAGGTATTAAGCTTTTCAATATAAATATATATAAAAATTGCCTTCCTGGAGACCTTATCTATAAATAATAGATACTCAAGGGATTTTCTGTTTCACCCACAGATTCTGTCAAGTAGCAATCAAGGTTGTTCAAGAAGTAATGCAGGCTTTTTTTGGGGGGGGGGGGGGAATCTGTCAAATACAGCCTTTCCTGTCTGTTCATAACTGTCAAGGGATCAATTTTTGCCTTTAGATACTCAAATGCAATGACCATTGCCTTCAGTGATAGTTGTGGATGACATGTAAATGCCTAATTTGAAAGAAGCTGATACTGTTTAAAGACTCTTTTTGTATTGGCTATGTTAAGTAAAGAGTATAAGGTAAAATATGGGCTCATATTCTGGCTGGGGGAGGGAATAACCATACAAAGATATAGATTCTAATAGATTTAACATTAAAATGATTTGGGAGCCATAATGATAGCTAACTCTTGGATCTTCCCTAAATAGGCTTTGAACTGTGCTTTTTTAAAAATGAGAAAAACAGAGTTTGAGTCAATAAATTTATAGCCGCTCTGAGCCTGCTGTGCGGGGAGAGCGGCCTAGAAATTGAATTAAATTAATAAATAAAATAGCATGCATGCATTGCTTGGTTTAAAGCCCTGAACCTGAGTAATACATACAAGAAGGGACCAGGAAAATATTTTTCAGGCTATCAGTGTTCAAGGTTTCAATTATATGGAAACTCTTTTTAAAAAATCCAATACATTTCAGAGGTAGTCCCATGACTCCCTGGCTCATTTGATCCTATGATTACTCAGAATCCTCTGAAATGATCACAGCTGTCCTTGATCCCAGAGAATTCGAGGCTAAAGGCCTCATACAGAATGAAATATTTATTTGATTTAAACAAAAGCATCCCTTCAGGTATCTGAGTCATGTCATCATTAGAGAAATGTTTTGAATGAGGCTAGGCAATTTTCCACTGTTGAATTATTTTTCCCCCAGCACTAGATTTCAGTGAATCCCAAAGAGAATTGCCACCTTTGGAGAGTAACTGCCCTAGGCTTGCAGGAAGATTCAGTGCAATGTGTTCTGTGTAAATCAGACTGGCAAAGAATAGCATTTGGGGCTAGTCTGAATTATGTTCTTTATTTTAAATGAAACAATAATTGATGCATTAAGATTTCAAAGCGCAGAACAATGCCAGAAGTTCTAGCATGAGGGGAAATTTATGAACACAAAAACAAAAAAGATTGCTTCTTGTATTAAGGGAAATGAATATATGGTGTATGGAATTCATACTCTTGAGAGTCCATCCCTCATATATGATGGTATGCCTGTGGTACAGATGTAAGAAGTTTGCCTGCTCTTCCATTGCACCATTTACTGGCCTGGTAAATGTCTAGACTGAGACACACAGAATTTCATTTCAAAGGAGCTGATTCCAGACAGAGTGACTTTAAATATGCCACTTTGATTTCCCACAAGACAGTCTCAGATCTGACCCTCATAATTTTGGCTTTTCAGTTGACTGGAAGGCACAATGCTGCTGCTATGGTGAATATAATACACACAGAAGAAAAAGAGAGGGAGGGTTGTTTTTTAATTGCCTGGGATGGGCAGAGTCAGGCACATCTAAACTAGTCAGTCAATGAACTTAGGGCACAGTACACCCATGAGCAGAAATTGTATGGCATGGAGGACTGAGTCTGCTCAGAGGGGAGTTAGGGCTGCCAAGTACCCTTCATCTGAAACCTTGGCACATTGGATGGGGCCTGATAATGTCATGAGTGTGTGGGGGTATCCTGTGATGTCATGGGCCTGGTGATGTCACATTTAATAATTGCATCAACACTAGTATTTCCAAACACCACTAGATACAGACTATATAGCATCTTTCTGTAGTCACGGTTATGTGGTATTTTTTTTTAAAAAAACATATTTTTAATTTTTTAATTTTTTTTCAAAACATTGACATATAACATAACGTTTAACCATTAATACATATTTAGAAACAAACAAACAAAAAATTTCTTTCTTACCATGTCCATTCTTTACGAATAAAACTATAGTAGTTGGTTTGTTGAGTTAGTGTAGTCTTTTCTAGTATTAATTCAATTTTACTCAAAATAGGACGCCAGCGTCCATAGAAAGAATAAATGTCTTTATGAGATTCTTCTTTTGCCAGTCTGTCCGAGATTTTATCCATTAGCAGATGGTCCCAAACCTTTGAATACCAGGTGTCTAGGGATAGTGGTTGAATATTATTCCAACGTAGTGCAATCACTGTTTTTGCCGCTGATAAAAGAAGAGTTAATAATTCGATAGTATATTTTGTGAAGTTTACTCCCTCCCAACAGTTCAATAAAATAATCTCTGGTTTTTTGGGTATCACGTATCCCGTTAACATTTCAATTTCACTTTGGGGGACAAAGTGGAGTTGATTTTATGAATTTTCAATGGGGTCATATACCATCTTGTAATACTTTTGAAATTCTGTTGCTGAATATTAATAGATTTTGTAGAGGCTGCATAAGAGGACCATACTTTTCCCCAAAACTTAGCAGGTAATGCTATTTGAAGGTCTTTTTCCCAAGGTTGAACATAAGAAGGTAACACAGTAGGATCTGGGTTTATAAGAAGACTATATATCTTGGATATCAAACCTTTGATACCCGGCATGGCTATTAATATTTTTTCAAATTGGGTGAGAGGACAGGCACAAGTTGTTTGCAATTCATCTGTCTGAAATAAATGTTGCAATTGAAAGTACTCAAACCACAGGAGTGACTTCCCAACTTTGCTGTCTAGTTTAGTTTTTTCCATTAGTTTGTTTTTCTGAGTTACGTCATATAAAGTGTTCAATTTTGCCGCCTTCCAAAGGGAAAATGAGGTTGGGTAAAATGCTGGGGGAAACCAATTTTGACCTCTAACAAAGGAAAGCAATGATATCCCAGGAGCTAAAAATTTGCGTTTTGATCTCCATACCTTAAATAGGGCCACCACTAAAGGATGGGAAATAGTAGTCAAAGATTTGTCTATGTGTTTAGACCATATGGCTGATTGATAATTCCTATTACCTAAAAATTGTTCCTCAATTATAGACCATTGGGGTGGGGGTTCAGCTCGTGTAATTCTAGTCATAAAAGATAAGATAGAGGCTTCGTAATATTTAGAAATGTCAGGAAGGGCTGTTCCGCCCAATCGAGTTGGGCTTAGCAATGTTTTTAAATTAATCCTGGGCCTATGATAACTCCAAATAAATGACGTCCAATCCCTCTGCCACCTCTTCAATTGAGAAGGCTGTATAAAAAGTGGTACAGTTCGAAATAGATATAATAACTTTGGAAATAAAAATGTTTTTATTGACACTATTCTTTCCAGCCATGACAACTGTTGGGTATGCCATTGTTCTTGGAGGGTTTTAATTTTTTTGAAAGAATCCAAATAGTTCACTTTAAAAATATCTTGAATATTTAATGGGATTCGTATCCCTAGATATGGCCAGTAATTTGTGATCCATTGATAGGAATAATTTTGGCGGATGTATTCTTCCAAAGTTTTGGATAAAACTATTGGGTATATTATAGACTTAGATATATTAACCCGAAGACCTGAGACCAATGAAAATTCAGTTAGGGTTGCTTCAATTATAGGTAGCGAACGTTGGGGGTCAGAAACATATAAAACAAAATCATCGGCAAACAGGCTAATTTTAAATTCTTGTTGACCAATTTGGAAACCTGAAATAGTTTCGGTTTGACGAATCTTATTAGCCAATGGTTCAATACATAACGCAAAAAGTAGGGGGGACAGTGGGCACCCCTGTCTCGTACCTCTAAACAAGGAGAAATCTTCTGAACAAGAATCATTCACCGCCAACTGGGCTCTTGGGGATGAATATAAGGCCTGTATCACTTGCTGAAACTTGGGTCCAAAATCCATCAGTTTTAAAACTGTTTTTTTAAAAAGGGGTTCAACACTATCGAAGGCCTTTTCAATATCCAATGCTAAAATACATAGGTCTTGTTCCCGGGATCTACCTGAATAAATTATACCCAATGTCTTGCAGGTATTATCAGCAATATCTCTTCCAGGTATAAATCCAGATTGGTCTAAATCAACGTAACAGCTTATAAATCTATTTAATCGTAAAGTCATAATAGTAGAAAATAACTTATAATCGCAATTTAACAACGAAATAGGCCGAAATTGTTGGGGAGTAATAGAATCCGGACCTTTTTTAGGGATTACTACAATTTTTGCCTGGGACCAAGTCTCAGGCAACTGTCCTGTAGTCAAAACTGAATTACATGTCTCCTGGAAGGGAACAATTAAGGTCTTACGGTTATGTGGTATTGTTGAGCTGGACTATTTACCTGATCAAAAAAATAAAAGTAACCTGGAAATTAAATATATGCCAAATGTAAAGTACAGTTGAGCCTTTACAGCCAATTATTGCCACCCTTTTCCAATATACATGTGCAATAGTTAGGACAAGCAGGCATGTATGCAAGTCTTAAAAGAAGCCATATACCTGTGCAGTATGGCATACTATTAGTTATCCAGAGAAATGTAATTTTCATATGATTATGTTAGTTGTACTTTGTTGGTGTAGTTAGTGTACCTGTATTCTTTCGTTGCAGGGCATAAGACTGGAATAGGATACGAAACTGTGTGTGGAAAGATAGAGATGAGTGAGTGGGGAACACAGCAACCAATCAGTGCCTTAATTACTAAAAGGGATGCATTGCTACCTAGAAATTACCCTTACTACCAGGTAGACAGTTATATATAGTAGCAGTGTTGTGAGGGAAAAGCACTCTGCTCACGTGTGGAGCATTTGCAGTCTCAACACTCAGAGAACTGATCATTCTTGGCCAACATCTATCTAATTTAACTCTACGTAGATATTATTCCCCTCAGCCCTTTGACTTTTCACAGTCACATGCTTCTTTTCTGTAGTGAGAGGTTCTGGAGTTTAAACCTTCCTGAGCACTCGGCCTCTTTTTGAGCATTATGCCCTATTCCCAGATATAGTGCTGGGGAGGGGGAGGACAGGAGCTTAACCCTGGTTATTCAATGGTTAGTAAAAGGAATTCTGCACAGGCTCAGAGAACCACATTCTTTTACAAATTTTAGTTTCAGCAGAGTGGTATGCAATTAATGATTAAAACCTGATGAAACTAGGCATTCATTTTAATGCTCCTCTTTTGCCTCTCATGGACCAACCTACTCCAAAGGCAAATTCCCCATGGCAAACAGAGGAGACACCACCCAAAGGATATACATTTCACTCCTGTTATCTTCCCATTGCCATTGCTGTGGACATTAGCAAAAAAACTAGCAAGAAAGAAGCGAAGGATGCAGGGTAGAAATAGGATGAGAAAGAGCAGAAGAGAATAAATTTGGTCAGTAAAGGGTTAACTAGCTCAGCTCCATCCTTTTTGCAACTCCCCTCACCCATACTGCCTACACTTTTCTCCTGATTATAACAAAAAAGGGGAGTACTTACAGGGTACTTTCTTCAAAAAGGGGAATTCAGAGGAAGGGGATGGCATATTTGGGTGTGGATGTTTTATTTATTTGTTGTGCGGTCAGGCTCTAGACGATGTACAAATTTAAAAACAATAAAGCTGTAAAATCATTATCAAAGCATATAGTTCAGTAATTAATAATCAGGAGGCAAAATGTTTTGATTCTCTCCAACTATACGGTCTGCTTACAGGCCCTGCGGAACTGCATAAGATTCCGCAGGGCCCTGATGTTAATTGGCAGAGAGTTCCAACTTGACTTGGTGCTTCACTGGAATCCAGTGCAGCTGGCACAGCACAGGTCAAATATGTGCAGTGCACAGTGTCCATGTTGGGATTCGTGCCGCCACATTCTGGATCAGTTGTAGCTTCTGGGTCAGTCTCAAGGGCAAGCCAGCATAGAGCAAGTTACAGTAGTCTGGCCTGGAGGTGACCATCACATGGATTACTGTGGCTAAGTCGGGGTGCGAGAGGAAAGGTGCCAGCCGCTGAGCCTGGCATAGATGGAAAAATGCTAGTCTGGCTATATGTATGACCTGGGCCTCCTTATTTAGGGAGGCATCCAGGATCACACTCAAACTCCTGACGGACTGCACCAATATCAGTGGCACTCTGTCAAGAGCAAGTAAGCTAAAACCAAGCCCCGAAGCTCCTTCCCCAGCCACAGAACCTCCATCTTTGTCACAATTATTTTCAACCTGCTCTTTTTTAACCATCTGTCAGGTAATCCTGCCACTCTCCAGGGCGGGAGATGGGATTTACTGGGCTGGGCGAGACAACTCCACTTCTCCCCCTCCTCCTGCTGGAATGTACTCCCTTCCCTCCACTTGCTGGCTTCACAGGGTTGTTATCTCTATTCAAGGCTACTGGTAACTTCTCACAGACATGTTTAGTGTTTTTAGCTTCTTTTGCAGGTGTCATCTATTAATGCCTTCCTACTCTTTAGCCTGGGAAAGCTTTTAGGCAGGATTCATCCCGGGACGGGGACTGGGGAACCTGTGTGACAATACACGTTTGAAATCACTATATCTATCCTAACACTATTGTTCCAATCCATTACTCACTCAACAAGTGTACCCTGAAGAAATTCCCCCAATAAAGAAAGTCTTGGTTAAGATCCTTTGCGTGGGGTGAGTTCATCCAGGAAGTCTCACACCATCCCACCATGGCCTCCAAACCCATGGCCAGATTTTGTGGGGCTGCCTCAGGATGGCTGTCCAAAAGCAGATACAGCTGGGTGTCATCAGCATATTGGTGATACCCAAGCCCAAAACTTTGTGCCAGCTTGGTGAGGGGGTGCATATAGATGTTGAACAACATTGAGGAAAGAAGTGCCCCCTGAGGGACCCCATATTCCAGGTGGTATCTAGAGGACACATTCTCTCCTAGTGCTACCCTCTGTTCCCAACCATAGAGGAATGAGGTAACCCAGTTAAGGGCTACCCACGAACTCCCACGCTGATGAGGCAGTGGGTCAAAAGATCATAGTTGACTGTGTTGAATGCTGCTGTAAGATCTAGTAACAGTAGCAGGGCTGGCCTGCCTCGATCCGGCTGCCAAGGTGACCAATACTAGTTCCATCCCATGGCCAAGGCAGAAGTCAGACTAGAATAAATCCAGTGCCGATGTCTCATCCAGGAAACCCTGGAGCTGTTCAGCCACTGCTCTCTCAATTACCTTACCCCGAAATGACAAATTTGAAACCAGGCAGTAATTGGTTGGATCAGCAGGGTCCAAAGTTGGTTTTTTCATGAGAGGTGCAGCCTTCTTGAGGCCCCTGTTTCCAGGGACAGGTTGATAATCTCCTTCAATGGGCCCCATATCACCTCACCACCAGCCTTCACTAGCCACAAGGGGCATGGGTCAAGGAGGCATGTGGTTGGTCTGAAAGCACTCAGGATCCTGTCAACATTGGCAGAGGAAAATAGGTTGAAGGTGTCGAAAACTGAATCCAAAGGCAGCCAAAGGGACTCCAGTTCACTTACTGTATCAACGTTAGCAGGCAGGTCACAGCAGAGCGACAAGACTTTATCTGCAACAAAGCTTACCAATGCCTCACAGCTAATTGCTGAATTCCTATTCTTTTTGTTCCCTTTCATCAGGGATGCCAAAGATTGAACCACTCTAAATAACTGTGCCCAGTGTGAGCTAGTGGACATGATGGAGGCAGATGAGAACTTTCTTTGCTGCCTTCAATGGCATCTCATAGGATTTCATAAACATTGTATAAGATGTTCTTGCAGCTTTGTCGCGATCCTGATACCAAACTCCCTCAAGTTGTGAGTTCTCATTTCATCCCCTAGTTCTGGAGTGAACCAGGGGGAGAATTTACCATGGGATCTCAGAAGATGTCGGGGAGCAACCTCATTGATGGCTTCAGAGAGATGGGAATTCCAGTCCTCTACCAGCTCATCTAATGAGGCACTGGAAGGCATCAGATCCTGCAGAGCATACTGGAATCCAATTGGATCCATAAGTCTCTGCGGGTAAATATAAATTGGCTTGCCGCCTAGATGGGGGAGGTAGGAACTAAGTGGTTGGACCATGGCACTTCATCCTTGGAAGTTAGGACCACATCAATCCCCACCACAAAGATCAAATCCAACAAGTGGATTGCTTGATGTGTGGGACCTGTCACAATTTGGGAGAGCCCTAGTGCTGCCGTGGACGATACCGGGTCTGAAGCCTGAGTGGAGGCGGCAGCCTCAGCATGGATGCTGAAGTCCCCAAGAACTAATAGTCTTGGGTACCACAAGGCGCACTCAGCTACTGCCTTCAAGAAACTCATCAGTCTGTCTACCAGTGCAGTAGGTGGACGGTACACCAGATAGACAGCCAAGTTCACCTCAGCGTTCCACACAAGGTCCACGTAGTTAATGTTGGTGATCTTTGGGGTGGGTAGTGGCTTGAATGAGAAACCCTCCTAGATGAGCAAAGCCACCCCACCCCCAAGTTCATGACAGATGAAGGACCGAGAAACCTGGAGGGGGTCAGTTCTTGTAAGGTTACGGTTTTGCCCTTCTTAACCCAGGTCTTGGTCATGCAAGCCAGATCCATCTTTTGTGCTGCAAAATAACCTTGGAGCACTCCAGTCTTATCATTGATGGATCTAGCATTGCACAACATCAGTGATAAAGGGAGATGCCAATTCCTAGCCTTCACACTGTGTCTCGGGATGGGGCAAAGGTTGGAAAGGGACTGAATATGACCATATCTCTGACTCTTTCCATCTCTAGTCCTTCTCCCACTGCTGTATCTCCCTGTACCCCCAATAACTGGGATCCCTAGTGCCAGCTATGGGCCTAGATTGCACAGAATTGGGCCATTTCAGTCCACGAGAACCTGAAGGGGAAAAGAACTTTGAAAAGCCTAATAATAAAAAAGGTGCTTTGATTTTCTTTCAGAGCATATCAAAGCCTACAATCCAGAACCTCAATGTACAAATCACTGTGAATTAGTATATTTTCCTGCTACGTTTCCTGCTACGTTTAAAGTGCAAGGATAAAACTTCCATACTGCTGATAGCAGCACACATCCTTTTCTCCATGATCATTTCAATGATTAATTTCAGCATAAAACTTTCATTATTATATATCAGAATAATCTGTCATATGCTTTGTCCACTAAAAGTAGCCCATATACAATTACTATACTCTGAAACATTTCCCCCCTAACATCATTGTACCATTTGTATTCCACTTTAAGCTGTAATTCTTTTTTGATGTCTTTTCATGCATTAGATGGATTGCATGGCATCATGAATATCATAAAAATTCCATGAGTCCTTTCATTTACAAAGACTTTCTGAGTCATACAGGAAACTGCAGGCCAAGGCCAAAATAAACTGCTTGGCATCACTGAAGCAAGAATATAGTCCAACATAACACAATAGATCTCTTATTAAAAAAGGGAAAGCAATTCAGCACAACAGCAGAACTAGTGCATTTTTTAAAAAAGGAAATAGAAGGACAGATACATATGTGCATGTTTGTCAGGGAGGTACATACTCAAAATTCTTGTTTTTACATTTTAAAATTCTTTTGATTGTCCATATTACATGTATTATTCATGTTCCTTTTTCTATTGCCTTCAGTGGGAAATACAATTCTGAATGTTCCCTTTTTTCACTAATCCAGCTTTATGTACTGTTCAAAGCTCATTAGTCACATTCAGGGGATCCACTTGTCAGATTTTAAGCATGCGTATAGCAATCCAAGAAAGCAGATAGTGGGCACAAATAAACTGGGCGATCCTACTGTATCCCACTCCCCATCAGGGTGGACTGGGAAGGGAAAATGGGCCTGGAAAAAAGGCAACCCATAACCCAACCCAGTCCTGCCCCCCAAAGGAGGCAGAGGCAATCTGCCCCCTCTATTCCTGGCACCAACCCAGCCCTGCTCACGGGATGGAGAGGCAGCCTCCCTGCCCAGTGGGCTAGGCACAATCTTCCTGCTTGCTGTGCTAGGCCAGGCCAGGCACAACCTCCCCAAGCAAGGCAAACGCAGGCTGAGTGTGGCCTTCCCTCTCACCTTTCAAGGCTGGGTGCTGCTTGTCTACAGGTCCACTGGACTGGACTGGCCCAGGCAGGTGGGAGGGGAGGCCAACGGTCCACTGGGTCAAGTCCCAGAGGCATAATGACCAATCTGTCCCTGTAAGGTAAGAGATAGGATGGCAGTCTGTTTTAGAACAACTGGAGAAGAAGGGCTTCCTGACCCTCCGTTGCTGAGTTCTGATGCCTGAAATGTTCTTTTACCCAATGCAGCTCCAGTTTTCAGAGTGAACTTGGAACAGAGAAAAATGGTGGAATAAATGAAGGCAAAATTGTGGCATGGTTAAGCTCCTTCCCCCCATTTTCACTGTCTTTACACTTGAATGGAAGGTTGCCTGTCCATTTTCCTCACCAGGACTAGTGACAGCAGGGAAAGTGACCTGTTTTTACTGCAAAAGATTGTGTCTTTAAATAAAGTTAAAGGGGTCAAAAAAACTCTTGTGTCTTGTCTGGTTTTGTCTCTCCCTCCAGGGTGCATTGCCAATTGCAAGGCAGGCACATTATGCTGACATGTCAGTCACTATCATTGGAAGGGAGCAGCTGTGGCACTGGCCTCCCTCCCTCTCGCCCACTCGGTGGCTCTTCCTGCTTTCCTGTATATCAGCGTATGCAAGCAAATTGTTTGCCTCTGTCAGTTCACTAGAAATAGATACTGCTTATGATAGAAGGGTGGGAAGATGGCTGGTGGCATTTGCCTGCTTTGCTGCCTGCCTATGTGCTAAAAGATACAAGCAAAACAGAGGGGTAAATAGCAAGCAAACAGGAACCACTGTGAGGTTTGTGGTAAGGGAGGGGCTCAGTCATATGAGGGAAACATACAGCTTATGGCTGGCAGCCAGCAGGTAGGGTTCCCAGGTCCTACCTGGCAGCCAGTGGGGGGGGGGGGCAAGTCCTTCCTGGGATTACCTGCCATGTGTGCAAAGAGAGCGTGGTGCAATGACATCACCCAGAAGTGATGTCATCATGTTGCTGATGTTGGGGTGATGCTCTAGTTTTTGGGCAAAACAATATGATTTTATCCCTTCAAAACCATAGAGTTTGCCCCAAAACTAGAGCATCACCCCTGGTTTGCCCAAAACTTTGTGGTAACCCCCCTATTTCCCACATTTTTCTCCCACTGAACAGCTGAACAGCAACAGCCAGAGCTGGCAGAGAGCAGGAGGTCTCCCACCGAAGCAGGAACCCAGTGTCTCTAGGGAGACACTAAAGGAAAAGTAAATGTAATGGTTTATTGACAAATACAACATTCTTCTGGCTTCTAATTCTGTCTAACTCTTGCTACCTGGAGTTCCTCCCCTCTAGTCAGCAGGGATCCTCTATAAACACTTCTTCTGTGTGCGTTATAAGGATTTGTGTCTAAATTAGGGAATTCAAGAGGGAATTAGATAAACATATGGAACAGAGATCCATCAGTGGCAATTAGCCACAAGGTATAGAGGGGAACTATGGGGCAAGTGATGCTCTGTATTCTTGGTGCTTGGGGGGAGGGCAACAGTGGGAGAACTTCTAGTGTTCTGGTCCCACTGGTGGACCTCCTGATGGCACCTGGTATTTTTGGCCACTGTGTGACACAGAGTGTTGGACTGGATGGACCACTGGCCTAATCCAACATTGGCTTCTCTTATGTTCTTATGTTCTTAATTGCAAACAATCTCTACAGTGTTTCCAAAGAATCATATGAAATCTGTTCTTTTAAGCCTTGGCCTCTGTGCCCTGTCTTCTGTAGATTTTAATGAGAAAAAGGTATGTCTCATATCTCCACAGTCTTCTTTCATCTTCATGATCTTCTTTCATCTTTTTTGTTTGTTTAAACAAACAATAACCATAATGTAACAAGCACTACAGAACACTGTTCCATCTGATAATGCAAAGATGTACCTGAAAATAGATTTTTAATTTCACTCCATCACCTTGAGTTCCTCACCAGCAGCAATTTCAGTAGTGTCCTACTGCTATTACTGTTACATTTTTCAAACCCATCCTGTTGTCTCCACATTGACTTTTATCTTATTAGAAAGACTGAAAATATCGTCAAGCATTTATTATAGAATGCTTATACTAAGTCCCAGTAAGGCAGTCATCATAAGGACAAAAAAACCCTCACTGAGTTAAATTGTGCATGGTAGGAGTTGGTAATACTTTGTGATGGTACAATTAAATCTTCATCTTGTCCAGAATAAATAACAGCTAAGCACCATTTAAGTCCTAAATCTGAGGCAGAAACATACAACATTAACAGAATTATCCATGTCTGATCTAATGGTATGCTGTTTGCTCTCTTTTCTAAGACAAAATTCTTGATCAGCTATATGTGACACAAGCCAAAGAATTAACAGAGGCCCTGTACTCCAGTATGGCAGCTCCAGTACCCAGACACCTGCTTAAGGTGCCGATATGCAGATCCATGTGGTCATTTTCTGCCTGAACCACAGCTTCTTCTACAGTGGCTCCTGTATTAGAGGACTTTTTGAATGGGTCAGAAAGGCACCAGTGTTATTGGCATACCTAAAACAATTTGTACCAGAAGGGATCTTATCCCGAATGACATCCAACAAGACACTCAAGGGGTAGCCTCAGATGTGAACACAAATCTGACTCAAGTTCAAGTTTAAAGTTTATTCAAGTTTATCAGCCCATAGACCATACACTATAAACAAAAATGTAAGAATTAGAAATCACAATAAAACAGAATTTTGCCCCATCCACAATATAGCTTTTACAGAGGCTACTCAGAAGTAATCTTAGTCTTGAGGTATCAGCAGTGGCCAAGTACTTTAATAGCCATTTTCTAAGAAATCTTTCTCTCGCTGTTGCATTCTTTAGACAGTAGAAAAAGATATGGGGAATGAATCAACCACTGCCAAAGGGCAGCCACAAAAGGGCTGATCTGAAGATGTCTTAAGGAAATAAACCTTCATCTGGGCTGTTGGCAGCACATTGCAGTATGTGACCATATATGACCACCTCACAAATCCAACTCAGGCCATCAGTCCATGAAGCCCAGCACTACATTCTGACAGGCACTGTTCAGGCTTCTTGGGCCAAAACACATGTTACACAGGACAGCTATGACTGGATCTCTTCACTTGGGTTGTCACCTCTGGCTTGGAAAATTCCTGGAGATGTAGGAATGGAGCTTGCAGAGAGTGCAGTTTGGGGAGAGGAGAGACCTCAGTGGGGATTTGATCCCATAGAGTTCACCCTCCAAAGATGCCATTTCCTCTAGGGAAACTGATCCTGTAGTTTGGAGAAGAGTTGTAATTATGGGATAACTCCAGGCCCCACCTGAAGATTTGCAATCGCAACCCTACCCCCCAACACTTCCTTCACCTTAAAAAAATCAGTCTTGGGTGGAGCAGGAGGCTGATTTGGATTGGGTTCCAATGATGAAATGGGGAATTCATAATTTCTACTCATGGTAGGAACCAGAGCAGCTATCAGTAGAAGGTGGAAAGATAGCTATGTTATGGGTTTTCACAGCGCCTTTCATGGCTAATGGCTTCTGGGGATGGTGGTTTCCACTGGAAAAATGGCATGGGGGAAGTTTTAAAATCCCTTCCCCAGTACCTCCAATCAATTAAATTCAGCCCTTTGCCCATGGAACTTCCGTTGTCTGAAAGAAAATCGATGGTGCTCTGTGATGAACTAAGTAAAACCAGTCTGAGTGTAGGCAGTGGCAGAGGCTCACTCTGATTGGTGAGCCGCCTCCATGACAACAGAATGCTTCCAGGAGGGGGCTCGGAGGAAAAAAAGGTTTTGGCAGTTGCGGGGGGGGGGGGAGTTGAGGAGAGAAGGACGGTTTGGAAAAGCTGGGTTCAGAAAGAGAGGAGAGAGAGAGTTATTACAGAGAAGGGGCATTTTACTGGTTTCCTTCTGAGGGAAAACTCTCGGTTTGTGGCACAGTGACAGGGTGTCACAGAGCAGAGAGACAGATAAGACTCTGCTGAGAGGTTTTGCGAGAGTGAAAAGGGCAGACCTTTGTTTAAAAGAAAAACACCAACACATACAGGGAAGAATCTTATAGGGTTTGTTTATATTCTGGGCTGTTTTTGTAGAAAAAGCCCAGCAGGAACTCATTAGCATAATATGCCATACCCAACAGCTGAAATGCATTAGCATATTAGGCCACACCCCTGACAGTGCAGCTCCCTCCCAGGATTGGCTTTCCCAGGTGCCCCGTGGCTTGCAGGGCACATGGGGAACCCGAGGGAAGGAAGGCAGTTTCTGGATTGGCTTCCCCAGGCGCCCCACAACCCGAGGAGGGGAGGCAGTTTAAACTGCCTTCCCTCCCTGGATTGGCTTGGCTTCCCCAGGCGCCCCGTGGCTTGCAAGGTGCCTGGGGAACCCTGGGGGGGGGTGAAGGCTGTAGGCATGGCCAATTCAGAAGCCAGCCAGAACTTCATTCCTGTGCATTCCTGCCCCAAAATAGCCCTGTTTATATTGATTCAGCCAGAAGTTTAAGAAGCCTTCTACAGGGTTAATAGCGTTCAGATAGAAAACTGGCTGGTTATCCACTATTTAGTGTGTATAAAACCATTTTCCCCAAGTCCCTGCCTTTAATAACGAATAAATCTTTGTTCTTATTTTATTTAAAACCACGCTATCGGTGCCATTCTTTCATAGTTGTCAGGAAAGGTTTGGGCTCCAAAGGTCCCCTTTGCCTGAGTGTGAAGGATTCCTCACATGCTCCAAGCATGATTCTGCTGTGCAATACAAAGTTTGATCCTCAGGCAACCTTTTTTCTTTCTTAGGCCTGATAGCTTAAAGCAATACTTGGGATTGTGCTTGGGACCTTCTGTAAGCAAAACATTGGCTCTTCCACCAAGCCCCGAAGCAGGAAGACTCCTCAGTGGTACATTTCTTGTGTGGTTATGGGTTTACTTTGCACTCATACAACCTCTGAAGTAGATGGGAGTGGATCGCTGCAGCAATCAAATCTTCTTGGTACTGGTCTGAGCTTCAGGAAACAAATTGCCAGTGAAGCCTTTCCAAGCTGAGAGGTGCTGCATGGCTACAGGCTTCACTGATCAGAAACAAATCAGATTGCAGGCAGAGAAAAATTTGATTATTCCATTAGCCATTTCAACTCTAGAGGGATACAGTTATCTGAAAATTCATTATATTAACAAAGAAACACTCATGATAATGGAAGTGGCTTACAAACTCCTTTCCCTTCCCCTCCCCTCCCCACAACAGACACCCTGTGAGGTAGGTGGGGCTGAGAGAGCTCTGAGACAACTGTCCTTGAGAGAACAGCTGGTACAGAGCTATGGCTTGCCCAAGGTCATCCAGCAGGTGCAAGTGGAGGAGTGGGGAATCAGACCTGGTTCTGCCAGATTAGAGCCTGCACACTTAACCACTATACCAAACTGGCTCTCATACAAACTGGCTCTCATACAATATGAACACCATCATATTTAAAGAATGCTACATGGGGGGGGGGGCGTGTTTTTAGACAAATATTGTCATTGGTCAGAAGCATTTAAGATCAGTGCTGTCTTTTCAATATATATTAGATGTGAGTACTACCACCTTGGAATATAACCCTGCTTGAATTGCTCTTTAAGAGAATGAGGTTTGGTTCAGCAAGCACCCTAGCTGAAGTCTTCTCTCTACCACAAATGGACTAGGTCCCCTTAAGTAAGGCACTGTCTCTTATCTTCAGACCATATGCACCATGAACAGCATGGTAATTATATCACCAGCTTACTTTATAGGGCTGTTGAAAGAATTGCAACAAGATAATGTTCATGTAGTACATTTAACTCAAAAACTGCTAGGGATTCTTATTATTACCTGCCCACATACAAACTATAGCAACTTCCGGATGTAGTAGTCAACAATGCACCATAAAGCTATGGTGCAGCCTCATTCGAAACAGTGTGTGCAGTTCTGGTCACCTTGTTTCAAAAAGGACACTGGAGGAAAGGCCATGAAGACAGGTAGGAGAGTCTGGGTCTTTTTGGTCTAGAAAAAAGTGGGCTTATTGTGGGGGGGGGGGGGGGAACCTAACTTACAGTCTGATAGAGTTTGACAAAATTATACATGGGGTGCAGAAAGTGGATAGAGGGCGCTTTTGATCCTGATTCCATCTCCCATAATACTAGAACTCAAGGGCATCTAATGAAATTGTTGAGAAACAGATACGAAAGGAAATGACTTCCTTATTCAACAAGTAATTAAACTGCAGAATTCACGGCCAGGCGAGGTAGTGATGGCCATGAGCATAGATAGCTTTAAATGGGGTGGGTGAGAGAGATTGATGGAGGAGAGTTCCATCAATGGAGCCATGGAGGAGAGTTCCATCAATGGCTACTAGCAATGGTGACTGAAGGCAGCAGACTTCTGAATGCTAGTGCTAGGAGGCAGCAGCAGGGGAGGGCCTTGGCCTCTATGCCCTTTTTGCCCTCCCGCACAATTGATTGACTGCTGTGTGAAACAGGATGCTGAACTGGATGGTCCGATCCAGCAGGCTCTTCTTATGGTTTTAATGTTTTGCCTTTTCTGGACAATCGAAGAAGAAATCCCTCATGGTCTTATGACCTGTTGTCAGGCTTGTTGTAATAGATGGATGATCCCCCCCCCCCTCAGCTATTAGATGCAAAAGGAGCCATCTTCTGAAGCAGAAATAAATCCTCAGAGGGATGGAGCAGCGGAGCAGAAGGTGATGCTTAGCTGTCTGAAACCAATGAAATAACAGACACCATCTCTGTGTCACAGGGAAGACATTCCAGTAAAAGATATGCAGAAAAAAATAAATTG
The DNA here is from genome assembly GCA_029233225.1 of Lepidodactylus listeri. NCBI lineage: Eukaryota > Metazoa > Chordata > Lepidosauria > Squamata > Gekkonidae > Lepidodactylus > Lepidodactylus listeri. The sequence continues at coordinate 72,016,067 of JARCFY010000008.1, forward strand.
TAACATGACCACTGTGTTCCATACCATCCCAGCACGACCTAACCAAATTAGGAAACATCGCAAAAACCTTCTTTTAAACTTGATTGGTAAACTGCTATTGTGGGGGGGGGGGGGGGATTCAGGTGGCTGAAGACCTGGGATAGGCCCATTAATCCAAGTATTGTACTCACAAGCTTTTGGGAGCTGAAGCATCTCCAAGTCAGGGTCCCTTCCTCCTCCATGTAAGGAGATCCTATTTCTGTTACTTTGATTGCTGATATCTATGAGAACCATTTTAAAAATATATGCATTTAATTTCTTGGCACTGCATTGTACTAGAGTATGAGGAAGATGCAACTGAATCTTCATCTAATCACACTGACTGTGGGATGACATTATTTAAGTACAAGATTCTAGGAAATGACAAAATCCCTGCTCACAGAGATTGCTTCTCTATCTCCTATGAGTACACAAATACTCTTTGTACAACGTTACTGGAACAGTGTGTAGGCAGTGATGTGTACAATCACAAATGAGTAAGTAGGAAATTACCTCCCAAAGTACATGTGCTGCTTACATTAGGTTACCATGGACTTGTTCCAACAGATCTGAATTATCTGAATATAGCAGCAAAGTTGTTAGATTCTGTACCAAATCAAGTCCAGAGGATCTTCTACAAGCCAGAAGCTTACTTTTGAAGGGCATTATGTAAAGATTGATTCTGCACACAGTAAATAGTTACATCAGGATAGGATGGACATTCTGTGAATCCATCCTGCAAATGAAGATGCATTTCCTAAGACACACATCACCAAAGACATACTCAAGATGTCAAGGCAGGTGGAGCTGCCAGTGTGGTTTTCCTGACTGTACAGAGGCTTCCCTGCACTCCTGATTGCATGGACTTGCAGAAATCAATATCTCATTTCTCACATCAACCAGATGGGTAAACCAGGCAAGGTTTTCAGATGAAGCCTTGTGCTTTCTGACAGAGAGAGGGAGGAAACATGTTTTCCCTGTTTCAAACTCTGCACTTTATAAGCAGCTCTCAATAGCTTTGCGATTCTTTCTCCAAGTACGATACATCATGATAGAACTTGAAGGCTTTTTTGCATGCTTGTTTTCCTCCATCCAGCCTGCTAAATAAATTCACTAGATGGCTCCTGCCTCTGACTGTGTTTTGTTACTACTTGCCAGAAATTTGTGGAGGTGCTCTGAATTAACTCCAAGGCCAGAAAGGATTGGCAAACAATTACATTTCTGAACACCATCTCATGCTTCCAGAGGTCCAAAATGGGGGGGGGGGGGAATGTTTCTTCAAGAATTTAAAATAAGCTGCAGCCAACCTGATTCTGCTGACCCTCACAGAAATGCACATTTAGTAACATAAATATTAGGCCATGGCATTTGTATGCATTGAGAAAATTAGTCTTCATATACCTCAATATAATATATTGTAACAAATGTCTAAGCTGAACATTTTTGGAAATGTCTTGGGAAGAGAAATGTGGCTGACTTGCTATGGCACAAGCTTACTGATAATAATCTTCTAAAAAATCCAAGTCTATCAAGATAACAACCATTGTTTCCATACAGTTATCCATTTATCTATTGGTTTTTTTTACAAAGCCCTTAAATCTCTAATTTTCTCCTAGTTAACAACTGTTAACAATTTTCTCCTAGTTAATAACTAGTTAACAACAAATGCACCCAGTGTAGCAAAATCATCAATTTCAATCAACTGAACATTTTGGAACACTTTTTGGGTGGGTTTTTTTTTGTTGACATTTTGAAACATTTTGGGATTTATAATGATACCTGTGATGATGTGGAATAGTATGGTATAGCTCAGTTTAGTCAGGCCTCATAAGCGAAGAAGGGTCGGTATTGGAATGGGGGACCTCCAAGGAAGACTCTGCAGAGGAAGGCAGTGGCAAACCACCTCTGTTCTATCACTTGCTTTGAAACCCCCTTCCTGGCGTTGCCCATAAGTCAGCCGTGCCCTGATACATAATGATAGCACATACATACATAATGATAGCCATGTATCTGTGCTATTAATAAACAATCCCTTAGCTTTCTGACCTAGTGGGCAAGAACCCATGATGCAATTGAGCATGTAAACATCATTCAGTTCAGTTTTGGTTTTTGTTACAGTCCTTAGACTAGTCATACAAAAAAAAAGTACACCTTTCCAATATTCCAAAATTTAAAAATGCATCAATAAAACCAATAAAAAAATAAATCATTAAAAGCAGATTAAAATTTAATCTAATGTCTAACTACCATAACTACCTAACTACCATAACATTTCTGTAACCTGAGTATTGCCATACAGAAACTGGCTACTTGGTAGGTGATCCTGGGGTTTCTTTCAGAAGAAACTAGCTTTTTCAGAAAGGCCTGGAATTTCTTCAGTCAACAGACTGATGATCTTATTATGCACCACCTTATAATACAGGCATATAAAAAACATGTGCTCTGTAGCCTCAACCTCCCTTAACTGGCAGATACAAAGCCAAGGTGGTCCATGTGCTCTCCCTGCCGAGCATGCCGACAGACTGGCTTAGCAAAGGGAGGAGCCAGCTCAAAAGGGGCTGGCTCCGCCCCCCTGTTCGGTGCACAGGTGTAAAGCACAGCACCGGCACTCTCTCCTGCTTGCCTTCCGGAGGCAAATCAGCCCCCCTCTCACCATCACACACTTGGTGAGGGTTGGGGCTTGCAGTCTGTGAAAGGAATATTTTTGTATTTTCCTTCAAGTACAGCAGAAGGGAGGGCAGAGCACCTAGCCATAGTGAAGGCTCTTCAAAACCCTTTTACTTTGAGAGATTTTAAATAGTTTGCTGGTTCCACAGTATTTTTAATGTTTGCCCTTATCATAATGTTTTGTAATCATTCAATGGTACAGTTCCCAGTCTCAAAATGTTCTATATTCCACATAGCCATCTGTGGCTACGTATATATGTGACTAATAGTGCCATCCTAAGCAGAGTGGCACATTTCTTAGTTGACTTCAGTAGACTTAAGAGTCTGTTTCATTGTTATTTTAATAATTTTGGCTGCATTTTTCCAAGCAGCTGTAATCAGAGAAATTTAATTCCATGGCCAAATCACACCACCGTTCAGACTTTCTCCATGGGAATATGCACCTGCACACATGATCTCATGGGTGACCATGGGCCAGTCATCATCTCTCAGCCCAAATCATCATAGTATGCTGTTGCGCACCACCTTGTGCCCTGGAGGCCTCCCTCTGGTCGCCATCACCTGGCAGGACTTCTTCCTCCTTTCTCCTCCCCAAGGCTTGCCCAAGGCCTTAGAAATGGTCAGGGGAGATGGTTACCTCATTGATCCAACTGACCTGCTAGAGCTCTTTCTCCCTTCAGTCCCTCTCTCACCTTCATAGAGTATCCAGCCATCTCCGCTCCAGCCTGTTGGGCTTCCCTCTTTATATATCTTGTCCCCCACCTGCTCTCTGCCTCCTGGTCCTCCCGCCATCCTTCCCCCATTTGGCCACACCCCCATATTTAAGCCCCAACATGAAGCATCGGCCTGGGGCACAGTTAGGCCTGTGAGTACCTGTGGGGCAGCAGGTGTGTCTGGTGGCAACCTTCAGGCCCCTATGGGTCCAACACCCTCCAAGGTGGCCCTTGCTCTATTGGCAGCCCCTCCTGTCTGAGGCCAGAAGCCTCTCTCCCTAGATGGTCTGGCTCTTCACAGCTGGGTCTGGGCACACCCGGCCCTGCTGCTGTTTCCTCCTTGGCCTTCTGCTCACATCGGCAGGGTTGCTCATTTATATGCCACCTTTCCTTGCAATCATGGTGGCACAACATCCCCTGAGGGTAGCTTGGTAAACCTAACCCACAGGGCATCTTATAAGGCTCCCTGGCTCCAGCTTTTTGAACAGAAGTTATTGCTTGTAAATCTTAAGGTGGAAGATGTTTTTTCTTCCTCTTTAAATGAATGCAGAAAAATGTGACCAAACTGATTTATGCCAGAGATAGGGTTACCAAGTTCGAGTTGGAAAATACCTGGGGACTTTGGGGGTGGAGCCAGGAGAAGGTGGGGTTTGGGGAGGGGAGGGGCCTCAGCATGGTACAACACCATAGAGCCAACCCTTCCAAGCAGCCATTTTCTCCAGGGGAGCTGATCTCTGTCAGCTGGAGATCAGCTGTAAAAGTGGAAGATTCCCAGGCCCCACCTGGAGGCTGGCAACCCTAGCCAGAGAGGAGGAGGAGGAGAAGAGTTGGATTTATACCCTGCGCTTCACTACTCAAAGGAGTCTCAGAGTAGCTTACAATCACTTTCCCTTCCTCTCCCCACAACAGATACCCTGTGAGGTAGGTGGCGCTGAGAGAACTCTGAGAGAACTGTGCCTGCCCCAATGTCACCCAGCAGGCTTCATGTGTAAAAGTGGGGAATCAAACCTACTTCTCCGGATTAGAGTCTGCCACTCTTAACCAGTGTACCAAACTGGGTTTCAGTTTGATAAGAGATAAGAGTTATACTCAGCCCCTTAGCTAGAAGATTTCTGGGGGGGGGGGCACTGGCCTGACATGACTATGTCACTTCTGGAAGTGACATAGGCATGGGTGTGTGTGTGTGTGTGTGTGTGAACTAAGCCAGTATTCTCAGAAGTAAGTCTCATACTATCCAGTGGGGCTTACTCCCAGGAAACTGTCCTCAAGCACTTCCATGGTAAGATTTGACTGTGCCTTGATCCTTTCGCAGGCAAGCCCTGGCTGCTGCTTCTGTTTCCCCACCAAGCCCAGCTGCCTTTGATGCACCTGTCCTGGGTACTCACACACTTTGGAGGCCTGCTCCTGGGGAGAGCCATCGGGGCTGGAGGAGCTGGGCCCGACTAGCTGCAGAGGAGCTGCACCGGCAAGCCCCCATTGGAAGATGGGCCATGTGCCCCAGATATGCAGCTGGCTGCAGGCTGCCCCCTCCCTCCCCTCCTGGTTGGCTGCAGTAGCAGCTCCTTACCCCCAGGGCTGGCTCTATCACTAGGCAAACTAGGCAGCTGCCTAGGGGCGCAGCTGGCAAACGGGGCAGTGGAGAGACTGAGAGAAACTCAAACCAGGAGATAGTGTGCTTTATGCAAACTATGATTTACCATTATGTCTGAATGCAGCTTTCTATTCAGGCTAAGAACCAAACTTAGCCTTGGCCAAATGCAAATAGACTTGTAGGCACTGCGGCCAGCTGGTGCAGGTGGCTGCTGGCGGAGCTGGAGAGCTCATGAGCCTGGGCAGGTAGGCGGGCACTGGGGCCGGGGGGAATGTCCCTTGTGGGCAGGTCTCTGGCAGTGGAGAGGGCGGCTCTGCAGTGGGGGGGGGCTATGGCAGCCTCAGCTGGGGGGGCGCCACAAGGTAGCCTCGCCTAGTGCGCAAAAAACCCTGGGGCCGGCCCTGCTTACCCCAGTGGGAAGTCGCTGCATAGCCTCATTGGGTCTTCCTGCTTCCAGCTTTCAGAGAGATGGCAACCCCAAGTGAAGAGGTCTTGCGTCTCCAGCTGCAAATTAAGCAGATGGAACTTGAGAAAGAGGACAAGGCAGCCCAGAGAGAGCTGGAAAGGGAGAGAATGCAGAAGGGAGAGCGAGACAGGACAGCACAAATAGAGTTCGAAAGAATGAGGATGGTGCATGAGCTTGAAATGGCAAAATTGGGAAAAGGGTCACCTTCACTTCCTCCAGATGCTGATGTACAGGGGGATAGAAGGAAATAGCTTCTGTATCAGGAAGGGGATGACATCGAGGCCTTCCTTCAGAACTTTGAACAGGTCTGCATAGACTACAAGGTTCCTGAAGAATGGTATATGGAACAGCTGAGACCGCAGCTGTGTGGAGTCCTGGCTTCAGTGCCTGGCCAGATGGAAGGTGAAGCGAGGACAAATTATAAAATCTTCAAACAAAGAGTGAGTGAAAGAGTTGGGTTCACCAAAGAAGGGGCCCAGAAGCAATTTAGGGAGATCAAGCTGGAAGGTAAAGAGCCTTACCCACAGCTGATATATAGGCTGGGAAGAGCCTATGATTTATGGGTAGAGGTTGCGGAGGCCAAGACCCTGGATGAACTGGCAAAATCCAGTTGGAAAGTGCAATGAAAGTGGATTGAAAGTGGATTATTTAGCATGTGTGACTGAAGCCTGAAACTTAGAAAAGTTACCTTAAATTGAAGACAAGCTAAAGTGTGTATTGATATAGCAAGGTTAGTGCTTGGAAAGGTTACATTAATTACCAAGGCCTTCCACATGTGGAACAAGTTGTGCCTTTAATTCCCTTTAAATTGCAGAGAATTCTATGACTTGCTTTCATTTAGAATATTTTGGAAGCAGCCTCCCCAAAGCTCAGAGGCCACTTCTGGCACGGCAGACAATTCTTATGTGTGCTAACTCAAATGGCTGTGTAATCTGCCTGTTCTCTCCAGGCATTCCCAAATCTACACTTACAATATTGTAGTCGATCGGTGAATTCAACACTTATGCACTGCTGAACTCAGTATTGCCGTTCATTGGCTTTGTCCTAGTATTCCTCATTTTGGTCTTTACTGTAATGATTTATGCCAGTGCTGAGGGCTGCTTCACTCTTTATAATGTTAGTGAACAAATACCGTTATGATGCAGGGAAAATGCACATTTACCTTGTCTTGTAAAATGGGCTGATTTTCAGACATTTCAGTGTAAACTTCAGGTTTGTACTGAACTAGAATGGGCTGTATATTTCCAGGAATTCCTTTTTCTGCCTGACTATAAATAATCTACCAAAAAAATTAAAAAATATATAGCCTGTGTCTTCGAGGCACAAAGTAGCCAACAAACCATCAAAATAAAACAATTCATAATAAACATAGATTAAACCCCTCATAAACCCTACCCAACCATAAAATCAACCCTCCCCAACTTAAGCAACGACAGAATAGCTATATCTGTCTAACTAAAATCTAAAGCCTTAACCTTATGCCAAAAATAAGGATCATCTTCTTCTAAACCAAACATTGGCCATCCTCAGCCTCTATCATAAATCAGATCTGCAACACATCCACTCCAATTCCCAAAGGCTGGCAGATATAAATCCACATTATACAACTTCTGTAATCTTGCCAGAGAAAGTATTCCCTGCACTTCCACCCGCAAACACTTTCACGAAGTGCAAGCAGTCACAGAAAACATTGGGAATCCTACAAAAGTAAAAAAAACTTTGTTTTGAAAACATGCTGTGGCCAATAGGTGTGAACTTGTACTGACCTTAGCTGACTTGTGAGTGTATATCAAAACGGTCAGTCCCTCAAGCATATAGGTCCCAGGTTATGAAGGTCTGTAAAGGTCAAAAGCTTGAGCTGTGACTGCAAACCAACTAGCAGTAAATGTAATTGATTCAGTAGTGAAGTTACTTGAATAAATCTCCCCTAGCAAAGAGGTGAGCAGCCATCAACCTCTGTTACAGTTCATCCTCAAAATTTGCTGTGTACCAAGCGGGATTTAGGTATTGCTCTTAGAGCTGAATTGGCCCAGAATTCATTGGAGACCCAGGAATAGATTTTGGCCTTTAAATTAAAGGGTAAAAATCTCCAATGCAAGGAAAGGGGTTTTTGAATCATTGAGAAAGATTCTTATATGGGGCATAGAAGAATAAACTCCAATGGTTAGGATTCATTGATAAAGATACAGGCATCATAAAATAAAAAAGTGCTCAGTTCCAAATTTGGATAGAACAAATTGAGGGCATGGTGTGTATGCTCAACAGCATTATTTGGAAGTCCCTTCTCTCATGCAATACAGAGCTACTTAAAAGACCTAACAATCTTTCATTATAGAAGAACATTGGTGCTCGCTTGGTTAAATTCTTTTCCCTCAGCCATATTGGAAGGCTGAATCGCAGGCAGGCTGTATTCCGACATAGTTTGTAAATGTGGATCTGGTCAGCTTGAGTTCTTATAATATATTTTATTGGAGTGTGACATCTGGCCTGAGTTGAGAGAAAGGTATTTGTCCTCCCTCTTAATAGGTTATATGAATTTATCACCTCAAAAATCATCCAGGTTTTCCTTGTAGATGAGGTTCAGAAAACTACTTTAGAAGTTGCTAACTATTTAGCTGTGATGATTGCCTGTAAGTGGGTCTGTTCAAGTGAACAGTGTTCATGATCTGTTCAAGACTTTTGAGGTGAGCAACTGAATTCTGAACCAGCTGGACTTTGAACCAGTCACTTTTAAGAACACCCCCACATTAATGCTTTTAGATGGTCAGGTGAATTCTGTGAAAAACAATGACTTTTATCAGATGCATTTGGTAGGGGAACTATCTTCCTTCCTAAACTCTAAATCTGGTTGATCCACACTTTCATCAATCCAGAACATTGACCCACACTTTCATAACTTTGATGCTAGATTATTGCAACATGTTCTCTACAGGGCTGCCCTTGACCACTGTCTGGAAGTGTCCATTCATTGCAAAATACGGTGAGTTGCCTGATGGTTAGAGCACCAGATGAGAGCATTGCTAGTCTTAGAAGAGCGGCAATATGTTCTGGGGTCCAATTCAAAGTGCAATTAGGACCTTTAAACATCTACACTACCTGGGACCAGCTTACTTGAAGGACATTCACTCCCAGAATGAGCCTGTTGGTCTTTCTTCTGATCCTCACAGGGCCTTTTCCTAGTGGAATCCTCCAAGTCATTTGACTTGCCACTCTGCAGAAGTCTTTCACATTACCTACTGCCTAACCCAGTTTACTGGAGATGCCAAGGATTGAGCCTGGGACCATCTGCATGCTAAGCAGATGCCATGACCCCTCCCCTAAGATCTCAGTAGTCTTAAAAGGGTGTAACCCTGTTTAGGATTATGAACAGATTGGAAGATTATCTTGTTCTGGAAGACATTTGATGGTTTTCCCTCCTTGACATGCTTGTCTTTAAAGCTTGCCATGGCTCACTTTTAATATTATTCATCATGATTTTTATATGTTGAGTTTTTGCATTGGCTGCTGCTGTTTTATATAGTGTCTTGTTGCTTTCATTAATTTTTTAAAATTAAAATTGTTTTTGTAAACTGCCTGAGGTGTGATTTTAGTAACAAGGTGGGTTGTACATCAAGAATAAACAGATCTTGCAAGAGCTTTGAGCTGTTTTGTATTTTCAGTTTAGCAAAGTTTCTTCATTAACTCTTAATTGCTTGCCATCTAGATATTTCCATCCGAGACTGCTATTTGGAAACAGAGCAGAATACTGTTGAAAATTATGGTTCTGCATCAAAGCACGGTGATAGGAAGCATTTCAGTGCTGCTGCTTCTTGACACACATAAAGAAATCGGAGGCAGGAACACAAACCTTAGCTTGGGTTCTTAATTATTAATCTGGGTCAAGTTAATGAGGGCAAGAAATGGAGATTTCAAGAACCAGCAGAATTCTTTAATATTCTTGTTTTGTGTACCTTGACATTGCTAGGGAGAACACTGATGAGGAAGCGATTGCATGGCCTACATAAAGTCCAGAACTCCCTAACACATAGAAATAAAAAGGAAATAAAAGTGCAATACAGTTAGGTGTCAGTGCCTGCCATATATTTCAGTGCCTACCCTGTATTCTTATGTGCCTCTGCTATACCAGTATATTAATCATGCGTTGAGCCTATACACCCTGTATTCTTATGTGCCTCTGCTATACCAGTATATTAATCATGTGTTGAGCCTACACATATTTAGCCTTGCTTCCAGCTTCCCCATAGGTCCTGCCCAGGAGTTAACAACGGGCCTCTCACCCAGCCCTCAGGAATGCGGAGTCAGCTACCGCCCGCCACCCCGCCTCCCTTGCTTGCTTGGCTATGCTTTGCTTGGCAGATTACCCGCGCCTGCGCAGACAGTTAACTACCTTCTGGCTGCTTTATCTTGTATCTTAGCCTTGAAACATGGAAGGGTCTGGTGTGGAGAGAAACTGTTTGCTGTTATGTTCTCAGGTCTCTGTGAACTGATTTTTTAGAATGTTCAACATCATTATTTCCTGAGAAAAAGGTTTCCCACGTATTCTCTGGGAACTGACCCTCCTTTTTGCTATGCCATCAGCACTATAGTCTGATTTGCAGACTATCTGTAACCATTTGTGATTTTAGTATATCAATGCATGTAACCCTAAGCATCTCATTACTAACAGAAGTGTATGACTCTAATAATCTTTTCTACAAGTAAAGGACTTTTATTTACAAGACCTGTTGTGGTCTATATTCATTGGGACATTCTGACATTAGGGAGTCCTGGACTATATAGAACATGCAATTGCTGCCTCTGCATCAGTGTCCTCTGTAGCAATGTGAGAATGACATGTCTTGCAACACTAAGGTTTTATGTATGGGAATCCTGGCTGGATCGCACTGGGGTTCTCAGAAGCAGATACACATAGAATCATAGAGTTGGAAGGGACCTCCAGGGTCATCTAGTCCAACCCCCTGCACAATGCAGGAAATTCACAAATTCTTCCCCCTCTACACCCCCAGTGACCACTGTTCCATGCCCAGAAGATGACAAAAAACCTCCAGGATCTCCAGCCAAACTAACATGGAGAAAAATTGCTTCCTGAGCCCACAGTGGCAATCAGCATTTCCCTGGGCATGTAAAAAAGGGCCACAATAATTAAGCACTGATGCAATCCTTCCCTGTCCTCCCTCTCATGATCTGCCTAAGTTCACAGAATCAGCATTGCTGTCAGATGGCCATCTAGCCTCTGTTTGAAAATCTCCAAATAAGGAGAGCCCACCACCTCCCGAGAAAGCCTGTTCCACTGAGGAACTGCTCTGTCAGGAAGTTCTTCCTAATGTTTAGCCAAAAACTCTTCTGATTTAATTTCAATGCAATGGTTCTGGCCTGACCTTCTGGGGCAACAGAAAACAACTCCATACCATCCTCTATATGACAGTCCTTGAAGATGGTTATCATATCACCTCTCAGTTATCTCCTCTCCAGGCTAAACATACCCAGCTCCTTCAACCTTTCCTCATAGGACTTGATCTCCAGACTCCTCACCATCTTCGTTGTCCTCTTTTGGACACATCCCAGCTTGTCTATGACCTTCTTAAATTGTGGTACCCCAAACTGAACACTATACTCCAGGTGAGGTCTAACCAAAGCAAAGTAAAGCAATACCATCACTTCACGTGATCTGGACACTATATTTCTGTTGATGCATCTCAAAATGGCATTTGCCTTTTTAGCTACTGCATCACACTGCTGGCTCATGTTCAGTGTGTGGTCTACTAGGACCCCTAATTCCTTTTTGCACATACTACTGCCAAGACAAGTTTCCCCCATCCTATAATTATGTGTTTGATTGCTCGTACCTAAACGCAGAACTTTACATTTATCCTCACTGAAATTAAGTTTATTTGTTTTAGCCCAGTTTTCTACCCTGCCAAGATAATCCTGTATCCTGACTCTGTCTTCCATCGTATTTGCTACTTCTCCCAATTTAGTGTTTTCTGCAAATGTAATAAGCATTCCCTTTACTCCTTCATCCAAATAATTGATAAAGATGTTGAACAAAACAGGTGTATGCCTTTAGCACTTTAGACAGATGTAACACTGGCACACATGCAGTTGGCTTTGTCATGTATATTGGGAAGCTACCCTGAGAAATGTAACTCTTGTAGTTGTAATAAAAGTGAACAATCCTTTGGCAAACATCCGTGAGCTCCCGGCTTCTCATTGTCTGGCAGGTAATGAGGCATACTGAGAGCTGTATAGCTGAATGCTACAGAAACATCAAGACAGCAGCTGAATTTCCAGAACTCTGACTGAGGCCCATCAATATCTATTCTCCATTCCACCATGGAGGGTAGAAAAGCAGAGCTACCTGCTGACAAGCTCACAGCATTCAGGGAAAAGGACTTTTTTTTCAATCTCAGCCAAACCTTGCTGAAATAATTAAAACTGTACTCTTTGAGTGATCACTTTTGTGAGGGGATGTTTTCTCCCTCCTCTCCTCTCTCTTTCTCTAAATCCCTGTCCCCTGAGTGCTTTAAATGCAGTTTCAATCCACAAACTGCCATAATGAAAAAGGTACTCTTTCCAAGAGCCATAATATACCTTTCTTTAGCCTGATTTTGGCAAAGTGAACCAAGATGAAAATGAATTGTGTTAATATTGTTCCTTAGACCTTTGGAATTGCTGACAAACAGATCCTTTATTCCTTTAACAGAAGAATTAGCGAGGTATACTCATCTCACTGTGCAATCCTAAATAGTTACACTCTGATAAACTAATTGATTCAGGACCCCACTAGATGTTGAGGTGTCCAGGGTTCCAACCTGGGAGTACTGACACCATTTTAGAGAAGAATTCAGCCATTTAAAAAAATGCTGTGAGGGCCCAGTCCTGGTTGGGCCCACAACATGGTGAGTCCTTATTTCCCCCTGCATGTCTTTTCAAGAGCCAAAACAGCCCCCTATACAGCTATTTAGGCCCTTGAAAAGGCACATGCAGATGACACCCAGCTCTGTCTGCTGATGGATGGCTGGCCAGATGCTGCCCGAGAAATTTTAGACAGGGCATTAGATGGCTGGATGGTTGCAGCAGAGCCGGCTGAAACTGAATCCAATGAAGACAGAGGTTGTGCACCTGAATCATGGAGGACTAGAGTCAGGGATCACACTCCCAGTCGTCAGTGGTGCACCACTGGTGCCAGCGTCACAGGTAAGGAATCTCAGAGTGATACTGGATCCCTCTCTTACCATGGAGGCCCAGGTCACTTCGGTTGCCAGACTGGCCTTTTATCATCTTTGGCTAGTCAGGCAGTTGGTTCCCTATCTCAGTGTTTTTCAACCTTTTTCGAGCTAAGGCACATTTCTTTCATTGAAAAAATCCCACGGCACACTTGACAATATCTCACAGCACAGTAGTTGAAAAACACTGAAATACAAGATAAATGGGTCATTAGTTGCCTCAGCTCAAGTATTAACTATGACAGTATTACAAATACACGTAATAGCCACTCAACTTGAAATCGTAAGTTACAGATCCAAAGTGTAATGGCTCCTTCCCATAACATTGACCTGAGTTTCAGAAGAAATATAATGTGGATGTATTTTAATACTGCGATTCTGCTAAAGTTTTTCAAATAGAGAGTTTAAACTCTTACTCTTATGTGAACGGCATTCCGCTGACCATAAGTGATTTGAAGAGAAGCACAGTACACCCATTCTTCGCTGAGGGACAGTTACTGATTTGAACCCCACCCTGACAGAAACAGCTAGCTGTTACCATCAAACATATTCATGTTTACTGGAATGTCTTGGTGCAAATCACCCTACCTTAGGCTGGCCACAGAGCATGCGAGCGGAATCAGCGAGACCGTGCCACTGTTCTTTATCGCATGCGCAAATGCATCCCGGAAGGTCAGCCCGGAAGGCACATTTCTTTCATTGAAAAAAATCCCGTGGCACACCAGTGTGCCACGGCACAGTGGTTGAAAAACACTGCCCTATCTCACTTCCTGGGACTTCCATACTTGATTTCTGTAACTTGCTCTACACAGGGCTACCCATGGGCCTGATCCAAAAATTGCAGCTAGTGCAGAACATAGCAGCACGCCTGCTGACAGCCATGCCTCTGCGGGCATGTATTCAGCTGGTATTGTGCCAACTGCACTGGCTGCTGATTGAATACTGGATCCGTTTCAAGGTTATGGTTTTGACCTTTAAAGCCCCATGTGGCCTAAGACCATCATACCTATGGGACCACCTCTCCCTATATGAGCCCTGGAGAGCATTACTCTCTTCTGATCAACACCTCCTGGAGATCCCCGGCCCAAGGGCCATCTGCTTAAACTCAACTAGGGCAAGGGTTCTTTTGGCCCTTGCTCCAACCTGGTGGAACATGCTCCCACCTGAAAACAGGACCCTGCAAGATTTATTACAGTTCCTCAGGGCCGGTAAAGTGGAGCTGTTCCGCCAGGTTTTTGGTTGAGGTGGCGGACGTTCAACCATTCTGGCCTCCCCTGTTCATGGCTCCTTCCCCAGTGCCTGCTGGCAGATACTGGGCATTGGAGCACCTATATTCATCTGGTATGAGGCATGGGGTTTGATTATATTGTTTATTGTGCCATTGACGGTTTTATTGTTTTTACTGTTTTATTGTTTTATGGACTACATGTTGTAAGCTGCTCTGAGCCCACTTGTAGGATAGGGCGGGATATAAATTGTATACATACATAAATAAAATAAATAAATAATGTACAGATTGCATGCATATGCATTAAACCATGTTCACTGACATCATGAATCATCACCATTCTAAGCATAATGACTTCAATGGACTTAAAACAGCTCTAACTGTTTTTAGGATTGCACTGTCTATTACTTATATTTTGTTGACACTCTCAAAAGGGTTTTTAAAAAGTAACATAAACAACATTATACAGTAACTACCCATTCTACCCTAATGAAGCTAGCTTGTTGTTTTTTCACAGGGCATCTTTTAAATATAGTGGATAAAATTCATTTCTAACTCTAACCAATCATATTTGCGTCTTCCTAAACCATCATGTGGGACATCCAATTATCAAGCTGCCTTATCTAAATAGCAATTACATTACCATTCTCCCAGCATTATTTCCTTACTGCATTCTCCTCTTGTCACATCCTCCATGCTCCTGAGTGAACCGCCTGAATATAATAGAATAATCGCCACCACGTTTCTTTTTTCTTCTCCCGGTACTTACCTGCTATTTCTGTTGGGTCCTAAAGGGAAGATTAAAAGGGTGTGTGCATGGCTGACTGCTCTGCTGATCTTCTTGTTCGAGCCAAACTAGACATTACATTTTTGGCAAGCTGGGTCTAGGGAATGGTCACATAGATGACATTCAAGGAATGTCATCTGAAAGATCGGTGGGAGCCCTTTTTGACTTGGAACTGTGGTATGGGAGGGAGGGTGAAATGGCACAGGGAATTATTTACATAACTTTGGAACAGCACTTTCTTGGAATATTCCACATGCTGCTCCAAAGTGATGTAAATACCTCCCTTCTGGGGCCATTTCTGGGGTGGAAAACAGCATAAAGGGAGGCAAAATTCCCTTCTCCCTCTATGACACAGTTCGAAACTGAAAAGGGCTCTCCCTGATCTTTAAAATGACAGTCCCAGCAGCTGCTGTGTGGCTGCAGGAGAAGCAAGTTGGGTCGGGGGAACCCAGGCCAAATGCCCCACTAAATGTAACATCTAGTTGGGTCCTTAGTGCAGCTTAGGCAGGGAGAAAGGAAGAGAAGAAGAAGAGAAGAGATTGGATTTATACCCCGCCTTTCACTACTCAAAGGACTCTCAGAGCAGCTTACAATCTCCTTTCCCTTCTCGTTCTTACAACAGACACCCTGTGAGGTAGGTGGGGCTGAGAAACCTCTTTTGAGATATGCTTGTGAGAGAACAGCTCTGATAGAATTGAGGCTCACCCAAGGTCACACCAGCAGGCTGCATGTGGAGGAGTGAGGAATCAAACCTGGTTCTCCCAGATCAGAGTTCATGCTCCTAACCACTACACCAAACTGGCTCCATGGTAGGGGTGCAATACAGGCACTGAAGTGATGAACACAGCACAAATAAATTAGCTGAATTTTTTGTTAGTTCAAAGCAAACCCTAATTTGTGGGGAAATAGCCTTAAATTAATTAAAGGGAGGTTGATTAAGAACAACCATTTAATGCCAATTTATTTAATTCCAAGTTCTGTTTTTCAGTGTTACATGCTGCCATGTTATGTGCTGCCTTTACAGATTTCAAGACTAATTTTTGATTTGAGTCATTATGGGGCAAGTTAGGGTCCGTGGTCATATACGTGGTACACGTTTCACATAGGCTTTCTCACAGGTCATGACAACGCTAGCGTAGTGCAATGACTAAGAGTGTCAGACTAGTATCTGGAAGACCCAGGTTTACATCCCCACTCTTGTCATGGTAGCTTGCTGGGTAACCTTTGATTAGGGATGCCAACCTCCTGGTGGAACCTGGGGATCCCCCGGAATTACATCTCATCTCCAGACTACAGAGATCAGTTCCCCTGGAGAAAATGGATGTCTGAGAGGGTGGACTCTATGGAATTGTACCCCACTGAGGTCCCTGTCCTCCTGAGATTCCATCCCCAAAACTCCATGAGTTTTCCAACCTGGATCTGGCAACCCTACCCCCTCTATTCCCTGGTGGTGACCAGGGGGGATCTGACAACCCTACTTTGGGCCAGTCACATTCTCTCAGCTTTATTTACCTCACAGGATTGTTGTGAGGACAAAATGAAGGAGAGGAGAATGTATGCCACTTTGGGTCCCCCCTGGAGAGAAAGGCAGGGTAGAAATAAGTAAATAAATAAATACTTATGTCCCACTATCCCATTCCTATGCTTATTAACAACACATGTTACTATGTGTATAAATTCCTTGCAGGAATTGTTTGCATGAACCTCCTGAATATAATAGAATATGTGATTCCCCACCAGCAGACTGAAGGGACAACAGCCTATGTTTGTACCAGAAATGCAACCTGGCCTTGAATTTTATAGTATCTGTATAGGAAAGTTCACTCAACTTTCCTAAGAAAAATAAAAAATTGAAACTAAATAATTTAGAGAATATATATGCCACCCCTTAGCCATAAACTCCTGGGACTGGAAACAAGAAGATAGTCACAAATATAAAACATAAAACAGCAAATTCTCAGTACAGAACCGCACAACAGCATGTAACCCCCTCCACTTCCTATCATATACACAGCTAATAAACCAGTGTAAAATTATATTACCAGTAGGAAAGATGAAAGAACCCCCCCCCCCCCGAGAAATAAGAACATTTATCCTGAAACCTAAAGGAGAGGAGATCAGATGCCAGGCCGATGAGGTTGGTTGGTTTGGTAGAATCATATACAAATGGAGCAACACTACAGGAAAAGCCTTTTCTTTGGTAACCAAACACCTCACTTCTGAGTGTGCGAGTACAGAAAGATGAGAGGAAAAGCACAGACTGGGACAATAAGTACAGTGAGATTACTCACAACAGCTGAAAAGTCACACATGAGTCTGCCTTCTATTGTGTCAGCCCATTGATTGATCAAACTCAGTATTGTCTATATTTGGACTGGCCATGGATCTCCAGGGTCCCAACCACAGGTCTTTCACACTGCCTATCAACTGCTCCTTTTAATGGGATCCTCTAGGAATTGAACCTGAGTGGGACCTTCTGCATTCAAAACAAATGTCTCCGACCTGATGCCATCAGCTCTTAATAAGGCCTCCCCACCAATGGTCTGAGTAAATTTCTGCTGTTTCTCTCTTTTTAGGTGGTATAAAAATGCATCCAGTATATAAGAGTGGCCAGATCAGATGACATAAAGGTGCTACCCTTGTTCCAAAGCATGGGGCTTCAGGAAATAAACAGTATTTTGGACTATGTCTTGAAAAAGCCTTTCTCTTTTCATACTGAGAAGAGATGTTCTTGGTCATTTATAACTGCCAGCATCTAGTGGTTGTATTCTGAAACAACTTGAATCTATTGAGTGGTCTTCAAAGGTAGCTGATATTGCAATAGTCTAATCTAGATGCAATCAGAGCATGGATACCCACGACCAAGCCCTGTCAACAGCGGAACAGGTCAAGAGCAATCTTCGCTGAGGATGGCAACTAGAGAAAGAAAGAGAATGCTTACAAACCCTGTCACCTGAGCTTTTATATGGTAAACAACTTATCCTCCTTGAATGATTCAACCAGAGCATTTTCCCTTTGACATATCCACTTTTCAAAAACAATTATTTTATGTTTTTGTACCTCTTTTTTCCTATTTTAATATCAAAAGTCTATTTTCTTTTTCCAAGTCTCTTTTTTGGGGGAGAAGAAAGTCACTCTAAAAATAAAATTTACCATACAGTCTCTGTTACAGCAGCCATTGACAGAGAAAGAGAAAAAGGCTTCACTGAAGTATCCCCACAAAAGCAGAAGAGATAAAGCTGTTCACTCTTTAAAACTGTGCTTTGATTTTAAGATATAGATGTGTACACACACACACACCTATTCAATGTTTCAAAAAGCTTGGTATACCATGCTGTGTATTGCTTGAATACTCTGGAGCCCTTTAAACATTAGCCCAGCTCTATGGAAGCCGTTTACCCACATGAGGTTTTGGCCTGGCTGGGAAAACATTTAAACAATTTAATGAACAGGTGGGAGTTATTGTACAGGTCCTGACCATGGAACTAACACCTCACTAGATAACAAGGTGCTAGTTCTGTAAAAAAGACCCACATGTTTAGTCTGGGATCAGAAAAGCTTCTCATAGGGGAAAAAAGACTCGCATGAAGCTTGGAAAAGAGAGCCTCAGAGTCTGTAGGAAGATTACAAATTCATTACCAGTAAAAATGGGACAACCCAACACTCTCCGGTCTTACAACTGAAGCACTACAGAGTGTGGAATATGTAGTTATACTTTGGACAGATGTGACAGACTGCACTTTTAAAAGCTCAGAAGTGCTGTATAAATATGCAAAGGACTGTGAAGGGCTAATTCCTCACAGAGCCAGAAGTGACAGGCTACTCCAAAAGATCTGATTGGTTAGCATCAATTGAGAAGAGAGAGACTAGAGAGATGAATGCTGAGGCGAAGGCAGACTGAAATCAGCCCTGACTGAGAAGAGTCTAATACTGACAGAGTCTGAGTCTAGCCCTGACAGGGCAGGGTTTAATACTGATATGGTTTGTGTTTAGCCCTGACTGAGAGCAGTTTAACAGAGATGGAGTACTGGGAAGGTTGGCAGGAGGAGTGGGTAGTTAAGTGAAGACTCCCATTCAAGCCAGAAAAGGGGATAGATCTTCTAGAGAGAGAAGAAATTCCTTACCCTGTTAAAACAGGGAGATAGCTCTGAAGAGTGGAGGGATCCTTGGTCTGGTGTTTTTAGAAACTGCCTTTTAAATCCTAAAGAATCAGTCAAAACTCAAGAAGAGTATTGTTGTGTTTAGTGAAGGAGTCTGGGTATTGGACAGAGCATCCCTGCCTTCTGGAAATCAGAAGGGCCAAATAAACTTAAGGAAGTATACTGGTGTGTTTGGGAAACACTGCAACAAAAGCCTCTCATTCACTGCATCAAAAGACTCTAATTCACTGTGAAAAGCTCAAGGAACTCTCAGTTGCTTGAAACATATGAACTGTAGTCTGTGCCTATATTGATTTACCTCAGAGATTTTACCCCTGATTTCTACTGATCTTTCCCCCTATGGTGAATAAAATATTGTGTTATATTTGAACTTTAAAAAGCCTTGAGTTCCATTTCAGTGGTTTTAAGTTAAAGGGGGATCTTGACCCTTCCCTCAGGTTCCTGAGCTGAGCCAACAGCAAAATTTCATACTGTGATGGGGGGACAGCCATAGTTCTTCAGAAAAAGAAGAAAATCGATAAATAGGGCTGCTAAGTGAACAAGGGAGAGAAAAATGGAGGGAAAAACTTGTCTATTAAAGAGGAAAGTGGGTGAAGTCATCATAATAGATAAAGGAGGTGGGAGAATATTTGCTTTTTCTCTTACTTGTGGTAGAGGTCAACATGGCCTGCCACAGTATCCCATCAGCATCCGCATTCCAACCATCAGCCTTCTTCTCCTTCTGGTTCAGATATAAATATTTTTTCTTTCTCTTAAAATAAGGTTAAATGAAGCTGTTCTGGCTTTCACTTCTTTTCTGTTTGTCAGAATCAGCATAGGGCAGTGGAGTCCCTACCCAAGTACTTTGTTCTTTTTATCTGCAGCCTTGGTGCAGACACTGGAAGAATTAGGGGGAAAGTTGCCAGTGATTTTGTGTGACCTCGGCTTGTGACAAATCTGTCAAGAATCTCAAGTTCATAGATTTTGAAAATTATTTTTGTGCAGAGACTTGGATGACAAAATAGATTAAATGAATTCAGTTCCTAGTTTTGATATGATTTAGTATTTTCTTTCTTTGTCTCATATGTATTGATCAAAAAGCCAGGGAAATTATTTAAATGAGATAATGGTTAAATGAACAGTGCAATCCTAAACAGAATTATACCCTTCTAAATTAATTAACTTAGAGCCAAAGCATGCATTATAAGTTGCACAAGTGTGCCATGGGGACCAGCAGCCATACTGCAGCTGTGAGTTCCCATTGGCTACACTATTTAGAAGTGCCTCAGGGGCATGATTCTGAATGGGACTATGGTGTGGAGGTCATTGGCACAAATAGTGCTTCCATCATCATTTCAGCTCAGGAAAATGGCACAGAGGGGGGAGGCCAGAGCCCCTCCTCCCCCATGCTGTGGTGTCAATCTGAATTGGGGCCCTGAGGAGCTTCTAAATGGAATTGACACAAGGAACTTGCCTCTGCGTAATGGCTGCTAGTCTCTGTGGTGAACTGTGTAACTTGTAATGTGTGGTTTGGCTGTACAAGTGTGTAACTCAGTTTGGGATTGCTCTGGAAATTACTTTTGTTTGTGTTGGGAAAGAAAAAGGGAAGAACCGATTAACTGATCAGGATATGCTGATTATCACAAAATTCAATCGATAGCTTATCCCAGCAACCTGCAAAGATTTCTGCAAGCAAGAATAAAGAACTCTGAAATAAATTGTCATTCAAGTCCGGTGCTGAAATGTAGTTATTGTTTCCCTTTTAATATGTCATAGGCTGTACATCATGATTTGTTGTGCCCAGTTGGCAGGTAGTTACTTTCAGGGCTCAAACAATCCCCATTCCCCACACGTCACAGCAAGCAGTTCATCACACCAGACCTTTTGATTGGCAACACTCAGCATCCCACTTGTGAGCAATCAGGAGGGCAGTGAAGTTTTGCTAAAATTCCGCTGCTCATCTATATCCCTGGTGGCTTTGTTCTGTCACTAAAAGTAAAATTTACTAAGCTGACATTACGATGGCTTTTGCACATCTCTAAGAAGGCATCAGGAAATGCTGCCTAAAATCTTATTACAAATGTATGGTTATCTAAGATATATGGTTCTATGTCTGCATTCAGGCATCATGAAGATGATGATTGTGGTCACAATACACACATGACAGAAAAGTATTGAGGCAAATACCTCATGGGCTTCTCTTTGGAATTGCCATGATTTCTTGATCATGTTCTATACATTCAGTGACAAAATAACCAAATGCTAATGCTGTAACAACCACTCTTGTTGTGCCCGCAGGCACCTTTGTAATTCTGAGAAAGGAGAGAGGATGCCAGCATAAAATGCTAGGAGCTTCCAGTCCTGGGAGGTTCCAAGCTAGGTATCATCCTACTACTGACCTATGTCCTATTACTGCTTCTGAATAGGTACTTATTGCAGATCCAGGCAGGAGGCACCCTTTGGCCACATTGCTCAGGGGAGGATGCCTTGGCCCAGAAGGCCACTTCAAGTGAGCACTGTGCCGGCAGGACTCCCCACCACTGGGCTGGCCTTGGAGATTTCCCTGTGGAATTTGTGTCACCTCCTCTTCCTCTGCCACTGCAGCTTCATCGTTGGCCTCGTCTTCCCCCTTCTTGCTGATTTCCACCATGCCTTCCCCACCAGCTGCACCAGTGGCTTCTTCTGCTGCTGCTTCTAAAAAGGTGGAGGAGGCAGTCCCATGGCTTCTGTTCATCAAGGAAAGTGATTCTCACTCGTGTCTTTTTTAAAAAGTGATTCTCGGGTCTGTTTGGCACACCTAGCCACAGTGTGACCAGGGAGCGTGCACCTTTGAACAACTGGTCAAAAATGATTTTAACATTTTTTGAAAGGAAATCTTGTGGGGTTGTCCCTTTAAGGAAGGGGGCAGAGCCCCGCATAGTGCCACCTTAGCCATGGGCCAGGTTAGCAGCTGATTACTAAAACAGGTCTGTCTGCAAATGACAGAAAAATCCATTAGCAACCATCTACTAAAATGGAATACAAAGGCTGTTGGAAAGGGGGTGGAAAGTTTGGGGCAGATGTCAGACTGGAACCAGGGACTTCCCTAATCACAGCTTGCACCTTGCTACTGTGCTACTTTGCCTGTGTCACAAGTGTTTATTGCACATTTAGTTTTTCAGTTATGACGATCCCCCCCCCCCCATCCACTTCCCTCCCTCAAAGGCAAGATTTTCCTCTGTTCTATTGCCTTTTATTGACTGAGCCACCCTAGTAATGTGTTTTCTTCTTTGCTGAAGAACTCTGGCTGTCCCACCCTGTCACAGTATGATATTTCAGCTGTTGGCTCAGCCCAGCAACCTGAGGGAAGGATTAGGAGCCGTTTTAACTTAAACAACTTAAATGGCACTCAAGGCATTTTGAAATTCAAAAATAACAAAATGTTTTATTTAACATGGAAGGGAAAGGTCAGGTGAAATCAGGTTGAAAATTTCTGAGGTAACTCAATATAGATAACTGTGAGATAAAATCAATCATAAGACAGTTAACCTCTTTACCTTCCTTAGTATGGCTTAGCTGGAGGTAAGTAAACCTCTCAACTACTATTCTATATGCTTGATTTAAATTTATTTAAGGAAGCAAAAATCTTTGCAGGATCAGAGCCCCTGGTTTAAGTACATTCCCATTAAGAAATCCAGTTTATAGTTTTGTTGATCATTGTCATTACATGATGTGCCTTTGCAAATGAAATAGTTAGAATAACATGAATTAATTTTTAATCAATAGATTTTTGATTAACCGGAATTAATTATGGACTGAATATGGATTAGTAATTTCCAAAATTGTGCCCCAGGGAGCCTATCTAATAGGGATATTTCACCCCAAGAGCTTCAAACTCATCAAGTTAATGAATGTTACTTACAAGGCCTAGTTCAACAACAAAGTATAACTCTTTCATGAATAATTCTGAACACTGACTCAAGGTGATTGATTACAGGGGTTATGAATTGAAGAGATAAATGCCTTCTTCAGTATGCAAATACAATACAAGGCAATAAACACACACTGGTGCATATCAGTGCAAAACAATAATTGCAATTAACTTCAGTGTCACAGACAATCTATCTGATATATGTTTCAGCTGAAATGCAACATTCTGCTGTCAATTATGTTGCAGAATTTAACCCTATGATCTTTCTTGAAAGAAATATCTGCAGAATAGAAACCCAGGCCCTGATCCAGCTATGGTTCAGCTCACACATGTTTTTATGTGTGGCTAATGGGCTAAATAGGGTGCTTATGGTAATGCACATTCCAATCAACATTGCAGGATGTGGATCTCTACCTGCAACATGAAATATGAATGCAGATATTTGTGAGATTGTGCCAATAGATGTAGTCCACAACAGGTCTCCTTAAACATAAAGTCTTTTATTTGTAGAAAAGATCTTGTTGGTCAAATACACTTCTTCTGTTAGTAATGCCCAAGCATAGGAATACAACTATAATTATACTTGATATGAAATATGCCCCCCTTAACATCCACCAATCAATTGGGAGGATTATTGGCACCCAAATATACTGTCCCACTGTCCCAAGGAAAGCGTGGCAAAATAGGTTCTCAGGAAAAATCACTGTTCAGATTTTGGGGCAGATGTTCCCAAGGAAAACCAAACAAAGGTTCATAACACCTGTGAATAATATAACACATAACAGGAGGTTTTCAGCTCAAGGCCGTGAGCTAGGGAAAGGCAAATGAGAGATAAGAGTGGAGAAAAGCTAATGAGCAATAAGCATGCGCAAAGCGAGCAAAGCAATAGAAACGTGCATTCCGGAGGTGGGGGTTACGCCACCGATGCTATCTCCCATCCGGGACCTAGATAAGATGAAAGAGCACTGAAAAACTAAGGCAAGTTTAATTGACCATCAAACAGACAAGAACAACCTTAAGCACTGATAAATGAAACAAACTTAGCATTCTTAATGATCATAGCAGTCTACAGAACTTATGGCAGAGTCAACAGAACTTATTTCAGTGCTAACTGACCTATTATCAGATCCCTCATGCTTAGGCTCTGATATGCAACTAATCTGCACGTATGGCGCCCAAACCAGCAAGGAAATTGTGTATATAAACCTGTTGGATCAGAGATCCATTTCTGCCTGTTAGAAGACCCTTGCTCAGGCAAATAGTTGGATAGGACCTAGGCGTTCATGGCTTGGATCCAGACTAGATGTTTCCATGGGTGCAAGGATTTCGTCCCACAGAACTTGATTTTTGTACCTCCCTTCTCTCAAGGCAGTTTAAAATACTCCCCAAATCCTGTCCTTTAGGGACAGCCCACCTCCCAGAACAGTCTTGGGAAGCATTTCTGGCTGTTGCATGAGGGAAGATGTGGGGAAATTATGCTTAGTGTGCCGAAATCCTTGCACCCATGGAATACATTAGTCTAGATCTAAGCCCATATGTCCAAAAGGCCACAAGTATCCAGTGATAGTGGAGCTTTATGGGCTAGCCAGGCAAGTTTGCGAGGGGGGAGATCCCTCTCTTCCTAAAAACAAGCAAGTTCCAGTGACTCAGCCTGGAGCTAGGTGGTAGCTTCAAGGATGCTGGCTCTCAGATTCCACAGAACTTGGGCATATATGCTTTTGTAAAGTGAAGTTTAAAATTTCAAGGCAATACAATAAACATGACAAAACAATGGATTAGATCCAGACGAAACTTCCCACTTCCCACTGCAGACCCACACCCACCATGTCATTCTTCCAGGTCCTTTGTCCTAAAGGAGAAGCATTTATGGAGATCAGTGGGCTGCAGTGGGAAGGGGGAGGCAGAAAAGATAGGTCCTGATGCTGGAAAATTCTGTATGAATCTAACCCACATTAACCACATCCAGATAGGGATGTGGAAACAAGAACCCACCACATTCCTTGTTCCTTTTTCAGTGTTTGAATAGGGTACAGTTGATCTAGAAGCTGCAACAGAATGGAATAATTCAGGGATCCCTAAGCCTGCCAATGTTATCCTAAGGGGCATGGATGGGAAAACAGAAGCACTTGCCCGGCCAGCTGTGCTGCTCTGTCAGAGTGTCAATTCTGGTAAAATGAGGGTCCAGTCTTGTTGCCACTTGATGAAACTTGCAAAGTGCATTTGATTTTTGCCAGTTTCCACTCCCATGGCAGCCCCCCAGCATGTGGCTCTTGGGGCCCCCCTGTTCTTGTCCTGCTTATTATCTCTCATACACCCACATGTGTACATTATTAGAAAATATAGGGATGGGCTGAAGAACTCATGCTAATTGGCTTCAAGTTCTGTCCCCCCCCCCCCCGCTGAAGTCAGTATAACGCACAAGGCTCCAGTTGGCCTGTGATCCTAGGGAAGTGACAGCATCCTTTCCCAAAACATAAAAGTCCTTTCCTGAATAAGGAAATATAAAGGTTGATTTTAAAATACCTTGTGTGTGCCTACATCCTGCTTCCAGGTTCATGTGCTTAACGTTACTTGAGTCCAGATAGCTTGATGGCTTCTTACACAAATTCCGATTCTGGAATGGACCTTTGACTTCTGAAACCATGTAAATTTCACCCTTGTGTTGTATTACCGTCATTGAACATTGAAAGTCGCTAGCTAGATGAAAACTAAACATTGGCTGTACTGTTTTAAAGTAAGAGACCCAGGGTGGTGGTGGAAAGGTCACAGTACTGAGCTAAGACCAGGGAGACTTGGGATCAAACTAGCCACTCTCAGCCCACTGCACAGCGTTGTTGTGAGGGCAGAATGGAGGACAACAAAACTATGCCACCCTGAGCAGCTTACAGGAAGGGCAGGACCTCTTATAAAACATGTGAAAAGTTAACTTTAAAAAAAACAAAAACCAGTCTTCTTAGATACGGTCACAAATTTGTATCCGTCTTCCTATATCAATTTGCTTGTTTCATTTTTTAAAGGATCTTTGACCCATGGAGTTTAGGCTGGAATAGACTAGAAGGTCCTTGCCCTCTAGAACTCAGGGCAGGCTCTTGGCTTCCAAAAGACAGTAGAAACTGTTAGTCTGCAGCTAAAAAATTCACCCAGGTTAACAGATTCAGTGCTGGTTTGAACAGTGCAAATTTATCCTTGAGTATATTTTCATGCAATTTAAGGGGTAGTCTTTTGTTACAAAGGACACCATAATAAAAAAAAAGTGCCCCTCCAGTTTCTCTAGGGTTCCCAGGAGAAAAAAAATAATGAAGGGGGAAATATGTAAACTGAGTGCCATTTGCAGATGAGCCACTGAGATGCCAAGAAGTACAGCCAAATGTAGGAGGATGCCTGCAGGAATCTGATAATCCGCTGTTCATTTTGTTCCCCCTCTGCCGTTGATTATCACAGGAACAGAGCAGGATTTGTAGGGACTCTGAGTCTGGGCATATTTGAATTACTGGGGGGAAAAATCCCTCTTCCACAAATAGTCCTCCAATAGGGAGCTAATGATATCTAAAAATGAAGAATGTGAACAGTGTAGATGGTTGTTGCCAGGTCAATCCCAGGAAACATTTTTAAAAATTAATAAACTAGATGTGGCATCTCTTACTGGATCAGCTCCAGTTGATTCAGCAAAAAAGAGACCCTCAAGTCATCATCAGTCAAAAAGGAAACTAGAAGGGGTAGAACTGGATGATGATGTAATTGGGGGGGCAGCTTTGTGAGAGAGCTAGACTGGCTCTGAATGTCATTGGATACCACCTGATCTTCCTGTGTGGACAAGAAAATCCTGGAGGTGAACAAGTACAATAGCACAATTGCCCTTTTCAGATGATATAGCCACACGTACTAGAAGCTTGATAATCACATATATCAGAAATGCATTCTACCTGTGATGGCACTAATATGCATTGTTACCGTATTTTCTGAACAGGAGCAACCCATGTGTTTTGTATGTGGCTAAATGCAAACCATGGAAAACATAGTAGTTCACTTGCACATACACATGCATAATACATGCTTTCACAGCATAGCAACCACACATTTTGGGGGGATCTATGTCTGGTTGCTCATCTCCCTGTATGCATGAACATGTCATCTGAAAAGAGATAATGCCCAGTGACTTGCAGATCCATTCCTAGTGGTAGCAAATCATGTGGAAAAGCCAGACACGTTACTACCACAAAGAAACAGAACTGGGCAAATTCTGCCCTCTGGGCAAACCAGAGACTATAAAGTAAACCTCCAATATTTCACAAAAGCAAGGATGCACGGGTATAGAAAATTTACTTGTTAAATGTCTTAGCTGCAGTCCTTGTATTAAATTCTGTGAATACTCTTTTTTTGGATACTAAAGGGTTTTTTTTTACTGTTAATTTGCAAACCCCTGGAAAATCTCAGGATTACAAGATGTTCTGATTACTACTAGTTTTTTATGTACTCATCTTCTGGTAGCCTTACATCAAGCTAAAAGTATTAGCTTGATGTAAGGTCACAGAATTATTCTAACCATGGGTCTATTGAATAATAACAGTTGCCTTCAGGCCATGCGATCATATAAGCAGCGAGACTCAAGTCAATCTTTCATATTTCTCTTTACACTTTAAGCAAATTAACCAGCCTCATACACTAATAAATGGGAGTGGATCATAAAAGGATTTGTCACAATTTTAGAGTTCAGAACAGAAGGGTGAATATTAGCAGAGCCAATCAGCCATTTGTAAGCCTGCCTCCCAGATGTATCCCTTTGTCTATATCATGCAGAATTTATATGGGAAAACAAAGATAATAGACAGTTACATGGCAAAAACAATAGCTCTTGTGTTCTAATAAGCAGTGGGCAATCACTATAAAATTAATTACCATTTTATACAGCTTTACCAAGTTTCCTATTACCAAACACTAATCAGAATTATAATTTCCAGAGGCTAAACATTCGGTGTGATTAAAAGTTTATCTTGATAAAATATTGAATCTTTTGTCAGCAAAGTGGATGGTGTTGGTACTGCTCTGATCTCAATGCCTGTGCAGAGTCCCCCCCACCCCCAATGCCAGAAATATTTATGATTCCAAAAGCCTGATGCCCAGACCGGCTCTGTGCCAGCAAAGAAGTGTTTACAATGGGGACACATCTATCACAGCACCAATGCATCATTTACAAACCCTGACATTACATCAGTGCTGCAAGGACATTATGGACGAATTTCTGACTCGTTCATTGCAGCAAATATCTGGGATGGGGGTATCCAAGAACAAAGGAAGTACAAAAATGTACAAGGACTGGCTCCAGCCTTATCAGTTGCTAAACATTATTAAAACTTCACTCTCTAGAAAGTGGTAATAAATGCATCATTCAATTATGCATGCTAATTTTAGCGTGCAGCCAATTTTAAAAACTGGGCAGATCAGAACAATATACAAAAGCATCATGACAGGACTGAAAAATAACTATTTTTATAACAGTGTGAAAGGCAGTGTGGTGTGGCAGCCAGAATGCACACCGAGTAAGGAACCTTGTTGAGGCTCATTGGGTCAGCACAGTCAGGTCACTTCATACATCATGAAGTCCTCATGTTGGTTGGTGGATAACATGAGAACTGTGTCTCTGACACTCAGTGGGAGTTCTGTGTCTTCCATACTCATGCAAGCCCTTTCCTTCTTGGGACCACAGCACATGGACCAGAGGCAGCTTCAGCCTCCCTCCTCCCAGCCATTTTCGCAACTTCAGACCATCCCAGGAACCTATTGGCTCCACTGCTAAACTTACATGCAATCAAGTAAGCAATATAAATTCACAAACAGAGCAAAATGTGGCTTCATGGAGCTATTTGAGTAAGCAAAAATGGCACAGGATGGGAAGAGTGAAGCCACTTTTACCTGGACACTGTGGGTAGGAGGAGAAAAGGGCATGTGTAAGTCTGGGAGGCACAAAACTCCCACTGAACACATGATGCTGCCTTATACTGAATTAGTCCCTTGGTCCATCAAAGTTAATATTGCCAACTCAGGCTGGCAGGAGCTCTCCAGGGTCCCAGATAGAGGTCTTTCACATCACCTACTGCCTGGTCCTTAACCGGAGATGCCTGGCATTGAACCTGGGACCTTTTGCGTACCAAGCAGATGCTTTACCACTGAGCCACAGCCCCTCCTTGAAGTCCTTGTGTTGTTCACCAAAACATGAGGGACTTAGAAACCTGTGAAATGGCAATCCATATAACTTACCTTACAAGGGTGCTAGGATAGAAAGGGAGAACCGTATGTACTGTAAGCTCCTTAGAGCAGGAGTGGTTAAAAATGTGTGGAATGAAAGCACGGGTCTACATCTGAAGCAGGTTAAGATTTAGGGAGGTGAGGACTGTGTGTGAAAAAATATAGCTGACTGACCTAAAAAAGCAGAGCCAAAAATAAATACAATGGGGTTTTTTTGTTTATGGATTTCCTTTTTTATTAGTGGACACAGCGTTCAGTTCTTCAAAGTAACAAAACAACACAGAACTTGTTAGTCTAGTTCATGCACCCACTCTCACCTCAGAACCTGCGGCCAGAGTCAATTTCCGCAGTGGCACTGCACATGTCTCCGTTTGGATATACCTTTATCCACAGTCACACAAAAAACCTTCACAAACTCTGCAGATGATAGTCTCATAATATTATCCTCAAGTGCATTCCCAATATTGTTCTTTGGCATTGCATAGGTTTCAGCTAATAGGCCAACTCTTCCTTCAAATTCTGCACTGTAACTGTTTGATCCTAAGAAGGTGAAGGGTGAGATTTTTAATTAAGTGGCAATTTATCACTAATTATGAAAAACATAATTAGGTATTATCACCTAACTGCAATTATCTGGTGGAGGAAGTCACATGTTGTTAAGTAGTGAACCATGCCGCATTATCATTCTCAGCTTACGGTGCTATGAATCTGTGGTGCTTGTGTCTGGCAGACAGCCAGCAAAATTAAAAAGGTAATCAACATGCTTCTTTGAAGTCCAGCCATCAAAGTCACAGACTACAGGTCAGTGGACCAAAGTCAGACTTTCACTGCCGTTCCTTATCAGAAACTTTCCCCCTCCCACACACACACACACACACACACACACTCAGACACACAAAATTGACCTCATTCTTCTGTTGATGACACATCTATCCAGGAAGAGCCTAGCAATGCCACCCTAAGCAGAGTTGCACCCTTCTAAGCCCACTGACTTCAATGGATCTAAAAAGCATAACTCTGCTTAGGATGCTACTGTAATTCTAAGGCTGGCAGTCTACTGCAAGCTGCACCACGTCTTCCAAGGTCTTCTGCAAGCAAAAGTCTACCTGGCTGCCAAAAAACTGTCTGTATGCCAGGCTCTAGGACCAGTGCAGGAAGTAGATCTTCAGTGAATCTAAGGCAAACCCAACACAGCCTAGGGACCATACATTAACTCTCCCAATTTCAAAATCACTCTATGTCAAAGAACATTGCTCTTGCAAAACAGTTGAAAAGGACAGCTTCACCACTTTTCTAAGGCTTGGATCCTAATCTCCCTTCCTGCTGGCAGAAAGCACTTCCACCAGCGGAAGAGCAGAGAGCAGTTTTCAACAATTCCTCCCTCTTGCTTTGCCCCACACTTATTCTGAAGACCACTGAACCTGACCGGGGGATGGGTATGGGAAAGGGGAGACAGGAAAGTTCCCCCTTATCTAGCACTAGATAGGATCCACACCATTATGTTAGAAAAACAGTTTAATATTTCAAGGCACCACCAAAGTAGAATTTTATACCTGCAAGTAGTCAAATAGCACAGTCTTGCAATTTTTTTCAGAAGCAATCTATAAAGGAATGTTTGATATAATACAGTAGGCACAATTCATTATAATACAAATAGGAAACAAAGTCATAGGGGGAAAAGCATGTTGAGCACCTTTGTGGTATAAGTTGAATCTCTCTCTTGTTCTAAAGACTATGTAAACAGTCACTTACAAAACAAGTAACAAAGAAATCACACAATAATTGCTTGTTGTTTCATTTTTTCCAGAGAGCCATATTAGGTTAAAGGATGGTCCTTAGGTACAGAGGGCTCTCTTATTGGTTGCAGTGGACTTGGTTGCTCACTTAAGTGCAAATTCAGGTTTTCAGATGTCAGCAGGGAAGAATTAAAGACAATCTCACTTAAGTCTGACTTGATAGATATCAAATGTGGATCATCAAAACTTAAAGGCTCCTCTGCTAAGACTTGTGTATTCTCACGGGTCATTCCCACATCAGAAGGTGATTTCCTTTTCATGCGTGTGTATGATTTGTTAAGGTTCTCCATGCCTTGATCAGTTTTCTGAAACCGTCCAAAGAACCAAATGAAGAAACCAAACAATGCAAAAGCCAGTAAACTTGGAATGAAGGCTAGGCATTTGACATCTAGGCTTGCCCCAATGTATCGGCTATGCAGAAACATGTCTCCTTCAGCGTAAGTTCTGTTGGTCAATGGATTAGTGCTGTTTGAGCGCCATTCCCAAGACAGTTTGGTTCTGTTGAGGTCTTTTAAGCTTTCTGGGTCTTCCACGGTGTAGATCTTTTCCCCAGGACCAATATACTGACCATATTCATGTGGCTTATAAAATATTTGATTCTTCCACATGTTAAGATCCAGGATTAAAACAAGAAATATGATTCCGTAGTTGAACCATTTACCTGTTACAAAAAAACAACAAAAAAGAAACAGCAAGATTTGACTATTTCTGTTGGTGCTACAGCAACATACAGCAACATAACTGGTAAAGGAACACTCACAGTTAAAAACTAAAAGCAAATATTCTTTTCAATTAAGTGGCGCAATAAAGTTAGAATTAAAATTCTCAGAGATCAAATTATGACTGAATTAAGTTTTGCAATGATGTTTAGCCATGTACTAAATCATCTGGTAATGCAAGACCAGAAGGACAAGAAATAAAACTCATACAGCTATTTGTATGTGCCCAGTGGATTAGCCATTAGGAGATGCAGTGTAGATCAATAACCCTAAAGAGCAGCCTCCTTGGGACTTTGAAAACAGCTGCACCAAAAAATCCTTCTTGGAGAGTAAAAGCCATATTTGCTAGAACATTTGACAAGATCCCAGTGACTGATTGCTCATTCAGTGGTAATAGCCACTAGTTTCAATACATTTTTAAAAGAAGGTTGGACAGATTCATGGAAAACTAAGAGACCTGTGGAGAACTGCCCTCCACCCAAGAATTCATCCCAATATTTCAGTTGTGACTGCTCTCTGTCCATGTGCAGGCAACACAGCTGCAGACTAGTAATTGGCAGAGCGGAGGTAGTTGAAGGAAGGTGCCATCAAGTTTAAAGCACTCTAGCGCTTGGTTATCCTAATGAGTTTGGCCAAAGCAGGACAATGGCTTACTGCCTCACAACCAAAAGGGACAGAGCCTTCTAATAGCCAAATGGCTAGACAGTAAACTCCTCTTTCTGGGGCAGAAGGATCCAAATGACCCCCATGTGTGATGGACTTCCCAAGGTAGATCATACATTCTCAGGACAGGAGGAAGAAGCTCTCTTACCCTTGCATCCTGCACTTTGGAGCACATGCCATGACAGACTAAATTTTTACTTAGGGTCCATCTTGTCCATGGGGCAAGAACAATGGAGGGAAGACCCAACCATGAGATCTAAGGTAAGATTAAATTTAAACTTCTGCAACTTCAAGTAAAGCTAGCTCGTTCTAAATCAAACATCACTTAGAAAAGAGGGCTTTGGGTTTTCACTTTTTCTTTGTTTGTTTGCTCATCCTGAAAGCTTGAACAGAACACGTGAACCATAGTGTTTTTTCCAATTCTTTTCTTCTATTTTGAAAGCTGAACAAAAACACACCACACCTATATGGTCTTGCCACCTGACGTGTGATCTCTGGGATGGGCAGCAGGTCAACTTGCCATCCCTGGAGCATCATAGTGTGAATGTGCAGAGCTGCAAGAGACAGTCCCTGTGCTAGCTTGTGGAGTGAAGCAGGCAGGTGCAGCAACCAAGTGGAGCCGTTAAATGACAATGCAGGTACAGAGCACTAAGTGTACAGCTCCGTTCAGCAGGTGATACTGTCAGGGTTGTTAGGCTTATTAGTGGCAGCAGGTATCCAGTTTGTCTTTGACACCCCAGTGGAGTAGGGGAAGGGATAGCATCAGGGGTCCTTTCGTAGAAAAAGAGCTGCAGGAGCTCATTAGCATAAATCATTAGCATATGCCACACCCCCTGACATCACCGGAAGTGTGTCAAAAGGCCACACCCCCTGACATCACCGGAAGTGTGTCAGAAGGCAACACCCCCTGACATCACCGGAAGTGTGTTAGGGAGTTGGTCTTGACCTTTAAAGCCCTGTCCTACAGTTTGGGACTCATAGACCCAAAGGATCACACCCCCGCCAGACAAACCTCCCCACTCACTCTGGCCATCCTCAGAGACCCTGTTTTGGTCCCCCCCAATTATCTGAGGCGAGAATTATACTCCCAGACCAGAGAAGCCCAGCTCCACCATCTTGGGCCCCTCCATGTAGGGGGTTGGACAAGATGACCCTGAAGGTCCCTTCCAACTCTATGATTTGCTTGCCTTTCAGGAGAATAGAGGCCACTGTGTATCAGCCAATCCAATTATCACTCCAGCTAAAGAACTACAAACGGAGACTGGGGGGGAGGGGGGAACAAGGTCTCCTCCAGAGGTTAAACAAACACTTGGGTTTCCCTGCTGTCTAGAGGACCTTTAGCATAATTCATAGGCCTCCTCAGTTTTTCCCCATGAATTTCTTTATTCTGGGCATTTCTCTCTGTTAATTTATTTCACTTATGCCCCACCTTTCTCCTCGAGTGGGGACACAAACCTCATTCTCATTTTATCGTCACAACAAGCCTATGAGGTGGGTTAGGTTAGCTTGAAAGCCTGTGACTGGCCCAAGGTCACCCAGCAAGCTTCCACAGCTTGAGCTGGAATTTGAACCCAGGTCTCCCAGGGGAACTAGTCCCACCCTCTGACCACTACACCCCATGCACTGAATCTTTTCTCAGGCTCTTCAGAGTCCTGCTCCAGGCTGCCTCCAATTCAAACAGTGTTGCACTGTGGAGGGGTGGCTTTTCATCTGCGCCTCCCTTCCTCGACCTGGATTGGGTTGGGTCGCAGCCCTCCCCCCCGCCCAAAAAAAGCCCACCAAACCCTGTTTGCACGGAGCGACCCCCGTCTGGGCTTCCAAACCCGAGAGCGGCCCCGCTTGCCGGCTGCCCCCGTCCGTCCGCCAATGGCGTTCCTAGGAAGGCCTCCCTCGTTTCCTCCCAGGAGTCCCTTGCAGAACCGCCCTCCAAGGGTGCCACCTAGCCGTTGCTGTGCTCGAAAGGGGAACTTTGCGCACAGGACTTGGCCCTCCCGGGGGAAGCAAAGGCTTAAATAAACACAGCAGGGAGTTTCCAGCCACAGCGGCAGCTTTAACACAGAACTTGCTGCTTCTTCTTCTTTTCAAATAAGGTGTGAAATGTTCTAAGCACTTATGACATGTAATAGCAATCATGTCCAAGTCTGTCATACTGACACACCAAAAAAGGGAGGGGGGAAGGGACAGAAGGAGGGCTTTACAAAGGCTGTGATGCTGCAATGAAGTGGATTTAGAAGTGAATCCCAGGTAGCTGGGATATAGTGAATGATGGACTGGCACAGAGGAAACAACAGCAGATTAAATTAGCAGCCAAAACTTAGTGTGATGGTGGAATCCCCCACAGTTTGAGGGAACA
Source organism: Lepidodactylus listeri (assembly GCA_029233225.1). Lineage (NCBI taxonomy): Eukaryota > Metazoa > Chordata > Lepidosauria > Squamata > Gekkonidae > Lepidodactylus > Lepidodactylus listeri. Next base: position 72,050,586 of record JARCFY010000008.1, read on the forward strand.
AACCTGCATGCAGCTAATGGCTGGAGCTCATTATATCCATCCAACTTGATGGATATATTTCTCCCATAGAAACACCCAGGGCTCTTCTTGTAGAAAAAGCCCAGCAGGAACTCATTAGCATATTAGGCCACACCCCTGACAGCACAGCTCATTAACATATTAGGACACACCCAGTGTTCCCAGAAGTGTGGTCATCCAGCCACATCCACCTTTTGCTTCTTATTCTGTTTACCTTGTTGTCAAAATAGTTTTGACAAAACCAATAAAAACATTTTCTGTCCCATCTATACAAAACCTTGCCTGAACCAATATCTTATGTCCAACAATTATTCCCACACTGGATTGGAATCAATTCCTAAGGGTTAGGTTCCCATGGAAATCAAGTTGCCTTCCTGCAGAACTAGTACGCTGAATATGATTTTTTAGGGTTGCCAACCTACAGGTGGGGTCTGGAGATCTCCTGGAATTACAACTGAGCTCCAAACTACAGGTCAATGGCTGCTTTGGAAAGTAGAGTCCATGGCATTATGCCTTGCTTAGGTCCCTCCTTCCCCTAAACTGCATCCTCCACTCCCAAATCTCCAGGGATTTCCTCAGCCTGGAGTTGGCAACCCTAGTTCACTGGCAGAACAATGCTAGGAGCCAGTTTGGTGTAGTGGTTAAGTGCGTGGTTTCTATTCTGGTTTCTATTCAACACACACAACAATGAAGCTACTTTTTCAGATGTTTTCTCTTACATGGCAGTAAGCACCAAACCACTTTAATACAGACTTTAAACACACATATATTTGCTAGCCATTCCCAACAAGACACTACTGAACTCAGGCTTCAAAGTTACTTTTCTTAAGCAGAAGATGCCATGAGAAAACTAAAGAGATTCTCAAAAATTAAAGATGTTGTCAAAACCAGCATTTCCTGGGCTCTCTGCTTTTTTACATCCACCCCCCTTTTCAATTTTTTTTAAAGGGGGGGGCAGAGAGAGAAAGAAAGAAAGACAGAAAGAAAGAAAGAAAAGTGGGGGGGCCAGAGAGAGAAAGACAGAAAGAAAGACAGAAAGAAAGTGGGGGGGGGGCAGAGAGAGGGAGAGAGAGAGGGAAAAGAGAACAGAGAACTTACTGGTGCAGGGAAAGCCACGCGACGTCGTCGGCAAGCCAAATGCAGAAAGCCTAGCCCCTGTGCTTAATCTTTGGGCGGGACTTTCTCCTGCTGGCTTTTTTTGTTCTTAAAGGGAAAGCACCCGGTGGAGCCTATTCCTGCTGGTTCTCTGCAGGAACTTTCCCTTCAAGTATAAAAAGCTCAGGTCGGGCAGGGAGGGGGCGGGGCAGGCTCGGAGGCCAGCCGGAACGGCGTTCCTGCTGAAATCGAGCCCTGGAAACACCTCTTCTGCTCCCTTTAAGTTCAGATCAAAAATTTCTGTGCTCAGTGTAAACAATGAAAGATGAGATAGTATAACTGTTGAATTCAGACACACATTTGATCTTCTGTTGTCTCACCTATGCCTCCCCCTCCCAAAACTAAGTAGAGTTCTTTGTTGTAATTGAATATGTGCAGGAGATAATGGTATACTTGTTAATCATTCCTTATAGAAAATTTAACCATGTTTATTAAATGATCCCCCAGAGAGGGGATTTAATTATTTAATTAAGCGGGGGGGGGGGAGGTCCAGCCTGCACCTCCAGACGAGCGCTGCAATTGCGGAGCAACCGGGTGTGTGTGTGTGTGAAGCAGCGCACTGGCAGCTCCGGGACGCGCAAAGAGCTCGGGCTGGAAGGGCGCAGCCGGCCCCCTCCTCTCCTCTCCCCTCCCCTCCCCTCCCAGCCGCCACTCACCCAGCCGTGGGGGGGGGGCACTTTCCCCCAGGAACAGCAGCAGCAGGATGCAGTCAGGCAAGTGCAAAGTAGCCGCTGCGAGCAGAGCGGCGGCGGCACGAGCAGCCTCCACGACTCAGTGTGAAAGCACGGGCATGTCTTTCCTTGGGTCGCCCGCTGGCGGGAGGTCGGTCCCCGAAGGGGTCGCCCCGTCTTCGTCTGCCGTGCCCTTTGGCCAGCCCTGAGGGGAGGGGGTGCCCTTCCCGCCAAAAAGGGGGCACATGCTTCGAGCCACGGCGAGAGGCAGCCGAGGAGAGTCCGAGGCAGGAAGCACCGCAGCCGGGAAGCGGAGGACCCTCGCCGAGGGATTCTCCTGTGGCGAGCCACCTTAGGAACCCCTCGCTTCGCCAGCAGGAAAGCTGCTCAAGCGGGGAGAGGGCGGCTGGGGAGAGACCGGGGATGCCCCCACAGACTCCCCGGAGCATCTCCCCGGAGCTTCACACTCCTGGGGCTTCTCCCGGGGCGGTGGCCTGCCGGGAAGAGTGAGCGGGGGGCAGGGCTTTGTTAAGTCCCCGCCCCCCGCCCTCCTCTCTCCCGGAGTGGCGCTCCGGCATGCCCCGGCCCCAACGGAGCCCTGGATAGCATCATCAGGAAAAGATATGGGATGGTTGCTGGGTTTTTCTGACCTCTCAGGGGCCAACCATAAGGGACAGGGAAGAGTTCGCGAGTCTGTCCCTTCACAAGACCTATTAGTTACCACTGCTGAATGGAACTTCTGCGTTCAAAGGCAGGATCTGACTGTTAGATGCTGGGAGCAATCAGCAGGGAAGGGCTACTGACTGCAGGCCCTGCCTGTGGACTGATCTGAGGAATCTTACTGGCCACTGTTGGAAATAAGATGCTGGAATAGATGAAGCACAAGTATGGTCCAGCATAGCTTCTCTTATGCTCATTACTGAACACTGTTAACTGAACATTGTTTCTATTGTGGCAATGGCAGAATTTTACAGAAATCAGATTACCAAGCTCGTCTTGCACACTCAGGAGCTAGACTAGAGGTCTGTGGTAAAAACTGTAGGGAACTTGCATGTCACAGAGATATGCTATAATTATCATGCTTTATACTTCCAGGATATTTGATTTTAGACATTTAAGCTCCTTCATCAAGTACTCATTTTTCCATTTCATTCCTTCTCACCCATCCACAAAATAAAATCTGCTTCACCTTCCCATGTCTCTTTGTCCACTCTCACTGTTCTAAATGTGGTTTCATAAACTTTCTGTGATGACTGCTAACCTGAGGTTATTTTCCAGTGTACTGGATCCAGAGGTACACAGCTTGACTGCTGTCTCTTGGCATTCAGACATACGTCAAAGATCCCCCCCCTTCTCTACTCAGTTTCTACAAGTGTAATTTTTTCTAACTTTGGTGTTTTAATGGGACCCTGTGGGGTTCTTACGCTGTTATGGGTCATGAGTGTGGTTTGCATTTATTATTATTTTAGAGTGTAGATTTTTTCCCCTTTCACTGTTGTTTTACTTTTGTAAGCCACTTAGTGGATAGTGGTGCTAACAAGTGGCATACTAATAAATCAATCAAATGAATTCTCCCCTCCATTCCAAATTCTCTTCCATGCCAAGACCTTCTCAATTACCATAGCCTCATTTCTTTTGCTCCCCAGATGTATCATGGGATGGGACTGCTCATTGCTGACATTAAACAGATGCTGAACAGTCATCTAAAAAGTTAAGACTCCTCAAAGTAAAATGGGGGTTTCGGGTAGAATATTTTAATGGTATTGCGAGTATTTGCATTCTCTGAATTAATGAATGATTATTCTCTGTGGTTTCTGATGTATCTAAGCCATCTGGTCAAATCAAGTCTCTTACTGCCATCTATAAAATGGTATTCTTCACTAGGGCAGCCTTTAAGTTTTTATACAGGAAGCTGAGTGTGGTTTCCTTCTCAATTTTTATGCCACCATAAGGAGACTCGTTAAAAAATAAATGGATCCCCCAATGTGGTAATGGATAAGTGTCAACTAGTTATCTTTAGACACCTTCAAAGAGTAACTCTCACATGCTATAGCTTTCTTTTCTTATGAACTCTGGTCTAGGGGCAAATTTAATTACCATGAAATATAGATAACCTTCTGCTTTTCCTTCTCTTTCTGTTTGAGGACTAGATGAATACTAATATATTCTACACTAGACAACATCCACAAAACAAGGAACTCTCCTGTGCAGCCAGGTTTTCCTCTCAATTAATACAGACCAGAGTCTTCTTCACATGTCCTTAGGAAGAATGCACTTTGGTGTGGACAAGGATTGTAGTGGCAAGGTCTGCTCCTAGCATAGGTGCCTTCACTGGGATTCATGTCTAGAGCCTAAGGCTGAGGACAGACTGGCAATCTGCCCCGGGATAGGTCCGCATGGGAAGCGGGGGAAGGGAGCCTGTTCAGACATGCGCAGCTGTCCCTCGGCTCCCTTCCGCACTTACCCCCTTTGAAGCCAGTTTTCTTGCGCTTTAGAAGGACACCGGGAGAAACCGGTGTCCAGAGGCTGTCTTGCGCTTGCCTCCCGCTTCCAGGCAGTGTGAACTGGAAGAAGGCAGGAGGCAAGCGGAGGCGGCAGTGTGAACGCAGCATTTTGCCAGTTTGCGCATGAGCGCTCATGCGCATATGCGCACATCAGCGCATGCGCACATACGCAAATTGCCGAAACAGCCCTATCACGAGCTGCGGAGGCTGGCCCACCTGGGGCCACTCCGCAGCAGTCTGAACGCTCCTTAATGGCATCCTTGCGCAATGCCCTGGCCAATGTGGACAGCCAGCCCCGGGGGATTTTCCCCCTGCAGCTTTTGCCTCCGGATTCATCCCACTCCAGATTGCCAGTCTGTCCTCAGCCTAAATTTACACAGAGGTACCTGCAAGCAAGACTCTATGCATAAGCAAGAGCCCTGCTTTTTCAAGGTTCTCGACTGTGCAATAAGAACCCTACTGTTGTGCATGCACAGGCTGAATACATGAGCTCCATGGCTGACCGTGTGTAGGCGGCCATGATCCTGGTCCCTCAGTATCTCCCCACAGAAGGTCAGAAAAGGGTTCTCCTGGGCTGAGCAGAAGTGAGAAAAGGAGAAAATATGTCAGGTAGGAAAGTGTTCAAGAATGACATGCACAAGCCTTTCATTTCCTATCCATGAAGCAAAGCAAAAAGTCAAAATTAAAGATTCAGTTGCAAGCCTCTCTCTGTTTTTGGCAACTCAGCTCTTTCATTTCAGTTAACCTAATTACAAAGGGCAGATAATGCTTCTGTACCTCCAGAAAGCACTTTGCAGTGGCTGACTAGTTTTCTAGCATGTTTTCAGACACACATACAGTACACAAACGAACAAAAACAAGAAGCCCTCTGAGACTTCTCTAACAACCGCTCTGCTTGGATTGCTTTGTTTTTACCTCTGACCTTTCTATTTTTGCCTGCAGGGTCCCGAAGGCATCTCTGTGTCTGGAGCACTTGCAATGGTTCCAAACACGCATCCTCTGCCTTCGCTGTAGCCATCAAACGCCCTACTCCAATGATAACAACCAGTGAGCATTTTCAGCATCTGGATGAAAGTTCTGGCTTGGTCAAATCCTTTTGGGGGGTTGGGTTGGGTGTGTGTGTGTGTTTTGTTGCTAACTTTATTTCTAATTCTGTGAGCATGCTGTGATAGTAGCATATTTATGTCCACCACATCTATTTTAATTTGGATGATCAGGGCTATCCTACCAACATTACCTTCTCATCTAACAGTTGTGTTGCAAAGGACTGTATTTTACAGTTACATGTAACACTGTTATAATCTTGGATATGGAAGGGGACCTGCAAGAAGGGGAATAAACATACACAAATAGCAATAATTTCTGCGGTAGACCTCATCCATGCTTCCCCCTGCGTTTGAAGTTTGCAGTTACCCTGAAATTCCTTGCTGCCTTCTGTGTCTTCTCCCAGTCAGGACCCACTGGTCTGCCTACAGCACTGATGTTGTCTGGCATTGCTAGCATCTAATGTGGCTACAACCCACAAGGAGAACAGAGGCCGAACTCCTTTCAAGTAACAGCGTAACAGAGGAGACATGGCCTTGCACGTGCGCCTCTTTGCCCCAAGGGACAGAACTTTGCTTCAAGGAAAAAAAGAACCCCATGATTCTCATGTGTCCAAATTTAGCATCTGCTATCAAGCAAGGCTTTTGAGAAGCAGAATTGCAGAAAATCAACAACCCTGAATATGCAGGCTAACCTGTTTACAAGAATTACCACAGTCTGCTCAGAGACTGAGACAAAACAGGCCCTCACACTATGTACTCCTGTTCAAGGGCTATGAAAAGGGGCACTCTCCTTTAGGTGATGCTTCAGATGGACCCACAAACAGGAACCAAACATTTACTCGGTTCATTGCAGTGGCGTACCAAGGGCCTGGCAGGAGATGTGCTCAGGTGCAGCTTGAGGAAGGCTCTTGAAGGAGGGCCATTGAAGCCAGTGTCATGCTGCATCCAGCTGAATGTCTTTCCTTTTATTTTTAAAACGCTGTTCTGGATGCAGCCACTAGTGGTGCAGGGAAGTCTGAACATAGCAAAAGCATTCTTGGATCGGCTAGACTCCAAGACTAAAGCAAACTTGCTTAACAGATCATACAACCAAGTCAGCACGCTGATAGCTGCTACTGTAATTGCTAGCCTGCACGTCATTTTCTCCAAGAGTCTAGCCAGCCAGATCTTGCAAATCAGTAGTTATAGTGTTGCAGCAAGATAATACAACCTTTCCTTCTCTAAATTTCTCTCCCACTTTTCCACACATTTCTCATTCATTTCTGTCTCCATCTAACTTTTCTCTGTGCCCCCCCCCCCTTTATTTTCACTTCTTGGTCTCAAGACCTTCTTATCCCTATCCTGCTTGGTAACAGAAGGTATTTAAGAATAGTATAGTAGCAAACCTCTGTTAATATTATGAACATAAGGCACTAGGTTTGCTGGGCACTGTACACTGCACTGGTTCTACTGGGCTTCCGATCCCCCCCCCCCCCTTGCTTGGACTGTGATTCTGTGCTTGACATCAGCTGGCATTGCCACAATGGTACTGGGTTCTGCTGGGCACTCTGTGATTGCACTGGTACTGCTGGATACTCCCTACATTGCAATGATTCTGCTAGGCTTGCAAAATGCCCCCCCCTTCAGTTTCTACTGCAGAGATTCTCTGGTTTGACTTTAGTCCTTTGGAAACAATGGTGGATGGGGGCACCTTCTTTTTTGGGGGTGGTGGTGATAATGAGTTTCCTAACATCCAGTCTGGTGAAGCTTGCAATCACTATTTTATGATGCTATGGCTAGTGTTAGTTAGTAAAAGTTAGTACATAGGCAGATGCCTAGCTCTCTAAAATGCCTTGTAGATTTTGGGATGGTCAGCTCTTGGTCTTCAAAGAGGAGAATAGAAGCTCTTCCAAGTGCCCCTTCAGAACACAAGTGGTGTGATGGATTTTTTGTTGTTGTCAAATCACAGCTGACTTACGGCAACCCTGTAGGGTTTTCAAGGCAAGAGACGTCCAGAGGTGGTTTGTCACTGCCTGCCTCCACATTGTCCCTGCTTAGCTTCTGAGATCTGATGAGATCAGGCTATCCCGGGGCTATCCAGGTGAGGGCTAGGCTGAGAGTAACATGATGGCCCAAGGTCATCCAGCAAACTTCCATGGCATGAATGGGGATTTGAACCTGGATCTCCCAGAACCTACACCATGCTGGCTCTCCTGATGGAATAACATGCTGGAATCTGAATCATTTTAATAGGCATTATTATATCTTTTTCACTGTCTGCATTTCTTTTCTGGCCAGTGATTCAAATTCTGGGTCCAGTGGCATCTTTAAGACCAAACTTTTTCCTGCTGCTTCAGACCAACATGGCTACCCACCTGAATCTATTTTCTGGCTATTATTATTAGTTGTTTTATTTCATGATTATTATTGAAAATAATTTTCCCTGACCTGAATAGCCCGAGTCTAGCCTAATCTCATCAAATCTCAGAAGCTAAGCCGGGCTGATGCGAAGGCAAGCAATGGTAAACCACCTCTGAATGTCTCTTGTCTTGATAACCCTACGGGATTGCCGTAAGTCAGCTGTGACTTGATGGCAAAAAAACAATAAATAAAGGAGGGGGTGATAAAAAAAATTATCTGTCCCAGACACCAAATAGGCTAGGTATGCCACTGGTTCATTATACTGGTATTGGCAGGCCTCCTCCATGATATCCATTCAAAGTGCTCTCCCACTGAATTGGCTCCATGTGTTGTTATGCAAATTTGTTTGCTACATGGTGCCATCATAAAGCAAATTCAGAGTGACAGTTAAAAACCCTTCTCTGACTTTGGGTGGGTGAGAGTGGAGGTGCCATATGATCCCTGAGGTGCCATATGTTCCCCTGGTGGGGAACATAATCCAAGCCAATCAGAAAAGAAGAGACAATTGTTCCAGCTAACTAAAGGACTTTACTTTCAAGGAACATTTTGGTCTCTCCCCTTTTCATGGTGAAACTGGATTAAGAACATTTGACACAGACCAAACTGTAATCTTATTCATATGTGTCTTGGAGTAAGTTTATTAGACTCAGGCTGCGTTCAGACTGGCAGTTTGGCCTGATATAGGCACCTTTCACAAACGGATTAAATGGGCCACACAGCCACAGCTGTCAGGCATTCCCTGGGCGTACTCACCCCGTCAGAGGAGGACTTGGAACCGGGTTAAAAAGCCACCGCCTTCAAAGTAGAGTTTTTGTTTCCTTGTGCATTCATTGCGCATGGCGGCTGTCTGAACACGGGGGAGTGTGCACAGAACGGATTTGGCAGTCTGAACCTGCAGATCCATTCTGCTGCTAGGGTAGTGGCTTTTTAAAAAAATTGCCCATGTGCGCATGTGCACACATGACTTTTGGCCATTTTTGCAGTGCGCTCGGTGGCTGATGCACTACAGTAATGTGGATGCTTTACCGTGGGATGTCTCCATGGGTAACCCGCAGTAGGGTGTGCTGTGTGGCTGAAACGTCCCACAACATTTTCAACTGGATCAATTAGAGGCGGCACTATATCATGGCAAGCTGCCACTCTGTCCTCAGCCTCAGCGAAGCTTATCTCAGAGTAAACATGCACAGGATCAGGCTCAACATGACTGGTATTTCACAAACTATATTTCCATGATTCCATAACAGATGAATTGCAATCTAACTATAACAGCTAAGGGGCTTGAAAAAAAATTTCAGTGAGCAATTTTGTACTTATATATTTGAGTCCTAGCCACACAGACATCTGTAGGTCCAGACTGATCTCTGGTGTGCTGGATAACAGATAGATATGAAAAGGCTCTAGAACAGCCCCTGAATGTATTTTAACAAGGAAACATTTTGGAGAGTGGATAACCAAACTTACTTTTTGAGCCCTGCATAGCTCCCTGGGTACCATAGAAACTAGGCTACACTGTATATTTACATAAAACTGCTGCCTAGCATATCCTCTGCAGTCAGCCATCTGTCACGGGAAATCCAGATGAGTTAAGCAGATGCAAAAACTCACCCTGGCTCTATGTACATAGATAAAAGAGAATGGAAACTAGACAGAATTTTTTAAAATGTGGAATAAAACACATATTAGGAACGCCAAGATACAAAGGAGCCTGAGTAAAAGTTAATACTTTGTTTCACACATGAGAGATGTTGCTGAAGCATAAAAATAATAATGTCTATTAGGGCAACATGAAACACTCCAACATCGATAGTGCTGATTTTTCTGCTATTCTCCTCATGAAAGAGACCTGCTAGACAATGAATCATATTAATTTCCACAGGCTTTCTCCAGTCATGTGGCTCCAGGTATGAATTTTAGGATGAAGGAGACAACAGGACTGCAGACTGAGTTTAAATGGGCATCCTTCTCATGTGAGGCGCTCAGGGTTATCTAGAGATTAATTCTTGTTTATAGTCCACATGGTTGAGATGACAGATTTCTTTCCAAATGCATAGATTTGATGTGCATTAGTAGAGTGGATTTAATAAGGACTACAATTTGAATCGGATGAAATGCGCTTTAGGGGTTTTTCTTCCCCAAGCACATTACAGGCAGTACTATCTCCTTGCACATTCAATCAGATTTTTTACATGATGTCTGGCAGCTGAAAATGCCTTCCTTTCTCAAAGTGATCATCCTATATTGCACTCTCAGGTCCAAAAGTTCAGACTCATCCAAGAAGAAATTGTGGGTCTCATAGTCTGGACTAATGAAAACTAATGAATTTAAAACCATTCTCAGATTCTGAAGCATTACAAGAAATGTATCTAAAAGTAAGAATTCATCTAGGGATCAGGCTGTCAACAGTGATGTTTCTTAACAAGATTTAATAGATACATTTCCTAGATGCCTTCTGTAAAAGTGATTATGGATTGGGCCTGGATCTGCCCCCCTAGCCCCTGTTGCAAAGCCCAGCTTTCTTTCTCCTACGCTAAACCCAGAAAAACATTAACTGGCCACTCAAGTTTGATTACTGAAAAGCAGTCTGTGTGCGGCTGTCTTTGAAGATGATTCACAGATTTAACATGATACAAAATACAGCACCAAGATGTATGGCTGACATAAATTATAGGATTATTGGAACTAACATAAATTATAGGATTTGGGCACAAATTACAGGATTTTGGTGGGTCCTAATAAAAGGTATTTTGTGGATTGTGCTTTCTTTTTGGATTTTGAGCCAGCATGGCTGCAAACAATCTTATATTCCAACTATAAATAAGGCCTGTTATGGAAATAAATACAATGGGCTCTAGAAAGAGGATCTGGGTGGGTGCCCCAGCCTTAGGCACTCAGCGACAATTTGCTATGTTGACCACAGCATGGTATAATGACACAGAGTTCACTGTTTTCTCCAGGGGAACTGATCTCTGCCATTTGAAGAGCAGTTGTAATTCCGAGTGATCTCTAGCCCTTACCTTGAGATTGGCAACAATGGTTTCCTAGGAGGAAATGGCTGATTTGGAAGGTAGACACTACGGCATTGTATCTATCTGAGGTCCCACTCCTCCTCAAACCCCAGCATCTCCAGGCTCCACCCCTCAAATTTCCATGAATTTCCCAACCTGGAGGTGGCAACCCTATCTCCTTCCCAGTCAACCATAATCTGCTCCTACCTTCATCTGCTCCTCTGGCTTCAGCTTTCCATCTCTTCCCCCCTCCCTGCAACCTCTACCTAGGAAAAGTACAGTCTTTCTCCACAGTGGGGACCAAAGCAGCTCACATAATTCTCCTCTCCCCCTTTTGATCTGCACAATAACCCTGTGAAGTAGGTTAGGCTGAAAGTCTGTGACTGTTCCAAAATCACCCAATCAGCTTCCACAGCAAGAACCTGGGTCTGGCAGACCCTGCCCTGAAGCACTAACTGCTACATCACACTGGCTGTCATGGGTGGGGGGGCACCTCAGCAGGGTAAAATGACACAGAGTCCACCATTTTCTCCAGGGTAACTGACCTCTGCCATCTGGAGAACAGCTGTAATTCTGAGTGATCTCCAGCCCTCACCTGGAGATTGGCAACAATGGTTCCCCAGGAGGAATAGTACAGTCTTTTTCTGCAGTGGGGACCAAAGCAGCTTACATCATTCTCCTCTCCCCCTTTTGATCCACACAACAACCCTGTGAGGTAGGTTAGGCTCTAATTCTGTGACTGGCCTGAAATCACCCTCTTAGCTTCCACAGCAAGAACCTGGGTCTGGCAGACCCTGCTCTGAAGTGCTAACTGCTACATCATAGGGGCTGTGGTATCGCCTGGTATCACAACTGAACTCCAGATAACAGATCTCTCTCCCCCCCTGGAGAAAATAACTGCTTTGGAGGGTGGTCTCTATGGCATTCTAGCCGGCCTCACTGGCTAGGCGGGGTATAAATTTAAATAAATAAATAACCAAACAAATAATTCTATTCAGCTGAGGCCTCTCACTTCCCCAAACTCTGGCTTCTCCAGGAATTTCCCAACCTGGAGTTGGGAACCCTAGTCAGGACTGGCTCCAATGAGTTCCCCACAAAGGCCAAAGTAGGCCTGGAAAGGGCCTCCTCCCCCTGCCTTTCTACTGATTGAACCAAGCTTGGTTGCCTAGCAACAGCCACTGAGGGCAAAGTGAGCCACACAGCAGGAGGAGAAGAGAATGGTTTGACGGCTGTTGGCCCATCTCTGTAGCCAGCCAGTCATCGAGGAGCAATGCAGTAGAAGTATCTTAATCAAGATAGACAGCCGCTTTGGCAGTTTATTCTGATGGAACAGTGGCCAAGCTGGCAGTGGGTGGGGGAGAGAAGCGGACCCAGCACCCAGCCAATGGCACACAAGTACTATTGAGTGACAGTTGATGGGCCAATGGCTGATGGAGCACACAGCACAGCCAATGGGAAAGCCAGAAAGTACCAATACATTGGGTTTTTATATATATAGGATAGCCACCCGAGGCCCCCATCTGTGGATAGTTAAACCTGCGAGTCAGGGCCACATGGATGCGAAAGAGATTTTTCAGCAAATCTGGGGAACTCCCCAGTTTTGCAGAAAAATCTGAAATGTTTAGATTCCCTCCAAAGTTAAACAAAAAAAATAAAGGTACCTATTTTACTTCTGCGCTGGCAATTGGGAGCTGTGGTGGAACCTGGAGGCAGCTGCAGCAGAGCCCTGAAGCCCAGTGGCAGCAGACTCCAGGAGCCTCTCCGGGCCCTGCTGCAGCAGATGCTGGGAGCTGTTCTGGGCCTGGCTGTGGCAGTGGCAGATACCAGGAGCCACTCTGGGCTCAGAGCAGCTCCCAGACACTGTCACTACTGCAGCCAGACTCCAAAGCAAGTGTTGGCCTGGACTCATGCTAGCTCAGCAATTGGGGAGGAGATGGGATTCCCCCCAAGAGTTTCGTCCCCCCATTTTTTCTACTTTGGTAATACCTGAATGCAGCTGAGGTGAATGTATCAACTGGAAGTGAACAAAACTAGCAAGAGTCTGTGCATATGGGAATTTACCCACAAAATACAACTACAGTGGCTTCGACCGACGTTATACCTCATACATCCCCCTTAAATTTATCTCCAAAATTGTTATAGTGTCAGACTAGGATCTGCAAGGTTTTGGTTTCCTTGCTCAAAAGCCAGTCGAATACAACTCTAGAGATGTGGTGCTCATCTCCGTTTCCAGGCCAAAGAGCCAGCGCTGTCCAAAGACGTTTCCACGGTCATGTGGCCAGCATGACTAGGTGCCAAAGTGCATGGAACGCTGTTACCTTCCCACAGAGGATCTGTGAGACCCAGATTCAAATCCCCACTCTCCCACGGAAGCTTGCTGGGTTACCTTGGGCCAGTCGCAAACCCTTAGCCTAACTTACCTCATAGGGTTGTTGTGAGGATAAAATGCAGGAGAGGATAATGATGTAATCCACTTTGGGTCTCATTAGGGGAAAAGGTGGAGTCTAAATGAAGTAAATAAATAAATTCCTTTGCTCTCATTCTGCAAATCTATAAATTTTGCTTGATGTCAGGGACATACACGGAAAATTGCTGACATTTGGTTGTCCTTGCTCACAGAAACCAGGGTGCCACCTGAAACCAACAGCATCACTTTTTGTCTTCTGGCTTGCTAGCACTAAGCACAGGAATTCTGGCAAGAACCTCCTTTAAAATCATGGCTCAAAACATTTCTCCCCACCCTTTATGTTTTGTAGTATTCAGCGTAATGCAGAGTTCTCATGAATGCAAAAACATACAAGTTGATTTATGTTATTTTGGTTCGATATTATGGAAAGTATAGAAATGCCCTTCTGAAATGGATTTGCTCTTGACGTCAATGAAAAGAGGGAGGGGCTATGGGTGGTCTGTTGCACTGAGACAATAAAATGTTCCAGAGAGAGCACGATGCGCAAAGCTTATAGGCTAGTGGTTCATTGTATTCCATGAGTAGAAAATCAATACAACTTTAGGCAAAAGCAGTGTGTGTGTTTCTGTCTGTGTGTGGGAGCCTTGTAGGGGTCACTAGTGATGAGAGGGTTGTACTGAATGGCTGCCTAGGTATCCAGTCTCTTGACTTTGCTGTTATTCTTTTATCCACTGAACTCTACCCATTTTTCTTTGCCAAATTTTGTGATCTGTTAATGACCTGAACAGTCCTCAGAGCTGTAGAATTAATGTTGCACCAGCAGCTAAAACAAAGACTTTCTCTCTCTCATCATATACAGAGAACATCATTTTCTGTCTGAATCAGAAACTCAATACATCACCTTAAATATTTTTGCCATTTTCCTCTCCCACTAGCCTCCTAAACTGAGACAGGCAATCACAGTGCTAAGGCAAAGTATGTAGGAAGCTGGGAAAGCTCCAAAATTTATCAACTGAGCTTTGTAAGTAGCCACAATTCCAGAACAGATGGGACATGCCCCCATCCAAAAGGAGTCTCTCATACTGAGTTGCTGCTCTTTATGAGTCTTCCAAAGAACGGCACAGAGCTGAGATAAAGCAGGCTCTCGTTGCTCCCATGATGTGACATGCATTCAAACAGACTGATTTGTCTAGCTCATCTAATAAACAGTTCTTATTAATACTGAGCTGGAAGGGGGGGAATTATTCCACAAACTCTATTCATGGGCTCATTCTCCAATTAAAGTATGCCCTTCACAACCATCACCATCAGCTTATATAGGCCAGGAGCCAGAGGAAGCAGCAGAGAGTCACTGGTCAACCATAGTCCATCTGCTTTTAAAGAACATTAAAATGAAATGAGGAACAGCGAGCAGTTATGGCCATTTGTCTTAGTGCCAATGGCATTTCCTTAATGCCCCAATCATCAACATTCTCCCAGCTCCTCCTATTTCCTCTTAATGATTGCTTCTGCCAGGAAACATTTAATTATCCCTGTTCTTTTGCTCAACAATAAATCTTTAAACTCCAGAGCTTGCACTATCAACCTTCACCCGAGGTTCACCTGCTCATCTACAACTTTAGTCCAGCAACACCAAGTGTGACTAAAGTCTGTTTAAACATCTCTTCAAAGCTTTGTACAGATGCCAATTTCTTCTCCAGTTGCCTGCCTGATCACCTACCACATGTAAGAACTACAACAATGTTTAGCATTTAGATTACACTCAAAGCGATTTCACAGGTGTTATCTGGTCCACAATCCTTAACAGCAGACCTGTATAGTAAGTTCACTATTATTAACCTCATATTGCAGACACAGGGGGAGGGAAGATCTGATCCAGCCATTTCTTGATTTGTAACTCAGCCTCTTAGCCATTAGCATTTTACCAGCTCACCTCTAAGCAACCAGGCAGGAAAGCAAACAGGAACAGAACTGTGGATTCAGGTAGAAAGCCATGTTGGTCTGAAGCCGCAGAACAAAGTTTGAGTCCAGTGGCACCTTTAAGACCAACAAAGGTTTTTTTCAAGGTATAAGCTTTTATGCTAACTCCATCCTCGCTATTCTAGTCTGACTCTACTCCAGCTGACCTGAAACCCCCCACAAAACTTCCACTGCTCTCTCCAAGCATGCACATGCCAAATTCACAATCCCTGGCCAATCAAGTTCTCTGTTCATCCTTATCCCACCGTGCCACCAAACTGTGGCAGAACATGCCTGCTCAGGTTTGCAGGCCCTATTCTGCCTTGCCCTCCTAGGTTTCTCCCAACACCTAGAGAGGCTTTTCTTTCAGTCTCAGGCAGCTCACTGCCACCATCTAATCTTTGCAAGGGACTGTAAGGGACTGCCTGCTAGGAGGGGACAGGGCTCCCAGCTTCCCTTCCCTGTTTTGTGGCCTTGCCTCTGTGTCTTCTGCTGCCCAGCATCTGGTCACCACGGGGGCAATTTATTGCTTTGTGCACCCCTGGAGGAATGGCCACTTGCCAACTGCCTGTCTCCCCCCCCCCTCCTTTTAGAATAGTGTGTCCAAGATAGTGGAGGTCTATGTGGTACAGAGAACCACTCCCAGCATCAAAAGTTATAAAGAATTTATTAAAAAGAAAATGTTCATAAGCACACTTTTAGCACAGCACCAGATCTGAGCAAGGGATACAAAAGCAATAGGTAAAAACACAAATCCTCTGTCCCTCTCACTACACATGCCCTATCAGATATTAAAATAGGACAGGCTCTTTAGCTTAGGAGTTCTAGACCTCTACAGAGTCCCCATTATTTGAAGCTTTCTGTAGCTCTCTAGGCCAGCACATGCTCAAAATGGCTGCCTTCCCATGGCCTCAGCACTCAAGGAAAAGAGAGCTCCTTCCTGTTGCAAGGAGTTTTTATCATATCTGTTTCTCCACTCACTGACCAGGTCATGCCAAGTAAAAGAGGCGTTTTCTGGAGATCTCCAGGAATCTAGCTATTTATCCCTCCAAAACTCTGTTCCATGATAGGAGAAGAGGGAAATCTTGATGCACCCGTTATCTGTCCTGCTAGATCTATTAGCATTTGTATGAGGGTGAGCTGCGGTACATATGGGAAGCAACTGAACTGACCCCCCCCCCCCCGGTCTTTGCCCAGAAGCAGGTGAAACCCTGCATCGATTCCATGCCAAATAAGTGTATATGCACACAAAAGCTTATACTTTGAATAAAACTTTGTTGGTCTTAAAGGTGCCACTGGACTCAAACCTTGTTCCAGAACAGAACTGGTTTTCATTCTTTCAGGTTATTGATTTGACTGTTGTAAAATATGTGAAGACAGGCAAACTACTAAAGATTTCTTGTTAATTTGGCTGATTAATTGACAAGGCTGGTGCTGCTTAACTCATGAACACATGATGCTGCCTTATTATACCATCCGTCAGTATTGTCTACTCTGACTGGCAGTAGCTCTCTAGGGTCTCAGCTAGAAGTCTTTCATATCATCAACTACCTGATCCTTTTCACTGAAGATGCAGGGAGCTGAACTTGGGACCTTCTGCATGCTCCATCACTGAGCCATCTTTAAAGTCCCATAATTATCAAAGCGGTTTCTGGAGCAGCAACAAGGTACAACGAAAGATAAAAAGGAAACAGAGGAAGTTGGTGAAGAAGAAGAAGCCAAGAGAACTCAGCGAGCCGTATCTCAGGAGAAGATTCTAAATCAGAAAAATGGGCGGTTGCCCCCAAACTTCTTACAGTCAGATGGACTTATGATAAAAACAAAGCTAGAAGGGGGGGAAAATCTAAATAGCATCATTGTATAGCATTGAAAGTCTGATTTGTACTAAACTGCATTCACTTGAGCTAAACTTACATTTACTAGTTTGATATAGAAATATTAAGGAGAGATCTTTATTCCTGCAATCTTTAGTATGGAGGAAACTTCAGTTTAAGCTACTTATGATGTAATGATACATGATCCTTGTATAGCTATTGTTTTAGTCTAGTGTGTAGTGTTTAGTGTTTTTTGTAGTCTGTAGTGAAAAGCAATAAAAATCCGTAAAGGGGGTAAAGTCCCATAATTATAAACCCTCTTGAATATCTGATTCGTATCCCAAGATATTTGAATTCATACCATGTGCCATTAGTGGTGTGTAACATATTCTTTCAGAAGGATCACCTCTATTGTAAATGCTTTCATACACAGGTGGGCAAGGCATTTCTTTTTCAAAGAAGATTTGTTTTTTCCTCTGTCTTTAAGTGAAGATTTTCAAAAGGCCATTTTCAAAACCATTTGGAAATTCAGCTCACGTCTAACATTAAGGACTGGTTTTTAAATCCTGTTGTGAGCAGAATGAACAGGAAATCCCATCCCACAACCTTTTCTTTGCAAAGATCACCTACATCTTTCATTCAGCTTCTTGTGGTTAAAAAGCTGCTCTAAGTTTGAAGCAGTCTTTTCTACATGAGAACAAATGATTGGAGGTGGAAGGAATTCTAGGAAAGCTCAACTCATCAGCAAATTATGTAATGCCTAAGTCCTAAAGAATAAATGTTAGAGCTGTTATGCAAGGCCTCCACAATGACACAAACAGGGGGCGTGGTGGAAAAAAAGTTCCTAGACTATATCATTCTAGATCATTCCTCTATGGCAGGGGTCCCCAATGTGGTACCCGCCAACACCTTTTCTGGTGCCTGCCAAGTGTTTTTAGGAAGTGGATGGGGTCAGGTAGGGCTTTTGCCCAGCAAGGCTTCTGATTGGCTGTGCAGGTTTTTTTAAAATGTTGCTTTGGCAGCAGCTGCCACCATAGCACATGGATATACACTGTGCTACTGAAGTAAAGCTGTGGCAATCATTATGTGACTGGCTCTGCCTCCTGTGGCAGCCATTTTGTTGCTGTGTCCACCATGCTGTGTAAGAATTCCAGCTGTGTCTGCAGACTCAAAAAGGTTAGGGAACCTTTTAACCATAAAAACAACAAGATATCCAAGAGAAGGATTCCTGCCTAGTCTTCTGTCTTACATAGTAATTTTATGCATGTACTGATTTTGTGGCATGCACAAGAGGTTTCCAGAGAAAAATGAAATATAAAAGCCAAATACATAAACAATACCAAAAAAAAAAGAAATACATGTGATTGATTACTACATACTGGAAGATTTTAATGGGGAGAGAATATCCCAAATATATATTTCCCAAACTGCATCTGGATGGTGTACAGAATTCAGCATAACTTACAGAATGCTATTAGGTAAAAATTAAATCAGGCATCATTCTATTTAATGACCCAAGAACTCTGCAAATTTGTTTTCCTGCTTAGCTTGTGAGTGACCAGTCTAATAATCCGATGACACTTCGGGAAAATGAATGTTCAAGGAAGCCACATCTTCACATTAAGAATGAAACCCCCCCCCCCCCACAAGTAAACATGTCAGAAATTCTTCATGGGTTTAAAAAAAGGAATGGAACATTGCTTACCTGTTATATGTATGTGATACTCCTCCTTAAAGATCTTTTTGAAAAATGGCAATCTAAACTGAAAATGTGCAGCTGGCAAGCCAGGAAGATTTACATCAACATCACCCATAAAATGTGGAAACTCCCAATCCTGGAAGAAGAACATAAAAGAAAACCTTATAGATGTCTTTAAATATGTAGATCCCACTTCTCCTTTACTGGAAGCCATTGAAAAATACCCAAGAATGTCCATTCACACTCTGTCATTGCTGGTTGAGGGGTGATTTTCTGAAAGTGACTATGAGAAAGCTCCTGTGAAAACCTCTGTGAGGACATGACAGTAGCTCCATAGTCTTCATGATGGGAAGGGGAAGTACCAGAAACGAAAACAGGAAACCTGCCTCTTTATCTTGGCATTCTAAAGGCCCTTGGCAACCAGCAAGAAGAGGGCAGTGAGAGGAAAACGTAAGGCATGACATCCAACTGGAGCCAGACCAAGCTCCTGACCTTGCTTCCCCCTTCCCCAGAGCCCTCAGACCTTTCAGCATTACCAGGGAAGAGGCTTCCTAAGATTCCTCAGACTCTGATCATTAGAACCAGAAGGCAAAGCTTCCCACACCCTTCAGCCTCCTCACTGTTTTGGAAGGAGCTTAGACTCAAGAGCAGGTCTGTCTGCTTACATCTTTTCCACTGAATGGCCAACAATGAAGCTACTATAAACAATGCTGCAGTGTTCATTCTGTCTGTTTTTACAAAGAAATGTGTTACATAATTAGACTAGATGCTCTCTTACTGGTGCAGTTGCACTATTTCTGCAGCTATTTCCATGCTGGTCACAGTATGCCTAAATATTTCGACCCCAGAACTGCATCGTGTCTGTATGTAGACTATAGTGGTTAGATGATCTCTGGCTGGCATGGAATCAAGTGCAAGAGTTGTACAACTGACCAGCAAGAAAGCTGCATGGCTCAGATGCCAATACCAAACCATGGTTTTGAGCTCTGGCTGCAGTCACACACACTACATAATCCACTTTCAATCCACTTTCCAACTGGATTTTGCCAGTTCACACAGTAAAAATCCATTTGGAAAGTGCACTGAAAATGGATTGAAAGTGGATTATTTAGCATGAGTGACCGCAGCCTATCTCTCTCCTCCCCTTTCACACTCGGAGATATACTTAACAGCTTCCACTTGAGTGCAAAGTACTGTTGGCCATTGTATTGGAAGTGTATCATTGCATCAATCTGTACTTTCCCTCCAGGAGCAAACCATACTTCATATATGGTTTGTTGGGTCAGATGCAATGGCAAATTATGGTTTGCAAAACAAGAGGAATAATGCACTGAAGGCAACAGGCTTAGAAGGATGTAACTCTGCTTAGGATTGTACTGAAATTGACTGTGTGCATGCTGAGCAGTCATTACAGTGCTTACTTCACTCAGCCATGGCTGGGTGTTTTGTGCCTGAACCACAACAGTATCTGAATCGGGCCTAAGATGTCTTTGATCTCTCTTCCACCTTGTCAGCTCTGCAATCTAGTTTGGAACTCTGACTAGAGATAGGTAGAGGAGCACAGTCACACAGTGTATACTCATCGAGGGTGCAATAATATCCTTGTAAGATATATGTTTTTTTTTAAAAAAATCACCCAGCATGCACTATTAACATAACTAGCCCAAATACGAGAATATCACCTTCTTTAGCCACTGACCCAATAACACCTGTGAGTACATCTCAAATTACTAATACACAAACCTTTAGCAGCAGTTGATGGTGTAAAATTTACATTGGCACAGGAAGGAAGGAAGGAAGGAAGGAAGGAAGGAAAGGAAGGAAGGGAAGGAAGGGAAGGAAGGAAGGAAGGAAGGAAGGAAGGAAGGAAGGAAGGAAGGAAGGAAGGAAGGAAAGAAAGAAAGAAAGAAAGAAAGAAAGAAAGAAAGAAAGAAAGAAAGAAAGAAAGAAAGAAAGAAAGAAAGAAAGAAAGAAAGAAATTGGGCTCCTGCTGAGCTTCATTACAAAGTATAATCAGAAATTGATTTTTTTCATTTCCGGTAATCGCCCTTGCTGCCCTAATTAAACTGTCAGATCATGGACAGATAATTTAGTAAGTAAGCACCTGAGCTAATGCCCAGGCAGAGATGCTGCTGAAAGTAACAGTGCTTCATTGTGTGTATATCTACCTACCTACCTACGTACAAACAGAATGAAGTGGTGCTTAGAGTTTTTCTATGGTTTTCCCATGTTTGTCTATGCACAGATATATTTGGAGACACTGGCAAAAAGCAATGGGAAGTGGGGTTGATTCGCAACAGAGTAGCAAAGGATGGAAAATGCTACTTTTCTTGCTATTGTCCTCCCCTCATCTGAAACCTGTTTCTTCTAGTAGACAAGGGTCCATGTGGGTGGTGAGTTACATAGACTGCATGAGGATAGTTTCAGGTGGGTAGTTCATTAGAAGAGCAAGATTCCTGTCCAGTAGCACCTTAATGACCAACAATATTTCTAGGGTGTAAGCTTTTGAGAGTCAAAACTCCCTTCATCGGATACACTGCATGTGCTGTCAAAATAGTGTGTACTAGGGCTGCCATCCTCCAGGTGGGGCCTGGAGCTCTCCCTCTATTACAATTGATGTCCCGGCAATAAAAAATCAATTTTCCTGAAGAAAATGGCTGCTTTGGAGCATGGCCTCTATGGCATTACACCCCACGGAAATCCCTCCCTTCCCTTCCCCAAACCCCACCCTCCCCAGGCTCCCTTCCCCCAAATCTCCAGGTATTTCTCCACTCAGAGTGGGCAACCCTAGCATGTAGTGATAGTCTTAAGTGAATCCACATGATTTTTACAGCCCTCTCCAAGACTGTTTATTTAACTTTAAAATTGTGATTAAAAGAGGAAGAGAAGCACAAGTTAGCCACAACCAACATTTAAATGCCAGAATATGAACAAAAATAAGCAGAATATCTCAAGTATATCAGATATGTATTAATCTAAAATTAATCCTCATCCATGCAGCAACATATTACACAGATAGAAGTGTTCACAATTAACAGTTAAGGATTTAGAAATGTAGCCTTTCTAACAATAAGAACACAGCTCACACAATATTCATATTACCAAGATTAGAATATTCTCTACCAAAGCACCAGTGTCAGAAATTGTCCCTGTTATTACTCTAAAGTACACTAACATTGTAAAATGATAACTCTTATGTTAAACTCAAATGAGGTACAAGTTTTAGATCTTATATGCATTGCTTTATAGTTGACATATTGCTCCTTATACCTTTCAGATTTTACGCTATGGTACCTACCCAAACAGCAAAGGTTAATCACAGTGTGTGACTGTCATGTTTTCCTTCATAATTCAGCAAGTAATCCTGTAGATTTTTGTGGAGCTGCATGACCATTCTCTGTGTCAGAGACCATGCTGTGCAATGCCTGGTTAGAAACTGGACACCAAATGCACAAACTCACTTGTATATAAGCCACAGTGATGACAAAAATAAATGCACCCCATTGCACTACTAGCTCACATTTGTCTCTTTTGAAGAACGGATAGGGAGTACTTGTTGGAATTCACCCACAATAAAGGTCTCCTGTTGATGCATTCTGATTTTACCTTTTAGCTAAAAGACATCATGGAAGGCAACAGATTTCCTCTAAGACTTAAAAGGCTTACATGGATTTATTTATTTATTTCTTCACATTTCCATACAACTAATAAGACCCCACTCAAACACGGAGGGAATTTTCACAAGTATCACAGAGATGACTTTAAAACTCTAGGTAAAGTTGGTGACTATACCAATTTAACAAGGTATGTTAAATAAATGATAACTCCAGTGATGACAGAAACATATACACTCCTCCACCAAGTCATCCTGCAGAGGGTTGTAAATGAGTTTTTCCTGCGAGGGGGCTCTTAAACCATGATCATACCCAGCTGCATTTGTAGGGAAGACTCAGCAAGGGTTCATCAACCGGAGATGCTGCTACCTGCTGGTGATTCCATAAATCATTATGGGATGAAAAAACGGGACATTTGAATTTATCCTGTTATAAACAATACATAACAGGCAAATGCACGTAATGTAACTCTAACAAGTATTTATTTTTAAAATGAAAAGTAGCATCAAGAGGCTTTAGATCGAGTAGTGGAATGGCAAAGGAAGGAGTGCTTACCTCTGCCTACCAGCTGTTTTCCTTCTTTAAAAAACCATTCCCCACGCTACTTCTCCCTTAGTGAGGGTTCCAGACGCTCAGGTTCAAAGGTAAAAATGCACCCAGAACCTTGACAGAAGGGGAGTGGAGAACACACGTTCAGCAGAGAAAATGCCTGATAGGGAAAGGGTTAGCGATCCCCAGGCACACTCGTCCATTTAATACTACAGCCTCCAAGGGTTGCTTTTAATTAAAAAGGAATGCCAAGCCTTCATTACATTTACTTGCGTGCAACAAAGAAGTAGCCCTCTGGGGAGTTGTGAAGAAGAATCCTTCAAGCAAGTTAAAAAAAACCTAGACTTGCCTGCAATATGGGTATCTTGCCAACGCTAACAGGAATATTTTCTGTTAAGGGAGAGATGACAATAGACTTATGGAACAATCCTAAGCCGGTCTACTCAGAAGTACATCCTATGGTATTCAACAGGGCTCAGTCCCAGGACAGGGTGCTTAGGACCACAGCCTTAAACTTGCCTGTCAACACACATTTCTGTATTTGGCATCTGTACATTTTCCTGTTGTATGCTTTAACTCTGCTGGATGGTGCAGCACAGGGTTGTGTGCTTCCAGGTAACCTCAGAATTTGCTTGACTATTCAACACACCTCAAGGGAATAGTCTAGCAGATTATTGCTCTTGTGTATTTCTCCTATTTTGGTCTTTGAAATTCACTATGCAAAACTCAGTAGAAGAGAATTTGTTCCCAGAGACTCATTTTGGCTTTTCTGCTTTCAGCTTCTTAACCCAACTCAGCTGAGCACTTGCCAGGTAATACAGCTTACAGGCAGAAATAGTTCCAGTTAATTCTGGAATCAGATCAACTCACGAGATATATGGCGGTATTACTGCACACCTGGGAAATAACTCTGCCTTGTCATGTCCATTAGACTTTCCCATAAGTCACCAGCAACTACAATGTGCATTTTGGGTTGCTTTGGTATATTTGCAGAACAACAACAAAAAAAATCTAGCAGGACTAGGATGTGGGAAATCTTCAAGTGTAATATGACTAGCAGTTGCTAATTATCTTAAAAGGAAATGTAAAAAATCATTTCACAAAGTTCTGTAAGGATTAGTATACATTCCATGTATTCTGTCATGAAATAAGATACATACAACAAACTCCACTGCCCCATCTCAACAAGGGCCAACCTACACAAAGAAGAAAGCTTGAGCATTCAGAAAGTTTGTGTATATATAGGTCTGTGTTTATGCAGGCCTATATCTCACACTCTGGCCCAGCGCTCTGTTCCTGCTCCCACCCACTGAACAGTCACCATTCAAGTTCTGCTCTTTTCCATCAGATGGACCACAGCCCAAGAGCACAACATTCTGATAATCTCTCCAGGGTATGTAGAAAAAGGCTCATGAATTTTAGAATTAAAACCATTGGAGTGGGGGGAGGGGAAGAAACCTAAGACTAAAATGTGGCAATCACAAAGCCCTTCTCCCTTCTACCAGGTTAAATTGTCAAGAGTAATTATCACCCTCTATTTTTCTTCTGATCATCCTATACTTCTTCTTAATTACTGTTTCCATTACAAGACTCATAAACTGTGAGCCATCACACACTAAAAGAGAAGCCTAAGATTTGCTACCAGAATTACAACATGATTTTCCTACAGCTGTCAAAAATTCAGCCACATTTGGGGTGGGGGTGTGGCAGCTGACCATCCGGCTGGCTGCATCCCTTCCAGCTCCTGCTTTTCCTGTGAGAAATTAGAGCTCTGCTTACCGAAAACACAGCCTTGACTGGAATATCAATGCCAGGTATGGAAAGAACTAGGACAAGGAAAGGTGCCAAAAACCCTCCTTACAGACCTCCTAAAAAGAGCAATATTGATAGCGGACTCTCGAATGACTCAGTCTTGGAGGCTTTTCTGATACAGGAAATGGCAATGGGTGGGAGTATCCCTAACCAAAGCAAACAAACTGGGAAATTGCATGTCCTAACATGCAATAGCAATGTGAGCCAGTTTGGTGTAGTGGTTAAGTGCGTGGACTGTAATCTGGGAGAACCGGGTTTAATTCCCCACTCCTGCTGGATGACCTTGAGCAAGCCATAGCTCTGTACCAGCTGTTCTCTCAAGGACAGTTGTCTCAGAGCTCTCTGAGCCCCACGTACCTCACAGGGTGTCTGTTGTGGGGAGGGGAAGGGAAAGGACTTTGTAAGCCACTCTGAGACTCCAAATGAATGAAGGGTGGGATATAAATCCAATCTCTTCTCTTCTTCTTCTAACAGAGATAAGGAATGAAATTAAAACTGATATGAAGCTATTGAGTGGAGAGGTTGGGCAATTAAAGAAGGAATTTGGATTGCTTAAACAGACACTGGAGCCAATAAATAAGAAATCAGACAAGCTTACCGCAGCTTTGAAAATGACAGAGAGAAAAGCTGAATCAGCACAGCATTTGGCAAAAAAGGCTGCAGAAGATGTCAAAGAACTTACGAATTTTGAAATATAGGCTAAGAATAAGATTATACTGCAGGAAACAAAACTGAGAGAAAAGAAAGCCAGAATACGTGGAGTATCAGTAAACTTTGGTGAAAAAGAAAATCTCGTTGCAGCTTTAAATAAGTGGCTGACCCAAATCCTTCTTGCAGCAGGAGAAGTGTCTCCTGAAGGGATCATCAGCTCTGCTTTTCGGTTAAATATCTCCAAAAACGCTCCTAATAATGCCTCACCAAACATTATTGTTGAGTTTAAACAGCTACAGGTGAGAAATAAACTTTTTGCAATTGCAAGAGACAAGCAAGGACTGAGTTTGGAGGATCTGTTCCCTGATATTCCAGCGGAGGTAATAAAAGCAAGAAGACGTCTCAGGGAAACAGCGAAAATCCTCAGAGATAAAGGAATTCTTTATAGATGGCTACCTTTGGGACATTTAGTTGTTTATATGGAAAATAAAATGTTTACAGTGTTTGATGAGATTACAGGGAAAAACTTAATAGAAGCAGTAACTAAATTAAGGAATGGAAGTGCCTGAAATGTGATATCATGTTTGGTAGCAGAGTGGTGGAAAGTAATTCATAAAGTAAGATAGAGTTAGTATATTAGTGTGTTAGAATATAGAGTAAGTTAGAGCCAATAGGTAGGATGTGGATAATAGGATTGGAATTGTCAAATGAACGGTATAGCAAGGAGGGGAAGGGTGTGCCCCCCCAAGACCTCCGATTAGAGGGAGGAGGGTACCCTTCTGTTGCAGAGATTTCTCTGCAACACCCAGTTTTTGGAGGCAACCCTGTTCAACTTTCTTTTTTAGGTTTGGAAGAAGATGTATTATAAGTATAAAATAAGTGTGTATGGAGGGAGTCCAGTTAAAGAAGAGAAGGAGTTTGAGATAAATTAATGAAGAATTTAATAATGTTTAGATCATGAATTAGAGGAAGTTGTACGGGTTAAGCGGGTAAAGAAAGGGAATATGATAACGAGGATGGAGATTATCTATATGCTTTTAATGTTTAATATGATTTCTTGTAAGAGTAGAACTTAATGAAAATGAAGTGGTAAGATATGTATAAAATATCTGGATATATGTACGCTTAATAAAAATATTAATAAAAAAAATACAGCCACATGCAAAGTTGGATGTGATGGCGATCTGGCTGCGACATCTGTCGCCCCATGGATCACCAGGGTTGATTCAGCTGATCTGGCTGGCTAGGCGGGTGTTCCCCACCTCCCTCACCACTCCATGTGAGTCCTTCCTGAAGCTGTGGGTTCAGTGGAAGAAGACAACCATCCCAATAGGAGGAGTGTTCTATTCTTCAATCATCCTATATGTAGATTGGATCAATAGCCTTAATAAAGTTGCCTTAGAGCTTTATGGCATAGGGAAAATGAGCGTAACTCTAATTCTCTGCTGCCATTTTGCATTATCTGTTGTGAACCTTCCATAGGCAAGTCCCCATGGGGAGAGTGGGAGTGATGGCCCCCATCCCTTGCCCCTGCATGATTGCCTGACTGTTTGCAGGGAGGACTGCATGGAGGAAGTGGCCATGTGAACTGTTCCTACCTGTGATCAGTGATGATCCAAAACCAGAATCCTTAATCATGGGAGTGGGCATACCTGTGGTCACTTCTGTACAGTTGCCCTGCAGACAACCAGGCAATCATGCTGAGGTAGGGGGCAGGACTGGTGCGCTTACTTCCATTCTCCCTCCCCACATGTTCAGGGTACCAGTCCATCATTGAATTAAACCAGGGAGGAGAAATAAGTGCTTGGCTGCTGGTGGTGAAGGTAATGAAGAGTATTTTCTTAATAAATTACCATGGGAAAGACTATTCTTATACATTTTAATTTACCCCAAAGCCACATCTTTTAACAGATTCAGTTACAGAAGCATTCTACACATTCTAAGAAACACTGTAACATACTTGTTAAGGAACTAGCTATAACAAAAAGTTTCCTAGAGGTTTCCAGCACATATATTAAAAAACAGTTACTACAGTTAAACAGTCAACTTATACAGAACAACTAGAACCAATAGAGAACCAACCCAAACACTCAGATGTTTATATATAACCATTACAATACTTTAGGAGACTGCCAACTCTTACGGAGTGTAGTGCTATTTAATCAGTAATGCCCTACTTTATCGATTGGTAAACCATATTAAGCTTAGCTAGCAGATATCATTATTATGATAGATGCCTATATTGCTGTTAGACCAGTGAAAACATAGAGCATTTATGTATGTAGGGGCTGGTCCATAGCTACAGGGGGTATTTGGGGGCAGTGGACCCCAGAAATACGTCATATCCCACTACTGAATTCCTAGCTGGAAATCTAGAAAATCAGAAGAACTAGTAGATCATGGCAATAGATAGTTATACCGTTATAGTACTATATATAGCAATTACTAGTTTCAAAAATAAAGCCCTCAAAAAGCCCTCCAATATCAAAATGGTGGCTGATTAGGGAAAGTGTGCATAGAACTGCTGTGTGGACACTCACTCCATTGCCACTGCATATGCTCTGTATTTGTGGCAGTTGTCACTGGGAACCAGAGAATCCTTGTTATGTTGTCACAGCTTTGCTTTCTTTTTAGTGTGCCAGTTAGACACTGAAGATTCAAGATGGATACAAAAAGCCAGATTTGATATATTTATCCACTCCTGGAAATTATGCATAGCTTTCCTGCTGGGTGCATCTATGGACATCCATAGACTAGCAGTGTTATACCCCATAATGTCTAAACCAAAGGCAAACCGAACAAGCAGTATGGAAACTAAGAGCCAAGATGGCTTCTGTTTGGCCAATGCAATATAAATAAAAAAGCTTTCTATACGCAATGTAAGCTTACTTCTACATTGCTGCGACAGAAGCTCTCTCAGAAAATGGACATAAAGAACAACTTTTCAATTTATTGTGCATCACTTAGTCAAAGTTTTGTCATGAGAGCCATAAGGACTCAGCCATCTCCCACTATTAATGCAGGGTCTGCCAGTTTTATTGTTTTTAGCACTAACATGAAGCTTTGTAAAACTAGCAGGCTGCCTAGATTATTATACTGTACCTTCTACACAGGTATAACATTGCTCATTCATAGCAATTCAAGGAAATGAAATAGGCTCCTATTACTGAAAGTGCAGGATCAGATTTTCCAAATAAAAACAAACAGATCACTCTCCTCCCTCTTTTATTTCCAAGGGAAATTTGCAGGCATAGTTAGTATGTACTCTGCACACATAAATCAACCCCCTTAACCAATGAATGGAATCATAAAAACCAAATGCAGAGCTTCAAATGGGAGTTTAAAATCCAAAAGGAGGAGAAGAATAAATCTGTTCTACATTATTTCTTCTGACCCCGATGCAGAAGCTTCCGTACTGCGTGCAAGAGCAAAGAAATGCAATTTCAGCCTTTTTATACCAGAGCAATATATCTGCCTCTGCCAAGTCCGTGCTGAAAACATGAATTTCATCCTAAAAGGCTTTCACTGTTTAGAAATCACTTGGGAAGGCTTGTCAAAAGCACAGACAAACCAAAACTAATTGCACGAATGCAACCTGGTTTTGACAAACAAAAGTATTTGGTTTGAATATCAAAAGGCTCTTGTCAAAATCCTCCTGTCAAAGGAGGAAAAAACACCAGGATTTAACAGCTTCTTTTGGAGATCTGAAAGGCAGAACTGGAGTTAGGTTGGGAGTCTTGAATGAATTAGGCCTCCGCCAATCAGATGAAAACCTATTTATAGCACCCACTGGTTCTCAAAAGCAACGGCTGCGGTATAATTTTAGAAAATGACTGAGAGTAATGATGGGCAAACCTTCAAAGGGTTCAGTAATTTGCTTTAGATAAGGATCCAGTTAAAAAGCCTTTCTGAAGCATATCAATGCCCTGGTGTGACCCTTCCCTTCTCATCTGCTAGCTCATCTTTGGGATACCTATCCTTACTTGCCCACTACTATAGTCCCTCATTAAGAAAATGCTTATGAGAAATCTCATTGACAGTCCCATATTTTAACAGCTTATCCCATCTCTCTCTCTCTCTCTCTCTCTCTCAGCAGTTGGCTTCCTCTAAGAAAAGGATAACTATTTCTACTTAAAATAGATCAATGCCACTTTTCCCCACCAGGAAATAGGTTCCAGGATCAGGAGGAGTCTCTGTAAATTAGGGATGTGAATTTGGCAAAGTTAGCAAAATTTAAAAAAAAATGTCCATAAAAGTAATAAAGGGCACTGTTGTAGAGTATCATCACTGCTGTTAGCACCGTAACAGCTTGAATTGTGGCACTGGCCCTCAAGCTTTGGAAAAACTGTACTTACCACCACTGACACTGTAGAACCAGTCTTTATAAAGTATGGTCCATCTGAGCCAATGTCACCAAATGGCTAAAGTTGTTGACTGGAGCTTGTGACCACAAAGCCCAAAGCTGTCTGATGTCTCAAACCTAGGGTTGCCAGCCTTCAGGTGGTAGCATGAGATCTCCTGGGATCTCCTGATCTCCAGGCAACAGATATCAATTCACCTGAAGAAAATTGCCACTTTGGAAGGTGGACTCTATGACATTATACTCCATTGAAGTCTCTCCCCTCCCCAAATCCCACCCTCCTTAGGCTCCACCCTCAAAATCTCCAGGTATTTCCCAACCCAGAGCTGGCAACCCTACAAATCACCCGCTCCTTGAAGGGAGATGGACATCTCTTAGAATCCCAGGTTCTCTTGCCTCCCCATGCCTTTCTGCACAATAGTAAGTCATGCTTTGACTTCTGCACAGCAGAAAACTGGGATGTCAGTCTCATTTCATAGCTGTGTAAGCAGTGTGCCTTTGTACCTGAAGAAGACATTTCCTATTCCCTACACAAGCAAGCTCATTTTAAGGGTTATATGTATGGGGTGGGATTGAGGAACAAGGGAGAAACATCCTGAGCTGAAGCCTCAGGAGACCTAAGGTTTAGGATGAGAAAAAAGTTCTGAAAGAGGGATGATCCATGCCTTTACATGTCTTCTTCCGACCTAGACAAATCATCATTCAACGCATGTAGGTAGTGTAAAAAGAGGTGTGTTGAAGGAGCAGAAAAAAATGGCTAGCACTGCAGCAATCTGTTTTTCTAGTCAGACAATTTAAGCCTTTCAAGGATTCCTTTCTATTAGGGTAGCATCTCATTCAATACCGATGGGGCAGCAATACCTTCTAGTGTGCAGTACATTACCCCACATGATGGCTTTCGTTCCACAGTTGCTATTTATTTATTTAATATGTTTTTATTCTGTTCTTTTTCCAAGGAACTCATGGCAGCAGACATGGTTATTTCCCCTCCTCCACTGTAACTTCTCAACAACCCTGTGAAGTTGGTTAAGACTGAGAGAAAGTGACTCAGTGAATTTCAGAGCAGAGTGTGGATTTGAACCTGTGTTTCTAAGGTCCTAGCCCAGCACTATTACTTCTACCCCACACTGGTCATTAGTTGGTTTGTGAGTCCAGTCTGATTGGGCTGCAATACGGGAATAGATAATTTTAGTCCAATTTAGAGGGAGGAGGAAACCCGGTTAGGGGATTTAGCTATTAAGATGTCCCCTGTTTTGACCGTCTGAGAGCCACACCTGATAGCCTGTATGGTGAGACAGGCCTTGCAAGTGAATGAGGAAGTTACTCAGCTAGCCTGGGTCTCCTGCCTCAAGACTCCCAACAAGGAAAACTCCTCTTTCTCTACTTCCCATTTCTTCCTCAGGGTTGCACTACCATCAGCGAATCAATTCTAAGAGAGTCTGCACTCAGGCTCTACTCTCTTTTAGTCTCTTAGCATGGCTGTTGGGTCTTTCGCTCTTCTTTTCCTTTCCTAGTAATTATGGATCAAATGGGGCTTAACATGGTTCACAGAGATCAGACTGACAGCAATTAAGATGAAAAGAAGTTTAATAAGGAAATTAGAAACACATCCTGCATGGTAAACACAACAGTCTGGCATATACTTGTTTCCTAAAATGGTAGGAGAGAGGGAGGCTAACTTCTAAAGGGAATTCAGGAATCATGACCATTACCTATTCACTACTTGCAGACATAGGTAGGAAGGTAAATGGTGCTCTTCCTTTAAGTGGTGTCACAGCAGCTGTGTTCCTTTTTCTTTCCTGTGATGTGCTCCAGCAGTATGATGCAGCAATTCTGCAGTCTGAGGAAGAGGAGATGCCTTGGGACAGGGAAGGGTGAGCACTAATTTCAGCAGCTCTGTTCCCGAGGGAAAGAAGGGACATGGAAGCATGACCACTAGCTACGTTCACGCTCATCATGAGCAAACTTTGGTTTGTTACATGTGAATGCAATGCCCTCACTCTGCATTTGAAGGGCAGGTTTTATTTTGACAAGGTGTTCCCAGTGGTATATTCCATTCCATTTTTAGCTTCAAAAGGTTTAGCTCAACACCATGGCAGAGATTTCATAATTATCAGGAAGGTAGCTAGGGATATTGGGAAGGCAGATTGGGGACTTCAAAGGGTGGAATAGGGTAACCACTAAGTTCCCCTCCACACACACACTCCAAAGTTTCCATGAAGCATAATGACTTCACATGCAAGGGAGTTCCATTATTTTACAGTTTTAACCTTAAATGTAGAGAGCCAGTTTGGTGTAGTGGTTAAGTGCGCGGACTCTAATCTGGGAGAACCGGGTTTGATTCCCCACTCCTCCACTTGCACCTGGCTGGATGACCTTGGGCAAGCCATAGCTCTGTACCAGCTGTTCCCTCAAGGACAGCTTGGGAAAAAGCTCTCTTAGCCCCACCTACCTCACAGGGTGTCTGTTGTGGGGAGGGGAAGGGAAAAGGAGTTTGTAAGCCGCTCTGAGACTCCCTTGGGGAGTGGAGGGCGGGGTATAAATCCAATCTCTTCTTCTTCTTCTTCTTCTAGTCCAGTTCTATGCAGAGATACTACAGTCTAAAGCCATTGAAATCAATGGTGCATAACACTCGAAAAGGAGACTGGTAAAAAAACAACCAGAATTTATGTCTGAATAGTTCTTGTAGGTTGTTGAAATTTGTTTTACCTTTGAAAGTTGTATTGGCATGGCATAGTATTCTGGGCACAAAGGCCTATTCTCAGTGCTCTCAGGTAGGCATCACTGAGGCAGCCTACACTGCTTCAGTTTTCTAAGAATGGTTTGGGACCAGTCACTTAGATGCGGGAAGACCCCCCAAAAAGAACAGGGTTATATCATTGGATATTCATTAAAACTATGAATAGGAATAAACCATCTATGGCAATTAAGAGCAAGATTTGAGCACAGTAACACCTTAGAAACCAACAAGATTTTCAGTGTATAAGCCTTTGAGAGTCAAAACTCCTTTTGCCAACTCTAAAAGCTTATATCCCCCAAATCTTGTTGGTATCTAAGGTGCTACTGCACTCAGTCTAGCTCATCTACTGTAGACCAACACAGCTACCCTCCTGAAGCTATAGCTACACTAATGAAGGCATTGTCAAGCTGATTCTGCATTGGCTTTTCCCTCCACCCACATTGGAACAGAATTTCCCCTC
This sequence comes from Lepidodactylus listeri, assembly GCA_029233225.1. Taxonomy (NCBI): domain Eukaryota; kingdom Metazoa; phylum Chordata; class Lepidosauria; order Squamata; family Gekkonidae; genus Lepidodactylus; species Lepidodactylus listeri. The sequence continues at coordinate 72,083,450 of JARCFY010000008.1, forward strand.
TGCATTGCACCGCTTTCACTTCCTTTGATCATCAGATTTTATGGTAGCTTCCACACACCATGATGCTTTCACTTCCTTTGATCATCGGATTTTATGGTACCTTCTGCATTGATTTATAGTCATTTTATGGCCGCTCAGGGGTGACTTTGCTGTCAGTAGGCATGTTATTTGAATGTGGTTTTGAGCAGCACTTTTTCCTCCCAGTTGAGAAAATGTGGAGTGAATGCTAGATGCAGAATTGGGCTCAGTTAAGAACCTATCGCTTCAAGAAAAATGTTGTGTGTGGGGGTTAATTTATCAGAAACAGCTTCAAGATGAGTTTGACTGTACTACAGAGACATCTTGGCAGACTGTCCATGCCGAACTTACTGTGAGCATCAACAGGATGCTCAATACCAACTCTTAATAGCTAGTTTAGTCCTTTCATAAACTGGTTGGTTACCATTCCAGTAAGCTCTGTCTGGTTTGACACACATTATTAGCATCTGACTGTTTCATTCCCCCTACAAATGTGTTTATGAGTAGGCATTTGTATGTGCAGGAGCCCAAGCAGCCCTGACTAGCTGGTCTCATTGGAGTATGGAAGCTAAGAGGAGGCAGCCATGTTAGTACTTGGATGGGAGACTCGGATAGCTACGCAGAGGATTGCAATGGTAAACCATCCCTGCTCAACTCTTGCCTTGAAAACCCCAAGGTTGCCATGAGTTGGTTGCAACTTGATGGAACACAATTGTTATTACCATCTGTGTGTGCAGGCTGTACCAAAACCAAGTCATGTAAAATGGGTACTCTAGTTGCAGAAACAATTTATGGGCAGGGATGGATAATCCTCATCAATTGTCTGAATAAATGATAAATCAATTGTCTCATCAAAGGAGCAATTCACTAAGTCAGAATAATGAATGAGCCCTTGCATCGTTGTGTTCCTAGTGGAGATGCTGTACCAAATGACACGATTACTCAATATGAAGAATTTATAAAAAGCTTATTGCTGTGTGATTTATATATTTTACACAATTTATTTTGACATCCATTTACTTTTTCATTCATTGACAGAAAGGTAGGAGGTGTAACCTTTCTCTCGGAGGATCAAATTTTGATACTGAAGCTGCTGCGTTTACTCCATTCAAGTCATCAAAGGATCTGAGAACAAAGCTCAGACATCTATATCTATGGCTGCTTTTATACAGACAATTAAACATGACTTGTTTATAAAGATGGGTATGTTCCCTCTGCAGTTCACCCTGAAACTGAATTTATATAAATCAAGCTATTGATTGATAATTTGGATGAAAGTCTGGGAAATCCATATTCAGATCTTTTTAGTGTTCTTTAGAAAGGAATAGTAGCTGTGCAAGGTCCCAGTTTGGATCAAAGGAGTATGGGGGGGGGGAGAAGAGATTTATTTCCTCCACCTCTGCATGCTTCAGCCAACTGAAACTTACCACCCCCAGACCATTAGCCTTGGAAGCCAATAAGATGGGCATCAGATTAATGAATGCCTATCTTTCATCCATCCAAAGGTAGTAAAAGGCTTAGGGAGCAATTTGGACTCACAAATTCATGTTCCCTCATTATCAAATCAGGGCCCCACATGACTATTTCTATTTAAAAACACAAGGACACTGGGAAGCTCTAATCTTGGATCTGCCCATATCTCAGCTAGATTGTCCTCAAATCCTGATCCTTGGGGGGGGGGTGCTTTTGGAAAGAGGATCCTTTCTATCTTAATGGCCACCCTTGCCTCAGGATTGGGTCTGTTTAGTGTGAAAAGATTTAATTATATCAGAGCCCAAACAATTGCCCAAAGGCATTCTGCCAAAAAGAAGCCATCATGCTGACTGGTGGCTTTGTGAGGATGAGACTACTCTTGCTCTTGTTGCTCTCCTCATGGCATTCCACAGCCTTCTCATTCTGCCATACAATTCATTGCTGGAAGGAACATACAACAAGAATGCTCTAATTGCAGAGAAAGGCAGGGAACAGCAGAAGCACAAGGCTCAGTTTCCTGAACAGGAGCAGTAGGAAGACGCAAGTAAAGCAATATTATTTTAACGTAACGCACTCAGAGGAGAGTCATTTTTTAAAAAAGCAACAAGGACGCAGTTCTACTCCCACCAAAGATCCTATTAAAACTCATCCTGCTTATAGCTACTTTAATCAATGATCAGAATGAAGTTTAATTGCCCTGATCTGGACAGCCCAGGAAAGCCTGATCTCGTTAGATCTTGGAAGCTAAGCAGGGCTGACCCTGGCAAGTAATTGGAAGGAGACCTCCAAGGAATAGGCAGGATTGGGGCCAGTGTTTCCTCTAAGCTGAGTTAGTGTGAGCTAGCTCACAGTTTTTTAGCCTCTGGCTCACATATTTTTGTCTTCGCTCAGAGAGGATGGCTCCAGAGCAAACTAATTTATGCAGTAGCCAAACTGCTCACTTACAACTTTAATGCCAGTAGCTCACAAAGTAGAATTTTTGCTCACAAGCTTAGAAGAAGCATTGCTTGGGACACAGAGGAAGGCAATCAAGCCACCTCTCTGAATAGTCCAAACTTCACTAGGGGTCACCAAAAGTCACCATGACTTCCAGGCATGCAAGTGCACGTGCACGCGCGTGCGCGCACACACAGACACGAATTAAGTCTAGTTTTGTGGAACAGACATATTAGCTAGTCTTTGCACATCCTTTTTTACTTAATTAGTCTTCAGTAGAGGAGAGCAGAAAAATGTTCATTCTCCAATGCAAGGGACATTTCTTGATGTTATCACTTTAATTTTTACAATTGATTACTTATTTTTCTATTTGACATCAGTTAAGGCCAAAGAGTTCAAGCCAACACGAGAGGTAGAAATCTGCTCAGACATATTGGATTTCAGTTGCCTAATGAGAAAAGTATTTTTACTATTGTTTGCACAGACAACAATAGCACTAACAAAGGACAGGTTCAGCATTCGATAGTAATTTGCGACAGTGCTTTGATATATAACATTGGGAATATTCCCATTGTTATTACAGATCGCAACATTTGGATTTGGCCCAGCACAAACTTAGGATCAAATCACAGTTTCAGACCCCAAGAGGCTGGAATAATTAGTTATAAGTATAAGCACTGGGATTGGGGGGGGGGGGGGGGAGAATATCTTGACAGACATATAGCCTGTGAAGAAATGCATTTTCTCCTGGAAGGCTGACAAGGAGCAAAGCCTCAATTTTGCATGTTAACATTTTTTCCCTCTAGGCTGAGTAGGAAGTCAGTTTGCTCCCACCTCAGCCCACCTTCATACAAATGTTAATAGGTCTAGACAATGGGATGGCCAAGGTTTCCCCTTCTCCCCCCCCCCCCCCATTCTCCAGGCAAGGAACAAAGTGGAGGAATTTAGGCTAGAACAGCTCCAGAGGTAACATCCAGGAAGGGGCTGGAGGAAACACTCCTCTGACCTGGCCTGACTGGGTCAAGTGGGAGGGGAAAACAGATGATAAAAACTTGCTTCAGGAAGGAGGTCTCTTTCTTTGAGATGCTGCGTCCAGGGGGACTCTGAGTGGAGGTCTGCAAGCAGGCAGCCATTGACCATGTGCTTGCCTGGGAGAGTTGGAGAAAGGTTTTAGGTAATGGAATGCTGTAGAGATCTAGGATATCTAAGCTAAAGAGCTTGTCCTGTATTTTAACTACTGATGAGGCATGTATAGAGAAAAGGACAGAGGATTTGCATTTTTACCAATTTCCTTTAGATTCCTTGCTCAATCTGGTGTTGTGCTTAAAGTATGCTTGTAAACATTTTCTTTTTAATAAATACTTTATAACTTTTGATGCTGGTAGTGGTTCTCTGTACCACACTGATGTCCACCATCTCAGATGCGCTGTTCTAAAAGGGGTACCAGGGAGGAAGGAAGGAAGGCAGTTGGCAAGTGGCTGTTCCCCCAAGGTCACACAAAGCAGTAAACTGAATGAGCAGGCACATTCTGCTACATAGTCTATCAGGCTTACAAAGTTATGCAACCACAACAAGGTCTTGCAGCAGGAGGGATAGAATCTCGTGTCTGGACCCCTGCAGGTTGGAGACGAATCAGCCTACATTTTTTTAAAAAAGGCTTAGTGCCTGAAAAACAAATCAGCTACAACTAGCGTGGTCTAGTGGTTAGGCTGCTGGACTAGGATCTGGGAAACCCAGCTTCAAATCCCCACTCTGGCATGGAAGCTTGCCGGGTGACATTGGTCAGTCACACACACTCAGCCTAACCTACCCCACAGGATTGTTTTGAGAATACAGTGGAAGAGAGAAGAACAATGTAAACTGCTCTGAGTCTTTACTGGGGAGAAAGATGTGGTATAAAAGAAGTTTTGGAAAAAGTATATTAGAAATGAGTATATTAGGGCTCTGTACCTACAAATTCAAATCCATGGAGCTGGTACACACCTACAGATCCTTGCATGACTTGCAGTCTGCACAGGTGAAGAGCCACTTCTATCTGTATCAACTCCGGCACCAAATGAGGACTAGCCAACAGGGGTTGCTATGTGCTCTTTCTTCTCATTTTGTTCAGTCTGTGGGGGCTAATAAGAGGGTTTTTCCAGGGTTGCTGCCTTCCCTTAAAATGCTTTGACAGAGTAGGAAGGTTGCTTACTGCCCACAGAAAAATGTCCTGTTTCTTGAATACAGGCTTAATGGGACACCATTTACCTCCATGGCATTAAAAGTTTTAACTGCCTGTTTTCACACATTAAACCTATATTCAAGGGGGAGGGCATTTTTCTCCAGGACTGCTGGCTAGGCCTTCCAACATTTAGGAAAATCTGCAAGACTCTTCTGTTTAGAGATTTCTTCTGGTAAATTTCCATGAACTTGGAGGGTACAGGCTCTAGGTTTGTCTGGCCTGTTAAACTCTAGTCATGTATAAAAATAGTGGATATTAATTGGGAGGGGGGCTGTATGATTGTTGATAGTTTTAATCTAGATGCTTGATTGTCATTTTCTGTGAAGATTTTTACACAGACTTCCTTTAAGGTTCAGAAAAGGTGTTATATAAATTATCCTCATAAAAAGTATTCTTCCTATGATGTTCATGTGTCCATTGTGTACTTTTAGAGCACTGGAAGAAAATGTGATCATCCATTGCTGTCTGAAGCAATCTGACCTGTTCCGGCACCTCAGGATTTTACCACCACACTCAGCTGCACGTGTAGGCTGGCCCGTTGTACCACTGTCCATAAGGCAAAGGCCATTAAGCACACTTACTTAGCTAAGATTCATCCAGAGCCACACCAACCCCATTCTGCAATGTAATTATAATCCAAGCCAGTGAGCACATTTCTATAATAATATATGGGGAGACATTACAACATATTTTGTGACCTGCGGGATGTCAGAAACCTTGCTGCATAATAGCTTTATTTTTATTTAACTTGTGTAGATTTTTTTTTAAAAATACTAAATGCTTTTTTTTAAAAACCCCTCTAAAATTAAACTTTTGTTTTAATGCTCAATTCTAGAATCTCCAGGGCATAACCCCAATGGAACAGTCGCAGGAATTAAGCATTCCCAAGAAGGAAGGCAAGGATAATGTTCAACTGCTATGTAAATAAAATGAAGGGGGGGGGGAATCCCCACCCATATATGGAAGAGAGGAACAAAATTACCCATTAATGGCCACAATAAAGCATCATCATAACAGATGCTAATATACCTAATGTACTCATTATGCCAAGACACCTAGTGATTAAGTAAGCATATCCCTTTTGTTATGCAAAAACGGAAGCAGCTTTATGGTGGGTTGCAGGAGCATGAAGGCAATAAAAAGAAGGATGCCTTTCAACTCACAGCCCTCTCCAGTAGCCATCAAACTTTCTAGAGAAGCACAAACAACGGCCATTTAAGCAGCAATGCAGAAAGAAAGCAATTAGACTCACAACCTTATTCATATTTTATCCTGCTGTTTCTGTATACAATTAAGGTAACAGCAAACCATTTCCTTACTGTAACCTGATGCGACAGCTAACGTGTACCTGCATGCCCCAAAAGGAGGCTTCTTGTCAGCCGAGCCTGGAGAATCCTCACAATCCTATTTAAATAGTATGTTTAAAATTAAAGCTTGGATATAATTATTTTCAGACAATGTTTATTATTTATTGCATTTGTACCCTGCCTTTCTCCCCAAAGCAGTTTACACCATGCTTCTTGCCTCCGTTTTATCCCCACAACGATCCTGTGAGGTAGGTTGGCTGAGTGTGTGTGACTGGCCCAAGGTCACCTAGCAAGCTGCCGTGGCAGGGTGGGGATTTGAAGCTGGGTCTGACACACTAACCACCATAGGCGTCAACTATGGGGGGGCTCGAGCCACCTCCGAAATTTCCTGGAGGGGACTGAGGCCCCCCCCCGAAAATGGAGCGCCCGCCGCCACGCCTTCCCGGGCCCTTCCTAGGGCTGCTGCTGCCCTCTCCCCCCCCCACCTACCTGGCTGCCTCCATCCCTCCCTCCCTCTGTCCATCCAGGGGCCAGCTAAGCAAATGCCCAGCTGGCCCCTGGACGGATGGAGGGAGGGACGGAAGCAGGAGTGGCCAGCTGGGGGGGGAGAGGCAGTGGTGGCGGGGACATAGTCCTGGCATGCATGCGCACAAAAGCCCCTGCCCCCCCCCCCGGATTTTAAAACTCGACGCCCCTGCTAACCACTAGACTGCACTGGCTTTCAGAAAAGGAGAATAAATAGGATGTGCCTGATGGGGCCATTATGAAGACAAATGCAAATGTGTGATTTAACATAAGGACTACATGTTATGTTTGAGCCACATGCTGGCATTCCAAGTACCTTCAAGCCAACAGACACATCTTAGAAAAAGCATGTCATTCCATAGGTGATACTGTTTTGGAGGGACCATGTGTATGAATGCACTCCCAGGTAAACAATTCCCTACATGCAAAAAAACTAGCATGTTGGGGCAACTGGTAGGTTACCCTCTCCCTAAGATTACAGTTACCTAGAGACAGAGTTTTTTGAATGGGAGGAGGACCATTCAGTCAGTTTGAATGGATGGTTTGACCGAAGTTCCAAAGTCATGCACCTAAATAGATAGACCAGCTCTTAGTCTACCAGTGTGATCTTAAAGAGCCTCCATGTATAGAGCTTGAAAGCTGCATGTGGCATCGTGAACCTGCTTACCCAGCTCCCTGGATTACATTGCTAGGATGGTCAATCACCTTGAAGTAGAATTTCGTGACTTGCTCAGAAAATAAATATAAAGTACAGTAATTACAATAACAACCACCACCTTGGGTCAATTACCTGCATTAATTTAAATGCAAAACCAAAAAAGTTTTAAAAGAATCTCTTGCCATGTACATTGTACAGGGCTGTACATTAACACACATCGTCATTTGCTCTTGCTGTTAAGTTATAATTGACTGAAAGCTCAAATTCCCTAACTTGCAGTTGCAAGGTTTTGACTTTAGCATCTCAGCTCTTGCAAAGTCTCTTGCTTCCCTTTAGATGAAATAAACTCATGGCAGAATTTCAGAGGAGCTGAAGAGAAGGAACAGAAAGTGTCAAGGGGCACATAAAATCAGAATATGGTAAAGAGGTAAATGAGCCTTAAAGGCAGTAATCTGCCTCCTAAAAGATAAAATTAATAGGAGTATGGAGACCTGGATGTAGTAAATTTTAGTATGCTCCTGGACAAATTAAGACGTTTCTGAGCACTGGTGCTGAGAATGAAAATTCTGACAGCCAATCAGCTGCTGCCACTGTAACACATGCAACAATAGGAAAACATAAAACAATAAAGCATTTGCCACATATACATCTTAGAACAATAAAGTCAATCAGAGAAAGATTGCAGCAGATGGATATTCTCTGCTGAGACTATTCATTGTACCAGAATAGCCCTTAACTGCCAAGAGAAAGTGGGGGAAAGCAAGCAATTTTTGCCTTTTCAAGTTCTGCCCATTTAGCTTTCTATTATTCTGACAATGGTGCTTTAAACTGATCATGTGCATGTAAAGTGCCATCAAGTCACAGCTGACTTATGGCAACTCCAACACGGGGCTTTCAAAGCAAATGAGAAGTAGAGGTGGTTTGCCTTGGAGGTCTCACTTCCAAGCACTGACCCTGTTTAGCTTCCAAGATCTGATGAAATCAGGATATACCATGCTGCCTTCCCTCCTGAATTTGACCATACCAATCCATAAATCATGTGGCTGTGTGATAGCTGCAGCCAATGACTTGGGATGGGAAACTGTAAGTGGCCACGAATACAGGCCAGTATCAGAAAAGATAGGCAACCCTACCCCTTTACTGGGAGAAGTATGTTGGAAGGAGCAAGGTAGGGGCTAGCTAGTATAGTGCTACATAGGCTGGTGGCTAGCCAGCTCCTCCTGGTATGGACCAATAACATCACTGGCCTTTGTTATGTTGTAGCATACTCAAAGAATACTAAAACAGGAGTATCTGGAGTGGTTTGTAGGAAAGCAACAACAACAACAAAAATCTATACAAAGAACCATATGGCATATATGTTAATCCATAAACCTATACCCACTTGGAGCATAGCTAGCTGTTCACCAATCTCTCAATCAGCAAATAATACCTGTGTATGAGTTCCAACCATCTGTTCTACTTTTCAGTGCAGAAAACATTTCATGTTTAATCTCTTTAACAAAGCAGATCAAGGCAATTTTTAAAAAGAAAACAGTTTCGGTTGATAGATTATTTAATAACTAGACCAGAGTGTAGTGCCTGGGGGTTTCAATTAACATGGCATAACTGATAGACATTAAACACCGTAAGGCTCCAATCCAAAAACCACTGAGCCCCATGAAAGGGGCCAAAATGTCTTCAGTAATTTGCAAATTTAGGACGTGTGGCTGAAGCACGTAGAGATACATATTCAGAATTTCCAATCAGGCCCTCTCTGTGGTAAGAATAGGCAACAAATTTACAGTCAATTTACACAGCTACCAAACTGAGGGAAAATAGTCAAATTAGCTTCTCAAAAAAAGGTAATAAGAGATTATTATTCACACACATTATTTTCAAGGATTCAAAGTGCTCCATCCGTACCATCTTATTTGTAATGTACCTTGCTTGCACCGGGACACTTGCCATGTGCTCCAGTAATGGCGACTTGGTCCGAGCACATAGCCAGGCCAGTGGCCTGAGCTTGGATCTGGCTAAACAATAGCTGGCCGGATCATAATGCACCAATTGCATGCACCAATTGCATGCCTAGGTTTCCCCAGGGGACCTATGAATTGGGATCACTCTCGTTAGGTCCTATCCGATAGTTTGGGTGAAGTCAGAGGTATGACCCCGACTTAAATATAAGCGGCCCCCCGAGCCCAGGTTGTTATGCTTGTTTTGGACTTGCTAACAAAAAGAGCTATGCTTGAAATCACTCCAATGGCCTCCCAACTCCAGTACATTCCACTGGCGGCAAGGATGGGATCCTGATGAGCGACACTCTGGCCAACTCCAGCTCCGCATCGAGCCTTGCAGACCCATCAGCAACTGGCACCGCTCAGCTCCAGTGCCAACCAGCACCACTGACCGCTCCTGAGAATCCTGTTCATCGTGCCACAGCTCCACGAGTCTAGATGGCCGCCGCTCCGGGACAGCAGATCACACCCTTTGACCCTTCCAGCCCTGAGCTCTGGGAGGTCTGGGCCAATCAACTTGGCTTCTTCTTTGACGTCCAAGAAATCACAGATGCCAGTAAGTGCAAGGCATGGTTGCTGAGCACATGTGGGGTTGCCACCGTGTGTGTGGTAAGAAGCCTCATCTTTCCCTGCACTCCGACCAAGGCGTGGTACGAGGAAATCATGAGGACTCTCAACGACTTCTTCACGCTGAAATCCTCCAAGCTCACCCAATGAGTGCAGTCGCCTTCGGCAGTCGCCTTCAGCAGAAGGGGGAGTCCGTGGCCACATTCGTGGCCAATCTCCATCGGCTAGTTGTAGGCTGCGAATTTGTCATGGTGGAGGACACTCGCCTCACTGCATTTGTGTGTGGGGTCTGCGACCCTAAGCTGTGCAGGCAGCTAGTCGCTACCTCTGACAGCACCTTGGACAAGGTATTCCAAACAGCTTGTGCTTTTGAGACTTTCCAAAAAGACAGGTCTGGCTGCTTCTCATCCACCTACTGCATTGTCATCGGAATCTGAGGCCTCCGATGAGGATGACACATTCCAAGTATGCCGCTGACCACCAAGGCCCCAGCATCTGTCCATCTGCAGAGAGGGGCAACCCAGCCAACACCAGGCCAGCCACCTGAGCCTTTGCAAACCCCCAAGCTGGCGCACCGTCTTGCGCCAGCTGTGGTGATCCCCATGACCACTGGAATTGTCGATTCTTAGATGCAGAGTGCCAGTCATGTGGTTAAAAAGGGCCACATCACTTGGGCCTGCCATTCCCAGGCCAACCACCACACCCTAACTGCACATAAGGAATCAGCTGAACTTCATCACCCCACCACCAGGTAATAAACTTGCCCCGGGACACCCCTAACAAGATTAAGGTCCCCGTCCTCATTGAGGGCTCCCCCTGCCTTATGGAATTGGACATGGGGTCCTCATATTCCATTATTTCAGAGGCCATGCTCCGGAAGCTCTGCCCACAGGGGGGTCCCACTTAAGAAAGCCTCTGGGGCTCCGGCACTTCCAGAAAAACCCCATAGCTATCAGAGGGCTGGGCAAATTCACGGTCCAGTTTAAGGACTTTTGTGGTAAGCTGGACCTCCTGGTGGTGGCGGGCAACCTGATTAGCCTTTTGGGACTATCCTGGTTCCAGCCCCTGGGCCTGGGAGTGACAGTGGTTAACAGTCTCTGCATCACAGACTTCCAGTTTATCTGTGTGGAATTTCCTGCCATTTTCAATGGAACACTAGGCTCCTATACCGTTCCCCCTGTATCCCTGGACCTTGACCCCACGGTCTGACCCATCTGCATCCCAGCCCACCAGCCTCCACTTGCTGTTTGGCCTAAAACTGAGCAGGAGCTGGATAAATTGGTTGCTCAATGAGTTTTGGAACCAGTGTCACACACTCATTGGGAAACCCCCATCGTGACCCCGTTTAAGTCTAACGGGGACATCCGCATCTATGCGTATTACAAGTGCGTGTTAAACATGGCACTTCAGGCACATGCCTACTCGGTACCCATTATCAGCCACGTTCTGGCTACCCTGGCAGGCGCCAAGGTTTTCAGCAGGTTGGACCTGGCTCAGGCCTACCAGCAACTGCTGGTCGATGACGCAACAGCCAAGGCACAGGTGATCATCACCCATAAGGGGGCCTTCAAGGTAAAGCAGCTTCAGTTCGGGGTCAGCGTGGCTCCAGGGTTATTCCAAGAGCTAATGGATCATTTGTTTAAAGGGTTGCCAGGTGTCCAGCCCTATTTCGATGATGTCCTGATCGTGGCCCCGGACGTCCAGACCTTCGTGAAGCGACTTCAAGCCATCCTCCAGCGTTTCCAGGATGCTGGCCTGAAGGTCAAAAAGGAAAAATGTCTTCTGGGTGTCCCCTCTGTGGAGTTCCTGGGCTTCACTGTGGATGTGCAAGGAATCCACCCCATCCCGGACAAGGTAAAAGCCATCACTGAGGCACCAGCCCCTCAATCCAAGGCAGAGCTCCAATCATTCTTGGGGCTCTTGGACTTTTATCACACCTTTCTTCCCCACAAGGCGGCAGTGGCAGAGCCCCTGCATAGGCTCCTGGATAAAAATGTGAAATGCGTCTGGGCCCCCCACCATGCAGCTGCTTTCCAGGCCATGAAGGACTTGCTGGCATCTAATGAGGTTCTCACCCATTTCAATGAGTCTCTTCCCGTCGTGCTGGCCTGCGATGCATCTCCTTACGGGGTGAGGGCGGTCCTGCGGCACCGTCTGCCTGACAGCCAGAAGGTGCCGATCATGTACTATTTGAAGACCTTGTCACCAGCAGAGCGCAACTATGCGCAAATTGATAAGGAGGCGCTGGCGACTGTAGCCAGCGTAAAGAAATTTCATGGTTATTTGATTGGCCAGGCTTTCACTGTCGCCACCAACCATAAGCCCCTTCTGGGTCTCCTCACCCCGGACCGCGAGACCCCACAAATGCTGTCCCCTCGGGTCCTGTGGTGGTCGATTTTCCTCACCAGCTACCAATACTCACTGGTCCATCGCCCCGGCAAGTCAATGGGCCACACGGATGCTTTGAGTCACCTGCCGCTGCCTTCCTGTGACCCGGATCCAGCTCCAGCCTACTACGTTGCACTCCTGGAGGACCTTCCAGATTGGCCCATCCAGGTTGTGGATGTCTCCTGGTGCACAGCCCAGGATCGCACCCTTTCCCGGGTCTTGGACTGGGTGGGGTGGGGTGGCCCAAATGTCCGGGTCCAGAGTTTGCCACTTTCTCCACCCACTGAAATGAGCAATCCACCCACAAGGGGAGTCGACTCTGGAGTTCAAGAGTTGTGATCCCAGAGCTGCTCTGCACCCAGGCGCCGAATGCCCTCCACGAGCACCATCCAGGCATAGTCTGGATGAAAGCCTTGGCTCACAGCTACGTCTGGTGGCCAGGGCTAGACAAGGATATAGAGGACCAGGTCTGCCAGTGTAGTAAATGCCAGGAAACATGGCCCAATCCCCCCATGCTCCTGTACGACCCTGGAAGTCAGCACAAGGCCCGTGGTCCCAGCTCCATATAGATTTTGCGGGCCCAGTTCAGGGTCAGCTTTTCTTCCTGCTAGTCGATAGCTACAGCAAATGGCTGGAAGTGGTGCCAGTGAAGATGACGTCATCTGAAGCCGCCATCCGGGCCATGAGGTGCATCTTCTGCACACACAGCTTGCCAGAAACACTGGTCTCCAACAACAGCACAGCTTTCACATCCGCGAAGTTCCAGCGCTTCATGGAGCTGCATGGCATCAGACACGTAAGATCCGCTCCCTTCACCCGACCACCAACGGGCAAGTTGAGCGCATGGTCCGTACGACCAAAGAGGTGCTGTGACTGATGAACCATGGGGACTGGGAGTTCAAACTGACAGCCTTCCTATTCAGCCAATGTTCCACCCCCCACTCTTCCATGGGACGCAGCCCGGCTGAACTTCTGATGGGCTGCTGCCTAACTTCTCAGCTCGACCGTTTGCACCAAGACCGAGCACCAAACACCAACAAGGAACCCCATGTGCCCCAGGCTCCATGAGGGTTTTCCCCGGAAGACCCCATGTATGTCCAAAACTATGCCTAGGGTCCCCTCTAGCTGCCAGGCTGGATCGTCCGCGTCACAGGTCCCATCTCCTATGAGGTTGCTGGCGAAGATGGCCAGGTCTGGAAGTGACATGTAGACCAGCTCCACCGCCACCACAGCTCCCTCGTTCCCAAGCAAGCCCAAGGACGACATTCCTGACCTGGGCCTCAACAAGGAAGAGGACCAAGGCCCGGGACCCACACCTTCCACTTCATCCCAATGGAGGCCCCCGCTGGACACGACAGCAGAGGACACCCCACTGGACGCAACCACCAACACCCCGACTCTGGTTCCAGTTCCAGCAGCAGAGGTCCAGGCTCCACCAGCAACCATAGCAGTTCCGAGACACTCTGACTGAAAACAGAGATGACATACTTATTTGAAGGACTATGTCTGAACTATGGGGGGAGAGGTGTAATGTACCTTGCTTGCACCGGGACACTTGTCATGTGCTCCGGTAATGGTAACCGCCACGTGGTCTGAGCACATGGCCAGGCCAGTGGCCTAAGCTTGGATCTGGCCAAACAATAGCTGGCCAAATCATAATGAGACACCAATTGCATGCCTAAGTTTCCCCAGGGGACCTATGAATTGGGACCACTCTCGTTAGGTCCTATCCGATGGTTTGGGTGAGGTCGGGGGTGTGGCCCCGACCTAAAAATAAGCGGGCCCCCGAGCCCAGGTTGTTATGCTGGTTTTGGACTTGCTAATAAAAAGAACTATGCTTGAAATCACTCCAACGGCCTCCCGACTCCAGGACATTCCATTATTGTAGTTCTTAACAGCAACTAAAAAGGAAGATAATCTCCATGAGGGAGGGAGTCAAGGGCTGAGACTGAGAGAGTGTTGTTGGCTTAAGACCATCTACTAACTGAATAAGAGAGATTTCTTTTTCTTTTAAATGATTCTTTTATTGATTTTGAGAGATTTCTTTTTCTGATTCTTTTTTTTTCCCCAAACAATTTTATTAATTTTTTTCCTTCTAAACAGGTACAATAAGATGAAGAAAAATAGTAAATACAATAACAATAACCTTTTTTAACATGTGGAATCAGTTCAACAATAACAGAAGATACTAAAACAAACAAATTTGCTATGAACTTGCTCATGACCGTGTTGAAAAGTTAACATAAAGACCAATATTTACGAATAAAAGAATAATATTGTGATTTCTGGGCTTTTGTAGTTTTATCTATAACGTATTCTAAGTTATTTATGACTGGATGCCATCTGCCATAAAATGCTAGGTTGTCCGAAGACGGATCTTGGTTCCTAAGACGGTCAGAAATTTTATCCATTAAAAAATAATCCCAAACCCTAGAATACCATAAATTAAGCGATAAAAAGGTAGCTTTTTTCCAATTCTGGGCTATGATCGATTTCGCCGCAGACAGCAGAATTGTAATTAAATCTTTACTGTGACGAGGTATATGTACGTCCTCCCAATAATTTAAAAGAACAACTTCAGGCCGTTCTGGAATATTATGGCCTGTTAAGTAATAAATTTGATACAAAACTGATTTCCAAAAGGTACGAACTGGAAGGCAATCCCACCAACAATGTAGATATGATCCAATATTTCCGCATTCCCTCCAACATAGAGGCGAGGTCTGACTGTTAATTTTATGTAGACGTAGTGGGGTTAAGTACCATCTAGTGAGTATTTTGAAATTTAATTGTTGAAGATTTATTGATTTAGATTTAAAAACATAAGATGACCAGATTGTTTCCCAAAACGAATTTGGGAGGTCAATTCCCAAGTCCTTGATCCAAGATTTCACATATGTGGGTAATATGTCCAGGTTAGGATCGATTAATATTTTATAGATTTTTGAAATGAGGCCTTTTTGGTTGCCCTGAGAACTTATGATTAACTTTTCTATTTCGGTACAAGGTCTTTGTAGTGACTGTTTCATTCTAGGGGAATCAAAAAAGTGACGAAGTTGAAAGTATTCCAGCCATGGTAAATTGCTAGAGGCCTGTGTGTCTAAACTTGATTTACCTAAGAAATGCCGTCTCCGAGTCAAGCTATATAAAATAGATAGTTGAGGAACATTCCATTTCTGGAATGCTGTGGGGGACAACGCAGGAGGGAACCAAGATAGTCTTAAATATGTGGACGCCAGAGAAATGCCTGGTGCCCATTTTATCCGCAGGCCTCTCCATGTTTTAAATAAAGCAGGTATGAAAGGATGGGAAGATTGTATACAACATGATTTAGTTGTAGTTTCCCAAAGCATAGATTTATAAGGTTTCTGTTCCATAAAATATTCTTCCAAAGAAACCCAGTCTGGTTGGGGGTTTGACTTTAAGATCTTAATTATAGTAGCTAAGTTTGAGGCATCGTAATACAATTTAAGATCTGGCAGGGCTACACCACCGAGTCGTGACGGTCGTCTCAAGGTTGAAAATTGAATTCGTGACTTTCTGTATCCCCAAATAAATCGTGACCAAGACAATTGCCATTGTTTAAAAAAAGATGTTGGGATAGAAAGAGGGAGGGCACGAAATAAATATAAAAATTTGGGAAATACAAATGTTTTAAGAACCTGTATTCGTTCTAACCAGGATAGCCTTTCCTTGTGCCATTTTTCAAGTAATAATTTAGTCTTATCAAATATCTCTGTGTAATTTATGCTAAAAAGGTCCTTAATATTAAGAGGTATCTTGACACCCAGATAAGACCAATATGTTTGAATCCATTGGTAGTTATAGTGATGTTCTATGAAAGTTTTGGTCTGGTCAGAAAGATTAATGGGGTAAAAAGTAGTTTTATTTTGATTGACAGCTAGTCCTGACACTGTAGCAAATTCTGAAAGTATTGTTTCCAATTGTGGTAAAGAGGATTCGAAATTAGACAAATACAGAACAAAATCGTCCGCAAATAAACTAATTTTATAATCCGTTTGTGGGAGGGACAAACCTGTAATGTTTGGAGATAGTCTAATTTTATTTGCCAATGGTTCGATTGATATTGCAAAGAGCAGGGGTGACAAAGGACACCCCTGTCTAGTGCCGCGAGTAAGGGGTAGATCTTTAGAGTCTACATTATTTAATGAGATTTGAGCAGTTGGTGCCGAATAAAGAGATTTGATGACTTTCAAGAAAGTTGAGCCAAAGCCCATTTTTTTAAAAACTGAAAATAAAAACTGAGGCTCTACCTTGTCAAAAGCTTTTTCTATATCCAAGGCTAATAAACCAAAATTTTGTGAAGTAGTTTTAGAATGACAAATAATTCCTATGGTTTTTCTTATATTGTCCATAATGTCACGCTTAGGGATAAAACCGGTTTGATTGTGATGAATATAATTTCCTATAAATGTATTAATTCTCATAGTGAGGATAGTGGTAAAAATTTTGTAATCATTATTTAAAAGCGAAATTGGACGATATGATTGGGGTGTTAAATTATCTCGTCCTTTTTTAGGGATTACTATTATTTTAGCTTGAAGCCATGATTCTGGCATTATTCCAGTCGAAAAAATAGAATTACAGACAGTTTGTATGTGAGGGGTTAATTGCTGGGCAAATCTTTTATAGAATTCTGAGGGGAGGCCGTCCCTGCCGGGGGCTTTATTTGGTTTTTGTTGTTTAATGGCCTCTAAAATTTCTGTTGTAGTAATAGGAGTTTCCATAATTTGGCGATGCTCTGCACTTATTTCCTTAAAAATTGCATTGGAGGATAAAAATGAATCAATATTAGATTGGGAGGGACATCCTGAACTGTACAATTCCTTATAATATTGCACAAATATTTCAGATATTTCTTGGGTAGATGAGGTTAATTCTCCTTGAGCATTTCGGAGAGCATTAATATGTCTATTAGCCTGTTTCTTATTTAGTCTCCATTTTAATAATTTAAGGGATCTTGGATGTTTAAACCAAGTTTTATGTTTCAGATGCAATAAATTGTTCTGAATTTGGGTAGTTTCCATAGTTTCAAGTTTTTTCCTTTCCGCAATTAATTGTTTATAAATACGTTTGGAGCCTGTTTTCTTGTGGGAGTCTTCAAGTGTTTTTATATGGGACAATAATTCTTGTTTAACTAAATTTTTAGTTTTATTATGATAAGATGTTAATGAAATAATTTTCCCTCGAAGGACTGCCTTTAACGCATCCCAGACAATATGTACTGGAACTCCGCATGATTCGTTATTACTAAAGTATTCTCCAATGGCCTCCTCAATGGTTGAACAAATTTGGGGATGGAACAAAATGCCTCTGTTAAGTGACCACGATAAAGATTTTTGAGGGATATTGTCAAAAGTTAAAATACATTCTGTCCAGGCGTGGTCAGACAAGGTTCTAAGACCTATGTCTGCACACTGAACCTGTGGTAACATTGAAGTCGAAATTAAGACGTAGTCTATTCGTGTGTAGATGTCAAATCTGGAAGAATAATAGGTGTAATCTTTCATACCTGGGTGTGTAGCCCTCCAAACGTCACTAAGTGCATGTTTGTCAAAAAGAGATTGCAGTATGGTTTGGTTTTGCTTGTGTTTTTTGGGTTGACAAGATGATGAGGCATGAGGTCTGTACGATCTGTCCCACTGTGGATCTACAATGCAGTTGAAATCGCCACCGATCACAATTTGGCCTTCGTGAAAATCATCAATTTTAGCCATGATTTCTGTTAAAAATGCTTCCTGTCCTGAATTAGGAGCGTATAAAGAGGCAATGGTAAAAGGCAAATTATTTAGTTGACCTTTTATAAAAATATATCTTCCCATTGAATCTATTTGCTTAGAATGTAATTTAAACTGGACATTTTTTGACAGGAGAATTGCCACTCCTCTAGATTTAGAAGTGCCAGCACTCTGGTATTGTACAGGAAACCATTTTGAGCGGAATACAGGTTTATCCGTTTTTTTAAGATGTGTCTCTTGTAAAAGTACAATGTCAGGGTGCATTTTGGAAAGTGACGATGCCAATTTTTTAGCCTTGATCCTGTTATTTAGGCCTCTACAATTTAGGGTCAAGATCTTGAGGGTATTATCCATAATAAAACATTAAAAGGATGTCTTGCAAAAGATTTCCTAGCTTCATTCTGAATAAAGTTTTCAGAAAAACGTGAACATCTGGCCATACTAGATCAATAATTGGGTCATAGGCAAGTATTAACTGTAAAAGGAAACTTATCTTAAGAAACATCAACCAAATTAACTCAGTTCCCTCGCAACGAGGGTTCTCTGTGTCAGTTGGCCTTATATGTATAAGGCACATACTCTTAAAGATGACAGTCTCAATTAGTTAAACAAGAACAGCAGGGGGGGGGGTAAAAAGTAGTTTTCCCCCACCTTTCTCCCAATATATTTTGAAAAGAAGGAAAGGAAGTAAAATAATAATAACCTCCTTCCAAATAATTAATTTGTCAGGCTAAAAATAAGAAAAAAGTTTCTTGACATGTATTAAATATCTTATAGTAGTACTAGATGCATTTCTGCCATGTAAACATAAACAGGGAACAACCCTGGTTACTTAAAAAGTATTTAAAAATAAAAGTTTATAACATAGCTTGGTATATCAAAATTAGGTTCACCATGGTGGTTTTATAGTAATAACACCTGGAAAAAATTTTTACATAAAAAAACTGTTTTGAAAGTTACTTCTTCAATATATTTTAATTCCTAGTCATTAAAACGTTAGTTTAAGATATTCATTTAGTATTAACATACACATAATGAACTGAAAGAGGTTTAAATCACCATATAAAAGGTTGAGTTCACCCTATAATGTCAATATTGTTTACCTTATAAGATCATTATTAATCATTAAAACCTAAATTTGAAGCATACTTTTAAAGTTAACATACCCATAATGAACTAAGGAAGGTTTGATTCACCATATAAGAGGGTTAAATTCACCCTATAATGTCAATAAAATTAAAATAAAAATGAACTTAAATTACATACCACCAGTTTCTTTTGAAAGGGTTAACTTCACCCTATAATATTAAGTATAGATATACCTGGTATAAAGAAAAAAGGAAACACAATTATGAAAGTATATGAAAAAGCATAGCTAGGTTAGCTTTACCATACAGTTTTAAAGAATGAAAACAAAATAGGTTAGATTCACCATAGAAAATATAAACCATCTACTGTTGAAAAGAGAGAGACGGTCTCTCCAAAGTTAAACTAGTAGAAAACAGGGGAGATTAAACAGAGGACAGCTTGCTGGTAGCGAAATTGCTCATGAGTTCGGTTTGCGTTGTACTCTGGTCCACCAAGATAGAGTCTCGTCTTCAGCCTTGGAAGATTCCTCCGAGGCGAGTGGTGAAGGAGAATGGAAGTTTATCCCCAAGGTGGTAAGGAGCTTATGGCCGCTTGCTAAATCTGACGCAGTTAATCTTAGACCTTGGTGTATCACAAGAAGCTCACAAGGCGATGACCATCTGAAACGGATTTTGTTTTCGTTCAGCTGCTGGGTGATGGGCTTGAGGGACCGCCGATGTTGGAGAGTCTCGGGCGACAAGTCGAGCAATACCATTATTTTTTTATTCTGAAATGTTAATCCTCCTTCCAGCCGGGATTTGCGCAAGATGGTATCGCGTGTGCGGCTATCTGGGAAGGTGGCTAGGATGTCTCTTGTAAAGGAATCGGGTCGGCGTTGATTAGCACCAAGACGGAATGCTTTATCTATTAGAGGGGCCACGTTATCTTCCAATTCCAAAGATTTAACTAACCAGTTAGCCAAGAAAATTTTAAGTTCAGTCTCACCTTCAGAGAGTTCCGGAATTCCTCGAAATTTGAGGTTTCTCTCGTTAAGACGGTTTTCTAGCGTGAGAATTTTAGCGCGGGCCCATTCTTCTGACCTTTGAAGTTGCTGGGTGCTTTCTTGTGCTGCGATGGCACTTTCCATGGCGGACTCAGCTGCTTTTGAGACCTCAGCAAGGGTCTCCGTGATGAACTTCAGTTCGTCTGTGAGTGGTTTAATGGCTTTGTGAATTTGTTCAGCGATGGTAAGCTCCAGGTGGTTTATCGTAGTTAAGAACTCATAGCGGGAAAGTACGGCGCCATCGTCTTCAGGGGCCAGTGTCTCGTCGGCCATTTTGTTGAGCTGTTGGAGAGAGGCCTCAGACTTCTGAGTTTCTTCTCTAGTAAAAAATTGAATAGTTTTCTGTGGCATTTGTGGATCTTTTTTGGCCTTGGGGTTTCCGGATTTACCCATGGTGAAGAGCGGAATGGTTGGAGGTAGTTAAAGATGATTATTTCGAGGTAGACAGGAGAAAGGTGGAGGAGCCTGTTCTTTAAGCGTCTGCCATGTACTGACGCTAAGCCACGCCCCCCGATTCATGGATCACAATCCAATCCTACATGGAGACTCCAGCGTGTGCATTTCACTGGGCTTAGACTGAAGTGACTGCCTGTCAACCTTTCTAGAATTGCTTGTCAGGCTTTCTAGCCAGGATGTCACCCCAATTGTTAGTTAAGAGTCAATTAAACATTTAAAGTTTTCCAACCAAGATTCCTGGAGTAGACATAGACACAGATTATCACACTACCTTGAAATAGGTTGTACAGCACAGAAGTTCTAACTGCATGGGAGCTAGCTGTGATGTATAATGAACATTTAGGTATTTATGTGCTTAGAAGCTTCCTATTGGATTTCTGTTGCTTGGATCTTATGCCTTTATTCTGCTTGTGCAGCTCTTTATCCATTTTGATTGTGATTCTCTGCTATGGAGCATGTGTCCTCTGGTGCTAGGTGCCTTTTGTGGACTGAAAGACACTGGTCTGCTCTAGTAGGAGAGTGCAGGCTGCATCAGGGAACAGGGATGCCCCAGAGAGGCAAGGCATAAGATCCATACAAAGGCATTTGCTTACTAGCTGCCTTAGCCTAACTCCATAATCCTTCAGAGATACTTCTGCAGCCCAAGAATCAGCAACTGGGTGTCTCAGGACCAAAACCAGCACTTGGCAAGTCCCAGCTGGTTCCTCAGTCACCAACCTATGGTAGGAGAGGCATGCCAACAGGATGTTCTTGCAGTTCACTTCAGAGGATGGGGCAGTGGGGGGGCAACCTCTCATCTTTTTCTCTGAATGGCTCTCCCATAAAACTTGCTGCTGACTAGAATTACAGAGGAATAAAAGTGTCCTTTACTGTATATACTTGTTGGAAAAACTAGAGCTACATGGCTATATTATGAAGCTTTCCCAAAAGCTTTCTTGTTGAATCTGTTTAATGGCAGGTACAATACTCCTAGCATACAATGAATGCCCCATTTAACTATTGATAACAACTGAAGGCCAGTTCACATGACCTTGGGGTGCTTTGCTGGATGCTTATTATCTTATTTTTCAAGGCTGTTTAGTCAATATCCACTGCCTTTTTAGAGTGCCTAAGGCTCATCAAGCAGAAGCTTACCTTGTGTACCTACTGGATGCCTAGGAGATTTGCTAAACTAAGGGTTATGTCACACACAAGGTAACTGCAGATGCAATGCCCCAGAAGCACACTTCGTTCCCCTGCTTTGAAGCTGTCTGGCTGTGTACTCATTCTGGCAGTTGGGTCAGCCAGGGGGGTCAGCAATATTCTGAACACATGATGACAATTATTCTTTATTATAACAGTGGCGAATTACATCCAAGCTACAGGGGGTCCCTGGAAAGAGAAGTAGATGCTATTTTGATTAAACCTTTTAGTGGCCAAATGCAATCCCCTTTCTACAGAAAGACAAAACTCCCCTAGACTTTACCAGTCTGCTAAGCAACATAATAGAACTATCCAGGGGGCATTTCGAGCAGGACCTCCGGGGAGCTCAGCTCCAGGAGTGGGTGCCAGCCCCTCCCCAAGGAGGAATGCCTGCTTGTGTCATGGCTGCAGCAAAATGACCCCGCCCCCTTGTTTCTCTGACCAAAAAGGTCCTTGTTTCTCTGACCAGCCTTTTGAAGGCTTCAGCGACCACTGAAGCTATCCTCCCAGAATACTGGTATTTCTGAGGCTTGGATTAGTAGCTGTCCCCTCTCTGCCAGCTCGCCCTTCCTTCCTTCCTTCCTTCCTCCCTCCCTCCCTCCCTTCTTTCTCTCTCTCTCTCGCCTTCTGACATACTTCCGGTGATGTCAGGTGGTGTAGCATATGCAAATAAGTTATGCTAATGAGTTATGCTAATGAGCTCCTGCATCTCTTTTTCTACGAAATGATCCCTGGAACTATCAATAAGATAAACAATCACATAGAAACTGAAAGGAACTTTGAGATATATTTCAGAAGATATGGGTTTAATTCCTCTCAGTTTTTGATGGCATTGAAACTGATGCAGGATGATGCTTGAGCCTAGAGCAGGTTTAACCTGCCAACAAAACTCCTTTGGATACTTTGGGGAGGAAATTCTAGAGGGTGTACTATTTTTCTTTTCTCTAATATCATTTTTTTTTTAAAAAAAATAGGCCCCATCAAGAAATGAAGGGAATCATTTCTTTGTTTCAGGATCAAGGGCAAAACAGAGATGATGATGATCACAGGTCTCCCTCACTCTGTAAAGGTAATCAAAACTGGGATCCCTGAAGAGTTCATTAGTGTTTTAATGAGTAGAAAAAACAAGGGCATGCCTTGTTTTTCTCCTTTAAAATGCTAACAACTGCAGAAAGCCTGGTTTCCAGTGAAACCACTCAAGGGTTGAAGGGTAAACTTCCTCTCCTTTTCCCCATGTGGCATGTATCTCAATTTACCTTTAACACAACGAAGAAGCTCCATTATCTTTTTTTTTTTTAGGCAAGATGGCACCATTTTCTTTTCTCCGCCTTCCTTGTTCATTTTCTCCCTCCTCTTCACTCCTCTCTATAGTTCTCAGAGGGTATTGGAGATCCTGGATCTGGTTTGCTTTTCAGGTCTTTTGAGACAAAAGTTTTGGCCAGCTTGCAAGAGGGTATTTTTTGTTGGTAAAATGGAACTGTTTTTTTTGGGGGGGGGGGGGACACAAACCCTTATTTTGGCTTTCAATCAAACCTATTTAGTTGTACGTTGCAAGGACAAATGCAATTACAGTTCATTTCACCCAGCAATTCATTCAGTTGCACTTGTAAGGTTAGTGAAAGGCCTTTGCCAGTGAATAGTCCTCTCTCAAGAAAACATAAGAACATAAGAGAAGCCAATGTTGGATCAGGCCAGTGGCCCATCCAGTCCAACACTCTGTCACACAGTGGCCAAAAACACCAGGTGCCCTCAGGAGGTCCCGTAGTGGGGCCAGGACACTAGAAGCCCTCCCACTGTTGCCCCCCCATCAAGCACCAAGAATACAGAGCATCACTTGCCCCGGACTGAGAGTTCCTATCTATACTTTGTGGCTAATAGACACTGATGGACCTCTGCTCCATATGGTTATCTAATCCCTCTTGAAGCTGTCCATGCTTGTAGCTGCCACCACCTCCTGTGAATTCCAATCACTGTTTGGGTGAAGAAGTACTTCCTTTTATCTGTTCTAACCCAACTGCTCAGCAATTTCATGGAGTGCCTACAAGTTCTTGTATTGTGAGAAAGGGAGAATAAAAAGAGAGCAAAGCCAGTGATGGATGTTCATGAGATGTTTCCTCATTTTTGCAGTACTGCAAAATTCATTATACATTTTTGAGGCAACATCTCATCTGATTTTCCTATAATGAATGATACAAAGTTAAAGTTTCACAGTTGCAGGCCATTTTCTATTTCACATCAATGGACATAATTCAATCCACCTGCAATATTATGCTTTTAATTTTGACTCCCATTGTTGAATAGATGCTGTTACATTGTTAGTATACAAAGACTACACTTCAAAGATTATAGTGGTTTTTTCCCCAAATATGTGAAAGTGCCAGTACCTAGAGTTTACTAAAGCAAGCAAAATACCATAGGATGTACAAACTGTAGATTTTTAATGTTTAAACACACTGACAGAAAATTTTTGGATGCCTTTGGGAAAATGGAGCTGGTGAGAAAATTCTCTACACAATTTTAAAACAGGTCTGCTCAAATATGACAGAATGTGTTTTGCAGTTTGATGACAACTGTGGTGCCAAATGAGAGCAAACAAAAAATACCAGAAAAAAAATAACTAAGAAGCTAAAGGGGGAAGAAATCTGTTTTTTAGAACTCTAACTGAAAACTGTGAATGATACAATACTTGAAGGAGGTAGTTACTGTAAACAACTGGGACTAGGGATGGTCACAAACCGAATTACAAACTGGAATTCATCACAAACCGGGGTCTGGTTCACGAACCCAGTTTGTGTGATAGCATGGTTTGAGAACCGCCCACCAACCGCCATGGTTTTTGCTGAGATTCGTTTGGTTCATGGAAGCAGTTTGTGGGCCAGACATGCTGGTGCCCAAGGCAATGGTCGGAACCCTTTAAAGCTGTGGCGCAACTCGCCACTGAGCTCAGAAGGCATTTAAATGCCTTCTGAGTTCACTTGCCAGTGGACTTGTGCCACCACAGCACAACGTGAATGAGTTCAGAAGACATTTAAATGCATTCTGAGTTCACTTGCGAGAGCTGCCTGCAGCTTCCACGGAGGGGGGAGGAGTAAAAGGCACTGCTGAAATGGCTTGCATCTAATAGATGCAAGCCATTTCAGCTATGCCTTTCACTCTCCCTGCAGAAGCATTTTAAAATGCCTCCCCTTCCCTCCCCAAGTCATGCCACAGAGGTGGCATACCTCCAGGATCACATGAGCCTCATGAACCTGAACTGGTTCATGAACCAGGGAGGTCCCAACTGGTTAATGGTTTGTGCTATGTCACAAACCATGCACCTGCATGAATCTCCATTTTCCCAGTTTGTGCCCATCCCTAACTGGGACTGTAGCTTTGTTGGTTATTATGATATGAAAGCATATGATGGGCATATAGCAATGTTTAAAATGAAAAGAAGTCTGCTGTTTGGAGTCAGTTTAATTTGGATTTAAAATCCAACATGCTATTCATTTATTTTCATTTTATTTTACAAAATGTATAGTTTGTTTTTCTGCCCTCATTAAAACATAAATAATGAAATCATGTCATAAAAACATTTAAAGCTATTAAAACATCATTAAAACCAGTGCTAAAGCATATAAAAATATAAAAACATCAATCAAAAGATTGGTTAGGAAGGAGGGATCACTGAGGGAATGCCCAATGAAAAAAATTATTCACCTGCTTAAATCACATAGGCTGTGGTCAGACAGGCAGTTTCACCCATGTTCTGTTGAGGATTAAAAGGGGATGATCAGACTGTGACATCTGGCTGCCGTTCCCCAGTCATCAGGTTCCCATTCTAATCTGTCTCCCCAAATGATTAAACAGACACTGGGGAAAGTCCAGTATTAATGGGAGCACTTCATAATCCCAGATGTGTGATCGCTGCCTTATGTGGCCAAGCTGTTGTAGAAGCTGGGAGCTTCCAGTTCATGGCCACCATTTTTTTCAAAGTAACTGATGTGCGCATCTATGTGTGCCCATCTTGGGAGTCCCTGCCAACTGGAAGACTACGCTTCTGTGCATATGAGCACAGGACTTCCTTCCAGAACAAAGGTGGCCGAAGCTGGACAGCTGACAATTGGGTGCTTGTGTGCCTCAGCCAGTTACCAGGGGATGTGTGATCAACATTCCCTGGCACAAAGAACACCAGAGCAAAATTGTGGTGCGATCAAAGTGTGCCCCGCTTGTTGTCTGACCACAGCCATAGATGCAGGGCAGGTTTATGACAGTTATTACCTGATCCAGGCCCATGGTTGCCATGAAGATAATGAAATCCTGAGCCATTCCTGATAAGACAGGAATGGCATGAATGGTACAGTCCTCCAGGACAACCAGTCTATGAGTCCTCAACACCACCCCCAAGACCACCTCAAGCAGAGACACTGTTAGGCAGCAGGGTGGGAGGTATCCCAACAGAATCCCTATCCTGTCTCCCAGTCTTAACATTAGGTACACAGCCTCAAAATCAGAAGTGTCCTGGATGAGGCACTGTGCTAGAGAGATAGAGTCCTTATAGTGACCACCTCCTCACTCAATAGACCTATGCTGATGTATCACTGAGTATTTTGGGGGCGGCTGCCTTAAATTAACACAGCCCAAATGTTCCATGCTCTCAGATGCAAGTGTTCTAGGGATTCAAGCATTAATGAATTATTCCCCCAGAACATAACTTTAGTCATACCTCCTGATCTGCTGTTACAGTAAGGTCAGACATATCATCACACCTGATTAATGGAGATGACTCATAGAAACTGAACAGTTAAGATTCAGTTACAAAATAGGTTGTAAATCCCTAAATTTCTCCATGTAGAAACCAGCACAGTATTAATTTGTCTTCAGGATGATCTATTTATCATCCATTCCTTCACTGAAAAGTTCATCCAGTGTCTGAAAATACACTTGTTCGAGGGAATACAACCATAGTTACTTTCAGAGTCGGTGATTAATTTCCCAATAAACTATCAATACAAAATTTGGTGGAGGTGTGTTTTCTTCATTATGGTGGTTGCTTCCAGAATTGCAGGATACAGATTTCAGGCTATTTTAAAATCTGTTTTAACATACTTAAGTATGTATACAACCTAGCTCTAGGAACAGAGGTTAGACACCATTTATTGTGCTCTCAGCATGATGAATTAGGAGAGGGTAAGGTGCACATGGACTTGACAGATGCCACTAATCATATGAAGCATGGATGGGAAGGTCAGGGTGCATATTAAAACTGATGGATAAATTAAAGACCTAGGAAAACATCAATTTGATTGATAAGAGGTCAACTATTAACCTTGATTCCCTGTACCCAATTAATTCTATCCAAAAGGGGAAAATCAGGCAAGTTTGATAAGGTGGGTCAGATAATGAGTTAGTCAGGAGTGATCAAAGCAGTAAAAACATACATGGAGAAAACCAAAAGGGTAAGTGTTGAAGCAATGGCTGGGAAGAAAGGCATATTGGTCCACAAAAGGAACACACAGAGAAGAATTGAGCCACCTGAGCAGGGAGAAAGAACACAGGAGAGAGCTGCTCGGAAGGTGAGAGTTTGTGGGGGGAGGACTTTCCTAAACTGCTAAACTACTGGGGAGTATCAACTGAGGTTGCTTTCAGAAAGGACAGAGTTTAAGGGTGAGTGGTGGTTATGACTGGAAAATATTCTGTAGAGTCATTCTGTAGAAATGTGATTCCTAGACATCATCAAGGACTATGCACTGGAACAGCTGTTCACAGAGCCAACCATAGGGATAGTGATCTTGGACTAGGCTTCGAGCCGGTCTCAAGACCTGGTAAGAAATGTAGAGGTTGTTACACCAAATGGGGAACAGTGACCACAATGCTATTAAATTCAGCATTCAGGTCAATGGAAAGACACCCCTAAAGTCCAATACTGTAACATTTGATTTCAAAAGAGGGAACTTTACAAAAATGAGTGAAATAGTGAAAAAAAAGCTGGAGAAACAAAAGAGTAGCAGTGGGCATGGACCGCTCTGAGCCATTTAAACCCTTCAGTTATGCTCCCTCCTTCAAAATGGTGGGGAGCAGACTGGGTAGGTTCAAAAGGCTGAGAGCTGCTAAACCTTCCAGTTCTTCTCCTTACCGCTTTGAAGTGGGGGGGGGGAGAGCAAAACCAGAGGATTAAATATGGAGGTGAAGTGCCTCTGGGGGGGGGGGGAAATCCCCCTCCTTTCTGCTGGCTGCAGTGAGCCATAGCCAGCAGAAAGGTGGGGCTCAAATGCCTCCGAGAAGGCACTTCCCCCTTCCTTTCTGGTGGCTGTGGTGAGCTGTGGCCAGCAGAAACATGGGGGTCAAATGCCCTGGGAAGACACTTCACCCCTCAGTTTAAACCCTGCTTTCTGTTCCCCATGAAAAGCCATAGGCAGCTGAAAGCAGCTGTGGTTTAAATGGCTCCAAGCCATTTAAACCAAACAGCTGAGCGATGAGGAGCTCTCAGCTGCTCAGCTGTTTCACAAGCCACCACGAATTGTGCCATAATTCATGGTAGTTCGTAGGGGTTCTTCAGTTCATGAACTTTGGTTCATGAACCCTGAACAGGCCCAAATTCATAAAGAACTTCAGTTTATTGGCTGATTTATGCCCATACCTACACAAGAGAGTCAAATCCCTAGAGTATGATTGGAAGCTATTTAAAACCATACTAATTGAAGCCCAAATAGAATGCATTCCACAGGTCAGGAAAGGCACTGCCGCCAGACACTTGGGATGAAGCCTTATAACCTTGATACATAAACAGAATCCGGATGAGAAAGAAATCAAGAACTATAGACCAATCTCATTGCTAAATGTGGATTATAAAATTTATGCTTCCATTTTGGCTTCTAGATTGAAAAAAGGTTTGACACAAATAATTCATCAAGATCAAGCAGGCTTCTTACCAAAAACACAACTTATAAAAAAACAAATGGAGACCCGCAAGGAACTTGTGGAAGTGGCTACCCCACTCCCCCCACACCTCTGCTTCTTCCCCTCTCCCCTTGCTTCTCTCACACTCTTTCTCCTTCCTGCCACTTTTTTCTTACTCTCTCTCTCCCCTCCATGCCTGTCACTTCCTTTCTGTCCCCACTCCATCACTCTCCCTGCCTGTCACTCTCCTGGTCTCCCACTACTCCAGTCCTCACCTGGAGTCTGGCAGCATAAGTTCCCCCAGAGGAACTGATTGCTTTGGAGGGTAAAGTCTATGGCATTATATCTGTCTGAAGTCCCTTCCTGCCTCAATCCCCACCATTCCCAGGGGCCACCTCTCAAATATTCAGGAATTTCCAAACCTGGAGTTGGCACCTCTATCTCCTTTCCCAGCCAAGCTACCTTGATTTGCCCCTCTGTCTTCAGCTTTCCATCTCATTTCCCCCTGCAGCTTCTACTGAGAAAAACTATGGTCTTTCTCCTCAGTGGGGAGTAAAGCAGTTTACATTATTCTCCCCTCCTTTTCATCCACACAACAACGCTATGAGGTAGGTTAGGCTGAAAGTATGTGACAGGGCCAAAATCACCCAGTGAGCTTCCACAGCAAGATGGGGATCTAAACCTGGGTCTATTCCCCCACCTTTGTTTCCTCCCCTCAGCCCCTGCTTCTGTGTCTCTCAGGCTTTCTCCACCTTATCACCCCTTTTCTTACTCTCTTCCCATGCCCGTCACTCTGTCTGTCCCCACCCAAATCTCTGTCTCTCATTCTGCCCCATCACTCTCCTTCTGTCCTTCTACCCAGCAATGTCTCTCCTAGCACCCTCCCCAGCATTCTCTCTTTCTTTCTCTCTGTCTGCCCCCATGCCCCTGCCAAGGCTTCCCTCCTCCCTCGCTTTCCTTGCAAGCTCTCCCAGAGTTGGTCTGGGCAGGCCAGCTGACCTCCCCTCCCTTCCCTCACTGGCTCTCCTGAAGCAGCACTGGATGGGGCCTTCCTCAACGCTGTTCTCAGCTCTGGGGTGGGCTCACTGAGGCCTCCCCCCCCATCGCTTTCTCCCTTGCTTTCACTGACCCCTGAAACTTGCAGAAGCAGCCATCTTATTTCCACCATCTTTTATTCCTCCTCTCTCCCTCCATTTCTCTGTGTCTCTCTTTTCTCCCCACTCCCTTTCTTACTTTCTGTCTCTCTATTAGCAGCGGCTTGTTCAGCCCGCCTCCCCTGCAACTTCGCCACCTCAGCCACTCACCTGGCTGCTGGAGCTCTTCCTTGCCATGGTGCCTGCTGCTCACCTCCCCCCCCCCCACTGCCATCAGTTTCACTGCCTTGGCAGTTCTACTGGCTCCTCAGCGGCTTCATCTTCTGCCTTCCAGTCACTTTGCTGCCTCTTTGCCCCCTCAACAGCACTGGCAACTCCCCCCCCCAGCCCCGCAGCTCCAACGGCTCTTCCTGGCATTCTTAGTGGTGGCTTCCCTTGGGCTCCTGAGTCTTCTAACAGGGATCAGTATGTTCTCTGTGCATGTGTAGAGAATGCTGTTTTACTTTTGGGGGGATTTAAGTATCTCCCGTATATTTTAAAAAACATTTTAGATTTTTCTGCAAACATGGGGACTGCCCCAAGTTTGCTGGAAGATCTACTTACCCTCCATGTGACCCAGATCCACGGAAATAAGTATCCGCATGCACAGGGGGCACTTGGCTATTAGTATATAGATGTACAGACTATATTGAATGTTATTGAATATTTGGAAACTCACCCAGAGAAACAGATGGCTTTAGTTTTCCTTGATGCTGAAAAAGTGCTTGACAATGTCAGCTGGAACTTTATGCTGGAAAAACTTTTAATTTCACAATGCAGCAAAGGATTTTTTACAATTATTAGAGAAATCTACTCCAGACAGCAAGCGAGGGATCTTGTCAATGGAGACTTAACAAGGAACATTGAAATACAAAAAGGAACTAGACAAGGTTGCCCATTTTCACCACTTTTGTTCATATTTGTGCTGGAAATATTGAATGATATGATTAGAGAGGATATTCATATCAAAGGACTTAGAGGATAGGAGTACAAATTGCAAGCATTTGCTGATGACTTAGTCTTCATACTAGAGAATCCATTGGACTCTATTATTCAACTTTTAAAAAATTTACAAGATTATGGACAAGTAGCTGGCTTGAAAATCAACTTTAACAAGACTAAAATGTTAACGAAAAACATGACTAAAGGCCAAGAGCAACAAATACAACAGCTATCAGGTTTAGAGGTCAAAAAGAAATTGAAATATTTGGGAATAAATATAACAAATAGATGTGGGGGGGGGGGTTGGAAGAAAACTATACACAACTTATTTTGGAAATTAAGAAAGACCTTGAGAGATGGAAAAAATTACAAATATCTTTGATGGGAAGGATAGCTACAATAAAAATGAACATTTTACCTAGATTGATCTTTCTATTCCAAACAATTCCCATCCTTCAAAATCAGAAACATTTTATAGAGCTTGATAAGCTGATTAAACACTTTATATGGCAAGGGAAAAGACCAAGAATAAAACTGAAGGCTTTACAAGATGCAAAGGAAAGAGCTGGATTTGTGTTATCAGATTTTCAGTTCTATTATAGAGCAGCATCTTTGGCATGGATAAGAGAATGGATTACTTTAGAAAACTCCAGGGTATTAGCTCTGGAAGGTCATGACTTATTGCTGGGGTGGCATGCATTTGTATGGTATGGGAAAGCCGATACCCATATATATTTTAAACAACACCTTATTAGGTGAGCCTTATTAAAGGTCTAGGAATAAATAAAAAGACTTTTCTACGTTAAGATTCCAAAATGGGTTTCACCATTAGAAGCTTTTACTAACTCAAATATACTCTCAAAAGATTATATGCTAAAATATGAAGATCTCTTTGACACCAAAAATGAGCTGAAACCAATAGAAAATATTAGAAGACTAAAATCTGACATAAGTTGGTGGGAAAGAGTACAAATAGAATCAAGATACACTAAAGATAAAACAATAGGCTTTTGTTCCAAAGTATTAGAAATAGGTAAGATTTTATTATAGTCTGGAAAAAAAACTGATTAAAAAACCTGTGTGTAATAATGCTGGAAGATAGAATGCAAGATGAAATAGTTAAAAACTATATGGTTAGATGGGTGCAAAATCGAGGTCATAAGATTGATTTAGACCAATGGTTAGAGGTGTGGAAAACAAATGTTAAAATTACTAAAGCAATTTCTTATAAAGAAAATACTTATAAAATGTTTTATAGATGGTACATGATTCCAGAAATGTTAGCAAAATGTTATCCTGAACTACCTAATACTTGTTGGAAATGTAAAAAGGTTGTTGGTTCATTTTTTCATATGTGGTCGAGTTGTGATAGAGTTAAAAAGTATTGGGCTTAGATACATGAAATGTTACCAAAAAAGTTAGATAATTAATTTTATTGAATATAAGACCAAACAATTGTAAAAAAACAAGACTTTTACCTTATTATTCATGTACTGACAACTGCAAGAATATTGTATGCTAATTATTGGAGAAAAGATGAAATACCTTCAAAAGAAGAAATGATAAGCGCACCTCTTGAAATTGCTGAGATGGATAAATTAACTTTATTTTTGAGAGGACAAGAAGAAAAGAAATTTCAGACCACATGGTCAAGATTCTATAAATAGTTGGAAGATAATACTAAATGAACTTTATAGACTTATATTTACATTTAGAGATATTACAGAACTTTTTCAGTACATAGCAGACTATTTGTTTATTTATTTATTAGCTATACATGGTTAACGTACAACTGGATATTGTAGGTGATTATATAACAGTTATATAACAGTTAAGACATAGATGTAAAATGGATGTAAAATAGATGTAAAATGGAACCCCCAAACTTTTATGTTTTATGTGTTGTGTTTGTGTGTTTTGTTTGTTTAGTATTAAAATACTTAAAAAATAAAAAAAGGAAAGGCACTTCCAAGTCTAAAAGAGGGCCTGTGTGGTTAAGAACACAAATCAAGGAAGCTATAAAAGGTAGAGAGGCTTCTTTTAAAAAGTGGAAGGTCTGCTCTAACGAATTGAACAGGAGGGACAACATGCTCTGGCAAAAGAAATATAAGTCAATAACTAGGCATGCAGAAAGAGATTTTGAGGAGCTGATTGCTAAAAGCATCAAGAAAACAATAAACATTAAAAATATATCTTGGTCTGATCCAGCAGGGCTATTCTTATGTGATGTTCTCAACACATGTGGCAACTTCCTTCAGTGCAGCAGCACTTTTCAGTTTTCCCAAGTCCTACAAAGATCCATTCCATTGCTTCTTGCTTACAGGCCAAATCCGTAGCTGCCCCAGTCTTGCAGAATATTCTTCCAGAAGAAGTTAGGAAGTCTCCATCTTTTCTGCAATTTCTTTAGGGCTGTAACACAGAGCTTTAAATGACAACCTTTGGAATCTCATGATGACTTCTGTGTTGGTTCTCAGGAGCAGAGGTCTCTTATGGATGCTATTTATTAGGTTTCTGCTGGCTGGTTAAATAGTTTGATGTTTTCAACTTCTTTTTATGATTTATATGTCTGTTTTTAAGTGTTATCTGCCTCAGTTCTTAGTTGCCTGGGAGACAGGTGAGCATATAAATGTTTTAAACAACTAATACAAATTTGCAAAACTAGGCAGTTTCAAGAAGTGTCCAAACACTCCATGTTCTAATATATATATATATATTGTATTGTTAATGTATACTCACAGGCAAAAAGTTCACTACTGATCTGCCATGCTCTGTTATCTGGAGTTAGTCAACAGACAGCTGGATTTGCAAAAGCCTAAAGACTCACTTTTGTGTTATTACCCTTAGTACACAGAGGTCTCATGGAAGCTGTTTGAATTGTTCTGCATGGTAGAACTTTCCTAGAACAAGCTGTTTATACTCCTTTGTACAAGTATTCTTAGGTATCCTTAACAAGGCAAATTTGGGCTTCCTGTGAATTATTCCTTTAGAAAGGTCAGCAAGCATTTTTTGGCCTAATCTTTACTTCTTCTGGTTGATTGTTCTTTAGTTATGTCACTGACTCAGAACAACTGAGCCGTGAATTTATTTAACAGTTTTAAGTTAGACTCCAGGAAAAGAAGGGATTTATTGAAAATATTGGATTTAAAGAAAAGCACTTTGCAGTCAGCTTGAGAGTTTCCCATGACCCCCCTCCCCAGGATTTAATCATTAATTATGCATCAGTCGATAGGGGTCAGCCTCCAAGTGGAGCCTGGGGATTTCCTGGAATTATAGCTAGGGTTGCCAGCTCTGAGTTGGTTAATACCTGGAGGTTTTGGGGGTACAGCCTAAGGAGGGCGGGGTTTGAGGAGGGGGAAAACTCTATGGCATTGGAGTTCACTTTCCAAAGTGGCCATTTTCTCCAGGTGAATTGATTTGTGTTGCCTGGAGATCAATTACAATCCCAGGAGAACTCAAGCCACCCTCTGGAGGTTGACGGACGTCCAAACAATACATCCATGACAGAAATGATGATGAGTCAATACAAATATATTTGCAAAAAAAATTACTATCAGAGTTGTGATTCTGTAGAAAAATATCTTCTTTTATTGCTCACATGCAACGGATGTTGTGTAATATCAACTACCCGTTTCACAGATTGCTTTGTCGGAACGTGTGGCAATAGCACTTCTTCTTCTTATCAACTTATCCACTCTAGAAATAAATATCCAATGGTGAATCTCTCATATCAGAAGCCACATGCTCTGACAAAGCAATCTATGTGAAATGGGTAGTTGATATTGCGCAATATCCATTGTGTGTGAGCAATATTTTTCTACAGAATCACAACTGTGATAGTGAATATTTTTTGCAAATATATCTTTATTGACTCATTGTCACTTTCATCACGGATGTATTGTTTAGATTTCTGTCTCCTCTTGTGATCTCTCACTTTTGGCTTCTACCACCTGGAGGTTGGCAATCTTAATTAATCCTCATCCAAACTACAGAGATAATTTCCCCTGGAGAGAAACTGCTGTTCCTCTCAGCTTCAGCTCCAACTGCAATATGAACATGATACTGATCAACCTTACAAGGCTGTTATAAGGATTACTAAGGGAGTGGCTACATTTAGATGTCACAAATTGTGGTTTATCAACAGCAGCTTGATCAAACTGGTTGTGAGACTGACATCTGAATATATGCAATACAATGAATTGTGGGAGTCAAACAGAGATTTAAAACTAGAGGTTACACCTGGTATACTAATCAAAGTTTGTACAGATCCATGTTTATTGCATAACAGCTGAATTCACAAGCCACACTCAGTTGAGTAGCAGCACCCTTTACAGCTGCCTGGCCACATGGAAGATGTCCTCTCTGTTAGGAGGCAGAAGACAGGCAAAAAACAAACACACTGGGGTTTATACACAAAGAGGGATTTATTGGCTACATCCAGTAGATCAACCAGGGTTTGTTGCACAAACCGTAGTTTATTGTGATGTCTGAATGCAGACAAGCCATGTGAAACATTTGGCACACTTCAAATGTGACATATAAATCCTAAGAAAAATGCTGTTTCTGCCCCTCCCTGCAAGGAGTTGGGTGTGGGGGCAGGGTTTGCTGAATGGGCCACAGAGACAGAGTGTCATTGCCTGAGCCAATGCCCTGTCGTGTGTGCAGGGAGTTCTTACAGTATACGAAATAGTCATGTGACTCAGCTCAAGTGGTTGAAACGTTCATGGCATATTCTTGCACCTTTGAGAAGCTGCTCGTGTGCCATTATGACTGTGTGAACAGAATTTTGCACGTGTTGGTACATGTGCATTTGTGAGAAGACCTGCAAGAACCATATCACAAACCCAATGGTTAGAGAATTTATTTAATGCAACGGGGCTAATTAATAACATCAGGCCATTCTTCAGGTTCCTGTCCCTTATAAGAAATATTTAAACTTTTTTTTTGGGGGGGGGGGGAATAAAGAAAAGGGATTGCAATAGCTAAAGTGGTTAAGACGCTGAACTGCAGTCTGGAAGGTTGGTAGTTCAGCAGTTCGAGACCTGAGTGTTGCATGACGGAGTGAGCTCCCGTCTCTAGTCCCAGCTCCTGCCAACTTGGCAGTTCGAAAGCAAGAAATTGCAAGTAGGTAAGTAAAGTAGGTACCACTTTGGTGGGAAGGTAACAGCGTTCCGTGCGCCTCGGTGTCTAGTCATACTGGCCACATGACCACGGAAATATCTTTGGACAGTGCTGGCTCTCTGGCTTGGAAATGGAGATGAGCACCACATCTCTAGAGTCGTATTCGACTTGCTTTTGAGCAAGGGAAACCTTTACCTTTACCTTAATAAAGAAAAGAATACAAAAAACAAAATTATTTAGTTACATTGTAGGATGTTTTCAAATTGAATGCTAGCATGGAGAAACATTAGCCCTAATAATTTTGAGTAGGGCAAACCTGTCTACATACAAATAGTCCCCTCCCACCCATGTTGATAATTACTTTGCAGGCTAGGTTAGTACTTTCCTGTGCTAAAATTAGTTTGCAATGTAAACAGTGTAGAAGCTGAATTCAGTATAGACTTCAACAAAATGAACATTCTTTTGGGCACTTAATTAACATGAAACAACCATCATGTGGAAATGACCATTTACAATGCCAGTGCAAGGTTTTACATGGACAGTTAGAGCATGAATCTGTCTGATGCTTCTAGCTTAGTTAGAAGACTCTCATTGCAAGAATTTTTATGTGGAATTTACTATCCACCTGAGTCAACCTGACTTTATTGCAATGGCAATTCACTGATGCCACAGCCACCTTGTAAATAAGATAAGTCATCTTAGTTGTGCATCTCGGATAAACATCTTTAAATAAATAACAAGTCTGCTGTGCAAACATCATTCAAAAATGCAATTAAACTTAAGAGTTACTCTGTGCAGTAAAAATATGAAAGAGCACCAAAGCCAGAGATTTTCAAATGAAGTTTCCTTCCCAAGCTCGATAGCCTCAAGGTCATACTGCTGGGACTTCATTTTTCATAGTCAAAAGAATGATTTAGCAATAATGGTGGTAGCGGGCAGTACCATCACCGTGCCTTTAGTATAATGATATTCAGTGTTGTGTTGGATAATGTATGGCCCATTCTTATTCATGTTTTTCACTGCAGCCACATAAGGTGGATTCATTTGTTAGAAGCTCCCTTGCATATTATTAAGCGCAATGCGACCCCCCCCATGCAACCTCCCCAACCCCCCCCCCCCAAAGCTGCATAATATTTTTATTGCAAAGTGTGTATAAATTGTTATATTCAATAGCCATGGGCTGAGCCCTATGAAGTTAGCTGTATCTATGCAACAAGGCTAGGCACAGTGAGTGGCCATTCTTGGTTCTGCAAACACAGAGTAACATCCAGGTTTGCAAACAGACAAATAAAATCTTAGTTTAAAAAAAACCTAATTTGGGGATAACCCTACTTCAGTTTAACATCTGTACATTCACAGATATTGCAAAAATTAAACTGCTGGAATTCATTGCAGCAAAATGGTGCATGAAGATTGGCAGTGGTGGTCAGGAGAAGAGGAATGGTGGGCAACAGGAGCCACTGGGAAAGGCAGGGTATGGTGAACTACAGTCAGCAGTGTGCCAGAGCTAGTAGTCATGAGGTCAAGGAGGGGATCTGAGGGGGAAAGGGGAAGGACAAAAAATTGGATTTTTCTTCCTTTCTTTCTTTACAAAATGTTTACCTCACCTTTCTGCTCTCATCAGGGTCACTAAGATGGCTGCAAGTCCTCATAAATCCCACTCATTTTTCTAACTCTTATTGTTTCATATCTCTTCATCTGTAACTTTTTGGAAATTTCAGAGTATTAAATGAGAAACTTAAATTATCATATAGGGTGAAATTAACAAAATTATAATTTCTTAATGTATATTTTCTCTTGTGCCGTGGTTTAATCCTGTACTGCCAAATATACTGTAGTTCATTTTTCTTTGTGGCTGGCATTATAGTTAGAGCAACCCCAAGACTTATTTATGGCACACTTGGGGACCACTTGACCCCCTCCCCCTGCACACACCAGATTAGTGAACCACATTTTTTTTATTTCCAAAGTAAATGAGGCCACATAATGGTGAAGCCAGTACTAGCACACAGAAAACTGCCATGTTAATTTGCACCAGTTGTGTACACGCTGTACTCATGGTGGTATCCTTAACACCA
Source organism: Lepidodactylus listeri (assembly GCA_029233225.1). NCBI lineage: Eukaryota > Metazoa > Chordata > Lepidosauria > Squamata > Gekkonidae > Lepidodactylus > Lepidodactylus listeri. The sequence continues at coordinate 72,121,221 of JARCFY010000008.1, forward strand.
AAATCAGATATTCCTCAAGGGAGAAGAAAGGTACAGTTTGATTTTAGCCCTAGCTAAGAAGAGTTAAGTATTGTGTTTTAGAATTCAGCCCTGACTGAGAGCAGTTTAACACAGACAGGACAACTGGGGGAAAGTTGGCAAGGAATTTTGGAAGTAGGTGAAGACTCACATGTGGCCCAAAGAAAGGGGATAGATCTTATAATAAGAGGAGAATTTCCCTACTCAGTCAAACAGGGAGTTAGCTCTGAAGAGTACAGAGATCCCTGATCTGGTGCAGTTAAAAACTGCCTGTAGAAACCTTAAGAGTCAGTTAAAAACTCAAGAGGAGTACTGGTGTTTCAAGAGAAGAGGTTTGGGTACTGGAAAGAGTGCACCAGCCTTCTGGAAACCAAAAGAGTTAGAGAAATACTCAAAGAAAGTATACTGGAGTGTTTGGGGGAAACACTGGAACAAATATTTTTCAACATAAAGATTTTAGGTAATTCTGAATAACTTAGAAAACTCTCATTAGCCTGAAACGTAAGAACTAAAATCTGTGCATGTGCTGGTTTTACCTCAGAAATTTCAGCCCCTGATTTCACCTGACCCTTCTTCTCTATGTTGAATAAAATATTTTGTTAATTTGGAATATAAAAACATCTCAAGTGCCATTAAAGTTAAAGGGGGCTTCTAATCCTTCCCTTAGGTTCCTGGGCTGAGCAAACAGTCAAACTATTATACTTTGACAGGGTGGGACAGCCAGAGTTCTTCAGGAAAGAAGAAAACACATTACTAGGGCAGCTCAGTCAGACAGGGAACAAAAAATGGAGGAAAAATCTTGCCTCTGAGTGAGGAAAGTAGGGGGGGCCATCAGACGCCTCCTCCATTTTATCTTCATAGCTGCAGTCCTGTGAGACAGGTTAGGCAGAGAGAGTGACTAGACATGGCAGTATAAAAGAGCAAGAGTCCAGTAGCACCTTAAAGACTAACAAAATTTGTGTCAGGGATGAGCTTTCATGAGTTACTGCTCACTTCTTCAGATATGACTCATGAAAGCTCATACCAGTAAGATGCTACTGGACTCTCACTCTTTTCTGCTGCTACAGACAGACTAACACAGCTATCCATCTTGATCTACTGCCATGGCAGAGTGAGGGCCTGAATCTTTATCTCCCAGATTCCCTGGCCCAGCACTTTAAGCACTACACAGCACTGACTCTTGTTAGTATAATCCCAAACTAACAATTTGTTTTCCCTCACAGAAATTAATTAAGAGGGGTGGAGGAAGAATATTCAAATTGTAGAAAAATGCTGTGCCACATGGCCTTGGACAGAGTCTTGTTTTAGCAGCACAATTTAAAAGAGCACAGATTGGATGGGCTACAAGAAATCTACTCCTTAGAAACATCAGTTAGTTGAAAGAAACCTGGCACAACAAGCTGCTAGTAGACTTGGTGAGAATATATGGGCATAAAGGAATGAGACTGACTCCTGAGAATGATTATTAATACCTTTCATTGTATGATGTAACCATATGCTGCACATTTTAAAGGTCTGTAACTCATGTTTCATTATGTTATTTCATCCTCATAATGGAGGCTTTTCATTATAAAATGACTACCTTTACTTTTCTTTCTTTCCTGTATACCATTTTGGCAGAAAATACCCTCATTTGGAAAGTCACCAAATTCTTACCTTGCAAAATAAAGCTGAGGAACTCAGCAATGTTTTTGCCATTATAATCTTTTTTAAAAGGCCTTTGGCTTTTTTAAAACAGTTCTGTGAGAACACTGATGTCATCTGAACCTAATAATAGCAATGGCAAACATTTATTTGATTTTAGAACGTCTTGGCTGGACAGCACAAGCAAACGGGTGATCTACAGAGAAGGCAGCTTCAGCCCTTGGAAAGAAATATCAGGAAAAGTGTACCTGCATGACAATAAGAAGGTCAAAGACTAAGATGAAGGAAGCCAAAAAGGCCCTGGAAACTTCATCGCTTGGCAGGAATCCACGATTGAGCTTGTCCCAGCTGATCCAGTCAGTTGTGATGACAAGCACAACCACCGAGGTCAAAGTAAACAGAACAGTCCTGAAAATAACAGAAAGTAAGAAGAGTTCACCAAAACATATGATAAGGTTGTTGTGGTTTATCCTGCAAAGAGTTTTAAAATGAGGTGCTTGTGGACAATGGGTTGAATCCAGCCATTTTTTAAAACTCACTTAATTCTTCTCCTTACTACAGCCCCCATTCCACATGGTTTTTGTCCATGCAGGTCCCAAAATCCTCTGAGTAGCTTTTTTGATGGTCAAGGGAGACCTCTCCTCATTTTTTCAAAAGTATAGAACAGTTGGTTGGATCCATCTGGGAGAATCTAAAGATGGCTTTAAAAGCTGCCTAGTTAACAAAAATGTAAAATGATCACTGGCCTATAGGTGCATATGCAGATACAAGACTCACCCACTGATTTATGCATTTAACACATTTTAACCCAGCCCAAGCAGCCTGAGTACCCCAGCTTAGCCTGGGCTTGCCACAGCTTGGGAGTTAAGCAAGACTGGGCACAATCATTACTTGTATGGGACACCACCAAGGAAGACTGGGGTTGCTATGTATAGAGAGGCAAACCTCTTGTCTGGAATGCCTTGTGGATGGGGTTGCCATGAGTCAGTCGTGACTCAATGGCATGTTCATCTCTTCTTCTAACTCAACCCATCTATCATTTCAGCCTGCCTTCAACAAGGTGACTCTGGAATTCAAAATACAATAAGTTTAATAGCTATAAATCAACAAAACAGACAACAGTTAAAAAACCCAACAAAAATAATTAATAATCTTAGATGCTCCTTGTAAAATGTTCACAAAGGGCAGATATTTACAAAGTGTCACACGTTTGTGTGAATAAAAATATCATTAATGGATATAAAAATATCAGCAACATAGACACCTGGCCATGGAAGGATATTTCATAATTTGGCACCCACTGTTATGCAGGGCCATGTTCCTGGTACCCATCCACCTAATGTGGAGTGTTGAGGACCCATGGAACAGGGTTCTGTTTCCCATAAGTAAAATTAGTATTTTGCTCTTAGTTCATCCAAAAAATTGGCATGAAACATGCGAAGAGAAAGAAAGGAGTCACAAATCCATCAGTCATCTCATCCATCACATGTATCATCTGTTTGGTGAATGGGGGACTGAATATGGATGCCATATGTTCCCTCCAGATGATAGCACCATCTATTTCTTTATCAGGGGAAAATGTAAGGTCTCTGCAGCCAGGAACGAATAGACCAATGGAACCAAGATCTTCACTTTCACACTTCCCAGAAGTGTATCAAAGTGAAAGCAATTATAATTGTGCAAGAATAACAAGTTTATCAAAACATTTTCACATAAAACATGACAGCACCATTTTGAAAGGGAACCCCACCCCCACCTCAGCTTCCAGTGGGTACTGTAAGATCCCTCCCACACGAGTAAGATAATCCGGAGGGGAAGTGAGGCTTTTTTGCCCCAGAGCAATGTGCCCCGCAGTTGCGCGATCACACAGGTCTGTGGACCTGCCGGGGCAACTTGCTGCTGCATGATCAGACGCAACCATGGGGGAGTTGTTGTTTTTGTGTGTGGTTGGTTTCTGAGGTGCTTAAACGGGGGATTGATGAATCGCTTCCCCACCCGAAGGGCTTTCAATGATGTGCACATGGAGAAGGGGAAAAAAACCAACAGCGTGGCATCGGGATAGCGTGTGATCACGCTGTCCGCAATGCCACACTTCCATGCTGGAGTGATCACACGGGGAAAGTCTGGCTCTGGCCCACAGCAAACCATTTGATACCACATTTTCACTAGTAGTTTTTTACTCCAGTTCCCCCCTGGATCGAAACAGCTTGTGACGGTTTGATGACGGTTGTGGGACGCTTCCCAGATGTGCTGGTGTGATCACGCTGGTTTGATCCGCCAGCGAATCATCCCTCTTGCGTGGCAAATGAGTGCGTGTGATTGCACCCTAAGTTTAGCAGAGAGTGAAAGCATTCTCAGCAACAATAATGATAATCATACTTATTTATATAGCATCTACTAGACAGCCATTAAGGAAAGGAAAAACAATAAATGACCCCATGTCTTGAAAGCACACAGTAACAGCAAGTAGGGGAATTAATGGGCTATACTGAGATGGGCACAGATGCCATTTTTGTGTGATTCTTCCCCCTTTAAAAACCTCTCACAAAGTGGGCAGTTTTGTGGAATGTTCACATCAGGTGTGTGGTGGAGAAAAATGCCTGGGCTACTCTTGCACTTCATGAAGATTTTAAACATCTGAACAGGACTGCAAAATATCCATCACAGAGAAGACAAAGGAGAGAGCTTTCACATCACCTCATCACTCTTACACTAGAGACCACAGATTCACCAGTGAGTATAAGAAGACCCTGCTAGAGCAGACCAGTGGTCCTTCTAATGAGCATCCTGTTTCAACACAGTGGTCAATTAGTTCCCCTGGAGGGCTAAACATGGCACAGAGACCAAAGTCTTCCCTTGATGATGCCTTGGTATTCATAGGCTAACAACCTCTAAATGTGGAGGTTCCCTTTAATCCCCATGGTTAGTTACCATTGAAGGATGGCAGTTGATCCCGCAAACTGAATACTTGTTGAGGGAAGAACTATTTCCTCTGGTCTGTCCTAAATCTATTGTCCATAAACGTCATTAGGTGACTTTGAGTGCTCATGTTATGGGATGACTGCAACTGGCACCAAAAAAAAAATTGTCTCAAATGATGAGATAGCTTCAAATGATATCAACTGACAAGCATCACCCTTATTTTTTACTTGAAGATCACTCTTACTAGGTAAAATACATTTTGGAACATTCTAGTTGCTGGGGAGGCGATCCTGTCTTCATTTCTGTTTTCTGGGCTGTAGGGAAATGACATTAAAACTGTAGGGAAATGACATGAACACAGCATAAAACTGTTCCTTGTGGAAGTAATTGTCCCAGTTTTCCCCTCCTAAATCCTTGGGGGTCTTCTATGAACTTCTTGATCCCTGTCTCAAGAGCAATGCACTTAGGAAGCCTAAGCAACTTGGTATGACTATCATGACTATAAGTCATTTTGTTAGGACTTTTTGCTCAAATGCTAATGAACTAAGCCAATTCATTTTTAAAAAATCTACTTGAGTAAACCACACTTTAACAAATTAAACCCATGGTTTTTTGAGAAGCATAATTTAAGTGACTCATAACATTTTGCCACGCAACTATTAAATTACTTGTTTTGGGCTGTCTCTCCTTATTAGCCGGGAATCTCTCTTCCAAATGCTCTTTGAAAATGTTCAGACAGTGGAAGAGAAAACAATCATTTTGAATGTCAATGCACATGTGTTATTATTAAATGTGTGGGTGTATGCACAAATAGCAAGTAAGCAAGTCAATATTTGCTTTGGTTGCCAATTGCGATTCTCACATTTCTCTGAAGGCATCTCTCCCTTCATTTATTTCTTTCAATGAAGGAGAAAGGGAGAAAATTTCAAGAGTACTTTCTTTAGCATTCAAAATGATGACCAGTACACAGTGTGACTAAAAATCCATCTGCCCAAGAAGCTACACACAACTGCAGATACTATGAAGTCTAATTATAGCATACAGAATGAGACTTGGTGGTGGAAAGTGCTCTCAGGTTACAACTGACTTATGGCAATCCCATAGGGTTTTCAAGGCAAGAAACTTTCAGAGGTGTTTTGCCATTGCTTGCCTTTGAATAGTGACCCTAGGCTTCCTTGGTGGTCTTCCATACAAGTACTAGCCAGAGCCAACCCTGCTTAACTTCTGAGATCTGACAAGATCATGTTAGCCTGGGCCACCCAGGTCAGGGTGAATTAGACTTACACACACCTAAAGAATACTTGTTTACAGTACTTAACAGGGCTTTTTTTGTAGAAAAAGCCCAGCAGGAACTCATTAGCATAATAGGCCACACCCAACAGCAGAAATGCATTAGCATATTAGGCCACACCCCTGACCGTGCAGCTCCCTCACAGGATCAGCTTCCCCAAGTGCCCCACAGCTTGTGGGGCGCCTGGGGAACCCGAGGGAAGGAAGGCAGTTTCTGGATCGGCTTCCCCAGGTGCCTGGGAAACCCGAGGAGGGGAGGCAGTTTAAACTGCCTTCCCTCCCTGGATCGGCTTGGCTTCCCCAGGCGCCCTGTGGCTTGCAAGGCACCTGGGGAACCTGAGGGGGGGGAGGCTGTAGGCGTGGCCAACTCAGAAGCCAGCCGGAACTCCGTTCCTGTGCGTTCCTGCCCAAAAATAGCCCTGGTACTTAGGAATCAGAAGATAAGCCATGACATGTTGTCATATTGTTCATCAGATACATACTTGGATCATGATCTAATATGAACATTTTCTGGTCACAAATGTATGGTCTAGTGACCTTGGATCACAACTTCTCAAGCCAACCTTGCTGTCAGAGGCAAGAATATCACAACAATAAATGATGACACACTCACACTAACCTACGAAATGTGAGTATTGGTTACTAAGGTAACATGAAGCAGAAATACAAGGGAGATTTTTTTACTGGCTACAATTTTATGTTAGTAACGCAGAGCTAAGAACATAGGGATGGCTGAGTGGATGACGGCATATTTGGCTTAAAGTTGTAGGGAAACCATCTGTGCCACACACTTTACTAATTTCTATGCAGTTTACTTAAAATGTTTGGAAAGTTCTCAAGTTTGTATACATCCCCTGACAAGTAAATGGTCATGTATACAAATAGCAGAGATGAAAATTCACACTCCACTTTACATACTATATTCTAAATCTTTGAAAAGCAGCTTTGTAAATGTTATTGTTAAACAAATGGTTGATCCATGTGACAGGCCCATTAGAAAATAAAATAAAGAAGCCATGCAAAAATTACTAAATCAAATAGTAACTAACCAGGATTTATTCTGTTCTAACCTTTGAAAGCAAAACTGGCACTGTTAAGTGTTTCAGTATTGCATCCAAAACTAGGAAGCAGTTCCAGCTCTTTAAACTATTAAACCAACACTGCTTAACTTCTGAAATCTGACGAGATCATGTTAGCCTGGGCCATCCAGGTCAGGGTGAATTAGACTTACAAACACCCAAAAAATACTTGTTTACAGTACTTAGGAATCAGATAGAAGATAAACCATGACATGTTGTCAGTCCAATCCAGGCACTTTAGGGGCGGGGTTCCTCCCACTGGCTGGATCTGGACCGGCAGGTCAGGGGCCCCTGGAGTGGGCAAACCCCTCCCTCCCCAGGGGATCTAGCAGCTCTACTTAGAGGAGGGCAGGGAGCTGTTCCTGTTGGCAGCAAAGGATAGGACTTGCAATAATCGGTTTAAATTATGGGCAAAAAGATACCGGCTGGATATTAAGAAATATACCCCCCCCCCCCCCAGTAAGAGTAGTTCATCAGCAGAATTGGCTGCCTAGTGAGGTGGTGAGCTTCCCCTCATTGGCATTCTTCAAGCAGCAGCTGGACAAACACTTGTCAGGGATGCTTTAGGCTGACCTTCCATTGAGCAGGGGTTTGGAATACATGGCTTCTGCGGCCTCTTCCAACTCTATAATTCTATGATTTGAACCATTGAAAACCTTTAAAATTACAAGATAATTCAGTAACAACACATAAACCACATCACATCAGAACCAGGGAGATGGGCCAATAACCATTCCTGGGGGTATGCCGAACAAAACAAAACAAAAAGTCTGCCTATTCCTGCCCAAAATTGGTTGAGGGTCACAAGCACATACAGCTGCATGCGGTCAACTGCCATGCAAACCCAGGCCCCTGGCTTTTAAAATCAACTAATTACCCTAAGATTAAACACATTTGCATGTTAGCAAAATTATGTATTGGAAAACATGAAAGATAAGATAGCTTATCATTTAATAAGCTAAGCCTACCACGCATTCTTAGAAAAAGGAAATCTATCAAAGCATAATACTTTAAAAAGAAACAAAATTTCCCTTCAAGCTCATCCCCACCAAAGTTGATAAACCAACCAATTAAACTGATTAAAGTTTGCAACCTTAGAATTAATATATTGTATGTTTTTGTTTCCTTAGGAACAAAAATATTATGGCTTGGATCCAAAGAACTGCAGATCAAGAGGCATTCGTTTAATTAATTTATGCTGACTCTACTTCCTACTGTAGTCCCCAAGACCTCTGAAAAACCAAGCAAATCTCATGTAAGAAATGAGGAGGTTTTCACCAGTTCTGCTTTCCCATTGTATTCCGCGCTATTCCTAAGTGATCCCCAATAAACAAGAGTGGCTGGGGCATGCAGGGACTAAAGTAGGAAAAAGAACTGGCAACAAATTAAAGTTACAGGCTCTGTTCCATTCAGGGTTCTTTGATTAAAATTCTTCATGCTAACATTGACCACTATAGATTGGATCCAAAGGTTTACTTTTGCTAAACAAGAGCTTTACTCCCCCCCCCTCACACGAGTCACTTAACAGAAGGGAGTCTCTAGATCCATCCCAACAGTATATAGTTACAATTTATAATATTTTGGGAAGCAAAGCAAGTGCCTCCAAAGCGGCCTGTGAAAATAAAGACAAGTAAGATCAAGTTACCGTTCTTGATATTTAGAAAATGCTCCATAACAATGGAAACAAGATGTTCATCCTTCATGTTAAAGGCCTTCCACTTGTTTTCATTCCTTGGAGCAGTCAGGGGCTGCTATTGTTCATGTACAAATGGCAACGTATTTTATTCTGCCAGATTTATTCCTCAGGCTTTTTACATATTTTCACCCGCTTCTGGTGATCTCTTTTATATGTTAGTTGAGATGCACACATGAAGTGTAACAACTATAGACAGGCTATTGTTTTCCTATTTTCAGGGGCCAATGTGCCCACACTCACTGTCTTGCATGGACTGAGTCTTTCCAGGGAAACTAGAAAGGCTCTTCGGGCAACTTGAGCACACATTGATCTCTGGATACTGTTCATTTGATAGCAGTATGCACCCATTTGAATTAAAATGATTCCTACATAATTTCATTTATTCATTTATTTAGATATTTATAACCCTCTTTTATTCCCAATGGGGACCAAAAGTGTATTACAACGTCATTCTCATCTAGGGTTGCCAGCCACCCAGGGGACATCAGAGCATCCACTTGTTCTGCTTGTTGACACTGGTGTCTCAAGAAGAATCTGGGTGTCTTGGCATTGATTGGGAGACAAAGAGATCAACACACAGTAGGCTGAAATGTAGAACCAGGGACTGGAATGTTTTCTGGCTGAGGGACCACTCCCCCCCCCCCACTCCAGCATGGAGCAGCTGAGCCAATCTGCTTGAACAGTTGCTATGCTGCTGATGTGTTCTGCTCTGAGAGACGCCAGATGTTGTTCTGCCCAGGACATGAGGATAGTTGACTCCTACTGTTGCTTCTTGGCTTTGGGGCTTCCCGGGTGGTTCACATGTGCCTTGGCTCTGGTGTTGTCTGTCTGTATATATATGTTCAATTGAGACAGATGGTCTTGGAAGTGGAGAAGTGCCAGAAAAATTGCATGCAGCTCCAAAAGATTGATGCTGAGGGAAGCTTCTTGATGGGACCAGGTCCCCTGCATGTGGCCCAGTGCGCAATGGGCTCCCCAACACATCAGGCTGGTGTATTTTGTATCTTGGAAGGGTTTGTCTACAAACAAGTGTTTCTTGGTTGTCCACCAAAGGAGGTCCTTCCTGAGATGCTGACTGATGTTGACTCTGATGTGCTTTCGGAGTGCTATGAGCCTTTGATATGGCAATAGTGTCCACTGAAGTACCTAAGAGTATGCCCAGGTCCAAGGGACTGTCTTGATAGCTGCAATCATGTAGCTTAGCAAATGTGCCAGGATCATCAAGTCCATTGATTTCACAGAGCAAATCTGTTTCATGAACAACCTTCTCTGCTTTGTTTAGTGGAAGAAACACATTTTTCTTAATCTGTCACTGATCCCAAATGCATGATAACTTGGGCAGGTATTAGTTGGCTCTTCTGGAGATTGATCAGGAAACCGTGACTGGAGAGGCACTGGTTTTGAAAGTCCCTGAGAGCCTGATCTTGTGAAGGTGACAATAAGGAGGTATCAAGGTAGGGATGCGCTTGCAGGGAGGGTGGACTATAAGTCAAATAAATTAATAAATAAGGATTCTTTTGAGATACAGGCTTGCAACAAGTAAGATGATCAGTTTTATGAATATCCAGGGCACTGATGCCAACCCAAATGGCATGGCCCTGAACTGGAGGTGTTTTCAACTGAAGGTGAATCTCAGATACTATCTGTGCCAGGGAGTTACAGGCACATGAAGATATGCCTTGGTCAAATTGATGGAGGCCATGAAGTCCTCCAGCTGCAAGGCTTCCACAATGGTCTTCAAGGTTTCCATTTCGAACTTCCAGTACCTCACAAACCTACTCAGGAATTTGAGGTTGAGGATAGCCCTCCAGTTCCTGTTCTTTTTGGGAACTATGAAAAAAAATAGAATAGATGCCTAAGGACCTTTGCAATGATGGCACAGGTTGAATGGCAGCTATCCCCCGCAGATGTCTGATGACATTCTGTGTGCACTGTCTCTTGATGGGGCCGTGAGTGACTGGTGGGCTCAGAAATCTGTCATGAGATGGGGTGACAAATTCTATTGAATAGCCATGGGTTATGGTTTCTTTTACCCATTCATTGGTGGCTGATAAATTCCAGGCTTGGAATTTTTTAAGCTGTCCCCCCACCGAATCTAGCCTTGTGTCCCTTTTGTTGTTGCCACTGTTTTCCTGCCTTACTGGAGGTGTTCTGTAAGAACAAAAAGAAGTGTGAACTATAATTTTTCTGCTGTCTGATCTCCCTTTTATAGGTGAATGGCATGAGCTTCTTCTTGGTCTCAGTTAAGATGTCCTCTAGGCTATCTCCAAATAGCTTGCCACCCAAGAAGGGCCAAGATGCCACATGAGACTTAGAAAGGGAGTCCACATTCCAGGACTTGAACCAGAGATGTCTTCTGGCTACCTCTGTGGAAGACATGGCCCTTGCTGAGAACTTGATTATGTCCAGGCTAGCATCAGACGTGAAGCCTTCTGCCCTCTCCAGATTGTCCATGTAACTTGACAGGCACTGATTTAAATCTGGACATTCTTAGGGCCATTTATGAAGCCACATGTAAGAGGCTCTTGTCATCAGACAAGTGGCAGCATAAGCTTTAATGGAGAAGGCAATGGCCTCATGGGCTCTGCAGAGAGCTGAATGACTTTTTTGGTCATTGGGATCTTTAAGGGTGCCCTCTCCCTCTTTTGGAAGAGCCACCCCTGATACTAAGCTAGCCACAGGAGCATCTATCTCTGAAACTTTCTGTAATCTGGTTACCTTGGGAGGAAAAGAATACATTCTTTTAGCCTGGCCAGAACGTAAATGGTTATTGGTAGGATCTGACCATTCCTCCTTTATCTCAGTTTTAAAAAAGAAAGGGAAGGAAAAGTTGAACCCAGCTCCCTAACCCCAGAGAAAAACTCAGGGGTCCCTTTACCATCACCATCCTGTTCCTCCTTGGGGATTTCTACATTAGAGACAGAAAGCTGTAGGATTTTTAAGAGAGTCGGAAGCTTCTTGTGAGAAAAAAGGTGATGAGTTGACTTGCTCTACTGTGGGACTTTGTCCTCAAACAACTGGCCTTCCTCTTTATCCAGATATGCATCAGACTCCTCAGAGCCTAAGGGAGAATACCTATCTTCAGATCAGTAGTCTGCGAAATTTGAATAATTGCTCCTAATGGGGAAGGTGCTTTTACAGGCAGCCTTTGTTGGCCAAGAGGAGTCCTGGCATTTCTCTGTGTCTAGAGGCCTTGGAAGTAGCTATTTTTAAAAGGTGTTTGATGGGGAGTGGGGAAGAGGCCTTGTCTTGTCTTTTCCAGGAGGGTAAAGAAACTCTTTTTTTCCTTCTCTAACAGATTGGGGACACATTATTTTAGACAGTCCTGGAAGCCTGGCCTTTGACTCACCACTCCAATTAGGGTTGCCAAGTCCGGGTTGGAAAATACCTGGGGACTTTGAGGGTGGAGCTAGGAGAAGGTGGGGTTTGGGGAGGGAAGGGGCCTCAGCATGGTACAATGCCATAGAGTCCACCCTTCAAAGCAGCGATTTTCTCCAGGGGAACTGATCTCTGTAGCTGGAGATCAGCTGTAAAAGCGGGAGATTCCCAGGCTCCATCTGGAGGCTGGCAACCCTAGCTCCAATGGCTGCAGAAGGCTGATCAGTAGAGGATGTAGTTTTGGCACCAAAAAATGAGCCTGCTTCTTCACGATCCAAGCCAGGTGATTTGCGGCCTACGGCTCCCTCCAGGAGCTCTGCTGCAGTCGGACAGCTGGGCAAGCTGGTTTGCAGGGATTTCCTACTCCCCTGCCTGAGGACTCCCCACCCCCCCACCCCGGAGATGGAAAGTGCCATCAATTTCATGCATCCAGGGATTGTGGGAAAAGGAACACAAGCATATCAGAGTGTCCTCCTCCCCTTGCACTTCTATTTTCACCTATTCCATTTTATTCTTACAACAATAACCTTAGGTTAGGTTGAGAGAGAGTGACTGCCCCAAGGTTGCCCTGCGAGCTTCTGTGGCAGAGTGGGGATTAGAATCTTGGTCTCCCAGATCCTAGCCAGGTATTCTGACTACTATACCACACAGGAGTATGGTATAGTAGGCTTATCCTATATATATAAAATCCTAGCATATTGATACTTTCTGGCTCTCCCATCGGCTGTACTGTGTGCTCCATCAGCCACTGGCCCATCAACTGCCACTCATGAGTACTTGTGTGCCATTGGCTGGAGGCTGGGTCATGTCCCCCACCTACTGCCAGCTTGGCCACTCTTCAGTGTCAGAACAAACTATGAAAACAGCTGTCTCTTGACAAAGACACTTTTCCTGCTTGGCTCCTCTGTGGCTGGCTGGCTACTGAGGTGGGCCAGTGGCCATCAAACCATTATCTCCTCCTCCTGCAGAGCAGCTCACTTTCACCTAGGGTTGCCAACCTCCAGGTGGGACCTGGAGATTTCCTGCTGTTACAATTGATCTCCAGATGATAGAGATCAGTTTCCCTGGAGAAAATGTCTGCTTTGGAGGATAGACTTTATGGCATTATACCCTGCTGAGTCCTTCCCCTCCCCAAACCCTGCCCACCACAGGATCCACCTCCAAAATCTCCAGGTATTTCCCTACTCAGAGCTGGTAACCCTACTTTCCCCTCAGTGGCTGTTGCTAGGCAACAAAGCTTGGTTCTGTCAATAAAAAGGTGGGGGGGGGAGGCCCTTTCCAGGCCTACTTTGGCCTTTGTGGGGAACACATTGGGGCCAGTCCTGACTAGGGTTGCCAGCTCCAGGTTGGGAAATTCCTGGAGATTTTGTGGTGGAGTCTATGAAAGCCAGAGTTTAGGGAAGGGAGAGGCCTCAGCTGAACCGAATGCCATAGAGTCCACCCTCCAAAGCAGTTATTTTCTCCAGGGGGAAAGGGAGCTCTGTTGTCTGGAGTTCAGTTGTGATGCCAGGCAATACCACAGCCAGTGTGGCATAGCAGTTAGCACTTCAAAGCAGGGTCTGCCAGACCCAGGTTCTTGCTGTGGGAAATGAGTGGGTGATTTCGGACCAGTCACAGACTTTCAGCCTAATCTACCTCACAGGGTTGTTGTGCAGATCAAAAGGGGGGAGGAGAATGATGTAAGCTGCTTTGGTCCCCACTGCAGAGAAAGACTGTACTTTTCCTCCTGGGGAACCATTGTTGCCAATCTCGAGGTGAGGGCTGAGGATCACTCAGAATTACAACTGCTTTTCAGATGGAGAGATCAGCTCTCCTGGAGAAAATGGTGGACACTGTGTCATTATAACCTGCTAAGGTGTCCCCCCCCCATGATAGTCAGTGTGATGTAGCAGTTAGTGCTTCAGGGCAGGGTCTGCCAGACTCAAGTTCTTACTGTGGAAGCTGAGTGGGTGATTTTGGACCAGTCACAGACTTTCAGCCTAACCTATCTCACAGGGTTGTTGTGCAGATCAAAAGGGGGGAGAGGAGAATGATGTAAGCTGCTTTGGTTCCCGTTGCAGAGAAATACTGTACTCTTCCTAGGAAGAAGCTGCAGGGAGGGGGGAAGAGATGGAAACCTGAAGTCAGAGAGGCAGATAAAAGTAGGTTGATGGTTGGCTGGGAAGGAGATAGAATTGCCAACTCAAGGTTGGGAAATTCCTGGAGATTTGAGGGGTGGAGCCTGGAGAGGGTGAGGTTTGAGGAGGAGTGGGACCTCTGACAGGTACACTGCCATAGACTCAACCCTCCAAACCAGCCATTTCCTCCTGGGGAACCATTGCTGCCAGTCTCCAGGTGAGTGCTGGAGATCACTCAGAATTACAACTGCTCTTCAGGTGGCAGAGATCAGTTCCCCTGGAGATAATGGTGGATGCTGTGTCATAATACCCTGCTGAGGTCCCACAGGAAATTGATGCTGAGTGCCCAAGGCTGAGGCAATTGCTCAGAGCCTCTTTCTAACGTTCGTTGTATTTATTTCCACAACAGGCCTTATTCCTAGTTACAAACAGTATTCCCTCTAAGCTAAGTTAGTCTGAGCTAGCTCACATTTTTTTAGACTCCAGCTCACACATTTTTGTCTTAGCTCATGAAGGATGGCTCCAGAACAAACTAATTAATGCAGTAGCCAAATTGCTCCCTCATAACTTTAATGCCAGTAGCTCACAAAGGAGAACTTTTGCTCACAAGACTCCACTACTTAGAGGGAGCACTGGTTACAAAATAAATGTTTTAAAACATGTTTGGCATGAGGTGCAAGTTAACATGTTTCCCAGTTTCAAAGAGCACTCAGAGACATTTTAACAAAAGCCATAAGACTCTCAGCACCTTACTCATTCCTGTCTCATCTTTTCATTGTTCTGAATAAACTTTACACCTTTTAAACTGAAAAACCTGGCTATTGTTTTCATATTCTGCACTCTGCATGCACTCAGAATTGGATCCACCACCAAATAGCATGATTTCCTCACTTCCTCCCTACTACTTCATTTACGAATGTACCAGGCAAAAGATGCTCCTGGAGGGCAGGTGACCCCTTCTAGGAACAGCATGAGGGAAGATTCTGCAGTTCGAGGGGGAACTGGGAAAAAAAATTACAACCCCCATTCTGCCAGTGGAAATCTGTTGGATCTAAACCAGGGGTGTCAAACATAAGGCTCAGGGGCCAGAAATGGCCCATCCAGGGTTCTTACGCAGCCCACGAGCAAGTAGTGCAAGGGAGGGAACAGGCATCTGTTCAGGGAGAGCAGGCGGAGCCACTCTGATTGTGGCTTCAACGTGGTGGAACAACCTCATCTGCAACAGTCAAGCAGCGTGGGAGCATCTGTGCAGTGCTGCATCGCTGGCTCTCCAGTCCACTCATATGGATTTTCCTTTGTACCCCCCTCCCAGCCCATGGGAACTTGCAATGAGGATACAACAACTCAGAGCTTACCAGCTGCTGTCCTTTATACAGTTTATATCCCCAGTACCTGGCACTACATTTTATGGCACACATGGCCCGGCCCAACAAAGTGACAGTTATGCCAGATCCGGCCCTCATAACAAATGAGTTCAACACCTCTGAGTTTAGATTCTAAACCTTCGAAGCTGCTCAGCAAAGTTAACCCCAAGGCAAAGCAAGGGTTAATCACTGCCAATAGTTTCCCCTATTGCTAGCAGAGTAGATTGCAAGCACAATGCAGCCTAAGGCTTTTATGAAACTCAGCGTCCATTCCCTTGGCTTTCTGGCTTTTGTTGGCAGCTTACCAGTATCCCTATTCCCACTCACCTGGTTTTAGGGACTTCCACCATAACTTTCTTCCCACTTGCTCTTGACTTGCAGAAGAGATAGTCCTCACCAGACCAATAGATATATCCTTTCATTATGTTGTCTGACTGATTGGATTCTTGTTGTTTTTAACTTAAATTGTTGTTGGTGTCATGATTTTAAAACTGTTTATAGATCTGCAATGGATATTAAGGGTTTAATTGTTATTGCAATTGCTTTATTATGGTTTTAATGTTGTTTTTGGCATTACAGTGTTATTTGCTAAGGCTTTGAGCCAATGCAATAAAGTTTACTGAGAAGTCCTCACAAGACACCACATCGATTAAACTGGGAGTTCTGACCACGCTCCTAATCCAATGTTTAACAAATACATCTGCTCTAATGTCTTTGATGGTCTCACATCTTAATGATTTACAGCAGGTCTCTCTCTGCTACAACACCCCCTCTTTCCTCCCATGTTAGGAACTTTGCTTATAAAACTGTCTGCAAAATTATGTACTCCATGCATCTGATGAAGCAAGGTCTACTAAATTATGAAAGTTTATGTTGCAATAATAAAAATTTAGCCTTTAAGAGGCCAAAAGTTTCCTTTTCAATTTTACTGCAACAGACTAACATGGCTATTCCTTTGGAATTAGTCAGCATAGCATTACTTTATGGCCACTTCTCTTGCCAGGAATGCCTAGCTGTAGAGTAGAACTGAATTACAGTTTTCAAGAGGATAGGCTTAAAATAATACTCCCCAACATGGTCCAAGTGAGTACAATGGCACCTGCCAATCTGTCCCTGGTGTCCACTTGTTTCTTCCCCAAAGCAAGGAGCCAGTCCTTGCTTTTCTCTAACACACTGGAGCAGGGGGTGCTTCAAAACAGCCCAGGATGCATTGTCTTTTTATCTGCAGGGAGCAGCCCATAGGTGTAGAGTACGAGGGGGCTCGAGGGCTTCAGCCACCCCTGAAATTTCCTGGGGGGGGGGCTCAGCCTCCCCCAGGAAAATGGAGTGCCTGCCGCTGCACCTCCCCAGGTCCTTCCAAGGCCCAGAGGCCGCTGCTGGGGAGGGAGAGGGAAGGGGTGGCAGGAGGGGAGAGAGAGGCACCGGCAGCAGAGGCTGGCGGGCCTCGGAAGGGCCTGGGGAGGCGGGGCGGTTTCCCGGAGGGGGGAGAAGAACATCGTCCTTTGGGTGTGCGCTAAGGAGCCCCCCCCCCAGGATTTCCAAAACTCTACACCCCTGGAGCAGCCATTTGGAAACAGCTGCCTTCATCATAGCAGGATGCTTAGCTTGGAACCTTCTAACAATCTATGGAACATCCCAACGTTTTGCTAATGAACCCAACCACCCTGGCAGTCATTGTATTGTGGTGCCCACCACTTGCTCTTTCTAAAAGTGCCCATAGGATCCCTGGGCTTAAAGATGATGACACTGAGTTTATGTACCCCACAGTGTACAATAATATTTTCTTTTTTTAAAAATGGCATTAACTCAGTGAATTACCTTTTTACTCTGCCAGTTGAAGGTGAATGCATTCTTAGCCATGTGAGAGAATTTGAAGAGAACAAACAGTGCTTAGATCGCATTATGAGACTTAATGGCCCTTCAGTTTACAATAAAAATGCTGAAACATAGTGAACATTTTCTGTAAACAGTGCCCAGGATCTTTTTTTTAAAAAAAGGCAGGAGCATTAGGGCTGCCAAGTCCCCGGGTAGGGCAGGGGAAGCACCGATTTTTAAAGCTTTCCCCCGCTTTTTCAGAATTGGCCACCAGGGGAGGCAATGGCTGCCAGCAGGGAAACGTCGGAGCCTGCACTGGCCTCTTAAAAGGGAAATGTCTGCAGAGAGCCTGCCCTGCAGTAAAAAGCCTCAACAGACATTTCCCCTTTAAGAAAGAGCAAGAGAGTCCCGCCCAGAGAGGCTCTTTCTGCTGAAGGGCCTGCTTTTGCATGTGGCCTGCTGCTGGAGTAAGCTGCTTGGGGTAAGCTGCTGGGGTCTGCCAGCTCTTTTCCTTCTCTCTCTCTCCCCCTCCCCCTTTCTTTCTTTTTTCTGTCTGTCTGTCTGTCTGTCTCTCTCTCTGTCCCCATCCAGCAGAGGTCTATCAGTGGCTATTATAGCCACAAGGTCTAAATGGAGCCCTTTGTCTGGGGCAGTGATGCTCTGAATTCTTGGTGCTTGGGGGGCAACAGTGGGAGGGCTTCTGGAGTTCTGGCCCTGCTGCTGGACCTCCTGAGGGCACCTGGTATTTTTGGCCACTGTGTGACACAGAGTGTTGTACTGGATGGGCTGTTGGCCTGATCCACTGTGGCTTCTCTCCTGTTCTTATGATATGAAAATCATATTTAGCACTTGTGCAGCATTTAGTGCTTCATATTCTGCCGAGATGAGGAAGGATTCAGTAGGGCCATTGCTCAGTGATAGAGCATCTGCTTGACATGCAGGAGGTATCAGCCTCTTCAGCTAAAAAAAGGATCAGGTCATAGGTGACATTAAAGATCTCAGCCTGAGACCCTGGAGAGCCACTACCAGTCTGAGTAGTCAATACTGACCTTGATGGACCAATGGCCTGATTCAGTATTAAATAAAATGATTCCATGGCACTGCAGGGTTTTGAGCCAGGCTCTCCCAGATCCCAGCCAAACAAACTGACTGCTACATAACACTGACTCTTGTTCAGCGACAAAAAACAGTGGCATAAAAGTCACAGTCTGGGTAATGCTGCTTGTAAGCCTATAAAGCTCAAGGCAGCAGCAGAAGCTCAGTATTAGGAAACTTCATGAGTTCATGTGTCAGCATGTGGAAGCAACATCACAGGATGTGACATCACAAAATGATGTCACTTCCTTTCTCCTGGCTCCACCCCCAAAGTCTCCTGGCTCCACCCCCAAAGTCCTCAGATATTTCCCAAGTTGGACTTGGCAGCCCTAAGGAGCATACAGCATGCAGCAGACACATTTAAAAGATCAAGGTCAACTTTTGTTGATTTTATGAATCTAAGATGCATGAATATAAAATATAAACTGGATATTAATACATTTAAGGTAACTGGGTGGCCTTAAAGAGTAACAGATTTATTATTCCGTAATGTTTTGTGAGCTTCGTCATCTGATGAAGTGGGCTCTGACTCATGAAAATTTATTTGTTAATATTTAAGATGCAGTAACACTCTTTCTCTGGCCTATAACAGACAAGCAGAGCTATGCAGTTTGTTTGTAAATCCTTTAAATTATTGATTAAAAAAGCAATATTGCTTCAGGAGAAGGCAGAAATAGTCTAAATTATCAATACTTCTTTCAGATGGATGCTCCCCCCCCCCCCATACACATTCTTAGTCTGGGTGATTTATCCATAGAGAACTAGATCTACATGTGCCATTGTCTTGCACTGGCAATGAATTAATAAAAAAGCCAGCTGTGTGGCAAAAAATATATATATTAAACTCTACAGCTACAAGTTAGGGTGTGAGAGTTAGAGAAAGTCCCTTATGATAACAGAATGGATTGATGACAGTTGAAGTTCATTATCAGTTTTATATCTGCAGACAGAATTTTATCAGTTTTAAATCTGCATGGACCATATTTTTATCTGATACATATTTAGTTTTGTTTTCCTTCCACCCTAACAATCTCAGGACAGAATGGCAATGCTAGACAAAAAGACTGCAGTCCAACTAACAACTGTGGACTGTGTACTAGTTTTAATTTTTGCTGGTTCACTTTATTAATAATGGTATGGTCCAATAATTCAAAGTAGACAAACACAATGTGTTGGATCAAATAATTCCCTTCCACTGTTGGAGGAAGCATCCTCATAATGCCAGGAAGTTCCTGGATCCAACCCATACATAAAAAGATTAGATATTTATTAGATCATCTGACTATTATTTTATTAACATACATGAATTCTGTTTTGTCATAGCTTTGCTCAATCATTATAATTTTGGTACTCTAACCTCATGTAAGGGGACAGTACACTGCTTAGAGAGGCCATGGCTCAGTGGTAGATCATCTGCTTGGCACGCAGAAGATCCCAGGTTCAATCCCTGGCATCTCCAGTTGAAAGGATCTTGCAGTAGGTGATGTGAATACTTCTGCTTGAGATCCTGGAGTGGTGCTGCTTGTCTGATAGACAACACTGACTCTGATGGACCAAGGGTCCCATTCAATGCTCCCTCTAAGCTGTGGAGTCTTGTGAGCAAAAATTCTACTTTGTCAGCTACTGGCATTAAAGTTGTGAGCAAGCAATTTGGCTACTGCATAAATTAGTTTGCAGTGGAGCCATCCTTCCTGAGCTAAGACAAAAACGTGTGAACTGGAGGCTAAAAAACTGTGAGCTAGTTCACACTAACTCAGCTTAGAGGGAACATCAGTATAAGGCAGCCGTGTTCAGTACACACAGTCATCATTTTGTGTGAACAGAGCAATGTGTATTTTCCATCTGGGTTTCCAGTTGCACATCCCACTTTGAGTCCACACTTGGGAGAAAAAATGGGGTATAAATGAAGTACATAAATGCATAAACAAGGTGTATCAAGAGGATCACCAGACCACTTTCACATGGTTGAATCACCAGAACAGTAACAACCATATAGGGTTTTTGTATTGTTAATTAAAATCACACACGGCAATCTCAAGCAGTGTTAAACCCTTCTAGCCCACTGTCTTGAATAGTCTTGCAAGGCTGTAACCTTCTAAGGATGGTACTGTAAGTTAAAATCCACTGAATCTTTTCAGTTTCATAACTATCTACTGAATTTAAAGGGAGTTTTGCCATTGAATTAAATAAACTCCCTAAACTGGAAAAAAATGAAATGTGTAAGTAATGAGGCATAAAATAACAAATTTCCCATAATCAGATGTTATTAAATTTTGAGTTGTATGTCACTTAAGATTAAAATTATAAACAACCAAAATTGAACACTCTTGAATTTTTTGTTGCTGCTGGTCATTACTCAAAATGCCAAACGTGACTTGGTTTTATTTTCATTAATATTCATATAAAATCTAAAATTATATTTATGTTAATTCAATGGGAAAACACTTTCACTGCATAAAACAGATTTAGCAGGAAAAAATAAATCAGATTAGGTAAAAAAAATGTGGTAAAATATTATATTCTTTTGATCACTGTATTTTATAAAGTATGAGCATCATTGAAGTTCCTTTGCCCACACCATTAATTTACCAAAATGAAGTGTTATCTGTTTCAAACACCAGCCCATTTAAATTAAACTCATCAGCCTTAAGCTTTAAGTTGCAAATGTTGCAGTTCCCTATCTATGACACAGAAAAACAACCTACAAAAGCCCATGGTCTTGCTTGTGAAAAACATTTTCAATCATTACCTATCATGAGCCGTGTGATAGCAGGCACTTCACATGACTAATAGCCATTTTAGAAATCTCTCCCCCATTCAGCTGCTAAAGTTAAAAAAACTTAATTACCAAACTCCAGCAGAAAACAAACTTGAAAAATTACTAACATAGAAAGAAATGAAAATTATTCCAATTGTAATGTAATAACATCAAGATGAAACAGATCACCCTAGGAAGGGGAAGATGTGCGGGAATCTCTCTCCATCCCATGGAGAAGACAGGAGTTTCTTTCTCATCAGTACGCTAAAAGAAGAGCTATGCCCTATCCCTTTTGCTGAGCATCAGTTAATGGAGTCAAATTCAATGGAGCTGACCTTTCATTTAAAATGGGTTGAATCCAGCCAGTTCTTCTTATGCTGAAAAGGAAAGAGCAGTCCTTATGAATCAAAAAAGCCTATGTTGGTGATCATAGGAACAGAATTTGGAACAGGAACTGTAGTGAGGAGGCAACTTGGTGAAATTAAGTGAAAAAGCTGGCTAGGTCCAATCTATAGCCTTTGGCTTCCATACAATGGTCCTCTTTATTTGTCCACATGACCTTACTGCCACTCTGTTTCTCTTTGGATTCAAAAGAACAACAAACAGCCAAATTTTCCATCGTTGTTATTTTAGGCATACATTTGGTGCTTCCACATGGTGACAGTTCTCTGTGTGGCTCTCACTGCTATTGGGTATGCAGAGGCATTCAGAGTAGAGCAACTGGACAGCTTCTTTTTAAAAAAGCTGCAGTTGGTATATGGCTACAGCATTATAGCACTATTGTAATATGTCAATTACTGATTTTTTTAAAAAGCCCAAGAGAGTGCTCTGGTGGTACAGGGTAAGAAAAGAAACAGGGTAAGAAAAGAATGACAACTGGAGGGCACTAGGCACAGAAAATGGTTCCAGGACCTGAAAACTGTGGCAAAGTGGAAGAAAAGCCAGAAGATGCATAAATGCATGATGATGCCATGGTGACACTGGGGGGGGGGGATTCTTCAAGGTTGGGAACCACATCAAATCAAAACAGCCACGTAAAAACAGCCATAAAGAGGCTGGTACAGTTGTTTCCTTGGCCCAGATAGGCTCACTGTGATGAATTGTGACGTCTTTTGGCTAACATTCCATGTTCTCAGGAGAAACTCTTTGAATGTGGAACTGGAGCTGCAAAGCTGAAAATCCAAAGCCTTGGGAATGACTTCTTATATTGAGTCAGATGTGGCATGAATTGATCACATGCATATACGAGCTGATGAGCCTTGTGTGAAGCAATTTTTCTTGGGAGGAGAGGAGGTTCAGAATGTTCAGAAAGTCAGAGCACTTCTAACCTAACTCCTCTCATTCTATCCTATCCAGCCTGCCAGTTAAGATCTGCCTCTCAGTCTCTGCTTCCAGTGCCTCCACCTTTGAAACAGGGCATTTTCTGTGGCAGCACCTCACCTTTGGAATGTCCTCCCCCTTGAGGCTCATTTGATGCCTACTTCACTTTTTTTTAGGTATCAGTCTTCTGTTTTATGGATAGTTTTTATGCTGCTTCTGTCTAATGGCTTGCTTTTTAAATATCTTTTTAATGGCTTTTGATATACTGTGTTTTCTAACTGAAAGATGCTTTGAGCAGGACTCTGAAGAAGTAGCATAGAAAATTCTAAATAAAAATAAATAAAATCAAGTATATTGCCTCTCTTCTCAGTTGGCCATTCAATGCAAAACACAGAGACCAGCTGTGCTGGCTCCTAAACCTCTGGAACCAAAAGGAACATGGTACTTTTTAAAATTGGGAGTCACAAGCCCAACAGTGCAGTCCTAGAGCTATCCCCTTCTAAGCGTATGCATGGCAGACCATACTGACATGCCTCCTCCCACTTCTTTTTCAAGGGATAGATCCTTCAGAGTTTGCATCTTTTACCATTATATAAGTAATACCACAAGTAAGGAACCTTTTACATTTTTTTTGCAAATATAACCTGTTCAGGATATCAAAGCTGCATAGCATAAGTACCATCATCCAATGTGGAAGAGTGGTTATATTTGCAACTCTTTACAATGAATAAATGAATCTATTGGCAAATAACAAAACTAGCTAGCATACAGGGTGCCCCCCGCCCAATAACAGTCTGAAAGCAAGTTTTAAACCATGCTTGACTTTGCTTTCCTGTTTATTTTAGATAAATTGCCTTTGCTTCAACATGCCACTATCAGTCAGTGGTGCATGTCATTACTGGAACAGAAACTGTCATTTTGCTAATGGTGTCACTAAAATAACACATTAGGGTGATATTGTTTTCATATGGGGGATATTCATACATCTCCCACAAGTAATTGCATTACTGCAATCCTCTTAATCTATTGGTTTTGCTTAGATGCTTCTCCAGTGATACTAAGTCTAATTATTAGAAAATCCCATTACTTGAGGTGAATGAATCAACAACAAATGAACCAACCAAACTCATAGGGCTGCCAGAATCAGTGCTTTCTAAAGGGATAGTCAAGACGCTGTACCAACTGGACCTTGTGCAGGCAATGAAGACAATATGAGTCCCAACGTAAGAAAAACAATTGGTCACTTCTAACAAGGAAAAAAACTGTGGGTGGATTCCCTATAGCCTGGAATCAGTGATATGATACTGTTCTAACCTAAAGCCTGTTCTAACCTAAAGTCTATTTAAAGTATCTTTAACATCTGAAATGAAAGACACAGAAAAGAAATGCTGACCTTCAGAATAACAGCTGCCCCCAGTATGTGCTCTGCAAAGAAAGCAATTATCCGAATATATTACCATTCAAGTTTTGAAGAACTTGTTTCTCATCTGAAAGTTTCTGCTGGAGCCTTTGGATACAAGTTTTCCTTTGTGAATCACAAAAGAAGTGCTCTACAGATGCAAAAATTCTAACCACAGAATACCCTATTTCATATAGAATACCTAGTACAATGGCACACATGAGCAGGGGTCATTTGGGGCCGGAGCGAGGCAGAGCGGTGCTCCGCCAGCCCAGGAGTGGGCACTAGGGCAGCCACGGGCTGAATCAGATTCTCTGATCTGATTCAGCCCACTGCTGAATTGCTGCTGAAATTCAGCGGTGGCTTTAAAAGCAGCTGGAGGAGAGGGGGTTTGAGGGAGAGGCTCCAAACTTACAGGGTAGCTGCTGGAGCCTCTCCCCGAAATACTCACCAAGTTTCAAAAAGATTGTACCAGGGGGTCCAATTCTACAGGCCCCCAAACAAGTCACCCCCATTCCCTCCATTGTTCTCTATGGTGGGAAAAAGTAACTTTTTTCCCCACCATAGAGAACAATGGAGGGGATGGGGCAACCTGTTTGGGGGCCCATGGAATTGGACCCCGTGGTCCAATCTTCTTGAAACTTGGTGGGTATTTTGGGGAGAGGCCCCAGAAGCTACCCTGCAAGTTTGGAGCCTCTTCCTCAAACCCTCTCTCCTCCAGCCCCTCATATACCCTATGAGTTTTTGCCATTGACTTCAATGGCCCATGGGGTATAATGGGGCTGAAACTGACATTCAGCCAACCATGCTAATGAGTTATGCTAATAGGTATGCTGATGAGCTCCTGCATCTCTTTTTCTACGAAATGACCCCTGCACATGAGCATGATGACCTATTTATTCAGCCATTGCCAGAGAAACCCAAGATTGTTTCTGAACCTTGTTTACACTGGTGGAGAACCAATAATGTGCTCAAGTATAGTTATAGAATGATAAATTCTGATACTTCATCTAGACCACTCAGAAATGAGGAAATATGGTATTTATTGCTTAAGATGGGGGTCATGTTCACCATGAAGAAACAAGTCCACAGCCTGAGACTGCTTCTTAGACCAGCATTACTGCTTGATGCTCAGGTGGCAGACGCAACTCAGGCCCCGTCCACACGAGCAAGATAAGCTGGACGGGAAGTGACTCAAATTTGTGCCGGTGCAATTTGTGCCGCTTTTGCAGGATCACACAGGTCCATGGACCTGTGAGGGCAAACCGCCACTGCGTGATCACACGCAGCCGCGAGCAAGTTGGGTTTTTTTCCAGCCGTTTTCAGTGCGCTTATCTGCTTCTACAAGGGATTGATGACTTGCCTGTCCACCCTTGGGATCATCTGATGATGCGCATACCGGGATGGGAGGGGAAAAAACACAAAAAGCCCGCTCCCCAACGCCACTTGTTTGCGCTGGTGCGATCACACCAGGAAAGGTCAGTTCTGGGCCGTCGCAAACCATTTGAGACTGCCTTTTCACTGGTAGCTAAATAAGTCGATTCCCCACTGGCTCAAAGTGGTTTGCAACACTTTGACACCGGTTGCAGGATACTTCCCAGATGTGCTTGTGTGATCACGCCACTTTGAGACGGCGGGGAATCGTCCTTCTTGTGTCGCAAATGAGTGCGTATAATCGCGCCCTAAAAGTGTTTTCTTCCTGATTTCATCTGGCTAGCTGACTGTTGCTTTCAGATATTCAAATGGTAACAGTAATAAACACAATGGTGGCCAAGATGGACACTTAGTCTGCCCCAGCAGGGCAGTAAGACTCATACAGTCTTTTGCTTTAACAGAATTATGAAATCTTTCAACTTTTATAAACCAGCATCCTAAGCTGTTTACACAATAACTCCCATGTAAAAACAAAAAAAAAAACCCTACTAATTTAAGGGCTCTTTTTTCTCTTTGATTTATAAGACAAGCAACCTAAAGTTATTCATCTAGCCAACACTAACTGTAGCTTCTGCAAATATCAAGATATCTTTAACTATGCTTAATTCATTTTTTTTCAGAAAAAAAGTATTGCTGGCTTGTGATATATCCTTTCTGTTAGCTGAATATTCTACATTATTGTCACTGAACAAAAGTAACTTCAGTTGTTCAAGATATTCAAAACTATAAGGTTTACAGATCTAATCTAACCAATAAATGTGGGCTTTTTATTACAATGAATTTGAACATTTCAGATTTATTTACCCAAGCTTAAGGAATGGAAACTCTGGGCATGATTCAGTCCATCTTGAGCACATGGCAGTGCACATGCACAATTTTTGTTCAAGCAATGAAAGGGAGGAGGAATAATGGGAAGGAGGGTGACTGGAAGAGGAATTCTACATATACTGGCAAGAACAGGGAAAGGAAGCAATAGGAGAATAAAAACTCTCTCTAGCTTTCAACTAAACAAAACTAAAAATCTAAAAACCTACCCAGGCTCTTTTGGAGGACATCTTAAGGACCCAACACTGCATCAGAAAGTACTGAGAGATGAAGGGAGGCAGGGCCTGAAGAGGGCAGACTTTGGGGAGGATGTGATTGTCATAAACCCAACTTGTGTCTATGTGTGTTTACATGTATGTACACAAGTTCTTCATTACCACCACCCCAAATGAAATCCAGTGTCCCACATTATCAGTGCTTGGGGAAACACTACCAAAGGCTGCCGCTGATCATGTACAGAGGACAGAGCTTCCCAGTGACTTCAACCCTTCCCTTGTGCATTTATGTTAGCATGAGTAAGAGGCCAGATGCGCAGGGAGGAGTTTTTCAGTTTGCTCTATATAACAGGAAAACTTTATTGGCTACAGGCTATTAAACTAGAGCACAAGACACGGAAAAATGCTACACAGATCAGCTACACAGATCAAAGAAACGAAACACGAAAAATCGTATCACTAAGCTAAACTTAACAATACAGAACTTTACCACCACATTCCTACTTGGATGTTTGCAGAGCAAATACAAATCCTGACCCCCCCACCTGCTTCATGCAGGGGAATCCGATTCCTAGCATTTAAACAACACTAACTGGATGTTTCCAACCTTTTAATCCTTCCTGTCCCAGCTGGTTGGAAGACTCTTACCCAATCCAAAATTATGGAGCTCACTCTCACATAGATGGTGAACCCTCATTTCCCAATCATTCAAGGGTGCAGGTCCCACACATCTCAATACCTGGATCATATTTTACAACAGCTATCTACCTTGTCCTTCCAGGAAGATAGAGAAAATGGTTATCTCTTTGCAGAAATGCATCTCCAATCATGCTCCCCTCTTGGTGCATTTTATGGCCCTCTTCTCTGGAAAAGCAAGTGGCTGTCAGGGTTCCAGGAAACTCCCATGGACTTCAAAGCACCTTATATCTCTGGGTTCAAGACAGTGATGTCTTTACCATAGCGAAAAATCTCTAGACAATCAACATTTAAAGGCCATTCTTTCTCCAGTCTCACAATTCCTCAGGGGCAGGATACTGGAGCTCAGGGTGGGCAATTACCTGCCCTTGATGGATAATGGGAGGCCTAGGACATCTAATGCTCCATCCTTGAATTTTAATATGCTGAATAATGCTGAACAAACTAATGAATAAAGGCTCTCTCTACCAGAATTCTAAACTGTGAATTCCCTGCAAGATCTGTTTCAACTTCCTGAAACAGTAATTATAAATAAAAACTGTTGCTGTATGTGTCAGTTGGAATCTACATGTACAATCCTGCAGACAGTTCTGTGTAGTGTTTTAAGACCACCCCACAATTCCACAAAGGGGGGGGGGGAAACGTGTGAATAAATTAAAACCTAAAAATATAAGCCTAAGGATGAAACATTATTCATACATATTTAATTGTTCCGAGATTTTGACTGTTTTGGAGAAGTTCCAAGTGTTATTTCCATTCCATTAGTAAGCCTGTAGTCTTCATACTTCTTAACCCAAAATGATTGATGCCATAAATGTCTTCCACTTACTGACCTGAACACTAATTGAAACTGTGTATAGATTAAAACGAGGTAGATGTTTCCAGAAGCTGGCTATATATATATTGTAATCTCTGGAAAGTTTCTCAGCAGATGGTAAATACAGCATTTCTAAAATGCATGCACATGTATTACCTACACACCCCAAACACGTTCAAGAAATAACTGCTAAACAAGATTGGTTGTAAAAAAGGGGGGGGGGGAAGCTTGCTGAAACAAAAGCCAAGGACGAAGAAAAAATGAGCTGTATCCAGCAATGTGCCAACACAACAAAAAAGGAAAAAATACCAGGTGATAGTTGACTGGTTTATTATTGTACAAACTCCCTACACATTTCACCATGCAGGCTTTGTAAGGGGGAACCAGAGCATTCACCTAGTGCTGGAACTGGGCAGTTCCAGTACTAGGTGAATGCTCTGGTTCCCCCTGATGAAGCCTGCTTGGCGAAATGCATAGGGACTTTGTACAACAATAAATCAGTCAACTATCACCTGACATTTTTTTCCATTTTGTTCTGTTGAAATAAAAGGCAAAGTCATTGTGAAACTTAGTAACCCCTTTTTTGAAACATTATTGTGGTTGTGCTTTTGTAAATATATTTGCTTTGGAAAGACAGCTTACATAATTTTCTTTGCATTCAAAATGTAACTGAAAACATTAGATACATTAACTAACTACATTTTGTAACTGTGGGTGCCCAATTTGCATCAGGGTCACTGGTCATGGGAGTCCTCTCTTTCCTTCAGGACCATTTCTTGGTCCCAGTAAGAACATAGACAAAGGCATGGTTTCTGTCATCCTTTCCTCTGTGTGTGTGTGGTGAGTGCCGTCAAGTTGCTTCCCAACCTATGGCACCCCTATGAATTAATGACCTCCAAAACATCCTATCATTAACAGCCTTGCTCAGGTCATGTAAACTGAGAGCTGTGGCTTCCTTTATAGAGTCAGTCCATCTCACTTTCAATCTTCCTCTTTTCCTAGCATTCCAACTTTTCCTAGCATTATTGTCTTTTCCAGTAACTCTTGCCTTCTCATAATGTTACCAAAGTACAATAGCCTCAGTTTAGTCATTTTAGCTTCTAGATAGAGTTCAGGCTTGGCTTGATATAGAACCCACTTATTTGTCTTTTTAAACTCTCTTCAAACACCACATTTTAAAGAATCAACTTTCTTCCTGTTGACTTTCTTCATTGTCCAACTTTCACATTCATACATAGTGATCGGAAATACTATGACATGAGTTAATTTGACCATGATTGCAAGTGACCTTACACGTAAGAATCTCTTCCAGCTCCTTCATGGCTGCCCTTCCCAGTTTCAATCTCCTTCTGATTTCTTGGTAGCAGTTTCCCTTTTGGTTGATAATGGAGCCAAAGAACAGAAAATCTTGAGCAATTTCAATTTCTCCCTCTCATAGCTAAGCTGCACTGAAGGAAGAGGCAGGAAAGGAGATCAATGTGGCTATTAGTCCATGTAGTCCTACAACACAGAGGATAACTCTTCCTGGGTCAGAAACAACCACTGGGATAAGGGGAATGAGGGAAAGATCCACAGCTGTCAGTGCCTTCTGCAGATGGACTGCTGGATCCAACCTGGTATGTTTCCCTAAGAATCATTGCTCGTACCCCAGTGATTCTGTGGTATAATTCGTTTCCTACTATATTATGACAGACCCCTGCTCCGTCTTTACTGTGAGGCAGATTTTCCCGCCAAAACACTGTTCCCCACTCTGACTGAGCAGCCCCTTAGTAGCATATTATAATAATAGAATTATAACTTTCTGTGTGTCCCACCCTGTGATAGAGAAGTTATTTGGCTTTTGCCCAGGCCAGAGATTTATTGTAGCTAAGCAGGACCTCTCTTATAAGCCCCTTTGTAAACAGCATTTGACACAAAGTAAAGTTCAAACAGGAATGTTGATTTTATTGAACAGGCACAGTTAAGGGACAGGGAACAGGCACACGAATAGGTAGGAGACAAGAAACTAAGGTGAATTTTGTTGTTTATACAAATTATAATAATATTTTGAACAGGCAACAGAGTATAGTTGAAACTTATTTTCTTAGAAACAGTTCTTGACTGTGAGAGGTTTGTTTGTCTTGGAGATTTTTGTCAGCTACAATGTAACTTAATAAAGTTTCATAAAACTATCTTAGTTTTCTGGAAATTACTACTTTCTTCCTGTATTTGAATACTTTCCTTATGGGATTATAACTTTCCCTTTATACTTTTGAGAAGTCTAAGACCATTTCCCTTTTCACATAACCCAGGGGTCCTTTCTGAGTTGAACCCTCTGAATAATGGGGTAAGAAATATCCTCCTCTTTCTAGGAATGATAATCCTTTTCTGTTTGGCTAGACTGGCAGTTTTAACCTACTGTCCCATCTCTTTTGTCAAACCTAAACCACAGTTCTGGAAACTAATAAATGGAATTCAGCTAAGGCTGACACTTACTAATTTCTGAACTTTTCCTCAAATGTGATAGTACAAAGAAAGGGCAAGGAATTGTGTCCCTTCATTTCCCAAGTGAACTTGTCTGTTTCCCTCGGACCGACACACACACTCCTCCTGAATGGCTACTGCCAAGCCAAAGGACAACTGACTTCTCTGACAAGACTGACAAGGCTTTTGAAAGTTCTCAGCTGGCACTGAACAAGCAGAGAGAAGGGGGGTGCATGCAGGCAGCAGCCAGTCAATCAAACTGTGCTTTACAGTGAGTCATTAACCCCTAATCTCCCAGTTCACTGCTTTTGATGCGCTAAGCAACCTGGTTTTGGAGGTCAGTTCGTCACATATATATTTCACTCAGTGCCCTTTGACACAAAAAATACATACCACTGTCTATGCAAACCACCCAAACTGATTTTTAAGTCAGAGATTCCACTGATTATCACTGTTCTCATTATATCTATTCCTGTTATTTTTTTCCTGATATTCCCATTATATCTATTTTTTAGCACACCAGACTATCCAGTGCACCCATTTGAGCTTTGGGGCTTCCAGCATCAGTACATGGCCACCAAAATATTTTGTCCATCTTATCTTCCTCTTTTTAAGGTGATTTTCACTAAAGTCCCCTTGATTACTTGATCCATTGTGTCTGCATGCAGCTGCTTCCCACCACATCTTGCATGCATAAAGCAGCTTCACACCACTTCCCACCACTTCTTAACACAAAGGAATGATGGCTGTAACAACACCATCTGTCTTCATGTAGGAGAACCATCATCTGGAGCAAAGGGATTAGACTGGTGGAGATTTTTTTAAAAATGCCTGCCAATAATCAGATGGCATGCCTGGAACAGTAGTCCCTCTAGAGTCCAGAAGAGCCATGCCCTTCTGCAGCTATGAAAAATAAATCTCAGAAAACCCCACATGAAATACTGTTAGAATTTTAAAAGCCAGAGATAAACTCACTCACATATCAAAGCCATTCTAAGGCCATAAAGTCAGTGCTTTCTCTTGCAAAATGGGAGCGTGCTCTATCATAACAAAAGATCTTCCAGTTAAATTAGAGATTAACAGCTATTTCATGTAATCTTTGTGAACAAAGAACACGTGCATTCAATTCTTGTGCAATGTGCTGCAAGTCTTTGTTTCATTACAAGAACATAGAACATAAGAGCAGTTGTGCCAGATCAAATCAGTGGTCCATCCAGTACAGCACCACCGTCTGAAACAAGATGCTATAAACACGGCTGGAGGCCAAAGCCTTTCCTCTTGCCATCCTCCAGCACTGGTATTCAAAGGGTTACTGCTGCTGAACAACTAGGGTTACCAGCTCTGAGTAGGGAAATACCTGGAGATTTTGGAGGTGGATCCCGTGGTGGGCAGGGTTTGGGGAGGGGAATAATGCCATAGAGTCTATCCTCCAAAAGCAGACATTTTCTCCAGGGAAACTGATCTCTGTAATCTGGAGATCAATTGTAACAGCAGGAAATCTCCAGGTCCCACCTGGAGATTGGCAACCCTATGAACAATGAAGTTCCATGTAGTCATTCTGGCTAAGACCCACTGATGAATTGCATTCCATTAGCCTATCTAATTGCCTTTTAAAGCCAAGCTTACTACATCCTGAGGCACCTTCACTCCTTGAGTAAAGAAGCACCTTCTTTGTATTATCATATAAGTTCATGCATAATGCTTTTCAAGATAGTTTAGCAAGTTGAAATTGCCCTCTGCAGGCTGCACCACCCAAATTTCCATGAATGTCCCCACCTGGAGTTGGCAACCCTATACCAGATATGAGGGGGGGGGCATTACTCTCTCCACTTTGAGGCAGATTTTTCACACCAAAATTCTTAGTTTCCTTCAGGTACTGAGCTAACCCCCATTAGTGTGATAATATCTGAGGTTTTATCAATCTGAATGGCCCACCCTGCGACATAATATAATTTGGCTTTTGCCCAGCCCAGGAAATTGTCAGGAGAAAACAGGAGCCCTCTTTTTAGATCCCTTGAAATGGCACTGGAGACTGAGTACAGTGAACAATAATAAAGATTTTATAGGCAGGGATGGTATGGGGTAGTCAGGAATTCGAAAGGCTGAGGTAAACGTTGTTGGTAAACCAGTATATATTTCAGTTGACAGACCAGATGGTGTTGTAGAGGTTATTTTTACAAATTCTTGGTTTTTATCAATGAGAGGTGGTTGACTGAGTACTTAAGTTTCAGTTACAATGTTTCTGCATATAGTTTCCTATTAACTGTTCAGGTTTTATGGAAAGGTCACTCTTTTAGTGTATCAAATTCTTTCCCCTTTTCTGAAATCACAATGTTTCTTCTTTCCCCTGAGTAGTCTATAACAGTTACCTTTCACAACAGACCAAGGACTGCCTCAGTGCCAATTCTCTGTATAAATGGACAGGACGTATATTTCTTTCCTGAAAATATAATCCTATTCCTTTTGGCCCGATTGGGAACTTTAGCTTCAGGGCTGCAGCAAGGATTTTCTGGTTTGTGGGGCAATTTTTTTTCCTTGTGGGGCACCCATTATGCAATTTTTTTCTTGTGGGGTACACATGCATATGCACACACACACACACACACACACACTCTTCAGCCAAAATAAACAATACATCTTCCATTCCCGAACAGTTTGACAGGCGTGGGAATGCTGTGGGGCTTGCTGGCCATGAGAGAGGCATGAAAAATAAAAAATGGAAAGTGGGGGGGGGGGGGTTGGCAGTAAGTTGCGGGGCTGGGCCCCGAGAGGCTCCACTGTAGCTACACATTACCGGCACAGCTTGATTGCAGCTTATTTGCATCCACACTTCCAGGAAGGTGGATCAACGCACACCCAAACGGCTTGCCATGGCTTTCACCAGGTACTTTTTAAAAGTGGGATCAAAACGCTTCAGAACAGGGTGAGTACGGCATGGGAACGCCAGACAGCTGTGGCTGTGTGAACCGGCCCACTTAATCTGTTTGAGAAACATGCCTATATTGGGCCAAACTGCCAGTCTGAACTCAGCCACTGTCCATACCCAGGAAACTGTACTGACTCTGCACTTTAGGAACAGGTATGCACCATTGCATAATCTGTCAAACAGCAAAGACAGACTGGATAATAGGAAAAAAATCACTTGGGCAGCATCTTAAAGGCATTCTGACTACTATATAAACTATCTGAGTGGCACAGTTATTATTATTGACTTGTTTTAATTTATTTACATCATTTCTTTATTGATATGTTTTTATAGAAGAAGAGATTGGATTTATTTTCGGCCCTTCACTTGGTGTCTCAGAGTGGCTTACAAACTCCTTTCCCTCCCCCTCCCCACAACAAGACACCCTGTGAGGTAGGTGGGGCTGAGAGAGCTCTTTCCAGAGCTGTCCTTGAGAGAACAGCTGGTACAGAGCTATGGTTTGCCCAAGGTCATCCAGCAGCTGCAAGTGGAGGAGTGGGGAATCAAACCCGGTTCTCCCAGATTAGAGTCTGCGCACTTAACCGCTACACCAAACTGACTCCAAACTGGTATAATTTGTTTATACTGTTTATTGTGAGCCACCCTGAACAGGTCTGAAAAGGCACTGCACAATTTTTCTAAATAAATTCCAAACAAATTATAGTTCACAAATTCTTCTCAAGATGGGATTTATATATATAAGAGATGCTGTCACAGAATGCCCTCTTGACCTGCAAGTGCCATCTGGCTTTGGATCTTCCAGGGGGCCAGGATACTCAGTAGTTATCCTGGGTCCCTACCCAGTGGAGAACCAGTTCCCTGAGCTTACCCAGCTCCCAGCAGGATTCACACTGCACTCTCTGCTGACTAGAGTATTTCCTGCTAAAGAGGGCCCGCACTCCCAGCACTCCTTCTGTGATGCTGTTTATAGGCTCGATATACTGCCTGTGTTTCCTGGTTTTGATCTGACAAGACTTTACAGAGACAACTGTACTTGTGCACTTCCAGGGATGAAGTGATCTACTGAACACCTCTCTCACTTCCCTTGGTACCCTTTTAGTAATGTGTTCACATGGCACTTATAATGGTTACAGAGAACAAACTTCCAGCATTTAGACTAAAAAGAAATTTGTTTAAAAGGAAATGTCCACACACATACTCTGTACAGCAACAGACTGAGCAAGCTTACAAAGTAAAGTTGCATACACAAACTCCTCTGTCCTTTTGCTAAACATACCCTAGCTGTTGTTATTATTAGGTAGGCTCCTTATTCTTAAAGTTACATCCCTTCATTAACTTCATATAGTAATCGCTGCCATCAAGATGGAGCCCAAATGTGAGAATGCCTTCCTCCAAGTTATCCCCAGAACTGACCTTCAGAAATGGACCTTCTTCCCCTCATGACCAGGTAATTTAATTTCTGTTTACCTACCCACTTGTGAGTCAGCCCTGCTCTTCTTGTCATTCCCAGCATTTGGCATCCTCAAGTCTCCATCACCTCCTAGGAGTTGTATTGCTGCTAAGGGATTGCTGCCCCTTTGATAGTTCTTTGCTAGCTAGAAGTATTTGCATAACTAAAACTTAAGTACTGTGTGCTTGAGAGAGCCATCAGTGGGTGTTGTGGGTCAGCCAGAGCTCAGCAATAGCAAGGACTCCTCAGGAGAAAAGGAGCCTCGTGTAGCCAGCTTTGTATTAACAGAAGTTGACCAGCAAGAGAATGAGATGCAGGCTTGTCAGGATTCACAGCCAACACCTGGTGCAACCAATACCCTCCAGCCCTGATTCAGTAGGTGAACCTCAGTTAGTCATTCCTAGCCCACCAGTATCTCCTACATCTTTAGAGTGCCACAAACAGAGGCTGAGAACAGAACTACAGGCAAGAAGGCAGAGTGCATGTCTCCTGGACCAATACCAGCTGCTTGCTGATGACAAAGATGAGTGGTTGTGGGATTATTTCTAAGCAGATGGTTGCAAGCATGACCCTTAGGCATGGGGCTATAAAAACAAGCCAAGAGAGGCTGTTAGGTGTGGTTGCAACAATAGATGCTAAGCCACTGACTCGCCTAATTCTTGGAAGCCTGACCTTGAACTGAATGACCCTACTCTGCCTGACTTCTGAAACTTGGTAGTCAGAGTCTGCAAGCCAGTACAATGGGATGAGATGTTTCAGAGCAACTAACTTCTCCTCTGTTTTCTGTCCTTGTACTGACAGAAAACATCTTGAAATGAATGGTGGGGGTTGTACCCCCAAACTCTCCACTGAGTGACGTAGTCCAAAGTTGAGTGCATTTCTCCATGAAGACTACCTGTGGTACTGAGCAGATGGATTAGTATTAAACTAGCATACCTGAGGCAAACTACTAACCTAACAGAAGATGCCATGACTGAGCTAACACTATGCTAAACTGCACACCATTGCTACAAGATATCTCTTTCAGATTAGGCTGTTATTCCACTTTAGCCCTGATGATCTCCTGTTCATCATTCATATATTCTGTAGGAACACTGGCAATTCCCAGTTTCATTTTCCAACCACAGATCCTTGGGCTTGTCAGCAGATGACCCTTAAAGCTGTTCTGAGATTTTAGGAATAGTGGCTTGCTGAGAAGCCCTGTCCGCTGCAGTCAGAAGTAGTGTATCAGAGTTGGAAAAATACCTGTATCCAAATGTATCTGAGTTGGAAAAATACCTGAAAAAACCTTAGTATTTTTGGGGCATTTTCTCAGGTGAATACAGTCTATTTTCAGCCATCCAATATAGCTGTTCCCAGATGATGCTAAAAATATTTCGGATTATCTGGGAATGCCAGATAGCCACATTTAAAGGGCTCTAGGTCCCTTCAAATGCCTTTGGAGTTAACTCTCAGTTTGGAGAATGCATTTAAAGGGGCTGTGAACCCTTTAAATGCCTTCAGAGTTCACTCACAGCTTGCTGAAGGCGTTTAAAGGGACCGTAATCAGTGTTCCCTCTTAAGTTGTGCACATGAGCTGCTCCTCATTAACACAGAAAGCCCCGCTCAGCAGCAGTCTGGAGCCACACAGTGTCTTGCACTGCCCATTTTAACATTACAGCAGTTATATTCTGCTCAGGATGTGAATTGCTCCACTCAGTGTGTGTGTGGGGGGAATTAGAGGGTACATTGTGATCCCCTAAAATGCCTTTCCCTCCTCCACTGAGAACAATGAAGGATGGGGGGGACCTTCTTTGGGGGCCCACTGAATTGGAACTGGAATTTTCTTTGCACACCCCTAGTCAGAAGAAAGATCTCCAAAGCCATTCCATGTCCCGCAATTCTCTATGTGCTGTTTGTGCTCTGGGCTCTGTTCCCTATGATTTGAAAAAGTCAGAAAAAACAAAAGGGGGAAGCTCCAGGCATCTCACAATCTATTTATGTCAAATGAATTCAGAATTCAAGTTAGTACCTCAGCTCAATCCACCTAAGAGAGAGGAAAAAATGGATAAACAATGGATAAACAAGCACATAGCAAACAAAGGATGTTGTTTTGTAAATGCTGGGGAGGAAAAAATCCAGACCTGCTCTAGAGGTCAACCAATTAAAACTGTTTCAATGAGCAAGTTTAATCAACAGCAGTGGTGGTAAAGAGGAAGCTTTTTGTAATATCCTCAGCCTGAGCAACATGTTTCGGAGTAAGGTAATGTTGCTGAAGCAACTAGTGCAATATAAATGAATGCTAGCTCTATCTGAATACAACCTATGGACCTGGGCCTCTTTCTTTCCCTGATGGCATTTGCATTTAATGCAATTGAATTTATGGTACAATGCAGCTAAATCAATGAATGATGAAATGCAACAGGAAAGCCAGAATGCTCAAAAATATTTGCTGGGCTTTGATGCAACAGCTTTACTTTAGAGTGAGAAAAAACACAGAGCCCCACAATATTCTAATGCTGCTGAAATGCCAGGTGTCATTCCACTGAAGTTTATAGGGACGGGAGGGGTATCCCATTCATTAGGAGACTGAAGTGGCTTCCAGTTGCTCTATAAGACCCACTACATATAAAGCAAGCTCCAAATTAGAGTCAAGGTCCTTTGCAAAAGAAAAGCAACCCACTTTATAAGAAAAAGGATATGGATGCGCTAAAGCACAATAGAATGGGAAACGCTTAACAGGCAACTGCCAACACCATTCTTTCAGAAGTCTCTTTAAGCCATACCTTTGAGTGCATTAGTTGGTACAATAAATAGACTGTATAATCTTCAACAAAGCCATGGCCAGAATAAAGTATCTGGAATCTATACATTGAAAGGTTGACATCATATTCGTTGTTCTAATAACCCCAGGCCAGTCATTCCCTGACTTCTTCATTGTGTTATGGATTTTTAAAGCAAAGTGAATAAGCCCTGGGATGGACAACGGGAAGATGATGAAGAAACCTTCATGGCAGCTTTTGTTAACACCGTGTGATTTACCGACATTTTAATCTATCTAGAATTCTATCTATTGCTTCTCCTATTTTCACAACGGTGGGTAGACAACATATAATTACCAAGAGCAAGAATACGAGCACAATGTTTTCATTATTTCATCTCTGTTACAAAGGAAGATTGGAGGCCTCGACATAGCTGGCTATCAGCAGATTCTTTTGGAGCAAAAAGCTGTATTGATTTTCAAAATACAGTATTTTTTTAAAGGAAAAAACAGACAAGAACACTAAAAGCCCTCTTCAGTGACTTGCTCCAAGTAAACCGAAAGCAAATGAATTTGTTAAAGGAGACATTGACCGCAAAGTGTCTATCTTTTCTGTTGTAATTCTCCAAAGGTATTACAGGCTTGTTATAAGTACCTACATGTGTGAACAAAACAGTTTTGCATAACAGGTACTGTGAGAAAGAACTCCCCCTCCCCTTTCTCAATAACAACTGCTTTCAAAACAGTAGCTCTGTAGATTGGGAAAATATACTTGAAGAACACAGGACAGGATAGGAAGTGGAGAGGAGGCCAGCAGTTCAGCTCCATTTTCCTCCAGTTCTATTATTCAGATTGCAAACTAACAGTCACATGGAACCATTCCTTCTTGACTTTGCTATCTGTCAACTCTGAGAAGACCAATTATGAGTTCAATTATAAAGGCACTGCTTCCAAATAGTCGTCAGCCAAAACCTGGAATTTTTTAACTGTCAAAATAAATGACTGGCACTAATGGTTGCACAATCTGGACCATTATTCAGAGCTTTTACACTCTGTGGAGTTCTATCAGGGTCACTTTAGGATAATACTAAACAAGCGTGCATGAGTTAAACTATGCTGGGGGCCTTGGCAATCAAGCCAAAGACGGACCTGTTCATTTATTAAAACATTTATATCCTGACTTTCCACCTTTTGCTCAAGGTGGCTTATAATCCTCCCACTCCACCATTAAACCATGAATGTAAAACAAGCCATTCATAATATACCCAAAGAAATCCCCATCCCTTCAGCTCAGGTGCCACTAACTGCTTTGCAGTACCTTCTATAAATCTCCAAAGAAGTTTGCATCTTCCATAAACTGGGGGCTAGGGTTCTACTGGATGCTGTTCAAGAAACCTGGTGTGTGTGTGCGTGCGCATGTGTGTAGGATCCCAGAAGGTGCAATGATCAACACACAGGAGAGAGATTCAGAAATGTGGCTCCAAAGCCCTGAAGAACTTTAAGGCTGTAAGCAGCACCCTGAACCAAACCAACAAAGATCCCCAACTATTGAGAATTTCCTCCTGAGAGGCAGACTTGTTTAAAATTCTACAAAGAATTCTTCTGTATGGTGGTGCTTAGTATTTGGATGCTACAGAAAATTCTTTTAGGTAAAACAATCAATAAGAGAAATGGGTGGGTGGAACTAGCTCTTCAGTCAAGAGGTACAACTGGAGTCTTTCAAGAGGATTGAAAAAAATACAGTAATAAAATGCTTGCACTGTTTGCTCTGGTAGCACACAGGCTCACCTGGTTAGGATAGTCAGTGTAAAATTTGATTCTGATAGGTAAATATTCTGAAATATTGAAAAAATGAGGGTAATAGCAAGCAATTGATATCTCTGCAACAGGGCTATATAGGATCAGTCTTAAGTGGTTTCATTTATTCTTATGAAGAAAGCCTCAGGAGAGCTTATGGTTAATAAATGCCCATAGTTTCCATAGGACTCACTCTGCAGAGGATCTTGTATAGTTTCATTTGATCTCTCTTCCCATTCAATATGTATATGAAATTGCTCAGTTAGGCATATCACATAAAATTGCTTTATATTCGAAAGTTTAATTTCCATCTTGTAAAGACATGGCTATCTGTCTCAGGAGAATTTTTCCTTGTTCTACTGTGTACAAATTGATACTTTTAAATAAGAAATCACACACTGAGACTTATTTAACAAAAGCTGTATAAATATAAAATATGTAAATTACATAGGCTCCCGTAGTGACCATGATCCATGAAGATAAATAAGCCATATTCACTTCTCCTTTTAGCAATATTCAGCACTTGCTGAAGCAAAATAAAATAGTGAAACTGTAGGTTAGAAACAAGTTGCTGTTAAAAACACATCAGCAGAAAGCGATCTATTGAAAAACACATGTTGCTGGGGAAATGGTAAAGAATGGATTTAGGGGATTTTCACCTTAAACAAATGTTCTTAATTGCATCTCCACAATTACCTTGTTCAAATTAACAACTTGGTCAAGTGGCTCGCCATTATGAACAGAGATTTGTGTGGTGTCAGGAACTAGAAATTTAGGAAAGGTACAGTTGTCTAAATACTCTTTTTCATTGTGGAGGATGCTTTCTAAACATCTCTCATCCCGCAATTACTCTTCCCCACCATTGGGGATGCTGTGGGACAGCACTGGCCACTTCAGAGATCAGAGGTGCAGCAGAACAGCAACAGGTAAACTGGGGGGGGGGGGGCTGATTTAGACAGAACCTGGGTACTCAGGCATACAAGATACCACATAATTTGTTTCCACTCCTGCCTCTTCTCTATTTTTTTGTTTTACAGAAAGTGTAAAATGTGCATTTAAGTTTATTTATACAAATGTAGCCATAACCTGGATAGCCCAGGGTAGCCTGATCTTGTCAGAATCTTAAGCATGGTTAGCCCTGGTCAGTATTTGGATGGGAGACCACCAAGGAATACCAGGGTGGCAGTGTGGATGCAGACAATAGCAAAACACCTCTGGACATTTCTTGCCTTGAAAACCCCACCAGTGGTTGCCACAAGTCAAATGTGACTTGACTGCAGGTAGACAGGATGATAGATGACAGATAGATAGACAGACAGATAGATAGTAAATATTTTTTAAGAATAGTTACACAATTTTAAGCCCACTGACTTAAGTGGTTTAGGGGGGTGTAAATGCATTGTTAATCTCATTAAACAGAAATGCAATTTAGAATAGTGCTGCTTAAGCATATTTGATATTATACCAATGGTGTTTTCCATGGTATATGCTCTATTTGGCAAAGTATATAAGCAAAGCTGCCTACATCACAGATTATTCAAATAAGTAATTCAATAAAGAATGGAATACTAATGCCATATATTACCAAACAATTTTTTTAAATGGTATTGAGAGCCCCCCCCCCCCCTGCTTATTAGAGTAACCCAGTTCACTGTTAACTGAATGTTTGGCACTTAGGCCATAAATAATGTCTTTATTTAATGAGAAGTGTTGCCTAGGGCAATTTTATTTCTTTGCCTGCAGCTAAATATAAAGGCACTTATATTGCCCTTTATGTTTTTAAATTTCCAATTAGACTAATTTTGACGATGAAAAAAAGTATTTCTTAAACTTAACCTAACAATGTTCAAAATTTTGTGGCAAGGCCCTGGAAATGAAACATAGGCTTACAAAATGTCATTTTAAAGCAAAGCCAAAAAAAAAAAGGTCTATGGGTAGTATTGTTTTATGTTTAAAAAATAAATACAGAATTATATTCCATTGGATGCCCTCAGAGAGTTTTTAAACCCAAATCCCCCTTCACATAATTTGTACTCTTTCAGCATATTTCTGAGAATAGTAATTAGAATAAGTAGCAGATTTCTATAATATTACAACCACACTGTTCTATTATATGTCTGCTAGAGACATTAAAATGTTATTCTGTTAGCTAACTGCTAATAGCCAATGATGGACCTCAGGGCCAGCTCAACTTTTTTGGCACCCT
This sequence comes from Lepidodactylus listeri, assembly GCA_029233225.1. Taxonomy (NCBI): domain Eukaryota; kingdom Metazoa; phylum Chordata; class Lepidosauria; order Squamata; family Gekkonidae; genus Lepidodactylus; species Lepidodactylus listeri. The sequence goes on from JARCFY010000008.1 coordinate 72,162,685, forward strand.
AGGTGAACTATGACCCATTCAACAGAAAGAAAACTTAAAAATCTAGAGTGAATGTTTTACTTACTAAGTCTTCCAAATGAACAATTTAACCCTCTCAAGACACTGGGGATATTTTGGCCCCCAGAAGTCATGGGGGGGGGGGAAAGGTTTATCCATCTAAGGCCGAGAATAGACTGGGCTTCTGGAGCGCCCTGCCTCCGCTTTAGAAGCAGAGGCAGAGAGGGCATCCAAACAGCTGCAGCTGTCCCCCGTCACTGGCGTGGACTCACCCGTCCGCAAGGCGCTGGCATGCCGCTTCAGCCGGAGACACCTGGGAACTGGTCCCCAGGCGTCTCCGTGCGTGTCCCCAGCGCTTCTGGCAGGTGTGAACACACCGAAGGTGTATCGCACACACCGCCGGAAGTCTGAACGGCGGCCGCGGCTGCGCATAGCTGTGGCTTGACCAGGCAGCCGCGCTCCGCCGACCCACGCAGCCAGTGCGAACGGGGCGGCCCGGGCAGCTTTTCCCACGGGGCTTTTGGCGGCTGTGCCGGGACAGATCTCCAGTCTATCCTCAGCCTAAAGCTTTCTACAGATACCAATCTCCTGTTATGCTTTCTCCCCAATAAACTGCAGTGCCCTGAAGCCCCTCTCTTCCCTCCCCACCGCCATTCTTTTTTAAATTTAAGGTTTATCAAAAGGGTCATTCTGGCCCCCAATAGACTTGGCTTGAAAATGAAAGTACTATGCATAATCATAACTGGGGTTGTAATGACACCAACAAATATTGAAAAATGATTTTAGCACTGTTCCCACGTATAAATTGATGGACCAACACCTATTATCTCCATTTTAAAGGAATGTGGAGCAAACAGTCAAAACTAAAATTTCTCTCAATAACTTATATCTAGAGACATTTGTTGGTATTGAGGTTTTACATCACTTTTGGAATTGGGGATTGAAATGACACCAAAGAACCCAATGTTTGCAACCTGAATTATTGTGTTATATAGTAGGAGCAGGTAAAAGCCCCGTGTTTGGGCTCTGTCAAAGCTTCCCTTATGTTTATAGGCACACTGAAAAAGTCAAATTGAACAGTATTGCAATTTTGAAAATGGGGTCATTCCATCCCCCTGAAAGACAAGCCTGGACAACTTTGCAGGCATTCTTTGAACCTCATACTTTCCAGACTTGAAGGAGCCATTCAGTCTGGAACTTAGATGACCCCTAGCCATCTGTCCACTTAGATTATGTTGTGCTCTATCAAAGCTCAAATTGAAGCTCCAAATTTTACTCTTCTTTGTCCTACTTTGCTGAAGGAAGTTATTCTTGAGGCCTGATTTTTTTTCTTAGTAGTTAATACCATGATTGAGAGAGGTTTCCATTAATTTGCTGTCATATAGGGTCACTCTGACCCCTATGCCAAAGTAGTGTAGTTCATTGTTGTTGTTGTTTTGTCTTGGAAGGGTTAAAAATAAAAATAGACAAGCTCTTCAAAAGCCTTCCTTGTTTCAACTCGGCTGCTATGGAAGACCAGATATGGAACCACTAGAAGCTACTTAGTGCCAGGCTTCCATTCAAGCCAGTAGAGAAGGCCCACCTTGTCTTTTGGGCATCCCCTCAAAATCTGGTACCACAGGTGATTGCCCAGGTTTGTCTAGTGGCCAGCCCAGCCCCGATAAACCTTCACATATTTAAATCCATTTCCAAAGCCATCTAAACTAATACATTGTGTGGCAGTGTATTTCATACCTTTTTATATTGTCTGAAGAAGCCTTTTCTTCTGCCCCTACAATTCACTGAGCACTACCTGAAAAATCGTGACACTTTTTGTGTGTGCTGCTCACTACTGTAACAACCCTATGGCAAAAGTGGCTTTGGCTGTAGGTGATCATTTGTAAAGGGCACTGCCATATGTATTGTCTCCTGCATGCCCACAGCCTCCATCTCCTGCACAGATGGGAGAGAGCAAGGTCAAAGGCTGAGCCCCTGTGGAGCCATAAAGTCACCACAGAAACCTCTGTGAGGAGCATCCACCAGAACATCTGCCCACCGCCTTAGCCTCCTGCCTGCACCTCCCGAGCAAGATGCAGGGAACAAAGCAAGCCAATAGCAAGCTGCAACAGTACTATACAGTCACGGCAGAGTTTGCTTAGGAGGAGTACCCAGACTTCTTCTGCCTGGTCCTTCATCCCTTACTATTAGGAGTCATAGGCACAGGGAAACCAGAAACTATTGCTTTGGCTAACTAGAAGACTTCTCTATGGTCTTGTCTTCTTTTTTCAAAGAAATTTTTTACCCCAGTTTTCACAGTACACAAGCTCACCTGGAGCCCTGATTTGTGATCTTTCAGATGAATAAATTAATACTGGCCAGATTTTTTGCACTTGGAGTGCTGTTTGGGATGGTACACAGAAGCTATGAGAATCACAGAATTACACATAATTTCAATTCCTGATTCTGTATGAGTCTTGGGTAAACCTACCGTATTTTAAACAAGAATACAGTCATTTTCAATAACCCAGCCATATTGTTTCCTACCAGAATAAAACAATCCTGATGTTCCCCCTTTTCCAGAAAGCTCTGGCTGACTTTCCCCAGTCAGGATAAGGCTTGTCTTGAAGCATCATATCTGTAACCTGGAGAGGAAGAGAAAACAATAGTAGCTGAAGCTAATGTAATTCACTCTAAATAAAACATTTTGACTGTAAAGAGTTGCTGAAATTTCATATTATGCTTGAGATTCACATACTCGCATGAAAAATATTCCTAACCACAAGGCAGTTCTGCACATGCAGTTCTGCAACCTAATTCTCTGCATGATTGCTAGGAAGTAATAACTACTGGGTTTACTTTCAACTATGTGTGTATAGGATGTCACCCAAATCCGTCCTTGTGCCAAGCCTGTCACATCAGAGTATCCCTCTACCATGTACAGTCAGAGCATAAAACACTGTGCCTAAAATTGTAATTGTCCAGTCTATTGCCTACACAACTCCCATAATCATGCAGTAAATCTTTTAAACATGAAAAGATGCAAGGGAGACAAAGCACTCAACCAGCAAGTAACTTTATTACCCTAACAGGATACAGATTAGAAACTAAGAGATCAGAAGGAAAATCAAGGCAATGAGCAATAATAAAAATCAAGACCAAAAAAACACACACATCCAACCAATTCTAATGTGTTGCTATGTTATCCTTGGATAATGATTACCCAATCTTCTCTGCCTGTCTTGAAGATGTGAGGAGCCAGGGTTGCAGTGTTCTAGTGGCAGATGGCTGGATGAAACCATCTACAAAGTTTGAGGGGCATGATATGACCTTCTTATGGACCTCAGTTTACCTGGACTTCATTGGTGAAATCTATCCATTGGTCAACTAGGAGTAAAACTAGCTATTATGGTCTTACTGGACCAAGGGTGTAAAATTGGGGTGCCCACTAGTAGATTCAGGGCAGCACTCTGATTGGTGCAAGCGTTTGAAACCCTAATGGTGCGGGGTTAGGATCTAGACAGTGAGTGGCTAACTGGTCTGACCTATGAGGGAAAAGGTACCTGAACAAGATGCCCACTTGGGACAGGTATTAAGTTTTAGCTTAGCTCTTCCACCAGGCCTTTGATTCAGAGCTGCCATCACCCACTCACCACCCGTCTACCATCTCTATTACCATCAGAGATGAGGACTGGCCCAAAGGAATCTACACTAGATCACAAACAGAAATTGCAGGACACCATCTGGATGAAAACCGATTGTCATTACTACGAGCTCTTTATTGAATTTTATTGAATTTTATGATTTGTTATAATGATGTATTTTTTATAATAAATTTTTTATTGCTTTTTCTAATATCTACATCTAAACGCTATTTACTATGCTACATATATCTTATACAGAGAATACTTTAAAAAAATGCTTAATTATATCTGATTATATAAAAAAACTGAAGCATTAATAAAAACCATGGTTATCTACAGGTTACATTGTTACTGTTTCTACTATAAAAGCTATTTGGCAAGTATGCATACTTTAAAGAAAGCACTTAATAACATGGCTTATACATCATATTAGTGCACATGCTTAATATAATGATTAAAAAAAATCATTTCTTCCTTTGTCCTCTTGTTGTCTTCTTGGTCTCAACTTGTACTTTTGGGGCTGCCGCCCCTTTTTCCGAGTCTGAAATATCTTCATCGCTTTTAGATCCATCGAAACCGTACATGCTTTCTTGCGAAGCTAGCGAGTCATCTGAGTCTCTGTCTTTTTTCTTTCCTTTATCAATTTCTAGAAATTTTTTCGCTTGTTCAACAGAGTCAATCTTATATTTCTTGTCTTTGATGCTGAAGCTTAGTCCCTCTGGAATATTCCAACGATACACAATAGACTCAGACTGAAGCCACGTTGTTAACTTTCTATAGGCTTTTCTTCTTTTCCTTATTTCAAACGGTATGTCCTTCAAAACTTTCACCTCTTCTTCTTGGATCTTCAGAACAGCTTTGTTTGTGGTTCTTAAGACCACATCCCTTGTAGATTTTTTGGAGAACCTTATCATTATTTCACCAGGCAGGCTTTTCTTTTTAATATATTCAGGATAGGTCCTACAAACCATATCCATGTCGTTTTTTATATCCGCTGCTTTTAAGCCTGTTACTGGTTCCAGTGCTTCACTTAGCACGGTTTTAAGGTCTTCTCCTTTTTTTTCTGGTACGTTCTGAAGTCTTAGGAAGAAATTTGATCGTTCCATCTGCATTTTTAGGATCGAATCTTGTTGAAGAGCCTTCTCTTTTTCCGCTTTTTGTAGCCTTGAGTCTTGATTTTTAACTGACTTTTTAACTTCCATGAGGTCCAGCTGCAGCTTCTCTGTGGCCTTATTTGATTCTTTCAGTTCCATCTGCATTTTATCCATCTTAGTGTTGAGAGACGTCATTTGGTCCACTAGAGGTCGCAATAACGAGGAGAACACCGTGGTCATCTCTGTGGTATCGACCTTTGCACTCAGAGCTGTACTTCCTAGTTTGGGGGAAGGTTTCGGTTTCCCCGCCATTGTTGAGACTACGCTGTTGTTTACGATTAGATAAGATTCACAAAGAAAGCAGTTTTCTTAATGGCACTAAAATCTTTTTCAAGCTTATGCCTTCAAGTATGCGATACCGCCTGCAAGCAGTTCGTAGGAGCTTTTGTTTTCTCAGTAACGCCGTGGGATCGAGCCTCGTAAGTACACCGATATATGAGGGGGGGGGTTTCACTCCACCCGCCGCTTTCCCGCTAAGTTCTGCTTAGTTTTACTTTGAGACTCACTTTTTCACCGTGCATATCTGGGATCTTGTGCTTCTCTACTTCATATTCTCTGCTGCTTCACAGTTTGCGCTGCTGCCATTACGGCTCCGCGATGGGGGAACCTACGGGGGTGATGAGGGGGATCTCGATCTCGCAGTCGCCACCGCAGAGAGAAATCCCTGCTCGTGCCACCCCAGGCAGAGCCCCCTCACTGGGGTCTCTGGGGGCCCGGCACCTGTCCAGAGCCCCTTCTTCCCGTCGGGCACGGATCGCTTCCCCCACTGGTGCGGAGGGAAGCGTCTGCCATTGCTCGCAAGTCTTCCAGAAGTCGTTATAATGATGTTTTAAATTGTTTTAACCATGTTTTTAACCTGGCACTGTGCCACTTTGTAAGCCGCCCTGAGCCCGCTTGTGAGGAGGGCGAGGTAAAAATGTGGAGGGGGGAATTAATTAAATAAATAAATAAATAATGGCTTGATGGTACCCAGGAGATGAGCAAGTGGCAATTTCCTCGCCGATAATTAATCTGTCCAGAGTTGCATTTGCAAATGATTTTTATCTTGCAAACCTAAGTCATTGTATATGAGCCATTGTATATGAGCCAAAAGGCATGAGGACCTCAGAGGATTATTAAAGGAGCCTGTATGGAAGTCTTCCTGTTGCCCTTGAGATGTCAAATGGTCCTTCCTGTCAAAGATCCTGTTCTTCACTTGGGACTTGGGATGTTTGTGTTGTAACACAAAAGTATGTCTTTCTCTTCACTTCTAATATCCATTGTCCAGAAATTTTTGAAATATGTGTCCTGCCTTCCTGTCATCTGTTCAGGTCAAAGATTCTCAAGCTGAGATGCTGCCAGAGTCCCTGAAAGAAACATATTTCTGGAGTGCTTTTCCCTATTGTAGCAGCCCTAATAGCCCATTCTAGCCCAATCCCATCAGAGCTCAGAAGCTAAAGAGGGTTGGTACTTGGATGGGATACCACCAAAGAAGGCAATGGTATACCACCTCTACTCCCTATTGCCTTGAAAACCCCATAAACTAATTAAAATAAATGTAAACCCCCCAAAAATAATGACAAAAAATACACTATAGACCAAACTACAAAAACTATCAGGTTTCGAGATCCAAAAGAAAATAAAATATTTAGGAATAGTACTAACAAACAGATGTAGCTCCCTAATACAAGATAACTATATGAAAATCCTTATAGAAATTAAAAGAGACCTAGACAGATAGAAAGATATGCAAGTCTTCTTTATGGGAAGAATAGCAACTGTCAAGATGAATATTCTACCAAGAGTGTTGTTCCTCTTTCAAACAATCCTGATACGGAAAAACCAATTGTTCTTTAAAGAATTAGATAGAGTCACAAGACAATTTATCTGGAAATGGAAAAAACCTAGAATCAAACTAAAATTACTTCAAGAAAAGAAAGAACGGGGAGGATTCGCACTACCGGATTGGAATTCCTACTATCAAGTGGCGAGTCTAACTTGGATTAGAGATTGGACTACGTTAGAAAACTCTAGAATGCTGAAAGTGGAGGGACATGACTTATTAGGGTGGCACATCTTTGTAGGGTACGATAAACAAACTACACACAAATATTTCAACCAACACATACTCAGAGCCCCTTTAATGAAAGTATGGCTTGAGATAAAAAAGCAATTCTATAAAAAGCTACCAAAATGGATAGCCCCCCTTGAAGCAATTTCAGACCCAAAATTAACTACAAAGAACCTAATGGGGAAATACCAAGACCTTTTAGATAGTCATAACAAACTAAAATCACAAGAAATGCTGTTGAAACAGGACATTAAGCTGAATTGGTGGGAAAGAATTTAATTAGAGTCCAGATATGACAAGGACAAAGGCATTTGTTTCTATGAAAAACTGATACAGCTAGACAAAAAACTTATTAAAAAATTGTACATATTTCTACTAGAATATAAAATGCAAGACGAAATAGTTAAAAGCACAATGGTTACTTGGGCACAAAATTTAGGTCATAATATAAATTTAGATCAATGGTCCAGAATTTGGAAAAATAATATAAAATATACAAAAGCGGTGTCTTTCAAAGAGAATCTGTACAAAATGTTCTATAGATGGCATATAACACCAGACAGATTGGCAAAATATTACCCTAATATGTCTAATATCTGTTGAAAGTGTAGAAATAAAGTCGGGTCCAATTTTCATGTTTGGTGGACATGCCACAAAAGTAAAAAAATACTGGACCGATATACATAGAATTCTACAACAAATAATAGGAACTAGCATACCGTTCTTACCAGAGATTTTCTTACTGAATATAATACCAGAACAATATAAGAAACCAGATTGTTACATAACACATGTAGTAACTGTGGTTAGAATTTTATATACCAGACTATGGAAAAAACACGACATACCTCTGAGGGAAGATTTATTTTATAAATTATTGGAGGCAGCTGAAATGGATAAACTTACTCTGGCACTACAAGGAAGAGGTGATAATACTTTTGAAAAATCTTGGTCGAGACTATATACCTGGATTGAATATCTTAGCAAGGATGAATAATAACTAATATGTCCTAGCAAGAGATAATTAAATAGTAAATATAGTTACACAGCAAGTCTGAAAATGTTTTCCAGTTAATAAATGTGGGATGGAGATCTATCTTATGATATGTACAATCCAGTAACACTGAATGTAAAGTGTTCCCTTTCCTTCTTCCTTTTTGTTTCCCCCTTATTAGAAAAAAATAATTAAAAAAACAAGAAGAAAAAGAAGAACAAAACCCCCTGAACTAGAACTTCATGGGGTCGCAACGAGTCAGTTGTGAGTCTAAAGCACACTTATCGCATTGCCAGTTTCCCTACAGGGATGCAGATCTTTAGTGACAAGAATTGTCTTGGGTTTGTTTTCTTTTTGTGGGGTACTACACCACCATGTATACTACACTCATTTTTTATCTACTTGCCATACGCATAAAACAAGGCTCAGTACCCTTTTCCTGGCTGTAAATTAAAGAGTTTGTAGAAGTAAATATAGTTGGAATAGACCTTTCTGAAATAGCGTGCAAAAAAGATGAGAAACCAAACTCACCAAACACAGACTTTAGAAGGCAGATAGATAGGCATGAGTGGACTTGATTGGCATCCTATGTCTGGTAAATATCTGGAGCTGGATTATCTCTGGAAAATTTATTACTGTGCACATGGTTCATTGATTGGCAGAGTAACAGGGCTGGATTACCATTTAGCTGTCATAGAGCACAGCAACACAGAAGAGTAGCCCCAGTCCACAGACATAAAAAAAGAACAGAATCTATGGATCCAAAACTGAATTTATTGGGAAAAAAGAGCTTCCTTTCCATTTTGCACCTATTGATTCTATTCTCTTTTATCTACAGAGATCAAAAGGGGGTCACTGCTATAATTTTCTGAAAGCATCTCCATGTGGAGACAGCATCCTTTCAATCCTCTATGATGGCATCCTTTGAAATTTGCTGTAACTAATAATGTAATTGCTGTGCCTTTATCACATTACAGGAATGCTTTGACCATGCTCACTTTTGTCAGGAAACTAAAAATCCTACTACACCTGCTTAAGGAAGAAATAGCGTTCCTGTCTCTATACTTCTGAGAAACCACCTCTGGATACCATTAAATTTCATTTTTCTGGGAAAATTTGGAGAACATATAAACCAGCTCTGTCTTCAAGGACTTAAAAAAAAATCATAATAGTGGAGTTTGGTGGTTCACCAAGATGGCTTTTGTATATGTTCACTAAGGTGGCTATTAAATTTACCAAAACAGCTGCCAAATTACAGCAGAAATTTCTGAAAGTTTGAAAAGTGATTGATTGTCATGACAACTACTGTTAATATTAATATAGCTGCTCTGCTTTCTATTTGTATTGGTAATAATCTCTGGTTTCCAACCATAAGAGCTGACTCACAGGCTGACAAAGTAGTTTTTATTATATATTTCCCAATATCATCTCATCTTTTACAGCACATCACCTATAATGAACTGATATCATTTCCATCAACATAGTAGTAAGAAAAAGGGGGTGTAGTGCAAAGATTGATTTTAATTCAGTTGTATTAAAATTAATTATCCCACTGCACCAATTATCTCATTTGTTGGTCTATTTTATCAGCCACTGTTGCTGTCCTTTGGCCACAAAACCAAGGTTCCTCAACCATTGTTTCTGACTCATACAAACATTACTATTGGCTAAGTGTTTTTGCTCAAAAGTGGAAGCAACACAGAGGAGGTACCTCAATGTAAGTACTCTTTTCTCATAAACCTAAGACAAGGCTCATGTTATGCAAATTGTGTAGTTCCACTGGTTTACCATTCACCCTTTCCTGTAGAGTAGACTGTCTTAGCACTAGTATGAGATAAAAATAATACTGAGTCTGGGAGAACCAGCAAGATGTTGTGATTAAAGGGAGATACAGGTTCAGTTCTCCACAATGCCATGAAGTTTGCTAGGTGACCATGGTCTAGTTATGCTTTCCTGGCCTTACTCACCTCATAGGGTTGTTGTGAAGATAAAATGGGTGTGGAGCAACATATACATTACTCTCTGCTACAAACCTGCTCTGTACATTACTCTTTGCTTCAGATTTGCTCTGTAGATGCAACCTTAACATACAGAATAATTATTCTTTCTAATCACTTATGATAGTGATAACACTCCAGATTAATCAGTTTGCAGCATAAACAGATATGCAAGTAGAAGTTTTAAATACAGCGGTGTGGAGACAGTTGAGGGGTTTGGATTCTTCACTAAGTGTGAAATTTTCACATCACTACAAAACAGCAGCACTGAAGTCGTGAAAACTGGAAGCTCTGCGTGGTGAGGAATCAGCAACATGGGATGGGTTTGGAGCTGTCGCTTGGCCAGGTGAATAGACCCTTAGTAGATTATTAATGAAAGTGTTGTAAGAATGCTCTTATAAAAATGGCTTTGGAAGTCTTTATCTTCATTTCAGTGCCTTACTTAGCATGAACAAAATGAGGGAGAAGGAAGCCACGTAAAAATGCGTAAACATATGGAACGATTCTAGTCAGTGACTGTGTAAGGAGTCAGTACATTTACTACAAATCCATCACTTTCGGGGGGGGGGGGGAGATGGCTGACAGAGAGAACAGGCTCCCTAGAATCAGTCTGTCAGTATGCCATATTAGCTGGGTGAGAACAGGCTTTGATTCACAGCCACAGACAGTAACAGAATATGGAACAATTGCAGCTTGTTATACCTCAGATCCTTGGAAGGCCATCTGAATTCAACATGTCTGAGATGCTACATAAATCTATGAAAACATATATGATACTGTTTCAGTCTAACTGGGAAGACAGTAGAATATGTAAGCAATACAACATCAGGAGAAATCCTGGCTCTGCACTCAGCACTGCCATCCAAGGAAGTAAAGCTTGTACAGAAGACCATATGCCACCCATGAGCTGTTCCCACCCTCAGTACCAGCGAGCAAGCAGGCAGAGCAAAGATGAAACCCACATACTGTTTCTCTTATGAGATATTTTGGAAAAAAATGAAAATGCTTATTCTAATTTTAATGCTCATATTTAAATAGACCATCTGTCAATCTGTACCAAAGCCCTAGTTATACACAAATTATGGGTATTTTAAAAAAAGAATTAGGAATGGGAACCAGTATTAGTCAAACTTATTTGATTACCCTCATCTTCGGGATACTCAAAAGCCATATGTTAAGGGAGAACTTTTCCTAAAATTTTAATGAGTGTTATTTAGCCCTTTCATCTGGATCATAAACAAAAGACTAAAATAATAAATCCAAAATGTTCAGCAATGAAAGAGAGATCAAAACTGCTGACAGATCTTTCCAGGTTAGAAATTTCAGCTGCTGGAAAATCATACGCACTCATGCGATTTGCTGGACTAAAAAACCTCTTTAAATATCTGCTGTATTTAATGTATATTAACTTAATGAGTCAAGTATCTGTAGCTCATAAAAAGCTTTGAGCAATCTGTCATGATTTGCACTGACCTGGATGTTAGTTGCAACAGGCACAGCAGCAGCCAGGACTAATACACTGCATGGTCTAATGGATTATTTTGTCTCAGTTTCTGTGAAGAAATGTCAACAAGATCCTGGGATCGATGAGATCACTACTTGTACTTTGGATCCTTGCCCATCCTGGCTGCAAAAATCATGTAAGGACCACATCAGCAAACCCTTAGTATCTATTATAAATCAGGCACTAACTCAGATCACTTTCCTTTGGCCACTGAAAGAGGTGGTTATCCATCTACTAATTAAAAAAACATCCCTACAGAAAAATTATGTGGGAGCAGCTCCCAGCTCATAGTTTCTTTTTCCACTAAAAAAAATCTGAAAATGAGGCTTTGTCCCATTACACAAGGGGTGGATCAGAAAACCTTTCTAGGATGGAAGACACTATCCATAGTGCTGGTTGCAGTGACATTCCGAAACTTGTATATGTGTGTAATATATTGCAGTGAACAGAGTAGTTTTTAATTTTAGAACTGATAGCACTATATATACACTGGCACTCAGCCACAGCAAAGATGACAGAAATATGTTACCTTTTAAATTTATCTGTTCTTTTGATATTTACCATTTTTGGAGTTGTGAAATAAATTCCTTCAGATCTAGCTATCTGAATGCTCCAAATTAGTGAATCTCTGCATGCTCATTATTATATACACTAGAAGCATTATGTCAAGTAATATTAATGGTAAAAAATTCTATGCAGGAATGGACACTTGGAGATGGCTTGGGAAATTCTTATACTGTGGAAATGAGTAACAGATCTTCTTCCATTAGAAAACTCCACTAAGTTACTTCTCCCGGGTGATTCTAAATTGCATTAACAAATCTAGGAGCTGGCACCAGAGGTTTACCCTTAATACTTCTCCATGGTAAAGCAGAGAAAAGCCTGCTCATCCTGTTTGCATGTTCAATGTCTATAATATATTTTATGGTGAGATCAAATTTATCATAGACATTTAGAACACATATAGGCATTAGCAGATATCTCAGAGAAAGAGAGACATTTGTTCATTTCAGCAGGTGAATGGGACTCACCCCACACATTTATGCACATAATACACTGATCAATTTCTCTTACAAAAAAGGAAGATAGTTTCACTTTCCATACAGAGATTTCATTTTGGGATTAGAGGCTGAAATAAATATAAAAATTTGGAAGAAATAAAAAATAGTTTGGTCTGTTGTCTTAAATGTTATGAAGGACTGCATTATATTTATTTATTTAAAATGTTTCTATACGGCTTCTTCAGCTTACTATTAAAAACCACAACATAAACCCACAAGCCAATGAAACACAAGCCAGTGAACGTAATCAGCATAAAATTTATCCATAAATGGAAGTCAACCCTTTAAAAGCCAGTATGATTAACCCCTTACTTAAAAGCCTGGGTAAAAAGTCAGGGAGTCTGTCCTCCTCACTTTCAGTCTTTAGGAGGAAGCTGAAGACCATTTAGGACTGCATTTGACTAATTTAATTTTTATTTATTGGCAGTCTTAACTGAGATTTTAAATTGTGGTCTTTTATGCGTTCTTTATAACCATTGTTTTATATACATTGTAAGCCACCTTGTGTTCTGCAAGACAGAAAGGCAGCTGTGACAGAATGCACTTTAAAAGCTCATAAGTGCCATGTAAACACATAATGGACTGTGAAGTGTTAATGCCTCACAGAGCCAGAGAGCCTTGAGTGATAGGCTTCTCAAAAGGAATTTGATTAGCTAGCATCAGTTGAGCAGAAAGACTTGGGAACTGACTGCTGAGGAGAATTCAATTTAGTACTGACTGAGAACAAGAGCCATTTAGTTCTGACTGAGGAGAGTTTAGCCCTGACTGAGAAGAGCTTAGGACTGACTGAAGAAAGTTTAACACTGACAGAGGACTGGGAAGGTTGGCAAGGAGGAGTGGGAGGACTGGTGAAGACCCCCTATTCAGGCCAGGAAAAGGGATAGATCTTCTAGTTAGAAAAGTGATTCCCTGCCCAGTTAATAAGGGAGATAGCTCTAAAGAGTGGTGTGATCCCTGGTGTGCTCAGAGAATGAATGTGGGTGCTTCTTAGTGTATCCCTGCCTTTTGAAACCTGAAGAGTCAGTTAAACCCAAAAAAGTGTACTGGAGTGTTTAGGAAACACTGAAACAAAAGCCTCTCATCTCAAAGATTCTAAGACTGTGTGAAAAGTTTAAAACTTTCAATTGCTGGAAACACATGAACTGTGGTTTGTAAAAAATATTAAGTTACCTCAGAGTTCTTAATGATTTACCTCAGACATTTTACCCTTGATTTCCCCTGACCCTTCCCCTATATGTTGAATAAAATATTTTGTTTATTTTTGAACTAGAAGCAAAGCCCATTGTAGGGACAATACAATGGGCACTAGAAAGACAGAAGCCCCCCCATCCCACATGTTCTCCCCCTCTCCAGACCCCGGGGTTGCGGGGTAGTGATGGGTTCCTGCCTGGCTGTGTCTGGCTGTCTCCAGGGCTTTCCGCCCCGGCAGCACACCAGCCCCTGCTCGCTTGCAGGCTGGGCGTCAATGTGCATCTGGCCTTGGTGGCCGGCAGTGGCAGGACCAGGCTTGCCCCAATGGCCGGTGAAGGGGTTGGGCTGCCAGTCACCTCAAAGCACAGTGAGACCCAGTCCCCTGCTTTCTCTCCCATCCCCAGACCCCGGGGTTGAGGGAACGCCCCGCCACTGGCTCCCTGCCTGGGTGGTGCACCGGCCCCTGGCTGGTCGCAGGGTGGGCAGCTATCTGCGGTCAGCTGGGGCTGGCAGTGAGCACTGCAGTGGTGGCAGGAATGGGCTCAGCCTCATAAGCCTCCAGCATGTGGAGCATCCATCTCATCCAGTGGCTCCCTGCATAGTGAGGGCAAGATGCTGGCCGCCAGCTGTGTGGGTGGGACTGAGCCAACGCAGCAAGGCAACGCAGCCAGTGGCCAGGGACCCATTTTTGAGTGGCAGTTCAGGCAGCCAACTAATTAGGGAGTGCATCGAACATGGCCATCCCAAAACAGCATTATTATATATAGAGATTTTATAAAGCCTCTTGTGTGCCATTTCAGAAGTTTAAATTAAGAGGGTGATATTGTCTCTTCCCTCAAGTTCCTGGGCTGAGCCAGCATAAAAATACAATAACATCTTGGGGTGGGACAGCCATAGATCTTCAGGAAAGAAGAAAATAAATAAAGGGGCTGCTCAGTTAGAAATGAAGAGAAAAATGGAGGGGAAATCCTGCATCTGAGGGAACAAAGAGGGTGAGATCATCATAGCAGTTAATAAATATTTTAAATAAATAAAATAGAATAGGGAAAATTTTTTATTCAGCCTGGCATATAAAAGAAAGTAAATTAGGCACTAGGTGAGCCTCGAAAGGGAGGGTGTTCCAAAGATATGGTGCCATCACAGAAAATGCCCTGTCTCTAGTCATCACCCACCTCACTTTGAAGGTGCAGCACAGAGAACTGAGCTTGAGAAGCAGATAACTAGTGGGCTGGGTAGCATTAGAGGATACAGTCCTTCAGGTATCCTGGCCCCCAACCATTTAGGGTCTTAAAGGTAAAAACCAGCACTTTGAATAGGTAGTTAGTGCGGATCTTTCAGTACAGAGGTAAAATGATCCCTGTAACCAACCCCTGACAGTAGCCTGCCCCTTGCATTTTGGTCCAGTTGAAGTTTCTGTACCATATTCAAAGGCAGCTCCACACAGAACACATTAAAGTAATGTAACTTGGATGTTATCAGAGTATGGATCATTGTGGCCAGTTCTGTTTAAGGTTGTTCAAAGTAATTTTGCTCTCAGGTGAACAAAATGTAATGGCTTGGCAACAATTCCATCATTAACAAATATATGGAAAAAAACACTTAACTATGAAACTATAGCCTTTAAAGACTGTAACTTGCTCCATTTAATGTTACTGACCCTATGCAAACTCTACTGATTGTAGTACAGGCTGCAAAGCAGTAGGGGTGACAGATGGTCCTTCATTCCTGAAATACACTAAATAGTAAGTAACAGTTGCAAGAAACAAATTTATAGCTAGGTGGGTTCTAGTCCATTTTCAAACTGTAATCTGTAAGACACTTTCTGAAACTTTATTTTACATGCTAAAAGGATGTAACTACACACTTTAGAAGAATGGTATTCAAGCCGGTGATAATACTGGAGGGGAGCAAAAAACAAGAAATATCTTCCCCCCTAAGAAAAAGCTGATCTTTCTCATCTCATAGCTCAGGCATTTATTTAAAGTTCTATCATCAGATCAATATCAGGTCACTTGCAGCTAAATTGGCCTAAGTGGAGGTAGTCATTAAAGGGATGCATTCAATGAAGAAAAAAATCCAATTACCTTTTACATTAGAAGGATCAAATTCATTTTCCGGTGCTGGTCAAGGACAGTAATTGTGAATGCCGGTACACCAAAGGAAGTACTTGACATTGTCACAATACACATAGCATGGTCGTGGTTGGACAGAAACTATGTCATGGCAGTATTTTTTTATGGCTTCTGCCAATGTTGGGAGAAAAAAATTCATCACCTTTATAAAACAAAGGGATTGGCCCATTTAACTAAAAGAGCTGAGGGTTTTTTTGTGTGTACATACCTGTGTGTGTAACTGATACTTGCATGAGAAGGTGCCATCACGCACAACAAACCATGCCCCTTCAACTCCCTGTTTGCCATTTGTGAACTGGGAGCCTTTTTTTTTTTTTTGCTGGACTGCTTCTATATTTGTTAATTTGTTTACGGCTGCTCAGTAGGTGGCTTCATCTTATTTCTTCCTAACAGCCCTGTAGAACACAATTGACCAGAGTGGTATAGCAATTACAGTGTTGGACTAGGATCCAGGAGACTCAGGTTTGAATGCCTACTCTGCCACTGAAGCTTGCTGGATGACCTTGGGCCAGTTACAGGCTGTTAGTCCAAGCTACCTAACAGGGTTGTTGTGGAGGATAAAACTGGAGGAGAGTAGAATGATGTTAGCTGCCTTGATGGGGAGAAAGTTGGCGTATAAATGAAGTAAATATATAAATAAATTGTGCAAGTGTGTTCTCACACAGCTCAGGTGAGTTCTACTTTCTCCTGTATGGTGAGCAATTGTTTAAATAGAAAGCCTCAAATAAGTGCTGTGTTGGTTTTTAAATGCTATCTTTTTGTGCTTTTCTAAGGCTGAGGACAGACTGGCAATGTGGGGCAGGAGAGCCCTGCTTCAGAAGCGGGGGAAGGGAGCCAGTTCAAACAGCCACAGCTGTTCCCCAGCTCCCTTCTGTACTCACCTGCTTGGGAGCCGCTTCTCTTCCGCCTCAGAGGGACACTGGCAGAAAGCGGTGTCCAGGGGCCGTCTCTTGCTTGGATCCCAGTTCCCGGCTGGGTGGACGGGAGAAGGCAGGATTCAAGTGGAGGCGGCGGTGTGAACGCGCTGCCACGGAGAGATGCGCACAAGCAACTCCAATACTGGAGGTGGGAGGATTTTAAATTTTTAGACTGCTGTTGCGCCCATGCGCCTATTGCCAAAACGGCCCTGCCATGAGCTGTGGAGGCCAGCCCACCCGGGGCCACTCCGCAGCAGTCTGAACGCTCCATTCCAGCATGCTAACACAGGAGTCTGGCCAGTGTGAATGGTCAGCCCCGGGCCAGTTTTCCCCCGTGGCTTTTGGCCCTGCTTCCCTTCCGCTTCAGAATCCCAGTCTGTCCTTGGCCTAAGTATGCCTTAGTGATGTTAATAGCTGCCAATCTACTTTTATTGGCAACACAGGCTGAGTTTTGAAAAAAACCTGGTGCCAGCCTCATTAGCACTGTTTTTGCACATGTGCAGTTTGGGGGGGGGGGGGGAGAGAACCCAAACAAACCCATTGCAAACCTGTTTGGCAGGTGTTTGAGTTGTTTCGTGCTGACCCAACCAGACCTGGTAAGGTAAGTTTGATTATCAAACACATTCAATGCAAAACTTGCATAAGAACATAAGAGAAGCCATGTTGAATCAGGCCAATGGCCCATCCAGTCCAACACTCCATGTCACACAGTGGCCAAAACCCAGGTGCCATCTCTAGTGAGAGCTTTACCTGTTTGTGGGGGTTATTCCCCTCTACAAAAGATTTATTACATTATTATTATGAGTCAATATCAAAGCTCCCCTTCCCACCTTAACTTAAAACCTTGAGAAAGTTACTTTGTATAGCTGCACTATTCATTTAGACATTATTGATTTTGTTTGCCGGTATCTTTTAGCAGAACCAAATGTAGCTGCTTCACCATTCCACAATCCTGCTTCTTCATACATTCATCTTAAGGTCCCTCTCTTCACTTTTACAGCAAAACCCACCTGAGTTGTTACGTTACACAAAGTTAAAACAGTGAGAAATCAGCAAAAACAAAAAAGACCCCAATTTTATAAAGACACAGAGAGAAAAGCAACTTGAAATTAGAACAGAATCAGAACTGGACAAAGAAAAAGTTGAATAAAAAGAAATGAATGAAATAAGAAAAATGGATTTTTAAAATTTTTACTCCAGCTCTTGATTTTGGAAATCCAGTGGCTTGGGGTAACATTCTTCTATCACTGAGAGAGCAAGCCTAAGCAGGTACACTTAGAAGTAAGTCCCATTTTATTCAGTGGAGAATACTCCCAGGAAAGAGTTCTTAGGACTGCTGTCTCAACTGTCTAGGGCTGAAAATTATACAACACTGGACAGCTGTTGTTTAATACACACACATATTTGTCAGGAATCCGTAACCTAAAGAGAAGAACTACACAAAACTGTTTGGCTTTTTTCGCTGTACAGCTATGAAATGTCATTGGACTAATTGGCTTGCTTACAATGGCACTAAAAAACACTGGGGCTCTTTGTACATGACTATGATCTATTAGCGACAAACGGTATTCTAAAGTTACATGGTATGCACTGATTTATATTTGCTCTTTGTGGAAGGCACAAAGGTCAAAGTCAAATTTATGTTCAGTGGAAAGATAAAAATTGGCATTTCTTGCACTTCCCTTAAGCAGTGCAACATCCATTTTCCAAAACACCGGTATTAGCATGACCGCACTATGAAAGCAATCTGAAATGCTTTAGCAACACGTTGCTGTTCATCACTAGAGCAGTTTAAAACACAATGCGTCATTATCAGAACAGGCTTTCCAGAAGCTCCCATGAAACTCATTTCTAATGCATATTGTGGTGTCTCCTCTTTCTCAACTGATATCATACATGTGTTATATGACACTTCAGCTTGGTACAAAGTGGGTATGATTATAATATAAAAAGATATTGTAACTCTTCTGTCCCAGTGCCTGACAGGCAGCTATCAGAAACCAGGGAGGAAATCATTTTGTCTGAGGTAAACCACTCTTCTCAGTAAGAATTCCTTGTGGCTCCCACCCTCTCCTAAGAGATTTTACGGTGGGGGCTTTTTCTTATCAGCTGCTACCACCTCCTGGTTACACCCCCCATCCCTCCCCGCTTGTTTGATAGCAGGAGAACCATAAAACAGAGCTCTCTGGTAACAATGACTAGGGGTGAGCAATGAAAAAATATTTGGTATTATTCAGATTTGAGGTTTAAAAACCCGAATATGTTCGGTATACCCGAATATTCCTGAATACCAATATCGGTATTGCATTGGTATTCAGGAAATACTTGGGAATCCTGACTATATTAGCTCCATAATACCATATGGGGCCATTACAGTCAATTGCCAATTTCCTAGGTTATATTCTGTGGGCTGGGGGGGAGGGAGTTTGAGGTGGAGGAGCCAAATTTGCAGTGTGCCTGCTAGAGTCTCTTCCCAAAAGAACTCTCAAGTTTCAACAAGATTGGACCAGGGGGTCCAATTCTATGTGCACCCAAAGAGGGTACCCCCATCCTTCATTGTTTCCAATGGGGGAAAATAGCAAGGCAATACAAGCCCAGCAGAATGTCCCAGAGAATCTCTGCAGTTGAAAGTGAAGTGTATGGTGGAGGGCATGTTTGCAAGGCCAGGAGCAGAACCAGTGCAATGTGCCCAGCAGAACCAGATGTCACGGGCTGAGGTGCCAGTCAAAGGGAGTCCAGAACAGGCTAAATCCAAAGCCAAGCCGGGGTCAGGAGCCAGAAACACAGAGCCAAATCCAAATTAGTCCAGAGTTCAAACTCTTCTCGTTGTTTTTATGTGCTGGGAATTATCAAGGATGGTACTCTAGTAGATAATATATAGTATAAGAAAGTATATCATATCTTCCTGTTGGGCCATCTATTTGACAAATCTGCCAGACTATGTGTTGCTATTTTTTGCTGCTTCACACCAAAGCTCTGATCCTTTTAAATAAAAATTTTCATCAGAAAAAAAGAGGGAAGGATAGCCAACTGTTAGTCCACAGAGAGGATAATCTACAGATATGTGCAGTAATATAAAGTTTATCCAAAAGATGAGAATGTAGATTGCTATAGTTTCATCTGCTTCAGATTTTTTAAAAGTCTCTTGTTAGTTCTCTGTAATTTATAGTCGATAAATTTTCAGAAATTCTCAAAATGGTGAAATCAAATGCTGCTGTCAGTCTTCCAAAATAGGTTATAGTTCCAGGGCAGATTGTAAAAAATGAGCCAGAAGATTACAGATTTATAAAAAGGAGGGGAAATAAAAAATAAAAGTAGAAGTGTGTGGGGGATCAACATTAACCAGCAAAAGCACCCTTATTCTCCACTGACCTTGATGTACTCAGAACTCAAGTGGAGCCTGAGTAAATCAGCCCTCCCCCATGGATTCACCTGTCAGTTGGATCTCCCTTGAGGACAGAGAGGTGAAGATGGAGGAATAAGTAATTTCTATCCTAGCATAATACGCCTACAGCGAGATAAGTCTGGAGCCTTTAAGAATGCTCCTGTACAGATCGCCATTTTCCTGGATGCTTCCTTTTTCACATTCTTTACTGCATGAGAAATTTCTTGAATTGTTATTGTTTGATTTAAAACTTCTCTGTGCTCTGCTGTGAATTTTGTGATTAAAATGTCTTTTAAGTATTGTCTTAATCCTTCTTCGAGAAACAGACTTTTTGAATAAATCCAGAAAAAACACTGATAAATTATTCCTGTATTTCTTTTTCTACAGATGTAATTTGATCTCCTTTCTTTACACCTTTTATTACTTTTTTCTTTTTCCTTCTTGAGACAATACGCCAAATATCTGCCTGGTTTACTCGCAAGTTCAAAATGCTTTTGTTTTAGGAATCTTAGTTTTTTCTGTACTTTTTTCACTTCTACCATATCTAGTTGATTTTTTAGGTGTATGATCTCTGTTAGCTTATTATTATTTTTATACTCTTGTTCCAGCCTCTGGATGTTTCTACTATTATCTCAGTTTGTTCTGATTTTTCTCACTTTTTTTGGCACCAGCAGCTAGTAAAATTCCTCTAATTTGCTTCCCAATTTGCTTCCCAAATTGTAGCCAAAGACATTCCTTCCATATTATTTATTTTAAAACATACTTCCAGGTGTTTTTTGCACTTCCTTACTACATTTTCTTGCAATAGGAGGGCATCACTCAGTCTCCATCTTTCTCTTAATTTTCTGTTTCATTGCCAGACTACTTCTATGGGATTGTGATCTGCAAATATCTTCAGACAGTTCTCTACTTTGTCTAAATTTATTGCCAAACCTTCTGGTATACAACACATGTCTATTCGTGAATAAGGTTTTATGCCTACTTGAAAAGAAGGTAAAATCTCTTCCCTTTGGGTGTATAATCCTCCAGGCAACTTCTAGTTTCAGCATCTTCAAATACTGAAATACATTTTCCAGGAGTCTCATTTTTAAAATTAGGTATCTCTCCTCTGGATCTCTTAATTCTTCTAGTACCTTTAATTGTGAGTTATTTATATAAATAGCAACTCCATGCTTTTTATTTTGAGCTGAAGAGTTTACTTCATTAGTATTTACTGATGTTCTTTTTAATTTATTCATTTTATCCCAGTGCCGATGCCATGTCCAGAACTTTTTGTCTGTTCAGAACTTTTCGTCTGTAAGTTTTGCTCTGAATTTCTTGAAGGTTTTTCTTCAGTTCCCTTGTGTGGTTCCTCTGCTTGCAATTCTTCAGTCAGCCCCTTCTTAAGATGAAATGACTCCCTTCTGTTCTCATTCATGACAGCTATGCCTATAATAATTGACATGTTTAAGGTATTAGTAGGAATCTCTGAATATGGCAGCCTGAGGCAGCTTTCACTTTGTGGGGACTCTCTAAACATGTAGCCAACTGATGGTCAAATGGAAAGGAACCATAAAACACAAGCTGCTTTGGGTCCTATTGGGAGCAAAGCAGTGTATAAACAAAAGAACTACCCACTTATATCAGCCTCAGTCATACACTAAACAGGTCAGATGGATCAGATGCTGCACTTGGTCATGAGAACCCCTGGACTGCAGTCTTCTCTCAGGTGCAAGCTGCATTATAACCCAATCATAGATGCCCACTACAAAGTAATTGGCTATATTGATAGACAAATTGTTCCCATGTTGCCTATGTAGTCAGCTATTGGCTGCTCATTAAAATGTACTTGTGCCATATATGTATATAAACAGAACAACCTCTGCTTCAGCATTTTTTATTTCTAAATTTAGCTCTAAATTTTTAAAAGAAATTTACTCTCATACAAGAACTGTAATTATTACTTTTTTCTATGTTCAGAGCTGATATGTCCAATCTCCGCTTTACAGCTGCTTTTGTTTGTCATCTCTGCTTACTTGATTAAGCATTTTAATCAGTGTTTTGCATAGGATTGTACACCTTCTGTTGAAATTCATGCTTGGCTGGTATTTAGTAAAACCAATTGACTGATATTTTTATCTAGGCATACCCCTTTCCCTGATCCTACCCTTCAGAGTCCAAAAATCTTTAATACTGACTTGCCTTATTTACTGTACTCTAATGTAGACCTGCCAATCATTTTTAAACCTCTCAGCAACGATGTTGGTAAGCTGCTCCTGATGATGCCATTAAGCTGTTTACATCTAGCATTTAGCTTAATGCCTTGGAGAACAGCGGGATTTGACTGCCTTTCATTTCTTGTCTTTCAGCCTCATCAGAGGAGCTGTTATGGTGGCCTGGAAACACTTGGTATGGATACAGTGCTGGCTTCAGTGCAAAGCTATAAAACCTGCACTGCCCTGGTGTCACATCCTATCTGGTAAATCATGTGGCTGCAGCACTATGAAATGCTGGTCCTATGTTCACTATGTGACACCAGGCAATAAGGTTACTTGGCAGAGAAGTGGGGGACAACAGGGAAGGAATGGGACATCCACCTACACAAAATTAAAGAAGCATTTTGAAAATTGCACAGCCTGTTGCATCAAAGCAGCGTCACACCCCTACAATGTATGCAGTGTTTTAAAGGGAATGCAGAACATTCTGTTCTGTCAGAAGACATTGCTCTCTATAAGAGGATATCTTTCTGGTGGAAGGAAGTTACTGGTTCCCCCACATTGTGCTTTTGGGTACCTCTACAGTTGACTGTTGACACAACACAATGGGAAATCATTTGAGACTGTGGCTGAAAATGCTTCAGGCCCCAACCTCCAAAGCAGTTATTTTCTCCAGGGGAAGAGAGATCTGTTGTCTGGAGTTCAGTTGTGATACCTGGTGATCTTCAGGCTCCACCTGGAGGTTGGCTACCCTAGGCGTAGCAGTTAGCTCTTGCTGTGGTTCTTGCTGTGGAAGCTGAGTGGGTGATTTCAGATCAGTCACAGACTTTCAGCCTAACCTACCTCACAGGATTGTTGTGCAGATCAAAAGGAGGAAAGGACAATGATGTAAGCTGCTTTGGTCTCCACTGCAGAGAGAGACTGTACTTTTCCTCCTGGGGAACCACTGCTGCCAATCTCCAGGTGAGGACTGAGATTACTCAGAATTAAAACTGCTCTCCAGATGGCAGAGATCAGTTCCCCAGAAAAAACAGCTGCTCTACAGGGTGGACTCTGTGTCATTATACCCTCCTGAGGTCACTCCCCTCCTGCTTGGGTCCCCACTGCGGAGAAAGACTGTAGTTTTCCTAGGTAGAGGCTGCAGGTGTGTGCGTGTGTGGGGGAGATGGAAAGCTGAAGCCAGAGGGGCAAATGTAGGTTGATGGTTGGCTGGGAAGGAGATAGGGTTGCTACCTACAGGTTGGGAAATTCCTGGAGTTTTGAGGGATGGAGCCTGGAGAGGGTGGGGTTTGTGGAGGGGTGGGATCTCAGACAGGTACAATGCCATAGACCCCACCCTCCAAACAAGCCATTTCCTCCTGGGGAATCATTGTTACCAATTTCCAGGTGAGGGCTGGAGATGACTCAGAATTACAACTGCTCTTCAGATGGCAGAGATCAGTTCCCCCGGAGAAAATGGTGGGCTCTGTGTCATTATACCCTGCTGAGGTGGTCCCCCCAAGACAGCCAATGTGACATAGCAGTTAGCGCTTCAGAGCAGGTCTTCCAGACCCAGGTTCTTCCTGTGGAAGCTGATTGGGTGATTCCGGACCATGCACAGACTTTCAGCCTAACCTACCTCACAATGTTGTTGTGCAAATCAAAAAGGGGAGAGGAGAATAATGTGAGCTGCTTTGGTCACCACTGTGGAGAAGCACTGTACTTTTCCTAGGTAGAGGCTACAGCTGGTGGAAGAGATGGAAACCTGAAGTCAGAGGGGCAGATAACAGTATGTTGATGGTTGGCTGGGAAGGAAATAGGGTTGCCACCTCCGAGTTGGAAAATTCTTGGAGATTTGAGGGGTGGAACCTGGAGAGGATGGGGTTTGAGGAGGGGTGGGACCTCAAGACAGGTACAAAACCATAGAATCTACCCTCCAAACCAGCTATTTCCTCCTGGGGAACCATTGTTGCCAATCTCCAGGGGAGGGCTGGAGATCACTCAGATTTACAACTGTTCTTCAGATGGCAGAGATCAGTTCCCCTGGAGAAAACGGTAAGCTCTGTGTCATTATACCCTGCTGAGGTTACCACAGCAAATTGATGCTGAGTGCCCAAGGCCAGGGCAATCACCCAGAGCCTCTTTCTACAGCCCACTGTATTTATTTCCACAACAGGCCTTATTCCTAGTAATCATATAAAGTGGAAAGTATTTTCATCTATTCCTCTTTTTTTTTGCTTCAGCAATATCCATCAGCAAATATCTTATTACCATCTGTGCCTTCAAAGTTCCCAGAAAACAACAGAAAAATCAACACCTAATTAAAACTCTTTGATGGTACACTGTAGCACAGATTACATGTGATCTCAAAACAAAACTCTTTTTAAAGAAATTTTCTTCTATATCTGAAAATACTAATATATCCTTTGTGTAGCTTTTGTCAAATGTGCACAGAAAGCATCAAAACTATATTTTTAGCTGTGAAATCTGCTTAACTCCAGAACACTTTATTTTGTCTTTATGTTGACAAATGAACAAGGCTGAAGTATCAGGGATCGGCGCATCTGTCTCCGTGCTTCAAAAGCCCCTCTTCTTACACAGCTGTCTCTTCTAAGCTATTGATTTAAAAGCCTTCTTATTATCTGTGGAACAGTAGTTGTTTGCAAACTTTACTTTTATAGACAAGCCACCAGATATTGTGAAAATGTAGGCTCAAAGTGGCTTGTTAGCAATCATTCATAGAAGTGTCTTGTTTACACTGTAGTTTTACTGCATGAAAAGCTGAATTTGACATAGTATAGTTTTAAAAGCATGAAGTTTGTTATAAGATTATAAGAAAGGGAGCGGGGAGCAATCAAGGGAAAGGCAGATATAAATACGAAAATTAGTTTACCATTCTCATCATACCAGCTGGAATCGATGTGCAACTGAAAATGCTTGAATTTTTTGGCCCTTCAGTTTAAGTAAATCATGATAAATACAGTATGGGGTGGTTGTTGTCACTGAATTTGCCAATAAACTGCTTTAGTATGAGTTTTGTTTCACAATGCTTGAGCACAATCTTCTATTTTTCATGTGGATTTTGCTCATCAAAAGTGGCTACTAGCCATGTCTACTAACCGCGGTGACTAAAAGAAACTGCCATGCTCAGCGGCAGGAAACTTCTAAATACCAGAGCTAGGAGGCAACATCAAGGACAGGCCATGGCCTCTGTGCTCCATTTGTTGATCTTCCAGGGCAAGTGCCTGGCCTCTGTGTGAAACAAGATGTTAGGCTAGATGGACCACTGGTCAGATCCAACAGAGCTTAAGAATGAAATAACTATTGTTTTATATTCACGTTCCAGGAACTGCATGCCAGACACTGAAAGGGCCAGCAATGTAGTGTGGCTTCTACTTAAAAGGGGGACAGTTTAAGCCTGAGTCCCAAGGCACTTTACAGACTAACACAATTACAATGACATAGATGTTTGTGAATTAAAACCTTCTTCATCAGATACATTGTGGTCACTAACAGGAGGAGGAGATTGGATTTATACCCCACCCTTCACTTAGAGTCTCAGAGCGGTTTACAATCTCCTTTCCCTTCCCCTCCACACAACAGGCACCCTGTGATGTAGGGCTGAGAGTGCTCTTTTGTGGACTGCTCTTAAGAGAACAGCTCTGAGACAACTTGTGACTGACCCAAGGTCACACCAACAGCTACATGTGGAGGAGTGGGGAATCAGACCTGGTTCTCCCAGATTAGAATCCATGCTCTTAACCACTACACCAAACTGGCTTATTCCCCTAATAAACGCCAAAGGGTCATTGTTATTTTTGCTCTATCAGACAAATGTAGCCACCCCTCTACAAACTGAATTTGACTGCGAGATTAGAAAGCTAAGCAAAAGTCTCTGTGGTCCAAACAAGAGGAAGAATTATAATAAGTAGCAGAAAGCTCACAGCAATGGACAGTTCAGAAGGTGTAATGAAAAGTGGAAAATGCAGGTGGACTGTCAAAAGCTGGACACTAAGGCCGCGGTCACACGGCCCCTTTAAATCCGGGAGGGCTCCCGGATTTAAAGGGGCCGCATTTTTAAACAGCGGGTTGGGATGTCTAAACATCCCAACCCCTGTGGCACCAAGATCGTCGGCCGCGGCGCTGAACTGGCGGCCGCGGTGGGAACAACGGCCGTGGCTCCAGCGGAGGCGGCAGAGGCCACGGGGGAAGAGGAAGCCGCCACAGCTGCGGAGGCGGCGGAGGCGGAAACCAGACGTCGGCGGAGGCGGCGGAGGCAGCAGAGGCGACACCAGCTGAGCAGCAAGTGGCGGTGGCGGCCTCCGAGCCGCCATCCGCCTTGGTAAGTCGGGTTTTTTTGTTTTTTTCCCCTTTTACACTTGGGCGCATGGATAGCCATGCGCCCAAGTGTAAAAGGGGGAAAAAAATGGCCGGCGGGGCTATCTGGACAGCCCTGCTCTCGCAATGCTTGCGAGAGAGGGCTGTCCAGATAACCTCCAATGCGGGTTCCTCCCGCAACACCCAGGAAAATACTTGATTTTCCCGGGGTCAGAAAATGCGGGAGGAACCCGCATTGGAGCCCGCTTCGGCTCCGGACGAGGGGCTGGCCGTCTGGTCGGCCCCTTTAAATGCGGGAGGAAATTGCCTTTCCTCCCGCATTTAAGGCCCATGTGGCCGCAGCCTAAATGAAAGATGAAGCTGCTCTTTCACCTGGTTGGCCATGACGGAATGGGCAGGAAGCAGGACTTCTGGGTCCAAACTCCAAAAACTTACACATTTATGCACTAAAATACATGGTGGAATATGAAGTAGCAGTTTCTAAACAACAGTTTCCTGGGTTTCAATGCTTTAACTGCATGATTTGATGGTATTGTTCTCAAAAAAATTAAATGTTCTGTTCAGCACTCTGAATAGTCTTCATTCTTTATTGTCTCCCCCCCCCCAAAAAACCCCAAAATAGTGCAGATAAATTAGGGTTATTCACTGTGTACTATTAAATTCAATTTCAGACATTTAGGTTATTTGGGACTTTTATAAAAAGCTTGTTATTGAAACTCACAAACTTAGTTTTAAAATTGCCTCAAGATTATACCCTTCAGAATTTACATATTCAAGTACAACAAACCAGCTGCAGATCTGCTTACTTTGTAGTGTGGTACATACTCATGCTATAACTTGATTCTTATATCTGACTAGTGTTTGCAAATGATCTGCTAGTTTCTATGAGTAATTTTATATGTTTAATGTGTGTGTGGGGGGGTTAATAGGTTATATTTTTAAGCTGGTCAGTCAATAGCTGGTGAAGAAGAAGAAGAGGAGGAGGAGGAGGAGGAGATTGGATTTATACCCCGCTCTTCACTCAGAGTCTCAGAGTGGCTTATAAACTCCTTTCCCTTCCCCTCCCTACAACAGACACCCTGTGAGGTAGGTGGGGCTGAGAGAGCTCTGAAAGAACTGCCCTTTCAGGGACAGCTCTTGACAGAACTATGGCTTGCCCAAGGTTATTCAGCAGCTGCAAGTGGAGGAGTGGGGAATCAAATCCGGTTCTCCCAGATTAGAGTCCACACACTTAACCACTACACCAAAGTGGCTAATTGTTTCTATTTGATTATTATTTATTTAAAGTATTTTATACTGCCTCTTCCATAATTTTCTGAGAACATCTCCAAGAGATGAACGCACTAAAACCTAAAATTACAACATGGTCAACATGTACCTAAAAAAATATATCTAAAAACTCAGAACATAAAACAATCCTAGGTTGCTGTCACATGCGCCAGATAAAGGGGGGGGGGGAGCGAGGCTATTTCCTCTAGCAGAATTTGACTCACAGTTGCACAATCACACAGACTTTTGAAGCTGCGGGCACAGCCCGCCACTGCGTGATCAGACACAACCTTAGAAATAAAAAAGATTATAGAGAATTTCTATAAAAAATTATATAAGCAGAGCTTTCAAGATCCTCAAGAAATTAGTGAATATCTAGAGAAGTCTGTGAGCACTAAACTTACTCAGGAACAGCAGGAAATACTTAATGATCCGGTTACGTTGAATGAATTAAAAGATGCCATTAAGAAATTAAAGGGGAAAAAAGCACCGGGACCTGACGGTATCCCGGCAGAGTTTTATCAAGCATTTGAAGAACAGCTTATCTCTCCTATGTTATTAGTATTAAGTAATATATATGTACAGGAAAGAATTCCAAAATCATGGGAAGAGGCCTTAATTACACTTATCCATAAGAAAGATACTAGTCCCATAGAAATAAGAAACTATAGACCCATTTCTCTTTTAAACGTGGACTATAAAATCTACGCAAATATTCTGGCCTATAGATTTAAAAAAGTTTTAGTGCAGGTAATACAAAAAGATCAAACCGGCTTTCTCCCCGGTAGACAACTACGACACAACGTCCGAATCATTTTAGATGCTTTGGAGTTTTATGAAAATAATCCAGACAAACAAGCGGCTTTTCTTTTTATCGATGCCGAAAAGGCATTTGATAATGTAAGCTGGAGATTTCTTTTGGCTCTGCTGAAACACTGGGATTGTGGGTCGGCGTTTTTGTCCATGGTTAAATCAATTTATGATAGACAGGAGGCCAGGGTTAGGTTTAATGGTGACACGACAAATAGCTTCCCGATCCAAAAGGGCACGCGGCAGGGCTGCCCCCTTTCACCGTTACTATTTATATTTGTTTTAGAAACACTTATAGTAAACGTGAGAGACAACTCCTTAGTTAAAGGTTTATATGTGAAAGGTGAGCAGTTCAAGGTACAAGCATACGCGGATGACTTGGTGTTTATTTTAGAGGACCCGTTAGATTCTATGGACCCCCTACTTTTGATATTAAGAGATTTTGGCTCGATGATGGGATTTAAGATAAACGTCAGAAAATCCCAATTGCTTACGAAAAATTGTACAAAGGAAATGCAAGACCAATTAACCCAAAAGACAGGCTTCGAGATTTGCACCAAAGTTAAATATTTAGGGATTTGGTTAACAAATAGGTGTTCTTCTTTATTTAAGGATAATTATAGAGTCATGTTATTAAAAATTAAACAAGACTTGGAAAACTGGAAGAAATTACAATTATCTTTATTAGGTAGGATTGCAACAATTAAGATGTGCATTCTTCCACGCTTAATTTTCTTGTTCCAAACGATTCCCATTTTGAAAAATAAGTCCTTTTTTGATGATCTGGACAAAGTGATAGCCAATTTTATTTGGCTCTCCAAAAAAGCAAGAATTAGAC
Organism: Lepidodactylus listeri; assembly: GCA_029233225.1. Lineage (NCBI taxonomy): Eukaryota > Metazoa > Chordata > Lepidosauria > Squamata > Gekkonidae > Lepidodactylus > Lepidodactylus listeri. The sequence goes on from JARCFY010000008.1 coordinate 72,192,116, forward strand.
GCTTAGACTTGCAGGACAAACCTGAAACAGGAGGAATGGGACTACCTGATTGGCAACTTTATTATAAAGCTGCAATTTTTGTTTGGCTGAAGGATTGGGCCACCCTAGAAAACACCCGACTTTTGAAACTTGAGGGCTATGACCTACAAATGGGTTGGCACGCCTTTCTATGGTACTCTCAAGATAGGGCCTATTTTAAACACCATTTGGTGAGAGCCGCACTTTTTAAAACCTGGTTAAGTGTTAGACATATGTTATATCAGAAAATCCCTTATTGGGTCTCTCCCCTTGAAGCTTTTATAAAACCCTCATTATTTACTGTAGAAAAGAAAATTGATTACGCTCAATTATTAGACAGAGATTTAAAGCTGAAATCCTTTGAGCTACTGGAAAAAGCCAATATTAAGCTTACTTGGTGGGAAAGAATCCAATTAATATCGAGATTTAAAAAGGATCAAACTATAGGTTTTCTTAAAGAACCAAATGACTTTGATAAACTCTGGCTAAACTCGGAGATTAAAACCATAAAAAAACTATATAGTTTTTTTTTGGAAGAAAAAATGCAAGGTGAATTGGTTAAACCTACGATGATTACCTGGGCAAAATGTTTAGGCCATAATATAGATATTGAAAATTGGTTAAAGGTCTGGAAAAACAATATGAAAGTTACAAGGGCTTCTTCATATAAAGAAAATTTATATAAGATGATGTATCAATGGCATCTGTCTCCCGAAAAACTTTCTAAATTCTCACCAACCATAGCTAAAAACTGCTGGAAATGTAAAAAAAATACGGGATCCTTTTTTCATTTATGGTGGAAATGTCATAAAACAAGTAAATTCTGGCGGATGATACATAAGATTATCCAAGATATTATTAATTGTACGTTACCGTTTGACGCATCAATATTTTTGTTAAATATGATACCAGCAACTCTCTCTAAAACTGATACTATGTTAATCCTACACTGTGTTACGACAGCTAGATTGATATTCGCTAAATATTGGAAATTAGATATAGTCCCAAATAGAGATGACTTTGTTAAGAAATTGCTGGAAGTAGCTGAGATGGACAAATTGACATCTATTTTGAAAGGAAAAGAAGAATCCGATTTTGAACTGACATGGAACAAAGTTTATAACTGGATGGGTAAAATTAAGTAAATAAATATTAAGAACACAATTAAGAGTAGGAAATGTTTAGCTTTATGTATTTACATAAGGTTGACCTCTTATCTACTGTATTTGATATTTGATAAGAGAAATTTTACTAAATGAGTAAATAGTGGGTTATAGTTATTTTGATTTGGTTTAAATGAATTGTTTGTAACTTTACTTTCTCCGTTTACAAATCAATGGGTGTATCTCACTAAGCATACTGAAACATGTTTACGATAATTTGTGAAACAAAAATTCATAAATAAATCAATTAAAAAAAAAAAAAGACACAACCTTAGATGAGTCGTAGGTTTTTTTGCCATTTGTTTTCGATGCGCTTACACGAATTGATGAATTGCACCTCCACACTGAGATCTCCCTATGGAGTGTGAGGGAGTGTGCGCTGTAAAGGGGGGGGGACAATGGCACAGAGTAGGGATGGCCTGATCAGACCATCCCGATGCCATGAGAGCGCACTGGAGCAATCAGACACAGGAAAGTTAGTCTGTGGCCGGTAGCAACCCGTTTGCTACTGGACTTTCCGAGGTGTCTTGTAACTCCGCTTCTGTGGCAGAGCAAACCGGGTTGCCAATGGCTGCGGGGCACTTCCCAGATGTTGTTGTCTGATTGCACTCCTTTAATCCACCCAGCATTTGCACCTATGTTGGGGATAATTGTGTGTGTGATCGCAGCCCTAGAAGACCAACCCAAAACCTGTCATGGAGCACCATGGAGCACCATTTAATGAACATGTTGCCATATGGAGGGCTTGGAAAAGGGAATTCCACAAACAAGATTCTTCCAAAGAAAAGGCCTTTACTCTTTCTTTAGCCACCCACCATGCATCTGAGGGCAGGATGGGAAAAGATTTTAGCAGAGCTTCAGGTGATTATCTTCTCAACCAGGCTCTTATGGGATCAGAGTGTCCTTCAAATCCCTGGTCCTCATTCAATTAGGACTTTAAAGGTAAACTGGGATTGGAAACAGGCAACCAGTGAAGCTCTTTAAGCACAAGTGAAATATGTTGCCTGAAGTCAGTGCCTGCAAGTAGCCTCCTCCCTGTATTCTAGTCTAACTGAAATGTCTGAATTGTCTTCAGAGTTGTTACTTAAATGGGGTTTATGCCTGATGTACCAACGTTTAATGAAAGACACAACAGGAAGACTTTTGAAGTAGACAGAACTTTATTTGAATAAAGGGGACTTCAGGCAGCAAAAACATGAGAAGTTTACTTTATATATGTTAGCATCAAGGTTTTATACATTGACTTAAACAGTTTTTGGGCAGGTGCAGACGCCTGTTATGACATAGATTTTTAGGGTGTTTTTTTTAAAAAAAAATCTATATTCCACATAGACCACACTGCAGTTATCCTAGATGAAAATGATTCAGATGTGGACAACTGTGGCCAGAGCTCTGTTCAGGAAAGGCTACAGCTGGTAATCCATTCAAAGATGATGAAAGGTCCTATGGACTACAGATGTAATCAGGCTGAATTTCCAATCAGTTAAAACGAATTCTACATTTACCTTCATGATATAAACAATTTGATTGTTGATTTAGTCCTAAAAGAATATCTCATGAAGTCTTTTCAATTAAACCAAATCAGCTTTACCCCTCCCCACTCACTATGCTAAAAACTACCATATTCTGTTGACTGAAGGGATTAAAGATCAGTCCAAAACACAAAGATTGCTGACTAAAATTGTTTGTAGTACAACACTGGCTTGGATCCAAAGTAGCACAAACAAGGCATTAGTGAATGGCTCATAATTATCTTGCCTTTCCTCTCCCACAACACCCCTTAACATGGCCCCCATGTCTGAGAGGACACCCAAGAACAGCACTGGGTGTGACATTGCAGTGGGAAGTAGAAAACTAGAAAGGGGAGTCACCCTTCTTCCTTTCACAAAACTGAATTTCCACTGATGAAAAACAAGGGGTTAGAACTAACAAGCTTTTCTGCTGGTGAGAGGAGGGGCCCTTTGAACACTTCCAGAAAGGCTATGCTGGAGAAAGGCTATGTGGTCTCTGTGTATAAAAGCCATGGAGGGTAGGAGCTGTAGTAAGATGAGAAAATTGGGTGTGATTAAATGGAAAAAACCTGGTTGGATCCAACCCAATGTTTGGGTCCAAACAAGAGTGTTTAAGAAGGAGTGAGCACAGGAAGTTTCAGTCCATAGGCACATTATGCAACCAATATAAAGATTTATTCATTTGGGAGCTAGAATAGTTTCACAGTCAAACATAAAAGAAAACACTGAAATTATAGCACACTAGCAAAATACCGCCTACACACACATCAGAAATGTCCTTCCACTGGTGGAAAAGGAGCATTGTAATTGTCACATCCTTTCTACAAAGAGTCTGAAAAACTAGAAAATATATAGGACCACTCATATAATACTTAAGATCCTCTTTCACATGTAAAAACAAACTGAAGTGCAACAATTGAGTCTGGCTCATTCCAAAGGATTATCAACTCTATTCTGCACTGTTTAGAGCTTTTAAAAACATCTGTACAACAATACAGTAGTTTATTGTAATATTGTAGTGTCGCTTTACAAAGCAAACATTTATAGAATTATGTGATTAATTATTTTTTTTGCTTAAAAATATAAATAAGTTACCAAAAATGTTTTAAAAGTATGGCATAATATCAGAAATATATGAGTTTTCAGACCAAATGTTAGTCATTCTAACAAGCACACACACACACAAAATCTTAACCATATAGGAGAAGAAAAGGCAAGGCTTTTGCTAAGAGCATGAATTATTAGATTCTGAATGGAGAAGAGGTCTAGCGCAGATGACAATTTTGGCTTTCAAGTAAATTTACATTTTATACGAAGCACAAAGAATAATCTATGGTCTGACAAGGCAGAAATGTGCCCATTAGTGAGAAAGAATGCACAGCAACCATGTTACTGAAAGGTCATTACTCTGAATTTTACAAGCTCAACAATAGGAGGTAATTGTGGCTTTGAATCTCAGCTCTGACTCGGAGGCAGGGCAGAAAGCTAAATACCCTAGTAGGATCTTCAGGATGCTGTGTACATTTGGCAATGGTGGGGAGGGGGAGGGGGAGGAGCCTGCCCTAACCTGCCATTGCCAACCCCTCTCTAAGAGAAAATGCAGGATGTTGATATGTACTTAGTATTAACATTCAGCCATACATTTGAAATGAATGAATCAAGCAAATTGGCATTGGGGGAGTTGCAACTGCATATATTCTCAAAAACCTTTCATTCTGGTTATGCAGTATTTTAGATTGTTTAGTGTTTGTAACAAATGCCTAATAAAGGGTTTATGACGAGGATGAAGAGCTTTCCATTATTATAGCAACTCAGGGTTCACTAGCACTTTACAAAGTTCTTCTCTGTGTTGGGGAACAACACAAGGACTTTGTATCACATGTGTGGTAAGAGTTTTGTGTCTTCCAGATGCACACAGGCTCTTTTCTATTGATAACAGAAGCATGCAGGGAGAAACAGCTGAAGCTTGTTGTTTCCTGATGCTTTCCCATCCTATAACCACCCCATGAAGCTTCTAGTAGCTCCACTGTGAAACATACATGTAGTCACATAAAGAACATGGTTTTCACAATGAAGCCACTAGAAGCTCCATGAGGTGGTTTGTGGATGTGAAAACTCTGTGTCTCTGTGTGTGTCTGTGTGTTTGGGGGGGGGGGGGTTTAAAACTGCTTCTCCCTACATGCTGTGATGGCAAACAGGAAAAAAGTCAGTGTGCATCTGAGAGGCACAAAACTCCACTAAACATATGTGATACAAAGCTCTTGTGTTGTTCCCCAACAAACATGGGCAGTTTACAATATGTAGATGGATCCTCAGCACACAAGCAAGGTAGACTACTATCACTTCCCTCACACTCCTCCTGCTTGTCCTGTAGGGTTGCCAAGTCTTCAAAACTCACCGGCGGGGGGGAGTCCTCCTCTCGCCGGGAGTTTCTCCTGGCACGTGCTGCGTCACTTCCGGTGACGTCATTACGTCGTCCTCGCTGGACAACGTCGGCGGTGGGGTTCCCCCTGCCGGCCAAATGCTGGTCGGTGGATTGGGAACCCCTTTAGCGGGGGATCCCCCGCCCCCCCGGGCTGACTTGGCAGCCCTATTGTCCTGTAGTGTTATGGCCTACTCTCTTTCCTTGGGCCCTGCTGTTATTGAAGATGCTTGCTGCATCCCTCCCCTTTTCATTCTTCAGTAACATACTTTCCACAGTCATCTTTTTGTATACTTACTGGTTGCACTGATTATTGTTTTTGTAATACTGTTAAATGTGTCAACAAAAAATAAATTTAAAAACCCCATTTTCAGTTAAAACCAAAAATAAAATAGTAAATTCAAATCTCTACCCTCGTCCCCCCTTAAAAACTGCCTGCTATTCAAACCTCCACAAAAGCCTTGGCAAAGAGGCAGGCCTTGCAACACCTCCTGAAGATCTCCAAGGAGCCCCCCCCCCCCGCACACCTCTTCATGGAGATCGTTCACGCTGGAGCCATGATTCAAACTGCCTGGGCTTTGTTCAGTGCCAGATGGATCACCCTAAATGGTGGAATAGGCAACAGATGGCTGCCTGATGACTGTAGTTGGTGCACAGGGATGTATAGAAGGAGATGGTCCTTCAAATATGTGGGTTCCAGATTGAGAAAGGGTTTAATGGCCATAACCAGCACTTTGAACGAAACTTGGAAACAGACTGGCAGCCAATGCAGCTGATTCAAAATGGGCAACACATGTTCCTAGCAGCTAGCCCTTGACAGTAGTCTGGCTGCCACATTCTGGATAAATTGTAGCTTCTGGGTTGTCTTCAAGGGCAGTGCAGTAATCCAACCATGAGGCTACAGAATCATGGATCATTATGGCCAGATCAGCTGAGTCTAGTTAGGGTTGTCAGTCCCTCCCCAGGCACTAGCAGTAAGTTGCCAGCCCCAGACTGGGAAACTCCTGCATATCTGGGAGAGGAGCCTGGGGAAGACAGGGACCTCAGTGGGGTACAATGCCATAGAGTCCACCCTCCAAAGCATCCATTTTCTCTAGGGGAACTGATCTCTGTAGTCTAGAGTTCAGCTGTAATTCTTGGGCAACCCCACATCCCACCTGGAGGCTGGCATCCCTAAGTCTAGTAATGAAAGAGTTGGCGAATCAAGCACAGCTGATAGAAGGTGCTCCTGGCCACCACACAAACTTGCTTTCCCAGTAGCATGGCAGAGTCCATAATCACCCTCAAGCTCTTAATCTGCTCTGAAAAAGCCAACATCACTCCATCTAGGGCAAACAATCCCTCCTTTCCCCTTATCTGTCTCCATTTCTTCCTTATGATTCCTGTGATTACATGGTATGCTGAGACAGCTCAGTCAAGCCCCACCCCACCAGAGTTTTCACAGCTACTGCAAAATAGCCTCAGCATGCCACAAAATGTGACTTAGCCTCTATTCAGCTTTTCCCACACAAATATCCTATCTGAAGTTTGGAAAAGGTAGACTTTTACAAGTTCAACCAAACTTCCTACCACATACAGAAACAGGCCTTGACATCATCTTCATCCTGGTCAATCCATTTCCTTTCAATTTAGAAAAGCAAAACTCTCACCATCTCCAAGGCAACATGAAACACTAACATTCTGGTCCACCTCGAAAAACTTCAAGTCTATGCCAAGCTTTAAAGCTTACTCACAGAAAAATACCAAGCCAAGACACCCACTTCCATATGTTTCTTTGCAGGCTGTGGCAACTCAATGTATTTGTGATAGTACTGAGCATTTGTAGGTGCACGTACATGGTGCTGAGATTGCTGAGGCAAACTCAAGGTATAGGGGAGAAAAAACTTCCCCCCAAAGCAGGAAAACTAGTCACCATAGCAACATAGGAACCTAGAGAGCCAGTCTGGTGTAGTGGTTAAGTGCGCGGACTCTAATCTGGGAGAACCGGGTTTGACCTTGGGAACCTTGGGAAAGAGTTCTCTCAGCCCCACCTACCTCACAGGGTGTCTGTTGTGGGGAGGGGAGGGGAAAGGAGTTTGTAAGCCGCTCTGAGACTCTTAAGTGAGTGAAGGGCGGGATATAAATCCAATCTCTTCTTCTTCCTCTTCTTCTAGGTATATTTTAAGATAGGTTCAGACCAGGCTGTTTTTGTAGAAAAAGCCCAGCAGGAACTCATTAGCATAATAGGCCACACCCAACAGCAGAAACACATTAGCATATTAGGTCACACCCCTGACAGCGCAGCTCCCTCCCAGGATCGGTTTCCCCAGGTGCCCCGTGCCTTTGGGGCACCTGGGGAACCTGAGGAGGGGAGGCAGTTTAAACTGCCTTCCCTTCCTGGATCAGCTTGGCTTCCCCAGGTGCCCCATGGCTTGCAAGGCATTTGGGGAACCCGAGGGGGGGGGAGGCTGTAGGCGTGGCCAACTCAGAAGCCAGCTGGGACTCTGTTCCTGTGCGTTCCTGCCCAAAAATTGCCCTGGATTCAGGAGGATAGCCATGTTGGTCTGCAGTGGAAGAGCTATATTTGAGTCCAGTAGTACCTTAGAGACCAACCATATTTTTAGGGTATAAGCTTTCACGAGTCAAAGCTCTCAGAGGAAGGGAGCTTTGACTTATACTGAAAAACGTGTTGGTCTCTAAGGTGCTACTGGGCTTGGACTACTAACAATAGTTCATACATCTCAATTAACTCAGTTTAGAACCTTAATATTACAGACAAATAACAAGAGGTTATTTTGTTCTAGAGACAAAATATTTGCAAGTCCTGAATGGAACTCACTCTCAAGGAAGGACAAGGAAAGCTTTGGTTGTTTGGAAATAACCTCTCCCCCACTGGACAATTATTTTATTCCTGTCAGTTACAGCCAAACTTTAAGATAAAAAGGAAACCTCAGAGCACATTTTTCAAATGCACTCTGAACCTCTTTTCCAGTCTCGAACGTACCAATGAACTGTGATTCTGTCATTTGCTGTAACTCTGTCCTCCTATTGTCAGCTAATAATGCCTTCTCTGCCCTTCCAGGACCCAATACAATGTGCTTCATCAGCTTTCTCCAGTCAGAAGTGGCAGCCTGTGCCTGCTGCACCTCCCTCATCCCATGAAATGCTTTATTTATTTAGGACATTTCTATGCCACCTCTCCAGAGAACCTACTCTAGGCAGCTTACAAAGTGAAACCTAATAAAAATATACCATAAATATTGTTAACAATGAATGAACAAAAACCAAGTCTCAGAAAGGAGTTCTTGAGCTAGAAGAAGACTATAAAACCAATATCAAAAGAGCAACCCCTTAAGTAAAAGCCTGGGCAAAAGGAAATATCTTGGCCTGGAACCTAAAAAGGAACAGAGCAGTCACAAGGCAAGCCTCAGAGGGAAGAGAGTTCTTCTGCTGAAGAAGCCCAGTCTCTGGTCACCCACCACCCAGCTCACCTCTGAAGGTGAGGGCACAGAAAGCGGGGCTTGTGAGGAAGATCTTACCTGGAGGAATAAGGAAGGAAGCAGTTTCAAGTGCCTCAGTGACAAGCCAAGTTCTGCCAACCAGGCACCACCTCCAGGCACCACTTCTGCCCAGACAATGGCAGTATTTCTGTTCCTGTCAGCCACTGGTATAGCCATGATGTGGGTCAGTCCTTGTTGCCTTAGCAGCTCCAGCAGCGATGTCCTCCCTACCAACACTCAGCTGCTTGGCTCTGCTGGCAACATGCTCTTCCTGTAGTAGAGGGGTGTGTCTTGGGATGGGGAATCCAGACACTTGCCACACCCATGCCAAGACTTCGTATACACATTCATCTACGCTACAGATAAACAGATTTAATGTTCAGTCCCTCCTTCTGGAGAACCCTAAGGGATGGTCTTAGGGATTCTGCAGCCCTGGGAAAAAGTCCAGGATGGGGCACCAGAATCACTGCCACTCCTGGCACCATGCAAGGCAGATGGGAGCCACTGCCAAGAGCTGCTTCAAGAAACTGGCTGCTTGAGTTCTACCAAGACAGAGTCTTCAGATGACACAGAGTCTCTCTCAAGCCTTGTGATCTCTGAGGCACAGGCTCCTCTGAATGCTCCACAGACAGACCCCGTGATCCTTCCCCAGCCACCAGGTCTGGACTCCGTCCTCAGAATGACAGCAAATCAGGAAGCACCTGATGAGGCCTCTATCCCCATCCCCATTTCCCAACAACTTGGAGGCACTGCAGGAGCCCTGCCAAGGTCATGCCACCATAGAATCATCCCCAGAGCTTCAGGATCAGGGAAGAAGGAGAACCAAGGAAGAGGCAGGTGGAGAAACCTACAACAAGCATCTTGGGGCTGCCTCATTCTCCCACAAAGGAGATGAGGTGTAGTAATTCTTGAGAGGAGCCAGGACTTTAACTAGGCTATCGGGACCAGCAGGAATTCCAGCCAGTTACACAAGCTCCCATACAACTTATTGTCATTGCCCACCTGCTTGACACCTGCTTGCCTACATACTCTGTCTCCTGCCTTGACTCCTAACTACCTCTGGCCTGTCCTTACCCATGCCTGCCTGCTAGCCTTGACTCCTGCTTCTCTGCTACCAGCCAGCTGGCTGGAATGGGGGAATTACCCCCCCAAAACTGGGAAGAATACCAAAATCAAACCTGTAGGGCCTACATGACCTGGAAGTGGCATAGTTATGTCAAAGATATCTGGGGGGGGGATGGGATGACAATGGGACACTCTAGTCTTTGGGTAAAACTCTATGGCAGAATTGGGGGGAGGTCTGGCATCCCTAGAGGAAGGCCTTGGAGGCCAAAATGCATTTGGTCCTGTTTTAACAAAGTTCAGGGTTATCAACCTAGATATGCCCTGTCCTGGATAGCCTAAGACAGTCTGATCCTGTCAGATTTCAGAAGCTAAGCAGGGTTGTCTTGGCTAGTATTTGGAAGGGTGACCTCTGAGGAATACCAGGGTCATGATGCAGAGGCAGGCAATAGCAAACCACCTCTGAAACATCTCTTGCCTTAAAAACAAGTCTAGCTCACCAGAAGTTCTAGCTCACAATGCTGAACAGCTAGAATTTCTGGCTGCCAGACAATCTTAGGCTCTTCTGGGTATTCTACAAACAATGCCACACAATAATTATTAATTATTAACCTAGATATATTGATTTATTGGTCCCATTTTATTGGTTCAAGATTTTTAATTTAGAAATATCAAAATGTATCAGGTTATATGGTTTCAGGGCTTCTTTGTTCAAATATTCACCGTTTCAAGGGCAAATTGTGCCAATGTTTTTAAAGTATAGTTTTATTGCACTTTGTAATAAATACATACATTTTGGTTTAATTTATTTCTCAACATATTTTTTCCTCACCCAACCTTTGGGTACCCAACTGGGTTGTATCTCAAGCAACTAACCTGCCGTAAAACTGATATAATTTGTAGTAAGACAAATCCTTAAGGCAAGGCCATGGTAGTGAGATCCCATCAATGCAAGCATGTTTGTAACTATAGCTTCAATACTGTTCAGTGAGAACAGCCATCAAAAGCCTCCAAGGTCTTTCCTTTGAAAGTCAAGGACCCCAAGATCTATCTGCAGTTTCATGTCTGTAAACATATTTATTTTGTGGTGCCGGAGAGCTTGACAAAAAACCCCAACCCTTGAATATGATTGGAAAAAAATTAAGAAACATGGACATTCAAGAAGCATTTGCTTGCTAAGAGTTTGTAGCTGCTTTTTTTTTTTACCTGAAGAGATTGATTTATTAAACAATCTTGTATTTGCTATTCTGGACACCACCTCTTGAGGCTTGAGGAGTTTAATTGAGGCACAGGAAGAGCAGGCTCCATTTTAGAAAATCTACATCTATAAGCAAATTCTGTGGGAGAAAAGTATTAATGGAAAGAGATTATGCTCATCATAAACATTTATGAGTCTAAAATAGATTTTAAGATATTGCAGCTTTGCCATTTCCTTCATCACTCTTTATACTATCAAAAACTAAAAGCCTAAGATATTTCTGGAGGCTGTGGTAGAGAATTCCAATATTATTGTTCAAATTCCAATATTATTGGTGTTCACAAGTAAATAAAATACATAACTCAACTATACTAATACTGTCCAGATTTTTATAAGCACCAGCAGAATCCAAAGAGAAAAACTAAAAAAAAATTTTTTTCTGGAAATATAAGACTTATAAAGATATGAAACTTTTAAATAAGTATCTTTCCTTAAGCAGGATCAACAGCAAAGGAGCTAGAAAGCAAAGGAAAGCAAAGTGAGGGTAACGAAATACACAGGACAGAATCACGTGAATAACATTTACCACAGCAGCAACTTGTGCATCAGAGTTGTAGTTGGACACCCGTGCGCAGTAAGGCTGCCACACTGCCAAGAGCTACTTTACAGGAATGAAGGTTAGCGATTTCCCCAAATCCAAGAGAAAGTGTCTATATGCATTCTGGAATCCATGACTACATCCAGATGTCAAGACAAGCATGCATGCCGCATAAGCTTATGATATTTGTAGTTGTACTGAAAAAAAGTTACAAGTTGTAAGATTGCTTTGTGTTGATATAAATTTTTAAAAATTCAAAAAAGACGACAAGCATGCAGTTATATTCCAGTTGATCCTGAACTGTAGTTTGCTGTTGTGCTCATGCAAGCCCCTCACCCTTCCCACCACCCTTTTCCACTAGCACATTCTAAGGTGGACTGTTCATTGCTACAGCAGCACGGTCCATCTCTTGCAGTGCCATCCTCAGCAGAGTCAAAGGGCTTAGAAGGGTGCAACCCTGAATTTTTAAATATATTTAAGTAGTCATAGTTGTTGATTAAACTATGCACAAGCTTCAGGAGAGGAGAGAAGCATAAATCATAGGCAAAAATGCCTATATTATCCTGATCTGTCTGTGCTCATATTACCAGTCTTACTCACGCTCTGGCATTTTGTCCTGGAGGGCACTGCAACATCTCCAAACGAACATGATTTCCACCCGCAACACCCCCCTCCCAATTTGTCTCTGCTGTTATCTTTCAGCTGTTGCCAAGCTTACAAACATAAGGGTCATGGCTAGAGTCCTGACTTCCCCTCCCACATCCAAGCTGTTCCTTCCATTTTATCTTTTACCAACAACAGTCCTGTTCCTTTGTGCTACAACACTTGTCAATGCTTTGATCATCCCTCATCCAGCCTCTTATCACTTTCTCTTTGGTGGCCCTCCCTTTTGCCACCTTCTGCTTCTGCCTGTCAATTCATCACGCCTATGCCCACACCACTTTTCTCTCCCATCAGAAGGATTATGCCACCCCACTCCTTACATCTGTGCACTGGGCTCCTATCATCCTTCACATCATTTTCAAATGTCTGTATTTTCTGTAACTGCCTTGACATCATCTCCTCCCCTTATTTCTCCTGCTGTTCTCTCTGTCAAGCAAACACTTAGTTGCTGCTGTCTTCCTAGGTCTACCCTGCCTACACCTTCTGTTTTATTTTCAATTGACTGTATGCAGTGGTGATTTTTAAAAATTCAAATCCAGTGCTAGGGATTATCAGGAAAGAGAAAGAGAATAAAATAGCCTTTACACAAGCCCCCTGGTGTGGGCACTTTTGGAATAATGTGTACAATTCTGGCTGCTGCACCCCCCCCCCAAAAAAAAGATATTAAAAAGCTGGGAAATGTGCATAAAAGGGCAACTAAAATGATCCCAGGGTTGAAACTTGCCCTGTGAGGCAAAGCTAAAACACCTGAGGCTTTTTCATTTAGAAAAAAAAGGGTGACGGGTGGCATAGATGGTACAGAGAAAGTGGACACTACCAAACTTTCATTTTTGTCTACAAGAACTCAAGTCTCCTATGAAATTGATTAGCAGTAGATTCAAGACAGACAAAAGGAAGTGCTACTACATACAATGAGTGATTGACTTGAGGAAGTCACTGCCAGGAGATGCAATGATAAACCATGGATTAGCTGGATTTAGAAGTGGGTAAAATACATTAAAGAAAGATAGGTCTGTTGTCGACTATTAACTATGATAGGCACAGCAGACCTTTGGATCCATAGGCAGAATACCTCCAATTGTCAGGTGATGGGGTCAGTCAGTATGTGCTGCCTGCAGGCCTTGCTGGTGGGCTTCCCTCTGCCATCTGATGGGCCACTGTTAGAAATAGGGTGCTGGAGTAAATGGACCGTTGGTCTGACCCAGCACGGCAAATCTTACATAGGAACAGATTTCTCACTATGCCTGCAACCTAGACACTCTCTCTCTGTTCATCAAGCTAATTCCTCCTGCTGCCTCGTATCCTATTTCAGGACTCAAACCTTCTGAGCACTTCCAGCATCACGTGACCTTCTGTGCTCCTAACAAGTACCTCCTATAAACCTTCTACATTTTGTAGAGATATGGGTACGGCAGCACTGAAAGAATACATGAGGAAAATGGGCACAAGATCTTTTGTTCTAGGCATGCTTTCTCCAAACTGGGATGGGGAACACTTTGCTGAGGTCTGGCAATGATGCCTTAATAGTTAGAAGATGCTGTGTTTTAGAGAACTAGGGTTGAGATAATAATATAATATTGGAATACAACTTGTGCATATTTTATACATTTGGAAATGCTCATGTTCCATTTAACCAAAAAAAAAAATCAAGACTGGGAGCATATTTAGCATGTACAAGAGCACGATATTGGCTAGCAGTACCCCCTCGTGTATTTCAGTCAGAGTTAATGGACTTACAGCAGCCACCCATTTGGCCCACTGTGCGCTTTGTAATTTGCTCTAATAGCCTTGCAAAATTATAGTCTTCGTGACTGACTAGGCGGCAAGTGTGGTCATGTCCCCGCTGTGTCTCCTGTCAATCTTTCCGCCTCTACTGGGCACCACTCTGTTCTTTCGGGCTGCTCTGATGAAAAGCTCAATACAATTTAGTCAACCATTTAAATTTTATTGACAGTTTTGACACACAAACCATACTAGGCTGCCTAAGAGCCCAGTAGCCTGTGAGGCATCACCAGAAGGGTTGAGTAGATAGCGACACTCACAGGCACTCAGGGGCTTCAAGAATTCTAATCTGCTTCCAATCTCTGGGGCTGGCTGTCTTGGAATGACAAAAGACAGGGCCCAAGTGGAACAGGGACGATGCTTCTGGCACTGTCACATTTATCTGCCACACAAAAACCCAGACAACAACTGCATTAAAATATGAGTGCTCAATGGAATCATTTTCAGAAAAAATACACATGAGGCTTGTTAGAAAAGTAATCCACACAATGACATACAAGACTAGAAAGAAAACCAGCCTATGTTCAATACGTCAACAGCATGGACATACTTGATTTGGGGCTCATTTTTCTTTCAGCCTAACACAACAAAGTTAATATCATTAAAAAAGCCAACTGCACAAGCCAAAACAAAATATAGAAAAGAACTGCAGTAACAACAACATACTGTGGTTCTGGAAAGAAACCAGTAAAAACAAGTCATAATTTTCAAATGTGGTATACATTGTACAACTATGTACAGCAGTAATAGCTTGATTATTACCTGAAAGATGAGTGCTAGTGTAGGGACTTGGATCCACTGGTTCATATACAAAGAGAGAAAGTGGGTAAACAATAACACTGGAAAGGATAAGGAAGGAGTGCGATAAAGGGGGGGGGGAAGGAGACTGTGCTTTTGAATATTAGGGATGTAAGCAATGGAAAGAAACATATTAGTAAGACTGGGGTAGAGTGGGCATTTTCTGGATGAGATTCATTGGAAGGATTTTGGATTAAGCACTTGATTTGATATTAAACACTTGATTTGATATTCTCCTCCTGCTCAGATCTACATGCAACTTGAAATCAGTTCCATGCAGTACCACCTAAACTGATGCACTCTTCAGCATATCCTGTGCAAGACATAGACCAAAGGCCTTAAACACCATGACTTAAAACAGCTCCCCAACCCTCTAAGCATTCAGTGAGATTAACAGTTCTGGGGAATTAAAAACCGTGTATACTCTGTTGTGGCATTTTGATCATAACATAATTTTTTCACTGTGTGACTAAAGATAAGTTGCAGCAACCATTGCTGGGGAATACTTCAGAAGAACAAAACAGAGGTAGCCACAGTTGCAGATGGAACATTACATAGAGTGCAGTGGTGCTAAATGGCTGTCCCTGCCACCATTCAGCAGGGTGGTGGTGGGAAATGGGGGAGGGATTAGGGAAATTCATCAAGGTTGGAAACCTGAACGTCAAACCACTGGATCAGAAGAACCCTTTAGCATAGGGTTCCCCAAAGAGGTGCCCGTCAAAAACTTTTCTAGTGTCTACCAAGTGTTTTTAGAAAGTGGACAGGGTCAGGAGGGGCTTTTGACCCACAAGGGTTCTGATTGGCCACTGAAAATCTGATTGGTTGTACAGGTTTTTTAAAAAATATTGTTTCAGCAGCAGGTGACACCATGACAAAATGATCTTCACTTTATGACTAAAGATACATTGTGGTAGCCATTTTGTAGATGACTCCACCTCCTGCAGCAGCCATTTTGTGGCTCTGCCCACCATGCTGTATCAGAATTCCAGAGTGTCCCCAGGGTCAAATAGATTGGGATGACCCATGTTCTAGCATCACAAGTACACAGTGACATCACTTCTAGGTTTCCACCACAAGTGACATTCTCACCAGAAGTGACTTCATGCCTCATTTCCATCCCCTTCCTCTTCTGCCAGCAACCCTAGCTCAGTGGAGTTTTCTAGTCTTGCTATTACATTTGGGGGGATTTAGACATTTTCCCCATTGTAACTTTGAGGGGATTTGTATTTTGAAAGCCAGGTACACCTGGACTATTTTTAAGCTAAACTCTGCCTACTTAGTACAATGTGCTTCTCAGTCTTTCTTGATCTCCTTATGGTCAAAACTGCAAGGAATGTGTGAGAATGAGAAATATTAATTGCTCAAGATGACATTCAAACACAATGAAAGTTGCAAACTCCAGGCTGGAAAATTCTTTGAGATATGAGGGTGGATCCTGGGGAAGGTGGGGTTTGGGGAGAAACCTCGGGGGATATAATATCTTAGAGTCTGCCCTCCAAAGCAACCATTTTCTCAAGGGGAACTGATGTCTGTAATCTGGACATGAGTTATAATTCCAGGAGATCTCCAGGCCTCACATGGAGGTTGGCAAGTCTAAGCACAGTACAGTTACAAGTAGTCGGTTATTTTAATCTGACTGTTCAAACAAGGGCTGTGCCTGTTTCAGAGCCTTCTTGCATAGTTCCGTTTTTCATCATCCCTTATTAAATGCAAGCCCATTTTCACTGCTACAAGTGTAGGAGGGTAGCAATATATTTCATGATTTGCAGAGGTGGATCCCTGTTAAGGAAAATACACAAGCAGCTTCTTAATGGGGGACTTTGAAAAATACTTGGGGGAAAAACTGGTCTATGTATTTGAAATAATCCCCCATTCTAAATTATGAAATCTTTCCTATTATATAAAGCCGTTTTAAGATTCCAAGGGGCAAGATTCCATGGGGCACCAAAATCAGTAGGCTGGACGGGCTGCCACTCAAAAGGGGGACCCTGGCCATTGGCTGCATTCTCCCCTGCTTTGCCTCAGTCCCGCCCACTGAGCCACCAGCCAGCATCCTGGCCTCAGTCTGGAGGGAGCCAGTGAAGGGGAAGGACCCACTCTTCTCCTCCTCTCACTGCCAGGTGGGTCTAACTGTCCCCTCAGTGGCCTGCTTCTGTCAGTGAAAAGACAATGGACTTTCACCATAACCCCCCTCCCCCACACACTGCTAGCGTGCCCAGAATAAACTGTCAGAATACACTGTCCGAAACAGGGGGCATTTCGCACAGCACCCCATAGTGCTTCAGGACCGGTACAAAGAACTGAAGCATGCTTGGGTTTCAAGGTTTCAAGGTAAACTGGCTCAGGAACGCTTCCCCAACGGGAGAGGCATGTTTCTGTGTGAAAGGGCCACTATGTTCCGTTAGGGAACTGGCAATAATACGGTCCCCTCAGTGCCCGTTGCTAGGCAACAGAGCTTGCTTCTCTGAAAGCCCCTTTCCACACCTACATTGGCCTTTGGGAGAAAACTCATTGGGGCCAGCTGAACAGAATGCCATAGAGGCCACCCTCCAAAGCAGTCATTTTCTCCGGGGGGGGGGGAATCTGTTGTCTGGAGTTCAATTGTGATACCTGGTAATCTTCAGGCTCCACCTGGAGGCTGGGTACCCTAGGCATAGCAGTAAGCACTTCAGGGCAGGATCTGCTATACCCAGGTTCCTGCTGAGTGGGTAATTTTGGGCCAGTCACAGACTTTAAGCCTAACCAGCCTCACAGGGTTGTTGTGCAAGTCAAAAGGGGGAGAAGAGAATGATGTCAGCTGCTTCAGTCCCCATTGCAGAGAAAGACTACTTTTCCACCAGGGGAAGTATGGTTGTCAATCTCCAGGTGAGGGCTGGAGATCACTCAGAATTACAAGTGCACTCCAGATGGCAGAGATCAGTTCCCCTGGAGAAAATGGTGGACTCTATGTCCTTATACCCTGCTGAGATGGACTCCTTATGACAGCCAATGTGACATAGCAGTCAGGGCTTCAGAGCACAGTGGAGACTGTGGGGTGGGGGAAATGGAAAGTTGAAGAGGTTGATGTTGGCTGGGAAGGAGATAGGGTTGCCAACTCCAGGTGGTTAATTCCTGGAGATCTGAGGGATGGAGCCTGGAGACAGTGAGGTTTGAGGAGGGGTGGGACCTCAGACAGGTACAATGCCATAGACTCCACCCTTCAAACCACCCATTCCCTCATGGGGAATCATTGTTGCCAATCTCCAGGGGAGGGATGGGGATCACACTGAATCACAACTGCTCTTCAGATGGCAGAGATCTTCCCCCTAGAGAAAATGGTGGACTCTGTGTCATTATATCCTGCTGAGGTCGCCACAGCAAATTGACACTGAGTGCCCAAAGCCGGGGCACTCTCCCAGAGCCTCTTTCTAGAGCCCGTTGTATTTATTTCCACAACGGCCTTATTCCTAGTACTGTAATAAAAGCTGAGCAAATACATGCTTAGATTACCTTGTATCTGTAACATTTTGTCAAATAAGATATTTAACTAAGATTCAGTATAAATCCACATTTTTGTCAACATTTATTTCATTCATTTTGTTAAAAAGTATGAAGGATATTTTTAGGATGCCTCTCTGAAGTGTCCTAATAACATCAGAAAACACATTTCATTGACTAAAAATGGGGGGAGAGATATATCAGATATAGTCACAATCTGAATGCAGGTATTAAGACTGAATCCCCACTCTGTCTTGGACGCCTGCTGGATGACGTTGGGCCAGTCACACACTCAGCCTAACCTATCTCACAGGGCTGTTGTAAGGATAAAATGGAGGTAAGGACAAGGATGTATGCTGGTATGAGTCCCCATTTGGGAGGAAGCTAGAGTATCTCTCTATATAATAACTGTATTTTGGTCATGGACTCTTCTGAACATTCCACATGCTCCTAAATCAGTTGGCTCCATGATGTGTCACTCAAGCTGTCCCTATCCACTGGCTGCATTGCCTGAATCCTGCTTCCAACATTCTAAACAGTTTGCTGTTCCTCTCCCTCCATAGCCAGTCGGAACACAGAGGTCGTTTGCATGTGTGGCCTGATCAGCCTTTGCCTCTAATATTCTAAACAGTTTGCTATTGCTCTTGGGAGTCATTGAATGTGTTCTGAGGTAAAATACATCTCCCAATCTTCCCTTCAACGGTCACTGGAGTTGCCAGTCACCATATTCTGCAGCCACAGCACATTATTTCCCCTACAGAAAATTTCCCAGCTATTACAACTGATCTCCAGATGACCAAGATCAGTTCTCCTGGAGACAATGGCTGCTTTGGGCAGTGGATTCAATGGCATTATACCTGCTAAAGTCCCTCCACACTGCAAACCCCTCCTTCCCCAGGCTCTATCCCTTAAATCTACAGGTATTTCCCAACCCAGAGGTGGCAACCCTGTAACTGGCTATGGAACTGCTTTCCAGACCCTTGGAACACAGAAGACATGGCATAAAAGGAGGTGCCTTTCTACCTTAGCTACTACTGCATAGCCCCAAATCAATCTAAGTCAGGGGTGGATGGAACCATACCTGTTACCATGAGGCTGTCCTCCCATACTACCCACTTGAGGCAGCAAAATGACTTGAGACAGCCCTGCCTTATAGCTAAACAGAAGGAAATAAACATGGCTTGCCCCCTCTGTTTTCCCCTTCCCTCTGCCGCCCCACCAGCCACAGCTTCCTTCTAGAGCCCATTGTATTTCTTCCCACAACGGGCCTTACTCCTAGTAAATGAAATAAAGGTAACTGCTCTGATCCAGGAGTTAATCAGCTAGCTAGCAGCACCCATAATAAGGTTTTGTCTATTTGACTACAAGTACTAGGAGCCAATAAAACTGCACCCATGTTGCCCAATCTATGACATAGGAATAACCACAGTATCTACTGCTTAGTAGTGCAACATCCAACAATTCTGCTTGATATTGCCTGAAAATAATTGATATTGCCCTATGGAGGGCTGCTGAGAAGACATCCGGGGATCCAATACTTTAAGGACTTCTATCATTTGCTACTTTTAGAGCCTACATTTCTTGCATTATGGAACTTAAAGCAATGTACACAGGATTACCCATTCAAGTACAGACTAGGCACAGTGCCTTCTGACCATGCCCTGGAACCTTTTACCACCCTGAGGAGTGGAACAGCCCCCTAAGTGTTCCTTTGAAAAGATTCAGTTGAAGAGCCTGGAAGGACACTAATACGACAGTGATCCTGGTTAGTGTGTGTGTGTGTGTGTGTTTGTGTGTAAGTAATTCCTCTATAATTCAACAGGAGACCTGATGATCGTTTGCCTGTTTCTAGCACTAAATAAAAAAAATTCTGATAATAATAATTATTATTGCCTGGCACTGTGTGTAGTATAGTCAGGAGATCCTAAGATTGTCTGGCAGCCTAAAGTTCTAGTTTTTTTAGTGTTATGCACCACTAGGTGGTAAGCTAGACTTATTTTGGAGGCTGAGAGAGCTCTGAAAAAGCTGTGACTGACCCAAGGTCAAACAGCTGGCTTCATGTGGAGGATTGTGGAATCGAACCCAGTTTCCAGATTAGAGTCCATCACTTTTAACCACTACACCACACTGGCTCTCAACAAATCTGCTCAAACAGTAAAGGAACTGTTATCTGCTGCCTCCACACCAATTCCTGGGGTTTGCTTTATTCATGCAATAGTGTCTTTCCCCCCACTGAAACACAGCAATAAAAAAAAGTATTTCATACCAGTCAGCAGCTTCTAGTTTTATCTCAGTGTGGAATCAAATGTGAGTTTGAAGAAATATAAGCACGCATATCCACATCATCTTTGGATTCCTTGCAACCCATCACAGTGGATGGACTGGACATAAAAATGGCAACCTTTTTATAGAGATCTATACAGCTGTATATTGGCTTTCAAAGTTTCTCTGGTAGCTACATCCCCCCACCTCCACCCCGTCGTACAGATTAGAGCTGAAAGTATATGTAACTGATACAGGTTGTCAGATACTGGGTAAAACATCCCTCCCTCCTTCCTAGACCAATTCAGGTTGGGTAACCATGGTGGTCTGAAGCAGCAGAACAAAGTTTGAGTCCAGTGGCACCTTTAAGACCAACAAAGTTTTATTTAAGGTGTAAGCTTTCGTGTGCAAGCACACTTCCTCAGACAAATTTCTTCAAGCCTTACATACAGGAAGATTGGGGGGGAGGAAGAGTCAGGAAGGGCCAGTCAGAGTTAAGATGCATAAGTGAAGCTGAGATCAGATCAAGGCAGCAAATTCAATGAATGGCATCAAATTAGTTCACAAATCCGAGAGCTAAAAAACAGATGTGAGAATGAAGCCCAAATCCAGTGGCTGGTCTTGGAGGTGCCGCTGGACTCAGGCTTCATTCTCACATCTGTTTGTTAGCTCTTGCATTTGTGTGCTAATTTGCTGCCATTCGTTGATCTTGCCACCTTGATCCAATCTCTGCTTCACTTATGCATCTTAACTCTGACTGGTCCTTCCTGACCCTTTCAAACCCAACCCCCCCCCCCCCCCCCAATCATCCTGTATGTAAGGCTTGAAGAAATTTAATTTCCATTTGTCGGAGGAAAGCTTACACCTTGAAGAAATTTAATTTCCATTTGTCTGAGGAAAGCTTACACCTTGTACATGAAAGCTTACACCTTAAATAAAACTTTGTTGGTCTTAGAGGTGCCATTAGATTCAAACTTTTTCCTTCCTAGACCATATGCCATAGTTCCTTAAACTAAGGTTCTTTCTCCAATAAGAAAATGGGGAGCCTATGTAATTTTTCCTTCCACAAAGGGTCTTAGCCAATAAACTATTTCCCAGTGTCATGTGCGATTTGCACTTAGCACTTCTATGGTGGTGTAGAGAGCTCATGAGGGATGTGCTGAGGGCTACTCAGCTGGGGTGTCAGATAAAAAGAAACTTTCCTTTGATCTCCTGTGGGGTGAGGTTTGTCAGGCCATTGTAATAGCTGGCTCAGTGTCAGATCTAGGAGGCAAGGTGCCACATCCTAAATTCTTACATGACTGTCGCATATTAGTAGTATGGTGTTTTGGTTCAGCAAAGATCCTTATGTAACAAAATCCTCTGGTTGTATGTGGCCATGGAGCACAGTTGTTAGACTCTGCATCAAGAAATACCTTGAATTTCATTCGGGAGGGGGGGGCTCCTTTTCCAAAGTTACTGGCTTGTTTATCAAAAATCACTTTGTGTTCTTTTCTCATATATCACATCCCAATAACTTCCTCTCTCTTGGGTTTCAGCTAGCTCAACTACTAACCCAGGCAGAATTAAGGATTAAAGAATTTTTTGCTGTGCGCCTCTGCCATCTGCAGTTAATCCCTTCCTTTGGGAGATGGAAGGGGCTTTGTTTGATCATATATTTAGGCCATTCAAGTTCTTCTGCTCAATTTGCATGGTCAATTGAATCCTTCTATGATGATAATGTCAGCCTTACTACTCTACATCTGGCAAAAGTCTCTCTTTTTTTTTTACAATTTGTCACATTTGTTGAGGTGACTGGTAATTATGCCATTTCCAGTTCTTATTTAAACAAAACATAAATACTTGTCAGTCAGATTCAGAAGTTTATTTTTACTCCAAGTCATCTTTTAGGAAATCGGGGTAGAAAAACACAGTTCTAGGTAGAACGGCTTCTTGTCATAGAGCATTGTGACAGTGGATGTCACCACCTACACCTTTTAGACCTAAAATGTATCACTTATTAATATGTGAAGTTAAAAGGAAAACATTTTTAAACAAAATGGTGAATCTAGTGTAGATTGTTTAAAATTTGGTTTACAGATACAGCAAATGCAAAAGTGGATTTGAACATCATTGTGAAAATGGCTGCAGATTCTACAAAAAACTACAGATGATGGTACGTTAGCCATCTGTTCTCAGATCCTGTAAACTGAAACTATTTCAAGTGTCACCTCAGATTAACAGTGGACACCCACACAGACTCCCCTTTTACAAACAACACTAACATACGAGAGCAAAATAGTATGTTTTTATAATTATCATTTATTCCTGATGGTTCCTTCCAACACAAAGTGTTTGTACTAGCATATTTCCAGCTGAAATCTTTACAGCTCTAAAGACAATAAAGTCTTCATCCCCATAAATGAAAGAGATGGCATGACAGAAAATTGCTTTGAGGAAGAGAAAAAAATTCTATACCCTGAAAAACATTCATGACATTGAAAGGATTGTTTCCGCCGCCACCCCCCTAACTTTTTCAGTCCAGATAACTAGTTATACCCAGACTGTAGGAACAAGTCTCTTAAGTGCTTGCTTACATTGGTAGCGGTATTATGAAAGTACTGCTGATATGGGTGTTAAAGGGGAAATGCTTTCATTTCACCATTCAGTTTAAAAGAAGTCAGTTGTTTTAATTTTTCATTTGTTTTTATTAAGTTTATTTCCATTTTCATTAGTTGTTTTTTCACTAATTTTATTCTCTGCTATTCATGTCCAATTGATTTCCAAAAAAGACCCAGCCACTTTCCTTCTGTGTCTCCAACTTTGGTATTTCATGGACAAGTGGCATGAAATATTGAGCAGTTCTACATCTCATTGAAAATATCAGATCTGCCAGAGTTCAGAGAAAGAAAAGCTAATGGGGACCCAGAGTCAATGAAAAAGGTTTACATCCTAGAGACTTTCCATTGATTTAAAAGAGACTGTTTTCAAGTGTTTCTTCACTGCAGATTGGTGAGTGCAGTGCTTATTCTCTCATCCCATCTGTAAACTCTACATGCTGTTCAAGCCAATGTATCTGATTCAAAAAGCTTCCATTGTATTGTTTTGTATTGCTAACTTAAAGCAATAAAAAAAATCAGGGAAAAGAGATTTTCATTATTTTCTCATTAGTTTTGGTTTTTCTTATTTAAAAAATGAACTACACAAATTGGTCTCAATCATTTTGTTTTCCATTCTTTTAAAAACTCATATACTTATCAGCAAATCATATACCTGTTCAATTGGCTGACTGGTAACTGAGTGACTCCTGTAGGCTGTTCAGTCTGCACTGCTAGCTTCCTGCTGTGACCAGGGATATTTCCTATGTTATGAGTTCATGAAGTAGCTGGATACCTTCATGTGAAAGTATGTTGCCATAAGAACTGTCTAGAAAACTGTGGTAGAAGCTGCTTTGATCAACTCTTTCAAGGGAAAGACTCTTTCACATCTACCTAGTTTGGAGTTCTTATGTAATATATGGCTGGATTTCTCAGTAAAATTATATCGAGCAACTAGAAACAGTTGACATAACATATAATTGATCCAGGAAGTGACATCACAGCAAACTGAATCATGTTCGTACCAGACTGATCATGTAACTTTGTGTTCAGTGCTTGTGCAACTTTGAGAGGCTTTGCTCTCCTGCTTTTGCGCATGCACAAGGTTGTAGCTCCAGATGATTGCTTATGTGCATGCGCAAACTTGTAAAAAAACAAACAACCCCCCCCCCCAACATACGCTCCACGTGATCGTGATTGTCTGGAGCAAAAAAAAGCTGCATCGAAGCGGAGCCATTTGAGCCGGCTCCAGCATGCTGTCTGAACGCACCCTGTGTGTGCCTGTGAACAGCATCTCACTGCCTCTAATGAGGTCATTTGTTACATCACTGTGCGGAGCTGCTTACACCAAGCAACTTTAGCTCTATATCTTATCCATTTCATTCTTCCCATTTCACGCTTCACAGTTTAATTTCATTTCCGCCTCTAAAGTACAGCAGAGTTGTTAGCCACCCAGTACTTTGGGTGCTGCTGCAAATTCAATTACATCTCAAAGAAAGAAAAACAATAAAACAGACTGACTTTGATCATAACCTACATTGTCATGCCCAATTCCTTAACAAAACTGTGAGTCAGATAAAATGTCAGTCATTTTAGGACATCTCCAACCGCCATTCTGAGCGTCCAGGAAATTCTCAACAAAACCTTTTGGGCTGCCCTGTGAACATATAAAACTAATCCTCATGAGAAAGGGCAACCTGTCATTCACAGCAAAACTAACTGTAATGACAGAGGCAGTCTCTTATATTTAATAGAACTGTAATCTGTGGCCTTGCCCTAAAATAAGATGTAGAGATTTCTATACAAGATGTTTTAGTTGTTCATACAGAAGTTGTTCTAAGCCATTCCTTAGTCAGTTGGTCTTTATCCGTAGAAAATTATACTATCTATAATACTTTTTTCCTGCTGTTACTTCAAGGAGCTCAGGTTTTATCATAATACCAACAGTGAGACGTAGATAAAGGAAGTAAACAGCCACATTGGTCCATAGTAAATCCATAAACAACAACCATGTATTACATTCTAGTAATGCCAGGCAAAGTAACACAACACAAGGATGCCACAGTGTCAAGTCGCCTGTGGTCCTTCCCTGGTGCCCCATCTTCGGCTATGCTGAGGAAGGCTGGGGGGGGGGCATTGCCAGAAGCCTCAGAATGGGGAGCCATAGGGTTAAGTCACCCTGCCAGCTCTCCCTGGCTGGTGCTGCTTTCTAAAGCGCTCTCCCTTTCTGTCTGCTCTCGCAGTCTCCAGGTCCATCCTCCTCCCCGGCTTCAGCCTTCCCCCCCCTTTTATTTTCCTCTCAGCCTTCCTCTAGCCTCTTTCCCTCATCCCATTGATTCCCCCACTCAGCACTCTTTACCTCTTGAATTCCCACTGGCCGTGGATGGTTACCCTTATGTAGCCAGGCTCCACCTCCCACTTCCTGATCACCAGACTCACATCTCAGCAATCCAAGCCTTCGTTGGTAACTGGGTGGTTGTGTATGTTTATAATAGTTGTTTATAAATCCTGGAAATCAGGCCCTTCTTATAATCCTGCCTCCATAACAGCTGTTTGAAGGAGGTGAGAGGTTTCTTTAAATTGGGTTTAATCCTGATAGTAGCAGCCAAGACTTCGATAGTGAGCAAATGAAAGGCAAACACTTTTCCTTCAATGCAACAGTGGTTGCATAAAGTATGGGATTTTTTATTGCAAGAAAAAATCTCCCTCTGGGAAAACTCGGAGAATGTTGAAAGTCACCTATTGAATCACCTTGACAAATGGTATCCAATACCTGAGAAAATGAATTTAGACAAATTTGATTGGGAAAACATAAAAGATCTCAAATATAAGTTCTTAACCTATGGTTAAATTTCGCAGTATTCTGCGAAGTGCAGAATACTGTTGCAGTACTGTTGCAATAAAGTGCAGTATTCTGTTCACTCTTTTAAATAAGGTCTTGGCGGTTTTGTCGGTTTATTTCATTGTGATTTTCTATTGTTGTGCCTGAGCTAGGTTTAAGATTGCAAAGGAGATTTAAAAAAAAAAAAAAAGCCTTTGTTGCAGTTTATGCCGCCTCTTCCTCTCCCGGGGCCGCCATTGTGACCGTCTTCAGGGAACAAAGTAAGTCTTTGGCATCCGTCTTCTGTTTCCCTGGGCCCAGCCATGCTTCCCGGACTTGGGGCCTGGCATGCCCCAATGGCCTCTCTACCCCATCCCTGCTTGACAGTTGCCTCAGACCCGGCTGCCAGACCTATTCCCATCCCCAGGACTGGAGCCATAGGCCCCACAAGGGGACTCACCATGTGCTGAGGGATGGTGGACAGGTGGCCCAGATGCTGTGACATCGGGCCCAGGACCACTGCTGTTTGTGCAGGGCCATGCTTCTCCATTCTGCCACCTTGGAACTGGTCTCAGCCGGGTCCTCTGGACCTGGGCCAGGACACCGAATTACTTGGCGAACTTCATGGCCAAGAAGGGCTCTGAACCCAGGTCTCCCAGGTCCGTCTGATATTGTAATACTATACCACAATGCATTGCTAGCTGAAATTCCCATTCCATTTTTTGGGGGTGGGGGAAATGTACAGATTCCGTTTTTTATTATATTTTGATGAGTGCTGTCTCTCAAATGCCATCCCCAAGATTTAAGAACATTAAAACATAAGAGAAGCCAATGTTGGATCAGGTCAATGGCCCATCCAGTTCAACACTCAGTCACACAGTGGCCAAAAATACCAGATGCCCTCAGGAGGTCCACCAGTGGGGCCAGGACACTTGAACCCCTCCCACTGTTGCCCCCCCCCAAGCACCA
This sequence comes from Lepidodactylus listeri, assembly GCA_029233225.1. Taxonomy (NCBI): domain Eukaryota; kingdom Metazoa; phylum Chordata; class Lepidosauria; order Squamata; family Gekkonidae; genus Lepidodactylus; species Lepidodactylus listeri. The sequence goes on from JARCFY010000008.1 coordinate 72,218,915, forward strand.
TGAATACAGAGCATCACTTGCCCTAGACTGAGAGTTCCTATCTATACCTTGTGGTTAATAGCCACTTATGAACCTCTGCTCCTTATCTTTATCTAATTCCCTCTTGAAGCCGTCCATGCTTGTAGCCGCCACCACCTCCTGTGGCAGTGAATTCCATGTATTAATCACTCTTTGGGTGAAGAAGCACTTCCTTTTATCTGTTCTAACCCGACTGCTCAGCAATTTCATGGAGTGCCCATGAGTTCTTGTATTGTGAGAAAGGGAAAAAAGTACTTCTTTCTCTACCTGCTCTATCCCATGCATAATCTTATAAACCTCGATCATGTCATCCCTCAGCCATTGTTTCTCCAAGCTAAAGAGCCCCAAACAACGCTGTCTCAAGTTATTCTCACTAAATTTGCATTCACCGCTATGTTGTCCCCCACAATATACATTTCTAACTTTTTTCTTTCCTGTTTTTCAAGATTTATTTTATTAGCTCAGTTTCATGCTGCCTTTCTATCTTAAAAGGAGGCTGGGCAAGTTACAAAAATTAAGAGAGAAAAAAGAAAAATATAAACAACTGTAAATATTATAAAACAAATAAATATAAACTACTGAAATCAAATGCAAACTCTCAGAATTCAATTACTAACTCATCTCATCCCATCAGAGTTATGCAATTGGCATTCTGGATAAGAAAATCATCCATGTCCCCAGAAGGAGCGTAGAGACAGGAGCAACTTCACCTCCTCGAGCAGGGAGCTCCACAGCTTCGGGGTAGCAGCTAACAAGTTCTAGTCTAAGTCCCTGCCAGTTCTTCACATGACACACTCTGGACTCAAGCAGTTTAGGACTTAAAGTTCAGAACAGTCTTGTGAATTGGGCTGTGAACAAATTGGGAAACAGTGTAGTGTATACAATAGCTGTTTATTTCTCTGGTAAACTGCCCCAAGTACTCTTCTTTTTTTTAAGGGACTGAAACTTATTGAAAGAAAATAACTCACATAAACAAACATGCTCATATAGTAGACGCAGGCTGTTCTTTAATTAATACTTCTCTAGGACCCCATTCTTGCCTTATTTCTTGTTAGAAAAAAGACAAAGTCAATAAAGGTGCAGTAAATACTTAGTTAATTTCCAATGCATTGCACTGATCTCCAGCAGGCAAATTTGTTCGAGAATGTATTGTTCCTCTATAAATGCCTCACTAGAAAGAGACGTAATGTGTCTAGCTCACAGCTGAACAAATTCCCTTGATGACAATCAGTGAACACAATGAGAATTAAATATTAAACAAGTACTACCCCTTATTGGCACTGCTTAGTGCAATTTTTCACCTTTTTGGAGTGTACTCTTTAGATTCTGGTTTATTTTTAGTCACACTTTTCAAATCCTATGCCTGTTTTGGTTAACATTTCAAATAAACATTATTAAACATAGCAGCACTTCACATTATGCATAGTGAAATAACAGTTCAGACAAACCAACAAAGACTATTGCATTCACTGCAAATTTAAAATCATCCAATTTGGAAATTATGAAGTGAACCTGCTTTATAATGGATCAATTGAAAACAATAATTATGACATCAATAAACAGGAAACATGATACAAACAACTACCCACATTTTATCTGATCCAACTTTTGATAACCCAGATCTCAACCCAGATTTGATAACCCAGATGTGCTGGAGAAAGACTGAAATCTGACAAATTCCACATCAGAAGCAAGAGCCTGAGAATCCCATTCCCAAATGTATCTCTACAAATCATGGGACTTTAACCAAATTATTCTAAAAAAACATGTAATTCAATGTCCTGCTACACTATCAACTATGCATCCCCAAGAACTACCTAAGCATACAGACAGATTGGCTTGCATCCAGTGTACCACAAATGGCATGACAGAAAGAGCCTTTCCAAGATCCCCTTTCCAACTGCAGCCTATTAAGCCTCTCTGAAAACTTCTCCAAGGAGTCAAGGATGCTCATCAGCAAGATTTGAGGCAAATTTGAGTCCAGCAGTAGGAGAAGCAAATTAGCCAAAACAGTCCTGCCAGGGATATGTGTATGAATAGCTAATCAGGTAACATAATGTTATCACATAACCAGTTTGCTTTTTTGTCTCAACCACACTTTTTTCTAGACCAAGAAAACTAGGAAAGTTAATATTCAAGGACATCTCAAGGTCAGACTTTATCACAACTGACCAAAGATGGAAGAAAACAAGCACTGGTACAGAAGCCTGAGAAGAAACAGCAGAGCTCCGTTGGGGCTGGGGCGCGCCGGGGCGCCACTCCGGGAAAGAGGAGGCCGGGGGGGCGGGCACATAACCAAGCCCCGCCCCCCAGCTCGCTTTCCCCGACCCGCGCTTTGGCGTGGAGCTGGAGGAAAGCCTCCCCCCCTGCAGCTCGTTCTCCCTGGTCCGTGCTTTGGCACGGAGTTGGAGGAAAGCCTCCCCCCTGCAGCTCGCTCTCCCCAGCCCGTGCTTCAGCGCGGAGCCGGAGGAAAGCTCCCCCCCGCTCCCCCTTCCTAGGCTGCAGCAGGCTGCCGGCCAGGGGAGAAGCCCCCATCCCTCCCCCCTCTCGCTCTTCCTGGGCCGTGGCAGGCCGCTGGCCCCGGGGAGAAGCCCCCATCCCTCCCCGCTCACCATTCCTGGGCAGGAGGGGTGAGGGAGGGAAAAGCTGGGCCCCAGTGTCCAAGCAAGAGGGGAGGAAGGGAGGGAAACAACAGGCCGAGAGAAGTGCCTCGTCTGTCTGTCTGTCTGTCTCTTTCTTTCTTTCTTTCTTTCTTTCTTTATTTCTTTCTTCTCTTCCCCCCCACCTACCTACTTTTCTTCCTGTTCCTTTCCTTCCCCTCTTTCTTTCTTTCTTTCTTTCTTTCTCTTTCTTTCTTTCCTTTTTCTTTTTCTTTCTTTTCTTCTCTCTCTCTCCCCCCACCTACCTACCTACCTTCCTGTTCCTTTCCTTCCTTCCTTCCCCCCTCCCTCCCTTTTTCTTTCTTTCTTTCTTTCTTTCTTCTGACACACTTCCAGTGACGTTAGGGGTGTGTGGCCTTCTGATACTTCCAGTGACATCAGGGGGTGTGACGTATGCAAATAAGTTATGCTAATGAGCTCCTGCACCTCTTTTTTTATGAAAGGACCCCTGAGAAACAGTACCCAGACATGGTCTGAAGGTAGATGATATGTCATCCTTACTGAAACAAGCAGGTCTAGCCCAAGCAATGCTTGGCTTAAATTCAGTGCTGAAAAAAAGGAGAGACAGGAATGTGATTCAGACAAACAGTGTGTACTTGGAGAATGTAAACAGTGTGAGCTAAAATAAATATATCACTAAATCTTTAGTGCAGATCTTCTCCCCAGTTTAAAGGATAATGCTTGAGGCATGTTAGATATATTCTTCTATACAGAATTCACATTTGTTTATTATATTTCACTGTTTTATTCACTGTTGTAACCACCCTGAGCCCTATATCCCAGGAGAGTGTGGGATATAAATCAAATCAAATCAATCGATCAATCAATAAAGGAACACCTTCATTCATAAGATTCCTATGTTTTCATGGTAGCCTTCATCCAGAAACATGTTTGTTGCTTTGATCTGACACCACAAAAATATACTAATTTGACTGGGTTCTTTAAGTCTTCCCCCACACAATCATGATACAAATACAGAAATACCACCAGCAGCACAGATCCATCAAAAACCTCTTTTTGGGGGGAGAAATACAAAAACAATTGTAAAAATCTATGTAAGCATCAGAAGTGTTATCAAAAATCTGTAAGGTAATAGCCATTGACAATGTTCCATATGGAATGTTATATATCCCATCTAGAATGTCAAACCTTAACAGATATTTTCGAATCTTAACAAAAATGCAGTCCTTGCAATAAAACATCACACCCCAACATAATTAAACTAATTAAAGAGAAAACAAAACAATTGCAAGGGGCATAAAGGATACCTGAACATGCTTAAATTCTATAGAAAATAGACTTTACGCCTAAACTTTTTTGTTTCAATCTTCCTAAAAGGACCTCACAATCTCATTTTATTCTAAAAAGTAATAAAAATGGCTTAAAAAAAAACAAACCTGAGGAGGGTGCCTCTCAGATGGGCTAAGCTAAGAACTTTGCCCAGGGTCCTTAAGAGCTGGACAGGAAACTGAACTCAACTATACCACATCCAAACTCAACACAGCATCAAATGTACAATGAAGACAGATTCTGAGGGTATTAAAAGCAGTGTGAACACACAATCTATGTTCTGAAAACAAATGTCTTCCAGTGCAGCTAATATGTGTTCACACTACAAGCAGCATACTTTAAATTTTCATTATGCATTTCTGGAAATTTGGAAACCACAGGGGGGAAATTTCCACCCATTTTCTACCCAGGAAAAAAAATGGAAATTTTGGGGGAAACTGAAGTATCTGGAATACTTACTTTGCTATCAAAGCAATTTTTTAACTGATTTAACAATATGCCATGCATAATTTATAGCTTAATCACCATATAAAATAGTACTATTATGGATATTTAAGGAATTTAAAAGTATCAGTACTTTCATTTTCTATAATAAAAATTGCAAGTGTAACCAATATTTGAAAAAGAGGTGCAAACTGCTATACTACTGTTGCTTAGCTAGATTTATCTGACAAAGGGAGCTTTGACTCTCAAAGGCTCATATCAAGAAAATCTTGTTCTCCAAGGTGTTCCTGGACAAATCTAGCTGTTCTACAGAAGACCAACATAGCTAATCTCTGAAACTACTGTAGTTCATGTATCTTTAATTTTTTGCCATCTGAAAGATAGGAAAAAAATAAAAGTTGAAGGTAGAAAACAAATTCTGTAGTAAACAAAAGAAAGTGTATTATTCGGCAGAAACTCTCTTATAGTCAGAACAGGTAGTATGGCCAGCATGTCTGGTTATTAAGCTGAAATGGAAAACTTTGGAAACAACCGACTATTTGATAAAGAATTATCACTAAACACATTATAGCATATTAACTGTTGTGAAAAATGACATTTAAACAAAAAAGTGTTGAAAACATTATATATGTCTACTGTATGCTACCCCAAATGTCCCAGTGTTTCCACTGGGAAAACTAAGGAAGTCCTCAGACTTTTTCATGCTCATTTGGAATGAGTGAAATGCTTTGGGAATTAAAAATGTTCTCTCTCTCTCTCTCTCTCTCTCTCTCTCACACACACACATACACAAAAGCTCCTGTACACAATCCTCCCCAAGTGGTTCTGTGATGGACTGTGCTTTAAAAGCTTGTAAGTGCTATGTAAACACGTGAAGGACTGTGAAGAGTTAATGCCTCACAGAGCCAGTGTGCCTTGACTGACAGGCTGCTCAAAATAATTTGATTGATTAGTGTCAGCTGAGCAGAAAGACTTGAGAACTGACTGCTGAGGAGAACTGAGTTTAATACTGACTGGGAAGGTTGGCGAGGAGTGGGAGGATTGGTGAAGACCCCCATTTGAGCCAAGAAAAGGGATACATTTTCTAGTTAGAAGAAATTTCCTGCCCAGTGGATAAGGGAGATAGCTCTAAAGAGTGGAGTAATCCCTGATGTGTTTAAAGAAGGAATTTGGGTACTTGATAGTGTATCCCTGCTTTCTGAAACCTGAGGAGTCAAATAAACTCAAGAAAGTATCCTGGAGTGTTTAGAAATCACTGTAACAAGAGCCTCTCATCTCAAAGACTTTGTGTAAAACTTCACACTCTCACATGCTGGAAACATATGAACTGGAGTCTGTGATTATACCAAATTACCTCAGGGTTATATTTGATTCATTTTAGACATTTTACCCTTAATTTCACCTGACCTTTCCCCCTCTACATTGAATAAAATGTTTTGTTTATTTAAAAAGCCTCTTGCATGCCATTTTTAGACTTTTAAGAGGGGATCTTGACTCTTCCCTCAAGTTCCTGGGCTGAGCCAGCAAAAATGCAATAAAGTGATAGGGTGGGACAGCCATAAACCTTCAGGAAAGAAACAGACAAAGGAAAGAAATAGACAAAGGGGCTGCTCAGCCAAGAAGGACAAGAAAACCCAGAGGGAAAATCCTGCATGTGAGGGAGGGAAGAGAGCAAGGTCATCATAGGTTCAATGGAAAGCAATTGTTAGCATACATGTGTGCAGATGTGTGTTTGTGTGTGTGCACACAGACATGTGCAGCTGTACTCTTTGTTAAAGCAGACAGGGAAACCTACATATTTAGGCTCTCCTGATGCCCCCTGTAGCAGATGTAATCCTCTGGAACAGGCGGAGTTGATTAAAATATTTCTATCCAGCCTTCCCCACATGGCACAAGGTAGTGTCACATTTTAAAACATAACAAACAAAACAAAATACTAAATAACCCCCACCCCACCCCCAAAAGACACCTGCAGGCTATAACCTCTGGAAAACAGACTGGTTTTGTGGGATCTCCAAAACATCTGGAGACAGTACCTACACAGATAAAACATGTTATTACCCCACTGACATTGTATTAGTTCTTTTCTAATCAATAGATTGGAAAACCACCTAATGTTTTGTGATTGACAAATAATCAAACATTTAAAATGAAGGCTGTCAGAAGTAAACACAATCCCTCCCTAATCTGGTGCCATTAAACCACAGAATACCATCTCTTTATATAACAGTATAGAAGAGCTGTGTGATGAGAAAGCTTTACTAACAGAGTTTTAGCTGCAGCTGTGCATTGTAGATGGTCTGCTGAAAAGGCAGGCAAGATACTAACATCCATCTACAGATCATTTCTCTATACTCCATTATTCTAAATCTGTCCTAAGGGAGGATTCGCTGAGTGCTCTGTTTTCATGGGCACTGAATCAAATGGCATAATTTGGTTTGGATAAGCCATTGACACCTGGCAGTATACTCTAACATTAAAAGAAAATGGATTCTTGATCCTATTTTTCTTCTTACCACTGTTGGGTATGGACCAGATAAGGAGGAGGTTGAAGATAAATGGCAAAATATAGATTAATTCTCTTTAGCCTAAAACAATACTTTCAGTAGTGTTTGCTCTCTATTCTCAGATCTTTCCTTAGAAAACAAAAAGCTTGAGAGAATGATCTCTATTACAGTTTGCTTGCTAAGCATTCCAAGTCTTGACACTTTTGGAATGCTGGTAGTTCCTCCTTTCCAGTGTTTGGAGAGCTTGCAGACCAAATGGTTCACATGTATCTTCTACATTTATATGTGAAGAAAGATATTTTGCATTCTAAACAGAAGCTTCAGTGTGCAGCAGTTGCTACCGCTTCCTATTGTACTACTTAGGTTTTGGGGCTAAGGGCATTCCTCTAGCCTTCCATACAGTGGTGGAGGTGCAGACTTCAAAAACATGTACAAATGTAGCTCATATAGGTTCTTCTACACAGTCAGGAGTAGGGTTGCCATTCCCCTAGTGGGGGTCAGGGATCCCCTATTTCGGGAGCCCCAATCTGCCGTGGCCCAGCTAGTTGGCAGAGGAAGCCTGGTAGTGATGTCATCACATTGCTGATGTCAGGGATGATGCTCTAGGTTTTGGGCAAAACTCTATGGTTTTGAGGCCCCTCAAAACATAAAGAGTTTTGCCCCAAACCCAGAGTGTTGCCTCCAACATTGGAAACGTGATGACATCACTTCTGGGAGATGTCACTGTGGCATACATGCAAAGCATGCACACCAGAAGAACTCAAGAAAGGATTAAGTGTCCCTCCACTGGCAACCAGGTAGGACCTGGCAACCCTAGTCAGGAGTGGAAGAAAAACTGGTCCCACTCCTCTCTACCTGAGTATATTGTACATGCTTTTAAATGTATCCACAGTCCTAAGGAGATAGGATAAGGATTATTTACTAAAAATTCCTCAACAAATCAAGAGATGATTGAAAGGCCTGCCAGGCAACTTTCTGTACAGAAGCATCTTTTCATAGATCAATAACTGTTTCTAGAACCCCAGTCATTAAGTTGCCTTATCTGAATGTATGCATATCATAAATGCATATATTGGTGGTGGCTTGAGGGAATAAAATATTCTGGAAATCTGAAAAGATCCTGGGGGGAAAAAGCCTGGAAACTATTTTTAAGCACTGACTTTAAAAATCATAGGTCTACTTCTGGTGTGTAGGTAAAGCAGATTTCCTTAAGAAAATAACAGACACTTGACAGATATATTTATGCTTCTGAACAAAACAGTTGGAGAGAAGACAGGACATTGTTAAATGCAAAAATTCTTACAAAGAAAGATAAAGATTTCAGATTTCAGAGAGAGATTCTGAAAGCCTTGCTTCTAGACTTCTATAACATCTTCTAGAAGCAAGGTTTTCAGAACCTGTCTCTGAAATCTGAAATCTTTATCTCATGTAATGAGCAGAACATGAAGCAAGGTCATCCCTATAGACTGTGGGTCCTGGGATGTGGGTCCCACATCTCTCTAGCTTTGCAAGGTATCCAAGTCTCATGAGACTGGCATTACTAATTACCTGGGCAGCTCTCTGTATAGATCATGCTGCCAGGAGCTTGTACTTCCAGTCCCAAGTTGCCATGACGATCACCTGCACTGCACAGATCCTACTGCCTAGCTGACTGGTGGCTTTTTGTGGGGAAGCAAAGGACATTCCAAGAGTTCAGGCTTTGGGGGCAGTGGTCTTAATTCAATCTCCCCTACTGCCAAGTCTGCCTAAAGCAGTCATCATGCTGGGTTGGAAACAGGTTAGCTGCTTTGTTCCAAACAGATATGCCACTAATAAACGTTCAGGTTTCTAAAACAAAAAAGGTAAATTTGTTGTAAAATTAGATGATGCCACTTAAAGTACATTTCTAAAAAAGCATATGATGGAGATTTTGCTTATTATCTGTCTTTCAACTTGCTCTGCTCCTCAAGTATTTTTCAGTCCAATCACTAAAATTTTTGATCATTGTCACCTTTTTAGCATTCTATTTTATAACCAATATGGAATAAACTTCTATGTTCCTGGTTCAGACTTGAACTGACATCAAAAGGACAAATTCAGCACCTATGTCACTATAATGATGGCTGCATCCTTATGGCAAGGATATAATTATGGCTGCATCCTTATGGCTGCATCCTTATGGCAAAAATCCACTTTTGTTGTGAATGCAGGAGCATTCACAGAGGGAATGGGACACCCATTCAGTAGTTTTCCCTACATTTCCTTGTCTAAGCCCTCCATGGCCACTGTCCCCTCCCCACGCTGGGAGGAGGAGTGACTATGGGGAAGTGAGGCAAGGAAGATGGCAGTGATGTTGGCAAAACTAAATGTATACTTTCGTGTTCACACACAGTGTAAAGGTACTGTAACTACAACCTTTCCCCAAAAAATCATACCAAACTAGGGCTGGGAAATATCACAGCAAAGTGGTGGAAAAAATGGATACTGGACAATAAGGGGAAAGACATGGGATGGATGCTCCAACACCCCCCCCCCCCCGCTCCATTTTAGACATAAAACCTGAGCAAAACCTCCAAGTAAAAGCAGCCTATATCAGTTTTGGATTTTTTCTTCACAAATGTATCCAACAGCTGACTACCATGCCACTATTACTGTGGAACTTTTTTGTCTGAACATTGCTTAAAATGTTTTCAGGTTATTTGGGTTTTCAATAAATCATCATGTTTTTCTTGTTTCAGGTTGGTATTTTTTCAGAACCTCTTACCATCCAAGCTGTGACAAAGTCTCCCATCCAGGTCCCCACTGCTGCTACTTTCATAAAACTTTCATTTCTGATGCCCATGAAGTCTGTTATAATGTATGCCCTGTAAATGCAAGCATATACATTGTAAGTTACAGATGTTCAGTTACTGAAAAATACAGATGATATGTTTTTGGCTGGTTCAAAGAAAAGGAGGAGAAAAAAAAAGATTTCAGCTGTCAAAAATGGCCTTTTGTCTTGCAGCCTGGATATGTTACAAATCTTATGTACATTTGTCTAGGATATAATATCCTAGTGGGTTTAGGGCAGCTTACTCCAAGTATGCCTATCTAGGATTACAGCCCCAGGCTGCAATTTTGTGTTCACTCACATCAGAGTAAGTAGAGTAAGTCTACCCGGACAGAAGGCACACACAGAGTGAATGTAGCATTAATCCAAGACAGAGAGAAAAGATACTCATGCAGGGTTGGGGTTGAGGTCAGGTTCAATCCATAGTGCTCCAGTAACATCTATTACAAGGAACTGTGCAGTCTGAATGACTGATATTATTTTTCACACCAGGATTTGGTACAAGAAGTAACCACATTAGCTGCCCAACCCACACAGTTCTTCCTAAGAGATGTTATCAGAGCAGCATGAAATCCAGCTGCTCCAAAAAACATGTGAATTGCCTTTGCTTGTGCCTTAATTCTGTGTAAGCTAATTTCTATTCACGCAGTGAATCTGGGCATGTAAGGGAAGTAGCAGTGCTTGCATTTGCTGCTTAGGTTGGGCGAAAGAAACAGAAGCCCTTACTATTTCTGCTGCTCCCTCATCACAAACACAACCATAGGGCCTGCCATTTAAAATCACTCCCGCAAAAAATGAAAGACTTTTAATTTCACCTTTGAAATACAGATACCCGACCTGTAATCATTTTGACTCGGCAGTCGTATATTTGGAAAGAACTGTGCAAACACCTCTCTTGACTGAAACCTAGCAAGAAGCAATTGTTGCATTTGTTCTAACCTTTGAGTGACCAGAAGAAAAACAAATCTTTCCTGACACTAACCTACAGTTATGAAAACGTGCACACTAAGAACTATGTCTTGGAACTGTAACTCTAGGAGCCTTGCAAATAGGAAAACACATTCACCTCAAAGAATGAAGAGATATTCATTTTTCAATTTTTCCTGCTGCACATAGTAACTCCAGCTCAGTTCTAACAAAACAGTCAGTCCCAGATCCTATAGCTGGTTCTGACCGCCACAATAACTCCTTTCATTCTGTTCCTGCATGGTTTGTGGTCACATCTGCAAAGTAAACTGATCAGCAGCTCTTTGAACATTTGTGTTTTTGCATCTCTTAGGGACATCCTTAACATGCATAACTTTCCTGTATAATAAACTTTCAACAAATGAATCAGAGGTGGAAAGGTAACCCTCTCCTTTTCTTATACTGTGGTGATGCATCTCTGGATGGTGAAACTCATTTTTGCAGGTGTTTACACTCAAGGAAGCCAATGAAGAGATGAGGCCAAAGCATTCTGGAAGTGCTTATCCCCCAGTTAGATACAGTGTAGTGTAGTGGTTAAAGGGCTGGACTGGGACGTGGGAGACCCAGAGTTCATCCCTACTTCTCATGAAAAGCTCTGGCTGACCTTAGAAAAGTTTCTCTGCCTAGTTTACCGCAAAGGATTGTTGTGATGATAAAATGGAGAAGAGGAGAGAATCATGTACACTGCCATGAGCTCCCTGGAGAAAGAGTAGGGTAACGATTTACTAAATAAATAAAAGCAAGTAGTGTTTTTGGACATAAGCCAGGGAGACCCAGATTCAATTCTCCATTCAGCCTCAAAGCTCACAGAGCTGTTGTAAATGAAAGGCAAGAAAAAGAGAGACCTACTGAACATGTATGATACCCTGATCTTTGAAAGAAAGGCAAGATAAAAATGTAATCATAAATGCTTTCTCAAGATATTAACCTTTGAGTCCTTCACTTGTTGAATAAGCCCTTAGATTCTGCAGGATATGTGATATCTCTTCTTCATAATCTCCTCGCTGTATGTACCATAATGATGAGAACATTCCCTAAATTTTCTTTTTAAGTGTTCTTCATTCCACACATCAGTGAGAAAATGGTCCTTTCTCCCCATCCCTCCCAGTACTCTAGAATCCTTTTCATTTTTAAAACATTAAAAAAAATTAAATTACAAATCAAGCCCCCGAACAGAAAGAAATCTGTCCCTATTATATAAATGCCGGGAGGGTGGCAACATTCCATGTGCTCTCATTGGCTGTAAAATGCTCTCTATCAGCCATTGGCCCATCAGCTGCCACTCAAGAGTACTTGCATGCCATTGGCTGGGTGCTGGGTCTGCGCCTCTTCCCTGCCCACTCCCCTTTCAGCCACTGTTTTCTGTCAAAAGCACTGTCTCACCCAACAAAGACACTTCTCTTGCTCAACTCCTGTGGGAGACAAAGTTTTCCCTCAGTGGCTGTCGTGAGGAACTCATAGGGTTGCCAGCTCCAGGTAAGGAAGCCAGTTTAAGGAAGCCAGAGTTTGGGGAGGGGAGAGGAAAGGCCTCAGCTGAATAGAATGCCATACAGGCCACTAACCAAAGCATTCTGACTTTTCCCTCAGTGGCTGTTAGCAGGGGTCAGTTCAACCCGGAGCTCACAGGAGCGGAGCTCCGCCAGTTAACAAGCCCAGGCAGTGGCAAGCTGCGCCCCCAGCAGCCCTTAGTCGGGCTTGGAGGAGCTTGAAGAAAGCACATGTAGCATTCCTCGATGCAATTCAACAGGCTCTAGAAAGATGCACTCTGGGCCCAGTGCCATGCGAAGACACAGCCTGGCCTTTAACTTACAAAGAGCGGTTGGCTTCTTTCTTTCAAACCTCACCACACCAGGGCCCCACCATTGGCCCGGGGAAGGGAGGGAGATCTTTCCTTTCCTGCAGCTCACCAGGCCCACCCATCCCAGCACCCAGCCACCTCTCCCTGCTCATTCAGCCCCGCAAATGGCCCAGGCCCTCCATCCTCCACCTGCCCACGCCATAGCTAAAGGAGGTGGCTGGGGTGAACGGAGCAGGTGCTGTGGTCCAGAGTGAGCCAGGCCCACCCACTGGGTGACATCTCACAAAGACATGGGCTGGCCGTTGCTGTCTGCAGCCTGGACATGGCGCCCCAGTGCACCCCGCATCAGGCCCTCCATCCTCCGGCCTCCCCTACTATAGCTAAAGGAGGTGGATGGAGGCAAATGGAGCAGCCGCGGTGGCCCAGAGTGAGCTGGGCCCACCCCTGGGTCAACACCGCGAGTAAGTGTCCTCTTCTCCCATGGCCTGCCCTAGCCCCAGGTAAGCGAGGCATCCGGGAGCAAACAGAGCAGGTGCACCATTCTGGCATGAGCTGAGGCCCCCCACTCAGGAACCCTTCTGTTCCCCCCTTCTCCCAGTCCGCCCCAGCGCACCCTGCATCAAGCCCTCCATCCTCCAGCTGCCCCTCCTGTAGCTAAAGGAGGCAGGTGGAGGTGAACAGAGCAGCCTTGGCAGGCCTGAGTGCGCCGGGCCTACCCCCGGGCCGACGCCACGGGTGTCATCTTCACCCGCAGCCTGCCCCGGCCCCAGGTAAGGGAGGCATCTGGGAGCAGACAGAGCAGGCGCACCAGGCCGGCACAAGCTGAGGCCCCCCCACCCAGGAACCCTTCTGTTACCCCCTTTCTCCAAGTCGGCTCCTTAGCCTTCGGGCGCTGGAACATCTGTCTTGGCCGTTGGCTACCACCACACTGAGCCCAAGATGCTGGCCACCGCCTCTGTGTGCAGGACTCAGCCAACGCGGCCAGCCAACGCAGCCAGGGGATTGGCCAGCCAATGCAGCCACCAGGGGATTGGCACAGCTTCTGAGTGGCAGTTCAGGGAGCCAACCGATTTTGGCATGCATAGAACGTTGCTATTTGAAATTACAATTATATATAAGGACAGGATATGTCCATGTACAATCTGTATACTATTAGCCATGTGTGGCCTCCATCTGCAGATATTTAAACCCACAGATTGGGGTCACACTGAGGCTAAAGAGGTGTGCCAGAAATTCTGAAAAATTTTAAAAATACAGGGGGGTTAAATCTCCAAATTACCTTGGCAGCGGGTCATACTGGGTTTGGCAGTGGCAAACGTAGGAGCCTGCCGGAAGCTGCTCTGACCCAGCCACGGTGGGTAAAGAAGCAGTGGTAGAGCACATTGGCTGCTGCTTCAGGCCTGGCTGCAGCAACAGAGCACACTGGCTGCCGTTCTGCACTTGGCCACAGCAGCAGAACAGCAGCCAGGGTCCTCCATGGCTGGGGCGGAGCAGCAGCTTGCATCCTCCGCTACCACTGCTGCCCCTCCTGTGACTTCCATCGCTCTCCCTCAAGCCAGCACCCTACCACTGGCCTGCTGTAAGAAAGGTGGGGTGAGCTGCAAGGGTGGGGTGAATGGGAAGGGGCGGGGTAGTGGAGTGCCAAGGCGGGGGGGGGGGGTAGGTGCAAAGAGAGTAAGGTTGGAGAGCGAGTGAATGCAAGGGTGGGTAGGTAGATGGGAAGAGAGCATGGGTAGGGGGTGAGTGAATGGCAAGGGTGGGCAATGTTCCCTCTAACCCCTCCCCTACTGAGCGGAGCAGTTCACATTCTGAGCAGAATATAACTACCATAGTCTTAAAATGGGCAGTGTAAGACCCTGCACGACTCCAGATTGCTGCTGAGTGGGGCTTCCTATGTTAATGAGCAGCCAGCCATTCACACACTCAGCTTAAAAGGAACACTGGAGTGTTTTTTTTTGCCAAGGGTGGGGGTTGGGTGGGAAGACAACATGAGTGGGGGGTGAGTGAATGCCAAGGGTAGTGGTAGATAGGGAGACCTGCAAAGGTGGGTGTCAGTGGAGTGTAAAGTGTGGGGTGTAGATAGGGACAGCAGCAAGGGTGGGGTGAGTGAGTACCCAGGGTGGAGGCTAGATAGGGAGAGCTGCAAAGGTGGGGGAGAGTGAAGTGTCAGGGGTGGGTGGTAGGTGGGGAGAGCAGCAAAGGTTGGGTAGACTGATGGAGAAAAGATGGGGAGGGCAAAAGAGATGGGGTAGATTGACAGATAAGGGGAATGGGAGAAAGGAGTGGAATGGGGGTAGGTTGGCAGATAAAGGGAAGAAATAGGGGATAGGTTAACAATGAGGGGGATAGATTGACAGAGATTGGGGCAGGCTGACAGATAAAGGGAGGGGGAGAAAGAGGCGGAAGATTGTTACAGAAGGAGAGGGGGAAGGAAGCAAAGAGAAGGAAGGGATGCACTCTCTCTGCAAGTTTCTTGCCGATCCCCCCTTGTTGTTGTTGTCTATATGTAATACGTTCAAATTTTGATAAGGTTGTAAAGTCCTCAGTCTGATGGATTACTGGAGGTGGGCAATCATCTTTCCATCTTGTGATATATATATTATTTATTTATTTATACCCCTCCTATCTCCCTTAGTGGGCTTACAATGTTCTCTTCTCTTCCATTTTGTCCTCATAACAGCCATGTGAAGTAGTTTAGGCTGAGGGTCTGTGACTTGCCTAAGATCATCTAGTGACCTTCCATAGGATAGTGAGAATTCAAACATGGGTTTCCCAGTTCCTAATCCAACAACTGAACCACTACATCATACTTGCTCATAAATGACCCAGCTCTCATACATCTGTCCAGAAAATTACGATGCAACATACACCAGCACTGAATCAGTACATTCCTTTTGGACTGTTTCATATTTCATTTCCATAAACACTACAAGGAACTGATTGTATATATATAAAAAATCCCGAGGAAGTCTCTTTCACAATTCCTCCAAACAAATAGCTTACCATGGTCTACCAATTCCCAGATCAAGGGGTAAGCAACTGTTCTGTTTGAGTGCCAACAAATCGAAAACAATCTACTTGCGAATAAGTTATTGTGCTGGAAAAGTTAAGACAGATGGGGAAAATGAGGATTGTACCTGACCAAACACACTGACTTGGATCCTGCATATATTTCCATAGGCACAAAGGGGAATTTCAGCGGATCACTCCTCTTGTAGGAGAACCCTGATTCCCCCAAGCTATTCCTGGGTGCTCCTCACTCCTTAGGAGCAGCATTTGGGGGGTGTTTGGGGATGCTGTGAGAGGAGGGAATTAGCAGGTCACTTCCCTTCTTGCAACCTCAGAACTCTAGACAGGAGCCAAGCCATTGGGCAGAAGTTGAGCCTCAATGGTTCTGCCAGTGCCACTATTCAGCATACATGCTGGGGTTGTCTGCCCCTATCTTAGAAGCTATTCAAGTAATAAATCCAAGAGGCAATCTAGTTTTAAAAATAGCTAAAATAGCATAATTGTTCTGTGCTTTAGTGGTTTGGACACATCCCTTTCTGTTCATAAATCTAGTCTTTTAAATGGAGCTTGACGAATCTTTATTCCTTCTTTCTCTTAGTTTAATTTTAAAAAGACTAAAACAAACATATGGGATGGTTTTTGTAAGAACTGAGAGAAGGAATCATGAGAGTAATTATTTCTTGAACTTTGGCTGTGAACTCAGATTTACAACCCATCTGGGGAGAAAGCACACACACACACAACCATCAACAGTAAATTCTTGATGTACTTAGAAATCCAGATAATTGACACAATGGGCTATCATGACTTATCTGCTGTGCAAACTGACCTGAGCATTTGCCTGTAGCTATTCTATGCTGTCAAAGAGCTAATAGGCAGATTCAAGCAGCTGAAAATGTACAGGAGGCTTTGGCATGAACACATGACCCCTTAGAAGCCAATGAAGTTATTTTCAATGGCCAGGTCTAGCACTAGTCCAAGGTTTGTATTTGGAAGAAGATGACAAACAATAAATCCTAATGTGAGTTGCACCCTCCCAAGTCCATTGAAGTCCAGGGGCTTAAAACGGCAGGACTTTGTTTAGGACTGCATCATGGGCGTTATATTCTGGTAAGCACAATTGGATTTGTGTAAAGTGCCATCACGTCGCAGCTGTCTTACAGCGATCCCAACAAGGGACTTTCAAGGCAAGAGAGAAGCAGAAGTGGTTTGCCATTGCCATCCTCTGCAGTCTTCTCTGGAAGTCTCCCATCCTAGTACTAACCAGGACTGACCTTGCTTAGCTTCTGAGATCTGACGAGATCCAGCTGTACCATGATGCCTTCCCTCCCAGGATTGAGTTTGGGGACAGGTGAACTGGATGACCTGCCCATTCAACAAATGTGCCATGTGTGTGCATGACTGTGATACAGCTTTGCAAATAGTAGCATTGGGAAGGACCCTTATATAGGCCATCAGGCCAACTCCTTCCTCAGTGAAGATCCAAGCCTAGAGCATCCTCAACAGAAGATTGTCTCAGGTCATGATCAGACGGCTCTTTAGATCCAACCCAGGCACAAGTGCCTGGGGGATTTAAAGGGCATGTCCAGACAGTGACATCTGGGAAAGGTGCCGCTTCCGTGATCAGCCCATTGATCCCGCCAGGGAGCCGTACTTTAAAGATACTGGTGAAACTCTGGTCTAAAGCTTGCCGATGTGCCAATGGTGGACTTTCCCCTATCTGATCGTTCCAGCACGCAATCAGCCAGTCAGGATGGGCTGACTCCAGACCATCTTGAATGGCCCCCATGTAAAAAAATTCTTAGCGATATGCGCATAAACACGTAAACATGCGCATAAACGCGTAAACATATGACTGCAAAGCTCCGCTCAAATGTCCCGGACAATTTGATGTTTCTGAATGGCTTGTGAAATTTATGAGCTTTGTTAATTGAAATTGTATCTAGAGGAAGGTACCACTGGCAGTGCTTTTACCATTCAAGTCCACACATGCACAGAAAAACAAGTATATGCTGAGGCACATATGTGCATGCACAGATTTTTTTTTAAAAAACCCAACCACGTGGTTTTTTCAGGTGGATGCCGTCTAGACAATCCACCGCGGAGTCTGTGCATAAGGGGATTCACGGGGGAACTGTCTGGTTGTGCAACACGGGATATAGAAGATCAGGATCAAATTAGAGCCAGGCCAATGGCGGGATTAGCGGCCCATCTGAATGCACCCTTAAAGTCTCTGCTTTAAGATCTCAAGAAAGGGACAGCTTCTGTCTCAAACAAATTATCTGACATCATGAACTTGGTATCAAACCATATTAATACGATATGCATCTATTATCTTATGTGACAGGGATGAATCATGCAAAGGCAAAAACAATAAATTGAAGTAATAAATATGGATCCATATGCAATAAGCAGTAAGGTATTCAAAAGCTGAACAAATGGAGTAAAACACGAAAGATGCTACTCACCTGGGGCACTGTTTGGTCTAGGGCAGGGGCCCCAACATAGTATTTATGGGTGCCATGGCACCCGCTGGCATCTTTCTTGGCACCTGCCAAGCGTTTTTAGAAAGTAGGCAGGGTCAGGTATGGCTTTTGACAAGCATGACTTCTAATTATGCAGATTTTTTTAAAACGTTGCTTTGGCAGCAGCTGCCACCACAGCACAACTATCTTCATGGTGTGACTGAATGTAAACTATGTATATGCAAGAAAATGTTATCATTTTAAAGGCTCTGTTAAACAGAGCTTCTGCTTGAAATGTTGAATATTTACTATTAGAATTATGCTTAACTGGACTCCAGCATTTTGTGGTTGGCTCCCCCTTCTAGTTCAGCCATTTTGTGGTTGCATCCACCACTCTATGTCAGAATTTCAAAGATGCCCATAGGCTCAAAAATGTTGCTACAATATGGGAGCCAATGAGTAGTGCAGTTCTAAGCAGAGTTATAACCTTCTAAGCCAAACGAGGTCAATGGACTTAGAGGGGTGTAATTCTACTTTGGATGGAACTTTACTTCTGGTTCAAACTTTGCACTGGCCAGATCCTCCAATGAGTCTGGAAATGGACATATCGGGATACAATAAAAAACGAAATACCAACAATGACATTCTCTAAAATGTCATACATTTAAAAATATTCAAAACTTGTTTTAGGAGCAGTTTACAGAAACATTGTGATATTTTGTAACTACTAGCCATGGAAAGCTGTCACTATGCAAGAAATGAAGGGCTCTAAGGCTACAAAAAACAAACAAAGATTTGGTTTAAGATTTTATAACTAAATCAGCTCTGCATCTGTCCAACTGCTATAACTGCTCTGTATGTCAGAGAAGGTATACAGTCTAGTAAGACTGAGAGGGTAAGAGAATTGGATTCGCTTCCAGAAATGCTGTGGGTTGAATTAGTGGGCCCAAAAGGAAGCTTAACATTGGGAGTTTGTTATTGCCCACCAGATCAAAAGATAGAGGAGGATTATAAAATGATGAATTAGATAGTGGCTAGACGAAATAACTGTGTTGCAATAGGTGACTTTAACAATCCACACATTGATTGGGTCAATATGTGTTCAAGTCAGGAAAAAGAGATTGAGTTTCTAGATACTTTCAATGACTGTGCTATAGAGCAGATGGTCATGGAACCTACCAGGGGAGAGGAGATCCTGGATTTGGTCCTAAGTAACGGTCAAGACCTGGTGAGAGATGTAAAAGTGGTTGTACCGCTTGGGAACAGTGACCATAATGTTATTGAGTTCAACATTTGTATAAATAGGGAGTTGCCCAAAAAGACTGACACAACCATTTTTAACTTTAAAAGGGGTAACTTCTCTGATATGAGGGGACGTGAGGGGAAAACTGAAAGGAAAAGTAAAAAGGGTCAAAACCATTGGGGAAACTTGGAGACTGTTTAAAATTATGATCCTAGAAGCTCAGAAAAAATATATACCGCGGGTTAGGAAAGGCACAAATAGGTATAGAAAAAAGCCTGCATGGTTAACAAACAAAGTAATGGAAGCTGTAAAAGGTAAGATGGATTCCTTTAAGCGGTGGGAAGCTAGTCTCAGTGAGGCTGATAAAAGGGAACACAGGTTGTGGCAAATAAAATGCAAGTCTGTGATCAGGCAGGCAAAAAGGGAATATGAGGAGCATATCGCAAGAAACATAAAGACCAACAATAAAACTTTCTTCAAATATATTAGAAGTAGGAAACCAGCCGGGGAAACAGTGGGGCTCTTGGATGACCAAGGGGTAAAAGGTGTACTGAAACATAATAGGGAAATGGCTGAGAAGCTGAATGCATTTTTTGCCTCTGTCTTCACTGTGGAAGATGAGAAGTGCTTGCTCACTCCAGAACTGCTGATTTTGGGAGGGATGTTGAAAGACCTGAGTCACATTGAGGTGATGAGAGAGGAGGTCCTACAACTGATAGACAACTTAAAAACAAATAAATCACCGGTCCTGGATGGCATACATCTGAGAGTTCTGAAAGAACTCAAATGTGAACTTGTAAATCTCCTGACAAAAATATCTAAAATCTGCCTCCATTCCTGAGGACTAGAAGGTAGCAAATGTCACTCCCGTCTTTAAAAAGGGTTCCAGAGGAGATCCGGGTAATTACAGGCCAGTCAGTCTGACGTCAATACCAGGTATGTTTGTGGAAACTGTTATTAAGGAAAAAGTTAGTAGGCACATTGATGAACAAAATCTCGAGGAAGACTCAGCATGGGTTCTGTAAGGGAAGATCTTGTCTCACTAACCTGTTAGTGTTCTTTGAGGGAGTAAACAAACATGTGGACAAGGGGGACCCAATAGATGTTGTTTACCTTGACTTCCAGAAAGCTTTTAATAAAGTTCCTCATCAAAAGCTCCTAAGAAAGCTCAATAGTCACGCGATAAAAGGACAGGTCCTTTTGTGGATCAAAAACTGGCTAATTAAAAGGAAACAGAGAGTGAGTATAAATGGGCAATTTTCTCAGTGGAGGGAGGTAAGCAGTGGGGTACCGCAGGGATCAGTACTCAGTCCGATGATTTTTAACTTGTTTATTAATTATTTGGAGTTGGGAGTAAGCAGTGAAATGGCTAAATTTGCAGATGACACGAAGTTGTTCAGGGCGGTGAGAAGCAGGGAGGATTGTGAGGCACTCCAAAGGGATCTGTCGGGGATGGGCGAGTGGGCATTAGTGTGGCAAATGGGGTTCAGTGTGGCCAAGTGCAAAGTGATGCACATTGGAGTCAAAAATCCTAACTATAAATACATGTTGATGGGGTCTGAACTGGCAGAGACTGACCAAGAGAGAGATCTTGGAGTCATGGTAGATAACTCACTGAAAATGTTGAGACAGTGTGTGACTGCAATGAAAAAGGCCAACGCTATGGTGGGGGATATTAGGAAGGGAACTGAAAACAAATCAGCCAGTATCATAATGCCCCTGTATAAATCGATGGTGATAACTCATTTGGAGTACCGTGTACAGTTCTGGTCGCCACACTTCAGAAAAGATATTATAGCATTGGAAAAAGAGCAGAAAACAACTAGAATGATAAAAGGATTGGAACACTTTCCCTATGAAGAAAGGTTGAAGTGCTTGGGGCTCTTTAGCTTGGAGAAACGACGGCTGAGGGGTGACATGATCAAGGTTTTTAAGATTATGCATGGGCATGGGACAGAGCAGGTAGAGAAAGAAGTACTTTTCTCCCTTTCTCACAATACAAGAACTCGTGGGCACTCCATGAAATTGCTGAGCAGTCGAGTTAGAACAGATAAAAGGAAGTACTTCTTCACCCAAAGAGTGATTAACACATGGAATTCACTGCCACAGGAGGTGGTGACAGCTACAAGCATGGACGGCTTCAAGATGGAATTAGATAAAGATATGGAGCAGAGGTCCATCAGTGGCTATTAGCCACAAAGTATAGATAGGAAGTCTCAGTCTGGGGCAAGTGATGCTCTGTATTTTTGGTGCTTGGGGTAGGGGGCAACAGTAGGAGGGCGTCTAGTGTCCTGGCCCCACTGGTGGACTTCCTGAGGGCACCTGGTGCTTTTGGCCACTGTGTGACAGAGTATTGGACTGGATGGGCCATTGGCCTGATCCAACATTGGCTTCTCTTATGTTCTTATGTTTAATCCTAGTAGGTGTATTCAATAGAATGGTAGGTGTACTTAAGGTATAGTGACAGAAATAGCAATATGTATTTAGGGCACAGAAAAATACTGTGATTGGATGAATTAAAACAGAGTAGCCAGTGTGGTAGTGTAACCTCAGTTTGTGGGTTCTGTGGGGCAGAGCTTGGAATGAATCCTGCAATAATTCGAAGAGAATAAAACATTTTTACTTTTCATTTAACAGCATATCTTGTAATGAAAGCATAGATCTCAGTAACACAACAGGACAATGATTTTTTGAAGTCCAAACAATGAACTTTTCTCTGCTTCACAGCCTGCCACCCCCAAAGTCCATCTCTTTTCTCTTGTTGGTGGCCCAGGAAGTTTCCAGCTGAACACTCTGTGCACTGGCTTCGAAGATGAGGGTCTCAAATCAACTCCCCATTAGATAACACAGCCCTGAAACAATAATTCTAAAATTTACAATTTAGAACAAAAGTCTCCCTCCCTCACCAGCTTCCATCCATAAATCATAGTTACCTTAAACAAGGTGTTAAGAGCCTATGGTTAAGGTTCCAGCTCCCCAGCAGGACAGTCTTGCTTCCCTCCTCGGCTTTCCACACTGTCTGCACCCTTCTACATCTAGAGGCTCCACCCCTTCCTGGCTCATTACATTCCTAGCTAGGGGGTTAACAGTATCATTTGCTACACAGGCCAGCCATTTGTGAGCTAAACTCGACGTCTTCTTAATTTGTGGCTGGGTCTCACTACATATTTTGAACTGGAATCCAAATCTGAGCACAAAATACACATTAAGTTACAAAGTACGTGAATCTACCTGTTTTGTTTGAATTATGGAGATGTAGAGACCTGAGCCCTCCCCTATTCAATAGTTCTGTACATTATAAAAAGGCTTTTAATGACACAACATGTACTATGCCAAGGATTAGAAGTCCCCTCCTCACATGCCTTACAAAATAAATCCGTTCAGAACCAGGTGCATACATAGGGTTGCCAAGTGCCTACCTCATGCTGGCGGGGGGATTTGGGGGGTGTTCTGGGGAGGTGGGGGATGTTGGCAATGTGATGATGTCAAGGGATGTCAGTCTCCAGGTGGGGGCGGGGGATGCTCCAATTTCAAGGACTCTTGCTCGCTAGCTGGCAACAAGCAAGAGCCCTCTAAATCAGGGCAACAATCATCATGTTAGGGAAGCAGCCTGAACTGCAAGCAGCAATTCCACTTGCAATTCAGGCGTGCATGGCCCCCGCTTGTAAAAAGCATTTAAAGGGACCCTCTAAATGCTTTTTACAAGCAGTGGCTGCTGGCTCCTGAACTTCAAGCAGCAAACTTGCCTGTTCAGGCTGCTTCCCTAACATGATGATGTCACTTCTGTGTGATGTCATGATGTTGGGGACATTTCCCCCCAGGGACATTGTTGCATCAGCAAAGTTGGGGAGATGCTCTACATTTTGGGCAAAACTCTATGATAAAAATGGCTACAAATCATAGAGTTTTGCCTAAAAAGTACAGCATCACCACCACAGCGCTGATATGATGACACCACTTCCGGAAGTGATGTCATTGCATCGCCGATGTCACACAGGGTAGGGAAGAACGTGGTCCCCCCCACTGGGGTAGGGTCCCCCCCACTGGCCAGCTGGCTGGTGGTGGGAAGAAGCCCACAAAAGCAGGGGATCCCCCGCCCCCATCTGGGGGCTGGCAAGCCTATGCATACACAAAAATAACATTACTGCAGGATTTTTAAACAAAGACTCATTTATTTATATGAAAAATTATATTTAGCTTTCCCTTTGTATTATTAGGTTACCATAACCGACCATAAATTGCTCAGCTGGCTAATTTTCACTCCAGTAGAACCCATTTTATCAACACTATGTTTTGTTTCGTCATGGGGTTGGGGTGGTCAACTACAAAGCTTTCATTTTTATCCATTTCTGAACAAAAACAAGAGGGATTTTACTGCCAGCAAAGCCAAGTGTTGGTTGCCAAATGAACTTCCAGCACTTCATTGATCATATGTTAATTTTTTCACATATTTATCTAGACTTTAATAGCATTCCTTTTTCAGAGACTAGCTCTTTTCACACCAGCTGTTTCTGAACAAAGAAAAACAGTCTGAGTAATGTTCATATTCCTATTCTGAAAATATTAATGGCTTACAAGCTTGTCTTTTTTTATATGCCCTATCTGCTTTTAAAGGATAACCTTTATTTATACCTAGCCTCAGCTAGGAGGGAATGCATTAACCAGTTTACTTATGGTTGAATTCAGTGCTGTTTTTTATTTGCCTTTTGACCTAATAATAGATTGAGAGAGCAATCCTAAGCAGGTCTGCTCAGAATCCTACTCAGGTATATTCAGTGGGGATTACTCCCAGGAAAGTGTTCCTAAGATTGCATTATTAATGCTATGTAGGTTAGGCTTCTGACTAGAAAAGTGTGAATGGAGGACACCCCCCCCCCCCCAAAAAACCCATATTTAAATCTAGCTTTTTTTTGTAACTCTGCAGTGGTGCTGCATTCACCTATTTATTGCTGATTTTGTAGTCATTTTTTCTGCATTATTCCTCTTTAAGTGTTCCTGTATTAGGGTTCACATACTGCACATTACAACATCACTATGCTATACATCTGATAAGCTTTGGCGATTTCCTGACACCACTTTAGGTAAATAAATAAAACTCACAGAGGGATACTTCCCATAGAGGTCTCATGGATGATCCTAGTCAGTCAGGGATCATAAGTGATCAAGAACCAGAAATTAATATTTTTGCAGGCCTTCAGCACCAATCCTGGGGGGGGGGGGGGACACCATCAATGGGGGATATTTTTTTTGAATTTGTTTAGAATTTTCACAAAATGTACCAATCTCTTTCAACTTAGATATACACTTCTCAAGCTAAACCTGTTCTAACTTGCCACAAGCAGCTCTATTGTGTGTGTTCAGTGCTGCCAAGTCGCCCCCACCAAATGACAATGTTATGAATTAATGATCTCCAAAATGCTCTATCATTAATAGCCTTGTTCAGGTCCAGCAAACTCAGGGCCATGAGTCCCTTGACTGAGTCAGTCCTTCTCGTGTTGGATCTTCCTCTGCTGCCTTCCAACTTTTTATTTTTTATTTTTGGTGTCAAAAAGCATTTATTGAAGTCAAGAATATAGTACAAACTATAGGCACCAGCTGTCTCATGGATCACTGCCTTGACGTGGCGAGGGGGCTTGCATGGTTCGATGAGGCTGTGGGCTATGCCATGGAGTGATCCAGGATGGACAGGCCACAGTGGAGAACTCAGACAAAGTATGATCCACTGGAGAAGGAAATGGCAACCCACTCCAGTATCTTTGCCAAGAAAACCCCATGGACAGTAATAAAAAGGCTAAAAGACATGACGCTGGAAGATGAGGTCGGAAGGGGTCTAATATGCTACTGGGGAAGAGCAGAGGGCAAGTACAAGTAACCCCAGAAAGAGTGAAGCGGCTGGGCCAAAGCCAACAGGACGCTCAGCTGTGGATGTGTCTGATGGTGAAAGTCTGATTCTGCAAAGAACAATACTGCACAGGAACCTGGAACATAAGATCTATGAATCAAGGTAAGTTGGATGTGGTCAAAAATGAGATGGCAAGACTGAACATCAACATCTTGGGAATCAGTGAACTAAAGTGGATGGGAATGGGTGAATTTAATTCAGAAGACCACTATATCTACTACTGTCGCGCTCCGTGTGGGCGTGCGGGGGTGCGCCCCTGGCTGGTAGGGTATGGCAGCAACCTCTTAGGATCATGTATCTCCCTCTCTGTTGCTGACCTGTGGGATGGGGGTTGCCCTGGAGTAACCTTCACGGGGGCCAGGCAGAGATGGAGCCGGGTCCTCAGGAGGGAACCTAGGCTTTTAGGAAGAGCCTCAGATGTGGCAACGGGGGGGGGGGGTTGCGTCACCCTCCCCTCATTTGCCCAGGAACAAGCCTACTTCAGGCATGCTTCTCTCTCTCTTTTGTGCCTTTCCTGGCTTTCGCTCTCTCGCCTTCTCCTGCTGTCCTGTTTCTCCCCTCATCGGCTCCTATTTCCTCCTTTTTATTCTCTCCTGAGTTCTCCCGGCTTCACCTCTGCCCAAGCCCCGCCCCCCAGTAAATACGAGGACGCTCGTCCTCCCTGCTTTCCGGCCCCTCCCTCCTCCCTGCTGCTCCCAGCTGCTCTGTAGATGCTGCACATGCCTCCGCCGGCCCCGGTCGCCCTCAGCTGTGCCCTTGTGCTAATGCTGCTGCTGGCCCCTGCAGTCTCTCCCATGCCCCTCCGTGACTCCCGCGGCCGTCCGCGGGCTCGTCCAGCCCCAGGCCCTCCAGCTGTCATCGCTGTTGTGCTGACTATTCTCCTCTCCTGTTTCCCAGTGGTTGCTGACCCAATGCTGTCTCCAGGTGCGCCCAGCTCTCCTCGGGATGGGGAGGGGGGTTCCCTCACTTCCCTGCCAGTCGCCGCCCCTGCAGCTTCCCGGGAGCCCCGGGAGGACCCGGGACAACTACTGTGCCCAAGAATCCCATAGAAAAAATGGTGTGGCCTTTATAGTCAACAAGAGAGTGAGAAAGGCAGTAATGGGATACAATCTCAAAAACGACAGAATGATCTCGGTCTGAATCCAAGGCAAACCATTCAGCATCACAGTAATCCAAGTCTATGCCTCAACCACTGACACAGAAGAGGCTGAAGTGGACCAGTTCTATGAAGACCTACAACACCTCCTAGAACTAACACCAAAAAAAGATGTCCTGTTCAGTTAATGTAGCAGATCTTTCAGCATGTCTAACCATGCTTTAAATTTCCTTTTGATTTCTTGGAGCTTGTGTAACAGATCTCTTGTTCTTCCTTTTTTTGTTCTCTTTATTTCTTTACAGTAGCTGTTATAATAGTTTCCTTTGTCTCTGTGTACCAGTTGCTGGAATGCTACATTTAGTCTTCTGATTCTATTTACCTTTTACATTTGCTTTTAATTTCTTTTGGCTACAGGAATAGTCTTTGCACATTCTTCCTTGATAGTATTTCTGGTTTCAACCTATAGTTCAATAGCCACATTGAAGAGAACAAATAATTCCAGTGGTGATGGGGTGGAAGAATCCTTGAATGGTAGCTACTGTGCAGCAGCATTAGTGGAATGTGATACCAGTGGAGGATCTTTCACAGACAACAGCAGTGCCACTTTAGCTAACCCTAGTTAATACTGGGCAGAAGGCAATGGTAAACCACTTCTGATCCTCTCTTACCCTGAAAACCCTATGATGAGACAATCCAAAATGAAAAAAAGATACAGTGCCGAAGATGGAACCCCCAGGTCAGACAGCACCCAATCATTACAAGTTTTGTTTAATTTTTTTCTCCAGCCTTCTTCCCAACAGGCTAAACACCTCTCCAAGGACCATGCCAGGTTGAGAAAATGGTGTGGGGATGAAGACTGAAGCCCCTTCTCCATATGTATCTCAGTCATTATCTGAACTAGGCACTGTGCACACAAGAACTGAAGAGAACCTGTGTGACGGACTGTCAAGGGTTAATGTCTAACAGAGTCTGAGAACCTTTGAGTGACAGGCTGTTTGAACAGAATTCTGTTGAGTGAGTCAGTTAAGGAATGACAGCTGGGATCTTACAGTAGAAGAAGAGACAGCTAAGCACTGACTGTGGACTGGGAAGGAGGCTAAGAGAATGAGTGGATCAAGGAGGATCCCCATTCAAGCCAAAAAGGGAAATAGCTTCTAGTAGAGAGTAGTGATCACTGCCCGGTTAAGAAGGAAAATAGCTCCTAGCATAAAGAAGTTATTCCTGTCCAGTCAAAGAAGGGAAATAGCTCTTAAAGAAAGGAGTGATCTCTAGTGTGTGTATAAAGAAGGATGCTGGGAACTTGGTTGTATGTTCCTGCCTTCTAAACTTTTCGTGTCGGTAAACCTCAGAAACCTATGCTTGAGTGCTTAAGTAAAAACTCAAAAGAAAACGTCCCTCCTCAAAGTTTTAAAGGTGTTTTTGAATAGCAAAAACACTTATTTGTTGGCAACAAATTATCTGGTGTTCATGTGAATCCAAAGTTACCTCAGTTTTATGATCTGTTCCCCACATACACCCTACAGCTGATTCCACCTACCCTTTTCTCCTCCAAATTAAATAAAACATTTTATTTTGAATTTTCAAAAGCCTCTTGTGTGCCATTTCAAAAGCAGAATATAAGAAGGTGATTTTGTCTATTCCTTCAGTTCCCCGGGCTGGGCCAGAAAAGTAGTGACAGAAAAGTAGGGATTGTTGGTGTCTGTTTAATATTTGAGGCCAAAGGGGTGCACCAAAAGGGTGCAAGTCATTGGTCTTACAAAAAAAAAATCCTCAGGCATTCTTTGTACCTTACTCTCCCCACAACTGGGATCTTGTGCTGGTCCATGATACAGACAGTTCTAGCTGGGCAAAGGCCAGGTGCCAATTTTATTGAATAGAATCCAAATAAAATCATAGAAGGTCTATTTTCTTCTCTCTGGTTTAATACCAAGTTATTCAAGTTAACCAATAAAGCCAAAAAAGTATGATTTTTCTTTACCAGAATAAGCAAGTGGAAAAGGAAATTGGAATGGTTAAAGAAGAAGAAAAACAGAGCCACAGAGGAGGGGCCAAATAGAAAGGGTGTGGTTAAAAGGACTATAACAAAGGGGGAATGGGGCCTGGCTATACTAAGTCATCCAGGGCCCACAAAAACCTGGAACTGGTCCTGGGTTGGATCACATGCCGATTGCAACTTACCTGAAAAGACTGACATTGCATTCAAATAAATAAATCTCTTTTCTTTAGAATCAAGGATTCATATTGTGATTGTGAGCTATACTTGATCTTTAATGCAGTAAAACCAAATACAGTACACAGTGGGGAATGGAGGCAATCCAGAGAGGTCACTATTGTTAACATTTGTTTGGGCTGAGGAGTGTTCTAAGACTGCCTGGCTCTATAAGAATGCAAATGAAAACCCTACCTGAGTCTCATGCAGATAAATTGCTCCTAATGGGGCTGTATGCCTGCAATCATCTGCAGTGAAACAAGAAAAATGATTCCTGGCTATTCCCACTACCCTTTGCAAACTCCAAGGGTTTATTCTCGCATTACATTTGTCAAAATCAAGGCCCTCCAGAAGTGTCCTTCGGATCTATGGGGTAAGTATTGTTAAGCTCACAAACTCCTCTTACTTGGAGTACAGAAGGGAACACTCAACTGTTGCCTGTTTCCCCTATGCACTGCACTTGGTACTCCAAGTACAGCTAAATGGGCAATAACAGAATGTCCAAATTAAAGCCAAGTATAGCTTGAGCCGACGACTTTCAGAAATCTAATCAACTGTCCTGACAATCGCATATTTATAAGTGGGATCATATTATTGTGATGGACTCAGTGGCGTTTTGCTGTTCCAGCTCTGTCCTCCCTTTCTGTTGTTTATGATCTGATGCTTGTATCATTTCTAAGATACAAAGTTTACTGATGCGGAGAACTGGGTTATTCAGTGTGGTTTCCAGTGTATAGGGCAGGTCACATCTCTCTCTCTCTTTCTCCTATGCTTCCACAGTGCATCAAATTTATGGCATGTGCAGTGGGATTCTTTTACTTCACTCCACAGATTTTATGAGAGCTACACGACAGATGAAGTTATTTACCAGAGGAAATTTCAGCAGCTTAGGAGTCATAATTCCATGGATTAGTTTGCCTCCAGATCCATATGCACAGCTTTTATAAAAGCTTCCAGGACAGGGTGGGATATTTAAAAATCTAAATAAATACAAAGTTAAGACAAAAAGTTTCCCCACTTGCTTGATGTGTAAAATGAGTGAGTTACAGTCTAAGTGCATTTTTCTTTTGATTATATAGGCTTAGAGTTGTGTTTACCATCCGTATTAAATCCCCAAGGTGTTAATTAGGCAGATAGGTTTTTCCATCTAACTACACAAAATAATACAGTAACAATCCCATGAACCAGTTCAGAAGAGGAATTTCAAAGACTGCCTACAGATATAAATCCCAGTCTCTAGAGACAGTGCAAGCAAAGTGCTGTTTAATTTTTGCTTAGATCTTTAACTTTTCAGGCTGTGCAAAAAAAGAGAGAAGAAAATATTTTTTTTTGCTTTCCTGGAGATTAAGGAAGCGTTAAACAAGCTGTTTGGCAAAAATACGGTGTTGAATCCAGCCAGCTTTTTCGTTCAGTCTTACCCAATCTACATACTACAAGCCCCATCCCAAATGTAGGTTCCATGTCTCTCAGCATAGCCTTTGGAGTGGTAAAAGATAACACCTTCTTCCTTTTTCATCATCATGGGATCCAGCCCATGGTTTTTTTGGGATGCTCTATCATACTTAACTGGTAGGGTGAGGTACTGAAGATGGATCTTCCATACATCTCATGCTCCATACACCTTCTTCTCCATATAGCCTCCAACATTGCATAGAGGGCAACTGGGATGCTTCTGACTCTCCAGTTTTCATCACTACCCCTGAGTACATTCACACGGCTCAAGGCTGTACTCTGCCTATTACATGCCGTACTGGTTTACTGCACAACTGCTTCTCTTCCACTTTTTGGAAAGCCCAGATGGTGCTTATTGTTTACTTCAAGATATCGCAGAAAAATTAACTGTCCAACAAGATGCTCCCACAGATTCAGAAAAAAGTGATTACGGCAGCTTGTTACTTCAGAATAATTTTTTAAAAATGAATCAAATCACAAAGAAGGAGGAGGAGGAAGAGGAGATTGGATTTATACCCCATCCTTCACTCAGAGTCTTAGAGTGGCTTACAATCTCCTGTGTACATGGGCAGTTGCAATGATCACTGCTGTACTCAGGGGTCCGTTGGGGCCGGAGCGAGGCGGAGCAAAGCTCCGCCAGCTCAGAACTCGCCAGTAGGGCAGCCACGGGCTGAATCAGATTCTCTAATCTGATTCAGCTCGCCACCGAATTGCCGCCGAAATTCGGTGGCAACTTTAAAAGCCACTGGAGGGGAAGGGGTTTGAGGGAGAGGCTCCAAACTTGCAGGGTAACTGCTGGGGCCTCTCCTCGAAATGCCCACCAAGTTTCAAGAAGATTGGACCAGGGGGTCCAATTCTACAGGCCCCCAAACAGGTTGCCCCCATTCCCTCCATTGTTCTCTATGGGAGAGAAAAAGTTAACATTTTTTCCCTCCATAGAGAACAATGGAGGGGATGGGACAATCTGTTTGGGGG
The DNA here is from genome assembly GCA_029233225.1 of Lepidodactylus listeri. Lineage (NCBI taxonomy): Eukaryota > Metazoa > Chordata > Lepidosauria > Squamata > Gekkonidae > Lepidodactylus > Lepidodactylus listeri. The sequence continues at coordinate 72,249,758 of JARCFY010000008.1, forward strand.
CCCATAGAATTGGACCCCATGGTCCAATCTTCTTGAAACTTAGTGGGTATTTCGAGGAGAGGCCCCAGCAGCTACCCTGCAAGTTTGGAGCCTCTCCCTCAAACCCCCTTTCCTCCAGCCCCTCATATACCCTATAAGTTTTTGCCATTGATTTCAATGGTCCATAGAATATAATGGGGCTGAAACTGACATTCCCTTTCTGACACACTTCTGGTGATGTCAGGGGACGTGGCATATGCTAATGAGTTATGCTAATGAGTTATGCTAATGAGCTCCTGCACCTCTTTTTCTACGAAAGGACCCCTGGCTGTACTCAACTGAGAGTTAATATATCCAGCCTTTTGGCTTCCAAGATAACAGCAAAAATGTCCCAGCTTCTTTTTACAGAAAACATGGATACTAGAGCTGACTTTCCAGTGGCAGCAGAGATTGGTAGATGATAGATTCCTTCATTAAGCTTTATCCCATGCAACATGAGAATTCAAAATTGATAATGGCTCAAACAGGAATGCTTCAGAAATGCATGGTTGACTTTCATCCAGAACAACATTGATTTCATCATTTCAAAAAAAATGGATTATATATGCCATTACTTTTATCTGTAGAACTGGTTTGGTTCTGTTGGATTTTTACATCTTCTGATCATACTAAACATAGTTTTTATTATTGTGCCATTGTTTGTTCTTCGTGTGATTGTTTGGTGTAGTGGTTGGGAGCGCAGAACCGGGTTTGATTCCCCACGCCTCCACATGCAGCTGCTGGGTGACCTTGGGCAAGCCACAGTTCTCTCAGAGCTGTTCCCTCAAGAGCAGTTCTCAAAGAGCTCTCTCAACCCCACCAACCTCACAGGGTTTCTGTTGTGGGGAGAGGAGGGGAAGGAGATTGTAAGCTACTCTAAAACTCTGAGTGAAGGATGGGGAGTGAAGGAAGTGAAGGATACAACTGTACCTTTCTAGGACATGCAAAGTATCAAACTGGGCATGGAAGTGATATCCTCACCAGATCCATCTCTGTTTGCAGGAGGAAAATAACCAAGAGAAATGGTAGCCTGGGCATATTTGTGGTTTCCACTACTCCAGGAAAAACAAGTAAATTTTTAAATATTAGAGTATATTTATTAAACAGTACCTTATATTCTAATAGCGAAGTCAGGATATCTTTTACTTAAATCCTGTAACTGGAGCTGTGAACAGGAAGACAGATATTTCCACAAACCTGAAAACGGCCCTAGGTTTGTAGGAAAATATGAAATCTTAAAAAATATATACTTGGTAGCTTAAAAAAGCCAAAAATGATAAAAAGAGTACCTGTAGCTTTAAGCAATGAATTATCTCAGTGGCTGTTGCTGGGCAACCACAGTATTCCAGGCTGGGTTCTGTCAGTAAAAGGCAGGGGGTGGGGGTAGGGCCCCCTATTTTGGCCTCTGGGAGAGGACTCATCCCAGCCAGGCCTGGACCTCGGGTTGCCAGCTTCAGGTTGGGAAATTCCTAGAGATTTTGTTGTGGAATCTGAAGATTGCAGGGTCTGGGGTATAAATAAAGTAAATAAAGAATAAATATCACTGAAAATGTAAGGCAGATAAAAGGTAGGTTGGTGAAAAGGTAGGTTGGCAGATAAAAGGTAGGTTGGTGAGAAAGAGAGAATGGGGCAGGGAGAGGATACGGGGATTGCTCAGAGGAGGGAAAGAGGTTAGGAAATTCCCAGAAATTTGGTGGGGGATCCTGGGGTGGGTGAGGTTTGACAAGGAGAAGGAAGTTAAAATGCCATAGACTACACCATTTAAAGCAGCCCTTTCCTCCAGGAGAACTAAAGTTGATAACCTCCTGGTGGGGGCTGGAGATTACCCAGAATGACAACAGCTGTCAAGATGACAGGGACCAGTGCTCCTGGAGAAAATGGCTGTTTTTTTGGGAGGGGGTGGACTTTATGGCAATATACCCTGCTGAGACTGCTTCCCTTCCCAAACCTCACCTTCCTAAGGCTCCATCTCCAAATCTTCAGGGATTTCCCAACCTCGATCTGGAAACCCTAAGGGGAACTGATCTCTGTAGTTGGGAGATTCTGTAGTAGTTGTGATTCCAGGAGATCTCCAGCCCCCACCCAGAGGTTGGCAACCCTAGAAAGAGAGAAAGAAAAGGGAAAAGGGAAGAGACTATGGTGGTTTTCAGGAAAGGGAAAGAAGAAATGGTGGGAGGGGGAAGTGAGATGTCTCTTGCAAGTCCTTGTGGGTTCCTGTGTTTTATATTGATGTGTAGTTCAATATTGCATTTCTCCAGCATTTACAGCTTTAGTCATTTGAAACTATTCCCTTAAATCTCTCTAGTATTAACTTTAACTGAGGGGGAAGGGGGGCTTGGCCAGACACCTGAAAAAGCTTTCTCAAAGGCTTCAGAACAGTTTTTGAGCATCACCATGAAAGTCATCTCAGCTCATTAATTAAGTGCTCTGAAGCTACACATGTTTAAAAAGGCGATAACTAGAGCATGTGAGAGTGTGCCTTGTGAAGAACAAAGGGACAAAAAGAAGTGGACTGCAGCCTTGAATGCATATGAAGAGTAGCTCGAACTTTGTGGAAGGGTACTACTGAGGATAGCACTGAAAGTTTCATGAAAGGTAACAAATGCACCACATTCCATTTATTAGGCTGGTTCCCGTTGCACAGACTCTCAGATGCCTCCATTTAAAGTGACAATGTAAGGATGCCAAGAGCTACCATAGGACTGAACGTTCCCTCCACACACACCCTCTCATGACCCACACACGGTCCAATCATGCTGTGAAAAATATATGACTTATTTTTTAAAATGGAGTATAACTGGTTCTCCATGTGTGCATCATTTTTTTTGTTCCATTCTATCTCTCACATCTATACCAAGTTGCTCAGGGCACTATATATACTCCCCTCCCATTTTATCCCTACAACAGCTTCATGAGGTAGTTTAAGCTAGAGCTGAGACATAGTGACTGGCCCAAGGTCACAGCTTTCCTTTCCCCTTAAGAAAGGTAGGACTGCTGAATTTATAGGTGCATGTCAGCAGCATCTTGCCCCAGGGGCCCCATAACTTATTCCCCTGATCTACACCCTTTAGCAGCCCTGTCTGTGAACTGGCATCTAGTAGCAATGGCTGTTTCACATATACAGGATGTCACTTCACACTACAGTCTTCAAAAGATGAATCTCCCATATCCTATTCTCACTTTCACTTTCTACAGACAGCTATTCAGATGGAAGGTTTTCTGCCAACCATGTCCACAGACAGGATTGTTGAGGGGGCCCTTCATTTGGGAGATTATCATTCTCCTAGTTACTTTAGCAGTGAACTAGAGACGGAGGAAATGGCATCTCAGAATAGGAACAGCTAGATTCGAATTCAGTAGCACCCTAGAGCTCAAATAAGATTTTTAGATATTCGATTATGAGAGTCAAAGCTCCTTTAATCAGATGTTCATACACCCCAAAAATCTTGCTGGTCTTGAAGGTGCTACTGGACTCATATCCAGCTCTTCTGTCCAACACAGCCACCCTCTGAAACTATCGGAATAGGAAGATAGCCTATTCAGTTCCTATCCCAACATGTGAATTGTGCTATCATTGCTCAGCCTAACACACTCCTCAGCAGTGCAGAAGAGAGGTTGCCAGCATGTGTTCAGCATGGACTGTGTGTGTGGCGAATCCACTGAATGAGCGCATCTTACCCCGGCATAAAATGTGCCCTAATCCACCATTGGTACAAACCGTTACTGAAATACAAACAACAGGCACAGGGGGATTTTTTAAAAAGCCTCAGGATATTTAATAAAATAGAAGGAGGGGAGATTTAATTATATTAATTACGGCTAAACCATGCAATTACATTAATTAGGCATGAGGGTTAGCCACTTTGCTGAATAACAGCCAATTAGATATACACTGAGCCCCGACAACTCCTTGCCTCCGACAGCTCAAACATCTGAGAGCAGAATTACTGGAAAGTGAAAGGGGGGGGGGGGGGGACAGCATGGGTATGTAGGCACTTATTAGAATTGCTCATGCCCTGAAAGAGTTTCATCTTGATACAAAGTGCAATCTCCCTTTTTAAAATAAAAATAAAATCTGATCATCTACCACAAAATAAAGAATACAATCATGGGTGTTTTTCATCCTTTCGTTCCCTCTCATCCGCTTTTGAAAAGGACATGTTCTGCTGTACTTCATCCTGAGACAACAGGGTTAGGGTCCCTCTTAAAATATATACGCTGTCAAAACTCCCTGTCCCAACCCTGGGTATGGACTTTTGGTTACAAAGGGATTGCAGAAAACAAAGTTACAAAATACCAGAGAGAGACTAAATCTCACCCCCAGGTGGTGACACCAGTCCTTTCTATCTATTCCAACACCCCAGGAGGGAAAGGACAAGTCTCCTGAATTAACAAAAGAAGTCAGCCCTGCAGAATGGGACTGCAGACTGAGTTTCCAAACACAAAACAGTTAGCTGGTAGATGGTCAAAGGCCAAGTCTCTGGAAGAAGGCTTTAAGGTCAATGAAGGCAAAATCCATGACAAGATAAAAAATATAGTTATTTATTCCAAAATGCTAAAATACTTAAACAACACTAGACAGTGAAGGAAATAACAATTAAACCTAAGCTTCTCCAGCATAGCTAGAATCAAAGTTCCAGTTACCATTATGGTTCATCACAGGCAGTTAGTTCCAGCAAGTCAAGATGGTCAGGCTTAGCCCTTCCAAGCAGCAATCAAGTGGGATGCTAAGTCGGGAGCTGTGTAGCCACTGACATACTTCTGTGCCAAGTGGTCACCCAGCTCTGCAAGGGAGGAAGGCGGCATAGTGCAAAGACTAACTAGATTTATGGAGAGGGTCTCTGATTGATCTCAGGTCTGTTAGACCAATCAGACACCAGAGAGATGATGTAACTCTCTTTTGGTTGCTAAGCATGTGACATCCAAGGCTGGACTAGAAACGAAGCCATACTGCAGATAGGTCATGCCCATTCCCACACAGGTGTCCATGGCTTCAGTTGTTTGGAATGTGCTAATTGGAAGGACCAGAGGCAGTTGGTACTCCCTAGCACTTCAGCTGCAAACAATTAGGCTAGCAAGGTCACTGTGTTCTAAGTGTCTCTTACTATCTCTGGGAGGATTCTTGTAGGCCTCTCTGCAGCCTGAACCAAAGATTTTATTTCTCAGAGCAAAGCAAGGAACCATTTTCTTTACATATGCACACAATGGGAGACCTGCAAAAACTGACCCACATGTCATGTTTGTTCAAATATGTGATCAGTAAGGAGGTCACCATACAGGGTCAGTGGTAACACAAATCACTTAGCCTGTGGGAACAATGCTCATGGGTGGATGTGAAGACATTGCTGTCACAAGTTCAGAGATCAGGTGAGCCTGCTCTAAGATTTCATTCATGCAGGCAGTCTACAAAAAGCCTGTTCTGCCTGCACGTTGAGGATTGCATGGTTGAACAGTTCTCCTCAATAAAAATTTCACTCTCATAAACTACCAAGAGATATTTTTCTGTGTGCAGTGTGATTTAAAAAAAAGAAGAACTAGTATTCAAATGTACAATCTTCTCCACTTGTAAATGGAAGAATCCAAGGTCAGTTTTATCACCACCTCTGCAATTAGCATGAATTAGGCATCCATAGAAAGATGTGCAACAACAGTTTATAAGTTTTATCTTGTTTTATCTTGTTTACTGCCATCTTGCTTTATTGTTGAATGTTTTAACTTGGTTTTTATCATATGCTATTTATTTATTCTTTAATTGTTGTAAACCGCCCTGAGCCCATTTCTGGGATAGGGTGGGATATAAACCTAATAAAATAAATAAATAAATGTTAAATTCACGGATTCCAAAATATAATGGCCACAGCAGTTTATACAGCAGATGGAACAGAACCAGACATTAAGCGATCTACAAATTAATATACTGTAGCATTTTATTCCCTTTGCTATATTTGATTAAAGCCATTCTCTATCACCTGGGGTATTTACTGTACAAGACTGAAATTATCAAAAATGGGGCTGTCAATCTCAAACAGTATTTTCTGATACAATGAAAACAGGAGCTTTCTTTTTTCTTTCCCTTTTTTTATTTTAAAAGGAAAATATGCACTTACAGTGATGGCAATAAGACTCTGATGACATCTTGAACCTTAGTGGCACTATATGAAATGTTAACAACACACAATTCAGCACACTTTATAAAGCTAATCAAGACCAGTATCCCATGCAGAGTTACCAGCTCAGAGCTGGGAAACACCTGGAGATCTGGGGGCAGAGCTTGAAGAGGCAGGGTTTGGGGTGGGGAGGGGAGGGGAGGGGAGGGGAGGGACCTCATGAAAATATGATGCCATAGAGTCCACCCTCCAAAACAGTCATTTTCTCCAGGAAAACTGGTCTTGGTTATCTGGACATCAACTGTAATAGCAAGAGATCTCCACCTGCCGCCAGGAGGCTGGCAATTCTAATCCCATGTAGAAAATAAATCTTCTAAGTAGGACCTGAGGAAATGTATTTTATAAGAACTGTAGAACTTTCCCTTTCCTTGAGTTCAAGTTCAAAGCGAGTGCCCAAACTTTTTTGAGAGATGGTGTTACCATTTCCAATCAGATTATTCAACTAGATCAGAGGAAACAGAATGGTCTGTAACCCTGGCTGCTTTGATTTACTGGCTTGTGCAGGCATGGCATGCATCACACTGAGCTGTCAACTTTGATTTCTGAAATGGTTAAGGCTCAGATCTGGCAGGAGATCAAATACTTACAGGAACCTCATTTTGCTAAGCAGAGATCACTTTCTTTGTACTCATAGCTATTTCACAGTGCTTCCCATAAAATATTCTTGACATGAGTGTATGCATGTGCATGCACTCACACACATACACAATTAACCTTAACATGACTGTTTCATCAAAATTTCAACCTGAGTCTGATTAGAAAAGAAATAATAACACACATGACCTGTACTTCTAGGCTTTACATTGCCTAGTGTACTGATCCATACTGGTTTGTATTCTAATGAAATCTCTACAAACGTTGGAGAAGAATCTTTGCTGAGGCCATTAAGTCCAAATTATCACCCAACTAATTAGGGAAAATGGTGCAGAGTATTTGATGTTTTCAAATCATGACAACAGTAGATAAAATGGAAATAATTTTAGATTAAACAATCACAAACTAAGGTTAATTAATAAGGACTAAGGAGCTTGCAATCAGAAAATACTAGAGTAAAATTAACAGAGCAGATACACCCTTGGCTGACCTCCGGAATGTGAGCTGGAAAATACAAGTGTAAATGGCTCACCAGATACCTTGAACCCAAGTTGTTTCAGGCCTTAAAAGTTAACACCAGAACTTGAGCCTAGAAGCACACTGGCAGCCAGCTATCAACATTCACATCTACCAGGGCAAGTGATGGAATAAAAAAAAATGAAAAAATTAAAATAAATAAAATTAAAGACTGGAAAATGGAGGTAGCAGCATGTTTTAATAGCTACTTTGCAAGTTATTTCACTGTTGAAGTTTAGAAGTGTGTCCCATTAGTCTGTAGTCTGTTCCTGGGCTGACTAGGCCACTCTGCATTGAAAGATAAGCACAGTGGGGAAAAAGAAGAAAGATGGAGGAAGAAGGAGAAAGGGATAGTTGTGAATCGTGATTTTCAATTGTGCTTTTTATGTTTTTAATGTATTTTATGTCCTTTATCTATGTTGTAAGCTGCCTTGAGCTCCATAAGGAAGAAAGACAGATAATAAATGTTTTAAATAAATAAAAATTACAGGTGATCACAGACCTGATTAGTATTAGAGCTGAGCAGGGAAGGAAAGGGAAGTCAAGTTTCTACCCCAATGCAGATTTGCTTATTAAACCCCCACACACACACACCATGCTGGTATTAGTACTTTGAAAAGCAGGATTCCTTCCTCTTAAGGGATATTAACTGGGGATCCCAGTTTCAATCTGTAAAACAAGATCAGTGAGGTGAAAGGTTTAAGACCCTCATCCTTCCTCAGGTGGCTCCATCTGAACCGGAGTCACACTCCACTGTAATTAGGCTTTAAATGATTATAGGAAAATGCAGTTTGAGATCTCTCAGGGTCTCATCTGTTTGACCCTCAAATGATAGCTGGTTTAAATTGGCTTGCCTGAATCACATTATCTATCTATCTATCTATCTATCTATCTATCTATCTATCTATCTATCTATCTATCTATCTATCTATCTATCACCACAACCTCATGACTATGAATTCCCCCCCAAAGCGAAAAGTAACCCCCCCACATACACATTATGACAAAAATTTAAAACAACTATAGACAATGCAGCACTGTACCTCAGTCACAGCTCAAAAATCAGACAATAGGAAAGTATTTTGGAAAAGCCATTAAGGCAGGAAGAGGCAATGCCCCCTTAACCTTACACTGGCTCCTACCTATCACTCAAATGTCTCATTTGAAACTGTCCATCTACTGCAAGCCCAGAAGTTTGGCTACCTTTCCCAGCATATATTCTATATTAAAGTGTTGCTACCATTAAAGTGAAGGCATCAGCTCTGGCACACTAATTCCATTTTCTATCCTGCTTATTAAACTCACCTTCTGTTCTCCCACATCTAATGATGCACCAACCCTACCTAGGGAGAGCCCACAGATCATACCATTACTACAAATACGAACCTAATTCCTGCAGAAATAAACTACTCTACCTTAATCACCCTTTGTCTGTTTTACATGTTGTAGTTGTAAAGTAGTTAAGTTGCAAGACACAGACATTTGCATTATGCCTCTAAAATCTATATAGCAACAGGAGTCCTCTCCTGCATGCGCCACACTCAGTCTTTGGTGAGTCTGTGTGTGGGAGACTTCTCCCATGTGACAAAAACAAATCTATAGCAGAGGTGAGGACAAAGAGCGAGCAGGTAGGAAAAACCAGCAGCTTTATCTTCCTCTGAAATAGCCACTTTAAAACATAAGAAGAGCTCACCTGGATTAGACCACTGGTCCAACTAATCCAGCATCCTGAATCACACAGTAGCCAACCAGTTACTCTGTGACCAACAAAACAGCACAGTGAGTCTCTGGGGTCCTTATGGCATACACCCAAGGGTTCCCAGGGAAGTCAAGTGTGAAATTGTTGCTCTACTAACCAGTTTCTTGAGCACACAGGCTAAGGCCGTCCCCTGATACTGGCTGCAGTCAGATGGGCGAAAAGATCCAGTGTGGCCCCAGTTCTAAATGATCCAGGGTTGTTGTTTTTTTTGTGATAGAGAGTTTCAACCAGACTAAATTTCCTTAACCCTCCTCACGACACGTTCACCCAGTTCTTTTTTTTAATTTTAAAGAGTTTATTAGAGTCAAAAATAATGTACAATAACAGTGTAATAGTATATTGAATTTTCAGAGATACAAAATATCAAACCAGCTGATACTTCACCAAACACAATTCCAATGGTAATGATCTAACTATCAGAAAATATTAAACAGGTATAAAGCCATCCAGTCAGTTCACAAAACTAGAAGCGTAAATTGACCTTTAGATCCTTTCAGAGTGATCTAAACGTGAAGTACAATACTTTCAGGAGTCTACAGCTCTGAACAACATAAGAAATCCCACCAGTAAGTCAGAACATAAGGTGCGATCAGAAATGGAGCCAAGAGTGGTAACTCGTCCTAGAGGGAAGCAGGCCTTATTCCGCCATAAAAGAGAGCACTGGATTGCAAGAAAGTACAAAATTGTTGAAAGTCTTATTTGAGTTATTTTGTGACCTATCCAAAGTGTTAGCAATTTTATTCAACATGAATTGGTCCCATATCTTGTAGTACCAGGATGACAGACTCGGAGGTGAAGATGATTTCCAATTTGCTGCGATTGTAAGTCTGGCTGCCACAAGAAGAGGTAAGGTTTTTGTGTGATTCGTCCCAAGATGAGGAGTCCCAAAGATTAAGTAGTAACAGTTCTGGTGAAGCGGGAAGTGATTGCTGAGTAATTTTATTTATTTGGGATGTGATTTTCTGCCAGAAGCGTTGAATGATTGGACATTCCCACCAGCAGTGGTTCACCCCGTTCTTGATCAATCAGACACAGCAGCCAGGGAGTGGGGAAGTTGGGCAGCTTTTAAAAAATCATTAGTCTTCCAAGCATGTGCAAAAGCACTGATGGGAATTAGCACTTGAAACTCCTGGCAGAATGGCAGCAGCTGGTGGCCAATAGGATAGCTGGAGAAGGCTGCTGGGAAATGGAGTCCAGTGTGAGGGTAGTGTTTTTGAAACTGCTTTTGAGAAATTCCACATTTCAAACATTTGGGGGGGGGGGGAGAATAAAGAAACTTCATCCTGTGTGCTGCTAGTGTTTTTATTTAAAAGCTTGGAGCAAAGCTGGAGTCACTGGCTTTGTTCTCAGACTCCCTCCCCCGCCCCTCCATCTCTGAAACACATTCATCTTGTCAATTAACCCCTTCCCTACTCTGTGTGTTGTAAAGCTGTAGGCAGATGACAGCTGAAACACACAAGCGGTGATCCAGTCATGCAGACATTGCCAGCTATTTTTTTTAATGCCAATAGTTCAAGAAAAATGTTTAGATGTCCTAAATGGCTTCATATCACTAGGAGGCAGACCAGACAGGTGGAAATGTGGTGTGAAGCCAAAAACAATCGTGAAGTCCCTGATTTCCCTGGTGTTGAGAAAACTGTGATAGAAGAGGGTTAATTGTGGGAGGGTGACTAGTGCCAGACAGTATGCAGATGTGGCCATCAGATCATGCCTTTTAAATCCATTAGGGAGTTGTGGCAACACTGGCACAAAAGGACTGTGTGATCACAGCCACTGTCTCCTGGCTCTGGTATTCAGAATTTTACTGCCTCCAAATTTGAAAGTTCTCTTTAGTCACCATAGCTGGTAGCCACAGATAATGTTTGCTATTCTCCAATCCATTGGTACAGTAGATTATTTTAGTAGCAAGCTACTTATACTGGTTAGTAGATCAACAATTTCACATTTGACTTCTCTAAGAATCCTTGGATATATGCCTTCAGGACCTGGAGACTTAATGGTTTTTCGTTTCTCCAATAGATATAGAACACCATCTATCACCACTTCAGTTTCACTTAGTTGTTCAGGCTCCTTCCCTTAAAGTAGTTGCTCTGGCCTGGGTACATACCCCAAACTTTTCACAGATGCAAAGAATTCATTTAGCTTCTCTGTACCTCCCCTTTGTTAGCCAAATTGCCTTACTTCATTAATAAGCTTGGGGAATTATGAATATTAAATGGCAATATGCATAAAATATGGGATCATAACCTGTGTATACGGGAATCAGAATTTCCAGAACCTGTGAACAGACACAGAGACTGCGTTGTTAAAATAATTGATTCCTTTACTAAATGTTCTACAAGCATACAAATAATAATCAAACATTCACTCATACAATACTGAGCTAGGAATACAGAGTTGAAAGGATCATGACATTTGCATGAGCATGTATAACGTTGGTGGGTAATACTTCACTTGTCTGACGAGATGAGTGGATCATGCAGCAAAAATAAAACATAATAAGGGGGAAGGGATTGTGAGTTGACCAGCAACACATGTGGACTGATTCCAAACTGGCTGAGAATAGAACCAACAAGGTAGGGTGGAGTTAGGAGAGGAAGAAGCAAAAGAGTGAACTCAGAGAGAGCTCAGTTTAAATAGCCAAAATGTGACCTGAGCCAATAGCCCATGTGGTCATCTGGTTCCCAGGAAGTATTGAAAAAACCTCTGGATGGGGCATAAAGGGATTAATGGTTGGGCAACTGGAAATTGGTGTTCGGCTGGGAGTGACACTTCTGGGGGAAGGATGTGAGACAAAGGAAAGAGAGAGAAGATCCAATCATGCTGCAGGTCTGGTGCATTGTGTTAACGATTAGATACTTGACAGAGGCGTTATCTGGATGGGTGCTAAGAAGGCTTGATCGCTTGCTATTGTCTGTAGCTGGGCACAATCCTTTGTTTAGGCTGACTTTGGAGGAGGAGGAACATGTTACTTTACAGATGAAGCTAACACACAAAGGGGGGGAATGCTTGCGTGATGGAGAAGAGATTCCCTCACAGCTTCTGTTTAGGAACATCTGTCCTTTGTTAGAGCATGGCTTCTTTTCTGGTCTGCTGCTGGCTCTGCGTATATGGAGGTCAAGGCTGTTGGTCTGCATCCTGGTGCTTGTGTGGATGCAGAGGTGCAGGGGCAGAAGGTTTCTGTAGTCTTGGGTCCACATCTGGCTTGGCATACTTCTTAGACACAAGGCTCCCCTTGGCCACAGTGTACATTCCATAGTCCAGCATTGGGCGCTTCACTTAGGACCACAGCTCTGTCCATTGCCCTGGCACACACTTTTTACAGTCCAGCAAGACAGTCATATTAAAGAGTCTTTAACAATGCCATCTGAAGTGGTTGCATGGCAACACCATCTTCCTTCACCAATCATTCTATTCCTTGGTCGCCCAAAGGCCCAGCTGCCTCTCTGATCATTTTCCTGTTTCCAATATATTGAGAGAAATGCTTATTGTTTGTCTTGATGCTTTTAGCAATCTGCTCCTCAAATTATCTTTATGCTTGCATAATTATTAACTTACACTTGTTTTACCAGACCCTGTGCTCCCCTCTGTTCATTTCATTGGGGCAGACCTTCCACTTTTTATAAAATAAGCCTTTTTCCCTCTTATGGTTTCCTTTACTAGGATCATTAACCACACAGGCATTATTTTAGTTTTGGCAGTGCCTTTCTTAACCTGGAGAATGCATTCTATCTGGGGTTCTACTGGTATAATTATCAATGCCTTCCATGCATTCTCTAAGGATTTGACTCTTGCGTCGAATTTTCAGTTTCCTTCTAACTTTGTAAAGTTCCCTCTTTTGAAATCAAATGTTCCTGTTTAGGACTTTAGGAGTAACTTTCCACTGACATGAATGCTGAACTTAATAGCATTGTGGTCACTTTTCCCCGCTGATAACAATAACATCTACATCTTGCACCAGGTCTCAAATCCACTCAGAGCCAAGTCCAAGATCACTATCCCTCTGGATGGCTCTGTGACTAACTGTTCCAGTGTGCAGTAATTTATGATGTCTAGAAATCTCATTTCTACAGTATGGTTTGAACACGTTTACTTAGTTAATGTGAGACCAGCATCACAACATTAACGGCTTTAGTCTCCTCCTTTATTTCCTTCTTCATCTTGAGATCAGCCTTAAGGGTTGATGAGGCAGGTACACCCCCACTTTTAAGTAACACTTAGGTTCCAGTATTTCCACCCATAATGCTTCTGTTGCTGAGTTCATTCCCTAATGTTTTCTAGTTTATTCGACTCAATACACTCTTTGATATACAGAGCAACACCTCCTCTCAACAAATCCCTCCCTGTCTTGTTTATAGAGCTCATACCCAGCAAAGATCCACTGATTTTCTCCATTTCACCATGTTTCTGAAACACCCATTGTATCTAAACTGTCATTTATAGGGCTGCCAAGTCCCCTGGGCGGGCGGGGTTTTCCCCACCCAATAGGCTGTTTACCTGCTGGCCCGGAACCGGCTGCAGAGGGAAACTCCACCCCCAAAGTGCCAGTATTGTGGCAATGTGCCCCAGCATGATGACATCACCTGGAGGTGACATCATCACACTGGGGCTCATTGTGCGGGACACTAGCATGAGGGAAAACTCTATGGTTTTCCCTCAAATGTCAGTGTCCCCCCCCCCCAACATGCCTGACACAATGACATCACTTTCAGGTGATGTCATCGTGGTGCACACACCAAAGAAACCCCAGGAACAACCCAGGACCCCCCTGCTGTAAGCCAGGTAAGACCTGGCAACCGTAGTCATTTAGCACTAAGTACTCGAGCTCCCTCATCTGGCAGATACACCCCTATAGTGCCCTGGCCTCACTCAGCCCTCTTCACACATGACCCTCCTTCATTATCCTACTCTCACTCCCAATTTCTAATATGCTACTCACAATAATATTCTGAGCATTTATACTGAGTTGTCCTGAAGTGGAAGCTCCCCGGATGGGCTTTCTCCCTTAGGTTAGTTTAAAAACTGCTCTGCAACTTTTTTATTATTAAGTGGTACAAGATGAATGCACAGTCTAAATGTCAATATTGCAGTCTGGAAAGACTAGGAATAGTTTTCTGGAGGAGTTCCTACACAACACAGGCTGAATTAAATTGTACCAGCAAAAGCCAATAGCCCTTTGCGAAGGAAACAAGAGGTTAGACCCTGTGGATTCCCAGGGTGAGTGCGCACAAAAACCAGACTGCTGTTTATAAAATAATATTACGTTTATTCAAAGGTGTTAAGAAGGAAAAAATAGTTATTTTCAACACATCACTCAGGAATCAGACATAACAAAAGCAACAAAGCTAGCTCTGCTACTTAACACTGTTCAGAACTGCATTAGGTGGCACAAATCTCAATGTCAATAGGAGGTCTGCGAACCAGCGTTGTCTATGTCTTTAGCAATTGCGAAGCATAGTGCAGGCCTATAGTCCATGAAAATCTCAGTGAGCTACCCCCTCAGGTCACAACTGCATTAGAGTTTTTGGCTCAGCATGTCAGGTGATGCTTGGTGGAGATGCAAGAAATACAGTCCTGTATATATGAATATTTCTCTTAATCAGATTGTGACTTTTGTTCCCATAATATCAGGCCAACTGGAAGATTAAGCTCAGTTTCTTGATTCTGTATAAATTCCAAATCTGTTCAGTGCTGTGATTTGTAAAATAAGTAAAGGAGGAGAAGCAGAAGGGGAGATGAGCAATCCAGACTGGCCATCACCAGTGACAGGGCCCTCTCCGTGGCAGCTCCACAGTGGTGGAATGAGCTCCCTGAGGACAGCAGGGCCCAGCGGAACTTACTTCAGTTCCGCAGGGCCTGTAAGATGGAGCTCTTCCACCAGGCATTTGACCACATTTAACATCTTGATATAACATTGGAGCCTCCCTCGGATATTCTCCATCAACTATGTCTGTACTAACTGAGTCCTGTTATGAGAATATTGGATTAAGATTCCCGTTGCATAGGAATGTATGTGTGTATTGCACTTTAGATTTTATGTGTTTTTAAATTGTTTTTTAAAAATTTATGTAAGCCGCCCTGAGCCTGCTTCAGTGAGGAGCGTGGGTATACATCCAATAAATAAATAAATAATATGTAGAGAGATATATATAACAGGGCTATTTTTCTTTAAGATTCCAGACATGAAAAGTATTTTTACTCAACTTGGATATGGGGGGGGGGGGGAACCCCACAGGAATCAAGGGGTCTTACTGCCTTTTAAAAATCTCAAGGCAGATAAAAAAGAAATAAATTTTTAAAAGGATCCAAGATACATCACATTCACAACAAGAGTGAAAAATAATCCAATGTCTCTTTCTGCTGGCTGATAAATGGCCATCTAAATGGTATGCCAGAAAGAAAAATTAAAAACTATAAAAGGGAAGGCATGCCAGAAAAGCGCTGTTTCGACAGCCTCTTTAAGAAGGTGTGCAGGCTTGCGAAGAAAAGTTCCCTAGAGGATCAGAATCACCAGTGGAGAGGACTGAAAGTAGCCAAGGAGCAGGAGGGGATGCACAGCTCTGGACGAAAGTACAGCTAGCAGACTGTGGCACAGAGGGATCATTCTTAAAATCGACTTAAGACAAGGCAAAAAGACAGCTTTCTGTGGAAATATGCAGCTCCTTGACAAACTGGACCACAGTGTTATTCAAACAAAATGTGGATTAGAAAGTAACCAAGCGTACTTGATGGTCTTAATCATCGACAAAGATGGCACAGATTTGTGCAATGAGTTATTAAACAGCTACGTTTTTGGAACATTTTGTCTTTAGCATCAGATGCGAGTCATTAATTCATTCTGACAGGATTTCATTAATGGAATCGTGTGGCTTCATGTTACTAATCCAGTCCGCTTCCCTAAAATAACCTATTTGATGAGATTAGGGATTTATATGCACACTCAGTCAGAAGACTTTATATTAGAGTTACTACAACATCCAGAGTGGTCTCAATGGGAGTTATTTATTTTCATAGCAATTATAATCAATAATTTTACTATCCCAATTGGGCAGCTTCAGGCCAACTTAATCTAACAGATGGATCAGGTGCTGAGAGAGATTTTTAAAGCAGAGAAGTGATGTGTTGTAGGATTTAGATAAAATGTGTACTAAGGAGATTTAATTTCTCAAGGCCTTTACAAGAAAACTTTATAAAACTAGCTGTGCAGTCCTCAGCAGAGTTCCACTCTTCTAAGCCCCTGACCAATCAGTTTAGAAGGGCATAACTCTATTTAGATTGCACTGTAAATCACTGCTAAAGATCTACATTCTTAACATCTGGTAATAGATGTCCATTGTATCCTTCACATGAGATTACTTAGAGCCTCTTACAGAATACCAGGGATTCCTGAGTGACTTCTCCATCCTGGATCTATTCCAGTCTAGCTTCCGCCCTGGCCGTAGGACGCAGACTGCACTAGCTGCCCTCTGGAGGCATCTGGATCGAGGCAGGTCACCACTGCTGTTACTACTTGATCAAATGGCAGTGTTCAACATGGTTGATTATGATCTATTGACCCACTGCCTCACTGACGCAGAAATACGGGTGACTGCTTTACAGTTGCTGTCCTTTCTCTTTGGTTGGGGACAGAGGGTGTCTCCGCTTTACCCCTTGGTGGTGGTGGAGGAAGAGGAGGCGGAAGAAGAGGAAGAAGAAGAAGAAGAAGAAGAGATTTGATTTATACCCCATCCTTCACTTGAAGTCTCAGAGCGGTTTACAATCTCCTTTCTCTTCTCCTCCCCACAACAGAGGTAGGTGGGGCTGAGAGAGATCTTTCGAGGACTGCTCTTGAGAAAACAGCTGAGAGAACTTGTGACTGACTCAAGGTCACACCAGCAGCTGCATGTGGAGACATAGGGAATCAAGCCTAGTTCTTCCAGATTAGAGTCCGCATTCTTAACCACTACGCCAAACTGGCTTTCACTGGTATGTGGTGTCCTGCAAGGGGCGATGCTCCAGGTTGGGAAATTCATGGAGATTTGGGAGATGGAGCCTGGGGAAGGTGGGGGAGGGACATTAATCAAGTATAATACCATAGAGTCTGTCCTCTGAAGTCATCATTTTCTCAAGGGAAAGTGATCTCCCTAGGTTTGTGATCACTTGTAATTCTGGAAGATCTCCAGGCACCACCTGGAGGCTGGCAACCCTATTGCATTTCAGCCTGCATGTCTATAGCTATCCTTAAGACCTTATAACAAGTTATGTGGATCCAATCAGAGCAGGGGTTGAGGCTTGGTGGGGGGGGAGTTCAATGGAAGATGATGGTGTTGTGAATCAAAGGGGCTATCCATCAAAAAAAAGCACCTTGTTCTGTGATCTCTGTCAGCAAACCCTCATGTCATGCTTAGAGAAAGAAACAGACAGTTTTATGGTGACATGTTGGTGGGGGGGATTCCCATCTGGCTTACTACAAACCAGGAAAGCAGAAGTGAGACAATATGAGGGCAGGGATCTTCATGCATTTCCAAGACTCTGTTCATCATGTGTAAATAAAGGAAGGGGATATTTGGTTTTAAACAAAATGGATTATCATTTATTCTATTTCTCAATGATTTGGCTCCCGTTTTAGCAGAAGATTATCATTCTTCTAAATTGGGCACCCTTCATGTACCTATCCTGTTGTATGCAGATGATACAGTACTACTCCCTTGCACGAGGGTAAGGCTCATACGTCTATTGAACAGATGTCTTAGTTATTTTCTTGAGAATAAATTACTCCTGAATTATGAGAAATCCAAAATGTTAGTATTTGCTAAGTCCTGTAAAATCCAAAAATGGACATTCGACGGAAAAGAAATAGAGCAAGTTAAGCATTTTAAACATCTAGGTCTGTATTTCAGTTATAATATGTCCTGGTCTTGCCATCGCAAATCTATGATTAACTTAGCTACCATCAATGCATCAGCCATCTCACGCTTCTTCTTTAACAGAGGCAACCAGTTTGCTCCAGCTGCTCTAAAAGTTTTCAAGGCCAAAGTGATCCCACAGTTATTGTTAGTATTCCAACATGGATAAGTGCTCTTGAGACTAGAATTGAAAGAGTTCAATCTAAATTCGTAAGGAAAATTATGGGTCTGCCACGCTGCGTTTCATACATAGCTCTCTGTTTAGAAATAGGCCTTAACATGATAGAAACAAGAGCCTAGCTTATATCAATCAAATACTGGCTACGAGTGCACTACTCTGCTGACTGTGGGAGCTACTTACACCAAATGCTGTCTGAATCCACATCATCCAAATGGATTGCCTACATAGAGAAGAAAATAATTACAATGGGCATACCCATGGATTCCCTATATATGCTCCATTTTGCAGATGCAAAAACAGTCAGTGATGCAGATAAACCCTGCTCCGCTTTAAATTTTGCCTTCTTATTTATCAGCTCTCCTTTCCCCACAATTGCGCAGAGCATTTGCACTTGCTAGATGCAACACCATTCCATCTGCAGTTACTTATGGTAGATATAATAGGATTCCATATTCAACAAGACTTTGTGCATGTAATCTTAATTAAGTTGACTCGGTCCTCCATATTCTACTGTACTTTTCCCAATATGATGATAAACATTCTACTCTTTTAGACCCAATTTTATTTAATAGGATATGCTGCCCAGGTACTTTGAAGGTGTGTCATCTTCTGAATGACTCGTCACTCGAAATAACGGAAAAGGTAGCCTTATTTTTAAGTTTGGTAATTAAGGATCGATTGCGTAATGTCTAGATGCATATGATTGACTCACTTGCCCTTGCTACCTCCTTATCTGTTTGTTTCTGCCTGTAATCCGATATATACCAATAAAGTGTGTGTGTGTGTGTGTGTGTGAGAGAGAGAGAGAGAGAGAGAGAGAGAGAGAGATTCTAACTAGCCTTTCTTGGCAATTAACCCTCCCTTCCTATATGTAATGGTTGAGGAAATTCTGTTTTGCTGTATCTGAAGAAGTGTGCTGGCACATGAAAGCTTATAGCTTTGTCTTAAAGGTGTCACTGGACTCAAACTTTGTTCTGCTGCTTCAGACCAACACAGCTACCCACCTGAATCTATCTTCATACATATTAAGCCCACAACCTTCCTCTTGCTGCCTTGAGACCTTGCCAGGCAGTCCCTATCATTAGCCACAGTCTCAGTGGACAGTTCTAATCCATTTCCTTGTAGAAAACTAACAGCTACCCCTTCATCTCTTTGAGATGAGCCATCCCAAACCAGAGAGTTTTCATCTCCTATCAACTTCCCCCCAATATTCAGTTTAAAAACTACTCTGCCACCTTTTTTATTTTAAGCGCCAGCAGGCTGGTTCCTTCTCGGGACAAGTGGAGACCGTCTCTATTGTACAGCTCCCTCTCGTTCCAAAAACCATCCCAGTGCCTAAAAAACTTGAACCCTTCCCCCCTACACCATCGTCTCATCCATGCCTGTCTCTCTGGCTCTGCACGTGAAACAGGTAGCACTTCCGAGAAGGCTACCTTGAAGGTCCTGGCCTTGAGTCTCCTGCCTAGCAGCCTAAATTTTCCTCAAGGACCTCACGACTGCATTTCCCCACATCGTTGGTGCCAACATGTACCATGACCACTGGCTCCCCCCAGCACTATCTACCAGCCTATCCAGAACATGCGTAATGTGTGCTACCTTTGCACCAGGCAGGCAGGTCACCATATGGTCAGTAAGCAGTTTTGCCACCCAGCTGCCTACCTGCCTATGGATCGAATCCCCAACTACCAAGAGCCCCCCTCCCTCCCTGCCCAGGGATGGTTCCTTAGTGCAAAAGGATACCCATTCACCAGCTGAAAAAGAGGTCCCTTCTGAGAGCACATTCCCCTTATCCACAGCACGGTGTCCTGTTCCCTCTCGACCCTCATGCTCCCTGACAGTGGTGGGGCTGCCAGATTCAGAGTGGGACTTATCTAACAAGTCCCCAAGAGTCTTCTTCATGCGCCTGACTATCTCTGCTTCTCCAGGTCAGCCACCTTGGCCTCAAGGGAGCAAACTCATTCCCTGAGAACCAGGAGCTTATTACACCGGGCACACACCCAAAGACTTCTGCCCAGTGGGCAGATAATCATACATGTAACAGACCATGCAAAACACTGGATAGCCCCCAACCTCCTGCTGGCATTCTGGCTTCATAATTGCTTTAAAAAATAATTTTATGTAATCCCCCCTTTAAACCCTTTATATCCCCTTTGTAGAAGTCTTCTATACCTTACTGGGAACCCAAGGAGACTAGGGCCCTGGTGTTCTGGCTTGTCCTTGGCTTCTCACAGAGCCCCTAGTCTAAGAGTCCCTAGGTTAAGAGCCACAGGCTAAGAGCCCTTTGGTTCTTGCCCTTCGGCTCATGCTTCTGGCCAGGCACTGCCTTAAACAGAGCCTCCCCCAGCAAAGGGTGTGGCTAGCTGCTATTCAAATTCACCCAGGCACTCAATTACAGTCAAACAATGACACTTTCTCACCCTACCTCAAGCAGCCAGCCCTCTGCAACAACTCAAAACTCACTTACACACTCCCAAACACAGTCCCCTCAGCTAAATCACCTCAGCTGAAAGCAAATAAAAACACTCACTCCTCTTGCCTCTCAGAGCTTTTAATCCTTCCTGCCCTAGTTAGCTAGAAGTCTACCCAATCCTGAGTTTGAGAGCCCATCCCCTTGTAGGACCCTAGCACTCCTACCCAAATCTCCATGCACATCTCACATGTTTGATTGCCCAGCTCATGTTTTGGCCATAGCTATCCATCTTGCCTCTTCCCGGCAGATTGGGAAAATGGTTCTCTCACAGCAGAAACATCCCCATGTTGCTGGCAATTTGAGCATTTTATGGCCCTTTTCCCTGAGAAGCAGTGTTGTTCCCCAGAGGGCTGGGACCCCATGGTGAACTTCAAAGCACTTTACATCTCTCAGCCATGTCAGACATAAGTGGCACAGCAGGAACAGAACAGTGTCAGGACACACATCAAAGGAGAATTTCAGATGCAGTGCTTCACCCACTTCTTTTGTTAAAGCAATGCATGAAGTATGCGCGTATGCATGTACGTATGCACTGTTTGGGGTATATTTTATCCTCCCAGGATCTCAGGGCAGCGTACTTTGTCTCCACTGTACTGTCTACCCTCACAGCAACTCTGTGACGCAGGTTAGGCTGACACAAAAAAGTGACTGGCCTAAGGTCTCTCAACAACCTCCCTGACATGTTTGAACATGAATCTCCTCTTTAAGCACACCACAGTTGCTCTTTTGTTCAGACACAGGTAATTTCCACAATGATATCAGAGTGTATTATGATTTTCTGGTTCTATAAAGCACATGTAAAACCTGTTAGCTAAAATATATTTGAGAATTTCTCTCTTCCACTTTTTGTTGCATTCATACTGATACAAAAATAGTACAAAGCCAGCAGTTCAAAAGGAAGCTTTAGCGACATGCGCAAAGACGTTTTCCATTTCTACTCTATGGGATTTCTTTCTCCTTGTCCTAGTTCAAGATGTTGCATGCTCTTGATGTAAATCTTAGCTCAAGACAATGAAGTCCTCATCAATTTAGCCATCTGGAGGGTCCAAGACTTGATGGAGAGAGCGCAGTGCTCAAGCAACACCTTTGAAGTATTTCTGCATTCCTGTAAAAATGTAACAGCTGGAGCAGCCTAACAATGGATGTGAAAATGGTGCCCTTGAGTTTGCAGAGGCCTGCTAAATCTGTGGCAATGCTACACAGGTCACTTACCCATTACGGTCATCTCTGTCTATCTCCAGCTGGTTCCGAGGATAGGTCGAAACTCAGAATGTATAAGACTACTATTATGCAAGCAGACAAGCACAGTAGGGAGCAGCTTTTAGTGCATGCCCACACAATAAGAACCACCATCTACAGATCACACGTTGGTCTGCTGGCCTTGAAAACATCCTTTGAAGTGACAGGCAGATTGACACAATCTTTTTGTTGCTTAAAAAGAACACATGGCAAGGCAGCCATTCTAGTCTCTTGCTTGTTACTTGGCTTGGAATAATAACTGTGATTCTAAGAAATAAACTGAGCAAGAAACTGCATTGAAAGGAGGTATTTCCAATCCTACTGCCTCTTCTGGAAAGCAAGGTGATTAAGAAGCAAATGATGATCTGGCAAATATTACTTCCAGAGTGCTTTGCTGCATACAGTGTGGTTTATAGCTTTCGACCTCATTTCTCCTCACAGTGAGATCTCACAGACAGCCAGATAGTAACTGGCCCAAAGTTATTCAGTAAGCATCATGGCTCAGCATGGATTTGTGGTTGAAACCACCATGGACAAACCCAATACACTATCTGGTGCACCAGCTGGGAGGAGAACTGATACAACTTTGATGCTACACCATACTGAATCCTGTGCTCTGATGTTGAACTGTACCATATGCTAGATAGAAGTGAATTAGACTTAGAGCCAATTCATTAAAAAAAAACCCACTACATTAACATGAGGGTTTAACAAAGAATTGACATGGCAGCTACCACATTCAACAGGAATCCAGAAAATGCAAGGTAAGCTGATGAACATAGTTTAGGTTACAGTTGTCTAGGTCAGGATTCAGAAAAGTGGTGCAGAGGCTTTACTAGGAAGTTTGAGTTAAAGCTAAAGGTGGCACAAGCATACCCATGACTCATCTTGAACCAAACGTTTGTGCAAGTGTAACCCTTCCTAATGCTTAATCCTGGCACTAGGTTCAGATCTTAGGGGTCACAAGACAGTATTTTGCCCACTCAAGTCTGAGCTATAGTTTCAAAACAGTGTATTTTTATCTCTCAGTGGGAAAATATAAGTTTACATTCCAGTGGATGGTTTGGGTTTTTTCCCCTAGACAATATATAGAATAAAAGGTTAGCCAAACAGTCCCTGTAGACATTTAAGAGATAAATAGGTCACTTTGGTTCTCTGGGCTCTACATGCAACTCCATAAGGAGACAGAATGCTTACACTGGCCTCTTCCAAACCATTTCCAAATGAAAAAATATTGTCCCAGTAGAAATCTCTTGTGATTTGATGAGTAGCCCCACCCATCACTCTGCAGTCCAAGTGTCAACCATTATTGTGATTGTAGCAAAATGGTAAGAAGCAGAGGCCATGCTTGAATTACAACACCTTCCCAGTATCTTGGCAGCTTCCAGAAGGCAGACTCTATTCCCGTCCTGCATTTTTGTCACGGAGAAAGATGTTTCTTATTGCATTGCAGTTCTCATGCTTTCCCCCATCTTCTCACAGCTCGACCCCTACCTGCAGAGGAAGCCTTGGCCTTCTCTTGCCTTTTTACTAAGCAACAATACACTGAGACACTCGGCAAAATCACGCCCACAAAATAACATTCTTCAGCCTATTATTTCTTGACCCATTCTCTAACTTTGTGTGTGTGCGCGTGCATGTGCACGCGCGCTCTTAAGTGCTATTAGTTGAGGGTTTTTAAATGCACATTACCATTCCTGTACCCATAATGTCCTCCACCAGCCAAATGGCTCAGCCTCATTTTCTTCCAGTAAAGGTGTGGGGACTTACTGCAGTAAATCTAATATCTCCTTCTTCTATGACACTGGTCATTTCCCCCCAAAGAACTAGGTGAAAGTATTTTCCCTCTCCCCACTACAGAAGATGCAAAACCTCCTTTTCCTCAGACACAGGGCCAAGAACTAGAAAACAGCTGTACTTTCTGTTTGATTCCACATTAATGTCAAAGACAAAGCTTCTTTAAGTAAGGAAAGGCTAAAGGACAACACGTCTTCAAATTCCATGACAAAATTCAAGAGCTTGTGCTACACAAGTGCATCTAGGGTTGCCAACTTCCAGGTGGTGGCTGGAGATTTCCTGGGATTACAGCTGATCCCCAGGTGACAAAGATCAGTTCACCTGGAGAAAATGGCCACTTTGGAAGGTGGATTCTATGACATTATACCCCACTGAATCCTTTCCCTCCCAAACCCTGCCCTCCTCAGGCTCCACCCCCCAAATCTCCAGGTATTATCCAAACCAGAGCTGGCAACCCTAGGTGCATCAGATTTTGCAAAGAACATGAATACCACATCTAGGACAAACTACTGTAAACTAGGAAACAAATGAACTCTTTCCCTATTAGTTATATAATTACCCACTGAGAAGCCCAATTTATTAATTTTGAAACATATAAGGTGCCTTGCAATACATGTCTCACAGCCAAACAGTTATTGTAATCTACTGAAATCTGCCAAGGGAATAGCCATAACAGTTTGATATGTTTCATCAATTTTCATCCCTTCATCCAAGGGCAGAATACACTGTTCTTCCTTTCCATTTTACCCTGTGAGGTAGGTTGGCTTGAGACAGTGAGTGTATGTTCCAAAGTATCAATGGAGCTTCAGGGCAAACTGAGGATTTTCACCAAAGTATCCCAAACCTAGTACAACATTCTGACTACTATGCCAAACTAGTTTTCATCATACAGTGATTCTTCACTTCAAGGCCTACCTAATCTTAAAATAATAAGAAATCCCTACTGGCCTTCTCTATTAAAAAAGAAAAGGTTGAATGCACACAGTTCATACAACTGTTACATAATTACCTGTTTAGATTCTTCCCTGATATGTTGGGCTTCTTCAGAGTAACCTCCTTGCATGATTAAAGGCACAATTCCATCAATAGAATAGAATGTTGTCCTCAATGATCTTATTACTACATGGATGGGTATCAGGGGATTGTCATAAGAACAGAAGAACATAAGAGAAGCCAATGTTGGATCAGGCCAGTGGCCCATCCAGTCCAACACTCTGTCACACAGTGGCCAAAAACACCAGATGCCCTCAGAAGGTCCAGCAGTGGGGCCAGGACACTAGAAGCCCTCCCACTGTTGCCCCCCCCCCAAGCACCAAGAATACAGAGCATCACTTGCCCCAGACTGAGAGTTCCTATCTATACTTCGTGGCTAATAGCCACTGATGGACTTCTGCTCCATATGTTTATCTAATTTCCTCTTGAAGCCGTCCATGCTTGTAGCCGCCACCACCTCCTATGACAGTGAAAGTCCTATTTATTATATCTGTACCCCATTTTTATTCCATCCTGGAGCTCAGAGAAACTCACAGAGGACTTCAGGAGGTCTCCCATTTAGGTCTTCATCAGGCCCAGGTTGGTAGTCTTCAATTATGGGACCTCATTCCACCTAATGCACTGAATTAGCTAAGGAGAGTGATTATAAAGTCTAATTTGTTCAAAAAAAAACTTTGCTCAAAAGGGGGCAATTAATGTCAGCTGAGTGTCTGAGAAGTAGTAAGATGTTCATTTCCTTGGACATGAAGATAGGGGAACAGAAAGTAAATTTCAGTTCATCAAATGCTATGACAATTCTTTATTGAAAAGAACAGCATCTCCAAAACTGATATAATTCACCAGGGATTCCCCCTCCTTCAAGCTGATTTATAGAACTATGTCAACTTATTTTTGAGATAAATGGCCTTTTTATCCTACTACGAACAGATTTATTAATGGACAAGAAGGGAGAACAAAGTGAAGGTGCCAGAAAAACAAGGGGGCATACAGGTATGTAAGTAAAGAAAATGCAATGCTCATTTCTAAAATCTTAACTGTGGAAAGGTATTTTTGCCTTTAAATAAAGGCTGTGTTCTAAGACAAGAGCCATACACTGTGCTAAGTTTATAAAGAAACATATAAGTTTACTGAAAACAATATGGAAGGGAAAATTTGGATGAAAATAAACAGAGAATATATCTTAGGTTCTAACTAGTACATCCTATCTGTTACATGACTAAAACAGAAAAGCAGTGGCTACTTCACTGTCCTCCTTCTTGCTGAACACAAAGAGCCATAAACTTGTGAATACATGGGTACAAGATCAAAGCATTTCCCACAAACAAGATGCAAACTGACCAATAGAAAGGGTACAGAAGGTCACTTAATTAGGGTAAACAACTCTCACAAACTTTCCCTTGGAAACTCACTTCTGCTCTAAGTGGTTACAGGTTACACTATGTAGCATCCTGCTTAACAACAACAGTTAACTCCATAATGGCTGAAATGTAAGCAACTTGCAAACTCCAACAGAAGGTGAAATGTCCTATAGATCTTGCTTGTGCTTTCATTTTTTTTGGCCGTGTTGATAACTAAAAAGCATCAATATACTTAATTCTCAGTGTGCCCCCCCCCCCCGGGTACTTAAGTCAAGAGACTGGCACCATGGAGAGACAATACAGCTCATTCTACAAACTTGAGAAAAGCCCCAAGTTTCCTGAAAATTCTGAAATCTAACACCCCCCCCCCAGAAGCTATGCCTGTAACTGGAAGGAACAAATGCCCTCAGTGGCTGTTGCCAAGCAACCACAACAGTATTGTCAAACCTTCCAGCCTTGGTTTCTAGATAAAAGGCAGTGGGACGGGGCAGGAGGAGGAGATTGGATTTATATCCCGCCCTTCACTCACTTGGAGTCTCAGAACTACCTTTAAGGGAGGATTCATGGGGCCAGGCCCGGATGTAACCACTGAGTGATTTGCTACCATGTAATTTGCATGACTCACTTCAGGGTCGGCTGCTTGATAGTATTCAACAGCTGCCATCCCACAAAACTCAGTGCAGCGCAGTGGTTAGAGCTTCAGACAGAATCTGGGAGACCCAGTTTCAAATCACCACTCTGCCATGAAGCTAACTGTGTAATGTTGGGCCAGTTACACATTCTCAGCCTAACTTATCTCACAGGGATGTTGTGAGGATAAAATTGGGGAGAGAAGAATGCTGTAAGCTGCTTTGGGTTCCCATTGTTAAAAATGGCTGGGCATAAATTAAGTTAATAAATAATAAGGGGGGGGCAGATAAAAGGTTGGTAGGTTGCTTGGGGGATGGGAAGGTTAAAAGGAAGCATGGAAGGTTACCAGGAGGAGGACAAGAGGAACTAGTGTGAGGAGATTCCAAAAAGATTCCAAGTGTTTCAAAACTTTAAACCTGAACTGTAGAGAATTTCGCTAAGTAAAGATATATACACAGGAATGCAGGTATGTGGGAGCTCAACTGGCATTTATTCAGAATACAGACTCTGAATTCCTTCAGCTCAGAGAACTCACACCCATACCTATGTTTCCAGAAGAAGCGGACTTTCCTACATATCTCTGAGGACCTCTGGGCTGGCACTAATGCATGGGAGGATCTCTGGATGAGGACATCTTTTCCCTAAAGCTAGGACTGTAATCAGTACTTTGGATTTCTAAAAGATCTTGGCTTTGCTGTCAGTAATACTCCAATCGTATTGTCTAATTCTTCTGAAGAAATGGAATTCAACTATGCTTTTGTACTTCACACCTTAAAAATCAGCGATTTTGCTTCGGAGGATGTTTGGCACTGAGGTTCCTTAAGTTATCTCCCCACAGTGACTTCTGCTGTTGCCATGAGTGCTAGCTCCTGGAAGTGAATGTACGGCTGTGAAATATTCATAAACTGCCTGGATCTATCAACAGAAATCCCTGACTGTGTAACATTAAAATGTCTGCTTTCACCTCTTTGCAGCTTCATGCTATGAAATGAGCTAATTGCTCTCAATTAACTGACAGCAACCACCTACTGCATTATCCAAGGATTACAAATTAAACCCTCATCATGCCTCTTTGTGAAGAGAAAATGGAATATAAACAGTATAATAGACTATGATTAAGTCCACTCAGGAGTTATTTATTAAAATGAACATTATTAGACAAATATTCGTGAATTTCGATTTATGCATTTAAAATGTTCATGTGTGATAAAAAATTAACTGCCTGGCCATGTAATTTGTACAAAAACAGAAATTGTCTTTCTGCTTTTCATTCACATCTCTAATGGCAGGTTTTTAATGTACCACCCCTGAGGAAACCCACAGGGGACAGTCCAGGCAAAAAATTAAGCCTAGGGAACAAGGGCGCCCATCACCAGCCACTGCAACTGGAAGCAGGCCTAGAGTGGACCTATTACTGGTCATACGGGCTTAGGGAACGGATACAGAGTATAGCTAAAAGAGGCTGACAAAGCTCAGTGAAACTCCCCAATCAAACTGGAGTAAACTCTGGTCTTGCACTGATTAGGAGCTTTCCTGAACTGTCCCTTTGGACATTCATTCCACTATCTTCCAGCACCCTAGATGGGCTTAAAGCCATTTTGAAGGGGAACAAACAAAATTACACAAAGAAATGTTTTCTTACTATAATAAAAGTGCACATGAAACAAGGCTGTTTTGGCTCAACTCTTTTTTTAAATTATTGATGGCCACAAAACTACAAAACGATTTAGTTAAGTTATAAAGGCAGCTAAAATTCATGGCACAGTAGCTTCTCCTACATATAAAAAAGGGAGAATATTTCATTTAAGTCTATATCATTAACATTTTATCTTCATGTTTCACACTTTCCCATCAAGAACAAAACACAGATTTACTGACTTTCACTTTTACAACGAAGTTCAGTCAGGAATGCACAAAATCCTCAAAATGAAACAAATGGGGTATCAACGCCGTCTTTGTGCTGTGGGTAAATCCATGTATTGGATCCTCACCACCCGAAATACATCTGAGAGGGGATTCAAATGTCCAGTTACATACAGAAATGGAAGGTGCACTTCAAAGTTATTATTCTTCACACTGCAGCAGAGACATCTTTCTCCAGTTGTAGGTGGGTAGCTATGTTAGCCTGTAGTAGTTGAACAAAATTTGTCCCATAGTATCTAAAAGTCCAACAAGATTTTCCAGGGTATATGCTTCCATGAGTGAGAGCTTACGGAATATATGACAAAGTGAACTTTGGCTCATGAAAACTTTGTTAATCTTTTAGGTGTCTCTGTTCTTGAATTTTATATTTCTCCTTATGTTCACAATCATAAAACTTTTTTGTTAAGAGGGAATAATTATGCACTCATGCTTCCTGGCAGTTGCTGTAACTGTTTAAAAACATGCACAACATCTGGTCAGAGAGAGAAGGATCCTTGGTAGAGCTCCTGCACTTGCAGATGAGGAAAAGGTGTTCGTTTTTTTAAAAGCCCAATAACTACAATGAGAAAGAGGTGTTCTACCTGGTAGAACATCCACATTTACTGCAAGCTGTGTCTAATTTCCCAGCGTCTTCCCCTTATACGAGTGTTAAATTTGGACTCAAAAGAAACCAAACTCAAGAATATTAAACTAGACATAATTCATAGGTTTAAGTCCCACCCAGAGGCTCCTTACACATGCAGATATCCCATGCACATGAAGCCCTTGCTTGCTGTCATGTTGGGATCAGCTCTAGGCCCATGGGTATAATTTGCAGTGCATTCATTGCAGAAAATCTCACAGCTAAAATGATTTGGTATCAAGCATTTTTCTATGGCATTTATAAGTATTTTACACCTTGATGTGCCCACAGAAAAGTCCCTATAAATTGTCCACAATGATCAAAGTTTTATTGGCATCCACTGAATAACTGACTTTCCACCACTGTCTAACTTGTTAACACAAGCGTGATAAATTTAAGAAGGCCAAGAATAGAAGCAATATCTGAGTATATTTTTTTGTAACTGTGTAGATTCCTGCTCCTGAAACCCTGAACCCAGGACTGTCTTCAAGGTACTGTATCACTCCAGGCAATGTTCCCTCAGGTCCTCTGTACTCTTGTTCCCCTCTTTTCTCTACTTTCCTCCCTTATCCTTCAGATGAGTGCTACATCCTTCTTGTGCCTATCTCTCTTTCACACTCCTAGTGGAGCTCCCCAAACTTCTAAGAGATCAGGCACTATTATAATTGCCTCATCACATGGCAGAAAGATCAATTCCTTTGTCCTTTGAAGAGGAGGGAGAGCATGTGAGAGCATAGGCGTAAACTACAGGGGGGCTCGGGCCACCTCCAAAATTTCCCGGTGGGGACTGAGCCCTCCCAGCGAAACGGAGTGCCCGCCGGGCCAGCCGGCCACCCGCCATTGCCGCCGCCCGCTGTTGCTGCCGCCGCGTCTTTCAGGCCCCCTTCACAGGCCGCCAGCCGCCGCCTCCTCTCCCCCCTGCCTGGCCACTCCTCCCTCCCCCTCCCTCCTGGGCGAATGCCCAGCGTGATGGCGTCACCCAGAAGTGACGCCATCACGTTGGGCACATTGCCAGGGCGATGCTCTAGCAATTGCTCTGAAACTCTATGGCGCCATAGAGTTTTGGGGCTATTGCTAGAGCGTCGCCCCGGCAACGTGCCCAGTGTGATGGCATCACTTCTGGGTGATGCCATGATGCTGGCTACTCGCCTGGATGGCCCCCAGAAGGAGGGAGGGGTGGATGGAGGCTTCGGTGGTGCCGGGGACATGGTCCTGGCGTGTGCACGCGCACAGGTAAGAGCCCCCACTGGGGAATAAATAAGTCTACGCCCCTGTGTGAGAGAGGAACCCAAGAGCTCCCCCTTCTTACACTATACAAATCAGTTGCTTAGGTGGCCTGTTGAATAAAACAGTCCTGAATGAATTATGTTGATGAACATTATTTCAGGTCCTTTCCTAGCTGTTGGTAGACTGTGAGGCTCCAGCTCTGTTCTGATGTTTGTAGAGACAATGTATCTCTTTCTCACATCTATCTGTTGCCTATTCCAATATGCACTGATTTACATACAGCTCATGGGCCAGTCACACACTCTCAGCTACTGTGCAAAAAAAAAAAATCAGTACACCCACACAATGACACAGAATTCCTACACATAAATTTTATAGGAAAATTTAACACATTCTGTTCAGAAAAAAACTATATGCAAATATGGCATGTGTGAAAAGTACCCCCTCCAAAAACAGAGAATCTTTATTAGGCTGAGTTAACATTGATGGATTAAGTTCAAAGCAAATGCATGGGAGAAGATCCAATGACAAAAAATGAATCTGTGAAATTCATTGCCACAGATGATGACTACTAACAAACAATTAGCAGCCATGGCTTAGTTTGTCATGATAGTAAGAAGAGGAGCCTTTACCATACAAGTGCTAGCAAATAATCCCAGTGATCCCATAATATTCTGTTTATAAGCTCACACAAAGCATCTTCTGGACTATATTGTTAAATGATACTCTGAGCTAGATGACTCACTATTCTAGCCCAGAGCCCCAAATTACCACAGATCCAAATCTTGCAAGTATATGGCTGGACCGCTATACAGCACAACAGTATGCTCCTCAGTATGTATGCATGCACTGGTACACAGAGATAACATACCTAGTAATATGGAAAACTAGGTCTCTGTGCACATTTTCCACATATGGGAGGCATACACAGACCACCCATTCCTCTGGTGCAATTTCTATGCATGCATCCATGTGATGAAGGGGGTGGGAAGCAGGGCTCTGGTGTGTGCCCTATACGGTCTTTTCATGTCTGCATGCTCCACCCACGCAGGTAAGGAATAAGCGTCATGTTTTTGACATTCCTAATCTCTAGTTATAGATGTCTAATAATTTAGCTCTGTTCACATTCCTTAACGCATTGATATCTTGTCATTCATATTTTGCAGGCACCAACCACATAAAAAATTTAACATGCATAATACAAGATCCATGGTGCACAATTTTGTCCTTCAGCTTTTTGAGGTACTAAAGACACATCAAAACACTAAGAGATGATACCATGGCCTGAAGAATGAATAACAGCTGTACAAAAGGTATCCCAATATTGTGTATTACACAGGAGGAGGATAATCTATTCCTAGAAAAACCCACCCAAACAAAGATAGTCACATGGTTTTGAGCTATATTTGGTAGCATATAGTCTTCAGCATATATTAGTAGCACACACTCTTTATGTATGTACGTTAACTTTGGAAAGTATTTTCCCAGTTTTTAATGAACCTAGGACATTAACATGTCTTAGACCAAAGACCAAAGTAAAGAGATGCATTAAGTGGTTTGTTAGGAAATACTATACTGACTAGACGGTCCGTCCCCATCCCCATCCCCAATTATATTGATCTCAGCTAAAATCTATTCATGCCAAGTCAAAATAGCCTTCCTTTTCAACATCCAGCAAGGGACTCCATTTTTTTACCCTTTCACTGATTCACAGCAATCCTATCTTTTAGCTCATCCCTAACCCTGTACATGTGCTTTGCTGCTCCCCAGTGGAAGCAGAAAAGCTCTTAGAACAGTTCATAGTTTAAAATACATCACACAAGTGTTTAAAGTAAGGCATTAATAGGAAGGGAAGGTATAATTTGACACATTTTGTTACTTATCTAAGACCAGCTGACTGGTTTGACTGGGACCAGCAGAGTTTGAAGCTCAGCTTTTTGAGAAAAGCATATTTTTGTGCAACTCTATCCTCAGCTACAATGTGCTCCATGATTGTCGGTGGAGACTCTAATCTGAGTAAAGCATATGAACAACTGGAATATGGAATCAATTCTATGCCCTTCTATAGGTCACACATCTGTAGTAGAGTAGATCAGCCATAACAAAAACGATGGGAAAAGCTTGATGTTTGTATTTAACCAGCCATTTGTCACATATGTACTGTCTTAGCTTACGAATGGCACAGAAGGCTGGTGCGGAGCTGAACTACTGCCATTACATTAGTTTTTCTTGACTAATAAATAGAACACTATTCTCCATAGACTTCCAAGGTTACCAAAAATCACATTTACTTATTAATATACCATTTTCTATTTAAAATACTTAATGTTCTGCATCTGCTATAGTCCCAGAGAGATGTAATGCAAGTTAGACATGCAATACTACAAGGCAAGAGGTACTCAAACAAGACTCCTAAGAGACTGGAGGAGGGCAGGAATAAGAAAAAGGGATAATTACAATCAGTTGTGTGTACGGCTGTTTCAAATGGATCTAGAATTGCATAACGTGAAGCAGCATAAACGGGCGTAATGTGATGGAGTTTGTGCCCACACTGAAACTAAGAATGATTATATGAGTGGAATCAATTATTTTAAGGGGTTTTTTTCTGTAAATTAAAGAGACTCAACAAGGTCAAAATAATTTCTCCGGTGACTAGCTGACTAAACTTCTAGAGGCTTTTTTATTATTACTCATATTGAAGATGGAAGTCTCCTTGAGAACTAAGGACAACTTAACTGATAAAATCAACTGCTTTAATTAAAAGTGCTGAAGGTCGAGTGAATATCAACCCTTTTAAAGGACCATGAAGCTGAAGAGCTTTCAAACGACCATTTGTTTTAAGGCCTCAGTGACAGATTCCGATTAATATTCTTTAAAACATACTTTTGTACAATTCCTAACAGTAGAGACAGCAATGAAAAAACCTACAGTTAAGTACTTGCTGGGCTACTGCAAATCCTGCGCGCTTAGTTGCTCTTGAAGGGTCATCTTTAGCTGCTCTTTTGAAAGACCCACTTGTGTTTTTCAACTGGGTTAGAAAATAAGCTGATCAAGGTAGAGGCTATTGGGTTTCTTCTGTGTACGGAAATTTCTACCCACTTAACATCAAAAACATTTTCCTGTTCTCTTGCTCAGGAGTTTGGTCCATCACCAAACTGATAACCACTAGTGAGCCTGTTTATATTGTTGCTATCCTACCACAGGCCAGACATACAGCTGAGCCATGATTCATCTGCCATACGCAGCATGCACCTCATCCCAGCTGAGCTACACCACTTTCACCAACAGCCCAATCCCAGAATGAGGGTGATGAATGAAGGATTCAACGCAGAGATGCACTAATTAAATAGCAGGGACCAATTCATAATTAGTACCTGACTTAGACAGATAAAAGCATCTATGACATGTCAGGTGTCAACCTTGACATACAAAGAACATGTATTGTTATGTAGATAGGAGAGATTTGGTTCAGCTTTCTTTCATGATTAATCAAGTCAATACCTCCAGAATTAAAAACTTTTATTTAGTTGACAAGCATACTCAACAAAACAGTGACGTGAGTGGAACTTTCTGAAAATGCCACAAACTGACAGGCTTTCATTGCAGTCTTCTACAGATAGATATTTTTTGTTAGATATCCTACTTTTAACAAAACTGTAATATAAACTGTGTATCAGCCGAGACAGTAAGTTAACTTTCGTTTATTTTATTCTTAACTATACCCTTATGAAGGCACCCCTTAGCCCTTTAGAGGACAGCGATATGAATAGGCACTGCATTCCTCAGATGGCATGGAAAAGCTATCATATGTTATTGTCTGCAAACCAAAATCCTGTTAACTAATGGAAAGATATCATTACTTGAGCCTTGATAAGGTATAGGAAAGGTTGATGAAAGGGGAGGCTGGGAAAGGATGGGATACAAATAGTGGCTATGAAACAGTGAGAAGTATTGCCCTGGGTGTGGGCAGTGGACTTTTCTGGACTGGAGCTAAGTAGCTTTAAGTGGTTGAGACATCATCTGAAAGCCTGGCTCTACCTGGGTTCAACTAAGGTCCCTTTCAGCCAGGGCCTGACCATTCTGTACACGTGTATACCAGCTAGATCTACTATGAGCCCTTCAAGAAGACAGGCTTCCTTATAAATGTGGCTTTTTAGATAGCTTACAGCTTGCCCTGAATGGCTGAGATATGGTGGGATATACATCTTACAAAATACTTAGGTTTCATTCACTTTGGAGAACAACTTTCACTTTTGGCAGAAGCAATCAAGAAGTCCCATCTGTTGCCCACTTAACATTTTCAAAACGCTTGCTCAAACCATATGGATGCTGTTGTTTCTTATCAATTATTTATTATATATATGGAAAAATAATTAGACAAATATGATTAATGGATGGGAATGTTCAGCCCTTGCAGATGGCCATGCTAAATATTCATTGGCTGCAGTATCATCTTTGGGCAGTCATTGCAATATTGTTCCAGACATGGTTTTTAATTCTTTGGTTGGCAACTTTGCTTTAAAAAGACAGCATCGCTTTTGACAATTCTCTTATGTTTTCTCTTTCTCAGGAAATTTTGAACCCCTCATCCGCAAAGGCAGTTTCAAGCACTTGCAGATTCCAAGTTGCTGATAAATTCTAACCAGCATAGCCTTGTTGAACAAAAGACTGCAAAATGTTTAGCCACAGTGCCCTCTAGCATCTGAACTCTGACTTCATACACTCAATACAAGCTCCAATGTAAATTCCTTAATGAAAAATTTAACAGCAAATAAATAAAGAGAAATTGATTCATGCTGGCAATGTAGATATTCCCGGCAGGAATGGTGTATTCTCCATGTTAAAAAACAGGCCAAGCCACAATGTCTGGGATCCTGCCATTTCCCCCATTCAATCTTTTTCTTAATACAGCCTCCATCCCACATCGGTTTTGTCCATGCAAGCACCAAGGTCCCCAACATAGCCTCTCCTGTCCCTTTTTTTCACCTGTGGAAAAGCTGGTTGGATCCAACCCATTATTTGTTAACTACCATTTCTGTTACAATTCCTAAAACATAGCCTATAACTAACCTGTGAATATAAAGCTTAGTGGATCAGTCTGGAAAAGGATGGCTATTAACCTGAATTCAGACATCAGATTATTTGCTTCATCTTGGCCCCTGTATTAAATGAGGACCAGAAACATACACTGAATTAGTAGACTGTATGAACAACTCTTTTTAAAAAAAAAATCTTGTTCAGACAGCATTCTGTTTTTCCAAAACCATTTCTGTTTTCAAATTCTTCCAACATTATTTGTCACAGCATGAAACTAATTGGAAGTTATGAACTACTGCAGATAATTTAAGGCCACCGTTCTATGCATTTGGGAAGGCAGCATATAGCCCGATTCCATCACATCTCGGAAGCTATGCAGAGTTGGTGCTTGGATAGAAGACCATCAAGAAAAACTCTACAGAGGAAGGCAGTGGCAAATCACCTTTGGTTCTCACTTGCCTTGAAAGCCCCTTGGTGGGGTTGCCCATAAATCAGCTGTGACTTGATGGCACTTTACACACACAGTTCTACGCATACCTAGGCAAAAGAAAGAGAACATGGAGGGAGATCCCTGACCAGAATTTCCCACGGGATTTTTTTTTAAAGGTAAAAGCATCCTGAATACACGTGACCAATGCTCTCTCTAAGCTGTGGAGTCTTGTGAGCAAAAATTCTACTTTGTGAGCTACTGGCATTAAAGTTGTGAGCGAGTGATTTGGCTACTGCATAAATTGGTTTGCTTTGGAGCTATCCTTCCTAGGCTGAGACAAAAATCTGTGAGCTGGAGGCTAAAAAACTGAGCTAGCTCACACTAACTCAGCTTAGAGGGAACACTGTGACATGACTAGCCTGACCTCATCAGAGTCTGGAAGCTAAGCAGGGTCAGCCAATGTTAGTTATTGGATGGGAGACCACCAAGGAAGACTTGGGTTGCTATGCAGAGGAAAATGGCAAATCACCTCTGCTCATCTTTTGCGTTGAAAACCCCATAGTCCTTGGGTTGCCATAATTCTGTTACAACCTGATGGCATGCAATTAATACCTGAAGTTCCCCTGAAAATAAGTTAGGGACTTAGGGGTTAACTCTGTTCCCCACAATGTTATCCCAATGCAAATCTGCCTCTTCTAGAACTATTATTTTCCCTAACAAGGGATACATGCAGGTACCATTTGGATATTTGCACATTGCATACCCCGCAGGGTAAACAGCAGCTATTGGGGGGAGGGTAGAATTAGCATCAGGAAAATGGCAGGGTAGTTAAACTCCCCTTGCACAGCCTTTGTATGATTCCAGGGGTGCTTGGCAGCTTTTAACTTAAAAAAGAAATGGAAAATCCAATCAGAGAATGTCCCAGGTCTCAAAAAGCGTTTCAGAGGATAACACTAAGCAAGTCTCAAGCACCATTGCTACTGGTCCAGTACACATCTGAATCACACTCCTAACCTGATACCATCTCACAAGTTATGAGGAGAATTTTTTTTTTCTGAAGCAATATATAAATTGTATCATGGCATTAGACTGTAAGCAACCATGCAATTCTAAAGGCTTAAATTTTCTTACCAGGGGATTTTACTTTTTGTTGATTTCCACCTTTGATGTAACCCTCTGAAATTTTATTTCTGAGGGCAGCACAAAAGCTTCAGGGGTAAAATTGGGGTATGCAGTGGGAGGGAGAAGTCAATGGAAATCCCTAACCCTTTTAAAGAAAACGTAACTGTCCCTGAGTCTTCAGAATGTGTGGTTCTGCTGCCTGGATTAGTCTCTGTGGACTCCCTTTCCCATGCCTGGGGCCCAACCTTAAATCCCACTGACCTGAACAGATGGGCATGGTAAAGCAAATACAAAACTGACAGACCAAAAAAAACGAGCCTAAGAACATGCAAGTAGTTTACTCTCCCAATGGGATTTGGGGCTTCTGATTCTGGGACAGCTTCCTCCTTTTTCAAATGGTACACTGCTTTTGAAACTGAGGCCACGGTCACACAGCCCTTTAAAGCGAGAGGAACTGCTGTTTCCTCCCGCATGTAAAGGGACTGTTCACAACAGCCGGGACAACTCCCACGCCGAAGCAGGCTCCATCGCGGGTTCCTCCCTCATTTTCTGACCTCTGGAAAATCAAGTATTTTCCTGGTGGTCGTGCGAGGAACCCGCGATTGAGCTGATCTGGACAGCCCTCTCTCGCAATCATTGTGAGAGAGGGCTGTCCAGATCGTCCCTCCGGTTCCCCCCCTTTTTTGCACTTGGGCACTCAAGCGCCCAAGTGCAAAAGGGGGGGAACTTACCAGGCGGCCAGCGGGGCTCAGGGAAGGGTGCCCCTGGCTGCTGCCTCCGCCTGCCTCCTCCACTGCCTCTGCTTGCCTCCTCCTCTGCCCACCACCACTGCCAGCCGCTGCCTACACCTACACCGTCTGCCCGTTGCTGCCCCCGCTCACCTCCACTGCTGCCCGCCGCCGCCAGCCGTCACCTCCACTGCCATCACCTCTTCCTCCTCCTCTGCCAGCCGCCGCCAGCCACTGCCTCTGCTGGAGTTGGGATGTGTAATCATCCCAACCCGAATAAAAAAACCCCAGTCCCTTTAAATCTGGGAGCCTCCCGGATTTAAATGCCCATGTGACCACAGCCTGAAGGATGTTTTTCAAAAGTAGATTTGGGTCCCTTCCACACGAGCGAGATAATCCAGAGGGGAATTGAGGCTTTTTTGCTCCAGAGCAATTTGCCCCGCAGTTGCGTGGTCACACAGCTCCGAGAAGCTGCCGGCGCAAATCGCCACTGCGTGATCACACGCAACTGCGGACGAGTTGTTGTTTGTGTTTTTTTGGTGGTGGTGATTTTCTGAGGCACTTAAACGGGGGATTGATGAATCGCTTCCCCACCCTTAAGGGCTTTCGATGATGTGCACACGGAGGGGGGGGGGAATAAACCAGTGTTGCGTCGGGATAGCATGTGATCATGCTATCTGTGACACCACACTTCTGCACTGGTGTGATCACATAGGGAAACTTCAGCTGTGAGCCGCAGCAAACTGTTTGATACTGGAGTTTCACTAGTTTTTTACTACGATTCTCCACCGGATCAAAATGGTTTGCAATGGCTTGACGACAGTTGCGGGACGCTTCCCAGATGTGGTGGTATGATCATGCCAGTTTGATCCATCAGTGAATTGTCCCTTTCACATGGCTAATGGGTGCGTATGATCACGCCCTTGGTATATTATTTTTCATTTTCAAATAAAAAAGGTTCAGAAAAGCCCCAAATTCCACGTGGCATGCCCTCAAATGATTCTTTGGAACCACGCTAATATATTCAGGGAATAAGTACATAGATAACAGAAGTAACAAGAAGAAATTTAAAAATAAAGCAATGACAGTTGCATCAGTGGAAATAATGCCCTAAGAACACCTGAGTGTGGGGAAAAGTGGTATTGGAAAGCAACAACTATGTTGTATGTATGCATGTATGTATGTATTATAGCTATTAGACCATCCATATACATGGAAATTATAATAAATGTTGTATTGGTGTAACAGCCAGTAATAGTGTGGGGGAAGGGTTAGCTTTATTATGTGGTGCTGTGAGACCTTGTGCTATGGTTGCAGTGTGAAATTGCTACAGTCTGCAGCTGCCCCCATCATAAGTAACTTAACTGTGTCATGTAAAGCTGTGGTAGACACCAAGCAGCAAAGACTAGGAAAACTCAGACTTGATACCATAACAGCCTTTAAGATGCACAACGCTCATAAGAATGTAAGAGAGGCCAATGTTTGATCAGGCCAATGGCCCATCCAGTCCAACACTCTGTCACACAGTGGCCAAAAATACCAGGTGCCATCAGGATGTCCACCAGTGGGGCCAGGACACTAGAAGCCCTCCCACTGTCCCCCCCCACACACACACCAAGAATGCATCACTTTCCCCAGACTGAGAGTTCCTATCTATACCTTGTGACTAATAGTCACTGATGGACCTCTGCTCCATATGTTTATCTAATTCCCTCTTGATGCTGCCCATGCTTGTAGCCGCCGCCACCTTCTGTGGCAGTAAATTCCACGTGTTAATCACTCTTTGAGTGAAGAAGTACTTTCTTTTGTTCTAACCCGAATGCTCAACAATTTCATGGAGTGCCCATGAGTTCTTATATTGTGAGAAAGGGAGAAAAGTACTTCTTTCTCTACCTGCTCTATCCCATGCATAATCTTATAAACCTCGATCAGGTCGCCCCTCAGCCGTCGTTTCTCCAAGCTAAAGAGCCCCAAGTGCTTTAACCTTTCTTCATAGGGAAAGTGTTCCAGCCCTTTTATCATTCTAGTTCCCCTTTTCTGTACTTTTTCCAATGCTATAATATCTTTTTTGAGGTGTGGCGACCAGAACTGTACACAGTACTCCAAATGAGGTCACACCATCGATTTATACAGGGGCATTATGATACTGGCTGATTTGTTTTCAATTCCCTTCTTAATAATCCCCAACATAGCATTGGCCTTTTTCATTGCAGTCGCACACTGTCTCGACATTTTCATTGAGTTATCTACTATGACTCCAAGATCTCTCTCTTGGTCAGTCTCTGCCAGATCAGACCCCATCAACATGTATTTATAGTTAAGATTTTTGGCTCAGAAGTTTATTTTCAGGAGAAGAAAAAACACATACGTCAGAAAATATCTTCCCCAAGCACAATTACTTTATCATTCAACTTGTTAAAACCCGTGGGTTTCCTCAGCTAAATTAAAAAGCCAGGCCATATCCTTGTGAAACAGTTTATGAAAGAAAGGATCTGTCATAATTCCCACCTCACTTTCTTATAAAACCGTTCAGAGAAGAGGTTTCTCTGAAAAATTTCCAGAAAACTGCAAGGAGCAGCATGAATAGCCACCTCAATCCAACCTGCTGCCAAGTATTCACCGGAGATGATCTGGTTGATAGTGTGCCAGCTTAGATCAATGTGCCCTCTGGTTCAATACAGTCATTCCTCCTGGTTGCAGCTCCAGAATGTAACCATATAATTCTGTATGTGCACAACTCAGAGGCATGCTGCTACCATAATCCCCTGAGAAAGGGACTGCAATTAAAATAATGCTTAATAAGGCACCCTTCTGTGACTGGAAAAGACCGAATTTTTGCTGCCATACCTACCACAGCACAAGCTGCTTCTGTGTCTTGACAACTATCTGTATCCATGCACAAATATAGGTGACGAGTTGCAGCAAAAGATTCAGGGGGAGGGGAATATGCAAATAAACTAGGTGACCTATGACAATGAATGCAGAGATGGTGACCTATGACAATGAATTCTACAACCTTGCAGAACAGAAGAGAAGGCACTTCACAAAAACCAATGGTCTGTCTAACCCGTTTGTTTGTTTGTTTTTAGAATTTCTAAAGCTGGCTCAGGGATACATTAAAACATAAGTTACAATTAAAACAATTCTAAAACCATATAAAGTGCTAGTAGTCATTATTACTCCTTATTGTCCATATGATGGTAGCAGCCATTGTTCAAAGGTCTCTGTTTGGTGTAGTGGTTAAGTGTGCGGATTCTAATCTGGGAGAACCGGGTTTGATTCCCCACGCCTTTACTTGCAGCTGCTGGATGGCCTTGGGCAAGCCATAGTTTTTGTCAGAGCTCTCTCAGCCCCACCTACTTCACAGGGTGTCTGTTGTGGGGAAAGGAAGGGAAAGGAGTTTGTAAACCGCTCTGAGACTCCGAGTGATGGACAGGGTATAAATTCAACCACCACCTCCTCCTCCTCCTCCTCTTCTTCTTCAGCTTGCAGTCAGCTCACAGTGTTCATTTTGATTGTCCTTGCAGTGGTTGCTGTTCTTTAGGTTGCAGGTTGATTTATATCCCACTTTCCTCCCCAGTGGTGATCCAAAGCAGCTTATTATTTATTATTATTTTAACAACAACAACAAATACCTTTTATTGGCATAAAATATTAAAAGCAATTCCCATTAAGATAAAACAATCCCAAAATTTGTAAAAAATAGTTAACCCTAAAACCATTACAGATGTGTATCAAATTTATAAACTTAAATTATAACGGGATAAATTCAGCCATATCATAGCAATCTTTAAATTCTAAAAGCCTTAAAATTAAATTTTACCATTTTATTAAACTCAGTTAAAATGATCAGGAAGATTCTTCCATTTTATAAGACCATGAAGAAACTTAGCAGTTATTATTATTTACTAAATTAGATTTCTAAACCACCCCCACCTGTGAAAACAGAGCTCAGGGAAGTGTACATCAATAAGAACATTCATATATTAATTTAAGAATTAAAACAATAATAAAATTGTGAACGAAATCCCCTGCGAACATGGGGAGAGCGGCCTAGAAATTAGATAAATAAATAAATAAAAATACAATAACCAGCCTGAAAGGTGATGCGAAGACTACCAATTATGCCACTGCCTCGCGAAGGGGGGGGGGGTAGGAAACAGGAGCGCCAGACAAATGGAAACTGTTACTGTCCTCAACCAAATGCCTAGAGAACATCTCTGCCTTATAAGCCCTGCGGAATTGCATTAAATCCCACAGGGCCCAGATGTTATTTGGCAGAGAGCTCTAACAGATTGGGAATGCTCTGGCCCTGGTCAAGGACAGCTGGATGTCTCTCAGACTGGGGACCCTCCCAGTAAGTTCTTACCTGCTGAGCGCAATGCTTACAAGGCTGTCCTCTCCCTAATAGGCTATATTTGGCTTGATGAGTCTCAAGTTGTCCCCTACAAAGCTTCATTCATTTGTGAAGAGGATGCAAAACCTGTTTGGCCTCCCCAAACCCTTTGCTTAAGCCACAGTGGATCTTATAGTAGCTTCTCTATTAAGTCAGATAAGTAGCTGCCAAGGCCTCAAGAGCATTTTGATTGCTAGAAGCCTTGTTTCCAGTGTACCACCACTTATCAACACAGCACTTAATCATGGCACTGAAACATTATTCCAGCTGCTAATTTTGTTCTAATTTATTTTCCCTGTGTGGTACAAAAGGAAGCACAGGGTTTGTGACAATGTTGCTTGTTATTCCTCCCTCCTATTAAAATGTTTCCAAATGGAATACCATTCTCACTAGGTTGTATCAAGGTTCATTGGTGGTTGGTACAGGAACATATGGGATTATCTCGCAATGGAAAGGATACTGATACAAACCTCAAATAAAGACCCTGACTCTGCCTCTCTTGGCTATTATAATTTTTAGTACCCTGTTTTAAATTTTATTGCTCAAAACAAAAAAAGTTTTCATCAGAATTGTGTTATAGGTGTTTTACTATGTTGATTTATTGATACTTGATTATTTGCTGTGATCTCATATGTTTGTGACAATTTATTGTCACTGTATCTGATGTTAAATTTTCAATAAAAAACCTTTAAAAAAAGGTACACTGGTGGCAATAATGTTTCGTTTGTGCTCCTATTTGCCACAGTGTTAGAGGCCACCGCTGCAAGACCGGTGATCGAGCTGCCCTGTCTTGGTCCCTTGCAGACTCAACTGAAGTTCAAACTTCTTCTTCGTCCTAGCAGCTCCCAGCACCACCATTTCTTGCCTTGCATAAATAAAGTTACCTGCACTTAAAAATCAGCAAAGAAACCTCATCAGCATTGCATAACAATTCGCAGAATGCCCACCTAATGAGAATGCACATTGTAATACAGGCTAGAAATGAATAGGTCTGCACAGAAGGGCTGCTGCCCACAAACTAAGACTATATGTATTCTTCCCATCCCAGAGTATACGTTATTACACTGCCATCTAGCCAGCATCAGCTGTGCTGACTAGCCAGATGGCTAGGTCCAGGTCTTTGAAAACCTGGTGCATGGTCCAGCAAGCCACTGGAGCGTTCAGCTTTTTCAAACATGCAAGTAAATCTGAAGACTGGTTTACTGGCTGCTGACATCACAATGACCTAACTGTGCAATGACGTTGCCTTTTCCTTACTCCTAGAGGCATGTGATATTTGAAGGGCTGTTTCAAGGGCAAAAAGACAATGACTGCCCAAGTACCATTTCTATTACTTCCCCCAATTTCCACACCATATCTATTTTACCCTTTTGAATCTGGATATCTAGCATTACTCCATCCTCCAGGGGACTCCTTAGGTAGGTGGAAGTGATAGCCTCATAACAATCTTATGAGGTAGATTAGGCTGAGGGGATACAGTGTCCCAGGGACCGCCACCAGCACATTGGCTCTCACTAGTCTGGTCAACCCTTCCTAAAAAGTGCTACTCCTTATTCATTTTCTTTCTTCCTCCACAAGAAGATTAATCTTGGAAGTCCTTTATTTCATATACTGAAACTCACAAACACAGAAAAAGCTGCCTTATATTGAATCAAGCCAGTGGTCTATCATGGACATTATTATCTTCTCTGACTGTCCGCAACTATTTAGGGTCTCAGGCAGAGGACTTTCATATTACTTACCGCCTGATTCTTTTAACAGGAATTGCTGAACAGGACACCTTCTGTATGCAGAGCAGATACTCTACCAAAGCAGATGCCACAAGCTCTCCAAGCTCATTCAGCTGGCTCTAAATCACTTGGGATATGATGATGTCCTTAGAGGTCCAGCACCTGAACATTCACTGCCAGAGATGAGCATCAAGGCCCACAGGCCAGTCAGAACTGCAGGCCAACCAGCGTGTGCTGATTCAGGGGTTGATAACAAGTTCCTCTGCAGACCCTCGCACTTTGTTAGGCTTGCTAGAAAAACCAGCAGAAACAGTTTGAATCTCTTCATAACCCAGTCATTAGCACATTCGGGAATGAATCACTTAATTTGGCTTTAATATCAGGTTTAATCCTCCCACTGCAAGCTTAAAATAA
Organism: Lepidodactylus listeri; assembly: GCA_029233225.1. Lineage (NCBI taxonomy): Eukaryota > Metazoa > Chordata > Lepidosauria > Squamata > Gekkonidae > Lepidodactylus > Lepidodactylus listeri. The sequence continues at coordinate 72,293,994 of JARCFY010000008.1, forward strand.
TAATTATTATTTCAGCCTTGAATATTCAATTATAGCATGCTACAGCCTTGTCTAATTTCTCTTTCAACAGTCTTGAGATTTATATTATTGGGGAGGGGGAGAACCCTCAAGGTTGTAAGAGGGTGTGTGTGTGTTTTTTAAAAAAAGCAGCCTATTGAATCCTTCTCATAATTAGATTTGCGTGCTTTTATCTTGACTGATGTTTATAACAATGGCTAGAGCAAGGAGAGTAGGTGGCATCATCTGTTCAATTCAGCTGGGCTCTGACATGAGATGGAATAATTGTCTCCTGTCTCTCATTCAGCACAAAGGAAACGAGAGTCCTGGGTTTAACAGGAGCGGAAAGGTTTATAGGAGCTGCAGTACATCATATGCAGGCTTACAAGACCTAAACTGTAAATCTGCTCACAAAACATCATCTTGGGGGGAGAAAACTGTATTATTCCTCGCATTTAAAAAATAAAACAAAAAGTGAAACAAAGATCTGGAAATGCTGTCAACACAATCCAAAGGCATACCAAAAGAGGCATTAAAGTGTTGCTATGACAACCCTGGGCAACACCTTGCCTTAAATTTTTGACGCAGATGACCATGAAGGACCACAAGCATTTTGTTCTCCTTTTATTCTGGCTGGATTCCCCGCACCACTAGAGCAATTCTTTTATGACAAGCTTCTTTCTGCAGACCCACAGGAAGGAGGAAGCACAACAAAGTAGCTTGTGGCACCTTAGAAAACAATTTATTGTGGTATAAGCTTTTATGGGCCAAAGCGGAGAACGTTGCTAGACTCACAATTCTGAACATAAAAATCAAGCCAGATTCTAGTGGCACCTCAGAGCCTAACAGAATTTATTCCAGCATAAACTCTTGTGAGTCACCAGGTAAGGTGAGTTCTGACTCACAAATACTGGAATAAATAGTCTGTTAAAATGATGCCGGATTTCACTACAGACTAACAAAGCTACCCATATAGAATGATAGCTCTGAACACTGGTCCAGTTACCCATTTAAAAGCCTTTTGCTGCCCTCTAGTGGCTCTGCTTAGAAACAGAACAATAAGCAATATATATCAATGCTGAAAGGAAACAGAAGATAAAGTCAGACGTTTCGGGGAAGTCTGAATTTTGTTTCAGTGGAAGACGGAATTTTGTATTCCTTGTGCTCTTTTAGAAACTGTCAACAGATAGGCTACTCATGTTATCTTGTTTGGAAACTTCTGTTCCATTTGACACATTTCCCCCCTCCAAACAATTTTATCTGTAACTTTACTTATAATTCTCCTGAATTATCTGGGCATTAATAGCTTTTCTGTTATGATGCTCTGCTGAAGAGTTAATTTTTAAAGCTCCTCAAGTATACCAGGTTTATTACTATATTCCCAATAAAGCAGACATCCATACATTGAGAACCAACCAACCTCATTACCAATGATTAAAATCTGTTTCTATTTTTAGCTTGCCCTTCCTCTAAGGGAGGGGCTGTGGCTCAGTGCTAGAGCATCTGCTCGGCATGCAGAAGGTCCCAGGTTCAATCCCCAGTATCTCCAGTTAAAAGATCTAGCAGTAGGTAACATGAAATACCTCTGCCTGAGACCTTGGAGAGCTGCTGCCATTCTGAGTAGACAATACTGACTTTAATGGACCAGGAGTCTGATTCAGTATAAGGCAGTTTCATGTGTTCAAGGAGCTGAGGACATGAGCTCCCCCTTCTATTTTTCTTGCTCTGCCTTCTATTTTTCCTTTTTTTCTAACGATCTTGTAAAGTCAGTCTGAGAGAGATCAAATGGCCTGAAGTAAACAAGGGAGCTTTGAGGCAAAGTGGAAATTTCAACCTGGGACTCCCTTCCCCCAGTTTCAAGTACCTCACTATACCCCTTTGTTTGTTTGTTTGTTTGTTTACTTATTGTGGTTTATACTTATACTACCCCTCAAGCGTGCTCAGGGCGGCTCATATCAAAAACATAAAACAGCAGAGAAAAAAATTTAAAATATCACATACACAGTTACAATTAAAATTAAATCAATAAGATAAAACAATAGGTTATTTATTTTATTTATTGTCTCTTTACTGTTTTTGCAACCAGAGTCATAAACAGCAAACTCTCATCCCACAATAAACCTCATTCCACAGGAAAACATGGAAGAATGTAGAAGTTGCTACTACTGCAAAAGTTGTCATATAATTTGACAACAGCTGCTAGAAATGTTGCCACCTAGAGAGTAGTTTGTTTTTCTCCACCTCTACGTAACCAGGATAATTTTGCTTCAGGGGAGAGAGGAAGTCCTGATTAAATAAAGGGGAGATCAGTTCATCTCTTAGAGCTGAAAATTTGGGACAATCAAGCAAAATATGATCCACAGAGTCAATTTTACTGCTGCTGCAATTCCAGAGTCAATCTGAGTATGAAATCCCATTACATCTTCCTGACATCACAGCTGACGGTAGGGCATTCAGGCGCACTAGCATGAATGCCCTTCTATACTTTGGAAGCATTATCTCAGATAAGTAGTTTGGCATTGTTGTTGGAGGCTGGATGCCTACTGAAAAGGCTGAGCACACTCTGCGGACTCTAATCGACGTGCTCTCATAGTCAGAGTCTCTCTAATGTCTTCTAATGAGCTGTGACAGTTCTTGTCCACTCATGACTTCTATAACGTCATGGGTGATACCCAGACATAATAGTTCATGATCCAGCTCTTCCCGGCACAGAGGGGGTATGCTAGCTATTAGATATACAGGTTCTATCTGAACAATGCAGCAATTGGTGTCCTTCAGGGTATGCTAGCCCCACACCATTATACCGTGGCTTGCCATATGACTGACAACACTGCCCTCCCTTTTTAAAATGAAAACTGATAGACAGATCATTAGAACATTAGAACAATACCTGATATGTCAATTGCCAATTTAAAAGGCCCTCTGGTGGCCACACAAATGGCCAGTGTGGGGGACTGGGGCAAGGAAAATGTAGGGATGGGGAAATTGCCATGTGGACGCCCCAGTTCTCTTGCACCATATTGGCAGCTGCAGCAGCAGTGGGGAAAGTCATAAACGCTCTGCACCTGTTTGGAAAATGCTGTATGCATCTTTCTTCTTATCTTAGGGTGCGATCACACGGGCATTTAAACCTGGGTCTCTTTCAAGCGCGATGGCTCAAACGGAAGGTACTTGTTTTGAAAGGTGGTTGGAAAAGCGGGCTCAAATGCGGGGGGGGGGAGCTTCGAGATAGGAGACAGATGCGGCCGTCTAGTCAGCCCCTTTAATTGCAATGGGGAACAGCCTCGAGGCCCGCAATAAACATCCGTGCGATCGCACCCCCACTGTCCTTATGACTCAAAGGTAGTTTTTCAATCTTCATCTACGAGATAATTCTGAACAATCTTTTTAGATGATAAATTCACATAGCCTATTAAGGGGGAGGACAAATACCTTTCTCTCAAATCAGACCAGTTTTCACACTCCAATAAAATATTTTCTTAGGATTCAAGCTGACCAGCTCCACATTTACAAACTCTGTCTGAATATACTATGCCTGCAAATTGGCCTTCCATTATGGCTGAGGGAAAATGCCTTATACAAGATTTCTTCTTCTTCAGTCAGGTGGCACACATCCACCAGGCTCCTCAAACCATACCCTATTTCAATCAGACTTCTTTCCAGTCAGCATCTGAGTTTGTCAACAAGACTGCACATCAGATTTCACGTTCCTGCTTCTCAGCTTGTTTCTCCAGCCTTTTTCAATGTCTTTACTCAGCCTTTACCCAGGTGTGACTTCAGCTCTGCTCCATCCTGGCTTTGAGTGTGTGTGCGTGTGTGCACACACAAGTGTATGCAAGTCATTTTCATCTTCTTCAACAATCTCACTTGTAAATTGCAATTCCTGGTCCCTTTATATGGCACAGTATTACCCTATAAGTTGCAGACCCTACCTCCTAAAAAATCAACAGACTTCCATGGAGTTCACACATCTGTAGCCCATTTAATCCCCCTCTTGCAAAAGGTGGAGCCAGGGCAGAGTACATCTGAAGTCACCTTTGGGTAGTTTGCTGGGTGGAAGGAATCACACAGCGCTAACAGCAAGAAAGACTGGCTGGGAAAGAAGCAAACAAAAAGCACTTTTAAAAAAGGTAAGTGTAGGTAATTATTAGGAATGAATGTGAAATACATGGACTTCCTACACATATGAAACAAGTTGTTGGAACTAAGAGTTTGTTTTAAGCATTTCCACAGGGACTCATATTCTGTTCTCTTCCCAAGAGACTTATTATTTATTTAAAACATTTTGATCCCATTTTTCTACCTAATTAGGGCCCTCCAAGGTTGTAAAAAACTAAAAAGACATTTTATATATATGTTATATGCACACACCCACAGAAAGGAGGGTCAATAAGAGAATGTCAAACAAAACAAAGAAGTCTTCAGCCACTGGTGGAAGGTAATCATAGAGGTGGACAAACAAATGCCGCTAGGGAGAGAATTCCAAAGTTTTGGTGCCACAACTGAGAAGACCCTTTCTCAGGTTGCCATCCATCTAGACTGAGATTACAGGCTTTCCCCCCACGAAGATGACTGTAATAGTTGGGTAGATTCATGTAGGAGTGCATAGTCCTTAAGGTATGATATAACTATGTGACTTTCTTTAAGGATTTGGGCTTTTAAAAATACATGGTACCACCAACCTGTCACAATGTACAACAAAATATGATAAATAACATACAGTTTACAAAAACAGATCCTACCTCATGTTACCTGCCATGAGGAGACAGAGATTGTAGATGTGAGAAAAAATGAAGAGGAAGAGGATGGTGCTGAAGAACATTGTCATCCATGACCCGTGATCCTCTCGAAACATTTTCAGTCGAAGCAATTGACCTGCAATGGGGAGAGAATTATAAGATAAAGTTTATTTGCTTCTGGCAGACTTCCATCTTCATATGAAGCCCAATGACTGAATCAAAGTCTAATAAACATGAAAATAAATGCTTTCAACATGTCAGGCAGCCAATAGTTCCATTGTAAGGCATGACTATTGACACTATTGAATAAACACAGCACATTGCAAACATGACTAGAATCCATGCTACATTACCTATACCATAGTTCTGTTTAATTAAGATGTTCCCATGAAACTTCAGATGGCAGAGATCTTCCCCTGGAGAAAATGGTGGACTCTGTGTCATTATACCCTGCTGAGGTCGCCACAGCAAATTGACGCTGAGTGCCCAAGGCCTTGGCTCTCTCCCAGAGCCTTTTTCTAGAGCCCGTTGTATATATTTCCACAACAGGCCTTATTCCTAGTCTAATATATTTGTCTTCTAACGTGAAGTCCCTGTTGCTCTTTGCAAATAGATTTTTTTAAAGACAACTTCTCTCCTAAATCTTAAAATGTAGAACCAAAAACTAAACCTTCTACATTGGGGTTTCCTTTGTCACCAAGCACGGACCTCCATGCTGAGTCTGCCCTCCAAGAAGTGCCATCTGGGACTCCAACTGCCAGCCCCAAAGCAAAAGGGTGGGGGGATGAATGAGCAGTACCTGTAGCAACTGAAATTAGTGGCAAGCTACTCTCAGAGGTAGAGATGTGGGTCTTGGCTTGCCATCCCTCACTCCCTAATCACAGTGAGCATCTAAACAATTTATACATCAGAACTACCCCCACACACAACTGCCAAAAGTGTCATCCATTATACTAAGACTACCAACTACTGTTTGGGTCATATTTGCTTCCTGGAGTTTTTAAAATCATCACCTTAATATACAGAACATGAACTGATTTGATTAGCAGTTCAATTTTTTCCCAAGAAAACGACTTCAAACATAAGAGGCAATTAAAAATAAAAACCCTTTTAATATACTATTGTAAAATGTATGACTGGAGCAGAAAAAGTTTAGCTTGTTTGTGTGAAGGGGAGGAGTCTAGAAGCAGAAAAAAAAGTGGGGGCAACCTCATGCTGTCAGCACAGTGCTTTCATACACAGTAAGTGGGTTGTTGCTGGAAGCACAAAGCTACATTTATGTGGAAAATATCGCATTTTGACAAGGCTGCAGATTTCTGGGAAGTCTAAAAAATGGCTTGGCATTCACAGCCCTGCACTACAGAGAATTCCAGCATGTTTAAACAAGGTAAGGAAGATGTATTCTGGTCTATAAAGCAATTCTCTATTCCTTTTTTCTGTTGAACAGGTCTAGCAATCACAGAAACATTTTTTTTAAAAATCCGTAAGTTTAACCACTGAATAACTGAGAAATGCACATTGTTGTAATATCCACTGGCTAATTCAGGAAATTATTATATAGCCTAAGTAATATATTTCTGCTCAGGAAATATTTCAGAAAAGCTCTTTCATTATACTATTAGCAATATATCTTACATTGATTATATTAAATAACATGTGTTATATATTAAATTTATTCCTACATTGCTTATTACATTTTATTGAAGATAGCTTAATGGTGCATTCATTAAAAAGCAGATTTGCTTCAGACTTATTAAAAGATAGAGCCTCAATCTGTGGTACAGGATTCTTATCAGCAACTATGCCCTGGGAGATCAAAAGCTATTTCTATTTTTATAAATGCATAATGTGCCAAAGCTTGAAAGATTACAGTGGAGAGCTGATATCCATCATATTATACAGAAGTCGCCACGTCAGTCTGCTGCAGCAAAAACAGGCATCTTAACAACAAAGTATGGCACAAGCTTTCGTGAGCCAGACACTGTTTTATTAGATGCATGTATCTTATAAAACAGGACAAATTCTAACACCAAAAGGGAAACACCCACAAGAACAAAATCAAGCTAAATAAGAATACAGCAATACTAATTGTTCCAAAATTTCAATCTCAAGCAAAAGCTTCTCTGTAATTCATTGTCATACGAAGACCCAATTAGTGGTAGAAAGTCTGAGTCTTAAAGAAATTATGTAGCCAAACACAGGTAAAAGATCCAGGAGTTAAGCACTACCCCGAAGACATTTTAAATCTTTAGATGCACTGGGTTGGACCCTACAACTCCCCTAGGCTAAGGTGTAGCCTGCATCTTTCTTCTCCCACTCCCAAGTGTTCCTTCAATGCAGAAATACATTCTCCATTATAGGAAATCATTCTCTCCCAAGGGAAGGCTGATTCTTAGTGAAAGGAAGTCACAGGATGCAACCCACGGTTACAGTTCACCAAGGGAAAAAGAGACAGAAAGCACATGCTGGAGTCCCAAATATCTGAAGCTCAGGAAACTGTCTATCTCATATGAGCACTAGGGAAGGAAGGAAGGAAGGAAGGAAGGAAGGAAGGAAGGAAGGAAGGTAGGTAGGTAGGTAGGTAGGTAGGTTGGTTGGTTGGTTGGTTGGTTGGTTGGTTGGTTCTTGGGCTACATAATGCAGTATATCAGATTTCTACTTTCTGGCTGGCTTTTTTTCTGGGGGAATGCACCAGAACAAGGTTCCGGAACCTCTTTGACAAAACTCTTTTAAAAATGTTTAAAAGTTCATGAGTTTTCAATATACAGACTGAAAACTTCATTTTCCTCTTGAGAGTTCCGACACCTCTCCCCCCTCTCCCCGGCCTGGATATACTCCTCCCTATTTCTTGGGAAGAGACAGATATTGCAATTAATTGTTCATTTCAGAGATACATATTCCAATCTTGGGAAGAATAAACCAAATCAGAAGATTAAAAGATACTATAAAGTTTGGGCAACCTTCCTCTTATAGATGCTGCCAGCACTTAGATCAATGGAAGTTTAGAGCAGGTATCACATAAACATAGTCTGGGCATCTTCAGTTTCACAAAACGTGATCAGTGGTCTCACATTCAAATGGGACATCGGGGGGGGGTACTGTTTCAGTTGAGATGCTAAATAGGGCACAAAATGCACACTCTGAGAATAATGTTAGGAAAAAATGACAAATTACAATGTTCAGTCCCTTCATATGTAATCCTAGCTACTCAGAGAGATTCACTACATGTTTAGATTAATCATACCATTGCGAATTCTTTGGACTACTGTCAGAGTGCTCATTAAAAGATATCCTGGAAGGGGGGGGGGGGGAGAGTATGCTAGAGAAGAAGGTTGGTTAGAACTCTCTCTATGAGAATGGGATGAATGGGATTCTGATATGGGGAAAGATTTACACATGCAGTACATCACATGAAGTATGAAACAGTACAGATGGGGAACTTGGTATCACATGCCTTGCTTGAAGTGCAGATCTTGCATCAGCTGGAAGAAAGTTTAACTTAAATAGGCATTAAGGAAGCAGCACCCCAATCTCAGACATAAGATGACTGCTTTAAATGCACTATTCCTCCCAAATTGTGGCAAGTCATTTTGTCAATAATTGACCTTGCAAAATAGGTACTGCTTGCAGGCCATCACAGAATCACCAATCTATAGTAAAATACAAAAACAATCTCATTAGAAAGATAATACTAATGGCTCAACAAAAGTGGCATATACTACAGTGAAGTAGGCAGTGCAAGAGCCTTGCTGGATCAGACTAATAATCCCGCATCCCATTTCCCACAGTGGCCAATAAGATGCCAAGCAAGGCCAGACTATCCAGGTTGAAGCCTCCCCTGCTAGTATTTTGCCTCTGAACAAACGTGGAGGTCCTATTTAGCCATCACTACCAATAGCTATCATCATTCTTACTATGCTCAAAGTAGTCACAAGCTGAGTGGGGCACAGAGAATTAATATCTTTACAAATTCTTGAAATCAACTAATCCTATATTATGACCCTTTCCTCACTGAGATTTCTGGTTTTGAAAACAGCACCCTGATTTCTTCTTTTTCACCTGTTTTAGGTAAAGTCCATGGAAAGATGCCAAACGCTACTTGTGACGTTTTCTTCTGTAACTCTTACAGTGGACTAGAGTGGTACTGCTATTTTGTAATTGCACTTTGGTTTCTTGCACTGCTAATAGGATTTTTGGGGAATACGCTGACACTATTATATTATACATACACCATGAAATCATGGACCAGTAGCACTGTATTTTTGTTCAATCTGGCACTGTGTGATTTCACTTGGGTTCTCTTGATCCCTTTGTCTGTCTACTACCATCTACACAAGCGAGAAATCTACTTCAACCCCATATTCTGCCAATTTAAAAAAATATTCTTTGACATTAACATCTATGGCAGCATTTATTTTCTCACACTGATCAGTTTCGACCGGTACATAGGAGCTGTTCATCCCATTCGCTCTTTAAAATGGTGGGATAAAGACAAGGCTGTATTTTGCACCATTGCCATATGGATCTTCATCTTCATAGAATCAATTCCTGATTTTTACTATTTCTTTGTGGTCCACAAGCAGAGGGATGCTGCAAATAGCCTACAGAACACTGGAGAACCTGTGTACTTTGGAGAACCTCTATACTTTGTAGTCCCTTTCTCAATTTCAAGAGTTTTATTTGGTTTCCTTATTCCAATTGTAGTAATCTTTACATGCTACGTATTGACTCTGAAAGCATTATGGCAAATGAAGAGTCGCCAGCAGAGAAGACTCCGAACTGTAAAACCCTTGATGTTGGTTTTAGCTGCAATGATTGTTTTCGCCGTGGCATTTATTCCCTACCATGTCATGATGATGGCAGTACTAATTTATAGACTGAATTACCAACTCAACTCGGACAACATAAGCCTGATAGTTACAGTTTATGAATTCACAGAAATCATCTGTGGCATTAGTAGCTGCTTAGACCCAATCATTTTTATGTTAGCAAGTAAGACATTCCAACAGAAATTTAAAAGGATACAATGCCCTTCAAAGCATAGATACCACTGTTGTCAATCACACAGAATTAGAGATATTGCTGTTGAATTGTAAGATGGGCAGACATAGGTGGATGCTTCACAAGAGTCAGGGGTGCCTATTACTAAATAAAACTGTCGGTGTATCAGGTCAGCTTTCCAAAGACTGCAGAACTCTTTCTGTTTGGTCTCAAGTAGAATCTCTTGTCCAATTCCCTGTGAAGCTCAAAGGCTACTCTGAGCCCTCAGAAGGATGCTGGTCCAACCTACCTTGTGGCTCTGACAACATCCCTCTGTCATGTCATGGAATCACCACCACTACAACTGCCATACAATCAGAGACACTAAAACAGAATTGAGTTCTTTGTTTATGTGTGCTGTTGTGTGTGGAAAGTAAATGGCAATTTCAAGTCTTGCCTCCATGCCTGAGTACTTCCACATTTGTCTGTTCTTTATGTGCAATAAAGATTGTCCTTCAGTCTTTTAGAAAGTTACCCTGGTTGCCCAATCATGGAAAAGCAGCATCAGAAGCATGGGTGTCAACTACAGGGGGGCTCGAGGGCTCGAGCCTCCCCCGAAATTTCCCGGGGGGGGCTCAGCCACCCCCGGCAAAATGCTCGCCCAGCCGGCTGTCGCCGCCTCTCCTTCACCCCCGGCCTGCCCTGCCTCCCTGAGGCGGGGGGGGGAGAGAGGCGGCGGGGACATAGTCGCCCGTGCGCTTTGCGCGGGCGGCAGTCCCGGCCAGCTGGCTGCCGCCGCGGGTCTGCCTCCCTGGGCCGGGGGGGGGGACGGAGCGGCCGGGACATAGTCGCGTGCGCGCTTCGCGCGGGCAGCAGTCCCGGCCAGCTGACTGCCGCCGCGGGTCTGCCTCCCTGGGCCGGGGGGGGAGCGGCAAAGACATGGTCCCGCGCGCGCGCACAAGAGAGCCCCTGCCCCCCCCCGGGGATTTAGAAAGTCGACGCCCCTGATCAGAAGCTCCCAACATGGCTGAAATAACTTTTCAGTGGTCCAGCCATGGAGAGGAGGGGAGTTAATCACGTAGCCGCTAGTCAAGAACACTCTGCCAGGAAGGGGTTGTCGATTCCTTGCATTAATCAGTCTCCACCTATGTGATGAGTCATTTAAATCTTACCCTAGTCGCATACGAACCACTGATGAAAAAGCAGCCCCATGCAGCTGGAGTAACATTTAAAAGGCCTTCTATTTAGTAGTCAGCAGATCACATACTCACAAAAACTCTCACAGAATCTAGTAGTGTCATGAAATTAACTCACTTATAAACAGCATATTTTTCTCTCATTTAGACAAGCTTGTAAATAAGTTTATGCTGGAGAGAATTCCACTGCAATTTTAAAGCTCAGCCTCTACTATTCGACAATAATCTCCTCTATTAACAATACTCTGAACAATACCATCTCCATTTGTTTATAAATTAAAATTTCACCACTGTTTACAGCAGTGTCTGATGTGTATATGGGGGGGGGGGGAGAAAGATTCTTTTCCCACCTCCCCACTGGCACGTTTGGCAGGTCACGGCCACCCTTGTGCCACGGACACCAACCACAGGAAGTGCGAGGGGGAGGAAATCATTTACTGAAAACAAACGTAATTACTAAAATAAATGTGCATAACAACTATAACAAAGAATGCTGTCGCAACAAAAACAACTGCACATCCCTATCATAGACTTCTCTCAAAAGTGCCCTGAGTTTTAGAAATGGCTGACAAGGCAGAACTATAAAGGGTCTCAAAAGTATCGCTGTAAACACAGAAGATGCCCATGACCCTTCTGATGGTGGCTGTTGTTAATTATTATCAAAACAATTGTGATCAGCAGCTATTTTTAAAGCAATCACAGGAGGCCTTGTTGACAGAAACAGCTTTTAATGTTTGTACAGGATGGCTAACATTGAGTTTCCATGGTTTTCTTTTGATCACTATAAAAAACTAATTTGTTTATCAGAAACAAATTGACTAGGCAAAGCTCTTTCAAACAGCCCTCTGTATTTTCATTTAATTCTATAAACAGCTCCAGAAACAGCCATTTTGCTTCAGTGACTGCCAGTATCTTAGGTGGCTTCCACACAGTATTTTCAGTGGGCTTAGAAAGATGAAATTCTGCTTAGGACTGCACTGTAGAGGACCAAAAGAGAGAAGAAATGCAAAGTTTAGCTTTCCCTCTTCAGGCTGCTTCCATATGGGGATTTCTCCCCACACAGAAGACTGGAAGTCCCTGATTTAAATTAGAGCATCTACATAACGTTGTGCTTCTTCTGAGCATGGCTCAGAGCCCTCCTGGACTTTCCTCTGCAAAACAGACCAAAGGGAAAATTATTTTGATCCAGTTCGAAGAAGGAACTGTGGAGTGGCAGCAGGGGGAAAGTATAAGTGGATACTCCACCTGCAGCCACTCCACTTCTTTTAACTGGATCAAAAGAGGTTTTCTTTTGGTCTGGTTTGAAGGGAGGCCAGAGGTTTGAAGTCCAGGAGGCCAGCAAATCATGCCCTGAAAGAGCCCAACATCATGTAACAATTCCAATTTAAATCAAGGGCTTCCAGCATTCCATATGGGGGGAAATCACCATGTGGAAGCAGCCTGAATGTAGTTGAGTTTACCCAAGCTGAAGAAGAGTACTTTTGGCATGAAAGTGAAGGCTAAAAAGAACTACACTTTAGTTTTAAATATACTTCAGAGATTATCAAATGGAAGTTGTATAAATATTATATCCTATCAGTACAGGAATATCTTTACCAATATTTATGAAAGTATATGAGCCAATGAAGAGTCTGGGAGAGTGTCATGACCCAAGATGTCCAATATGAAAAACTGCTGCACAACCAATTATCACAGTGATTGTTCCGTATTAGTGACATCTCCCAAGTGCCCATGACTGTATTCTGGCTCATAAAGGCAGCCATTAATGTCAAAAGACAATAATTTGTCAAGGATTTGTCTCTTCACACTTCTGATATAATTGAGCTATACAGCTTCAGCAGTATAAGTTTCTAGCAAAATCAGAGGAGACAACTTTCCTTGTTTTGGGTAAAGGAATAAACATTGTGGGTAGTAAAGAAAAAAAGTACCAGGGCCCCTTCCTAAAAAATTCTGCAAGGTATAGCAGGAAAGGGAAATTATTTTGCCTGGGAATGAATCACTAAGGGCTTTTCCATACACTCAACTTATTCTTGGTTTTCTTGGCATTCAATCCACAAGTCCTGGAATCAGTTTGGGTGCATTTCTTCCACATCTCTGCCCTCCAATTGTACTGCTGCAGTTGTGGAGCTAGGTTTCCCCCCCGCATGTGCCTTAAATAATCAGGATTTTCAAGGGAGGGTCATCATCGGTGGCATCATAGCATACACACCCATTTTATTTTTTCTGCACAAACTTATGCTGAAGTATTGATACCATGGCTGCTCTTTTTTTAAGGCACTAAAATATCGATATAACATTCTCTGAATTTCCAGCTTTATTTTTTTACTTGTGAGTCTTGCTCCTCCCCTTGCAAAGATATAAGGAAAAAGGCATAGCTCTGGAACGGAAGGGGATACTTACTTTTTAAAAAAATAAAAGCTTGGAATTCAGAGAAGCTGCTAAACCTATCATTACAATGGTATATTGCTGTATTGACATTTTAGTGCCATTTAAAAAAAAGCAATTAAAAATGAAACTATTTGTTTTCAGGGCGGGGGGGTAAAGGAGTGGTTTGATGATGATGATGACAGTTGAATCCACAAAAAGTGGGCTGGTGGTAGGTGACAGTGGGCAGGACAAAGTACAATCACAAAAACATTATACACATGGGAAAGACAACTCAAAATTGGCTTCCAGGAAAATATTGGGGTAAAAGAGGTTGCAAAAAAACCAAGAACAAAACAAAGCAAAAATGAAAGGCACAAAAATGTGTGTGAAAATCAGGGAATAAACTGAAGCAGTATGGGGCCAGAACCAACAACAACAATAACAACCCTACTCTGAGAAGTCCCAAGGCCTGGTTCACACATGCAGGGAAACAAGGTAGTAATGAAGAGGCAATGAGGCAGAGACCTGAGGCAGACGAACATGCCACATAATATCAGATTCCAGAGTGACAGCCACATTTTGAAAGAGACACTGCAAAAAGAAAGCTAGTATAAGTAAGCAAAATAGACAGAGCAGACCCTTCCTCCCTGTTGTGCTAGTTTTGTATTTAGCCCGTTTTTAAAAATATGCTGGCAGGAGTCAAAGCCGCCATCTCAAGCACTGTATTCTGTCACCTCAGAGCTCTGTCACCCCTGCATTACTGCCTCCTGAGTATCTAAACCAGGTATACGCCAGGCCAGAGATGTCATTAGACAGAGGCCCTAACTTATGCTTACCAGCAGCCTGGAAGAAAAACAAGAGTCAACTCTTTAACAGAAATTAATGGTGTGATGTATATATATATATGTCTGTCTTTAATGAGCCCTCACAAACTAGTTTCTGTTTCCTTCAATATGGCCTGTGTGGGAGGGGCTTCACATCGTTCTGGTTCTGCAAGTGTGGGCTGTAGCTCCAAGTGTGGGTGAAGCAATAAAAAAGTTCATGGCTGAATCTCCTGTGTGCTAACTGGGTAGGTAAGCATAATCCTACAAACCAAACCCCAGAGGATACCACAAATAGGATGTTATTTACTTCCATACCATGATGGGTTTTAGCTTGGTCAATCCACACATTAAGCCTCAGTTGAAGGGTCAGGATGTTTTCCCCCAAGCCTGTTTGCCACCCAAATCAAGAAGCATTCCCCTAAGCTTTTGGAACTTACTCCTTGCCACCTTCAGGCAGTCAAGGGGAATATCTGGTCCAGGACTCATTTCGAAGCAGGAGCTCTTTTGCACATTAGGCCACACACCCCTGATGTAGCCAATCCTCCAAGAGCTTACAGTAGCCCCTGAAAGAAGAGCTCTGTAAGCTCTTGGAGGATTAGCTACATTAGGGGTGTGTGCCCTAATATGCAAAGGAGCTCCTGCTACGAAATGAGCTCTGATCTGTTCTCTCTTCAGATTTCGAGGAAGGGCGAGAGGAGTGAAGCAACTTTTGTTTTGGACGTGAAGCTTCTGGCCCTTTTACTACAACCAGAAGGTGTCCTGAACATTACTTCTGACCTACTCCAGACCACACATCTTCATGCAACTGCCTAAGTCTGCATCTGCTGCGGTCTCACATTGGTAGCTCGGCAGTTCGAGACCCGAGTGCCATGTGATGGAGTGAGCTCCCATCTCTGGCCCCAGCTCCTGCCAACCTAGCAGTTCGAAAGCAAGAAATTGCACATAGATAAATAGGCACCGCTTCGGTGAGAAGGTAACGGCATTCCGTGCACCTCGGCGTTTAGTCATGCAGGCCACGTGACCATGGAGAAATCTTCGGACAGCCCTGGCTCTTTGGCTTGGAAATGGAGATGAGCACCGCCCCCTAGAGTCGGATTTGACTGGCTTTCAAGCAAGGGAAACCTTTACCTTAACCTATTTAGATATTTGGTTTCCAGCCTGGAACTTGCAAGGATAGGTGATTATAGGCCCCTGCTCTACCCCCTTTGGTCTCTTGCCTCCCCTTCTTGAGTGAAAGTGGGAGTATGAAATCTTAACCTAGGCATCATGGAGCTGAAGAAAAGGAAACCCAATTCCCCTCCACTCCAGTGGCGCTGATTCCTCCACCTGTTCTCTGCCTCCACATGTCAACCTTCCTGTTCTTCCTCTGCTTTGGATTCCCTTCCTCCCCTATGAACACATGACCTTTCCTTTCTCTCCCCTGGTCAACCACCTCCACAGGCTTTTTCAGGTGAAGATGCCAGAGACTGAACCTGGGACCTTGTGTATGCAAAGCAGATGCTCTACTACTGGGCCACAGCCCCAATCCCATCCATCTTTGCAGGGCTTTTTTTGTAGGAAAAGCCCAGCAGGAACTCGTTAGCATAATAGGCCACACCCAACAGCAGAAACTCGTTAGCATATTAGGCCACACCACTGACCGCACAGCTTATTAGCATATTAGGACACACCCCCATGTTGCCAGAAGAGTGGTCATCCAACCACACCCACCTTTTGCTTCTTATTCTGTTTAGCTTGTTTGTTTTTTGTAGCCGGAATTAATTTGCATGTTAGGCCACATACCCCTAAGGTAGCCAATCCTAATGAGTTTCTGTGGTTGGGTGTGGCCTATTATGCTAATGAGTTCCTGCTGGGTGTGGTCAACTCAGGAGCCAGCCGGAACTCCGTTCCTGTGCGTTCCTGCCCAAAAATAGCCCTGCATCTTTGAAGGCTGCAATCTGCAACTAGTTTACTATTCAAAACTGTCATTTTTCTGAACTATGAACCTATGTTTTCCCCTTCTTCCTGTTCTCCCTGCATATGCATACTGGAGCCATACTTTACATCAAAGACTGTTTTCTTGAAGTTTAAGAGCACTGTTTTCTTTATGATCATCTGTGACTTCACTTTCCTGATGTTTGCTTGTGCCTGGTATTGGCTCCAGATGTTGCAGAAGGCTGCCACTGGAGTACTGGACATACTGGGCACAGGAGTGACTCTGCATCCTCAGTTGTACAGCCCAGCACATGACACATTACTGCTTCTGCCTCACAATCCTGCATTCTGCAGAATTAGTCTTTTGTTAAAAAAAAAGTGTTTGGTCATGCACAATTGAGTTTGATATAATCAATTTGATTAAACTGTTTCCACTGAAAAGCAAAGACGTTCAACATCTGTTCATATTTACCTAGTCACATCTTAATCAGTAAACAGGATTTAAAACATTGTGTGATAAATATTACTCATTTCTGTTTGATTTGACACATACAAATAGTATGAAAACAGCTCATTCCATTTCCCAACAATAAGAGCACAATTAACCAATATCATTAACAGACAGTGTCAACATCGTCTCTGATTAAAATATATGCTGCAAGACGTCTCCCTGTGTGCATGACTTCTGAGAATATGGTAACCAATACAAAATCCTTTGGTGTTCTTAAGAAATTGGCAGGCGCAAGTTAACATCTTTGTACCAAATCTTTAGACTGGAACGAGCAGTTCTGAATGGGCAACAGATCCACATGGCTGGATTAAAAATCACTTAGCTTTGCTCAGTGAAAACAGTTTAAATTATTTATGTGAGTGAGATAAAGCCTTGAATCAAATATCTCATTTAATGTCCATATTCATTTTAAGTTACACAACAACAGAGGAAATCCAGAGAGGGCACACTGAGAGCTACAAAGCAGGAAAAAAAAGCTCCCCAGAGGCTTGCAGGACAACCAGCATCACACAGATGAATCATACAAAAACATTTCACATAGGGCCCTGACGTAGCACAGCGTGAAGAGAGCTACTTTATGGAGCTACTACCTCTACTACCTCTGCTTTGAGGTCTATAATTCCCTTGATCACTCTTTGGATCAATTGCATGGGAGGAAAGGCATACAGTAGTTGATCTGGCCAGTCACAGCTTAGGGTGTCTATCCCAATGGCTTGTGGGTACCTTGTCCTTGAGACGAACCACAGAACTTGGTGGTGTGCTCTGTGACGAAGAGGTCCACCTCCACTTTGCCAAATTTGTGGCAGATCTGCTGGAAGGTTGCCCTGTTCAGCATCTACTCTGATTGATTGATAGATCTCCAACTGAGCCAGTCCACTAATGTGTTTTTCTTCCCTGCATATAGACTGCCTTGAGTGACTGCAAATGACACTCCACTCATTGCATGATCAGCTTTGCCTCCACATGTAGCAAATAAGATTTGGTGCCCCCGGTGGTTGACGTAGGAATTGGCAGTCCATGTGAACAAGGACACCTTGCCGAGCTAGGAGATCTGGGAAGGACAGCAGTCCTAACTTTATTGCTCTAAGCTTCAGGAAGTTAATGCTCCATGAAGACTCTTCTTGAGACCAGGTTCCTTGTGCCATCTTCCCTTGGGAGTGGGCCCCCCCAACCACTGAGGCTGGCGTCTGATGTCACCATTAGTCTCTTTCGTTCACAAAGTGGAGTCCCTTCCAGAAACCTGGGAGTTTTTATTCACCATTGGAGCTCTGGAGTAAGAGATCCAGGGAGCTCTACTAACTGGAACCGTCTGTTGGCTATAATGTCCTGGAAGGATAGGAGGAACCTTTGGAGTGGGCAAGCATGAAACTGGGACCACGATACAACAACCAGCATCCTCAGGAGTATCACTAAAGACTATACCGCCACGTGGACCTGCTGAGTGACCCCATGTATCAAATTCAGGATCTTCTGTTTCTGAGATAGGAAAACTCTCTCTTGAGCCGTATCTATCTAGGTGAAGGATTTTCTGAGCTGGAGACAAGCAACTTTTCTCCTTGTTGATGATGACATACATCTTTCATCCCCTTTTCATTAGAGGGGGACCTGATTAAAATGTCATCAAAGCATGGGAAGATGGAGACTCCCTGTGTTCTCAGATGTGCTACCAGCAAGACTAGGACCTTCATGAACGCTCTTGGTGCTGTCTTGAGGCCAAAAGGAAGAGCCTGGTACTGGAAATGGAGCCTGCCATATGAAAAGTACAGGAAACTCTGGCACGATTCCCAAATTGGAGTGTGTAAGTAGGCCTTGGGCAGATCTATCAATGCCAGGAAGTCCCCTTTTCGAATGGATAAGACAATGGATTTGAGGGTTTCCATCCATAACTTTTTCTTTCTTATCCTCCTGTTCGGCCCAGATCTGAAATGGCCCTTGCATCCCTGTCTTTTTCAGAACTATGACAAAAACTGAATAAACTCCCATGGTCTTTTAGGCCTTCAGCACCAGCTCCATCACCCCAATGCCCAATAGAGTATGCCCCTGGAAGAGTGTCATGCTCAGGGAATAAGAACCTCCTGGTGGTTCCCAGCCCAAGAGAGATCTGGCTGTCCTCAACCAGGGCCAGGGCTTTTTTGGCCCTGGACCCTGCCTGGTGGAACTCTCTGCTGGAAATCATCCATGCCCTGCGGGAGTCACTACCTTTCCACAGGGCATGCAAGGCAGAGTCACTACCTTTCCACAGGGCATGCAAGGCCAGGCATTTGGTTGAGGACAGCGATGGGACAGTATGACACCTGGCACTCTTATATACTCTCCCCATCTCTCATACCCCTTCCCCCCAAGGGGAAGGGCGGAAGGGTGGCCTAGCAAATCCAATTTTAAAAATAAATAAATGTTGAATAGCCTTGAGGAGGAGAAGGCACTTTTTCGGACAACAATTTCTTGGAACCTGCAGGAATGTGTTGGGAGGCATGGTGTTCTGTTCCAGAGAGCAGCCATTTCAAACTAAATCCAGGACCCACCTGTCACCAACTGTAAACTCCTAATGAGCTGTGAAAAGCTGAAGACGTCCTCCTATGTTTGGAGGATCTGAGTCCCTGTAGTAGTCATGCCAAGGAGCTCTTTTTGGGGGCCCATGAATTCTGTCCTGTTGTTCTGGGAAAGGAGGAACTAGTGCTGCCTGACTGTTTGGGCTGCCATCTCCCTTTGGCTGGCCTCAATGCTTGAAATCCAGAGATGTGCTTGGGTTCATGAAAGGAAGAGAAGCATTTCTTGGGCTTGTTGTCTTTCTTGCACAAAGGCAAAGACCTCTTTTAGTCTTTATCCTCCACCAGGTATCTATCCATTCCTTCCCCCCAAAAGATGGCTGCCTCTGAAGGGGACACTAGCCACTTGAGCCTGTGAAAATGGGTCCACTTCCAAGTTGTGGAGCCAAGTATTTCATCTAGCTGTGACGTTTGATACCATAGCTCTGGCCGATAGTTGGATTGTGTCCAGTGAAGTGTCTGCAGAGAAGGCTGCTGTGAGGATGATCTTCTTTAGTTCATCCTTAAGCTTCTTGGAGATGTCACTACTTGCTGCTGAGAGGTCTGAAGCCCAAGAGAAAATAGCCCTTGCAAAGAGGGAACCTCCTGTAGAGGCCCTTAGGGCAGTCAATGAAGCCTCAAAGTTTTTGTGCAAGGACTGTTCAATCTTTCTGTCACCAGGATCCCTTGGGAGACCGTCCACCTCTGCAGGAATAATTGAATTGGAGCGCAGGCTGGCCACTGGGTTGTCCACTAGTGGGAGTTTGAAGCGCTCAGCCGCATCTGGCACCAGGGAGTAGAACTGAGAAATGATGGGATGGTTGGTCTTAGGTCTTGCTGATGTCTCCCATTCAGCCTTAATCACCTTATCAAACACGGATGGGAATGGAATCCCAAGAAGGGATGACATCCCTCCCCCCTTGCTAGAAGGGTCTGGTAGAACCTGCTGACCTACTGGAGTCAGGCACTTCCTCCTCGTTGTTGAATGGGATGCTCTAGGCTGATCCTGCATTGAGCAGGGGGTTGAACTAGATGGTCAGTGTGGCCCCTTCTAACTCTGTGATTCTATAATTTCCAGGATATGCAGCACCTTCAGAAAGAGCTTGGGGAATACTTCCTGCAGAAAAAGACAAGTCTGCATGGTGGTAATAACAGCTTCTTCCTCATCTGATAGCTCACCCTCTTCTTTAGGAAAGAAGGAATTGGAACACTCAGATTCTTCGGAATTGCCTAAGAAAATGCTTGGCAGAGTGAGCTAATTTTCTTCTTTGGGGTTGGAGAGTGGGAGATCCTACCCTCCCCCCTGCTACCAGACCCTAGAGTGGTGCCCCAATCTGCTAGAAGACCTGGAGGGATTCGTCAAGTTAGGAATAACTTGAGAAAGGGCTTCTCTGATCTCTCTCTGCATTTCACCCTTAATCCAGGCTAGAAGACTGGCCTGGGCATTATCCCCTGAAAGGTCCAGAGTAGGGTGTCTAGCCAGGTCAGATCCACATTGGGAACCCTGGGCAAAAGCATGGGGAGGGGGTAGAGGGGAGCTCAAGGCTGGAAGCCAAGCTATCTTGAGTCACAGACACAGAAAAACCTGCCCACACTGACATTTCCCGCCTTTTTTTAACAGGGAAAAAACAAAAAACCCACCCAGGGGCTTCTAGAGCTAGAGCCTCTGCACCTTACTGGGATGCAGGAGTGTAGCTAAGGGCTGGGAGGACAGCGAAGGCTGCAGCTTGCTAAATCCAGTCAGTTTAGCAGGCTCCTGGAGTCCACATGGAGGGCTGGAGTGCTTTGAAGTGGCAGCCACCAATGCTCCTCAAAGTTCAGCTTCTGGCCTGAAGGCTGGATACCCTGCACCTTGGGAGATCCTAGAGATGGAGATGTGGGGGGGGGTGTCCCCACTGTGGCAACACCCACTCCCATATTCCTTCTGCTACTGAGGGAAGATCTAGACACTGGGGGGGGGGGGGAGGTGATGGCCTTCCCACTCTGTGCAGTCTCCTGGTGAAAAGCGACCCTAGTACAAGAAAAAAGAATAGAAAAGAGAGGAAAAGAAAAGGGAGGGGGGAGATGAGGAATTGTGGTACTCGAAAGAGCACAGCCAGCAACATCTATTTGCCTTTCAGGCAGGGCCAAGACTGGGAACCAAGAGAGAAGCCCCTCCCCTTCAGAAATCGCTTGTCCCAGAAGTTGAAACTGTCCCACCCCAGACCACTGGAGAACAGCAGAGGCTTGTAGGATTCAGTGAACACATAGCTCCACTAAATACAGGTCATACTTTCAGGAAACCTGTTCTTGTGGTAAGGGAAGCAGAACCTTGCATATTATTTCTGCCATACCCAATATGCAAGTCAAGGAGGGCACATGCCCAGCTCTAGTCATTAGTCTTATATTTCATTCTCAAAAATGGCACAGAATGATCGTGGAAATCTGAGTATTCCGCAAGTGTACAACAAGGACTCTTTGCTTCAATGAACAGAACACCTATTTATACTTGCATATACAAACACTGGAATGATATATATGTATGGGAGATCCTGGATATACATATATGTATGTATGTCATGTGACCAGAGTGAGATATCCATGACCAGATCGCTTCTCGTTGAAAGGCAACTTTGCAGGGACCCACATGAACAAATGGATTCATTTATGATGGGAGTATTTTTCACACACCCACAGACTGCAATAAAGAAATCAAATCCTGCACTTTCCCCACACCTAATCTCACTGTATGCTGCTGTTTAATAATGCCATCCTAAACAGACTCATCCCTGCAGAATCACTGACCAATGGATTTAGAAGGGTGTAAATCTGCACAGGATAGATGTTAAGGGTGGAGTAATAGATCCACACTGAGTCTTCCACTAATGGAAGACATTTCTCTCAGTCGGACACAACTTTTCTATGTCCCTCCCTCTGACAGCAGCCTATTGATCACCCTGAAATGCTGCTCCTGAGGGCAGGAGACCCTCAGGAATAGGATGAGTGGAAAATAGGGGTCTGCACAGGAAGGAACTGGCAAAAAAATACATCTCCCATTCCATTAGTAGAAAATTTAGCATGGATTCAACCCATAATCTTCTGCTAAGCAAGCCCACAGCTCCTTACCAGGAAGTTAGTCTAGTTAGCCTAGAAGAAAAATGCTGAAATTGTTCCATCTAGTACTAGGGGCATGTATGTGTGTGCACATGGGCAGGGCTTAATACTCACATCTGGATCTTGGTGCAAGACCAGGTTTTTGAGCTAGTCAGTAGTGCAGTAGGGTCTGCTGGGAGTCAAATGTTCATTTTAATACACCGCTTTATTTTTATAAGTTTAACACAAAACACCATAACTGATACCAATCAAGTATCTTCTGGAAAAGTGGGATCTGCTGACTCCCAGTTCATTTGGAGGAGCGCTTGCACAGGCAGTAAAGACTCCTGACATTGTTGATTTACTGAAAGAAGAACAAGAACATTTTCCAATTGTTCTTTTTTAATGGAAGAGCTTTAAGAGGAGTTTCTGGAAGAGTTGCTTCCTTCTTTATTTTTAGAAGGCTATTTGCATCCTGGGTGGTATCTGGTGCCAAGTTTTATTTTCAAGCCAACATTCAATAATTGGCTTCAGGCCACAGCTGGAAACTGATGAGCCTGCATTAAGATTCAGCAGCTGCTTGTCAATTCAGGTATTTCCAATTATGCTGATTTTTCCAAAGCCTCCTGCATTTTGCTGAAGGAATTGGTATTAAGCAGAGAATGCTGAGACTGGTTCCTTTGGGCTGTAAATACAAACAAGTTCTTTTGGAATATTAAAAAAAACACAAGAAATAATGCAGCTATGGTCAACCTCAAGACACAAAGTTGACAATGGCATAAAAAGCCAAGTTGATCTTGGCATTTTATTTGGAGGAGGTGAGAACGAGGTGAGCTCCTTTGGGTCCCTACTGGGGAAAAAGGTGGAGTATTAAACGAAGCAAATTTTTAAAATCTGGCCATTTGGAAACACTTAATGGTGGCTTGCCAAAAAGGGCACAGTTTGTAGAGCAGAGAAAGGATCTTTTTTTTCTGAGCAGTTATTTGGAACATGCACTTCCGCATGCATGTAGCAGCTGGGGAGTTTAAAAAAGAGAGCGAGAGAGAAATATTGAGGTGATGAGGGAGAGCTAGCCACAAGAAAGTAGTTCAAAAGGGAATAAGAAATAGAACGAGGACAATAGGTTAGATAAGTAGGTAACGAAAAACGAATGGCTTCACCCCCATTTCTATGGCTGTACCATTCAACAGACACCAAGGGAATAATTCTAAGTAGTTTTACTCAGAAGCAAGTCCCGTGTTATTCAGTGGGGCTTACTCCCAGGACTTCTTCAGACTGCAGGCCTTTCTTCCATCTTTTGTTTACCGTTTCTTCCATTTCTACTTCTTTCTGACAGCTGTAGCCACTCGGCAAGCACTAGTTTCTATCTCATGTATAGAAGCCTAGATGGGATTCTTCCCATCTTCCCAAGTCTTCCATTATGTACCACCAAAGCTGAGGCAAGGGCCTGCAAAGCTCACAGCACATTCTTTGAATACAAAAAAAATTCAGGTGGCATTCTGAAACCCAAAGAATCTCAGACAGTAAAGCTGGAAATAGGCCTCCTCTGTGACCTTTGAAAGCCACTGCCAGTTAACTAGAACTAAGCTAGGTAGGAAGTTATACTTCAGTATGATGCAGGTTCATAAAGTAGCCTCTAACATTCAAAAGGGGAAGAGGGTGGATTTCTCCAAAACTTATATCATTATCAGTTGACAGTCATTTATAGGTGTATCATTTCATCTCACTGCAACTACCAGTTAATTGCATCAGGATCTAATTATGCATTCCTATGGTGTAGTAGTGTAGTGGTTGAACCAGGGACTGGGAGACCCAGATCCAAGTCCTTTTGGCCATCCAAGCTTGCTGGGTGACCTCGGGCCAGTTAGTCTCTCTTAGCTGTTATAGTGAAAGAAGTGAGAATGATGTTGTGGACCTCTTTTGAGTTTCCCATTAGGATATAAATACCTAAATAAGTACATACAATTGAATGGATTTTTCAAGACAATCAAAATTCCTTTAAAGTATGAGTGCTGTTATCTATCACCTGCAAAGTAAGACCTTACTTTTAATATTCTGTACCAGTCTGATTCTGCAGAATATGGTTATGGAGATCTTGGATTAGAGAAAAGAAAAAAAACATTATATTGAAGTGTTTCCATAATAGGTACAAAGCAGTTTCATCAAATTTTGACAAGCTCATCTCAAGCTGTTATATCATGTTGTAACGAACCCTGGAATATTTCAAATTGGATTCAAAAGTCAACTCCTTCCTTCCAGTGTTTCCTCCAACGTTATAATTGATAATACATTATCAAACATATATTTTCTTTGCACAACCAAACAACTGGAGAATTGTGCAAAACATCAACTGCTTTGGAGCAACAAAAGAAGTCTTTTAGCATGATCTCCATGTCAAGGTCACCCTTTACCTCAGCTTTTCACACACCTTTCCAAGTATTAGGACTGCAATGCTGAGTAACCAAACTTATTAAACAATTCAAGAACTCCCAATTGATTTTAAAGCGTTCCCTGACTGTTTGGGCACCATCTTAGAAGAGTTTATTTTCCCTTTCCTGTCTGCACTGGATTTGCCCACAACAGGGCGAAAGGAGGTAGGAAAGAAAGTGAAATCCAGCAGAGCAAAGGAGCTTTCTTGTATGCTGCTGACAGGATTCCCTCGTCTCTGGGAGGTGCCAGCTCAGCCAGGAAAGGAAAGATTTGCACATCCCCACCACAAGGCTAAGCCTGTAGCCACTTCCGCACTGTCATTTTTGTCACTCGTTTGTCCCTATTGCTTTGGGTCACCCCCCCCCCCTTTTCCACATGTGTTTTGCTCCCTCTGGGACTACTAGAGACAGCAAAACACATTGGGGGGGGGGGGAACCCTGAAGCAATAGGGACAAGTGACAAAAATAACAGTGCGGAAGTGGCTGGGCTACAACATCTGCCCACAGTATTCCAGATTTCCTTGTGAACAGAGATGTGAAGGCCCAGGGGAAAAAATGGGGGGGGGATTCCTGAGACCTTCGCCTCCCCCAATTTTTTCAATGAAAAAAACTGGAAATTTGGGGGAGTACTGAAGAAAATTCCTATGAAAATATTTTCTCTTTTTGAATAGTGAAATTCTTTTAAAGACAAGATGGGCATGCTGTAAAACATACAGCTCTTCAATCCAAGATGCATTTCTGCACCAATAAGGATAACGAATCTTCATGAGGGGAGCATGCAGGGTTTTCATCATCCTTTTGACCTGACTCTTCCTTTGTGATTGATCTCTTTACTTCTCCCGCAAACCACTGTGACACACATACCCACAGACTGGGTAACAAGTAGCTTAGTGCCCTACATCTCTCTAACCTGTAGCCATGGAATGAAAAAGACAGCATGTAGCTGGCACTGCATCTAGCTGTGCAGATATTATGGATCCTTTGTATGACCCTCTTTTTGACCAAACAAAGTATTTTATGTTACTTACTGTAAGCCATCAAGGTGCTTTTGCACTCTTATGAATGATAAATTCATAAGTGATAAATGGACTGCTAATTGTGTGAGAGGAACCAGGGAGAAGAACCTAGGAGAAAAACCAGCTGCAAATGACTCCAGCAAATGCTTGAGACAGCGTTTTCCAAGGTTGCCAACTCCAGGAGGCTTCTCTTAACACACAAAGACACTTACACAGAAAATAGCCATCTTGTCTCTGGCTAAAGACATGTGCTCACGAACTCCATTACATGTTCTCTACACATCGCAGGTTGCAACCTCCCCCCCCCCCCAACATTCCTTGACCAGTGAAACAATGGACTTGACCAGCTAAAAACCAGTTTGGCTACCCAGAGAGGTTAATTCCATTTACAAGACAATGCTTCTAGCCGATGATGTCAGCTTCTGGCCCCAGGTATTCCTCTGACCATGCTAGGTAGAATCTAACACTGCCCAACCCCCCTTCTCCTACTGGACAAGAGCTAGTGGGTGGACCAGCAAGGGGTGGTCTCAGGACAGGCATCTGGCCAAGCCTGCCCCCAGAGACCACCCCCCAATAAAAGAAAGCTCCCAGCAGCCAGCTCTCTCTCTTGCTTTGATGATCTCCTGCCCTCCCTTATCTTCAAGACTCTTGGTATGCACAGCCAAGGGCCTACACATGCTGCTGGTGGTTCAGAACATGTACTCCCCCCCCCCATCTTTCTCCCAGCCTAATTCATTAATTTTTCCAGGACTACACCAGCTACTGGAGAGGTAAATATGCCTTCTACAGGAAACCAACAATCTCCTGCTCATGCAACCGTCTCTTTAATTCTATCTTACTTCTTAGACCTGTATGATTGAATGTATGATTTTTGCAGCATCTGAATGATTCACTTTTATTATTATTAAGTAAACTATAGACTCTTTTTAACTTCAATTGAGTCTCTGTGTCTTTTTGGGAGGCCTGAGAGAGGCCCAGCCTCTGTATACATATGGTGCAGATTCCTTAATGCCTACTGCTGATTATTAAGAGCTAATATTCCCCAAATATTTATAACATAAAAGAGCAGTCAGGCTAACATTACCACAAAGTTTGTCTTTTCTGTTTAACTCCCATTTTTCCTACTTTTCAAATAGCAAAATTAAGGCATGTATGCTAAAGTAGCATAGGGTGCATCAGTATTGGTGTGTTTCTAATTTTGCTTTTAGAAAATTAAGTCCTTTATAAATTTTAAAAGTCTCAAATTTCTACTTTTGAGTAATCAAGACCAGTGAGACCTGCTTTCCAGAGGGCTGACCCAAAAAGCAGCGGGTTTTGTCTGAAAAACTGCATATGCTGATTTTTGCAAATCTATTGACTAAGACACAAAAAAGGTATTTAAAAATGTACTGTTACATTCTTTTATCCTGTGCCAATTTGTACTGCAGTCAGCTGCAAAGACAGTAGTATCAGCACCCAGTGCCTCGTTGTTTTAAACAAATGCCCTCTGTCTAGCTAGCTAATGCCTGCAGCATCTACCATACTCCAGATACTCTGACATTTACCGGGCTGTTACTACTCTGTCTAATGATACCTTTCAAAATAAATGCCATATTTTATCTGGAGGTGAAACAGTTAGCAGCAGGCACCATATCCATTTATAAAATGGAAAAGTACCATAAAAGAAAACTATGTGCTAAATGTGTGGAAGTAGCTAGCCTTTAATTTAACATCCTGTAAAACAGTTTTCTTCTAAAAGCACTGATGTTATTCTTGGGAGGATTTTCTAAATCTAAGTGACGTTACATTTGCGCTCCACATCAACCTCTTTTATTAATTCTAGAAACCATGCACATCTTTCTTATGAGCTGCTTGCTTCCACACGACAACTTTCCCTTCCACACAAGTACTTTCCCCTGTATAGACAGCTGGAAGCCCTCATAGTAAAGGGGAACGTCCAGCTGACATCATGCCCAGTCATGCCCAATATGTTCACAGCTTGTCTGCCTCCCATTTTTTATTTCCCACTTTACTCTGAAGAAAATACATACCTTATTTTATTTATTTTGATCTACCTTTCACAATTTTATTCTGCCATTCTTCTATGAATCTCAGAGCAGTTCTCCCTCACAACAATCCCGTGAGGTTAATTAGGCTGAGAAAGAGAGTGAATGGGCCAAGGTCAACAGTGAACCACAGCCAAACAGGGATTTTTACTCCCCCCCCCCCCCAACTAAACTTGGCTTCCCAAAATCAAAATCAAAAATCAAAGTTCAATATAAAATCTTTCTTGGGAAAGGGACTACCACGTAATCTGGATCCAGGAACAATGAAAGAGTACACGGCTGCTTCCTCCAATACAAGAAGCTTGACAAGAAAATGATGCAGTTCCTAAGGACAGTTTGTTTACCTCCTGAATGTTTAGTATGTATTCATGAACAAATTTTAAATCTTCCATTTGAATTTCATTAACGACCATTGAACACTCACTGTGAAGGGTCCTTCTCCTCTGAAATCTGGAGGAGTGCAGTGATGCCCATCCATCACTTAGGGAGGCAGGATCAATTCTATTTACTTCCTGTTTCCTGTGGTGGGAGGCAATGCTCCCTCTAAGCTGTGGAGCCTTGTGAGCAAAAATTCTACTTTGTGAGCTACTGGCATGAAAGTTGTGAGTGAGTGATTTGGCTGCTGCATGAATTAGTTTGCTCTGGAGCCATCCTTCCTAAGCCAAGGCAAAAATCTTTGAGCCAGAGGCTAAAAAACTGTGAGCTAGCTCATACTAACTCAGCTTTGAGGGAACACTGGGGAGGCACCCTGAGCTCAGTTCTGGTACTCCGAAGCCAAATGCTGATATCTAATAACTCTAAGAGGAAAACTCAAGTAAGAACAGCAAGAGCATAAACACTAAACAACTGGAACAGGAAGTGAAAAATCCTTTCTTTTTCTTTTTTTGAAAAATAAAAATGCAGAAACAGTGGTAGAATAGAGACGTGACCCGGGAGGGCCAAGATGTCTTCCAGATCTCAGAAAAGAAGGATCCTTCACAGTGAGTGTCCAATGGTCATTCTCCCTCTGAGCTGGAGGACATCTTGTGGGACCTCTCAGAGAAGTGTCCCTAAATATTGGGTGGGACGCTGGCATCCGGATCCAATATAGCTTGCAGAACTCTCCTTCCAAAAGCCACATCAGCAGAGTCGTACACAATGATCTTGTAGTGCTTAATGAACATGGACAAGAAAGACCACATGGCAGACTAGCAAACTTCTTCCACTGATGCCTGTCTCACAAAGGCTGCATTTGTGGCTGCGCTGCAAAGTGAATGGACTGTGATCCCAATTGAGACTTACTGCTTCTGACTCTTCTATGCCTCGGCAATGCAGGACCTAATGGTTTTGCTGATTGCAGAGATGGACATCTTTCTTCTTGTATGTGGAGGGGAGATGTTTACGAACAGAGTATCAGTCTTTCTGATGGTAGCTGTCCTATGTAAGTAGCGCTTTAGTGTCCTCCTCACGTCCAGATTATGCCGGAATTTTTCTCTCAGGTAAACTGAGCTTAGAGAAAAAGATTGGAGATATATCTCCTGTGATCTGTGAAACTTGGTATTAATTTTTGGACAAAAGGTTGGACCTGTTCTCAAGACTACCTTGTTCTTGTGAAAAACACAGAGTTCTGACTTAGTCAAGAGCGCACCCAAGTCCAAAATCTTTCTGACTGAAATAATGGCAATCAGAAATACTGTCTTCATCCTCAAGAACTTGAGTGGAATATCCAGAATAGGCTCGAATGGTTCCTTAGTAAGCGCTGTGAGGACAATATTAAGCCTCCAAATTGGAAACCTACAGTTCTGGGATGGGTCCCTGAGAGATGCTCCTCTGATACATCATTGAACATGTAGATGGTGAGATATGCTGAGACCCTTAAACCATGGAAGAACTGAGACGAAAGCTGCTTTCTGCCTTCTGAGGGTCATTGCCTTGAGGCCACTGGAGATTCCATCCTATAGAAATTCCAGAACCAATTTTATCGTCAGTTTTAAAAGATTAACACTTTTTCTCCCACATCACCAAATGAAAGCCTTCCAGGTGGTGTTGCAGATCCTTGAAGTTGACGGTAGTTCTCCAGTCCCCATTCTTTTTGGGGACCATGAAAAAGACGGAGTATATCCTGGTCCCTGGTTCAGTCTTCAGAATAGGTTCTATCACATGTATATCTAGCAGGTGTTGAATTGCAGCTCTGGTCCTGTTTCTTTTTATGTGGGTTTTTTTTGGGGGGGGGGGGGGAGATGAACCTTTGAAGTGGAGTAGTCCGAACTTCTATCTTGTATCCTTCAGTCACAATTTCTTTCACCCGACTGTCTGCATGAGAGGCAGTCCAGGCTCTCTATCTCTGTATCATCTGGCATGTTTTCCTGAGGGTGCTAATCGCTCAATTCAACACAGTAACAAGGATCTCAGTTCAGCAAAGCCCAGCGTCTCCACAATGAACAGCTGTCTCTTTAAGGCTGCCTGCCTCTGCCATTTTAATGTATGTTGACTCTCCTCTGACAGAGTCCGTTGCCCTCAAGCTTTTTTTTCCATCTAGGAAGGACAGGGGAGGGCAGGCAGCAGAGGAGAGAAGTAGAAAAAACAGGTAGAATAGAAAGGAGAGCTGCAGAGTTAGAATAGAAACTAGTATAGAAAGGGACTAACGACTACTTGTCGTCTGATCAGTGCAGAAAGACAAACTGAGTGTATGGCTCCACTAAAGAAAATAAAGTTTAGCTTGGCTATACCCAAGTATAATTAGATGTCTGGGGTTTGAAAGGTAGGTTACTTGGAAACGCTCATTTGGAGCAACAAAGCAATAAATAACTCATGTGGGTACACAGTAATTTTTAAGATCCATTAGAAAGTGATTCCATGTTTCTTCCCATATTCAGCCTTCTTCTTGCTCGCTCCACTGAACCTTTCTCCAGTCCCACTCTGTACCAGCCAGAATGTGAAATTATAGGATTGTTCTCCACTTATCTGCCCAATCAAAGCATGCAACTTGAAATGTCTCCAGCAGGAAGTATCTTCCCACATCTCTCAGGGAAGTCATGATTCACTGTATAGTTTGGTGTAGTGGTTAAGTACGCGGACTCTAATCTGGGAGAACCGGGTTTGATTCCCCACTCCTCCACTTGCACCTGCTGGATGACCTTGGGCAAGCCATAGCTCTGTACCAGCTGTTCTCTCAAGGACAGTTGTCTCAGAGCTCTCTCTGCCCCACCTACCTCACAGGGTGCCTGTTGTGGGGAGGGGAAGGGAAAGGAGTTTGTAAGCCACTCTGAGACGCCAAGTGAGTGAAGGGCGGGATATAAATCCAATCTCTTCTTCTTCTTCTCTTCTTCTTAATGTAGTCTATGGTAAATCCCCCCCAACCATAAGAGACAATACAGAGGTTATGCCAACAGCATCTTTCTCAAAGCCCCAATATTTTTTCCTTTAATGGAAAACTGAAAACATTCAGTCTGATAACAAATGCTTTGGAAGGCAACCTTCTGCAAAAGTCCATTCATTTCAAGAAGTGCATGTGCCAACAGTATTAAGAATATCACTGTCCGTACTAATCAGCCCTCATCAAAACATAAAGGACTACAGCTGCTGCTTAGAAGGTGAAATTTGTTCTTTTATTGCATAGGATCAAAGACAGATCATACACATTTTGCTGTGCAAGCTGGCATTAACACCCCTTGCATTTTAAACTGTTCCACAGGAGACTCAACTATTCCCTCATCTTCCAGTTATGTCCCAAAGCAATGTACTAAAGCAGATACATTATTTTTAGGTACTAGGCTAATGTTCTAATCAAAATTTTCAGTTGAGATAACTTTTAAGGACGTCGGCTTAAGTTGCTTATGGTTTGTATTACAATGCCGAGGAGGAAGGTGCAGAAATCCATCAAAGTAGGCTTTTTAAGGGTGTAACTAGGCAAGACACTGGATATGCATGACTGGATCTCCAATCATATTTAATTTTCCTGAAATGCAGTCCCAAGAGTGCCTAATTTGTATCCGCGTCATGGCATGGGGGGGGGGGGGTGAAGTTCCCCTTTCCCCTACTTTCCCCTACTGGGGCTAATAGGAGCTTATGGGATAATTTCTCTTTGGGAAACGGTGGAAGGAGGGTTAACCCTTCTTGCAAGTTGAAAGCTAAGGCACTCTGCACAAGAGGAGGAGGGTCACACCCTGGGAGATGCAGGGGCAATATGGTATCCAGAAGAAACTATCAAATTCTTCCCCATGCTTCACACTCTGCATTTTCTCAAGGTAGGCGGCTTTCAGTGCAGAAACCCATTTCCCTGTATAACTGTCAATGGACTCAGCATGAAACACAGAGCTTTTGACTCAAGGCTCCTTTTCAGGTCTTCAACAGAGCAAAAGGTGTTAAAAACAGCCCCTTTTGTCAGGCACTGTCTGGCTCAGCTGCCTCCAGACCGTAAATGCTGCTTCCCAACCACTTCCCATTTCTCCCTTCATGCCTGCTTTATCTTGTGAGACAAGTTATCTTTGGTAAAAGGTCAACAGGCCTATAACACTACCTCCTACAATGGGTGAAACTCTGTTTCCATTGTCAGGGCAGTGAATGGTGAGTTCCCAGCTTGTCTCTTCTCAGTCTGTTGCCCTTGCTTCAGCTTCAGAACCACTCCTGAAAGTTCACTAATGGCACTCTCTGGAAAAACTTGGAAGGACTACTTGGTGTTGGGTGAAGACATCAGTATCCTGATATCTGTAGCTTTCATCTGAAACAGAACAAGGTTCTAGTCCTTAGGATTGCAAGGACAGGCTTGAGAGTATGTGTTGTTTCTATGCCAAAAGCCATAAGAATCCATTACTCCACAGACAGAATAATGTCTGCATATAGAGTTCCTCCAAAATCAGTCACTCACTGTAAATCTAACAAGGAGATTTAACTGTCCATAACACATTGGAATAGGCATCAGAAATGCTCATCAGCCATCAGTTCAGCTCACTATTGGCCAGCTGTGACATGCATAGTGAAGAGTTTGGCAAACTGTTCACCTGTTCAATTTTGTTTTACCCCACATTTATTTATTATTTATTAATTTAGATTTACATCCCGCCTAGCTGAGTTACATAGTCATTTTTCTCCATAATGAGGACCCAAAACTGCATACATTATCCCTACACCTCCATTTTATCCTCACACCAACCCAGTGGTAAATTAAGCTAGGAGACTATGACTAGCCCAAAGTCACCATGACAGAGGGGAATTTGAACCTGCTTTCCCAGATTCTAGTCTAACACTCTAACCACTACACGGGCATGCTGCATATAATTGTGCAAATTAACCCGCAAACTGAACTGTACATATATAGTCACATTACCAAGCTCCAACAGTTTCCCTAACACCTTGTCTTCTGCTGCTTGTCACATTATTTAAAGTGCACATAAGATTTAAAAAGCTCCGCTGGATCAGACCAATACTCCACATAGTCCAGCATCCTGTCTCACACAGTGGCCAACCAGTTCCTCTGGAGGGCCAACAACACGGCATAGAGGCTGAGGCCTTTCCCTGATGTTGCCTGTTGGCTCTGGGATTCAGAAGATTAGTGCCTCTGAATGTGGAGGTTCCGCTCAGTCAACATGGCTAGTAGCCATTGATAGATTAAGTCTATCTAATCCCCTTTCAAAGCTGTTTATTCCTGCAACCATCACTACATTGTCTGGCAGCAAATTCCACATTTTAATCACTCTCTGTGTCAAGCAGCATTTCTTTTTGTCTGTCCTGAACCTACTGCCCATCAGCTTCATTGGATGCCCTCAAGTTCTAGTATTTGGGGAGAGGGAGAAAAATTTCTCTTTGTCAGCTCCCTCTACCTCATGCATAATATTATAAACCTCTATCATGTCGTCGTCCCCTTAGTCATCTCTTTTCTAAACTGAAAAGTCCCAGACTCTTCAGCTTTTCCTCACAGGGAAGGTGCTCCAACACCCTAATCATCTTGGTTTCCTTCCTCTGTACTCTTCCCAGCTCTGCAATGTCCTTTTTGCGATACAGTGACCAGAACTGTACACAGAATTCCAAATGAAGTCTCACCATAAATCTATACAGGACATTACAATATCGGCTGTTTTAGTCTCAATCCCTTTCCTAATAATCACTAACAAAGAGTTTGCCTTTTTCACTGCTGCAGCACACTGGGTTGACACTTTCATTGAGTTTATCCACTACGGCCCCAAGATCTATTTCCTTCTCGGTCTCAGCAAGTTCAGACTCCATTAGCCTATACTTGAAGTTGGGATTTTTCTTTGTCCCAATGTGAATCACCTTACACTTACCAACACTGAATTTCATTTGCCTCATTATCACCCTCTCACCCAGTTTGTGGAGGTCCTCTTAGAGCTCTTCACAGTCAGCCTTGGTTTTCACCATCCTGAATAAGTTGGTGCCATCTGCAAACTTGGCCACTACACTATTCACTACTAGTTCCAGATTATTGATGAATACATTAAATAGTACTGGCCTCAATAACGAGCCTTGTGGGACCCCACTGCTTACTTCTCTCCACTGTGAGAACTATCCATTGATTCCTACTATTTGCTTTCTGTCATTTAACCAGTTTTTAATTCATAAGAGAACCTGTCCTCCTATCCCATGACTGCTAAATTTATACAGGAGTCTTTGGTGAGATACCTTGTCAGAAGCCTTTTGAAAGTCCAGGTATGTAATGTCTACCAGGTCACCATTGTCTACATAGTTATTCCTTTTCTCAAAGAACTCAAAAAGTTTGTTGAGGCAGGACTTCCCTTTGATTTTCCCTCAGCAGGCTTTGTCCCTCTATGTGCCTAACAATTCTATCTTTGATTATAGTTTCTACTAATTTGCCTGGGACAGATGTTAGGCTAAGTGGCCTGTAATTTCACGGATCTCCTCTTGATCCCTTTTTAAAAACTGGTGTAAGATTTGCTTCTTTCCAGTCTTCTGGTACAGGAGCTGAATTTAGTGATAGGTCACATATACAACTTAATAGATCAACTGTCTTATATATACAGGTTAGTATATCAACTGTCTCACATCTGAGTTCCTTAAAACTCTCGTATGCATACTTGGAGACTTTGCAGTTTTTAATTTCCCCAGTAGGTCTAGAACTTAATCTCTTGTCACCTCAATCTGGCTCAGTTCTTCAGAGTCACTTTCTGAAAATAGGGGCTGTAGCATGGTTACATGCCACACACTTTCCACAGTGAACACGGAAGCAAAACAAGTTATTGAGCTTCTCTGCCATCTCCCTATCTTCCTTTAGCAATCTCTCTATTCCTTTGTCATCCAAAGGCCCCACTGCTTCTCAGGTATTTTAAAAAACGTTTATTGTTTTCCTGATGCTTTTAGCAACCTGCTCCTCAAAAATCTCTTTTTGCATGTTTAATTAGTGACTTATATTTTTTTTGCCAGAACCTGTGGTCCCTACTGTTCAGTTCATTGGGGCATACCTCCCACTTTTTAAAGGAAGCCTCTTTACTTTTTATAGCTTCCTTGACTTGTGTCGTTAACCATACAGGCCTTCTTTTAGACTTGGCAGTGCCTTTCCTAACCTGTGGAATGCATTGGATTTGGGCTTCAATTAGTGTGGTTTTAAATAACATCCAAGCATCCTCTAAGGATTTAACTCTCTTGTTGTTCCCTTTCAGCTTTGTTTTTACTATTCCCCTCATTTTTGTAAAGTTTTTCTCTTTTGAAATCAAATGTTACTGTTTTGGATTTTAAGGGTAACTTTCCATCTAACTGAATGCTAAACTTAGCAGCATTGTGGTCACTGTTCCCACCTGGTATAACAACCTCTACATCTCTCATCAGGTCTTTAGACTTGCTCAGAACAAAGTCCTAGCTCACTACCCCCTTTGGTTGGCTCTGTGAACAACTGTTTTAGTGCACAGCCAAAGATGATGTCTAGGAATCTCATTTCTACACGTTTACCCAGTCAATGTGAGGGTAGTTGAAGTCTCTCAGGATAATAACATTATCTGCTTCAGTCACCTCCCTTATTTCCTTCTCCACCTCAAGATCACCCTCAAGGGTTTGATCAGGTGGGTCACTGAAATTGTCCAAGCACTCCAGCTCCCCCATCTGGGCTTGGAGATCTCTAGCACTGGCATATAGACACCAATAATGTGTTTCTCTCTCCAGGAACCCTTACCTCCCTGGAGCCCTCAGTCACCATTGTGCCCTCACTCCCAAGTTCTATTACGCTCCTATCAATATTACCCTGAGTGTTTATGCAATCATTTCTTTGGACTGACTTGTCCTGAACCAGAGGCTCCCCAGCTCCCGTCAGCTTTTCCCCCGGGATTAGTTTAAAAGCTGCTCTGCCACCTTTTGGATATTAATCACCAGCAGCCCTGTTCCCTTTTGGTTCAAGTGAAGCCCATCTCTTTTGTACAGATTTGGCTTGTCCCAGAAAGTTCCCCAGTGCCTAACAAATCTAAACCCTTCCTCCCAGCACCACTTTCTCATCCACGCATTGAGATCCCTGATCTGTGCCTGTCTGGCTGGCCCTGTATGTAGAGCCAGCTACACTTCTGAGAATTCTACCTTTAAAAAAAACATTTTTAAGTTTACAAATGTAACAACACACATAATAAAAACAGTTAAGTACAAGGTACAATCAGCAATATTTTCATCATAGACCATGTTAAATAAAAATATGCTTAATCCTGATGATAAATAAAAAGAGGAATGCTACCTTTGAGATCTTGGCCTTTAACTTTCTGCCTAGTAACCTAAGTTTTTCCTCCAGGACCACATGATTACATTTCCCAACATCACTGGTGCCAACATGCGCCATGACTGCTGACTCTTCCCCAGCACTATCAACCTATCTAGACAGTGTGTGATGTTCACAGCCTTCGCACCCAGCAGTCAAGTCACCATGCAGTCAAAATGCCTGTTCCTAATGATCCCCTACCAGAAGCCCACCTCCACCCAGGGGTACAAGAGGATATCAGTCCATCGCCCAAGGAAGGGGTTCCATCTAAGGAATCACATCCCTCCTCCTCAGACTGACGCCCTCCAACCTAAGACTCTCACTCTCCACAACAGCAGAAAAGCAGAAAACATTAACAGTTCACAGTTAATGACTTACAGCTGCAGGCACCTCCTTACATCCTTCATTACTGCCCAACCTGGTGACAGTTAATGGCAATGACAAATGAACTGTTTGGATCAGAATTTGCACATACGCATTCCCATACTGCCTCATGGAATGGTAGTTTCTTACAACAACCACCACCCTTCCGCCAAATTATTATTGCTAAAATCTGGTTGACTAACAAGATTTTGTGGGGTTGCGTGGCTTTTTCATTATATCTTTGGCCTATCAAGTCTCCATGACCCAGTATTTGTTAACATAAAAAGCAGGCAAACTGTTTTGATCAGGAATGATTCAGGCATACCACTTCCTGAACTGTCCCATAGGAGTTCTAGTTATTTTTAGGGAGAAAGCCTATTGTGCTCCAGGCAACCACGTGACTCTTGCCCTGCAATTATTCCAGTTGCTGACCTTCATAAGGCCCTGACCTTACAGCAGATGAAGCAACTGACACAAAAAAGCTTGTCAGAAGCAGCTACCATGCAGGCACAAAGCTGATCGACTTTCTGTTTGATTTAAACTTCAAACGCACACATCAAAGCAATCCAGTAAGGGGCTCCACTTGTATAAAAGAACTACTCGATCACAGGAATTTTAACTGTCGATCATGTTCATTTTGAAGTTCTCAGTATCTCTGGTAAGAATAAGCCCAACAGTTATGAAAGCTCTAGTTCCATATGACTTCACTGCATAAATGAAGATTTTATATCCTTATCACAAGTGATATAGCATTTTTCCAAACCACAGATATTTTAACTGCTACTGTTCCTAAACACTATTTCTTTGTTATGCAGATGTGCACACACAGCTGACACCTTCCTTCATTTACTACTAGCATTATACCTATTGTTAGAAAGGGATTGCATGTAGGAGACCTATATGCTTTTAGGGTTGGAGTCTCCATGGATACTTTGTGTGAAAATTCTTCAATTACAAAGATTATACCAAAGTTATTAATGAAGCTGGGAATGCCATCGTATCTTCTTTTTTTTAAGTCCAAAAATAAGTTGAAATCCAGTATCATATGTCCCTGTGGAAGTCTCAAAACTAATACCCCAAGGCCAAGAAAACTGGAAGCTGCTACTCTGGGACTCTTTCTGCAAGGTGCCCTACATCAGAGGACTGATTCTGTAACCATCTTTGGAACTTTCAGCAGCTGAGCAGGAGCCCCACTGCAGCGGTTCTCTGTCCTTCAAGACAGCATCAAACTTCTGGCTCTCACCCAAATCCACTAATGGTACTTTAGGGCCAAGTCACTTAAGCCACCAAGCAGCAGCACATTTTTCTTAAATCTAAGTATCATCTGCAGGTTCCATTTACCTTCCTGGAGGCCAGGACCAAGAAGCGGGTTTGAACCAATAGGCAGACTGTTTCTGATTGTGTGTGTGTCCATAATTTGATAGGCTTGTTCAAAGCATAAAAAGAAAACTGGCAGCCTTTAGAAAAATAGAGAATGACCCTGTCGGCATTCATGACAGTAAGGTGTACCTGGTCAGTTTAGAAGTACACTCTATCCACTGATTTAGGGTATCTTCAGGCTTCTACTGTGATGCAGTGGTTGGACTAGGATCTGAGAGACCCAGGTTCAAAGCCTTAGTCTTCCAGAAGCTACTTGTGTGAATTTAGACCAGTCACACACTCTCTGCTTAACCTAATCACACAGTTGTTGTGAGGATAAAGTGGAGGAGAGAAGGACAATGTTAGATGCTTTGGATCTGTGTTGCAAAGAAAGGTGGAGTACAAATGAAGTAACAAACAAAGTAACATAAAATAAATTCTTCATTCCCCATTTCTGATAGCACAACTTATCCTACTTACATACCTTTGACTACAGTTCTCCCAACAAACTTGTGCTTGCCATAATGTTTCCAGACTTGTCACACACCCTCAGTAACCCATTTGAAAACCCCTTGTGATGGACACTCCTATACAAAAGGAGTATACGGAAGCACAATTTTATTTTTAAAATTGTCATTTAGTACAAGTGGTTACTAAGCAGCCCCCATTTCAAACCCTTCAAGAGCAGAATGAAATATTTTAAATATATATTCATATTTATATTATTTGTAGCAAGAGACTTGAAGGCATGCAACAGTTAGGGAATGAAATGCAGATGTTTGGTTCCCTCCTATTAAGTTGAATCTGTAAATTAAAATTAAAACATACAAATGCCTAACAAGAAATCTGCTATCCAATATTGTATTAAGCAACTCCTTCAGATCCCTTATTAGAGAATGGTGGGGTCCCCAAAGATCTGGCCTCAAGGACTGAGTTGCATACTCAGCAGTATATACACCATACAAAAACAGAAGATGAATACTAATTGAAATTCAGGCAAAAGATTTAAGACTTCCCTTGCCTGACAGCACAGCATCATTAAGGCTGCAATTATCAGGATTCTTTCCTGGAAGTAAGCCCCATTGAATACAATGGTACACCTGCTTAGGACTGCTCTCTAAGCGTTCGCAAAATAGGCTCAGCAACTTAACAGTGCAATCCCAACAGTCTCAGACCATTCTGAGAGCATTTAAGCCAGTGGACCGTAGAGAGTTTAACCCAAGTTTAGGACTGCACTGTTTCTATAAAGATTTATAAATGCCAAGTGTGCTTATTTCTAATGTTAAAGAACACCACTGACCAGCTGTCTATTTAACTATTGCTTCACTGGCAAAGTCCTGAAGTTTATTTAATTCTTGTAATTAATAGTTTATTCATTTTGACCTTCTACATAACTACAAGATGTTAGCACTAAAGGCAAAATGTGGTGCGAGCATTCCTTGGCCCAGGAAAAAATTATGATGACTAATCAATCAAGTTTTTTTTTTAAAAAGCCCAAGGCTTTTGTTCATCTTTGCTGACTAATTTTTAAACTCTTGCTTCCCAGGCATAAGATGATACTTCAGCAACAACAAAAAAGAGTCATGATTTGTACTATTACAGCTACCTGAGCTTCTGAAATTCTGGCATTTGTGTGTCATAGGGAGTAGAAGGAATTGGTTGTTTGGAATAGAAAACTGCAGTTCTGGGCAATTCAAATAAAAACTGGAAGCTAAGAAATTTTTTTTAAAAGCTAGGAAAAAGAAAAACGGGCTATCTTCAAACACTAGGAACTCAGTAATAATTTTGTGCAAAATCAGATTATTATTATTAGAAGTAAAATAATGATTACAATGTGGGTGGTTCATGCCAATCACAGAAGTTGCACAACCAGCTCACCCATTGTCAAGGCAGGGCTTTCTGCACACTCCAGCTTCCCGCAAAGGCAGAATGACTTTCAGCTAATCAAAAGGAAAAAAAACCTCATGGCAAAGAATCCATCACAAAGGCAGTGAAACATCCGGGTTTCTGCACCCTAGGGAGAATTGCTAGACACGTTGAAACATTACTTAAAAAAAAAAAAACTGCTCCCCTCCAAAGGGGCAGGGGAGAAAAATAAGACAAACCAGCTTGACAAGAAATGAGCATGCTCAGATATCAAGAGCAGATGACAACCACTTAAAGGCAAAGGAGAAAGAAGAAAACAGAGATGGGGAAGTGACCTGTCCAAGCTTTTAAGTGCTTAAGACAAATAAAGCAGATTTGAGCCACCACGGAGGACATTTCTCATTAATCCCATTACCTCCCATCAATTCCACATGGGTTTCCACTTAGCATGTATTTTCCACATTATAGGCAATATTAGTGGTTACTCATAGAATGCTATTAATGTACATAACACTTGATAAAGTAACACAGGCTGAAAGAGAGGTCCCTGCCCGAGGAACTTTCAAGCCTGCTTGGACAGTGGGAGAAACAAAGGGGGGAAGCTAGGGATGGATACAAGAACATGCAGCTTCCTCTTGCCTGGGAGTATTAAAGACAGACTGAAAAGAAAACTGTCGCATGAAATGCTGCTAACCTTAATATTAAAATGAGCTTGGACCCCAGCAGTCTCATATCTGGAAAATGAAAGCTTGGCTCACAGGCAAGAAAGCACCAGCTAGCATCAGCATGTTTGGATCCTCAGAGCAGAGCAACTCCAAGGACTGCATCAGAGGTTGCACCATCTGCATAGCCTTTGATCTTAACAAAAAGTAATGGGTTGTGGGTATCAGCTCAACATGTCTGCCTGTTTTTAATGATGGACAAAACCAAACATTCTAGACCCAATATCCAAGCGCAGAGCTAGCGAAAGAATGTAACATTCATTGCAGAATGGATGTCTGATAGATGCAGGTAGACAACATTCTTTTTGAAACAGCCAACCCAACAGAACAGCCAATGGCATCTGGAGAATTCAAGACTGTGTACTACAGAGCTTTGATTTTGACTTGAGCTTTGTCTAATGTTCAGATTCTATCTACCAAGCTATGGGTTGGAATTTTTGACTGACACTTCTGTTCACTTTAACTCTAGAAAATAAACAAAGAAATAAAATAGATAAATATGAATAGACCATGTCCTCAACCTTGATCGCAGTCTTTTGGTTAGTTTACCTAGAAGCCAATTTAAGTATCTCTCTCGTCTATTTAATTAAGAACACACATATATAAAATGGACATGACACAACACAACTGAGTCCCTTTCACACGCACAAGGTAGAAATTTGAGACAAGGACAGCATTCAGTGTAGTCATAGTCATTTATATTAATACAGATGACCATTTATTAAATGGAGATTTCCCATGGTGTATATGCAGGGTTTTTTAAATAAGTCCTCTGAGTCCCAGCGAGATGCTGCCTTCCCTCTATGATTTCTGCTGAACATAGATGACTGCTATGGTTTCATTTACCAACTGTTCCATTATCATGTGTGTGTTTTAAAGATTGGTTGTATGCTGGTGTGGACAGAATGCTAGTGTGGGTGGGTACCAGATGCTCAAACTTTGTCCCTTAATACTGTACTCCTTTCAGTCTTAATGGTTTTAATAAATTTCTGACCCTTATTGGATAATAGAGTTATGGCTAAAAGTATTCATGTCTCACATTAGTAACCTTCCCAAAAGACATCACTACTCTTCCCACATAAGAATTTGCAGAGGGAACCAAATTACTAATGGGTACAACTGGGTTGTATCCATTGGTCACACAAATGCAAAGAGCTCACACAATAAGATCTTTCTCACTTTCCCCCGCAACCCCAGAAACCTCTCTCCTCTGCACAAGCACAACAAATTCTGCCGAAGGTTTACTATCCTAGCAGTACAAGAGTGAAAGACAGCAATTTTATCCAGTTCCTCCTCATTGCAACTCCCAGTTTCACTTAGCACTTTGTCCATGATAGGGACACCGGGTCTCCCACTATAGCAGCAGACTTCCTACCCAGAGCCATTCAGTAGGGCGGCAGTGGGAAAACGGGCGCAAAACTCAGTTGAACTGATGACAAATACCACTTCCAGCAAATACCCAAATTGCTATTACCATGCTGCCATAATGCTCTAAGATTCTACCAAAGCTCTGTGGTTTTACTATAGAGTTTGGGGGGAATCCTAAGGCATGACATCACCCCCCCATCCCTGTACCCTCCCTCTCCTGCTTGTTTCCTGCCAACAGCTGGCAACCCTAGTCCCTGAGGGTCTCCCAAACCCAGCAGAGGACTTTTATAGCATGCAGTGGGAGTCAGAAAGATCCTATTGCATGAACTGCTTCTACTTGTGCAGCTCTAAGATCCAATCCTTTGTTGTAGCCTTAGCCTCAGTGCCTCTGACTATGCAAGCTTATAATAAAGCTAAAGTGGTGTAGTGGTGAGAGCGCTGGACAAGGGCCAGTGAGATCTGGGTCCAAATCCCGTACTTTTTAACAATGCTCACTGCATGGATGTGGCCCAGTAATCCTCTCTCAGGGTTGGTGTGGGAGCCGTGTTAGTCTGTCTGTAGCAGTAGGAAAGAGTAAAATAGTCTAGTAGCACCTTAAAGACTAACAAAATTTGTGGTAGGGTATAAGTTTTCGTTAGTCACTGCTCACTTTTTCAGATACAGCTAGACTGTGAGTCCATCTGTCCTATATATTGGAAAGTGGAATGATTTCAGATGCCAAATGACATTACCAGGCAACTGAGAGTAGCAAGTGTGACTGGATTAGGTGTGATATGCAGAGAGAAATCAGCATTGGTAATGAGACAGGAAACCTAGGTCTCAATTCAATCCAGGTGGATGCATTGTCTTGAGCTTTGTTATCAGTTGCAATTCAACAGTCTCTCTTTCGAATCTCCCTTTGAAATTCCTTTGTAATATAACTGCTACTTTTAGGTCAGCAACTGAATGTCCTGGAAGGTTAAAATGAAGGATAGAACGTAGCAATGGTTTCAGTCATTTTCTCAGGAAAACCATGTACACCACCACACTCCTGGGAGGAAGGGTGGGATAAAAATATGAACAATAGTAAACTCAGAATGCATATATAATAAAACCATACTACAGAATTACACCTACTGTAATGACAAAGATGTTGTGCTTCATAATAAGGAATCCTTAAAGTCAACTGGGAAAGCAAGTATAATGTGTGTCTAAAGTGAATGCTGTCTTCCTTTCTTCCACTGTTTGGGGTTGTTAAAAACTGATGTTTCTACGAAGGCCAGAGATCATATTGACTACAAGAAAAATAGAGAACTACTTCTTGTTGAACACCACATCCTATTCCACCATCATTACTAACATTTGATCCTCAAAATGTAAAATGATTACATTTCTGATAGAAAAAGCTTTCAGCACATTACTTACCAAACA
This sequence comes from Lepidodactylus listeri, assembly GCA_029233225.1. NCBI lineage: Eukaryota > Metazoa > Chordata > Lepidosauria > Squamata > Gekkonidae > Lepidodactylus > Lepidodactylus listeri. The sequence goes on from JARCFY010000008.1 coordinate 72,337,380, forward strand.
GACGCTGATGGAAGAGGAACTTGCCAGCTATCATCCCTGTGAGGATCGCTATCAACCACAGGAAGACTTTTAAAAACCTCCAGCCTCCTCCCTCCGGGTATTTATTCATCACAAATGAAAAGCAGTTGCCAACTACAATGACATTGGCTTCTGTTCTGCTGTGAGAGACTGGATCCTCAGCAAATATTAAGAAGTTAAAGAAGATCACCAGGTAGGCCACAATTAAACGGGACCATGGATGCTGAAAGTAGTAGCGGAAGTCCTTGGCCATTCTCCAGCAGCTCAGCCCCTGCACATAGAAGCAAAAACACGCACATTGTAGGTCAGGCCTTGACAAAATTATCTTCGGCTCTAGGAGTGGGGTATAAATGAAGTAAAATAAAAATTAAATCCAAACTTCTGTATTAACAATGCTTAGACCAGGGGTGTCAAACATAAGGCCCGGGGGCCAAAACCGGCCCATCCAGGGCTCTTATGCGTCCCACAAGCAGCTAGTGCAAGGAAGGGAGCAGGAGATTGCTCGGGGGAAAGTGGGCAGAACCACTCTGGTTGTGGCTTCAGCATGGTGGAACAATCTCGTCCACAACAGACAAGCACCATGGGAGTATCTGCCCAGTGCTGCTGGCTCTCCAGTCCACCCATATGGGTTTTCCTTTGCACCTCCCTCCCAGCCCATGGGGCCTTACAGTGAGGATACACCAACTCGGAGTTTACCAGATGCTGTCCTTTATACAGTTTATATCTCCGGTACCTGGCATCACATTTTATGGCACGCATGGCCTGGCCCGACAACATTTTTGTCAGATGCGGTCCTCATAACAGATGAGTTTGACACCTCTGGGTTAGACATTCTCAGAACTGAGAGAGGGTGATAATAACAAGACAATTTCAAGCTGTATGTATAAAAATGTTCTTAATATTCAATAAACTGGAAGCTGCTGAAAACTGCCTGGAAGATAATTGGATAACTATAACTATACCTGGAAGGGATTTTACTGCACACTAAATAACCTTTCTTTCTGGACCTAGGGCCTCTGATTAGCTTCAGTGTTCTTGCACATGTGTCATGGAGGGAACACTCCAAAGCTGAGCTGATGTGTTCTTTCCAGTCTCAGCTCTGTCCCTAAATCTGTCTCTAAATGTTAAAATCAGAAGCAATCTTAACACTCAGATTTGACAGAATTCCTTTAAAACATCTTGATCATTGGCTAACTACCATCTAATTTTTCCCCCACTCAGAAGTCACCCCCTTCATGGAGGTAGATGTTCTGTGTGCTGTAAACCAGACTACCAGAAAACAATTTCAAGGATTTTAACCAGTTATTTACAAACATAAATGCTGAATCTTCAATCAAAAGAATCAGGATGTATCTATACATGAGGCAGATTGAAGTGCTAAAGTGGAGTGTAGCACTTTGAACTGCAAGTGGAAAACTGCACATCAGTAGAAAAGGTTCTAGCCTCGCCATCTTCCTATCCCATTTGTATTTTCTACTTGCAGGGAATATGTACACATGAACTGTCTACCACTCCTTTCTGCAGCAAGTGTGAAGAGCATCCAACTGGGGTGACCAGCACATTCAGTAAAAATTTAAGTGTTCTAGAAGGCAAAATGCTTCCTCTGCAAAAAAAAAAAAATCAATACACATTACACTGCCATTTGCTGAACTTGGCAAGGGCTTTCACATACACGTAAAATGTACTTTTCTTTGTCCTTAGAATGTTGACAAAGGCCCAGTTCACAAGTCAGTTTTCTCATGTGATCATTTTGTGTAACGTTTATACAGCCAAGGTACATCTTGCCTACAACTGTGGATTCATAATGGCCAATAAGCCACAAAGGGAGGTATGACAGCCATGTCCACTTCCTTCCCTCAGAGGCAAGATTTTCCCTCCATTTTTCTTTCCCTTTACTGACTGAGCTGCCCTAGTAATCTGTTTTCTTCTTTGCTGAAGAACTCTGGCTGTCCCACGCTGGCACAGTACGATATTTTGGCTGTTGCCTTAGTCCAGGAACCTGAGGCATAGGCGTCAACTTCAGGGGGGCTGGGGAGCTGGAGCCCCCCCCCCCCTGAACTTTTCCAGGAAGTGCTGAGCCTCCCCCGGAGACAATGACCTGTGATGTCTCTGGCCCAGTCTCAGCCCCCCCCCCCAATTGGAAAATCCACGCCCTTGACCTGAGGAAAGGATTACGAGCCCACTCGAGGCATTTTGAAATTCAATAACAAAATATTTTATTTAACATTGAGGGGAAAGGTCAGGTGAAATCAGAAACTGAAATTTCTGAGGTAAAACCAGTATATGCACAGACTTTAGTTCTTATGTTTCAGGCTAGTGAGAGTTTCTTAAGCTTTTCACAGTGACTTAAATCTTTATGCTAAGAGGCTTTTCTTCCAGTGTTCGCCCCAAACACTCCAGTACACTTTCTTTGAATATTCTCTATCTCTTTTGGTTTCCAGAAGGCTAGTGCACTCTTTCCAGTACCCAAACCCCTTCTCTTGAAACACCAATACCCTTCTTGAGATTTTAACTGACTCTTAAGGTCTCTAAAAGCAGTTTCTAACCACACCAGACCAAAGATCTCTGCACTCTTCAGCGCTAACTCCCTTTTTGACTGGGTAGGGAAATTTACCTCTCACTAGAAGGTTTATGCCCTTTCTTTGGCCTGAATGGGAGTCTTCGCCTACTTCCCAAAATTCCTTGCTAACTTCCCCCCAGTTGTCCTGTCTGTGTTAAACTGCTCTCAGTCAGGGCTGAATGCCAAAACTCAGTACTCAACTCCTCTCAGCTAGGGCTGAAATCAGATTGCATCTCTCCTCAGCGTCCAGTTTAGAAGTCTTTCTCTGCTCAGCTAATGCTAACCAATCAGATCTCTTGGAACAGCCTGTCACTCAAGGTTATCTACCCCTGTGAAAATTAACCCTTCACGGTCCTTTATCTGTTTACACAGCACTTCTAAGTTTTTAAAAGTGCAGTCCGTCACAGGAGGCAAACCAGCTGGGTTGTATCTATAAACTTATAAAAAAACATCATTACACAAAAGTTATCAAAACTTTTAGGAGAAGCAAAAAGTCTTCTGATTTAAATATCAGAGGAATAATTCACACCCAGATTGTCTTACTGAACATTATCTTGTACAGGGGACTGCAGGAATTCTGCACTTAGGCTATTATATATGAGTATTTATACAGGTAGTAATATAAATGTGCATGTTGTATATTTGTGCATATACATTCACACACAAAGGTTCCCCATGACTTCCTACACCAAAGTGCTTCCTGCCTAAGAAACACTTAAGGACTAAGGGGCCATAGCTCAGAGCACATAGCTTTCATTCTTGAGGTCCTAGTATCACCATTTAAAGGAAGTCCAGTGACCTGACTGACTTCCCAGAAATAGCAGACAGTAGAGATTGATCAGTGGACTGATTTCATAGAAGGAAACTTCAAGTGTCTTTTGGCCCATTGTTAATAGAATGATAAACATTTCAGTAGCTATACCATAAAGCCCACGACAGACATTAATGTTGCCAATTGAACATACCCATCATCAAGCATCTTTACTAAACAAAATTCATAGGAAATGCATCACACCAGTATCTACAAAAGCTACTTTCACAGAAGCTCAGTTAGTACTATGGCCTGAATTTATTCAGAAAACCTAAAGCAATTTTAAAAATAAGCAAATTGTTTCATCAAAAGCACATACAGTTGGTAGCTTGCACTTACATTCACAAAGATAAGCAAAACCTCTAGGCTAGGGTACAAGGTGATACAGAATAAGCCTGTTTTTTCTAATTCCTGTGACTGACAGTTACTTTGCTTACTACTGAATTACTGCACACCATCCTTTTTGAGAGATTTAAGAAACAACTGAGTTGTTTATAACATTTGTTATAACATTTGACAAACATTGCCCTGGTAGATGCCTCTATGAATCCTGTTACATAAATATTATCATTAGAACATGGAATTTAACATGGATTTTTTTCCCTTTTTGCCGTCAAGTTGCATCCAACTTATAGCAACTTCAAGGGGGTTTCAAGGCAAGAGACATTCACAGTCGGTTTGCCATTGCCTGGCTCCGTGTAGTGACCCTGGTATTCCTCGGTGGTTTCCCAGACTCAGCGCCCCCCGGTGTGTGTGTGTGTGTGTGTTCTCCCTGCTTCCCTTCTAGGCGCTCAGGAGGAGGTCCCATGGGGTTGTTTCCAGATTCTGCTCCATTGTCCCAGCTGTCCCGGGGAGTTGGGGAGGCTGGGCAGTGTGCGTGAGTGGTCTAAGGGTGCCCAGTGAGTGGCTGGGCAGGGTGGTACAGCTTGGGCATGTGTAGTTGACTGTGTGCCCTGAGAAATACGGGGGGGGGGGGGGGCACCAGAAGGTGGCCTCGCCAAGTGTGCAAAAAACTCTGGGGCCGGCCCTGCCTGTATTGAAGTTAGTTATCACTCAGCCACAAAGCATACAGAGTAAAATTCGACCAGATGCCCTCTCTTTCAGGACAAATTTTAAGTTGCTTCTTTCCTATGATAATTTTGCTTCCTTTTGCAAGTGCAGCTGCTGGGCTTGCTTTTTCAGGAAGGAGAAAATTTTAACCTCTTCTCCCCCTGCCATTTTTGCACTGAGAAAGGCCACCCTCCACCTGGTATTAAATTACAATATCTGTTCTCTAGCCTACCTCACAGGGTTACTGCAAAAATAAAGGTAGGGAGAACCATGTACACAGTTCCAAGTTTCCTGAAAGAAAGATGGGAAAAAATAGCAGAGGCAGACAACCCCCCCCACACACACACCTTTCCTACTTTACAGCATTATTACAGTGGGGGGAGGGACAGAACTAACAGGGTTTGGCTTGCCTAAGACCTTTTTGCAAGTTTCTTGCAGAGTTCAGATTGGAAACACGCTCACTTTCTTAGCTTCTACAGCTACAACTGGACAGAAGCACATGTGCAGACTTACATTTCCTAGTCATCATCATGCTGAACCACATGTACAACTGAACTTCTCCTGCTCCGTAAATACAGACAGACAGACTCACCTACAAACAAAGACATTTAAAGAGATGACATGACAGAGCTGGGGTACCCATTATGTGCCAGAACTACCCATTAAGTGAAACAAATGTTTTAACCAGGGCTATTTTGGGGCGGGAACGCACAGGAACAGAGTTCCGGCTGGCTTCAGGGCTGGCCACGCCGACAGCCTCCCCCGCCCTTGGGCTCTCCAGGCACCTCGCAAGCTGCGGGGTGCCTGGGGAAACCAAGTCAATCCAGGGAGGGAAGGCAATTTAAACTGCCTCCCCTCTCAGGATCCGCAGGCGCCCCGCAGCTGCAGAGCACCTGGGGAAGCTGATCCAGAAACTGCCTTCCTTCCCTCGGGTTCCCCATGCACCCCGCAAGCCGCAGGACACCTGGGGAAGCTGATCCCGAGAGGAAGCTGCGCTGCCAGGGGTGTGGCCTAATATGCTAATGAGTCTCTGCTGTTGGGTGTGGCCTATTATGCTAATGAGTTCCTGCTGGCTTTTTTCTACAAAAAAGCCCTGGTTTTAACCATTAAAGTACTGAGGGAAGACAAGACATAATTTGAACCCAAACTCTCAACAACTCCTGCACCTAATTTCAGCAAAACAAAACTCCTCACAATGGGTCCATGAGTATCTGGGATTAGTAATAAGACTTTATAGGGCTGGAGATGCATTTTAGAAATTAAATACTTTATAGGACAGCTTCTCAGTTATGAGAGATTTTGCATATATATGAAACCAAAGTAAAAAGTAAGTAAATATGCACAACTAATCACTCATCATATAGATGCAGCCTAAAAAACATTGAAACCTACGAACTTTTTCTTGGGGGGGGGCGGGGGGTTGCTAGACAATAATGTCTTCTTTAACAGGACATGGAAAATGTTAAAGAAAAGTACTCATGGCAGAATTCTTTTTCATGCACACTTGCATGTTTATAGAAAAAGGGAACCATTCCCCTTTCAAACAGAACCTGATAAATATTAACCACCACGCCCCCCCTCGGGGGGGGGGGGGCAGCTGAAACGCAAGGCGGGATTGAAGATGCTGCCCTTGGAGGATGAGGAGGCGCAACCTTTCTCTGACAGCCCTCTACCCCTAGTCGAGGAATGACCCCACGCACTACCTATTTTAACGAAGAGAGCATGTGCTGAGTTCCCTTTTCCTTAGCCACTAACTGATCGTACCAAACTCACACGTTTTACCGCTAGTCGGGTCAGCGAGAGCTCCAGGAGGTCCCATTTTAAATCCTGAGCCATGCCTTTAAGCTGTAAGAGACATCTCTCCCTACTGTAGAAAGCCAACTGCAGGTTGCTCCTCCAGCCAGGGCCAAGCGTTGTCTGACACGCCGCTGCCACGCGCGATTGGGGGGGGGGGGGGGGGGAATTGAAGGAGGATATTCTTTGTAAAGACGACGCACTTTACTCACCACAACCAGCAGCCACGTTTCGCCGAGGGACGGATCCCTCCTCTCGACTATCCCAGCGACGCCTGGGCAGAACGCGGTGAAACGCTGCTTCTGTTTCCGCCGCCTGCTATAAATATCGCCGAGCGAACTTCCACGAGCCGCCCACGCCCTCTTCCCGGCTGCCGGGGCTACGCTGACCTTCGAGGGTTTTCCCGGTTGTCATCAGCCGCGGCCGCCGCGGTCGCGATCGCGATCGATGGCTCCCCGGCTGCGACAAGGCCGGCTGCGACTGGAATCGGAGCTCCTGCGGGTAAACGGTGTTGCTGGCGCCGCCGGTTCCGTCTCTTCCCAGGCCTCAGCGAAAGAAACAAGCGCAGTTCCAGCGGGGGAACCTTGGAGGGTTTTTTCATCCCACTGTCCTAGGGGAAAGGGGGATTGGCAGGCGTCAGGGCCACGGTGGCTTGAATCCGCGAAGGAATGCCGAAATGAGCTCTTTGTCCATCCCATGTTTTGGGGGCAGCCCTGAAGAATTTATTAGAGGGACACCACCCCCCCGCGCGCACTGCAGATCGCTTTCTCCTCTCCCCTTGCAGCCCAACTCCATGCATGTTGACTCCGAAACCCCACCGCTTAGACTTGAATGTCCCCAGGGCAGGGATCTGCAGGCTTGTTACTCTTTAAAGCCAGGGTGGCATTTGCAAATTGTTTGGAGCCTTTTTAGTCTGGTTGCAGGCCGGGTTATGGGGCTGAAGTGGCCTTGGTCACCCTGGGGGGGTGGCCCGCCTGTGCCAGGTCATGGACTGGGGAGTGTGACCCTGTTAATTCTCCTAAGCCTTTTGGTGTCTTTGTACACCATCAGTCATAGTATTCGCCTGTACTGCCTTTGAGGGTTGGGACTGAAAGGCACTGTTTTGCAGTGATTTCAGTCCTACCTTGATGGCAAATTTCCTCATGCGGTGCTGGGGGACTGCTGCCCTATCCCTTGCTGTTCTGCTCTGTCTGCAAGGTTCCATCTTTCCCCCCACGCTTTTTAACTTTAAAACTTTAGCTTTAAAGCCACTAGGAGAAATCATTCAGAGATTTGGGCAGGCCCACAGCCAGGATTTTTTAATTTAAATAAATAAGTCTTTAAATAAGTTGGGGGGCACCCCCACACATGCACCCTAAACCTGGGAGCACCCCATAGAAGCCCCTGGTCTCTCATCCAAGCCGCCAAGGGAGAAGCATAGTAAAGGGTTGAGCCCCCCCCTCCCTGCCACACAGCCTGAAACAGAGCTCTGAGTGCCACGAAGGGAAGGAAGACTGGTGCGTTGTCCCCCCCTCACTACCCTCCCCAGAGCCTGACTGCTCCACATCCCCATCTCCATTCCAGCCTTGCCCAGAGTTGCCGCCCCCCCCCCTGGGGTACCCAACCGCCCACCTGGCCTTACTTGGGGCCACATGTGCAGCAGCACAGCGACCCAGCCCGGTGCACCCAGCCTCACTGCCTGACCAACCACCCAGGGAGGGAGAAAGGGTGGCCAGGGTCAGCCAGCCACCTGCCCAGCCTGCCTCGGGCCTCTCTGCAGCTGAGTGGTGGGCAGGGAGAGCCAGAGTGGGCACACACTTGTCCTCTCTGCCTTGGACCCATTACATTCTGGCTTCCGTCCTGGCCATGGGATGGACAGTGCTGGTTGCCGTTACAGACAATCTCCATAGACAGCTGGATTAAGGTGGGTCTGCACGGCTGCTGTTGTTAGATCTCTCAGCAGCGTTTGACATGGTTGACCCACCGCCTCGCTGCCATTGGATTACGTGTAACAGTTCTTCAATGGCTGTGCTGATTTCTCCAAGGGTGGAGACAGAGGGTAGTGCTAGGAGAGGGGGTCTCTTAGTGATACCCACTGGTGTGCAGAGTCCCATGTGGACCCGGCCACAATGATCTATGCAATGGTCACCTCTAGATTAGACTACTATAACTTGCTCGATGCAGGACTGCCCTTGAACTTGCTCTGGAAGTTTCAACTGGTCCAGGATATGGCAGCATGGGTCCTTACTGGAATCCCCTTGAAAGCCCATGTACAACCTGTACTCCATCAACTGCACTGGCTCTAGATTGTGTACTGAATAAGGCTCAAGGTTCTGGTTCTTACCTTTAAAGCCCTAAATGGTCTGGAACCATTATATTTGTAGGACTGTCTCTCCCTATGTACCCCTTGGAGAGCCTTATGCTCCTTTGAAAACAAACTCAAGTGATTCCTAGCCCCAGAACTGTCCAGCTGTCTTTGACCAGCAGGGCCTTTTCAGCCCCAGCCCCACCCTGGTGGAACTCTGTCTAGTGAGGCTCGGGCTCTGTGGGACTTGGCTCAGTTCTGCAGGGCCTGTAAGACCGAGATGTTCCACTGGACAGTTGAGGACAGTGATGGTTAGAGAGAACTGGTGACCTCTCTCCCCCCCTTTCCTTGTTTTTTATGCTGGTTGCCCCCAACTGTTCCACCTGTGATGGACATTAGGGCCCCATCTGATGCAGTAAAGAAGTTTTAGGTTTTAAATTATAATAATGTGGATTTTAAAACTTTAATGTCAAATGTATTGTATTTTGATTCATGGAAGCCACCCTGAGCCCTGCTTGGCAAGGAATGGAGTGGCATATAAGACTAATACAATTCATAAATAAATAATAGTGCAGTAAACTACAACTGAGTTCCCTATATGAAAGTGCCATCCTGAACCAGGAGCATAAAATTTCCTTTTCCGAGGGGGGGGGGGACTGGGGCTTGGCCAGAGGCATTGCTATGCTAGGTCCTTAAAAGAAATGGTTCCCAATGACATCATAGGGAAGAGCCATTATCACTATGTAATTGGAGCCATGTGGGATTTAGGGAGGTGCTCCCCAGAAATTTAGGGGGGGCTGGGGAACACCCCCCCCCCCCAGTGATGCCCCTGTGCTGGGCTAAACTCAGGAAAAGTTGGGAGTTGGCCAGTGGTTATAATGGTCTCTCAGCAGTCTCCTGCTGTGTCCTGTTTTTGAAATTCACTTTTAAAATAGTCACTTTAAGATCTGCAAATATACATACCATGTGCATTGAAAAAACTAATAGTCACAAATTGACAGCAAGAGAGGCAACACAGAAAAGCCTGAACAGGAACATTTAAAACGTTTTCCTGAACATTCATTTACAGGAGTCTTGTTTTTATTTTACTCATAAGGATGACTTTGTACTAAAATTTACTAAATTGTGGCATCACAGATGCCTTTGTTTGGTAAATGTATGGCTGGAGTCTCTGAGTCACGACAGAATACAAAACAGTTGCTGTACTCAATTTCTGAGCAATGTACAGAGTTCAGAGTAGTAGCAATCTTCTCAGTGCTCTGGGACTGGAATGACAGCCCCCAAAGTGGAATGACAGTCCCTGGAATTAGCAGAAGTGTTCTGGGACTGGAATGACAATTCCTGGGACTTGCAGAAACATTCTGGGACCATCATTCCACCCTGGGGGCTGTCATTCCAGCCCCAGAGCACTAAGCCTATGCCCAGGGGCTGTCATTCCACTCTGACCTATCATTCCAGTCCCAGAGCACAAACATTCTGGGACCATCATTCCACCTTGAGGGCTGTCGTTCCAGTCCCAGAACACCTCTATTACTCCCAAGAGCCGTCATTCCACTGGGGGATGTCATTCCAGTCCCAGAGCACTAAGCCTATTTCCAGGAGCTGTCATTCCACTCTGTGACTTATCATTCCAGTCCCAGAGCACAAATTCTATTGCTAGAGATCATCATTCCACTCTGTGGAGCTGTCATCCAGGAATGCTCCTGCTACTTTCAGGGGCTGTCATTCCAATCTATGACCTGTTATTCCAGTCCAAGAGCACAGATTCTCTTCCCAGGGACCATTATTCCACTCGGGATTTTTGTGTGTGTGTATGTATGTGTCATTCTAGTCCCAGAGCAGAGATTCTATTCCCAGGGTCTGTCTTTCCATTCTGGGGGCTGTCATTCCAGTCCCAGAGTAGCCTATCTGAGTCCAAAGACCTTAATAGAAAGACCATTCTGCATTTTCTTTGCAACTTTTTTTGTGCTGCAATGTATTTCAGTGGAGTCCATGCAAGTCAGTTGGCATTCCTGGCTCCCATTATCTCCAATGGGCCTTCAAGCCTCTCCCATTGTTTCCAGTGGGTAATCTTGTCATTCCTTTTAGAACATACCAGTTGGTTGCCCCTTTGAAACTGTACCACACCATTTTAAGTAACAGCAAAATGAGAAGCGTGAACATTTATAGAGTGTACATTCTCTGCCAGTGTTCTCTCTGAGCTGCACATAGGGCAAAAGGAAATTTTAAAAGGCCTCTGATCTGTATGCCCCCCTCCCGATCTTGTTCATGCAGATGGGCTAACAATTTTAAAATGAAATGAAAATTGAAAGAACTTAGGAATGGCTGAAGCAGGCTCCCCCCCCCCCCCCCGTTTCACTACCATGAAAAAAAATGTTCTCAATCAAGGACATATAGACCCAAGTAGAATAAAATAGAGACACACTTTTTCCCCAAGTGTAAATTGGAGCCAAGCAAGTATGTTGGGCCCAACAGAGGCTTTGCAGTCTGACTTTTGCTGCACTGAGAGTGGGTGGAGCCAGCCAGGGCTAAGGACTATATCAGGGGTGGCCAAACTTGCTCATCGTAAGAGCCACAGAGTGTAAACGTCAGATGTTGCAAAACATAAACAAATATTACACAGACATTTTTATTAAAATATGCAAAAAAAATTATTAAAATTAGATGAGACCAACAAAAACAAAAGGGGTAAAAACAGATGCTGATAATGATATTTATTTGTCCAGTTATATTTATTCATTTGCTAATGATATTTATTTGTCTCAGAGAGAGAAAAAGAGAGAGGTGGAAAGAAAGAATGAAAGAGGTGGAAAGAAATAGAAAGGAAGGAAGGGAAAGGAGGGAGGGAGAAAAAGCATGCCTTCACTTCCCCAGCTGCCCTGCCAGGAGCTGCACAATATGTGTGAAAGAACCACATGTGGCTCCGGAGCCACATTTTGGCCACCCCTGGACTATACTTTCTTTTCCAACAGACACCAAACATACTCAAGGATTGAAATGTTCTGGATATCAACAACCTTAGTTATTAATCTAGAGAGTGCAAAGATACAACCAAAAATCTTTGCAGATCTTACCATTTACAATATCAAGTGCCCTTCAGATTTCTATGCCAGCTGATAGACAAAAATGGCCACCTTCTCTAGATCTCAGATTAGAGGTCTGTCTCTCCTCATAGATTCAGCTGCAAGAGACCTTCTCTTCCTGTGGCAAGGAATGTTATCAAATCTTTTACCCCACTGAGGTAAAGGCAGAGATCGGCCTTCCTAAAGACAAGCATTTGACTCCTCACTGCTGGGAGAAGAGAGGACGGTAGAAGGGGGATGTTTAACAATCCATTGTCTATCCTGCTAGCCCAAAGGAAAGATTTAAACTCAAAATTACCGGGCACTGGTTGGCCAGGGGAGGCTCAGAAAAATTCAGGGGACGCCCAAGTCCCCCCCCCCCCCCCCCCCCGTAATTTACACCTATGTCCGGAACAACTCAGTTTTACACATTTTTGCAGACTGATGAATGTGGGAGACTTCCTGACCTCAAGTGTCAGGCCATTCCCCAAGATAGGAGCCAAGATAGGAGCCATACGTAGGTATGAGCACAAACCGGAAAAATGTGGTTTGGTTCATGGTGTGCCCAGTTCATGAGCCACAAACTGTCACAAACTTTTAAGAACCAAACAAACTGGTTTGGTTCATGAGGTGGTAGAAACCGCCCCCCCCCCCCCGCTTCCTAGAGGCACCAGACTTGCAGGAGATCTCCAGTTGGCTCTCCTCTACTTGCCCACCACGTTTGGTGAGGATTGGATTTACAGGGTCCAGTTGTGGCCTCCCCAAAGAAGGTGCCCCCAGGAAAGTGCTTTCCAGGGAAATTACAGGTGCAGGTTCAGGAGTATATAGAATTGACCCTGTGTAAGCTAGACCTGCCCCTGATGTTCCTCTACACATGATCTCCAAGTTCTGCTCCCCTATTGCTTGGAAGTTTGGTAAGCCTTTTGATTGAGCAGAGACAGGCTGTCTGGAAATGTATCCATTCACCAACTGCCACAAACTGCTTGAAAGTTTGTGGAAAGTTTGTACTGGTTGACCTACCATGAACTGGCCAAAATCCATCATGGAATTCATCATCGTGAGCCAGTTTGTGCCCACCCCTAGCCATACATTGCAGGAACTTTGTCATGTGCTCACCCGTGCACCTGTAATGTCCCTCTGAGAGCTCAAAGATGCAACAGGCCCATATGAGGGATCAGTAGAAGCTGGGCCACTTAGCATCAGTGGCCTGTTTTGCTTTTTGTGCAACAGTATCTCCACATGCAAGTTCACTTAACAGAATTCACAGGTCCCTTTCCAATGAATGACTGTCACTTCTATGGGGCTAATGGGGTTATCTCAGGGGTCATTGTTGGGAGCAGATGATGTACCTCCTGCCTTTGGTGACTTCGCTATCTGGGAAGGAAGGAAAAGTCTTGATAATTGCGGCCTGTTCTCTTTCCCTCATAGAACTCAGTGAAAGAACTGAGCTGGTGTGATCAGTGTAGCCTACCCTAGTCACACTAGACTATGACACAGAAGAAAAACTCCGTAACTTGCTTGTACTTTTTTATTTTCATTAACTTTTTTTTTTTAATTTACAGCTTTTACCTTGAAGCCAAATGAGCCTTGCAACAAACCTGTGGGGGACATCACTAAGAACTGAATCCCACATTACAATTTTGTACATGATGCTCCACACCTCTGTATGAGAATTTTGTAGTACAGCAATGGCTCCTGATGTGCATGTCAGGAACTATGCACAGTGTTCTGACTTGGACTACTGAGCGATTGTAAACCAGTGGGAGAAAAATTCAGTATCCCCCATTACTACTGTTGTTGTTGCAATGAACTTGGGTTTGTAAAGAGTTCTACTGTACAGGCTTAGCCTGAGGTGGCATGCCTGGAGGAACCAGAACCACTGACAAGGGTTAATGTACCTTAACCACTGCCACTGTCTCCCAGATGGGCCTTGTGGGTCCGGAAACAGATTTTGTTCAAATACCAATTCAGGCTAGAAGAAGTAGGCTCCCAACCTTCCTGGGGGGAGGAGAGGAAGAGCAGATAAGTATGTGCAAAAAGGAAGTAAGTATTCAAATTTATTTATTTATTTATTTATTTATTATTAATTTAATTTATACCCCGCCCTCCCTACAAGCAGGCTCAGAGCAGCTTACACAGTTGGTCTACAGTGACCATTATTATACATAAAATCAGTTTAAAATTATCAAATACAATAAATACAGTAAAATTTCAGAATACACTAACATCAGTCAAAGTGCCAGTGCGGCTCCTATGATTGCATAAGATGGTGTGCTGGAGTTTCCCTATTGCTAAACCATTTGCTGTTCAGTGATCTTCCTGGGCACAGTGGTAGAGGCCAAAGGTTAAGGCCACGGGCTATATTCATTGGTAGTAGTGGGGATGGCTCCTATGGAGCTGCCACTGAGAAAGCCCTGGCTCTAGTGGTGGTGAGTCTAGTGTCTCTGTGGCCCAGAAGGATCAGTCAGTTCTGGGACCCCAACCTCAGTGCTCTCGGGTACATATGGGGAAAGGCGGTCCCTCAGGTATTGATAATGAAGCTCAAGACAATGCATCCTTAGGGTTCCCAAGTCCCCCCTGGGGGCAGGGAAACCCCCATTCCAGCAGCCCACTGCCCGCCCGCCGGGATCAGGCCGCCGGGGGGAACCCCACCCCCAAATTGCCGGGCTGGAGACGTCCCCGGTGCAATGATGTCAGTCAATAGACAGAGGCAAGACATTTCAACCTTCCAGGGTACTCAGTGGGGGACCGCCAAGTAGCTGTTTTATTGCAAAGGAATTTCAGAAACAGACTGGAATGGGAGATTGCTGAATTATAAGTTATTACAGCTCTCAGGACAAGGGAAACCCCAGTGCTTAACAGAGATATTGGCTTCTTATCTCACTTCACATGCTAAGTCAACTCAGTTCTCACCTACACCCAGAAATTAAACTTTGTTGGTCTTAAAGGCACCACTGGACTCAAACTTCATTTTCAAATCTGTTGTTAATTCCTTTATTATCTGTATGCCAATTTGTTCCTGTTCACATATCTTACCAAATGTATTATACCAATCTTAACTGTATATATGGCTCACTTACTTATGCATCTTGACTCTAATTAGCCCTTGCTGGCAACTAACCCCACCTACCTATATGTAATGTTTGAGGAAATATGTTTCAGTATATCAGAAGGAGTGTACATCTACACGTGCTAAGTCTCTCAGTTCTTCCTTACACCCAGAATTGAACTTTGTTGGTCTTGAAGGTGCCACTAGAATCAAATTCTCCTGCAGTTAGCTAAAGCACTTGGGGGGGTTAAAGGATCTCTCAGTCACAGGGATAGCAGATCTGCTGCCTTATAGGAATGCTTATGTGTCTCTATCTGTGCTCTACCCTATATTTGATAAATAAAGTGAATACTACAAAAACACCGTAAGTCTTCAGTACACTTTCCTATAAAGGGGACCCACTCAGGTAAAATGCTATCTCTGGAATGTCTTACCATGTAGTGGAGCAAGTATAATACTTTGAGTGGCTACAGCATGCATTTGTATACAAAGGTTTGTACAGAAATGTCAGACCTACGGCACATCTTGTACTTCATGGCTTTGTGGGCCCAGTGGTTACAATATGTGTGTGTGTGTGTGTGTATTCCCACCACCTGAGGATAACATGTCATGCCTCTGACAAAATGGGCTGCAATCCCTGAAAACTTGTACCATGCATAAAAGTGGCTTTCAGTCCAGGGTATAAATATCTAAATGCCGCTTTTGAGTTTTCCAGAACTCTTCATCAGGATGGATAATCAAAAATGCAAAGGGGGGGGATCTTTCAAGCCATGATCTTGCGGACCTCTTGACTTTATCTTGTGTAGAATGCCCAGCTGACTTCAGAGGGAGTAAGTGCACGGCTAGTAGCAAGCAGGGTCCTTTTGTAGAAAAAGAGGTGCAGGAGCTCATTAGCATAACTCATTAGCATATGCCACGTCCCCTGACATCACCAGAAGTGTGTCAGAAAGGGAATGTCAGTTTCAGCCCCATTATATCCTATGGGCCATTGAAATCAATGGCAAAAACTCATAGGGTATATGAGGGGCTGGAGGAAAGGGGGTTTGAGGGAGAGGCTCCAAACTTGCAGGGTAGCTGCTCAGGCCTCTCCTGGAAATAACCACTAAGTTTTAAGAAGATTGGACCACGGGGCTCAATTCTATGGGCCCCCAAACAGATGGTCCCATCCCCTCCATTGTTCTCTATGGTGGGAAAAAATGTTAACTTTTTTTCCCAATGGACCCCTGGTAGCAAGAGACATGTTTAATGGTTGTAATGGTTTTAATGTTGTAAGTCACTGCAAGACCCTCTGGGTGAGCAGTGACTAAAAAAAATCAAATAAATTCAGATCAGGATTGAAGCCCATGGAGACCAGGAGACCAGACCTTCCCTTCCATGATATACTTCTGACCCGAGTTCATACTCTGCAGATACTCAATTCACACACTGACTAACCAATATTAAAATGTTACACAGGCTGAGTGAATAGAGGCAACACCCGCAGCCACCCAGCTTCGTAGAACAACAAAAGAAAGCCCACAGTTCTTTGTAGTATAGTGGTTACGGTGGACTATAGGGACCTTGAAGACTCAGCTTCAAATCCTCATTCAGCCTTGAAGCCCACAGGGTGATCTTGGTGCAGTTGCACTTTCTCTCAGCTTAAGTGACCTCCCAGGGTGAAGGATAAAATGGAGGAAGGGAGGCCAAAGTACACTGTCTTTAGCTTCTTGGAGAGGGACAGAATGAAAAGGTACTAAATAAATAAATGATAGTGTAGCTGCTGCATAAAGATTCTTTCTCAAGCAGAAAGGAACTCCACCTCTTCTAGAAAGCAAAAAGAGTAGCAAAAGCAGCAGCCGTCCAGTTAGCTTAGAGCAGGTAATTCCCTTCCTTCCACGTAGCCTAAGCACCAGCACCCTAGCTCATCTGCCAGTGCCAAGGCCCTTGGTTGCCTTTCTGAGACCCAGCATGGATTTCATCATTACATCTAATTCCGAACCCTAGAGTGTGGATCAACAAAACCCACACAATGGGGCCAGGAACAGGCAGAAGAGACCTCTCAACACTTTCATTTATCTACTTTATTTATACTCTACCTTTCTCCTTTGTTGGGACCTAAAGCTAGCT
The DNA here is from genome assembly GCA_029233225.1 of Lepidodactylus listeri. Classification (NCBI taxonomy): domain Eukaryota; kingdom Metazoa; phylum Chordata; class Lepidosauria; order Squamata; family Gekkonidae; genus Lepidodactylus; species Lepidodactylus listeri. The sequence goes on from JARCFY010000008.1 coordinate 72,354,114, forward strand.
TACATCATTATCCTCTCCTCCATTTTATCCTCACCACAAAGTCCCCTGTTTGCTGAAAGAAAATGAAATGTAAATACCCCTCCGGAGAAGCAGTATCTGCTTTTTTTCAAAAAAAAAAAAAAAAAAAGCCACCTGATATCTCAGTGGCCAGGACTGGCTCTTTGCTTTGAGGGAGTAAGAAGTGCACAAAGAAATACATTGGTGGGTGCTACATTGGGGATCACTGTGAACCAGATTTACTTAGCTGGTTTTCACACTTTCCAAATTAGGTTTGTTAAATTAGTTACACTCACACCAGCATGCTACTTTATACATAAATCCTAAACACAAACAGCCTAGTCCTAAGCAATTATAGGCACATATAAACAGAGTGAAACTGACAGCTGGATGTTCTACAGTCAGGTTCCTACTTGTACATCAAATCCTTACTTCCAAGCTATATGCGTGCTCTTGATCATTTCCCCTGGGGGACAAGTAACTTTCAGTTTTTAAAGAAAGATTTCCGGAACAGAATTTTTTTCACCATTTTGTTTTGCAGGTTTTATTTTTAAATGAGCATCATGTGATGTGAAGTGTTGGGATCCTCTGCCCTTAATCACAAGAAGTAGTTTAACATGACATCTCGACCCTACATTAGGGTTGCCAGCTCTGGATTGGGAAATACCTGGAGGTTTTGGGGGTGGAGCCAGAGGAGGGCATGGTTTAGGGAGGGGAGGGACTTCAGTGGAGTATCAAGCCATAGAGCAGGGGTGTCAAACATGCTGCCTGGGGGCCGGATCAGGCCCCCGGAGGGCTTCTACCAGGCCTGCAGTGGACCTGGCTGTCTTCTGCTTCTTCTTCCAGTTCTGCTGCTGCTGCGTCATTGTAGGTTTGCAGCTTACAGATACACACCTGAACAGCATACTCACGATTGCAACAGCACGGACATTTTGGTGCAGTAATAAAGAGCAAGAGGTGTCAGTTATCAGACACTATTAAATAAACAAAATATTTCAGGAGTGCTAATGTTTTAAGCATGTTTTTATTTTAAGTTTAAAAAACCCTTTGTTTTTGTGTCCTTTATAAAGTTTATATCTCCGCTACCTGGCATTACATTTTATGACACACATGGCCTGGCCCAACGAGGTCTCATTTATGTCAGATCCGGCCCTCATAACAAATGAGTTCGACACCCCTGCCATAGAGTCTACCTTCTCAAGCACCCATTTTCTCCAGGTGAATGGATCTCTGTCGCCTGGAGATCAATTGCAAAAGCGGGAGATCTCCAGCTACCACCTGGAGGCAGGCAACCCCACCCTACATGAATTTCTAATGGGGATGTCCTACTGATGTCAGTGCTTGGTCAAGACTTCGGTCGTATAGACCCATAATAAATGAAATGAAATTATGTCAATGTAACTTTCAGGCTACAATATACTTTCTTGAAAATAAGCCCTACATCGCTGAGACATACGGCAACATACTGGCTGATAAATACGATTAAATAAAATCTGTATTCACTCACCATCCCTTATGCACATTTACCAGTTAGCACCATGGCAAACGTGCATGCGATTGCAAAACTAGGATGCAATAAAAGCATATATCGGGGCAAGCAGATAAACCTAGGGTTAAACCTCTTTTGTGTGTCCATCCTCTTTGGGCTCTTTTTAAAAAGCTGGTGAAAATATCCTCTCTTTGGTTTGGAAGGTTACGAATATTCCTAGTTAGTGCAGCAATTATCACAGTTTAAATCGTAGGGGTATTTAAAATGAGATTTCTCATAGTGATCACGCCTTTGAAGTAGTCAGTAGGGAAATATGTCCTCTTTTTTGCTTTTCAAAAGCTGGTAACCCTAATAAAACATTTTGTTCGGAATGAAAGTTTCCATAGTAAACTCTTTTAAGATTCCACGAAACTCCTGTTTTCATTCTGTTGGCGGCACAGACTACCCCTCTGAAATTGCACCCTAAAGTCCCCTACTTGGAAGCTAGCCCCATACCGGCTTAGTTGTCATCCACCACGCACGGATGATTCGACCCCGTGCGTGTAAACGTTGCCAGGGTGTTAACTGCTGCACATGGCGGCGCTCCTTCTGGCTCCCAGCCTAATCCCAGCAGAGCAGCCGGGCCGGAAGGAGCCGCCGGCCGGGCTAAGGAATGCGAGTTGCTGAGTGGCGGCGACGCGTCACGTGAGTTTCCCGGGCCGGTCTGGACTCCTGCTGCAGCTCCTACCTTTGCCCTAGCCAGAGGCTACGCTTCCCAGCGGCTGTTCAGCGCGATGTCCCACCAGACCGGCATCCAAGGTACCTCTCGGGGGAATCGGTGGCTCTAGGTCTCCCTTCCTACTTGCCCCCATTTGCCCTGCTTTCCCTCCGTGGCCCAGCGAGCTGCCCCAGCCGCTGTCCCAAGCGCCTGCCTGCGCCGTGCCCTACTAGGGAGGGACTGGAAACTGGCCGGTGACGGGCCAGACTTCCGGCATCTAAGCGACTCGCTGGGCGCTTTGGGGGGGATTTGGGAAAACTTTTGATTCCCCCCTTTGAAGAGTTGACTCGGAGTCTCAGCTCCAGCACCTCTTTCGCTACTTAATACCCTACCAAGAATACATCTGAGTATGTACAGAGTGTCTTCCTCTTTAATCCACTTGGGGGGGGGGGTGTTACAAGATGCAACTTTGTTGCTTGGGATGCTGGAATGAGCCTGTTTATAGCCGCTCTGAAGTTTCCAAAGAGAGAGAATGCAAAGTCTAATGCAAGGTGCTAATGCGAGCAGACGGCATCCCTAAGACAGCAGGGGCTTGCAGTGGCCTCTTTCGGCCTGCACCTGCCTGTTTGCTCCGCCGCCGACGTGCTGCTGATTAGCATGAGGAGAACCGGAGTGGTTTCTCAGCAAACTCCTCGGGTTTGAATGGCTAAGCGAGGCGGGGCTTGCGCGGTGGATCCAAAACTCTCCGACCGGCAAAAGAACAGCCTGATTTCAAGCAGGCTTAATCGGGGATGAACTCAACTGCAGCTAGTGGAACTAATTTCCGAGCAAACAGGCAGGAGGCTTTTGTTTTACCGGATTCCTAGTCACGTGGGTGAGCTCCCGGAGAGCGAAACAGAGGTGTTGGACGCTGGGAAGCGAAATTTTCGGGCTTCGTAGCGTCCGGTTAAATAGATGGAAATGCAACAGTTGGACATTTGGGGAGGGCGGGATGCACGAAAGAGAAACGTTTCTTTTCGTGACTATTAAACGCACAGGAGCGTTGCCAGAAAAGTGTTGGCAACCCTCCTTCCAGCCTGCATTGTATCATTTGGCACTTGACCATACACTCAGCAGGGTAGCTCTTGTGTAAACCACGCAGTCACAGTTAGGCATGCTCTTTTGGCACCAGCATCGAGATCAGTTGCCTTATTGGGCTCTCTGCAAGGAGCAAACGCCTGCCCTTATTCCAGGAAACAGCTAAAAGGAAGAACTTTCCCCCTGGTATTCCTAAAGGGCAAGCTTGCAGACCTGACTCGCTCTCCATAAGGAGACAGGTTGTTATTTGGTTCTAGTTCAGTAACATTCCTTTGATTCTTTATGTTAGTCCCAGTAGATTTTTGGTGTGTGTTTAAATTACTATGCATGGTTTACTCATTGATTTTCATATCTGCACCATGCAAGGAAGAAATCAGCCAAGGAGGCACCAATTCTGTATGCAAACTTTACTGAGAGTAAAGTGCTGTCAGGTACTGTGGACCTTACTTCTGAGCAACCATGCATATGACTGTGCTGTAAGACATTTAAAACAATATCTTTAATTGGCTCGACTAGCTTGTGATGTAAACATTAGTAAAGATTGGATTTAGACACATTTTGTGGGATGGCTGAGATCAATGATCTTCTACCAGCTGAGTCGCAGACCCCTCTGTATTAGAAGGACCTGCTGCCAATACATATCCATGAGGGGGCAAGGGTGCCACACCTTTCACTGTGTTTGCGTACCTGCTGACAGGAGCAGTAGGATGGGGAGGTGAGATTGCTCAGTAGGAGAGGGGGATTTTTTTTTAGCAAGGGCAGAGACTCCCTCCTCCCTACAAAAAGCTCTCACCTGCCCGCTGTAGTTCATCCTCACATGCGTATTGTCCAACCTGCGAGTTAAGATATGCCTCTCGCCATGCCCTCTGTGCCCCCACCTTCAGAGGAGAAGTGGGTGGCAGCCAGAGATGGGGCTTTTTCAGCAGTGGCACCTTTCTTATGGAATGCCCTTCCCTGGCATTCCATTATGAGGCTACCCAGGCATTGCTTTCTTTTAGGCACCAGGCCGAAACATTTCTGTTCACCCAGGCTTTTAATTAAGGAGTTTTAAAACACTATTTTAGGTCGGAAACTATTATTTTAAAGCTGCCAGTGGTCTGTTTTTATGGTCCATGTTTTTATGTTGTGCTGGGGTTTATGCTGGATTTTAATAATACCTTTAAATGTTTTTATTATTTTTATTTTGTAATCTGCCTTGGGCAGGTTCCTGGTGAGGTGGTTTAATTTTTTCTGTGTAAAAAAATAAATGTGCTTGTGGCATGGAGATTCTTGAAAAATCTGACATGTCTTGGCTTGTTCTCTCCCCACCAGAGCCAGCTGCTGCCTAACCCTGCCAGTCAGGCCTCCAATACTGCCAAAGTAAAGCCATTTAAGCATCACTCTAAATGAGACTTGGGGAGATCAATGAGTGAAATTCTGGAATGGCTTTTTAATGACTCTGGTAGAAGTTGGCTGTAGAACAGGGGTGGCCAACCTTGCTTAACGTAAGAGCCACATAGAATAAACGTCAGATGTCTGAGAGCCGCAAGACAGGAACAAATATCACACACACATTTTTATTTTTAAAAATATGCAAATTTGCTTTTTATTAACGTTAAATGGGACTGCCAAAAATAAAAACAAATGAGGAAAACCAGTTATTGATAATGATATAACTTGTTTGCTAATGATATTGAGAGTGATGGAAAGAAAGAATTAAAGAAGTGGAAAGAAAGAGAGAGAGAGAAACTAGGAAAGCAAATAGATGGGAGGGAGGAGGGAAGGAAGAAAGGGAGAAAGAGAGAAAAAGCATGCCTCCCCTTTGCTTCCCCAGCCGCCCTGCCAGGAGCCGCACAATATATGTGAAAGAGCCACATGTGGCTCCCGAGCCACAGGTTGGCCACCCCTGCTGTAGAAGTTCCCAATTCAGATCTGGATTTTTGTATCGATGGGGGATTGAACATTTTCTCTCACACTTGTTTCTTAACTTCACAAGCCGTGCCACCTCCCTGAACTGCTGTTAGCCCCACTGAGAAGAAAATACATTTTTCTCTAGCAATTGACAGCTGGAGGAGGGGAGAGCTTTTGGGGGGGGTCAGCAAAATGGCTTTAATGCCTTCTCACTAAGGTCTCTTTGACATTCTCATTTTCGTCACTCATTTGTCCCTATTGCTTTGGGTCCTCCCCCTATTCCACATGTGTTTTGCTCCCTCTGGGACTACTAGAGAGAGCGAAACACATTGGAGGGGGGGGGGGGCCTGAAGCAACAGGGGCAAATGAGTGATGAAAATCAGAATGTCGAAGCGCCCTTGGTTTCTGTCATGCATTTTCTCCACACTGTCATTTTTGTCACTTGTTTATCACTTTTGCTTTGGCTTTCCCCCTTTCTCACATGTGTTTTGCTCACTCTGGAACTACTAGAGAGAGCAAAACACACTGGGGGGGGGGGGGGGACTCTGAAGCAATAGGGACAAATGAGTGACAAAAATGACAATGTGGAAGAGCCCTTAGTCTGAAGTGAGGCACCCTATGGCTGCTGTTTCCCAGTTGAAAAATGTTTGGAGGGCCATTTGTTTTAGGCTTTTCCCCTTTCAGCTTAGCAGTTAGTTTCACAACATCCCTTGAAGTAGGTTCAGCTGAGAGAAAAATCACTTGACTGTTGTCACAAAAGAGACTGACTGTATTGACTGTATTTTAAATCTAACAAGATTAGCTCCATACTACTAAAGACAAAGAGGACCTATTTCAGGTCTTTAAGAGAGCCAAACACTCAAATAAATTTTGAGAGACACTTGTGGCCTAACAGCTTGGCCAAGTAGTGAAGGAAAATACTTGTGATTTTTTAATTTTCAATGTATCATTTGCAATGATTTTTAGTTGATTTCTCTTTTTTAACCCAATCCAATATTGATCCTGCTTTTTAAAAATAATAAATCACTTTGAATATTTAGCACAATTTTGTGCCTCTAGACCCATGCTTTACTATGGTTATGTCCTGCTATTCTGTCAGACCTTGGGCTAGTTACAGTTCTCTCAGAACTCTCTCAGCCCTACCTACCTCGCAAGGTGCCTGTTGTGAGGAGAAGAATGGGAGGTGATTGTAAACTGCTTTGAGACTACTTAGGATTGAGGGAAGTGGGGTATAAAAACCTACTCTTCTTCTTCCCAGGGGAGTGGTTTCCAGAAGCTCTGTGGGAAAGAATTTCTGGTGATCCCTACAGCTACTCTATATTTCTTTTGGGGTTTTTCTGCAAGTATTGTAGTGGCACAGATGATGTTGCTCCCTGCCTCCACCCTTCCCATTGGTTGTCAGGTGATGGCATGACTTTACTTCAGGGAAAACCCAGAAGTTATGTGTGTTCACTATAGGTTTTACCATAGAATTTCCATTGATTCCTAAAGAAGTATGATGTCACTTCCACGTTTTCCCTGAAGTAAAGTCATTCCGTTGCCTGGCAGTGCCCCCCAATGCCCCAGCCCCCCGACTCTTGCTAGTTCCGAGGTTATGCCTGGCAACCGAATCTACTCAGATCTGGTCAATAAGGAAAGTGTCTTTAGGGTTGCACTGGTAATCTGGTTTGTTCCTTTGGTAATATAGGTGGATCTCTTCTTATTAGTAGATTAATAGGGCATTCCTAGTGAACAACCAAGGTGATGAAAGTTCTACAAGATTTTTGTATGATTTTGACCTTGACTTGATCAGGAAATGGATTGGGAATGCCTGGCATATGTTAAACCTAAATAAATAATAACCTCTAGATTTGTTGTTGTTGTTGTTCAGTCGCACAGTCGAGTCCGATTCTTTGCGACCCCATGGACCACGCCATGTCCTCTGGAGCCAGCTCAATTTCATGTTCGTTGCCTTGATATAACGCTGTCTAATCATCTCATCCTTTGCCATCCCCGTCTTCTTTTACCTTCAGTCCTTCCCAGCATTAGGGCCTTCTCCAGTGAGTGTTTCCTTCTCATTTGGTGGCCAAAGTATTTGAGTTTCAGCCTTCCAGGGAACAGTCAGGGTTGATTTCTTTTAGGATTAGATGATTTGATCTCCTTGCAGTCCAAGGGACTCTCAAGAGTCTTCTCCAGCACGATAATTCAAAAGCAAATATTCTTCGGCGCTCGGCCTTCCTTACGGTCCAACTCTCACAGTCATACATTACTACTGGGAATACCATTGCTTTGACTATACGAACTTTTGTTGGCAGGGTGATGTCTCTACTTTTTATTATGCCTTCTAGGTTTGCCATCGCTTTCCTCCCTTATCAAGAGGCTCTTTAGGTCTTCTTCACTTTCTGCCATTAGAGTGGTGTCTGCATATCTGAGGTTGTTGATGTTTTTCCCAGCAATCTTAATTCCCTTTCAATGTTTTTCATCTCAAACCAGTGAGCTTTACAGATGAAGCAGGGATTTCCTGAGCCTAGGATTCTTGACATTGCTACATGCTTGGATTTCTGGTTTAACCTGGCTTAAACTGTGAGCTCCATTGATTGAAATCACAGCCTCCTGCAAATTACCATATTTAAAATTTGGATAACTCTTACGTGTTTCTGGCAACAAAGCCAGAAATTAGGCCAACAGAGCTACAATTCAGCAAAGCTATAATCCAAGACGTATCTAGAACAGATGAATGTTTATATTTTCCAGTGCAGTGCTTACAGAATACAGAGGATTAGAAAGTTATATTATTCGTCTGGTGAAATCACCTACTAACCTTTGGTCTTTCGCCTTCATTTCCTTCTCCAGATTAAAAAAAATCTATTTCACTTTATTATATCAATATAAGGTTACAAGAGGTGGGACCCGCAGGGGGGAGGGGGGAGAGAAAAGGAGCTCCATGTGGCGAAGCAGCCACAGGTAAGCCTTCCTCCCCTCCCCCGGGCAATGACGGCGAGCCCTGGGCCCACCAATTCCACTCCAGCTCTGGCGGCGAGGCCCAAGCAGCTCAGAGCTGCTCGGGCCTGCCACTTCCACACACACACCCCAGCTCCGGCGGCGAGGCCCGAGTGGCTCAGAGCTGCTCGGGCCCACCGATTCCACCCCTGGCTCCGGCGGCGAGGCCCAAGCGGCTCTCAGCCACCGGGCTGTCGCAGAATTCCCAGAGCATTCCCTGCGCATGTGCAGGGAACGCTCTTTAACTTTTGGGGGGATTTAAGTATCCCCCAAAAGTTTTTGAAAGTTTTCAGATTTTTCTGCACATCTGGGGAGCCCCTCAGGTGTGCAGAAAAATCTCCCTGCCCCCCTAGTGCCCCCTCCATGCGGATTTAGATATCTGCACGCAGGGGGCGCCTTGGCTATTAGATACATAGATAAGTGTTAACAGGTTTTGTGAATTCTCAGCTTTCATTTTTGAAAAATAAGTCCTTGTTACACTTATTGTTAAAAGGGTAAATCAATATGACGATTTAAAATTGACGATTTAAAAGGTTTTAAAAGCCACAGTATCCCAGAGGAGAGGTGTGTATGGCTGTGGGCTGGTAAACCGCAAGGAAAACTGCCAAGTGGAGCTCCATTCCTGCTGCGCTGTATCAGCAGCCATACTGGCAACACGTAAACCACAGGGGCCTGTACCTGGGTGGAAAGTACCAAAAATGTATCTGAGTTCTTTGAGGTGGGTTTTTGCCCTCCATAATGCATTGTTCAAAGGAATGGATTAAAAACAACCTGAAGTCCTTTTTTTCCCCTTTCCTTTTTTAGCTAGCAAAGATGTCAAAGAGACTTTTGCAGGAGCCCGAAATGGACAATACAGATTGTTAAAAATAGTTATTGAAAATGGTAAGTGTTTAACACCCCTCCAGTCTTTCCTAGGGTGTTCTATAGATGAGGGGAAGATAAGTCAATTTAAGATACTATTCTAAATGTGATGATGAATGGATTTTTAAGTTTTGGTGCCTTGGAAACAAAGACACCTAAAATACATGCATACTTTTGATAGAAAATGCTTGCTTTTTTATACATTTAATGTTAATTATACTGCATGATAGTCATATTTACAGTGCTCCCAATTAAATGAGCATTTTTCTGGAAGGATTTTACCTGTATTCAGGAGGAGCAACATTCATGCAAGCCAGATTTCACTTGTTTATGCTTCTTTATAAATCAAAATCTGCTGTCTTTAGAAATGTAGCACTACCACATTAACAATGTAGTCCTAAACAGAGTTAGACCCCTCTAAGCCCATTAATTCTGAAGGATGTAATTCTGTTTAGAATAACACAATTAATAAACTCAGAACATTTCAGAGCAAAAAAGTTTAGACTTTTGTCTTCCTTCCATTATGTGCCTCAAGTTGATCGTTATTTATCACTTCTATTCTGTGTTGCATCTCAAGTATTATCCATTGTAGGTCTTTGAGCAGATCTGTGGTGAGGTATAATTTCCTGTTGTTGTCATTGTCGTCAATAGTGCTTTAACTACTCTTACATATTTACAGAACAGCTTATTGTGGGATCTGTTAAACAGCCTGGTGAATCCTGGGAAAAGGACTACGATTACTTTGTTCTCCCGCTCCTTGAAGACAAGCAACCGTGTTACATATTGTACAGATTAGATTCTCAAAATGCTCAAGGTTATGAATGGATCTTTATTGCCTGGTCCCCAGATCATTCTCCAGTAAGTAACAAAATGAAATCACTGGTGCACCCTTCAAACTATATGGTGTCATGTCCCCCTCCCCCGGCACACACACACTTGTCTTGTAGGATTGTAAGCAGGGCTCATTTCGTAGCAGGAGCGCCTTTGCATATTAGGCCACACAACCCTAATGTAGCCAATCCTCCAAGACCTTACAGAGCTCTTCTTACAGGGACTACTGTAAGCTCTTGGAGGATTGGCTACATCAGGGGTGTGTGGCCTAATATGCAGAGGAGCTCCTGCTACGAAATGAGCCCTGATTGTAAGTACCTACTAGAGATTGCAGCAAGATCCCTTCACTCATAAACAGGCACACTTACCCAACACTGCTGATAACAGCTTTCCTTCTGTGCTGTTTCACAGAACTGTGGTATATCTGCAGATGCACATTGGCAGGGCAAATTGCTTGGATTTTTGTTTTCTACTAATAGGTACCCTGCTGGGTAGGAAACATCCACAGGTTTGTGGTATTGACATCCACAGCTCCAAAATCTGAAAGCATAATACTTTCAGAGAAAGTAAGTGGGAAATACATGCAGTCCAGTTTCTGAAGCTCAAGCTAAATATCCCAGTGGGATTTATATTTATACAGAGGTTCCACTGAGTTTGTTCCAAAATTAGAAATGCTTAGTATTTTAGCTTAAATATCATAATTTAAATAATGGCCTGTATCCAACCGTGCATTTAATAAAACTTAATATAGTGGTAAATCTTTTGACACTGTACTTACTTGGTATGTTTTCATTTCTTTTTTCTCTCTTTGGTGGTGTTGTGGTTTAATACATTTCTATACAAAAATAAAACTTAAGGGCCCTTCAGTTTTCTTCAGAGGAAGTAGCAGTTTTCACCAATCCCCTGTTTGTACCCATTGAGCCCCCCCCCCGATCTCTTTCCTGAGATTCAGTGGACACTCAAAAACAGCAGAGTTGGTGGTCTGAGGGGAACTGGCAAAAAGCACCCCCTCTTAGGAAACCCTAATTTCCCTTGAGTCTTTAGAGCGTGGTTGGATACAGGCCAGTAAGTTTGAAGTTCAGTGCTATGCTGCTGCAGCATGCTAGTGGGATCCACCCCTGACAAGCGGGGCTGGATAATTTCCCAGACTACCCAAACATTTCCTTTCTATACTACCTTTAGATTGGCACACAAGGAGCTATATACTAGAGTAGCTCATTTTCGGCTGCTCACATCCCAGGTTACGATAGACCCCAATGATAATTCTCTTTGTTCTTTCTAACCCCTCCCCCCTTCTTTTTGGGCTCTGTATTGGTCATCTGCAACTTTTCCCCATGTTGCGTAGCGGTATCCAATATGATGGTCAAGTCAAGCATCTCTCTTTTTTCCCTGTCCCTCTATTCAAACCTAGCTGTTTCTCTAAAGTAACTTGCTGATATTTGGAACTTGGAATGTCCAAGAACTTCTCATCTTCCTTCTTTCCACTGCTCATTCTCCATTTCTCTTAATGCTATTACCATCCATTTTGTTACTCCAGGCATCTTGGCCTTGTCTCATTCATTTTCATCCTGTCCCTTCAGGAATTAGCGGATGCTGACAGTCTTCCTTCTGCAGCTTTTTTCATTACTCTTTAGTCCATTTTACCAAGTTTCAGTTCATCTTTTATTGTGTTCTTGTTACAACCTTCTTTGTCATGGCACTTTGCTCTGGTCCTTTCACCCATTTCCAGAGTTTTGTTGCTAGAACTGTCTAGCTTGTCTGCTATAGAAATAACAACAAATTTCCTCAAGCCTCTTTTCTAGCTTCCCTTCACTCCCAGTGCAAAGTGTTACTGCTGTGGTTTGTCTGCAAGAGACTTCATGGCCTTACTACATTCTTACCTTTCACCTTTTCTCCCTTACTACATCTCTGCCTGAGATCTCCACTCTTGCTACTATGCCACTCCTGCTCTGTCAGTCAGTTGTACTCGGCCATCCTGGCTAGTCTTTCACCTGGAGTTCCCTCTTAGAACACACCTAACTCTTCCTGCCTCCTTACCTTACCTCCTAAAACTCTAAGGTAAGTAACAAACTCCTTCTTGTAATCAATTGTGTTCTCTCACTTACGGACTGGTCAGACATTAAGTATTATTTCTAACCTATGCTTCCTCTGGAAAGCTCAAGGTGGCTTACGTGAGGCTGGCCATGGTATCCCATTCAGTCATTGGTCAGTTCTCCTTAGCTTGGTATAGGACAAGGAGCTACTGGACCTTTTCTTAGGAGTGAGACAGCCAATTAACAGGCCCATGTCATAAATGGCAAGCCTGAGCATGTTGGTAAGATACTCAAAATCAATCAACAAACTTGTTGCTGAGCGGAGGTTAAATCTAGGCCCTGCTTCATTGTCTTTCATCCTACTAGGCCAACATAGGCTTTCTGGGTTTTCCATGGATATTAATGGCACCATAGAAATAAGAACGTTAAAATTAATTTCTTTCTTTCAAAAGTTGATCTCATCTCAAACGGTCACAGTAGGAAGGTGGACTTAATAGGATGGCTCCAAAAATTCTCCTGTCCTCTAAGTGAAAGCTTTTTTCCTTGGAAAGAGGAGCTACTTTTTCAGAGGAAGACTCTCATTTTACACAAGGGAGTCCTTGGATTGAACCCATAAATCTTAGCACTTTGAGGAGTAGCTTTAACTTACATTCTGTTCAGCTTACACAATAATAACCAGTCTCTCTTACAACCTATCAGGTTCGTCAAAAAATGTTGTATGCAGCTACTCGAGCTACTTTGAAGAAAGAATTTGGAGGTGGACATATTAAAGATGAAGTGTTTGGAACAAACAAGGTGTGTATTTTACAAAGGATGATTTGGCCAGGTTTGCTTCTGAGTAATGGTTAGGAAGCAAGTTCCATGAGCAATTGAAGATAGTGAGTCCCATTTTCAAACTATTGAACTGGAAGGTTCCTGTGGAAAATTTTGTGAGTAAACAACTTGTGTAAACAGCTGATGTTTGTGTTTTCAGGATGATGTTTCTTTGAATGGATACCAAAAGTATTTGATAACTCAGTCTTCCCCGGCCCCTCTAACTGCAGCAGAAGAAGAACTTCGGCAAATCAAAATTAATGAGGTACCACACTCTCTGAGACAATGGCAAAGGGCTATTTTTTGTTTGTTCGAATGTTCAGACTAGGGATGTGCATTCGGTTCGTTTGAACTGAATGTGCTCCCGAAAATGGCCGATTTGGCCACCTTTCGGTCAGCCACAGGCTGAATCAGATTCTCTGATCTGATTCAGCCCGTTGCCAAAATTTGGTGGAAATTCGGCGGTGGCTTAAAAAGCGGCTGGAGGGGAGGGGGTTTGAGGGAGAGGCTCCAAACTTGCAGGGTAGCTGCTGAGCCTCTCCCCCAAATACCCAGCAAGTTTCAAGAAGATTGGACCAGGGGGTCCAATTCTATATGGGCCCCCAAACAGTTGCCCCCATTCCCTCTATTGTTCTCTATGGTGGGAAAAAGTAACGTTTTTCCCCATCATAGAGAACAATGGAGGGGATGGGGCAACCTGTTTGGGGGCCCATAGAATTGGACCCCATGGTACAATCTTCTTGAAACTTGGTGGGTATTTCAGGGAGAGGCCCCAGCAGCTACCTTGCAAGATTGGAGCCTCTTCCTCAAACCCCCTTCCCTCCAGCCTATCATATACTCTATGAGTTTTTGCCATTGACTTTAATGGCCCATAGGGTATAATGGGGCCGAAACTGACATTCGGCGGGCTGAATTACTCCTGAATCGGCTTGCATTGCCAAAACTGACGTGCGGGGGTCATTTGGCAGCCGGAACAGCTGCAGCCTAATTCGGCCCAATCTGAATCGGGCCGATTTGGGGAGGGGGGCGGGACACCCCTAGTTCAGACCCATGTCATTAATGAAACATTTTCCGGAAGTCAAAAATAAGGTGGCAGAGTTTGCTTTAAGTTATCCTGTAGAAACCTTTATATCAAAAGAGCATCTGCCAGTTCCAAATATTTCTAACCAATATAGATGGACCAGAGCACACTTCTTCAAATCTAGTCTTATGTTGAAGTTTATTATTTCTTAAAAACCAGCCTAATTCAGAAAGAACACATCATGCAATAGTACTTGGAATGAGCAGAGCGCAAATAGGTTTATATATTTATTTTGTTATTTCCCCCCAGGTACAAACTGAAGTCAGTGTTGATACAAAGCATCAGACTTTACAAGGGGTAGCATTTCCGATAGCAAAAGAAGCCCTCCAGGCGCTGGAAGAATTGAAAAATAAACAGCTGAACTATGTACAATTAGTAAGTATGCGAGTTTACTCCTTTGCCTTCACGCTGAAGATTTTTGTTGCTCTTGAAAATAGTAAATATGATATTTCTTTATAGTGGTCAACACTAGTGTTCTGTAGCATTACAACCTTTCATATTGGGAAAATTATAATTCTTAAACTTTGAAACTGTTTTCCTAAATTATTTCATGTAGGACTTTCTTTGAATCACAGATGTATATCATGCACATATTTTAGACCAACCAATATTATATATGTTAACAGCAAATTGATATGAAAAATGAAATGATTGTCCTGGCTAGCACGCTCTCAACTGAACTGAAAGACTTACCAAAAAGGATTCCAAAGGATTCTGCACGGTACCACTTTTTCCTCTACAAACATTCCCATGAAGGAGACTACTTGGAATCAATAGGTATGCCTCAGTTTCAGGCTACTTGATTAGGTAGTGGGATTCATCAGGCGCCTCTTGGGTCTGGTGACTTTATTAATTGTGGCCAAGAATTAGGAGCCACAAAACTTACTTAGCTGTTCTAAATGGGATATTAGATTATTGTTTGAATGCACAATCAGTGTAATCTTTTGTAGTATGATATAGCCCAATTTTTTTAAAGTGGAACTGTCCACTTTTAACATGAATGTGAAACAACACACAGTAATACTGTTTGAAATAAAATACTGTCAGGGATTTAAAAAAAAAAATTCAACACTTATACCTTCTACAGTTTTTATCTACTCTATGCCTGGCTATATGTGTAGTATACGAGAGCGGATGTTATATTCTAGCTGCAAGAGTCCCCTCCTAGACATTGCAGAAGGACAGCTGTGGATGCAGATCATCCGAAAGGTAAGGCCACAACACAGGCTTTTTAGCTCTTATGCTAAACCATCTTTTTTAACTCCAACTCTCTCAGTATCCCCATATTCTTGGGGACACCTTCAAAAAGAGATATTTCCAAGTTAAAAATTGATAATAGGATAGCGGGTGGTAGAGGGGCCCCATTAAACCAGCCCCATGCTTTCCACTCTGTCTTTGTGTTTCTTAGAGTACATGGCTGATGTAATAGAGTCTCCCGCTACTCTGCCACCCATTGTGCTGTTATCCAGTTCTTTCAGTACCCATTTTTGCCTGAGAGTTTAAGACACCCTGGAGGTCATCTTCTGTGACACAGAATACATGTAGCGGTCAGTGATATTCTGTAGAAACAGGCACAACAGTGGCTGCTGTGTACTGGTAGATCCTATAGCAGAAGCTTATGGAAACTTTGGTAGATCTATGTGCTCTAGCTGGGATAACACCAAGCCTAGGAGTGCTTTCTTAATGTGGTTTGACCACCTCAAGTTCTGTACTTAGGAGCTGACGGTACTGTTTCACAATCTTTCCCAGTCTTCATGTGTCATTGCTGGCAATCAGCTATTCCATGCTGCTGAATCCAGTTGTTTCTATGTGTATAACAAGGAAATTAGATCAGTTAATAGTTAACTATTCTAGTGAATTAAGACAATATTAGCATCTGGCCAGTCAGTTGGTTGGGCAACTCATGTTCACTTTTCCAGTGTTGACATAATTCATAATTGAAATGAAAACAATAATTTGATTTCATAGATATTTGGTACTTGCAGAGTTTGTGATTCTGAATAGACTTCCCTGTTGGGGAGGTTCTACTCTGTATCCCCACTTGGGGGTAGGGATAGGAAGCTGGATCTTTTTGATGGTGGCACCTACCCAGTTTCAGGATGTCCTCCCCAGAGGTAATATCCTTTCCCCTTTGCTAGTGATTTTCCACTACCAATATGTTTGGTGTTCCATTAAGGTTTTAAGGTTCTATTGAGGTTTAATGCTTTGTATACCATTTGATGCCCGAAACACACACACTGAAACAGGGGTGTCAAACATGCGGCCCAGGGGCCAGACGAGGCCCTTGGAGGGCTTCTATTAAGCCTACACTGGAACTGGCCATCTCCAGCTTCCAGTTCTGCTGCCGCCGCCACATCATAGCTTGCTTCGCCAGACTATCTCAATCACTCAGCCATTTCACGTTTTCCCCTGGGTCCTAGATTCAGAACTCTGAGCATGTGATTTCTGTGGTGAATGTCAAAAAATCAAAAGTAAGTTTGCAGCTTACAAATACACACCTGAACAGGATACTCAAGATTGCAACAGCACAGACGTTTTGATGCAATAATTCAGAGCAAGAGGTGTCAGTTATCAGAGACTTTAAAAAAAAACAAAATATTGCAAGAGTGCTAATGTTCTAAGCATGTTTTTAAGTAAAAAAAATCTTTGTGTGTGTCCTTTATAAAGTTTATATCTCCACATTACATTTTATGACACACATGGCCCTGCACTAAAATGTATTAAAAACAAATACACATGAAGATCTATTTTACTATATGAAACAGTAAATTGACAGATCCTTTGCAGAGTTAAATATGCCTGATCTCATTGATTTCAATAGGCTTAGGCATCCCTGTTACTTGGAATTAACAGCCTGTCGTTTTCTGTTTACCAAGTGATAAACATGGTAGAATACAGTTGTCCAGATGCAGCAAGAAGAATCCATGTGCAGAAGATGTGTATATGGTTCTTTGTTGCTGGCTCAGATACGTGTTTCATGCATAGGTATCATTACACTTTATGAAATAGGCAGTGGTATATAACCTAAACATTTAACTCTGCAAAGGATCATGTTTTTAAAAAAAAATACATGAAGTAGGCAAATACACATTCTCAAGATTAGATTGTCCCTCTTTTCTTCACCCTCCAGATTGAAATAGATGATGGCGATGAGTTAACTGCTGACTTCCTTTATGAAGAAGTCCATCCTAAACAACATGCACACAAGCAGAGTTTTGCTAAGCCAAAAGGACCTGCAGGAAAAAGAGGAATCCGGAGGTTGATCAGGGGCCCAGCTGAAAGTGAAACACCTACCGACTAAATTCAGCAAGTGCACCAGGAATAAAAACATTTGGATAGGCGGTGGGGAAACCAAAAACAGCCCAGTCCTCACTAATGAACTGAAAGCATTCCACAATTATCTTTTCCAGGAGGGGGGAAACATAACTTGTGACGTTTCCACTGCACTTATCTAGCTATATCACTTTATATTTTAACATCTCCATGACTAAAACGATAAACTTCTATTATGTTTCTCATCTGAACTTATTTCAGAACTTCAGAATGTATCCATAATTTCTGTAAAAATATGTTACATAGCTTGCAGTCAGTTGTTATTATTGTATCTTACATGGAGCTTTCAGTTAGTTTTTGACAGCAGCCTGTAAGACAGACAGACAGCGAATCAACTGTGTTATTGGTTTATTGCCTACCTGTCTTCAGACAAATGTAGAGATCTCTTGTAGAGAGCCAGTTTGGTGTAGTGGTTAAGTGCGTGGACTCTAATCTGGGAGAACCGGGTTTGATTCCCCACTCCTCCACTTGCACCTGGCTGGATGACCTTGGGCAAGCCGTAGCTCTGTACCAGCTGTTCCCTCAAGGACAGTTTGGGAAAAAGCTCTCTTAGCCCCACCTACCTCACAGGGTGTCTATTGTGGGGAGGGGAAGGGAAAAGGAGTTTGTAAGCCGCTCTGAGACTCCCTTGGGGAGTGGAGGGCGGGGTATAAATCCAATTTCTTCTTCTTCATTTCCATGTGGTGAGGATGTTTGCATAAATCTCTTCCCACACGTGATTTGTTTTTTTAAACTGTGGCTTGAAATAACCACATAATTTTGCTTCTCTCAGGGTACCAGCTGCTCTAGGACAGGATACGTGGGATGGATTGAACCTGTTCTTTACCTAGTGGGGTTTCTGATGAAGCATGGGTGACTTCTGCCCTCTCTCTGTTTAAGAATGTACAGACCACCTAAACTCAGAGACTGAAGGGGGAAAGAAAATGGTCTGAATCTAGGAATGGATTAAAAATTAGAGAACTGCTGAAAGAAAAAGTGGGAACAGACCGTGATGGGTAGGAAAAGAAGAGGGAAGAGAACAACAATCTGTGGACAAAAGATGAGCAAGCAAAAACCAGAATTTACAGAGACCTGCAGGGGACACCAACCCTGCTCAAGACAAAGGTGTAAAGAGAAGGCTGCAGCTTCACAACCTAGAGGCTTCCATATTTCTCCGTCTTTGCCAGCTATCCTAGTCTTCACATTAAGAAAAACGTTACTTGTATGTGCTAGTTCACTCAGTGATCAGAAACATTTTATCATGTAAATGTCCAGATTAGGCTGTGCAAAATGGAAGGTGTGACACTGGGAGGTCCATGAACTAGCTGCCAGTTTATTTCCTTAAAAATTAGCCAATTGGGACTTTAATTCACCTCTGGACTCCCAAGGGATGGGGGATGGAGGGTTGCTTAACAAATTACCCCTCTATGCCACAGTCCAGATCTGAATCAGCGTTCTGTGCACCTGCTTTTTTAAAGGAAGAAATGCTTGGAAGTTAGTTCATTTAGCTCTAACACATCATTAGATTTGGCTCAGAATCCAGATTCACTTGATACTGGTAATTTTATGTCTTGTTCTCAGGAAAAACTGATATAGTTTCTCATGAATTAAGTTCTACAGAAAGGCTAAGTACTGCAAATCAAGGAAGTGCTGTGCATTAGCACAATACTGGAAAAGAAACAATGTCTATGAAATCACAGTACTTCCCCCACCCCCACCCCCCGGTATCACGCTTACTTTATAAACACTACAGAAGCTGCAGCAATGAAATTGGATCCCAGTTCTGACACTGTTCAAGAGCAAGCAGTTGATGTGTGTCCTAATGCATTTCTAGTACCTATTAAAATAAAGATGCTATGACCCTACTCCTTTTTTAGCTGTAGTTTGAACTTTCCCTCTGAGGGAACAGATCGGCCCAGCAGTCTATGAATATTACTCAGGTTCTTCTCTTAACTAGTCTCTTCGGGGATTGGTTTTTAAAGTATGAGTCGGGCACCAAGGTTTTCTCAAGATAAAACTGTAATTTATTGGCAGAACACAACAGGGAATATCGGTTGTTTGTACAGAGGACTCTATTGCTGAAAGGGCTGGCACTGGTCCTCAGACTACGTTCAGGCCATATGCTTATGGGTTTTTTTGTGTGTGTGTGTGTTGCATACAGATGGTTACATGTTCACTCAACTCTTCTATTATACTCTTTCCTGTCCTGCTTTGTTGTTCCTCTATAGCTGTGTCTTACTGGCCTCTTTGAGTCACAGCTGGCCTCTGCACAGCTGTCTAGACCCTGCCAGAGTTCAGCCCTCCCACAACCACATCTCACAGGCTCGCCAGGATTGATGTATGTTAGTGTTTGTGTTCGCTTAGTTCACTATGATTGAGTCTGTTCCTTCCTAGAAACAGAATTCTCCAGAGTCTCTTCAGAAGGCAAAAGTCACTTCACTCCCTCAGCGCTTCCCTTTTGAATCAACTGACAATAACCGAGAGCTCTGAGCCCAAACGGCCCCCTCCTCACTCTGTCATGTGATTCAGCAGGGTTCTATGAACACACTCTGCTGGTCATCATCTTTTTTTTTTCTTTAATCCCATCACAGATGCCCTCAAGGCAACTGTTTGGAGGCCTGACTTTTTTTCATAGTCTAGTTGTCAAACTTACTTTGTATAAGTATTTGACAAGTCTTCATCTAGTTTCAGTATGCTTTGAGTCACAAAAAGAACCTTGTCATGTTAGCATATATTTCCTGCTTCAGACTGATCTAACTGGACTATGGACTACAAAAATAACAGATCAGATGAAAACTGCCATAAACACCTCCTGGTCTAGGTACTTCCCTTCTCTTCTGTCATTCCATCAATACTGGGTAAGTTGGTGGAAACTGTTATTAAAGAGAGTTAGTAGGCATATTGATGAACATAAACTACTGAAGCAGACTCAGCATGGGTTCTGTAAGGGAAGATCATGTCTCACTAACCTGTTAAGTGTTCTTTGAGGGAGTGAACAAACACATAGACAAGGGCGACCCAATAGATGTTGTTTACCTTGACTTCCTGAAAGCTTTTGATAAAGTTCCTCATCAAAGGCTCCTAAGTACGCTCAATAGTCATGGGAGAAAAGGACAAGTTCTCTTGTGGATCAAAAACTGGCTAATTAATAGGAAACTGTGTGAATATAAATGGGCAATTTTCTCAGTGGAGGGTGGTTAGCAGTGGAGTACCGCAGGGCTCAGTACTGGGTCCAATGCTTATTAACTTGTTCATTAATGATTTAGAGTTGGGAGTAGGCAGTGAAGTGGCTAAATTTGTGGATGACACAAAATTGTTCAGGGTGGTGAAAACCGAGGAGGACTGTGAGGAACTCCAAGGGGATCTGTCAAGGATGGGCAAGTGGGTGTCAACGTGGCAAATGGGGTTCACTGTGGCCAAGTGCAAAATGATGCACATTGGGGCCAAAAATCCTAACTATAAATATACGATAATGCAATCCTAGAGAGTTATACCCTTTTCAGCATCTAGACTAGAATGGGCTTAGCAGGGTGCAATACAGCTTAGGATCACATTGTCTGACCATCTTTTGCACAGATGTCCTTAAAATATTATTGATAGTGCAGAACTGAAGAGTGTACTGACTGTTTTACAGATATTAAAATAATTGCATATAGCATGCAGAATGTAAGCTACCTGAATTTTTCAAAAAAGGATGGTAAATGTGCTCTGAATACATACACAAATGTTAGGACATATGTTCATTTAAAAAAATGAATTACATCAGCCTCACAGGATATATTCAGTAATGAAATCCAGTTCAAGACGACACACAAGAACCTTAGTCAACCAGTATTTCTTGTAAGTGCTGCTTGACCTGCAAAAGAAGCAGAAGTACAACTTAATATTCACAAAATGCCTTCCTTTTTTGCAACTCAGAAAGCCATATGGCAGGGAAAAAAATCTGGTACCATCTTAATATCCGGCCTCCGGCTCTTCTTTTCATTCAGACATTGGCAAGCAACCGAATACATCTGTTCCACTGATGTGAGGTTCCAATCATTCATCTTCTCATCAATGTAATCTTCAATAGTCATTTCTTCATCTTCTATTTCCTCTTTGATACTCAGCTGTGGGGAAGCAGCAATGGTATTATAATGATTTGGAAGGGTATAATCTGCCGAATAACCATAGAGGGTGACAACAAGAGGAAAAGGGAATTGCATCAGAATTATAAGTGGATAGCATTATGGTGCAGCTAATCCCACACGCTTCCCACAATTGCAGCATTATACAATTGTAACAGCATTTGACACCTAGAGCTGTCTAGGGAGGCAGGTAACCTGCTGTCTCAGAATATTCAGGCATATTATGGTCAGGTTCCCTCTTTTAACCCTTATTTTTCATCATTCCATATTCAGATATTCTAGTTTGTCTTGTCTTCTTTCCCTCTCCTTCCATAAAAAAAATACATGAGGGTAGGTATCAGCAAGCCCAAACAGCAAGGCTGTTTTTGTAAGTGGTAAGAAAAAAACACATTTGCTTCATGATATAGCTGATTTATTTTAGTCCAATCCTTTCTACTTGCATGTACTCAGAACTTGCCTCGTAAAGTTCAAAGAAACATCTTAATGACAGGAATGTTTTGGTATTCTAAAACATTTTTTTCTTTACTCATAATAAATTGAGAATGCTTTAAAAACATTTTGCTTGCACTCTAAAAATTATTTATCAACGTAAGTGTTTGAAGCATTCTTTCAGAAGAGCCATCTCTGAGTAATCTCTCACTAGCATTGAAACCCTAAACAGAGTTATACCTGTCTAAGCTCACTGAAGTAAATAAGCTTAGAAAGGGGTAATTGTTCAGGATTGCACCATAAGGATCTCTTCTAATCTTCAGCCGTGTGGCAACTTCTGCCAGACTGCTCAGGTTCTTCCCCAAACATAAAGTCAGAGATCATGGGAGATGAGTCCGTACTATGGCTCCTTCCCATGGCCACATGGCCAGTCTCAGTGCCAGAACAACACAGGAAGGAACCACTTTGGCTTTTCTGCACATCTTCTGACGTCACAAACAAAAGCAACATATGTAGAGGCCAGTCATTCCCACACCACTGAACTGATCCTTTAAAAGTCCCTTTAAGTCTGTGACCACGAGTTAACTCAGCTCATTTATCCAACTAACACATTCCAAACAAACTCATAAAATACCAGAAGATGATGTAGCCAGTATTAAATAAATATGGATAAGGCACCTAGAAACATTTTTTGCCTAACAGCATCCCACTGAAGTTGACCACAGAAAGGATACTTGAGTTCCTCCAGCAAGCCAACACAAAAGATCAGCTTCTGTCAGAATTCTTGTTCTCATCTAGTCAACCCCTTTGATGACATAGAGTTCCAAGCATTGCCTGTTCTTGAGCAACTAAATGCTGGCTTGCTGGGAAATGTGACAAACATCTACAAGAAGAATACCAGTAACTGTGGATCCCGGTTTTCATCCATGGGTTTAAGCCCTGTTATCATTTCAAGTAACACCTACAGGCAAAACAGTGCAAAAAAAGGGAAAAGATCAGGTGAAGTACAAGTAAGTGAGAATCTGCAGCAACAGACTGCACATTTAAAAAATCCATTTTAAGTCTATATGCTAACACTCTCCCCTTTTCTCAGTTTTCCTAACTTAGAATACAATTAAATATATCTTACTTTTCCCTCAAAAGAAAGAGAGCCCAATCATTATTAGAAACAAAGCCAGATACCATTTATGCCATAGCTTCACTCTTGGTGATAAGACTTTTTCACCCAAGCTTACGGAAACTGTATTCACAGCACAATTGAATAATTTACCAGACCTGAGATTAAGGAAGTTAGTTTTCAGTTAGGGCCCAAATTAATGATTATGCAGGAAATCCTAGCTTTATGATTTAAATTTAAACCAGGAACAATGATCAAGGACACTGTACTGAAACTGGTGAGGCAAAAGTAAGCAAGTATATGAGACAGGCTCACAGTTTATATCAGGAAAACAGAAGGGGATGGGTTAGGCACCCCTTCCCCAAATCAAACTCACACACTATAAAAAGCAAGAAATCCCCATCACAAATGTCCCATGCCATAACCAGCTTAGTTCTTAGAATATGTGCTATCCAGCAAGACTGACGCCTGGAAGTTTTTGTTGTTTGTTTTTAAAAGAAGTTAAGCACTGGGGTAAATGTATTCTAAATGTCACCCAGCCTTGGCTGGTCTCCATTCTCTTTTGGTGTTCAGCAACACTGCAACACTGAGTATCTCTTATAATACATTCTGTGAACTTGTCAGGAAGTACTGAATGGAAGGTTACACCTGCATTTCCTTTTCATTTGCTACTCCCACAAGAGACTGACTTTGTAATGGTGTCTCAACACACTGTGATGAGCCCCGGCCAGGAGCTTTCAGGTTCGCAGGAATCCCAAGGAAATGATACACTAGATCCAGGTTTGCTCACAAGGAGATTTTAATAAAACATCAAAATTTACAGCAAGAGCAGGCTAAACTTCCATCAGCTGGGCCTCAGATGCGTGTACACTCAGTGAAGCTTGCCAAAACCCAAAGACTACATGCATAACTAAAACTACACATCTTATACCCTAAATGCTGGCTATCAGTTAAAGAATGATTAATTAAGCTGCCCCAAACACTTGGAGGAGTGAGGCCATCTTGCACCTGGCTTCCAGTGGGGGGAAGAAACAACCCAAGCTTTGAAGATAAGTGCTGCTAACAAGCATGAGATAAGAGAGAGACAGAGAAAGTTTCTCTTCGGAGAGGGCAATCAGCGTTCTTCCATGAGACTCAAGGCAGCTAAGCACCAGCATGTAGCAAAGATGGAATCACCCAGGCCCATACACACATAAACAGTGATTTTTTAATCTTGCACAAAAACTGTATCAGCTGTGTAGTTTACCTTCTCAGAAGAATTCCTGATTAAAAGCTAATCCTTTTTCCCTACCCTCTCTGAGAGATGAACCTGAAGTGTCACTAATATAGTACAACTAAAAGAAAACACCTTTACTACTTGAAATGGTTTACTACTTGAAATCGCCACCCATTCCTTACCCTGTTTTTAAAAATCTGTAACACAGTAAAGCTGTGGATGGGATGGGAGTAAAGAGCCAGCATGATACAGTGTTAAGTGTGACCCAGGGACATCAAGGTTTAGATATAACCTTCAGCAGAAAGTTCACTGGAAAGACTCTGGCCAAGCTGAGCCTACCTCACAGGGCTGTTAAGGACAAAACCAGAAAAAGCTTGATGTGTCAATCCAAGCTGCTCCTTGAAAGGCGGGCAGGATACATGTGAGAAAGGAAGCACATTTGCACTACTTAGCATATGTGGCCCAGCAAGAAGCCAGACGTTATTGTCCTGTATTATGACAAGTTGTACAGTATGATAGGCATCTCCGAATGACCTTGTACTTCCAATAGACTTTCCTAAATAATGGCATCTTCAGCAATCCACATTCACACATATCCCTGAGGTTTTTCTGTCTTTTCCTCCTTCTCAACACTCAACAGCAGCAGCAGTTAATTCCTACTCACCACACCAAAGCTGAAAATGTCTACTTTAGGGCTTATTTCTCCACGCAAAGCTTCTGGTGCCATATATGCAGCTGTCCCTACTATTCTGTCTGTTACGATTGTATGTGTGAACCTTACTGATGCTCTTGCAAGTCCGAAGTCAGAAAGTTTGGGTACCAGTTCCTCAGTCAGTAAGATATTTGCACTGGAAAAAACACAAAGAAACCTAGAATATACTCGCTGCAGAACAGCTGATTCACTAATCAGTCAAAAAAGAAGCAGCATTTTTTTTCTTTTTGCTTAACTGACTGAACCTGAAGTTATTTTGACTACTAAGACTGGTATCTGATGAAGGGAGCTTCGACACTTGAAAGCTTCTACCCACAAAATCTTGTTGGTCTCTAAGGTGCTACTGGACTAGAGTCCAGCTGTTCTCCTGCAGACCAACACAGCTACCCTCTGTCACTAAGCCATATTTGTAACTGATGCAAAAAAATTAAAGAGGACAGTTCTTCGGTTCTCAGAATATTGACAAATATTTTCCCTGTAACTCTGTTTTTCATGGAACTTTCCTGCTCTTTAATCCCCCCTCCTATCACAATGTTCTGCTTCACTAATTAGGTTTGGGAGAAAGTTCCAGAGCTCATTTCATAGCAGGAGCTCCTTTGCATATTAGGCCACACACCGCTAATGTAGCCAATCCTCCAAGAGCTTACAGAGCTCTTCTTACAGGGGCTACTGTAAGCTCTTGGAAGATTGGCTACATCAGGGGTGTGTGGCCTAATATGCAGAGGAGCTCCTGCTACAAAATAAGCCCTGGGAGAAACACAGAACACATCACTATGACAGTAGGAAAAAGTCATTTAAAAAAAACGGGGAGGGGGATAAGAGAGATATTTAAGAAATACAGGTGAAGCAAAGTTGGGAAACCCATCCTTAGAAAAACTGTTAAGTTTTGTAGGCATTACCTTTTAACATCTCTGTGAATGTGGTTATTCACATGTAAATAGCAGATGCCACTGGCTGTGCCTTGAGCAATGCTACACCGCGTACTCCAAGGAATTGGTGCTGTATCATCCTTACAAACAGGAGATAATAAATGTCAGTATTTCCATTCTACTGATTATTTTTTTCCTCCACTAAGGCTGCTTAACAATAAATATTAAAATCTATACATAAATTCAGCATAGAGAAGTAACAGCAAACAAACAAATAACAGCAGTCCTAAAGTAGGCTTAGGAAACAAGAACTAATATTTGTGCCCTCCAGTTCCGTATGTGCTCCAGTGTGTACACAATACTCCTATCCATGAAAGCTATTCCTTTCACTTTATAATAGAAGGTAACTCCGTATGCAGAGTTGTGCCCCACCTCTCCAAAGGGGCATCCCTGCAGGTCTTTGTGCTGAGATCCTAGACAGACTAGTGATCCCCAATATAGTACCCACTGATGTGGGGCCCAATTGTCTAAAACACCTCTTTCCCCAAAATAAACAGGCAATCCTGCATTTCCTCCATTTTACTGAAGCAAGAAATACTTCAGGAGATCCCAGGAAGCCTGTTTGTCTCCAGAGACCATCTATTCAGAAATAGCTGCCACAGGAAGGTGATTGGCTTAGGATCTCCCAACCTTTAAAATCGACCCCAGGGCTGCCATTTTGTGGTGGTGTCCATTGCCCCTCCTCAAATCTCCGTAAGTGCCCAGATTCAACAAGGAATCTCCTGTTCTACACTTACAAGACAAAATCGGTTGAGTTTTTTTCTTGAAAATATCTGTCTGTTATCTATGTAGTAATTAAGCATTTCACTTACCAGACAAGCTATTCTGTCAAGTAGTGACCCATTCGGCATATAATCATAAACAAGACAAGGCTGGTCCAAGTCGCTTGAAAAACCAATCAATTCTACTAGATTCTCATGCTGACATCTGACAGATACAGAAGAATTTATTGGACCTGGGATTCCATATTTCTCAGTATTTTATATCTTAACAAAATAAGGGTAGTAAAAAATATCTGAAGACTCAAATCCCAATACTGACCAGCAGTATTTACAGGAATTGTACCCCATCTATTGGGAACTTCCCTCTCATCAAGAACTGAGTAAGCCCTAGCACACACAATTCATAAGTGTATACAGGGACAGGATTCCTTATAAAACTGGGATCCCAAGAAAATTATGTATAAATACATAAATGGAAGACTATTGATATTTATTCTGACAAGCGAAACATTTAAGGCTACGACTCAAAGCCTTTTATTTCAGAGTTGTATTGGCATCCGTTGACCTTGCCTTTTAGGAAGTAAATACAGAATTCAGCATAGAAATGACTTGGGGAGGGGAGCTAATACACCTGACAGCAAGTAGGTTTTGTGCAATAGGCTTTTAGATGAGTATTCAGAAACAATACTTTCTTTTTCAAAATCTACAGATTAGCAGCACAATCCCCTGAACAGTACTGCACGGAATCTAGTGATGATCAAGACATTACTGTTACTATTCCTAATTCTAACTAGGGCATTTAGAGATGATGATACTTCATCCCAACTGGGACTCACTGGATCCTCACATCCAAGGTTTCATTTCAATGATCTTTCACTGAAGCAGAATCCAAGGCGAGAATGCATCTCTGCGAGTCCCCAAAGACACTAGGGGGCAATAGAAACCCTTTCAAAACTAGCCTTTTCTGTGTTTAAAGCATATTTTTAAAAAAGGTTTTGGCACACAAGAAAGCTATTTTTAAAGGGCTGATCTGATTTGTTTTCAACAGCAACAGAGGGATATGCTTCTTTGGGGATCCCACTGAGCTGTCACGGCTATTCAACCACGACAATATAGCTGAGCCTTCCAAGCCTTCATTTATGTAAAGCTAAGTCATGGCGGGAAGCAGGGGTGGACTTGGAAGGAAAAAACCATCCTGGAAAATGTCCCATCCCCTGATGAAGGAGGACTGGCCGGGGGCAGGCCCAGTACAACCACCGTTAAACTCAGTCAGGCTTTTCCCAGAGAGAAGGAAGGAACACTGAAGATGGCAGCAGATGAAAGTACATTGGCTGGTGAGTGGAAATGACGGAAGGAAGCAGGAGAAGGGGAGAGGCTACGGGAGCTGGGAGAAAAGGGAAACAGTGTGGGAGGGGATATGGGGGGAAATAAGATGCACCTGCAAGGCCTTACAGGTCCCCCACCTCTAGGTTTCTAATATGCATACTGTAGTTCCATAAAATTGTATAAGGGGGAAACAATCAGGAGTCTGTACAGATTTTTACAAGTTTCAGGCTAAAATTTCTACTGCATAAATTACAGCTTTGCATTAAGCATATCTTTCTGCTACTCCCCACCCCCAAAAAAGCTCACTTCTTACTTTGCCATGATCTTTATTTCTTGCTCAAACTGCTGCTTCAGGTCTTGAAGGCTTATATCAGCCACCTACACAGGCAATTTAAAAACAAATTACGGTAACTGCAGACTCCGAAATTAAGGATCTCTGGTAAGTGAGAAGACAGACCACTTCCAGACCAGGGCCCATGACATGAAGACATTATACACAAATAATGTTGCTGCCTGATCCGGTCCCTCCCGGGGGGGGGGGGGGGGGGCTTTGTAAATTGCACAGAAAGATTCTTCTGCATACACATCTTTCAGCACCCTACTGAGAAAAGCTGGACTGTGAAATGCTGGATTCTATGCAATTCTTTGAAGAGCAGGGGCCAAACCTTGAAACCCCAGTTGCTGGGAATTGGAAAAGGCCCACTCAAAAACTGGCATTTGGGAACTGGAAATGTTTTACAAACTCTGCTTTTTTAGGGTTATAAGGTATCTTTTTCTGTCCCAATAGCTGCATTTGGGAAACTTATTCTGGATTAGGGTGGGCTATATTATTCTATTGGATTGCCTTTGGTTGGATATGGAGTACAGTGCATCGCGCTAATCCCTGTATGATTTTCATACCCCCTTCCATTACTTCAGTTCTACAGTTCTCTGAGTGAGATACGAAGTACTACGTAAAAGCAATATACACAGTACATAAATTGAGACATTAAACTGCTGACAACCTACAGTAGAAAGTTTTTTCACTGCCACGGTTCTGCCATTAATGCATCCTTTGTATACAACTCCAAAGCCTCCTTCGCCCAGCTTGTTACCACCAGCCGATACCATTCGATCATCAAAGTTATTTGTAACACTTTGCAGATCATGAAACAAAAAACTCTTTAACCCTGAAACGAAATAGGAACTTTTTCACATGGCATGAGTGGAAGTCTCCATTTCCTTCTAATTATCTATAACACTATTTTGGACCAAAACATAGGACTCCACTTCCAAGAATTCAGTCCTAGCACCATAAATCCCAACCATGATTAATAGTCTTAGAGATTTGTCTTCAACAGATGGCAATAAAAAAGGGTGAGCTGGGGGGGGGGGCTTGAATTCCAGCTCAAACAAACTTGATTTTTTAAAAAAAGAATAAATCAGAAATCTTGTTTTATTTTAGGTGAAATCAGCTCTCTGAGAACTCCGAACACCATACCAAACCTGACGATATCTTCAGGAATGCCATGGGGTTCTAGGCACACCCCTGAAATTCTCCTCACCTTCCTCTTGCTGTTGGGCTGGAAAGATGAAATAGCTGAGATGGGCAAAAATGTCCATTATCCCCATTTCCCCCAAAATTCATTCCAAGAGTGGTACCCAGAACTCTTGATAATTAGAATTCTAAGAATGCATTGGGGTGGAGAGAAGGGGGGGGGGGGGAGACACCGCAAGTATTTTCTCTCCTTACAGTTATCATTCATCGCTGCCTCATTGTCCAACATCAACAGAGCAGATAAACTGGGATGGAGTGGACAGGGGTCAGAGAATGCATCTTTGGCTCAGATTATCTATGCAAGCTAGATCTGCATCTGTGAGGCTTGCCTCGCTTTAAATCTTAGCTTCCCAAGCTGCTGAAGTTCATAGCCCAAGCCAAAGGTGTAAAAACTTGGTTAGCATTTTTCCCCAATGATGATTAAAGGAAAGCAAAATGCAACTAAGTCAGCTACTGCATTAGTACACTGGTCACTCACTCTGCCAACTAGTAAAAATACGGATATTTTAATATTAATGGTCCAAACAAGCAATGGAGAAAGGAAAAACTGATTGAAACTTAAGAAGTCCCATAAACAGTGTCTCAAAGTCCCACCCTTTCAACTTGCTTCTCCTGTCTTCTAGTGGCCTTGCCCCCCTACTGCTTTACATAAGAACATAAGAGAAGCCAACGTTAGATCAGGCCAATGGCCCATCCAGTCCAACACTCTGTCACATAGTGGCCAAAAATACCAGGTGCCATCAGGAGGTCCATAAGTCGGGCCAGGACACTCGAAGCCTTCCCACTGTTGCCCCCCCAGCACCACTTCTCCCACCCTTCCTGATCAATTGCTCCCCCTTTTTGCCCCCCATTGCTTCTCTTTCTTCCTTTTCCCTCCCTCATCCCATTGTTAGTTCTTCTCTCCCTTCTCTTGCTTTTTCCACCCCCTGCTGCTGCGTCCTCCTCAGCTTACCCAGCTATGTCACCTCTCTCACCCTCCTCACTGCTGTTCTTGCCTGCCCATTTGCTTGTTTGCCAGTTCGCCCACACTCCAGTCCACTCACTCTCCAGCTGGCTCAACTGCAACACTGCTGCCACAGCCTCCCTCCCTCTCTCCCCACCACCTCCCCCCACCCCATCATCAGCACCTTCCGGCCTCTTTCACTTATTTTGACTGTTTGTTAAATGATTCTCAAAATAGTGTTGCAGGGTCTCATTTTCCTCCCAGTATGTTAATGTTTTCCCACCTTTCTTTTTTAGTTTTAAAAATTCCTTGTTTGGGATTTCTGTGCCAGTCTGGAGGGTGACACAGGTTTGTACAAATGACTTCCTGATCTGTACTTGATCCCAGCATGTCAGTTTTTCAACCTGTACCCTAGTGTCCAGATTCAGCATTAAATATATGATGGGAAGTACCACCTTCCTACCTGAGTCGTTCAAATGCAAGGTGTTCTCTTCCATCATTAAGCTACAAGAAGCCACAGTGAGGTGCCCCTTATCTGGAGTCGAGAGTGGCGCTACGGATGTCATTTGCTTTTGCTTTGAAGGAGTTTCTACATCATATTTTGGCATAGCTTCTGGTACAGGTAATGTTACTGTAGCATCATTGGTCACTCTTACAGAGTCTATTAATGAAATAAAAAGCAACCCCACAGAGTTTTGGGTTGGAAATACTGTGCAATATGCATAACTCATACCAACACATAAAATGTATGGAATACATCATGCTGGATTTGTCTTCACAACCTAACAGTGCAGTTCAACCATGTGGCCCATAACTACTAGAAATATGCATCTCGCCAAAATTGTAGGATATCTATCTGGCTGGTAAGGAGAATTTACAACAGCACAGAACCTCAACCATGGTGGCATCTCACCACATAAAAGAATAAGAGCCCGGCTGGATCAGACTGAAGGTTCATCGAGTCGCAGTATCCCTGTTTCCAATAACAGCCAGGCAGATGCTTTCCTCCTTGTTCCCAGCATAAGTACATAAGAGCTCTGCTCCCTCAGACAAGTGGTCCATCTGATCTGGCAACCTGCCTCTCACAGCAGCTGACCAATTACTCCAGAAGGTCAACAAGGCATGCAGGCAAAACCTTCTCCTGATACTGCCTCCTGGCACAGATATTCAGAGGTTTGCTGCTTCTAAATGGGGAGGTTCCTTATTTTCACCATGGCTAGTAGCCACTGATAAACCTATCCTCCATGAATCTGTCTAATATGCTTTTAAAGCCAACTCTGCCTGTAGCCATCATTACATCCTCTGGCAGTGAATTCCACATTTTAATAATTTACTGTGTAAAGAAGTATTTCCTTTGTTCGTCCTGAACCTACTGCCCAACTGGCATTCTGATATTTTGACATATATTGCATTGGAATATGGAACAGACAACATGAAAATAATATACATGCCATCTGTTCAGGGAAACAGCCCATAATTGCCTTGATGACTTGACAGTGAAAATGTAGAGACATGGCTGGAGAATTCTAGGGGAACCTGGTGTTTCAGGCAAAGGATACTGGACTTGTCAGTGCTTTCTGGGCTCAGCAGCAGAGCATCTGTTTTGCATACAGAAGGTCCCAGGTCCAATCCCTGGCCCCTCCAGTAAAGAGGATCAGGGTTTACCTGATGTGAAAGATTTCAAGCTGAGACCCTGATGAGCTGCTGTCAGTCAAAGTAGGGCCTGATTCAATGTAAGAGAGCTTCATGTGCTTTCTGTGCCTGCCTTGGAGATTCTCTAGTGTTAGGGCTGAACTGTCAAGTTCTATTGTAGTTTATTATATTTTTGTCAAATATTATGAGACATTCAGGTGGGGCTGCAGGTTTCTGTAGCACAAACTCGATTTGTGCCATGGCTGCACCTTACCCACTGAATTACATCATAACATCCCCCAATATTTGATTTAATATAAATACAAAAATAAAGCAAAACTTTCACATGTGCTTAACTTGTTAATCAGGCTTTTGTTTCTCATGACTATTGTACAAAGACATTTAAAAATGTTCAGATTATTAAAATAAAACACAAGTTCCATAAATAAAACACAAGTTCCATAAATAAAACACAAGTTCCATTTTCATACAAGCCACAAATACTGTGCAGATCAAGATTACCTGGAAGCAAAAGGCTGGCTGGAGTTAAGAACTGATTTCTGATCAACAGGTCCACCAGATCACTAACTGTACAGTTCAGTGTCCCCCAGTCATAAAGCAATTCACAGGTGGGGCTCTTCCCCACTTGGTTTAATGCTTCAAATCTCCTAAGAAGCCCAAACAGATTTGTAATCAGAGACAATAGAGAAAATCAGAAGAAGCATATAATATTTTTCACCATGTTTAAAGGTTAAGGTTTTAAATAAAACTGAATCATTCTTCTGACTTTCATGACACATCCCTCTTTAGCAGTAATTTTCCTGCGGGATTCTTGCACAATCTTCTAAAATGGAATTCTGTTCATGAAGTTCATATTCAGAATCACCTTACAGTTTTGGGATATTTAACCAGTGTTAAACAATGCATACACACATTCTCTCACTCACAACAAATGTGAAACAAACCTCTAAAATATTTGCACTCTTGGCATAAAGTGCTAAAAGAAATTCTAAACAGATCTTCGAATATTAGGTATATGGAACCAGCCTCCTTTTCCTTTGTACAACTAGAGGGTGAAGGAAGAACAGAATGTAGAGAATAGAATGTTTCCTCCAACAAAATGATAATTGCTTTCCCAGTAAGAGTCTTACTGCTCTTAGCGGGGGGGGGGGGGGGGGGCGGGGGGAGTAAGATGACCAAGACCACAATCTCAAGAATGCTTACCAGGAAGTAAGCCCCAAGAATACAGGAAGACATTTTTCCATGCAAAGAGGCCTTAAGACTGAGACACAAGAGTCACAACGCTCTTGTCTGCCCTGGCAAAGCAACCTGTTATCTAAGTATACCTCCAACTCAAGAAGATATGTAAAAGACTGGATCCTAAACAGGGCAAATGGGGTCATGCTCGAGGAAGGCAACTGAACAGCCTCCCCACCATTCACTGCAGTCTCATTTGCCCCACGGACTCAGGCTCTCCTCACATCACGAGAGGATAAACTGGCAAAATTCACCCTGCCCTGTTCACAAACAGAGAGGCTGTTCTGCCAGAGGAGCTGCTGTACTGCCATAAGAACGGCTCTGCAGGATCCAGGCCAAAGGCATGTAGAGAACCTATAAGGCAGAGGTGTCAAACTCTTTTGTTACGAGGGCTGGATCTGACATTTATGTCAGTTTGTTGGGCCAGGACATGTATGCCATGAAATGTTATACCAGGTACAGGAGACATAAACTTTATAAAGGACACAGGCAAACCCAATTAACAATATTATTTCTTTACTCAAAATACAAACATGCTTAAAACAGTAACACTCTTAATAGTATTTCCTTGACGGATCTCCCTGATACCCACCCTCCCACTCCCACCACCCATTACTCATTAGCACTGGGACAGTGGCTGATTCTGCACTGGCTTTTCCCTCCATTGTTTTACCAAACCCGCGTTAGAACCGAAAAGGTGCAGCTCAAAACCATATTCAAATACCTTGGGGCAATGCCGTACCAACTACAAAGTCACCCCTGAACGGCCATAAATCTATGCAGAAGGTACCATAAAACCCAATGATCAAAGAAAGTGAAAGCAGCAGGCAGTGTAAAGGATACTATAAAATCCAATGATCAAAGAAAGTGACAGCAAGCAGCATGCAATGCCGAGGGAAATTTCTTTTCCAACATGGGTTTGGTATAACAATGGAGGGAAAAGCCAATGCAGAATCACCCAGTATACAGTAACAAAATGCACAGCCTCTGGCAATAAAGGTAATGATCAATTGCTCACAGTCGGATAAAAGCCCTGGACCGTGGGCCATATGTTTGACATCCCTGCTATAAGGTGTTAAAACTAAGAAGAAAGCAAGCAGAGAATTACAGCATACAAGCCCTGGCCGGGAGGGCAGGGTAAAAATCTAATAAATCAAATAATTCAGTGTGAGAAGGTATCTTGCAAATACTGTACTTTCCTATGTAAAAGGAAAGATAATTTTAAAAGTAAATGTGAAAAAGGCAGCGGACTTTCTTGAAAACTGAACAGACTATTTGAGAAGGATTTCCCATTACACAAATTATATATAGAAGAATAATGATGTAATTGCTTTCAAAGTTTTAATACTAATGTCAAAGCATTTTCGTGTCATAAAACAGACTTAACAGCTTCCCAGTCATTCAGCTGGCATACAGCACTACCTTATATGCATTTGGTTGTATCTGTCTGTACCAGATGGATTTTTTATGTCTGCTGCTAATTTCTTCCATCCTTCCTGCGGATCGATGAAATCTGCCAGTTGCCTCATCATGCCATAGCCAAGGCAGCGCACATACGTTGAAGGAGTTATAGAGTTGTTCATCTCTGAGTCCTACAAAATGTAAAAACAACCTGTTTTCAAGCAGTTCAAACACTCCTTTTGGCATTGGATTACCTTTATGTGTGACTTTCACAGGTCTCTAAAGGAGCTGACAACAATTCATAATTCCACTATGCTTGTGCATGTTTTGAATAAAGATTAAGTAAAGCAGTGTGCACCTATTTACAGGAACACTCATACTACCCTTTAAAAGAAAAAAGAAAAAACACTGCTGGCTTCCATTCTTCATTATTTGGTTAATTTTCTTTTTCACTAGAACCTCTTTTTTCTCAATTTTTTAAAAAAGAATTGCTTCTCGCTCCCAGTAGCTGTTGGATTGGAGTTACTAAGAGGGAAATCATTTCCCTATACTGAACCATCTCACAATAAATACTTTTGAACCAGAATTCCTGTTTCACTCTACTGTAAATCCTGGGTCATAGCAAGAGTACAAACCAGAGTTGTCAGGGAGGCTGAACCAGCAGGTGGTACAAGGTTACAATTAGATGCCTAGAACACACTACTCTTCATTATTAACCGTTTCATATCATGCTCAGAACTCCAATATTTACAGATTCCCAAAATTCAGCACACCATTAGATAACTTTGAAAATAAAGCACCTGAGAGAAATATGCCACTAACTGGTGAACATCATGAGAAAACATTTCCCACTTTTAGTATATAAACTGAGACATAAAGATTTTTTTAGGAAGCAGAAGCTATTCCTTCCCCCTCCGCCCCCCCCCCCCCCAAAACTTGGTAAAGACATACAGAAAAGTCACTTAACAAGGCTTGGTTACTTCATCTGATCATCCTACACCACTCCAAATAAGGATAGCTAAAGAATGGTGCGTTTTCCTATACCTTTTCTGTTCATATTTATTAGCCCCGTGGGGAATCTAATTCGACTAAGTATCTGAGGGGTAGCCGCGTTAGTCTGCCCTGCTACAACAAAAGTTAGCCGGGTTCCAAGTGGCAGGTTAAAGACTAACAGAATCCATTTCAGTACCCATTCTAGAGTTAGATCTGACCAACTCCGTTCGGACTAATGAAAACTATGCTGGGTCTGGAATAAATTGCTCCAGTCTTTCAAGTACCACTGGACTTCCGCTTAATCCGGATTAGTGAGTGATTGTGCAGACAACAGCCAAACAGTGGCTACTTCAGTTTAATAAATCTGCAGCGAAGGACAAACTCGCGTAGAAATTACAACCCCGAATACACCTGCCTAGAAAGAGGGAACACTCTTCCCAAGGGAAACTCACCCGCCGCGCCGCTCTCGAACCCCGCCGAAGAGAAGCGCCGCCCTCCCACCGACATCCTCATATTGCTCAAACTCGGAATTTTCCGGCTTTCATTCCCTTTAATTCTAGTCCTCCCCTTTAAGAGTTCCACGCATGCGCTGTCGGGAATCGCCTCTTACGGAGGGCCAGTCCAACGGGAACGAAAACGAGGCCGAAGTTCCCGGAAGGTGAGGTGAAGGGTGCCCCGAAAGTGAGAAGCGCATCAAAACAGTTCATCCCCTTGCTTTGTGTTTTTCCCTTAGAGACGCGGACTGTGTCTCTGTCTTAAGCGTGATTTCTCTTTGGGGCTCGGCCATAATGGCAGAGTCTACTGGAGTTTTGTTTTCACGCTTCTTCGCCGTTGTTACATTTCGGGTTCCGGGTTCCGCCTCCCTTCTGATGGGGAGAAAAGGGCCTGTTCCGCTTTCCCACGCCTGTGGTGTGTCGGATGGTACAGCACTTGCCCTCCTCCCGTCGTGGCTGGGAGTGGCGCTGCCACGGCTAGAAGGCGCTTCGTGCCCCAGTTTCAGTGGGGTCTTCAGGAGGCACGTGGGACTGCATTTAGGAGTAAGCCCCACTGCACCCCGTAGCCGTTATTTCTGCGTGAATGTGCAGAGCTCTAGAGGGGCTTGCGGCCTTCCTGTGGGCCCTGGCTCATAGGGGGAAGTCAACCAGCTTAGAATTTGGATTGCATTGTTTTAAAACAAGAGTCTTTGGAGAGAAGTTTCCCTGAGCGAAAGCCCACTCAGGACTTCTGTTAAAACGTCAGAGCATTTCTGGTATTTCCTTATAATGTGTTTTAACTCAGTAACTTTTATATAATCATTGAATAAAATTCTTTCATTTGAATTAAAATGGAATTTAAATACATTCTGGTTCAGGGCTTATATTAAAAAATCTGTTTTGTACTTCTTTAACTAAGAGCAATGCTGTAATTGCGTTATTGAGGAGATTGTTGAATTGCAAGCAAGGTGTTTAGGACTAATTTAGTTTCTTCATTTATTATCCACCTTTTTCATTGAGACTCAAGGCAGATTACACAGTTAAAAACAATACAATAAGAACAGTATAACATATAAAACCAACAGTGAAATAAAACTGGATTACAGTAGAGAACAATGTGTTGAAACAATAAAATAGAATCAACAATGCAGCAAATCTGGACTGTATAATTAGAGAACAATGCAATTAAACAAGGTAGAACAATGGGAACTGCCTAAGATTTCATGGCCATTAACTCCAACCCTACTCCCTTTAAAAAGTGTCATCCTGGCCAATACTGTTATATTGCAATGCCTGAACAATTCAGTTTTATACATTCTACAAAATGTGGGCACCTTTATGTCCTCTCAGGCAGGCCATTTCACAAGGTGGGAGCCACAACAGAGTATGCTTAGATATGGACAGAACAAATTTAGAGTCCAGTGGCACCTTTAAGACCAACAAAGGTTTATTCAAGGTACCTGATTGCAGGATGGCACCTGCCAAAGGCTTTGCTCAGATGAATGAAGCTGTTGCAGCAAAGCATATTGGGAGAGGCATATGAGAGATCTAGACCACGAAAGAACTATTACCTATAAAGCATCTTAAAATGAATCTGGAAATGAATGGAGTGACTGTCAAATTGGTGTAACAAGCATATTCATCCTA
This sequence comes from Lepidodactylus listeri, assembly GCA_029233225.1. Taxonomy (NCBI): domain Eukaryota; kingdom Metazoa; phylum Chordata; class Lepidosauria; order Squamata; family Gekkonidae; genus Lepidodactylus; species Lepidodactylus listeri. The sequence continues at coordinate 72,391,635 of JARCFY010000008.1, forward strand.
GCTAAACTATAGTGCTGTCCTAAACAGGGTAACACCCTTCTAAAATCCAGTGATTTCAAACTATTGGGGATTCTATATTCTGAAAGAAATAGCATGAGAAGGGAATAAAGGAAAAATACAGTGATAAGCTGTAAGTGGAATGTGGCATAAGAATTTTGGCAGTCTTTGTAATAAGGTTATCTGTATCTGCTTCATCCAACCTGTTATGAAAATAACATGTCATGTATATAATGTCATGTTTCAAATAATTTGTTTAATTTTGTATATAAATTGAGATCATGAACTAAAGTTAAGAGGCTTCAAAAACCCCTCTTCATTTCTGTATATACTGATACGTTACAGTAGAGGGCAGCAGTGAAAGTGAAAAAAATGTGGCACATTTTGTGTTTAGAGTACTTGATACATTCTTGTCCACTATAAGAAGAGCCATGTTAATCTAGTCTAACATCCTGTACTGCACAGTGGCCAGTACAGGAAGATATACTGAAAATAGGGGTGTTTTTGTTATCCGTACATTGAATATTGTTTACAAGTATGTAAATATGCAGAAAAATAAACAGTATGATGTTATTTCCCCTCTCATGCAGCATGGGCAGGAGACCTTTTCTGGCTCCTTGTTTTGAATTGGTGGCTGTTTAAAAATGAATAAACAGAATAACACAGAAATGGTCTGATGAAATTCTACTCAAAACAGTTTGGCTAGCAATCTGTAGTTTGTCATATGTGTTAACTCCTTTTTGATGACATTTGTATTGTGTATTGTTCTGTGTATTTATACTTGTTATTGCTATGTCTACACTGGATATTGTTTACATTTATATACTTGTCACTTTTGTTCATGTTGTAAGTTGAGATGACATTTTCAGTTTGCAGTTTACAGTACACCTTTGGGGGGTGGGGTTATATACCTTCTTGTAGTAGTGTACATCCTTTAGGGTGTTCCTTTCTGGTTTCTCTGTTGCACAGTGACTAACCAGATGCCTAAGACCTACAAGTAGGACACAGAGGCCAAGGATTCCATTGTTGATACTCCCTCCTGCACCAACTGGTATTCAAGGACATTGTGACTGAACATCTCATTTATTTACTTAGAAAACATATATAATGTCTCTTCAGAGATCTACTCAAGGCATGTCACAAAATAAAACAAGAAAATAATAAAAAATAACAATTGTTAACATTAGCAAATAATCAAAAACCTAGCCAATACTATAAAAATGCAATGAATAATATCTTTTTGAAATGTATACACTTCACAATTATACAAAATACAGTTCCAATAAATCAAAAGAAAAATCCTATTCAATGTCGTTTCTGGATTGTTTTGAACATTTCAAAGGGAATTCTTCTTCAGGAGATATCCTACACAGAGCAGTAACCTTCAAGCTCTTACGATTATGTCTGTTTTCAACAAGAGCAATAACCAGTCAGCCAGGCACAGATCGCAAAACCTTCCTAAAGTAAATATCACGTTTTTTGGATGTTCTCCTGTGATACTCACTTTAGGAGGGTTTTTATGATCTGCACCCTGCTGATTGGTTATTGCTCTTTTTGAAAACAGACGTAATCATAAGTGCTTGAAGGTTACTGAAACGTTCAAAACAATCCTGAAACAACGTGGAATAGGATTTTTCTTATGATTTATTTGAACTGTATTTTGTATAATTGCGAATTGTATACATTTCAAACATATTATTCATTGCATTTGCAAGTTGGTTGATTGTTGATACTTTGGGGTCTGATGTTCACAGTTGTTTTTTGATATTGTCTGCAACATTAGACCGTGTTTATCACTATAGTTTATACTAAAAATGCCATAGATTAATATAAAATGATCTTCATAACAGTTCTCAGGCTAGAGGCAGATTATGGTAACAATTTAAAAGATTAAACCCCTAGTATAAAAGTCTGAGAAAAAAAATGTGTGTTTTGGCCTGGCACCTAAAAAAGAGTAGGGTAGGTACCAGACAAACTTTGAGGGAGATGGCATTCCATAGGCAAGGGCCCACCACCACTGAAAAAGCCCTGTCTCTGGTTACTATCTTAGTAATCTTTGCTGGAAGGGATACAGAAAGCAGGGCTTGTGAGAAGGATCTTAACTGGCAGGCGGGATAGTATGAGAGGTGACAGTCATTCTGGTATCCTGGCTGTCTGGTATCCTTTGGGGCCTTAAAAGTAAGAACTAACCAGGGAGGATAAAAATCGATTAAAAAAAAACCAAACAAGGATGGATTTTATTTTAAAAAAATAAATTGGGTTTTTTTAAAAATCAGATTTTTAAAATAGATTTTTCCTCAAATAGCATTCTATCTAAAGATAGTTTTCTATTTAAGATACATTATAGTCCAAAGGTTATTCATCATGAAATATGGATTAGTTTTAATTATGTAGTATGAGGCTGTATATTCATGCAATGTTTTAATTTTTTGGTAAATGAATTCCATTCATCCATTCACAATGTCATGCTCTCCCTGAGGTTTCTGTACGTTTATTTTGGGCAATTTCTCTGTCTAGATTATTACAGATGCTTGTTTGCAGTTTTCAAAACTTTGAATTTGTGTCTGCAAAGATAACATGCTTCTTCACAGCAAAAATGTTACAAAATAAACATATAGAATTGAGAAAAAGATCTTAATCCCATTGTTCCTCTGCAAATCTATGTACACAGAATCAGCCCTTTACCGCTTAAGAGCTAAGTTTCAAGAAGTTCAATGAATAGAAGATTGTTTGGAATGGAATAGATCTGCACAAGAAGCTAAGTGAGGAGGGAGGGTGAAATGAAAGTGAAACATTTTGAGCAGATTGTGCCTCAAGTCTTGGGATCTTTGTATGTATAGCCTGAGGTTTATCTCTCCCTGCAGGAGAAAACCTATAACAGCAGCAAGATGTAAAAGAGACCCAGGCTGAGGACAGACTGGCAGTCTGGCCCGCTCTGCCTCTGCTTTAAAAGCAGAGGCAGAGTGGCAGTCCAGACTGCCACATCTGCCTGGAGGAGGCGGGCCAGAGGCAATGCGTCCGGCGTCGCACTCCTCCCACAGCAGCCGGGCACCACTTAAAAGTGGTGTCCCAGCTGCTGCGTGCGTGTTCCACCCGCTTCCGACAGGTGAGAACGCGCGCCAGGCCAGGGGAGCCACGCGGCATTCGGACGACAACACCGGAAGCCGCCCGCAGTCTGGACACTGCGGGCGGCTTCCTTGCAGTGGCGTGCGAATGCTGAGCGGCGGGGGCAGTTCCCCCCGCCTTGTTCTGCCGCGCTGCCAGTCTGTCTTCGGCTCCAGTTTGGGAATATTTTGATGAAGCTCTTCTACATATGGGTAAGGCAGGCATGCATGCAAAATGCAAACACTTAAGATTCTACCAGCAAGAATGTAGAAAACCATGTATGTAGAAAATCATGATTTAAAACTGGTCTTACTGACTAGTGATTTAAATTGTGACTTAAATCAAATCCTTCCTGGAACCAGCACTCTGAACTGTTGTGCAAGGAAATAGATGGGTAGATAGCACTGATCTGTCTGCACAGGGGAAATACAATCCCTATATCCCGCTTTTGACAGTAGCCTGGTCACCACATTTTGGACCAGCTGAGGTTTCTGAATAGTTTTCAGTGGCAGCCCCATGTAAAGTGCATTACAGTAACCCGGATGTGGTCAGAGCATGGATCACTGTGACCTGGTTATGCTTTTTGACGTCATAACTGATGTACCAACTGAAGCTGATGATAGGCACTACATGCCACAGAGGAGAGCTATGGCAGTATCCACAGTCCAGGATCCAGCTATAGAACTGCTCTAAACCTGTTCCACTTAGTCACCATGACTAATAATGATTGATGGGATCTGTCCTCCATGGGTTTGTCTGTTCCCTCATTAATGCTAAGCAAATGTGTCTGTTAGTTCCACTGGCCTTCAAAACTATTTTTGCTTGAGATTTTAGTAACATATAAAAGATTTTTAAGTCCCACTGGTTTTGCAGTGAAGGGTTCAGTAGATCACATGTTTTGCTTGTAGAAGGTTCCAGAGGTCCTTGTAGAAGGACCTCTCCAGTTAAAAGGTCTCAGGAAGCAGGCATTGAAAAATATTTTCCTCTCCCCAAGACCCTACAAACCTAATGCTTGTGAGAATAGACCATATTAAGCTTGATGGACCAATGGTCTGATTTGACATAAGTCTTCTTCAGGTGTTTAAAATGCGAACATTATTTCCTCTAAACCGAACGTTTCAGATTCTACTTCCTTCCTCAGTAGCTATATGGCAATTATTTGATTGTTGCATTGATCTTTTCCTCTTTTGCCAGGCAGTATAATACTGAAATGGAAGAAGACTCTTGCAGGCCATTCATGTTCCACTCTTCCTCTTACATGAACGGTCATGTTGGCTTTTGTGGTAGTATAAAACAATCACCAAGTGACTTTGTAGTAACAGAAATTGATACATCTGGGCAGTTAGTTACTAAAATCACAACAGATCTCAAGAGCAAAGAAATCGTATCAGAACAACTTAAGATCTGCCAACAAGATTGTAAAATACCACGGATGAGCTCTCCAGAGCTGTGTATAGAAGAGGAATGTTGCAGCATTCCAGGTGACAGTGCTCTGTGTACAGCAGAAGGTCTTCCTCCTTCCACTAGAGGAGTTGGGGATTTTGAAGGCAATAATGTATTTGCTTGTCACCTTGACAAAGTTGCTACGCTGGACTCCTTGTTAGATGACTCCGTACGTGAGCGGCTAAGGCTGTTTGCTTGTAACACGAAGGACACTTGGAATTCTAAATTTGAGCCTGCAGTTCATCCGTCTGAGTTCTCCCTTGGTCTAGTCCTTGATAAGAGGACTCGTGCCAGCTTGCATTGTGCTGTAAGACAGCAGTATCCCTTCTTGATCACTGTTACAAAATATGGTGAAATTGTGGTGAAAGCAAACCAAGATTACCAGGAACTCTGCCACTTGGTGTCTGAAGAGGAAGCATACGGTTTTCTAAAATTTTTAGATGCCAGAACAGAAGATTCAAAGTTTGCTTTTAAGCCTGATGGAAATAAGGAACACCGTAAGAAAGTTCACCATTTTATCAGTAAAAAATTTGGAAAGCTGGTGGAAACAAAGTCATTCCCTGATACTCAGAAAAATGCTGTGGTTGTGGTAAGGTTTCGTGAGAGATCTGGTTTCCGAAAAAGGACTAATCTTGATCGGAGAGAGAAACAAGAAATATATACAGGTAACTGTGTGACAAACACTTTCTTGGAACTGTTTGAGTATTCAAAATAAAGCTCCTTTTAACTTCCTTCTGTTAAGTGAGAAATCTTTCTCAGATGGACTTCTTCTGGCAGAGAAAGATTCCACACTGAGAAGACGGGAGTCACTGGATCCAACCCCTAGTCAATAAATGTGAAGTAGTGCTAATACAAGCCCATAGCCAGACATTTGATGGTGAAAGACTGCAAAAATGCACTAAGAGAGACACTGTAAGTAAACTTCTAAGAGCAAAAAATCTAAATATGGCCAATATGCTTAAACTTACTTTATTACTTTACTTTGAACCGCTTGCTGTGCAGGCAAGGCGGGACATAAATCTAAATAAATAAGTAAATGTTAAGTGCCAGGCACCCATTCTCATCTAGGTGTAGATTCTCAGGGGCTACTGAATAATCAAAATTTGAGAGAAACTGAGTTGGATACTGCAAACCAACATTGGAAGGTGATGATGGTCCAGGATCCTCCTTCCTCTCCCTTACAGAGGCCTTTCTGAGAAAGTTTATTCCTGAGGATGGGGGGATCTGCATGGACTAATAACTATGTGGGATGGACAGCTGCAGTGGGGAAGGGAGGGGAACAGGATCACCCTTTTTGCATCTTGCCTATGTGGCCTATAACATTATCTAAACAATTTTGCACTTCACAAAGAACACCACAGCCTCATTAATGTCAGTCTCAATGTTTCATCCCAGTATGTGGTAACTGAGAGAGCCTTCTAAAAGGTTAGCAAAGGGAGGATAGTGTCTTTCGGGGGGGGGGGGGGGGAAGCAATACTCAGGGCTCCAGTTAAGGAAAGAGTGAGTAGGACAGGGCCAGAGATTACTGTGGCATTAGAGTGCATATTTTGCTGTATACTTTCCTGTGGAATTTTATGACATGCTTTTTACTGATTTATTCATTTAAAATTTTTTTTAAATGTTAGGAAATGTAATGCTATGAAAGCACAATAAATCTGTAACAGGGTTTACCAGGGAAAAGTGATTTGCTTTCAGGCATTATTCTGAGTTTATGTGCTTATAGTCTCTCAAGGCTCCTGGCATCATTGACAGGTAGGTTTCAAAACTGTGGGTTGGATCCAGACAGCTTTTCCATTGGTGAAAAAGGGAGGAGGGCTGACTTTTGATCATCTCAAAAGGTTGGGCTGGGGGATCATGGTACGTGCATGAACAAAAGCCATATGGGACAGGAGCTGTACTAATGAGAAGAAGAATTAGGTGAAATCAAGCAAGAATCCAACCTTATGTTGTGGAAGATAGGACGATGATGATGAAGGAAGCCTTGTTTTAATTACTATGGTGGAAAAAAAGGAAGAGTTCCACCTGCCTTGGAGGCATTCCATCCAACATACAAACTCACCCCTTAATACAAGGTGGGTTGATGGGTATGGATAACAAACAGAAGGAAAGGCACAAGCCCCAGAATATTCCCTCTGTTTGCACTGTTGGCATTGGAAGCAGGGATTCTCTCAATTCTACCCAAATATCATTTTCCCCATAGGGGCTTAACAGTGGAATACTAATTAAGTTGCACCCTTCTAAGTCATTGAGGTCACTATGCCTAGAAGGATGTAGCTGTGATTAGGATTGCACTGTACAGACCTAAACTAGATGTGATTTCGTCGTTGTGTGTGCCATGAGGATGCTGTTGGCATTTTAAAGTGATTTTAAAATGCCTTCAGGGCATGATCCTGATTGGACCTGCAGTGCAGGGGAATGAGGGGCTCTTTTACCCCCTTACACATTATCAAGTGCCAGAATGGCCATATGCCCCTCCCCCCGTGCAGCTGTTCAACACTTGAAAAAGTGCAAGGGGGGAAGAGCCCCTCAACACACTACACTGTGGGCTTGCAGCATTTTAAAATCACTTTAAAATGGCAATGACATCCTTGTACTTTAAAATCACTTTAAAATGGCAATGACATTGTCACATCTTAAGCAGGAGGTTTGGGACTTTAAGCCTCTCTGTATATTGTACCTGTATTGGGTTGATTTTAGGGGCGGGGGGAGTGTTTCAAGGATTTTAGCTGGTTATTGACATTTTAAGTTTATAAGCCACCTCTGTACAACTTTGTAGAGTGGCAGGGTACAGTGTGGTAATTTTGCAGTTTTGCTGTAGAGTGCCAGGCTACAAATATTTTAGACAAATGAATAATACTTGTATGTGGTAAATTTCATCATTAGCCCATGAGACAGCTATGACTACCAGTAAGCAGCTGCCATCAGAATTGACCAACATTTTAAACCAGAATATTTCAACCTAAACTAGCTGCATCATTGTTCTCAGTTGAACAATCTGGTTTAATCAGTAAATTTCCTCATTCTTCCTCTCCGTTAGAGCCAACCTTCTCATATCCATGTATTATGTGCATCCCTTCGGAGTGCCATTAATGAATTCAGAACAAGGCATTCGTAGGGGATGCAGTGGGTTTATTATAATATCATTTGCAGCTTTTACTCTCCGGAAAGAGAACCTGGAAATGCTTGAAGCAATTGGCTATTTGTCTTCTGAACTTGGTGTGCTGTCTTCAGACTTCAGTTACACAGGCATCAAAGACAAGAAGGCCATTACGTACCAGGCTATGGTGGTGAAGAAGGTAACTCCTAAAAGGTATTAAGGCCAGCTCACAATGGAGGTTAACACCATTTATTAAAACTGGTACCACTTTAACTTTTTGCAGAAAATAGTAGCAAAAGATTATATTGTAATTCCAGTCTTACATCCTGACTTTCTCAGGGTTATGACTTTATCCTGCATATGAAATCTAGATTATGTTGGTCGGTATAGCAGGAGCGGGGAAAGGTCAGCTTCAAAAGATGCAGATAACAATTCCATCCAGCCTTTTCTTCTCTAAATTTATACTGGGTTTATAAAGAAACAGAAACAAATCCTAGAATGGAAGTAAAGTGCTCTGTTAAAACTGTTGTCTGACTTCCACCAAAGCATACAATGGTGATGATAGGTTTATGTTCATACTGATAATAGGGATTGGCAAGAGTCTTGTGAGGCACTAGAAGTTCACTGGCTGCAGCAGTGTAGCTCATGCATCCCCTAAGAAAGGTCAAAAAAGATAACAAAGTATCTGCTCTAGGGTTTGTTTTTCTTTTGTTTTGTTTTAGAGTTTTCATTTAACAGAATTTTTTTCCCCCAGTGTAGCTGATAGCTTCATTTCTGGTGCTCTTTCTAATCCATGTTCTGCCTCTAGGACAGAACAAAAGTTGATAATGTGCTGGGGAGAGGAGCAAAACTAGGTTGAAATATTTTTCATTTGGTGGAAGTAATGCTTGTTGAAAAAAGGCTGATGACTCCTGCTGTATAACAATACTTAAAATTATGTGAAGAAAGGGGTTCTAGGGGAAAAGCCCATGGTAAAAACCCACGGACATGAATGCTCACAGGAAAAAAGCCCATGTGGAAAAATGTCCACATGGGCTTTTTTCCTGTGGGCTTTTTCCCGCTCACTGAAGAAAAGGGTAGGTATACCATCCTTAGGGGGTCTGATGGTTGCATGTTACCATACAGCACACAACTGGCTTGCTCATTCCATAGTTTGTGCTACAGCAGAAAACAATGAGAATTTTAAAAAATGGCATCAAAGCCTTCACTGTTTGATTTTTGTTGAAAATCATCTCCTCTCTCTACAAGTTACTGATTAACTGTTCCTTGAAAAATGTGTTTGCTTGTCTATTTATCCTATAGTTAGGAGTTTAGCAAGCTGGTATTATGTTGCTGGCCTTAGCGCTGTCAGTGGAGCTCAACTCTTCATTTACATTCTCCAGCTCTGATCTTTGAAAATCTGTTGTTCATTATACAGAAAGTTTGTACCGCAACACTCTCAGCCATAATGCCTCTGTCCTTGTCAGCCTTACAAAAACAAATTCTCAGGACTGTTTCTTTTCTTGGGTGTGTATTATACATAAGTATAATTGAAAACACAGTGGATGGTTCAAATATCTGGCCTTGAAGTATTCATTTGACTTTGCAGTTCTTATTCACAAGCCAGCTAAGGAAATGGTTTTTTTCTCCTCACCCAAGTAGAATGGCTGCAAAATTAGACTTATGTTGTGAAAATGCTTATATAATTTAAGTTGTAATGCAGATTAAGTCTGCCAAGGCGGTTGGTAAATTCTTTCCTTTATTGGAGCAGCCTCTTTTACTCTGCATGACCAATTAGTGCTTCCTCTTGGTAAGTTCTTTTTTCTTCAATACTGTTCCACTGAACATTGCTCCTGGCAGCTTTGCTCTTGTTACATGCAAGTTTTTGCAACCCTCTTATATCATCCCTCTCTCTATTTATTCTAGTGGAAATCTACAGATATTCTGGTCTATTGAAATCAGTGGTGTTTAGAAATGCTTCACTTTGGTTGGCTCATATCCATTATTTTGGGGCCTGGGTCAGGATAAAATACAGCAAGCGAAAACTGCTGAGTTGCACTCTCTGGAGTGTGTGTTCAGATGCCTCAGTCAAGATTTCGTGTGGCTTTAATTCAGATTGCTCATATTGCATTTGCTTTTCATCTTCCATTCCTTCCCATTTCTCTGTATGGCATCCATCTTCTTGCTTGCTTTCTTCTCATTCTTCTTTTGAAAGTCTCGGTGGATTTTTTTGTTGGTCACATCCCTTTAGAGTCTCCCTTCTATTTTTTCCTGGTTTCTGTTTTTGTGTTTGTCTGATACTGGGGAAACACTATCACAGCTATATTTTAGTGCATACAACATATGTGCAACTATAGAATAAGCAGTACCTTCACCCCCCATAAAAATATCATATTGCAAAAAAGAGGTGGGGGATGTTTTCCTGGGTACAAGAATCACACCCTGTTGCACTGAGGGAAGTAAACTGAAACTGTGGCAGAGAAGAGGTGAGCCACAATGGGGGAAAGCAGGGAGGGAGGAACAGAGCTTGATTCATATGTGGTGCAGGTCATAGGAAAGAACTTACCCTTGTAAATACTCTACATGACCTCAGTATATTTAAATGAACTTTTTCTGTGTGCCACCCCATATGCATCTATCATACCAGTGATCAGCTGCCTGGACTAAGCCACCTCTGGGAAGCTAATGCCACACACACACAGGGCAGCACATAGTAAGTTACAGGGCTTTTTTTGTAGAAAAAGCCCAGCAGGAACTCATTAGCATAATAGGTCACACCCAACAACAGAAACTTATTAGCATATTAGGCCACACCACTGACAGCACAGTTTATTAGCATATTAGGCCTCCCCCCCCATGTTACCAGGAGAGTGGTCATCCAGCCACACCCACCTTTTGCTTCTTATTCTGTTTACCTTGTTTGTTGTCAAAACCCAGGGCTTTTTTCGTAGCAGGAATTAATTTGCATGTTAGGCCACATACCCCTAATGTAGTCATTCCTAATGAGTTTTTGCTGTTGGGTGTGGCCTATTATGCTAATGAGTTTCTGCTGGGTGTGGCCAACTCAGGACCCAGCCGGAACTCCGTTCCTGTGCATTCCTGCCCAAAAATAGCCCTGGTAAGTTAATTTTAAAATGGTGGGGTGGAATATTTAAAATGGTATTTTTATATAGGTAAGTGATCCATGTTGCATCAAGCTTGATTATTTTTAAAGGGAGGAGCTATTGCAGACTTCCTGTTTATATCCCTTTTATTAGAGTGTAGCACTGACTGAAAAGTAATCTGTGGTATCTTTAACTACAGTTTACTGGATGGCTAAACCTGTTTCGAACTCTGGGAGCACTGTATGTAACATACATTTATTACTTATTTATTACAATATTTGAAACCTACCTTTTCTCTTGGCTCAAGGCAGTTATATCTAGTAATTCATAATATAATCTCAGGGCCAGTCTGGGCTCATACATTTTTTTTCATGGGATCTTACAGTTTTGGAGAAATATATTAAAATATTATGTAAAGGCTATTTTTAACCATTTATTTTTGCTCACTAGATAGGACGTGACATTTCCAGTTGTTTTCCTTGTGCAGACTGAAAGAACTTGGAAGGTCAATTGAGAAAAAAGGAATCTGTGTGGCTAATGTTCATTCTGCGAGCCAGCCACTTAGGCTTGGTCAGCTGCAAGGAAATCACTTCAGTATAATTGTGAGAAATTTAAAACAGCACAGCAATGACTGTTCTGCAAGCCTGAAAGAAAGAATACTGGAAGCCATTGAAAATGTCAGGGTAAGAAAAACATGTAATAAATGCCATCTCTGTCCATTTTCTTTCCAGTCATTTCTGTGTATTGCGTACAAATGCAGAGTATTCCGAAACTTCATTTAACTTATCTTTCTATTTTGTAGGAAAATGGTTTTATCAATTACTATGGACCTCAGCGATTTGGGCAAGGGCAGAACATTCAAACGGATCAAATTGGATTGGCTTTGCTGAATGAAGAGCTGGTATTTTTCAACCTGTATAAAATGATATTTAATTATTCTTCCAATTTGATTGGGACAGCCCCAGTTTATCATAGCAAAAAAACCCATCAATGGTTCAATTTGAAAAGCAGTAGTCTCAAAAATAGGCAACTCACTGAGGCTTTAGCAAAGAAACTGACAAAAATTATTTTAAATGCAAATACTTTTTTTTGCTCCTCAAAACTTTTTCCTCAAAAGCTTTAATAATAAATGAACACATGAATCTGCCTTATAGTGAATCAGACCCTTGGTCTATCAAAGTCAGTACTGTCTACTCAGACTGGCAGTGGCTCTCCAGGGTCTCAGGCAGAGGTCTTTCACATCACCTACTGCCAGACCCTTTAAGTGGAGATGCCAGGGATTGAACCTGGGACATTCTGCGTGCCAAGCAGAGGCTCTACCACTGAGCCACAGCCCCTCCCTATACAAATGACATACTTTGACAATAGGGCAGTTATCTTCTGTATTCCCAGTAAGATAGAGAAGGATAAAGACTAAGATAGGAAGAAAATAGGGGGCAGAGAATTAGAGGAACTGATTCGTAACAAGAGGAAAAGTAACAGTGGAACTTCTGCAAGGGGAGTGCAGGTGTAGGGGATGACAGACAGGAGGAGCTCTCTAAAGTTTTTAGTTCAGCATCCACTCACCTCCTTCATTTTGGGGCAAATAATCAAAGAAGGGGGGGAGGGGAGAACCACTTTCTAGTCTTTCTCATTCCTTATTTTCCTCCTTCAGCAAATCAACATACTCCCAGTCCTAAAGACTACTACACTAAAACTTTTGTTCTAAGGATTCAGATTGCCCCCCAGTGTCAGTGCAAAGTCTGCAAGAACCAAGCAGCTGCTAGGATATAGCGAAATTCTTTGGTTCACTTTTAAGACAAAGATTCCATGAATTTTGAACAACATACATTGCAAAAATTTTCTTTCTACCCAGTGACAGTGAGAGAGCTAATGGCTCCATATGAGGCTGCACTGATTGTGAATCATGGCTCAGTACTAAGGCTTGTAATAATAATAAGTGAATGTTTCTGAATGTGTGCAAAGGACCCTCTCAAGCATTAACAGTTTCCTTCATCAGATTAGCAGCTACTTTAAGAATATATAGAGTAAGTTGGTATTTGTATTTGCTTCAATTGCAGGTCAAAGCTGTAAGATTGTTTTTCACACCAGAAGACACAGATGATCCTGTAAATAAGGCAAAGAAATACTTTCTTCAGTCTGGTAAATATATCCACATAAGGTAGTATTGAGGGGGAAAGGAATTTGGTTGTACAGGAGACCAATTTTTTTGGGTACACTAGTGGTAGCAATATTATAGTCACCATAACTGAGTAATGAGCTATTGCTGTACATGAGAACATTTGTAATATTTGCTTTTTATACTGCTGATCACATTTTTCTCTGATGTCTCCTATGCATGCCTTGTGTGACAGAGCTTAACTCAGCAAGTTAAACCATGGTATCATTGAACCCTTGGGATCGTAACCATAGTTAAGATAGCCAACCATGGCTGGCTCTGGGTGTTATTTATTTCGTCTTGTAAATGCAAATATTAGAATTGCACATTATTTCCTTTGGCAAGCCATAATGTTGTGCAGTTCCCTTTATCAATTTTTTACTTTCACCTGAAAGTTTCCTTTCCCCTATAAGGTCCTGTCTTTTCTGTTTACAACTACAGCTCACAAGAGTGTGGACCTCTTCAGTAATATAACTAACTGCTACCTCAAACTGACAGAACTTAATTTTTTTTTGTGTGCCCTAACGTCCTGAGCAACAAGCTCAGCTGTATTTCCAATATCAAATTCAGCCTCTGTAATGAGTTCTGAGTTGCTGTTTGGCATGAACTCCTATGCTAAACCAATCAGTTGTTCCATATCTGGTTCTGTCGCTTCTTGACCCTTATACATATTTCTCAAGAGACATGTGAGGTGGTCTGGTACTCCCATCTCTTTAAGGACTTGCCATAGTTTGTTGTGATCCACACAATCAAAGGCTTTAGCATAGTCCATGAAGCAGAAGTAGATTTTTTTCTGATACTCTCTTGCTTTCTCCATAATCCAGCAAATGTTGGCAAATTGATCTCTAGTTCCTCTACCTCTTCAAAACCCAGCTTGTACTTCTGGCAGTTCTCTATCCATGTACTGCTGAAGCCTAGCTTGTAGGATCTTGAGCATGACCTTGCTAGCGTGTGAAATGAGTGCAATTGTGCGATAGTTTGAACATTCCTTGGCATTGCCCTTCTTTGGGATTGGAATGTAAACTGACCTTTTCCAATCCTGTGGCCACTGTTGTGTTTTCCAAATTTGCTGGCAAATTGAGTGCAGCACTTTAACAGCATCATCTTTTAAGACTTTGAATAGCTCAGCTGGGATACCATCACCTCCGCTAGCTTTGTTGTTTGTAATGCTTTCTAAGGCCCATTTGACTTCACATTCCAGGATGTCTGGCTCGAGGTCAGTGATTACACTGTTGTGGTTGTCAAGGACATTGAGGTCCTTCTTGTATAGTTCTTCTGTGTATTCTTGCCATCTTTTCCTAATCTCTTCTGCTTCTGTTAGTCTCTACTGTTTTTGTCCTGTATCATGGCCAGCTTTGCACAGAACTTTCCCTTGATTTCTCCAATTTTCTTAAAGAGATCTCTAGTCCCTCCCATTCTGTTGTTTTTCTCTATTACTTTGCATTGTTCATTCAGGAAAGCCTCCTTATCTCTACTTGCTGTTCTCTGGAAATCTGCCATCAGTTGGGCAAATCTTTCCTTGTCACCTTTGCCTTTTGCTTTCCTTCTTTCCTCTGCTATTTGTAAAGCCTCATCAGACAGCCACTTTGCTTTCTTGCATTTCTTTTTCTTTGGGATGGTAGTGATTGCTGCCTCCTGTACAATGTCACGAACCTCCGTCCATAGTTCTTCACGCACTCTGTCTATCAAATCTAGTCCCTTAAACCTATTCTTCACCTCCACTGTATATTCATCAGGGATGTGATCTAGGTCAAGCCTGAATGGCCTAGTGGTTTTCCCAACTTTATTCAGTTTAAGTCTGAATTTTGCAACGAGGAGCTCATGATCTGAGCCACAGTCAGCTCCAGATCTTGTTTTTACTGACTGTATTGAGCTTCTCCATCTTTGGCTGCAAATCCCAGACTTTAGCGTACTATAAATTTAACTGATGTGGGCTAGGATCTTTCCATTTAGCGACTATGAACATTTTTGCAGCTGTTAGTAGAGCTGATGTCAAATCTTTGCAAATTTGGGGGACTGATGTATCTTGCCAGAAATCTTAAAGGATTAATGCTGGTTGATGCGGTAAGTCATAATTTGTGATATCTTTAATGTGGCTCAGAACCATGGACTGCTGCTTCTGAGGTGATCATGTCCTCCCAGCTTCATTTGCAGAGCAGAAATAGCGGTCAGGATCTGAGAACGTGTACTTCTGTACTTAATCGGTTTTTTGCTCTTTCAGAGGATGCAAAGGGCACCCTTGCAATGCTGCCTGACTTTAAAGTGAGAGAGAAGATGTTACTTCGTGCATTAAATCGCTATGGTATAAATCAAGAGGGGTGTTGCCGAGGTTGGCTCAGCATTCCTCATTCCATGCGTATCTTCTATGTTCATGCATACTGCAGTAAAATTTGGAATGAAGCTGCTTCCTACCGGATTAAGACATATGGAACAAAAGTTGTGACCGGTGATCTGATCTTTGCTGAAGAAAGTACTGCAAACTCTTCACTGAATGCCAAGGTAATATGTGAGCTCAGAAAACAGTGATAACAGCTGGAACATAAATGTACTCCAATTGCATTTTAAAGTAAACAGTGACTTTTTAATCCAATTTCTATATTGATCTAAAGATACTTTTTTTTTTTAATGCCAGGTCCATGTAGTGACATCTGCAGAAGAAATGGCTGATATATATACAATAAATCAAGTAAGTTTGGTTAAAAATGTACTTTGTGTTATCAATAAAGGAATGTTGGGTTGGTAGCATAGGCTTTGGGTTAAGTAGTATAATTTTGTCTCTTGTCTGTATTGCTAGAAAACATTCTTGGAAAAAAGACCTAGGGGTCTGAACAATAGATCTCTTTTCATGGAAATATACAATCTGTAGAAAGGTTCAGAAGTGCTTTCTCAGTTGCATGAAGGAGTCTGTACAGATTTACAGATTTCTAAACCCAATGTTAACTGTGTTTAGCAGTATTCTGCAAGTGTGTACATACCCTTGTGCACTTGTAGGCTTTCTGCAGAGGTTCAGCTGAATATGTGAATGACAGGGCAGGTGATCTTGCTGCCCACCATGTGCACATTCTTTATGCTTTTGAAGGTTTGCACAGCCTTACAGATTTTGAGTGCATTTGGCTCAGTTCTCCCCTCCCCATTTTAGCTCCCCTGCGTGCTGACTCTCCCTGTGTGCCCAGGCAGTTTCATGTGGATCTTCTAGAGTACCTTCTGAATTGGGATCATGTTTTATTACAGAAAACAACTCAACACATTACCTTTGTCTTCCCAAAGGTCATTCTCCCAATGGCTGGTTACAACATTCAGTATCCTGCTAACAAAGTTGGAGAGTGGTACCATAAAAGGCTGGCCGGAGATGGACTTCAGGCATGCAAGTTTAGACTTCCTGCATTGCAGCTGAATGTGCCTGGCTGCTACAGACACATCTTGAAATATCCTCACAATCTGTCATATAGTTTTTTAAAAGACAATGTAAATGAAAAAGTTACTGAAGACAGTCCCCTAGAGGATTCAGTCCCTTCTCTTTCTATGTCATTTTGGCTTGATCCATCATGTTATGCCACTGTTTGCTTGGGGGAAATAATGAAATGTGATATTTGACACACAGAAAATAAATATTCAGCACCACTGGACAGGGATATGGTGCACTCATTAAAGCTGGCATAGTCTCTGTGGGAGACACTTGCTAGGGAATACTTTGGAATTTGGAGTCATAATATATGGATGATGTAGATCAAATGCTTGATTGTGAAAAGTGATAGCAGGCAGATCACCAGCCTAACTTGCAGATGTCCCTGGTCAGTCCTGCCATGTGACATCCAGCAGCAGTACAACCATAGTTTTAAGCTTATGGGGTAATCTCCAAACTGACATTCTCAACTGAAGAATTCCATTTGAATCCCCTGTCACTCAAGTTTCTCAGACCGGGTTACAGCATTAACCATTTACTGTCTGTCACAGCAGTCTTTTTAGTTCCCCAGAAAGTTTAGGTAAATTGCTTTGCTGCCCTATTATGCCAGTGCAGCTCAATTGGCAGAAAAGAAGGTGAAATTCCAATCCCTTCCACATCCTCACTGCAGAGCCCCCAACCGTCTAAGCCTTGATGTAATGTGCCAGAAGGAAGAAGAATAAAGGGCAAATGTTGGTGCCTTGGAAGAGACTGGTGGTCTGTATTTTTATCTTTCACCTTGCAGGGCAGATGGGAGATGGTTTTTAGCAGAAAAGTGGCATGAGAAAAAAGGGTTCAGGGCCCTCCTTCCCTGCATTGGTTATATCTATTATCTAATGAGGAAACATTATGTGGCAACATATGAATAGGAAACAGGTGATTGGGGGAGGGTTCAAATTGTAACATACAGAATCAAGTCAAACCTCAACTTTTGGATGTTTGGCTGACAATGAAAAAGGAGAAGAGGCAGGAGTAGAACCCAAATTTTGTTCTCCACAGAGAAACGATCTAACACCACAGGAGCAGAAGAAGGGCATTTGGAATCTTCCATTAGCTCTAGTAACAAAATCAGCCATCCATTCCTCTGCACAGGACACATATACAGGAGTTCTGTGGTACCTTAAAGACTAGCAATGTTTTATTCCAGCATAATTGTTGTGAACTAGATCACACTTCAGTTGCCATGAGAGGATCCTCTTTAAAGCAATCATTTTGTGTGGGGAAATGAAAAGAAATAACAGGACCCCAAAATGATATAGTTGATTTCATTTAGACCTCAAAAGAACTGCCTGAATGTAGATGGGACAGTGTTGGTTTGTTGCAGGGTCTGTAATGGACTATGTTTAGGATTGTGGTGTTGCACTGTTTCCTATGCTTCATCATTTATTTATTTTCAAAATTTATACACCAGCTTTCTACTCTCACAAGGGCCACTAAGATAGCTAACAATTTAGAATATACATGATAAAATCACATTTTAAAAAACATTAAAATACCCATCCTTAAAACAATTAAAAACAGTTGAGATATGTACAAAACATAAAAACAACAATTAAAACATTGGTTAGGAAGGAGGAATCCTTGAGGGAATGCCCAATGAAACACAAAAGTCTTCACCTCCTACAGAAGATGGCAACATGAGGGGACAGATGAATCTCCCTGGGGAGAGAATTTTAGAGCTTTGGTGCCGTGACCAAGAAGGCTTTCCCCTGGGGTTGCCACCTGCCTAATCTCAGAAAGCAGGAGTACCAGAAACAGGGTCTCTGAAGATGACCATATTGTTCAGGCAGGTTTATAAGGGAGTAGGTGTTCCTTCAGGTATGTTGGCTCCAAAACATATAGGGCTTTGAAGCTCAAAACCAGGACCTTGAATTGTGCCCAGAAAAAAATTGGGAGCCAGTGTAGGATGGGCCAAGACTGGAGTGATATGGTCCCTATGACCCACTCCAGTCGACATTCTGGCTGCAGCATTCTGTACCAATTGAAGTTTCTGAATGCTTGTCAAGGGCAGCCCCAAGCAGAGCACATTGCAGTAATCTAATCTAGATTTAACTGTGGCATTCACCAGAGTGACCAAATCTTTTCTTCCCAAGAAAGACTGCAGCTGGCTAACCAGTCAAAGCTGGTAAAAGGCACTCCAGTTCAGGGTTTCTTCAGCCTCTCTGGGGTCTTCTGGAAAGGAGATAGAGCTGAGTGTATATTGATGA
Source organism: Lepidodactylus listeri (assembly GCA_029233225.1). Lineage (NCBI taxonomy): Eukaryota > Metazoa > Chordata > Lepidosauria > Squamata > Gekkonidae > Lepidodactylus > Lepidodactylus listeri. The sequence continues at coordinate 72,410,167 of JARCFY010000008.1, forward strand.
CAGACCAGCTCAGATCTCCAGATGACTTCACCCAGCAGTTTCACACAGATGTTAAAGAGCACAGGGGACAAGATGGAATGTTGTGGAATGGCAAAGGCCAAGAGGTTCAGCATCAGTCCCCCAGCACCACCTTCTGAAACCTACCCTCCAGGCAGGACCAGAACTACTGCAGGACTTAGGGGTACTAATGAAGCGGATGGATAATAGATTCAGGACAGACAAAAGGTAACACTTCTTTATTCAATAACTGATTAAAATATGGGGTTCATGGCCAGAGGATGTAGTGATGGCTGCAAACATAGGTTAGTGTCCTGTGCTCTGCAGTCAGGCACAGTCAGGTTTCCACAGGTGGTACCAGACTCTTGACCCTGGCCAGGCTTGGCAAGCTGGTAATACAAGGCTTCTGCTGGGTGGACCAGTTGATCCAGCAAGACGGTATTCTCAGGACTCAGTTTAAGTAGGCTGGGAGGTAATTGGGCCCAGCTGCAATGCTGGCAGGTGCTGGAATCCCTGAGGCTGCATTCTGCATTGGCCAGGATCCTGCAAAGAAGTATGATCCTCAACATTGTGCTCTATAGGGAAGTTGTGCACAGCCAGTCTGACACTTTGCCTGCTCTGTGCCTCCTCACCCTGGGCTTTCTGCCACCACCATTCCTATGGAGTGTGAGAGAGGCCTGAAGAGCTACAGGCCATGCTTTGAGTCCTGCCTGGAAGAAGCTTAGGGTCTAACTCAGGGGCTGGTGGTGAGGTTTCTCTTACAGGCTCTAGCAGGGTAGCCTCTGCTGCTGCTGGTACATCCTCAGAAGGCACCTCTACAGCACTGGGTCCTCCCTGATCTCTCTGGGCCTCCTCAGCTACCAACCACGGCACCTGATCCAGCCTTGGCTGGGAGGGCAGGGTAGAAATCTGATAATAAATAAATAAATGTTCCTCCCCTGAGGATCTGAGCTGGATTCACTGAGTTGGTCAGAGAGGGTCATGACTCCTAGACAGAATGATGAAGGATAGTGCTATCAGTGGCAACAAGCCATGGTGACTAAAAGGAACCTCCATATTCAGAGGCAGTAAACCTCTGAGTACCACTGCCAGAAGGCAACATCATGGAAAGGCCTCAGCCTGTAGGCCCTATTATTGGCTTTCCACAGTAACTGGTTGGCCATTGTGTCAGACAGGATGCTAGACTAGATGGACCACTGGTCTGATCCAGCAGCCCTCTTTTTATATTCTTATTTACTTTGTAGGCAGAGTGAGAATATGACAATTTGAGCTCTTCCTTTGTTCTAGTTTGATCATCACTTCTTATGGTAGCAAAATGGTGTGACATCATTGGGGGTGGCAGCATGGACTGAGGAAGCTTAAGATCTCAACTGAGTCTAGCTCCTCTAGTGGACCCTGAATTTCTCTGTTTTTCAGTCCCTGTGCTCACAGAATTGTGCCAGTATTGAGATTACACCAGCAAAACACTGAAAACTGCATAACCGTGATATTCGTGCCAGCATAAAGTCCCCAACAGCAGTCCAAGATCCACCACCCAAAAAACCATAGAAGGGATCCTATGACTGGGTGGTATAACTGTACCACAGGTTTATGTTTGCACTGTGATTTCTCTGGTTTCCAGCAGTGTTCTCACTAGAGCCAAAAAGTTCTATTCTTAGTTCAGCAGCCAGCAGAGTTGAATCTTTGAAAGGCCACTGCATTGGGGATCGATTCTTTTAAAAATAGAGTGCATAAATAGACTTTAGCACTTCTAACAATGAATTGCCTTTCTGATTTGTCCAGGACATATCTAGTAACATGGTGAGGTTTCATCAAGTGATCTCATTCCAGTAGTTGTTTGTTTGTTTTTTAAATTGGGCACAGCTAATTAAATAATGCTAAGTTATCTTGCTGTATATGTTTGACATAGTGAAGTGCAGTTGTTTCAACTGACTTTGAAACAACTGTCAGTGTTTTGGTCCAGCTAGCTAACCAAAAAATATGATGATACAAAATCTAATAAACCCAAATCCCTGTAACACCTTTTATCAGGGCCAACTAAACTTAATGCAATCCATATTACATTAAAATTTGGTCACTAAATGCTGGCAAGACCAATCTAAAGATCATGATCTAAAAAACCTTCCTCCCTTCCTTCCATTTGTCTGTCCATCCGTGATATCTGGCCTGATGAAGAGTTCTGTTAAGCATGAAAACTTGCACAATATTTTGTGTCATCTTTGTTGGCCCTAATAAAAGGTATTGCATGGTTTTCGTTTGTTTGTTTTGGATTTTGCATGGGCTTATAATGGCTGGTTGCATTTTTTTTCCCTACTTTATAACGACACAAAGATATTAGCTGCATGTATTTCATTCAAACTGAAGATGGTGCTGTGCCTTTGCAGGAACTACAGGGAGCATAAGCACCACAATGTGCACTATGTTCCTACAGAGTTTTGGAGAGGGAATGGATCTTATTCTGTAGGGAACTAGCCCTTAAAGATGAGTCTGCTTGTTTTGAAAGCTAGAAATGGAGATTCTGGAGAACAAGCTTCCCGTAACAGGTTTCCAGCAAACATAAATTAATGTGTTGAATAATGTCCATGCATGGATCAACAATAAGGGAAGTGAGGCTGTTAGACAACCTTATACTGTAATAGGCCTTCAGACTCGAAGGCTTGGAACCTTTAAAATGAAATTACTGTAGGGTGCATAGGTGCTTTTGGATGACCATGGTCTGTAGTCGTGTGCTGATTAAAGCACTGTATTATTTGGGCATGTGCTGCAAGTATATGTGATTGAGCCACTTGGATTAAGTCACTAACTGCAGTCCTAAACAGAGTTGCACCTTTCTGTACCTGTTGACTTCAGTCGCCTTAGAAAGTTGTAACTCTGCTTAGGGTTGCATTGTTAAGCTGCTATGTGTAGCTGAGAATATCTTCAGCCTGACCAAGTGTTCTTTTATCAGCAAAAGACATTTGTCCTGTAGAAATATTCTTTTATTGAGTTTATTTCATTCTCTAGGAAAAACAAAGGAATTCTCTTTCTTTTTGGGTCAGCAACACGTTAGTCAGGGGGAAGAGGCAGGATTAGAACCCACACAATACAAACCATTCCTCTTAATTACACCCACAATTAGGCTCACAAGAAAAAGACACATCATGGAGCATTTGGAATCCTCCATTGCTCTTGGTGTCAAAACCAGCCATGTATACCGGATCAGACAAGACTGCAGAGAAAGAAACAGCACTGTGGGAGACTACAGGCTTAGCATTCATGAAGTCTCCTGTTCAAGCCTTGCAGCTGAGTTTTCACACCATCAGTCCCAGTCACCAGAGATTCATGCTGATTGGCTTCTAATGTTGCTTAGCACCTGACATCACAGTTACGTCCTGTCAGCAGGATATCTCCAAAGAGGGCTTTCTGCATTGTGCATACTTACCCTGTGCCCTCTGTGAGGATGACGCTGCTAGCAACTGCTGAGGGAAGAATGGTGGTTGTACCACTACAGAGTAGGTACACGTGAGGATGTGTGTGAACATTTGGAACAGTCAAAAGTTTGAGGCGGGATCCTTCTCCCTTGCTTATGGGCTCAGGATTAGAGGGGCAATGTGGTGGAAGGATCTCACTCAGGCCCAAGAACTGGTGAAAACATAGCCACAGCTTTTATTGGATATAGCCAAAGAAGCACTGGCACCACATGGGGCCTGTACTGGGCGACCCACCCGCTGCCTGATAGTCACAATCCCCCAGCCCACCTGCTGGGGGATGACACCATCGAATGGCAAGACCCCAGGATCCATGTGGATGTTGGCCACTACACGGTCCCCCTGCCATTTGGTGGTGGAAGCCAAACTGTAGCCCCTGAACAGAGCATGCAGGTAAGTGGCTGCATCCCAAGACCCCTTAAGGGAGTCCCAGACCAGGGGAGGCAGGCATGCAGGCTGGGCCTCCCCCCGAAGCATCTGTCCCAATGCCCAAACTGCCACCAAGCAGGATAACCCCATGCCCTGCTCCTGTCAATGCTACTATGCATGTAGTCAGCCCAAAAGACCACCACAAATACCATGGAGTCAGATGTCCATACCCCATTCAGAAAGGTTTCTCTCATCAGCCCTGAAGAAGACTGTCTGTCTAAATGTAATGTCCAGGTGTTTAATGACTAGACCCCCTAGGGTCTCAACAACCTGCAATATATCCATGGGACCGCTTCTCTCCATATGTACCCTGAAGAGTTCTGCACTCAGCAGATCACCATCTACTGGAAATCTCTGGCCCAAAAGACATCTGTCTCACCTCAACCAAGGCCAGGACATTCTCGGCCCTGGCCCCAGCCTGGTGGAATGAGCTCCCAAAGGAGATCAGGGCCCTGTGGGATCTATTACAGTTCCACAGGGCCTGTAAAATGGAGTTATTCCACCAGGCCTTTGGTTGAGGCAGTGGACATCCAATTAATCTGGCCCCTCCTGCTTAAGTGGCCCTGTGAGTCTGATGTCAACGATCCTACCACTCTGAAAGCCTCAACTATGTATGCCTCTATTTACTTTGGACACCATAAGTTTTTGAAAATGCCATCTTGTGATTGAGTTGGAATTTGGAATAGTTGTTTTTAGGGTTTTTAAACTGTTTTATTCGTTGTTCAGTGTATTGTATGTTGTAACCCACCCTGAGCCCGCTTGTGGGGAGGGCAGGATAAAAATAAAATTAAACAAACAAACAAGTAACTATGGAATTTCAGATCAAGAAAGTGACCTAAAACAGTTCACCACTGAGCCAAAACTCCATGGGTCTTTAGTACATGTGCATGTATACATGCTTCATCAACATATCTAATTGTCATCTTGACCAAATCTGTGGATACTTAAATTTAAAGGTTAGAGCTATGAACAGCTATGAACAAAATGAAAAAAGCCCCAGATTTGCAGAAAAATCTGAAATCTAAAACAAACAAAAAACATTGGGGGTTAAAACCCCACAAAATAATATAAGCAATGGTTGTACCTTTAAGAAACGAATGCCTTCTGCATTGGCCATTGAGTTGGTTGCTAGGCAACCATATTGCCAGCCTTTAAGTCTTGGTTTCTGCCAGTAAAGGCAATGGAGGAGAGCCCTTTTGACCTCTGCGGGAGGACTCTTTGTGGCCAGGCATTGCAGAAACTATTAGGTGACTAGATAATATGTGACTTGCATGCAGGCTCATAGCTACAGTGGGACATTTTGGGCCCAGCCCCCTAACTTTCAGCCTGGTCAGGCCTCCTGACTTACTTCTTGCAGCCACCGCCACCAGTGGTGACAGCAAGCCTCATGCCACTCTTTCTCTTCCCCCAGCCCTGGCAGCTCTCTGTATGTCTTGTTGCAGTAAGACCTTTCCATCTTCCCTGGAAGGCTGCCTCCAAAGGCCTGCCCTTGTCCCGCTGCCCTCACCTAGACGGAGGGCGACCTTGGCGCCAGTGGGTGGCAGCTGCCCCCTCAGCACATGGGCCTCAATCTCCAAGATAGGCCCTCCCTTCAGAGCCCTTCTTTCGCTCCCCCCTGTCTTGCCACAGGCCTTTCCCATGTCCTTCTCCTCCCAACTGTTGCAGTCAGCAGAGTAGAGGACAACTGGGGAAAACCAAGGGGCGCCCCCCCCCAGCCACACACTCGTCGGTCTGCAGATGCCAGGGCAGCTGGGCCTGATAGCTCTGAAGCACAGAAGCAGTGCATGGGGCTGCCTGCGATGTTGCCACTGCCATCAGCTGGCAAAGCCATGGAGCGGCAAGGAGGTCGGGGAGAAGAGCCTCCTGTTCTGGCCCCTGCTTGCATGTATGCTGCACCCCCCCTCCCTTGCAGCCCTGAGAATCCATCCCCAGGGCAGCGGAGGGTGGGTAGGATAATCCTCACCCATGTGTTTTAAATGGGAGAAGCGGGGGGGGGGGGGGAGGCTAGTGCATGCCTAAACTCCAAGCCACAAATTCGTAGCTTGGAGTGCAGGAGTGCAGCCCCCACTTCTCTCCTGAAGCATTTAAACGTTAAGTGCTTTGAGGGATGGGGGGCTAATGCCTGCCTGCACTCAAATTTGCAACTTGGATTGCAGGCATGTAGCCCTGCTTCCCCCCCCCCCCTTTGATCCAATGACCCTTTAAATGCTTTGGGGGAGAACTGGGGGCTGCCTGCGAATTTCAGTGCCCCCCCCCCCCCACTTTTTAAAATATAGAATTACAAGTGTACAATTTATGTATTGGGGTTGGGTTGAAATATTCTGTGCTGAATATTGAAATGCTACAAAAAGGTTTTTGGACTTACGAATATGTAATGGAATAAACTGAGTTTTGGTTTAGAACATCTCTCTCTCTCTCCAATTCAAAATGAACACAGTAGGAATGAGGGTGCATGAAAAGGTTCTTGAACCCCTCATTTCCCCATCAGGGGTTGAAAACTGCTGTGTATTCTCACTGTTTATTCCATCAAATGTATTGAAAAGATTGCTTATGAGCACCACCCCACAATTCTAGTTTACTAGCTTTTAGTCCATTCCTTTGAAATTACTAAGTGTTTAGAGTGATTTGAACCCATATATTTGGTGGGATGAAGGCAGGATTGCCAGGTCTGATGTCCACGCCGGTGAGGAGTGGGAGGGAACTTTCCAGAGCAACACAGAGTGACGTGATGCACTGATGTTACGCAGAAGTAATGGGGACATCACATGGTGACTCATTTTGCAGCAAAACTCTATGGTAAAATCAGCATCAAAACATAGAGCTTTGCCCAAAAACCAGAGTGTCACCACCCAAGGTCCCCAACATGATGACCTCACTTCTGCATGATGTCAGCACATCAGGGACATTGTGTGGCAACATCATTGTTTGGGGGTGGGGTTTCCCCACCAGCCAGCTGGCTGGTGGCGGGCAGAAGCCCCAAAAACCGGGGATCCCCCACTCAGAACTAGGGAATGACAACCCTAGATGAAGGGTTTAAAGACATCTCTAATATTGGTGGCTCAATTTTAAAAGATAGTCACAGAAGGTAATGTTAATTTTGCCAGTTGTGAGATTAAAAGAGGCTAATTTTTAATATATATTTCTTCCAGAAATTCTGAGGTAAAAGAGCTAATTTTATTCAGCAAGACTGGAAGCTATCTAGAGGGTTATCAGTAGTTATAGTTTGGTGTAGTGGTTAAGCGCGTGGACTCTAATTGGGGAGAACCAGGTTTGATTCCCCACTCCTCCACTTGCACCTGCTGGATGACCTCGGACAAGCCATGGTTCTGGCACAGCTGTTCTTGAAAAAGAGCTGTTTCTGTCAGAGCTCTCTCAGCCCCACCTACCTCACAGGATGTCTGTTGTGGGGAGAGGAAGGGAAAGGAGTTTGTAAGCTTCTCTGAGACTCCCTTGGGTAATGAAGGGCGGGGTATAAATCCAATCTCTTCTCTTCTTCTTCTTCTTTTTAAGTTTTTTAAATTTTATCTAGCAACGCTGGTACAGAGTGATACAGAAATTAATTCTTTGGCTTGGATAGTACATACTAACTTCTATAAAGTCCACAGGAAGCTGAAATAAGAAGAGTGAGTTAACAAAAATACATTAATATACATCAGTAGTGAAAACAACGTTCACAAAAGAAATTGAAATATCAAACATTAATAGTTGTTTCCCCCCTTCCCCCTTTAGTTTAGTAGCCTTCACATTACAAGCTGACTAAAAAAATAGGTATAACGAAGAGGTATTTGCCCATGCTTTGGGAAGTGAACTTAGACCTTTTGTGTTATATAGGCAAGTAGAGGGGTCTGTTTAGTCATTGGGCTTTTACCCATTTCTGTTTCATCATTGTGTTGTACCTTATCAGCAATTTTGTCAAATATGAAGAACTCCCAGACTTTGGCTAACCACGTAGCCATGGTGGGATAGGTCGGACTTTTCCATTGGATTGCAATGGCGTATTTAGCTGCAGTTAAGGGTACAGAGATTAGATTTCAAATCTCAGCTTTAATTTGCGTTTTTGGCCAGAGATTCAGAAGTATGAGAGCCAGGTCTAGAGGAATAGTTATTTTAAGCATTTTTTTGATTTCACTGCGGACAGCTTTCCAAAAAGATAAAATGAAGGGACATGCCCACCATGTGTGGAAGTATGTACCAACAGCCTTTCTGCATTTCCAACAAAGAGGGGATTGAGTTGGGTAGATATGAGATAACTTAGCTGGTGTTAGGTGCCATCTGTTTAGGATCTTAAGCGCTTGAAATTGGACTGGGAGAAACCAAGTTTTATAAATATCAGAGTTCCATATTTGCTCCCATTGTAGCTCAGTGAGGTTCCTATCAAGGTCTTTATGTCAAGCTTTCTGCACAGGTAAAAGGCGTTCTGTAGAGTCTGAAATTAAAAAGTTATAAAACATAGATATGAGACCTCGTTTAATAAAGGGTGTGGTAAGCAGTAAGCGTTCAAAGAAATTAGGCTTTCTTTGAAAATTAACATTCTTTTTGTATTTTCTGAATAGATGGGCTACCTGAAGATACTCATACCAGGGCAATTTTGTTCTAGCACGAGCTTCCAATTCTGATTTTTCTAACAGGAGACTGTGTTTAGCGAAATCCATAAATCTTGTGAGGTGAGATTTTCTCCATACTTCATAGGATGTTGATGATAAGCCTGGCTGGAACCATGATTGTCTCAAAAAGCTTTTTAGTGGTAAATCTGAAGGTATTAATTGCTTTTTACAGACATCCCATACTTGAAATGTTGCTGCCAGAAAAGGGTGTGAAACTACTTCTTCTTCTTCGGTAATCTGACTAATGATTAGTGATTGTGGTGTCAGTTTCTACAGCATGTTCCCAAAATGTTCTGCTGTATACATTTGATAAATAAAATATTGCAAAGATACTATAAGGAAGGTTTCACTTCCCTTTCATCCACAGGAAATGGAAACATGTAGAGTTACCTTTGATTTCTCACTATACAGGGAAGTAGAGAAGATGTATTTTTAACAGTTTTCACGATTTTCTGAATCAGCTGGTTTTAAGTAACATACATACCATAGAATATATTCTTACAGAGCTCCCTAGAAGATTTTAACATATTTGCACACTCAGAAAGCAATATGGGCCCACACCATCCTTTTCATGCACCTGTGAGGTGATCTCATTTTTGTTTTGGGCTGGGAGGGAGTTGATGTTGTTTTCCTTGTTTCCTGGATTAAATGCTTAGACAAAACAGAGGCAAATTTTGAATCTCTAAACTGATGCTTGTTTACATTTGAGCCTGACCTCTCACTTCTGACTATCCTAATCTGTAACAGTAGATGATCTCTTAGTGTGGGTGTGACCTCTGTGTTTTGGCAACCTCTGATTCTGAGTTCTATTACTTCAGCACATGTTTGACAGTTTGGGTTCAATTACAATTATTCCCGGTTGTGCCTGTTCCGCAGCTATGGCATTTGATATGAATCTGTTTTTCAGAAGCTAAGCATAGATGTAATTTACAGCTGGTGCCTAAACCAACAGAACTATATTGCACTCAGATTCAGGTGAGTAGCCGTGTTGGTCTGAAGCAGCAGAACAAAGTTTGAGTCCAGTGGCATACCTATAAGACCAACAAAGTTTTATTCAAGGTATAAGCTTTTGTGTGCATACACACTTCTTCAGATACATTGAAACAAGATGTCCTCAACCATTGTAGGGGGGGGGGGAGTTAGTTGCCAGGAAGGGCTAGTTAAAGTCAAGATGCATAAGTAACCGGGTGATTATAGCTGAGATTGGATTTAAGCAATTGGTAAGAACTGCGAATAGCAGTAAATTAGCATATAAATACAAGAGTTAACAACATATGTGAGAACTAAGTTGCCAGTGCCGCTGGACTCCAACTTAGGGTCATTTTACACCTCCCCTCTAAAGTAGTTTGACTGCTGTCTTTTCACTGATTTCACAGTGGTGTGAAATTTCACTCCAGGGGGTCTAAGTGCACTAATCAACAGCAATTGTTTAAAGCAGAATAAAGCCAGTTGAATACTAGCTTGACCACAGGAGGGCAATTAGTTAGGGCTGCCAAGTCCCCCGCTTGGGCGGGGGAAACACCGATTTTTAGAGCTTACCTCCCGCTTTTCCAAAGATGGCCACCGGGGGGACAAAATGGCTGCCTTAAAAGGGAAATGTCTGCAGAGAGCCTGCCCTGCAGTAAAAAGCCTCGCCAGACATTTCCCCTTTAAGAAATCAGCAAGAGAGCTTCTTCCACTGCAAGAGAGCCCCGCCCAGAGATTAAGGAGGGACTGAAGGAGCTGCTTTTGCATGTGGCTGGCAAGGTGAGTTTCTCTTCCAGCTCTTTTCATTCTCTCTCCCTTTCTTTTTTCTGTCTGTCTGTCTGTCTGTCTCTCTCTCTGTCCCCATGCAGCAGAGGTCTATCAGTGGCTATTGTAGCCACAAGGTCTAAATGGAAGTAAGTGCCTCTGCCAGTTTTTTCCCCTTCTCTCTCTCTCCCTCTTTCTTTCTTTTTTCTGTCTGTCTGTCTGTCTGTCTCTCTCTGTCCCCATCCAGCAGAGGTCTATCAGTGGCTATTATTAGCCACAAGGTCTAAATGGAACCCTTTGTCTGGGGCAGTGAGGCTCTGCATTCTTGGTGCTTGGGGGGCAACAGTGGGAGGGCTTCTGGAGTTCTGGCCCCGCTGCTGGACCTCCTGAGGGCACCTGGTATTTTTGGCCACTGTTGTGACACAGAGTGTTGTACTGGATGGGCTGTACTGGATGGGCCGATCCACTGTGGCTTCTCTCCTGTTCTTATGATATGAAAATCATATTCAGCACTTGTGTAGCACTTAGTGCTTCATATTCTGCTGAGATGAGGAAGGATTCAGTAGGGCCGTTGCTCAGTGATAAGAGCATCTGCTTGACATGCAGGAGGTATCAGCCTCTTCAGCTAAAAAAGGATCAGGTAATAGGTGACATTAAAGATCTCAGCCTGAGACCCTGGAGAGCCACTACCAGTCTGAGTAGTCAATACTGACCTTGATGGACCAATGGCCTGATTCAGTATTAGGAAACTTCATGAGTTCATGTGTCAGCATGTGGAAGCAACATCACAGGATGTGACATCACAAAATGATGTCACTTCCTTTCTCCTGGCTCCACCCCCAAAGTCTCCTGGCTCCACCCCCAAAGACCCCAGATATTTCCCAAGTTGGACTTGGCAGCCCTACAATTAGTAGATCTGGACATTTCAGTAGCAGCACGGTTTCACACCGCACAGAGGTGTGGGCAGGTTTTTTTGGAACTAGAATGATTCCAGCGGGAAAGTCAGATGTAAAAACAGCCTAAGTTCTTACATCTGTTGTCAACTCTTTTACTATCTGTATGCCAATTTGCTGCTATGCACAGGTCTTACCAAATCTTAGCTGTATTTATTGCTCAGTTATCTTGACTGTAATTAGCCTTTCCTGGTAACTAACCCCTATTTGAGGAAATCTGTTTCAGTGTATCTAAGAAGTGTGCATCTCTCAGTTCTTGCTTATACCCAGAACTGGACTCAAACTCAGTTTTCACATCTGTTTGTTAACTCTTGTATTTGTATGCTGACTTACTGCTATTCACAGATTTTACCAAACGCTTTAATCCAATCTCAGCTATAATCGCCTGGTTACTTATGCATTTTAACTCTAACTAGCCCTTCCTGGCAACTTAACACCCCCCCCAACACACACACCTATATGTAATGGTTGAGGAAATGTTGTTTCATTGTATCTGAAGAAGTGCGCATGCACACAAAAGGTTATACCTTGAATAAAACGTTGTTGGTCTTAAAGGTGCCACTGGACTCGAACTTTGTCATATTTCACTCAGTTTGCATTACCTAATCCACATAGTACATTACGGAATATTCTTTAGTAGCATGTGTAATATTGTAAAAGTTTCTTTCTAAAAATGGAGATTGGACAATAGATAACTGAATTGTAGATCTTTTACAGTAGATTTTAAATAATATGCTTGAAGATAAAAAGCACCAAAATAGACCTTGCCCCCTGGCCCCTTTCCTCAGTTCTTTCTGCTGTAGTAACCATTAATGACTTGTGACTTCAAGTTCATAGGTCATATCAGAGAAATTCAGAGCAACTTAGAAAAACTTAATTCAGAATGACATGTGGTCCAACCTTCCGCTTCAAAAATGGCAGGAGGAATCTGAGTACATTATGGATGTTTCTTTTGGTGTATCGTATTTAGATTGAGTCTGGAGTATGGTGTAAATACAAGTTCTATATCATGTAATAATTGAAAAATTACATTTTAAAAGTTATAAAAGACATTAATATTGGAGGAAACATCAGTTACTGATCTGTTCTGTGTGGATTATGAATAAATAATTGGATACCCAAGAGCCAACTGTAGTCCACACCAGATTTTTGCATGCCCTCCCATCCCACCACACCACTGGAGTCACTGCTTCACACCTGTTTCTTCATTGCTTTGAGGCTTCTCTCCAAGCAAGAACTAGAAACCAAACCTATTTTTTCCTGTTCATATCAGTGAACATAAGAAGAGCCTTGCTGAATCAAACCAGTGGTCCATCTAATCCAGCATCCTGTCTAACATAGTAGCCAACTAGTTCCTTTGGAGGGACAGCCACAGGGCATAGAGGCCAAGACTGAGGCCAAGGTCCTGATGTTGCATTCTGTCTCTGGGATTCAGTCGTTTAGTGCCTCTGAATATGGAGGTTACCCTGTCACTATGGCTAGTAGCTACTGATAGACCTATCCTCTATGAATCTATCTAATCCTGTGAGGCAAAGCACCCCTGGCTCCCCCTCAAGTGTTAATGTGAATGGTAATAGACTTGTTTCATCCCACAAGTGTTACTAATTGATTTCTCCACCTACATAGCTCTTATCTTCAAGGCCAGAGTGGAAAAGAGGCAATTAGCTTCTCAGGAGAACCTGCAGCCCATGGGATGAGATGGAGGCGGTCAGGAGTGATGAGGTAATTTTCTAGAAGGTGATGATCTTGTGCTGTCTGGATGTCATCATTACCTGATGCTGCTTGGCCAAAAAAGCTATATTTGAGCTAAGGACCTGGAAAAGAGTGCTAGCTTGGATTCTGATGGACTGAAGGCCTGGCCTATGGTATACTTATATTGCAATAGATAGCTGCATAGAGGACACATCAGCTATGGCCTTTGATTCTTGGATTTAAGGTTTGTGCCATCTAATGCAAGTCTTGAAAATCTGTTAGATAGTTAAGCTAGTTTTCTTGTTTTTCTATTGTATGACTTTAGAGCCTTGTATTGCCAGTAGAATTAATCTGTGTTTTGACAGAAATAAAATAAAAACTTCACAATATTTTAGTAAAATACAGAAAAGTTTTGGTTACTTGTGTGCAATAGCCCTGGATACCCATGGGGTTCATTTTTGGGCTACTTGACAAATCCCTTTTAAAAAGTGTTTATTTCTGTGGCCATCACTACATTCTCTGGCAGCGAATTCCACATATTAATCTCACTCTGCTATGAGAATGGTGCTTTTCAGGTAAACAGGTACACCCTACTTGTTGCATTTGGCCTGGAATGCCCTGTTCCCCATGCAGATTTGCTTCTCTCCTCTGCATGGACAACGAATAACCTTCGTTTTCGCAGATCTTACCAGAGATGTCTGCATTGCCTCAGAATAACTATATTTACTTCATATGCTATTTGTATTACACTCTTACTCTGACACGTGACAAAAACGTAACATGAATGTACATTTGCATTGGGTTGGCTCCAATTACTTCACTAAGCCTTCCTCTGACAGAAAAATTTCCTCCATTTAAGGAACATTTAGCGGAAGGGAGTCATTCGATGTAGCAGAAGTGTGTCATCAGATCCAGTTTAGCAGGAAAGAATAATCAAATCCATCTCAGCAGAAAAGAAACACTGGATGTAATCCATGTCCTTCATCATATATTTCCATGAAAATTATCAAGTGGTCATTTAAATTTATTTATTTGTTTTATTTCATGGGGTTTCTATCCTACCCTCCCCTGCAAGCGGGCTCAGGATGGATTACAGTAAACCAATAACACAAATAAAAACAATTCCCTAATTCCAATTTAAAACCTAAAAACCAAGCTAATTAATACATGATGGTGATCCATAGTTCAATGAAGCCCCAGGTGTATGCTGAATATATGCCCAGGAGGTCCAGCATATTAAGCTAGTGGACCCAAACCACTGCCTATGGCACAAGTTAGTATAGTGCGCAACAGGTTAGTATAGTGTGCAACATAGGTGGGTTAGAGCAGGGGAGGCTGCTGTGATTAGACACCCACTGCCTCAACAAAGGCCTGGCAGAACAGTTCTGTTCTACAGGCCCTGTGGAATTGTAATAAATCCCACAGGACCCTGATCTCACTTGGAAGCTCTGGCTCTGGTCGAGGCTAAGTGAATGTCTTTTGGGCCAGGAACTACCAGAAGATGTTGTTCTGATGAACTTAGAGCTCTTTGGGGAGTCCTATTGGGAGAGACGGTCCTGTAGATATGGTGGTCCTTGATGGGGCCTTAATGGTTTAATATCAGAGAGTGTTCTGCTGCCATAACCTTGAACTTGATCTGGTACTCAACTGGAAGCCAATGCACCTGGTGAAGTACTGGCTGTACATGTGCCCACAATAACATCCCAGTCAGGAGCTACGCCGCTGCATTTTGCACCAGCTGAAGTTTCCAGGTCAGATTCAAGGGCAGCCCTGCATAGAGTGAGTTACAGTAGTCTAGCCTGGAGATGACCATTGCATGGATCACCATGGCCAAGTCACAGGATGAGAGATAAGGAACCAGTTGCCTGACCAGCCAAAGTTGGTAAAAGGCAGATCTGGCAACATTTGTGACCTGGACCTCCACTGATAGCAAGGCATCCAGGGTCACTCCTAGACTTCTCAACATTAGCACTGGTATTAACAATGCCCTGCCAAGGGTTGGGAGTTGGATTCCCTATCCCACTCCACCATGGCTCAGGCAGAGGACCTCCAGCTTCGACGGGTTTAATTTCAGCCAGCTCTGCTGTAGCCAACCATCCACAGCCTCCAAAGCCCTGGCTAGAATATCTGTGGCAGAGTCCAACTGGCCATCCATCAGCAGATACAGCTGGGTGTTATCAGTACACTTGTGACAACCCAGCCCAAACCACCGGATTAACTGGTCAAGGGGGCGCATGTAGATGTTAAACAAAATCAGAGAGAGGAGGGATGCCTGAGGCTCTCCCCAAGCACCACCCTCTGTCCTCGAGGGACAGCCAAATCTTATATCTTGGTATACGTTTTTGTAATTTGCCCACTTAAACCCTTTTTCCAAACTGCTTTCAGAGTTCCTTCATTTCTGCAAAGATGTCTTCATAAAAGGAGAAAAAGGGCATCTGTCAGCATTAATGCCAAATGCCCACATTTAGATGAAATCACATTGATTTCAACCATGTGCCCTAAGACATAAACTGAGAGTATTTAGGTGGGAAGGAGCTTTGAGGGGGGTGCGTAAGATATAGTCAAATTGCATCAAAACATTTAATGTCAGAAAATATTTCCATACAAAACGGTAAATATATCAGCTATGTACCTTATTATTAAGTTAAGGGTTCTTTGGGGATAGGAAGTGCTCTGGAAATGAGCATCTTCAAGGGGGTTTTTTTGGTAAGATTTTTTTTTAACAGAGAGACCAAAAAACCCACTCTGCTGTAGTGTTCAGAAATTGTATACCTTGTAATTTAGGCTGTCATGGGTGTTGGAATGATATATTTTTGATATTATCAAATGTTAGCATGCTGTGCCAACTTTAAAAAATGGAAGTTTGATCCCCACCCAATGCACATCCTGAAAGAACTACGAATAAGGTCTTATTTGTTTTGTGGGCACTGCAAAGATTGAGGCTTCCCTCAAAATAAAAAGGTAAAGGTTTCCCTTGCTTGAAAGCCAGTCAGATCCGACTCTAGGGGGCAGTGCTCATCTCCATTTCCAAGCCGAAGAGCCAGCACTGTCCAAAGACTTTCCTGTGGTCATGTGGCCAGCATGACTAAATGCCAAGGTGCACAGAATGCTATTCCCACCAAAGCAGTACTTATTTATCTACTTGCAATCTCTTGCTTTCAAGCTGCTAGGTTGGCAGGAGCTGGGGCCGGAGACGGGAGCTCAAAATACCTTGCCTCATTTCTTGTTTTCAAGTAGAAGACCAGCAAAAAGGATTGGGGATGCTACTATTTTGCTTCTGACTGCAATGACGTGAGTTTGTGACCAAGGCATGGTTAGTTGTAGATATGTTTCTAATAGAGAAGATAAAAAGCAAGGGAAGAGGAGCTGAGCTCAAATGAGTGGAACTGGACAAGGAGAAGAACTGGCCCCTGTACTTTGTAAGACTGGCCTGTGTTATATTTTTCCTTTGCAGATCTTTTGTTCGGATGTCTAGAATGTTCAATTCATATTTTAAATCAGATGCTTATAACTCATCCCTTTCACTAAAGTCAAATAAGTCTGCCTAAATGAGGTATTAAGGTTCTTGAGGGACAGCTTACAAAGAAGAGGTTTTGGAGAACCTATAATTTTGGCCCAAATTCCTACAGGTTCACAAGCAATGTTTTTGCAGGGTTCGAGACTTTATTTGCCACAAACTTTCATTTTTGCTGTTTCTAATTGTAAGAAACCACAAATTTCCTCTAATGGTTTTGTGTGTTTATTTATTATTTTTAATAAATAATCATTTATTATTGCTTCTTGCTGCATAACGAGTAAGGGGAAAAGAAGTTCCAGGTTATTATTTTTTCTTTACATAAGAATATAACAATAGCCTGGCTCATGGCTACAGTGGGGCATCTTGGGGCTAGGCCCTCCACTTACTGGCAAGGCCCCACAACTTCCCATCCAGCCCAGGGCCCCCAAGTGGCAGTGGATGTGGGAAGAAGCCAGGTATTCCTGC
This sequence comes from Lepidodactylus listeri, assembly GCA_029233225.1. Lineage (NCBI taxonomy): Eukaryota > Metazoa > Chordata > Lepidosauria > Squamata > Gekkonidae > Lepidodactylus > Lepidodactylus listeri. The sequence continues at coordinate 72,427,022 of JARCFY010000008.1, forward strand.
GCAGCTGTCTGGTGCGAAGGGTGGCTGCACGCAGCCAGACAGCACTTCTCTATTTCTCCCAGAAAGTCTGTTTCCTCCAGAAAGTACTTGTTGCTGGCAGGCTGCGCTGTCTGGCATGAGGGTCCAGCCCTGTGTCTCCATCCCTTCCCTGCTCCAGGCTCAGAGGGTGGCCGATGGTGGTGAGTATTGCCATGGCTGGGTGGATATGCACAGCTGGGACTACGGAACACTTTGACACCCCTGACACCACCAACTGCTGTGGTTCATGCATCCTACAAGTGACCCGAGAAATATTCACAGCATTTCTCCAGTGAGATAGAAGGAAGCAACCCATCTGAACTGTTGAAGTACCCAGTCCAGAGGGAAGACAAAAGGAAGTCACACTCTGATCTCTCCCAATTTGGCGCCTCTTGGAAAGGAGTCAGAAAACCCCCTCCAAGCAAAACCCATCGGCAGCCCTGGGAGGGGGAGGAGAGGGCCTGGTGCTGACCCAGCGCCCTCCACAGGGAGAGCCCTCCACAGGAGGAGCTGCCGCGGGTGCCTTGGGCTGGCATCATGATATTCTCCCCCTGGGAGGGGCAGCTCCAGCTGAGGGCTTCTGGGAGGGATGCTCACAGTGGCGGCAGGAGGGAGACTCCGACTTGCCAGTAGCCAGAGAGGAGACCAGCATAGTGCAGGGTTCCTGCTCCCCATTTTCTTGCATGTCTCTCTCCTCCCCAGAGCCACCCAGGAATCTGGCAGGGTCAGAAAGGTAAGTTAATCAACTTCAATGCAAGTAGACTGTCCTCTGTGAATCTATGTAATCCCCTTTTAAAGGTGCTTGTGCCTATGGCCATCACTACATCCTCTGGCAGAGAATTCCACATTTTAATAATTCATTGCATAAAGAAGTATTTTCTTTTGTCCATCCTAAATCCACTACCAATCAGCTTCATGACTGGACCTTTTGAAGTTCTAGTATTTTGGGAGAGGGAGAAAAAGTTATCTCTGTCCACTCTCTCTACCATGTGTATTATTTGCTTTTTCCCTTTCTGTTTTATTTAACTCCACCTTAGCTTGATTTGCTCAAAGCCTCTGCCTTATACACCCTTCAGTGCCCTCACCTCAGGAGTCTATAAATAGTGCTATGGTTGCTAAGCAAAAACGTGACCTTTAATGCTGACCACTCTGTCACACTCCTGTACTAAGGCTGTCTCCGATTTCAAAACGAATTGTACTGGTGGTCTGTTGCAATCTTTTAACATTGTATAATTCAGGCTGGGCTTTATTAGCAAATCAGCAAAATAAAACAGGGCTGCTTTTAATTGTGTGGTTCTTTCTCGGTATCCAAGGCCTTAGGCACTCAAAGACATTTTTTTGCCACTTTTGAGTTTGTCTTATTCACTAGTTTCCGGAGGCAAGTTAAGTTTCTTCAAAGGCTACACTCAAGTGCTGCTTTTAACGTACCAATGTCAGCTGAAGACATTTTGCCACCTGCGGCCACTCACCAGCATATCCATGTCACTGCCTCATCCAGAAACTACAGCAACTAATCTTTTTTGTCCCCCTTTCTCTTGTGGCAATCCATGTGTGGCAATCCTTGTATGGCCTATGGGGCAGCAGTTCCCAACCTTTTTCGTGTGGTGATCCACAAGTCCAAATTTAACTGGTATGGTGACCTGTCCAGGGTCAGTCCAAGGTTTTTGGTGCCGTAGGCAATCTATGACCTTGGCACCCATCTAGCATTCCATTATCTATAGTGGCTAACCAGTTGTTTTTGAGAAATTAACAAACATCATACAAAGGGAGCAGCTGCCCCAACTATGAACCTGAAGCAGCATTCCAACATACACAGCCTTTGCTTATGGAGGTGTTATGTACTAAGCAGGAAGTAGCTTGGGGCAGCTAAACAATAGTGAGACAGGATCCCATAGGGAACCTATAGTATAACAGTTGAATGTAAATAGCCTATCATGGGAAGCGGGTGTGTGTTGGGTGTGGTTTGTTGCATGCATTTAAGCAGGGCTGCAGCACTGCTAGAGTGGTCTTAGAGTTAAGCTGAAATCACTAATAAACTATGAGCTGATCACTCTACGCATCTGAACTCAGTATATTTCAGAGGCTACATTCCAGCCTTTGACCACGCTCTCCTTCTCCATTACTCCCTCTAATCCCCCCTAAGATTCTAAGAAACTCACTCTAGTAACCATCAGGACACATTTTGCTTGATCAACTTGTATATGTGGTGAAGAAAAAATCACAACAACAACTGTATGGAAGATACTGTTCCCAGGATCAGATCTTGGTTTCCACAATAGGGAAGGCTGGCCCATGACCCATTAGGGAGGGCTGGCCCATGACCCACATTAGGGAGGGCTGGCCCATGACCCACTTTCCGAGGCTTCGTGACCCACTTTTGGGTATCAATCCACAGATTGGGAAACACTGCTAAGGGATGTCTTGAACTCTTGAGATTCCTTCATCTTACAGCAGTTGGGCCATAATGTTTATTGTGCTGGCAACGCTACCAATTACTATGCTTGTTTAAGTAACTAAAATGATGGCAGAACTGTTTGGGTTTAAAATCTATATGAAGCCTTTAGGAGGGGTCATGTGGAGTTACAGAGTTAAGTATCACCAGTATGCTGATGACACACAAAAATCAAGTGACCGGTGCTTAGATACTGTAATGTACTAGAACCGGTAAACTAAAGCTCAGCCCAAAGAAGACTGAGGTAATGCTTCGTGGTGCAGGTGCTAATCAGGGGATAGAAAGACTGGCTACAGTAGATGTAGTAGTGCTTCCCCCTGACAAGCAGTTTCAAAGCTTGGGAGATAAAGTTTCAGACTTAAGAACACCTTTGTTTAGCTTCAGCAGGTTCATCAGGCCAGCTGAGGCCCTTCCTTAGAAAGGTAGCCTCTAGCCGTAATGATCCATGTGCTAATCACCTCCACATTAGATTACTGCAATACATTCTATGCGAGGCTGTCTTTGAAAAGGATTTAGAGATGTCAAAGGATCCAAAACACAGCTGTACATTTATTGACTGTAGTTATAATTAAAATATCACTTCAATTTTAAAAGATCTAAATTTGCTACCCCTTTGCTTCTGGGTCCAATTCAAAGTGGTGCTTTTGACCTATGAAGACCTATGGAGTCTGGGACCAGAACACTTGACAGCTTCCTCCCATGTTGCCCTTGGAGGGAGGGGCTGTGGCTCAGTTAGAGAGAATCTGCTTTGCATGGTCTCTTCAGGTAATGGTAACGTGGAAGACCTCCGCTTGAGACTCTGGGTAACTGCTCTCAGTCAGTGTAGACAATATTGACCTTGATAGACGAATGGGGTCTGATTCAGTATAAGGAAACTTTGTGTGTCACGCACAGACCGTGTGGTTAGCACCACAGGTTCTCCTCCATGTCCCTTCGCCAAGTGAAATGAGAAGCGTTGCCATGAGAAAGTGTTTCTCTGGCATGGCCCCTTCCGATCTTTAGAATACCCTCCCATTAGTTTCCATGTTCTTCTCGGCCTCTTTTCAACAGCAGCTAAAGACACACCTGTTTGGACTGGAATTCAACTGAGTATTTTAATACTGCTTTCAATTTCCAGTTACTCTGTTTTTAATTAATTATGGGTTGGGTTTTTCTTTTCATTTTTATTGTAAGCTGCCTCAAGCATGTTGTAGAGAGGCAGGATATACATATTTCAAAAAAAGAAAACAACCCTATAGGGCATGTATATCATGCCCCACTTTTAAAGAAGAGCACTGGGCAAGGTTAACAACTGCCACTCAGGTGGGAAATGTGGAGGCAGCTGGCAGAACTGGTGGGCAGGAATTGAGGCTAGCAATGGGAAGGCAGGGAAGGAGGCTGCTGCAACAACCCCACCTGCCACCTGAAGTAACTGCAGATTAATCAGAGTTCACTTCCCACACACACTAACCTGGATTCTAAACCAGGATTAAACTCTGGTTGACAATCTATATGTGAGGGCAAAGCTAACTTCAATTAACTTGCACGTCTACATTTATACATCACAACAAAATGGAGAGCTTCTAACCAGAAGGAGGGAGGCACACTCATGATACTAGCAACAAACTGGATTGATGATGCACATTTTGGTTTAAGTTCAGTCAAAAATTCATGTAGCTGTTGAGGTTTTGAGGCTTGTTGCCAGTGCCTCACAGAACCAGGCCTTTTGTAAAATATATCCATAACTAGTCAAAGATACTGATCGGTTTCTTTGCTGAAAGCCTGTGGTGTGTTTGCTCAGGCAAGTCAGCTGGCTTACAGCTGATACCAAAAGATGTGTTCTGTGTAGTTCGGAACCCCACCCCCCCTCTTTAGTGCTGAGGAGTATGAAAAGTGATTTGTCATCTTCAAAGGCTATGGACTGTTTCATGCACTTTTAAGATTTTGTTGCGCAAACAACTCATATGTCAGTTCTTGCTGTCTTGAGTCGCTATCTGTCTGCAGATAACGTAGAAGATATTTAAATAAGGTGTCTTGAAGAAAGGAGAATCGGATCTCTAAATGGTGGTGTGATGATGGACCTTTGTTCCATATGACTGCTGCTCTTCTATTTTGAAGGGAATTTGGTTCAGCAGTTATAGCTCACCTGTAATTGTACCACAGAAACAGCATCTGTCATTTGTTTTTTTTTTAAATTGTGTTACATAGGCTTAGGGGTTTGTTTTTTTTTGGGGGGGGGGGTGTTATTCTCTGAGAAATGGATAATACAAATAACATTTCTATGTTTGTTTCATACTTCAGACACAGTTGCCACTGCAGCTGGTCTTGTGTTCTGATAAATTTCAGTGGGTTGCATCCCATCAATGCTTTTGCAGGAGAAAAAGAGAGGAGGGGTCCTATTTGATCACCAAAGGCTATGCTGGGGATTGTGGGACCCGCATGGATGAAAGACATGTGCGTGGAGGAGAGTTAGGTGAGACTGAGTGAAAAAGCTGGCTAGCTCCAATCCTGTGATTCTACTGAAACTGTGGCACCTTGAGCTGGACAGATGCAAGTGATCTGGCAACGAAAAGCACAAGCATCTAGTGCAAGTTGAAAACTGTTCTGTAACCAGTGCAGAGCCTCTCCCGGATCATGACTGGTCATAACTGACAAAAACAACCATCATGGCAATTGAAACTAAATGAAAGCCACGGCTTTGCCCTAAGGGGCTATGTCCAAATACCTATACAATTCAATAAGAGAACACCACCAAACTCACCATTTCCCACGAAAGGACAGATTTTATCTGTGAAATGCCTACTGGACAAGCTGCAGCATGCCTCAAAGTGCTGTCAGTAAGCATACTGCTTTACAGGGTAACCAAATGGAAGAGAGAGTTTACAATCTAAATATAGCACAAGTCAAGGGAAAAGATCAGGCACAAATAACATGGTGATTATGCATGTTTTGTGAGTGGGTGAGAAGGTCTATCTTCTTCCAAGTTTTTGCTTTTTTAAACTTCTGTATTCAGCTAAGTCATAATATTATATTCAGAATTATGTAATGATAGCACTTATGAACTCCAGGTCAGCATAACAACTCTTTGGATGTCAGAACCACCTCTCCTGCGTTAATGTGCAGGCATTGTATGTACTCTGTATCACATGTATATGCCAGAAGAGACATTTCAGTCTGGTATTTAGTGCTAAGTAAACCCATCCATGGCTCAGACATTAGCTCAGGATTTGTTTTTTGTTTTAAATTTAGTTCATAGTCTTCCATAGGCACCAAAACAAACATCCTCTCCAAGTGGTCACGTCTAGAATCATAGAATCATAGAGTTGCATGGGACCTCCAGGGTCATCTAGTCCAACCCCCTGCACAATGCAGGAAATTCACAAATACCTCCTCCCCACACCCCCAGTGACTGCTGTTCCAAGCCCAGAAGATGTCAAAAAACCTCCAGGATCTCCAGCCAAACAGGCCTGGAGAAAAATTGCTTCCCGACCCTAAAGTGGTGATCAACATTTTCCTGGGTGTATAAGAAAGGGCCTTGCAACTGGATCCAGACAATGTCTGCTTCATACAGTGAGCTATGTTGTATCTGTGGATTGGTCCTTATCTTGTGGCTTGTGTCCATGTTCAGTGCTGTTGCCAAACCTTCTAGTTATGGCTTGTGATAATGTGCACACATACCACATTGTGGGGGTTGATCCACATGGAAACTCTAAAGATAGATGTTCCCTGCTGCTGAACACTAAATTTTAAAATATCAGAGCAGTTTTGTTCATAGAACAGCGTAAGTTTGTAGTGTTTCATTGTCTGTTGAAACAACAGACTCTTGGGTAAAGTTAGAGCATCTGCCAGATTATTGTTAGGAAATCTGACATGAGATGGTGGAGAAATACCATTGAAAACAGCCTTGGACACATAATTGTAATTTTAAAGCTGCTATTTGAGTGGCTGCTTATACTTAAGGAAGGCTAAAGGCACCTTGAAATAACTGAAATGAATACCTGATGCTGTTCATATAATCAGAGACTTACAGTGGGGAGAGAGGGAGAACTCAGCCCACTGGGGAATCTGAGATTGGTATTAATAGGGAAGGAAGTAGATACAAAAAATCTGACCTGTGCAGCTCTAACTATTTAACCACAAGCATGAACTGTCAACAAGGAAATGGCCCATGTCTAAATTTCTTTGACAAAAGAGAAGTGTGATGGTGACACATCAATAGGGAAGAGCTCCAATCCCACCAGAGACTAAGGAGTTCCCCAAGCACAGGACAGATCATTAATATGCTTGCTCAAAGGAAGTGTTATGTGGGGTGTTACAGCATTGATTTGGGGTAGGGTTGCCAGACTCCAGGTGGGGCCTGGGGATCTCCCGCTTTTACAACTGATTTCCAGCTGACAGAGATCAGCTCCCCTGGAGAAAATGGCTGCTTTGAAGGGTGGACTCTATGGCATTGTACCATGCTGAGGCCCCTCCCCTCCCCAAACCCTGCCTTCTCCTGGCTCCACCCCCAAAGTCCCCAGGTATTTTCCAATCCAAACTTGGCAACCCTCGAGTTCTGGTCCTGTCTCTCAGCCTAACCTACTTGATTGGATTGCTGTGATGATTAAAAGGGGGGGGGGACTATGAATTTGATCCCAAATTCATTTGAGAAAAGTAGAGATATAAATGTAAACTGTGCTATTATAATACATTTGTAGTTCATCCTGTTTCACTGACGTAGGCCAAAAACCCTTCAGATCAGAGAGGGAGACCTGCTCTGTACTTAGTAGCCCCCCTTGTTTGTTTTTTGTATTGTATTCACTTAAGGTTCTGTCATGCCTGCCCCTGACTTGGCCCCAGACCCAGTGCCTGATAGCCGAGGACAGGAGGACTTGGCTCCTTTAACTGAAAAAACTGTAAGTCCTGAAGAGGATCCACAGCCAAGTACGCAGCAAGACCCACCTGAGGCTGATCAGGCAGTGCCTGGCCCGAGCAGTTCACCACCAGAATCACCTCCACCTGTCAGCCGGCTCCGAGAACGGAGGCGTCAAGATCTAAACAGACGACGCAAGGCAGCACATATGCAGGGCCGGCGGTCGATAAGCCCTGAGTTCTAGCAGCAGCCAGGACTTCACACAGAGGTGCTAAGTGGCTAATAAGTCAGAGCACTACTTAACAGGGCTTCTGGCCATGAGCATTTTGTGCTGGCAACTTCGTTGGCAGAACCATAAACTCTGTGTGTACCTTGGATCAGGTCCTGTTTGACTTTCTGACATTCGACCCGGTTTGCTTCTTGGACTTTCGACCTCTGTTTCTTGATTCTGGACCCCAGCTTTTGACCCTCAGCGTTTCCTTGACAACGGCTTCGGATCTGCGTCTCACTGACTTCAGCTTGATTTATGGACTATGACCTCTGGTACGTTTTGACCACGGCTGTGCTTGGGAATTGGGACTTGTTTCAATGCTCCTCTGATTGCTCTATCAGCCGTACCCTGGGCTTGCTTTACGACCTGTCTTTTTAGCCTGACTCCCGGGCTCTGCCGTGACAGATTCCCACTGGGGAGAAAAGTGGCATATAAATGCATAAACAAATGAACATCCAAAAAGTTCAGAGTGATATTTTACTAAAATATAAGTTCTATAGAGATAAATGTAAAGAAAAGGACAATAATATGGTATATGATTACAACAGCAAGAATGGTGTATGCACAAAACTGGAAAAATGAAAAAATACCAGAGGTGTGGGAATGGTTGAAAAAACTGTTATATATGGCTGAAATGGATAAGTGGACTAGAAAATTGAATAATCTCTACTCAGAGACCTTTCTGGAAGACTGGAAAGATTTGAAAGAATATGTTGAAAAGTATTGGGATATGAAAAACTATATCTATACATGGTTATAATAGCATAAAGGAATAGAAATATATTATATGAATGTTTTAGTTAAAATTAGACAATGAAACTGTTTTTATTTAGAAATACATAAGAGTATAGAAAATAAGAATTGGTGTATAAGTATAAGTATTTTAAAGCTATATAACCGTTACCAGAAACGAAACATAGATATAAGCATTACTATTTTGAATAAAATGGAAAATGTGTTATGCTTCAGATGTGGTGGGAAACCACCAAAACAAGATAAAAATAGAATGTACAAATAGAACAAAATGTTATCTAATATGGAAAAAGGGATTTGTATAAGGTTAAATGTATTATTTTCGATGTTTTTTTTTTTGAAAAATAAAAATTTCTTTACAAAAAAAAAAATAATAGTTCATCTCCAACCAAGAAAATGCCAAGGCTGTGTTTTTGTGAGCTGTCAGATGATGGGATACAATAGCTTTGATAATGGCAATGTTTTCTAGAAGCTGATAGGCTGTTTTTACATAAAATAACATTTGCTTCTACATCATGTGTGTGTTAGATGTACCAGTAGACAGGGTGGGCATCGTTGTTCTACTCAGTGCATAGCTGGAATATACAGATTACTTTCTCTCCATGTGCTTAGAGCTACCATGTGGGATGTTTTAAACAGCCATTTGGTGGGTGGGCTTCTGTATCCATCTTTCATGGTATATGCGAACATGGTTCAGAAGCTACTCATTAGCATTAAACAAACTAGAGGGTGCACTGTTACCACACCTGTGTTTAATTACAGCCACTAATCTTAGACACTTGGTAAGTCAGTGAAACACAGGCAATTTTAATTTGCTCATCAATGGGTTGGATCCAACCAGCTTTTTTTTTGTAAACTCCTCTGTCTTGTCTTCTTAAACAATTCTGTCTTCTCCTCTTACACCCCCTGCCCCAAATGGCTTTTGTCTATGCAGGTTACATGATCCCCAGTAGGACCCTTTTGGTGTTCATAAGGGATCCTTTCTTCTCCTTTCCACCAGTTGAAAAGCTGGCTGGATCCAACCCAATATAATATTTTTAGATGATGGGTCAATTTCTGGTCCTTTGAACCAGCATCACTTAAGCTGGTCAAGCAGAACCCAACTTTGAAAAAATGAGAGAACATGAATTGTTAAATGCATCACAGAGTAGCAAATGGAGGGAAACCTTTCTTTGGAAAACAATGCTAGCCTTTATTTTTGTCTGCTAGGCCTTGTTTTTAAAGAAACTCCTAATCAAGGTATTAGCTGACATAAAAGAAAGCCACAGGGATGAAAAGAACTGAGAGGGAACAAAAAACAATAAACGAGGCAGATTAATCACTTGACAGCACAAGGTTTTGTTACAGAATTTAAAAACCAAGATCAGGACCACACATTCACTTTGCCAGAGACGATAACATGAACGCCTTCCATATTCACACTGGCACTTTTCATTCCATGTTGCCTTTTGAAACCTTCACCAGATGCAACATGGTTACTGTATGTTTGGGTCCACATGGGTGACTTTTTCTTATATGATATTTAGTGCTGTGTCTCAGATGGGGTGGGGAGTAAAGGTATCTTATACAATTAAAACTGCCGGAAGGATTTGTTTTAAGTTTAGTAGAATGGACTGACCAAAAATTAAATCTGATCCAGATTTTTTTACAGGGGAAAAAACTTACAGAAGTGCTAGGTAATACATGAATTGTGTACACTACTGATCCATGTGTTTTAATGACCCATTTATTAAAGCAATATCTGTTATGGAAATCTAGTATCTGGATCAGCAATGCATGTGCATTTGAGACATAATACAGGCAGCACAGCCCCTTGGAGCCAAGGATCCTTCAGAGAATATTCCACAAGCAAGAGGTTTTAAGCATATTAATAGCCTGTTCTAATTTTCTTGCTAAATGTAGTCTGTATGCGTGTATGCAATAGGAAAAGAATCCCACCACATCAGTACCTTCCTTATAGAGTGCACTTGAATAGAAAAGTCAGGAGGAAAAATAATCCAAACTTACTCAAAATCAAGGAGAAAAATGAAAGAACAAATTCTACTTACACACAAAAAAAATAAGCAAAGAGTAATTCTAAGAGGTGAAAAGTATAGAAAGGAGATTAGAGAAAATAAAAATAGTTTCTCACTACCTAAAACACTTACAATATTTTCAGAGTTTCCCTTCTGGAGATCCAGTACCTTTCACAGAGCAGGCATTTAGAAGAGGGTGTGGCAAAAGAGTGTCAAAGGCCCATATTTCAAGGATCCCTCAGGGAATTTCTGTTGGCTTAATCAGGAAGTGAGGGTGGTCATTCAAACTGCATACCATTTGAGTATCTGGCTGATAAACAATTTCCCATGGATTTTTTAGGTTCTTTAATTCAAGGGACCTATAGTGCAGAGTGCAAAGGAAGTGGGTGTCATAGAGAAGAGGATTAACTAGAGAAGAGCAGAGGAAATTCTCCATTTCAATGTGTGTCAAATGGCCAGGTGTAACATCTATATGCTGATTCCCCTCATGACAATGTTCATGTGCTCTGCTCATCTCAGTTTATTGGAGTTTTTGGTTCAGTTGAAATCCCACATGGCCAAGGGTGATGCCAGAAGAGGGGCAGGGGGCCCAGCACCACCCCAAACAAGGAGCTCATCATCCCAGTTGCCTCCCCATTGCTGGACACATCATTACTTGAAGGAAGGGCAAGTTTCACATGTACAAAAGCATCCCCATGTTATTGATGTAGGCTTTTGATGTTTCACCCGCAGCTCTTAAGCCAACAAAGGCTTTTTACAGGTGCTATGGACATATACTTTAAGATGCCAGTGGCAATCTTGGAAAGGGGAGTTGCTAAAGGTGGGGGTAGACTATAGTCTGTGTTGATTTTTCTGATCACTACACTGATCAAATTCTGTGTTTAAGCATTCAAGCACACATCTTTTGGTTGTATGTTGCCGATTCTTTTTGTTCGCTGTTGGGGGGGACTGCAAGGGAGTACAGTGAGTCAAAGTGGGGGTTGCCCCTGTATAAATCAATGGTGTGACCACATTTGGAGTACTGTGTACAGTTCTGGTCACCACAACTCAAGAAAGATATTATAGCATTGGAAAAAGTGTAGAGGAGGGCAACTAGAATGATAAAAGGGTTGGAATACTTTCCCTATGAAGAAAGGTTAAAGCGCTTGGGGCTCTTTAGCTTGGAGAAACGATGGCTGAGGGGCGACCTAATCAAGGTTTATAAGATTATGCATGGGATAGAGCAGGTAGAGAAGGAGGTACTTTTCTCCCTTTCTCACAATACAAGAACTCGGGGGCACTCGATGAAATTGCTGAGCAGTCGGGTTAGAACAGATAAAAGGAAGTACTTCTTCACCCGAAGAATGATTAACACGTGGAATTCATTGCCACAGGAGGTGGTGACGGCTACAAGCATGGACGGCTTCAAGAGGGAATTAGATAAACATATGGAGCAGAGGTCCATCAGTGGCTATTAGCCGCAAAGTATAGATAGGAACTCTCAGTCTGGGGCAAGTGATGCTCTGTATTCTTGGTGCTTGAGGGGGGGCAACAGTGGGAGGGTTTCTAGTGTCCTGGCCCCACTGCTGGACCTCCTGAGGGCACCTGGTATTTTTGGCTACTGTGTCACACAGAGTGTTGGACTGGATGGGCCATTGGCCTGATCCAACATTGGCTTCTCTTATGTTCTTATGTTCCTATGTTCTTATGTAGTGATTTAGCTGTGTGCATTTGCAAAGCAAAATTTTCCTTTAGTTAGCTCCTACTTTCCTTAGAGAGTTCTTCCTGCATCACTTAAAAAAGTAGCCATTTTCTCGAGAATGTTCTGTCTGTTTAATGTGTATACCACAGAAATGTTTATGTAGCAACTTAAAACTTGTTTGAAAGTCCTTTTCCTTACTATAATTTGAAGTTGGATAATACATGCTATATAAAAATGAATATTGCTTAACAACATGATTTATTTCCGAGACAACATATTTAGCATTGCAGTTTTGCCATGAAATGTACTTTATTTTCCTATCTGAAATCTCTTACATCTCTGTTAATCGTTCCCATCCAGAAATATACTTTGCCCCTTCTGTGCCTCCCCAGGATTTTTTTCTGGTGCCGGCACTGCATGAGAGTTACCTTAGTTTCTCCTTCCCCCCCCCCCCCCAAATGTAGGGGTAAACCAGACTCTTGACTAGAAATCATGATGATGACCATCACAAAAGATACCAGCTTCCTTGTGGTATGTCCATACAGAAGTTTCCCTAATATCTGGTTCAGCATAAAAGCAGATGAAAGCAGTTAAAGAATGAAGTTATGCAGGGGTCATTTTGTAGAAAAAGAGGTGCAGGAGCTCATTAGCATAACTCATTTGCATAACTCATTTGCACATGCCATCCCCCCTAACATACTGGAAGTGTGTTAGAAGGCAACACCCACTCCTCAGGCTCCACTCCACAGGTGAGTGAAACTGACCTGCTCTTCCTCCATTCCCTTCCCCATCCAATACTTTGTGCAATAAAAATAAGCGTAAAGAACACACCCTCATTCTCTTCCTGCTCCCTTGAAACCACCAGGTTTCAAGTAGACTTGAGATACCCAGGACATGTGCACCACCCATCCCTTCCCCTTCCCCTCCCCACAACAAGACACCCTGTGAGGTAGGTGGGGCTGAGAGAGGTCTTTTGAGAACTGCTCATGAGAGAACAGCTCTGAGAGAACTTGTGACTGGCCCAAGGTCACACCAGCAGCTGCATGTGGAGGAGTGGGGAATCAAACCCGGTTCTCCCAGATTAGAGTCCAACTCCTGACCACTACACCAAACTGATAAGGTGGGAGCTGCTGAAGGGTTGGTGAAATTTCTCCAGTACTTATGTGCCATGTGCCCAGATAAAAAATTGTATACTTAGAAAATTTATATGCCACCTTGAGCAAGTCTCTGGAAAAGCAGCACACAGTGTTAGCCGAATTGCTTTAATTTACGTTTAGCAATCAGCAAAATACACGGGTTCTTGCCAACTATACCAGGGTCCCACCCCTCCCGGGAGTTCTCAAGGAAAGAGGCACGTGAGGCAGGTTCCAAGTTCAATGTTGTTTACTGGATCATGTAATCAAGCATACAAAAATCGTAATCACACACACAATCTTACAGGTCTAATAAAATAAAGAGAGAAAAATAGCACTTTTGCATGAGCAGGTTCCATTGGTGGGGAAAGCACGTTACCTTAGATGCGTTGTCCGATGTCAAGATGAATTGGATTTGGGGAGAAAGGTATAAAAGCTATGGGGCCATGAGGCTTGAACCGGCAAGACCACATGGTTCTCCTGGATCGCGAGTCCAGAGAGAGAAAAAGGGGATTAAAGATGGAGGCAAGGATTGGGGACAGAAAGCTGGACTGAAGGGTCAATAGGTAAGATAGAGGGCGACGGCTCAAGAGAGCGAGTGACTCTTGGTTTGGACTTTTATTGGGGGTCTTGGGGCGGGCTCTGTAGACCACAACCCACTAACACTCCTACTAGGCGGTCCGTCCCTGTTGGACCTTGCTATAGGTTAAAGGTGAACAAAGGGAGGAGGTCCAGGGGTTTGGTCAGTGTTGCAAAAGTATGACTTCACCAGGAAACAGACACTGAGTCTGGGGTCCGCTGAGTCTGGGGTCCGATGACTCACCTGGCCATACCTATTGTAGTTGATGGTTTTAGCCAAGTATCTGATGGCTGGCACATTAGTTGCTAGGCAGTCTAGTTAGCATAACTATCCAGATGTATAGTGGGGGAGTGGGGGTTAGCCAGCGGATGTCTGACAGAAGGAGGCCTCATGGCAAGAGGAATCCTTTGTCTTTGCCTTGGGTGAACCGCTTGGGGTGTCAGCCTCCTGGCTTGGGCTGGAGCTGGCTCCTATGTGAAGAAGAAAGCGCAAGTCCCTACCACTGCTGGCGACACAGAGTTCAAACTTATGGATATAAAAATCCATGAGAGCACAGAAAAGTGCCTTGCTGGCTAACAACAGTCATAAAAGGAACAATGATAAAATTATCAATATTAAAACAAAACATTAAAAACAATAAAGACCCTAACAGGGCTTTCCCCGGGGTGCTGCGCCTCTGCACTGCTTGGGGAAGCTGAGGAGGGGGTGGGGTTTGGTCATGTGCCCACCCCCTGGGCTCCTCACTCCCGGAGCTGCGCTCCTGTGCGCTCCAGCTCCAACGGACGCCTGAGCCTGAGACACAAAGTTGGGACTTGAGTAAAAATACAGAAGCATGTGTACATGAGTATTAAAGTGGATTATAATATAGAATGTCAAGATAGCAAAGAATCTCATGCATCTTAAAGGCTAAAAATGCAATGTGGCATAAGTTTTCATGTGCCTGAAGCCAATCACAGTGTATTCCTATGCAGAAATGTAGCTGTTTGAGAACAGCTTCAATCGCACTGTCAGTCATGTATCTGACAATAAACAAAAGTATATTCCATAGTAAATTTGTTTGTCATTAAGATGTCATGTGATTCTGTTAGTTTGGCTTCAGCAGACTAGCAGAGCAGAATATATGAAAGACTGAATATTTTTCTGTTGCTGATGAGCAACAGATTAAGTGGGAAACTATTATTTTCATTTCGTTTTTATGATGCAGAGAAATCAAACTAGGAACACTCAATAACCTATCTGCTTGCTTGACTCAGAGAGTCAGCAGTCTGCAGATCTTCTTCCAGAGCCATTTCTTTAATTGAGCATGAAGTTAATTATAGTTACCAAACTGCTTTGGAATGAAGTTATCTCACCATGAAAATAGAGAAAGTCCAGAAGTCTGAAGGGATTATGAAAGTGTAACTGTCAAATGCCAAAGTTTGTGAACAAACACTGAGATCAACTTGAAAACAGTAGGCTCTCAGGCTCTCCAACCCTATAAATTTCTCAGTTCATTTTGTCTAGGAATGTATATGAGAAATCTTGTTCACCATCAAGAACTGATTAAAGGTGAATACACTGAAACATAAGCCTGGTCTACATGATATCTCTTACCACGTTCATGGCTGGTAAAGTGACATCTGGCAAGAATCCTTACCACATGTTGATCATTGCAAATAATAAAGCACTGCAAATGATACTTTGTTTAGTGTAAAGGATTTTTTGAAAATATTTTCAATTGCAGTGTGTTGCTCCTCCCCTTTCTGAGAGCTCTGGAATTGCCATATCCCATGTCATTGCTAACTAGCTAAAGAAAGCTGTAGAAGCCATTATTTTGAAGAACTATGAATACACAAATGGCTAGACAGTGTCCATTCTCTCAGACAGTTTTTGATCAGAACTCTACAGCAATCAGATACTAAAAGCCTCTTTACCAGGCTAATTGCAACAGGCCAAAAAGATCATATGAAGTCATCACAGAATTCTTGAGATATATTCTTGGTGTGGCAAGCTAACAACTAAATGTATGTGGTGATCCTTCTAAATGAACAAACATGTAATGTGAAAAAAGAAAATTTCCTGTGCTAATATCATGTAGACCAGAACATGGACAACACAGAATAAAAATAAGAATGCAACTAAACTAGGGCTGTGGTCACACACATTAAATAATCGACTTTCAGTGCACTTTCAGTGCACTTTCCAACTGGATTTTTACTGTGTGAACTGGCAAAATCAAGTTGGAAAGTGGATTGAAGGTGGATTATCTAATGCATGTGACCACAGTCTCAGAGAACAAAAAATGCAAAGCTCACCACAGATAAATCTAGAAATATGCATACAGTTATTTGCAAGTGCAAATCACGGGTTCTGCAGAGTGATGGAGACCGGATAAAAGCAACTCAGTACAGTAAGATGGGGAGAGACAATAGGGTTAATGCCCCCTCATTCATACGCCTCATATACCACCCCCTGCTTTCCCACTGAACAAATGTACACGTACACCTATGGATTCCCTGCCTTAACTAGGTTGGCTGTAGGGATGCCTGCATGAAAATGCATATGAGCTGCTGAAAAAAAATGGCTTCCTGCTTAGAAATTGTGATTGGTCTCCAGGTTACAGAGGTCAGTTTCCTTGGATAAAATGGCTACTTTGGAAGGTGGACTCTATTGCATTATATCTGACTGAGCTCTAGGATTGCCAGCCTCCAGGTGGGGCCTGGGGATCTCCCACTTTTACAACTGATCTCCAGCTGATAGAGATCAGCTCCCCTGGAGAAAACAGCTGCTTTGAAGGGTTGACTCTATGGCATTGTACCATGCTGAGGCCCCTCCCCTCCTCAAACCTCCCCTTCTCCTGGCTCCACCCCCAAAGTCCCCAGGTATTTTCCAACCCAAACTTGGCAACCTTAATTTGGGACAAGGCTGGCCTATGTTTGGAACCAGGATCAGCCAGATCAATGGGTGACCTGAGTTCTGGTCCTGACTCTCAGGTATTTTCCAACCCGGACTTGGCAACCCTACTGAGCTCCCTCCCCTCCTATCCCCTGCCCTCCCTAGGCTCCCCCCCACCCCCAATCTCCAGGTATTTCCCAACCTAGAGCTGGAAATCCTGTTCCTGTTTGCAGCCATAAATCTTGCTACCTCACACATCCATGTTGTTTTAACCGTAGTTTCTTTGTCATTTTAAGGAAAGTCTGCCTGTAGAATGTCCAATAGAAGTTTAGTACATGCTGGCACATGCTTAGAATTAATTTTGTATCTAATATGGAGGGGGGAATCATACAGAATTATTCAACTAATAAGAAAGATTATAGGCAGCTGTTTTGGCTCATAAGGAAAAAATTAAAATGTCTACTGAATCTAGAAGTATAACATTTTATCAGGACCGACTGAACTATCACAAAGTAGTTAGCAAAATTCTGAGTTCTCTGGAGCTCTTCATTATCTGAATTTTTTAGTACAGAAAGCTGGGAGGTTTTTTGTTTTTTGTTTTAATTATCTCTTTATTGACTTTTTACTTTTACAACATAAATAAAAAACGTAAAGTACAGCCATATAGGGCCACAAGATAATAAAACAATACCACAAGAACATTTTTTAACAATCAAGTAATAATAGCACAACATATAATACTTTTTAACTATAATATCAGCCGAAATAACAATCTAGTTATACAAATGAAAAATATTTATAATATATATATATATTTCTGTATCTAGTTATATTGCAACAAATAACAAAATTATTAAAGTTACATAATAAGAAGACCTACCAGATGACTTAAAAGTAAATCATTGTCTTATATTGAGGATTATCAGGAAGAATCTGTTTGCCATGTAAGAAAGTTACAATTGGGTACCATAATGCAACCACTTTTTTTCCTATAGTTTCCAGGTAGAGAATTAGAAACAGAAAGAGAAATCTTTGACATAATAAAACAGTCCCAAAGTTTGTTATACCATTGGGAAAGAGTTGGAGGGCACTTTTGTATCCACTTAGTCGCTACAAGAAGGCGCGCTGATGCTAAGAGAATTGCAATTTGAGCTTCTTGATGTTTGTATAGTCTAGGCCGCGGCCAGCATTCTAATAAAATTACTTCAGGGGTAAAGGGTATTTCCACACCAGTTATTGCTTTTATGTTCAAAACTATCTCTTTCCAGAAATTCTGAATAGCTGGGCATTTCCACCAGCAGTGTATGTAGTCGGCTAACATCCCGCAGTTCTTTGGGCACAGCGGGCTATAGTGCTTGGTGAGTCTATGAACTGTCTTAGGCGGCGTATACCATCTCATCAGTAATTTAGACATATGCGTAGTAATAGGAATTATGTTGGAGTTAAAACTATGTCCTTCCCAAATTATTTGCCAATCCTCATTTGATAAATCCTTGTTAAGATCAGCATTCCATGCTACTTGATATGGAATGTTTATATGATCTTTAGATAAGCTAATCTGATCATATATTAGTGCTGTGTAACTTTTTGTAGGATACAGAAAGCTGGGAGGTTGATGTCTCAGAGTGTGGTGGAATATTCCCAAGAGTGCAGTGTGTACCCTTAAAGAAATGCAGACCAAAGGAGATGTTGCAGATTTAATTAGACTCTAGACAAACTTGGTATAAAAAAGATTTAACATGCACAGGGGAATTAAGAGGCATAAAGAAACAAAAATGGCCACTTTTACATAGAGGGGTTGGGATTTTTGCAACATATATAGGGCAAGCCTGTATATGTCTACCCAGAAGTAAGTCCTCCTAGATTTACTGGTGTTTACTCCCAGGTAAGTATGCCTAGGATTGTACTCTTAGTCTCAAAATGAGATCATACAGGGAATGTCTGAATTCAACTGGAAGTTTTTAATATCAAATAGTTCAAAGGAGGACATAAAGATATTTGTACAGCAATGCTAATGCTACCTCTTTGTTTGTAGGCCTTCTGGTGTGTGGCTTGTCCAATAACTGACCTTTTTCTGTATCTACATTTGAATCAGTGTGCGTGCACACGAAAGCTCCTACATTGAATAAACCCTTGTTGGTCTTAAAGGTGCTGCTGGACTCAAAAACTGGCCTTTCTGCTCTCTGTGATAGCTGTTCTTAAACAAAAGCTTCTCATCATGTACATGCAACCCTCCCCTGAATACTCTGATTATTAAACCATTATCAGAATAAGCTGTTTCAGGCTCTTTGTACTATGCCAAAACGCATCCCTAGTGATTAGCTGCCTCTTGCCTTTGAAGATTTAAGTGTAAGAAAACTATACTTCTCTGACCTTTTCATTTGTTTTTGGAACTCTCTAAAGGGTTTCTGGCTGGCACAATAGGCAGTAACACATATGCTGATGGTACAGAGAGCAATAGAGACTGAAGACAGAAAAAGAAAATGTCCTTTTTTCTGTCCCTTCACTAATATCATTAACATCTCCAAATAAATCTAAAACACATAATTAGAAGCTATACATATGTTAACTGTTAGCAAAAATTATTTAGAAGAAAGATCAGTGGCCTGGGTTTGCCAGTTACCTCCTGTTGTGAAGCACTGACTAAAACTACCAAATCACACAGATTTATAGAATAGCATAGGTCTCTTTTATCTCATAAAACTGAAGTAGAAAGAATAGATGCCAGATCTCTGCCAGATCTTAGTTTTTGATGTCTGAGTCTGTCAAGCCTCCGTTTTAATTTCCTAGTTTTGTAAAGCAACTACCAAATGAATTGTGGGAATGCTTCTGATTTCTCCAATCCGCTTCTCCAGCTGTAATCCCTCTCTCTCTCTCTCTCTCTCTCTCTCTCTGGGATCTTCTGCGTTTGCAAGTCTGTTGGCATTTTCAGCTCAGACTTTTCATCTCACTTGTATATTTATATCAGAGCATAACTACACATTGTATGTGTTTGCATGATTATTTTTTTCCTGGAATACAGTCTTTGGATTGTGATACAAAAGGAGAAGAGAGCTTCTTCCTAGTAAAAATCACACACCCCCCAAGCTGCTTTTACCCATGCTGGCAAAAATGTATGGCTGTTTATTCTAGTGTAGTAGATGGAATAATTGTGTCCAAAACATAAAGAAATCCTGTGGTACCTTAAACAGTTCTGTGGAAACACAAGCTTTTGTAGCTAGTGTATCTAGCAAAGCACATCTGGTGAAGCTGGCTCTAGCCCATGAACGCTATTGCTTCAATACACCTGTTAGTCTTCAAAGTGCCACTATATTTCTCTTTGTTTATATTTATATTTGTGAGTTTGTGAGTTTTATCCTATCAGAGGCTGAGGACAGACTGGCGAGGTAGCCTGGAACAGCCGCAGGGCTGAAAGCCCTGCAGGAAAAGCAGCCTGGGGCGCCCTGTTTGCACCGGCTGCGTGGGGCGGAGGTGCGCGGCTGCCAGCTGCTGCAGCTATGCACAGCCACAGCAGCCAGAACAGCCTGTTCACACTTCCGGCGGCGCATGCGACGTGCCATTGGCGCATCCACACCCAGAGGAAGTGGCAGCAGCATGCACCCAGCTGCTGGAGACTGGTTCCCCAGGGTTTCCACCTGAAGCGCAAGGACTGCGCTTCAGGCACGGGTGAGTGCGCGCTGGTGGCAGGCGACAGCTGCGGCTGTCTGGATGGCCTCTCTGCCTCCGCTTCTAGAGCGGAGGCAAAGTGGTCCACATCTCCAGTCTGTCTTCAGCCTGAGTTAAGGCAGGTTTGTGTAGCAATTTTTGTCCCTATTGCTTACAGTTTTCTTTCTGTAAGCAATAAACTATAAACTAAGCCCAGAAAAGCCAACTGAATATGCAGTTGTGTGTGTGTTTGTCCCAAATAATGGTGATGTCAGATAAAAATGTCTCATGAGTCCCACCCCCACCTGAAAATATAGACCTAGGGAAGCATTGTTAAGTGCTCTGGAGAGATACGTGATCAAAGTGCCACAGACCTGGTTTGACTTATTAAATTTGCAAAGAAGGAGGGGATCTGAGCATCAGAAACATTCCCATGTTGTGTGAAGGTGGGTGTCTAAATCAGATGTAGGGAGTTGCAAAACACTGACATCTACCAAAATCAGATCTTTTTTGGTGGGACATTTGACTACTCTGAGATACACTGGACTCTGGTGTAGAGTAGTGAATACACCCCGAAGACATTTGCTTACTATTTCCATAAAATTGTCATGGGGGTTAATGACAGTAATTTTTTACATGGATCCTTGTTCCTACCATTTCCAGATAAAGCATATGACATTTGCATATCATCAGTGTAAACAAACAAAAGTTCACAAAGACCTTTGATATTTCCTGTTGAGCCTACATGTCAACATTCAACAAGTTTCGGGTATTAAACATAACACACATATTGCTGTTTGTTTATTAATAAATAGTTTCAGGGTTAATTCATGAGTTATAACTTCCACATGTTCCCTCATAGGCTTTTAACAGATGTATTCTGAGAATTTCCTTCTCAGTGTTTTCTCCTGGAAACTTAATTCTGAGGTGCATGCAGGCCCAATAAGGATCAGGACTATGGTGTTTCAGAAGTGGGGTTAAACCTCCTCCCTCCACTGCTTTCCCAACCTGAAATAGCCCCAGGAGACTGCTATTTGACTGTTGGAGAAACTTACCTGTTCTGATGGCTGCAATAAGTTTCTCCAGTTGGGCATAACAGTGGTCCTCCCAGGCTATTTAAATTTGGGCAAACTTGGGGGGGGGGGGTTAAGCACCTTATCCTTGTGCACAGCATTCCCTATCCGAACTTGGACAACATACCCCTTGGTATTAAGTTTCCAGTATGTAACTCCAGGTACACATCTAATCCAAAATCTTTGTGATGACCATTTATCTGCCACATGGACTTTGTAACGTATGAAACAGCCATTATAAGCAATAGTGGGGAAATTCAATTTTACATTAAAATAAGCAAAACTAAATACTTGTGGTAAAAGGAACATTTTGTGGCAATTCTTAATCTTATGTAACTTCTCATTATTCAAAAACAGTAATTAAAGAATTTAAAGTAAGAGGCTATCCATCTAGGATTATTCAGAATGCACGAAATAGAGCTAATGGGATAGACCGTGCTGAATTATTTAAAGAGACAATGAGCATTAGGTCATCCTTCCCTCTTTTGCACTTTTGACTTTACTCCTTTGGCATCTCCAATGAGAAATATTATTTTTAAACACTGGCACATTGTTGAAAAGATTCCTGGGTGCAATAATATACTTTTTGTAGGATTTAGGAGAACCAAAAATCTACGTAACTCCCTTGTCCATTCTGATGTCTTACCTCATTCTTCCGTCACTTCTGTGACGCCTAGTGGCCATTTCTCCTGTGGCCACTGTACTGTGTGTTCGATGGCATGGCAGACTACTAAAATTCTTATTCCAGAGTTGAGTTTTAATTATACATTAAGATTATTCTCTAACTGTGCTACTAGATGGGTCGTGTATCTTTTAAAATGTCACTGTTATCTTTTTTATGTAGGGATATCAGCTAGGACCATTAGAACCTGTATAAATGAGCACAGATTGTGCATTAAAAATTTACACATGGAATCACCTTTTGTGCAACATTTTGTTGAAAAAAGCCAGGTCTTTAATGACTTCCAGTTCCGCATGTTGGAAATTATAACTACTCATCAATATAATAAGATTGATATCCACAGGGTCTTAAGACAACGGGAGGCTTTCTGGATCTTCCATTTAAAAACCCAACATCCTTCAGGACTGAATCATTCTTTGGAATTCAATTCTTTTTTATAAAACTTTTTTTTGTTTATTTTTTTCTGGCCCTTTAAGAGCTTTATAAGGTTGTGCCTTTTCTGTTGGGTATATAGGAACACTGCATGTAGATGTAGGTAAGACAAGCTGACATTCTGAGATTTTGTCCCTTTTCTGAGTGGAAGCCTGTCTTATAATCTCGTATAGGTACCAGGGTAAGTCCCAAAGACATGAAAATACTGAGCCTTAGACACTGATAGTTTTATTGATTATTGATAGTATGTTTTTCTCATAGGAAGTATTTCCTGGGTTATGTACTCTGAAGATTTTGTCTATAAGGTAGACTTCAGGTAATTTCAAGTGATTTTATATGGCTTTACAATAAGACAATGTTTCACGTAACTTAGATGGTGATTTATTCAATGTTGTATTTAGTCAACTGAGGAAGTTCAAATGAAATGAAGAGTACAAGCCGGCATCTTTGTATCTTCGTACTTGAATTCTTTACCTTGGTCCTTGTACCTGAAAAAAACTTCTAAAAACTCTGTAAAAGATATTCTTTTTCTTTGTACCTTAATATTTTACTTTGGTCTGTGTACCTACCTGGAAAACTCTTTAAATATTGCATAAGATATAACTTTAATTTGCTTTATGTAAATTTCTAGATCATGTACAGTCTGTATCCTATTACTGTATGATCGATTATTCTCATGTAATTTTTCTGTGTAATTTTTCCTTGTTGCTTGATTGTGTATGTTTCTGTTTAAATTGAATTCTCTGCATTATATACAGCTCTATATGTTGCATGGCTTCTTTACTGTGATTATCACTAGTGTTTTCTTTCTAACATTTTGAACAAACAGAATTAACACTTAGAAATAGTAACCATTTACATATTTATTAAAAGTTTTCAACAATGAGTAGCTAAACAGGAATTTTAAAAAGGTCAAACCCTACACCAAAGGATAAATGGACACAAATCTGACATAAATTTTATTTATTTATTGTTGCACTTATATCCCACCCTCAGCGCAAAGCAGGCTCAGGGTGGCTCACGTTCATAAAACATATTGCAGAGCACATAAATACACCTAAATAATGTTTTAAAACCCAATAAAATCATCCTAAAATTCAATACATACAAATAATAATAATACTAGTGCTGTTGATGTTTCACAAATTTCAGAGATGGCATGAGGTGTTATAAATTTTTAGACCTCACAATGTTCTGAGCTCGGGCCGACTAAGCCAGGGTTCAATGGTGGTAATAGTGGGGCGGCTCCTAGCTGAAGGCTGGGTGGAAAAGCTCTGTCTTGCAGGCCCTGCGGAACTGCAATAGATCCTGCAGGGCCCTCATTTCCTCCAGGAGCTCATTCCACCAGTACGGAGCCACCACTAAAAAGGCCCTAGCCCTGGTGACAGTGAGCCCGGCAGCCTTAGGGCCAGGGAGGGTCAACCAAACCACGAAACTCAAAACTCAAAGGAGAACACTTCAACCTTCCAGGACATTCAATGGGTGACCTCAGAGTAGCTGTTTTATTGCAAAGGAACATCAGGCACAGACTAGAAAGGGAAATTGCTGAGCTGCAAGTTACTACAACACTCAGAACAATCCAATCCCCAGGATTTAACAGGGATATTGGTTTCTTATCTCATTACATATGCTAACTTCATTCAGTCCTTATATCTGTATTCTCAACGATCCCAAGAAGGGCCATACATACTCTTTATTCTATTTCTTATTTGGAATAATATATTAGAATAGTAGATTGTAATGTAATGTAATGTATGGTAGAATGTAATGTAATTTGGAATGGTAGATTAGAATGTTTTTCTCTGGTCTGGGGACAGGGGAGAAGACTATCACCCAACTTCAAAGAATAAGGTAAGGTCAGCCATGATTTCTTTTATACGGTCAGTCTGCAAATCCTTTATATTTTAAACAAAGACAATAGGGAAAATATATTTTTCCAGCTGAAGCAATCAGTGGGAAGAAATGTGTCCTGACTCTTAATCTGGGGTGAGGGGTTACTATGTAGGAAGAGCACGAAGTAAGCTTTTAAGTGGTAATGAGATGCCAAAAGGCAGCATGAAAGAGAGAGAGCCTGTTCTGTTCAATAACAGTCTATGTGTTAAGCTATTTCACAGTCTACCTTTATATTAATAAAGTGAAATAAGAATTTGATCTTCATCAAACATTTTAAATCCTTTGCTTTTTCATAGCATTTTAATAATTTCCGTTAAAAACACTTTTCTTGTTCTATTTCTGGATGCCAAAAAATTCAGAGGAATTGGCAGCTTCTTGCAGTCATGCGGCTCCCATTCTGCCTCCCCGGTTCAGTGCTTTGGAGATTGTGTGAGCAGTGTGGTGGGCTTGACAATAGTAACCCTCCCCCTTCACATGCCTCAGTCATGGCTGAACCCACACTAGCAAACAATAGCTGGAAACAAGATGGGGAAAAAAGTTCCCCAGGTTCTAGGTTAGGAGCTGGAGGGAAGTGTTTTGATAACAGGGCCAGTGAACAATATCTGTGTCACATTCATTAGGAAAGGATTCGGAAAAACCAGTATAGAAGGCAAATGTCTGCCTCTTCAGGAGGTTTAATAAGATAGACAGAATCCCAAAGTTGTATTGCCTGACACTTAGAATCTGTCTTGTGAATCCATGCTCACACACTCCTTGTAACACATCAAAATTGAAAAGGGGCTCCACCTGATCTTTCTGTACAATGTTAAACAAATTTATCTAGTCTATGGAAAACTTATCTTAATCCACAGATAACAGGACAGAGTTTCCAGAGTGAGCAAGCTTGGGATCAATCCTTTTCTTCAATCCACAGACCCTTTTAGAAGGCTTCATGTTACTGAAGTAAATGACTACATCTTTGTTCTCAGGCGAGTAGTCTTTCATAACTGGTTTTATAATTCATCCTCCATTTCCATGTACAGCACATGCTTTATAGGCAGAAGGTCCCAAATTCAGTCATCTCTTGCATCTCCATCTAAAGAACCTTACTTTAAAATGGTGGGAAAGAGCCATTTACACTCAGGGCCGGTGCCAGGCTTTTCGGCGCCCTAGGCAAGTCCACGGGTCCCCCCCCCCCCGGCTAACCAATTTTCAAAAAACAAATAAATTCTAGGGAAAATTAAAAGCAAAAACTTGACATTGCTAATTTTCAAGCCCCTGCAGCCTTGCCCTCAGCTCCCGTGGGCTTGGGTGGGGGGAGGCAAGTGCTTGACCTCTGGGCTGCCTTCACCCTCTAATTGCCCTCGTTTAGCTCCAAGGCCAGGAGGCTCACTCACTTCTCCCTCCCGGGCCTCCCCGGCTGCCGGGGAGTCCCTACCTCACTTCTTTCCCCAAGCTGGGTGCACTCAGTGGTTCCTTGTCTGGTCTTGCACTTCCTGGGGCTCATGGCTGAAGAGTGCGGGCGAGCAGGAGCTGCTGCTGCAGCCCCCGCAACTGCCCAGTGGAGTAAAAGTGCAGGAGAGCCAGGGCTGGTGAGTGAGTGAGTGAGTGTGAGAGCCTGCAGCTGGTTGGAGGGGCACTGATTGTCTGTTCTGCACTCCTCTCAGATCTGCGCTTCAGGCGGTCGCCTTACCTGGCCTAATGGTAGCACCGGCCCTGCCTATGCCTAGATGCTGGCAAACCACGGCCAGACAATACTGAAATAGGTCAACTAATGCTCTGATTCAGTATAATGTGGCTTTATATGCTCATAAAAAGAAAACCTGTTAATTTCCGCTGTAGTGACTACATGAAGCTACTAACATTAACATAACAATTTCCATTGCACACTTTTGATTTTTAAAAAGTGTACATTATATAGTTATTTTAAGTGCTTAATAAATTATAATAATGTAATACTTGCAATAAACCTTGGTAATGACAGTTTGACAGGGTTATCAGAGAGAGTTATTACCAAGATCAAATTTCAAAGGGACCACTTCAAAAACACCTAGACAGTAAGATGAGTATGTTACATGTATAGATTAAACCTTTGATCCATTTTGCAGGTGAAATGTTGTTGACTTTGACTTGACCGTACCACAGACTGTTAGTCTCAAATAGTAAGGGGACAATTTAAAGAAAGAAAATGTATTTGTCAGTGAAAGTACAAGAAGAAAAGTCTGACTTATTAAGTATACCTTTTTTTAAAAAAAAACAGTGCAGTCTTTAATACTGCAAGTGCAAATATTTTCAAGTGCCATATCACATTACTTCATCCAAAGTGAGGACAACACACTGTGCGTTCAGAATGGTCATGTTTTGTCTAGTTTAACTACAATTGCACATAGTGAAGTCTGGAGAATGGCAGCATGATGTGCATACAAATAGACCATAGAATTATAGCACTGGAAGGGAGCCAGTGTGGTGTAAGATTTGGGTTGAAATCCTTTCTCAAAGAGATTCACTAGGCAACTTTGGACCAGCTATGATTGCTCAGCCTGTACTATTTTTGTGAAGAGAAAATGGGGTATCAGGAGAGAACCCATGTAACCACCAAGAATTCATTGGAGAAAGACAGGAAAATAATGTAATAATAAATAATAATATTAATGATACTATTTGCTGTAGTCACAGAAGAAATTAAAGTAGCAATAGTTGTCATACTAGGATGAATGAAGGCTAAGAAAAAGCTAGTAATAAACGTACTTTCACAAATAGAGTCACTATCTTAGTTGTAAACATGAATAAAGGGAAATAGTAATACATTTCTTCTACAATCTTGCATGTGGAGTCCCTTTTGAGAGTCACTAGCAGATAGTCTCGTAGCATAATAATATGTATTCCAGAAGTGCTGCCTTACTCGTGGGTAGCTCCAACAGTGGGGCACCCCACTTCTGACCTGAACCAGAGACAGGGCCTGTGCTACCATAAGACGAGGTTAGGTGACCGCCTAGGGGCGCAGAACCCTGACGGGCAAAGAGGCCAGCAAGCGGGGTAAGGACGATGGGGAGAGCAGCCCTGACTACAAGCAGGAATACTCGTCTTTGTGTTTTTCATTCTTCCTAAAATGCATTTATGTTTGAAAATTGGTGAGCATACGGGGGGGCGTGCCAGAAGGTAGCCTCACCTAGTGTGCAAAAAAGCCTGGCACCAGCCTTGACCAGAGACTAGGGTTACCAGGTCTAGGCTGGAAAATACCTGGAGACTTTGGGGGTAGAGCCACGAGAGGGTGTGGTTGGGGAGGGGAGGGGCCTCCCCCTGGTTCTAAAGGAAGCAGAATCTAAAGAAGAAGTACGATGCCATAGAGTCCACCTTTCAAAGCAGCCATTTTCTCCAGGGGAGCTGATCTCTCTCAGCTGGAGATCAGTGGTAAAAGCAGGAGATCCCCAGGCCCCACCTCGAGGCTGGCAACCCTACCAGAGACCTACAAACTCAGGCCAAAGAGGACACTCTTGACCTGAGCCATAGAGATAGCCAAAATTCTGCAAAAAGGATTTCAATTTCAGGTTGCACAAGGCAGCCCTCAAAGCAATCTCCACACCCTCCTCCAGCAAATGTATGCATATGAAAGAATTGCAAGTTCCACCAGGTAAAGTATCTGCATTTCCATAGCTATTAAGTAGCCACCTGGCGAATAACTCCTCTGTCTCCAAACCTTCAGGTACCCCCTTTTGTGTGACCCCTATGCGGAAATCCTTTGTTTCCATACCTGTCTTTCCTGCCTCCTCCCTCAGGAAACTGAGATAAACTAATCAAGCATTAATTTAATCAATGATCCTCTCTGAAGCCAATCAGAGACCCATTTCTCCCTTTTTGTCTAAGCCTGGGAACCTATTCAACCTACCTTGGTTGGATCATCAGTGGTCATCAAACCCATTCAGCCAGGTGCAGTAGGACCATCAACAAGCATTAATCCCATCAAGTCGTGGCCTGGGAGACTGCCCTCAGAATTCCTATGAAAATAGAGAGCATGCCCCACCTTGGTGTGCACTCTAAGGGCGTCTATTTTGAGTTCACTGCCAAAGTCCCTTTTTGGGTCTCCTCCTCCATCATGTGGAATGCTGGCCATTTGCACTATCCTCTTCACAGACCTCTGCACATCTGGACAGGTGATATAAACCCCCATAGTTGCTACTAAACGTCGCTATCATCACGTTTATTTCCTAGTTCTTGATTGCTTGCTTACTTTAGTTTTGATTGCTTTAGTGTGATTGTAATCAGGGAAATTCTTTAATAAAACCACTTAATTTACTTTTCAAATCTGGAGTCTTCCTACTGAACTGGATCTTGGTATATATAAGTGTGTGGTCCCTGGTGCCCCTCTGGCCTCTTCTGTCTCATAGCTAATATCCCCCAACAGTGAGATAGGCCACTGGTGGTAACAAATGATGACTGTAATACTTTTAAGCTATGAGAAGGAATTTTGTGCTTTGCTAAGAACCATTAGGTGATTGCAGCTGATGGCTGTAGAATGTATGATTGTACAGTTCAGGACACATCAAAATTATTCAGTAAACTGCTAATTCAACACCACTTTTGTTTGAGCATAGGCATTCAGCAATTTTGCCCAAAACACTGACTGTATATCAAACCATCTTCATGGATACTGGAATGGAGCGCAAACTGAAACAATTTCCAGAAAGTTGAAATTCACCTGGTTCTAAAGGAAGCAGAATCTAAAGAAGCATGGCCAAAAGACATTCCCCTTTGTGGAGGAATTCAGCATACTGAATTGCTTTTTCTTTCTTCAGATCTCACAATGACCCCCCCCCACACACACACACACTAATGTTAGAGACTAGCATAAATCATACTGAGAGGAAAATCTGTATTTCATTCATTGGGAATAAGACTGTAGAATTATTTAGAGATTAAATTGAATTTAAAGAATGTACCTTGTACAAGTTCCTTTTATTAGTCAATTCCTATAAATTTCCATTTGAAATGTTTGAAAAGGAAAATGTTAGTTGGCCAAATGTCAAACATTACAAGTAGCAGGAGTAAATAGTTCAAATGAAAGCTAAATTATTTGTGCTAACTTCTTGTTATGTCTGCTGATCACCGCTAGGCACCAGCGGCATAGTCAGAGCTTGACTCCAAGAGACAATAGGGGTCTAGGATCCTAGACCACCACTAGCACTCCAATCAGAACTCTGGTGGGAAATTCAAACCTGCCAATAGGACTTTTGGGTGTGTCCTAGGAGCTGTATATAGTTGGCCCAGCCAGTATTGCATGCTTGTTGTGTACTCAATAAATCTATGCTGATCATTACGTCGTAGTCTGGGCTTTCCATGCATCGAACCCAGTACGCAATACTTCTGTTACTCTTTCCACTGTAAAATCTTACCCACACTTTCAACTGTGCGTAAGGATGCTGTTTTGGAAAGTCTAAAGTACTCTTAGGGATAATGACAATTGTTATTTGGGTCATGATCTAAAACAGTGCATTTAAAATGCATGAGTTTCTAAAATGGTATATGGAAAAAGTACGGTAATTCTCTATTTTTAATAGATGAGTCTCTCCCTCTGGGATGTTTCTTCCTGTTGTCCCTTAAATACTACTTAAGGAACTGAAATAGATGCATGCTTTCACACATGCTCCCTGACTATTTCATGCATCTGAAAGAGGACTGGTCTAGTTACTTAACAGAACTTCCCAGTTATTTTAAGAAAAAAGTAACCAAAATCCTAGTGAAGGAAAAGAATCTGGGAGATGAAGCTGCAGCCACATACAAACACATCAGATCAATTACTATAGCAATTGCAATAGAATTAAGTGGTTTCCTGACTGCTCACACATGAATCCCCAGTTCAAACAAGTTCCACCACACAGGCATGTCTATAACTGGAAGACTGCATCCAGTGTTGTCAATGAGTCATCAGCTAGCACAGTCCAAGCTTTTGTGTCCCCTCACTCATAATGCTTTTCAATTACATCATACATTAGCAACAAGTAATCCAGCACTTTGAGTAATCACAAATGACCACTGGCCCTGAAACAATGGAAATACTTCATTTAAAGTAGTTGGAGATTAATTGTCCTTCTGTGGATAAAATGAAAGGAAATTACAGATGTGGAAGTAAAGGACATCAAAAGAAGCAGTTGTTCTATATCTCAAAATGGATATTCCTACAGTTTGCACCACGAGCCAGTATGGTATACTGATTACTAGGATCTGGGAGACCCAGGCTGCAATCCCCATTCTGCCATGGAAGCTTCCTGAGTAACCTTGGGCCAGTCACATACACTGAGACTAGCTTACCTCCCAGGGTTGTTGTGAGGATAAACATCTTCAGAAGAGAATAATGTAAGCCACTGTATGTCTCCCACTGGGCAGAAGGGTGGGATGTAAATGAAGTAAGGGGCTTTCAAGGCAAGTGAGAAGCAGAGCTGGTTTGTCATTGCCTTCCCCTGCAGAGTCTTCCTTGGTGGTCTTCCTTCCAGTACAAACCCTGCTTAGTTTCTGAAATCTGACAAGATCGGGCTATACCGTGCTGCCTTCCCCCCTGCAGCAACATTAGACATAGTAAAAACTGTTACCCTGTTTCTGAACCTTTCCCCTAAACATATGTTCCCCATTGCCATTGCTCAGAGCAATGAGTAACACTCAAGAGAAGAACTGCATTGACATTTGCAAGAGAAGTCAATTTTGTTCTGGACTTGGAATGTCTGGGTATATTCACATCCTGAAAATAATCAACCCCATGGCCACCTGTTCCTTTTTAACCAGATTGAAACCGTGACCACACTTTTTATAATTAATGGAGGACATTCTGAAGTCTGCTGCAGACCATTTTTGCCTGCTTCATGATGTCTCTGTCAGGCGAGCATAAATGAGCTCAGTCAATTGTATTGAATTGTCTTTGGAAAGAGTGCCCTTGGTGCTAAGAGGCATCATCCCAACCTCGTATTGGCTTACTGTGCATTAAGGACTGTGCATGCCACTCCTCAGCACATTACATGTGTAGGTGAGGGTAAGTAAGGCTGGCTTAATCACTGGTCAAGTTTGGAGCCAGGGTAGATTTGCCCACCCTGGTGGGGATGGTCCAGGCTAGCCCAATCTTGTCAGACCTTGGAAGCTAAGGAGGGTGAACTCTGATTGGTACTTGGAAGGGACACTGCCAAGGAAGGCCAGGTTTGCTATGCAGAGGCAGGCAATGGCAAACCACCTCTGAATGTCTCTTGGCTTGAAAACCCTACAGGGATTGCCATAGGTTATCTGTGACTTGATGGCACTTTTCACTACTCCACAGATTTGCCCAAATAACAGCAGTCATGGTAAGGCTGTCTAGCTCAGCACACATTCTTCCACTTGTATGAGTACACAGCTACATCTGAGCCATGGTATAAACAAGCAGATGTAGACAGAACGAGAAGGATCTTGGATCATCATCCTGGAATAATTTAGTGTGTAATAGTACAGCTTGTTTAGAGAGTATATAGCATAGCTCAGATTGTTTCTAGGCTCACTAAGGGGTGCAAAAACAACCCTCCTGAGAAATGTTGCAAACATCTTTCTCTCCAGGGCTATTATTAACTAGTAGCTATTCCAGCCTAAAGTTGTTTCAGTGAGATGGCTTGCAAGTTAAGCCGTTGACACATAGCACACTATATAGCAGGAATTTAATTTGATTTGATAGCATTTTATCACACCTCTCCTTCCCCAGAACTACTAACAAAATGGATAGAAGGGAAAACAAAAGAAATCCCTCTGTCTCTTTCTTGTTCGTCTTTGCTTCATCTGGAACTTCTAATAATTAAAAATAAAGAATCTCAAGAATCATTTGCTGTTATGAAAACTCTATATTTTACCTTGGAAAATGTACATTGTAATGTACCGGTAGAATGTACTTGTAACCGTATGCAGTATTTAAGGACACAATAAAGCTTCTGTATATTGTATGACTTGTTGCTGTATTTGACCACATAACTAAATAAACAGAATATAATAATATAAATAGAAACAAACATGCTTCTATAGTACTTAGAATATATTTTAATTTCTATCAGTTAGTTAAAAAACTTGAAAACAACCCTATGCAATATGGAAACACTGAAATAGAAAAATAACAAAGCTGCCAGTTACATGTGACTACCATTTTTCCAGCCCTGTCCTGGGTGGCCCAGGCTAGCGCCATCTTGTCAGAGCTCGGAACCTAAGCAGGGTCGGGCCTGGTTAGTCTTTATATGGGAGACGACAAAGGAAGTCCAGGGTTGCTATGCAGAGGCAGGCAAGGGCAAACCACCTCTGTAGGTCTCTTGCTTTGAAAACCCTACAGGGTTGCCATAAGTTAGCTGCAACTTGATGGCACTGTCATGGGTCACTCAGAGCTCAGTGAGAGCTCCTCAAGAAAAGAGGACTCCTCAGAAGAAGAAGAGCCATGTGTAGCCAGCTCTAACCAGCAAGCAGAAAGGGGAACTGTAGGCTTGTCAGGATTCACAGAACAGCTGGTGCAGAGCCACTGACAGCCTGCAGCCCTGAGTCAACAGGTGAAACTAAGTTAATTGTTCTCTGTCCTCCAGTATCACCTACTCCCTTTGAGTGCTGCAGATAGAGGCTATGAGCAGAGCTGCAGGAGAGACAAAGTGCTTGCCCCCTGGCCTGACATTAGCTGCTTGAATAGTTGCAGAATTACTCCTGAGCAGCTGGCTGCAAGTTTGACCCTAAGAATGCTGTTAGGTGTGGAAGCAACAAGTCATTTTCCCACTGACTCTGTGACCACTGTATTGGACCCTGCCTCACTCATGTGACTGGACTGGCTCCTGACTTTGTCTCTTGGCTCTGTGATCCCTGTTCGTGAGGACTACTTAACTACACCTTCTGGACCACCCCTCAGTAACATCTGTCTTGGCTCTTGATTCTGAAACTGAACTCTCGGCTTCTTGCCCTCAGAACTCTTGCTACTCACAAGAACATGCACGGCTCCACACACCCCATGACAGGCGCTTTCCACCACCACCATATTAGAATTCATGAATTTTCCAAGATGATACCACATTTAATACCTAATGCAGTGCTTATAAGTGCAATCCTGCCAATGGAGTCCTTCTTATTATAATTTGAATCTTTCTAATACTTTCAAAACAACCCAGTTAGTCTTGAAAGCAAGTGAAACTATTAAAACAAAGAAGATCTCCCTTTAAAGACATGCTAGTTCCGTGTGCTTCGGCGTCTAGTCATGCTGGCCACATGACCACGGAAATGTCTTTGGACAGTGCTGGCTCTTCGGCTTCAAAATGGAGATGAGCACACCATCCCTAGAGTCGTATTCAACTGGCTTTTGAGCAAGGGAAACCTTTACCTTTACCTAATCATCTTAAGTGCACAATCGAGATGCTCAGGAGACAGGCAGGAATATAAATATGTTAAATAGAAATTAATTAATGAAGCAATATTAATGCATTACTGAGGCAGCCTTGATGTCGAGCCATCACTTGTCTAAGGAAACTCCCCACCAGCTACCTGCTTATGGTGGGAGGGCTAAGGGAAGTATGGGTGGTCTTCTGCTCATGAGTGATGCTCAAGGTGGGGTTCTGACTGAATTTGTGTTTTGTTGAGCAGACACTAAACACTTTTTATTAAAAACTGGCTGTTTCACATGATACAATCTGGCATTTCAGTCTGGATTTCCCCTCCCCCAGTGTTCTTGTTTAAAGTTATTATCCCTCCCAGCATATGTTCTCTTAAACATTTTGCTAAAACATTATCTTTGGTTCAGCAAGGCATCATCATGACATCTCTAAAAACTGTTCTTTACCCAAGACATTAAGTACAATTTAGAGTGTAGCAATATAAACATCTCTGTATTGCTCTACAATTTGTCTCACCCCTTATTTGAAGAGATCACGTCTAGCACGAATGAATGAATGAATGGCTCAGTCTCCATGCTCATTTAGCCTTCAGCCTTTCTCAAGTGACTGCCAAAAAGTTGCCAATTAGTGCTAATTGTAGTTGAGAAGTTTTAATGCTGTGGACTTCAGTCCACTGGGAATTGGATTAAGACCATCAGACTCATTTCCTATCCTGCTGATATGTGGAAATTACTGAAGTTTTTATTCAGGTCACTACCACATTTATAGTCTTGGACCCTCTGAAAGTATTGTCTGGCTGTATTACAAGGCAGAAGAATCTTCTTACATTTCAGTTGTTCATTCTAAAGTACCCTTTTGGTGCATGTTGATGTTTTCTACCAGCTGGTTTCTTTCCCCCCTACTATGTGTTAAGGAATATAATGTGTACAGAGACCTTTTGGTCTTCCAGTTCTACTTTAGTGAGGACTATTTCAATTTTTAGATGTCTAACCCTTTAAAGTTGTGTTTGGATCACATTAGGCTCCATTATTATGTTACCCTTTGATCAGGAAGATTCCTTGTCTGTGGTCAAATATACAATGAGCTGAGAATCATCCTCTTTCATCTCTTGTGAGCAAGATGTGTGAACCACTTATTTAGTTCAACTCTGTTCCAGCAACGAGTATTGTCTTTTTCACTCTACCCTGGTGGGACAGTTTTATAGATCAGCTGATTCTTTTATTCATATCTACAAAAGACATTGGCAAAATGTCACTTCACATTTATCAAGAACACACTGGTCAATCTTTGAATAAGTGACTATTCTACAATGTCCTAATGTGGGGGGGGGGAGTGCTGTTGTTAATTTCCATTAATTAGCCTGGCAGAAGGTATACACAATTAAGCACCTAAAAAGGACTCTCAGACAATCTGAAGGTTTCTATTAAGTTGAGCCTTAAGTTAAGCACATAACAAAGAAGGTCTGAAATGGCATGATAGTTTGTACTAAGGTAGGACAATATTCCACATATACCCCATTCTTACTTTAGCTTATAAATTATCTACACTTAAAAGTATGGATGAGTTGGTAAGTTCATTTTCTTTTATTTTTGATTTTTATTTTATTCTATTTAAAATATTTATACTCTGCCTTTCTCTAAGGGTTCAAGGTAGCTTCTAATAAAGGTTGCAATACTGACAAAAACATGTATCTGTTGTATCTGTATATTTTACAGCATTTTATCTGTATCTGTATCTTTTACAGCATTTTACGTAATTTGTATGCCACTCATACACCATGCCACACATCTGCCATTTATACAGAACTTATACAAAGTTGTGTACAATTGGCCCACAAACCTAGTTGGGAAATGTGAATATTTTTATAGGGGGAAATTTAGTACAAGGATGCAAAAAACTGAAGTGAAAAAGGATAATTTTTTCACAACAGAGAAATTAATAGAACTAAAATGTGATAGTCACACAGAGCCAGCAAGCTTGCCTCATCCTTACTTGATGCTGAGGTGCTTCTGGGGGTGGACTGTCCTGACAGGCATTTAACATACAATTATCAGTAACAACTCATTATATACCTGGTACAGTTACCAACCCAGGTAGGGCCTGGAGATCTCCTCGAATTACAGCTGGTCTCCAGTCTACATGTTCCCTTGGAGAAAATGGCTGCTTTGGAGTGTGGAACCTATAGCATTATACTCCACTGAGGTCACTAGTCTCCCCAAACCCTGGCCTCCCCAAGTTCTACCCCCATATCTGCAGGAATTTCCCATTCCAGAGTTGGCAACCCTAACAGAAAGAAGCAACATGTGATTCAATAGCCATTGTGGTCAATACTGGCTGGGTCTGAGCTGAGTGCCCCCTCCCCTAGTGCTAGCTTTGTATTACCACAGAGACATGATTTGGCTTGCGTCTGCTCCCTTTTCACTTTCCAGTCTGTCTCTGGTTCTAACTTCTCTTTGTTCTTGCTGACTTCCACTCAAAAAATCTTTATAGAAATATACTAACCAGAAAGCAAAAAAAAGCAATAAAATGAGCAGATCAGTTAAAACCAGGCAGGTGGCAACCTTGATCCAAATAAATAGTGGTAAAAAGTGCTTGACTCTGGTCCCCGTCCATCTATAGCTGAAGACAACTAATCACCTTAATGCATAGTAGCCTCAGATGTGAAGGCACATCCCCATACATATTAATTGGTCCCCAGTGATTCAATGGGGCCCAGAAGAGTATTGGGAGATACACATGATGATGTGTATCCAGATGTGCATTTGCACTTGCAGCATCAGAAACAGAACTTACATGTCAGCTGTTACCAATTCAAATACCTTACTCTTAAATGGGCACGGAGTGCTAAGAGTCATCAGGTGCTCAGTGATTGAAATGAGCAGAGTTCACGTGACATGTTACAGGACACATGACTGAAAGGTGTGGACATGGTCCTGTAAGTCCCTTCAGGCATGTGGAAGAACTGCATAGCCCAGTGGACCATTCACTATTATTTTCAAAATAACAGCCATTTCTTATCGCAAGTGGTTCTTAAAAAGTTCAACTGAGTTTTAAAAAGTAACTTGTATTTTATAAAACACAGTGAAAAGCACATAAATCTGGTAGATGGAAAGATCTGGAACACATTCTTTACTTTCCCATGTACCAATTAGACTCAAAATGCTTAACTTTGGCTGTTTCATGCCCATTCTTTCTAGCAAATGTGACACCAAAAACAATTCATGTGATTGTTATCTAAAACTATTATATAACCAGAAACATAAAGGTTAGGCAGTATTCTACTCATTTTGGACTAATCCAGACAAAATAAATTACAGCACATATGGGGGAGGAGCAAAAACCGAACCATGTGACAGGGCCTTCTATGGCCTTATCCCTTTGTCCTGGACTTAGAATGTCCAATACTTATCTCCGGGGCTTTTTTTTTTTAAAGAGATGCCGGAACTCTCAATAGGGGAATGAAGTTTTTAATCTGTACACTAAAAACTCATGAACTTTTAAACATTTTAAAAAGAATTTTCTCAAAGAGGTTCCGGAACTCTGTTCCAGCACATGTCCCCAGAAAAAAAGCCCTGCTTATCTCTAATTAGTTGATCATAACTTATCAAGGCTGTACCAAGCCAATTCTTCAATGCTTCAGTGAGATAAAATGACATCCCCCCCTTAAGTATTCTTTATATTTTGCTATTGACTGTGGATGTCAGTGAAGGGACAAAAATGGTAAGACTTTACTTAAGACAAAGAGCATCTGTGTGTGCCTTTGTGGCACATATTGCGTCAGGCGCTTTTGAATTTGCAAATGTTAGAGCTTAGATAACAGCACACTAGTGAATATCAGCCATTAACTGTAGCATTCCAGTCCTCCACAAACATTTATGAGTGCCATTTTTTCTTTAACAAATAATGATCTTTTTGGCACGTATGCAGTTGTGCCGTTTTGGGCCAAATAAACTTATACAGTTCCTGAAATATTCCTATAGTGAAGTACAATATACATTGGTATTAAACAATTGAAAAGCTACCTATTTTTTATCCTAATTACTAAGACATGACATATTCCAGCTCTAAAGAAATGTAAAAAAAGATATTAATCAAAATGGAAATGAATTCTGCATTTTTATTGCCCAGAGGAACTGAATACACAAAGGCTTGTTTGCAGCTGTGGAAAAGACTGCTAGTAGACTTGTTCTGACAGTAACAGTCTATCACAGAATTACTGTGTTCCTCCACATAATCACAGTTATATTAGGCCATATGTAACATGGAAATGTTATGATCTACTGAATGCATTTCATTAGAAATAGCTAGAGCTATATCATTCCATACAAGAAAAGAAGTCTGTTTTGGAACACTGGTATTTTCTACACAGTTCCTTGAAAATTATGTGAGTTCAGGCCTGTAGTTTTAGGAAACTGATATGGACAGGGTGAAGGCAACTGGGTCCATAAGGTATGCTGGGAAGGTATGCTGGGTCCATAAGGGTATGCTGGGTCCATAAGGTATGCTGGGAAGAAAAATTATGACAAAGGGAGGGGGGGTCAGAATTGATTAAAAAGCGGCAAAATAAGAGACAAGAAGGATAACAAGCCTGTGAGATAATTTATGGACAATCTTGGTTTGCTTAAAAAATTAAGAAATTCACTTTTACTTTTTAAAAAAATCATAGATCTACTTAATACAAGTGAAGGGTCCTTTTGGAACTACAAGACATTGTTGTTGGGAAATTAAGGAAGCCTGGAGAAATTGCTCGGTGGTGCCTACCAATTCCTCTCCTAAGCCATTCACACAAACAAATTATCAATGGAAACTGTCATCACACAGAAGCATTTTCAAGTGGATTTCATTTCTGGTCTGTTTTCATGCAAAATGTCCTATTTAATTTAAATGAGACATCAGAAATTTGTAGATACAACAAATTTGTAGATACAGTAGCCTCGGCTAAAAGGGCGGGGTAGAAATTTGATAAATAAATAAATATAAATATTTAATTCATCAGACAAAGATTTAAAGTAAGACAAAGATTCAAAGTAAGGCACAAACAAGAGACTTTCCCTTGTTATTTACTCACAACTTGCAACTTTACAACTTGCAACTTG
Organism: Lepidodactylus listeri; assembly: GCA_029233225.1. NCBI lineage: Eukaryota > Metazoa > Chordata > Lepidosauria > Squamata > Gekkonidae > Lepidodactylus > Lepidodactylus listeri. Next base: position 72,465,786 of record JARCFY010000008.1, read on the forward strand.
AAACTCTTCTGTATACGTAAGTATGAATTAATTATACTGATTACATTTTACTCCTCCCAGTGAGCTCAGGGTGGCATGTATGGTTCTCCCCAGCGTCATTTTATCCTCATTATAATACCTGTGAGGGAGAATACACATGAATGACTGACCCAAGGTTAACCATGCGTTTCAGAGTGTTAGAATTTGAACTTGACTCTCTTACATTCTGAGCAACTGCTGTGAGGCAAATTAAACTAATGTAGAGGGAAGGCAATGCTTCCTGAACTAGATTTGTCAGCTCACCATGATTTACATGCAGTCCTTAACAAAGTCATACCCTTGTATGACCCTTAACTTCAATTGGCTTAGAAAGGTGTAACTATCCTTAGGATTGCACTGGTAATCATGTAGCCAAATCTCGCTTGTTGAGGATGTGTGTGTGTTTATGGGTCACCTGAATCTGAATGCCTTCTCTCTGCTGCATCCAAAGATCTCCAGTAAAGGGAGATGCATTTTACTGAAGCCCTATGCTCAGCCTTCACTGAATCTATGCTTAGAATTGACAGAATTCAGTGTGACACTGGATATAATAAAAGCAATATTCAGCAGCTTGTCTTGGAAGTAATTGCTATTGAAGTTAAGCAGAAAATGAACTCCTTTTAAAATGATTTAAGATTGATATTCCAGGCAGCAAGAAGAACAATTGGGTTCGTCATTGCCTTCTTAGGTGTCATAAAAACATATTTAGAATTGTGTTATTTTTTAAAAATGACAGCTGGGGAAGTGAAAGAAACAGCTAGCCACTATCACTTCCCTGGAAGTGTAACTCAAATATAGAATTACAGCCATTTCAGCCACTGTCTTGAATGTTGCTAGTGTATACTCTTGTCCATGTTACATGCCTGACATGACCAACTAATATATGAAAACATGCAGAAGTATTTACTCTCAGACAAGCAGGGCTATTTTTGGGCAGGAACGCACAGGAATGGCGTTCCGGCTGGCTTCTGAGTTGGCCACGCCTACAGCCTCCCCCCCCCCCCCAGGTTCCCCAGGTGCCTCACAAGCCATGGAGTGCCTGGAGAAGCCAAGCCAATCCAGGGAGGGAAGGCAGTTTAAACTGCCTCCCCTCCTTGGGTTCCCCATGCGCCCCGCAAGCTGCAGGGCACCTGGGGAAGCCAATCCTGGGAGGGAGCTGTGCTGTCAGGGGTGTGGCTCAATATGTAATGGGTTTCTGCTGTTGGGTGTGGCCTATTATGCTAATGAATTCCTGCTGGGCTTTTTCTAGCAAAAAAAAGCCCTGCAGACAAGGAACATAAAACTTGATATAAACTCCCTGTGAGGCAGCATACTTAGCTATCTTCTGATTCCCTCACCGCTTATGTGGGTTGTGACATGAGCGGAGAGTGTCACAATAACACACTGTTGATAATGGATTGAAAATGGTTTAGACATCAGGGCCTACTAGCCTTATAAAATGTGAAGGAATTAATTCTGATCCTAAGTGGAATTAATACAAGCATGCATTAAGGCTGACATGTAGTACACTGATAGCACTGTAAAAATAAACAACACCATTATTAGTGTCACTGTTGTTAGTCTTATTTCATCGGAATCTAACGTTAGTGTTCAAGGTGCCCTTTAGATTCCAGTGAAATGAGTCTAACAACAGTGACACTAATAATGGTGTTGGTTATTTATATAATTTTTATTCTCTCATAAGCTTTCATGGACTGGAGCCCACCTCAGTGAAAGTAGGCTCTCGTTTGCAAAAGACTTATTCTGGAATAAACTCTTGTTAGTCATTAAGATGCCACTAAACTCTTATTTTTGTCCTTTGGCACTTGTTTCTCTGGTCTTCAAACATTCATATATGGTTGAGAAAACCATATTGTGAGGCTGGATAAGTGTCTTTACATATCACACATTTTGCAATGATTAGGCCTTAATAACCTTTAAATATAACAACATTTATTAAAGGTAACAATAAAAATAGCTTATAAATAGTTTTATTAATTGCTTTGCACCATATAAGCTTCTTTTATAGCCAGGGGTAAACATTACAAATAATTCTTATAGGCAGGTAGTGTTTTTCAATAAAAAATCTAACACAATGATATTTGTGGTGGTGAGGAGAGAGATTGCCATTATACCCTGATAATTCTCCAAGACATATTCGTTTCCTCTTGCCAACAGTTTGTTTTGCTGAAACGTAAAAGAAGTGACAGGTTATTGTGTCTGCAACAGTGGTTATTTCTTTAGTTCAAAAACTTCTCTGTGGTCCTAAAAGCTTATAATTTCTTCACAGGCACAAGTTCATGCAAGCACTCCGGACCATCTGCATGTAATTTTAGCAAGCAGATATAATGGAAACTTGCCGTCTCTCCCAAAATAGCTTAATTAGATGTGAAAAGTGGGTTAAGCTCTTCCATTGACTTTAGCAGTTATAAAAACAGGGTCAAATGTTTCCTAGTAGAGCTGACTCTATTAAGGTGTGTCAAAGTATACCAATGCCCAGTTTGCCAAATTTATTTATTTATTTGTTTATTTAAGTTATACCCTGCCCTCCCCGCAAGTAGGCTCAGGTTGGCTTACATAGTTGGTCCATAAATGACCATTAAAATCCACATAAAATCATTTTTAAACAATTCAAATACAGTAAAATCATAGAATCATAAAGTTCTAGTGATAGTACATTGGTTACTTAAGATGGCGTGCTGAAAATACTTGCAACCAGACAGTTTACCAACTTGAAGGTCTTCCTGAGTCACGCAGTGGTTGGGTTAGTTGGGGTAATAGTGGGGGTGGCTCCTAGCTGAAAACCTGGTGGAAGAGCTCCGTCTTGCAGGCCCTGTGGAATTGCAAGAGATCCCGCAGGGCCCTGATCTCTTCCAGGAGCTCCTTCCACCAGTATGGAGCTGTCACTGAAAAAGCCCTGGCCCTAGTAGTAGCGAGCCTGGCATCCTTAGGGCCCAACAGGGTCAGTCAGTTCTGAGACCCCGACCGCAGTGCACTCTGGGGTATATATGGGGAAAGGCGGTCCCTCAGGTATGTTGGACCCTGTCCATGTAGGGCTTTAAAGGTAAGTACCAGCACCTTGAAGCGAATTCGGTATGCTATTGGCAGCCAGTGCAATGTCTTCAGCACAGGCTGGATGTGCTCCCATCTGGGGAGACCCACCAGAAGCCTGACCGAGGCATTCTGCACTAGCTGCAGCTTCCAAATTTGCAACACAGGCAGCCCCATGTAGAGCATTACAGTAGTCTAGTCTTGAGGTGACCGTTGCGTGGATCACTGTAGCCAGGTCATTGCGGTCGAGGAAGGGAACCAACTTCCTAATCAGCTGAAGATGGACCTATATGTAAATGTAAATGTAGGCCTATAGTAAAAAAATGTGAGATAGGCTTTGCCTGGGAAGCAACAAATTTTTTCATGATGATGTTTCCCAAATCATGTAGTTTGGGGATTTTTAAAAAGGGGACATTCTTTTACACTCATTCTCTTCCACCTTCCCTCCTCTACACAATAAAAGAGCAGCAATAAAAGAGGGGGAAATCACAGAACAAAAGACAGGCAGTAAGGCTGAAATCTGAAAGGGAGACGGGGTGGGGGGATCAGGGATCAGAAAAAGGGCTTCTTTCCCCTTTCCTCTGTGGGAATTTTCCACCCAAAAATTACCTTCATTACAAGAAACTGATAAGGAGAACCACTACATTTTCCCTGGTGGAAGTAAAAACAGCTTGTTGGAACAATTTTTGCGGGAAGATGGCTGGAGGGGAAATGGTTAAGAATCTTTTCTGTGTCAGTTTCCTCCTTCAGATTCAGATTGGGACCACTGTGCACAGGGAGAAGAGACTGAAGCTTTTGCCCACACCTTAATGAATCTTGAGGAGTTGCGATATATCTTGCTGGGGAAACTTGCATGTACTAATAATTTTATTTCATGGCACAAATAATGGCTCCTGGGTTAATATCTGGTAAAGAAAAGCCATGTGGTAGAGAAGAGTTAAACATTCTCTCCACAGGCTGTGGTTCTAATCCAAACTGCGCCTCTGTGTGCCTGGGAACTGAGTTTCTAGAACAGAACTCAATATATATGTAATGTAGTATGTTCTGTGTAGCAATCAGCCTACTATGTGCTCCCAGGTAATGGCGCCCGCCGCATGGCCAGAGCACATGGTCAGGCAGAGAGGGGAGCTTGAATCTGAAGGAACAATAGACGTCTGGATTCTAAGCCTCCACCAATGTGGGACCTAGGTTCTCCCTGGGGAGCCAATGTGGTCAAAGGCTCCTCCAGGGAACTTATGACAAACATGCACATACGTTAAGCCCCTATCAGGTCTTTTGGGTGCGGCCGGAGGTGTGGCTCCGGCCAGCATATAATGAGGGCCCTGGAGCCCTGTAAATATGCTTGATCTGACCATCTACTGGACATGCTGAATCACTCAATAAAGACTTCATGATTTCACTGTTCCTGGTCTCCCGAGTCCAGTACTCTTCAATATACATCTGCCAGGTGGACTTTTTAACATGTGAATCGGTTTTCTAAAAACAAAACAACCACTAAATATGGAATTATATATAGTGTATATGTCTGCACCCCAGCTTCCTCACAAATATCTCCCTCTTCTTCTTTTGCTGCATCTTGTAATCAGTTTAACTGATAAGAGTCATCAGTTAAAATATATGATTGATTGGAACAAGATAATTTTAACTCGTGAAAAAGATTAATCAGTGGGGATGCTACCTAAAGATGCAATTATTTTTTGAGGCTAGTTTGTTAGCAGCAAGACCCCTCCTCCCACAGAGGGGCAGTTTAATGATTAGAGAGAAAGAGACATAAACACCCTTCATATAATATTACCTCAAAAAACATAAATATTTGGGTAACAAGTTTGGTTCTTGAATAATGAAATAGAAGATATTAAAATAGCCTTTCCTTTTGATAATGAGTTGAATGTTGATGTATGAAATTGTAAGTTACTTATCTTTAAAAGATATGTTGGGGATTTGGTAATATACGTATTTATTTATAGTTGATTAATTAATTGGTAATCAGTTAAAAGAAGAAGAAGAGTTGGATTTATACCCTGCCCTTGACTCAGGGTCTCAGAGCGGCTTACAATCTCCTTCCCTTCCTCTCCTCACAACAGACACTGAGGTAGGTGGGGCTGAGAGAGTTCAGAGGGAACTGTTCTTGAGAGAACAGCTCTGAGAGATGACTGACTCAAGGTCACCCAGCTGCCTGCATGTGGAGAAGTGGGGTCCTGCATGTGGAGAAGTGGAGTCCACCGCTCTTGACCACTACACCAAATCAAAAGGCCAATTACCTAATAAATTAAACCTCTTCAATTGTTTGATAACCTTACTTACTTCACAAAGAGGGCTGAGAAATGTCTAGCCTTTTAAAATGTAGCAAAAAGGTGCAGCTGTAATATGGAACACATGATATACATAGGAACAGCATTTAAATCCAAGACACAGTGGATGACTGCGCATGTCTTCAGCAAAACTTTAAGTACAAATGTGTTATGTCATCTGCATCATTACTTAAAGGCTGTTGGCTAAAGAAGCATGTTTCTTTAAAGTATAGAAGGCTCTGCTTTTCCTGTTTTCCCCAGAGGATGCATGTGGCCCCCGAGCTCTTTCTGCACAGCCCTCCAACCTGCTTGTTTGCTGCCATCCCCCTCAAGGCATTTTCCCTCAGACCCGCACTGTTCTTCCTGCCTCAAGAGGCACTCATCTACTGCTGTTCTTCCTGTCCCTTTCTTGCAGAAAACTCAAAAGCAACATTGTTTCTTCTGATCTCCATGGCTCCTTCCGTCAGCCCCCTCTTGGTCTTATCCTCCATACTAGCATTTTGGCCATTCTGGGTGCTTTGCTAACTAGTAAAGCTCAGGTACCCATACCACTCAGCTTTTTCACTCCCCACTCCATGCATTACCATGTTGAAGGCTACATATGCATGTAAGGAAGATAAACCAGTTGTGTGAATAGATACAGGAGATGTCTGGCCTGCTTTTGCAAAAATGATGGGAAAAGGACAGTAAAAGGGCTGGTATTTTGGCAAAAAAAATACAAAGTGTTTTGCATACCGAACATTTCTAGAAGCTCCACCCATCAACACTAAGTGGCTTCCATGGTGAGGTTGCTGCTGCAGGCAAAAGCATTCTTCCATCCTCAACAAGAGCTGGCTGCTCTGACCTTGCCTTTCTTGCTTCTGCTTCTCCTCCTCCACCCATTCCAACTAAGAATCTTCTCATGCACCTGTGATTGCAGGAGCCAGTGAGTGGCCCCTTGGTTTGAGAGGGAAGGACTACTCTCTTAGCAGGGAAGCTTATGGGAGTCCCCTTGCCACATCTTCCTCCAGCCAAATTTCCCTTCTCCTAGCTGCCATTTTGCTTCTCATGATTGAGGCTTGGCTGGAAGGCAGTGTACCCTGCTTATAATCTGAAGCCAACTTAATGGTGTATCCTCTGCTCCACGTGGGAAGCTGCCCTTTCATTTGCTCTTTCTCTCTACTTGCCCTTTTTTGGAGAGCCCCCAATTTGTAAAGTATGTGTATATTTAAACCCCTCATAGTATTCAATATACTTAAGATTGCAACTCTGCAATCTGGTAGGTCAGATTCACAATCCATTTTTAAAAAATTCTTTGTAGCACATGCATATGGCCCAATACTCCTGAAAACTGTAGTGGATAGGGAAGCAGTGGTCTCTTCTCTTGTTTGCCATGGTCAAAATGAGAATCCCCAGATAATAGCAGCTAGAGTGGAGTGGATTTGATGGGAAAAGGAAGAGTTAGGCCCCTAAAACTATACTTCTTATATTTTCTATTTATTCGTGGATGATACTGAAACTTTGCAACTGCTGCTGTGCTAAAAATTTTGTAAGAAGATGCCTGCAAAAGAAAGTACGGTTTCAAAGACACAAAAAATTGCAGATGGGCACTGTGTCTTTAATGTGACACATGGACTACTGAGTACTTCTTTCTTTTAAACAAGGATAAAGCAGTTTGCCTGATATGTCTTGTCTTGACATTCGAAATTAAATGAGTACAATGCTGAAAAGCGCTCTGAAGTCTGTCACAAGAGCTACTCAAAATATCAAGGAGAGGAAAAAGTAAGCAAGATAAAGTCTCTTTAAAAATCAATGTTTTTGTAGCAAAATAGTTTTAGAAAGCAAGTTGAGGAGAACCTGTCTATTGTGAGGGCCAGCTATCATGTTGCTAAATGTATTGCTGAGAATGATAGATCGATGGTGAATTTGTTAAAAAGTCCATGGTCAAAATAATGGAGGAAATGTGCCCTGATAAGGTATCTTGTGTTAGTTGTGTCAGTTAAGTGTATCTACATCTACAATCACCAGTCATGTTGAAGAACTAGGAGAAGAGCTGCATATGTCACTGCATATGTTTTTTCTTTCTTTCTTTGGCATTAGATGAGAGCAATGACATTATAGACACTGCTAAACTACTAATTTTTATCAGGGGGACAGAGTCCAGCTTCAGAATTACAGGAGAGTTGTGTGCACTGCAAAGTTTGAAAGGCACTACAACTGCAGAAAACATATTCTTGAAGGTGTGTGAATCAGTAGAAGATCTTGGTTTGAGTTGGGGTAATTTGAAAAGCATCACAAGTGATACTGCAAGAAATATGGTGGGAAGTAAAACTGATATAGTTGCAAGAATCAGCGAAGAGATATTGAAATTAAATGGTACACTTTCCATGCAATTTCACTGCATCATCTATCAGCAAGCATTATCTAGCAAGATTCTTCAGTGGGAAAGTGCTGTTGTATCTAGCATTAATTACATCAGGCATCATGGTCTTACTTATCATCAGTTTCAAAATTTTATCTCAGAGATAGATGCAGAATATGGAGATGTATTATACCATGCAAAAGTCAGGTGGCTAAGCAGAGGCAAAGTCCTCAAACTTTTTTTCAGTCTTCATCATGAAGGTGATGTCTTTCTCAAGGAGAAAGGGAAAGGTCACGAAGTACTTTTTGACCCTGGATGGATTTTTGATTTGGCTTTCTTAACTGATATCACAGAGCAACTGAACACATTGACTCTAAGGTTGCAGGGAAAAGAAAAGCTTGTGTGTGACATGTATTCTGAATTGAAAGCTTCTGAAGCAAAACTAAACTTTTTAGCGAAGCAAGTTAGTGAACGTAACTTTTCAAACTTCTCATGCTAATACTTTAAAAATGCTGCAATGGACTAAATTTTGAGAAGGAAAGGAATTTATAATTCAATGTTGAAAGGCACATCAGAGCACTGAACGTGTTGCAGAACAGATTCGGTGATGGCCATAAGCATGGAAAGGAAATAAGAATGTTTCTGAATTCATTTGAAGTAGCACCAAAAGATGCAAGTAATTTTTTTCAGATGGAACTAATTGATTTGCAAGCCAGTGATCATCTCAGAGACATTTACAAAGAAAATAGTCTGTTAGATTTCTATTCTGGTCTACCTGATATATGTATCAACCTACAGAAATTGCTGCAGGCATGTTCACAATCTTTGACACCACATATATCTGTGAACAAACTTTGTCCAAGATAAAAATGGTGAAATTCAAGTGTAGGTTAAGATTTACAGATGTACATTTATTTGACATTTTAAGGGTCCTTGACTTAGACATTAGTGCCTTGGCTAACAGAAAAAAAGCCACAAAAATCACAATGAATACGTAAGCATGTGTAGCTAGATAAAATGATTCCACAGTAAAATATTGTTCCAGTTTGGTGTAGTGATTAAGTGCACAGACTAATCCGGGAGAACCGGGTTTGATTCCCCACTCCTCAACTTGCACCTGCTGGATGACCTTGGGCAAACCATAGCTCTGTACCAGCTGTTCTCTCAAGGACAATTGTCTCAGACCTCTTTCAGCCCCACCTACCTCACGGGGTGTCTGTTGTGGGGAGGGGAAGGGAAAGGAGTTTGTAAGTCTCTCTGAGACTCCAAGTGAGTGAAGGGTGGGATATAAATGCAATCTCTTCTTTTCTCTTCTTCCAAAATGGATTATGTTCAAGTTAACCTTTCTTCATTGACCTCTGATTGTTTATTTTTGATCTAAATAGGTAGGTTAATAATCTTGTTACATTTTGATTTAAGATGTGGCCCTCTTTAGGCATTGGGCACTCTAATGTGGCCCCCATGTGCCAGAAGGTTGGGAACCACTGCTCTAGGCAATACCCTACTTCCGATACTTCAGTATGTTGGCTACTCAGATCCTTCATAATAAATAAGCTATTATAATTGGCTGTGAGCACCAAGAGCCACAAACAAAGTAGAAAGAATACTGGCAGTAGACCTGTCTGCTCAGCCATAGATTCAGCATCAATAATTGTCACTCACTGCCAACCTCAGTTCCCCTTCAGTAAAACAGATAGTTTTCCTTACCAAATTTTTGTGCAAATGATCCAAAGACTGAAGAGTACTATTAAAAGTATCATTATATAGAAATAAGAAAGCAATTCTTAGGTGCTTAATCAGTGCTTCAAATTGTACAATATCCCAGGCAATAGCAGGTTCTTACTTTGTGTTATTTCCACAGAATTTTTACCACTAGAGACTTTATAAGAGAAAACCCAACATGAGATGGATTGACTCAGTAAATGAAGCCACGACCCTCAATTTGCAAGACGTGAGAATGGCTACTAACAATAGGACACAACTTGATGGCATTTCACACACACACACACACACACACACACACACACACACAGAGAGAGAGAGAGAGAGAGAGAGAGAGAGAGAGAGAGAGATCATCCTGGCCATGCTAGCAACAGAGCCAAACATTCCAGTAACTTCCAGGCAGCCCAGTTCATTCTTACTAGTTCTATTAACAATCAGGACCAGAAAATTTTAGTGTGGGATGCTGCTGTGATTAGCTGTGTGATGACAGTTATGCTGATGCTGCTTGATCCTTTTGGCCAATGACCAGAAATCCAGTTCACTTTCCAATAAGATGCTTTTATCCTGGTAAACAACTAGTAGTCTGGACACAGATGAGAGATTTTCAGCATGACTGAAAAAAGAATCTCTGCTCATGATTGATTCATTCATGCTATTTTCATATCTTCCAAGTAGATTTTGCAGAGGCAGGCAATGGAAAACCACCTCTGAATGTCTCTTGCCTCGAAAACTCCAGGGGGGGTTGCCTTGGAGTTGCGACTTGATGGCTGGCTGGCTGGATAGATGAGTGATGCAATGTTTCTTTCAAATCAGGTTTTGACTTTCATTAGTACTATGTCCACTCAAGCCATTTTGGTACAGTGATTCTTGGAGGAACGGTGGTATGTGACGTAATATCAACCTGACTATAACTGCCACTGTTTAATAAAGTAACAGTGGAATCCCAAGAAGAGCAACATATTAATTTATTTAATACCCCACTTTTATTCCTAATGGGGACCCAAAGTGGCTCACAACATGTCCCCATTCTCCATTTTATCCTCATAGCAACCCTGTGAGGTAGGTTATGTTGAAAGTGTATAACTGGCCTAAGGTCAGCCAGCAAGCTTTCATCCCATAGTGGGGATTTGAACCTGGGTCTTCCAGACCCTAATCTGACATTCTAACCACCATACCACACTGGCTGTTCATTTCATCGTCCAGTAAAGCCACTTAATCTTAGAAGAGAGTGACTTCATTTGGGATTGCACTGTAAAAGTCTTCTTTGGTTTCACTGCGGCAACTATGCGTTTTAGAAATCAGCCCATAAAACCCTTTGGACTGACACAAATGAATTCTTATTTCCATGACTGTCCAGAGCCAGCCCAATCAGTTCATCCTCCATGGAGTTCATTGGTCTTCGTCACTCTAGTCAAGCTGCAATTATGCTCATGCCCTGCAGGTGCTAGAGGAGGAGAAGCACAGGGTATTGCTTAGCAACTGTTAGAAACAATGCTTTACTACTTCTGAGAGGGCCTATCACAGAGGAAGGGATAGGCCCAGAGCTGAAGAAGGGATGAGAAATGTGGAGTGGTGTGGAATCAAGGTGAGGAATCAAAACTGCTGGCAAGTAACTTAACATTTTTCTGTTAACTTTATTTCTAATCTTGCTTCACATCTGCAGATTGGACATAAAAGGTTTTCTGATTGCAGCAGTAATGCCCATACTGGAGTTTGAAGTGCAATCCATCTTTGCCAAGAGCTCTTTATTCTCTTAGTCCTCACAGGCAGAGTAGACATTCGAACCCACACATGCTTGGATTGCTGCCATCCTGTTCCTGGCATGAATCACCCGAGGTCCCTTGCCCTTTCTTCACCTCTGGCCTGCTGTCCTTCCACCTTATTTGGCATGGTATCAGGTCACTGGGGTAAGCTGTAATAGAAGTTGCATTCTGCATGTCCTGCCAGATGACTTTCCTGGCATGAGACTTTCTGGAGAAGAGCCATGTAGTGGCCTTTTGGGTTTTTTTTTTAACAGCTACCACTCTAGAGATAGAGATGAGATCTAGCATCAGCCTTGCCTTAATTGAATGTTAAGTGTAGCTGGTGGCAGCACACTTTTACATTTCCTTTGGTAATTTCCCCGTGGGGGAAAAAATCACAACATGAGATACCCTTCTTTGGTACATCCAGTACTAGAACAGCACAGAGCAGAATCTAATGCCCAGTCCTGTGAGAAGCTGTGCTGGAACTCCATCCATGATCCCACCCTCTACAAACCTCAAACCCTTGCAACTGGTCTGGTTGGTGTAGGGAAGAGAAGAAGCAAAGTTCCCTTATGACTGTAATGTCACAACAGTATGTGTATGAGCTCTCAAAAACTAGTTTCAGTTTCCCCTTCAAGTCCTATAGGGGAAGCATCTCACTTCAATCTTATGCTTGTGTGTGGCTGCAATCTTCTACTGTGTGTGTATTAGGGCCAAACTTACATATTAGGGTTGGACCCAGCGCAAGGACCTTGTATGGTCCACACAAAGATTCCAGATCTTTCTAGCTTCCCTGCCCCAGCAGGCATTTCTGGCATTGGAAATATTTATTCTCAGGGTCATAGCCATGTGAGGTGGGTCCTGGAGATCTCCTGCAATTACAGTGGATCTCCAGACTACAGAGATCAGACCTCACCCCCAAAATAAATGGCAGTTTTGGAAGGTGGGCTCTATTACATTCATCCCTGCTGAGCTTCATGCTCTCCCTAAGCTTCACCCCCAATATCCAGGCATGCTGGAATTGCCAGCCTTAGAGTCTGCAGTAAAGAGGGAGAAGAGGAGTAATTTTTCCCTTCTTCTGTCAGCAGAGTTCTGCCCATGCATGACGGAATGATTTTGTACCCAGTCGTCCCCTCCCCCACAGCAGCCTCCTGTCTTGCATGGCTATAACTCCATGTGGGTCCTGCAGTGCTTGGAATAAACTTTCTCATTGCCAGAAATGGTCGCTATGAAGAGGAATGAGCCAGGAGGGCCCACATGAATCATGGGATCCAGTTCCTCAAGTCCACATAATCTTACAGTCTGGGAGCCACATGTGGTTCTTTGACATGCTATCTATGGCTCTCCTGATTACCATTTCCCAATGTGGCACTGATTTGAGTGGCAGCAGGATATTTTTTGAAAAAGCAATGTCACTGACTTTGCTGCATCACTTCCAAATACAACCCAGGTACCCTAAAGTTCCCACTAGGGTTGCCAGTTCCCCCTGCCCACCAGTGGTGGACAGTTTCTGCTGATTCCTCGAGCTAGCTTTTGCCACTTTTGGGTTGTATCCAGGAGTGATGTAGCAATGTTGGCGATGTCGGCGATGACACACCCACCCCCATGTTCCCGCCTCCAGCTGTCCTAACAGTTGTCAGGCTTGGTGTAGCAACTCTAGGCATCTGCCTCACGGTTCAGGAAAGTGGACAAGGCTCTTGCCTGGTGGGGCTTGTGGTTGGCAGTGGGTTCTCACCTTGAAATAGTCACTGCTGGAGGAATGGGTAAGCTGCAAGTCTCCCTGAGGTGCAGGCATCACACCAGGGATAGAAGTAAATGTGTTGATGGTACTTGCAGATGTGGTTCTTTGTGAGTGATGGAGTGAGTAGGACAGTTATAGACTAAATAGCATTAATATACATTCAGGTCATTATTTTTTAACAGTTAGTTGGTAAAAGTTGCTCTGTATAATTGTCCTGCAAGAAATACTCTGGCTAAATCAATACCTCTAACAGAGGTCCTCAACTGGTCTTGGAAATTTGTGTATGTACACTGCTGATTTGGTCCTCAGTCCAGTCAAGATTTAACACCACCAGTGCCTCTTTCTCCTCCGTCTTCCTGTCCTTTCTGTTTCTCCCATTCATGCAGCTGATCACACTAGGCTATGAATTTGTCTGCCTATTATTAAAAGAGGTTCGTAAGGGTGCAACCCTTGTGTACTTTGAAGATACTTTTTTTTAGGTTAATATAAAGCCTATCATGCAGTCACTTTTCTTTTTTTGCAATTTGTATGAGATTCTGTTCTGAGATGAAAGGCGCCGAGCGCATGACCATATTTCTGATGGTATCTTTTTACTGAGGCTGGAATATCCCTACAGCCCACCACTAAGCAATACAAAGGACAATTGTTCCATACATTCAACAATGCCTGCTATGTGTTTCAGCTGAGAATCCCCAAAATTTCCATCTTTTTATCTGAGCATTCTGTTTAAAGTTAAAGGACCTAACACTCTGTCTGCCTGATTGGTTATTGTAAAATTTATACACGTACGAGGTGGGAGTAAAATGCTTCCACAACTGTAATATGTCTTACTCATATGGCATATAAAAGATTGTACAGAATCCCTGTTGGCCCATCCACACAAAAAAAGATTTCAAAGGAATCCGATGTGCAATGAAAGCATGTACTACATATACAGCAATTTGTGTCTATTGCAGTAGTTCCCCAACTGTCTCTTAATGACAGTACTACTCAAAGTGATTATGGATTTTAAGAGTGCTTCCTCTTTGTAAACTGTTTCTTCAGGGGGTGATCCAAGCCCCAACCATTTTTTTCATGAAGACAGTGCACAGAGATCCTCATCTGCAGCTGTGTTTATGTATAAATTTGTATGCTGAGATAAAAGGGTATGCAAAAAATATTTTTTTCTAGAAGAGTAGGTTTTTATACTCCACTTTTCTCTACCTTAAGGAGTATCTTTCTTTTATAGTACACTTTATTAAGTTTTTGAGGTATACAGGGGTTGGGAAAGGAAACAAAAATAATAAATCTGCATATAAATCTTCTCCACTTATCATTTCACATCACAAAAAGATAGACTGTGAAGTTTTAAAAGTTTATAAAGCCTTCTTCATATTATACTATATACCTTAAGGAGTCTCAAAGTGGCTTATAATTGCCTTCTCTTCTTCTCCCCACAACAGGCACCTTGTGAGGTAGGTGGGGCTGACAGAGCTCTGAGAGAACTGTGACTGGCCCAAGGTCACCTAGCAGGCTTCTAGTGGAGGAGTGGGGAATCAAACCCAATTCTCCAGATTAGAGTCTGCTGCTCTTAATCACAGCACCATGCTGGCTCTCTTTAGTAGAAACGGTCTCTGTTTCTCCTCGTTCCTGATACTCACACTCCCTTGCCTAGTTGTATTAAATCCCCCAGCCCGGTAGGGTAAAAACTAAGAGAGACTTTATAGTATAGCACTGATGTCAGATAACAAGTTAGCATTACTCACTCACAGGGTGATATTCATATTCCTTGTGGGTAACTGTTTCCTACAACCAAGAGACCCATCTTATAGTTTGAGAACATACAGAGATCATACTATGAATTAAGAGAAATTGCATGCTGAAGGGTCAATACAACAACATGAGTAGTAACACATGTACTCAGAAAGTATTCCTTTCAAATCTACATCTGAATGCATATCAGTGAAAGGTACTATCTGATGGATCTATAGCTAGGAATCTGGTACAGGACTGGAATCCAAGAAATCAAACCCAAGTAGAGTATAAACGGTCATGTAGATGCAATCAACAGGTAGGAATGAAAACACAAGTATAGCAGTTCTAACATTCCATATGACAAAATGCTTATTTTGATTTCTTTCTTAAAATCACTTTGGACACCATGAGAGGTTATGACAAGAAGATGCATAAATACCATGTACTTTTAGCTTTTGTGCTTTCATGGTGATATTATGTGAAAGGAACTCATGTGGCAGAGAGACTTCAGTTGTGCATAGATACTACATCCTTCCAGGTGCAAGTTCCTCTTCACATGTTATGCAGGAATCAACTTCTTAGAAAATCACTTATGCTCCATCCTTTATTTAGAATGTTTGAAACACATTGAATTACTAGCAGCTTAGTTCTATCCTCTCAGTTAAGTTTCTCACTGAATGTCCACTTGACAGAACTGCAGCTAATTTTGGTGTTCTGATGGATATACTTATATGATGCGTGTGTATCAAAAGATATGTGAGTCTCATTGATACATTATATAAAAACACCCTTGAATACATTTTTTAAAATCTAGGGATGGGGGGCTGTTTGTGTGAAATACAGGAGTCGCCAGGCTTAGGGGTTGCCAGTTCTAGGCAGGGAAATTTATTTATTTGTTTGTTTCAGTTTATATTCCACCCTCCCGGCAAGCGGGCTCAGGGTAGATCACAAAAACAGATCAAGACATCATTAAAATGCAATACATTATTAAATATAAAAACAATTAAAACAATGTAAAACTACATATATTAAAACAGGTCACCCTATTTGTATGCAGATTTCAAACTGATGCCATTTTTCATCTTCTTAATCTGAAGAAGGGCCTTGATCTCAGATGGGAGCATGTTCCACCAGGCTGAGGCCAGGGTAGAAAAGGCCCTGGCCCTGGTTGAGGCTAAGCGGACATCCCTTGGGGCCGGGGACAACCAGCAGATCTTGATCAGCAGAGCACAAGGCTCTCCGGGGCACATATGGGGAGATGTGGTCCCTCAGGTATGTCGGTCCCAGGCTGTGCAGGGCTTTAAAGGTCAACAGCAATACCTTGGAATGGATCCAGTACTCAGGTAGCCAGTGCAATTGGTGTAGTGCAATTGGCTGAATGTGTGCCTGCGCAGGTGACAGTCAGCAGGTATGCTGCCGCATTTTGCATTAGCTGGAGTTTCTGAATCAGTTGCAAGGGCAAGCCCGCGTACAGTGAGTTACAGTAATCAAGCCTGGAAGTGACCATTGCATGGGCCACTGTAGCCAAATTCTGGGGGGAGAGGTAGGGAGCCAGTTGTCTAATCTGTTGAAGATGATAAAAAGCAGACCTGGCAACTGCAGCGACCTAGGCCTCCCATAGAAAGCAAGGCATCAGGGGCCACCCCTAGGGTTCTCACCTTCAGGGTTGGCACAAATGCTGCACCATCCAGGGTGGGTAGCCTAATTCCTGATTCAACTCCCCCCGTCTGTTCATGTACAGAACCTCAATTTTCGTAGGATTTAATTTCACCCGGCTCTGCTGCAACTACCCAGCCACGACCTCCAATGCCCTGGTCAGATTTTCTGGGGTGGAGTCTGGACAGCCATCCATTAACAGATACAGCTGGGTGTCATCCGCATACACCCAGCCCAAACTCCTGGACCAACTAGGTGAGGGGGTGCATGTAGATGTGGAACAACTCTGGTGAGAGAATCACCCCCTATGGCACCCCACACTCATGGGTATCGCAGGGAGACCCCCTTACCAAGTGCCATCCTCTGTCCCCAATTGCAGAGAAAGGAGAACCACTGTAAGGCAGACCCCCAAACTCCCATATCGGTGAGGCGATGTGTCAGGAGATCATGGTCGACCGTGTTGAACGCTGCCATCAGATCAAGAAGTACTAGCACTGCAGTGCCAACCTGCCCTGATCCAGGTATCTCCGGAGGTCATCAGTGAGGGCGACTAGCGCCATCTCCGTCCCATGGCCAGGGTGGAAGCTGAACTGGAATGGATCAAGGATAGATGCGTCATCTAGAAAAGCCTGGAGTTGTTCAGCCACCGCTCTCTCAGCTACCTTACCCAGAAATGGAAGATCTGAAACTCGGCCAGGACCACAGGGTCCAGAGTTGGTTTCTTCAGGAGTGGACAAACCACTGCCTCCTTTAACCCCACTGAGAAAGTCTCTGAAGAGAGGGACAAGTTGATAATCTCCCCAGGGGGACCCAAATGCCATCCCTGCAGGCTTTAATCAGCCAGGAAGGAGGCAAATTCCTGGAGATTGGGGGTAGAGTCAGGGAGGGTAGAGTTTGGGGAGGGATATGATGGCAGTCCCTGTGAAGGTGCCATTTTCTCTAGGGGAATTGATCTGTTTGTTCTGGTGGAGATAAGTAATAATTCCAGGAGAAGTCTAGGATGCACATGGAGGCTAGCAATATATCCAGGTTGATGGCTTAAACCATTGTAGTAGCAGCATGTCCACGCCTAATTTTCCAAACACATTTGAAGACAGTCTGCTGAAGGTCCCATTCTGCAAATGGGTAAGGTCAGCAGATGAATGTAACAGAGTATTGTCTTTTGTGGTTCTCACTTTGTGGAATGGTCTGCTTGAGGAGGTCAGAAAGGCTCTCACACATCTAATATTCCACAGAATGTGTAAAATAGAATTGCTCAGGAGCACATTTTCATACAGAGAATAGGGCTATATTGGAATTGTTCAAGAAGATGCTTCAATAAATGATTAGGGGATGTAGTTAATGGCACTGTTTATTGTATGCATTCCTTGTTTTTACTGCATTGTTTTCTCATTTCTGTAATCCAGGTTTTGCATTTCTTATGTCATGCCTTATAATGTTTCTATAGTATTGTTTTCTAACTTTGTAATCCAGTTTTACTACTATTATGGATGACAGTAGGGTAAATAGTTTCATTTTAAGAAGGACTGACATTAATGAAATGAACTGATGTTGATAGATACAACCAGGCTGGAAAAACCCCATTGCTCCTGGATCAATATATTGTCACATCCTGTGGGGAAAATAATGAATCCCTCTGAAGTGAATAACACCTGGCAGGCTGCAGCAATCAGGATTACAGAACCGAGATTGGCCAGGATTGTTGATGCACTTGGGTGGGTGGGGGCAGAACTGAAAAGGAACTGCTCTCCCTTTCTCTCTCTCTCTCTCTCTCTCTCTGTGTCCTTCCGTCTGCATGTGGCAGCTGGAGAGCATTATCTGCACATACACCCATTTTATCCAGCCCTGTTGGGGTGGGGTTAGGAGAAATCAAATGCCAGTAAATGAACTATAATGTTCCAAGTAGGTCTATTATTTATGTATTTATTTATTAATTCACATTTTTAGCCCTCCCTCCCTGCGAATGGGTTAGAAACCTTTCTGTTTTTACTTTCTTTCTTAGAACCTGCACCTTCATTTCTGTAGCCTGTATACCTTCTAGAGATGTTGATAGTGGCATAAAGCTTTGTGTTGTTTAAGAGATCAAGAGACTGCCCGAGTTCCTACCCATGAGCCTTGCCACATCCATGTTACCAAAAGGCCCCATTTGATGGCCCCCCTAGCATCACACTGATGAAAAGGGTGAGTTTCCAAGAGGTGGTGGCTGCTACTGTACAGAAGGCCTCCCAACACTCTTAAGAAGCACTGGGAACCAGTGAGGGATCCTCACATAGGTTGGTTTTCCCTGGGATGAAACATCCCCTTTCCCAGCCTTAAAGTCAGTGGGGCTGTGCCTTGCTTGCCTGCTTGCATAACTGGGGAACAGTGTTTCTTAATATTTCATTTATATCTACTTGCCTAGAGTTTGTACATCGATTTTTCCACACCTACTGCTTAATTCTCAGGAGCCACATTTTTCTGCACCACCTAACACAACCTATATATTTGGACGAACTGTGTGAGATGTAAGATTCTTTAGTTACAGTATTCCTTTCACAGAATAGCTTTGTGGAACCATCATGGCAGCTCCTAGAACATTATGAGCTAAAGTGAGGGAAGGAAACAAGCCTGTGGCAAAACTTAATGAGCAACATGGATCTCTGAAGACATACTGCTGACGTTAGTGGAGTTATACTAGGATGTTGATCCTATATTCCTTTCCTTGCAAGAGCTATTTGCCAGAGTAACAGCTGCAGAATGCTCTTGACAACTGTAAAAAAAAAGAAGAAGAAAGAAGAGAGCCTCGCTTCTTGGCAGAAGGAAACCCTAAGCCTTTTGGCTGTGTAAAAATGGAATACCCCATTAACTCCCCCCCCACCACCATTTACATGGAATATCTGTCAATTTTTATGTAATCCAAATGTACTTCTCTTTCTAGGGTTTGTTGTGACTTACATTTCAATCCCCTTCCCACTATAGCTAAAAATTCTCACTGGCTTATATCATAGCTGTACAGTATCACAGGAGCTCCAAAAAAGGGTGAAGCACTGTTCTCTGGTTGCTGTTCCTAGCTTGGCAGTCTGATTGCTGGAATCATTCGCCAACCTTTGATACTCTGGAACATAGCCTAGAGTTTGCTTGCATGGAGATTGCATGGCATTGCATAGCCTATACATTTTTAAACTGGTATATAATAAATCAGAAATAAGACTACACAGTATGATAGTGGGATGGATATGTCAATGAACAATCCCAAACACCCATATGAAATCTTGAGGATGAGGAAAAACAACTGCGAAGGGAGAACTTTGGAGTGGGGAAACAACGAGTGAGGAAACGGTTGAGCATCAGTCTCCCTGTTGCTGCTGTGCTTCAAATTCCTTCCTCCTGTAACTTTACTTTTATAAAAGGCAAAGACATAAAGCAATACCTTTATTTATTATTATATTTTATCTTCTGCCTTGCATGAGACTGCTTATAAAGTAAAAGCAATACTATAAAAATCACTAAAACAAACAACATAAGAATGATCAATAATAAAACAAGCCCTAAAACTGTTGGAATATACAAGATCTATAGTGTACCTACTTGAAGAAGATCAGAAGCACAGCCTATAGGGAACAGCTAAAGGACTGCTAGTTAGCATAGCTAGATTAGGGACTTCCCACAATTTCAAATTATGCCCTTCCTGTCTCCTGATTGGCTCTTTGGAGACTTCCTGCTCCAACAGAGCACTCCTCCTTCATTCCTGTCTCTCACAGTAGTTAGTTAAGCCTTTCTCCCTCTCTGTTCTATAAAAGTTTATTTCTTCTTTAATAAACTGAATTATTTTCTTTAAACAGTTGGTACTTCATTTCTCTGTATGTTTAAACTCTGCCAACAGGGTTCTGGACCCAGTGTGAGCACCACTGCAAAAAAGGGAAAAGTTTACATAGATTGGTAGGCAAAAAGAAGAAACTGCAAAATGGCTGCTTCCTGCACTGCTCAACTCAATTACCTACTATAGGTTGACTGACAACAATTTTCTTATCTAGAGAGAGATAATGAAAAGCCACTTGCTTGAAATGGGACTCTGGTATGTTGTCAATAAATCCTGGCCAGGAGATAGGGTTGCCAAGTCTGGGTTGGAAAATACCTGGAGACTTTGAGGGTGGAGCCAGGAGAGGGCAGGGTTTGGGGAGGGGGGGGCCTCAGCATAGTACAATGCTATAGAGTCTACCCTTCAAAGCAGCCATTTTCTCCAGGGGAGCTGATCTCTGTCAGCTGGGGTCAGTTGTAAAAGCGGGAGATCCCCAGGCCCCACCTGGAGGCTGGCAACCCTACCAGGAGATGACACCCCAGCAAAGCAGAAGTCCTGGGACACACGCAATGAGAAGGCAAGAGGTGCATTAATAAAAGGTTTGTCCAATAGAGATGTTTTGTGAGTCATTCAAATGACAACTGCAAAGGCAGTCTGGAATGAGTTGGAGAGACTTTATGTTAACTCCTCTCTAAAGAGCCAGCTCTATATCCAAAAGAAACTATTTAGCATAAGGATGCCTGAAGGGGGTAATCGGCAAGAGCATTTAGATCAAATGCTTGCTCTGAGCTAAGAAATGCTGGCAAAGATATTGCAGAATAGGATTTGGTTGTTTTGGTTTTTGTTAGTCTATCCAAGACTTATGAAAATGTTGTATGCCAAACAGAGTCAAAAGAAAATCTCTCTCTATCAAATGTGATAAATGAACTCGAGCAAATATTCAAACATAAACAATTTGAAGATCCCAACAGAAAGGCTTAGCAGAAAGCTGACTTTGTAAATAATAAAAGCAAAGTAGCTTGTTATTCATGTGGAAAACAGGGGCATGTTAAAAGGGACTGAAATGCTTTTAAAAAGAAGGGTGCCCCTCTAAGACCAATAAAAGGGGATAATTTGAAACTGCTACCCCTGAAAAAGTGTTTCATACTAACTAAAGATGTAACCAAAAGTCATATAGGGGTCTTAGATAGTGTGTGCTCAATGCACATGAGGGCACAGAGATTTTTTTTAAAACTCTAAATGAAGAAAAAAGAGAAACACTAAGTATAGCTGATGGGAGATCTATTGTAGCAGAAGGGGTAGGTGTCAGGTATGCCTGCCACTTTCCCGGGCAGGAGATGGGATTTACTGAACTAAATGAGATGATTCCACTCCTCCCCTCGTGCCCTAGCTGGGATGTACTTCCTCCTCCTTGCTTGCTGGCTTCATGGGAGTTATTATCTGCTTGCTAGCTTCACAGGGTTGTTATCTCTATTCAAAGTTACTAGTAGCTTCACATAGACATGGTTTATGTTTTTAACTTCTGTTGCAGGTGCCATCTATTACTGTCTTCCCGCTCTTTAGCCTGGGAACTATTTTACGTGGGATTTATTCCTGGACGGGGATTGGGGGGGTCTGTATGCCAGTCACTTTATCTATCCTAACATTATTATCCAACCCCATTACTAACTCAACAAGTGTACCCTGAAGAAAATCCCCCAATAAAGAGAGTCTTATTCAAGATCCTTTGAGGTGAATTCATTCAGGAAGTCTCACAGTAGGATCAGGAACTATAAAATGCAAGCTCCCAGATGGACAGGTCAGAGAAATCCTTATTGAGAACTGTTTGTATGCCCCACAACTGGCAAACAACTTGCTTTCAGTAAGAGTTCTTGCAATGGTGACCTCATTTGGGGAAATATGTCTTATCAAACAAGATGGTGAATTGATTGCAACAGGGAGAGTTCATGAAGATTTATATGCTCTGGACACAAGCACACAAAGTGCAAGTTTGACCAAAAGTTGCAATCATAAGAAATGTTCCAGGTTATGGCACCGAAGATTTGGGCACAGAGATAATTATGCAATTGCCTAACTTGAGAACCAGAATTTGATCAATGGCATAAAATAAATAAATGTTCAATTGAAAGGAATTGCAACTAACTGATGGAAGAAAATAAAATGCATCAGCCAGAAGCAATGCAATCAATTACCTTGGAATCTACAGATGACACACCGGAAGAGCCCCAGGAACCAGAAGGGGATGAGGAAATAAATAAATAAAAAAACAAACCAGAGGTCAGACGATTGGCTAGATCCAGCAAGGCAGCACCTCCAAGAAAACTCTCCTATCTGACCAAAATAGAGACTGCAACGGAACCTTCCATATGGGAAGGCATAAAGAGAATGACTGCTGACCAAGCAGAAAAATGGAGAAATGCCACAGAGGACAGAATTAAATCTCTAGTCAAGAATCAGAAATGGACATTCACGAAAGCACTTCCAGAAAGGAGGGTAGAATACAAATGGATTTTCTAAAGGTACAGTTGTAAAACGCAAACGCTGTTTTGCAAAGTTGAGATTCTATACAAAAAATGAATCTTCTGGACTTGTACAATAGACCTTGAGAAGGGGTGTTGGAATATATAAGGTCTACAGTGCACCTACTTGAAGATCAGAACAGCCCATGGGGGACAGCTGAAGGACTGCTAGTTACCATAGCTAGATTAGGGACTTCCCACAATTTCATATTATGTCCCTCCTGTCTCCCAGTTGGCTCTTTGGAGACTTCCTGCTTCGAATGAGCCCTCCCTCTTCATTCCTCATAGCAGTTAAGCCTCTCTCCCTTTCCTCTGTTCTATCAGAGACCGATTTCCCACAAGCAGCTGTGCCACCGTCACACTTCCATTTGCCTCGGTTGCATTGGTCAATTTCACAGTATTCACTGCATGGCCGCATTTTGAACCGCAGCTCCCAATTTACCCCGTGTCTTCTCAATCTCAAAAACCAGGATCGAGAAGACACGGGGAAAATCGGTGGGAGATGTGGGTCAATATGTGGCCGCGGGGCGAATAGTGTGAAATTGACCAATGCAACCGGGGCAAATGGAAGAGCAACAGTGGCACAGCTGCTTGTGGGAAATTGGTCAGAGTTTATTTCTTTAATAAACCAAGTTATTTTCTTTAAATAGTTGGTGCTCTGTTTCTCTGCATGTTTAAACTCTGCCAACAAAAGCCAGGGGAATAAAAGCAGCAAAACCCAGTATCTAGCAGCCTAAAATCTGTTCATATATTAAAACATTTATATCCTGCTGATATTAATAAAACTGTCCTCAGGCTGATATTAATAAAACAGATAATAAAATCAGCTTTTAAAAATGGAACATCTCTGTTAAAAGCCTGAAGAAAATAAACATTTTGGTCTGTTGCCTAAAAGGACAGTGAGATGAAACAGGCAAACCTGGTGTATAATAAGTCAGAGGGGAATAAACAAGGAGGGAATTTCCAAAGGCAAGGCATCACCGTTTAAAAGGCTGCGTCATCCAGCTCACCACTACAGTCAGGGGGCACAGAAAGCAGGGCCTATAATAGGCAGTTAGTCCCCAGCATACAGAGAGTCTGAATGCTGCTAAGTAAATATATTTTATATTCTTTGGAAAACAACACTCCTTAATATTAACAAATGATATGTGAATTATGTACTGTACAATATGTACATTGATTCTTTTTCGTGTCTTTTAAAAATCTGCAATAGGCCCCACCCCCAGGCATCCTTATGAATCCTAAAATCATTACAACAGACGAGACTTTGGAATACCTTAAATGCGGAAGGCTGATTTGAAACTTTGGTGGCATATTTAATGAGCAGAAGAAAAGATTTTTAAAAGTTAGAATCCTGGCCATTTCATTAGGCTCAGAAGCATAGTTGGATAGCACTCCAGATGACTGATAGACTAGGATTCCGCACTCTGTACCTATGCAGATGTCGATAATTTATAAGATGCTTTTTCATTCCTTCATAATGTGAATTATATTCCAAGATTTCACAATAAGATTCCTGTTTCCTGGTAAAAAGAAATAATACATGTAATAAACACTGTAACTTTATTCCTTGCGCTAGAGGTGTAATGTGTTTGAATTCCATTTGTGAGTATGTCTATGTCAACTAAATTTTGGTTAGCACCTGAACATCTACTGTCGGTTACTCAAATGTTACCTTGTTCTGTGGACAGTAGTAGAAACTTTCTGCTTGCATAGAGTCAGGCTCTACTTTTTCTAATCAGAGTACTAAATTACAGGATAAATCTTTACCCTTTGTTTTTAGAAATCAAATATTAGACAGCCAGTGTGTGGTGTAGTGGTTAGAGTGCTGGACTAGGATCTGAGAGAGCCTGGTTTGAATTACCACTCTGCCATGGACAGTCACTGGGTAATCTTGGACCAGTCATATGCTCTCAGCCTAATCTACCTCACAGGGTTGTTGTGAGGATAAAATTGAGATAAGAATGATGTAAGCTGTTTTGGGTTTCTATCAGGGAGAAAGGTGGGGTGTAAACGAAGTAAATAAAATAGACAAATTCAGGTTAGTTCTTTCTAGTTTAATACAGCATTGGACCTACTCTTGAGAAATTACTGTTGATGTACTTAAACAGTAGATGAGGTTGAAAGTCGTTTTTCTCATTCAGAGAACTTCCCCCAAAGCAGCTAAGGCGATGGAGATAAGAAGTGGGAGGATACAATGGTTTCTTTGTAAGATGTAGGGGAATTTTAAGTGGGAATCTCCAGGAAATTCATTTCAGTATACATCACTACTGAAAAGGTCTAAAAATTGCCGTAATTTTAACTGAAAGGAAAGAGTATGAATAAGCACAGATCTTGCCTTTTGAAGGAACTGGCATACACACATCATTCCATACATTTCTCTTTGGCAGTGTAAATGGATAGATTCATTTTACTGCCGTTGGAGTCATTTCACAAAGGCCATTCTTTGTTGGGAAGTAGTAATACACATGCCGGTTTCAAGAAACAGAATATATTTCATCACCAGAGGCCATATTTTCAGGATGTGTAACTTGGCGTAGCTTCATTGGTTTCATCAAACTAGTCCAGTTTACAGTGACAACCCCGTCCTGTACAGACAAAACTGTTAATGTTTTTCTATTATTTCTCAGCAGAATCAGCTACAGAGGACTGATTTCCTAGCCCCTCCCTTACCACCAAATGGGAGAACAAACAGTGAAGTGAAAAAGAGGGAGAACCTACAACTTGCTTCTTCTTTGGAGAAATATGGTGAAAAACAACGTGGATCATTCACATATAAAAGACCAGTGCCATCCTAAGCAGAGTTACACTTCTAAGGCCATTCACTTCAAGTGATTTAGAAGGGTATAATTGCTTCGGCTGATACTGGACATGACCTAATGCTACAGCAGAGTGAGAGACATCCGTGTGTGCACAGAACCAATGCATGTATGAGCACCCTGAAAAGCTAGATGAATGTAAGAATGAATACCATTGTTAGCATTCAAGAGGCAATGCTGTTCTGTGAAGATGGACTTACCAGATTCAGTGCAAAGAATGACATCATATATGACTGATTCCCCCAATTTCAATTTTATGACTGATTCAATTTTATACATTGTTACATTGGGGCTGATTCCTTCTGTCTCCTGTATTTTTTAAAGATTCCCTACGTATTGAAAAAACAGGCAAGTCTTTAAATAACAGCTGGTAGGTCATAAGTTCCAATTTTTTTCTGTGTGAACAGCAATGACAGACCCTGAAACCACTGCCTTGCTAACTCTTGGGAGGTCCAATAATAAACAAGAGTCTTGTTTATTTTTTATTTTCTTCATTTGTAGCCCACCTTTTTTGCTGAGAGTCAATCTGACAGAAACCTTCAATTAACAGTGCATTAGGACTAGGAGGAGAAAACTGGACAACAATGCAAACAGACTTTTTCAGGTATGCCATATAATAGGAGACATGCCATGTAATGTAGAAAGTGGGTAAGAATGGTGGCAAGCAATGCAGTAAACAGGTGATACATACAAAAAAATTGCAATAGACTTGTGCCACCTTAAAGCCTCACAAGTGTTTGTTCTAATATAAGCTTTTGTGGACTAGAACCCACTTCTTAAAATGTGTCCAACTGGAGGTTCCATGTGGGCTCTGAGCAAACAATGGAAATGATGCATTTCAGGTACTGGCAGATGGGGGGGGGGGGGATGCAGCCATACACAGTGTGTAGGACATTTATCTGATTTGTTTGTTCCACCATATATGCTATCTTCTGACAAACCTTATTTGAGAATCTTTGACATGTTCTAATGGGGGGGGGGCTCAATGGGAAAGGGGCGTAACTTCAGT
This sequence comes from Lepidodactylus listeri, assembly GCA_029233225.1. NCBI lineage: Eukaryota > Metazoa > Chordata > Lepidosauria > Squamata > Gekkonidae > Lepidodactylus > Lepidodactylus listeri. The sequence goes on from JARCFY010000008.1 coordinate 72,492,189, forward strand.
AACAGGATTTTCTTTAAAAACAACTTGACATTTTAGGGTATTTAAATGAGCGATTTTATGTTGTCCGGTATCTGGCCTCACTGAAATGGGGCGTTTATGGCAAATTTCGGAATCCTCTCTCTTAGCCTCCCCCACCCAAAGTTAGAAACCCGCAAGAAGCCGCCGACCGGCGAGCGTGTATCTGTCTGTGTGTGTGTGTGCGCGCGAGAGAAGGTAGCGTGAGACTCCTCCAATCACTGGTTAGGTCCTTGCCTCAAGGGGGCGGGCAGAGGCTTTGATGTCGGGCGTCCCGGGGTGGCCGCAGAGTCAAAGCGAAGCTGGCACCCTTTCCTTCTTGTGCGGCGCGCGGGCGGTAGAAAGGTGCGAATGCTGCTCGGGGGGAAGCGGCACGCACGGAGTACAGGGCGGGCAGTTTTCGCCAACGAGGCGAGGGAGCGCCAGAGCGTGAAGGAAGGGAGGAGAGGCAACGAGTGCAGCAGGGGACACCGGGGGGCGGGGGCGCCTCGAACATGAATGAGCCGCACTCCGCGGTCGGCCCAGCCGGCTGGCGGCTCTAGCCGCTGAGGCAGCGTTGCTGAAGGCGAGAACACGGCAGCGGCGGAGGAAAGGCACAAGTTTCCCGTAAGAGGAAGGAAAGGGAACCATGCGGAGTCTCGAGCTGTTGGCGCGGGTGCTGTACCTCCTCTCCATTCTCTTCGCGAGGACGTGGGAACTCCAGCTGCACCCCAAGCAAGGTAAAGAAAAGGAGGCAGTCACAAAACCACAACTCCAGCGGGGGGGGGGGGGGTGTGCATCGCGTCTCCTCAACGGCGCTGGGGACTTCTTGGGGGCTGCGAGTTGCCGCCCGCAGATGACCACCGCGGCTTTCGAGGAACGCGGCGACGTAAAGCTGAAGCGTGGGCGTGAGGCCAGCGCGCGCGTGCGATGGGGAGGGGGAGCGGCTTGCACGTGCGGGAAAAAGGCGCTTGGCTCTGTTTCGGGGCGCGTCCACATCTCCGTTAGTCACTCTTCTTCACAGCGGATTGGGTTGCTGTTAGTTACTGAACGGTATTGGAAAACTAGTGGTGACATCCTTAAAAGCAGGTGGGCAGCCGAGTTGGTCTGAAGCAGCAGAACGAAGTTTGAGTCCAGAAGCACCTTTAAGACCAACCGAGTTTTAGCCAGGGTACAAGCATTCTGAGGAAGTGTGCTGGCACACGAAAGCTTAGACCTTGAATAAGACTTCGTCGGTCTTAAAGGTGCCACTGGTGGTGGTGGGACTCTCTTGGATATGTACGAATGTCATAAGAAAGTTTGGTACATGGTGCAATGAACAGAATAACTTAAACTTTATCCTTAAAAGCACTGTTTCGTTAGTTATCCACATGTTTAAGGACTGAACAAATGGCAGGAGTCTGCACAGCAGAGCTCTCCTTTAACAGCTGGAAAACTGTTAGACTCAGCAGTGGCGGCAATCCAAAATTCATTCAAAATACTTTCTGCCTCACGGTCCTAAAAGCAAATGGGAGTAAATTGCAGCCTGGTTGCTACATAATACACTGTGATTACTACAGTTCCACAGAATTGGGTAAACCAAACTTCTCCACAACGTGTGTCCTTTGTTCATCATATGAGGAGTAACTTTTTCCTGCTTGTATTTTAAAATGGAACAATATCTAGAAAGTGGACAAAGACACATATTGAAATTGTTGGAAATGTCACATGGGAACATGAAACAAAAAAAACCTTCAAAGGGTTTTTTGATGCTTCAGCTGTACATGATAAATGTGTTAAATGGGATGTGCACACTTTGAATTTCTTAGTTGCCCAGAATGAGTAGCAATAATTAATATCCCTGCTCGACTGTTTAATTCTGATTCTGGTAAATGATGAAGATGCAATATTGGCACTTTCCTGCATACATGGTGGAATTATTCAGTGGTCTAAGTACACTGAGATAAAAGATATAAGCAGAGGTCCTTTCGTAGAAAAAGAGGTGCAGGAGCTCATTAGCATAACTCATTAGCATATGCCACATCCCCTGACATCACCAGAAGTGTGTCAGAAAGGAATGTCAGTTTCAGCCCCATTATATCCTATGGGCCATTGAAATCAATGGCAAAAACTCATAGGGTATATGAGGGGCTGGAGGAAAGGGGGTTTGAGGGAGAGGCTCCAAACTTGCAGGGTAGCTGCTGGGGCCTCTCCTCGAAATACCCACTAAGTTTCAAGAAGATTGGACCTCGGGGTCCAATTCTACGGGCCCCCAAACAGATTGTCCCATCCCCTCCATTGTTCTCTATGGAGGGAAAAAATGTTAAGTTTTTTCCTACCATAGAGAACAGTGGAGGGAATGGGGCAACCTGTTTAGGGGCCTGTAGAATTGGACCCCCTGGTCCGATCTTCTTGAAACTTGGTGGGCATTTCGAGTAGAGGCCCCAGCAGCTACCCTGCAAGTTTGGAGCCTCTCCCTCAAACCCCCTTCCCTCCAGTGGCTTTTAAAATTGCTGCCAAATTTCGGCAGCAATTTGGCGGCGAGCTGAATCAGATTAGAGAATCTGATTCAGCCCGTGGCTGCCCTACTGGCCAGTCCTGAGCTGGCGGAGCTTTGCCCCAACTCCAGCTTTGCCTCGCTCCAGCCCCAACGGACCCCTGAATATAAGTGAGATTTGAAGTAAAACAGGTTAACAAAAACTCAAGTTTGGCACTTTTAGGGATTCAGTCTCCATCAGTACAAATACAGAATATCAATGCTAACATTGTTAACAGCAACAAGTATCTTATAGCTCAGTTCTGTTGGTGGCGGGACTCTCTTAGATATGTACGAATGTCATAAGAAAGTTTGGTACATGGTTCAATGAACAAAATAACTACTCTGAAGTAGTTAAGAGAAAAGAAGAAGAAGAGGAGATTGGATTTATATCCTGGCCTTCACTCCCCAAGGGAGTCTCAGAGCGGCTTACAAACTCCTTTCCCTTCCCCTCCCCACCCCACAACAGACACCTTGTGAGGTATGTGAGGCTGAGAGAGCTCTTTCCCAAGCTGCCCTTGAGGGAACAGCTGGTACAGAGCTATGGCTTGCCCAAGGTCATCCAGCCAGGTGCAAGTGGAGGAGCGGGGAATCAAACCCGGTTCTCCCAGATTAGAGTCCGCACACTTAACCACTACACCAAACTGGCTCTCAGGATAGGATAGACAAAAAGGATAGACAATTTTTTTTTGCAAAACAGTAGCATCCATTGTAATATTGGAATCAAGTGCACAAATTAATCTTTAGTGATTTTACTGTGTGCCTAATGCAGATTGTACAATTTTAGAGTTCATATGTTCAACTTTACTAAAATATGATTGTAAATTATATGTATTTGAAAATGGGAACCCACAGGGACTTGCGGGAGGCACCTCATTTCCCTTCCCCCACTATTTCATCTTTGCCTTTCCTGAAAGCCCCCAGAGCCACTTGTCTTTTAGGATTGCCAACCTCCAGGTGAGGCCAGAAGATCGCCTGGAATGTCAACAGATCTCCCAACTACAGCGATCAGTTCCCCCTTAGGGTTGCCAGCTCCAGGTTGGGAAATTCCTGGATATTTGGGGCTGGGAGGGAAAGGTTTGGGGAGGGATGCAACCTCAGCAGGGTATAATGCCATAGAGTCCACCCTCCAAGGCAGCCATTTTCTCCTGGGGAACTGATCTCTGTCATCTGGAGAGCAGTTGTAATTCTGGGTGATCTCCAGCCCCCACTGGATGTGGGCAACCCTAGTGCCCCTGGAGGAGAGGGCTGCTTTGGAGGGTGGAGTCTATCACATTATGCCCCTCTGAGGTCCCTCCCCTCCTCAAACCCCACCCTCCCTAGGCTCCAGCCCACAAATGTTTAGGAATTTCCTAACCTGGAGTTGGCAACCCTATCTCCTTCCCACCCACTAGCCAACCTGCCTTTATCTGCTTTTCTCTCTTCAGTTTTCCGTCCCCATTCGCAGCCTCTACCCCAGGAAAACTGTGGACTAGTTGTGTGGTGCCAGACTCTGGGCCAGGCCCACTTGCATGATAGGGAATCCTCAAGGACTTGTAGGATGGCATCTTATTTTCCGCTGTATCCACCTCCCCACACTATTTCCTCTTTCTGTCCTCCTGGTAACCTCCATATGCTCTCCCTTTCCCCTGCCTCATTATCCCCTTCTCAGCCAATCTCCTCTTATCTGCCTTCCATCGACTATGTTTATTACTGATTTAATTCATTTATACCCCACCATTTTCCACAGTGGGAACCAAAACAGCTTATGTTCTTCTTCCCTCCTCCTTTTTATCTTCGCCACAATGTTGTGAGGTAGGTTAGCTCGAAAGTATATGACTGGGCCAAAATCACCCAGTGAGCTTAAACAAGAAGATGGGGATTTGCATCTGCTTATCCCAGACCATACTCTGAAGCTCTAATCGCTATACCACACTGGCTTTCATAGGGTGACTGCAACTGAACAATAGGGAGCAGCCAGGCCTAGTTGAGTCATGCAGGGCGGGTGGTATCAAGTCACCCAGAGGTTGCTTCCAGGCCTAGGGTTGCCAACCTCCAGATGGGACCTAGAGATCTCCCAGAATTACAACTTTCTCCAGTTCCCCTGGAGAAAATAACTGCTTTGGAGGAGAGACTTAATGGCATTATATCCAGCTGAGGCCTCTCTCCTCCCCAAACCCTGCTCTCCTCAGAATCCTCTCCAAAATCTCCAGGAATTTATTTATTTATTTGATTTGTACCCCGCCTTCCCTACCAAGGCAATCCTAGCCAGGCCTGGCCCCAATGAGTCCTCCCTCAAAGGTCAAAACAGCCTTGGAAAGTACTAGCCCTCTTACTGAAAACCAGCCTAGAAAACTATGTTTGCCCAGCAACAGGTGCTGAGGGAATTCATTACTTAAAGCTACAAGTGCTCCTTTTATCATTTTTGGGTTTTTAAAACCTCCCAATGTATTTTTTTTTTAGATTTCACATTTTTCTACATACCTGGGGTTTGTTTCAGGTTTGTAGTAAGATCTGTCTTGCCCGTTCACAGCTCTAGTTACCAGATTTAAATATCCATAGATTTGGCCAAATTGACTATCAGTATGTAGACAAGTGGGGACCTGCAATACTCACAGGGGGTATCCCTTCCCCCCCCATCACTGCCAATTCCTCACATCTGATTCCCTTCTTATGGCGGGGTGGGGGGGAAGAGACTCACTGGGGGAATTCCATATTCCCCTCTTCCAGCACCAAGCCTGGCATGGCTCCAGGCCCCACCACCTACTATTGAGCCCAGGGCCCTCAAACACCACTGCCAGGTCAAAGTGGCTCCCAGCTGTTTATCACTTACGCTGGGCCCAGAGTGGCTGCTGGCATCTGCTGCTGGGCCAGGTTGGAGCAGCTCCATTCTCATCTGGTAAGAGTGCAGACTGCAAATTTATTTTTTGGGAGATTTAACACCCCCATATATTTTAATTTTGATTTCAGATTTTTTTCTGCAAACCTAGGGAGTCTCCCAAGTTTGAAGAAAGGTCTGTTTAACCCTGGTGTGGCCCCGATCCATGGATTTAAGTATCTACATATGGGGCCACACCTTGCTATTAGTACCTAGACAAGTGGGGATCAGCAAGAAATTTGCAGAAGCAGCCACCCCATTCCTCCCTTTGGCTTCCTCCCCTTTTCCCCACCCAGCATCTCACTTTCTCTCTGTCTCTCTCACTTTCTCTTGTTCTCCTTCCACCAAACACATAGTAACTATTCCTCTTTCTCCCTCTCAACACCTGTCAATCTTTCTTTCATTCTTCCTCTCTCTCCTCAACTGCTGTCACTGATTCTCTTTCCCCCAGTTCCTATTGTTGCACTCTCATGCAGAATTTGTCTCTCTTTCTCCATCCACCTTCCCATCATTCTCTCTGTCTCACACTCTCCTGTCTGCTGTTGACTACAATAGTCCCGTCCCCCCCCCCCCCCCCCCCCCCCCCCCCAACACTGTTGTGGGAGAGTTAACAAATGCAGCCATGGCTACTGGCAACAACTATATGGCAGAAAGGAAACTATGCAACTCCCCAGCCACCTGCCCACCTGGCCGTTTTCCCTATCAGTGGCTCACCTGCCTGCCTTCAGGGTCCATGGGAGAGGCTGGCTGGCAACTGCCTAATCACTGGGAGCCCCTCCCACCACAGCAAAGATAATGGAGATTCCTGGAGCCTGGCAATGGCAGCTGGCACTGTGTTTTGGGGAGGGTTTAACCCTCCTCCCAAGTATTTTTTTTTTAAAAATGGATTCCCTCCACATGAGTCTTGTAGGCCTCCAAGTGCTGGCCCGCAATACTTGTGGAGAGGACTCCATCTCCACTTTCTTGCTGGGTCTGCACCTAGTGCAACTCCTGGGCCTGCATCTCCATCCCTGGTGGGCCCAGTACAACTCCTGTGCTGCCTGCTGGTGGCAGTATGTCCAGCATGGCTCCTGGGTTGTGTCAGCAGAGGTGGCGTGTTCAGTGTGGCTGCTGCTATGCCCAGCACTGATCCCGGGCTGCACAGTTACTGTCGGCCCCAGTGCCACTGCTGCAGGTAAGTGCGTTCTCTGTGCAAGCGCAGTTAGCGACGGTGGAGCTGGTCCAGTGATGGCTGTTTTACTTTTGGGGGGATTTAAAATATTTAAAAAAAACATTTCAGGTTTTTCAGCTCACCTGGGAAGTACCCAAGTGTGTAGAAAGATCTGTTTAGCCTCCCAGTGGGCCGGACCATGGATTTAGCTGTCCGCAGATGGGGGCCGCAGGTAGCTATTAGAATTTAAGATAATAGCCTATAAGAGGTGCCACTGGATTCCCACTAGGGATGAGGGTTTTCCTCTGATAGCTGCTCCCACCTATAAATCCACTGTGAAGCAGAGGGGGTTCAGCTAAGCCTCAGAACGAGAAGGAGGAGTTGCAACCCCTTTGTGGTCATTCTACAGTCTACAGCTTCAGGTACAATGGCAGCAACACATAGGGTATATGTGTAGGCCTTATCAAAAACAGCAGATTAGTTATAGCAGTTGTCCTGGAGAGTTATCCTTTTTGCCTGATCTCTGGCAGACTGTAGGCAAACAATTAAGAAACGCTTCTGTGGGTTGTTTCTACCATTTAAAAAGTCTGTCCTTACATTGTTTTGTTGCAGAGATCTTGGTGAAACATCTGTCATCATATGAAATAGTGACACCCGTGAGAGTGAATGAATTTGGAGAAGTTTTTCCTCACACTAACCACTTCAAAAGGAGGAAAAGGAGTACATTAGCAGAGTCCATTCCTTTCAGGACACACTATCGCTTCAGAGCCTATGGGCAGGTTTTCCAGCTGAATCTGAGTGCTGACGCCAGCTTCATTGCGCCTCACTACATGGAGGTGCACCTTGGGGCCACAGAAAGTCACCTCCCCTCTGATTTGCATCACTGCTTCTACCGTGGACATGTTGATGCAAAGAAAACACATACAGCAGTCTTCAGCCTCTGTGGTGGCCTGGTAAGCACTACATTAGCTCTTTGTCATCATGCAGTCCCTTTTGCCTGAAGAATGGATATTGAGAGTTGATATCGGAGCAGGAACCTTACTGCATTACTAACTGCTATGAGAGACAGATGTCCTCACTTTTCAGCATTGGTGGTACTAACCGTGTTGAAGTTATTGATTTTGGGGAATGTACATGTGGCATTTGTATAACTTTTGTTTTAGACCTAATACCATTTAGGAGTTTAAAGTTTATAGCTGTTCCTGTTCAGTAGTGACGGTTGCTACTCATGAACAGCAGCCAGACAGATCATAAAGACTATCAGTGAAATCCTGAGAACACATTCTTGGAAGTAAGCCCTATTAAATAGACCTTTGTAGGATGTTGGGTTGACCTGCTTAGGACTGCTGTCTGAATTATTCATGCTTTTGTGGATGGCGAACTGAAGCTGAAACAGTGGCTTGTGCATGTTTGTGGCGAAGTTAGAAACTGAATGCTGGTTTCCCAGCTTGAGGTATCATCTGCTGTCCCAGGTATTTAGTGTAGACCCAAGACAGATATATTTGAGTGCTTTCTACAGGCAACTAGCCAAGATGCCCTACTAAGGCAGTAAACTGTATTCCTGAGTTTGCAGACTAGGAACTGCATGAACAAAGTGGATTATGTTTTTGTCACATTAAATTTATAGTAACGCAGGAACAGCTCGAGTCTTTTGAATTTCAACCTGATTTGAAATTACTATTCAACTAAGTTTTTATTTATGCTCAGTTACTTCTTTGGTAACATTCAGCAGAATCTTATTTTGAGTTCTGTGGAGGCAAGTGTTTTCTGAGTTCTGTGTTGATTTAAGGCACTGGTTCCCAAAGTGGGCAATACCACCCCTTGGGGGACACTGGAACAATCCAGGTGGGCGGTAGGAGCCTTGTGTGCTAATTTGTCACTGCATCTTTTTGTCCACTTCTTAAAGGTAGATTTCCAGGGGGCACGGAGTAATTTTTTTTCTGAAAAGGGGGCTGTAGACCAAAGAAGTGGGGGACCTCTGATTTAAGGCATACTGATGTCTCTAAATCTTCAGTTTTCGGAAGCTTGTAAAGAATGGGGTATTCAACTATTTTGTTATTTTATTGTTCAACACTTCTGGTACATGTATAGCCTGGGTAACTCCTGTAGTCATCTAAATTCCACTAAAGTCAGGACATTTGTATATAAGACAACATAGATGATTGATTTCAGTTGGGTATGAGTCCCATTGATTTAACTTGGGTAAAAGCATTTCAGTATGGTACTTTCTACCTGGGTAGTTTCATGCTTGTGATAATTAAAATAAGCTGTGTTTTGAAAGGGGTGGTTCCACATGGTTTTGTTTCCCCAGATGGAGAACAGCATACTTTCTCATTTTAAAGGGAGTTTCCATGCTTCTAAGGGCTTTCTCCTTTGCGACAGATCAAAGAAAAGCTTCCCTTAATTTGTCTCAAAGGAGGAATGATTGTAAGATGCTTGTGAGTGAAGTGTTCATGTGGATGCTCCACCCAGAGCCAGTATAGGCAGGAGGGGATAGTTAATCTCTGCCATCAAAATAGTGGAGCTGAGTTCTGTATTTTCTCTCATTTACAGCCCTTCAGAGTGCCTCCCTATCTTTCTTGGCTGAATTGCAGTGTACTTTATGATGTATCTCAGGTAGGAAAGTAGAAAGGAAAGGAAAGGGGTTTTTTTTTACTGTGCTGTGGGGGGCACTGCTTTTGTACTGACACCATAGAAAGAAAGAGGGTGGGGGAGAGGCAGTGGCCATAGTGAGAATCTTGGGATGGGCCTTGTGGATCCCATTCCCACCATTCTCCTGTTGGTAACAGCTACTGTCAAGGCAGCAAGTGCTACTACCATGTGAAAGCAGCAAAGAAAGAAGGCAAGGATGGCATTTTTTGTATTAAAGTATTCCAGGTGTTCCTTAAGGACTGGATCTAGTTGGTCCCCTTATGTGTTCCATTGGGCATGCACACTTGTGCTGTGAGTGCAGTGCTTGGCGGAAATCTGGGCAGGAACTCGCACAACATATGGAGCAATGTTCACAGAATGTTGTGAGAAGAATGCAAGGACAACTGGCTGTCATCCTTTGTAATCTTTTTAAAAATGATAAATTTTCAAAAATCATTTTTGCATATTTTTGTAGTATTTTGGGACTCTTAGGAAAGTGTGGTTACTTATTATTGAGATTAATCACATTACAGATTTTATTCATTGTCATTTTACCATACATTAAGAACTTCTGAAAAGCTGTGGTTTACAGTTTTGGTTTCTTTGCATTTGATTTGCTACAGCCTTTAAACTATAGAAATCAAATTATGGACATGGAAATACGAGATGATTGTCTTTATATTAAGATGTTGCTGTTTCTGTTGGCTTCATTTGTTAACAGTGTTGTATTTTATAATTTTGTGAATTTCTGCTAGTGAAGCAGCAAAATGTTGATAAACCTGGTTCTGCTATACAGTGGCTCTTGTAACTGGTTTCCTGTTAACTACTTGTAAACTTAACTGTGTAATTTTGTGTGTGTGCATGTGTGTGGAGAAAGTGGGAGAGGGGCATTATCAAATCTGTGAAGGTCTCACTTTTGTTGCTGTTCCACAGTGAGCCCTCAAGCTTTCACAGGGTTATGTATGTGGACACAGAATCCTTGGCTACACAGAGAGACCAGCACATATGGGTATATTTTTTGGCCAACCTGGGCTTAAACTCGGGATGGCAGAGAGACAGAACATGCTGAATGTAAGGATGCATGTGGCATGCTATGTTAGTTCCCTGAGCCTTAAAACTAAAGGAGAGGGTGATCATCATCCACCCTCATGTCTGCACATCGCCCAGGGCTTTAAGATAGAATAAATACCCAATACCACAACCTCAGTACCACAGTGTCAGCATTCAGAGCCAGCTCCCACCTGTGAACCCTTTTATTTATCAGTTAGATGCAGTTGCAGTGGTATGGCACTGTAGCCCGAGAGCTCTGAGAGTACACATCTCCCATAAATCTCCTGGGACATTATTATCATGTTTTATCAGTGTGAATAGTAGAGAAACATCTTGTATATAAGGCAATTTATCAATAATTACAGATAAGTAATTTTTAAAAAATCTTAAACCCACAGGAACTTTTTTTCTTTCACTACAAAACCAGCTACATGGGAGAACAGTTATTTCTATTACTGCTTCCTATGAGTCAAAAGGAAATGAAATATGAGCAGCAGTTTTGAGTCCTGTGATGACAATTATGTCATCCAGTTTCACAAATTTGTGAGGAACTGCAATAGATCAATGCAGGAAATGTCAAAGGAAAATAAAAAAAAGGACTTAGAAAAAATCCTGTAGGAAAATTGTCAGTAAAAATTTAAAACATTCTCTGAACACATGTTATGCCTGAAAATAATCAGAAATGTATCTAGAAGACTACTGTATCTAGATACAGAAATGTATCTAGAAGAGAGCCAGTTTGGTGTAGTGGTTAAGTGCACAGACTCTAATCTGGGAGAACCGGCTTTGATTCCCTACTCTTCCACATGCAGCTGCTGGATGATCTTGGGCAAGCCATAGTTCTGTCAGAGCTGTCCTTGAAAGGTTAGTTTCTGTCAGAGCTCTCTCAGCCCCACCTACCTCACAGGGTCTCTGTTGTGGGGAGGGGAAGGGAAAGGAGTTTGTAAGCCACTCTGAGTGAAGGGCAGGGTATAAATCCAATCTCCTCTTCCTCTTCTTCTTCCTCTTCCTCCTCTTTGTTCTCCTCCTCAAATATAATACACTTTCAAAGTGCTTCCATCAGTTCAGTCTTCATAAAATATATTCTTATAGAGAGCTGTATAGATTGCAGCCATGGTGTCTAAATCTTCAACCTTGCATTTGGATGTTATTGGTGCTTATGTTACACTGGAATAAATGTTTGCTACTCTGACTGCAGTCTGATTGCCCCTAAAAAGGCCAGTGCTGTGTGTATTAATAGCTCCTGTGAATGTAACAGAATCTCTGTATGGAAAGCACTTCCACTGAAAACCTTGCTTAGATAGCTGTGTGACAACCTATATCCAGGAAACTTATAATTTTTTTAGATGAAAGTGTTTTTCTGTGTATCAATTTTGTTGTATTTGAAGCAGTCATAAGAGTACAGTGTGAACATCAGTGAATCAAAAATACAGTTTTACTTGAAATATTGTTTAAACCTGTGATGTGGTCAATTTAGAGTATATAGGTTTAAGAACACAGGTAGTAGGATGTTACAAAGGCAAGACAGATCCTAATTTAACAGCATATAAAATTTTCTACAAATTACCAAAGGACACGGGAATGTATAATGACACGTTGGGGTCTGAAGAGAATGTCGGATCATTTACAGGCAGATATAATACAGAGATAACGCTGGAGGCGCAAGCTAACAACATTTTTCTAAGTTCTGTATTTTTCTCTCACTTTCACTTCATTGGTCAGTTTTAGCTCCCTACAGAAATGGGCAACCTGATCTACGAGGATTTCACTGACTGCACATGGATCAAAATGGCCTCTCAAACATAGACCAGACAGAAAACAAAGAGGTAAAATATTCATTGTTATTTAATTGAGTTGATACACGAGACTGTTAAGAAATGCAGGATGGAAGATACCATTCTATACAGTCAACTGTAATCTCATTAGTGTCCTCATCATTCACTCTGAAGTTTAAGGAAGGCTTATCACCTGCAGAAGGAATCATTGTGTTACAGAACCCCACAGTTACAGAATACAAGGAGCTATGAAGCAACTATTACTGCTACAATGGTTATTAAAAACTCATTTGGTCTAGTGGGATCCTGTACAGAAATGACACGGCTTCTACTTGAAGTGCTTGCAGATAAATCTATAATAGATGAACATCTGGGAAATGATCTGTAGACTCAGATGGTAGTGGAGGAAGAGTGTTCATGGCATGTGTGATGGACCATCAAGGGTTAATGCCTACCAGAGTCTGAGAACCTTTGAGTGACAGGCTGTTCAAATGGAATTCTGTTGAGAAAGTCAATTTAGGAATGACAGGTGGGAATTGAAAGTTGAAGAAGGGTCAGTTAAACACTGGAGGCTAAGGATGAGTGGATCAAGGAGGATCCTTATTCAAGCCAAAAAAGGGAAATAGCTTCTAGTAAAGAGAAGTTATCCCTGCCCAGTTAAGAAGGAAAATAGCTTTTAGAAAAGAGGAGTGATCCCTGGTGTGTGTATAAAGAAAAATTTTGGGAACTTGGTTGTATGTTCCTGCCTTCTAAACTTTACGTGTTGGTGAAACTTAGAAACCTACGCTTGAGTGTTTAAGCAGAAACTGAAAAGAAACCCTCTCTCAAAGTTTTAAAGACCTTGTTGGCACTTTCTTGTTGGCAACAAATCATCTGGTGTTTGTGTGAATACGGAGTTACCTCAGTTTTATTATCTGTTCATCTCATATATCTTATACCTGATTTCACCTAACCTTTTCTCCTCCAAATTAAATAAAACATTTTGTTCATTTTGAACTTTCAAAAGCCTCTCATGTGCCATTTCAAAAGCAGAGTATAAGAAGGTGATTTTGTCTCTTCCCTCAGTTGGCTGGGCTAGCATCTATCTATCCTCTGTCTATCTTCCCATCTATCATCTGTCTATCAACTGGGGGAGGGACTGTGGCTCAGTGCCAGAGCATCTGCTTGGGATACAGAAGGTCCCAGATTCAATCCCTGACATTTCCAGTTAAAAGGATCAGGTAGGAAGTGATGCAGAAGACCTCAGCTTGAGACCTTGGAGAGCCGCTGCCAGACTGAGTAGACAATACTGACTTTGATGGACCGAGTGTCTGATTCAGTATAAAGCAGCTTCATGTGTTCAAGCTCGCTGGGTAACCTTGGGCCAGTCACACACTCTCAGCCTAACCTACCTCTAAAATTTGAACTCTGTGAGGTAGGAGGCCCTGCTGCAGTGACAAAGTGTCTGGAATGAGGGAATAAACAGGCAAGTTTAGCAGATGTGCGAGGAGAGGGTAAGTGGCATTAAATTTAAAAAACCCTATCTGTGTGTGTGTGTATATATATATGTGTATGTATGTGTGTATTCAATATAAAATTGTATCAAGATAGGCTGAGTGAAAAGGGTTAAAATAGTAAGGGCATATAGTTAAATATAACTTTAGGTACCAACGTTGTGTAACTTTTCAGTGTAGTAGCTGCTCAAACCACTCAGGTGTAGCTAATTTTAGTTCTAAACAGGCCCAGAGGTTCTTGGATAGTTTTACTGTGGTATGGGAAGTGTTAAACAGAGGATCAAACAAAGGATAAGGATTAAAACTGAAGGCACAGGGCTGTCTTAAGCTCTGATATCACTTTGGAACTTTACTATGCCTGTAGATTAAAGTACTAATACCAGAGACTCACGATAGTGAGTTCACAGATAAGGCTAAACCTTAGGCATGTTATTGTAACAAAAAAAAGGAAGCAAATAACAAAACAAACTGCAGTTAGGATTTAACTACATCTAGGGCCTCAAAACTAAACAGGGAGTCTAATTTTAAACTAAATTAAAAATTTTAAGCTAACACATTCTTTAAAGAAGTGTTTTTCCCCCTACAAGAAAACAAGCATTTACATACCTCTGAAACTGCTGAGGCTATTCAGCTAGAGTCCTCGTTAATCCAAGCCTAGAGCTCCACAACTGTGGGGATAGGCAATCAATAAATGGAATGAAGTAGTAGTAGTAGTAGTAATGTGTCTAGAAAATAATAGATGTTTATATACAAATGCTAGAAGTGTCCGAGCTAAAATGGAGGAGCTGGAATGCTTAGTGTCGGAGGAGAACATAGACATTGCGAGCATTTCAGAAACTTAGTGGGATGAGGATGTTGGGATACAGTGATTCTTGGATATAAATTCTATTGGAAGGATAGCCAGGGACGGGTTGGAGGTGGAGTGGCTCTGTATGTCAGAGAAGGTATACGGTCCAGTAAGATTGAGAATATAAGAGAAATAGATTCACTTACAGAAAAGTTAAGGATGGAAGATTAGATAATGATTTAAAAATAGCAAAAGAATCAAGGAAAGCCGCTAGAAGAAATAACTGTGTCATAATAGGTGATTTTAACTATCCACACATTGATTGGGTCAATATGTGTTCACATCAGAAGAAAGAGATTGGGTTTCTAGATACTCTCAATGATGGTGCCATGGAGCAGATGGTCACTGAACCTACTGGGGGGAGGCGTTCCTGGACTTGGTTCTAAGTAATTCCCAAGACCTGGTGAGAGATGTAAATGTGATAGCACCAGTTGAGAACAGTGACCATAATGCTATTAAGTTTAATATTTATGAAAATAGGGAGTTTCCCCAAAAGACCAACACAACCACATTTTACTTTAGAAGGGGTAACTTCTCTCAAATGAGGGGGCTTGTGAAGAAGAAACTGAAAAGGAAGGAGGGTCAAATCCCTTAAGGAAGCTTGGAGACTATTTAAAACCACAGTTCTAGAAGCTCAGATGACATGTATACTGCGGGTTAGGAAAGGTACAAATAGGTATTTTAAAAAGGCCCATATGGTTAACAAATAAGTAAAGGAAACAATAAAAGGTAGAAGGATTCCTTTAAGAGGTAGAAGGCTAGTCTGAGTGAGGTAAATAAAAGGAACCACAGGCTTTGGCAAATAAAATTGAAGTTGGTGATCAGATAGGCAAAAAGAGAGGAACATATTACAAAAAACATAAAGACCAGTAATAAAAATTTCTTCAAATTCATTAGTAGCAGCAAACCAGCCAGGGAGGCAGTGGGACCCTTGGATGACCAAAAGGTAAACGGATTACTAAAGGATGATAGGGAAATGGCAGAGAAGTTGAAAACTTTTATTGCCTCTGTCTTCACTGTCAAAGATGTCCTTTCCCCTCCCCACAACAGACACCCTGTGAGGTAGGTGGAGCTGAGAGAGCTCTTTCAAGAATTGCTCTTGAGAGAACAGCTCTGAAAGAACTTATGACTGACCCAGCAGCTGCATGTGGAGGAGTGGGGAATCAAACCCAGTTCTCCCAGATTAGAGTCTGTGCTCTTATCCATTATTAAAGATAGAATTAGTAGTTGCATTGATGAACAAAAGCTATTGAGGAAGAATCAGCATGGATTCTGTAAGGGAAGATCTTGTCTCACTAAACTTTTAGAGTTCTTTGAGGGGGTGAATAAGCATGTGGACAAGGGTGACCCAGTAGATGTTGTTTATCTAGACTTCCAGGAAACTTTTGACAAAGTTCCTTATCAAAGGCTCATATGTAAACTCAACAGTCATGGGATAAGAGGACAAGTCCTCTAGTGGATTAAAAACTGGTTAATTAACAGAAAAACAGAGTGTGAGTATAAATAGGCAGTTTTCATAGTGGAAGGTGTTAAGCAGTGTGGTACTGCAGGATTTGGTACTAGGTCCGGTGCTTTTTAACTTGTTCATTAATGATTTGGAGTTGGGGGTAAGCAGAGAAGTGGCTAAGTTTGCAGATGACACTAAATTGTTCAGCATGGTGAGAACCAGGGAGGACTGTGAGGCACTCCAGAGGGATCTGTCAGGACTTGACAAGTGGGCATCAGTGTGGCAAATGAAGTTCAGTGTGGGCAAGTGCAAAGTAATGCACATTGGAGCCAAAAATCCCAACTATAAATACACATTGATGGGGTCTGAACTGGCAGTAATGGACGAGGACAGAGATCTTGGAGTCATGGTAGACTTCTCACTGAAGGTGTTGACTCAATGTGTGACAGCAGTAACAAAAAGGCAAATGCTATGCTGGGGATCATTAGAAAGGGAATTGAAAAGAAATCAGCCAGGATCGTAATGCCCCTGTATAAATCTATGGTGTCGTCTCATGTGGAAGACTGTGTACAGTTCTGGTCACCGCACCTCAAAAAAAGATATTATAGCATTGGAAAAGGTACAGAAAAGGGCAACTAAAATTATTAATGGAACAACACTTTAGCTACGAAGTTAGGTTAAAGAGCTTATGGCTTTTTAGCTTGGAGAAACAATCGAGGGTGACATGACAGAGGTTTACAAAATTATGCATGGGATAGAGTAGGTAGGGAAAGAAGTCCTTTTCTCCCTTTCTCACAATACAAGAACTCATGGGCACTCAATGAAATTGATGAGCAGTAAGTTTAGAACAGATAAAAGGAAGTACTTCTTCACCCAAAGAAGCGTTCTAGGAATGGAATTCCGCTCTGGGGGCTGTCATTCCAGTTCCAGAGTAGTCTGTCTGGGCCCAGAGACCTTAATGGAAAATCCATTCCACATTTTCTTTTTTGGTGCTGCAATGTATTTCAATGGAGTACATGCAAGTCAATTGGCATTCTTGGCTCCCGTTATCTCCAATGGGCCTTCAAGCCTCTCCCATCGTTTCCAGTGGGCAATCCTGTCATTCCTTTTAGTACATTCCCCAAAATTATTTCAAACCACCTTGTAAAAAAAAAACCTGAGACCCTGGAGAGCCATTGCCTCTGAGTGGGGGGAGGGGAGAGAAGGGGGAGAAGCTTGCAATGTCCAGCCATTTCATGTTTTCCTAGGCTCAGAGCATTTAATATCTTTTAGTATATATTTTTAGTTTCTGCTGTGATCCTTTTGCTTTTTCTGATGTTTTATTTATAAAATTGGATTGCCAAATCCCATTATTCCCCCACCTTTCCATTTTAGGCAGGCATCTTTTAAGGGTGGGGGAAGAGGTTTGCGAGGTGTCAGTTATCAGTTAAACAAAATATTGCAAGAGTGTTACTATTTTAAGCATGTTTGTATTGTAAGTAAAAAAATAATATCTTTAATTGTGTTTGTCTGTGTCCTTTATAAAGTTTATATCTCCACTACCTGGCATTACATTTTGTGATACACATGGCCCAGCCCGACAAAGTCCCATTTAGATCCAGTCCTCATAACAAATGAGTTTGACACCCGCTTCGTTAGCACGTTTGAATTTGCAGTTTCTAGGAAGCCAGAACTGGCTGTAGTGGCAATATGTTAATGTGGTGGTCTGTCCGTCCTGGACTTGTTTCCCAGAATGGCAGGACAGCAGACGTTGCCCAGAATGGCGGAGCAGCAGGCAAGACCCCTAGCCCTGCCGAAGTCAGCTTACACTGAGCCCTGACCAAAGGGCTCTTTGCTGCCCAGGGTCTTATGGTTGGCTTCAGGCATTCCCGAGCCAGCCTCGGGAGAACAAACTAGTACCCAACATCACCCTCCCTCATGGAAGGAAGAGCTGGCTCCACTGCCAACGGCAAATAGAGTGTGGGAATACCAGATAAGGAAGAATGGCACCCCACCTCCCGGAGCCTTGCGAAGCCTGCCCAAAGTATTGGAAGAGTTACAGGGCAGGGCTCCTGAAGCCTTGAGGCAGGAGCCTTCATGGGGCCAGGCCAGGGCAGGGGGAAGAGGGAGGAAGGAGCAGTTAAGGGAAAACACTAATGGGAAGGAATACTTACCTTGAGCTGCAATAGGAACACCAGGGAGAACAAAGGAAAACGCTGAACCCAGCCACACCCAGAATGAAGAGGCAGGAGGAGGAAACACCAGTTGGGAAAGGGGACTTTTAAGGAAATATTAGAAGAACCAATGGGAAGGCAAAGGGAAGATGGACAGAGGGATTTGCCATTCACTCAAGGGAACAGGAGGGAGAGGGGAGGCACCTATCCTGAGGATAGGATCACATGCAGAATAATTAGTAAATGTAACTTATAGCATTCTTAAAATGTGATTACAGAAAACATTATTGTATTCTGTAAGACACTAACTAACATTTTATTATATTGTAGTGCATTGTCTGTGCCTTGACACATTTCATTTGATCGTCTCTCTGTTGCTTTAAAAAAAAGTTATGCATAAGCATTTAAGTGCATACTTGGCGAGTTTAAACATAATTTAAGTCTGTTTGCTGAAGTGTAATGGATTTCATTATGCTTCCCTCCTTTTTTCTCATAGAATCTTAGAAGATCCTTCCAGCATGCTTGCTCCCTTTTAGTATATTGTGTACACAAATCAAAAGGGCTTTTGTCCTCTTCATGCATGTATAACTCCTATTGAAGTAAATAGGATTTAAACTTGTACATAGAAAGGCAGAATTTGACCTCATGGCTATGTAGTGTGCTTTAAAACAGTCTTTGATAGAGTCCTGGTCTATTGATCTACAAAGGAGTATTTGACTAATTCAGCTGACTATCTTGTAGTATTAAGCTTTTTTGTTATTTGCACTTGTGCACAGTTTATACGAATTTACTGTTTCATCCAAGTGCAAAGGAATGCAGCAGTCATGTTTTAAAATTTGCTGTTTGAAACTTGCATGTTTTAAGGTACAACTTTGTTTTATCATGTATAGTTCATTGTTTATGGGCCACAAGGAAAGGAAACTCTTGGCCCTAAGCCAGTGGGCGAAATGAGACCTTCCCTCACTTTCCCTAACCTCTTGCTGGCTCCCCAGAAGCATTATTAATCTTATCCTGCCTTCTTATTCCCATGCTTTTCCTTGTAGACTGTGTCAATCAGGGACGAGAATTCTAAGAAATGTAGATCTGATCAATTTGTCTAGATAGATAGCTGAAATCAATTTAAAAACAACTTAATTCCCAATACTTATTATACTAAAACACAAATTGGTTTTCAAATGACTAAAATACCTAAGACAAAACTCGTTTTTTCGCTTAGTACTTGGCAGTTAACAGTTGGACCATTTAAAAGCCTAAAACAAATCACTAAAATCTTAAAAAGTCTCAAAAGCCCTAACCAGAATGGCCTTGAAAGGGTTGTAAGGGTGAAGGCCTTGCAGACCTTAAGTAAAGCAAATGGAAAAAATAAAACCGGAACAACCAAAAACAGTAGAAACAAAAGAAAAAACAAAACAACCTGTGCAAAGCTATGTGGGAGTCAGTTCATATTCTAAGCAGAACTAAACAAATTCCTTCAGGTTTCCCTTCTCCCCTTCTACACCTGCGCTACTTAGGCTTCTCATCACTGTTCCGCTCTATCATGTCCTATTGCAACCTACCAAAAGAGAGTTGTGGAGGAGGGGGGGATTTCTGCAGCAAATTCTAGATCAAAAATAATAAGCTATCTGAATGTCGGAACCCCGGCAGCACATAGCAAATAGATAGCTGCAGCAACAGCTTTAATTGGTTGAGGAAGAAAAAAACTCCTGCACACTGTGTTTATAGCAGCTGAGAATGCCTTAGATAAGACTGTGGAGAAAGCTTCTCACTAATAAGAGAAAGAGATTTTTTTCCTCCCCTCCCTTATCAGAAGGAGGGGGAAGAGTTAAAAACAAGATAAAAAGAACACTATTTAGAACAAAAAGCTAAAATCAATTAAAATCAGCTAAAACAGTACTCCTTCATATTGGAGCACGACCTAGAGATGCCTAATCACATTCAGCCGGAAACCAAGAGATGTAGACAAAAGTTTGGTTCTTTGATGTATCCTGAAGAAGGAAATGGTTGTATAAGCTGTTATTGTATGACAGCTACTGATCTGGAACATAAAATCTTTCTCAAGAATTTCACTGTAAAGAGATGCTGCTGGCAGTAGCTAGGGAAAGGTATCTGTGTGTTTGTGTGGGAGACAAACTGTGGAGTACTTGTTTCCAGTCCTATACCTGAAATAAAATTTATGTCTCCAACATGTTTAATTTTTCATCACTTTATTATGTTTAATTTTTCACAGCTTTATAAACTCACTGTTCGTACAATTTTTATTAAGGAAATACCTTGACCTGCACCAACTAGATACCATTTCAGAGTGTAACGTTAATATATATATTTTTTATTAAAAATATTGTACTTCTCTGTAGCAATCATCCTCACAAGTCCCACCTCTCCTTCAGGGCTCTGAACCAGTCATTGTGATTTTGACTTCATACAAATCCAGGTGACTGTCAAGCAGTCAGGGCCCATGGAACTCCACTAAATGGGAGTGTGTGAGCCAGCCTCAGCTTAAGTAGGGTGAAAAAAAACATTTATTTGGACAGGGATTTTGTAGCCTGGATGAGTATGACCTTAGACAGGCTTTTATTTGGCATTTAGTTAGACTTTGGGGTCAGCGTAGTGAAGAAAGCTTATTTCAGTAAGACAAATAAATATTCTGTTATGGGCTGGACTTTCATAACTTCTGGGGAGATTCTGTGGAGACACCATCTGTGTGGTAAAAGAGCAGCCTTGAACCTGCTGAAATAATCTGTCTGGAGAAAGAGGAATCACATCTCCATTCACATCTTTATTCCCTTTACTTGAGACTTAGCTACAGAGTTGTTACTCTCATTGTGAAATGTTTGTAACATTGGTGGTGAAGCTGAGAGTCAGTTTTACTTTGTTTTGAAGCCATCCACACAGTTTTCAGGTATGCTGGTCCCATAGTTGTTGTTTTTTAAAAATAACATCTTTGTATTGATAATATGCAGATTCGTTTCCTAAAGCTCTGAATATTCCAGTGCTTAACATCGGTCATTGAAAGAATGTTTAGTTGGCTCTATTGTTGTTGATTCAATTCAATAATCCTGATCTGAGATGGTCTCCAACACTGTCATTAAGTTTGCACTGGAGGAAGGTTTGTGGTTGCTTATCAGCCCTATTTTGCTGTCACTTGCAATGACTGGCAACTTCAAAGGGCCATACTTCAATTAATTACAGCTGTCATTTGAGAGGGACCAATCCTGGCATTTTGCCATAACTACTTTTAAAATTTTTAATTTACATTTGCCTTTTTATTTACATTTATTTGATTTATATAAATCTTGCAAAACTGGTGAAAACTGATTGTCATAGTATGTGACTTTTTTTGCAATTTTTGAAGAAGACCGAGGATGCATTTTTATAGTCTTATTTAGGAACAAGTTCCATTGAACTCATTGAGACCTATTTCTGAATAAGCATGCATAGAATTGAGCTGCAAAATGATCAGTCTAATGAAAGTGTGGATTAAAAAGAAATGATGATATATCTTTGTGATGGACAAAGTAGATTTCCCCTCTCCCTAAGAGTGACCATCGGGAGCTGGTGGAATGTTAGGAAGAGACAGTTGGAAAACAGCAGTTAGGAGAGCAGTTAGGAGGTGACAGCTAGGGAGTTGAGAGGAAAAACGTCTGAGTGAAGCTGAGGCAAAGATCAGCTTAAAGCTAAATGGAAAGAAAAGTCAGTTTGTAACAAAAGATCTTAACTGCCTCAGTAGGGAAACAGTTCAAATGTTCAAGGGGAATAAATGTTGTAACCTCTACCTTTCTTTCTTCAGTATTATGTTCATATACCATAAATAAAAGTTAATTCCTTATTTATTTAACTCTGTGGGCTGTGTGTCTCAGGGAAAGACACATACACATACCAGTGAAGATTTTGGTCTGTATATGGTTTAGGACAGTGGTGTCAAACATGCGGCCCGGGGACCAAATTAGGCCCCCAGAGGATTTCTATCAGGCCCACAGTGGAACTGCCTGTCTTCTGCTGCTGCTTCTAATTCTGCTGCTACTGTACTGTAGCTTGCTTTGCCAGACTCTCTCAACTGCTCAGGAGAGATAGATAGGCAAGCTTTTCTTCCCTTCCATTGGCTGAGGCTCCTCCTCCTCCCCCTTCCAGGGGGGAGAGAGAACGAGACAGAGTTTGCTTCCTGGCCAAGCTGCCTCAGTCACACAGGAGAGAAAGGCAAGCTTTTCTTTCCTTCCATTGGCTGAGGATACTTCACAAAGGGAAGGAGGGAGAACTTGCTTTGCTTGGCTGCCTCAATTGCAGGGGAGAAATACAAAGTAACTATAAGACTAGCAAAGTTTTATCCAAGGTATGACCTTTGGTTTGCCTAGCTACAGTGTGTGTGTGTTTTGTTGGGCTTGTTATGCTATGGCTCTCCTGGGTGCAACTGGGTTCCCTCCCCCTTTTAATTGTATTCACATCCTCATGATCCAATCTTGCTCAGTAGAAAAGCAATGTGAACTATTTAGATGAGGAATAATGACGAGCCAGTGAGATGGATTAGGCTAAGACTGCACATTTCCTTTGGGGATTTTGAACTTAGACTTTCCAGATAGTAGGCTGGTAACTGACCACTGAGGAAGACTATAGTTTTGTAGACAAACACATAGCCCTAAGTCTGTGTTACGGTGTTGTCTCATGTTCTTGACCAGCACATGAAGCAATTTATGTACAAAGCTTGTAATGCCCAACCATTTCATGTTTTACCCTGGGTCCTAGGTTCAGAATTCGGAACATGAGATTTCTGTAGTGAATGTCAATAAATCAAAAGTAGGTTTGCAGGTTACAGATACACACTCGAACAGCATACTCAAGATTGCAACAGCACAGACATTTTGATGCAATAATTCAGAGCAAGAGGTGTCAGTTATCAGACACTGTTAAATAAAATATTGCAAGAGTGCTAATGTTTTAAGCATGTTTTTATTTTAAGTTTTAAAAAATCTTTGTATTTGTGTCCTTTATAAAGTTTCTATCTCTGCTACCTGGCATTACATTTTATGACACACATGGTCTGGCCCACCAAGGTCTCATTTATGTCAGATCCAGCCCTCATAACAAATGAGTTCGACACCACTGGTTTAGGATATGAATAAATGGCAGCATGTGAATGGAATAGTGTTTGAGCACCCAACCCCAATAACCCTGTGAAGCGTTTGAGTGAGGACCTGTTATTAAAGGGGGCTGGGCTACCCTGTCTGCTGATGTCTCTGTGAGTGAGAGAACCTGCGAGGTGAAGTGGTCATGGGTCTCTAGAGGTTTTAAAAGAGCCGATTAGGGTAGTGACATGTGATAGCCTGATCTATTTGTAACTCTGAACCTGAGAGAAAGGTTGCTCAGGGTGGTAAGCACTCTATGAGTGGAAAGAAGTGTCACAACCTTGTTACTGTTTGTTGGCGGTGGTGAAGAAAGAAGATTTTTAGAACTGTAACGGAGAAGGAAAAATTATGTGTACATTTTTGGAAATCTTTGTTTTGTTATACTATGTTTTATTTGTTTATATTAATAGCTTTTCCTAATGCCTTATACACAACTGAATTGGACAACTTATAAAAAGAAGAAAAGAATATACAATACATGAAAATTTCGCTTAGTGAACAAGAAAATAACAGCAATAATGCAGCAGCAGTAAAAACTCAACTATCAGCAGCTATGAAATACTAAAAATACACTCACAATAGATAAAAAGCACCAATGAGGGAGGGGTGCCAGTGTCTCCCATCTATAAACCACTATTCTAAACTTGTACAAATCTGGATGGGTAGAGGACAGGCTTCAACTTGCATAGGCATGTGCATTTGAATATCAGGGCAAATTGGAGATCCCAAACCAGGAAGCATTCAGTTATGCTGTGAATGCAAGAGGAAGAGAGAGAAGAATGCAAGCTGTGCTTGTGCTCATCATAGGCAAGCCTCTATTAGCAGTGACGTCTGAACCATGCTAGTGAGATATGGCAATTGCTGAGATTCAGTGTACCTGAGCAGGAAACTAAGTTTATCCTGGAGTACAGCAACTTATGAAGAAGCATGATTTTTCAAGTATTTTATACCACTCCTGTGAATCCTTGTGGGTTCCCAACTTGTTTCAGATCCTGACCTGTTGTAGTTGTGAATGCATTTTCATTTAGACTTTCATATTCATCTAATTTATTTTAGACTATTATATATGTATTTCTTAATTAACTTTTTATTCCAGACATGACAGGTATTGCCTTTTGTAGATAGATGACTGATGTAGCTCTATGAGTAGTTCCAGTTACTATTACTTCACTGAAAGTACAGAAAGAAAAATCATGCACTGGTGATAATTGCTAATTTGATCATTGGTACGTTCCACTGTAATACATGATACTTCAGTAGCTTAAAATACCTTTGTTAGAGCTGTAGGGTGTAGACTCGGAAGCACTTTTGCCATGGCTTCTAGAAACCAGTTTTACACACATAAAAATGTCATCACCAACAAGCAAGAAATTACACTACTTTTGTAAGATGTGAGACTGTTTTAATAGCCATAATATAATGGAAAGTGGCTATTTTCCAAGTTGTTAATCTACAACATCTCACCCTGTTTCCAGCTTTCTATTTCTTAATGCTGTAGTCTCTCTCTCTGAGGTTTCTCCTAAGGTCCGTTCAATTTACTCCTGTTCTTTTTGTTTTCAGATGGGCACATTTAAATCCCATGACCGTGAATACTTTCTAGAACCCTTGATGACAGCAAATGAAGAACATGAAGATGAATATAACAAGCCCCATCTTATATACAGACATGAAGAATTTAAAGATCCACATCAAAATTCTTATAAACCTTGTGAGATTTCAGGTACAGCTAACTTTTAAGTAGCAACACACATATATTTCATTTTCGGGTTCAGAGCATTACTAATGATCAGCAGTATTCTGAAATTATTCTTTAGAAATGTTAATGAATATATCAACTGTCATGGACAGAAGGCTGTCCTGTCTTGAACGGGAAAACAGCAACTCACTTGTTCCTGTGGGAGTGCTGCTCAAGCATCCAATCACCTTTGAGAAAGAGAATGGACTGTTGGAGGGAAACACAGCAGAAGAGGAGTTCGGTTCTGCCTCAGTAAGAGAGCAGTGAGAGCTCAGGTCTAGCTCAGGAGAAGAGCAGACAGAGTGACGGGTAGCACTGCTTGGTAGTGTGGCAGAGTGGTTTGGCTCTACTGACAGAGAACAGAGTACCCAATTGTTAGGCCTGTCTCTGGTAATGAGCAGATCTTGTACCATTTATTCTGACTCTTGGGAAAGGTCAGGCTTGTGTGGATGGAATCTTGTGTGTGTGTTAGGATCCAACCTAGTGTCTAATTGGTAAAAGCCTGTTTATGTTGGAAAGTATTAAAGAAAATTGAAACTACTTTCTAAATTAGTACCTCAGCCAGGTTTCTCTTCTGTCTATCTGGAAACCTGTGCTGCTGATCTGTTCCTTGAAACCTACTTGTAAATAAATAAATCTTCTCAATCAGGGATTCTCAAGGCTGATCCTGCATTGAGCAGTGGGTTGGACTAGATGGCCTGTATGGCCCCTTCCAGCTCTGATCTATGACTCTGATACTAATATAATTCCTGCCTCAGTGACCTCTGTATTCTGCTTGTGCACCACAAAACTCACCTCACAGCAACAGACCCAAAGCCTAGACACTCACTACCTTTAGTATACCTGGTATCTGAGGAGGAGGAGGAGGAAGAAGAAGAAGAGGAGGCCTGGTTGGCAGTTACAAGGGCCAGGGATTTTTCAGTTGCAGCCCCATACTGGTGGAACGAGCTCCCAGATAACATCTGGGCCCTGCGGGATCTGTTACAGTTCCGCAGGGCCTGTAAGACGGAGCTCTTCCACCAGCTTATAAGTAGGGGCCGCCTAATGGTTACATCCTGGCCCTGGCCCGAATGAAAACCTGCCAGCCAGAACGTTCTTTCCACCGTCTACATTGGTTAACATCTTAGACGCAATCCTGATAAAGAAGATACACCATCTTGTAGCGGGATATGTAACTGTTGTTTTTATGTTTTAAATGTTTTAATGTATTGTATATTTTATTATATGTTGGTAGCCACCCTGAGCTCGCTGGAAGGCGGGGAGGGTGGGATACAAATTGAATAAATAAATAAATAAAATAAAAAAGAGTTGGATTTATACCCCGCCCTTCCCTTGGAGTCTTAGAGTGGCTTACAATCTCCTTCCCTTCCTCTCCCCACAGCAGACACCCTGTGAGGTAGGTGGAGCTGAGAGAGCTCTTTCAAGAACTGCTCTTTCCAAAACATCTCTGGCAGAACTGTGACTGACCCAAGGTCACCCAGCTGACTGCATGTGAAGGAGTGGGGAATCAAACCAGGTTCTCCAGATTAAAATCTGCCACTCTTAACCACTACACCAGACTGGAAAAAGGTTTATAGTTTAAAATAAACTTGGTTCCCCCAAAATCAAAGGAGGCTATGTGGGTCCTCTCAATTGATAGAAATGGCCTGTCACATCAACTAGAGTACAATGGGTGGAGCCTTGTTAACTGGTTGATTAGCAAGATTCCCCTCCCAGCCTGAGGCTGAAATAGTCTGAGGGAGAAACATCCCCACTTGTTCTGTAAGCAGCACCTGGGACTTTGTCAGTGTTTAACTGGGGCCAGAATCCTGCAAAGGATTATTTATACCCACTGGAACCATGGTTTGGCCTGTGAGCTGGAACATAGGCTGCAAGCCTGGCATTATGTCTCCACTTGGCTGCTTCTGTATAGTTCTGGTGTCTCCATTGCTGCTGCCAGGTGGTGGAGCCTGGACTTGTGGGATAGCTTTCACTGATTCTGGAAAACCTCTGAGTCACCTGGTGGCAAGGTCTCAACTTAGAAAATAGCCTTGTGAACTGGGGGCTCTAGGACTTCCAATAGCAAGGTCCTGGCCTTGGGAGTAGGGTTGCCAAATTCCGAGTGGGGCCTGGATTTCTCCCTGAATTACTACTGACCACAGAGATCAGTTCTCTTGGGGGGGGGTGCATTTTTGGAAGGTAGCCTCTATGACATCCCATCCCTTAGGTGCTACTTTCCCTTCCAAAACTCTGTCTTTTCCAGGCTTTACCTGGTTTGGTGTAGTGGTTAAGTGCATGGACTCTAATCTGGGAGAACCAGGTTTGATTCCCCACTCCTCCATTTGCAGCTACTGGATTACCTTGGGCAAGCCATAGTTCTGTACCAGCTGTTCTCTCAAGGACAGTTGTCTCAGAGCTCTCTCAGCCCCACCTACCTCACAGGGTGTTTGTTGTGAGGAGGGGAAGGGAAAGGAGTTTGTAAGCCACTCTGAGACTCCAAGGGAAGGGCGGGGTATAAATCCAATCTCCTCCTCCTCCAAATCCAATAACAGTCTGGTAAGTAGAGGGGCAGGGTCTATATTCAGTGATTCCCAGCTTGTCAGAGTGTTGGAGTAGCATAGTAGATGATGGTGTCATTCATCACTTTCAGTTCTGATTGCCAAAGCAACTAACAGAATTCTGGCTGGGAATCTCTAAAGCCTTGATGTCTCCCCAGGAAACTCTTGGTAATGTTAACAGGGTGATTGGCCTGACATTTCACAGCTTACTGGATAAAATTTTAGGTGGAAAGATGTACAAGGCTGTGAAAATGTGTAGCAATGAAGACTATGGATTCTGAAATATTGTGTGTGATATTCAGAAGTAAGGGTAAAAAGCTATTATAAGCCAAACCATATATTCTGAAAACAATACATTATTGTGTCTTTATTTATGGAGAACTAGTAACATCAGGGAGGAATAATATGTGAAAGTTTCTTCTTGGGAATTTGAAGCTATGAAAAAGAAATATGATGGAAAAAAATTCCGTAAGCATACACACACACACATAACAGTTGGCTAATTGCCAGAAGTGAAGAGGCCTGGGAAGGGGCAGCTGTCTCTAGTCACAGGTGTTGCCTATGGTGTCTGGTTTTCTGTAATACAAGGAGGAGATTGCTAAATGATGGGTACTAGAATAACACTTTCATTCTTATTGCATACATGTGTTATGTAGCTTGTGCCAAATTTCATAGTTTCTTTATTTCAGAACAACAGGAAACCTTTGTAGGAAACATTTCAGACACAGTAGTAAGCTTAGGGCATTCTTTCTTGTTGGTATTCAGCATTATCATCTTTCTTTGCAATGGGATGAAAAACATCAATGAAGATTAATTCTGGTTAGGATTTCTGTTTTTTCCTAACTTGGAATTAATAACCCATGATATGATGGTTTGTGAGGTGCTATGGACAGTTATGGACCCCTTTGGATCAGGTTGGTCTAATATTCCAAGGAAAAATTTAAGCTGTGAATTTGTTGGCATAGAATATCCATTGTCTTCTGTTCTGACCTAACACGGCTGGTTATCACACTAAAGCATGTATGATGAAGACATTAGAATATTGGCCTCTCTTTTATTATTAATACATCTGTTCTCTTTGGGAGCATTGTGTTTTCCTGGATGGCATTCTGAAGATATGGAGTGATTTTTTTAAAATTATTACCTCCTCTGAAGTATTAATTCTGCATATGAATATATTTGGCATAAAAACTGGAAGGTATAGGACTAGAAGGGGGTTCCTATGTGTTGCACCCAGAGCCTCTTATACTTCTAGACCCTATGCAGCCAGAGGTACACGCAGACTCCTGTATCAAACCTTTTTGATCAATCCTGAGAATCATGATATAAGTTAAGTGCAATAGCATCCTAGCTAGAGATATTACTGATTTTTTTTTTTGGTGAGAAATTGAAATACACACACACTCTTATTTTCCTACTGTGTCAAAATTTACTTTCCTGTTCTTAAATGTGTAACTCAGTCAACACATAGTTTAGTATAGTTATAAACTTTAGGAATATTAATTTTAAAAAAAGAAGAATTATGAATGTAGTCTGTGTTCAAGATAAAGTGACAGCAGTACCCTGAATTCCAAGGTATCAGTTGTTAACAGTTGGAAGAAAACAGAAGAAAAATAGAAACCATTATCGTAGTCTAAAGGAAGTCTAAAGCAGACTTAGAGACGTTCTTTCTGTAGCATTATCCAGAAACAATACCTGCACACATATTTGTTGCAAGTGACAGTTGGGTTAGTCCATACATACAAGTAATGATTGCTCTTTCAAGCTGCTTCCAGTTCTCTGAAAAATGAAATGAATTAAAATTAGTGTTTGCATTAAGAGTAGTACATTAGTAGTACAAATCATGGTATTAAAGATTATCAGTAAATCTGTATGTAGGATTAAAATTAATCTGATGAATAATGTATTGTACAAAATCAGTCACTTGAACCACATTTTCAGTGTAATTCTAAGAACACTTTCCTGGGAGTAATTCCCTCAGAGTATATTTGAGTAGGTTTCTGAATAGATCTCTTAAATAATATATTCTTCACACAGTTTATTTGCTACAAGTTTGCTACTTTTGTCAGAATTAATTTTTGAAATATCAGAAATTATCTTTACGTTTGATTCTCATCAAATTTGGCACAGCAAGGATGGAACAGGTGCCTTTCAGTAGCCTGTGTAACAGTGTGCCTTTAAATCTCAGTCCCATTGATTCATCAAGTGACAAATGTCAGTTTTTGAATCATGCTTTAGTATATTGATCTGTCAATTCAGTTGATTAAAATGCAAACCTAATGAAAACAAACATCACTCGTAGCGTGCTGTGCAGTTAATTATTTGCGGATATCATTGTTTCCATGTTTACAGCTGCAATGCGATCAGAAATGGAAATCTCTTCTGCATTTTTATAGTTTTGTGCTGTGTAATGGAAATAACATGAATAATATCAGTTTATTGCTTATTTCTAAAAAAGCCTTGTATCTGACTCTGATTAGAATATTGTAATTAAATACCTGCCCTGGCCTGGATGACCCAGGCTAGCCTGGTCTTGTCAGATCTTGGAAGCTAAGTGGGATCGGGTTGTTGTGCAGGCAGTGGCAAGCCACCTTTCTTCACTTCTTGCCATGAAGTCAATTGAAGCTTGATGTCACTTTCCACCACTACTTTAACAGCTATGCTAAAAAAAATCCTGTTATTATCTACAACATAAAATCTAGTAATCTGCAAACCAGACTAGTACATGTTTATGCAAGAAGTGAGCCCAATTTTTCTAAGTTAAACATTTGCAAGTAAGTGTGTTTGGAACTGCAGTCTAATGGGGCCAAAATATGTTCAGAATTGGACATCAGTGTTGTCAATTGTATGTGAAATAACAAATTTTCCTTTTATTTTGCCGAAGAGACAAAGAAGAACACTTTACTATTTCCAGCTGTAACCAGCTTAATCAATGATATAAATGGCATGCAAGAAAACACACTTCTAAAGTATGCTTCTAAAAACCTATCTGTAGAGAATGAGAGAAACACTCCACATTCCCGGAAAAAGCGTTTCCTTTCCTATCCAAGATACGTAGAGGTGATGGTTACAGCTGATGCCAGAATGGTTCGGCACCATGGACGGAACTTAGAGCATTATGTATTAACACTTATGTCAATAGTAAGTAATCCTCTACTATAGGATATAGGACAGGATATAGGACAGGATATACTTGGGCTTCATAGTAATAAATTTAGTATCAGTATAGACTTGGCAATATGTATCCTATAGAGATATTATACATATCATTGCTGAAATAATGTTTGTACTGTTCAAAATGTGATTTCTAGAACTAAGACACAGATACAAGGAACCATAAAAGTAGATCTTGGACTTTAGACTTTTTAAAACAGCAACCACTCATGCCATACAGCAAATCACTTTAGTAACGGGGTGGGGGGAGGGATTTCAAAAACAGTTTGTGATATGTTGTAGGTAGAATTAACATGATATTTTAGAGTTTACCTATTCACAGATAAACTGCAGTTTAAAGAAATTATAATATGATAAATGATTATTACCTGAGTATCTTTACCTTAACTAAATTACAGCGTGAACTACTTACTTCTTGAACCTTACCATCTTTTGAGGACGCTTATTGCATTATACAACAGATGCAAAACTTGTTCATTTCATTTACCATGGAGCCATTGAAGCATTACATGCCTATCTTATGGCCATTATAAGAGCATTCATAGTATGGGTTAATATAAATATATATAATTTTAATAAATATCAACATCATATAAATACTTTTATTTCTTTCCATAGGAAATAAGAACATTACCTAATAGCATGCTAACTATTTGAATTTGGTTTCTTTAGGTTGCAACAATCTACAAAGACTCCAGTATAGGAAATCAAATAAATATGATGATTGTAAAATTAATTGTAATTCACAATGAACAGGTAAGAAAATGCATATCTCTTGAGTTGGCATAATTTGTGCTTGAATTTTTAATAGCAACTTTAAAAACATATTTTATATATTTAAGGAAATGATTTCTCATTTAAGCTCTTAATGCTCTTCATTTCCATATACACAAGGCCCTGGAGGGCTGCCTTCGTTCATGAAAATATTCATGTGAAATATCATAGTATGGTTTTGCATGATGAGAAGAACCTTGGTCTTGAAGGAAGATGAAAGATGGGATATAAATGTTTTCTTCATTAGTTCCTTCCTGTTTCATGCAAACTATTGGCTTGAAAGCTAGCAGTCCATTTTGCTTATGCTGGCATGTTCATTTGGCAGCAGCAAAAGGTTTCCGGTAACCAAAGAATGTATGATGGACTGGTAGGATCTAATCCAGAATTTATTCTTATAGCTGAACCTGCAAACTATAGTTTATGTCCCCCCCAACATCAAGTTTGCAAACCAGTTTGGATGTTTAAAATTGAGCTTGAAATAGCATTGATTAAAAAGGGTAGTTTTGCCAATGTATGAAATGAACATCATTTTAAGATTAAGTTCTAATTTGGTAAATTGGTTTTTGTAGGCAATAACTTCCTAAGAAGTCTTGTATGCACTGAGATCTTTCAGAATATATGCTATACTACAAAGTAGTCACAAAGGAATTAATGTTTACTGTGGTTGTTTTTGTCCTGCCAAATCATGTACAGGAAGGACCAGCTATCAGTTTTAATGCAGCTACCACTCTTCGCAATTTCTGTTTTTGGCAGCAAGCACAAAATGTTTTGGATGATACTCATCCTTCTCATCATGATACTGCAGTTCTTATCACAAGGTATTGTATGTGGGAGAACTCAGCATCATTTCTCTTTACCATTGTATCTGTTTTAAAGACTAATATGTTCTTCAGACATGCTGATGAACCAGGGTAAAGAAGGATGGAGGAATTTATGAATGAGAATGGAGGAGTTGGGCGGGACACAGAATAATCTCATGGCTTCCTTCTGATTTTCTTCTATACCTGTTTGTCAGAGTGAAGCATGTAACACAAACATTATTGGTTCTCAGATGGAATTATGTGCCATTGATTTTAATGAAAATCTCTTACAAGTAAGTACATACAGGGTTGCAGTTATGCAGCCTAATCCAAAAGGGATGTTGCAGTGGAGGCATCAAGTTACATTGCTGCAGGAGCAGAGTCATGCAAAGCCCTGAAACTGCTTCAGCAGATCAAACCAACTGAATTAAACTGATAGAATGAATAAATATTAAAACAAAGTAAATAGGTATCTTAAAAAAGGTGCCTTGTCTTTTATTTTAAATATAACATTGTCATTTAAGATCTTTGTTTCTTTAAGGGAAGATATATGCAGAGCAAGAGAAAAATGTGATACCTTAGGTAAGTTAAAGTTACAAAATAATTATGCTGTGTAAGCAGAGTAAGAATAAAAATCAAGTAGTAATTCTACAATGGCAACCTTAACATGTAAATAATGTGAGTCTTTTACTTTATAACCATTTTGGTTCTGTGATTCTGAACACAAGCAAATGGTTACTCTAATATATGGTACATTGCTGTAGGTCTGTATTCATTTGTGAGGCCAACATTGCTGATATAACATCATTAAGATTTATGTACCAAATTCATTTTTTTAGGCTTAGCTGAATTGGGTACAATGTGTGACCCACTGCGCAGCTGTTCTATCAGTGAGGAAAATGGATTAAGTGCTGCATTTACAATAGCACATGAACTTGGACATGTGTAAGTTTGTCTTTTCTTCCAAGCAAATCTTTCACTTGCCTTACATTAAATACAAGATGCTTTGGCCAGCGGTATGATTGACTGGCTGTTCTGAAGATAAAAGGTGTGTCAGAAGTGTAAGGGGTGATTGAAAGCATGAGATTGACAGTAAATGTAATATATATATATTTTGTACAGCAACCCCCAGGCCAGAAAAACAGCAGTGGCAAGAACTGAGAAAAAAGGGGGGGGGGGGGCAAATGCATGCTGAGGGTGAAGAGGCCAGGCGAAAAGGGAGCTGCAGAATGTTGGCAGGATAGCTTGGCTGCATGCAGAGCCTGACCCAGGGAGAAGTTTGAGGTGGGGGATTGGGAGGCATGAGGTCTCGATGTTAGAGGCTGCCCAGGCATGGATAAAATGCCCCCGAAGAATTCACAAGGCAGCAGGCTTGGCTGCTGCAACGCCACATGACTGGCAGAGCAGCTGATAGTAGGGGCCTCCAGCACCCACATGACCAGGTGGATCAGCTGGGCATTGGGGCAGTCAGTGCTTTGCTCAGCTGCTGTGCCCATGTGGCCCACCCCTACCAGCTGAGAGTTGGGACCACCAGTGCCTGTGAGACTGGCTGGACTAGATGATAGTAGGCACTTTCAGAGCCTTCATGACCCAGCAGATCAACTGGGCATCAGGGCAGTCAGTGCCATACCCAGCTGCTGTGCCCATGTGTCCAGCTCACCCAGCTGAATGTCAGGACCATACTAGAGTCAGTGCAGGTGGGAGGTGCCTGCAGGGGCCTGGGGCTGGCACACTGATGGCTCGCTACTCTCCTCTAAGGATGCCCATGGCCAGGTATAACAGGCCGTGGCTGGGTGCACATACAGCCATGGGGGCAGGACATGCAGGCCAGCCCTGGTGATGTTTCCCATTGCCTCCCACTACTTACCAGTTAGCCGAGGATCTCTGCTCCAAGTGAAGCCACAAACAGAGTGGCAGACTTGGCTCGGTGGGGCCCAGTATCTCATGGCTACTGGCCAGGCCCTTCCCCCTGTCTACATCAGGCCTCACCTGATTGGCCAGACTGGGGGGGGTTAGACAGGGAGGGAGGCTACACAGCTGTGTTAGCCTCCCAGCTGCAGTTCACATGCCAGAGCATGATGCCATGCCTCCCTGTGTCCCTACAGGCCTGCAAACCCAACCCCAGTTAAGTCCGAGGTCCAGGCATTGTGCAGTGTTCAAAACGTAATCCTTACAGCAAATACATATGGTAGATCAGTATTAGTATACCCATATTACAGATGAGGTATTGAAGTGAGAGAGGGGTCTCTTGCCTAGGGCAACCTAGTATGGTCAGAAAATGACCCCCTCCTGCTGCAGATTTCCACTGTGCTTTGGTGTCCATAGTCTTTGGTTTCCTGCTTCAAGAACTTTGGGCTCTTGCTTGCATTCTAAAGACTGAGCTTGTTCTTTGCTATTTTCCCTGTGTTGTGTACATCAAGATTATGGAGCAGAGGAGGTGCTCTTTGGCTCAATGAAGCTTTAGAATGTGTATGAGATTTGGGATGTGGGTGAATTATATAAATCTGGGGCCTGAAGTGCTGTCATAAGTTCTGTTTAGCCTTTTGGATATTCTGTGTGACTACACATGTTATATTATCCCAGTCTTACAGCCATTATTAGATGAGTTGACAGGCCAATACATTCAGAATTAAGGCTTCTTTCTGAACAATATGCCTAAGTGAAGCAAAGACAAGCAGAAGCTTGCTTGGACAAGAGAACAGATTTCAGTGGCAGCAGCTGAATTTTCCTCGTACTGAATTTAACTGCTGAATCATAGACACCGTCTGGCTAGTGGATGTAATTCTCCCAGTTGTCTTTCAGATTCTTCCATCATACTACGGCAAATGGCTATATGCAGAACAGTCATAGCACCAGGGGTCTCGCCCCTCCCTTGGTGTAACCTGTCTCTGAAGCCAGTGGTACGATTCTGCCTGGAGAGCAGTTCTCTCCCTAGAAGAGTCCATTGCAGTGATTTCCCCATCTTGTGGCTTTAGAATTAAGGAATATAGTTGGTTTCCCAAAATACTAGAACTCAAGTGCATCCAAGGTAGCTGATGGGCAGTAGATTCAGGATCAGCCACTTGCATATTATGCACCCTGTAGACCAGGGGTGGCCAACCTTGCTTAACGTAAGAGCCACATAGAATAAATGTCAGATGTCTGAGAGCCGCAAGACAGGAACAAATATTACACACACGTTTTTATTTTTAAAAATATGCAAATTTGCTTTTTATTAACGTTAAATGGGACTGCCAGAAATAAAAACAAACGAGGAAAAATGGTTATTGATAATGATATTACTTGTTTGCTAATGATATTGAGAGAGAGAGAGAGAGAAAGAGAGAGATGGAAAGAAAGAATTAAAGAAGTGGAAAGAAAGAGAGAGAGAGAAACTAGGAAAGCAAATAGATGGGAGGGAGGAGGGAAGGAAGGAAGGAAGGAAGGAAGGGAGAAAGAGAGAAAAAGCATGCCTCCCCTTTGCTTCCCCAGCCGCCCTGCCAGGAGCCGCACAATATGTGTGAAAGAGCCGCGTGTGGCTCCCGAGCCACAGGTTGGCCACCCCTGCTGTAGACAGACTTTGGCAACTTCGTGAGTTATCTCCTGAGAGTAGTCTGCAAGGAGGAGATGGACATAAAGTTGTTCAGATCTTCCTGGTGTAGTTGACAGAACTGGAGAAATATAGTGATGTCGAATGTCATTATAGAATGGGCAGTGCAGCAGAACATGTTCAATAGAGTCTACTTTCCCCGTATGACATGGACAATGCCGTTGAGAGAGTGGGACACAATGGTATCTGCCTTCCAGAAGGACTGAAATTAGAGCATTAAAGTGTGCCAGGATAAAGATTCTCCAATACTTGGAGATCTCAAGGGATCTAAGATAATTTGCTGGTTGAAAACATTTGGCATGGTGCGGAATAACTGGATATTTCTGTATCTGCCCTATCTGATTGTAGGGCATAGTCCCAGAACCACTGTTTAGTTGTTTCTTTTGCTTTTTGATAGCCAAGATGCAGTAAAACTTGCGGGGAGAGGCCATATTCCTAGAGTTTCCCCTCAACTGCTGCAGAGAGCTTCTTACTTTAATATCTTTAATATTTTATTATATTTTTATTTTTTTATTAATATTAATATTCTTTTAAAATCTTGGAGATTGTGTGTGTGTGTGTTTCTGATTCTAAAAACATTGCTTGGAAGCAACTTCCATTGGTTCTACTGTAACATTCTTTATTTAATGTGATTAAGATGACATGTCAAAATGCCAAATGAGCGATTCTAAGCAGGTTTACTCAGAAGTAAGACCCATGCTATTCAATTGTGCTTACTTGCCAGAAAGTGTATTTAGGATTACAGCCAAAGAACCCCAAAATAATAGTGTATTATTAAAGTACATAAAAGCACTGTGTTGGTTTAATAAAGTGGTGTGCTGAATTTATCTTGTATTTTTTGTTTTAGTTTTAATATACCTCATGACGATAGTTTTAAATGTAAAGAAGTTGGAATTAAGCATCAGTACCATGTGATGGCTCCAACTTTAAATTACCATTCAAACCCCTGGACTTGGTCAAAATGCAGTCAGAAATATATTACAGAATTTCTTGAGTAAGTAAAATTTTAGTTTAGCTTGCATTTGCATATGTTTAACATATGGAATTTATAATTGTTTAAGTTCTTTTGTGGCAGAGTTTCAACCTGATATTTCATAAAAAGTTAACATTTGGGGGACATAAGGTTAAGTTCTAAATAAATTTAAGTTTTTAGGGTTAATTTTTAAATGATAAAAACAATTATATTTTAGAACAAGACTATATCCCATTTTAATATGTCCATATTTTTAAATCAACTGATCATTTTACTTTTTAAATTCACAAACTCAAAATCATAGCTTTCCATGCAGCTTCTTACATCTTTCTGAAGGGGGAGTGTCTTCTTGCAATGTAAAATATCAGACAATAAACTGAATGCACAGCCAACTGTATTTTTTAATTTTTAAAGTTTGCATTATTTACAGTCTGCCTTTATCACAGGGCTCGAGTCAGGTTACACAGAGTGAGTCATTACGATAAAAAAGGGACAGATAGCAAAATAAGAACCAAACAGAAATCTAGAAGAGACAACTAAAGCGAAGTCTATTATTATTAACATGACACATTAAACAGTGCAAAAATTATATAGTAGGATCCTATTTACAGCATGCTGTACGCAGTAGTATAAATCACAGTCCCTTATCATTTATACAAGTAACGTTACAAACCATTTTGTCCACTGCAACCCTGTTACCTGTGTAGAAAAACCCTTTTGAATAATTCAGTTTTCAGTAGTTTGTGAAAAGCCAAGTGGGAGCCTTCCTGACCACCTCTGGTTGGCCATTCTGTAAGCTGGGGGCAACAACCCATTTGTAGGTTAGCACTAGGGATGGTCACAAGCTGGCAGACGAACTAAAGCTCATCACTAATTTTGGCTGGGTTGTGGTTTGTGAAGCAGATGTTGCTTGTGGTTTGTGAAGAACTGCCACAAACTTTCACAAATTTTGAAGCAGTTCATGGTGATTTGTGGCAGTTCATGGGAGCTCCCTGCCACTCAGCTGTTTGGCTTAACTGGCTCTGAACCTGAGGCTGGCTGCCCAAGAAAGCCCCTTTAAACAGCTGAGCCATGGGAGCAGGCTGCCCCCACTGCTCAGCTGTTTCGAGCACGAACAGCACGAACCCGGTTCAGTTCGTACGTGAACCAACTGGGTTCGTGGTTTGCTTTGTGGTTCACCCAGGAACTGAACTGAACTGCATTTTTGTGGTTAGTTAGCACCTGCAGAAGGTCTGCTGATACGAACAAAGTTGTCATGATGGAACATAGGGAGAGAGGTAGTCTTCCCCTGTGTTCAGTTTGCCAAAATGTGTAATATGTTGTTTGTCCCTAAGCTATTTCAAGGTTTGGGGGCAAGGCTTGTGCTATGGGAAGGGAATTCAGTTTTCTCCTTCCATGGATCTACCTTGGCGATGCCAGGGTTTTTGCATTCTATCAGTATTGAGGGAAGATCTGTCAGTGGTTAGAGGTAGTGGTTAGAGAGCTGACTAAGTCTCGCCTTGCCTGTGACACATCCTGGGTTTGTTTTTGGCTATGCTGGTGTAGTATCTACATGGGCATATCTCCTGTGCCATGCCAGTATGTCTTGCTCTTAGAATATCTCCAGATGTGCCAGCATATCTTCAGTGTGCTGGTATAATATATCACACTGGTATCTTCAGCACTTTTGGCTCAAGGCCTAAGGTTGCCCTGTAAGCATGTTAATACGGTCTTGAAAAGTAGTAACTGCAAGTAGTTTTATATGAAGTAAGTAGCGTTAGCTCCCCCTCCACCCAGTTTGTTTACTTGGACATGTTTCATATGTAATGCTTCACATATAGTGACCTCATTTGTTATCGCAGGAATGAACCTGACATCTTTTGGCTCACACGCTCTTCTAGCATGCATCTAGAAAATTAAACACTGCTGCAGCAAAACCATAATTTGTAGTTTAGTCCAAATCACAAATTATAGTTTGTTCACTTCCCCAAATCAGGGTTCTAAACCATTGTTTAGAAGAGAAGAAGAGAAGGGATTGGATTTATACCCCGCCCTTCACTACCCAAAGGAGTCTCAGAGCAGCTTATAAACTCCTTTCCCTTCCCCTCCCCACAACAGACACCCTGTGAGGTAGGTGGGGCTGAAAGAGCTCTGACAGAAACTGCTGTTTTTCAAGAACAGCTGGTTCAGAGCTATGGCTTGCCCAAGGTCATCCAGCAGGTGCAAGTGGAGGAGTGGGGAATCGAACCCGGTTCTCCCAGATTAGAGTCTACGTGCTTAACCACTATACCGGACTGGTTTAGTCTTGATTTGGAGGGCAAAGATGATAGTGTACCATAAATGTAGAAGTGTTTTTTTCTAGCTGTGCAGTAATAGATGACAGGAAGAAGCTGAAAGAAACTCCAGGCTTATTCCTGTAATAACAAACCATAAAACTCCCTTTAGCATGATTTATTTGTAAGGACATAGAGTGAATCTGTCTGAAGTGAAGTTTACTCAGAAGTAATGCACTTCATAAGAACTGTGTAAAAATAGTTGTTTAAATCTTTTGCAGTACTGGTTATGGGGAATGCCTTCTAGATAAACCAGCTGGAAGAATCTATGACCTTCAGTCACAGTTGCCTGGTTCATTGTATGATGTGAACAAACAGTGTGAGCTTATGTTTGGACTTGGCTCACAAGTATGTCCTTATATGGTAAGATAATACAGCCTTTAATGTCTATACTACAATTGTGTGAAAGATTCCATTTATTTAAAATTCAAAATTGTGCTGAAATTATCATGAAATATTCACAATGTTTCTAAATGTCTGTTTAAAAAAACTAATGAAATTAGCATTTCCCTCTGGTTTCTTCTTTTAAAAACTTTTTCCAAAAATTTTCTTTCTTTATTGACTTTCCTGTCCTTGATAAAATGACACCCATTCTCAAGCTATGCAACATGAGTGCTCTTCTCTTGCAATTAGATTCTGTAAATAAATAATGAGCCACAGCTGAAAATTTAGTTTAACAAAATTTTGCTGAGAAATAGAATCTACCAATTATATTTATAAAGAAATTAGGTTTCAACATGAAAAGATAAAGAAACAAAAATCTGAAGCAACAACTATAAGATAATCTTACTAAGAACATGAGAGAAGCCAACGTTGGATCAGGCCAATGGCCCATCCAGTCCAACACTCTGTCACACAGTGGCCAGAAATACCAGGTGCCATCAGGAGATCCAGCAGTGGGGCCAGGACACTAGAAGCCCTCCCACTGTTGCCCCCCCAAGCACCAAGAATATAATACATCACTCACCCCAGACTGAGAGTTCCTATCTATACCTTGTGGCTAATAGCCACTGATGGACCTCTGCTCCATGTTTATCCAATTCCCTCTTGAAGCCGTCCATGCTTGTTGCTGTCACCACCTCTTGTGGCAGTGAATTCCACGTGGGTGAAGTACTTCTTTTATCCGTTCTAACCCGACTGCTCAGCAAATTCATTGAGTGCCCATGAGTTTTTGTATTGTGAGAAAGGGAGAAAAGTACTTCTTTCTCTACCTGCTCTATCTTATGCATAATCTTGTAAACCTCTATCATGTCACCCCTCAGTCATCGTTTCTCCAAGCTAAGAGCCCTAAGTGCTTTAAACTTTCTTCATAGGGAAAGCATTCCAACCTTTTTATCATTCTGGTTGCCCTTTTCTGCACTTTTTCCAATGCTATAATATCCTTTCTGAGGTGTGGTGACCAGAACTGTACACAGTGTTCCAAATGAGGTTGCACCATCGATTTATATAGGGGCATTATGATACTGGCTGATCGGTTTTCAATTCCCTTCCTAATAATCCCCAGCACAGCGTTGGCCTTTTTTATTGCAGTCGCGCACACTCTCGACATTTTCAGTGAATTATCTACTAGGACTCCAAGATCTCTCTCTTGGTCAATCTCTGCCAGTTCAGACACCATCAACGTGTATTTTATAGTTAGGATTTTTGGCCCCAGTGTGCATCACTTTCTGATCTAAAGAAGGTCATAACTCTTCAAAGGAAAGGATTTTGATATGGTGTGGTATAAATATTACTAATCAAGTGTAAAGGTAATATTTTTCTGAATTGCATTTCTAAGTTATTTTGTGAACAAATACCCAAGTGCAAAATGCATGTAGAAATTGTCAAGAATGAAAGGGGTACACATGTGCTTCAGACATTTTTTATTCAAAATGCAAGCAGAAGCTCAAACTTTTTCTGATTGCTGTTTGCAAGTATTGTACTGGGGAACTATCATTTAAATATGCATGCATCCAACAAACTTGATGCAATATATTGGTCTGTAGTAACCTGCTTTCTGAACCTAAGTACAAACTGGCTTTTTAAGACTGAATCCTTTATTTGTACCTGTTCACAATTGAACTTATATTTTTCACAGAATGCTTTACAACAAATTATACCTGTATATTGGTCATAAATCAAGTTTACAAATATAGCAAAGAAATCCTGTTTGTTTTGTAGAAACAGTGCAAACGTTTATGGTGTACAAGTGCAGAAGGTATTCACAAGGGCTGCCGCACACAGCATATGCCACTGGCTGATGGAACAGAATGTGGTCGTGGAATGGTAAGGCTTTAGTTTCATGTCTACCATGTTTTTGCCATAATTAAGAACTGTGAAGACGTGGAAAATGAGCAATACCATATGCTCTAGTATGAGATTATTTTGTTCACAGGACTCATTCTCTTATAAGTTGTCTCTCTATTGATAATATTCATACATTAGTACAATTCCATATGTGGTGAACCTGTGGTGAATTTTAATGTTATTTATTATCAGTACAGTGCAGTCAACAGAAGATACTCTGATAGCAGCAAAAGGCTTGCAGGTATAATTTTCTTTCCACATCTCCATAACTTATCCAGAGACCTCCAAGAACCCATAGATACATATGGATTTCCTCAGGCAAGTAGTACACATTCAACAGACTTCTGTACATCCATGCGTGTATAAAAGTCTTTATGTTTGTGCCAGCTCTTCCCATTAAAATAAGTGAAGCCATACTGAGGCAGGGATCTGTGTACGTGCATCTGAGAAAGGGATCATGGCTCAGAGGCAGAATATCTGCTTTCTTGCAAAAGTTCCAGAAGGTCACAGCTGCTTTGAGCCAAGAGGAAAGGTAAATTATAACAATTTTAATAAATAAATTCAATCCCCTCCTTCTCCGATTAGATCTGGTGGTAGATGATGTGAAATATGTCTCCCTGAGACCATGGGGAGCAGCTGCCTTGAGCCAGAGTAGGCAGTACTGACTTTAATGAACCAATGGATTAACTCAGTGTAAGGAAGTTTCATTGTACTTCTTGTGAGTTCTTTTATCATAACAGATTTCTGGACTGTGGCACGTTCGTTTAATGAATATATTTGTACTCTGAAAGCTTAGTTTCTTCTTAACAGTCATGGAATAGGAATGTAATAGATGAAAGCAGGTGGGTTTTTTTGGTTAATATGCTAGCTATGTATGTTACAGTCCAATCTTAAGCACACCATTCTCTGCTGCACCTTTGAATTTAATGGGTTTACAAAGGTATAACTCTGTTCAGGATTGCTCAGTTCAGCTAATGTGTTTATATTGCACCTTTTTATATACAGCCCAAGGCTAAATCTTGCTAAATGAATCTGTAATGCCCTATTTTCTTTTAATTGTTTTTCACATACTGGTCCAAAGCTCTATACTTTTGTCTTTTTTGCTACATTTACATCTGTTTAGTATTTTGGTCAGTTGATTGATTGGCTTGGCTCAGGTGTATCTGGCAGAAGTTGGTGGTTGTCAGACTCTTAGAAGAAATGTCTTTCATTAGTTATATCAGGGGACAATGAGATGTAATGCTGAGAAGCAGCAACGTGTGTTAGGCTAAGAAAACTTTGTTAACTCTGAGGTCTCCTCCCTCCTACGCTGCAAGATAATTTCAAACTAAGAGATGTTCTCTATAGTATCATCAGAGATGAAGACTTGTATGTATTATAGATATGTAGCTGAATGAAGCCGGTAAAGGGGGGCAGATATTACATAAAGGAAGAATACAAGGAAGATTAACTAGTGTGATCTGTAAGAATTCCATCTCTTTTACTATGTGCTCAAACCAAGATAAGTTAATATTGACTGCATACCTGGTGTTGGGTGACTAGAACATAACAGGTAGTCTCTTAGGCAGTGCTGTTGAAAGTATAGTACCAATTCCTTCATTGCAATCAGCAGCTTGGTTAGATGCACACCATAACAATGTATTTGTTAAAAATTACGACATGCCTGACAAAAGCACTGAACATCCAGTGTAAACATCTTGTTATAATTGGAACCATTGGAGATGATGTTCCAGATGGTGGCTGTTTGTGGTTCAAATTTCTCTATATGCCAGTTTAGGATAAAACATTGTCCAATGGTGTGTATAGCCATATACAGGAAACCAAATGTGATACAGTGTGGGTGATTTTTTTTCTTTAGGTGCTAACTGACCACTCAGCTGGAGATTATATGGCTGTATAATGTTCCTTGGATTTATTTGACTAGCAAATGGCTAGAATGTGTGGGTATATATTTCAAACAATTCTTTGAATCACTGATTATATGGCTGCGATTGAACTCACTAGATAATCCACTTTCAATGCACTTTCTAACTGGATTTTGCCAGTTCATTCAGACCGATTTCCCACTAGCGCTGCCCCGGCGTTCTTCCTCCGTTTGCCCCGGTGCTGTGCTTGAATTTCACACTATTTGCCGTGGGGCGCATTTTTACCTGCGGCTCTGCCCGATCTTCCTGCAGTTTCAGTGATCCTCAAAAAACAGCATCACTGAAACCACTGGGAAGATCGGGCGAAGCCGCGGGTGAAAATGTGCCTCGCTTCAAATAGTGTGAAATTCAAGCACAGCACCGGGGCAAGTGGAGGAAGAATGCCGGGGCAGCGCTAGTGGGAAATCGGTCACTGTAAAATCCAGTTGGAAAGTGCATTGAAAGTGGATTAGGTAGTGTGCGTGATTGCAGCCTATGTGTGCATCTTATACTCCTGTTTGGAGTGGGGTACCTCTGAGGCTCTTGGCAAAATCTTCTGCTTACATGATCAGGATGGATTTGTTTAGAAAAATACATTTACACCTCTATCTCCAATTTTGACATTTTTATTTGCTTCACTGTCTTTCTCCAGTATTAAATCCAATCAG
Source organism: Lepidodactylus listeri (assembly GCA_029233225.1). Taxonomy (NCBI): domain Eukaryota; kingdom Metazoa; phylum Chordata; class Lepidosauria; order Squamata; family Gekkonidae; genus Lepidodactylus; species Lepidodactylus listeri. The sequence goes on from JARCFY010000008.1 coordinate 72,535,970, forward strand.
TGGTGACTTTATAAACTTAGTTTGTTATTCCTGTTTGCATCTGTTAAAACATCTTCGTTATCTTATATGATAATTTGCTGTTCAACCTCTGCCTTATATGTATGGACTAGTAATAGATTTCATTGTCTCTGAGGAAGTGTGCATGCACATGAAAGCTTCTGAGAAGAAACGCTCAATCAGTATTACCTGCCCTATTAATAGGATTTTAAAATCATCTCATAACAATAGCTAACTGTCCCACTTGATAAGGGTGCACATTCTTGGTTAACGTGTTAATTTATAGCTTCAAACACCAATATGAGGTTAAAATAACTTTTTAGAATTTATACAAAATGTTGGTTCATGCTTGCTACTTTCTGTATTAACAAAATCTATTTTAAAATGATGATTACATGTTTCTCATACATATGATATCTTCTGGCCCTCATCCAATACTGCTATCCTTGAATCATACCTTCACTTCTGTGAAGCTGGGCATTCTTGTGATTCTCAGTTCCTTTGGCACTTGGGTCTCAACAAATGGTATCTACTGATAATGCCTAGATGCCTCTAATCTATACAATGCCATATAATTGTTACTACTCTGTTTTCTTCTTACTGTTTTTCAAGGCTATTCTATGCTGGGTCTCTAGAATGCCTTCTTGGCATGCTTCCCTGCGAGGCCAGGCTTGATCTGATTATGTGTGCTGTAACATCCTCTGTGATCTTTTTGGTCAAGTCCAGCAAATGTTCCTGTATAATTCTGGCCATGCCCCTGACAGTTTTTTTATTATACAAAGAAAACTTGATATTTTTCATGATAGATATAATTTGGGGCTTCTGCCTACTTCATAGAAGAAATGTGTTAAGACTTTACTGCCAGGTTTTTAGATGCCTCAGAGAAAGTTTCTAGAAGCAGATGCATAAGTATGAGTGTTTCCCTCTTAACAAACCTGGGCTTAGTGAGTGTTGAGATTTCCACCCTCTAAAATTACTATTTTGAATTTATTAAATACTGTTCACAATGACACAATAAACTTGCAACCTGCTTTAATTTTTATTTGATTTTTTCATGTCCTACTCCCTCTGTTGGTTGTCATATTTTGTGCTCACAGAATTAGCTTTTTAATTTTGTTATGTTTATCACTTGAACAGCATTGCCGGCATGGGATTTGTGTAAGCAAAGAAATTGAAAGGGCTTCTGTAGATGGAGAATGGGGATCTTGGGGACCGTACAGTTCATGTACCAGAACGTGTGGAGGTGGCATCAAAAGTACGACCAGATTGTGTAATCAGCCTGAGTATGTGTTTGTTTTTTATTTGAAATATCTGTGCAATTTTTGTTTTATTTACAGTGTTTGAAAGCACAATAAATAGTAGTCTTCAGCATAATTTCAGACCCTTTACCATTCTATTCACATATGTCTAAGGACTGCAGGCCAGTTACTTGACTGTAAAGGACTGCTAGTTCTCCCTTGTGAATGACAAATTGCCTGACTTTATTTCAGTCTCCTATCAACCTGAAAGCAGCTAAGGTGTCCCTCATGATTTGAAAGACTGTTTTACACTTCTGCTTATTCTGATCCATACAGGCATAGATGTTTGTTTCTGAATGCTTAAAAACATGTGGGCATATTTTGGATGCTGATCTGTCAAGTAAAACATAGATATTGCTTTTGAGCCCTCAGACATATAGCCATGCTTAAGAGCTTACAGAGCTGCTTGAATTTTAAAGTTGCAAATACTGTACAGCTGAGGAGCATAAAGAGCTGCTTGAATTTTAAAATTGCAAATATTGTATGGCTTAGGGACAAATGAAACAGATGCTATCTGCGTTGTATGTATTACAGTAAGTTATGTGTTTCTGTACTCTATAGCTTTTCTGTATAAGGGTTATCAATTAGAATAATGCAGGCTGTAAACATGGCTGTAGAATGGTGGAATTTTATTCTTACTCTCAATTCAGTTTGTAGCAGTATAAAGGACAGTGTAATATGATGTATTCTTGGACTACATTGACAGAGTTTGTCTTCAACAAGACAGTGAGTTAGATCCCAAGGTTCTGTTCCATTAATTGCTTAGATATAAAGAATCCTCTGGTAGCTATCTAGGTTCCTTCTATCAAAGAACCATAGATTTTCCATGGGAAAGTTTCTTGGGTAGTGTAACATTCCTTGCACTTGAGGAAGATTCCATCTCCAGCAGAACTGAATCCTGGGTTATCTATATATCTAATCCTCAACAGTCCCCTCTGCGTGTGGATACATTTCTGCCAACAGAGGGCACACTCTCCCCCAACAGATTTTTCTACAGACTCAGGGGACTCTGTGGGTCTGCAGAAAATTTCCAAAAAGTAAAAAAAAACTCCGGGAGGTTTGAATCCCCCCAGTATCTTTTGAAATGGCTGCCACAGGGATCTACTCCAGGCCCCTCCCACATTGACATTGAGAAAGTAAAACGTTTTTTGGGGGGACTTCTAACTGGATCTGTCAGTAAAAGACAGGGGAAAGGCCCTTTCCAGGCATATTTAGGCCTTTCAGGGAGGGACCCTTAGGGCCAGACCTGACAAGGGTTGCCAGTGCCAGGCTGGGAAATTCCTAGAGATTTTATGGTGGAGTCTAAAGAGGGCTGGGTTTGGGGAAGCGAAAGCTCTCAGCTGGATATAATGCCACAGAGTCCAGCCTTCAAAGCAACCATTTTCTCCATGGAGACAGATCTCTGCTATCTATAGTTCAGTTGTAATTCTGGGGATCCCTAGGCCTAGCAGCACCCTCTGGGTGACTTGATACAACCTGACTTGCATGACTCAGCTAGGCCTGGCTGCTTGCTACTGTTCAACAGCAGCCACCCTATGGAAGCCAGTATAGTGCAGCAGTTAGAGCTTCAAAGTAGGGTCTGCAAGACCCAGGTTCAGATCCCCATCTTGCTGTGAAAGCTGACTGGGTGATTTTGGACCAGTCACATACTTTCAGCCTAACCAACCTCTCAGGGTTGTTGTGCAGATAAAAAAGAGAGAATAATGTAAGCTGCTCTGGTCCCCATTATAGAGAAAGACTGTAATTTTCGTAGGTAGAGGCTGTGGGGGAGTGGGGTGGAGACGGAAAGCTGATGACAGAGAGGCAAATAAAGGTAGGTTGGCTGTTGGGTGGGAAGGAAATAGGGTTGCCAACTCCAGGTTGGAAATTCCTGGATATTTGAGGGGTGGAGCCTGAGAAGGATGAGATTTGAGGAAGAGAGAAACTTCAGACGAGTATAATGCCATAGACTCCACCCTCCAAACCAGCCATTTCCTTAAGAACTACCATTACCAGCTTCCAGGTGAGGGCTAGAGATCACCCAGAATTACAACTGTTGTCCAGGTGACAGAGATCAGTTTCCCTGGATAAAATGGCTACTTTGGAGGATTGAGTCTATGGCATTATACCCTGCTGAGGCTGCTTGCCTCCCCAAGCCTCACTGTCCCAAGGCCCTACCCCCAAATCTCCAGGAATTTCCTAACCTGGAGCTGGTAGTCGTAAGGTAAATTAATCTCTGTAGCTGGGAGATCCATTGTGATTCCTGGAGAGCTGCCACTGTTGTTGTGGGGGGAGAAGAAGCAGGTAGGTGGTTGTAAACACTGCCACTGCTGCTGCTGCTGTGCAGGGTGGGGGAGGAAGCAGGCAGGAGGCTGGGAAGAGTGATGGAGGCAGAAAGAGAGAATGATGGGGTGGGGCAGAAAGAGACAAGAAGTAATTTGCATGGAGGAGAGAAAGAGAGTAAGAAAAGGGGGGGCAGAAGGGAGAAAGTGTGTGAGAGAGGTAAGGGGAGATGGGAGGAAGCAAAGGTGTGGGAAATGAGATAATTATCTTGCAAGTTTTTTGCAGGTCCCCACTTGTAACCTACTAATAAGCTTGTAAACTTTGCTTTTTATAGAAATTAAGTAACTATTCTTAACATTTTAAAATGAAATTTTAATTAGGCCAAAACATGGAGGAAAATACTGTGTTGGTCGCAGGATGAAATTTCGATCATGTAATACCGATTCATGTCCGAAAGGGAAACAAGATTTTCGAGAGCAGCAGTGTTCTGAATTTGATGGTAAACATTTCAACATCAATGGACTAACGTCTGCTGTTCGCTGGCTTCCAAAATATAGTGGTAGTAAGTAATCAGAACCTTACTTTCTTAATTAAGCATTCATTTGCATAAAGTTTCTCAATGATAAAGATATGCTTGGATTCCTTTTCCCTCTACAGTTTCTATGAAGGATCGCTGTAAGTTATTTTGCCGTGTTTCTGGAACAACATCCTACTATCAGCTGAAAGACAGAGTTGTTGATGGTACTCCCTGTGGAACAGATACTTATGATATATGTGTCCAGGGTTTATGCAGGGTAAGTTAATTATGGTGAGTTTATGTAAAATAACACAAAGGTTAAAAACCTGCTGTCTGAACAGGTTGTTGAAGAAATGTAAGTATTGATTAAGTTCAGTTTGGAATGTATTCTGATAACTTTGTTGTTCATGTGAAGACTACAGTTATCTCAGGATAGCCAAGTGCTCAGAAGCATTTATCAGATGATTCAGGTAAGAATGAATACAGCAGCTATAGGGAGAAAGATCCTATGGTATCTGCTCACCAGACAGCTGGATGATTGGGCATGCTTTAGTGTTTCTCCTTCTGTTTGGTCATTCCTGATCATTCATTTTGGTTATCCAGTGTTAGTGTGTGCTAGCTCACAGTTTTTTAACCTCTGGCTCACACATTTTTGTCTTAGCTCAGGAAGGATGGCTCCAGAGCAAACTAATTTATGCAGTAGCCAAACTGCTCGCTCACAACTTTAATGTCAGTAGCTCACAAAGTAGAATTTTTGCTCATAAGACTCCTCAGCTTAGAAAGAGCATTGGTTGTAACTATTGTTAGCACTGTCTCTGGACAATGTTTGTGTTGTCCAGAGTTAGAACAATAGTTTGAAACTGTGGAGTTGGAGATTGCTGTCTGGGATAATTATTATTACAGAAATATCCAGGGCTATTTTTGGGCAGGAACGCACAGGAACGGAGTTTCAGCTGGCTTCCAAGTTGGCCAGGACTACAGTCTCTCCCTCGCAAGCCACGGGGCGCCTGGGAAAGCCAAGCCGATCCAGGGAGGGAAGGCAGTTTAAACTGCCTCCCCTCCTCGGGTTCACCAGGTGCCCTGCAGCTGCAGGGCACCAGGGGAAGCCGATCCAGAAACTGCCTTCCTTCCCTTGGGTCCCCATGTGCCCCGCAAGCCGCGGAGCATCTGGGGAAGCCAATCCTGGGAGGGAGCTGTACTGGAGGTGTGTGGCCTAATATGCTAATGAGTTTCTGCTGTTGGGTGTGGCCTATTATGCTAATGAGTTCCTGCTGGGCTTTTTCTACAAAAAAAGCCCTGGAAACACCAATGCAAATGTTACATGAATTGTAAACATTAATTTTAAAGATACAACTGGATTTTCTTGATATTATTTTCTGTAAAGAGTAACACAGCCATACTTGAACACTAACCTTAGTTATCTCCAAATTAAGAAGGGAAGAAGGTATACCATCATGAGGTTTGGGAAGAGAATTGTATGAGCCTTTTAAAAGGATAAAATAGATTGTATGATTTGGGGAAGAGGGCACTGAAAGAGAGGCAAGAAGAAAATGTGTATGCATATAAACAAATATTAACATTTTCTTTTAGCAAGCTGGTTGTGATCATGCTTTAAACTCTAAGGTCAGAAGAGATAAGTGTGGAATCTGTGGTGGTGATAATTCATCATGCAGGACTCTTTCAGGTACTTTCAACAGTGCTCATTATGGTAAGTTAATTTATATATATATTCATAAGTATTTTTACAGTATGTTTCACAGTAATCTCAGTTGGATTAATCCAGAGTGGGACATGTAAGAATGGAACATACTACTTGTGCTGTTTCAGCGGAGTAGGCATTACGAGTGTGCATTTGGGTCTACCCCAGGGCCAGTGCTACCATTAGGCCAACATAGGGGCACAGAACTGACAGTCTGCATTACTGTGCAGGAGACCAGTCACCAGGCCCAGCACCAGCAATTTCAAATTTTGTGGTTTTCAGTATTTCTAAAATGCATTTATGTTTGAAAATTAGTGCGCACATGGGGGGGGGGGGCGCCAGAAGGTAGCCTTGCCTAGTGTGCAAAAAAACCTGGCCCTGGTCTGCCCAAATTGAAAATATACCCCAAAAACATCTTATTGGTATTTTTGGGGTATATTTCAGCATTTCAAATGTATCAAGGTTTTCTTGGGAAAACTGGAGGGGAAAATTCCTGAAAAAATCCCAGCTATATTTGGGAATTACTGGTAGATTCAAAAATGGAAAAGAGGCAGGAACAGATTGCTCCTGCCTCTCAGATGTTCATCAGGCTTCTACTGTAGCCCCTTTAAAGTTTAAAGGGACTGCAGAAGACAGCCCAATGATGAGGGTCAGCTGTGCTGGTGGGGAGCAGAGTGTTTCTGCTGGCTTGGTTTAGTGCTGGATTCTTGCATAGCCTGGTTTAAACTGGGCTGCAGGAAAAGCTGTCCCAGCTATGATCTGCATGCCTCAGGAAATGATTTCCTTGAGGCATCCAGATCCTGGGTCTGGCTCCTTCTGCAGCATGGTTTAAACTGTGCTGCAGTACAAGCCATCCCAGCCAGGATCTGCATGAAGACAGCCTGAGGATCAGGATTAGCTGTGCTGGGGGAGCAGACTGTTCCCGCCGGCTTGACTTGGGGCTGGCTTTTTGTGCAGCCTTGTTTAAACTAGGCTGCAGGAGAAGCTGTTCCAGCCAGGTCCGCGTCCCTTGGGGAGCGATCTCCCTGAGGCATGCAGATCCTAGGTCTGGTTCTTTCTGCAGCATGGTTTAAACCAGGCTGCAGGAAAAGCCAAGCCAGCCACTGGATTGGGCTGCCTTTTAAAAAAAATCTGGTATTTTTCTTCTTGGGTCTATTGGACCGTAAAAAAATTGGGATTTTGGGGTCCATTGGATCTGAACTGGAAAATATTGAATTTTTAAAAATTGTACACCCCTAGTAGGCATGGTCTAAATATAGTATATATGCATAGCTAAGTTTGTGCAGCAAACTGTCAAATATAAAACAAATTATCTGAATTTCATTTAAGTTTTTCTTTGGGAAGGCAACATTTTTCTAAAAGTTGAATGGAACAATTCCAAAATTGGTATTAAATATTTATTTGACATAAACTTTGTACTTGGATTAGTCCAGAGAGCAATCCAGAGGGCAATTAATAATAATTAATAATTAAATAGTTCAAATTAATTAAATGACTTTAAAGAATAATTAATTTAAAATAATCTCTGAATTTAGTTTAAACTCCTCATCCATGCCTTCAGCAGGTTGTAGGAGTAAAAATTTTTGTTCAGAAGCAAAGCAGTTGGTAGAACATAGATAATTAGTGACTGTTCACATAGCCATTTTGGCTGCTTCCCCAAACTTTGTAAGATAAAATGAATGCCAAATCATGGCTTGGAACTGCATAATGTAATCCATTGTTAGAAATATCTGTAAATGACTATTCCAGTCAACACCTCCTTTGCTGTATTGTAAGAAAGAATATTTTTGAGGCTCTTAGCTGATCAAAACTGGCTTAGAGAGGTGCCATAAGCACCAAGGATTTTACACCTAGGTCCAAGTATCTTTTCCTGTGAGGAGTAGAATGATGATGATATCCATTCATACAGAATGGTCCGTGCATTCCAACACACCACTTGGGAGGTGTTTGCAGTCTACCAATGGTGTCTGCTTCCTACTTTTAACCTGGCACATACCTGAAATGTGTTAAAAAAGCCTGCATGATATTCAGGATGTTCATTGGTGCTGACTTTTTGGAGGGAACATTTGCCACATTCTGATTGGTCAAAGACAACCCATTTTCTTTCTATTGAATGCCTAAAATAAGACTAGTCTGTGTCCTAAATTTTGAATGACTTGCCTTCCTACAAGGAAAGACTGGAAAACCTTATAGTGTTGGAATTAAGTATAAAAACTGTACTTTTAAATTCCTACAAGGAAAGACTGGAAAACCTTATAGTGTTGGAATTAAGTATAAAATCTGTACTTTTAAGTTCTGAGCTTTTCTTCCCTCATTGCCCTCATGTCTCCCCCAGTCTGTGCTTAGAATAAACTTTTGCTAAGGTTGGCTGCTCTCAGCCCATGCTGTTTAACATACCGGAAAGGTTAAGGAAGTGTGAGGTAGCTGGCTTGCTGGAGACAAGGAACTCCCTTGATTCTCTCTCTTTGTATGAAAAGGGACATAGTCTATCACACACACAGTCGGGATACTGAAACATAGGACTGTTGTGGAGTGGTCAGTTTGGGCTATAAGCTGTTGATCCTCTCCATACGGTGGCAACTATGCCCAATGGCAAATCATTCAAAGAGGCAGGGCATCACACAGCCTTATTAAATGTACGCAACCCGCAGTGGATCCTGCATTCCTTCACAAGTGTAGCATTTATCTGATATGTATGATCACTTGATACATCATTTTGTTTTCAACCTGACTGTATAATACAGAACTGTTCAAGAGGGCATTGGTGTAAAGATAATAGGGTTATAGTTGTAACTATGTGTGAAAAATTCAGGCAGGTACTGTCCCGCATATTGCATTGTTTATTATGTGCATTATATTGGTCTTCATTGCATTGTTTTATAACTCTGTAATCTCCCTTAATTGTCAATGAGAAAGTTGGGTGATTGAAGTAAATAAATGAATAAATTTTGGTGTACAATAAACACAGGTAGTAAACTACTGGCCAGCTTCTCCTTAGAAGTAAAACAAAGCTATTATACATAATAAATGAGTGGGTTTTTTATCCTCTAATGAAACTATCTAGCAGTAGCCCTTTAGTTGTTGTGAAGAACAGGAACAAAAACAGCAGAAGTAATTTCTCAGGTTCAGCAAAAGTGAATATTCTAGATCTGTAATAGGATTGATTTTATATATAATTTTATTCCAGGCTACAACATAGTAGTAAAAATCCCCACAGGAGCAACAAACCTTGAAATACATCAGCACAGCTATTCAGGAAACCCAGAAGATGACAACTATCTTGGTAAGCATTTCACATAATGAGCTGATAACTATTTTTTCTCTATATATGTCTGAAACCCAACTTCTCTGAAGCTTCTTTGGAGGTATATGAAGTTTCTCAATATCATTATTTGAAATTCCTGGTTTCACCACAGATTTTAGATCTGCAGTAAGGTCAGACTTAATTTTCTAATAAAATGGTGGATCCAGCAGAAGTTTCTGTTGATGGAAGGGGGCTATTTTTTCCCCTATTCTTCCTTCCCATGTCAGATCCCTAGTTTCCTCTTACTATGTTCAGGGGGAGGGGTTGTCTCATGTCCCCAGGGGTACTTTGAGGGGCATTTTGGGCTGGGGCAGGGGGGAAGAAATGGGGAAGCCCTGCTTTGCTGATGGAAATCACTTGGAGATTTCGTACCAGGTCCTACCCAACTGCATTCTGTAATGATTGCTGGCAGGACAGAGCATTAAAGCTGATCTCTTATCAGTCTGCACTGACATTTGTTCAAGTGGTTCTGTGGCTGCTAACTGTTCCAGTTTGTCCCAGTGGGCTGCAGATGATTTTATCTCCAGGTACACTGATATTTGATTTAGTTACCTGTGCTATTCAGATGGCTCTGCAGACACACATGCCTTCTTTGGTGCTATCATGACCATCCTATGTGAGTCTCTGCCCGTTCCTCAGCAAGTAATGTTTTTATGATACTGCTATTTTTATTATGTGTCAGTGCTTAGGAGTTAAAGAATGTACACAAGAATAATGAAGAATGTACACATAACTATAGAAGTTTTAGTTCTTAACAGCATTTTTTATATTTGAAAGTTCTGTATGGAAATTTCTAATTACATATGATGAAGAGTTTGTGCTGAAATATGAACAAAAGATGCACTGATACTGTCTCTATTAACATTACTATAGCATTATCCAATACTCAAGGGAATTTTTTTCTGAATGGAAATTTTGTGGTAAGCCTGTCTAAAAAGGAGGTCACTATTTTTGGAGTTAATTTTGAGTACAGTGGTTCAAACAACACCATAGAGCAAGTAAATACCACTGGGCAGCTTGAAGAGGACATTCTCCTGCAGGTGAATCTTTAATGCTTTAATGAATGGTAAGCTTTTGAATTTATTAATACATCAAAAGTATAAGAATATAATTGAAAAAATGGTTTTATTTTATTATCATTTTTAGGTCTTGTGCGTTGGGAATTTGTACAACCCTGATGTGCGCTATTCATTCAATATTCCTGTAGAAGAGGAGAATGATCTCTTTATATGGAATCCATATGGGTTTTGGCAAGGCTGCAGCAAAGTGTGCCAAGGTATTGAGAATTTCTTGTTGAAGTGATAGTTAAGATATCACAGTAGTCACAATCCGTCACACTGTTTCTCAGATTGTTGTGACATATACATGAAACATAGTTTCATGGGGATTGGAAGTTGGAAATCTGGCATAATTTTCAATATAATGATTAGTACAAGTTGAAGACTATTTTTCTTCATTTATATTACACCTTTCTGTTCAGTGGGGAGCCATAGCAGCTTACATGGCTGTTCTCCCCTCCATTTTATCCTCCCTTCCACTTTATCCTCAGAACACCCCTGTCAGGTAGGTTAGGCTGAGAGTGTGTGACTGTCCCAGTCTCCTAGCAAGCTTCCATGGCAGAGTCAGACCTGGGTCTTCCAGATTCTAGTGTGAGACTCTAACCACTACTGGGAGCAATAACAGAGGGGAAACTTTGGTCTCCATAACATCTGGTTGGTTACTGCATGGATCAGTATGCTGAACTATATAGACCTTTGAACCCTTGCTGTCTTATAAGGGAATTATATTCTTAATTTTCCCTCATCCTTAAAAACTATCTGCAAAATAATGGGTGATATCCTACTATCTTTATGTAGAAGGCGTATGGAGGTTTTCCATCTTCCTCTACAGGTGGAATGGGAATAAAATTTTACTCCTGTTCTGGTTTAGGGTTTAAACTTTTGAACTATGAGGTGATCATGGCAGGTTACAAATTCTTGTGGGAGTGAATGCTGCCCTTTTTGGAGCTGGAGCTTAGACTGTTGGCTAAGGTGCTACAGACTGATACTGTAAGACTGTCTAAACAACAGATCAATGCTGGTAGGCATTTGGTGAATGCAGCTGCCCAGGCTATGGCCAGCACAATTGTTCTTAGAAGTCATGTATGGCTGAGATGTACGACATTGCCCAACCAGATAAGACAAATGGTGGAAAACTTACTTTTGAAGGGACGACATTGTTCGCCTCAAAGACAGATGAGACTTTGACTCTAATAAAGAAAAACAAACAGATGGCCAAGTCACTGAGTGGGCACCAACTGGGCACATCGCAGTACAAAGAAAGGCCCTACACATGCCAATTTTGGCATCCTTACCAGATATAGTATAGATATGTTATGGCCCCAGGAGCTCTGTATCCTCCTACTAAGCCCTATGCACCTCATCAGAGTTTTCAGAGGCTTAAAGGCTCGAATAGGTCCTGTTCCATGAGCCAGTCGGCACCGCCAAGGGAGCCGACCCAACCACAGAAGTCCTTCTGACTAGAGCTGGTTAAATTTGGTGACCAGTTAACCCAATTTCAGAAAGCTTGGGAGGCCATCACTTCAGATGAGTGGGTAGTAACTGCTGGCTACGAGCTGGAGTGTCAAACGTTAACACCCTTGTTCTCCCCTGTTAGGAGCAATTAATAGGGCTTCAGATGGCTTAACCCAGGCACTGGGAGCACTTATTGACAATGGTGCCATTGAAAAAGTAGACAGACCAGTCCCCTGTAGGGTTCTTTTCCACAGTGTTTTTAGTAGAAAAGAAGTATGGGGGTGTTAGACCCATTTTAGATCTTCAAGATTTAAATATTTTCCTTTGGATCTCTAAGTTTCAAATGGTTTATGTTCTGTCAGTGTTAGTTATTAAAGTTCAGTTCCTAGTTCACTGTTATTGATCTGAAGGATGCTTATTTTCATCTCAGTTGAGATCATAAATTTTTGTGTTTTGCTTGTAGGGAATGTATATTTCAATATACTGTACTACTTTTTGGCTTTTGCACCTAGGGTTTTCTCCAAGTGTATAGCTCCTGTTGTGGCACACTTAGGCGTGCAAGGATGAAATATTTTTCCTTATTTAGATGACTGGCTAGTGGTGGCAGACATAAGTAAGCAGCTGTTGGAACATCATTCATTAGCATTAAAATTCTGCCAGGAACTAGGTTCCTCTGGTCAACTGGGAGAAGTCTAAGTTGGTTCCATCACCGAGGCCCAATTCATAGGTTCTATACTGGATTCTGTGCAAGGAAAGGGTTTTTTTTTTTAATCCCCGGACAGAATACTGTTTCCACCTTAGTAGAGCAGTTCCAGACAAACCATTTCCAGTCTGTTAAAAATATCCTTCGCCTGTTGGGACACGTGGCTTTGACCACAGCAGTTTTACTGTTGGCTAAACTACACATGAGGCCATTACAACTTTGGTTCTTAGTGCAATGTACTTCTCTTTAGTAGAATACTAAGATGACTAATTGCCCCCTTTTTCAGTGCAATGTAGATCAGAGGTGCAGTCTATGGCAGAAGTTTTCCATCCCTAGACTGGTGATTTGGGACCTGTCATGGTGGAAGTCTCTTGACAATCTGTCCCGGGGAAGGTCATTTGGCATGCCTCATTATGAGGTTGTGCTTTCCACAGAAGCCTCCCATTTAGGCTGGAGTGCACATTGGGCACATTGGGCCTTACTTCGTGCGGGGTACCTGGTCACAAACAGAGAAAATGTCATATTAATTTGTTAGAGCTGTAAGCAGTCTTTAATTCTCTTATCAGTTTTTCAGATATTCTTCAAAAATTGACCCATTTTGCTACAAAGGGGAAAACACAGTCACAATGTTTTATATAAACAAAAAGGGTGGCACGAGTGTCAGGGACCTTTGCCAAGAGGCCATCCTGATTTGGCACACTGTACTAAGTCTCAATGTATCCATCCATGCCATTCACATTCCAGGGAAATTGAATGTAGAGGCTGACAGATTGAGCAGGGCAGGGACTCTGTCCCACAAATGGTCCCTAAATCCAATTTACCTAGAACCTGTCTTTGCTTGGTGGGGTATCCTGAGTATAGGTTTGTTTGCAACCCAGGACAACATGAAGGTGAGGAGATTCTGCTCCCATGCTGGCAGGGGCCTGGGGTCCCTTGGGGACATGTTCCAGCGGCCCTGGGTGGGGGAACTGTTTTACAAATTCCCTCCATTCCCATTATTAATCAGAGTTCTGGAGAAGGCCAGATGAGGGGGGTCAGAGATTATTCTAGTTGCTTCTAGATTAGTTGCTTCTAGAGTCAGTTTGGTGTAGTGGTTAAATGCACGGACTCTAATCTGGGAGAACCGGGCTTGATTCCCCACTCCTCCACTTGCACCTGCTGGATGACCTTGGGCAAACCATAGTTCTGGCACAGCTGTTCTTGAAAAAGAGCAGTTTCTGTCAGAGCTCTCTCAGCCCCACCTACCTCACAGGGTGTCTGTTGTGGGGAGGGGAACGGAAAGGAGTTTCTAAGCCGCTCTGAGACTCCTTTGGGTAGTGAAAGGCGGGGTATAAATCCAATCTCTCCTCCTCCCCATCCCCCCCTCACCAAATTTGGTTTCAGAGTTTTATGGAACTTGCTTATGGTCAATATATTCCCTTTCCCAGGCACAGAGATCTGATCAGTATTGGCAATATCCTTTACCATGATCTGGAACACCTGAAGCTTACAGCTTGGAAAATTGGGAGAGGGACCTGAGTTTCTCCTAGGAGGTTAATGTCATGTTATTAAATTCACAGACATCTACCACAAGAAAGGCTTATGGTTATAAGTAGAAGCAAGTTGTTCTCTGGTATGGAGAGAAGGGAGTGTCTTCATATGTAGCCCCACTTTGTGAGATAAATATGTTTTAAGTAACATACTTAAATATGTTTTATTTCTAAAGAATAAAGGTTTGGTGTTCTCATAATTAAGTACTTAACAGCAAATTCTTGCTTTCCCTTTCCCCCCACCATTTGACAAAGAGGGTTCCTCAAGGGACTGTCTAATATCTGTCCACCTAGCGACTCTGTGGTACCTCAGTGGTTGCTATCTTTGGTTTTGACATACTTAATGAACAAATTCTTTGAACCCATAGCTACTTTGCCATTAGCATTGCTTTTTCTGAAAGTTTGCTTCCTGATAGCGGCCACATCTGCGAGAAGGGTAAGTGAACTAGCAGTGTTTAGAGCAGAGAATCCGTTTTAAAGTTTATTTCAGAGAGAGTGTTTTGCCTAAAGTTGTCTCTAGGTTACATTTACCCCAAAAGCTGACATTTGAGTTCCATAAGGATAAGACGTTATTTATATGCTTCTCAGGTCCAAGCAAGGGTAAGAGGGGCATCTTCCCAGACACTTTCTAGATGGATTCTGCCCACCATTAGGCAGCATTACAAGTTGGCCAGGACACCTTGCCCCTTAGTGGTGCATGCACATTCTGCTAGAGCTGTGGCCTTTTCTGCTGCATTCTGGAGTAGAGTTCCACTGTCAGAGATTTGTTGGGCTGCTGTCTGGTTGTCTGCAGACACCTTTGTCATTATGCACCAGGCCTGCAGACAAGACGAGAAGCTCAACTGGGGAAGGCAGTCCTCCAGTCTGTGTACAAACAGGTGAGCATGCCCTACCATCTGGCATTTTAGCTTGCTAGTTTCCCCATGTGGGACTACACAGAAGATTGATGATGATGAAAACAGGTTGCACTTACCTGTAACTGTTGTTCATTGATTATCTTCTGTGCAGGCACACATACCCTCCCTCCTGCCCTGCTGTATGCTTTCTTCAGTGGCGTAAGAGGGACTGAGAGTAGGGGTGTTGCTGTGCAAGGAGGGTTTGGTCCCTGGCAGGAACAAGCTTTTGCTCCGGTGCTCAGTGCCCCCTGGAGCCTCTTAGGTGTAATAAGCAGGCCTGCTTGTGTGCAGCCCCTATGTGTGCCTGTGCTGAAGATAATTAACGAAGGACAGTTACAGGTAAGTGCTACACTGTTTTTGGCATACGAAAACATGACGATGTTTCTAGACCAGTCTAAAATGTAGGGAAAAATCTCTTTCCAACAAAATGTTAACATTGTTATATTTTACACTGAGAGTGGAGCAAATTATACAAAAATTCAACATGCCAGAAAATATAGCGAATGTGAAGTGGAATTGTCTCAGCAAACTGGCCCTTCCACCATCTGTTTACACTCAAAGTCCAATGTGTCACAAGGATGTGAAGGTCAGATTATTCCATTAATTGCTCCATGGGCTAGCCAGACACATTTTTCAAAATTGGCCCACAGCAACATGACAGACTTTTCTTCTTCCACTTTGACAATGTCAGCCTTTCCCATAAAGAGCAGAACAAGGAAAGTTAACATTTTCCTGAAAAAATAATTTCTGATTTTATCTAGTTTTTAAACAAAAGCAAAATACATCTCCTGCTTTCCTAAATTATTCTGGTTTTCTAAATGTCTTGTTAATCCTTTTCTAATTATTCTGTTCAAGGTTCTCAGAGAAGAAAGGTTACATGCATAAGGAAGACTGATCATTTGGAAGTGTCTGACCAAAGATGTGAACACATTGCACTGCCCAAAACAGTTATAGAACCATGTAATACAGATTGTAAATTAAGGTAAAGCACACAGCTGTATCAATAAAATGTCACTGTTTTTAAATCCTCTTCCTTGATTTGATGTCCTTATAAAATTGAATGCACAAATTAGAACTTTTAAAATGCATATCGCTATGCATTGTGTATTTAAAATTATGTTAGAGTAATTTATGAGCTATAAATTCAGTGACTTTTTTTGTATTTGTATTTACCACTTTTTATTTTATTGACTTAAATAGAACTAAGGTACTTCTTGAATTGCATCATTGGAAAGCAACAAATACACATTTTTATTTTTTCTTTCACTGATTTCCATGCTATTTGAATACCTTCATAATGAATGTAGGTTACTTACATATAGTAAAACATATTTAGTTTTATATAATAGTTTATGCTTATAGGTGGCATAACACTGGCAAAAGTGAGTGCTCGACTCGGTGTGGCCCAGGGTTTCGGTCTTTAGACATCCACTGTATGAAGTACTCTGTTTCAAAGGGACTGAGTGTTCCAGTGGATGATAAATACTGTGCTGATCAGGAGAAACCACCAATCAGAGAACCCTGTCATGGAGACTGTCTTCTAACAAGTTGGCATTACACAGGATGGTCAGAGGTACAAATTTAGAATCTTGTACTTTTACGGTTGGGTTTTACATTAAACTATGTAGTGGGCTCTTTGTTTACTTGCTGATAAGTAGCTGAAGGCTTCATTTCTACATAATATATTGCAAACTTAACAAGGTAATTTTTAAAAAGTGTTGAGATCAACATGCAACTGGAGAACAAGATGCTAAATTTATCTCAACCAGCAGTATGTGTAGACATATTGATGATGAAATTGATTTGATATGTGATTTTACTCTTCAGTATGAATACTAGGTGCATTTTAATTTATTTTTATGAGGGTAATTTTTTTCTTTTTCATTCCCCCCCCCCCCAACCCAGTGCTCTAGGAGTTGTGGGCAAGGTACAAGAACCAGAGAATCTTTCTGTATGAACAACTTTGGTCGTCAGCTTGCAGATAGAGAGTGCAATGAGTTTCCAAAGGTGGTCACTCAGGAGTGCAATGAGTTTCTGTGTCCCAGCTGGATTGCTAGTGATTGGACTGAGGTAACGCATACACGTTTATTGTTCTTCTTTCATCCTAAATCTTGCCCTAACAGGAGTGAGGCATACTAGTGCAGCTGCTGAGAAGTGTGACAATGCAAAGTTGTCAAGGGGTTGAAAGTTCTTTTACAATTATTGGATATTGTGTTATGTGGTTTAGATTGTCCTTAGGTCTTGTTGTGCAGGAAATGAGTGGTAGTTATACACCATAGTGTCTTCTCAGAAATTGTCCAAATACTACGCCTGTCTCTTTTTCCAGAATGATCCCTTGGAGTCCAAACCTCTAGTCTGTTCATAATCTATGGAGGTTTTTCTGTTTAGAAGGTAATTTAGTTATTTGTTAGGGGGAACATTTTATGTCCATATTGAAGGCATATTGGATGTGAAAAATATGCTGTCATTTCATGTTTCATTCTGTCAGAATTCTTTTTACTTATGCTATTTTATTGTAATACTTATTAGCTTTATTTATATGTTGCCTTGAGCTGTTTGCAGCAGGTGCTATAGGAAATACAAGATTAGAGGAATATAACAGAATTACAGGGATTTAAAGAATAGTAAGTTTCATTTGTCATACAACCTTAATATGAGCTCAGTCTTGAATTTTACTCATAAATCTGATATAGTAAAAGACATCTACAATAAATTGGGTAAATTTTATGGGAGAACCTTATATGTGCTTTGGAGCTCAGCAAACATACATTGCTCATTGACTGATTTCCAGTATTAATGAAAGCTAGAAAAATGACTGGTGTTAATTTTGTAATCTTCAGCAATTTTTGGTACATATGTAACCTTGCAGTGTCCTGTGACATGTGGGAAGGGTACTCAAAATCGGCAAGTATGGTGTCAAATGAATGATGAACAAGTGGAAGATGTTTTCTGCAATCAGAACTTTATACCAGAATCAGTGAGATCATGTGAACTTAATGAATGTGCAGCGTGGCATGTGGGACCATGGGGAACTGTGAGTACACATAATTTTTTTTAAGCTTTTGAGGTTATCACTAAGAGCCAAACTCTACAACATGTTTGTCCACAATTCAGGTTGGAGTTTCTGCAAACCAACTCACTTTCCCTGTAGTCAGATGGCAGATGTAGGGAACTTACTACCTCCTCTCCCAGTGTCACAGTCCAAATCCAAATTACACCTTGCAACACTTAAGGAAGCAAGTTTTCCACATCTCCCATACTGTGGTGTTTGGACCTTAGACAATAAAATGGAGGGGCAGGTAAGATAAGATTTAAATTATCCAGAAGAAGCTTTGGTAAAACTTTGTTAAAGAAATGAGGAAAAGCTTGGAGAAATGGAGAGAAGCTTGATCAGTAGAAAGTAGGGAGGACATTTGAAGACACAGCATAACTGCAGGCACAGACATCTGCATGTTGTGTGGGAAGGAACACCAGAAGTGCTGCCAGGAGATGAGACTGAACTGAGTGAAAGGAAGAAGAGAAGGCTAAGAGAAAAGGTGTATAATCATGGGACCAGAGATGGAGAGGCTGAACCGTAAGAGCTAGAGCCTTCAAATTCACACACAACTTATCAGGAAGCCAGTGCAGAAACTTAAGGTGAAGGCGGAGGTTTATTGCAACAGCAGAGAGAGAGAGAAAGAGATTCCCATTAATGTCATTTCTGGTTGGCTGTGTTTTCAGGTAATCTGTACTAAATCCATTATTTTAAGAACAAAAGCCGAGTCTGAGGTTTTTCTTTTCTTATGAAATTGTTCACATATAGTGCTCTGTGACATGTGGGCGTGGTTACCAAATGCGTGCAGTCAAATGTGTTTCTGGTATTTATGGAACTATTTTGGATGATGAGACAGAATGTAATGCTGCTACCCGTCCAAGAAACAGCCACGTAAGCAGAACGTCCTTCTTTGTTTTAAAAATTAAAAGTAAAGTTAAAATTCCATGCCCGTCTAAAGTTTCTAGAATGTACTTTTCTCCCAACAGGAATGTGAAATGTCTTCTTGCACAGAAATAATCAAACTGTGGCCGACAACACTTCCTGCCACCCAGACTGACAGAGTGACTCAGTGGAGATTTGGATCATGGACTCCAGTGAGTAAATGTGCATGCAAGTTTTGTAGATGGGGATATAAAAAAAAATATTTTCTGGTTTATATCCTTTCTTGTTAAATTTCTGCTCCATTTTAGGAAAATTATTTACCTCAAAGAGAATTTTTAAAAAGAATTATCTACTTTTGCTAAGAAAAGGATAGAAAAAACTGTCTTCCTTGGTTTTTAAAATGTTGTTCAGTCTTTCATGCTAGAAAATTTTATTCCTGCCATCTCCTGTGTCTCCTGACCTCTGGTTTCTTCCTCACAATCACTCTAGTCCCAAGGTCTCTAGGTTTTAAATATGTGCTTTGAAAGCATCCTCTTTTTCATACAGAGTGGTACCCTACCTATCCTTCATAGTAACAGGGATCCATTCCTTTTCGGCTTATGTGACTGTGCATATGTTCTTGGTTAAAGTAGTAATGGCTGAGATCCCCTACTTGGAAGTGTCCACAATGGAAAAGGAGCTGATTCTCTGCTGCAGATTTCTAATACCTCCTGTGCTGTTTCCAGGATCCCTGTTCCCTAGAAGCAGCATTTTTGCAGGCATTTTGGGCTGCAGCAGGAGGGCAAAGGCAATAAAAGGTCTGTTCCATGGACAAAAATCCCTTCCATTAATGGAAGTCTTCTGCAGGTTTGAACCAGTATGATTTTGGCTTCTGTTCTTCTTTGCAGTGTTCTACATCATGTGGAAGAGGAAATCATGCTCGTTATGTAACCTGTCGTGATGCTCATGGCAGAGTAGCAGAGGAATCATTTTGTGCGTATTTACCCAGACCAGAAGAACTTGCAAGCTGCTTTAATCCATGTGGAGTTTGGCAAGCTGGAAGTTGGTCAACTGTAAATATTGTTCTTTTTATTCTTTTTATTTTATTTTATTAGCGCCTGAATGTACACTTAGCTTGAAATTTTACTGTGCCTAGTTGCTGAAGAAGCATGCATGGAGATCTTGGCTCTTCTCCTCCAAATGTAGATAATTACTAATTTCAGTTATAAATAGTTTTCATTGGTTATTAGTTTTTGATGCTATATTGTGTCACATAAATGTTGGGTTAATTTTTGGTCAGTGCACAGTTACATGTGGTAATGGAATAGTAACAAGACAAGTTGTCTGTGTCAACCACCATCAACAAATTGATGAGAATTACTGTGATCCCGAAGGCCGTCCAGCAAAAGAACAAGAATGTAACATGCCATCCTGCCAGCCAGTTTATCGTCATGAATATCCAGGCCATTTGGTTGATCAGGATTATACTTCAATACACAAAGTCCATCATTCTCAAGACAATACAAGAAACCATCCTTCTCCTGGAGGAAATCAGTGGAGGACAGGACCCTGGGGAGCAGTAAGCAAACTATTGTTTATTTTGTATAATGTTTGACATTTATAAGGTAATTAATTTACCAGGAACATGGGCCCTATCAAGCAGGACAGCAAGCTGTTGTTAAAGATGATTCTGAAAACCTGTAAATATGGTAGTTATAAATCAATTATCAGCTGCTTCTTGAATGAAGCTCCTTATCATGTGGTTTTGTTTATTTTTAAATGAACATTTACTGGACTCATGAATTCTTGTTGATAACCCTCTACATAGAATTAATTGTCAAAACTCTTTTGAGTGAGTCAGTGAGCACGTATTCCTTTCTGAACTGATTTTGTTCAGAGATATGGAACCTTTTTGAACCAAAGGTCAAACAAAATTCACAGTGTAATCCTAAACAGAGTTACACCCTTCTAAGTCCATTGATGTCACTGACCTTAAAAAGACATAGCTCTGTTTAGGGACACAGTATTAGTGTCTGCCTGTGAAGATTTTTTACTTTTGGCCACACATTCCCTTCCCTTCCCTGCTGCACAGAGAGCATGGCAGTTGGCAAAAAAGGGGTTGATCGCCATCTGGAGTGGTTGTTTTATTAGCACATTGTAATAATTTTATCGTGTTGATTGAATTTTATCTGTTTTAATGTGGTAAATCACCCAGAGTCCACTTGCGGGGTTGGGTGATTCAGAAAACTAAATAATAATAATAATTAGAAGAAGAAGAAGAAGGTATGCTTGCAAATAATATGGATAGAGAGATTAGAGTTATGCTGGCCACATAAGTGGCTGCATCTGAGGACTAGGGATGGGCATGAACAGGCTCACGAACTAAAGTGTGTGATGAATTTTGATGGATTTGCGGAGTGAGAGTACTGGCAGATCAACTGGCACAAACTTTCCACAGACTTTCAGTCTGTTTGTGGATGTTCATGCTGGTTTGTGAGTGGACAAACTGTCTCCACTCAGTCTAAATGTTTACCAAAGCAAGAGGGGAGTGGAAGTTGGAGGACATGTAGAGGAACATCTGGGGGAGGTCCCCTGTGAGTTTGGTGTCTCTAGCTTGCACAGGATCTGTTCTACACACTCCTGAACCTGTGCCTGTCAAAATGACAGGTGGTCATTTTGACAGATACAGGTTTAGGAGGTTCAGGAATGTATAGGATGGATTCTATGGAAGCTAGAGCTACCAAAGTCACAGGGGATCTCTGGCTGACTCTCCTCTACTTGTCCTCAATGTTTGGTGTCCCTAGCTTGCACAGGATCCATTCTATACACTCCTGAACCTGTGCCTGTCATTTTGACAGGCACAAGTTCAGGAGTGTATAGAAAGGATCCTGTGCAAGCTAGAGACACCAAACTTGCAGGTGATCTCTAGCTGACTCTCTTCTATCTGAGCTCCAAGTTTGGTGAGAATTGGATTATGAGAGCCAAGTTACGGCCCCCCAAAGAAGGTGCCCTCAGGAAAGTGCTTTCTGGGGAAATGACAGGACATAACTTGAATCTCATAATCCAATCCTCACCACACTTGGAGCTTAGGTAGAGGAGAGTCAGCTATAGATCACCTGTCATTTCCACAGAAAGTACTTTCCTGAGGACACCTACTCTGGGGGGCTGTAATTCGGACCGCATAAATCCAGTCCTCACCAAACTTGGAGAGCAGGTAAAGGAGAGTCAGCTGGAGATCCCCTGCAATTTTGGTGTGTCTAGCATGCCAGGGTGGGCATTCTAGCAAACCATGAACCTCACAAGCTTTACCAGTTCATTTGGCCCCTAAAAGTTCATGATGGTTCGTTGTTCATGAACTGGGCACGCCATGAACCATGAACTGAACTGCATTTTCCTAGCTCGTGCCCATCCCTATTGCAGACATTCAAGCCCAAGAATCCTGTTTGGTTTTGTTGCAAGGCTATGGAGTTGCAGGGCACCTTATTCTGCAAAATGATAATAATAAGATAATGGAAACTTTCTTTGGTTATTTTATATTACTATACAAACTTCTAATTATCTAGGCACCATTTTGTATTCTTGGTTTCCAACACAACTAATTCATTCTCATTTTCTCTCTCTCGCTCTCTGTGTATGTGTGTCTGTCTGTCTATCTGTCTATCTATCTGACATTGTTTTACTAGTGCTCAAGTACATGTGCTGGTGGATTTCACCGTCGGGTTGTGGTGTGCCAGGATGGAGATGGAAAAAGTGCCAGCTACTGTGATGAGACAATAAAACCACCAGACTCAAAGAATTGTGATTTGGGTCCCTGTCCAAGATGGAACTATGGGAACTGGGGAGAAGTAAGATGGAAACATAGATAATGGGTTGAATCCTATGATTTGTGATTACAAGGCATTTGCATAAGCAGATCTTCTCCACATCCCCATTCCCCCCCAAAGCCATTGTGATTCCTGAAAAGGCGCTGCTAGGAATCAGGAGCCCTCATAGACAAAAAGCCTCAAAGTGTGGAAGACTCTAGTCTGAGAAGGCATACTAATTGCATTGTTTAAGTAACTGCAGAAAAGACTTCTCTTTGCATGCATATGTCCTCTTCCATAGGTGTTATCCATTAATATATTTTGTGCATGGAAAGAATAAGCTGCACGCATACCACTCTGAGCTACCTGGGAGAAGGGTGGGATATAGTCGCGATTGTTACCTTAGTAAATACTCAGCTATATACTTACTCATCTTAATGTGGTAGTATGAATGAATTACTTAATTGAGGTTTCTGTTTTTCTTACAGTGTACTCAAACATGTGGAGATGGAATAAAAACAAGATTAGTGATTTGCCAGCTTCCCAATGGACAAGTGTTGAGTGATCAAAACTGTGAAATGCTAGAAAAACCACCTGACGCAGCCCAGTGTAACATACATTCCTGTCCTGATGAAGTTTCATGGCATCGTGGACCATGGAAACCGGTACGATAGTATTCACTGTCATATTTGCTCCTTTCCCATGTGTACTTTCTATACATTTTACATAACAGTTTAGTTTGGATTCATGTGTACATTTGTGTACATTTTGTTGTATACATATTTTAGTACTTGGTCTTGCAGCCCAACACTGACTGCTACACTTCTTCAAGCCCTGGAAGTGGCAATTTAAGGGCAACTTTTCCTTTAAGTCTAGTAGTAGTGGGATTATGCTTTGTATAGCTTTACTTGGTTTGTTTCTGACTTTGTTACTAGAAGGTTTGAAGAATAAGAATCTATTTGATATTTGTTTTAAAAAGTAAGCCTACTATTTTTATAATGTTATCACCTATTTATTTTTGTATATAAAAAAATAATTATCTAACATTTCATTGTATATAGCTTGTTTGCTCTGTGCTCAATAATGAATGCCATGCCAGCCTTACAGTATATGAAATGTGTTTGTTGAATGCAAATATGTATGCAGTTATGACAGGATTCCTGTTTTTCATTGTCTGTTAATACCAGAAACAACATAATCATTGCCATTAACTTTTTGGCAGCTGTCACCTCACCTCCCCAGCCCCTGCAACCAAACACAAGGCTCTTTCCTCATTTATTTATTCAGTTAATTGGGATGGAACATAACTGAACTAGCTCACAAGTTATTATGGCCTGGACACTGTGATCCTATGCACACTTACTGAAGGGTCCCATTTAATTACTTCTCAGTAAACATGCATGTGATTAGGCCAATAGTGTGAAAGATAACTGGGTACAGTCAAATGTTTTATCTAGGCCCTGGTCAATATCTGCAAATGTAAAATTACCTTTTTCTTAATGTCTGGCTCTATTAGCAATTTGTTTGGACTGATCTAAGCCCCCTTTTTTGTGAAGGTGTGAAGTTTTGTGTTTGCTTGCTTTTTAACTTTGTTACCACTTATAAAGAGATGTAATTGTTACCTTCATTCCCAGCCCAATGAATTGGATCCAAAGACCCCATTCTGCCAAGTTAGAGCCTGTGACTTCCTTTTGCTTAGGAAGGCTTAGCAGAAAGAGTTGTTAGATAGACCTTGGCCAAAGGGAGGCATGGGATCTAACCTGACTGGGGAGTAGACACTGACTGAATCTATGCATTGTTGGATATTGCACTTTGGTTACGCTATAACAGTAATTCACCATCACATTTTCCTGTATGGACAAGCCAAACCAATTGCAAATGGCAGATGTAGTGAAGTGATAGTGTGATATCCAATGATGAGTGGATGCAGCCACTGTTTATTTCACTTATGTTCAAGTAAGTGTGGATACTATACGTCACTGTGCAATTGTCAATTTCCTTTTGTTAAGTTATCGTGAAACAGTAGAAAGCATCTACATACATAGATTTTATAATTTTTACCATGGTCAGTGATGGTTTCAATAGGAGCATGAGTCAGTTTTAATTGTATATAATATTTGATCCTTGTTAATGTAAAAATTGAATTTATGTATCGTGAATTCTTTTTATAATGTCCAAAAAGTATTTATATTTTGATAGTCTTTTATATTAAAAGGGAAGGAAAGATCAGATATATTGGTTTTCAAAACCAACTGCAGCCTGGTGCATGATCTGGTGCATTTTGTCAAGCATCTGGTTACCTCATTTATATTTGTCCAGAGGCTTTTTTTAAAACTAACCAGCCTTGCTACATAGTGATGGCTTTTAAGATCTGTGGGAGAAAAGAACAATCTATAGGTGACTAATTTACAATTTACACAGTGAAACCAACTCTGGAGCAATCTAGTTCTTCTGTGTAGGAAAAGACATGTTTAAAGTCATGTTTAATGTATTTATTGTTTTGCATTGTAAATGAAAAGGTCTGCATTGATGTTATATTGTCTTGTAGCTAACAGAATAAACAGAATTAATAATTTAAGTCTGATTAATTACTTGATCATATGGAGGTCATTTGCCATCTGTATGAAATGTTTGATTCCATTGTCTAATGTATGTTTTTGTGGCTATGCTTATAATTAAATGTGTTTTTGTTAATGCATCATGTTATTTTGTATTCCTGTAAAGAATTAACCAGTGATAAGGAAGTGTGTTATTAACCTTGGAGTGAAGCTTTTTATGGCAATAAATGTTCTATTCTGTTTCAGTAACATTTTTGTCAAAGGGGATAATTCTGATTAAAATAGTATAGTGTTTATCATGGATATATGTGCAGGTTTAATAGTTATTATCCAAAATGCAGCCTGACCTAAGAAGCCAGTATAGCAGTCAATGGGGGACTATGTACATCCCCAACCGTAGTAGAGAAAAATATTTCAGATGAAATTTGAATCTGTTGTTTGTTGCAGAAAGGCAGTACAAATATTGTAATAAATAATTCCTTAACAATTGCTCACTATATGCTTGCCGTTCTGATATGTCTATGGAAAATTACATCTCTGATAGGAAAATGAAGCGTGGCCCCCCCAATAGGGGTCAATCAGCAGAGGTCGCCATGACTTCCAGTTGCACAGTCAGTCACCAGAGGTCACCATGACTTCCAGGTGTCTGTGTGCGTGTGTACATACAAATAAAAAAATACAAAAAAATACCCTCATGAAGTGTTTCTGCTAAATGGTGAACATGTAGACTACCTGGGATCTCACTAGTAGGCATGTTTGGTAATAACCTTAGGTTCATCTTCTGTCTTCAGTTCAGCCCTATGCGCTTCCTAAGGCAAGCTGTGGATAGATCTTTTCACCAGCTAAAATTCTCTAAGGGGGTCACCCCTCCCCTTCTGGAGCTGGCACTAGCAGCTTTTCCCACCCAAACCATCACATGCTCTGGAGGTGGGGTGACCCTTCTTCTCAATTCCTTTTACTGCTGCATGGATAGGAGTTTCCCAGCTTCGTTGCTCGTTCAGTCGTTTTTCCTTCAGTGAATTTCTTGTCCTTTTTGCAGAAATCAAGAGTTTTTCCTCTTGTTCTGTTGTTTCTGAAGTTTGTTCTTTTTGACTTCATGAGAAACTATCTTGACTGGGTGTGATGACTCTTGTTGGGCTCCTTTGTTGTTGCTTGTGGTCCTGTAATGGCATCCAAGGCGCTCTTAAAAAAATGCATGATATGTGCCACAAAGATGACTCACAGTGATGAGCATCAGTTTTGCCTTATCTGATTGGGTGAGTGGCATAATGTTAGCGCTTGGGTTTTACCCCCAAGGCCCACTCAAATAGAGTATCCTGTTTAAAGGTGGCCCTATGGGAGAAGGTACTACCATCCTCAGGTCCATCTAAGTCGGTTCCAGTATCGGAACCTTCAAAACCTCCTTTGATCTGGTCTACCTCTTCAGTTTTGGCACTGGAGTCCCACTCCAGACCACCTTCCACCGGGTACAGATGGTACTGTCACCTAGACAAACTCCGCATTTGGTGAAGAGAGTCTCATTGGTCACCTCTGCATTGGAGTTGAAACACCATCTGCTCCCATCTCCATCAGAACCTTCTGTTAAAAAACAAAATACAATGAAGCATAAGGAGGATAGTTCAGCTAAACAGCTTAGGCACCCATCACCAAGACAACCCCCAGAGGAGCACGATGTGATCTTGGTGCCTCCCCATACTCAATTGCCTCATGTTGGTTCTCCAGCTGGTTCCTTGTCTGGATCTGAGGAGGAGTGCCATAGCATCTCTACAGGGCAGCAGGCTAGAGCTGAACTGCCCATGCCCTGTCATGGCAACAATCGGCCCTGACTGTTGTTGCAAAGTTCTGCACATTATTGAAATCCCTGATTTAAAGCTTACCATGGAGAGCTGATCCCACTGGATGAGTAACTGAACAAATGGAGGTATGTATATAATTGATAGTAACCAGTTACTAAAGGATAGATTCAAATTCAGACAAAAACAGAATAATAAATTATTTTTAATTTTTTTTAGGAATCTTTTTAAAAAGTATGTTGAACAATGCACCAAATGTGCAGTTGTACTGTACTGCTAGGAAATGGAGTATATTAATCACTTCATAATACTAATTGTAAATATTGAATGAACATGTTTGAAGACATGCCGGATGACAATCTAGTTCAAGTCCAGCAGCACCTTAGAGACCAACAAGATTTTCAGGGTATAAGCTTTCAAGAGTCGAAGCTCCTTTCATCAGAGGAGCGTTGACTCTCAAACCCTTATACCCCCAAAATCTTGTTAGTCTCTATGGTGCTACTGGACTTGAATCTAGCTCTTCTATTGCAGACCAACACAGCTACCCTATGAAATCATATGAAACTCTGTTTATATTGATGCAAGACTTCTGTATTTTTCAGTATTAGACTCCCCTCCCTTTTCTATTCCAGTTAAAGCTTGGGAAAAAGGAGAATCTGGGTATATTGTACCTGTAGAAATTTCATTTGCATTATCTGTATAAGGAGCTGTTAAATATAACACACAGGAGCTTTGTCCCATTTTACCTGGAACCTGGCCACACTGCAGAACTATTATTGAACTGTCTTCAGAATCTGAAAGCTGATGTCCTTGCTAGGAGAGGCTGGCCTCTCAATGGATGCTGTGTGCTTTGGGCAGATAATTTATTAGAAGTGAAAAATTGTAAATAAGGCATCTGCTGGGAAGGAAATAAGGTGCGCCATTTACTTTGAATTTGAATTCCGGGTCTGTATCATAATTCAGAACAACAGACTTGCTTGCAACCTGTTTGGATTACTCAGTCAACAACTACTAAGATTTATATATTTATTTGATTTATACCCTGCCCTCCCTGCCAAAGCAGGCTCAGGGCAGCTTACAAGGCCATTGGCAACATAAAAACACTAAACATTAAAAGTAGTTAATATCATAAAAACTAATTCCAAAGGTGCTATTTATATGCGATGGTGAAGATTGTCCCCATCGGCAATAGTCAGCAATAGTTGTCCATTTATGTCACCCTTTTTGATATATCAACTGAAAATTCGGGAATGAATACAGACAGTCAGTTGGGCATGGTAAGTAAAATGCAAGTCAGTGATCAGACAGGCAAAAGGGACTATGAGGAACATATTGCAAAAAATAGGGACCAACAATAATCAAATCTTCAAATACTTCAGAAGCACAAAACCAGCCAGGGAGGCAGTGGGGCCCTTGGATGACCAAGGGTTGAAAGGATTACTAAAGGATGACGGGGAAATGGCAGAGAAGCTGAATGCATTTTTTGACTGTGTCTTCACTGTGGAAGATGGGAGGTGCTTGCCCCCTCCAGAACCACCAATTTCAGGAGGGGTGTTGAAAGACCTGAGTCAGATTGAGGTGATGAGTGAGGAGGTCCTATGACTAATGGACAAATTAAAAACTGACAAATCACCAGGCCCAGGTGGCATACATCCAAGACTTTCAGTACTCAGACATAAACTTGTGCCACTCCTGAGAAAAATAAGAAAAATAATGACCCTGTATAAATCTATGCTGTGGCCTCATGTGGAATACTGTGTACAGTTCTGGTCACCGCACCTCAAAAAAATGTAGCATTGGAAAAGGTACAGAAAACGGCAACTAAAATTACTAAGGGGACAGAACACTTTCACTATGATGTAAGGTTAAAGAGGTTAGGGCTTTTTAGCTTGGATAAGCAATTGAGGGGGGTGACATGATAGATGTTAACAAAATTATGCATTGGATAGAGAAGGTAAAGAAGTCCTTTTCTCCCTTTCTCACAATACAAGAACTCATGGCCAGTCAATGAAATTAATGAGCAGTAGGCTTAGAATAGATAAAAGGAAGTGCTTCACCCTAAGAGTGATTAACACATGGCATTCACTGCTGCAGGAAGTGGTGGCAGCTACAAGCATAGACTACTTGAAGAGGGGATTAGAGCAGAGGTTCGTGGATCAAGCAGAGGTTCATGAGTGGCTATTAGCCACAAGGTTTAGATGGAACACTATGTTTGAGGCAGTGATGCTCTGTATTCCAGGTGCTTGGGGGGCAACAGTGGGAGGGCTTCTGGAGTTTTGGCCCCGCTGGTGGATCGCTTGGTGACACCTGGGTTTTGGCCACTGTGTGACACAGTGTTGGACTGAATGGGTCACTGGCCTGATCCAACATGGCTTCTCTTATGTTCTTATGTTATAATCGTGATGTGAAAGGCCTCGGCATGAGATGCTGGCTTTTTTTTTTTTCTGTCAGGTTTGCAGCTATTTCTTCTCTGAGGTCTGTACCGATTTTTTCTGGGATGTTTTGGCATCTCAAAATCATGGCGGCCTTATCCATCTCCAGATTAATAACTGTTTCTTCAAGCCTTTCGTTTTTAGCTTTGAGCTCTTGCATGTCTAGGTCTAGTTCTCTTGTTTTGTCATGGGTTTGTTTTTCTCTTGTCATTAATATTTGGATCTCTTTTTTGTTTATTCCAACTTGTTTTTTGATTTCTGCAACTTCTGCTTTCATCTGAGTGGTCATTTCATCGATTTTGTTGCCCAGTTGCCGTGTTTCTTTCTGTATTTCTCTCTGGATCAGTACAGGTAGTCTCTCTTCTACTTTGTCCATAAGCATTGGGAGTGTATTTTCCATGACCGCTTTTATGGCTGCTGTAACTGATTCATCAATCACGGCCTTTGTGTCTTTTGTTGATTGGCTCATACTGCTGGTCAAGAGTTTGGTTTGGGTTAAGGTTTTCGGTAAAGACGGCGAGGGTATTGAGCTTTTTCTTGGGGGTCCTTGACTTCCAGAAGCCATTAAATAGAGTTCTTCTAATGTTTACTGCAGACCGGTATGTTCCCCTATTCTAGTGAAGCTTTGTCTGCTCTTTATATTCTTATATCTTATTAATGTAAATTATAATTAATTATCACTAAATATACTCTGGGGTTTTATTCCCAAATTTCCCCCTAACTAGCTTATGACTGAGCTGGTCTCATTAGGTGTAATTTAATATAATAGTTCAGTTATCTAATAGTATTCAATTTATTCAATTAATTATTTAATTATAATTTAATATAGTGGTTCAGTTATCTATCAATAATCAATTTATTCAGTTAATTGTTTAATTATATATTTAATTATTTTAATTTAATCAGTTAGTCAATTATTCCCTTATAAGTCTAAATTTTAATTAATTAACTGCTCGTTAGGTTAATTACAATTATTAAATTTGTTCTTGCTTAGTTTTGATTAATTAATTAATTAATTAATTATTTTCGCTTTCAGGTCTCCCAAATCCTCTGATTTCCACTACAAATTAACAGATTAACTAAACAATACAATAATTATAACAATTAATTCACACCGTTATGAAATAACACAGTTAAGGGAAAATAAATATACAATAATACACACCCCCTCCTATTATACAATACACACCCTTTTAACAAATACCAGAAGTACAAGGTCCTCTATAATATATATATATTTTTCCCCCTGGTCTATCTAAGTTATTTTACTATATTTCTATATTTCTATATTTCTACTTTCAGTCAGTTCCGGTATTCAAGATCTATAGCTCAGCTCTATTCTGCTACTGTCTCTTTAAAGTCTCTCTGTCTCCTCCGCGTTTACGTTTCTTACGTAAAGCCTGCAAAGTTACGTTGTTTACGTAGCATTGCCTTTCGCCGTCTCCTATCTTCTTCGTCACGTACGCGACCACTCCTCCGCTTCTCTCGTAGACGCTCCGCTTTCCTCGTAGACGCTGTAGTGATGCAAGTCATTCACCGCTCAGTGCGCCTGCGTCTTGCTCCCTGGCTCTCGGCACCACGCCCCTCTCTCCTCCTTCCTACTCCCGCGAAGACCTCTGTCTCTCCCGGACCACGCCGCGCCTCCAGAGAGAAGAGGGATGAGAGAAGAAAAGAAAACGGAAAAACAAGTTAGTGCAGCGATCCTTTCCTCCAGTTGCCCCCTGCTTTAGTCAAGTTTGTGTTGGCCGGTTTTGTTGGGGGCTTAGTGTTAAGTTTTAGTATTCTCTCACTCACTCGTTATTATCTGGGCCGTTTTGTATGGTTTTGGGCATTAATTTCCCCCAAATAATTAGAACAAATTAAGTATACTCATCTTTTAAGTCTCTTTTCGGTCCTTATATGTCTTGCCTCTCTCGTGGTTCCATTCCCTGCGTCTCCCGTTCATTCGCGATGGTGGTACTCTTCTTCAGGAACTGCTAGAAGCGTGGAGGCCCCCCCCCCCGGGAGGATTGCCTTTCCCCCCTAGGAAGTGTCCATAAGCTCCTTGCTTTTTCCACTCTCCAAGTAAGAAAAAAGGCAGATTTTATGCCTAGTAATCTGAAGAAATTCACAGATTTACAGGAGCTCTTCTGCCTTGCGTCTGCTACCAGGGAAGGCGGAACCGGAAGTCCTAAAAAAAAAAAAAAAGGGGGACAGAGGAATCTCCTTGGGGAGGGAAATCCATAATTTCCATTACTGTCACCCCTCTGCTCAATGTCATTGTGCTGCAGCTTGACATAAGTAGCTACAACCACTAAGCTGGGTCAGAGTGAAAGTGTTTCTGCACAGTGCTGGTGGACAGTACAAGGAACATTGACATGATTGCTTTGATAACCAAGGTGCAGACAATGAGGGCAGTGTAAAAAGATGGTCCTTATTAATGTCATAATGTAGCCAAATCTGATTGGCCACATGGTACACTAATTGGCTAGGGTCATGCAGAAGACCTAAAACAACATGTTATCCAACAACATGTTAGGTTAGGACTATGTTAAGAACATAAGAAGAGTTCTGCTGGATTCAGTGGTTCACCTAATCCAGCACTTGCTTTCACACAGTCACCAACCAGTTACTTTGGAGTGTCAATAAACAGGGCATAGAAGCCAATGTCTTCCCCAATGTTGTCCCCTTTCATTGGGGAACAGAGATATTCTGCCTCTGAATACTGAGATTTCTTTTAGTCACCATGGCTACTAGTCATTGAAGTACCTATTCTCCATCAATCTGTCTAATCCCGTTTTATCTAATATACCCCTGTTCTATTCCATAGCCCTCAAAAGCCTAATTTTTGCATCAGAATTTGGTGTAGAGCTAATTCTAGTTTTCTGGCACTAACTAGTTTAAGCATTCTTCAAACCTGGAGAAAGCAAAGAGAAGGAGAATTATATAAAGGAAGGATGAGTTCCTATCAGAGGAGAGAGCTAGACTTACATATTTCTCCCTACATACCTTTTCACAGGCCTGACTTGTAAACATCCTGCAATGCAATCTTAAACAGATTGCCAGTAGAGTCTGTTTACTGCAAAAAGCCGCAAGTGCTCAAGGTTCTACAGTCAAGTGTGTTTTGAATCTAAATAGCAATATTATACCTATAGCTTATGAATTCAGTTCTGTATAATGATGTCTCAGCGGCTGAAGTTGAGTAATATCCTTGAATTTTATTATTTAAAGAAGAGGATTTGGCAGACAGATGCAAGTTACCAGAAAAGCATAGTCTTCTAGCCATAATCAGTTCCAGCTTTTCTCCTTTGATGTGTTAATATTGTAAAAAGAATCACTCATACCAGAAATGTTAGTTCAGTTCAGTTGGGATAAGTAATATAATCCTAGTATAAATATTCACAAGTGATTATCCAGCTTCAGTTTTGTCCATTTTTCCAATATTTAAAATTGGTGTGAATATTTTAAGTTTACTATTTACTATGCAAGTGATTTGTCTTGTGTGACGGAATGGACTTGCAAGCTCTTCCTTGTTCTTTTTGATTTGACCATGGGATGTTGGAAGAACCTAATGGGCGCCTCAAGTCTTTGCTTGGCAATGCACCTCTTTGCCTTACTTCCCAAGGGTTACAATTAAAAGCTGGGTCACAACCAACTGCCACCGATGACTCTTAGGCCCATTCTGCATCTAGCATTTGCTCCGCTGTTTTACCAAATCCACATTGGAACAGAAATTCCCCTCTGCGTTGCATGCCACTTTCACTTTGATTGATTGTTGGATTTTATGGCAGTGTCCAGCCCGCGTGCTGGTTACACTTCCTTTTAACTCTTGGTTTTATGGTTACTATCGTTGGCCGGGGTATTTGAATGTGGTTTTGAGCCGCATCTTTTTCTGTTCCAGTGTGAACAGAATGCTAGATGCAAAATGGGCCCTGCTTCCAGACAGCACAATGCATATAACATTCTGTACCTTCATTGCCATTTAAAGGACCTGCCTAGTTGCTGTGCCTCCCGCAATGCTTCTATCACAACTTTGCACTTACAGAGCTACTGTGTTCTAAGGATGGCAAGTTTCTTTGCTGTCCCTCCCCGTCACCACATTTTAGATGGCACAACCAACTAGGCGTGGTGTTTTTCCAGAGGTCAGAATCAGAGCACTTAAAATATGAGTGTTTAATAAATAAATTAAAAAGTACACATGTTCTGGCTTAGCAAGAGAACAAAGAAAAGATGACAATATACAGTCCTTTCTTCCTTCTCTAAGATCCTTCTAACTGATGTTTGATTTAGGATAGGCTAGCTTTACTGAAGTTACAATAAGTTAGAGTTCATCATTACCTTAGATCTCCAGATTGGGTCTCAGTTGGGTCACTTCAAGATTAGACCACTGTAATTCTCTCTACATTGGGCTGCCCTTGTCCCAGATCTGGAAGCTGCAGCTGGTGCAGAATGCTGCAGCCAGGCTGCTGATGGGTCTCTCTGTGCAGGACCACATCTGGCCTGTGCTGAGGTTGCTGCCCATAACATACCGGATCCGGTTCAAGGTGCTGGTATTGACCTTTAAAGCTCTATGTGGTCAGGGGCTGCCTACTTGAGGGACCACCTTTCCCTATATGTGCCCCAGAGAGCACTGAGGTCAAGCTCACAACATCACTTGACTCTCCCTGGTCCAAAAGATGTTTGGCTGGCCTGCACCAGATCCAGGGCATTCTTGGTGGAAGCTCCATACTGGTGGAACGAACTCCTGGAGAACATCAGGGCCCTGCAGGACTTATTACAGTTCTGCAGGGCCTGCAAGACGGAGCTCTTCCACCAGGTTTTTGATCAGGGGCTGCCACCGGGGTAATTAGGATAACATCACCCTGGTGTTGTGGGCTGAATCTCTTGCTGCCGTTTTCACCATTGCACTCTGATTGCCGCCAGTATAGGTTGTTGTATATGTTGTTTTAACCTTTGATATGTTTATCTTATGTTTTAAACTGTAAACCATTTTATGGTATTTTATTGCTGTAAGCTGCCTTGAGCCAGCTGTCTGGGAAGGCGGGATAAAAGTGTGATAAATAAATAAATGAAAATAAATAAGTTGGCCCTTGCTTTGTGGACAAAACGTGGAATTCACTGCCACAGGAGGTGGTGGCAGCTACAAGCATGGACGGCTTCAAGAGGGAGTTAGATAAACATCTGAAGCAGAGGTTCATCAGTGGCTATTCGCCACAAGGTATAGATAGGAACTCTCAGTCTGGGGCAAGTGATGCTCTGTCATCTTAGTGCTTGAGGGGGGGCAACAGTGGGAGGGCTTCTAGTGTCCTGGCCCCACTGCTGGACCTCCTGAGGGCACCTGGTGCTTTTGGCCACTGTGTGGCAGAGTGTTGGACTGGATGGGCCACTGGCCTGATCCAACATTGGCTTCTCTTATGTTCTTATGTTCTTATGAGAAGATGGAGTCTCTAGGTGAAAGCTTAGCCCATCATGGCTTGTGCCCATTCAGAGTTGCCCAAAATGGAAGAGAACGTTCTTTGTGTCTTGAGTTTAAAAACCTATTTACCTCCACCCCCATGACCTTACTGTCTCTTCCTGTCTCATAGATAAAGTTTTCTTCCTATCACTTTACTCTTCCTGGCTTTATGTTAGTTGTGAGTGGAAACCTGGGCTGGCTTTGTTCTCTTAGCTGGGGTTTATCTGCATTTCTGTAGTACTGGCTCACTCTTGTGAAGGTTTGCGGCTCCTCCCTCCACATGCATTTTCTCTGTGTACCTGTGTCAAGCTGCAAAGGAGTACTTTTTCTTTCTGGCCTTGAGATGAATGCAGACCCACATTAATGTAACCTTGATATGAATTCGGGGGTGGGTGGGTGAAAAGCATTTCCATTGCCATTGAATATCACTTGGTTGATCAGAAGGTTTTAAACATGACTAAATCAATATTCTGAAAATAAAACTATTTCAGAAATATTTAGAAAGTACTAAAAAGTAGCAAAAACATCCTGACTGCTAAATAATGGTATATGTGTAGTCCATAAGAGACTGCATATTTTGGGAGAACAATCAAACAAGGTAGTGATTATTTTACCATGTATAAATTATCCAATGAAGTTGCATTGGTGATGTAAGATGTAATGTTTATTGAAAGGAGCAAGAAAGCGGACACCTTTCCCAGGAAGGGATATTGAGTCAGCCTGACCACAGCTTATAGCAAATCAGCAAACCCACAGTGTGTGTGCAGTGGTTGGTATTTCTCTAACTGCAATACTGTTCTAAGTAGCAGCCCTTCAGTTCTCCCAGAAAAAGCAAAGGCAATCACTGGAGAGCCAGTGTGGTATAGTGTTAGTGTTATGATTAGGACCATGGAGACCTGGGTTTGCAGTCCCATGCAGTTTACTGGGTGACCTTAGATGCGTTGTTTTATTGCAGCCTAATCTTCCTTACACCCTGCCCTGGATGGCTCAGGGTAGCTCTGATCTCATCAGATCTCAGAAGCTAAGCAGGGTCAGCCCTAGTTAGTATTTGGATGGGAGACCACAAAGGAAGTCTTGTAAAACTTCCATAAGGACCACAAAATGGCTAACCGTTGCAATGGCAAACTGTATATCTCTTGCCTTGAAAATCCTGTGCAGAGTCTAAATAAGTCAGCTGCAACTTGATGGTACTTTACACACAATCTACCTTGGAGGACTGTTGTGTATAATGTCATGAAACCCTTGGAGGAAAGGAGAGAGAACAATAAACCCAATATAAAATAACTGACATGGAAGAAAAAAAGTAGTGAACTTTCAGACACCATTGTGATAAGAGCTAAAGGTCTTCCTTAGTAAATTCAGTTGTGGAAGAGGAATCCCTTTACTTGAACAATCCAGTCCTGGGTTCTGTTTGCGGCCCCAGGACCAAGTGGAGGGCACTGAAGGTGGAACCCCCATTCCTTCTGCCCCATTAATCGTTTTATGACCCATGTTTGAATAACACACACACAACTTGGTTTGGAATAAATTGGCCACAACTTTATTGGTTACAGCTGTGAGAAGCCTTGGCACAGCATGGGGAACCAGATCCTGGACATCAACTGACCCGCTGGCCAGTCAAGGATGTTCTGCTCAACCCAGCCCACCTGCTGGGGGCCATGCACCATGGTATGACAGGTCGCTGGATCCCACAAGGCAACTGCCTGTAAGTGGTCTCCCCTGTCATCTGAGCATGAGCGTAGCCCTCAGCAGCCACCAAGCAGGGCATGCTTCTTAAATCCCTCACCCCAAGATCCTTTAAAGGGATTCTCATAGGAAAATGGGCCCACCGGCTGGCTTTCCTAAGAATGGATCCAGCCCCATGCTGATACTGCCAATGTTGTGATAGGTAAGATAATGAACTGGAGCATAAACCCGCATGTGACCCTCCCCCCCCCCCCCGACAGAGGTAACAAGAAAAGGGGGAAAGAGTGGGTGGGCAAAACCATGAGGCAAAGAAGAGAATTTGGGCTGGTATGGGCTTTAAATGGCCTTCTTGGCCTCACCCACCCCCTGCTCTCTCCAGCCCCTGGGATAGGCCCAGCAGTGTGCCCAGGCAGGATGAAGCTTCCCGTGCTGGTTGCAGCCCATCCCCCTCCCCACCAGTGAGAGCTGCACCTGCCATTGCCCTCCTTGCCCTCTCCCCACCCTTCCCACAGGCCCACAAACAGGACCCATGGTAAATCCAGGCCCTAACGTCTTAATCAGTGGAAGGAACTGTATGTGTGTTTTTATATACAATATGATAGTTGATAGATAGATAAAGCCACTGGTTTCTTGGGTATCAAAAACTTCAGCAGATTGTTACTTTACTGCTTCCCACACAGCAGTGTAAGCACTAAAACAAACAGAAAAGCATAATTAGAAAAATGGCAATGTAGTCTCTCTCCCCTTTTGTGTAGCTTCAAAAGACAATATTCTTCTGAGATTTGATTGCACAGCATAAGAAAAATCAGGATTACAAGCAATCCTCCCTTTAAGATGTGGAGTCTTGTGAGCAAAAATTCTACTTTGTGAGCTACTGGCATTAAAGTTGCGAGTGAGTGATTTGGCTACTGCATAAATTAGTTTGCTTTGGAGCCATCCTTCCTGAGCTAAGACAAAAATGAGTGAGCCAGAGGCTAAAAAACTGAGCTAGCTTGCACTAACTCAGCTTAGAGGGAATACTGCTTACAAGACAATCCTATGAACGCTTTCCTGGGAGTATGACCCATTGTGCAGATTTCAGTAGGATTCTGAGAAGACCTGTTTAGGATTACACTGCTAATGTTGACAGTTATTTGTCATTCAAATAATGTTGCCATTCAAATAATTGAGGACCAGGCTTATGATTTGGTGGCACAAGTGGGTTTTTTTTCTTTTAAGGAAAAAGTATAAAATCTATATGAAGAATTCCTGTTTCTGTAGTTTCCCAAAAACTCTCCTTTACAGTGCAGACTTTTGAAAACAAAGTAGAAAGGTCTGCTTGGTTTTGTTTTGTGGATGCCATTAAGTGAAAGTGATGTAAAAGTTAAGATTTGCAATAAAGTTCACATGTACTGACCAAAGTTAAGCACTTTTACATACTGTTAAATTCAGTAGCATACTTATGGATATAAATCTCTCCCTTTCAAAGCAATTGTACTTAAAAATGCTAATCTTTGGCTGGGTCATTTAGGAAGTACATTTATGTCTAACCCCCCCATGCAAGCCTACCCCATTACAGTACCAGCTGTGTAGATAAACTAGCTTTTAATTCCCATCATGTTTCTAGGGAAAATTACTTTACAAACTAGACAGTTGAATCTGCTCATCTATACAGCAGAGCTCATTCATCTATTTGACACACATTTCTCAGATTCCCTAGTGAATGTAGTGTAATTGTTCAAACAGATTAATGAGTTAATCATTACTTAAACCTGTTTTAGTCAGCTGCTTGCTAGTAATATATTTTTATTATTGTACTAACTGCCTGGTAATAATGTGAGAAACAGGCAAACATCCAATTAGCCAATTTTTTTTCTGAAGAAGCTTTTTGCTTATGAGAAACTGGTATTAGACTATGTTGGCAATTAAAAGATACTTTTGCATCTACACAGCTGGTCACTACAGCTGTTTCTTTCCTACATTTTTCACAGCTGTTGATTCTCTTTTGTTGTCCTTTTTCCTTCCAACACTATTTTACTACTACTTGCGTGAAATCAAATGTTTCTCTTTTATTCTTCCTGAATTGCCATGTTGTCTTGTTATGTTATCTAATATAGTCTGTTTTTGTATACCCTTTATCATTATACTGTACACCAAATAATCCTTTGTATTATTATACCTTTACAGGGGCAAAACCAGTCCAATGTGGTATATATTCTCCATTCTATGTTTCTTAAATGTATAAAAGCACAACATAAAATTTATTATTTATTATTATTATTTATTTATTATATTTATATCCCGCCTTGCCAGCGAACCGGCTCAAGGTGGCTAACAAATAAATAACCATTTGCAAACAGCCAAGTCACAACACTGGGGCCCATCTAATCAAAGATGGATTTGCCTTCTTTCAAAAATGTAAAGTATTAGCATGTTTGTATATGGCCAAGGTGGCATATAACATTTAAAATATTTATAGATTATAAATTTTAAAACAGTTTAAAGCAATTAGTAATGAGTAACTAGTAGTTCTTTATATTAACAGAATGTGGACACATTATCCTCCCAATGTGAAGCAATTTTGTTAGCAATCCTTAGCAGTTCTACTCAGAAATAAGTGCCATTTTATTCAATTAGGTTTACCCCCAGGAACATGATTTTAGGACTGCAACCTTTAAGTCCTGTTGATTTCAGATGGACAGATATAAGGTCAGGCATAATTCTCCTATTAAAATAATGAGACTTACAAGTGCTTTCTGTTGGCTTGTGTCCTGTGTTTCTAATTATATTAAAGGTCACTGAGTAGACTTGGCATGTCTTGAAATGAAACCACAATGTAAGCAAAATCAGAGAAATAGTCTTACCTTAATGTTGTCACCTTCAGTGGGTTGTTTTGACAAGGGAGAAATCACCAGTAGAGGTAAAAGAATGGTATCCAGTACAGAATAGCTAATATTACGCAAGGTAGAACTGACTGAGGAAGGAGAAGCAATCCATGACACTGAATTTATTTTCATTTTGATATGTCTGACAGGGAAATGAAATTATTCGGTGTGGGTTACGGTTCATTTGCTAAAGAAAGCAGGAGAGGAGCTTTTAGATTATAGAGAATATATGTTAGAGCTTTCTTTCAAGCACCTGCTTAGCCTTTTATTTAAGTGCCACCATTTATCAAGTTCTGTTTACAGTTTAAAGACTTTAATGTAGAGCTTATCAGCCCTGGGATGCTTTGATACTTAATCCCTCTAAAGCTGCTCTTTGAAATGCCTTTATAATGATAAGGTTTGCAAAAGTGGCAGGTTCTCTGTCTCATCTTACTCAAGGGTTTACATAAAAGAGAAGAATAGCTTGCAGGGAATATTTTATGTCTTTCACATGGATGCTTCCCTCTCTCAGCCTAACACCCTCTAAGTGTAATGTAAGACAAAGCCTTTAGTATTTGAAAAAATTAGCCTAAAAAAACAATTACATCACTAGTCCTATCTGTTTCATTGTCTTACCTACTTTCTCCTTTCGCTTTGAAGAAACACATCTGTGGTCCATCTCTTTATTTTTCACTGCCATCCTTCTGACTTCTCAGATGCTGCTTATTGTGTATAAAACAGCTACTTCTCCAGGTCTCTTCTCAAGATCTTCTTTAATAAAGTTTGTGCCAAACCATCATAGCCTCATCAGTGCCACTTAGCTTCCTCTTTCTTCAATCGTAGATTCAAGTGGATAGCCACGTTGGCCTGAAGTAGCAGAACAAAGTCTGAATCCAGTGGCACCTTTAAGACCAACGAAGTTTTATTCATGATATAAGCTTTTGTGTGCAAGCACACTTCTTCAGATACAGTGAAACAGAATTTCCTCAACCATTGCATACAGAAAGAGAGAGGGTGGGTGGGAGTACAGTTGCCAGGAAGGGCCAATTAGAGTCAAGACATAAACAAAAATGGAAATTACATACATATAGATAACCATTTGTTTCGGTTCAATTCTGGGTTCAGTTCTGGTCAGGGAATCTACAATCTGTCTTATGTCACATGTAACATCAGAACTAACATTCTCAAGCACTGCGGAGCCAAATCTGGCCTTGCAATACTTGGGAATGTTAGCTAGATTTGAGTCCAGTAGCATGTTGGAGACCAACAAGATTTTCAGGGTATGAGCTTTCCAGAGTCAAAGCCCCAAAATCTTTTTGGTCTCTAATGTGCTACTGCTGTTCTGCTCTTCTAGCTCTTCTGCTAGCTGTTCTACTGCATCTAATTCTAGCTGTTCTACTGCAGACAAACACAGCTACTCTCTGAAACTATCTTCTTGAGAATGTCTGTCTCCCAATGTTGCACGTGATATGAGTTAGGTTGGGTGACTGATGTCACACTAATTGTCAAGTTGAGCCCGAAAAGACCAAATGGTAAGGAGTCACTATATTGCATCTGAGGGAGTGGGCTCTAGCTCGCCAAAGCTTACGAATTTTTAGCTGCCTCACAAACTGGCTCGGTTTGTGAGGTGGTAGAAACCCTCCCCCTGGTGTACTAGAGACACCAAATTTGTAGGGGATCTGAATCTCCTCTACCTGCCCTCCAAGTCTGATGAGGATTGGATATACAGGGTTCAAGTTACAGCCCCCAAAGAAGGTGTCCCCAGGAGAGTTCTTCCTGGGGAATGACCGCATGTTATTTCCCCAGAAAGCACTTTCCTGGGGGCACCTTCTTTGGAGGACCGTACCAATTCTCACCAAACTTGGAGGGCAGATTGAGGAGAGTCAGCCGGAGATTACCTGCAAGTTTTGTGTCTCAAGCTTGCACAGGATCCATTATATACACTCCTGAACCTGCGCCCATAAAAATGACCACTGACAAATGGTATTTTTGACAGCCACAGGTTCAGGGGGTTAGGAATATATAGAAAGGGTGCTATGCAAACTAGAGACACCAAACTTGGGGGCATATAGAGGAGCATCTGGGGAAGGTCCACTGTGAGTTTGGTATCTCTAGCTTGTACAGGATCAATTCTATATACTCCTGAACCTCAGTCATTTTGACAGGTGCAGTTTCAGGAGTGTATAGAATGGATCCTGTGCAAGCTAGAGACACCAAACTCGCAGCGGACCTCCCCTGGATGCTCTTCTGCATGCTGTCCAAATTTGTTTCACAGATTCTGTTCTATATACTCCTGAACCTCTTGGACCTGCACCTATCAAAATGACTGCTTGTCAGCTGTCATTTTTCTATAATTTTTCTTTTTTTAATATGTGCATGTGTGTGTGTGTCTGCATGTGTGCACCTGGAAGTCATGGCGACCTCTGATGATTGACTGCATGTTCCTGGAAATCATGGTGACCTCTGGTGACTGACCTCTACTGGGGGCTTCGAGGATATTCAGAGAAGTGGCTGAGTAAAATCTGCCCCCACCTCTGGTATTTCAATGAGGTCTCCCATCCAAGTACTTGCCAGAGTCAGCCCTGCTTAGCTTCTGAGATCTGACAAGATCCGGCTTGCCTGGGCTATTTAGGTCAGGGCTGTCAGCTGTCCTATTGACAGGCACAGATTCAGGATGTGCAGGAGTGTATAGAACAGATCCTGTGCAAGACAGAGACACCAAACTTGGAGGATACATAGAGGAGTATCTGGGGGAGGTCCCCTGTGAGTTTGGTTTCTCTGGCTTGCACAGGATCTGTTCTATACAATCCTAAACCTCCTGAATCTGTGCTTGCAGCTGACAGGTGGAATGGATCATGTGAAAACTAGATACACCAAATTTGGAGGGCATGTAGAAGAGCATCTGGGGAAGGCCCGTGCAAGTTTGGTGTCTCTAGTTTGCGCAGGATCCATTCTATACACTCCTGAACCTGCACCTTTCAAAGTGACTGAGGTTCAGGAGTGTATAGAACAGATCCTATACAAGCTAGAGACACCAAATTTGCAGCAGACCTCCCCTGGATGCTCTCCATGTTTGGTGTCTCTAGCTTGCACATGATCCTTTCTATATATACCTGAACCTGTGCCTATCAAAATGACTGAGGTTCAGGAGTGTATAGAATGGATCCTGTACAAGCTAGACGCAGGGACCTCCCCCGGATACTCCTCCACATGCCCTCCAAGTTGTTGCTTTGAAGTTCTGTAAACATGTTGATTGAGCGGACACAATTTGTCTGGGAATATCTCTGCTCATGAACTGGCATGAACCTCCACAAACAGATTGAAAGTTTATGCCAGGTGACCTGCCACGAACTTGAGTTCACAAAGAACAAACTACCAAAATACATCATGAACTTTAGTTCATGAGCCGGTTCGTGCCCATCTCTACTAATGTGTTTCTTGTGGCATAAGCTTTCTTGGAGTAGAGCCCTCATCATCACCAAATGTGTGCATGTTAATAGTTCACTCTGACATTTCTCTGAAAAACTCAGATGTAGACAATATAAAGTGATAATTCACAATAGCATGAACTAGGGAACACACACAAATGTTTCTAGCTCTGCAAAGCTAATTTAATCCCTGAGGTAGGTTGTCTTGAAAACTGAAATATCCTGGTTACCCCCACTTTGGAACCGTAGTACAGAATGTATTCTGAAAACTGTTGTCTGTTGAGAGAATGACAGAACCAGTATGGACATGTTGTGTTCCTTTCTGTTGAAGTTCTGATTGCTTGGACTGAATACAGAACACCATTTTCTGAGCAATGAAGATAAAGTTACTGTCCTTCTGCCTCCATGCATTTCTGACCAGGTGCATAGCATCAGAAGGTTGCCCTCCACTCTGGGCAGGACAGTGAATGAACTGGTTTATCAAGTGGTTATATACAGGCCATGTTAAATGACAGCTCAGCAAATAGCTGTCTGTATCCTATCTTTAAATGGATTTTGAAAGGACTGAACAAAGCCGTGAAAGGTAGAGTATAAGCCATGTTAGCAAAATGGCTGCTATATCCCTGTAACAAACAGCTGGTGGTGTGTGTGGCCATCATACCTTACTTCTGAGTTTCCTGACCACTGTTGAAAAAAGAGTACTGGCCTAATAGCAGTATTTATTTGCCAGATAGTAGCAACTATAATCTATCAGATGATTGCTTATGTTACTGGCTTTAAATGATGTTAAAGTCAAAGAATTAAAAAAATTACTACTTTTTTTTTACAGTGTTCTGTGTCCTGTGGGAAGGGTTTAAAGTATCGTGATGTGTTTTGTGTTAACAACTTCCAAACTCAACTAGGGGACAATGTGTGCAAACATTTAAAGAAGCCTCGAACCCACAAAGCTTGCAGAACTACCAGGTGTCCTATGTGGAAAGTCAGGAAATGGAAGGAGGTATTTCAAACTTGTTTTTGTGTCACACTCATTACAAAGTATAATGGATAGAACATATTACTTATTAAATTGTACAATCAAACTTTTTTTAATATGGTGCATATCACTTTAAATCTGAACGTGAGCCACTCCTGACAGCACATCTGAGGAAAAAAACATTTCTTCCTTTTGGCTAAATATGGTATTTCTCTGAGTATGCTGGAGTTATGTTCTCCCAAAGGATAGTGTTTGCTCAAGATATTACACAGATGCATTTTACTCATAGGCATACCAGAAACCCATTTAAGACCTATGATCTAAATGGGAAAGTTAAGTAGGCAATAAACTACTACTTGTTGAAATCAATGAGACATAACTGCTTGGTTTCAGCTAGATTGTGCCCATTTTGTGCATGAGGCAATCTTTAGGCAGTACTGGACTATAATGGCAAGGCTGTGCAACTGGGGTTGACTTGAAACACAGTGTAATGTTACTATAATTTCCTGGGCTTTAAATTTAAACCTTAAATGGGTTGGAGGTGAGATACTTGAAAGACCATCTTCA
Source organism: Lepidodactylus listeri (assembly GCA_029233225.1). NCBI lineage: Eukaryota > Metazoa > Chordata > Lepidosauria > Squamata > Gekkonidae > Lepidodactylus > Lepidodactylus listeri. The sequence goes on from JARCFY010000008.1 coordinate 72,580,100, forward strand.
CCAATATGAACCTGTTTTGATGTTTAGAACAACTAATAAGGCATGCCTCTTTTCTTCAGGATTTATTTGGTGGCAGAATCCAGATTGGAAAGCCCTAATCAGGGAACTTAATTTAGCTGCATCCTCAGTGGTGCTAAGGAATTTGGTCAAAACTGAGCTTGTGCAGTTGGGTCTTGGGTCACAAGCTGTGCAGACCAGTCTTTTATGCCAGTTAAACTCATTTTAATCTCTCTTACAGTACATGACTACTAGTATACAGCAAAAGACATGAATTTTAACGCAGATTATTTTTGTATTACATTCCCTTTGTCAACATAGTTCTGTAGTTAATTAACACAGTACGCAGTGATGCATCTTTTGTCAACATACAAGGGCTGGAGATGACTACAAAGCCACAAGACATGCCCAAAGGATCTCCTCTCCTTTCCCACAACTTACAGATCATCATAAAGTTAATAGCTATGATACAAATGAGTCTGGAGACTAGAAGCTTCAGCTTTGCATCTGTGATTTTCAAATAAAATTAATAGAAACAAGTTGCAGTATGTGCTTTTCACTCAGGCTGTAGAAGGTCATCTGTTCTCTCTTTTTAAAAGGTACACATTTTGGGAAATGTGCCAGGGAAAATATATATGAAAGGGAGAGCTGAAGAGGATCTGTCTTTAAAAAAATATGCTGAGGGGGGATGGAGGATGTAATGGTTAAATATAATGTAGTGTTTTTGGAAGTCTGGAAAACATTGGCAATGGTAAGAGGAAGCTAGAAGAAAGCATCTGTTCTCTGATTTGCGTGCATGTGAGAAAAAGAAAGAGTGTGAACAAGTGCCATTGCATGTAAACAACACCCATTTTCCAAATTATTACAAGAATCACATATAAGCAGAAGAAAATAAACAGTGAACTTGTGAATTTGATTGTCAGTTCTTAAAACACAGCTTCATGATTTGTGACTTCCAGTCCTATACATTGTTGTCTGCCTATGCCTGAAGACTCTCCCCCCTTTTAAAGCACTCTTAGAAACCAATACTCGAATGGTTTTAAAAGCATAACTTGGTGGGTCTCAACTTGTACACACCTGCTTTACCATAGCAAGGCCTCCAGTGCTTATACATGAAACATGGATTTAGATCCATTAGAGGTCTAAACCCTGGCCCAAAACTGGTATAAATATTTGCAGACTTCACTGGCTGAGTTGACAGTAGTGAAATCATTCAATATAACCCCATGTTAAAGGTTCCCTGTTTGTAATTGTGGTATATATCAAGTCCCTTATTAGTTCTGATTTTCTTTTTTGCCATATAGTTGCAGCTGACTTATGGCAACCCCGTAGGGTTTTCAAGGCAAGAGACGTTCAGGGGTTGGTTTGCCATTTCCTACCTCTACATCGCAATCTTGGTATTGCTTGGTGGTCTCCCATCCAAATACTTATCAGGGCCAGCCCAGCTTAGCTTCTAAGATCTGATGAGACTGGGCTAGCCTGGGCTATTCAGGTCAGGGCTACCTGCTGATTCTGATTCTTTGATAAATAACTAGTGGTAATTTATTTGACCTCATCTCCCAGTGTGAACATTATCCCTAAAAATAAGCATGAATATGTCTGCCTTTATGGCAGTAGTATAGTGAAGTGGTATCTATATGAAACTATGGGAGCAATCCTAAGAAAATCTCCTGAGAAGTAAATCCCTTACTCTGCTAGGTAAACACGCATAGAACTGTGGCCTTACAGCACCACAGAGCTACATCCTTCTCATTCTACTTGATGGGCTTCAAAGGGTTTAATTCTGCTAAGGATGGGATTGCTTGTCACTTGCACTGTTTGTGCACTTGCATGTGGGGGTCAGCTCTGAAGTCTTTCCATTTTGAAAACCAATTCTATGGTACAAAATTTATTGCCAAAATTTAAAATTTAATTGTTTTAATTGTATATATTATTTTTCTGTCATGATATTTTATGTGACTCTGTAAGCTGCCCTGAGCCCGCTTGGGGGGAGGGCAGGATATAAATCAAAGAAATAAAATAAATAAAAATAAAATGTAAGAAAAGTGATTTAAAAAATAGTTTCCACCTGTACCTCAATGTTTCATTCTGTAGAACAGTAATACATGAGGAATACATGAGAAAAACATTGTTCCTCAGAGTGAAAACTATGTAAACATTTTTGTAAGATATGTTTTGTTATTGAAAATGGCAGTGCTTGTGATGTCACTACACTGCAGCACTAGAAAAGGATGCTAGCAATAATGCAAATCCTACAGTAAAGCAAAAGTTGGTCTTAAGCGACATGTAAATAGGGGAAAGTGCTGTTTTTAATTACCACTGCAAGGTTTAACTCTCTATATGTCTGCCTCTGTATTTATTTCAGTGTTCTGTGACTTGTGGGGTAGGTGTTCAGCAGCGGGATATTTACTGCAGGCTCAGAGGTAGCGGTCCTGTTAATGAACTGATGTGTGATCAACTTACCCAACCTGCCAGTAAGAGGCCGTGTTCAGTCCCTGCCTGTACATGGTACCAGTGGTTGACTGAAGAATGGCAAGATGTAAGTATACTCAAGGACTTTTAACCATTTAGCTATCTGATGCAGATTCAGTTACAAATACAAGTAGTATGTAAGTCAAAAACAATGAGGAAAACAATATAGGTGAAATGATAAATAGTGATATCTGATTTTTCCCTCTTCATTTATATATTCTTTACATATTCTTCTATATTCTCATGAATCTTTTTAGTTTGTCTACAGCACTGAAAATGCCAGTGCTATATGCACGTCTGTTTAGAGGATCGAAATGTTATTACTGAAATGTAGTTAAGCATTGTTTCTAGATGTGGTGCTGTATTCAGGAGGTGCATTTATTTATTTATCTATTTGTTTTACTTAAAAACTACTGCCTTCATTGGGGCCTTTCTGCCCTCATCAGGGCCACCAAAGCAGCTAACAAATTAAAAACATACATGATAAAAACACAACAGCTATTAAAACCAAGCAAAAACAACATAAAAACAACAAGTAAAACAGGGCAGAAAAAGGGATAACTGGGAGAATTCCAGATGAAACAAAAACAGTCTTTACTTACTGGCAGAAAATGGCAATAGAAGGGGACAAGTGAGTCTGTCTGAGGAGAGAGTTCCAAAGTTTTGGTGCCATGCCTGAGAAGGACCTCCTGTGTTGTCACCCAATCTCTAGAGGAGCCATTGAACCAGGCCCTGGAAAATGATTGTAGTAGCTGGGTGAGTTTGTAAAGGAGCAGGTAGTCCTTCAGATTTCCTGGTCCCAAACCACATAGGGCTTTAAAGGTCAGCACCAGCACCTTGAATTGTGCCCAGAAACAAATCAGGAGCGAGTGTACATTGACCAAGACTGGAGTGATATGGTCCCTACTGACTCACTCCAGTTCAGATCAGAAATCTTTATTATGGTTCGTAATCAGCACAAACAGTCCAACCATTGCATATTCCAAGCTTACATACATCCAGCTCAAAAATAGTTCAAAACCATTTTTTTCTATGGAAGAGGACTATGTTTTGTTTTATTTTCTTCAGTGCTCCTTGTCATGCAAAAAAAGGGAAACTCACCGAACAGTGAAGTGTGTGAATCAAAATGGGATCCAAGTGAGTGAAAGTTTCTGTAACACAGACATGAAACCTTCATCCATCAAGAAGTGCAAAAATACTCCCTGTGAATACATTGTGATTACAGTAGACACATCACAGGTAAATTTATCCATTTATAATCAAGCCTTTTATATTGATGCTTATAAATTAGTGATCTCCAGTCTGGTGCTTGGGGTTGCCACGGTGACAGATGATATGTTTCCTTGTTTCCGCTTCTCTCTGCAGCCTTTGAGGTAAAACTGAAAGGGCCTTGAATGTTTGGCTGTACCTCATGGCAGCCATTTTGTTATTGTAGCTACTTTGTGGTAACATCCACTACACTTGTTCAAAATTCAAAAAGTTAAACAGACATTTAGGACTCTTCTTATATGAAGCAGAATCAGAAAATCTTTTCCCACTGAAAAAATCTATGTCATGCCTATCATGTTCCTTGACATCCCTTGAACCCTGGGAGCAGCATTTCAGCCAGTAAGGCAGGAATGAGAGTTATGTCTTATGAGTGGAGTGGAGCTCACAGACCCAACCGTCCATCTGCACAGAATCATAGCCCATTAAGTTGAAATTCAATTTGGCTGAACTTGGTGGTGGTGGTTTGGCTTGTCAGAAGCCACCCCAAAACTGCATATCAACAGCTCTTTTATATCCCCAACTGAATGGCATCTCTTTTCTGAAAAATGCATTGACTTTGATGGCATAATTTTTGGTACTTTCTCCCCAAGGGTGTACCATTCAGTTACTCCACCCTTCAGACTCCTGACAATATTCTGAAGCTACACAGATTTTGATTGCGAGCCTATATTCATTTCCAAAGGAACAAGTAGTGGAATTATTTATGAGTCAGTGTGCATATCATAAAAAGTAATGTCTATGTGCCTTTTGTGACAACAACAGTTTATTATTTTAGTGTCCAATTGGATGTTATCGTGACCATGCACAAAAGATGACATTCTGTGTTGAAGCCAGTGATGCCTGGAATAATCGTGGCAACAGCCTGCAATCTGTAGTTTACCGAGACTGCCCACTGTTGCCAGCCCCATTACTGAAGGAATGCAATGTTAGGACTTGCCTGTATGCCTCAACATGGAAAGTTGGAAAATGGAGTAAGGTGAGTTTTATGCAAAATAAAGAATTTATAGCACAATCCTAAGCAGAGTTACCCTCCCCTAAGTCCACTGAAGGCCATGGGCTTAGAAAGGTGTATTTTGCTTAGGATGGCACTGGAAAGCACCTCTGCTCCAAAAGGAATACTGGCATTAATTTAAAGAAAATGTTCTTTTACTTATGGTCTTCTCAGTGAACTTTGTGGTCTTTGTTCAGTGCTCAGCGCTTTGCGGGCGGGGAACACAAGAAAGAAGAATAGAATGCATGACGGAAAATGATTCATCCAGTGACTTATGTATACCACATTTAAAACCACCAGCCAGAAGGATTTGTCATGCAACGGACTGTAAGCAATAAACCACTATTATTCTGTATTGTCTTGGAATCCAGTGGAGTCCAGTGGAACATTTCATTCATAACAACCTTACCCTTTTATTTTATTTAGGTGAAACATTAACCAGCTGCAAAGATATCCAGATGAATAAAAAGATTAGGAAGGATGGTGAATACCTGCTTAACATTAAAGGAAGAATGATAAAGGTATTTTAACGTAGATCAAGATGGGTAGCCATGTTAGTCTGTCTGTAGCAGTAGAAAAGAGCAAAAGTCCAGTTGCACCTTAAAGACTAACAAAATTTTTGGCACGGTATGAGCTTTCATGAGTCACTGCTCACTTCTTCAGATACATTGGACTCTCCTGGACTCTTGTATTTTAATGTGTTTGTCTGAAGAACTGCTATAGACCAACAACTTGTTTTACTAAAAGTAATTCAGAGCTGTTACTGTTGAATTTATTTTGTAGATCTATTGTTCAGACATGCGGCTTCAGAATCCCAAAGAATATTTAACACTGGTAAAGGGTCAAGAGGACAACTTTTCAGAAGTATATGGATATCGGTACTCTTATTTGTGTTAAGAGATAAATCAATGAATTTGTTAATTTGATAAGCTAGTAACAAAATTGCACATGCCATTACAAAATACATATGTGTAGTGCTGAATTCCTGACCTCAGATTCACAAACTGGCTTTGGGCAGTTTTATAAATCTGTATTACAGAGGAGTCACCATGTTAATTTATTATAGCAAAATTGAACTGAAGTCTTACAGAGCTATCCTCCAGTTTCTATGAGATTGAGTTTGTAGTACTTATTTCTTTATTTTTCCATTTTTTTTCAAGTAATTGAGACTGATACAATAATTTATGTACTTATTGGGGAAGTCAGTGCTTACTGTCTTCTACAGCTTTTAATGGAAGCATCACTGGTATGCATAAGAGCCTGGTGTTAACTATCAGGACTGGTTCATGAACAACTTGAGAGTTAGTTAACTAGTTATGGGATTGCACTGGATATATTTTCTTAACCTGCTGTCCTGACATGTAATTGGCCACCATAACTAGTTGCATCTCATGTGTTTTAAACCAACCATGTTCTAAAATGCCAGCAATTTGCCTGGAGAAAATTGTGAAATCCTTCTGTTTCTGTACTCCATCCTGAAGATTTGATGGAGCTATTCTAGAACTCTGTGGAATGGAACCACTTGGTTATTTTCATCCCTAGCTCTTATGCCTGCAGAGGTTCTATGTGCTAAACATTATTGAGCCATAGCATTTATAAATTCCTTTTATTTTGGCTGGATTTTGTTTAGCCGTGTCAGTTTTACAATATAGTATGCTACCAAATCTACTGGAAAAAAACAAAAACTAATGCATGTTTACTTGCAGACTTCAAAATCCATTTGAGTGTCCCTTTAATGGAAGTAGGCGGCAAGACTGTATATGCAGAAATGACTATCCTGCAGCTGGCTACACTGTTTTTAGAAAAATCAGACTTGATCTCAATTCTTTGGAAATTAAAAGTAAGTCCTTAATATAGTAGTTTGAGTCATATGAAAAACTATTTTGCCATGATTGAATTACTCTTACAAGTGGAATTTTAATCTCTAGTAGTGCCATTTTAAAATACTTTACCACTCAGTTTTCCACTGAAAATGAAAGGGTTGCATCCAAAAGTGCAGTTCTGCCAGCATAGCAGATTTACAGTAGTGGAACTGCACTTCTGTTGGTGTGGGAGGGTGATTTTTGCCACTCCTCTCACTCCTCCCAGATGTAGACCCTATCTGTGTTGCTGGGTGTTTCCAAGGAGGGGTCTGTAAAGTACTGAGTCCAGAGACATGTTGCAGTGAAATCAGCTCATAAGTTTATTGATGGTGCAATTCTAGGCTACTGAACGGGCCTCGGGGGTCTGCTTAAATACATGTCTAAAGTGCACCTCCGGCCTTGCCCAAACTCCCTGATAGGATTACTCCCTGATAGGATTACACTGATAAGATTACACCCACTGCATGATAGGATTACTCCCTGATAGGATCAATCATGACCAGTGTTCCCTCTAAGCTGAGTTAGTGTGAGTTAGCTCACAGGTTTTTAGCCTCCAGCTCGCACATTTTTTATCTTAGCTCAGGAAGGATGGCTCCAGAGCAAACTAATTTATGCAACAGCCAAATCGCTCACTCACAACTTTAATGCCAGTAGCTCACAAAGTAGAATTTTTGTTCACAAGACTCCACAGCTTGGAGGGAACATTGGTCATGAGTTACCTCAAACCATAGGTCCCCTGATGGAACCTGGGCGGCCGTTTGTCTAATTTACAATCCGGCCAGGCTATTGTCTCCCAAAGTGGAGCTCTGGTAGCCAGCCCGGCCACGTGCGTTTCTCTGACCACGTGCATGGTTGCCATTAGGACATAACAGGGTCATGTACATGTGAACTCATCATAAGACCACGGATTATACCATGCTTGTTGAAATGCATCCAGCACAAGAGACATGAGCAACAGTCGTGGGGAGCGGAGACTGCCATAATTCTTATACTTTATATGTAGGGTATGGTCTCGTGAATGCTAAATATGATCTCCATAACAGTGTTTTGAACAGTCTCTGGATTCTGCCTACAAGCAAAGAGTGGTGGTAGATGATCCAAAGAGAAACAGATCTGTCACTGTTTTGCTCTTTCTCATAACATAGCTTGACACAATGTGTGTATAACATCATCATTATGCAGTCCTTGCTGCTAACTGCCAGTTAAGTGCAATGGGGTAATGTACATCATGTATTATGTAGGGAATGGTACTAACTGGTTCATGAACTACAGTTCATCATGAATTTTGGCTGGTTCATGGTTTGTGGAGTGATGTTCATGGTAGGGCAACTGGCACGAACATTCCACAAACTTTCATGCTGTTCATGGCAGTTTGTGGTGGTCTGAGCAGACTGTCTCTGCTCAATTAAACTGTTTACAAAACTTCAAAGCAATAGGGGGACACACAGAATTCTTCAGCCTTGGAAACTGAGCTGATATAAAACTACCATCAGGACTATCACTTAAGTACCAGTATGGTTTAAACTGGTTTAAACCAGGAATCTTGCTCTTGCACTTTATTTTGGTATTGTTCCAGCACTTTAAAAAAATGGATAACTAACTATGCTTGTTTTATGAATGATTTTAACTGTATTTATACATGTATTTTTGTGTAAGCCGCCCTGAGCCTGCCTCGGCAGGGAGGGCGGGGTATAAATCGAACAAACAAACAAATACCAATAAGAGCTCTCCAAAGCTTAACAGGCACTGCTGGCTGCCATAACAGAGTTCCCTTTCTGCTGTATGGAATCAGAATGCTATATATTAGCTCAGTTCCACAGGCTCTCCTCTGTTGCTTGTTGGCAATTAGACAGAAAGGCAGGGAACTTCTTAAAAGCACAGCATATTCATTATTTATTTCTGATTGTGAACACCTCTCCCCTTCTGGGGTTTGGGTGTTATGTGGACTCGGGCTCTGACCCACCCCATCTCTCTGATCGTGGGACTTAACTACTGGGTGCCTTGGCTGAGGACTCACATTTTATACATTCCTGACTGTGAACTCCTCTCTCCTGCTGGGACTCTGCACATGCTTCAAAAGTCACTCCTCTGCTTGCTTCAAAAATCACTCTGCTTCCCTTTCTCATGTGATGTGGCTAGGGTGCCAGTCAAGCTGTTGTGGGGTTACTTTGGGGAGTCCCTGTCGAAACTCTGGGGGATGTCTGCCTTTCTGTTGTTCAGAAACTGCCTTTGGAGGCTTGTGGGGGGTGCAAGCTTAGGGGGGGGATGCTTGCCTTGCTTACAGTGTCTGGTTGGGGAAGTCTGCCCAGGTGAAGTTTCCCTGTGACTTTGGTGTCACTGGCTTGTTCCTGAGCCATTACATAGGCTCCTGTAACTGCAGCTGTCTTTTCCAGAAAGAGCACTAGGGAGACCTTTTTTTGGGGGGGGGGGGGGTCCGTAACTGGGACCCCAGGAATGTAATCCACCCCAACTTGGAGACATTGTAGAGGAGTGGGTGTCATGGTGAGGTTCCTTGTACGTTTGGTGTGTAGCTTGCAGGGGGTCCATTCTATATACTTTTGAACCTGTGCCTGACATTTCCTCCAAAAGCTCTTTCCTGGGGGCGCCTTCTTTGGAGGGCCATAACTTGGACCCCATAAGTCCAATACTCACCAAACTTTGTAGGAAGGTATAGGAGAGTCAGCTGGAGATCCCCTGTAAGTTTTGTATCTCTAGCACACTGGAGGGAATTCTACCACATCACAAGCCAAACCAGTTTGTTTAGCACCCAAAAGTTTGTGATGGTCCGCAGTTTGTGAATGAGGCACACCACGAACCAAACTGCATTTCCCTGGTTGATGCTCATCCCCAATTGTGTCAACCTAGACATTGTGAGGAAAGCTGAAGGACACAGAAATATAGAAGCTGCAGGTCCATGTCTTGTAGTGTGTATATGTCCTCATCCTCTGTGGGTGCAAGGAATTCCCCCATGTTCTTGTATGATGGAAGGAATGGCCTACATGCAGAAGTGGAAACTGGTATGCATATATGATGTGTTTCCCTTTTAGAGATCAGCAAGGCTCCATGCATATAGACCTCTACACCAATCCATAGTGTTTGTGTTTTGTGCTCTATTGTATTCTAGGAGATCCAGTGTAGTGTAGTATAGTGCTTAGATTTTCAGGCTAGGATCTGGGAGACCCAGGCTCAGATCCCTACTCTACCATGGATGGTCACATAGGCGTCAACTTCAGGGGGGCTGGGGAGCTGGAGCCTCCCCCCCCCGAACTTTTCCAGGTGGTGCTGAGCCTCCACCGGAGACAATGGACTGTGATGTCTCTGGCCCAGCCGCAGCCCCAGCCCCTCCCCCCTGGGGAAATTGGAAAGTCTATGCCCTTGTATGGTCACTGGGTGGAGTGGGCTAGTCATATATTCTCAGCCTAACCTATCTCATAGGAGAGGTTAGTGGAGGAGAGGAGCACAATGTAAACCACTTTGGGTCCCCATTAGGGATAAAGGTAAGATATAAATGAAGTAAATAAATAAATATATTAAGATTCATTTAACTTGTTTCTCTGGTAATAACAAAATTTTGCTCTTCCTTTCTAGCTACTGATTTCCAGTTTGCTCACACAATACTGGGGAAACCTGTTCCGTTTGCCACAGCTGGAGACTGCTATAGTGCTGCAAAATGCCCACAGGTAAATGGGAGGGATTGAGGTGGAGCTGGATTTTCTAAATTAAATGTACTTTCAAGAACTTAGTGTCGACATATCTAATTCTCAGTATGGTCTTATCTGTGGATGCTTTAGTCTGGAGCTTGGATCCATGAAGAGTCAAGACAGATATTTCTACAAACTCAAGAAAAGCCTGAGGTTTGCAGAAAAATAAGAAATCCCAAAAATAAAATAATTGGAGAGGGGAGTTAACCCTCCAAATAATACAAACAGCTTCTATACCCATTAAAAAAAAATGACCTCTGCAGTGGCCATTGTGGCAGTTCCAGGGCAACCAAAATAATAGTGCCAGCTTTCAAGTCTTGGTTTCTGTCAGTAAAAGGCAAGGGCCTGTTGTGGTCTTTGAAGCTATGCTCAGCAGTAACCACTGGCAGGCCTGAGTGCTTGCTTCTATTCAACAGCAAGCACCCCACAAAAGTCAGTGTAGTGTAGTGGTTAGAGATTCAGACTAGGATCTGGGAGACCCAACTTCAAATCCCTGCTCTGTCATAGAAGCTTGCTGGGCCAGTCACTCTCTGTCAGCCTAGCCTACCTTACAGGGTTGTTGTGAGGTTAAAACGGAGGAGAGGAGAATCATGTAAGTTGCTTTGGATCTCCTTTATGGAAAAGGTGGGATATAAGTGAAGTAAATATATATAATAAATATAGCTGAAGATGAGGGAGTTGATACAGGGTCAACTGGTTGGTGGGAAAGAGAAAAAAGTAGGGAAAGGGGGAAAAAACCATTGCAGTTGCCAGGAGAAGAGAAAGAAGAAATAGTGAGGGAGAAGATACCAGTTTATGAATGAAATCCCCCCCCCCCACAAATCCTTTAGTGTCTTTCACTTGTTTTGTATAAACTGTGTGATAACTTTCTTAGCTCCTCCTATTAGTTTTATTTCTGTTTCTTTTACAACTGATTTTGACATTTTTTTTCCAAACACAATGACTCCTCAACATATCCATGATTTGCAGAATTTAGTAATTTGATTTCTCATTTACAAGTCTGCTGGGGAGCCAGTCATTTGCTGCAGATATTCACATTCCATTTGTCAGCCTTGTCAAAGGCACTGGGAGAATTATGGGAGTCATCCTCATTTCCGACAAAGATCAATACAGAAATTCCTTGAGAACATGTTCCTGTTTGTTTCTGAAATTCCTAGTTTCATTCTAGTTTTTGTTTGTTTGTTGCTCAGCTGATCATTTATTAAAAATGCATCTCAAGCATTTATATCTTTATCGAACAGCACAGAGTTTAAATCTCATACACACAGTGGTAGTAGGGTGCACTATACAGCTTGGAGAAAAGAATCCTACAGTTTCACTGTTACTAGATTGTTTTACGTTTTTAATGTGGAAGGGAAGGGGCTTATGCCTTAACTCAGAATTTCAGTGAAATCACTGAATTATGAAAAGTTTAGCAATAGCTTTTTGTGCAAATTGTTTTTTAATACCTTTTGAAGACTTATACTTGTGAGGTTTGCCTTTTTATTGCATTGCCTTCATCCCTTTTGACTTGTCCTTCTGTACAGCTAGAAAGACACGTAGAGATATTGGCAGAAGTTCTTTTTTTAAAGACCCTTTGAATTATAGTGGACTTACTGGAACAAAACTTCCCTTCCTCTTCATTCTGGTGGGCCTTCATGTGTTGTACTGAAACTTATGCCAAACGTTTTGGGTAAACTTGTATTTTTAATTGTGAAATATAACTAGTTGCATTCTTTCTGTTGGATCTTCTAAGCCACTTTACATCTCCAGTTTCATAGTGCAATACTGCCCTCCTCTGATCCCACAGCTTACCTTCAGCCATTATATATTAGCCTGGAGTAAAGAGAATAGCTCCCCCCCAGCATTAAAGATGCTATGACAGGTTTATCCCAGTAATACTCTCATTCCATGACTACCTCTGGAAAACAGGGTTTGCAAAGTTTTGTACAAATCTACAAAACCTGTTTGACTAGGTATGACCATGAAACAAGACTGTGCCCATGGGGAGCTAGAGTGGAGCTAGAAATGTGTGAGTGCAAGCAGCAGCACCTCTTGTCATACTCTGAACAAGTACCTGAACTACTCCTGATGTCTTACACTACCTTTTATGTTGTGAAATATGTTTAACTTGCATTTCTCCAAGAGCTCAATGCAATAACATTACCAAGGCTTGTTAGACATGTTCCAGAGTTGATGTATATCCTTTTGTTTCCCTCCACTTGAAAAGGGGCAGTTTGGCATTAATTTGGCAGGCACTGGACTGAGGCTATCCACTACTGCAAAATGGATTGCTCAGGGAAATTATGCTACAGTTCAGATACATAAATCTCAAGTAAGTCATTTCTTTAATCAGTGATTTCAGTTACTCTCAGCACCTCACAATTAAGAACCTCAGTCTCCAATTTGGCATATTTATTTGCTTCACAGTGCTCCCACTCACCCCCAGAATTGAATCCAAACACATGGCAGCCATATAAACTTAGCTTGTCATTCCAATTTGGTTTTCACATCTGTTAAAACATCTTCATTATGTTGTATGCTAATTTGCTGTTCACTCGCTACCTAAATGTATGGACTGATAACTTCCATTTCAGTGTGCCTGAGGAAGTGTGTGTGCACAAGAAAGCTCGTACCTTGAATAAAACTTTGTTGGTCTTAAAGGGGCCACTGGACTCAAACTTTGTTCTGCTGCTTCAGACCAACACAGTTACCCACCTGAATCTGTCCCAGTAGAAGTTAGAGCAGAATTTTTGCATGGTCTCTTTTACTGTGCATTGTGTGTATAATGATCCCCCCCCCATTATAAAGATTTCTTATGAATGACTCTTATGTGGTCATATTTATATTGAACTATATTTTAAAAAAACAACCCAGAACTGCATTTTTTTTTCTGATCATGGGCAAACATAAGTTCAACCATTTTGTGGCAGACATAGCAATACTTTTGCCACCAGAAAAAATGGGATGGAAAAGTCTCTATGTAATGGTGGCTTTGTACAATAGAGATTATTTTGTTACCATAAACGCCTGAGGGCTTTGGCATGCCCAGGGAGATTTTAAACTTTTTGTTCAAGTTAAGTAGGCAACTCCCATGGCATATTTTGATAAACACAACCTCTGGGCATACAGAACTGATTAAAAGGATCTTTTAATAAGTGTTATGAGGATCAAACGGAAAAAAGAGAATTTTGTAAGCCACGTTGGGTCCCCATTGGGGATCATTGCTGAGTATAAGTCATGTAAATATATAAATAAATAATCCTAACCTCCATTGTTGTTAATAATATAATCACATTTGAGTCCCTCTTTCTTTCCAAAGAGCTCTAAGCAGTGTACGTGAATTATTCCCTTTGGACTGTTTTGCATGGCTTTAGATAACTGTGGTTTATCGCTAAAGGAATTCCCATTGTTTTTGTGTTTTCAAATTTGTAGGATGATACTAAAATATTTGGACGATGTGGAGGATTCTGTGGAAAATGTGTTCCTAATACAGGCACTGGTCTCCCTCTTCAAATACAATAAGAATGAAAAATCAATGAAGACAAATCCTCAGAGATCACATTGTAGGTGCTGTGATTTTCTCAGTCCTTTCATATCCGTCATGTTTATTTATTCAGAATTCCTAATCCTTCAGGGGAGTAATTCAAAGGATTCAAACCATTTCATCCACATTTATTTGAAGCATGTGCATAAACCATAATACTAAACCATCAGGTCTCTGTAGAGGCACTAACTCACTGTCTTGCCTCTGGCCAGTTGCACCGTGCAGGCAGACCAGGTAGCCACCCATTGTGGCACAGATCGAGAGCTGGTGGCTATGCACAACTCTGGGCTTTTGTGCTGCTTCTAATGTGACCAGCTCCCCATAAAACCTGTGAGAGTATAGGAGTTCACACACCTAAGGTTTACTCTCTCTTCTTAAGATGTTAAGTGCACACCTAGGTTTTTAATGTGTTTGTCTGCAATTGAAAAGTGTGGCAAGAACAAACAGATGTTTCCAACACCTGTAGTGCATTGGTATAATCTTCAGGGAGCCAGAACTAGTTGCAGCCCCCTGTCAATCCCCTTGTCATTTGGTTGCTGACTTTGCTACTGCACAGTGATTAGACTTCATTTTTACAACAACATCTCTGTCTCACACAGGCATTACATTTTTGGTGCTGTTACCTCATGTACTCATGGGAGAGTGTACTGTGCATGAGCCTCTTACTACACGTGGTTTCCATTTTCTGTGACTAGGACAACAAGTATATTTTCCAGCTTTGGTATGCACAATCAGAAACAAAGTTTTTTACTGGGGTTTGCATGTAGTGAAGCTTGAAAATACCTGTGTTGTCTTATTCACATAAATCAGTGATTGTGAATAATGAGAGGATTGCATGTAGCCTGCTCCTGTGGTATGTGAGGCAGCAGTGCCAAAAAGGTAATGCTAGAACAGGTCTGTAGCTTAGTATGGCCAATAGTCTTGTATGGCTCTTTGTAGAATTGTTTATGATACTACTGAGTGAAATGGGGTTCATGCTCACCTGTAATGAATTATTTTTGGTCCCCAAATCTACATCAAACTGGTGCATAATTAATATACTTTCTGCTGATACAATTTATGTAGCAGTTTAAAAAATACTATGGTTGAATGGTGATTTTTATCCTAATGGTGCTCAAATGGAAGCAGCTCACTTCAGCTTCAGTAACTTTCTTGGTACATGCTTAATATCAGTGTTGTCTTTTGTTGTGGGTACAGAAAGTATCATTGCCTACCTCTTACCCAAATGTATACTATTAAAAAACATTGAATTTTGTATGCTATAATGTTTTTACTCCATTGTATGTATGTTAGATGTCTATAAACATGGCCCAAATACCCAAATATAGATATTGCTAACTGGATGTTAATGGAAACATGGTATGGCTCTGCTGCATCCATGAAGCCCCAACAAAAAGATCTGTAAGAAATGGAAATAAAACCATTGGCTTCAATCAGATCTGTTTTGGCTCTCTAGTACTCCATAGAAATGAGTGGGAGTTCTTATGTATGCAGACGCTTATCCTCCACATTAGAAGCCACAGAATTCTGGACTGGAGTGAAGAACAAACACATTTCATTTTTTTCAGAGGGTCAGCTGTAATCTGCCCTGAGATGTTCAATATTGCTACCATGGATAAGGAGACTTTGACTTTTTCTGAAGTGTCTAGGCGAGGGTCCCCCAATGTTTTTGAGCCTGTGGGCACCTTTGGAATTCTGACATAGAGGGTGGGCACAAGTACAAAATGGCCACCTTGGGCGGGGGGTACAGCCAGCCACAAAACGTCTGCTGCAGGAGGTGGAGCCACAGACAGAGGATGCTCAAGTGCAGGATACAAGAGTAGTAGTTTTTAAAAATACATTGGGAAATAGCAGTGAGAGGATGAGAGAAAAGCCAGCACTGTGAGGGCAGCTGCTGCTGAAACATTATTTTGACCTGTACAGTCAATCAGATCTCCAGTGGCCAATCAGAAAAACTGCTGGGCAGGAGCTTCACCCACTTCCTAGAACACTGGTGGGTGAGGAGAGGTGTCAGTGGGCACCATGTTGGGGAACACTGGTCTAGGTGTTGCATTAATAATTTAGGATTACTCCAAACCCAGAAGTCTGGAGATACAATACAATTTTTTAAAAACCTATTTCAGAGTAAGTTCTCAGGTATTCAGAATGTATAACGTTATATAGTAGACACATGTACTTTTCCTTGGGATACCTACTGTTTAAGCCAATACCAGCTAAGGGTGCAATCTTAATTCCAATAAAGTCAAGGACAAAACTTCCACTCATATGTATGGCTGTGCATTGTACCTTCAATGATTAAACCAAATCCTAGTTAACTGCCAGTAAAGTATTGGTAGATGAGATGGCAGCTATAGTATTACGTTACCCACAAAGATATTTGAATTATAGGTTAGTCCATACCACTTGATTTTGAGCAAATGCCTTTTAGCTAACACAGATCAATAACAGTTCTGTGATCTTTGTATCAGAAAAAGTATTTTGCACTATGTGCCTTGTACTAGTTTAAACATGAGAACTATATCACCCTTTCCTAGAAATGTTTATATTTGCAACCCAAATGTTGTAAGTTATAAAATCTTTATGTAATAATAAATAAATATGCTATGTGATCACTGCCTAAATATCTTGTTATACTCATTTCACCACTAAATTCCTCTGAGGAAAGGATGCATAACGGCACATGCCTATGTTTTGAATGTGCAAGCGATACTGTTCTATTCTGTAAATAGTTATGGGTTGCACTGCAGAAATCTTTCAGATTTATTTCACATATGACATTTCCCCCCTACACAGAGGTAATCTCTGTAGAACAAAACATGTGTAATATCACAAGCGTTTTTTTTTCAAGGAGCTTATAGGTCAGGAAGTCCCTGCAGTTTCCAGTTGTGTGCAGATGTTTTTTCTTCATTTTTGTTTCCAAATATTTGTATTCATTTGTTAGCGCATTAATTCATTTTCATTTACTTCAGTGTAAGATAACTTCAGTGTTCAGTTCAATTAATTGTAATTAGCCATTGGCCGTTACAAAGTTGCAAAACTCTCAGCAGTAAAAATAGATTATGAACAAGCTATAGGTTAATATCAAAATATACAGAGGTACCAAAAGTCAATAACAAAATATGACTAATTTAATACAATAACCAAGATAATGCCCCTTCCTGTTGCCACCTTGGAATGTATATTCTTTGCAGGAATGGCAAATAATGAAACTTTGTGAGAAACATATGCATCAGTGTCAGATAACAAAAATGAGATTTGATCCTCAACTGGATATACACTAAGACCAGATAAAATACCTACTAAAAATTTAGCCCTTGGATTGGAGTACAGTGGGCAAAAGAGGATATAGTGAGGTAAGTCCTCAAGTACATGCCACAAATACATAGATGATGGGCCAATGGTCTTTGATTAAAGCGGCCCTCCAAAATTGCCATTGGCATTGATTGAAACCATAGGGAAGTAAAGGATGCTCTAAGTACATATTTGGAGATATTGACTAAATATGGAGTTCCAGTATGGTCCAATTTGATTAGTTTGTACCATGGTGCTGTTTTTGATTTTAATATCAAAGAGCAGTCTAGCTGGGCATCAAAATCATAAATCCAGTTTCTAAGTTAGGATTTATCAATTGATGCTCCCAAAAGATCACTGGGAATGGAGTATCTTGAGCAAATGTTAAAAAAATCAAGGCACTGCAAACCTTTGGCTAACAGCAGATTAAAGGATTGATGACTGAGGGAATTAGTTTGTGAATTTTCCATTATTTTCCATTATCTAATAATTATGGGCCCAAGCATTAAGAGAAGGGAGATAACTTCAGTGGGAAACATATGTACTTAAATAGTAATGCCTTTGTTTTTCCAATTATTTTGGTGACAGAGAGATGGGAGAAGGCCCTGAGACTGTGACTATCCAGGGGATTATTTTGATAAAACTGAAGAGAGTTGGGAGGGATTCCAGTTTTATAGACAATTTGCTTTCCAGACTAGGCAGGGGCAGATACTTAGCATTCCCAGGCAGCTGGAGGGAAGGAGGCTTTGGCAGGAAGAGAGCAAGCAGGAAGGCATCTGGCGCCACACAGTGACTTGCATGGGACATCCCAAGGATGATAAGGTAAAGAGCAGTACAGTGGGGTTGACAGGCAGAGGCTCCCAGTTCAAATCCCCAGATGCTGTTTGACTATTTTGATTGATCATTTCCTTACTTCCTGATGTCTCCAGATTTCTCCATTCCATCTGTGCATCTGAACTTCCTAAAATAAATCAAAATGAGAGAGAATTAAGATACAAAAACTCCCCCAACTCCCCCAAACCAACAACAAACAAACAAACAAAACAAATGCAGTGTCAGTAAAAAGATGGTGAAATTTTAAAAAAGTTTTATATGTTCTTTGAAAGCTAGCCAAGAGGGGATCAGGGAGTTCCGTAACAGGAGTAGTAGTATTAGCTGTTAGCCATTCAGTTGTGTCTGACTCCTGGTGATTCTATGGGCCAGCTCTCTCCATGTTTTCCTACCTTGTACTGTTTCTATAACAGGAGTACCACTACCAAAAGGACTGTAGACCTTAAGATTTTGCTGTATTTTGCTCATCTTACTGAATTCCTAGACTGCTTCTCAGTGTTCTTTGAAGTTGACCCAGATATAAACAGGTAGCAAAAGATCCTTGTGTAGTGGTGGCAAACCATCCAGATGGCCTGAACAAACAAAAAGTCTAGTCACTGCATTTGTGCCTTTCAAAGTTAGAACTCACAAATGGAGACCTGCAAGAAACTTGCGGGAGTGGCTATCCCATTCCCCCAGCTCTGTTTCTTGCTTTCTCCCCCTACTTCTCTCACACTCTTTCTCCTTCCTGCCACCCCTTTTCTTACACTGTCTCTCTCTCTCCCCACTCCATGCTTGTCACTTCCTTTCTGCCCCCACCCCATCATTCTTTCTGCCCCTGTCACTCTCCTGGCCTCCTATCTACTCCTGCCCTCCCAGCAGCAGTGGCAGCACCCGTTCTCCAGGAATCACAACAGACTGCCCAAATACAGAGATCAGTTCCTCTTAGGGTTGCCAGCTCCATGTTGATTTAGGGGTGGAGCCTTGGTTTGAACTTGGAAGTGACCTCAGCAGGGTATAATGTCATAAACTCCGCCCTTCAAAGCATCTGTTTTCTTCAGGACAACTAATCTATGTCATCTGGAGATCAGTTGTAATTCCAGGAGATCTCCACCCCTCACCTGGAGGTTGGCAACATTAGTTCCCCTGGAGGAAATGGCTGCTTTGGAGGGTGGAGTTTAGGGGATTATGTCAGTCTGAAGTCCCTCCCCACCTCAATCCCCACCATCCCCAGGCTCCACCCCTCAAATATCAAAGAATTTCTCAACCTGGAGTTGGCATTCCTATCTCCTTCCCACCTATCTCCTTTCCACAAACAGCCAGCCTACCTTTATCTGCCCCTCTGTTTTCAGCTTTCCATCTCCTTTCCCCCTGCAGCTTCTACTTTGGGAAACTATGGGCTTTCTCCACACTGGGGACTAAAGCAGTTTACATTATTCTCTCTCCCTTTTATCCACACAAGAACACTATGAGGTAGGTAAGGCTGAAAGTATGTTACCCAGTGAGTTTCCACTGCAAGATGGGGATCTGAACCTGGGTCTCGCAAAACCCTACTCTGAAACTCTGACCATTATACTACACTGACTTTTATAGGGTGGCTGTTGATGAACAGTAGCAAGCAGCCAGTCCTAGTTGAATCATGCAAGTCAGGGGGTATGAAATCACCCAGAGGGTGCTGCTAGGCCTAGGTTTACCAGCCTCCAGATAGGACCTCGAGATCCCCCAGAATTACAACTGAACTCCAGACAACAAAGATCTGTCCCCCTGGAGAAAATGGGTGGGTTCTGTGTCATGTCCAGCTGAGGCCTCTCCCACTCCCCAAACTCTGCACTCCTCAGACTTCACCACAGAATCTCCAGGAATTCCCCAACCTGGAGCAGACAATCCTAGTCCCAGTCCCGGGTCCAAACAGCCATTCATACTGCAGAAGGAATCCTTCCCAATCCGAGCACTCCAGTTCTGCTCTTTGCTTCCTCCTCTCTCTCTCTCACACACACTGTAGATGTGGTGGGGCCTGGAGTTGATCCCTGTGGCAGCCATTTCAAAAGGTATTGAGGAGGAATTCAACCCTCCCTGAGGATTTTTTAAAAACTTTTTGGATTTTTCTGCAGGCCCACGGAGTCCCCTGAGTCTGTAGAAAAATTTGTTGGGGGAGATTGAGCCCCCTATCTGTGAAAATAAGTATCTGCACACAGAGAGGACTGTTGAGAATTAGTATACAGACAAGTGGGGGCCTGCAGGAAACTTGCAGGAGTTGCTATCCCATCCCCCACCTCTGCTTCTTCCCCTCTCCCCCTACCTCTCACACTTTCTCCCTTCTGCCCCCCTTTTCTTACTCTCTATGTCTCCCCCATACATGTTACTTCTCTCTTTCTGCACTCACCCCATCACTCTCTCTTTCTGCCTTCATCACTCTCCCAGCCTCCTGCCTGCTTCCTCCCCCACCCCACACAGCAGCAGCAGCAGTGGTGGTGGTGTTTCCAGCCATCTACCTGCTTCCTCCCCTCCCACAACAGCAGTGGCAGCTCTCCAGGAATCACAATGGATCTATCAGCTACAGAGATTAATTCACTTTACGGCTGCCTGCTCCAGGTTGGGAAATTCCTGGAGATTTGGGGGTGGAGCCTTGGGACAGTGAGGCTTGGGGAGATAAGTAGCCTCAACAGGGTATAATGCCATAAATTCAATCCTCCAAAGAAGCCATTTTATCCAGGGAAACTGATCTCTGTCACCTGGACAACAGTTGTAATTCTGGGTGATCTCCAGCCCTCACCTGGAAGCTGGCAGTGGTAGTTCTTATGGAGGAAATGACTGGTTTGCAGGGTGGAGTCTCTGGCATTGCACTGGTCTGAAGTGCCTCCCCTACACAAATCCCACCCTCCCCAGACTCCACCCCTCAAATATCCAGGAATTTTCCAGCCTGGAGTGGGCAACCCTATTTCCTTCTCACCCAACAGCCAACCTACCTGTATCTGCCTTTCTGCCTCCATCTCCACCCCCTCCCCCACAGCCTCTACCCAGGAAAATTACAGTCTTTCTCCACAGTGGGGACCTAAGCAGCTTACCTTATTCTCTCCTCCTTTTATCTGCACAACAGCCCTGTGAGATTGGTTAGGCTGAAAGTATGTGACTGGTCCAAAATCATCCAGTCAGCTTCCACCAGAATATGGGGATCTGAACCTAGAGCCGGCTTGCTGGTTAGGCGGGGTATAAATCGAAATAAATAAATAAATAAATAAATAAATCTTGCCGACCCTATTTTGAAATTCTATCTGCTGCACTACACTGGTTTTTATAGGGTGGCTGCTGTTGAAGAGTAGCAAGTAGCCAGGTTTAGTTGAGCCATGCAAGTCAAGTGGTATCAAGTCATCCAGAGGGTGCTGTCTAGGGTTGCCAACCTCCAGGTGGGACCTGGGGATCCCCCTGGAGTTACTGCGGAGATCCCCCTGGACTACGGAGATTACTTCCCATGGATGCTTTGGAGGGTGAATTCTATGGCATTGTACCTCACTGAGGTCCCTGTCCTCCCCAGGGTCTGCCCCCCAATCTCCAGAAGTTTCCCATCTGGCAACCTTACCCCCCCCCAATCCCTTGCCAGGGGCAACCCTAGAACCCCCCCCCCCCCGGAATTAGAACTGAACTCTAGACAGCAGAGATCTGTCTCCCTGGAGAAAATGGCTGCTTTGAAGGCTGGACTCTGCAGCATTATATCCAGATGAGGCCTCTCACTTTCCCAAACCCAGCCCTCTTTAGACTCCACCACAAAATCTCAAGGAATTTCCCAGCCTGGCACTGGCAACTGTTGTCAGGCCCAACTTTAAGGAACCCTCTCTTAAAAGCCAACATAGGTCTGGAAAGGGCCCTCCCTTTGCCTTTTACTGATGTAACCAGTCAGAAGCCTCCCCCCCTTGTTCTAATTTCTAACTGTCAATGTGGCGGGGCCTGGAGTGGATCCCTGCAGTGGCCATTTCAAAAGGTATCTTTTTTGGGGGGGGATTCAACCCTCCCTAAGTTTTTGTTTTTTTTTACTTTTTGGATTTTTCTGTAGACCCACAAAGTCCCCTGAGTCAGTAGAAAAACCTGTTGGGGAAGAGTGAGCCCTCTGTTGGTGGAAATAAGTATCCACACACAGAGGGGACCTTGGCTATTAGATATATAAATATTACAGAATTCTAAAAATCAAACAAACCATGAAGGGGTGCAGTATAAAAGCAAGAAGAGACCACCAGTGAAGTAAAAAGGGCACTATGCACTTCGACTTGGCCACAAGAGCAAATCAGCACTGCGCAGTGCAGAAAGATTGTCTACCTTCTGCATTAGATCAAAAAGACTTCTTTATCTGTGCATCTATGAGGAGACTATTTTTGCTGGTAAACAGCATCCAACACAGTATGCTAGAAAGCTGCAGTATATCTCAACAAAGCAAATTAGTTTCAAGGTTTTATGAGACTTATGGAAGCAATAGGAGTTAGCCGTGCTATAGACAATTTAAGGTCCTCAGGTGAAAAGCATGATGGGATTGCACAATAAATTTGTATCCCCTGAAGTAACTACAGACCTGGTTGTGAATTATATCCATGAAATCCTTTTGTAAATATTTGATTGCTACAAGCTGCATTCCAATTACCAGCTTTGCTGATCTTGTTGGTAGACTGCTAGGTTTAAATAATAAAGTGATGGATTCCAGTTAAACTGCATGCTGTGAGTTGGGCAAATTCAGTTTACTTGGAACTGTACCTTGGTTTCATCATTCCCAGCAGCAACAATTTGAAGTGTTGGCAAATGGGTCCTTTGTGCGTGTATTTGGTATCTACATCTGCAAGAAAGGTTAGTTTTGAAAGAAAGAAGTTCAGCTCTGCCAGTCTAAATCAGTGCACCATAATAAAAAAAAACGGGAATATGCTTATCCAACTTATGTGGAAGTTCTAAGTCAAGGGATTTGTTTTGTGTGTGTGTGTGTGTGTGTGTGTGTATTTACATATACACAAAGTAGTTTTGGATGGACAAAGAAACAATGGCATGCCTTTTATCTGGATTGTATTTTTCATTGCTGTCAGGAATATATTTCATTGTTTTGATGTACTCTAGGATTTGGGAAATGGAATGAGAAATTAATCATCCAAATTAAAGAAATATATAGCAAAGGCATCTCCTTAAACTTGGGGAGGAGCATGCCTATAAATGAATGGTATTCTGAATCTGACAATCTGGCATTTTTCAGTGTGCTACTATGCTAGAGATGCAGAATATTGTAGTCAAGATCTTGGCAATTTCCTGTTTATGCTGTGTTTCCAATCCATTTCCTTAACTGAAATGACAGAAATATTATATCACGCTTGGCCTTTTGTATTCTTTTGAAAGGATGTGATTGTTCTTGGATGTGGACAGCACCACGTGGTTATAATTTACATTTTTATAAATTACACTGCATAATTTCAAATAACATCCTTTACAGTTTAATATATGAATATAAGACCAAGGTATATAAAATCTAAATGTTAGGAAATTTATATTAGAGTCAGTATACCTTAGGTATTGCCTTTGTGATAACATAGAGCTAAACATTGCTCATAGGAACTCTCCCAAATTATTAAGGAATTGAGAGGGGCTATCAGCCCATCTCAAGGTCTACAATCTATTTGTCATTGATGAGTCCTCTCAATATGCATCCAGTGTTCACAAGCAAGTTGTTGAGGCCTGAGTGGTGAAACTTGCTAAAACAAAAGTGTTTCCTGAAACTTTCATGCCTCTTCATGCCCATGCTGTGGGGGAGGGGAGAGAAGATGCTGTTAATTCAAGTCACAGTTTTTGACGTGTATACTTTCCAAAGTTTGGGTTTGGGCTCAATGGGTTGGGTTCAAACTTTTGCAAGTTGAACACAGCTCATGGAAGGTATCATTCTTGGCAGAAATTACTCTAGAAAGAGCTCTCTTGGGAACAGAGTAGGAACTTGGGCAAGAGCAAAAATTTCTGCTAGTTGCCTTTCCCACTGCCACTCCTTATACCACATTGCAATGGTTTCCCAACCTTCAAGAACAGCTTTGAGGAGGCTACAGGAGGGATCATTCATGTAGCCATGGTTTGCCATGACTTCTGCAACAAAACACTGGAGAGTGACTAAAAAAAGAGCAGCAGTGCTTACTTGACTGAAAAGCACACAATGATTCTGGTGTATTTATTTAAAATACTTATGTCCCATGCTCTCCCTGAAACAGCTGTACAGGATATAAGATAATTGTGGGAGATGTACACATTTGCAGTTACTCAAAATGTCTGTTGTAAGCATGAAAATGGAGATTTTTCCTTAAGTGCTTTGTAAAACTTCTCTTATTCTTGTACTGAATGAAAACTACAGTATTAGGATATTCTTCCAGAAGGAAAAAAAAAAGTTACCCCCCACGATGAAGGACTTTGTAAATATTTAAACCCATAGAATAATCTGTTGGTTGCCAAGATTTCTTGGGGGAGGGGAATAATTACTTCTTCAAAGATAATGGACTGGAGTCAGACTCAATTGGCAATTACTGCTGAGTTCCCCTTCCCATTACAGACCCCCCCCCCCCCCCGTAATTCCCCAGGGTGCCCTATCCCCCAGAAGCAGCTTTTGTGGAGATCAGTGGGTTACAGTGGGAGGAGGCAGGAAAGTTCCATTCTGCCACTGGAAAATTTAGTCTGGATCTAACCCATTGGTTTTCATTTATGGTTTATTTTACTAAGCCTTGCTTTTCTAGGTTGTTACTTGTTTTGTACATGCTGGCTATTGGAAAAGGTTTTGTGCTCTATTTTCTGATAGATTTCCCTTTATGTTTGGTTATGGCAGTTGTTCCTTTGAATATGATTTGCTCAGGGAAAAAAAGGATCACTTGGCTGGAAATTCTGGCTACATTTATGTCTGTACTGTGTTCTTCAACTTCAACAGCTGTGCATGCATTTGTTTGGCTTGCAGCCAATTACTCACTACAGTCAAGAAGGCCTTTAAAAAAGATTTTCTTGTGGATTGTCTCTGTTATCACAATATAACTTTCCTTTAGCCTAGATATATTTTTCTAATATTACTGATTATCTTTTAAAAGATGGAGTTCATCATATATAAAAAAACATTAACCCTCTGATGGAAGGAGCTGGGATATAAACGTGGTTGGGCTAGAAGTGATGCACATATATAGTGGCCCAATCCCTGCCCCTTGCAGCAGCCAAAATGAGGGAAAGAGTCACAAGATCCATGGAGCTCCAGCATGGAATTAGACCCAGGCAGAGAGCCACCCACATCCCTAGAGAACAACAGGCTGAGCAGCAGCGGACAGGCAACAATTTGGACCAAGCTCCCAATGCAGCAGTACTCTTTGTGGTTTATTTATTATATACATTGCAATGGAATGGTCTGCCTCTTCCTTCTGATATTTGTGTGAGTTGATTTAGTCTGATTGGGTGGAGTCCCTCCTGGGTTCTCTTTGTTAGTTAGAATTGTTGACTGGCTGAACTCCCTTGTGCTGAAACCAGTTGCTCCCATTCCTGTATCTTGCTATTTAATGGATACTATTTTGAACATACTCATCTCTGCTGTGTGAAGCTAGGAAGAGGAACATGAGTGAGTACCCCATTCCTGATTTGCAAGCAGAAGGGAACATCACATTCTATGGACGTGGTTCATACAGGTGGCCTAAAATAAGGTAAGAAAACTACAGTCTAGGGATATTCCACAGAAGAATGGAGGTACTGATGATGCTATAGAAATAATAATATGACTTAGACATGTATAGGCTCTGTGCAGAACAGCTAGTCAAGGCAGGAAATCAAAGGTTATGGGTAGTGGGCCAATGGTATAATCCCCTTTCTAGTTCCATATGGGTTTTCTTGGATTTTAGTTGTTTTTACAAGGCTATCTTTACTTCCAAATCATGGTAGGGGCCGCCACCTTTTCTATCTGCCTCCCTCACCCTACGACCAGCAATGATCAGCCGCAGATAACATCAACCGGAGTCAGAGATGTCTGACAACAGGAGTAGGAAAACGTTGGGGGTTTAATATAGGACACCATCTGATACATCTGTAATGCTATTTTAATAGTGATTGTTAAAATGTTTTAACTGTTTTAATGTATTTATGAATCTTGGTTCGCCAAGTCATGTAAGCCGCTCTGGGCCTGCAAATGTGGGGAGAGCGGCCTATAAATCTAATAATAAATAAATATAAATCTAATAATAAATGATCTAGAACAGGGAAACCATACTATTCCAGTTTTCTAAGAGAACATATATTTTATACAAGCAAGCAACTATGAGGAAGAATCAGGTCAAAGCAATCCTTTCCAGTTGTCGTAGTAGAGGCAGAGAGGACACCAAGAGTTTCATGTGGAATACAGACAATGGCAACAAACCTCATGTGATTGTAGAAACTCAGACTATGATCATGTGAGATACTGGAGGTGAAAGTAGATCACATGAACACATGAACCTGCCTTATATTGAATCAGACCATTGGTCCATCAAGGCCAGTATCATCTATTCAGACTGCCAGTGGCTCTCCAGGGTCTGAGGCAGAGGGTCTTTCATATCACTACCTAGTCCTTTCAACCTGTGATGTCAGTGATTAAACTTGGGACTTTCTGCATGCCAAGGAGATGCTCTACCACTGAACCAGAGCTAGGGTTGCCATCCCCCCAGTGGGGGCAGGGGTTCCCCCAATTTCAAGGGCCCCAATCTGCCATCGGCTAGCTGGCCAGTGGGGGAGCCCCGCCCCCATAGAGCCCTGTCTCACCCAACATGCCCAGTATGATGACATCACCCAGAGGTGATGTCATCGCACTGGGCACATCATGTGGGGAGTGTTCTAGCATTTGAACAAAAACTCTATGGTGACCGTAAAGCTTTCCCCCCAGATGCTTGAGCATCCCACCCAACATGCCTGGCACAATGACCTCACCTCCGACCACTGGAATCTATCTCAACATGCATAGGGCTACTGTTTTAACATATGACCAAAACAAAACAAGACTTGTCAGTCTAATTCTACAGGGTGCGTGTTTACTAACCAGGTTGTAGTTCCATACATAAACACTGTTCAAAGGAATGCTCTGTGGTGTTATGACAGTTAAGACAGTTGAAAAAATTACCCATAATGTTCTTGTTTATATCTAGTAATGTTAGGTGAATGTTTCCATGCTCTTAATCTAGTTTCCATCTCCCAGTTGTAAACAGCATATTTATTTACTTTATTTATTCTCCACTTTTCTTCCCAATGGAAACCCAAAGGGAATTACATCATTCTCCCCGCCTCCATTTTATTCTCACAACAACCCCGTGAGTTACATTAGGCTGAGGGCGTATGTCTGGCCCAAGGCCACCCAGCAAGCTTCCATGGCAGAGTGGAGGTTCAAACCTGGATCTCCAATATTCTAGTCTGAAACTCCAGCCACTATACCACACTGGCTCTCAAGTTTGAGAAATAACAGTGAGGAACTTAAGTACATGAGCCATAAGATGACAATAAGGAAGCATATTTTACTTGCATGAAACTTCTAGTAAACTCAGATAGGAGTATTCTCTGAATACTTCAGGTTGTGGTATATAAGGACATTTAAAAGAATCAAATGGGGAAAAGATTATTGTATGCAATACATAAGTCTGACCACTTAGTGACAGTATTTCTACATGAGACATTCCATCACTGATTATTGTCAGAGGGACAGATCTTTTAAACTCCAGAGCAGCTGCTCCGAATAACACAAATGCATTCAGCTTTCCAGGAGGAGAATAGATGCGATTTTTACTTTGCTTCCCCCCCCCCCCCAGTTAGTCTATCTCACTTTGCTAAGAGCTCTTGAACACACCTAAGAACGAAAGCAGAGAGTTTCAGTGCCAATGGTGCAAGATACAATAAAGTGTCCCTATAATATCTTCAGTTGTATTTTAGTATACAAACAACTTTTTAAAAGGTTTTTGAAATGATATCTTTTTTCTGTTTTTCTTTTGTGAAACTCCTACCATACTTTTAGGGAGTCCTTGAGGATAAACTAATAAAATGGTAGCCAGCATGGTATAGTGGTCAGAGGGTTGGGCTAGGGTCTGGAATATTTCGGTACAAATCTACATCCTTTATGGACATTCTCTGGGTAACTGTGGATCAGTCATTTTCTTTCAGATTGTTGTGAGGATAAAATGGAGGAGGGGAGAAGGATGGTTTAAGTTGTTTTGGGACCCCAGTGCTGAGGAAGGGAAGGTTAGGCTACAATAAAGAAATCCTGTCAGAAATATTTAGCCTATAAATGAACGTTGACTATGAAACTAGAAATATGGTCACGGCCTCGTTAGAAGCTGGAAGCAGTACTATTTCTAGATTGACAAGCCAGCCAACCTTCTTTGAGGAAAGATGGTTTTTAAATCTGATTTTAACATAATAAGCCTATATTCTGCTGCATTTACATTTGTAGTTTGCCATGCTAGTTTTTCTCCTCTATTTAGATATATATGCATGAGAAGGCACGAGAAATGTAAGACATCTTTTCTCCATCTATTGATGAGACCTCCTTTAAGGAGGAAAACATACCCTCCAACCAATATGGCTACCATTGGTTCCTGGTATGTCATAAACAACTATTCTCCAATTTACTAGTATAAGGGACTCACATTTCTTTTTACTTTTCTTCTCCATCTTAACAGGACCAATGAGTTCTGGTAAGTGCTAGAGTCAGATTTGCAGAATGACTGTTTTTTGTTTGTTTTCCATACTGGAGTAGCCATTGTGTCTTTGTCTTAATTACATTTCAGTGCATCCTGAGTCCTTTTGTGCATGGAGCAAACTAACCCAATTCATCTACAAAGGGGGAAGAGCCATCGTTCAGTGGTAGAGCATCTACTGGCATGTCAGTGGTCCCAGATTCAGTCCCCAGCATCTCCAGTTAAAAAATATCAGGTGGTAGGTGATGTGAAAAACCACTACCAGAAATCCTGGAGAGCTGCTACTGGTCAGAATAGACAATACTCACTTTGATGCACTGATTCAATGTAAGGCAGATCCATGTTTATGTATGTGTTAAATCAGCCTTATAAGGGCCAAACCAGATGAGACACTGGGAAATCCTTTAGATACTACTCCCAGCACATTTTTCTTTTAAATAGCTACTGTGTGAAATCCTGATTCGTATCCTTACCTGCCCCCTGCCATGCAGGGGAAGGTCTAAGCCTTGCCCCTGTGCCATTCTCCTGGAGAGCCAGCATGGTATAGCGGTTAAGAGCAATGGACTCTAATCTG
The DNA here is from genome assembly GCA_029233225.1 of Lepidodactylus listeri. Classification (NCBI taxonomy): domain Eukaryota; kingdom Metazoa; phylum Chordata; class Lepidosauria; order Squamata; family Gekkonidae; genus Lepidodactylus; species Lepidodactylus listeri. Next base: position 72,609,269 of record JARCFY010000008.1, read on the forward strand.
GAGAACTGGGTTTGATTCCCCACTCCTCCACATGAAGCCAGGTGGGTGACCTTGGATCAGTCACAGTTCTCTCAGAACTCTCTCAGCCCCACCTACATCACAGGGTGTCTGTTGTGTGGAGAGGAAGGGAAGGGATTGTAAGCTGCTTTGAGACTCCTTCGGGGAGAGAAAAGTGGGGTATAAAAAACTAACTTAACTCTTCATTTCTTCTCAACTCTTCTCTTCATCTCTTTTCAACTAACTCAGCTCTTCATCACTTTGGCCAACTGGAGTCAAAATACTTAGAACCAAGAAAAAAGTCATTCCACAGATCTTACTCTAGCAGTACCACAGGTCATTTGTCAGGTGAAGAAGAAAAGTCTGTATGTTTGTCCAGTGGGAATAGACCACCACATGGCAGGCAAGAATTCTATAATATTTATTTATTTAATTTATTTATACCCCACCCTCCCTGCGAACAGGCTCAGGACGGCTCAGCTGTCCTCAACTGGCGTATCCTTTGATATTTGATGAGAAAGAGTCAGTGAAACTCTAAAACAGCTTACTGTTTTTGAATGTTTGGTTCTAATAAAACTATTACAATGCTCCCCCCACATTGTGTAAATGAGAGGAGGCCTAAGCATCCCTTCATTTTTCAGCTTCAGTTGGCCAACTGCAGTACAGAGAAGCTCCAGGAGGCTGATGCCGCTTGGGGGCAGGGCAGAATTTGGAGTAGTTTCTTTACCAGATCCTCTGCCAAAGAAACATGTAATGAGTAGTTATGCATGATGTTCAAATCCTGGTTTTAATTTCGGTTTATTTTAGGAGACTTCGATAATAATCTCCTTTGAATTTTGAAGATGGTGTATTTCTGGCAGAGGTCATGTTCCTGTTCACAGTATTCTTTTCAGTAGAGTATTCCTGGCAGAATTTTAAAGTGGAGGAAATGTGTGGCTTTCAATTATTTAAAGTGGCACCCACTCTTTTCTGTATTAATTCCAAGGGAAGTTTTATTAATGGAGACAGCAACTCCAGATTTCTAGATCATACGTCTTTCATGTCTGAACCTTTCAGCTAAGAATGCAAGACAAGGCATTGTGCCAGTCATTCACAAACTGAGCTGACAAATAAGTTTCTAGTGTAGACTTCTAAGGCTGTAGAGAGTAATAGTCCTATTTACAGCTACACCCTTCTAAGTCCTTTGAAGTCAGCAGGCCTAGAACTATACAACTCTGCTTAGTACTGCACTGCTAGCCTAGAAGAAAGCACATATAAAAGAGGATGATTATTAACTCCAAATTAGGTTGTTTACAAATCGGATCATAGAACAATGCACTTTTTAATCTTTTAGACTAATTGACCCCTTTCACGTAGTTGGCCCCTTGACTGGTCAAAGAGATTTGCCGAGCAATTCTAAGCAGAGTTACAGAGTTCTAAGTCCATAGAATGACTTGTCGGTGTAACTGTGCATAGAACTGCAACGTGTGTCAGTTGGCTGGCCAAATATTGTCAATTATTGGTGAAGTATTTTTAAAGTCTTCATTAGAACAACAAAAGATACTTTATTAATCAATAGTTTTGGTACAAACACCAAGAGCAGACTGGCCATTTATTGTAATGGAAGAAATCATGGTGGGCTATTGCCTTAAGCTCCACCCATCCCCACAGAGGGGCTGGTAATGAAGAATATGGATGCCACTGGCATAGGGTGAAGCTGGAAGCTACTGTGCCTGTGCTCCTCCTTGTCCAGGTTACCAGTGAGGAACACAGGCACAATGGGGCTTGACTTTACCTTATGCCAGCAGTACCCATATTCTTTTTCACCAGGCCCACCATGCCCAGGGTAGTGAAGCAGCACCTAGCTTTGCCTTATGTCAGCAAAAAGGAATGTAGTAATGGTGCCTGGCTTTACCCTATGCAAGCAATGCCCATGTTCTCCTCACTGGGTCCATTGCACCTAGGCCAGCAATGAGGAGCACAGTCACAGTGGTGCCTTGCTTTGCCATGTGGTGATGCAATGCTACTAGTGAGGAGGAACACAGGAACATCAGTGTCCACATTTGCCCCGCTGGTTCGGACGGGGTGCACCCAGGAAGGGCAGAGTGCAGTGGCTCCTGCTTTCTCTCCAGCTGGATCTTCCATCCTCCACGATCAATCTTTATTAAAATGGTCTTTGACCAGCACAAAACACTGTAGAATTTATATACTCAAAAGTTAAAAAGATTTTAAAAATTAACTCCCACATATGATGTATGATTTTTTTTTAAAAAATTATGGTTATTATAACATTTCTTCGGGTAATATTATTAAAAGATTTAAGTCTTCATTAAATTTTACAAGCTGCCACAAGGAACTTCATGCCACCCACTGTAACCAGTGGGTTTTCATCTATTAACAACATTCTGATATACATTGATTCTGAATGACCAGGATACCTGTTAAGTAAGGGGAAAACAAAGTTGATACAAATCTCCTGATAAAAGGGGCAACGAAATAATACCTGTTCTGTGGTATTTTCCATTAGAACCTTTCTATATCACTCCTCTAAAACTGCAGAAGGGAGGGCTTGACATCTAGTACATGAGCATGTCCTCCTGTGACTGGCTATTTCCAATCAGGAGAGGTAAGCAGCAGGAGAAACTACGTTATCTAGTGCTGTCTGCAGACAAAAAGGTTGGTGTCCTCTCTAGCTCTTTCTGCTGCTCAGAATCAATCATCCTCTGCTTCAGGGGTGTAGACTTTTTAAATCCCCGGGGGGGGGGGGCAGGGGCTCTCTTGTGCGTGCGCGCTTTGTGTGCGTGCGCGCATGGGACCATGTCCCTGCTGCTCCCCCCCCAGGCAGACTCAAGGGGCGCAGTCTCGGGGCAGCAGCCAGCTGGCCGGCTGACTGCCGTGCGAGCGGGACCATGTCCCCGCCGCTCCCCTGCCCTGCCCCAGGGAGGCAGACTCGCGGGGCGCAGTCTCCTCGGGGCGCAGTCTCGGCGGCGGCAGCCAGCTGGCTGGCTGACTGCCCCCCACGCGAGCGGGACCATGTCCCCGCCTCCTCTCTCTCCCCCCGCCCCAGGGAGGCAGGAGGGCAGGCCGGGGGTGGGGGGGGAAGGAGAGGCGGCGAGGGCCGACTGGCCACCGGCGGGTGCTCCCACGGGCGCTGCATTTTGCCGGGGGGGGGGGCTGAGTCCCCCCCGGGAAATTTCGGGGGAGGCTCAAGCCCTCGAGCCCCCCCGTAGTTGACGCCCATGCTCTGCTTCAAAATATGTTTTGCTTGCTCATACCCCATTTCCAAAACAGAGTGAGGGGGGAAACCCAAATTCTTCAACTTGTTTTTGACTGTCTTCAGCCATGCAGACTCATAGCTATCATCAAGAATCAAGGGAGTTAAGCCCTGAGGTTTCAAATTTATCTTTAACCAGAGATTGAAGGATGCAAGGCACACCCTGGCCTCAGCTGTTACCATACTTGTTTCTAAACATAAGCTAGCATTTTGATAAAATGCTAAGCTAAAATTTTGTTTACACTCATTTCAGGGATGCAGAACAGGAAGAAGGTGGCCCTATCATGGACCCATATAAAAATTGTGCCAATGTTTTGCTGTGAAATAATTTAAGAGCTTCTGGAATATAATGACCACCCTTATGGCCATTATACTGTACACCCTAGTTTTGGATTTTCTCCCAAAAGCCATAATTTGGGGGGTTGGTAGTTTATTGCTACATGATCTCTACTACAATATTGAGTAAGCACCTTTAATGCTGTTTTCAGTCCTACTGGAGTCCTTGAGAAGAAGAAGAGGAGATTGGATTTATGCCCTGCCCTTCACTACTCAAAGGAGTCTCAGAGCAGCTTACAAACTCCTTCCCCTCCCCCTCCCCACAACAGACACCCTGTGAGGTAGGTGGGGCTGAGAGAGCTCTGACAGAAACTGCTCTTTTTCAAGAACAGCTGTGCCAGAACTATAGCTTGCCCAAGGTCATCCAGCAGGTGCAAGTGGAGGAGTGGGGAATCAAACCTGGTTCTCCCATATTAGAGTCCGCACACTTAACCACTACACCAAACTGGCTCCATGAGGTTAGGGGGTGTGGTGACAAAACAGGGTATAGCCCTTTTCCGGGCATATTATAGCTTCCTAGACTGTCCCCAACTAACACTAATTTTAAAATCAAGTTAGTAAGTGGAAAAAACTATTGGAAGATCACCGTTGTTATTGTAACACTAAACACTCCCTCATATAACAACAACCAGAGTTTGCATAACCATAATACTTGCAATGCATGCATGAGATGGTGGCGGCCAAACAGCTATTCTGAATTTTAAATCTAATCCACACAGATCAGTTATGGTAAGATTAATGATATGGCAGTTCTCCTCACTTTCATTTTGTTTTTGGTGTAATGGTAGTGCTTTCTATTAATTTCTTGTAAAAAACAGCAGAAAAACACCAAGGTAAGACCATCAAAGATTAAATGCACTTGAAATGTCTGAGTATAGGATAGATTAAGTAAGTGTTTAAATTACAAATAAACATCTATAATGTGTTGGTGGTCTACAACCCAAAACAAATATGATGTCCTCAAATATAATCATATGTGCTCATGGCATATCATGCATCAACAATGAAATACAAATTAACATGACAGTAATGACGCTCACAGGTGCTGATAACAGGGTATGCACATAAATTCAACCAGTCATTCTCCTTGCTTAAATGCAATAAAAGTGTCCGAAGACCTCCGGCAGTCATAAATCAAGCAGAGGAACAACCAGTGAAAAATCTCCTATAGCCAAACAATGCCTTTCCCAGGTATATGGACGTTTCAGTTTCTCTTCTTCTGGATAAGTGGTTGAATAATGGAACCTAATTTCAAAGAGGGGCCGTGGTGGGTCAGTGGTTAAGACTGGAAGATCGGTAGTTTGACCACAGAAACATCTTCACACAGTGCTGGCTCTTCAGCTTGGAAACAGAGATAAGCACTGCCCCCTAGAGTGGAATCTGACTGGCTTTCGAGCAAGGGAAACCTTTACCTTTAATTTCAAAGAGAATTACATGTACTACCAGTTCTTTTAGCTATATTAAATCCCAGAATAGTGAGAACCCTGAGATTCAATATAGCTAAAAAAACTGGTAGTCCATGAAATTTTCTTTGAAATCTTTGAAAATGTTTGGGAAGCAAACATGCTCAACAGGACATAAAAAGTTTTTGATACTCACTATTTAGACATGTTCTCATCAGTCTGCTTCAGACTTGTGATGCAACCTGTTTTATTACTCCAGTGTCAGTAAAGTGATTAGCAGCCTTCCATTAAAACTGTAAAACTGTACTTTCAGTCTGAATTTATTAGACAATAATTTCTGAATCGCTAATGTAAGCACTTGGATGGGCTCCAGTGCTCTTCTTATGTGGAGTGACAATGTTCCTCAAGAATCCATTGAATGTACCACAGATTTCATAATCCAGTGATAGCTGGTGATACACTGAATCCAGCTTTGGCAGTATATACATATATAAAGGTCATAGTACAAAGGATCATGGTCCTCTCTAGCCTTCTTGATGAGTTGGGGGGACACATCCAAGCTTTCTAGTAGAAGTATGGCATTTGTGGGTATGTAAGCATATATAGCTCAAAACTAGTATGTTTAAAGATATGTGTAAATTCTGTAACTCAGCCTTGAAATTAGCTTTCTTGTATTGTGTTTGTACACAGATGTATTTGTGGATGTATTTTATACAGAAAATCTATGATGGATTTTTCATACATGACTGGGATTGATGATTTGGTCCTATAACTTAAAGCTGACAAATCTCATTACAGGGAAGGTCTTTGAGAGAAGTAGGTACACATATATGCCACTACTGAGATGTTTGTGGGAAGGAGCTGATAAGGTGATGGGGCACAGCCATGGACACGACATGAGACACAGTGCTGTTCCCACATTTGGGGAAATGCGATTTGATATTAGATCTTTCATTTGGCTGGTGTTTAAAAGAGTCAGGTCAGTGTTGAATGTAACAGCTTGCCAACTGAGATGCCATCCTTGCTGAGCCTGGATGTCTTACTTATGCTATGGAGACTGGGCTGGATGGAGAACTCTAGACCCATTTTCAATCTCCTGTTATCTGGGTAAGGTGCTCAAGCAACCAGTATAATGCCAATGCGCAGAAAATGAATCTAAGCTCTTGATCATGTTGTTGATCATTTGCTGTTTTGGTCATATCTATTGGTGTCTTCTGCCAAAGTATTATGGCTTTTTTGTTTTGTTTTGTGCACCCCCAATAACAGTTATTGCTCTCCTCCCTGGTTTTGGTGCTGTATGTTCATGTGTTTTATTGAATTGTTCTATAAGTTTAAATATTGTTTTTAATTGTTCAAATGTTTTAATGGGGACCCTGATTGGGTAAAAAGGTGGCATAAACATGCTTTAAATAAATAAAAATGTTTAAAATAAAAATAACTAAATAAATATTACCTGTCCTGAATGGACTTTCACCCTTCCTAGAAGATCAAGAATACAATCTGGGGTTCCTCCCAGATGACAGCACACCTGAGAACTGAATTGCGGAGGGCGAGAGCCAGCCTAAAAGGGCTTCCTCTTCCTCTGCCTTGTAGAAGCAAATCAGCCCCCCCTCACCATCGCAAGTTCGGTGAAGGTTGGGGCTTGCATTGCTTCTGGATTCACGGGCAATGGGGCAACCAAGAATACCTTTTCCCAGTTTCAATGGGTGAGCTGGCTGGGGCTCATTCTTTCCAATGTGTGATCTTGTATCTGTTGTGCCACCTGCTTTATCTCCTGTTTAGACCATTGTAGTGCACTTTACCTAGTGCTGCCCTTGAATATTTGGAATCCTCAAGAAGTCCATCTGGAGTGCAAAAAAGAAAAAAATCATTCCAGTCTTAGTTTGATTACAATGACTGCCTGTTTGCTTCTCAGCCCAATTCAAAAAGATTCTTTCCTACCTTCAGGAATTCCTGTTGCCATATGTACATCTCTTCAGTCATCTGGAAAGACATTGCTCTGAATCCAATAACTTACAGGGCTCAACCTCAGAGATTGTGCAGGAGGGATGATTCTGTTTTCAAACTGACAACCTCCCCCCTGCCACCCCTGCCCCGGTATTAGTCTCTCACACAGATTCCAACAGCCCATGTTTTTAAATTATTTTTTTCCGTTTCTTTATTTTCTAAAAAAAAACCCCAGAAAAAAACTTTAAAAGAAAAAAAATATATACATAAAGTAAAGACAAAAAGATATAACAACAGTGGTGGTGGATCTACACATAAGTTTCTATAAACAATTTCAAAACATCTATAAATAAGTCCATGCCCAATTGCCATCTATAATGCCATGCCCAGTTGCCATCTATCAAATATTGATAGAGTCCTTTTTAAAAATAAAATAAAAAATCATTTATTTGTCAGTTTTTACAGATAACATACAGCCAATAATCTTCACTACATACATTTGAGTCTACTTTTCACTTTTTTGATCTAGCCATATATATACTCTTTCCCATCTTTTCGTGTGTATATTGATAGAGTTCTGAGGTCCTCAATCTGTTGATTTACTGGAGGTGGGCTTTAATCTTTCCAATACTGTAATACAAGTCTTTTAGGGTTGCCAAGTCCAGGTTGGAAAATACCTGGGGACTTCGGGGGTGGAGCCAGGAGATGGTGGGGTTTGGGGAGGGGAGGGGCCTCAGCAGGGTACAATGCCATAGAGTCCACCCTTCAAAGCAGCCATTTTCTCCAGGGGAGCTGATCTCTGTCAGCTGGAGATCAGTTATAAAAGCGGGGGATCCCCAGGCCCCACCTGGAGGCTGGCAACCCTAGGGTCCATGTTTGTTGATCATTGGTTAGCCTCCAAGAGACGGATATATAGTTTAAAAGTACATAATCAATCTGTAAAATCAATGAACACCAACAGCACATGCTGACATATTACTCGCAAAAGGACTTTGCCTGATTTTGGGGGGGGGGGAGGGGAATGAATTCCTACCATTTTAGTATTATGCTCCACCTTTATTATACATAACAATATTAGAACAATTACGAACATCATAATTGATCAAATATGTGGCATTTCCTAACATGTTTTTGAAAAGTATTCATAATAGGCATTGCTTTGGGGTTGCCAGGCCCCTAACTATGGCAGGAGACTTCCCACCAGCAACCCTTGTTGCTGCCTGCCACTCAGAATGGCTGTGGGAGAAAAATTAAATTAAAAAAGCCAGCATCACACATGGCATGATGACACTCCCAGGTAGGGTTGCCAGCCTTCAGGTGGAGCCTGGTAGTCTCCCAAAATCACAATCATTCCAGTCTTAGTTTGATTACAACTCCTGAAGGTAGATAGAATTCCTGAAGGTAGGAAGGAACTAAGCCATTCAAAGGCTTTAAAATTAACACTCAGTACTTTGAAATGGGCCCAGAAGCAAATGGACCATCATTGTAATCAAATGAAGACTGGAATGACCTCCAGAATACAGAGCTTATCTTCCCTGCTTGGGAGAGTGGACTGTATGGTATTATAGCCCACTGAGGTCCCTCCCCTTCCCAAACCCTGTTCTCCTTAGGAATGTCCAAATTCTAGGGTTGTCTGGGAAGGATGCAGTTTGGGGAGAACAGGGACCTGTGCAGGTATAATACCATAGAGTCCACCATCCAAAGCAGCTATTTTACCCAGAGGAAATTATGTCTATAGCCTGGAGATCAGTTGTAATTCCAGGGGATTTCCAGGACTCACCTGGAGGATGGCAACCCTACCCAACCTGGAAGTGGCAACCCTAATATTTTTTTTGGGGGGGGGGACCAGTTTTACAATAGCATTTCCCATGATTCCTAGAACAACATGATTCCACTTTCATTTTTGCCAAAAGTGACATCACACTGTGCACAATGCTAACTGCCCCAATGCCCCCATACACCAAGCTCCCATCAGTTACCAGTCATGACAACCTAGATTGCTTTCTAATTATTTAGGACAAAATAACAACTATATAAGGATTAATGGGGCAGAATAATTGCCATGAATATTCACGAAGGCAATTCGGATTTGGTATGCAGGAATCAAGGGCAGTGTAATTACCGAGTTGAAGTCTTTTCTGTTTGCTTAACAGAAGTCACACATTCTTCCTCCAAACTACCATACACCTGGTTTTAAGGGAATGACAATAACTTTCCTTAGAGACAGTGTTGGCAAAATGTCACTATAGAGGTATTAGTTTGGATCCTGCAGTAATTTCTGCTGATGCAAAAGATATGCATAACTAGAACATGGATTTCTCACTCCCACCTCCTTCTGCAGTCCAAAAAGCCCCCCAAATGCTTCTGGAGAGTAGTGCACCTCCAGAAAAGTATGACAGGAGAGTCAGACATCTACAGAAAAATCATCCCACTTTTGTCCATGGAAATCCCTTTTGCCCACTGAGTCCAAACTAATGTCTCGACTGTATAATTTCTACTTGGACTCCGTAATGATGTAGAAAGTATAATGGGAAATATTAAGTTTGGTTTTATGACTTCCTTACACTAAATCAAGAGCCTTGCTTCAATGGAAGCAGTCTTTCTTTGGATCAGGCTAGTCTGATCATGTCAGAGCTCAGAAGCTAAGCAGGGTTGGCCTTGGTCAGTATTTGGATGGGAGATCACCAAGAAATACCAAGGCCACTGTCAGATGCAGAACCAGACATTGACAAACCACCTCTGAATGTCTCTTGCCTAGAAAACCCCACAAGGAGTCACCATACGTCAATTGTGACTTGATGGCAACAACAACAAACAATGTCTCTCCATGAAGATAGATCCAGGTGGGCAGCCGTGTTGGTCTGAAGCAGTACAATAAAGTCTGAGTCTAGTGGCACCTTTAAGAGCAACAAAGTTTTATTCAAGGTATAAACTCATACCTTGAATAAAACTTTGCTGGTCTTAAAGGTGCTACTGGACTCAAACTTTGTTCTAATGTCTCTCCAGTTAAGATTAATCATTCTCTGACCAAATGTCTACCCTTGCTTCCAAAGGAGACTGATCAGATGCCCTAAAGAAACATGAGCAGGATTCACTGGTGATAACCATCTCTGTGTTTTTTGCTGACAGATAGGTAGGTAAAATTTTAAGTAAGGCGCTAAAATTCTGGATTGGTAATGTGCAAAGACTGCAAAAACAAAAAGGTAAAGAATGAGAGTAGCCAACCTCCAGATGGGGCCTGGAGATCTCTTAAACATCATTATTTTAAAATGGTGTAACTCCCCAAGAATAAAATGAAAAGGCAGAGAAATTGCTGTGGATTTTGTTGTTGTGAATATTGTGCACTCTATTGTGGATTTTGTTTTATTCCTCTGTCTAACGGATATTAGAAACATGGTGACTGTGTTAAAAATATAGTGTTTGACTGTCTCTTGCAGAAAGTTAATAAAAAGAAGGAAGTGAAAAGCTGCTCATTATTTTTAATGACTTTGCTTTCCAGCAGAGTGCCTGTATCTCCCTCCCTTTCCATTCTGCTTTCTTTTAGTTCATTATGGCACATTAAACTGCTCAGGAGAATGATGGCTTTGTTCTAAATCACTGAATTTATCAAGACGTCCACCCTACTGGCTGTTAATCAGGGCTTCTGTTCCAAGGTGATGATTCAGTGAAGAACCTAAGACATTATTGTGTCCCCCCCCCCCCCCATGGCATACTATTGGAGGAGCTCTTTCTTTACAAAGAACAGAGGTGTGAACCAAAGCTGTTCCATACGTTGCAGAACAAGGTGGCACTCACAAATCATTGTCTGCTTCTTTAAGGCAAGTGTCACGGCTAACAGACAGCTAACAAAGAGGAACGTATCATTTCCTGCCAAGTGATTCCTGTTTTTATGAACTTACAAGTCTCTTTAATAGTTCTCTTCAGGTTGAAACTTCAGAACAGGAAGCATTGGGATGGTTTTGCAGTTCTGAATTCAGGGCAAAGGAATGCAGCTACTTAATTTTTTTATTTATATAAGCCTGCCTGAGGACCCAAATAACTTAAGCCAGGATCTGATTTTTAAAAAAAAAAAATTAATCAAAACCATTAAAGATATAAACATCATTTATGGATTTTTGCTGCCATCAATTTAATTATTCCATTTTTGTGTTGAAGTTTGTTTTAAATGAAAAATGCCTTAAACAACAACAACAAGAAGATGATACTGGATTTATACCACACCCTTCACTACCCAAAGGAGTCTCAGAGCAGCTTACAGTCTCCTTTCCCTTCCCCTCTCCTCAACAGACACCCTGTGAGGTATGTGGGGTTGAGAGAGGTCTTTTTAGAACTGCTCTTGCGTGAACAGCTCTGAGAGAGCCATGACAGACCCAAGGTCACACCAGCAGCTGGATGTGGAGGAGAGGGGAATCAAACCTGGCTGTCCCAGATTAGAGTCCATGCTCCTAACCACTACACCAGACAATAACAACAACAACAAAATCTTTATGATAGCCAGTCCTCAAAACCCTTTTTGTACAAATCTATCAGTCCACTACCTTTTTTGCTGACATGACTCACATTTGTTAACATGGATATAAAAGCAATATCTCAGATACTGGAGAGTCTTTCAATTTCCAAGAAGCTCCATCTGACATCCTAGTCACTCAAAATTACCATGTTTCAAAAACTCATTTATATGAACCATACCCCATATTGAATTGCCGCAATGTTTCTGCTCTGAATCAAACACCATATTGAGCAGCTTTGCACATATCATCCAGGACTGTGATCATGCGAGAAGTTTGTCCCCTTTCTACTCCTGCATAGCCATGATGCATTTTTTTGTATCTCACAGTCAGGATGTATCTTTGCTGTTAATAAACACTGGGTCATGATGGCATGAGCCATCCACCTCCAAGCAGAACAGTTTTTCTACAGTAACAATTTTGGCAGGTGAAGAGGATGTCAATGAAATACCTACAGTTTCCATGAAGTACTGCAAGAACATGGAAACACAAATTATTCCTGATAGTGGCTTGGATCTTCCTAGCAATTTCTGCTGGTGGATGAGATTTTTGTCAGTTGCCTCATCCCTGTGCTAGAGGTCAAATCCCGCCCCCCAGTGCTGCTTCTTGGGGTAGGGTTGCCAAGCTCTATGTGGAGCCTGGAGACCTCCTGGAATTATAACTAATTTCCAGATTACAGAGATCTTCCTCCACAAAGCAGAAGCAAAGCAGAAAATGGCTGCTTTGAAGAGTGGACTCTATGGCATTATATCCTGCTGAGGTCTTTTCCCTTTTCTCCTCTCTCCCAAAGCCAGGCTCCACTCATAAATCTCCAGGATTTTGCCATCCTGGGTTGGAAACCCTAGAGTAGATTCTATGGTATACCATACATTATAGGCAAAATGCCTTCCTAAACTCCTCCTCCATAGACCCCACCCCCAAATTTCCAGGAATTTTCCAGACCAGACTTGGCCACCTGACCTGGAGGACAGGGAACCCCCAAAATAGCATAAAGGAGGAGACAGAGGTCTTCAGTTAGAAGAGGAGATCAGCAACAATCACCTCCCCTTCTGTTCATGAAAATCCTTTGTTGGATACAAGCTGTAGACTGTACATTTGTCATTACAATGATGTACACCAACTAAAGTAGCTATAAGGACTTCAGGAGATATGTCATATCTGAAAATCACTAACTGTACTTAATGCCCATAAACAGCATATGGAGAGGCAATGGGGAAGAAACCACAGATAAGCAGTATGCAAATTGTATATACTATTGGCATTTTGTGCACAGATTGACTCTGCCTTCTTTGATATACACAGCAACATCCTCTCCCAGCACATCCCTTCTTGCCCTGTGTATAGAGTTCATATCAAGGGATAACAGTGTGCCACTGATTTTTCCCAGCATTCCACCAGCATTCTAAAATGCTGTTATTTAGCATCAAGCACTCCAGCCCTCTATAATGTCAATGATATTTACCTAATGTGTGGGGCCTTCATTACCCTTGTATTGTACTTTGAAGTTGTTTAAATTTAATGGCAAATTACTTCAAAATACAAGTTACAAATGTTTTCAAATACAGCCTCTTGGACTGGAGATGTAAGTCAGGCCAAATGGATTTAATCTGTTCAGTAATTTCTCTCCATCCCCAATATTTCAAAATATTGCCTCCAAAACTAGCTAATTCTACTTGATCAAATGCTGCTTTTGTATATATAACAAGAACTGGCCTTTTGAGGAAAATAAAATCAAGATCTCTGAAGACGGAGTGGGCTTAGGACTCTGGTAAAATGTACAGTGTATCAAGAATCTAGTATCAGGAACAAGATGTTTTGGAAGTATATAATATATACTTGAAACTTCCAGTTAAAACTTTATTTCATTTTTATAGATACTTTAATGATAAAAATATTTCCTTGTTTCTAATTAGTATGTGATGTGATTGCATTTGATTTGATACTATATATCTGCATATGCTAAACAGAATTTAAAATTTAAGACTGACTAAAACCTTGATTTTAAGAGGAGATAGGCTTGTAACCTTTGAGTTTTAAATGATCTTTCCCCATATTTATTAATGAAAATCACTGTAGCATTGTTTCAAGGTTGAGTGATATGCTCTGGTGATCAGATTCATTGAAGCATAACAGAGGAAAAAACTATTGAACATAACACTATTTTAATGAAGTATTTATTTCAGAGAACAGATATACATTACACATATAAAATGACTAAAAATAGATTGACTAAAAGTAGATATCACAATATCTTCAACTTCAATATCTTACAAAGACATTTAACATAGTGATATCTGTTCTTCATTTTATCTGCACTCAATTCCTGTCAGTTCTTCCCTTTCAGCTATATTAAGAATACTTCTTAGACTTTCTAAAACAAAAAGGACAGAACTAGCTGTGTAATAATGAAACTGACCAACTATGAGGACTACTGCTTTCTCTAAAAGAGTTTTCTCAGTTTCTCTAAATGAATCAGTCATTTAACAGCTGTATTTAAAGGCTATAACTTAGTCCGTACTCAAAAATCAGATGAACTCTTTTCAAGGTAGTTTTCCAATATTATTTTTCTTTTATAAGGGCCAGCCTTTGTATTCCTTTCTTTGTTTATTCTGAATAAAGTTGTACCGCGTTTACTTAAGAAAACCCTCGGCCTATACCTGAGCGATTGCAGCATCTTACATACTGTTCTACCAAAGGAGAAAAAATCAAACCAGCATGATACTTCCAGATTTCAAACATATGTAGCATTAGTATAATACATCCTGTTGTTTTTATGAAGTCAAATACCTTCTGTGCAACACAGCCATGATCAGGCATGGCACCTTTAGATACTGGTAGCTTGCATGAGTATTTAAGGCCAGTCTTTGCTGGAGCAACAGCAGTGATCCAGTACTATTGGTTTCAGCTGTGGTGCCTTGACTCCTGGACCTCAGCCTTAAGCAAGATGCTCTCCTCCTCTGCTGACTCTTTCTACCATCTCACTTTATCAATGACAGAGTGTACACACTTCCTTCCTTCCTTCCTTCCTTCCTTTCTGTTCCTGATCATCTGCTCTCTTCCTGTGCCCACTGTTGTTTGACATTTAAGGACAGAACATTCCACAGATGTCAGTCAGGGGTATAACCAATAAACAATTAAAATGCAACCAAATGCCACAAAGACTTGGAGGAGGAACCGCAAGCAGCACTTGGGCCATCTGTGGGCAGGCATCTTAAAAGACAAATGCAGAGTAAATCAAAGAATCCTTAAATTGGCATTCGCCAGTTTCCAGGCCACAAATTGACAGGCTTAATCTCAGAGTTATGATTCACCAACCCCAGTCATGCTTAGGTAAGTTTCCAGCATTTCAAATAGGGAGAAAAAGATGCTATTAAAGGCCGATATAGCCCAGCCAGCATACATGTTATGTAAACCTCTGATGGTATGGAAACATATTATGCTTAAATGAATACACAGAAGAGGTGAAAGATAGTTTGGGAAACTATTCCAATTAAATTCAAACAATATGTGCCCCAAACTTTTGTACTACAGCTGTTATCTCCCACATATTCCCAGGAGCCTTTCCCCATGTAAATATAAAGAAAAAGGTAAACTAGTGGCAGCTGCCCTGGGCTTGGTGCTGATTTGAAACCTGACTAGTTTACTTTCATTCATGAGTGTTAAAGGCCTGTGCAGAGTAGTGCTGAGTCAGACAAGCCTGTGACCTCTGAGGGTAACTTTTAAGTGGGCTGTGGAACTCACAAATAATTCTGTAATCTGTATCACACAATAAACACTCTTATAGTACAATTCTAGACAAGTCTGCACAGAACTAAATCCCATTATCTTTTTTTAACATTTTACTTATAGTCTGTCCTCGTTGAGACTCAGGGTGAATTATACAGTGTAAGTCAATACAACCATAAAACTACAATTATAGCAATAAGCATAGAGTATTAGACACGATATGTTAAACAATGCAGAAAATGGTATTATATATGCATAAAAACAGAAAAGCTAATATAGCTAATTTTAAACATAGCTCCATCTGTGGATTTTTAGATCTAGAGACTGGAGCCAGGATTAGACAAGACAGATCTTTCTACAAACCTGAGAAAACCTCCAGATTTGCAAAAAAAATCTGAAGTCTATAAAAAATACATTTTTTAAAAAAATCTCAAAATAATAGAAATAGTGCTTGTACCTTTAAGAAACAATTCCCCTCAGTGGGCAGTGTGGAGGTTGCAACACAATCACAACAGTACTGCCAGCCCTCAAACCTTGGTTTCTGTCAGTAAAAGGCAAGGGGTCAGGCCACTTTCCATGGCTATGTTTAGCTACCAGTCCATCCATGCTCCCCTCCCCCTGACCTGGCGGACTTATTGGCCTGCCCAATAGTAACCACCAGGTGGCTGACTACCACATGACTTGCATGACTCTCCCAGGCCTATTGGCAACTCATTACTACTCAACAGGAGCTACTACAAGAAAAACAAATGAGGTGTAGTGGTATGAATATCAGACTAAGATCTGGAACACCCAGGTTCAAATCCCCACTCTGCTATGAATGGGTGACCTTGGGCCCATAACTCACTCTCAGCACAACCTAATTCACATGCTTGTTATGATGATAAAATGGAGAGGAAAACTATATAAGCTGCTTTGGGTCCCCACTGGGGTGAGAGGCTGGATATAAATCAATTAAATAATCTATATACTAATAGTCAAGTGCCCCCTGTGCATGCGGATATCTAAATCCGAACATCGGGGGTACTTGGGGGGGGGGGCAGAGAGATTTTTCTGCACACTTGGGGAACTCCCCAGGTGTGCAGAAAAATCTGAAAACTGTAAAAAACTATATGGGGGATATTTAAATCCCCCCAAAAGTAATAGAGTATTCCCTGCACATGCACAAAGAACGCACTTGGAACTGCCTTGCCACTGTTGGGGGGGGAGGCTTGGTGGCCTGGTGGCTGGGAGTCACTCAGGCTTTGCCGCTGGTGGCAGGGGTGGTGGTGGAGAAGGCTCGGCGGGCCTGGCGATGACATCTTCCCCAAAGACACTGGCCACCCCACGTCCTCCGTCCCAGTTTCCCACTTGAGCCATGCAAGAAACCCCACACAAAAGCACTCACCAATTGTGAAGCTGTAGCCGTCGATGCTGAAAGTGGTGTTCCAGCATTTTTTAAATCCTCTTTTTCTGTTGCTCGTCATGGTGAGCCAACCAGGAAGGAGGCTAGCAGTTGGCAGCTCAGGTAGTGGCAGCAGCTACCGCATCTCTCTCCCTCCCCTGGCGGGATGCAAGTTTTTCTGAGCCAGCAAGGAGTCACCCTTGAATCTCTCCCTCTGGCAGCCCTCTGCTGCTGACTTCTTCTCACAGCACCGGGGGTGGTGGGAAAGGGCTCAGCAGGCCCATCAGCTAGGAGTCACTCAGGCCTTGCTGACTGTGCTGGGGGGGAGGGCGGAGAAGACCTGGCATGCCTGGCAGCTGGGAACCACTCAGCCTTCGCTGCTGGTGCCGGGGGGGGGGGGGAGGCTTACCTGCAACCACTTCCTCCTCCTGAATGCCGAGCTGCTTCTGGAGGCCGGGAGCCCCCCCCCCCCCCCATGAGCACTGCAGGTCCTGCTTTTTGTAATAAATAAAGGTGAAGACTAGGGAAGCAGGGAAAGCTGTTGGGTTGGAAGGAGACAAAGAAGCAGAGACAGCAGAGTAGACATGGGGGCTGCCAGGAGATGGGAAAGAAGAAATAGAGTGGGGATAGGGATATAGGGAAAAATAAGGTCCCCACACAAATCTGAGTGGGTTCCCCACTTGTAATATAATAATTCCATTATGTTGAGTCAGGTATTCTTGGGTACGTGGGCACAGGATTGCAGCCTAAGAAAGTAATCCCAAATAGAACTACTCAGAATCCTATGCAGGTCTATTCAGGCAGTTTTACTCCCATGAAAGTGTTCTCTGGATTCATAAGCAGTTGCCTATAGCCCTGTCAACAGTTACATGAAAAGGAAAAGCAGGATTGAGCACAATTTAAATTTTAGTGGGGAGGTGGTCAATTAATATACTGGAATGCTTTGTCTTTGCAAATGTTATATCTGAAATTAAAAAGGATGCTAATTTCAGAGAGGCTCCTCCCTCTTTGCAGTCATACACATCTAGTTATGAAACATGTCTGCCTATTTTGTAAACATCCTGAAGATGACAGTAGAGCCTCAGCAGTTACAATGATGGTTCTGCTTGTGTGACACAGAAAGCTCCCGCTGATAAAGCCAGCAAAATCTTCTGTTATAACAGATCTGTTACAGTGCTATCCTAAAAAAACAGAATCTCACTGAACTCCACTCCATGGGGCTTACTAACAGGAGAGTGTTCTTAGGATGCACTGTTAGGTGCTATAAGACTTTCTTGGTTTTTGTTGTTTATAGCAGGCAAGTATCTGCATTTCTGAATACTTGCTAGTTTCCTAATAACTGCTGAGACAGTTGCAATATTCTCTCCCTTTGCCCCAGTTTATTCCAAAGAGACTGTGATAAAAAGAATGTTAATATTTATGAGTGATTATCTAGAAAATCAGACTTCTTAATAGCACAGCCAAGCCTTTTTCATAATCCCATTTCAAGGAATATCATGTTTATCTCAGTGCTGAGAGTTTTAGAATAGCTGATTAGGCATGATCTTTCTGATAAAAATGCAAATAATGAGCATTTCTCTCTCTCTTGAGATAGCACAGCAATGAGAAGAGCAATTATAGATGTGAAATACTAGGCTTCGCATACTATGTAATTCCACATTTTTAGCTTTAATACAGACTACTTAAATTGAACATATTGCTTTATTTCATCCTGGATGCAATTTTGGATGAAATCTTAAAGCAATCATATTATCTAATGAAGAAAATGGTATTATATTCTCTTTGGGAAAACAGCGTAGATGCTACTGAGTTTTGTTGTGCATTGGACTAGTGGGGGCACTCATGTATTTCTTTGTGTTAGAACACTTCCAAGAACTTCTAAAATACACAAAGTGAAAATATTAATGGAGAGGTCTTTAGAGCAGGCAGAAAAAGAAGAAAAAAACACAATACAGTTTTCAGGTCAAACATGGTGGGTTAATAAACTGCAAAAATAAGAAGAAATAGACACAGAAATAAACTGCAGAAAGCACAGAAATAAATTGCAGAGATTTGTTTCATGGTCATTGGTTGGTCCCTTTCTGCCTTGTGATTTTCATTCAGAGAGGTGGCCAATTCCAGATTCTCAACATATCCATGTTTGTTTCCTTAGTAGATATGACTCATATATATCAGTTCTGACTGTTATGATTTTTATCAATGGAGTGACTTCTAGGAGCACTTCTATGAATAAAAAGGAGTATTGTGTAAACCACTGAGGGGCTCAGGCCTTCACATTTAGTAATCTGCTAAATTGAAAACACCCCATTACAATGAATGGTGGTCACCAAAGTCTTGAGAAACCTATCTGGGACAGTTCAGCCAACTTGTCTAGCATCTGGCAGGCCATATGCTTAGACAGCAGTCTTAAGCAGGTGTATGGAGAATCCCATTCAGGTCTATTCAATGGGGCTTAGCTCCCAGGAAAGTATTCTTAGAATGCAATATTAGTGTGTTACACCTGAGATAGTTTATGAGTGCTGAAGGTCCAGTGAAGCTGAAGAAGCAAGGGGAAGAGATGCAAGTGGTGCTATTAACCATTCCCAGAATGTACCCAATGTTCTGTTCTCCATGGAAACAGAACATCTCAAAATAACAACAGCTGCAAGCAATTAAGGTCATACCACATCTATATGGCTAGTGCAGTCAAGATGGATCATCCCTGTCTGCTACAGAAATGCTCACACTAAACAACTTTTTTGCTTCCATTGTTGAAATAATTCTGCATCTGCTGTTTTTAGATAGATGCAGACTTTTAGATAGACATAAACCCTGACTGTTCCCTGGAAGGCCAGATACTGAAGCTGAAGCTCAAATACTCTGGCCACCAAATGAGAAGGGAGCACTCACTGGGGAAGACCCTGATGCTGGGTAAGAATGAAGGTAACAGAAGAAGGGGACGACAAAGGATGAGATGGCTAGACAGTGTTATTGATGTGACGAGCATGGAGTTGAGCAGGCTCTGGAGCATGACGGAAGACAGGAGGGCCTGGCGTAATGTGGTCCATGGGGTCGTGAAGAGTCGGATTTGACTGTGCAACTGAATAACAACAAATTTTTGACTTCAAATGAATTTATGATTAGAAACCCAGCTGAATTACTGAACTGTGCAGAACAATACTTTGTATGTCTACTCAGAATTTAGTGCCACTGAATTTAATAATGGGTTGGATCCAGACTAATTTCATCAACTGAATGGAACTTTGCTGCCACCCATCTCCCACATGTACCTCACAGAGCTCCACAGAATTCTGCTTCTGGGAACAACATGATGATGGAGTCCATAGCGGGAAGGGAGAATTGGTGGAAATTGCCAGTTTAGTCTGATTCAGCCCAATATTTACTTCCAAGAATGAGTACATATAGTGGCTCTCCAAGTGGACACATTTCCTGAACATTACAAGGGAGAAGTATTTCAGCTAAAACCAGGTGCAGAACTATGTTAGTTTTCCCAGAAAGAATGTATGGACCCTTGTTGTTAAAAAACAACAACAACAACAACAGAGGGAAGGAGGAGAGAATGACATATTTTATTTTTTGGGCTTTTCACTCATTTCACCACTGGGGGCTGCAGAAGTTTAAGTTTAACTTGAAGGCTATTAGACTGCATTCCCACTGAACAGATAGTAGATAATGTAGGTTTAGGAGAAGAAGCAGAGATCCTATATTTATGGCATTCACTTGGGTAACCTTGATCCTTTGGAGTTTTAACTCCACCACTTCCATTTCCTCCTTAACAAATCTTGCTGGATACGCAAACCAAGTAGAAAGTTCAGACATCTATGTGTTCCTTAAGGCAGGCAATGGAGTTGGTGATAGCAGTGAAGGTTGTCAGATGTTGTGGGCCTAAGGTGAAGGCTGGAAGGGAATCAGAAAGAGGAAGGGAAACCTAGTATAATATGTTCAGATATTTTACTGTTAGAAACCAATACTAATATTATACTGCATTATCTTTGTTCCCACTATCAGTTACTGCACAATCAAATGTGGGAACAGCTTATAAATTTGCCATTTTTTTTGTCATTTGGGGCATGCTGCTGATTAGTTTGCTATGTCTGTGTGCAAGCCAGCAACACGTTGGTGAAAGTGTCCCACTGCCAATTCACATTGAATTACTGAGGTTCACATCACACATTATAGGTACACCTACCTGCTTTAAATGTGTGAATGTCTGAACACACACTTATTTGGATATATGTATCATATAGAGAGCCTTGTCAAGGCACTCAGGCTGTGTCCAGCTGCTGTTCTTTGTTTTCTTTTTTATTCAGGTATTTACACTCTACTTTCCTGCTCAATGGGAACACAAAGTGGCTTACAACAACAGTTTCCTCTCCTGAATTCTTCTCACAACAACCCACCATGAAGTGTTGTAGGCTGAGAGAATCCTGGAGATTTGGGAGTGGAGCCTGGGAAGGACAGGGACCTCAGCGGGGTACAAATGCCATAGAGTCCACCCTCCACAACATCCATTTTCTTCAGGAGAACTAATTTCTGTAGGCTGGAGATGAGTTGTAATTCCAGAGGACCCCCAGGTCCAACCTAGAGGCTGGCATCCCTACTACCAACCTTGTCAGGGTCTCCCCTAGAGTTGCCAACCTCCAGGTGCCACCTGGATATCTCATGTGATTACAGCTGATCCCAAGGTGACAGAGATCAGTTCTCCTGAAGAAAATGGCTGCTTGGAAGGGTGTACTCCATGACATTGTATACCAATGAGGCCTCTCTCCTCCCCAAACCCACCTTCCCCAGGCTCCACCCACAAAATCGCCAATTATTTATCAACCCAGAGTTGGCAATCCTAGCCTCCCCAGTCCTATGAACAAGCCTAAACCTCCCCGAATAAGGCAGTATTTGTTTATTTTGAAAAAAGTATATACCACCTCTCCAGACTCAGTGTTAGGCAGTGTTATGGAGCAGACCCAGTCTAGCAATCTGACCCAACACACCAGAACCTGTCAGAATTCATGATCAGCCCATAAGGGACCAACTACTTCTATACTGTCCAGCCCCAGAGTAGGAAGATGGTAAGAGTGTGAAAGGTGGGGCAGTTATAAATAAATATAAATAACTGCCTCATTAACCTTCACCCATTGTCCCAGTTGCATGTCCAATGGCCATCTGCCCTATACTCCAAAATACCTAATCTCTCTTAAAGGATCATGGCCAAATCTGACTTCCCTGATCTATGGTAGAAAGCTAAGGATTGCTGTTCTCTGTATCTGTATACAGCTTGACCAGCACAGTCATTTCCCCACATAATCCTCTCCCTAGTGTTTGGAAAATTCCCAGAGTCTTTGGGCAGTGCCCGGGGAGGGCAAAGTTTGGGGATAGAGTTCAGTGGGGATGTGATGACATACAGTCTGCCCTCTGAAGCTGCTATTCGAGGATAACTCCAGGCCCCACCTTGAGATCTGTAACCCTGCCTCTCGCTGAAGTAGGTGCAAGTGCATTGCAGGGGGAAAAAGAGACAAGTTCACGTGTGTGAACTGGTTCTTAGAAAGTAACTGAGAATGGGGAAGCATTGGTGAGATGATGATCTCTTCCACTGAAAATGAGCTTTACAAAAGGGCTATGGTGTGTGTTGTAAACAGCAGGAGACCATCCTGCGAGGATGTTCTTGTTCATTGACATTAGTAGTTAATTTCTTTCTTTTTGAAGGTTTTATGGGGATTTGGTGCAGCTGTGCCTCATCAAGCCTCTTCTTATTAGATATTATAAGAGACCTGATTAGTTTAGATCTGGATTCAGCTGCTGCTTATGGAGACCTTGGCCCTGCTCTTCCTAGTGTGCACCTTCTAGAGATTCATAGACAGAGCATTTATATTCTGTTCAGATAGTCTCCAGCAGCTGATAGATGTGCACATGGAGGAGTCTCCCTCCTTCTTCCTGTGTCAGGAGATGTATGTGTGATTCATAGTGGGACAGGGTTTCCTGTCTTTCTATACAGTGGAGTTTTAAAAAAAGTAATAGAATAGTGCAAATATGTCTGGCAGTATTTTAAATTCCCAGGTTGCATTGTTTCTTTGCCAGATTCGAAGCCTGATAACAAATCCCATAATCCTAACAAAAGCAGGCAGTGCTGAGAAACTGCTGGGCAACAGACAGTGATCTGACTTGAAAATTATTTGGATAGAGTCCCTGAAAGGGGTATGAGATTTATAAAGGAATTCTGGGACCCACCACTGTAGGATGCCAGTTGGTAGGGCTTTTCCACACGTGTGGTTTTTATTGGTTCTGACTCCAAATTATTTTCTTTTCTTCTCTGCATGTGTTTTGCTCCTCTTAAGGGTTGATTTGTTTCCAACCCCCACCCCCCAGTATCTTTCTCCAGGGTTTTGGGGAGCATTTTTATGCCAATGTTTTTTTTCAAGCTGATCCTGAGTCTGCTTCAATTCACATTTGTAATGCTCAGGGGTCCGTTGGAGCGGGAGCGCACAGGAGCACAGCTCCAGGAGTGAGAAGCCCAGGGGGCAGGCACATGACCAAGCCCCGCCCCCTCCTCGGCTTTCCCGAGCAGTGCACAGGCGCAGCGCCCCGGGGAAAGCCCTGCTAGGGTCTTTATTGTTTTTAATGTTTTGTTTTAATATTGATAATTTTATCATTGTTCCTTTTATGACTGTGTGCTGCTTTTCCAGAGACTTGCTCAAGGTGGCATATAAATTTTCTAAGTATACCATTTTTTATCTGGGCACATGGCACATAAGTACTACAGAAATTTCACCAACCCTTCAGCAGCTTCCACCCCATCAGTTTGCTGTAGTGGTCAGGAGTTGGACTCTAATCTGGGAGAACCGGGTTTGATTCCCCACTCCTCCACTTGCAGCTGCTGGTGTGACCTTGAGCCAGTCACAAGTTCTCTCATAAACAGTTCTCAAAAGACCTCTCTCAGCCCCATCTACCTCACAGGGTGTCTTGTTGTGGGGAGGGGAAGGGAAAGGGATGGGTGGTGCACATGTCCTGGGTATCTCAAGTCTACTTGAAACCTGGTGGTTTCAAGGGAGCAGGAAGAGAATGAGGGTGTGTTCTTTACACTTATTTTTATTGCACAAAGTATTGGATGGGGAAGGAAATGGAGGAAGAGCAGGTCAGTTTCACTCACCTGTGGAGTGGAGCCTGAGGGATGGGTGTTGCCTTCCGACACACTTCCGGTATGTTAGGGGGTGTGGCATATGCAAATGAGTTATACAAATGAGTTATGCTAATGAGCTCCTGCACGTCTTTTTCTACGAAATGACCCCTGGTAATGCTCCATTAGGGTTTTTCCCCCCTGCCACCTATTAACACCCATCCATGCTCACATCCAACCCACCCCCCAATCACAGCCTCTCCTCTCCCATTTTTGCCCCATGCTCCCCCTCTTTTAATTTTTTTTTAAATAAAGGAACTAGCAATAGAACACTAACAGTAACCCAAATGGTGGCACCCCTATTTTTCAAAAGTTTAATAGTTTGTTCAAAACCATGCTCCATTACTGCTCCTTATTGTTCCCTCCTCTCTCACGTTTCCCCTCACCCCCATCCCACCAACCTCTTTTTTTAATTAACAGAACTAGCAATAGAGTGCTAACAAACCCAGCTAGTACTACCCTGATTAGGGATAGGAACAAACTGGAAAAATACAGTTTTGTTCATGATTTGCCTGGTTCACAAACCACAGACCATCATGAGATCTTTCATGCCAGAAAACCCGGTTCAGTTCATGAAATTTATGATGTGGAATTCCCTGGCCCCCGCCCCGGTATGCTAGAGACACTGAACACATCAGGGATCTCTGGCTGACTCCTCTACCTGCCCTCCAAGGTTGGTGAGGATTGGTTTTACAGGTTTAAATTACATTCCCACCCAAATAGGTGCCCCCCCCCCGGAAAGTGCTTTCTGGGGAAATGAGAGGTGCAGGTTCAAGAGGTTCAGGAGTGTATAGAACCCCACTGCTGCCTTTTATCCGGGGGTCACAGATACAGGCCAGCCTGTACTCCCCTTTCTTGCAGAGAATATGCAACCTGGTGGTGTTGCCCATCTGCAACCTCTCTGTCGACATTCTGACCCTTGCATAACCAGTATTCGAGGGGACTGGCATCTGCAGACTCAGGGGACTCAGTGAGGTACACCCTCACTCAGTGAGGTATTGCCTCAGGGCCTGGCTGCAGTGTGGAGGACGGCCCTTGGTCCACCTCTCAGTCCAGTGTGGAGACCAGCATTCAATCCAGCCCTCAAATCAGGGGGATAACTTGTCCCAGGCTAGCCATATGGCTGCAGAGCATGTTGGTGGTGTTCTGAAAAGGCTAAAGACATGCACCATTTGTTGGAGGAATGAGCATGTAACACAAGGCCTGAGAAATTCAGTCATTATAGGGTTAACCTATGCAACTTGTTTGTTTACTCATGTTAACCTGGAAGTAATACCTGGCAGCTGGCCAATTGACTGTAAGCCCGGGAAAACTAAAGGTGTACTGTCTTGCTAATTGGTCAATGATATCAGGTGTTTCCTTTCAGGGGTCAAGAAGAAGGAGAGATCCTCCATTACAATCTCTCACTCTCTATCAGTATGTCTTAGTGTGAAGACAGAGCACAATGCAGCTCCTTAGAAAGCATGTTTTGTTTATTTGTAGCTAATCCCGTTTACCTTTTCCCTTTAGTAATAAACTTCTTTTAAACTAAAAGAAGCAATCTCTTCTTTCCAGAAAAGCAAGATTCATTACTCTGAATTTTTCTTGATTATTGGACAAAAGTCCTAACACCATTTGGGAGAGGGTCAGCCAGTCATTGGAGCTCATGCTGAGCTCCTCTTCCCTGTGCAGGATGGTCAAGGAGGAGATGACATCCTGCACTGTGCTGTTTTGCTCCACCAAATGTGCAATCATGGTGTAGGTGGAATACCACCGGTAAGTGGACACATCCAAGATGAGCCTGTGTTCAGGCTCATCCCCCCCCCAACCTCTTGCACAGCAGACAAATAGACTTGATGCTGCGCAGGAAGTGGGTGGCCAGGTGCCGGCTGGTCTCCAGCAAGGTCTGCGTCTCAAGGGTGGCAGCATCTCAGATGCTCCCCAGCCCCAAAGATTCCTTCACCACTATGCGACGTGTGTGCGCCAGGCAGACAATGCCCTGAAACACACAGCCTTCACTACTACTGGCATGAGAGCCAGTTTGGTGTATTGGTTAGGAGCTCAGACTCTAATATGGGAGTACCAGGTTTGATTCCCCACTCCTCCACATGCAGCTGCTTGTGTGACCTTGGGTCAGTCATAAGTTCTTTCAGAGCTGTTCTCTCAAGGGCAGTCCATGAAAGAGCTCTCTCAGCCCCACCCACCTCACAAGGGGAGGGGAAGGGAAAGGAGTTTGTAAGCCGCTCTGAGACTCCTTTGGGTAGTGAAGGGTGGGGTATAAATCCAATCTCTTCTCTCTCTTCTTCTCTTCATATTGGCACCAGCATCCGTGACCATGAAGCTATGGACAATGTTGCCACCACCCACCCACTCCCTCAGGCCACTCTGTATCACGGTAGCAATGTTGTGTGGTCTGCATCCATTCCCTGAGCATGGAGCAGAACTGTTTTGTAGCCTGGTGCAAGGATATGATGGCCCCATCCACTTCCCTCCTTCTAAGGCCAGATTTCGTCCCCCCCCCCATTTCTCTCTCCCTTCAGTTCTTTCCTGAAGATCTTTGGCTGTCTTACTATGTGTCAGTATGATATTTTACTGCTAGTTCAATCCAGGAACCTGAGGGAAGGGACAGAATCAACCTTTAACTTAAACCACTGAAAAATGGCACTTGAGACATTCTGAAGTTCAAAAGTAACAAAAATGTTTTATTCAACATAGAGGGAAAAGGACTAGATAACTCTAAGGTAAAATGAGTACATGCACAGCCTTTAGTTCTTATGTTTCAGGCTAATGAGAGCTTCTTAAACTATTCACAGTTATTTATATCTTTATGGCTTTTGTTCTAGTGTTTTCCCAAATACTCCAGTACACTTTCCTTGAGTATTCTCTGACTCTTTTGGCTCCCAGAAGGATAGTACATTCTTTCCAATACCCAACCCCCTTCTCTTGAAACACCAGTACTTGTCTTGAGTTTTTAACTGACTCTTAAGCAGCCCCATAGCAAGAAAAGTTTTGGTGGGGAGCAGTAGGGGGGCAGCTGTGTCCTGTTTCAAAAAAAGAGGCACACACCAAACAAATCCCGAGTGAACAGCTAGCTCTGGAGGAGTTGGGGCAGCAGCTGGGAGGCGATGAAAGGGCAGCCAGTGGTGAGGGAGGAAGGCAAATCAGCCATACCACAGGCAGATAAGCACCATGTTTGCTGCCTCCTCCACCCTCCAATTTGGTTTGTGGCTCTTGCTTGCTTGGCAATTTGGGCTGGGGTGGAGCCAGCTGTGCAGGCACCAGCCAGCTGCTCTCACTGCTTCCCTCCTGACCAGCAGACACAGTCTCCCTCTGCCTCTCAGTGGAGGGAGACCTGGAGAGGAGGGGGACTGGGAGAGGAGGGGGCAGGGCAAATTTGGGAGGAAGCATTGCCCCCAAGGCCCTCCCCCCCATAGCTACGAGCCTGCTCTTAAGGTCTCTAAAGGCAGTTTCTAACTGTACCAGGCCAGGGATCTCTCCACAGCTAACTCCATGTTTGACTGGGTAGGGAAATTCTCCTCTCACTTTTTTGGCCTGAATGGGAGTCTCCATATAACTATCCACTGGTCCTTGCTAACTTTCCTCAGTTCTCCTGTCTGTGTTAAACTGCTCTCAGTCATGGCTGAACTCCAAATCTGTCAGTACTCAACTCAGTCAAGGCAGAAATTTGACTCACTCTCTCCTCAGCATGCAGCTCTCAAGTCTTTCTCTGCTCAGCTGATGCTAACCAGTCAGATTGCTTGGAGCAGCCTGGCACTCAAGGCTCTCTGTTTCTGTGAGGAATTAACCCTCCACAGTCCTTCAGCTATTTGTACAGCATGTCTAAGCTTTTAAAAAGTGCAGTCCCTTACACAAGACTGTCATCTCTTGGGGCCTAGGCCATGTTGTGACATTCTGGACAGCGAGGTCCTCTGGTTGCCATTAATGGGCAGTGAGGGAGAGGTAGCCATGCTGCTTGCTGCTCTAGAGGTCTGCTGTGAACTGCACAGTTCTGCCTTGCACTCTGGAGAGCTCACCCTAGTCTATTCCAACTGTGGAGTGGTGTATAGCTGGCAAGACTTGTTGGCTCATGGTCCTCCACAAGGGATGGAGTACCAGGGAGCCAAGTGTTGCAGCAGCTGGTGAAAGGCTACATCCTCCTCAAGGGAGAAGGGTCAGCCACCCACAGCAATCATCCTGCTGAAGAGGGAAATGACTGCTTTCTGGGCCCTCCACACAGCCCTTCAGATGGAGGAGGACAAATATTGGGGGGTTGCACCCCTCTGGATGTGGGCGGGGCACACCTGCCACTCTGACACATGGGGGTCACTGGGGAGGGTGCAGAAAGATTTGAGTCACAATCTTAGAACAGAATTCAGAAAGTCCTGCATAGATGCATAACATATAGCAAAAGAAAAGGGAAAGGGTTTGTAATTGTAAGCCTAAAGGACTGCACATGAGACACAGATGGAAGGAAGCAAAAGCACCAGTCTCCCCAAACTTGGCAGTGGTCATTTATTTTAAGCCCAGGCTGACAGTCTTACGCAACACACTTGCAGTCAGCCACGTCAGCATTCAGTACACATAATCACATCAGCACAGGGGAGATAGATGTCTCCTAGAGCTCTCTCCTGGCAAACAGCCTTATCAGTAGTGAAACCCTAAGAGAACAATGTACATTGTGTAGCAAAGGGAGATGATCAGGATATGCTCAGGCCTTAGCTGATGTGTCAGCTAGCTTGACCTTTCCAACATCCCACTCTTTGTTTTTTAAAGCAAGGTGTCTGTATCAGACCCCTCATCCAATGTGCCATCAGAGGGATCTTCCCAGAACCGGGTGTGGGGCCCCCGAGGGGTCATCATCATGGGGTAAACTGAGAGCTTTGGGCTAGCTGACCGGCAAAGCTGACACAGGCTAGGAAGGCATTGTAAAATACAGCAAACCATAGTTCCCAACACAGCAAACAACACACAATATTGAATAATCTGGCCTAACCACCCAGCGGGGATCCAGCTCCAGAGAGCTGCCCACCAGGCAGGCAGGATATCTTGTTTGATGGACTCTGCCAGAGCATGCAGATTCTGGATCTGACGATGGACCGCCTTGGAGTTGTCAGTGAGATTGAAGCAACACATACCATCCAGTTCCTCCCAACCATGATGGTGGAGTAAGAGTAAATAGTCAATTGCTGCGCGGTTCTGCAACATGGCCTAGAGAAGGGGTTTGCTGGCAGTGGGCTCGCAGCTCCTCCCAGGGGGAGGGAGAGCAAGCAAAGACAAAACAGAACGGTGAGAGTAGAATTTGCAGTTATAACCGCACAAATTGCAGCAAAAAGTTTCTCTGGGGTCGGTTCCTTTCCCTGCTCTGTCAGGAGGTGCTGCGCTCGGTTGGTGGTCTGCTTGATGGCTCCCCAGGTTATCGGAGGTGCCCTCTGCCGGGGATGCCGGGGCCAGAACAGGCGCTGAGCTTCTGACAGGCTGACTGTGGTCATCTCGGGCACTGGGTTGAAGTTGGTGATGTTGTGCCACGCCATGACTGGGTCGGACACACTTCGCAGGAACCCACAGTGGACCTGTTGGAGACAAAACAGAACTATACCCTCTCCCCCATGTTATCAGCGGCACGGGACCCAGCCAGGTTCAATCCAGCAGAGCCCGATACATCACCAGAGGATGGGGCAAAGGTGGACCAGACCGAAAATGTCGGTCAAAAGCTGGTTGTGAGGCATGATCAGCTCCAGAGATAACATTAAGCTGATTAACAGTGAATAAAATTCTGGCCATGGCCCGTTGGATGTTAGCCAAGTTAGGAGGGGACAGTTCCCCTGTTTTTATTTGTTTAGCAAGAAAGGTTTTAAAGGTGCGGTTGGCGCACTACACAATCACTTGACCAGTGGAGTTATATGGTATACCATGTGTGAGGACAATGTCCCATTGCTTGCAAAAGGCAGCAAAGGCAGAAGAAACAGGTGGGCGCATTGTCCATCTTCAGGCGGTGGAACTGCCCTAGGGCTGTGAAAGCACTGTAAAGATGAGTGATGCCATGATTTGCCGTTTCACCCCTCTGAGGGGTTATATGGATGGCTCCAGAATAGGTGTCAGCAGCAACATGGAGGTGTTTCCAGGGAGAGAATTCAGGGACCTGAGTGACATCCATTTGCCACAGGTCACAAGGGCCATGTCCACGGGGGTTGACCCTGGCTTTGGGGACATGGTAGAAACCTGCACAGCTAGGGCAGGCAGCCACAATACTCTGAGCCTCAGAAAGAGGAATATTAAAGGCAGTAGAAAGAGCTCAAGAGTTTTGGTGAAAAAACTGATGGCTCTCTAAAGGGTCAGAAAAAAGTGAGTGCACTGCAGCATCAGCATGGGTGTTGCCCTCTGTGAGAGACCCAGGAAGGGAACTGTGACTTCTAATGTGGGCAACAAAAAACTTCTGAGTGTGGCTAGCTAACAAATTCTGCAAAGTGAGAAACAAGCTAAGCAAATTAGAGTCTATGCGCAAAGCCAGGTAAGCTCCTGGAAGGGAAATAAGCAGCTTCACTACATACAGTGAGTCAGAAATGAGATTAACAGCTTGAGGAAACAGCTGAAAGGCAAGGATTACCGCAGCCAGCTCGGCCCGTTGTGGAGAGGCCTGCATTGCCATGTACCGGGTTTTCCATTGGCCGTGGAGCTGATACGCAATGGCTCCCTGGAGTTTCCCCCCATCAGTAAAGACAGTGGGGGCTCCCTTGAGCGGAGAAGGAGATATGACAGAAACAAGGCGACAGGGAGTAGATTGCATCAGAGTAAAGTGAGGATTGGGGGGAAATAAGCAGTTTCCCCCACAAAGTCAGCTAGAGCAAGTTGCAGAGAAGGAGACAGTAACGGAGCAGTTTGAAAATCTTGCTTAGAAAAAGGGAAAACGATTTTCACTAAATCTTGTCCAGCACGCTCTAAAGCGTGCTGATGGCCCTGAATTACCTGGTGGCATTTGGCAGTCATATTTTCTTTAGCCAATTTCTTCATCAATTCAGCCTGTGCCTCTGAGTTGTCAATTTGGCACTTTAATGCTTGTTGCAGGTGATTGATAAAATCTGGGTAGGGCTCGGTTGCCTTTTAGCGAATGGAGGAAAAGGATTGCAAGGGAATGCCAGTAGGTGGGACTTTTTGCAATGCGCAAAAAGCACACTCAGAGGTGACCCGAAGGGTGGCCTCAGGCAGAACAATTTGTTGATCTACTGGGGCAAAAAAACCTGTGTCTATAGAGTTGCTCTACTGTGTATTGCCCCCTGGAGTTAAGACCCCAGATGTGACATTGCGATTGATATTCACTGTCCCAAACCACATACTGAGCAGGAGTTAAGAGCATTCGTATGGTGGTTTTCCAATCCTCGGGGACCAGGAGATGATTCCTCATGGTGACCTCTAAGAGACCCTGGACATAAGGACTACTAAGGCCCATGTCTCTGATCCCCTTTTGGAACTCCATCAATAAATTGTAAGGCAGGGGTTTGTACTCCACAATGTTGTGGCCATTGGCGTCCTGTTGACCAGTGTAATGGATAGGACATAGACTTAACATTTCAGTGAGGTCTTCTAGATCAGTGTTCCCATGCTCCAGTTCTGCCTCAAGGACCTGGCAGACCATGTTCCCCGGGCGATTGGTTGGTCCCCCGGTTGAATTACAAGTGGGGGCCATTGGAGCTGAAGGTTGTCCAGCTGGAGGACAGGGAACAGTGGACGATGGGACAGCCACCTGACAGACCGAATGGGGGGGGTGTTGTCAGTTAATTTCATTTTTGTATAAACGGGGCCGTGCATTTCAACAGCATGTTGAGCCTGATGCCAGACACACAGCATATCCACTGGTGCCCTTGGGAGAGAATGGAGAGTCTTTCCAATTTTCTCCCATTGGCGGAGTTGTAGGGATCCCTCAAGAGGGTACCAGGGACACTCTTTTTCGAGGAGTTTCAAAAGAGTCTGTACTTGAGACAGAGTGGCGGACCCGGCGCATGCTTGTATCAAATACTGAAGTTCCTTTGCATGCTGTTTTTGGAGAAGTGTTAAAGTTCCCCCCATACTCACCAGTTGTAGGGGTTGCAGAGTCCCAGCGACGGGAAGAGTGCACTCAAGAAGCCTATGCCAGGTGCTGGTGAGTCACGGTGTGACCCTCTCACATGTCCCTGTTCGGGCGCCACATGAAGGACTGCTCATGAGACACAGATGGAAGGAAGCAAAAGCACCGGTCTGCCCAAACTCAGCAGTGGTCGTTTATTTTAAGCCCAGGCTGACAGTCTTATGCAACACACTTGCAGTCAGCCACATCAGCGTTCAATACACATAATCACATTAGCACAGGGAGATAAATGTCTCCTAGAGCTCTCTCCTGGCAAACAGCCTTATCAGTAGTGAAACCCCAAGAGAACAATGTACATTGTGTAGCAAAGGGAGATCAGGATATGCTCAGGCCTTAGCTGATGTGTCAGCTAGCTTGACCTTTCCAACATAAGCCTTATTGTGTTGTCAGCCTTATCACCCACTTCACAGGCAGTGACTTCCTGGGGTCATGGCTAACTACAGTCTAGTGCACCAAGTGGGTTGGGTTTGGAGAGGTGAGGGAACACATCAGAGTAGAAGGCCATGATGCCCAGCTTGGAAAGCATAGATTTTTTTTTTTTTACAGAGATCTGAATTTTATCATCTGGATATGAATGCCACCTCACAAACTGAGTTTAAGACCCTTTCTCTGTGTGAACCAAGCATGCTTTCACACTCCCATCTTGTCCCACCTGTAGAGGTAGTTGTGAACATGGATGGAGCTGTGATACATGAAAACTGCATAGGGTTTTCACACTGAGGAAAAGGGCACTTGAAATGATTGTGACAAAACACCAGAACAAGTTTGGAAGAGGCCTTCCTTTCCATTTAGTGAGCACTTGGTCAAAATACTTTGCAAGAGAAAAAGATGAATCAGTACAAAAGTGAAGCATTATGTTATATAGGAACTATCTGCAGGGACTACCAACAGACAGCATTTATGGGTAGTGTATCCTACAATCAGGGCTGTAATGGGGCATAAACCAAACACTTTGAAGCACTAGCTTCAAGCCTGGTAGAATGAGATCTGCATAGCATTACCTTCATGCTGGCTGTCCTGTTTCCCTTGGGATGCCTGCCATGCCTCCAAAGCATCTATAAAGACTGCCTTCAGCCACTTAAATTTGGAGTGGCACTGCTCCAGTGTGTGGAGACAGCTATCCAACTTGAGTTCCTGGGACACTTGCACATAAATACTCCAATTCTCAAGGTGGGTGCTTGATATGAGCCTTTCCACATGGCCCTTTCTGTGGATGAATGCCAGCACCCTCTTTAACTCTTGAGATGGGACAGATGGAGCATAAAAGCAGGGTCTCCCTTAATTACTCTCAGCATCCCACAATTAAGAAGGGTACATCTGCCCATCAATCTCTGATTTTGATATATTTATTTTCTTCACTATGTTTTCCCCTGGAATTAAACCCAAACAAATGGTGACCATATAAACTAGGCTTGTTATTCCAGTTTGGTCCATGCATCTGTTAAGCATCTCATTATGCTGTATGCTAATTTGTTGCTCACCCTCTACCTATATGTATGGTCTGGTAATTCCATTTCAGTGTATCTGAAAAAGTGTGCATGCACATGAAAACTTATACCTTGAATAAAACTTTATTGGTCTTAAAAGTGCCACTGGACTCAAACTTTGTTCCACTATGTTCTTCTATGTCAAGGTGGCATTTTTTCAGTACACCATCAACCTTGCATATGCCCATGGTCTCATAAAGGAACACTGAGAGGTCTGCATTTGAACCAGCCTGTGGTATTTGTTTTCCCTCTATCATTACTTTTGAGACAAGCCTGCAGAGCACCAAGGGATACTGGGAATTAATTGACACACAGTCCTACATGAACTGTTGCATTGATACTGAGATGCAGCAATTGTGCACTATGTAAAGAAAATATCAAGGCTGATTTCTGCATCATGGCTGGGTCATTAAATTGCCTTACTTTAGCTGAGGACAGACTGGCAATGTGGGGTGGGAGAGCTCCGCTTCAGAAGCGGGGGAAGAGAGGGAGTTCAGACAGCCGCAGCTGTCCTCCGTCTCCCTTCCATACTCTCCCCGTTGGTGAAGCTGTTCCCTGCCGCCTCAGATGGACACCGGCAGAAAGCGGTGTCCAGGGGCCTTCATGTGCTTGGATCCTGCTTCCCGGTTATGTGGACGGGAGGAGGCAGCATTCAAGCAGAGGCGGCGGTGTGAACGCACCACCATGGAGAGATGCGCATGAGTGCTCATGTGCTCATGCAGCCCCAATACAGGAGGTGGGGAGATTTTAAATTTGTAGACTGCTGCTAAAGCCATGCGCCTATTGCCGAAATGGCCCCGCCACAAGCCACAGAGGCCGGCCCGCCTGGGGCTGCTCTGCAGCAGTCTGAACGCTCCATTTCAGCATGCTCCCGTGGGAAACTGGCCAGTGTGAATGGCCAGCCCCAGGGCAGTTTTCCCCTGCAGCTTTTGGCCCCGCTTCCCTTCCGCTTCAGAATCCCAGTCTGTCCTCAGCCTTTGCTTCTGCCCAATTGAACACATCTTTTAAATAGTCAGCACTTGATGTACTGCTGGCATTTTGTGACCGAATAGTCAATAACTGTTTATTACAATCCAAGATCATATAAACATATATATTTGTTAAATATCTGAACATGCTAGTTAGTAGTGTAAGCATACATTGTTACATTCATTACCAGAATAAAATCCATTAAAATGTTAAAATGAATATCTAATTAGACATGCCGAAGCACAAAATCTCACTACCTTGAAAGTAATTTCATTGCAACAATCAGCAAGGAGAAAAAAAAGTATAGAAATTATTAGCTCTACTGGGATATTTGGGTATAATTGGAATGATGTACATTTTCTGAATATTCTGGTAATACTGGCAATGTAAAACTACATGCTTGACTGTCTCTACGGATCCATGATTGACAAGAACAGAGACATTGCACATACAGAGTGTGTGTATATCTCCCCTCAAGAAGGGCTGATGGAAGAGCATTAAATCTGGCCAGGGTAAAAGCTCTGTGGTATTTGGGGAGTTCCAGTGAAAAAAAGATAACTCAATGGAGTAAAATTTTGATTGCTGTTCTCCACTGCCGGAGCAGAGCTGGCTCGTGATCTGTCCAGTTGACGAAAAATATCTCATCGTCTCTGTTTAATAATTGCTTGGTATCCAAAGTGCAAAAGGGCTGTGCTGGAAAATCCCAGAAGTAACGATTTATGTTCTATTGTTGTCACCCACCTTGAATGGAGAGTATCTAAGACAATTTGAAATTAATCCAGAGGAAGAGAGATTTATTTTAAGCCAAAAGTATACAGCATGAAAGCAGACCCATGTTTCCAGTGTCACTAGTCCTGCCTTTAACCTAAGCAAGGTGTTGAGAACACACTGAAGTACTCCAAATAAAGATCTTTGAAAATTTGACTGGATTGTTTCTAATTTAGTTATTATTGTACAAGGAAACCTGTGTTCCATACATAAACTGAGGCACCACCTTAACCTGAAAAACTTTCTGATCATATGGGATATGAGATCCCCCTTTTGTATAAAATAATCTTAATGTAGCTGAAGTCGATCGTTGGGTGGATTCCATGGCCTGAGAAAGGTGAGCTATCCATGAGCCAGATGAATGGAATGCAACACCTAGGTATCTAAACACTTTAACTTGGTCAGTCTTATGACCATCTCTTTGCCAGCTGTGCTCAGTGGGCCTTTTGGCAAAAACAAGTACCTTGGTTTTTGCAAAGTTGATGGTTAGATGTTCCTCTTTACAATAAGTCATGAGTGCCCGCAATGCTCTTCTCAACCCAGCTTGAACTATGAAATAGACCTTTTGGGAGTGATAGGATGCAGTGGTGTTCTATTATTTAATATGCCCTTCTGATGTGGTATCTGACCAAATTAAAAGAAGATTGTCAGCTCTTGAAAAAGGGTCTTCTCAAAATGGTCTTTATGGATTGTCCGTTGGGATTTGCTCAGCTGATGATAGATTTCTGCTTGAAGTCCTTGTTCCAAGCACCATGGGAGATCTGCCTGGAGATTGTGCATGTACAGGAGGACTTCAGCGTGTATATTGTATATTATGTACACATCATTAGGTGGTCCTTAGGTGACACCAATTGCTTTTTTAATTGTTCATGCTTTGTATAATATGTTCTGATATCTTCTACCTTACATGTTTATAAATTCTACTGAATCCCTATTATTAATTCACTATGTGTTGGATTAAATTGTTTTCATAACATATGCAATATATTGTTAGTTAGCTTGCTTCACGATGTTCTTACAGTATACTACCTCAGTATATGCTGTGCCATCTGCATATGTGGAAATTGTGGAAAATTGTGGAAATTGGTCTATTCACTATATTTGGTGGGTGGAAGTCAAGTTGGCTTCCATAGAATTTATATAAAAATTAAATAGTAAGGGAGCAAGGATACAAGCTTGCTTCACTCCCCTCCTAAATGGGACCTTATGTGACAGTTGCCCTTGTGGATTGCATTTCACTGACAATTGACTGTCCTTGTAAAGAGTGTGTATGAGGGCAAACAGTAAATGGTCTATTGTGGATGCTTTGCATTTTAACCAGAGTCTGTTATGCAAGATACTATTGAATGCCATCCTGTAATCAACAAAGGCTGCATACAATGCCCCACTGGTTTAGCAGTATATTTCTCTTCTAGATGGTACAAAATCAAGAATTGGTCCAATGTGGACTGGCCCCTTCTGAATCCTGCTTGTTCTTCTGCTAGAATATTCTTCCTAGCTATTCAATCCCCAAACTTCCAGTATAGATGTCTAGCATATAGTTTCCCCACCACACTAAGCAAACCAATTGGGTGGTAA
The DNA here is from genome assembly GCA_029233225.1 of Lepidodactylus listeri. NCBI lineage: Eukaryota > Metazoa > Chordata > Lepidosauria > Squamata > Gekkonidae > Lepidodactylus > Lepidodactylus listeri. Next base: position 72,645,891 of record JARCFY010000008.1, read on the forward strand.
TTGAAGGGGTCAGATCTTTCCCCCTTTTTTGTATATTAGGATAATGACAGTCATGTCACAGTCCCTGGGGATCTTAGCTGTTTGATCAGTATAAGTTAAGAGAGTTGCAAGAAATGGTGCCCACCAGTCAGTCCCTAAGGCCTTCCCAGCTTTATCTGGACTACAAGCCTCTTAATTTCTGTGGCCAATACTGGTGGCCAGGATGGGAGAATTTTCATATAATGGGTGAATAGGACACTTGAGTCGGCTCAGCAGCATATAGTGTACAAAAGTGAGTCTCCAAAGTTTTTGTGGGGATCTCACAAGAAAGTTTTGGGCCTTCTGATGAAAATTGGGTGTGGAGACATGGTGAATGAAGGGCTGCCCATGACAGGGGCAGTCCAGGAATGAGATCCAAATGCAGCCGAGAGCAACAGAGGAGCAACTTTCATGGCTTGTAGCTCAGTCCTCCTTCCCCCTTCTCCAGCATTCCAGGCTAATTAATAAAAAACCCCAAACACACACACATACACAGAGCCCACACTTGAATTACCTGTTTGATCTTGTCAGAACAAGTTGGAAATGAAAGACATCTCCTGGTGAAGTCACTCAGTAACTTATGCAAACTGATTTCCAAGTGTTCTGGTTATTTTTTTTCTTTTTAACACAAGAAACTAGCAACTGGTTTGAAGTTTAATACACCTTGCTGTCTGCATAAGAAAAACAGGTCAATAGAATCCAGGTTTCTCTTCAATGCACCTTCTTCACCCTGATTCATCCCTGTACCAGTTTTTCCACACCCTTTCCATTGTTAACTTGTGACAATGAAAAAAAAAAGTTGTGACTAAATAGTCAGAGCATCAGTTCATGAAAGGATTACACAAATGGTTTGCAAGGTTAGCTAGATTCATGGGCAGATACCAGAGGCACACAGAGACACCAAACTAGTATGCTGCAACTCAAAAATATCAAACAGAATTTCTTTTCTTTTAATTATATGCCTTTTCACAATTGGAGGTGGCAGGAATAGCAGATGGGTGGCAGGGAGGCAACAATTGAGAAGCAGTGTAATCCCAATACATTCCAAAGGATGCATCCATATTCAAACTCATCCGAACTGCTTGGTAAATGATTGACTTCTTGAATGCAACTAATAAGCAGGCCTGAAGATGAACTGGCAGGTGACTGAAGATCCATGGCTACAGACTAACATGACTACCTGCCAAAGCTTTTTTTTATAGAAAAAGCCTAGCAGGAACTCATTAACATAATAGGCCACACCCAATGGAAGAAACTCATTAGCATATTAGGCCACACCCCTGACAGCGCAATGCATCAACATATTAGGCAGGGGGCTGGGAAAGCACAGGGCAGGCATGGAAGCTTGCCTCTTCTCCCACGAGCTTTTCCGTCCCACTTCAGCATCGCCTTTCTAGTCTACCTCCCCCCCCCCCCGAACCAGTCGGCTGGGGAAAGGCACTGCTGAAGTGCCTAGGATGCCTCCTTTTCCTCTTGTGTGTAACATGGGGAGGGCAGTGTGCTCTGTAGCCACGTGTTAAAATTTCTCTCTGGTATTTTATCAGTTTTAAGCTTTTACTCAGACCATGAGAAGATTGTATCTTTGTTAGCTGATTCCAATGCCAATATATCCCACAGAATGGCTTTATTTGCCCTGGCTGCAAAGAAAATACGGGCCAATGCTGTTCTCAGGGGAACTAGTTAATTAGTGGGTATGCTGTGATTCATTTAACTGTTCATAACTTCGGTTTTATGGTTTTATAACATTTAGATTATATTCTATTTTATACATTTTTTATGTTTATAGTACTCTTTTCTGTTTTTGGTTTGTAATGGCCTATGGCTAAATACAATAAAAATCTGTCAAATCTGTAGCCACGTGTGCCAGAGGTTTTGGTTGTAGGTGTGGCCAACTCAGGAGCCAGCTGGAACTCTGTTCCTGTGCATTCCTGCCCAAAAATATTCCGGCTACCTGTCTAGAACTAGGGATGGGCATGAAGCTGGAAAATGTGGTCTGGTTCGTGGTTTGAGGTGGTTTGTGGTATGCCTGGTTCACAAACCACGTGTGGCCACAAACCTTTAGGCATCAAACCTGATAGAATGCTCCCCCAGTGTGTTAGAGACACCAAACTTGCAAGGAATCTCTAGATGTCTCTCCTCTACCTGCCCACCAAGTCTGGGGAGGACTGGATTTATAGTATTTGAGTTATTGTTCCCCAAATAAGGTGCCACCAGGAAAGTGCATTCTGGGGAAATGACAGGTGCAAGTTCAGGAGGTTCTTTCCCTCCTCTCTGTTTGGGGTTTTCTGCGTTGTTCATGGCCATTTCAAATTCCTCTTGTCAGTTTCAAGAGGGGTTTCTCCCTCCCCCTTGCCACCTTCCTTTGTGTTCCCATTTTCTTGCACACAGTTTAGAATCCCCCCAGCTTAGAATCCCTTGGATTTCTTGTGACACTGTCCTTTGAAATCAATCTGTCCTTTTAAGCTTGCATTGCCAATGTGATACTGGATTCTGCTGGACACTCTGCACACTGAACTGGTTGTACTGGCTTCAAGAAATGTCCCCCCCTTCAGTTTGTACTGCAGGGATTCTGTGTTTTGACATTAGTCCTCTTTTGTTTGCAATGCTGCACTTACAGGAGTCTATGGAACAGCTAAGTAACAAGTCAGTGACACCATACTCACAGGGAAACTTCCACCCCTTTTGCTTTGAAGTTTGCTTTGAAGTTTGGTAAACATCTTGATTGAGCACAGACAGTCTGTCTGGAAATGTATCCATTAATGAACCACAATGAACCTCCATGAACAGCCTCAAAGTTCATGGAAAGTTCATGCTGGTTGACCTGTACTGAACTTGACTTCACACGAATTGGTCAAAGTTCATCACAAACTTTAGTTTGTGAGATGGTTTGTGCCCATCCCTATCCGGACTGCACTTCATTCCCTGTTTCTCTTGCTTCTTCTGTTCTTCCATTCCTTTCCCCACTTTCTTGTTTTCCCCAAAGCTAACATTTAGGTTGCAACCTCCTTGGAGTTGTCTTTTTGCTTATATTTATTTAATTTATTTAGTGCATTTTTATCCTACCCATCCTCCAGGGAGCTCAGGGCAATGTATATCAGTTCCTCCTCTTCCATTTTATCTTGACAACAGCCCATGAGATAGATGAGGTTGGCAGAAAGAGTGACCGGCTCAAGGTCACCTTCTAAATTTCATGGCAGAGTGAACTTAGGTCATCCTGACCGAATCTAGCACTCTACCACTGCACCACACCTCTGTACTGTGCAAGGCTCATCAATAGCTCTGTCTGAATCAAGTAATAATAATTTGAACATTGTTGCTACTGAACATGTCTAACAAACAGATAAGCCATCTGTAGAATAAAAATAATACAGTGAGCATTTTTCTCTGTACAAATGCACTGAGAAGATTATAGAGGCTGCAGAAATGCCAAGGTAGTCATCAAGAAAGTATTCAGCCACTTAATGATGTATTCTCACCACCTTGACGCAAGGTCTTAACTCTTACATTATCCCAATTTTGCCCTGTTCTTCCCAAGTCTTCCCATTCTGCTTCACTTTGGTACATCAAGATTTGTAAAACCACCCCCATGTTTGCTAATGCAAATAGCTTTAGAAAATGATGAGCCATTGTGATGACTTCTATGGAGTCATAAACATGTTTGCTTTAATTGAAGCATGGCAGGATTTGTAGCATGATCGAAGGATGAAAACAGCCTAGATTAATGACTCCTTTCAGTTTGTGTTCTGACAGCCCCCTTTTCAAAGCACCAATATTACCCACTTAAAAAATGGAGCCCTGCCAACATTTGACGTGCTGCTGCTGCTTTCAACATGCCAGATGGTACTAAAAATTCAAAATATTTCCTATAACAGCTGTATCTTTGACAACAAAATTAATACAAGCAGAATTTCCACAGCCGTATGCAAGCCATACCGGCCAGATTCCTCAGTTTTACGTCTAATGGCACACGACACTGCAGAGTTAAAAAATAGATCTGATCAACTCAGCCCTGAATGTCAATCATGTGTCTGGTTTTCCAAACCAGATGCAAAGCTCGGTGTCTTTATAGCTTAGCAGCTGCTCTGATAAGACTGTAAAATACACCTTCCCCTAGAGTGACAATAAATGTGTTAACACTTTCTTGAAACTAGCCCTTTCCTAAAGCTCATCAGCTTTTTGCCCCAAGCTCTTTCTTTATGCATTTGGTGACATAAATCTTACAAGCATATTTGACCAGAAAGTCTATGCTTCAAAGTCTGAATTGTACAATTTGGGTTGTTTTTGTTTTTTTAATTCCCCTCATAGATGTTCCACAGAAGAAAATCTACTGGAAAAAAGAAACTGTTGAGAAATTTCTGCCTCTGCATAAAGCATTGATAGAATTATAGTGAAAACCTAATAACACTTTCCTTGGAGTAAGCTCCATTGAGTTGGCTTCTGAGCAGACCTGTTTAGCATCAAACTGTTCCTCAGCAAAATCATATAGTGGTTAAACCAAAGTTCTATAATTTTAGCTAGTGAATGTAAATTTGTGGACTCGACTGATCATAATAGCAATACTAACTCAGTCTTGAATGTATTTGTTCTCAAACAGGGAGTCCTCTGCATAGGTCAGAGTTCTAAGGCAGCTATCACTTGAATTCCATGTATCAGATACAACCGGCTGCATTGCAAGGCACCAATAAGTCTTGCCACTCATTTTCAGTCCAGGGTTAAAGTTTGTGTGCAAGAACATTGTTTCTGCAAAGATTTTCACCATGCCGAAGAGAACTGTGCTCAGCTCCCCTCAGGTTTAGGCTGTGGAAAATAGGTAGGTTGGTGTATTTGCTAGATGGATATTGTTTTCTTATATTGTGAGCCAGTTTGAGTCAATGATGTGTGAAGAAAAGTGAGTTTCAAGTACCCACATAAATAACATAAATTGCTTGGAGGCAACCCCTGGGTCCTTGCTACTTGTGGCTTCACATATTGGGGGGGGGGCAACTTCAGAATGGGAAATTCCTGGAGATTTGGGAGTGGAGCCTGGGGAAGGTGGAGTTCAGGAAGAGAGGGAGCTCAGTTGGGATGTAATTCCATAAAGTCTACACTCTAAAGCTGCCATATCCATCCCAGGTGAACTGATCTCTATAGTCGGGAGATCAGATATAATTGTGGGAAAAATCCAAGCCCCAGCTGGAGGATGGCACCCCTACTCTCATACCTTCATTATCTATATGTTGCCATCCCTCTTCCCAGCCCTTCCACAAACAATTCCAATTTCCATACTTAATGAATCAGCATAGCTTTCTCCCAAGATACAATGTGTTGTCTTCTCATCCTAGAACCTTAAGGCCACTGTATTGGTTGGGTGCAGAATTCATCCATTTGTACAAATGTTGTGTATATTGTTTTTTGGAGTAGAAGTATAGAAATCGGCCAGACACCTTAGCCTTTGCCACTGATTATTTATTTATGAAGTACAATCTATCGCCATGAAACAAAAAGCATGAACAGTATAGAGGCATACATATTTAACATAAGTGTTATCTGGGTGGTATTTGGATAATATGATTGTTATTGGGGCAATATTATTATGTTTGGAATGACTCTTGAGCAGCATGAAAATAAATCTCCAGGCTATATTCCACATGGTCAAATGCAATTTAGGGAAAGAGAGCTGTTCCTTTCAAGCACACAGTTTTAACACCTGGTCTGAAATCTGACCCCAAACATGTTGTACAGTTTCCAAAGCATCTCCTTCAAAAAGACTCATAAACCTTACATTTCTTCCTGAGTCTTGCCTTACAGTATGCATAATTAATTTAAAATGATGCTTCTGTCACTGACCCACTTAGAAAAGTAGTATGGGAAACTTCAAGAATGGTTGGCAGCAGATGCACAAACTAGCTTTGCCACCATGACTGATTTAGATTATAAATAGCCCATCATTTCCACTGTTTAATCTTATGATATCTAGATTGATGCTCCAGATTATGGAGAGGGAGCATCCAACTGTCTGAGAACAATACAGAGAGGACTGTGACATTTCTTTCAAGAGCACTCACTGATGCAAAGATAAAATGAATATCGAAAAAGATGCTTTGAGCTATAGAAAAATGGAAGTGATGCCTATAGGGCTATAACTTCAAACTGTGCACAGATTACAGCCTCTTTACAACAAACAGGACTGGGAAGAGTAGAAAGTAGTATTGGAATGTGGTCAGCAAGTTTTTAAACCCATGACATGGCATACATGCTAGGAATTCACAATGTAATCACTAATCCCTTGTGTTGTCTTCATCTGCCATTACTAGTCATTCCATGAGGCAATTATGAAAAAAGCACACTTATTATAAGAACTCTCACTGTATTTACAAGAACAAATCTAAAGCAATACGTTAGATATAGCAGGTGAGCTAACAAGCTGAAACATAATCCCGACAAAATGGAGGTGCTATTGGTGGAGGGAAGGTCTGACCCAGGAACTGCAGTCTGAATTCATGCACATTAAGCGTAATACAACCAAGGATTCATTAGCGTCACACCATGAGATTTATACTGGAGGCTAGGAATGGATTCTAAAACTGAAGCAGCTATAAAATAGCCACATCATAAAACAGCAGTAATATGTACACAGTCTCTGCAGCCTTTTTTGAGTACAGTAGCACTTTTAACAAAGTGAGCTCTGACTTATGAAAACTTACACCCTGGAAAATGCGGAATCAAGACAAAAGCACCAGATAGCAAGACTGAATTATTCAGTTGCAATAGTACCTTTGCATTTTTCATATGAAAATCCAATAAAACAATTCATTTTTCCACAATCCTAGTGCAAATGCTTGGCCAAATGCCCAGTTATTCCAAATTATGTTCCTTCCATGTGGCTAGTCTAGAGCAAACCAATCCAGAGGGTTAGATAGGTGAGGGGTTGCCTCAAAGGGACCTGATGTTGTGGTGGAGTGAACAGGAAAGGACATTTAGGTGGGAAGGAAGGAGTCCCTGACCAGGCAGGGAATCCAGTGTGGAAGGACCCACTGGCAATAGGGCAGACCAGCCAAGAATAGGAGATGGAGGAGCTAGGGAACAGGGACCGGGTAGAAATGTGGTAGGTTACATTCAGGGAAGAAAAGCAAAACTGGGGGGGACATACTCTGTCTGTCTTGAAGAGGAAGGGTCAAATGATTTTGTGCCTGCAGTGCTGGAAAAAGCTTTTTACCTGGGCTCCAACTGGGGGAGCCTTACTGCTGGACAAATTCAGTATAGAATTAGGATTTCTGATGGCATTAGACAAAAAGTACAGATTGAGTGGACTATTGGTGGGTCTAGATTTTTGAAAAGATAATAAGAGGGAAAGGCAAAATATATTTTATAATGGTCATACCCAGACCAATTTCCCACAGCTGCTGCTTTGCTCCCGCTCCTGCTTTTGCCCTGATCGTGTCAATTTCCCACTATTTGCCACACGGCCGCATTTTGCCCTGGAGCTTCACCCGATTTCTGCTGTGTCTACGCAATCCTATTTTCTGAGATCCTTTACAGCACCTAGCACTTTCCCCCCACATATTATAGTGCCAAGAAATTGGTTGCACAAGATCTTGTGCAAGCAGAAATGCAAGTAATGCACTGAAGTTTGACTTTGCACAAGCAGCTACCTCATTCTTCTTGCATTGCTGCTTGTGCAAGAGCTCTAGCACATGTGGATATTTTGCATGGGATCCAACCTTTAGCATACTTCAAAAAAGGCTGTGCAGTCTCTTCTAGAAAGTGGACACTATGTCATATGGGGAATGAAAATCCCTTGATGATTGGTGCTGCAGGCTGTTGAACTAGCATGGATTGCTGAGTCCGTTCTATAACTGACAAAGGAGAGTGTGGCAGTTTGGGCTGAAAACTTGGGTAGTGCTTGTTCCAGGGGCTGGATGCACTGTAAGGGCATATCAATCCATCACAAAATAAACTTATGTTGAAACATACAAGATGTTGCAAGGAAATGGAGGGCATATTCACTTGCTGTGGTTCCTACTTTTCCTCCATGTGATCAAGGCATGGTGCCTGCATTCAGAAAATCAGGAGCCATTGCACTGATCAGTGCTTTGTCAATGTTTTCCATGATCACAGAGGTACATTTTGGACCCCATTGCTATAGCAGGAATTGTTGCAACTCTTTAGTCACATCATATAAGCAAATAAAAATGCATGTGAATACTTCCAATTCATAGTGCACATTCCACATGATCCTAGCTGTCCTCAAGGTATCAAATTCTCAAATATCAATCAAGAACCCTAATTAAAATCTTGATTTTTCCCATAGCTTTAATACTTTTTTTTTTAAGAAATGGACCCTGGGCATGACATTATGTAGCTTATCACCAGCAAATGCTCAGAAGGAAAAGAGAGCAACTCGGAGGCACTGAAATGACACAAGTCTCAACCTGTGCATAGTTTTCATGCTGTTGTGATTATCAGTGCAAGTGAAAAGCTCATTGGCAGAAGAATGAGAAAGTGCTTCTGGGAAGGCTTTGGCTTGATTAAGTCATGATGTCTGGCGTGGGGTCTGGACAGAGATCTTCAAAGAGATTCTGTTACAAGAAAATTGGTGGCCGTGTTCAACAGGGTGTTTGGCTTTGAGCAAAACATGATCCCCTCAGAGATAGTGGGGAAATGGGAGACAGCTCTGATTGCTAAAGCTCCTTGCCCTGACATACCCTGACAGAGAGCTTCTCCAGCAGCCTGATCTTGCAACCTAATGGGAGAGCCGCAGGGAGAGGGAGGGGTGGGTGTGATCTGGACAGAGAGTGCAGAAGGTCACGAGAAGCAGTAGTGAGGGATTAACAGCAGGAGTGGGAGGGCCTCCTCTTTTAAGCAAGCAAAGCCTCCTAATCTGCATTCTGTATCTTCCCAGAACCTACAGACCCTTTATCGCTGTTGGTGCAACAGAAAATTGGGATATTTTCCAGAAATAAGCAGAAGTTTTGTGGCATCTTTAGGACTAACACCATTTTATTCCTTCATAAGCTTTTGTGGACTTCCTCATCCACTCTTTCAGCTGCAGTGAATAGATCTTTTGGTGGGCACAAAAGCTTATGCTGAAATAGAAGTTTGTTAGAGTACAACAAGATTCCTATTTATTTTTGCTTCAATGGCTCTTCTGGAATTATTACTATATTTTTCTCAGTATGGGAGGACTTTTATATCCTGTGCCTCTGCTGGGTGTCTCTAAGAGGCACTATAAGACTAATGCTAATTATAACTCGCTGAGGGAAAATGTGCTATAAGGTTATTTTCAACGAACTCTTGAGGGAGTTTCTCCTTTTGAAGTACTTCCCACTCCTGGATATATTTCTTCCCTCAGAGTTCTCTTTGAAGTACTTTATTGCACCACCCTGCTCTAGAATTGTTCTTTTGAGTCCTCTTCTGAAGGCTTTGAAAGTTCTCACCACAAGACAATTGGGTTTTGGCATTCCTGCCCTGGGTACTAGGAAAACACACTATGGATGATCCTATCAATACGTGTGTCAATCATTTTGGGTGAGTGCCTATTTTTCTAGCTTCAGTACAAGTGGACTCTCTAAAAATCTGTTTTTCAGATCACAGATACCAAGGATGGAAAATATGCCTTACTCACCCAGAATGGCAACTGCGTGTGCTCTTCCGCTGGATAAGGTAGAGCAGCCAAATTGTAATGACTGAAGAAACAAAAGTGAAAAGAGGGTACTATGCAATCTTCTCTGCTGTACATTGGACAAACACAAACATTTGAACAAAACTGGATTTATTCATAGAAAGTGTAAGAGGTCTAAGAGTCCTCTCCTGCAAAAGAACTTCAAAGGTGAAATCCAAAGCAAAATGGTTGAATTAGAATTCCTTAATAAATTCAATATTACCTGCCACCCAGATCTTTACAAGAACCTTGAATTTCTCACTCATAATAGGCACTTTACACACACACAGAGGCTATAATATCTTGCACAGACCATCCTTTACAGATACTAATAGCTTCAGCCACACCTTCCTATTGGATCTCCTTATCATGTTTCACACTGCACTTTCCTAGATTAGATTTTCCATGTCTATCAACATTTAGGGGTGGTCCTCATCCATTCTGAGTAAATTGATCACTATTTTGATTGGAACTTGGTTTAAATTGGCCTGTCTTTGTGTCACGCCCCTCTCTAGGTCCCCGGGGGTCCTGGCCCGTTGCCGTGGTCTTGAGACCGGGTAGGACGGTTGTGCGCCGCTAGTGGCGAGAAACGGGGCTGTGGGCGCGGCCTCAGAACGACGGGGGGTGAGGGTTAATGCCACCCTTAGTCACCCTCCCGTCCCCGGGAGCAACTCTCGTTCGTCGGGACGCCGGGTTTGCCCTTCTCTCTCTCTGCCCAGCCCTTGTCCCTCGGTCTCTCTGCTTCCTTGCCGCTCACTGTTTGCTCTCCGGCGTCTCCTCCCTGGCCAGCCGGACTGCCTCCTTTTTATTCCCACTCCCCAGTGTGTGACACACCCTCCACTCGGCCCCGCCCCCCTTTAACATCCTGGATGCGGCCCGCCTTCCGTCTTCCCGGCCCCTTGTCAGCTGAGCAGAAACTCGGCTTCCTCCGCCAGGTGGCGGCGCGGCTCCCTGCCTTCCCGGTAGTGGGAACTCCTCCCCCGGCTGCCTCCGCGGGACTCCTCCGCCGCGTCGCTGCTCAGCTGATCTGCTCTGCGGGTCGTTGAGGGCTGACTCCCGCAACTCCAGCGCTGCCACCTCACCAGCGGGGCGAGGTAAGCGTCCCCTGCCTGGCGCCTGGCTGGTGGGGCGGGCTTGGCCCGTGGCGGCTTGTGGTGTGGCCATGGGGCTTCACGACGCTCCCGTTGGGCCACCATCCGGCTTCCCCGCAAGGGCCGGGGACCGGTCCGGGGGGTGCGGACTCTCGGGGGCCTCCCTCTCGCCGGGTTCTCTTGCCACGCCCCCCCGGGGCGTTGGCGGCGAGGAGGGGTAGAAGGCCCGGGACGGGGCACTTTGTAACATCTTTCTCCTTCCCTCACCACTTTATGTTGTTTACTGCCTTTAATATAAACGTATTATCCTAATGGATGTACACTCCATGCTTCTGTTGATGCTTATGCTTGAAAGCTTATGCTGAAACAAATTTTCTCACTCTTTAAGGAGCCACTGGATTCCTGTTTTACTTGGCTGTTACAAACTAACATGGCTAGCCATGTCACTAATTAGCTCAGTAGTCCTTTCCAATGGCTGCCATCAGTGAGTTCTTCCCTCCCCAAATTTGGGTACATTCATTCATTCGTTCGTTCATTCATTCGTTCATTTATTCTCCTCCTTTTATCTGGCTCAAGGAGGCTGTAGGATACTGGCAAAAGATGCTGCTTTAGATGAAAGTTGTTGATTGTACAATGACCAGTAAAGCCATAGCAAACTTTGCATTGCACCAAGTATTTGTACGCTGCCATTATCTCCACAGCAGAGCTAGCATGCAAATGCCAACCAACATCTTTCTCTGATCTATCTTGATCAAGTCACCCAAAGCCTTTTATTTTAGCTGAGTAATTCCCATCCTAGCTCGGAGACAGATGCTCCCATCCCTTATGCCTCTTTGTTTTGCATTCACTTTTCATCATGATATTTATCTTATCTGCTTTTCAGATGAGAAGGTTATTGCTTAAGAGTGTAATCCACTAAGCACTTGGTTAGCACAAGATTTATTCATCTGAAAGCAGTCTGTGAGAAGCCAGTGTTTCATGGATTGCAACCTAATTGTTTGCTGCATTCTGTTCTATGATATTTAACATTTTAATTATGAAAAATGACTATAGTGATAATGATGAAAACAGTTTTTTTCTTCCAAAATATTCACCAAAAATCTGTGATATCAAGCCATTTCTTAAATTGGCTGCAACCAAGGCTTAAAAAAAAGAGGTGCCAGAACTCTCAAGCGGGAAATGAAGTTTTCAATCTGTATACTGAAAACTCATGAACCTTTAAACATTTTAAAAATAATTTTGTCAAAGAAGTTCCAGAACTCCATTCCAGTGCATTCCGTCAGGAAAAAAATACCTGACTGCAACATATAGAAAATGTGCATGGGGAGGGGGGGAATAATTTGGTCATTGGCTGCAAAGTGCTTCAAAACAATGCAGTGGAAGAGGGAGAGAAAGATACACCTAATTTGTACTAATTGCTATGTAAGCTAGAAACTTAATGTTTTCTATACACCTTCATGTAAAATTTCCATTCATCTACAGGAAGCAGTGATAAAAAGTCAAGTAACTGGAGACTTTAAATTATGACTGACCAGTCTCCGGATTATTTCAATTCAGAACTGCAAAAGCTACCTGAATAATAAACTGACATTCACAAATTGCTACTTCCTGAAGTAAATGTTGGTTGTCCCCAATTTTATCCCTACCACTGGGAGGATGTTCCCTTCATGATGTCCTCACATTATGTCTGGCCCAAACAGTTATTTTCATGCAAGCAGTCCTGATGCTCCTCTTGCCAATTATTGCTGTTACACTTATGAATGACAAACTGGGCCTCTATACATTGAAATATGACTTGAGCCACTTCAAGTGATGGAAATAAAATCATAGGTTATCGAGGCATACTACCTCTAAAACCTATGAAGAGTAGGAAGGTATAGAGTCAGGATAAGAACAAAACTATCCTCTGTGTGGACAAGGAAAACCAGGAGATGAATGATTTCAAAAGTGCATCAACCACTAATGTGTAGATCTTCCATTGTAATTCCAAATGCAGCTAATGCTGTTTTACAGAAAAAGGTCCCAAATAATTGACTTTATTTAATCTTTTTTTATTATTATTTTTAACAGATTTATTTATGAGTTTTTATACATATTCACATACAGTATATTCATTTTTCATACATTTGAGTCTACATTTCCTGTTTTTGATACAACCATATATACAATCATTTCCATCTTTTTGTACATAGTTCTTGATCTTTTCCCTGTAAGATTATGTTTAATCTATCAAGTTCTGCCACCTCAAATATTTTATGTATAACTTCTTCCCTTGTCGGTAACTTGTCCATTTTCCAGCCTCTTGCGATTAAAATTCTAGCCGCTGTCAATATATAGGTAATAAGATATCCAGGGCTATTTTGGGCCAAGAATGCACAGGAATGGAGTTTTGGCTGGCTTCTGAGTTGGCCATGCCTACAGCCCCCCCCCCACCGGGTTCCCCAGGTGCCTCACAAGCCACAGGGCACCTGGGGAAGCCAAGCTGATCCAGGGTGAGAAGGCAGTTTAAACTGTCTCCTCTCCTGGGGAAGCTGATCCAGAAACTTCCTTCCTTCCCTCAGGTTCTCCATGCGCCCCACAAGCCGTGGGGCACCTGGGAAAGCCAATCATGGGAGGAAGCTGCACTGTCAGGGGTGTGGCCTAATATGCTAATGAGGTTCTGCTGCTGGGTGTGGCCTATTATGCTAATTAATCCCTGCTGGGCTTTTTCTACAAAAAAAAGCCCTGAAGATATCTATCATATCTGTTATAGTTTTCTGAGAGCATATTTAGTAAAAACATTTCTAGCATAATTGGAATGTCTATATTTGTTATTTCTTGTATTATTCTGTGTATTTTTTGCCAGAATTTTTGGGTCTTACTACACCTCCACCACATGTGGTAATAAGTCCCTAGATTGCTCTTACATTTCTAACATGCGTTGAGGTGTTAGCATAACATTTGGCTATTTTATCTGGTGTCCAATGCCATCTATAAAACATCTTATAAATATTTTCTTTATATGGAATCGCTCTCATAAACCTTACAGCTTTCCATATTTTAGACCATTGATCGAACTCTACGTTATGTAGAGTAATGTAGACTTTATTTAATCTTGATGCTGTTGCCTGTCAGAAAGTCACAATCTTTCCAGATGCAGGAACTAAGATTACAGATATTTTAATGTTGTGGCAGGGAAAAAATATGTTCCTCAACAGGGAAAAAATAAATAAATAAACCACTGTGTTTTAGAAAGCATTCTTTAGCTGGATTATCCATGCCAATACCTTGACAGATTCATTACATTTTAAAAATCAGAAGTGAATTATAAAATAGTCAGAACTATAACTAAAGGAGAAGATCCCCTAACATTTCTTATGCTGCTGTTTCTGTTCAGCTGTATAATTTCATATGGTTGGAAACCATGTTATGGTGGTTAAACTAATGGAAAAGAACCATGTTAGTTAATTCAGGTGCACATGAGTTCCCACTTTTTTTAAATGAAAGACGTGTTGGTAATAACAAGAAATTACTTAGTTATGGTTCAGGAGCTATCAATATGGCTGGGAATCTATGGGTAATCATGTCTTGCAAGTGGCAGTCTGGTACCACAAATACTTATATGTCAAATACAATCCTTTATTGCATTTATTCTTGAGGTAAATTGACTTGCTAACTATGTTTTTATTCTTTGGAAACAATACCTGTATTTCAGTTTGGGAATGTTCATATATGACAGAATAGCATTAAGATGGTGCTCCTATAGCTAATAGCTAGATAAAAGGTACTTGAAAGATCTTTTACCATAAAGATATAACATTCAATGACCTATATTTAATTTATTTTAGATTAGGCACCAAAGATGTAGAATATATATTGTTTCAGTTCTAGCCTACCCGCTATTTTCATTTAGAAATGTTTTAATACACCTTGAAAGGCTTTCAGGCCCCACTTGATAAGGAAAATGGGGTACTGACATATTTCCAAAAGTTCAAAGAAAGAATCAGTCTAGCTGTTAAATACAAACATTCTGAAGATAATAGATTGGCACTAAAGGTAGTGGAGATTCCCCAAGGGAAGAACAAGGATTGAGGTGACAGGGGTGTGCAGTAGTTAGAATTCTGGTCTAGGATCTGAGAGTCTGAGATTCAAAACCCTACTCTGCCATGGAAACTCACTGGGTGACCTTGGGGCAGGCACATTTAGGGTTGCTACTTCTGCCATTCTGGTGGGAAACCTCCCACTGATCTTCAATGGAACCATAGGGAAAATGGCAGGAGGGGAAACAGCATCTATCAATGCTGGGACTTCATTTCCTATTTCAGAACTGAAAGTGATGTCATGACACTCTAGGAATTTTCAAATATCTGTGGTTAGAAACCATAGAGATTTGGAAGTTCCTAGAATGTTGTGATATTACTTCCTCTTTCAGGAACAGATGTGACATCAGACTATTCTAGGAATTTCCAAATCTCTATGGTTTTACTTGCCTTCCTGTCATATCACCACTTCTGAAACAGGAAGTGATGTCCCAGCAGTCTCCCTACCATACCCTCTACTCACATTATCTCATTCTAACCTATGTTAAAGGAATGTTGTTGTGAGGATAGACTAGAGGAGGAAAAAAAAACAATGTTGCAAGCTGCTGGGGAGAAAAGCTGGGTATAAATATCTAAATAAATAAAAACATTGAGGTACCTTTAGCAGGTTCTCTAGAAATGTAGCACATATATTTTCTGGATAAATAGATAAGTAACCAACTAAATAAATATTCTGGAGGCTTTGAATGCCAAGAATACCCAGTGGGTGTGGCTTGGTAAAGGAATTTGCCACAGCTGTGAGCATCAGAAATTACCCTATGGTCATTTCCATTTGCTCACCTTATCAGTCCAAACAGCCATGAGATTCAGTATTGAGCACCATGCTCTTTTTGAGTCCCCCTTATAAAACATATGCAGAAAGAGGCTAGGTCATACAGCTGGGACGGTTATGCTGTATTATTTTTTCTTACTTTTTATACAGCACTCTCAATTCTTATGTATTTTTAAAAATCTCAAATAGGTGTCCTTAACAGAAGATGGACAGTTAAATGTACATATGGTGTAAAATGCAATTCTAAATTCTATCTGGTCTTTTAATATAAAACTTTTCATTGCAAAAGACCTTGGAGTGCCATGTTCCAGCATGATGACTTTAACAGCTCTCCAGATGAGAAGAGAAGGAGGAAGAGGAGGAAATTAGCTTATCTCTGGCAATTTTACTGACTTTAAACATTGTCACATCTGCCTATCAAGCATGTGAAAGGTTGATTTCACAGCTTGGAACCAATTTGCTCTATACATTTGATATCTTCCTTACAATGAAAAAAAAAAGACAATATCTCTTTGAAAATCTAGAAGGGTGAAACAATATGCTCATTTTTTTTAAAAGTCTGAAGAAAAAGAAAGTAGATCTGAAAAGGTTGTGTACTCTTATCAGAATGTAGAAGCAAGAATTGCAAATGCGGCTGTTGAGTAGGCAGAACTGGTGTGAATAGTCATGTCTTTGTCAGCAAAAAATAAGAATGCTACACATATTTGAGATCTAATTGTATCAAAGGAGGGCATTTTTGCATAAAATCTATAGTTTTTTGAGAAGCTTCATAGCATACTTGCCATTTTCTAAATTCTTGTTATACCATGGTTAAGTAACAGTACACTTCATGCTAAAAGTAATGTTATTCTTAAAACAACCAGCTAGAAGTACTAACTTCTTTAAACCATTATAACCAGAAATAGTTCTTAAAACGTTATTTGAAGTACATTACCAGAAATAGGTGATCTGTATTTATTTATGTAAGGAGTATCAAATCAACAACTTTAGTGAGGCATGTAATGGGAAAGATATATTTCTGCAATAAAAAGAGCCAAAGACTTAATTTTTTTTTTTTAAGAAAGAAAGCTGGGAATTCAGAGGAGCTAGTAGATTTAACATTATAATTATTATGTATACTATAGCGATGTGTCAAATACCATTCCCCCCCCCCCAAAAAAAAAGTCTGAAAAGCCTCCTGGTGTGCATTGGGGGTGAATGGTAGCTCTGGGGAGCTAGGCAAAATTGTACACTTCCTTGTCTACACAGTATACAAACATGCTTTGACCACAATCTTTCCCTAATATTCCATCAAACCAGGCTGGTAAAGACTAGGGATGGGCATGAACTGGCTGACAAATTAAAGTTCATCACAAATGTTGGCCAGTTTGTGGTTTGTGAAGCAATGACTATTTTATGAAACAATGTTTGCAAACTGAAGAACCGCCATGAACTTTCATGAATTTTGAAACAGTTTATGGCAGTTTGTGAAGAGCAGAAAGCAGAGGTTTAAACCCCTGAAAGTTTGTGAAGAGTTCATGAAAAGCAGAAATCAGGGGTTTAAATGGCTCCAAGCTGAGTGCTGGCTGGGGCTGGCTGCCCAAGAAAGCCCCTTTAAACATCTGGTCCATGTGGAGCAGTTCAGTCCATGCAGCTGAGCTGTTTAAAATGGCTTTCTTCAGCAGCATGCCGAAGAAAGCTCCTTTAAACAGCTGAGCCCCAGGAAGCAAACTGCTCCATGCAGCTGAGCTGCTTAAAGAGTCTGGCAGCCTAAGAGAGCCCCTTTAAACAGCTGATCTACACAGAGCAAACTGCTCCACGTGGTTCAGTTGTTTAAAAGGGCTTTCTTGGGCATCCAGCCAAAGAAGGCCCCTTTAAACAGCTGAGCCACAGGAGCAGTTTGCTCGGTGTGGATCAGCTGTTTAAAGGGGCGAGCTACCCAAGAAAACCCCTTTAAATAGTGGATCTGCATGGACTGAACTGCTCCACATGGACCAGCTGTTTAAAGGGGCTGGCTGCCCAAGAAAGCCCCTTTAAACAGTTGTGCCATGCAGAGCAAACTGCTCCCACACACATGAATTTTGAAAATATTTTGGGCAGCACGCTCCATGGCTGAGGCGCTGCACTAATGTGGATGCTTGACCACAGGATGTCTGCATGGGTAACCTGCAGCAGGGTGTACTGTCTGGCTGATGCCCTGCAACACTTTAAACTGGTTCAATTAGAGGCAGCATCATATCGCTCCAAGCTGCCAGTGGGACCACAGCCATTGTATGCTCCTTATAACATGGAGTCATGGAAGGCTAAGCCAAGGCAAGCTGGGAGAACATTTGTGTGGATTTGTGGGGCATGCACAGCCTCCCCCAACTTCTCCCCAACAGCATTTAAATGATGTTGGGAAGAAACAGGGGTCACGTGCCTGCAATCCAAGCTGCGAATTCATGGACTGGAGTGAAGGCGTGTATTCTCCCCTCCACTTCTTCCCACACATGGCCTCTCCCCACTTCTCCCCAACAGCATTTAAAGGGACCCTTTAAATGGTGTTGGGAAGAAGCGGGGGTTGCGTGCCTGCACTCCAAGCCGTAAATTCGCAGCTTGGGGTACAGGCATGCGCGGCCTCCCCCCTTCTTCCCAGCAGCATTTAAAGGGACCCTTTAAATGCTTTTGGCAAGAAGCATGGGGGCACTGATCCCTGCCCCCTCCAGTAATGCCTTCCCAAAGTCCCCTACCAGGGACTTGGAAGGACCTGGAAACCCTATAAAGGTGCCTTGGGATTCAAACTTTTCCTGTTGCTTCAGACCAACATGGCTACCCACTGAATCGGTACATTCATGTTCTCAAATATGAAGGTCTGAAAAGAGTGACAGCTTGGCCTGGTCATATAGAGTGTCCCCACATCAACGCTACACCTTTCTTAGGGACCCTTTGTCAAGGGACCCGTTGTAGATAGGGCTGCCAAGTCCAACTTGGGAAATATCTGGGGACTTTGGGGGTGGAGCCAGGAGACTTTGGGGGTGGAGCCAGGAGAAAGGAAGTGACATCATTTTGTGATGTCACATCCTGTGATGTTGCTTCCACATGCTTCCACATGAACTCATGAAATTTCCTAATACTGAATCAGGCCATTGGTCCATCAAGGTCAGTATTGACTACTCAGACTGGTAGTGGCTCTCCAGGGTCTCAGGCTGAGATCTTTAATGTCACCTATTACCTGATCCTTTTTTAGCTGAAGAGGCTGATACCTCCTGCATGTCAAGCAGATGCTCTATCACTGAGCAATGGCCCTACTGAATCCTTCCTCATCTCGGCAGAATATGAAGCCCTAAGTGCTACACAAGTGCTAAATATGATTTTCATATCATAAGAACAGGAGAGAAGCCGCAGTGGATCGGCCCATCCAGTACAGCCCATCCAGTACAACACTCTGTGTCACAACAGTGGCCAAAAATACCAGGTGCCCTCAGGAGGTCCAGCAGCAGGGCCAGAACTCCAGAAGCCCTCCCACTGTTGCCCCCCAAGCACCAAGAATTCAGAGCATCACTGCCCCAGACAAAGGGTTCCATTTAGACCTTGTGGCTAATAATAGCCACTGATAGACCTCTGCTGGATGGGGACAGAGACAGAGAGACAGACAGACAGACAGCTTTTTCACTTACTCTTGCCCAATTCCCAGGCTTTATTTCTGGCCCTTGTTTCACCCAGCTGTTGTCCATGTAAGTCCCATAACTTCTCCCCCCCCCCAGCATAGGCTTTTTGGTGGCTAAAGAGGACCTTTGTCCTCCCCTTTTCGCCAGCAGAAAAGCTAGTTGGATCCATCCCTAATTTAAAATACCGGTTACTTGATGTACAAATGCTTTTAAAAATGCAGATTTTTACTGCCGGGGGGGGGGGGGGGGGACACGGTTGAAAGAAACAGAAAATTGGCATAAAAATGAGGAATCCCAACTTTTATTTGCAGAAGGGAAATGAGGATTGGGGGGACCCAAACAGCCACGACAAGACATTTTAAACAATCCCACTCCCAGACCTTCTACAGGCAATCTCTCCTTGTGATGTTTACCTCTTTGGAAGTGACAGTTTATTCCTTTGACAAAACCACAGTGGACAGACAGACAGAAAAAAGAAAGAGGGGGAGGGGGAGAGACAGAGAAGGAAAAGAGCTCGCTGACCCCAGCAGCTTACCCCAGCAGTTTACTCAGCAGCAACCTTGCACGCAAGCCCTTCAGTAGAAAGAGCTTAGTCCCTCCTTAATCTCTGGGCGGGGCTCTCTTGCTCGATCAGCTCTTAAAGGGGAAATTTCCCTTTTAAGAAGTTCAAGAGGCCAGGGCAGGCTCCGAGGTTCCCCTGCTGGCAGCCATTTTGTCCCCCCGGTGGCCAATTTTGGAAAAGCGGGGGAAAGCTTTAAAAATCGGTGTTTCCCCCGCTCTACTGGGGGACTTGGCAGCCCTAGTTGTAGAGCCCCCTCAATGTGGAAGCTGTGTTGAGTAACAGTTATGTTGTGTACTAGTCACGAAATGGCGACTGCCATGCGGTCAGAGCACATGGCCCGATTCTACCTGAGCTTCAGCCAGGTAGAACAATAGACACCAATAGCCAGCCTAGGTCTTCCGCGGGGGACCTATGAACTACAACTTAAGACTTAAGGCCCTATCAGAACTATGTGCATATGCTAAGCCCCTATCAGGTATTTTGGGTGCGGCCACAGGTGTGGCTCCGGCCGGC
This sequence comes from Lepidodactylus listeri, assembly GCA_029233225.1. Classification (NCBI taxonomy): domain Eukaryota; kingdom Metazoa; phylum Chordata; class Lepidosauria; order Squamata; family Gekkonidae; genus Lepidodactylus; species Lepidodactylus listeri. The sequence goes on from JARCFY010000008.1 coordinate 72,666,192, forward strand.
ATATAAACAGGGCCCTGGAGCCCTGGCAGCATGCTTGATCTGACCATCTCCTGAACATGCTGATTCACTTAATAAAGTCTGTGCTATGATCATCCTACAACTCGCCTCCTGACTCCAGTACTTTCCAAGTTATGAACTGGACCTCACTTCACTACATACCTAATTTATGGAATTTTCATTTTAAAATGTAACACGAATGCAAAACCAACATTAAGACTTGGCCCTGACTTTCTATACAATGTTCTACAAAGAACAAAGACTGGCTTATTTTAAAAAAGAAGGGAAAAAAAGAAAGGAAAATGAAACACTGAAACACCCTGCTGCAACATGTGCTACACAGCTGCTTGCTATAATACAGCATATATTTAAAACACTGTGGATGGCTTTCCATGTTCCCCTTTTGTTTTGTTTTTTTTTCTCTGTGTTTGATACTTCCCACCACACAGAGCAATCTGGGTGTCATTTCACTTCTTACCCAAATCCTTCTGCTTAGGACACCAGTGAAAAAGCTGCCCCTTGGTTGCCACACATTGATGGTAGAAGTGAGAAATATTTTCTAGAATTCTAGACAGTGTCAAGATGAATAGATCTGGTTCCCTCCATTAGAAGCAAATTCTAATTGTAATGGTTTGCTGAATCAGTCCCTGAATGACATGCCCAAGGTCATACATGCACTTCATGAACTGAACACAACATATGTTCACTTTTGCTTGGGTACATTCTTGTTTCCTGTCTCCCCTCATTTCCCCTGTTCATGTTTTTGTAGGGTTTTTTTTTGGTCTGCTCAAACACTCCTGTAGTATTTTCTTCTCCCAGAAAAGCAGCCTTCTCTTTTCAGTTGCTCCAGCTGTGGTATTTAATTTCCTCCCACTTCTTTGCACAGTCTTGTGTGTTTTCCAGAGCTAAGCACACACAGCAAAGGCTGAGAATATATCTCCTGTTTGGAGGGTTTACTCGATGTGTGTGTGCAAGACATCTTCCTGACATGCACACTCCTTTGTCTCTGTGGAGGGACTGGTGTTGCTGCTCCTGTGTTTAGTTTATGGCCTGTTGCTAAGGTGAATTTCCCAAGCTGGGAGCTGGTTTAGCTTTGCTGATGTCTGGCATATGTTGCTTCGCTTTGCCTTCACGACAAAGTTTAGCAGGAAATACCCTATTAAGATGTTATCATGTGTTCAGCAGGACCCTAGCGAGTGCAATGCAGACATAAAATGGGATTTTGCCCTCCTACTTCACCCTCCCTTAAGGATTTTACAATCAATGTTTTCATTATTATGACACCAGCTTTGCTTCGCATGTGAAGGACATTTGCAACTTTCATTTCATTTGCTGCTTGCTAGATGGCTCATCTTTCTCAAAGTGGACTCCAGTTGTTCTTCAGATCTATACTGGCTTCCTGCCTTCTTTTTGCTCTATCTGGATTTCACAGCTCTGGAATGGAAGATTGTATCCCAGGAGGCTCCAGCCTGGCATTCAAAAAGTATAGACACATATTCCAAAAGTGAACCTCTGTTACCCCAGCAAGGATGGACAGCAGAAGATCCCACTTATATCTTGCCCAGCACACTGATTTGGTTTCTTAATGTTCGTAAGACAAGTTAGATAATTTTTTTCAAATGTAAAGCACTACAAAGAAACAGAATGTTGCTTTGCTTTGATGTAGATTATGTTATTGGCCGAAAAGCTACAATCTTTCACCCAATTCCTAATGTTGATTGAAACCAATGGGGCTTACATCCATGCTAATGGGTACAGTTATTAGAGCCAAAATCTTCAAAGGCAGCATCAAAATAGCTGTTTACGGAGTCATTTTAGCAGTAACAAGAATTTTTGCCATCCTTATTGAGGTATAATATGGAAATTCTTGAATAGCTGCTGTTTCTCAGAAACCTACTCAAATCATGGTTCAAATTCGGAAGTTCTTCCGTGGTTAGTTGGATTGCTACAGCCCAACAGATCTGGCAAAGGGACTCAGTGGGGCATGGGATGAGAAGATTCCATGAATGTAACCAGCCGGATTGAGCAGGGAGCTAAAGCCTGCATCAGTGATGACTCAGGAGGCTTATAAGGAAGTTCAGCCTGTAGGAAATGTGATAACTCGTCACCTCACTGACAGGTCTATGGCAGAAGCCAGCAATGTACCTCACAATTGTATATGTGTTTGATGACAAGGAACTAGTACTTTTTTCCAGCAGGGCTTGCTCAAATGTTAACCAGTTGCTTGCATATTGACTCAGTACCATGTACTCTCTTCTTCATCCTTTGACAAAAGAAACCCAGGATCTCACTAAGTAGTTGGTTAGTCTTGAAGCTAGGCAAATGCTTAATTTCCTTGTTTTTCTCCTGGTTGGGCCATTTGATAGTAGCATGATACATTTGGGATTTGGTAGCTTTCTTGGTCAAGGCATAGGAAATCATAAACAGGTGAGAAGATTGCTTTGGGTCCCCTGTATTAGTTGTCGGAAGCTATGAGAAAGAATTGCCATCTTTCCAAGATCCCCACCGTTTTATCTCTGATTTCTCATTGTGTAATGAACCTGAAGCGGAAGGCAAGAACAGCTTTCCAGCAGTTGCTTCAGAGGAAGGACATCTGTAGAAGTAAGAAAATTATCTTTATTTAGTCACTTACACAAAAAAAATAAGAGCTGTGGGACTGAAAAGGGCATAAAAGAAACTGATTACGGGCACATAGAATGGCTGTATTTTCTGAAGCTAATTCCTTTTGCTGATGTCTTTTCTTTTGAAATATTGAAATATTGAAATTCTGTAAGATCAAACTATCCAGAGGGCAGTAGATTTTATGAAGACTCGTATTCAGTTTTTCTGTTGGGAAAAATGAATGAATTTTATTAAAAATGTGAAAACCAATTGAAAGGTAGAATACCCAAACTCATAATTCACAAGAACTTAATTTATCTCACTTGAAAGTAAAGCTCTCTGGAGGACTAAATTCAAGGAAGTATAAAGCCTCTGGGAATTAGGCAAATATGATCAAATTATGATATATGCATGCATGGATTTTATAGAAGTATAAAAAGTAGACTGAAACTGAGGAGCTCCCCCAAATTCCAAATATCCCCCAGATGTAGTCAAAGTACTTTTACATCAGTGATGATCAACATTTTTGGCACTTATGACACATTCAGCGCATTCAGTAATGTTGTCTAGAGTATTCTATACTATACTACATTGATATCAGCAGCTCTTGGGCTTTGATAATTTGCATTTTCTAAAAACATTTAAGCACAGTGACACCCAAGCCTGAAACTCCATGCTAGCAGTTCTAACTCCTTCAGCTTTATATCCAAGCACCAATAGCTATCTCATGTCACTGTTTCCCTAGTGACTGATCTTAACAAATATCAGTGCCTTCTCACTGCTGACATCACTCAGGAAATTTGAGGTAAAACATTAGACTGGATCACACTGCAGATTTTAGATACGGAAAAAATACCAAAAAAACAGAAAACAACAGGAACGTGAAACCCTGCATTATTCACAGGGAGTTTATTCTTGTTTAAATACAGTTTATTGTGTCGGCTATCATTATCTCCCCATAGCTAAAGACGAATAATATACGAAACATCTTCAACAGTTTTATTTTCTACTTTGCTCCTTTGTTTGTCAAGGAGGCTAGCAAATCCCTTTTAAGTCAAGTGAACATTGTAACATTGGGAAAAAGCTTATTGTCAAGAATGTCTGGAGCCAGCATGGCCTTGCTCTCCGGTCTCTGTTTCACCACTTCTTGGGGTGAGCTCCTTGAAGCTGCAGGCAGAAAGCTGAAACAGCTGAGTAAATCTCCCAGGTTCACACATAGTTTCAGCCCATCAGAAAGGTCTGAGTTTCTGGCTGCAGTCACTAAATAATCCACTTTCAATCCACTTTCAGTACACTTTCCAACTGGATTTTACTCTGTGAACTGGCAAAACCCAGTTGGAAAGTGCACTGAAAGTGGATTGAAAGTGGATTGTTTAGTGTGTGTGACCGCAGTTTGTGGGGGGCAATAATCTGGTTCTCAGTTTGACTGTAAGGCTCACGCAGTGTGTTCTGGGCTCTGCACTCCCCAGCTTTATGGCCTACACCCTAGTTTCTAAGTCTGTCTGCTTGCCTTGCTCAGTCTTCTACTGGATCTGCCCTGCTTTTCACCCCACAGGCTCCATTTCTGTCTTGAGCATCCTGCATTCCTGGCTGCACACAGCACAGTAAATGTACTGCCAAAGTATACCAAGGATATATTGCCCCTCTTAAATACACACCCTCTTAATTCTACTTTTTCCTTTGGATATAGAAATGGTAACATTCACTCTTACAAAGAATTTTTTTTTTGCTGAGCTGACATTTATCTTATTCTACTTATTTGTTTCCTAGAGTTTCATCTAAAAAAAACAACCAACAAAACTACAATCTCTTTGTTGGCCAGCTCCACCTACATATGTTCAGTTTTGCAGTGATTCATTTCAGATGTGCCTCCTGCTTAAATTCTCGTCAATATTTGTTTCCATCATTCCCCATATGTGATCAGGTTATTTTGAAATCATCCATCTTCCAATTTAGGTAATAGGATTAGCCAGTCCCTACGCATAAATGGTTGGTAAGGGGGTGTGGGATGCAGCATAGCAGTTCATTTATAAATACCTGAAATTACTGGGTGCTATATGATTTCTTTTTTAAAAGATGATGCCTTACCCGCAATCTAAAAAACACTGACATAATAGAAAATGTAAAGAATGAATATAAAAACTATGGGAGAATTAAAAAAAGAAAAGAAATTATGATGTGAGAGATTCTGAGCCAAAACCCAGACCAGTTTAAGAGTGTATAGAAATTAATTCAATGCAAGCTTTTTCACTGAAGAAAAAAAAGAAGCAAGAGAGATGTGAAAAGGGCTGTGGCTTCCAAGCATGGGCTGAAACCCGAACAGAAGACCTGAGCAGAAGTGACAGCTCTGAGGAAACAGAAGAACCGATTTCCCACAGCTGCTGCTCCGCCCCTGCTCCTCCCTTTGCCCCAGTCGTAAGTGTCAATTTCCCACTATTTGCCATGAGGCCACATTTTGCCCTGGAGCTTTATCCAATTTCCACTGCATCTACTCGATCCTGTTTTTTTTAGGAGCCAGAAGACGTGGCGGAAATCGGGCAAAGCTGTGGGGCAAAATGCGGTCACATGGCAAATAGTGGGAAATTGACACGATCGGGGCAAAGGGAAGAGCAGGGGCGGAGCAGTGGCTATGGGAAATCAGTCAATATCTCACAAGATGATTACATGGAGCAGAGTGTAAAAGAATGAGAGGGCAGCTAAGAAAAACCATGGGGTGGAGAGATCTTATGTTCAGAATCTTCCTATTTTAAACAAGTATTTCTAAAAGGGTGATCTGAACAATGGGATGAATACTGCTTGCTGCATAATCTCTCTTCTTTTCTGTGGCTTACTAGGAGTGGAATATAGGGCATTTTCACAGGCCAGAAAAATATACATTAGTCTTCCCTGATGTCAGATTTTGCTTGTCAGAACAATGAATGCCACTTGCCTTTTTTCAGCAGGGACTTTTTGGAAACCAATGTGCCAGCCACTTCAGTGTGTTTGCAATGTATTGCAGAGGCATTCCTGCAAAGCTTCCAACATAAATTGTACCACTTTTTATTAAAATCATTTTGTTTCTTTCATTTTAAAATTATATTTTGTTTATTTAGTCTTAAAGAAAAAAGAGAGGAAGGAAAAGATCTGATTTACAGGATGTTCTTTTCCTAAGGGCCGGGTTCTGAGGTGCTTTATAATGCAATAATTTTGAATGCAGTATAGCTAGACAATGGAAGACTTGTTGCCAATTTAAACAATAAGGGATCCAGATATTTTTTTTTACTGAATGGACTTCAATACATAAAGGGAATGCTATATTTTAAAAATCTTGATTGTTGGACGCTGCCATAGCATTCTAATCGTTGTCTCAAAGTGAAATATATCGTATATATGCATTTTTAATATCACTACACAGAAAAGGTTATGCTTACACACACATACAAGCACTTTCCAGATTGTCTTAATGCTCCATTTTCATTCCCTGATGTTACAGTTTTTTTCTTGCATCCAGACAATTTCGTCAACATCCCCATGCTGTCCTGGTCTTTCTTCATTTCCCCCCCATTCTTCCCTAAACTAGTTTTCCCCATATGCGCCCCCCCCCATTGTAGAATGAATTTGCAAGATAGCCTCTTGTTCAGAATCTGAACTCCCCCCTTCCTTGTGGACTGCTGTTCAACCCCCACCCACCCACCCAAAGAAAGGGCAGGGTTGGGTGGTGAACTATTTTTTTTAAAGATTTGACCTTGGGGAAAAATTCTGCAACTCCAGTTCCTTAAAAACCAACTATTGAGATGTTTACCAGAGAAATGCAGAGAGAGACTGAAAATGATACATATATTAATCACAAGCCTCAGCGGGGGAAGGCAGTGTGGGAGGGGAGAGAGCAATATTCTGGCTACTTTGAATGTTCTGGATTGGATTCCATCCCCAGCCCTCATTTTATACCAGAGTAGATGTACTGAAGCCAATGGGGCTTCATGTAAGGGGATCATCCTGCCCATGTGTCCCAGGGCAGGTAAGGGCCATGCTGACAGCTTCATCCAGTGACGTCACTTAACTCTGAAGTAAGACCCAGGGAAGGGAACTAGAGCAAGGAGGGGGCTTTCATGGAGCCTCTCCTCCAAGAAAGGCCACAGGTGTTGGAGACCGGGGCAGGCTCATATTAGAAGTGCACCTCTCCACACGTGCTTACTTGAGCATAAGCCCTATGGAGTTCATCAGGAGTAAGCCCACTTAAACCTTGACCTGGACAGTTTTGTTGGAAAGAGGTTATTGTTGTTCAGTCACATAGTCGAGTTGTTCAGTCGCATAGTCGATGGACCACATCATGTCAGGAGGGAGTGTTAAAAAATGATCTGCTCTGTGGGTCAAATGTGCTAGGTACACCACTGGAGCTGTGTACCTGATGCAAGTTTAGAATTCAGTTGTAATTCTGGGGGATCTCCAGGTTCCACCTGGAGGTTGGCACGCCTAGGCCTAGCAGCACCTTCTAGGTGACTTGATACCTCTTGACTTGCATGACTCAACTAGGCCCGGCTGCTTGCTACTGAGCATCAGCAGCCACTCTATGAAAGCCAGTGAGGTGCAGCAGTTAGAGCTTCAGATTAGGGTCTGCAAGACCCAGGTTCAGATCCCTGTCTTGCGGTGGAAGCTGACTGGGCTATTTTGGACCAGTCACATACTTTCAGCCTAACCAACCTCACAGGGCAGTTGTGCAGATAAAAAGGAGGAGAGAATAATGTAAGTTGCTTTGGTCCCCACTGTGAAGAAAGGCTGTAATTTTCCTAGATAAAGGCTGTGGGGGAGGGGGTAGAGAAGGAAAGCTGAAGACAGAGAGGTGGATACAGGTAGGTTGGCTGTTGGGTGGGAAGGAAATAGGGTTGCCAACTCCAGGTTGGGAAACTCCTGGACATTTGAGGGGTGAAGCCTGGGAAGGGTGAGATTTTAGGAGGGGAGGAACTTCAGACCATTGTAATGCCACCCTCCAAACCAACCATTTCCTCCATGAGAACTACCATTGCCAATCTCCAGGTGAAGGCTGGAGATCACCCAGAATTACAACTGTTGTGCAAGTGGCAGAGATCAGTTACCTTTGATAAAATGACTGCTTTGGAGGGTGGAGTCTATGCCTTTATACCCTGCTGTGATTGCTTGCCTCCCCAAGCCTCGCTGTCCCAAGGCTCCACCCTCAAATCTCCAGGGACTTCCCAACCTGGAGCTGGCAGCCCTAAGGTGAATTGATCTCTGTAGCTGGGAGATCTGTTGTGATTCCTGAAGAGCTGCCACTGCTGCTATGGGGAAGAGGAAACAGGTGGATCGGAGCTGCTGCTGCTGCTGCTGCTGTGGGGGTGGGGGGTGGGGAAGGAAGCAGGCAGGAGGCTGAGAGAATGGTGGGGGCAGAAAGAGAATGATGGGGTGGGGGGAGGAAGAGGAAGAGTGATGAGGTGGGGAGGCAGAAAAACTAAGAGAATAATGAGGAGACAGAAAGAGAAAGGAAGTAACATGCATGGAGAGACAGAGAGTAAAAAAAGGGGGCACAAGGAGAAAGAGTGTGAGAGAGGTAGGGGGAGAGGGGAGGAAGCAAAGGTGTGAGGAATGGGATAACTACCCCACAAGTTTCTTGTGGGTCCCCACTTGTGTATTACTTAAAAGAAGGAGGAGATCTGTGAATAAAATTTTCTTGGATATGAGGGGAAAATCCTGAAGTAACAGCTTTAAAAGGGCCTTAAGTAACAGCCACCCACCAGGAGATGCTGCAAACTTACAGGAGATGCTGCAAACTTAACTAGTGTTAGATAGAAAATAGTTTGTAAGTAGCACCAAGTGATGTGGGGATGGAAAAACAAGAAATGACTACAGAAACATAAAAGCTAAAACACAGTCAAATCCATCTTCTGGGAAGGATGTGAGACAGGCATTAAAAGCAATGACTCAGAAAAGATTTCCAGTTGGAGTCTTACACAATAATTGATTCCATGATGACCACAGCCTCACCCTTGGCTATCAGTTAACTCCTGCCTTAACTATCCTTTGCACTCATCCATTAACTTCTTTCTTGCCCCTTCACCTCTAGCCTGATTGTCTTACTTTGCATGTAATGTAAGACCTTCTGTCATCTCAGTACTCTATAGGATGTCTAGTCAATACTGCCATTTCAGAAAGATAGCAGTAGCAGAGGGGAAATTATTATTTCCAGTGTACTTTAAATGCTTAAGTTATAACAAATGAAAACAAGAAAACATAAAAACAGATAAACCAATAAATGTTTACTTATATTTGAAGCAGGAGGGGGCTTTGATTCAGTGACAGACCATCTGCTTTACGTGCAGAAGGTCCCTAGCTCAATCCCTTGTAATAGTAGGTGATGTGAAAGACCTCTGCCTGAAGTCCTGGGGAGTTGCTGACAATCATAAATACTGACCTTGACAGACTGAGGGTCTGATAGACTTTGACAGTCTGGTTCAGTATGTCAGCTTCATGTGGTGCCAGAACACATATTCCTACCCAGAGATGGACCGGCCCTTCATTCTACTGGAAAAGCTTCCCATGGGTTGCTGCCTTTGAGGGTCACAATCAATAAAGCAAGTTGCAGAAGCATACATATGTAATGCATAGACATCAATAATAAAACCAGTCTTCAACATCAGAATACTTCTACAGTAATAATTCAGCAAAGGAGACTGGCAATAAAGTTATTCAAATATTAAAACTGGAAAACAGAGCAAAACACATTAAAATATGGATATGAATGGTAAAATATCCAGACAGGTCAACTGAGACATATGCCAACATTGTAAATACCCTCCTTAGAAAAGTTACACACTCCTAAGTCCAATCAATGGGCTTTTGAGAAGGTGTAATTCTGCTTAGGATGGCACTGTTCATGTCAGACAAACAGAGTAGGGGAGAAATTTCATCTGTGACTCTAGAGCTTCATCTCTTATGTTGACCCTCTTTACTTCAGAAGGTTTGAGTACCTCCAAGGTGAGTACCTCCAAAGCAGGGCCTCCAAGGACGACCTCAACTGATGAGTTGTCCCAGATGATTTATGGCTTTGAAGATGACACCCCTTTGAACTGGACCCCGAAGCAGATCTATAACACACCTCTAATTGGCAGGACTGGAGGACTGTAATGTAATATGCAATAAACAAAAATAACAGGATCCTGTTTTAACAAAGCAAATGCTAATATCATGCACATGGTGGAATCTGACAAATGTTAAAATATTAAAAGGTGAAGTCCCAGACCCATAATTATAATAAAAGGACAGATATTCTGTCAACATAGAGCTGAAATGGAAAATTAGTTTCCTGAAAGAGGAAAGAGCATCTGTCTTTTTCAGTCATAATGATTCATAGATCATGTTTTCCACAGCATGATCAGTCCAACTGAATTTGCAGTTGGTGATCATCAGCCCACATAGCTCCTTTTCTTTAGGAGGTTTCACAAAGCTACTTCCCAACCATAATACGAATATTGTCAAAACATACTGTAATGACAATCAGCTATGACCCCTGTAAGCATGTTAATGCTCGGTTTGAATGCATGTAGGGGGAATCTGCATGCATGATGATGCAGTTATGTGACTGTTTTACCATATATGTGCCAGTTTTTTTAATTTTAATGGTGATATTTTACTGCTTTGTTGACCTTATATCACCTTTTAAGTGACCCTTTACAGTGTCTGAGTACACTGAAAAAAAAATTGTGGTTTTGTTTCAGTGTGCCACAAGAACAGAATCATTTTATTACAGAGAGATCATAGCTCACATGCTTTGCAGGCAGAAGGTCCCGGATTAATTCCTCATGGTGTCCAGAGGCAGCAGTTGTACAGAAAGACCCTTCTTACCTGAGACTTTGGATATCTGCTGCTAGTCAAGGCAGACAATATGGGGTTAGATGGACCAATTGCCTGACTCATTATTGGCCATTTCATATGTTCATATGTACCCAAATGCAACTCAAATCCCACCAGTTCACATTTCTATAATGTTCTAGGACCAGAAAGATCATATGAAAGAGTACAAATATGTGTTCAGTACTCTGTTCAACATTTATTTAATACGTGTTAGTGGTTGGAAGGAATTGATGAACTATTTTCAAAGTTCAGTTCCATGGTGAGTAATAGCAACAACAAGAACAAAATCATGGTCAAGGAAAGATGATCTTGTGCACATTCATGTGGAAGTTGCCCTAAGCTTCTAGCCAACTCTTATAGTACAAACCAAGAGTGCAGAAAGTGACACACACTCAGGATACTCCTACATTCACTGTAGAGTTAACTATATATTTCTTAGTCTGTGCTGGTCTTTCTATAATTCCTGTCGGATGCATAGACTGGCAAGTGATCAGTGTAAAAAGAAGCCCTAGCAGATGTGTTGAAACAATGTATCCTCTTCCTCAAATGAGCTTTGTGGAGATGTTCTTTAGTCCTCCTCTTACACTACCTTTGTGGCACGGAAACTATTGTGGCTCTTTTTCAAGATGACATGAAAACACTTTGGGGCTTTTTGAAGGAGCCCCATTATGATTCCTTCATACCAGTACCAATGGTACTTCTATCATTAGCATGAAGAGGAATTACCTGGAGAATGGGTAAAAGGCCTACCACAACTATGAAAATACTATGAGAAGGTAAAGAGTCTAATTTATCAAAAACATCAGCAGTAGGTACACAGTAAATTGTGTAGTCCCTACACACTTTCTGAGAGTTTCAAGTCCTTTCTCCAATCAAAATTTTGAAACAGAAAAATTGTGTAGTTGGGATGAAGGGAAGAAGAAGCATTATTAAACCTACCAGATACATTCTTAAATAACAAATTGTATGGTTTCTAATGGCCAGAAAGAGCATGACTCAGGATTCACCTCATAATCTTTTTTGTTACCAATAGAAAAGTGTTCCAGAACATAGATGAGTGTTCTGAGAATTCAAAATCCAAGCAGACTCTGTTTTATTTCTATTTTTATCCACCATTTATAGAGGCTCTTTAGCTGCAGGCAAACCAGCAGATGAAAGAATTCAGCACTGTAAAGTACAGGCTGATCTGCCCTTTGTACTTAACCTGAGTTTATCTTAAACTCATTGTAAAAACATCTGCATGAGCCAAGTGTTGCTTAAAAAGTCACATGGTTGCACCTAATATGAGAATTCACTGATTGATGAAGGAATGAGAGTCTCTTGTGAATGACTGTATAACCCAGTAAAATGTGGTGGAACAAGCTGACAAATGAAGGGTGACTCATTACAATGGGCTACACCCAGTCCAAGCATGTGTGATCAAAAGTAAGTCCCATTAGTATCAATTGCATCTATTTATAGATAACTGTAGAATGTGGTGTTGAATTGTGCAGTTTTCCCCAATCGTATGCATAGTTTCTTGGAAATATCCCCCACTGAATTAAATGGGGCATTATGCAGTAACTGTTTCCTTTTTTTATTTGTACCTAATTAGATCATCTCTAAATGATGATCAGTATTATAATTTTTTTTTCCTTTTGTCAGAATATGGGTTTCATTCAAAAATGTTCTTTAGTATTTTTGGCACACAGATACAGAGGGGATGGGGTGGGTGTTACGAGAGTCCAATTCTGGACATTTTTTAACATTTAGAAAATTGAACCACCACCCCCCCCCCCAACCATTCAAGTGTTCTCATCACAATCAAAATCCAACATATCTCTGGTCTTACGAACATCTCCTTTCTAAAGTTCCACAAGAGTCTTCTGTGCTTTAGCTGCACCAGGTTTCAAGTACTATCCTATACAGCATCCAATGACCAATCCAATTGAAACCCAGTCTAAATCTATCTATACAGTAACCAATCTAAATGCATTGGGGGGGGGGGGAATCTGAAATTTAACGATTAAATTGGAATATAATGTCATATATTGTCCAGGAAGTTTCTGTCTTCTGTAATGTGATTTTGTTGGGTGTTCACATAGGTAGGAAGACTACAGCAATTTAATGTATCATGACTCAGATTAAATGACTAAACACTTCAAAGACTTTCCTGCTTACTTTCAAACTCAATTTTAGCTCTGCTGGGGATGGGGCTGTCGAATTCCTCACATGTGCTAATGGGATTGGGTGAGATGGTTTCATCTGCCTTCAGCGAGTCATATTCTTTATATAAACAGTTGGGTCACTGAAAGTGTGATGACTGCTTGTGCTCTACTTCATTGCCTTCTGCCAAAATTAAGTGGTGGATCTTATTGCTGATTGAAGCACATCCTCCACGTGGCTAGGTACTGGCTGAATGCCGTCTAAATATAAACCCTGTGTTTGGCTTAGCTACTGCATTTGCGTAATTTAGCTGTTTATTGACTAATGAAGCCATACTTTCAAAATCAAGTCTTCAGATTTTGTGAATAGAAGAATGTTTATCTTTAGTTTATGAGGCTAGGCTGTCTCAAATGGGGATTATGTAAGGCAGAGCTACCCCACACTTTTTGTTGTAGACTGCCATAGTGTACATGAGAAAGGCTAAGGTGTGTTTTTCAAATTTTCTCCATTTCCATATGAGTTGGTTTGCAGAACAACTTTGGTGTGATTGCCATGAAAATCTTATGTAGAGATTCTTGGGAATGTTGTGAGGCACCCACATTTTTCTTTTTGGAATGCTGAATGACCTTTTAGCCCTCATGGCTGCAGCACTAAAACTCATCCAGTGCTCCCTTATGGCTGCAGACTGTAGGCAGCGGCTGCACTTTCCTTGCATGATATTTTCTGTAGCATTACCAGTACCATCTTCTGTTTGAGGAACCCATGCTAAGTTCCCCAAAGAAATGGCTGGATTTGCAAGCCACTGGGTTAAATGAAGCGTAGAAACATATTAAGTGTCCAGAATATTTGCTTGGGTCATTTGCTTTGTATGAAATTTTAAAATGTCTTCAAAGCTACTTTTCCCAGGATAAAGGAATTGGACTGACTGGATTAAGTGTCACAATTCCCCCCCCCCCCCAATACGAAATATATTTTGATAGAATGTATTCATAATTTCAAATAAATTGTGTTTGCATCTTTAGAAGGGGTTACTTTGTGGGGTGGGAGAAGAAGAAGGTTGGTTTGGTTCCAACTGCTGCTCTTTCAGTTCATTTAAATTAAAAGTTTCACACGAATGAGTCTCTATTTGACCTTCCAGGCCAAAACTGCTAAGTTTACATGACTTCCTCATCAAACTGTAAATCAGCTGGTAATGAAACCCAGGCTTTATGAAATCCCAGTTTGCCAAAGAGTTCACAAAGCTTTCTCAGCCGCTTGGCAATCACTTTTGTGCTTGGGATTTGTTGCAAATGTTTCATGCATCTCCTGAAACAATTCACTTTCCGTCATTTTTGACTTCGTATTTCCATGCTCATATTCAAAGCTCTGAAAAGGCCTCAGCTGCACAATATTACCCAGAAAGTGCGGGGGGGGGGGGGGGGGGGAGAATCACAAAACTGACTGAAGCAGATCATTTATTTTCATTCCTTTGTATGCCATGGTACAAAAATGATTGAATGATGGAACTTGCCTTCATTTGCTCATACAGGTCAGATTGAAATGAAAATGGAAGATCTTACAAACATGAGAATGCCATGTACACACCTGATGTTTTATGGCTTTCAGCCATCAGTGGATGGGGTGGGGAATAGTCTCTTCCATGTTACTGGTCAAATTGAGCAGTTCTGCAGTAATATTGGGCAGCCCAGGAATTGCTTCCTGGTGCAATTACAGTGGGGTGGATCCTACCCCTATCCTAGCAGTCCACAGAACCAAGTCTGAAGCCTTCCTCCATGTGAAGAGCCATGTCAGTCAGAGGAAGGCTCCTTGGAGAATGGTTGGATCCATCCCAATAATTGCCGAAGGATGAAAAATACATGGTGTAATCTCCTAGTGCCGCTTCAACCAAAGCCTCAGAACTATGGAACATATTTCTTGTGCGGGGGAAATTGAGATTCACATTGGGATTCCACAAGCAATTCTGGTACATATGTTTTTGTTGAGCTTGTGTATTTTTTGTACCAAGGTATTTCCGCCTTTAATAGTTTTTACTACAGCATTTGTGTGTCTCATTCACATTAACTGTCCACAGGTGAAGAACAGCAATAGTCTAAATTCCAGCCTTCATTTTTGAGAACCTCATGGGGAAGGTCCCTCCACCAGCTTCATTCGTATATGTCCACTGAAATAGGATTTAGCTTAAAAATGACTGTATGGTTGAAAATCGTTATGGCAGAGTCCACCCTAATGGACCTATGATAGTGCCTGTTTCTGTTCTGGTGAATTCAAGTAATGTGGAAGAACTGGATGTAGGAAGAGTGGAGTAATTCTTTCAAGAGGTGCAAGCTTTAGTTTGTGTTTTAGGCCAGAACACGAGTGTAATGCTGCTCATCCTGCTTCCTGAATGAGAATCAGTGTGGTATAATGGTCACTAGGTCTTGGAAGAGCCAGATTCAAACCCCACTCAGCCATGACTCTCACTAAGTGACCTTGGTCACAGGGTTGTTTTGAGGCTACAATGGAGACAGAATCATATAATATCCTGAGCTCACTGGAGAAAAGACACAGTAAAATGTTGTCAGATTCCATCATCTGATTATGCTCCACTGGTCTCTTTGCATACCCAGGGTTCCTCTCTACTGCCAAAGAATGCAGACACAGATAATACTCTCTCCATGGGTAGGAATGACAAAGGCTGTCTGGCATATTTCAGGCCCTTTCGTTCACCCAATTTCATTGTTCCTGTCCTTAGAAACTATTTTGGCAAAGTTTTTACAAGTTCTTTAATTTGGCAGCTTCATGGATCTGGCATGAGATCAGTTATTTTGCAGGAAAGGATCTTCCTGAGTGAGGGAGAAAACCACTCTAGATCACACAAATAGATCATAAAGCATCACAGAAGCATTCAGGCCTCTAATAAAATTAAAAATATGTCTCACAATATGCTTCAGATATTTCCCCTGCATGCCCCATTGCAATGAATAATAACTGTGCAAGAGAGGTTTTGGGTGGGGTATGCAATGTGTTCTGCCTGTAGGATCTCAGCAACAAATGTGTATCTATGTGGGATGCTTTGGGGGTACAACTCCCCAATTGTGCTGCCATGCTGCCTATATTTATCTCTATAACAATGACAGGAGATGGGCTTAATCCTCTTTCAAATTAGTAGTTCATGTAGCTGCAGCCACTCTTGGTAAACTGCACTTTCACTGAACTGCAGTGCTAACAGACTAAAGAAAAAAATAAATCTTGTTCTCTGTGATGTACATAGTAATTCAACCCAATCCGCAAATGGTATGTATTCTTGCAAGTATGTATCAGAATCTACTGTTTGACGGCACAGTAAGTAATCAATCATCCCTAATCAGGTGAAAATGTGCATTATGGAATAATTGCCAAGGGGTGGCCAGCTTGAAAGTCAAATTAAAGATCTGGTTACTGAATACTAGATATGAGATTAATTGTGCTGAAAGGACAGATGGAAATAATTGCATGGGGTGGGGTTGGGGGAGAGCTCTCTAGAAAGTACAATACTCCTTTCTCTTTCAAGGGCAAGATTTGTTTAATCATCTTTGTGCATACAAAGGATAAACCACCAACCTGCAATTAATTATATAGCCTATCACCCTTTTTTATTTCAGGTCATCAAAATAATGGGGGGGGGGGAATCATCTGGATCAATACTCATCTAGCTGTCATCCTGTGAGAGAACTATTGATCCTGATGATTATTTTTCCATGTACTGAGAATGGTACTCTGCCAACTTGATGAAGTATCACATGCACTCTATTGGCACTCATTTCTGGAGAGACTCACTTAATGTGGTCACTTGGCCACAGTCCTGCAATCTCATTACTCACTGGGGACTTTCAAATGGAAAATAATGATAGCTCTCAACCTGTCCGGCAAATGAAGTACATAAGCATGTGCTTCAATTTAAGATTTTTGAACAGTCCTAGTGGGCTAAGTTTTGAGAGGTACAATTGATTCTTGGATGCCTAAAAACTATGCTAGATGCCAAAGACTCTGGCCCTAAAACCCACTTAATTTTGCAGTATTGCCATTCATTTCCATTTCCCTACAGTCTGAGGATCAGGATCTAAGTACAACATTTGCCTTTGGAAGAGAGTACCAAATTAACTTCAGGTGTTTCCCCTTCTGCAGAAAACATATGCTTAACACATGCTTCCATGCTTGGCTTCATGGTCAAGAGGAGATGTAACCCCTTGTGGGGTTGATCTCTGATGATACAATCTTAGTTTTTAAAGCAAGGGGGAGAGCCAGGGAGGATAAAAATTATCTCAAGCTCACAGCCTATGGCCATATGTTTATGTGATGCCGAACTCTCTGCAGTTATTGAAGGTTGGTGTTCTTGTGCATTTGTCTTGGTTCACATCATCCAGATGCCTATGGGGAAACACAAATGCATGCTTCTTTCTGATATGTGGATTATGTTCCATACCATGTTGCCTCTTTCCACTGCATGCCACTATTAGAGGCTGCTGATGCCCACCTTGCTTTAACTTTTTTACACTTCTTACTTGACATTGCTTATTTATGTATTCAATCAGATATTCAACAAAGGAAATATTCCAGAGTCGTGGACCATCACAAACAAGCCTCAAGTTGCCAACACAGCACAATGTCAAGATACAGGGGACCAGCAGGCCCTGAATATGGGGGATATCAAGTAGCTTGCATACTCCTCTCTGGCAAAAAAAAAAAAGTGTGGAGATCAGCAAGGGAATCTTCTTTAACCCCAAGAGACCCCCTTTTAAATAGGGGTAACCAATGGAGAAAAGTGCCTCACGTCTCACATATGGGGGTATTTACATCAAGACTGACAAATAGTGCTATGGATTAGTGTCTGAAAATGTAACTCCAGAATCTCCAGGACATCTGGCTAGCAACTATGTGAAAAAGGATGCAGGACTAGATAGACCTCTGTTCTTATTAAAGTTGCCAACCTCCAGGTGAGGCCCGGAGTTCTCCTGGAATTACAACTGATCTCCAGACTACAGAGATCAGTTCCCTGGAATAGAATGACAACTTCAGAGGGTGGAATCTATGGAATTACATCCCTCCTGAGCTCCTTCCCAAAACTTCACCCTTCTCAGACATTCATCTCTAATATCTAGGAATTTCCCAAGCTGAAGTTGACAACCCTAATTCTGATCCTGCAGGGCTCTTCTGATGTTCATATATTTTTAGGAAACACTACAGCAGTTTTTGGCTTGCTCCACATTCTATTTGTTGGGTTATTAACTTTAGTGAATGGTCTGCTCTGATTTTCCTGTTTGGCCTGCAAATTTAATAAAAATACAACCCATTAATTCCTTTCCTCCTCCTTTCCCTTGCACCCTCAGGCAGAACCATAGCTTGGCCAACAAATGTAATTAGACATGTACATTTGGATATATCCAGTCCCAATATATATCCAAAAAAATAACTTATAGGATATATTCAGGATATATTATTTCCAGTTCTATTCGGGTCCCTGGAGAGTATCTTTGATTCTTTAGGATACCAGGAAATGGATCCTGAAAAATCCCAGAAATGTTTGTCAGTAACTGGGAATATTGGGAGCCACTGTTTTAAGGCTCCCACTGGTTTTTTTCTTTATTTTTTCTGTGTCTTCCTGGGGCAAGGTATTATTTTGCCATGTTGTTTTGGCTTTGATTCTATCCTCTGAAATTGGTTTTGTTTGCTTTTTTGGTTTTGCAACACTGTATTCTTTGTACAAATTAATTTGTGGTGGGTTTTCAGTTTGTGGTAGATTCTCATGTTTGACATTTTAGATTCTTGGGTTCTCCATTGGACTAGATTCTCTGATTTTACATTTGTTGGCTGGAAAATAGCACTCCTATTTCGTTTGGTTTGGATGGTTCTTTGGTTTGGCATAAGGTTGGATTCTTGGATTGCCCATTTGTAGTATTAGGCTTGCTGCATTACTCCACACTTTTACCAGGATACCCTGGTTTTCATAGGTTCTTGGGCTTGTTGGTTCTGTCTCTTTTGCAAGGCTTTTGGCTAGGGGTTTCTTTGCTTCCTCTTGTGTATTTGGCTATTTGCCCTGGAGAAAGCATGGCGTTTACACACAGACATCCTTAGGAAACAATGGAGGATGGCTGGTCTAATTCACTTGAAAACTGGTGATTATTTAAAGGACAGGAACCAGTAGCTCTGTTGCAATTTTTGTGCAATTTGCTCAAAAAAAACAATAAAAAAACCAGCCCCTCCACCCCATCATTGATGGGGAAAGATTCCCCATCAAATAACACCAGAATCCAATCTCACCTTTAATTGAGTCAATTCCTTTACTGAAGTCGTTCTTCATTTCTGTGAGAACTTGCATAATCTTTTTTTGAGAAACTTGAGTCAGCTTCTACACCACCGGTAGTCATTCCATCTAATAAAAGCAGGCTTGATTCTTTGTCTTCAGATTCAGTGGTCTGTATGGAGGGTTTTTGCTACCCTTCTTGCCCCTGACTCTTCCCATCATAGACCTTGTACCATACATTTGGGTTCATATGATATTTCCAGAGCAATTCTTATTTATCCAGAGGGAGTAACAGGAGAGAGGACAGAAAGCAGCCAGCCGGAAGCTCTGCTGCCACGCCCCCCGCTGCCATGCCCCCTCTGCTGCCATGCCCCCCCTCTGCTGCCACGCCTCTGCTGCATAGAGACATGAGGCTTCCAGAAATCAATTTAAGGAGCAATTCAAAGACAAGAGTGCTATAATTTACTTAGTAACACAGAATATGGAATGTTAAATACGATTTATAATTTAGTTTATACCAAAATAGTGCCTTTGTTAAAACAGTACATGTTTGAGAGGGTCTATAAATTAAAAGTGCTAGAAGGTAAACAATCTACTTTAATTTCAACAGAGGGCATAATGAGGAGGGAGGGGGAGTGGGCCCCCCCCAAGTCCTCTCATAGAAGGCTGGAAGGCTTCCTTCCTGCTGAGTTTCTCAGCTCCAGGAATGAGAGGCATCACCATTTTTTTCTTTCTTTTTTTTAGGTGAAGCAGGTTTTTTTGAGGAATAAAGTTAACTGGAATTATGTAAATAGTAAATTGAAGACTGTCCAATGTAATTCATTAAGTAAATATAATGCAAGGTATTTTACACGAACATGGGAATAGAACTGAGGAAACTGAATGGAAGCACTTAGCGGGTGGTATAAGATAATAGGATTCAGAATAGGATGTAATACTCAGACAGTAATTTGTGTATAATGGAAGTTAAGGTACTAATTTGAGGATTCTTTCTATTAATAAATAATTGTAGGGTTGTTGGAAAGTATGTTTAATGTTTTGTATTATTGTGTACAACAAAAATTAATAAATTATGATTTAAAAAAATAAATAACACCAGAATCCTAGGGCCTGGGGAATGGATCTGAATACCAAACTGGTATTTGGAACCTGAATAACTGGGAACACCAATATTTTCCAGCTTCCTGATATCCAGATCGGAAAAATACCATTCTTTTTGAGGTGCACATCCCTAGCCATCACCTCAGCCAATACCTTGGAAATAAATGAACAGCCAATGAAACTGTTTTAAAATAGGCAAAATGCTGAACACTCATTGCCATGTCTTTGTGTGATCATGCACACAGCCATGGCTCACTGGAGCAAAATAACTAGTATTTCAAGTATTTTTCCCCCTCGTTGCAATCTATTCCCATGTTTAAAAGTCTCCCAGTACATAGGTGTTGGAGATCTTAAGCCATTCACATTTGTAAGTACTTGGAAGTACAAACAGCTATGTAAAGTACTAAGTACAGTGATAGTTCCTAAAACATTCAAATCTTGGTTCCCAGTGGATTAACTGATGATAGCCATACTAATACAGCATAGCAGCATTAAGTATATCTTAATGAAGTGTGAACATGTTTGGTTGGCATCTGTTGTATTTACTAAATCTCTGGAAAGAATGGAGAAAATACAAAGGTAATTTTTTTAAATTGCAAAATTAAGGAGAAATCACAGCAAGTGGAAGAAACAGATAACAGTTACCAATTCTGTCTATTATATACAAGCTCTGGGAATATGTCTAAATCACTTACAAATGTAACTTGTGGCTGCCAATAAGTCTTTTACATATGTATTGAAATGAAGGGCCCAAGGAGAAGAGGCAAAGAGTGCTCCCTGAAAAACATTTCAATTTCTGATGGATTTTCACATGCTAATTGAAGACGCACACAGTTTGAATGGCTTGTAGGAAATGCTGGGAACACCCCAGCCCCACTGCAAAACAGGACTGTAGACCCACCAGCACACTGTGGGGCAGCACACAAAATGCAGTTACTGTTGTCCACTGTATTGGTTTCCTCCGAAGTTGTAATTCCTTGGCTCAAGATACACACCTTGGTGAATAGTCATGGTTGCTTTACATACAAAGAAAGCAAATCAACCTGTCTCCTCAGCTGGGGTTTTATCAGGAGCCAGAGAAATATTCTTCTAAACTAGTCACTGACATACAATTGTGAATCAAGCTCGGGAGGAGGAGCCAGTGGGGTGTAGTGATTAGTGTTAGACTAGGATCTGGGGGACCCAGGTTCATGTCCCTATTCTGCCATGGAAGCTCACGGGATGACCCTGGGCCAGTCAAATACTCTCAGCCTAATCTATCTCACAGTGTTGTTTTGAGGATAACATGGTGGAGAATGATGTAAGCCACTTTGGGTCCCAATGGGGGAGAAAAGTGGGGTATACATTAATAATAATAATTGTCCATCAGCTAAAATGATTTCAGATAGCAAGGCTAGAAAAGACCTCTGTCCAACACCTACAAGAGCTTCTTCCAGTCAGAACTAGATGACACAAGATGAATGGATCTTCCCAGTATCCATTAAGGTTAAAATGGACATGGGACTAATTTGTATTGGGGTTGCAGTGCAGGGAGAGAAACAGCTTGGCTCTTCCTTCAGAATCAGGTTGCCAACCTACAGCTAGGACCTGGAGGTCTCTGGAATGGCAACTTTGGAGAGTGGACTCTACCACATTAAATCCCTGATGAGCTCTCCCCACCCCCCCAAAGAAATCCACAATCCCCAGGCTGTGGAACATCCCAAACTGGTGTTGGAACATTTAAACACCCCTTGAGCAGGCTGAGCCTGAGCAGGACCCTGAAGCCCTGGCAGTGCCACTGGGCGGGTTTGCCTGGGTCATGGCAGCAGTGACAATGGAGGTAGGCTTAAGCTGATGGGCAAGCCTACAATGGTGTTCACTGTTGCTGCAGCCAGTCCCACCCCTGTTTTCTATCCTGCACAGATCTGACAGATGGATCTCAGTGCCTCATTTAATGCTGGGCCTCAGAACAGATATTAGGTTACCAGTGGTTTGACTCAGAATCTGGATGTGTAGCATGTAGGAACTGGATAAGAAGACTACAGTATAAATCATTGCTCAGCAGCCCTGGCTAAGTCACAATCTCTCTGCAGCTCATCTACAATGTGGGGATAATAGAACAAAATCTGAGTTCAGTAGCACCAACAAAACTGTTCCAGCTTTTGTGAGTCAAATCTCACTTTGTCAGACAGTGGGGATCGTAATGATTTTTCAGTTTTTTTACAAAAACAATCTCATATTGTACATTAAAAGCATCATTTAATAGTGAAAGTCCCCTCACACCATCACTGGAAGCAGTTGCTGAGGCCATGTATCTTATATAAAAGATCTTCTGTAAAAAAGGAAATGTGATTTTCTCACCAAGGATAGAATATCTACATTGATATTTTACCTTGCATTCTATTCCACCTGGTAACCTCTGCAGTTTAGGCGTGAGTTGTCCTTGAAGGCTGTATGTAACATATTGCAGGCTTTATATCTTTGGGAAATAATGTGTGGAATGCTCAGTGCTGAAAGGAAGACAAAAGCAAGCTTGCTTTCTGCTGTGATAAAGCTCAGGTCTAAGCTAATTAGGAATTGTGAGGAACGAGTTGTGTCGTGATGTAGTGACAATCTGAAGGAGGCCCTGAAGTGGAGGTCAGTGTCACCGATCTGCCTTCTGAGACCAAGCTTTACGTGTGCAAGGATTATATATCTGAGGGACAAACTGTTTTTTTTTTGGTCATTCTAGACTCTAGCTTTAGAGTAGATGACTAAATATAGCCTATCTAATATCAATTCCAACACAGTATCAGTAATGGAATAAGTTCCTGACGTGTACCTATAAATGTAGATATGTGGGAAAGTTATGTTAGGACCATCTGACCTCATAATTCTTCTGGAAAAGTATTAATGAGTCCAGATCTGACAAGAATCTAGGGTCCTACTCCCACGACCACCCTCAGAAATCAAGTCAGAGAAGTCTGCCATGTGCATGTATATTGCTGTTACAGTTTGCATTAGCAGCAGTGTAAAGAGACTAGGCATATGCATTGACCAGGCAGAGGTGTGCCAATTATCCCCTTCTCTGCCTACAGTTAATAGAACAGAGCCTGCTCAGTGTATATAGCATTCTCAAATTGGGTAGGATGTACCCAAGGGCCAAGCAGTTCCATAGGTGTAAACTACGGGGGGGGCTCAAGGGCTTGAGCTACCCCCAAAATTTTCTGGGGGAGACTGAGCCCCCCCAGCAAAAGGGAGCGCCCGCCGCTGCGCCTTCCTGCCGCCGCACTACTGCCAGAGCCACGCCACTGCCAGAGCCACTCTCCCCACCCACTCCTCCCTCCCGGACAGCTCCAGCAGCAGGGACATTGCCCCGGCTGCGGCAGTGCAGCGGTGGCTCTGGCCGTGGTGGGGATATTGTCCCTGTGGCAGCGTGGTGGCGGCGGCTCTGTCAGCGGTGGGGGGACACCGCCACTGCACCTCCCCGCCTGCTGCAAGCCTCCCCGGCAACCTCAAGAGCCCCCCTGCCCGGCTCTCCCACACCCACTCCCTCCCTCTGAGAGGTGCGTGGGAGCCAGGTGGGGGGGAGTGGCAGCAGCAGCGGGGACATCATCCCAGCGGTGGCGCGAACGCTTCGCGCACGTGCGAGAGAGCCCCCCCCCCCCCGAGAATGGAAAGTCTACGGCCCTGAGCAGTTCATTCTGGCCCAGGGAGGGAGCAACAACACCTGAAGAATGGGAAAGGCCTATATACATACAAGTATTTGCAAAGGCCTGCTATGAATAACTTTAGGTGTGTCCTCTTAATCAAAGTCATCACTGGAAATTTTCTTCCAAACAGAAGTGGTCACTTCTTTTAAAAGTTATTAGCTGTTGCTTCAGAAATGGTTACGAAAATCAATCCTAAGCAGAGTTACACCTTTCTAAGTTTAAGTCAATGGGCTTAGAATGTTGTATTGCACTATAGGAGCCTTAATGAGGAATTCATCCTGCAGTGATAATATATAATTTTAAATTTATTGCCCTCTTTATTTTGGCAATGTATATTCATTAGTATGATGTGTGTTAATGATGGCTCTACCCAAGATCCTAGGAATTCAGCCTGGTCCAGGAAGGGAAGAATGGCCCTAGGAGAGTGGGAGAGGGCTGCACAGATGTTGTTGCATAATTTTAAGATTATCTATTCTTACACAGCTGTTTTGAGCATTCTTATAAGCACTGAAGAGATCTGTAATTTTTAATTATACAACAACAACAACAACAATAAAGGACTTTACTATGAAATAAACAGTAGGGATTGTTATTGAGGGCTGCTATTATCATCACCTCTGCTATTTTTCTTATCTATGAGCAGTATTTCAATGTTCAATACTTCGAGGGCATCCATTGTTGTTTCCTTTCTTGTTGGTATACATAAGAGTTATACAAGTTTAATTAACCCAGAAGGGGCTAACTTAAAAGGCACAACAGCTTTCTAAGTCCAATGGGGTTAAGAACATAAGAACATAAGAGAAGCCAATGTTGGATCAGGCCAGTGGCCCATCCAGTCCAACACTCTGTCACACAGTGGCCAAAAACACCAGGTGCCCTCAGAAGGTCCAGCAGTGGGGGCAGGACACCAGAAGCCCTCCCATTGTTGCCCCCCTGTCAAGCACCAAGAATACAGAGCATCACTTGCCCCAGACTGAGAGTTCCTATCTATACTTTGTGGCTAATAGCCACTGATGGATTTCTCCTCCATATGTTTATCTAATTCCCTCTTAAAGCTGTCCGTGCTTGTAGCCGCCACCACCTCCTGCGGCAGTGAATTCCATGTGTTAATCACTCTTTGGGTGAAGAAGTACTTCCTTTTATCTATTCTAACCCGACTGCTCAGCAATTTCATGGAGTGCCCACGAGTTATTCTATTGTGAGAAAGGGAGAAAAGTACTTATTTCTCTACCTGCTCTATCCCATGCATAATCTTATAAACCTCGATCATGTCACCCCTCAGCCATCATTTCTCCAGGCTAAAGAGCCCCAAGCGCTTCAACCTTTCTTCATAGGGAAAGTGTTCCAACCCTTTTATCGTTCTAGTTGCCCTTTTCTGCACTTTCTCCAATGCTATAATATCTTTTTTGTGGTGTGGCGACCAGAACTGTATACAGTACTCCAAATGAGGTTGCACCATTGATTTATATAGGGGCATTATGATACTTGCTGATTTGTTTTCTATTCCCTTTCTAATAACCCCCTGCATAGCATTGGCCTTTTTCACTGCAGTTGCACACTGTCTCAACATTTTCATTGAGTTATCTACTACGACTCCAAGATTCTTGGAAAGGACTCTTACGACTCTTGGTCAGTCTCTGCCAGTTTGGACCCCATCAACATCTATTTATAGTTAGGATTTTTGGCTCCAATGTGCATCACTTTGCACTTGGCCACATTAAACCCCATTTGCCACACTGATGCCCACTCGCCCATCCTCAACAGATCCCTTTGGAGTGCCTCACAATCCTCCCTGGTTCTCACCACCCTGAATAACTTTGTGTCATCTGCAAATTTAGCCACTTCACTGCTTACTCCCAACTCCAAATCATTAATAAACAAGTTAAAAAACATCGGACTGAGTTCTGATCCCTGCGGTACCCCACTGCTTACCTCCCTCCACTGAGAAAATTGCCCATTTATACTCTCTGTTTCCTTTTAATTAGCCAGTTTTTGATCCACAAAAGGACTTGTCCTTTTATCCCATGACTATTGAGCTTACTTAGGAGCCTTTGATGAGAAACTTTATCAAAAGCTTTCTGGAAGTCAAGGTAAACAACATCTATTGGGTCCCCTTGTCCACATGTTTGTTTACTCCCTCAAAGAACACTAACAGGTTAGTGAGACAAGATCTTTCCTTACGGAACCCATGCTGAGTCTTCCTCAATAGATTTTGTTTATCAGTGTACCAACTAATTTTTCCTTAATAACGGTTTCCACCAACTTATCCGATATCGACGTCAGACTGACTGGCCTGTAATTTCCTAGATCTCCTCTGGAACCCTTTTTAAAGATGGGAGTGACATTTGCTACCTTCCAGTCCTTAGGAATGGAGGAAGATTTTAAGGAAAGATTACATATTTTTGTCAGGAGATCCACAAGTTCACATTTGATTTCTTTCAGAACTCTCGGATGTATGCCATCTGGGTCCGGTGATATACTTGTTTTTAAGTTGTCTATCAGTCATAGGACCTCCTCTCTAGTCACCTCAGTCTGACTCAGGTCTTTCAACACCCCTCCCAAAATCAGCGGTTCTAGAGTGGGCAAGCAACTTCCACAGTGAAGACAGAGGCAAAAAAAGCATTCAGCTTCTCAGCCATTTCCCTATCATCCTTCAGTACACCTTTTACCCCTTGGTCATCCAAGGGCCCCTCTGCTTCCCTGGCTGGTTTCCTACTTCTAATGTATTTGAAGAAAATTCTATTGTTGGTCTTTGTTATGTATCAATATCACGGTTGCCATGTGTTCGTGTAATGGCGACCGCTATGTGGACATTCGCACATGGCCTGAATCTACCTGAGCTTCGGCCAGGTAGAACAATAGCCAGTCAGATCCTAAACAACCGCCAATCATGACCTAGGTTTCCCCCTTGGGGACCTATGAATTGTAACCACTATCTTAAGGTCCTATCAGGACTTGCTCCTGATGCATCTGGCAAAGTACAAACCTAATATCCTCCCCATTCTCCCAACTGCCAGCATACTAACATTGTCATAGGCAGAAGTTGCTCTTTTTTCACTTCTTGGGCAAGAAAGATTGCTTGCCCCTTCTCTAGCCAGCATTAAGCTCATTCTTAATGAACAAGGGTTTTTTACAATGCTTGGTTGCATCCAATATTACTTTGAAATGTTTGAAAATGAATCAGAATTATTCTGTTTCATGCAGCTGTTCACAAACATTTTAGAAAGTTCTGGAAAGCAGAATGACAAGTATAAAAGGATGTGGAAAGAGAAGAAATGGATAGTCCTCAGAGGACCAGAAGAACTTTTTCAGTTTCTTCACTGGTCTATTTGTTGAATATATATTACACATATAGATAGTGTGTGACAATATTTTGTCTTTGA
The DNA here is from genome assembly GCA_029233225.1 of Lepidodactylus listeri. Classification (NCBI taxonomy): domain Eukaryota; kingdom Metazoa; phylum Chordata; class Lepidosauria; order Squamata; family Gekkonidae; genus Lepidodactylus; species Lepidodactylus listeri. Next base: position 72,693,191 of record JARCFY010000008.1, read on the forward strand.
TGAAGGCCTCCTAGGCTCTGTGTTTAATATTTTGTAAGCCTGTGTAATCCATTTCCACATAGCTGCTTTCAGGCCGATTCCTGTCTTATGTGCCAAGAATTTGAAGAACACATGTAAAAAAAAAGTATATGGATGCTGATCAAACAAACAATGACAATACCTTATTATGGCAAAATGAGAATGCTCAAGTGAATCCACCACACAGCTGTTGCTTCAGTTGAGCCGAACTATCAGCCACTCACATACATGGATTATCTTTTGCCCCCACAGATAAAAGAAGGCTGGTGTCATGACTTTGGCTAAAATGTACACTCTAGGGTTTTCCATTTGGGCTATGCAGAAGGTACTTGAAAAGGCAACTGTGCTGATAAGTACATCATATGTTTTTTTCTGGGGGAATATTAAGGAAAATATCTTATATCTTGAAAAGGCAGCATTCCAATGGTATTCTGGCAAATAAATGAACAAAGTATCCTTTATTCCTTTTCGATGAAGAGAAATACCTCTTAAGCTAGGGAAAGCGAAATGTTCAAGCCAAATACCTTTGTTTTCTTGCCATAATGGCAAATACAACTTGTCCAAATATGCTGCTGCCTTATGTAAGTGTTCTTCTGAGGTGTCCTTATTGTAGGCATCACTAATCATATGCTATGAAACCATAGCAAACTCAGAATAAAACAACAGAACATCGCAGCAGTAAATAAGCTCACTAAGAATTTCAGGTTTCATGTTTAAAAGCAAGCTTCTATTCCCTGTGATTTCAAAGACAGACATGAAAGTGGGTCAGAATATAAAGCAATATTATTTCCAGGAGTCTGGGTTAATAGCTGTCTGTATCACGACTTCCGGCAAGACTTGCGAGCATGGCGGACGTGCTCCTCCGCATCTGCGGGGAGCGCGATCCGTACCCGGCGGGAAGAAGGGGCTCTGGACTGGTGCCGAGCCCCCAGAGACCCCAGTGAGGGGGCTCTGCCTGGGGTGGCCCGAAGGGAATCTCTCCCTACAGTGGCGACCGAGGGATAGAGATCTCTTTTCATCACCCCCATAGGTTCCCCCGCCGTGGGAGCCATATGGCTGAAAGCGCAAATCCGAGAAGCAGCAGAGAGTGCGAAGCAATGAGGCTGGAACTGACAGTTACGCATGGAGAAAACGTGAGTCTGAAGTAAGAAAAGCAGAACACAGCAGGAAGATGGCGGGAGGAGTGAAACCCCCCCCCTCTCCGGGACTAGCGTACTTACGAGACTCTTTACGTGGCATTACTGCAGGAATAAAAGCCCATCCGCCTTGCTAGATGGCAGCATTGCTCACTTGGAGATATAAACTTTAGAAGGACATAAGTGCTGTTTGAAAATTTGCTCCTTTCGTTCATCTTATCTATCTATAAACAAAGAGCGTAGTCTTAACAATGACGGGGAAACCGAAACCTTCCCCCAAACTAGGAAGTACAGCTCCGAATTCAAAGGTTGATACCACGGAGATGAGTGCGGTGTTCTCCTCGTTATTGCGACCTCTAGTGGACCAAATGACAGCTCTCAACGTTAAAATGGACAAAATGCAGCTAGAACTAAAAGAGTCGAATAAATACACAGAGAAGCTGCAGCGAGAACTTCTGGAAGTAAAAACTTCAGTAAAAAACCAAGATGCAAGACTACAAAAGGCAGAGAAGGAAAAGGCCTTCCACCACGATCAGCTTTTGAAATTACAAATGGATAGATCGAATTTTTTCCTAAGACTTCAGAATGTGCCAGAAAACACAGGAGAAGACCTTAAAAATTTGCTAAGTGAAGCACTTGAACCAGTGACAGGCATGAAAGCAGCGGATATAAAAAGCGATATGGATATGGTTTACAGAACCTATCCAGATTACACTAAAAAGAAAAGCCTGCCTGGTGAAATTATGATAAGGTTCTCCAAAAAATCTACAAGAGACGTGGTGCTTAGGACCACAAACAAAGCAGCTCTGAAGATCCTGGGAGAAGAAGTAAAAGTGATGAAGGATATCCCATTTGAAATAAGGAAAAGAAGGAAAGCCTATGGAAAATTGACATCTTGGCTCCAGTCTGAGTCTATCATCTATTGTTGGAATACTCCAGAAGGACTATGCTTCAGCATCAAAGATAAGAAGTATAAGATTGACTCTGTTCAACAAGCGAAAAAATTTCTGGAAAAAAGCAAAGAGCAGAAAACTGGGAGAGACTCAGATGGTTCACTGGCCTCGCAAGAAAGCATGTATGGATTTGATAGCTCAAAGAGTGAAGAAGAAGTGTTTGACTCGGAAAAGGGAGCTGCAGCTCCAAAAATAGTTGAGACTGTTAAGACAAGAAGAGGACGAAAGAAGAAATAGTGATTAAACTGTTTTATTAAGCATTGCACTTATGTATTATAAATGGTTTAATTAACCGTATTTCTCTAGGTGGGTGTGCCTGCCAAATAGTTTTGATAACTTTTATAGTAGCAGTAACAAGTAATTGAAATTTATCCAAGGTTTTAAATGCTTCATAATTATTTTATGTAACAAGGTAGTATTAAGCAAATGATAAAGTACTCTCTGTATAAGATATATGTAGCTTAGATTGTAGCGTTATAGTTGTAGTTATAGAGAAAAATCAATAAAAAAATAGCTGTCTGTATCACTAGCAAAAACAGAATAAATTGTACAAAACTGCAAACATGCCAAAATAAAGTATGTAAAAGATCAAATTTGCATAACTTTCTGATAATCTTCATAATTCATATGTTTTTTTTCTGAACCAGAATTTGATTACCAGAGGGGAGAATTAAATTCTTGTTTAAAGCATGGAGCCCTACAATCGGAATCAAACTTGAGGGCACCAAAGGCTACCAAAGACGACCTACTAGAGCAAAAATTGAGACAGACCCATCATGCTCACAAATTGTGTTACTGAAACCAGTTGAATAACTTAAGAAGCACAAAGTCAAAGGCATTTATGAATCACTGAAAAGTATACCTGTGATTGATGAAAGCACTTAATGCAAATCGATGGGGTCTTGAGAAACAGTAAGCCTCTAGGCTGGATTGGTTACTAATTTCTTTGTCTGTTTGCCTTATCTATGAAAAGCCATGCTGGTACTGATAAAACAGGAGTTTATAGTACCCAAAGCCCCAAACCCATTGCTTCTTTGCCAGTCTCCAGCAGTAGTGTGATATTCTAGATTTGACACCAATGGCTCTTAGATACCACAGCCATGTGAAGTCTTCTAGGCTTCCCCAGTTTTCTGTTATATCATGTTTCTATAGCACTGATATAGCAGTGCCCCTATAAAGCATAATGTGATACAGTTATATTATCAGCTCTTAACAAAAAAATAAAATAAGAGATCTATCAAGAGAAATGATGTTTCAAAAAATGTTCTCTCCTTCTGAACATATTCAGTTCCCAAAATAATAACACATGCAAACTTTTTGACCAGAATGTTAGATTAATATGGAGAATGCCATATTTCTACAGTTATATTTAAAATATCACACACACACAAATATATATATATATATATATGCTCACTGTGGAATCTAGTAGGGTAAGCTATCCACCTTGTGCAGGTCGCACTAACCTGGAGATTGGTGTCTCTGGATAGATTTCTTGGGGTCATTCCAAAAGATCATTTTTATGAGTGGGGAGAGCTCTGCAGTATAGTACAACAGATCTATACCTTCCTTTAAAAAAGCACTTCTACTGCATGGAAAGGTTTTTTCTTCAAACAGTGCAGCCACAGTCTTTCCCAACCTCTTCCATAAGGATTCTGAATGCTGTATGGAGCTGTTGGCTTTCCTCCATCCTGCTGGTCCACCCCAGGGTCCACTGTGGGCAAGGCTGGTTTGAGGAGGGGAACTTGGGGTGCGTCGGTAGTGAACAGACCTCAGACCTGGGCCAGCCTGGGTTACTTCACCGACAGCCACCCACTGAAGCTTATCTTGGGCTGCGTGTTTCCACCATAGGGTTTGGGGTGTGGGCTCGCACCTCGTCTCTCTCAGCATCCCCCTCTCGTCACCCTTTGGCATCCTTCACAGTGCTTACCCATCCTCCTTGGTCTGTTTCCCCTTGGTTCCTTTACTCCCTCTCTCTCCTGCTCAGGTGAGCCAGTGGTCCAGCCAATCCTCCCCCGGCTCCCTCGTAGATCCACGCCACCTCCCTCTGGTGCATTTGTCGGTCGGATCCATGGTAGGCTCTGCTGCCGCATACTCCTTGCACAGCAGTTGACCCTCGTGGCAAGTGATTTCCACGTGCATGGGGGTTGTCCATGCCATTGGAGCCTTGTGGATGTCTGGTCCCATTGTTAGGCGGGCCAGCTGGTTCCTTGCTGAGCTGCATACCCACCCTGGGGCACTGTGGGGTACTACAGATGCCGGCTCAGCAGTGATGGTTTAGGGGTTCCCCCACTTCTCCAGCAAGGTCCGGACATGTCGGGAGGGCACTGGCCCTCCCCGACAGGAGCATATTTATTTAAATAGTTTTAACCTGTCTTTCTCATATTCTGGTAGCTGACTACAGATACAAATACAGACTATGCAATTCATTTTTTAAAAAAATTGTACAGTTCAACAAGTACAAATTTAACACAGTTGATGAGCCACAAGGATAGCCTGGGCTGGTGCTGTTTCCATTGCCTTGGTTCACTTAACACAGAACCATAGGCAGCAAGCCACAGGCTAAGAGTCAAGGAGGCCAAGGCCTTCCCCTGATGTTGCCTCCTGGCTCTGGGATTCAGATTCTTAGTGCCTCTGAACATGAAGGTTCTCCTCAGTTACCATGGCTAGTAGCCATTGATAAACTTATCCTCCATGAATCTGTCTAATTCCCTTTTAAACCTATCTATGCCTATGGCCATCCCTACATTTTCATTACTCATTGTCTAAAGAAGAATTTCCTTTTGTCTGTCCTGAATCTACTGATCAACATTGGATGCCCTTGACTTCTTGTATTTTGGGAAAGGGAGAACAAAATTCTGTTTGTCCACTCTCTGTACCCCATGCATACTTTTATAAACTTCTACCATGTGCCCCCTTAGTCACCTCTTTTCTAAACTAAGTCCAGACTCTTCAGCCTTTCCTCATAGGACAGGTGCTCCATCCCCCTAATCATCACAGTTGCCCTCTTCTGTACTTTTTCTGGCTCTGCAATATCCCCTTTAAGATATGGTGACTAGAACTGCACTTTGAATTCCAAATGAGGGCACACCATAGATACATACAGGGGCATTATAATATTGGCTGTTTTTATTTTCAGTCCCTTTTATAATAACCCCCAACATAGAGCTTCCTTTTTTCACTGCTGCAGCACACTGAGTTGACACTTTCATTGAGCTATCTACTCTGATGCCAAGGTCTCTTTCCCTCTCAGTCTCAGCAAGCTGAAACCCTATTAGCATATACTTGATGCTGGGATTTGTTGTTCCAGTGTGCATCACTCTACAATTAAAAATGCTGAACTTCATTTGCCACATTGTGGCCCACTCACCCAGTTTGTGGAGATCCTCTTGGAGCTCTTCACAGTCAGCCATGGTTTTCATCATCTTGAATAATTTTGTGTCATCTGCAAACTTGGCTACTCACCTGCTTGCCTTCAGTTCCAGATAATTTATGAACAAATTAAATAGTACTGGCCCCAATACTGATCCTTGTGGGATGCCACTGCTTACTTCCCTGTATTGCTAGAACTATCCATTTATTCCTACTCTTTGTTTCCTGTCATTTAACCAATTTTTAATCTGTGAGAGAATCCATCCTCTTATTCCATGATTGCTATGCTATCTCAGGAGTCTTTGGTGAGGTACCTTGTCAAAAGCCTTTTGAAAGTCCAAGTATATAATGCCTACCAGGTCATCTTTATCTAGATACTTGTTCACTTTCTCAGAAAACTTCAAAAGGTTGGTGAGATAGAACCTCCTTTGCAGAAGCCATGCTGATTTCTCCTCAGTAGGCTTTGTTCCTTCACGTGCCTAATAATGCTATCTTTGATTACAGTTTCAACTAATTTGCCTGGGACAGATGTTAGTCTAATTGGACTGTAATTTTCTGGTTCCCCTCTGGACCCATTTTTAAACATTGGTGTAGCATTTGCTACTCTCCAGTCTTCTGGTACAGTGGCTGGATTTACTGACAAGTTACATATGGTGGTGGAGGAAAGTGCTGTTAAGCCACAGCGGACTTATGGCGACCATGTGGGTTTTCAAGGCAAGAAATGTTCAGAAGTGGTTTACCATTGCCTGCCTCTGCATCACAACCCTGGTATTCCTTGGAGGCCTTCCAGGCTGATCCTGCTTAGCTTCCAAGATCTGATGAGACTGGGATAGCCTGGGCTATCCAGGTTAGGGCTATTATGTATAAGTTACATATACAGGTTAGTAAATCAACAATCTCTCATTTTAGTTCCCCAAGAACTCTGAGGTATATGCCATCAAGGTTGGGAGGCTTTCTGGTTTTTAATTTCCCCAGTAGGTCTAGAATGTCATCTGCCATCACCCCATTTTGACTCCATTCTTCAGACTCCCTTCCTGAAAACAGTGGCTGTGGCATGGGTACATGCCCTGCAATTCCATAGTAAACACAGATACAAAGAATTCATTGAGCTTCTCTGCCAACTCTCCATCTTCCTTTAGCAATCCTTTAATTCCTTGGTCATCCAAAGGCCCAACTGCTTCTCTGGTTTCCTGCTCCAGATATATTTAAAGAAATGTTTATTGTTTATTTTGATGCTTTTAGTGATCCACTCCTCAAGTTCTCTTTATGCATGCCTAATTATCAACTTACACTTCTTTTGGCAGAGCCTGTGGTCCATTTTATTCACTTCATTGGGACAGACCAACTACTTTTTAAAAGAAGACTTTTTGCTTTTTATGGGTTCTTTGACTTGCATTGTTAGTTAAAATACACACACATTCTGTTACATTTAGCAGTACCCTTCCAAACTTGGGCAATGCTTTCAGGCTAGGTTTCAGTTACTGTGATTTTACATAGCTTCCAAGCATCCTCCAGGGATTTGACTCTCACGTGTTTCCCTTTCAGCGTTCTTCTAAATATGCTCAGTTTTTTTTGTAAAGTTCCCTCTTTTGAAATCAAATGTTACTGCTTCGGACTTTAGCAGTAGCTTTCCATTGATGTGAATGCTGAACTGAGTAGCATTGCGGTCACTGTTCCCAACTGGTGCAACAACATCTACATCTCTCACCTGGTCTTTTGCCCCATTCAGAACCAACTCCAAGATCACAACTCCTCTGGCTGACTCTGTGGCCAACTGTTCCAGTGCACAGTCATTTGTGGTGGTCAGTAGTGATGATCACATGTATTGGGGGGGTCTGTGTGGTGTTGGGTGCAAGTTAAACTTTCCTCCTATTACACAAGGTCTTGATACCTCATTCTCATGCGTCTTCTGGCACCATTTCCATGTGGCTAACATGTCTAGAGGATGTTTAACCATCAAACCCATCACCCAGCTGTGCCTTTAATGGTGCTGAAATGCAAACCAGAAACATGCCTTATTTGCAACAGCAACACCTAGCACCTCAACTACAGAGCAAGAATAAGAATTTTTTCATACTTATCCTTCAGCATGCAGTTCTCCAGTGAAGACAGATTGGAGCTTCCCCTGTGAAATCAGCTGATATTCAAGGCACTTACCATTTAAACCAGTCTATTATTTGTTTTCTGGGCCTAAAGTGGATTAAGCACTGCAATGGCTTTCCCACTAATGCGAAGGATGACTTTTTAGCAATGTTTAAGGGAGATGACAAAAGAAAAAAAGCCTTCTCAGGCCCTGTTTCTTGGAATGGCTTTTGCACAGTGAGCATAAAAACCTTGAAACAGATTTAGCAGTTGACTGGCTGCTAAGAATGCCCCCTTAGAAGCATTTTTGTTGAAATACCAGGCACAGTATATAGTTTACCAAGAACCCAAACAGCATTCAAAATGTGGTCAAGTTAAGCATTCTAACAGCACTTAACTCAAGGACTTTTATTGCAAGACTGGAGGTCTGGAAGGAATCTTTCATTCTTTGTGTCAAAAGAAAGAACAGCAATAAAACACTAAAGCAAATGTCATCTGCTATCCATGTTCAGCTTTACAGAAAGCAAGATTTTTTTTGTTCCACAGTTTCATACATCTGACATGTTTGAAGAAAGCTAATGAAGGAAATGTCAGGAAAGTAATGGAGCTATTTTCTCACTTCCAGCAGACAGCATTGTCTAGACCCTGAATTCATACGGAGCTAACTTGTGGAAGATCAGGCTGGGGATGGACAAGCCACTATACCATGGTATGTAGCTGCTGCTACTGTACAAACTGAATGACTTGAGCTAATCGTCTTTGCAATTGTAGCTGCTATTTTTGTAGCTCTGTATCCATAAGCTTACCAACTCCAGGTTGGGAAATTCCTGGAGATTTGGGGGTGGAGCCTAGAGACAGTGGGATTTGGGGAGACAAAGAACCTCAGCAGAATGTAATGCCATACAGCCTGCCTTCCCAAGCAGCCATTTTCTCCAGAGGAACTGATCTTTGTTGTCTAGAAATCAGTTGTAATGCTAGGACCGATTCTGCAAAAGCAGTTATTCTGCCCGTGGTCTCCTGTTTCCCCCAGTTGTACTGCTCAATTTCCCACTATTTGCTGTGCAGCAGCATTTTGACCCACATCTCCCCCCGATTTCCCTCGTGTCTAAGGATCAAGAAGATGTGGGGGAAATCGGAAGGAGATGCAGGTCAAAATGCCACCATGCAGCAAATAGTGGGAAACTGGGCCATACAACCGGGGGAAATAGGAGACCAAGGGCAGAACAACTGCTTTTGTGGAATTTGTCTAGGAGATCTCCAGACTCCACCTGGAAGTCAGTAACCCTAGTACCCTTCTTTGTATAAGGAGGCAGGAATGTTCTGAAAAGGGCAACCTCGGCAGATTGTGAAGTTTCTGCTGGATTCCTGAGAAGCAAACAATCTTCAAGTTACTTGTATTCCTCATGGAGATTTATGTACAACTTCAGGCCTGCCAAGTGAGAGACAGCTTATCACAAGATCAGTAAACATCCCACTTAAGGTGCTTGCATGGTACTGGAAAAACTGGAGCACTGACAAATATCTGGTAGACCAAAATACATGGGCTTGTTGGCTACATTGGCTTGATAACTGTAAGAATCTGTTAATCTATTCTAAGGAACTCTAAAATGCTGACTAATGCTCAAATGAATGTGATGTAGATCCACTTTTTGAGCACCAGGTTAAGACATGGAATTGGCTTGTGTAAACTAGTTGGGTCCTGAATATCCTTCTTCCTTATTGTTTTAATTAAGCTGGAAGGAGTTTTGGGGCCAGGATCTCCCTTGGAAGAAAGACAGAGGATCAGCTGGCTGTACTACCACCCTCAGTCAGGTAGAACAATCAGTTCCACCCCACAACTTTACTATTACTTATGTAGCTGTGAACCCAGTAAGATGGGCCACTAGCTGTAGTGACATGCCTAGTTGTAGTGACATGACATGCCCTGACCTGGATAGCCCAGGCTAGCCTGATCCTGTCAACTAAGCTGGTCAGCCCTGGCTAGTATTTGGATGGAAAACCTCCAAGGAATACCTGAGTTGTAATGCAGAGGCAGGCAATGGCAAACTACCTCTGAAATGTCTCTTGCCTTAAAAACAAGTCTAGTGATGCATAACACCAAAAAAGCTAAAACTTTTTGCTGTCAGACAATCTTAGAATGTCCTGGCTATACTACACCCACTGCCATATGATTATGATTATTATTAGTGACATGACAACTCTGTCTGACCAAACAGAGATGTTGCTGTAGCAATGGCATCAGTACAGTGAAACTCCCAAGGCCCGAATTTCTTGCAAAGGTTTTCTGCAAGATTAGTAATGTGTCTTCATTTCAAGAACCTAGTTAAAGCTAGATCATCAGGCAACCAAGGATGTGATGCTGGAGGCCTACTAGAGGCTCACCTCCAGACAGAGGAAAGAGCCCTAGGTGTCTAAGCAGGGGTCATTTCATAGAAAAAGAGGTGCAGGAGCTCATTAGCATACTTATTAGCATAACTAATTAGCACATGCCACACTCCCTGACATCACCGGAAGTGTGTCAGAAAGGGAAGCAAAAAAGGGGCCATCTTCAAAAGCCTCCCCTTTCCTTCCCCAGCTGCCAAGGCGGGGGGGGGGGAGTGAGGTGAGAACGGCCCCATAGAATATAATGGAAAGATTGTGCTGCCGCTGCCATGCAACTCTATACAGAAGGGGTTTAAAGTTTAAACCCCTGCTCACTTTGCTTCCTCCACAGGTCCACTGGGAGCTGGGGGAGGGACTTGCCACCACTGCCATTTGTGCCCACTAGGGGTGTGCAAATAAAATTTTTTTGCCCAATTCAGATTGGGCCAAATCAGGCCGCATCTGTTCCAGCAGCTGAATGACCCCCACATGTCAGTTTCGGCAGTGCAAGCTGATTGGGGAGTCATTGGGCCAACCAAATGTCAGTTTCAGCCCCATTATACCCTATGAGCCATTGAAGTCAATGGCAAAAACTCATAGGGTATATGAGGGGCTGGAGGAAAGGGGGTTTGAGGGAGAAGCTCCAAACTTGCAGGATAGCTGCTGGGGCCTCTCCCTGAAATACCCACCAAGTTTCAAGAAGATTGGACCATGGGGTCCAATCCTATGGGCCCCCAAACAGGTTGCCTCATCCCCTCCATTATTCTCTGTGGTGGGAAAAAACGTTACGATCATATTGAAACTTGGTGCGTATTTGGGGGAGAGGCTCAAGCAGCTACCTGTAAGTTTGGAGCCTCTCCCTCAAACCCCTCCCCTCCAGCCGCTCTTTAAGATGCCACCAAATTTTGGCAGCAATTTGGCAGCGGGCTGAATCAAATCAGAGAATCTGATTCAGCCCATGGCTGCCCTAGTGCCCACTCCTGGGCTGGTGGAGTGCCGCTCCGCCACGCTCCAGCCCCAAATGACTCCTGAATCTAAGGACTAGGGTTGCCAGACTCCTGCCAGGGGTGGGGGAATCCCTGCTTTTGTGGGGTGCTCCCCCCCAAACTGGCCCAAAAGGCAACATGATAACATCACCCGGAAGTGACGTCATCATGTCAGTGATGTCACATGGTGATACACTAGTTTTGGGGCAAAACTCTGTGGTGATCTTATTGATTTTAATGGATTATTATAATGTTTTAATTGTAAATCTGCATTAATTGCAGACCTATGTATTGGTACCTCTCCTGAGCCTACAATGTGGGGAGGGCAGGCTATAAGTCAAATAAATAAATAAATAATAAACTTGGCTACAAACCACAGAGTTTTGCCCAAAAACTAGAGTGTTACCTCCTGACATCAGCAATGTGATGACATTACTTCTGTGCGATGTCATCATGCTGCACACACAAAGCACACATGGCAGAAGATCCCAGAGAGGACCAGGGATCCCCCTGCCAGCTTCCAGTAGTGGATCCTTTTGTATTGCATGTTTTAAAGAATAAGGAGCTGAAGAAACATCTTTTGTAAACTAGTAGCAATTTATTAGAATATGTAGACTGAGAAATATGGTCCTGGTAGCTGTAATCTCAGCAATCAAGCTTAAATTGCAGAGATCCAATGTTATCCAATGAAGGTTTCAGGTGGGAATTCAAAATACTGAATCACAGTTGTGGACTTAGAAGACTTACATTCATCTCCCCTCCTATTCCTCTCCCATAATTCTGTAGTGGTTTGGGAAAATGAATTCTGAAGTATGATCACTTATCAGTTCAGATTAAATAGCTGGGTGATTACCTTTCCTTGCATAAACTGAGAAAGCTACTTTAATTATTAAACGTTGAGTCATATACCACTGCTCACTTGTATGTGGTTATCTGATTTTATCCTAACATGCAGAGGCAATTCATTATTTCAATGCTGTCCATAGAATAAAAGCATAAGAAGGGGTAAAAGAGTAATAAGAGTAAAAAGGATTGTCCTCTGAATTTGAAACCATACCCTATGTATTATTGATTTAAAGGAAATAATAATGTGACATTATAAATTGATGGGGAATGTGAAAATACATTGCTAATGATGGACAGACCCTTCTATTTTTCTTCTTTAATTTTATTCAAAATTTAAATCCCAGTCTGAAACTCATAAATTGTTGGCAAGATGGAATTCGCATAATGTTAAACAGATCGTTTTGCAGAGCACTGGGCACAGAAACATACCAAAGTTTTTTTCCCCCAGCTGGCCAGGAAATTAGGTGTAGTGGGTCAATTCCTTCCTGCAGGAAACCAATTGCATGTTTTCATTTCTACTGTGCAGAAGAAAAGAACGAAAATGGTTCAGTTGCCTTTGGAAGGTTTATAGAAGTTGGTTGGATTTTTCCATCACCCTTTCTAATTTAATTACAGCTTTCCTTGTTGGGATATAAGTGAACATGTCTTTAATAACAGATAGGGCGATTTTGCACTTGCCGTTTGCCTCTCATTCTCTCCAGGGTTTTTTCCTCCAGAGTATATTTTCATGTTCACACTTGGAGCTGAAGCCCCCCATCTGCCCTGCAGTGTCCATTTTGCACATATCGACTGCCGCGTGGCTTCCATTCTCCCCCTCCCATTCCCCCCCATCTCCCCACTCACTTCTCCTCCCTTCCCTCCTCCCTCATTTTTTTAAAAAAACACATGCACGATTGGGTTATTTCGTTATGATGAAATGAAGCTTCCAGTCTCCCCTCCCATCATCCCACTCGCTCCTCCCCCCCCCCCTTGCTCCCTTGAATTTTTTTTAAATGCAGGCATGATTGCGTTATTTCATTATAATGCAATGATGGTGGACATGGATAGTGTGAACAATGATAATGTGAGTTGTAGCGGGAACGCTATTTGCTACTGAAATGTAAACTATTTTGCTGTTGCGAGCTGATATGCACCTAATGGTGTCTGGATTAAGATGTCCATAGTTGCCTTCCTCTTCCCAGAATTCAATACTTCCCTCCTTCCTATTCAAATTTTCCCGCCACTGTTGCTTGCTGCACAATGATTGGTCCACCATATGGCCTGGCGCTGTGATTGGTGGCATGTTTGCTCTATCATCAAAATGTCAGGCACGTTGCCAGTGGGATCTCAGGCACAAAATGGTGGATAAAGCCTTTGCAGCCATGGTGCCCTATATGCATTGCAATTTTGTTATAATGAAATGTGGCCCATTTGAAAGATAAAATACCGGTGCCAGTAAGACGGTTTTCCCTTGTTTATTTGTATGCATTACTGCTTTAGTTTACAGATCAAAAAAATCTTTTGCCATGCCGCTTGAAGCAACCCATTCGTGCAGTTCCCTCCACCAAGGATACTTTCTCTGCAATTTTATTTTAAAATTGTGTTATGAAACTTATGAAGGCTTTTTTGCTGGAAAAACTTCCTTGGCAGAGCTCCCCAGCTGTGGAGCAGCATGTGGACTGGCCTCCCATCTCCCTCCCACATGGTCTGGCTGCTGTCCTCCATCCATCCTGTCGCCGACTGCAGGAGCAGCAGCACTCAGGATGCTGGATGCGAGCACAACAAGCCAGGGGGGGGGGAATCGCGGTTCCTTCAGAGCTTCTTCTCCAGTGGTGGTGATGGTGGTGGCAGCTGAGGAGGAGTGGCAGCAATGGCAGCCCAGTCTCCCTGCTCCACACGCTGAATTGAAGCCCCGAAGAAAAAGTTCCCCCCATAATAAATAAATGTGAGCGTGTGTGTATTATACAAAGAAAACAATGGTGCGGTCTTCCCTTACTGCATCACTATTTTATTATTTTGATATAACAAAATAAGGGGTTCTTTTTTAAAAAGGGGGGGAAGACAGTCTAGCCTCAGGCCCGGAGAAGTGCACCCAGAGAGCAGGGCAGAAGAGTCGCATCCCTGGCCTGCCCGCCCACCCACCGCCACTCCTCCACGGGTTTCTGGAGGGAAGCGCCCCCCGCCTGCTCTGCAGGGGCTGCAACCGGGGCACACCAGACACAGGGCAGCAGTCATCCGCAAGCCTGGGGGCTCTCGGGCCAATGGCGCCTGGCTCCTGCTACCGAAAAGCCCAGCAAATCCTCCTTACCAAATGCAGACCCTGTGGTGGGTTCTTGTCTCACTGCCTCATTATTTCAATATAACGTTAGAAGGGCTCATTTAAAAAAAATTGAAGAAACACCCACCACGGGGCAGGCCAGATGGAGGGCGGGCGAGCGGGTGTGTTTTCATCTTGGCTTCTCCACCGCAGCAAACAGGAAAATCCTCTAAAAACAGGATTTCCTTGCTCTGGGGAAGCTCCGGAGCAGTGCTGCACTACTCCTGATCAAACCGTGAGCCCGGAGCAACTGGTGGGAAATCGACCAGAAGCTCCTGAGCAAGCATCAGGGCAAACCCAGGGCAAACGCTAGTGCGAAATCGCCCGTAGAGAATATCAGCAGGAGGCTTCCTGAATCAAGCAGAACTGTCATTTGGATAATAGGTAAGACGATTCACACTTCCTGGTAGGGATGATGATTTGAATTCAGGTTCATTAATGCAACACAAAGATGATACTGTTTCATGGGTGGCAGAAGCAGAACATTTTGGAAGTTAGAAAAGGGTACTAAAGAAACAAATGGGGAATAGGATCTTCCCTACCTTTGGAATAATAATGATGGCATGGACATATGGACACATGAAGCTGCCTTATACTGAATCAGACCACTGGTCCTTCAAGGTCAGTATTGTCTACTCCAGGAGACCCCAGCGTGGTGTTCAGGGTTGTCATGGTGCCTGCTGACATCTTTCTCTGTGCCCGCCAAGTATTTTTCTGAAAGTGGGGCTTTTGCCCAGCAAAGCTTTTGATTGTCCATTGGAAATTGATGGGCCATGCAGATTTTTTTTTAAAGATGTTGCTTAAACAAAGATGCTGGGGAATTAAACTGAGGACTTTCTGCATGCCAAGGAGATGCTCTACCACTGAGCCACACACCTCTTCAAAGAGCAGCAGCATACAGGATGTAACAGTATAGGCTATGCTCTGAACAAGGCATGGAGCCAACAGCTTTCAATTATTTATTTATACAGCCAAATGCACACAAGTTATTCCCTGCTCAAAGTGCATGAAAGGCAAGCAACCCACATGCACGCCATAGTTAGGGAGTAGAAACTACCCGGTGCTCCTGTTTAAAGTAGCAATGGTTGTGGTCACACACGCAAGATAAGGGGGGGGGGAGAGGCTATTTCCTCCAGCAGAAGTTGACCCACAGTTGCGTGATCACACAATGTTTTGACACTGCGGGCACAGCCCATCATTGCCTGATCAGATGCAACCGCAGGTGAGTCAGGGTTTTTTTTGGCCGTTTGTTTCTGATGCGCTTAAATGATGGATCGATGACCCTGACTCAGAGCCAGAATTCCCAGTTTTTGTACAAGGGGAGTAGGTACTTTGAAATTTGGCCTTCTATGACCCTTTCCCTCTTTCTCTCACATGAATAACAGAAACATTCCTGGATGCTGAACTTCTCAGTGAGCCTCTTTTCACACAGCAGCAGTCCTGGCATATCTGCGGCCCATCAGGGCTTACCTAGTTGCATCTCTACAGTGTAGACCTACAAAACCCTGCCAGGTGGTCAGGGGCCTATTGGGCCAAAGGGAGGAGGTGGAGTGCTCTGCAGGCTGCTGTAATTGTTTTGCTCAATATCTTGTAGATAAAATCTTCTGCCTCCATTGACTTTGGATTCAACATTAGCAGTGACAGGATTAAATAGTCCCAGGGTGTTGACTTGTCCAGTTACGTGGGATACTTTTCAGCTTGTTCAATTTGAGGGTGTGAACAGGATGCTTGAATGTTTGAGGACTACTTCCTGCCCTCCCCCGGCAGATTTAGGCAGTTAGGAGGGCTGACCAGCTAGTTTCGGTAGACAGTAAATGCCCCCCTGAGAGATGGGGTGGTTGTCCCTGCCTTGAAGTGGGCAGTGGAGTATCCACTTTTGAAGATATCTACTCTGAATCCAGGAGACTTGAATAACTATCATTCAGACTCAAATGCACCATTCCTGAGCAAGGTGACTGAACAAATGGTGGCCAGGTTGACTAAGTGTGCGTTCAGACGGGCAGCTAATCCTGCCATTGGCCCAGCTGTAATTTTATCTAGATCTTTTTTGATCCAGCGTTGCACAACCAGACAGCTCCCCTGTGACTTGCTTTACGGCACGTGACTCCACGGTGGATTATCTAGATGGCATCCACTGTAAGGAGCTGTGGGGTCTGCTTTTTTTTTTAAAAAAAATCCTGTTTGTGCATGTGCATATGCACCTCACCATATACTTGCTTTTCTGCACATGCACGGACTAAAATGGTAAAAGCACCGCCAGCAGTACCTTCCTCTAGGTATCATTTCAGTTAATAAAGTTGATAAAGTTCACGGGACCGTCAGAAACATAAAATTGTTTGAATTGTTTAAGCAGAGCTCTGGAGATGTCACATGTTTAAGTGATTATGCGCGCATTACTAAGACTTCTTTTAAATGGCTGTTCACTGATTGTGCACTGGTGGAACAACTAGATGGGGGAAAGTCCGCCATTGGCCCATCAGCCAGCTTAGGACCAGACTTTCACCACTATCTTTTAAGTACAGATCCCCGACAGGGATCAACGGGTTACTCACGGAAGTGGCATGATTCCCAGATGTTGTTATCTGGACATGCACTTTAAATCCAAAAGAGCCATATGATCATGCCCTAGGAGATGTTGGGCCAGTCACATACTTTCAGCCTTACCTACCTGACAGGATTGTTGTGAAGATAAAAAGGAGGAGAGGAGAATGGTGTAAGCTGCTTTGGTCGCCACTATAGAGAAAGGCAGTATATAAATGAAATAAATAAAAAACATAGCTGACGGTGGGCGAAAGATAAAAGGTAGGTTAGTAAATACCTGAGAAGGGGAGAGTGAGGCAGGGAAAGGGGAGAGGATATGGGGGTTGCTAGAAGGAGGGAACAGGGGAAAATGTGTGGAGGTGGACATGGGGAAGTGATTTGCTCCCCACAAGCCCTTGAGGGTTCCTACCATGCTAGTGGGCCTGGTCCAGTGACCAGCACCACACAATTGGGCCATAGTTTTCCTAGGTAGGGAGAGAGGAAGGCTAAAGACAGATAAAGACAGATAAAGGCAGATAAAGGCAGATTGCATGTTGGGTGTTAAGGTGAGAAGGAAGCAGGACAAGGAGAGAGGCAATGGGGGCTTTCAGGAAAGGAAAGTAGAAATAGTGGGGAGAGGGATATGAGATGCCCCTGCAAATCCTTGCAGGTTCCCACTTGTGTGAGTGTGTGTATTTAAAAATTTGTCATGTTCCCTGTCTTGGGGACCCTGAATTGAGTGGAAAGGCAGCATATTACTGTTTTAAATAAATAAGTAATTTTCACAGTATAAAGTTTTAATCTCCTCTGATCTTCGGCATGCCCCCACTTCTGTCCCACTCCACTTAACCATAGCAGTCATATAGCAGAAGAAAAAAGAGATCTGCAATCCAGAAAATGGGACCAGGGGCTGCCCCACAGTGTGAACGCTCTGTTCCGCCTCTTCCCCAGTATGGTCCTGCAGCAGTCTATACAGTGCAAACGGAAAACCCTGTGACAACTCGGCCCGGGTCTTTTTGCCCCGCTTCCCTTGCAATTCATTTTGCAAGTCTGTCCTCAGGCACTGAGTGCGCAAACTAACCCTATTGGGAAAGATTGTGTTTAAGGTGATATACTGTGGCAGAATTATTGGTTTGAATGGAGACATGAGATTCTCTGCTTTGTTCAATATATCTCTTAAGGAGGCTGGAGCCTCAATACTAGCAGCATTAGACTTTGGTTCAATCCCAGAAATCATTGCAGCTTGGCTCGGCCTGTGTCTCTATGTCCAGGAAAGCTCTTATCTCCACCATGACCCTTTCTGTCCTCTCCTTTCATTCATTCATTCATTCATTCATTCATTCATTCATTCATTCATTCATTCACACTTTTACCCCACCCTCCCCGCAAGTGGACTCAGGACGGCTTACAATGTGGCCTTGTTCATCCATGTTCATTGCGGTGTCCTCCAAGCAATTCTGCACTAAAATCGAATTCAACCTTCTTTTTAATCCAGGGTCCCCCCCCCCCCCATTCTACACTAAAATTGAGTTCAACCTTCTTTTTATTCCAGGTTTTTCCCCTATTCTGCATTATATCACCTCCCTTCAGTGGTCAGCCCAGTTTCAGCCTGCTGTTGCCCCAGGTTATTTGGATGCTGTTTTGCCGTGGACTTAAATTGCCTCTACTCGAACACTGAGAAAATCCGGAGTGGCAGGCAAATGTGGAAAGGACCCTAAAACATACAGTGCCACCTTGTTCTATAAACTTCTATAGATTAAGAACAGTGCTTATGTGATCCGCCGGATATCCCAAGGTTGGGAACACGGGGTATGATGCTTTTGATAGGCAGGGTCTTCCTTGGGTCACATGCATCTCCTTCTTCTTTGACACCCACCTTGGAAACACATAGAAACAAAAGGGTGCAAAAAGGGATGAAATTGGATGCTAGCTGGTCCTTTTCTGACCACCTCGTTTGGCCTCAGACTAGACAACCAAGAGATCTCTGTATTATATGGTGATATGTGTACACTGTTTTGTACACATATATTTAGCTTTCAGCTAAGTTTCTTTCAATAAAGTAGAATGCAGTACAAGCCAGTTTACTTCAGCAGTGGGGGGAGGGGAGAGCGGTTAGTGAACCCGGCTAGTTGTTAAGATCAATTAAACCTTTAAAAACCATTAAAAACCATTGCTGTCCTCAACCATATGCTTGGTAGAACATCTCTGCCTTGCAGGCCCTGTGGAACTGTAACAGATCCCAAAGGGCTTTGATGTTAATCAGCAGAGAGTTCCACCAAATTGGAGCCAGTACTCAGTAGCCCTGGCTCTGATTGAGGACTGCCGAATGCTCTTTGGGCCAGGGACTTCAAGTAGGTGTTGGTTGCTTGAGTGTAATGCTCTCCAAGCGACATACCAGAAGACGCGGTCTCATAGGTATGTTGGTCCCTGACTGTATAGGGCCAAAACCTTGAACCTGACCTCAACGTGGAGCCAGTGCAGCTCGTGAAGCACAGGTTGTATGTGTACAGTTATTGATGTCTCCATAAGGACCCAGGCTACTGCATTCTGGACAAGCTGTAACTTCTGGATCAGTCTCAAGGGCAGCCCCACATAGAGTGAGTTACAGTAATCAAACCTAGAGGTGACTGTTGTGTGGATTACTGTGGCTAGGTCAGGGTGAGACAGTTAAGGGGCCAGTTGCCTGACCTGGCATAGCTGGAAAATGCCAGCCTGGCAACATTTGTAACCTGGGCCTCTGTTGACAAGGAAGCATCCAGGACCACACCGAGACTCTTGACTGCTGGTGCCAGCATTAGAGGCTCATGGTCAAGAGCTGGAAGTTGGCACCCCAGACCTGAGTCTACCCCCCCCGCCAGAAAATATAAACATTCTATGTGTGGTAGTTGATCTGTGGTAGTTAATTTATAATTATCACTTGACCTAGAAGCCTCATTGATTAACTGATACCCAGACTTTGTATTGGTTGTAGGGGAGTCATCCAAAAGAGGTACAAAAATTGAGCCGGTTTATACCTGCTTGGTACATTGTATTGATCTAGCTGGTTTTAAAGGTTTTTTTCTAGAGTTCCATTGGATTTAATGACATTAGATTTATTAGGAAATAATGTCAATGTTAGGCTTTAAAATATGAATATTATTGGCAAAAAACCCCAGCATTATCTTTTGGAGAGTGTGAGGAAAACAATGCCAAATATTGAATATAAATTTACAAAATCAAATAGTTTTAAGTGGTCTATACAAGCCCCCCCCCCCCGACCCTTTTGTGCCTACAGGCAACTTTTGCAATTCTGACACAGTTTGGTGGGCACATCTACAAAATGGCTGCTGCAGGAGGCATCACAAAATGGCAAGGAGTAAGGTTATACATCATTTGAATAGTATGGCAACTCTTCAACATTTACAAAATGGCTACTGCAGGAGGCATCACAAAATGGCAAGGAGTAAGGTTATATATCATTTGAATAGTATGGTAACTCTTCAACATTTCTGGCAGAAGCTCTGTTTAAAAGGAAGCCTTCTAATATGCAGAGCCAATCTGTTCTCCGGTGGCCAATCAGAAGCCCTGCTGGGCAAAAGCATTACTTGGCCCTGCCTATTTCCAAAAACAATTGATGGATGCCAGGAAAGGTATTGACAGGCACCGTGGCACCTATGGATACCACACTGGGGACCTCAAGTCTGTACAGAAGCAAAATGAAATCTGTACTTGATGTATATGTAGCTTTGGCTTGTGAAAATTTTCATTAATTTTGTGTCTCAGTCATATTTTGCTATGTCATCCAGATTTTATTCTATACTATCTACTCTTTTCCATCCATTTGTAAGCAGGAAGAGAGCATGGATTCAGAAACAAATGAACAGGTAGAGTACTCATGGATACTTATTACTTTTTCAAGAGGCACAAAAAGAACAGAACATTGAAATAAAATGAAGCAGTTTTCTGTTTTGCTTAATGAAAGACATCTAACGTCCCATTCTGAAATTTACCCAGTGGTCTTGACTGCATCGCTGATGTAATGTCTCTAACATGGCAATGAAATCAGTTTGAGACACTGTACTACAAAAGAAATTAATCTGACCTATTCTAAGCACTTGTTCGTTCATTGAAAACAAGTCTTTGGATCCAGCAATAAAAGAAACTGTATTGTGGACATGAAGTCCAGTGCAGCTCCTGAGAACTTCAGTTGTGTCTCTTGTGCACTGAAAATGCAAAGCAATCCCTTTAAGAACATGTGCCTAATATAGATTTATATTTATCCACCTCCATATATAATTTCTGAGGCTGACTGAGCTTTAGGAGTAGGAGTAGAACCACATCTGCTTGAGACATAGATTATTTCATTTTTATTTCACTGGATTTATAGCCCACTGTCCCCTACAAATGGACTCAGAGTAGGTAAAATCGTGATAAAATACATACGTTGCCTTTTCTTCATGGCATCAACTATAACTATCTCTGTACATTTATATACATTATTTTAGTGATTCCATCATTACTGCGGCTCATCTAATTATGTGTTCTGATGTCTGAGAGTTCTTCTGGTTCACACAGTGCTTTATCCATTTGACTGCTGACACAAGGAGGCCTGCAATGAGCTTTAGTAAACCCCAGATTATCATTGGGGAAGAAAAGTAATAGTCACAGGGATACCTGAACTAGTTTCTAAAGGGATTGACAACAGTAGCAGCGCACCCAAGTTAAAGAATCTCTGGGAACTGTGAGGTCAGGCTACGGAAGCAAAATGTGTACTGTTAACAAACCACTGGAGCAATAAAGAGGGAATCTGACTGATTTGGATGGGAGACAGGCAGTGGAGGTGGGCAGCTACCAGAAGGAGAGTTGCATGACACCTCAGAAAAACGACCAACAGGTCCAACCCTCCCCTAAATTCAACAACCCTGTTAGTTGAAAAATAGGGTTTAAAATTCCCCAGAATTCCCAATCTGTTTTAACTCCGGTGTTCTTCCTTGGGGAACACTGTGCATGAGTTCCGCAACAGCCACTGGAAAAAAAGCTAGCAGCTTCCCTTGAGGAGGCCACAGATGTTCCCAAACCTTTTGGAAAGTCTATGAAATGTAAAACCCACTGTTCAATCCATTTTCATATCCTATTGGCCACACCACTTTTGAGGAGAGGGATGGGGGAGGGACAAGCAACAACAGGGAGGAACCAAGAGCATTGTGGTTTGCTTGGCTTCTAGGTTTAGGCAGCAGCAATCATCATATTTTTGCATTGCAATAAGAGTGAAAGTGTGTCTTAGTGATTCATTCTTCTTCCATTTAAAAAGTTACTGTGGATTTCTTGTTTACCTTTTATGATTCCTTACATTTCAGTGTTTTATTTAGCCTGAAAGTTGCACTCCATTTATACAGCTTTTAGAGCTTTAAGTAGTCCAGTTAGCACAAGACTCTGGAGACAAGCCCTTTTTTTAAAAAAAACAAAAAAAACCACAATTCTCTGTAAATCTGGAGGCATGTGTAATACACTCTGGCAGGCTGTGTGAATTACATTACATCACGTTATGTATATATCAAATAACATGAGGTAATTGTTAAAGTGAGACGTGCTCCACCGACTCAAAAGTCTGTAAATGATGTCTGGATAATTATCTGCATAATATAGTCATCTGCACTTGGCTTCTTATGGACTTTCTCTGAATGAGCTTATAGTGCAGTTGCCCTCTGCTGATATCTCCCTTAAGCAAAAGGAGATAATGGACATCTGAAAAGAAGAGTGTATAGAATATCAAGCGAAGACCACAGAGCAAAAGCCTGTTTCCCTAAGCAAAAAGCAAGAGACGGGGAAACTGGACAAGCAGAAAAGACAAATCATGTGTCTTTAATAAAACTGAGTTTCTCTGGGCCTTAGTCAGAACTCGTCTGTCTGAGGTAGTCAGTCTGGAACTGTAAAGGTTTGTCAACTGATAATTTACTTGCATTCAATCAAAGTGGCAACTTTTAAAACAGGAAATCACAGTCTGACGAATGAGGAACTGTAACATCCACACTTTCCCCTTAAATCCAAGAATTTATAACTGCCTTGTTCCACTTTTCATGAATAAACCAGTAGTTGTTATAAGTCCTCCAAATGTGCCCTTCGGTAAAATATTATGAGCACTTACTTGCATGTTTTCAGAGGAAATTCCTAAGGCCATTACAATTCCTAATGCAGACAGTGAGTGCGCTGTACCACCATATTCCTCATATTTTATATCCAGGGCTCATTTCGTAGCAGGAACTCCTTTGCATATTAGGCCACACACCCCTAATGTAGCCAATCCTCCAAGAGCTTACAGTAGCCCCTGTAAAAAGAGCTCTATAAGCTCTTGGAGATTTTGCTACATCAGGGGTGTGTGGCCTAATATGCAGAGGAGCTCCTGCTATGAAATGAGCCCTGTTTATATCCATTACATGTTCATTATCCCAGTCTTCTATTTGAGCATTTCCCAGATATACGCACTAACCTCTTGCTACTTTCTCATCAGACAAACTAAGTTCAAAGGCATTTCAGGCAACTACTGAAAGCTCTGATCCAAGGTGTACCTTGTGTCTTTCATAAGAGTTTACTTAATATGTGACTTTTGCACATTACAGGAAGCCACAAAAGAAGACGTATGAATGATATGTAGTTCTTATATTTGTGCTTACTCTGTACATGAAGAGGGCAACTTGTCCATTTCCCCCTGCAGTTTAAACATCTGTCCATAGGGGGGAAGCATGGAAACATGGGGAGACATATTGTAGATGCCCCAAACAGGAAGTGTGACTCTCTCATGTTTGCTCTTTCATTGTTCCCTTTAATATGTGGAAGAGCTCACAGCTGGAATGGGGGTGATCTGAAGGCACTGCAAAGGACAGGCCTTTCTTGGGAGTGAGTCATTTTGCAAAAAGTGAGCAAGCCTGTTATATTAAACCACTAGAAGTGGCCATGGCTAAGTCTGCCAGTATATAGCCTTAAGCACCTGCAACAAATCTCTCCCCTACGCCAAACTGTAAATAAATATATGTCTTTCATTAAGCAGACGCATTCTGTTTTCTCTCCTCTTCTCCCCCTCTCTCAATCCCTCTCAGACTTGAATGGGGATGATCACAGAAATCACTGCGGTTTAATTTTCTGGCCTAAATGAAAGACGTATGTGAAGTTCATTAGTGGATTTGTGGCACCATTCACATGTACAACAATAGCCTAATAGATTTATGTCTTACAGACTTTTAATGCAATGCCTTGTTATGGTTTAGTTTCCTTTACCTGTCCTCCTGCGAATAATCTAAGGTTCCAGTGTACTCAAATGCACAGGAAGAGTTGTGGAATAGCAAAGCCTGCTGTTCACAGCCAGTGTCTCATTCTTTCGTTCCAGGGGGAGTTTCTTTTTCATATGCTTTTCATTTTAACTTCTGCTTCCTTGAATGTTATTTCCTCTTATTTGGCTTTCACCAAGGTCAAAGAAATCTTCAGTAAATAAAAAAAATGTATGTCTAGTCCTTTACTGTAAATCTGCCCATCCTGTATCTTAAAAATATCAGGTTGCAAAACTAAACTTGCCCAGACCTACAATTGTCAGGGCCTCCCCAGGAAATGGTTCCTCTTCCATTAAGAGAAAGTAGCCACCCTTTCCTCCCTGGCCCAGCACTGATCCTCTCACCTTGCTCCACCCATACCTGGTGTGTGGGTGGATCACAGCAGGGGAAGCAACAGCAGGAGGCACAACACTTGTCATTTCTCTGAACCATTTAGAGGTCAAAGTCATCTTCCATACAACCAGACAGGGATAATTTCCTGTAATGCATTCACAGAGGCAATGGAGTAACCACATGGGGGCACTTCTGAGTTCTTTCTTCTCTATCCGGATGCACCTATCACTTTCCACCCCTACCACTGGTGCTTTTTAAAAAAAATAGTATTAGGTATATCACTATATGCTACCTATTTTTTTTAATGCCAGCAAAAGAAACCTCACCAGTGGCCAGGGGAAGGAAATTGCAGACACAAGGGAATAGGGAGGAAAATGGCTTTGGGTATGGTCAGGGAGGTTTGAAAAGCCTGCTCATACCATTACCAAACCCACCCTGAGTATGGTCTTTCAAGAAAACAGATTTTGGAAAACACTGAGAAGCAGAGGGAGATCTGGAAGGTGATCAACTGCACAACCATGTTTTGAGAAAGCAAAACAACATATACACACACACAATGTGTAGTTGGGGGAGGAGTGCAGAACAAAACTTCCACATGGAAGCAACCAAAGTCAACGAGTCAAGTAAAGACCTAGCTACTTCATACAAACTTGGCCTGACCCCACTGAAGGTAATCATGGCTGAGCCCCAGTGGGACCAACCATGACCTCATGTTATGTTTTAACCAAGCCACAGAGTTACTGTAAGAAGAAATGAGAAGTAAAACAAACATATTTCATGCACTGAAATATGTTCTGGAAGTTGGAAGTGAAAATTAATACTCCTAAACTGAGATGTAAGCATACTTTTATTGGGAAAGTCTTGGATGTTAATTGTTTCTACAAATGCAAATAAGGAACATGTAACCATTTCAGATATGGCATCTGGCCATGTAAAAATTATTCCCCGGTTGGGTGGTCTTGGGAAATTGCCTTAAAATCTTTCATTCTTCTGGTGTGCTTGTGTGCCTTTCTGCTATGTTTAAGGAGACTAGGTTTCCATATTTAGACATATGGAGGATTCTGTTCTGTATTTCTCTGCAGGACACTGAATCAGATTAACGCTGTTCTCAACATTTTTCAGCCATGAGAACTAGAAATGCACTTATGAGAGCTTTGAGAGTCCAACAGGAGCCTGCAAACTTCACAAAATGTCTTAAGAGCTACAAGCCTAATAAAGAGATTAAGGCCTGATCTCGATATATCACTTGTCCCAGGTAAAACACTCACCTGAATAAACATTCCACCTGGCTGCCATCTTATGTAAATGATCTTACTACATGCTCCAGACTTCCTCTGGTGACTTGCTTATCATACTGATGTCAAAATTACAGAACCTTATGCTTTTAATGTACATGTCAGTGATTGGAAGAAACTCCACATCAATGAAAAGTAGCTGCATAATATTATTAGAGTCTATATATCTAATAGTCAAGTTTGTCCCTCATCTGCGGATATCTAAACCCACAGATTGGGGCCACACTGACACTAAACATTGCTGGGAATTGATTATCAATAACTTTGGATAATTCCTTTTTTCTTCCTTCTTTAAACTTTATCAGGCTTGGCAGTGGCTGTGGCAAAGCCTGGGAGCTGAGCTGGGCCCAGTGGGGTCTGCCACAGTGGGGAGCCATCTTGGGCATGGCAAGAAAGTGGGGGGAAGATGGGGTCCCCCCATTAGTCTCGTGAGCTCACACTTATGTAAAATAAAAGGTAATGCTTAAGATTTTGCAAAGCCAAAATGTCCTTATGGAAAATGATCAGTGGAATGAAAAATTGTGATTCAATAATATAACTTGTATCCAGATGTAATTTTAAAACTGTTCCAAAATGGAAAATGTACCAGGTAATATGAACAGGTGACTACAGGGTTCCTTGGGGATATGAATAAATTGCCATAGAAAAGAGCATAGACATTTTTGATACAGAATCAGCCTAAATATTTATTCAAAGGTGTTTTACTGGAATTTGAAAGTGGGATCCAGTTTCAAGGCAAAATGTTGACCATTTCTCATTGACTGAAGTGAATAATTTGAGAAAGGCATATTAAGTGAGAAAGGGCAAATGAGCAAAATTTCTGTACTGATTTCTTTTTTGAAAATCTAGCTGACTGATTTTTTTAAAACACTGAGATCAGCTTAGCAAATCTAAGCAGCAACAGTGTTATTGGTTTCATAGCATTACAGTGGGATTACAAATAACTGACATTCATATTCAGATAAAAATAATAAAATGCTAGTGGAAAGAAATAT
Source organism: Lepidodactylus listeri (assembly GCA_029233225.1). NCBI lineage: Eukaryota > Metazoa > Chordata > Lepidosauria > Squamata > Gekkonidae > Lepidodactylus > Lepidodactylus listeri. The sequence continues at coordinate 72,719,685 of JARCFY010000008.1, forward strand.
TGGGAAACAATAATCCTCAACTCTTCTTTCAGTCAGTGCTCTGTGAAATATACTGTTGAAGGTGCCCTCAAGGGGCATGGCTATGACCTCAACAGACTTGTACCTGCATGGTACTAAGGTAGCAGCACTGCCTCTCCTAACATCTTCCAGTAGAAGCTAGTAGTCTGGTAGTGAGCCACAGGATAAGTTTGCACTCTAGCGAAAAACAGCTCTGGTGAAAAACTTGAAGACTGCCTAGTCTCATATTGTCCAGCCCAGCAGCTAAGATCCCTGCCAAGTCAGGCTCTGTGTGGTCCCTCCTGCAGAGACAGCATGGCAGCAACCAGAGACAGGGCTCTTTATGAAGTGGCAACTTCCCTTTGGAATACCCTTCCTGTTAGGGTTGCCAGGTCTTCCCTGGCCACCAGCGAAGGATGGGGGGCGCATAGGGTTGCAAGCTCCAGGTTGGGAAACTCCTGGAGGTTTGAGGGTGGAGCCTGGGGAGGACAAGGACCTCAGTGGAGTACAATGCCATAGAGTCCAACCTCCAAAGAACCCATTTTCCTCAGGGGAATTGATTTCTGTAGTCTGGATATGAGCTGTAATTCCAAGGGATTCCCAAGCCACACCTGCAGGCTGGGATCCCTACACTTGAGGCACTTACTTTGCTGTCTTTTAAGCACTAGGCCCAAACATTTTATGTTATCCAAGGTTTTAACTGGAGGGTTTCACCTTTTAACTGTTGTTTTGAGGTCTACTTCTAGCGTGAGGGTTGTTTTATGAAGACTATTGTTTGTAGCTGAATATGGTTTTAAGCCTGTTTCTGTGCCTCTAGTGGGTTCCTTGCTGGTTATACTGTTTGTTTTATACTGATAATTTTTATTGTTTTGTTTTTAAGAACTTCTTACTGTTTCAACCTTGTGAGACACCTTAGGTCAGGTTTCTGGACTGGCACTATATATGTTCCCCCCCCCCCAAATAAATAAATAAAATAAATATTAAATACTGCAACACCATATTAATACAAGATTTTACAGTGTTCTAGCATTACAGAAAAATACAGAAATATTAATGTGAAAATATTTGCATTAGTAATTTAACATTCACTGAAATCTGGATGGGCAGATTTACAAAAACCTCTTGGTGTGCTGAAAGAACTGGGCATAAATGCTTTCAGAGTATTCCTGGTAAAAATATGCATACCCAAAATGCTGGACTACTTGCATAATGGGATTGGTCACATGGTAGGTGGGCACTCTACAGAAACACAAACATTTATGTCCAAGTGAACGAAAGCATTGATTAGATTACTGAATTTCTAAAAATATGCAGGGTTGGAGTTTTCCTCATCATGAAGCATGGCTGTGTTTTGAATAAAGCAAGGCACCAAATAATGCATTTGGTAGGGTCTAGTTCTTTTAGGGCTTTCATGTTATCACCTGGAATACTGGTCCTTATTTATTTAAAATAAACATTTGATTTTGAAGAGTAACCACTGGTGGAAGTACCATGATTTTTATAATCATTTTGCTATGAGGCCTCTGGGCCTGGTATTCAAGGAACAATCCCCAACCCCCGTTGACATGTAAGACTAGTTGTATGGGTTTATTTGGTTTTGGTTCCAGGCAAAAGTCTGCACAAACTTTGAAGCATTAAAAAGCTCTTTTCAAGAAAATTATAATGATTATTATTGAGATAACAAGAGACATGGTGAAACATCTATCTTTTTCACTTCTCTTGTATATCAGTATGAGATTTATGTAATGAGATCTGTAATACATAGAACAATTATTCCAGATGGCTCAAATGTCAAGCAAAATGTACATTCTACTCACTTAATGCAATGTTTTATCTCATATGTAATTCAGGTGATGACTTGCCTCCAGGTCTTCGATACTAAGATGATAGTAGTTTTCCTTAGATTGTTTGCCAGTTTCAATGATGACAGTTCAATTTCCAGTGCCCACAGGCCTGGTAATTAATGTAATGTCAATCTTGAGGGAATCTTCTCTGCCAGCAAACCTCTAATGTGACCAGACAGCTCAGTAGCTTCCTAATATCTCACAAAAACTAAAGATGCTGAAAATGTTTAAAGACCAAAAGATAAAATCTTTCATCCTGAATGTGCTATCTCTTTCAAAAGCCCAAAAGTTGTTTTTACTTTATTTCTTTTCTTTTCTTTTTGCGGGAATCACATGTTTCATTTGAACAGTGCATTTTATCTTAAATTGACTAGCAGAAGACCTAGATTTAGACATGTTGATTATATAATAGTGTGTGGTGTGGAGTATCTATTGTGAACCATTTGGAATACTGAGAAGCAGTCCCCTAAAATCTTTTCTAAGATGGATCCTCAGGATCAAAATTTTCTCTTTACCTTGTTGATGTTAGTCTTAATTTTGCCTAGGCAGGATCCAGAAGATGCCCTGGATTTGGTTCCCCTAGAATTCTTTCTCTTTTATACTGTTTGTGGAATTCTTGCACTGATGACAGGGATAAAAATATGGTTAGTGTGGCAACATACAGTGCAATGACAGAGATGAGTGGCTGGTCAGAGTACATGGAGAGGCTAGAGAAGACATGATGTGTAACAGTGATCCCCAACATGACAGCTGAGGATGCCCATGGAGTGTGCTGGCATTTCCTGGAGTCTGCTTTCTTCTTGACTCCATGAGATAAACTCCAAAGGGTGCTGAATGGAACAGGACCCCCCACACCAGAACTTTTGGTCAGTCTACACCAACTGATGAGAAGCCCACTTAGCTCATCTGGGTAGGTGTGTTACAGCCATGTACTTTTGGCTTCTTATGTCTATAGTCTTAGCAACCTCTCCCTGTTGCCCTTTCTTTGGACACTGGAACAACACATTGTCTCCTCCTCAAAGCAGAGCCAATACAAGCTCTCCTCAGCAGAGCAGGAGGTCAGGGGCATAGCCAGAAAATTTTGGTTGGGGGGGCATGGGGAAATCCGATGGGGGCACCCCAGCAGCACCTGCTGCTCCTCTTGCAGCAGCAGCAGAAGCATCTCCCACTCTGCTGCGACCTCTAGCCATCTCTGATGGAATTCAAGGTTTGTGTACTGCAGAAGGTGAACACAAGAGCTGCAGAGTCACGTGATAGAAAGAGGTGGGGGCCAGAGTGCTCGGAATTTGCAGTGAGTGACAGATAATTGTGAACTGCTGACAGTTGAGAGCTGACAGTTGGGAGAGTCAGCTGGAAGAAAGTGTACAGAAAGTTCTGGAGAGCTCTGAGGAGAACAGAAGCCTCTGAGCTCAGTGAAACCAGTCAGATAGCAGTTTGTGTGGGAAACTGTGGCTGAATAACCCTCTGCACTGGTACCCTCTAAGTATAAAGAGGAAAGTGACCAGAGAGGGGAAAGTATAAGACCTCAGTGGTCATAAACATCAGATACACTGCTCCAAAGGAACTTAAAAAGGTGGCTAAGGAAGGGTCTAGAGGAGTCTGGAAAACTGAGGTTGTCACATCAGTAGACTCAAGAGACCAGACAGATAAAGCCCAAAGGTTAACCACCAGTTATTGGAGAGTGGAGTCAGAGGAGGGTTTTTGTGAACTAAAGAACATCTGTGTTATATTGTGAGTGATAAGCCTACAGCCTAAGTGAAGGCAAAGCAAAGTGTTTATTCAACAAAGAAACAAAATATCCTATGTAAATACATCCCATCCCCCTGTTGAGTTTTCTGTGAAACAAAGAACTGTGCTGTTTGACTTTTACAAGCACTGGTGCCTGACTTTCTGGTAAAGAATTATACTGGGCAGTTGTCCTCACTATATTTATAAGTTATATCAAATCCTGAAGATACTAAGTTTATAGAGAACTGGTCAGCCTTTAGAAAACAGAACTGATCAGTCACCTCATAGAGAAATAAACTGAATCCAGTACAAATATAGACATATAGGCAGTGATGCCACAGCTCGGTCACATCAACGGCCGGGGAGAAGTCGTCGTGTTATACCATCCTCTAGTCCTTTTGATTGGAAAGACTCAGTTCCAGGCTGCTTTTCTTTGTAAGCTGGGGGTGGGGGAAAATCTCTGACTGTCTCTCTTTTGCAATTTTATTTTATTTTTTGCAATTTTATTTTATTTTATTTTGCATTTTAAAAAATCAATTTACTTTTTGGTCAGAAAAAATAAAATGAGACTGAAGCTTCCCTGACTGTGCCTGAGTCATTTTGGGAAAAACCGCTCTTACATTTTCTAAAACAATATTCTTCTGAAATTTTTGATTTGGTAAATTTTTGCTTGAGGGGACAGTGCTCATCTGGGGGGGGGGGGCATTGCCACCAACCCCCCCCCCCCCCATGGATGTAGTGCTTCAGATGATCCAAGGAGGCTTCTTTGTTGGCAGGGAGCACACATATGGTAAATTGCCTCCTGTGGAAGCTCTCCCCACTGCACCACACCTCCTGCTCAGAAGCTAGAGTACCTAGTTTACCTTCTTTTTGTTTCTCAGCCATCTTTAAACACACTACATGTACAGCAGAAGTCCTACTGGGCATGTCTGGCATATTGTGCTATTTTTTAAAAAGATGCCTGGGGAATGTGGAGAAAAGGAACATTATGTGCTCTAGCTGGTTGGATGCAGCAAGGGTAAGATACTGGTGGTAGCAGGGATGGAACATGCCACCTCCCTGTGACCACTAGTGATAGTTAAATATTCAGAATTCATATAAAATTAAACACTCATCTGGAAACTGTGTGCTGCTCCTGATCCTTGCCCACATATTCTAAAGGAGAGGGTCATATATGCCCTTTTCAAAACAGATATGTACAACAGATATGAACACATATGTTCATATATTTTGTACTCAGAGATCTATTCACAAAATCTAGTCTGAGAAGACGCTGAAAGTATGTGCAGAGTGTCTGTTCCTGACCCTTAAAATAACTACATTAGCTCCTAATTTATGGTATTAGATGAAAGAACTTCTGCAACAAAAAGGCATAGTTTAAGTAGATTTCTACTCCACCTTGGGAAATTTGTGGAGGTTTTTTTGGGGGGGGGAGGTGCCTGGGAAGGGTGGAGGTTGGAGAGGGGAAGGAGCTTAGCAGTGGGGTGATGCCATAATGTATTCCTTCTGAAGTTGCCATTTCCTTCAGGAGAATGGTCTTTGTAGTCTGGAGATCAGTTGTAAATAATTCTGGGAGAACTCCAGTATCTACCTGGTGATTGCTAACCCTAACTTCTACGCTGGCTCTTTTTGTTTTAGAAATCAAGTCTGTGCCTTCAGGGGATTTTTATATTAGATTAATTGATAAATTATGGTGATGAGTTTTTGTCATTTTCTCTAGAGGTCTAGATATGATTTGTCACCTTTTGTAGAATGGCAATACTTACAATTACATCATTTGTTGGTATCTAAATATGGCCCTGCAGCATTATGTGTCTCAGAGTCCCCTTTGCTCCTGAAAACTGTAATTGAATCAAGGCAGAAAACAAAACCTACAATATTTCTTTATAATATTAGCTGGCAAGGCAGGATATAAATGGAATAAATAAATAAATAAATAAATAAATATTTGTTTTAAAAAAATCTTTATTGAAGGGATTCAAAGGGTACAAGCAGTAAAGAGTATGTTACATATTAGAGATACTTAATAATATATTGGAATACAAAGTGAGAGACTTAGCTTGTATTACAGCAATTCTTAAACATTCCAGTCACATTAAACTAAGGTTAACTCTAGAGTTACTCCTGTTTATATCGGACATCAGTAACCAATCTTGGAACTAAGCTGAGAAAAGGTGGGTTCACTCCTTATAAGAAGAGATATATGGAGGAGTTGTTTGCCCAAGATTTTGGGAGTGTTGCATCTTTACTTTCAAAGTATTTGTTGATGATAGGGTACCATTTGAGCATTGGGTTTTTGCGGGTGTCGTTTCCATAAAGATTTTCTGTTCTTTTAGTTTATCGAATATAAAGTAGTCCCATACCTTGGCTAGCCACGTGGAAATTGGTGGGCTGGAGGGTTTTTTTTCCAGTTGACTGCTAATGTATGTTTAGCTGCTGTTATAAGGACTTCTACTAATTCTCTTGTTTCTCTGGGAATCTTTGTCTTAGACCATAAGTTGAGTAGAATCAGAGCCGGGTCGTAAGGAACAGAGACTTCAAGCATCTGTTCAATTTCTGAGAGAATTTTTTTCCAGAATGTAACTATGACAGGACAGGACCACCAAGCATGGTAGAAGGTCCCAGTAGAGATTTGGCATTTCCAGCACGTTGGTGAGTGTGTTGAGTATATAGCTTTGCAGGTGTAATGTGCCATCTAAATAAAGTTTTTAAGGCTTGAAGTTGTATTGGAGTGGACTTGGTTTTATATATATTTGAGTTCCAAATCGCTTCCCATTGGTCATTCGATAAAGCATATCCAATGTCGGTGTGCCAACTGGTTTGAAGCCCTGTGGTTTGACATGAAGAATCTTGTATAAAATAGCCGTAGAATGTTGAAATCAGGCCCTTTTTAGTAAAGGCTTTGGATATTAATAATCGTTTGAAGAAGTTAAGTTTTCCTTGAAAGTTTAGGTTCCATTTGTGAGATTCAAAGAGGTGTGCCACTTGCAAATATTCATACCAGGGTAGACGTGTATTCACTTTAATATCCTTGGAAGGAAACCGATCTGTGTTCTCTATGTTTTTCCAGTCAGCCTGGTAGTCGCTATGGTAATGTTTGATCAGATTTGCCAGTATAGTAGCTTGGTAGTAAGTTTTGATGTCAGGAACGGCAAGACCCCCTTTACCTTTATTTCTTTGAAGAATCTGAAAACGGATTCTAGTTTTTTTATGGTTCCAAATGAAGTTTAGCAAATTTCTTTGCCAGAGAGCCATGAGTTTTGGAGAGATTTGAATTGGAAGAGCTCTAAAATAATATAAGATTTTTGGTAATATAAACGACTTGACAATTGAGATGCGTTCCAGCCATGTCAGCAATTTTGTTTCCCATGCTTTTAGTTGAGATGTTATAAGGGCGTTTGTTTGCATATGGTTATGAGTGATTAAATCTTTCAAATTTAAGGGGATTTTAATGTCCAAATATTACCAATAGCGGGAGGTCCACATAAAGGAAAATCTCTCTTTAATAAATTTAGTTGAGTCTTCATCTAGGAGGACAGGGTATAGTGTGGATTTGGATTGATTTATGCATAAACCTGAAATTTTCCCAAAGCCCTCTAAGAGCTGAAATAGTGGAGGAATTGTAATAATTGGGTCTGCAATGTAGATGTTCATATCATCAGCAAATAGGCTTGTTTTATACTGTTTGTTTTTTATTGTTATGCCTTGTATTGCCACTTCTTGTCGAATGGAGGTGACCAGTGGTTCGATTGCCATCGTGAATATGAGTGGCGACAGAGGGCAGCCCTGTCTTATTCCTCTGTATAGATTAAAGAAATTTGAGGATCTAGAGTTGATATCTAAGGAGGCCAAGGGTGAAGGGTATATCCAGTGTAAAGCTGATTTAAATCGAGATCCAAAGTTCATATGTTCAAGCAGGCAATGAATATAGTTGAATTCCAAGGTATCAAAGGCTTTTTGGAAGTCTATGGACAGGATACAAGAGGGTTTGATTCTTCTTAGGTGACGATGGATAATATCGATAGTCTTTCATATGTTGTCTGTGATGTCTCTTTGTCTAATGAAGCCCATCTGGTCTAAATGTACATAAGAGGGTAAGACCTTGGAGAGTCTCCCTGCGAGAATTGAGGAGAAAAGCTTGTAATCACAGTTAAGAAGTGATATTGGTCGGTATGATGAAGTTTGAGCGGTATCCTTGTTTGGTTTGGGAAGGACGATTATCTTCGCCTGATTCCGAGTTGGTGGAGTTGGTTGGTTTTCTAATATCTTGTTGAATAGGTCAGTGATTGGTTGTGATAACACTGCTTGAAAGGATTTGTAGTATTCTGTGGGAAAGCCGTCAGGGCTCGGTGACTTATTATTTTTCATTCTTTTCAAGGTTTCCTGGACCTCTGACAAGCTTTAATATCCTCTATGGAAGGATTTGAAGATTCGTATAGGTGTTTGTAGTATCTTTTGAAAGTGTGAAGTATCTTGTGGGACGTTACACACAGGGTTCCTTCCTGATCGAAGATGCAGCTGATCATGTTGCTCGTCCTTTGCTGTTAACTTAAACGATAGATACCTAAGTGACTTGTTATTACGATATTTATATTTATGCTGCATTAAGGCTATATTTTTTGTGTTGTTGAAATTTTGATTGCTTCTAGTTTTTTCCGTTGAACTGTAAGCTTTTGATAGATTTTTTTATTGCCTGTTTGCTTATGTTTGTTTTCCAATAATTTTATTTCTGCCTGAAGATCATTTACTGTTTTTTGTTTACATTTTTTGTAGGCTGAAGCTAGCATGATGAGTTTCCCTCGCAGAACAGCCTTATGGGCATCCCAGATAATCTAGAGTGGCACGTCATTAGCTAGATTAAGAAGAAAGAATTCTGCAATGGCTTCTTCAATTTGTGACCTAAATGCTGGATCTTTCAATAAAGCTCTGTTCAAAGACCAATTTAGTTTTGTGTTGATTTCTTTTCCCATCACCATGACGCATTCCACTGGGGCATGATCAAACCATTGCCTGAGGCCTATGGATAATGAGAGGATGTTTGAGGCAGCAGTGGCAGATATTAAAATATAGTCTATTCTGCTAAATGAGTCAAATTGGGCTGAATAATAAGTGTAATCTTTGTCTGAGTGGTTTCCATCTCCATACATTGCATAATTCGAATTTTTTAATTAGTGAGTCTAGTTGGTCAGCTGGATGTCTCAGTTTCTCTGGTGAATGAGCAAACCTAGAACAGTCCATGATATCGTTAGCCGTGTAATTGAGATCGCCTCCTATTAGAATTGTACCCTCATTGAAGGAGCATATCTTTTGTAGGACAGTTTGGATATATGATATTTGGCCAAATTTGGAACATAAAGATCATGTAGGGTTGACCGTCTAAAGTTCCTTTCAAAATGATGTACCTTCCTTCTGGGTCAGGCTCTGATTCCTTTGTGTGGAATCTGGTGGCTTTGGAGAAAAGAATAGCTACTCCCCTTGATTTGTTTGAACCTGGGGCATAATACTGCTGAGGGTACCAAGATAAAGGGAAGATTGGGCCATGGTTTTTTTTTTTACGATTGGGCCATGGTTTTTTCTCTTGTAGAAAGATAATTTCGGCTTTCACTCTTTTCATTTGTGTGAGGATTCTCTTGGCTTTAATTTTGTTGTTTAATCCTCTGCAGTTAAAAGTTACTGCCTTTAGTGTGGCAGCCATAGGAAGAGTGGGATTAAACGTTTATGGCTTCTAGTTGCAGTTAAAAAAGGATTAAGCATGTCCACCCAGTACTTTAAGTAGTAGCTTACATGAAAAAATATCATTGTTAAGTCATAAGGCATATTAACACTGTACCAAGTTGGTGTACCAAAGTGAGAGTCATTGTACATTGCTAACTTCCAAACATTACATAGGTTTAACACACTCATTAACAGAACAAAATGGTTAGGCAAATAACAGATAAGCAAAAAGATTTTGCATTCCCTTGTTAGGCATTGTTTGTAATTGAACTTGCAGCAGGCAAAGTGAACAACAAAATAATGTGTTATAAGTAATAGCCCCTTTGCCTCCCTCCTGCTTCTAACTTTGTCTAATAAAGTAGTTTTCCCCCCCTTGCCTCCTCCCCCCTCCCCCCCTTAGTTCCCCAACAAATAACCTGTCCCTGGAAACTGGAGCCAATCTGCCTTAAAAAAGAAGAACCCAGCACAACAACAAACACTATCGTCAAAACTTTCCTCCATTCCAGGGTGGAAAATGGGTATAGAAGGAACGTGCAAGGCATGTTTGGGCTTTCAAAGAAGCCGATCCCTAACAACCTTCCTATCACTGGGGCAGAGAAGAGACTCCCCCCTCCCCCCCCCCCACTCAGACCAAAAAGAGAGATTATGTCCATAAGTTTTAATCAGTCCAACCTAACGGTTCAGCACTTTTATATAAGGTATTCAGAATCGAATTCACTCAGGAAGATTTGCGCACAGTGATCTTGCTCCATTGTGAAGGCGATTGCATGAGGTCTAGCTTGCGCTTAGAGGATTTCTTCATACTGGATATAGGCAGGTCCCGGAGGTTTAGGGCAAGGAGAAGAGCTTGACCGGCGTCTTCGTCCCTCACTGTGAGCATTGCTCCTTGGTAGCGTACAAGGAGGGAGCCTGATTTCATCCAGGTGTACCGGATTCCTGCTTCATTAAGTTTTACTGTGATCAGTTTTAAGGACCGTCTGATTTGTAGAGTCTCTGCTGTGAGATCGGGAAACACTAGGATTTTGTCTGCTTGAAATGGTAAGCCGCCATTGAGCTGGGTGCCTTGTAAAATACGTTGTCTGTTACGTGCATCTAAGAATTCAACCAAAATATCCCGCGGGAGTTGGCGTCTGTTTTGGTTCAGGGACCCCATATGGTAAGCTTTAATGATAGTTGGAGCTATTCCCTCCTCCAGCTGTAGTACTTGAGCTAACCACACACCCATGAAGGCTGCCATATTGGTGGTCCCTTCTACTGACTCTGGAAATCCCCTGAAATTAAGGTGGCATTCTCTCAGAGTGTTTTCTAAGAATAAATTTTTTTCTGTGGACCAGCTTTCCTGTTTCTGTAAAGATCTGATGCTCTCCTGGTTCACCATACTGTTCTCCATAACTGAATCTAAGGCTTGTGACATTTGGTGAGTGGAGGTTTTTAAAGTTTCTATCTGATCAGTTATGGGCTTTAAGATATCATTCATTGTAGCCAGCATCCCTGCCTTAAAGTTGGTGAACGAATCAAGCCAATCCTGCTTAGAGGGGGGGGGGGCATTGTTACGTGAGCTTACCACTCCCGCGGCCATTATTGGGCCTTGCTCTTCGGGCTGCTTAACTGCTTTTAACCGACACTCCGCTGGAAAATAGTGAGATAATCGCTTTTTCGGAGATTTCGTTTGTTTGGCCCGACCTCTGTTATTTCTTCCCATACCCAGTAGCCCAGTTTGGAGCCTCAGGCAGTGTTCGTGGTCTGAGCAGGGGGAAAGGGGACGGGAGAGAGTCTACTCAGTGTCCACCATTGAGCCCTCCGACGCCCTGCCCCCCCATAAATATTTGTTGTTGATTAATAAATATGATATACAGAGTCTCAGGAATAAATGGAATAATAAGCTATTTTACCAAAGCAATGGGTATGGCCTTAAAGTTTATACCTGCTCTCTCCATAAATCTTAAGTTGAGACTTATTCAGCAAAATTATGTTTAGGATACACTGGACACCACAGTGACTTCTTTCATAAAGAAGAAGAAGAGATTGGATTTATACCCCACCCTTCACTACCCAAAGGAGTCTCAGAGTGGCTTACAATCTTCTTTCCCTTTCCCTCCCCAAAACAGACACCCTGTGAGGTTGGTGGGGCTGAGAGAGCTCTGACAGAAACTGCTCTTTTTTAAAGAACAGCTGTGCCAGAACTATGGCTTGCACAAGGTCATCCAGCAGGTGCAAGTGGAGGAGTGGGGAATCAAACCTGGTTCTCCCAGATTAGAGTCCACGCACTTAACCACTACACCAAACTGTCTCTCTAAAGGACTGAATAATATTAAAAATAAATAAAATAAATAAATAAAGGACTGAATAGAGTGTCTTTGTTGGCATTGTAACTAACATGACTTGTCCCTTATACATATGCTCTGGACATGTCCGGTCATTCGGCTTTTCAGAGAAGAAGTTATTACTCATATCAATTTTGTATTAGAATGCTCATTGAGTTTTGAGAATGCTTATTTTCTTTTAAACTATCTTTCTGTCTCTTGGAGGCTAACCAATAGCCAACAATCATGGACCTGCTGTGTCCTTATTACAACAGCTAAAAAGCTTGTATTACAACATTGGAAAGCTAAAAACCCTCCTCTAATTAAAAAATGGACTGAAGACCTTAGAACTTTATCAATATTGTATGTAAATGGCAATTGTGTATGGATTTATTTTTGCTATTTGGAAACTGCTTATAGAAAATAATGTGTAAAACTGCCACCTCTGTTGTTATATTTTTGTCTGTATGTATATCTTTTTTCCTCCCCCCCTTTAAAAAAACTTACTTAGTTGCTGGATTTTAAACCCCCCCTTGTTCTCCCCGCACTGTTTTTTTAAAAGAAATTTGTAAAAGCTTGTGCTTTCTGGGGTGGGGAGTTCACCATGGGATTTTCTCCAATTGAAGAAACTTTCACCTTCAAAATACTTCTTGGCCACACAGCTCATCAAGGTATGGGGTTCCTCTGGGGTGAAACATTGAATATTGATCTTCTGCATTTGACATTTTCAGATTAGACTTGCAGAAATGATCCCATATTATCAGTTTATAATGTGAGAAGTAAACACCACAAGAACTATGCTCAGGGAATGTAGAAATGAGGCCCTTGTAGGAAGGCTGAACCATTTCAGAACTTTCTCTAGACTGCCTTAACCCAGAGGCCATTTTAAATGATATGTTTCCTTGGCAATTATCCTCCTCACAACAATGTGATTATGTCAGCTTCAGAGGAAGGCAGCTCAGCACTCAAAGCTCTGGGCTTGTGTGAGCTTCCCAGAAAGGGATGCGAGTGTGAGGAGCAGAGCCTTAAGCACTATTTATATTAAATATAACATGAAAAGCAAAATAGATGTGGGGAATTACACACCAATTTTAAAAACCTGGGTGAACTGTTTACATATTTCAAATCAAAGTAGTGATGGATCAGACGCTTCTGATTTTGCCTAAATAAGTATTTGTAGAAATTATTCCTTTTATGGGTTTTTGAAAATTCTGTTCTCTGACTAAAATGCATTTTTGATTAACATCTCTTTCAATAGCCTTCAACATACCATTCTGTGTTAATTATATCTTAGGTTTATCATTCTCAACATCTGCTGTTCTGGATTGTGTTAATTTTACCTCATAGCATTTTGGTATAAAGAGGTGTAATCACTGAGAACAGAATGATTTTCTGTTCACTTGGACACATCTTTTAGTGCACAGAAACTAGAGGCATACCTGTCTTTCTATTAAAGCTTTGCATTGATTAAAGATGTATTTTGAATGTTGATCAGTATCTGATTTTACTTTTACAAGCTAAAGTATTTTTAAAAAATAGCTCGTAATTCTACTCTCAACTGATAAATCAATAACCATTGCTTCCTTCAAATCCAAATTGCCTTTTCAGTCCATGGACATTAATCTAAATTCTTTGTGCCTGACTTCTAAGGAAATGTCTGTTGAAAAACCTGTAATTTGAGGTAAGGGATTTGAATGAGCACACATGCCTTCTTTGAAAGACAGCTTTTGATCTTCTGAGGTCTCTGTTATTATTTGCACATGTTTACACCATGTTTGCCATATTCAATAGAAGGAAACCAGAACATTATAAATATCAGCCAGCAGAAGATCCAGAGTACTCTGTTTACTACATTTTGTATGAAATTAAAAAACTGGGTACATTAAAAAGTATCTTTCTACAATTTACAAGAAATAATTCTCAGATAATTTAGATCAAAATATGCTGATATGATTCCATCATTTGTATGTCTATATGATGAATCTATCTTATCAGGCTTTGGTTATGCTTTTTTGCCTGTCAAAATACTCTGCCATGTTGGTGAAAACATTCCTGACAGAGATTTCTGACAAAAGATAGGGCTATATAAAGTAAGAATCTGTTTAAATGTCTATGGCTCCTGTAGAAGCAATCAGGATTTCATGTACTTCAGTCAGATGATCTGTTGGGGGTGGCATATTGGCAGCTGCTTCTTTTCTTCCTTGCAGTCTAAGGACCAATTTGTGCAATTACTTTTAGGAGCATTTTTTTTCAGTCATAGTGCCTTTTCTGTTCCTCCTGATGGAATATGGCTGCGGTCACACGGGCCCTTTAAATCCGCATTTTTCTACCGCGGGTTGGGTGTCTACACATCCCAACCCCTGCGGTGGCAAAAGCGGCGGCCGCAGCAGAAGCAGCGGCGGTGGCTGCGGAAGAGGAGGCGGCGGAAGCAGCGGCGGCAGAAGTGGCAGCAGCCGCAGAAGAGGCGGCCGCGGCGACGGCAGAAGCAGCGGAAGTGGCTGCAGAAGAGGCGGCCATGGCGGAAGAGGCGGCTGCGGAAGAGGCGGCCATGGAAGCGGCGGCAAAGGACCCGCCAGCCACCTGGTAAGTTTGGGTTTCCCCCCCCCCTTTTACACTTGGGCGCTTGTCGATTTTCCCGGGGTCAGAAAATGCGGGAGGAACCCACATTTGAGCCAGCTTCGGCGTGGGACTTTCTGCGGCTGTTGTAGATGGCCCCTTTAAATGCGAGAGGAAATAGCCCTTCCTCCCGCATTTAAGGGCCGTGTGATGGCAGCCTACTGAAATGGTTATGGAGTTGTTGTTTTTGTCCTGAGATCAGAACCCAATTTAACAGTGCCACTGAAAATATATCCAAAGGAGGGTTTGTAGTGCAGAATAAATGGGAATCTGGTCTCATGGTAGAAAAAAATTAATAGAATAGATTTTAATTCCCCCAAATGATTGTGAATCTGTTCTCATGAAGATACAAATGCAGCTCCTTTTGGGAAGATCCTGTCACAGGCTTCTAGTTTTACTCAGGTATATATGCTAATAGCTTTGGCAGACCTTCTGGGAGCTTCATATATTTTTCCTTTCTCTGGAACATATTCATAGTTCCTATGACAGAACAGTATTTCCATTTGTGGAAGATGGGGTGGTGATTTCTGCCAGTTCCCCTCTCCTGCTGACCCCTCTCAGGTATCAGAAGAGTGCAACAAGAGGGGGAAGCAGAACAGTCTTGCTCCTCAAAGTTTGCATATGGTTTAATGCACACTCCACATTACTTTGGTACAGTATGGTTGTGTCAAATTGCTCTAATGCAAACAGACATCACAGTTTTCGTCTCTCTGTAAATTCAGCATTGCTTACATGCTTTACTCTTTCCTTTCAGATGGCATATAGTGTTTAATCTACAAAGTGTAAAATGATCGTTCTTTTGTACAATTTCCAGTGGTCAGTTTTCCACTTGGGTAATTTATAGTTTTTTCTCAGTAGCCCCACCACAAACAGGGCCACCAAGAGCCACCATGGCCCCCCGAACAAAGATTCCATCTGCCCCCCCATTATGATCCTGATCCAAATCAACTATCATAATGAAACAAACAAATCACTTAACTTGCTGTTACCATGAAACTATAACAACAATTGGCCGTCTATGTTTGCTTATTTATTTACTTTATTTATATCTCAGCTTTCTCCCCAATGGGGACCCAAAGTGACTTACAGCATTCTCCATTTTATCTTCACAACAAGCCTGTGAGGTAGGTTAGGCTGAGAGTGTTGACTGGCTCAAGGTCACCCAGTAAGCTCCCATGGATTTGAACTTGGGTTTCCCAGATCCTAATCCAATACTTTAACCACTACACCACACTGGCAGGCATAACTCATTAAAGAATAAAGCTAGGAGACTTAAAATTGGCCAGGAGACTCAAAATTGGCCACCAGCTTCAGGATGATTGTGGGAGTTCCATGGCCAAAACTTAAAGGCATGGGAAAATCCTGGCCCAGGTGAGACAAACTGCCACCACACTGTGCTATTTGCAACTGAAGCTAAGGGTCTCTCTGGCAGACATAACTCAGAAAATAATGCTACATGTTTGAAAACTGGCCACAAACCCCAGAATGATGATAGATATTACAGTGCCAAAAATGAAGGGAACTGGAATGCTGTGAACTAGGTTATTTTCATGACAGACAACCTGTAACAAGTGAACTTTTAAGCAACCTGTCTTGTGTCTCTAATACTCAGATCCTCAACCCACCATGGAAGGTTGCTGGATAATACAGTCTCAGCCAGATTTACCACACAAGGCTGTTGTGGGGATATAATGGAGGACAAAAGAACAATGCAACTTTGGGTCCCCATTGGGGAAAAAGACTGGGTATAGTATTTTTTATAAATCTATTTTTAACAATATTTAAAAGATTACATCATTGATCATAGCAAAGTAGCCTTTACAAAGGGCTATTAGATCTTCCACCAAGTTAATAATGATTAACATCCCAGTGCCTGAACTGAGAGGTGTAACTTCTGTTCTACATTGTGATAGCCTGCACTTTTAAAAGCTTAGTACTTTACAAATAGATAAAAGACTGTGAAGGGTTAATTCCTGCAAAGCCAGAGAATTATGAGTGACAGGCTTCTCCAAGGAATCTGATTGATTAGCATTGGCTGAGCAGAGAAAGATTTGAGAGCTGCATGCTGAAGAGAGAGTCAGTCAGATTTCTGCCTTGACTGAGCTGAATCTGATTTCAGCCTTAGCTGAGAGCAATTGTACACAAATGGAGTACTGGGGGAAAGCTGGCAAGAAAATTTGGGAACTTAGGCAAAGACTCCCATTCAGGCCAAAGAAAGGGGATACATCTTCTAGTGAGAGGAGAATTTCCCTATCCAGTCAAACAGGGAGTTAGCTTTGAAGAGTGGAGAGATCTCTGGTGTGGTGTGGTTAGAAACTGCCTTTTAGAGACCTTGAGAGTCAGACACCATTTGAGTAATTAAGGAAACATCACCAGCACGTTATGATCATTTTATGTATAACTGAAATGTTTTTAGATGATTTTATGTGAATTTTATTGTTATTTATGCATTAATTACTGTGAGCTACCCTGAGCCTGCTTTGTGGGGAGGGCGGGATAAAAATCCAATAAATAAATAAATAAAAACTCAAGATGAGTACTGGTATTTCAAAAGGAGGGGTTTGGGTGCTGGAAAAAGTGTACCAACCTTCTGGAAACTAAAAGAGTCAATGAATACTCAAAGAAAGCGTACTGAAGTGTTTGGGAAAAACACTGGAATAAAAGCCTCTCAATATAAAGATTTTAACTGAGTAGCTTAAAAAACTCTCATTATCCTGAAACATAAGAACTAAAGTCTGTTCATGTACTGGTTTTACCTCAGACTTATCTATATTGAATTACCGCAGAACTTTCAACCCCCGATTTCACCTGACCTTTCCCCTCTATGTTGAATAAAATATTTTGTTATTTGTGAATTCCAGCCATCTCTAGTGCCATTTCCCGTGGCTTAAGTTAAGGGGCGAATTTGACCCTTCCCTCAGGTTCCTGGGCTGAGCCAGCTGTAAAATATCATACTGAGATAGGGTGGGACTGCCTGAGTTTCTTCAGGAAAGAAGAAAACAGACCACTAGGGCTGCTCAATCAGAAAGGGAGGAAAAACAGAAGGAAAATCTTCCCTCTCAGGGAGGGAAGTGGACCATGTGTGTGTATGTGTTGTCATATACATGTATAACCACTAGAACAAATTAATGTTCCATTGCCATGCATGTAAAGGGTGGAGGAAGGGGGAAACATCCTTTTACTATGTTAGATAATGGGGAAATATTAACTCTTCCCCCCTTGTGTTCATAATATGAATTAAGGTTTGTTACCACACTACTCTTTACATTCTGTCACCATGCAGGATAGTGATGAGAAGGTCTTGAGACCAAGAAGTGAAAATTGTGTTGGAATATGCAAGATTTATAGTGCAGCCTTATGAAGAAGATCTGAAGATCATCCTACAGAGGGACAGCTGAAGGACTTGTAGCTAGCATAGCTAGACTAGGGACTTCCCACTTTTTCACATTGTGTCCTTGCTGTCTTCTGATTGGCTCTTCTGGAGACTTCCTGCTCCTGTAGAGCTTCCTGTTGCTCTTTGTTCCTTTTACAGCAGTTAGATTAGTTACTTTAGGTTTTCTCTATCTATGTTCTATAACAGTTTGTTCTTCTATAATAAACCTACTTATTTTTCTCTAAACAGTCAGTGTTCCACTTCCTTTGCATATTTAAACTGTGTCAACAAAAATAAAGGGGTGGGGACACAGAAAAATAAGGTGGAAATGGAAATTAATGGGGAAAGTGTGGAAAAGGAGGGATACAAATGAAGGAAGAGAGAGGGAAAAGTTGTCTTCTCTTGCTGAAACACCGTAACTACCACTTTGCAAGATCTGGCTAAGCTGAGTGCAAAGAAAGGAAGCAAAAAAGACTAGACTATTATAGATAATGACTTTGGCTAGCAAGCTGCAGGCCTACAATTAATGTAGCAGCCATCAGCTGGGGTTCCTTCTCTTGCTGCGTTACTGGATTAGTTGATAGGTTTCGCATGATCTGTTAGGCAAGTTTGCTTCAGTCTTGGAGAAAGGGAAGTCTAGATGATAGTAGAGTGCCTTTACTGTGCTTAGACTTCCCTTTGCTCCTAGTGACTGCAGTGAGAACTGCATTAAAATAAATGGAAAGAGGTTCAGCTGAATGCAGCATGATGCTGGCTTCAAGGGCCCTCCAGCTGACTTGGGTCCCCTGAATTTTGTCCCCCCCATTTCTCCTCTGCTGGCAGTTCTGATCTTATCCCCACCATTTTTTTTGTATTAGGATAAGATTTGTAGACTCTGTTCAGCACACAGACACAAACCAATTCATAATCTCTCCCAGGATAATTTGAAGATGCTCCACTGTGTATATGTAGAAAGTTCCACTACATGTCAGAAGTTTTCCATTAATTTCAAAGAAGAGATGATATCCATTTTTGCTTCCTTTGCATATGTAAAGTGAACCCTTTGACTAAAATAAATGGGGATGCTCATATATGGAGGCTCTCCATGTGTGCATTACAACACTTACACAACTCTGAGTAGTACCATGAGTGGTACCACTTAATAGTAAGTTGTAAGAAGATACCTGCTACATTACACTAAACATCCATATAGTCTAGCATCTTATTTTGCTCAGTGACCAACCAGATGATCTGGGAAAGCCTGCAAGCATGGCTTAGAGGTCAAAACCTCTCCCTACTGCTTCCTTTCAGGAACTGGAATTCAGAGGTATACTGCTTCTGAGCATGAAAGTTTATTTTAGCCATCATTGCTAAGAATTATTCTCCATGAATTTGTCTAATTCCTATTTAAAGCCATCAATAATAGCCAACATTATGTTCAAGGCAACATAAGTTTCACCCTAAGGTAGTAAAAATGGTTGCCGGGTTATCTGAACTAAAAAACAGCATGTAGCTGATGTGTGTTTTATACCCAAAGGGAATCCTTTGTAAGCAATATTTGTAGTGTTTCCTAGGATCAAATTAAATTAATATAAGAGCTTTAAATTACACTTCTATCCATGACCTTTAAGGTAGCCAATTGCAATTATGCTTCCCAGATGATGGCAGGGAGTTATAGAAACCTATGTGGAATTGAGTGAGATGGATGAGATTTAGTGAGTAGATTCACTTAGCACAGCTGTTCAACCCATCTAACATTGGGCTATCAAAGGGAATGCCCTTTTTTTCTTTATAACAAAATAAATGCTTACCATGGGAGGAATGACTTGTTTTTGTCAAAAGAAACAGCTACATGTAACATTTTCTGAAACTGTCTATATAAGGTATTTGAACTTGATACCCTTTTCAGTGACACAGAAAGAAAAAACAACAAGCAATTTATAACTTTTTATTCTCCATTCATTTCTAGCAAGTTTAATCTTGGCAAGGCCATAAGGGAAGGGAAGGGAAGGTGGCTGACTTGAAGATGGAGAGTCACAGAGGCAGGTGAATCCTTCAGGGGTATGGTTTAAGGCAGGGGTGTCAAACTCATTTGTTATGAGGGCCGGATCTGACATAAATGAGACCTCATTGGGCCAGACCATGTGCGTCATAAAATGTAATGCCAGGTAGTGGAGATATAAACTTTATAAAGGACACAAACACAAAGATTTTTCTTTTACTCAAAATAAAAACATGCTTAAAACATTAGCACTTGCAACATTTTGTTTATTTAACAGTATCTGATAACTGACACCTCTTGCTCTGAATTATTGCATTAAAATGTCTGTGCTGTTGCAATCTTGAGTATGCTGTTCAAGTGTGTATCTGCAACCTGCAAACCTACTTTTGATTTATTGACAGTCACCACAGAATTCTCATGCTCAGAGTTCTGAGTCTAGGACTCAAGGGAAAACATGAAATGGCTGAGCAATTGATAGAGTCTGGTGAAGTAAGCTATGATGCAGCAGCAACAGCAACTGAACTGGAAGCAGGAGATGGCCAGTTCCAGTGCGAGCCTGATAGAAGCCCTCCAGGGGCCTGATCCAGCCCCTGGGCCGCATGTTTGACACCCCTGGTTTAAGGGTTCTGTTCCCATGTTGAAAGCATGGAGAGCAGTGTATCACACTCAGGAAGAAGGAAATGATCCTGGCCTGGGGCAAAACTCATTTCTCACACAGTCAGCTCAAACTGATGATGTACTTTCACAAATGGAGCAGTCCTGATAAATGGAATTCAACAAAGAAAGGTAGTATAGGCATACTATCCACATGATGCAAAAGTTGTACACATTAGCAACTAATATAGCCTGCCTAGCAGAATAGGGGAGGGGTAAGTGGTCATGGTGCAAGTTGGTGATGAGGGCCTTGAAGAAGAAAAAACTGTGGCTTGTTAAACAGTTTGTTCTTCTAAAGCTACGAAGATAATGTTTTCAGAAATGTTACCTGTTTTGTGTGCAGAGCCAGTTAGACAGGCAACACTTTAGAATATCAGTGAAGAATGACTTGGTTCAGTTGGGAGGAAGGGTTTAGGCAATGGGGGATATTTGGAAACAATCTTGTGCAAAGGTAGAAGACACCATCAGAACCAGTGGCATTTCACATCCAAATGTTTACAGGGCACCTTTTGATTGATTGATGCAAGGAAACTAACAGGAGTTTGAAGACCACAGAGTCTGGGATCCCTTAAAGAGATAAAGGTTATCAAATGTGGAATATGGTAGATCTTTGTAGCAGGACTACAGAAAGGAATGGCAGCCATTTTAAAAAGACTAATGGGTTTTATGAGAAACTGCATGAAAAGGATGTATGATCAGAGGTAAAATATATAGATGTTCAAGCCAAGATGAAGGAGTTAGTGTATGATGCCAATCCTTGCACTAAAGTCACTGGTCGCTAGTACTAAAGGGGCCTCCAGAAAATGGGCTTGCAAGTTATCAACAATTTTACCCAGGTGATCCCATCTCCAAACCAATATGCTAGGAGTGGATGGAGGAGTATAAACAGGAAAGGGTGACTGTCATGTCATCCAACTTTAATAGGAAGGCAATAATCTAATTGTCTGCCACCGAAAGATCGCAAGGTGCAATATTCAATCTAGTTGGGATTAAACGGGCTAAGCCTCCACTCCGTGGCCTGCCCCCCTTGGGCCTAGCTCTCTGAAAGAGATTAGCGTAACCAGGAAAGATAGGCTCGTCCATTAGCCAAGTCTCCTGAAGGAGTAGAATATCAAAGGAGGCCATAAATGCCTTAGTGTCTTTACAACAAATTTTTGAGGCCCAAGCAGCAATATTCCAGCTCAAAATATGGAGTCTACAAATTCCAGTTAGTCATTTTTTTGCTATTTTTTGCTATTAATGCTGGCAATTTGGGAGTATTCTCAGAGTTAATTATAATTTTTGACTCAAGAGGAATGAATTTTCCCTCTTGTTGGGCTTGGGACATGTGGCTCCTTACTAGTCAAAGATTAGGCAGTTACACCTATGGGGCTGGCTAAGGACTGATTCATATTCTTATCAGGGACCTCTATGCGTCATTTGATGATACCTTTTTTGGACTGGTTACCTGGTTTTGATCCTGGTTAATTTGTACTAGTGTATGTTGGAGTTTCTGGAACTGGGCAATAATATTGCCTTGTTCCTCAAATGGTAAATAATGAAATGACTGAAGAAGATTTGCATTCATTAGGTCCAACTGCTTATCTTTTGAATGATGCTAAAAGAGAACATTGGAATAATGGGCATTTCAGCTATCTGGGGAAATGGATAGAATCAGTGAAATACTGAATGTGGGATTTGTTGTCATGCATGATCCAGTGATGGCACTGGCTCTTGCAGCTCTAAAAGGGTGATTAGAAAAACTCCTAGAGGCAAGTCCAAATCTTAACAACCCTCTAATGCAATGGGACTGTAATCTGGAAAATGAGTTACTGAGGTCAGCTCTACTGAGGTCAGGGAGATTGTTTTTGTCTCAGAACTGGCCACTGACAGAGCCATAGTGCTAGACTGGGTGGAGTCTTGATCTGATCCAGTGGGCTGTTCTTACATTACATGAAGATCTTGTGTTCAGATAAAAGACTGAAGTTGGGAGGGGACATATGACCATAAAGCATGTTCTCTGTTGCCTTTCTATGATTTGTGCATTTTCCAGAAGCTGGACTACCCTACTTTACAAAGTAGCTTTACCCTGTCATGCAATATTTCCTAGCACTGTTTGTCCTTATCTTGAGATTTCTGCACAACTGTATTCAAGGTATAGCAATTTGAACAAATAGAGCCAGAGATAACCATGAGATATTTCAGAGGACTACTTTATGGGCTAGACACTGCATTTCCCTCAGTATTTTCAAAAATGTCTATATAGACTAGAATGTAAGTATGCCTGTGTATTCTTTTCGCACTAGACTCAGACCTAACCTAAGAAGTCTATGAATGGCTTTTCCCTTAACATTTTAAGATTGAAACAAACTTTAGACAGGGCTTAACAGACCATCCTATACTAGGACTTTCTTTTTCAGCATATTAATTGTTGCTTAAAATCCAGCCTGACAAAGAATTTTATGGTACTGCTATTTCTAGGCAACTAGTCTATACACTGCCAGTGACTGCCCTCTCATTTCCTTCAAATGTACCCCTATTTGACTTCTACATCAGTATGATATTTTTGGGACCAAAAATATTCCATGATTACATGGTAAGTAGCTTATTGAAGCAGATGTTCATTCATGGCTTCTCTCTACTGATTTCTGCTCTGCAATAACAAAGGTTGTTTTTGCTGCTTTGCTTTTGATCCAGAAGGAAATAATTATTTTCTGTCTGTGAGGTTGGTCTTTTTCAGAAATGGTTTGCATATTGTAAATATAACTGCAT
Organism: Lepidodactylus listeri; assembly: GCA_029233225.1. Classification (NCBI taxonomy): domain Eukaryota; kingdom Metazoa; phylum Chordata; class Lepidosauria; order Squamata; family Gekkonidae; genus Lepidodactylus; species Lepidodactylus listeri. Next base: position 72,742,647 of record JARCFY010000008.1, read on the forward strand.
CTTTTCTTACATACCCATTGGTTCAGTTTCTTTTAATTCCCACTTCTAAGCACATTAATCATAGGGCAGATTGACTCATTAACATAACCAAGGGCTGCTTAGCAAATAAGGAACTGCTGAAGTAAGCCACAGCACACGTTTCCACTATTCTTCCCCAGAGTTTGGGCTCATTAATTTATAGTACAATCCCCCAGAAAGCTCTTATGCTTGAAGCCTATTGAAATGAATGTGAGAATTTTCAATGAATTGTTTACTTTGGGCCAGATCAGACCAGAGATGAGAAGGGCCAAGACTTGAACATAAAGGGGTGGGTGCATGGAAAAATTAGGTGGAGAGAAAGAGAAATGAATGAGAAAAGCATGGAGAAGAGGAAGAGAAATTAAGAAAAAGAGACAGAAGTTTTTTATCTTGTTGCAACATACTAACTAGTGCTTTGCAACATCTGGTGAAGTCGACAAAATTACAGAGCTGGGAGCAACAAAAGGAAGAGAGAAAGTATAGACTTTTAGAGACTAGGGCTGCCAAGTCAGCCCGGGGGGCGGGGGATCCCCCGCTACAGGGGTTCCCAATCCGCCGGCCAGCATTCGGCCAGCGGGGGAAACCCCACCCCCAAGGTCGTCCACCCTGGATGACCTCCCTCACATAATGACGTCACTCGGAAGTGACGCCATCACGTTGGGGGCGTTGCCAGAGCGTCACCCTGGCAACACCCCCAACGTGCTGACGTCACTTCCGGTGACGCCGCCCGGCCAGCAGAGCTTCCCCCCACCGGTAAATTTAATACACTTGGCAACCCTACTAGAGACAATGACTTTGTTATCAGACTGCAAGTTGGCAGTTACTGTAGCAGCCATTAGCCATGCTCCAATGTTAGCTTGTCTTGCTCCAATGTTAGCTTGGCTGGTGGGCTTAGCATGATCTGTTAGGCAAGAGTTTGGGTTTAGCCAATAAGAGTGTCTTTTACTGTGCTCAGTGTTCTTTGCTATTTTAGTGGCTGCAGCCAGAGCTGCATTAAAAGTAAAATAAATCAAAAGGCATTCAGTTGAATGCATCATGGTACTGGCTTCCAGGGCCTTTTGCCTGACTTGGGCCCCAGGAATTTTGCCCCCCCAGTCCCTCCCTTCTGGTGGCCCTACACCAGACAAGACCTGGGAGCTTCATGTTTAAGGATGGCTGCGGCCATACGGCCCTTTAATGCGGGAGGAAGTGCTGTTTCCTCCCGCATTTAAAGGGACCATCCACAATGGCCGCGGCTAGTCCTGCACCGAAGCGGGCTCAAATGCGGGTTCCTCCCGCGTTTTCTGACCCCGGGAAAATCGAGTGTTTTCCCAGTGGTCATGCGAGGAACCCTCAATTGAGCTATCTAGACAGCCCTCTCTCGCAATCATCCCAACCCGAACTTAAAAGAAGCGGCCCCTTTAAATCTGGGAGGGCTCGTGTGACCATGGCCGATATCACTTTTTAAAGTACCAAAGTCAGCTATGGGTTGGGTATTTCAGTAGGGCAAATACCTTTGGGTGAAGCCGCTTGGAGCAAAGCATTAAGCTGTCTCCCCAGTGTTGAGTCCCAATCTGAATTGTCCCCTCTTGCAGCTGCTGCTTTCAGCTATTTCAAAAAGTGCAGATGTTCACATTGTATCTAGTTTGGTCCTTCAGGAAATCTCCACCACCACCACCACCACCAGGAAGGATGCACTTTGCATGATAGAGGACCTCATCCATCTAATTATTTTTCCATTACTTGTGTAGGATGGGACCTGGGTATAAAGGAAGCACATGGCATTGTGGGGGAAGGGAAGGGGGGGCAGAATGTCTGCCAATTTTGTTGCTGGTAGAGGTTCTGAGAGGAGTGACTACATGATGTCTGTTTTTAAGGGATCATTCATGGTGTAAATTGTGTGCTTTCTCAATCTTGACCAAGATTTTAGAATAACAGCTTATATCCTTTGTCTTGAATACTGCTTATGCTCTACTGTGTGATATTATATACTAGGAATAAGGCCCATTGTGGAAATAAATACAACAGGCTCTAGAAAGATGTGATGTGTAATGAATGCATAGGCTGGAAACAGGTTAAGTACATATTAGCAATAGGTAATAGAAAGGCACAAATGTGGAAGTAAAGTCTCACATACCTTACGTTACACAATAACTGGAGTCCAAGGTCACACATTCTGGGTGTGGTTAAAGGTTCACCTCACTCGCAGATTTTATCCCAGTGTCACACACTCTCTGTATTTTTTAATGCATATGTCATTCTCCACTTCAGCCAGTTGTTCCTGCACTCCTCCTGTTTGTGCATGCAGATGCAGATCTGTCTGTGTCTGTGTCTGTATTTGTGCTTTGCAGCATGCCTTGGATTTTGGACTTCCTGTTTTCTGTGTGTCTGCCCATCCTCTATCTCTGCTCATGTGTGTATTCACTGGCCTTTTTTTTTTTTTTATAACTTGGGCTGGTCCCCATTCTGCTATGCTGACAGCTGTTTACTTAGTTGGGTTTTTTTCCATTCTGGAAAGTGTTGCCTCAGCAAACTTGGCTTGGAGGCTAAAGACGGTGGGTTTTGTCCCCTGAGGGAATCAATCGTCATCTGGCGAGGAGAGCAAAGAAAGTAGCTGTGTTCACCGGAGCGAAGCAACCGTCTTTTGAGGAAAGTTTTGGCAGGCGCCACTTCTGTGGGCGGGACTCAAGCAATGCAGCCAGTGGTTAGGGACAGCTTCTGACTGACACATCATGGAGCCAACTGATTTAGGAGCATGTGGAATGTTCAGAAAGTGTCATCCCACTACTCAGTTATTTATAAGAAAAGATTCCTGTTCCAATAACTGACATTAGCTCAACATAAACGTTAAGTGTTTAAGGTATCTGGTTCATTTGCATTATACTGTCTGGAAGTCGCATATCAAGCTGCAATAGACAGCAGACAGAAGATGTGTAGAGATGACCAGAATGTAGCGCTTCAGAAGAAAGCAGTGTCTTGTCTTGTAATGTAATGTACAATGTTTTATAGATCCTTCACCAGAAATTCAACTTCAGGGGATATCTCACTATGGTGCATCTCAGAATATACTATGGTTTATACTCAGTTACAACATATTTTCTTCAGTGTTAAGTGCTATAGAATGGCTCCCACGGGGGAGGGGGGAATAGATTTGTCAGAAAAGATTCTCTTGTAAAATAACTGATACTTATTAACTCCTGATCATTGGGCATTCCCCCAACATTTGTGTTGATGTTTCTTTGCAAGGTCATGTATTTCTTCATAATGTAAGAAAAAATGTTACATTAGAACTGATCTTTAAAGATACTGGGAACACAGGCAGAAATCAGTAACTAGCAAAGGAACAATGATTTGTTGAAATTGCACCTTCACTAAAATCATCCCATCTCATTCTGATTCTAAATAATATACATCACTACTTCCTCCTATTTATAGAGAAGGGCCAAACATTATTCTGAATTAATTCCAGGATTAATATGGCTGCTTTTACTAAAAATAATAATAATATTGGAGATGGAAATGGCATTTTATTACCAAGACCTGGTGAAGTTGCAGGCCATCAGTTCAGACTTAACTCCAACTATGTCTGCACTAACTTGCCTTATTTAAGTCAGCTTGCCTTAACCAATTCTCTTTCAACCTCCCCATCTTCAAAAATGGGGAAAATAATCCTGCCTTCCAGGGTTACTGTCAAGACTGCACAGATACACCACCAGAATTTTAGATGAGCAGAAAGATTTCTGCCTGTGGTGCACAACTTTCCCAATGACTTCCTTCTATAGCAGCCCAAAATGTTCCCTAGAATTCGGTTCTCGGGTGGATCTGGTGGGATCCAAACCAATATATTAACTCTGGTGGATCCAAACCAATATATCTAAAGTGCTTTGCATATTTTATATGCAGTACACAATTGCTATTATTATTATTAGCTTCTATGACTGCATATATTTTCCAGGGACAGAGCTAATGCCACTGAATTCAGAATTTTGCCAGTGAGTCTGGGGAGAAAGAAATCGGATGCAATCATTATTTCTTGCTCCTCTCACCCACGCACAAATACATGCTAATGCAATACTACTGATATTTCAAGCTGCTGGATCATAATTCTAAAAATAGAGGACATTGTGGAACTCAGTGCTTGGACTCCAAACTATTATCCATCTGAGATGGAATAAACAAATGTTGTAATTTCTGGAGAGCTATGCTGTGAAGGGCTGAAAGAGGCACTTTGAAAATAAAACATGCTTCCTGTGTGACTGTGTGGTCCTCGGGATGTATGTGTTTCTTGCACATAGACACATATATTAAATTTTTCCACCTAGCAAGTTTAGATTTTGAAGTAGTCTGCAAGATAACATGTGTCATAAAACCATAATTTAGACAGTAATCCTAAGAGACATCATGAAAACTAAAAAAAAATTAATGTTGTTTCTCTGTGGTGAACCTGGGGAAATGTAGCAGCCTCAACAGGATGATTTTCACTCTATGAATTAAGTATTGTTCTATGTCATTATTTGAAACCATTGATGATGACCTCTTCTATTTTAAGAGTGACTTGGCTTTGTAGATAAGTGGTTTTTGCTAAATTCCTCATCACACATAATAATACCTTTTTCACTCTGTTTCAAATAAAGTACCTTTAAAAAACTATAAACATATCATGATCTTGTCTACTGAGTCTTTATGGAAATATTTTCTTTCCAAAAAACAATTTCTGTTAAAAATAAGTCACACAGGCATTGAGAGAGCGAAAAACAACAACAATACCAGTAACCAAGTGCATAACGGTTTTAAAAAACCCAAATCTCTTTCAGAGGTAGAGAGAAGTTTTCCTTTAGAGCTGTTTATGAGCATCTGTCTACATTAAGGATACAGTTTGGCCTTGAGGCACAGCGCAAAATTGTCTTCTCCCTCTCCCCCATTCTCTCACACACCAATCTCTCCTATAAAAATATAACTGAGAGAGAAGGAACAATGGTGACTTTGAATCATCAGATTTGGACCCTTGCCAGGCTTCTAGCTGCTCCTTACCACCTTCAGGGTCATCATGCAGTAATTTTTTCCAACAGTTTGTGCTGACTTCAGAAGTGCAGAAAACTGGGGAACCAGTTCTAACCAGAACTGTATTCAGAGTATGTCCTTTGGCTATCAGTTATTCTGAGGTGTTGATGCTGAGGGATACCAGTTTCTTGGATTTAGCTGCATATCAGAGAGGAGGAGAGAAGAGTACTTCTGCTTGGTAAATATCTGTGGGACATATTATTTTTTTAGACTTACTCTAGTTTTGAAAGAATGCTTGTAAACTGCATTTCCTCAGTGTCCTGGCAGTGACTGACAGAGATACACATGGATTTAGTTTATTCTTGTCTGCCTCAGTTTTAAATTTTTATACATGGCCTGTAGGCATTACTTTGATGCTGTTTTTAATGCACACACACACACATACATCAATAAAGAAGTCATACATACACAACATTTTTGAACCATAAATCAATGTCAAAATATTTTTAATGACAGTTTTGGAAGTGAGATCAGATTTCATTGCTTGTAAGTTGTTGTCTACTTCAGCTCAAGGGATTTCCATTTTGTGGACCATGACCAAGAGTTCAGTTACATTGTGAAATTGTATAACTTTAAAGACACAAACCTAAGAGCTGTGAAACAGTTTTAACAGCATCTACGTTTCATCTTCTCTCCTGGGGCTATTAAAATGAACCAAAGGTCAATTGTGTGCCAGTGACACTCGCTCTAAGCCGAGGCTCCTTCATTAGCTCCAGGCATGACAAATTTAGGTGTTCCACTAAGGCTCACAGTGGGTAATTAAACAATATTTTAGGTTTGAGAAGAGGATTCTTTAAAAAATAAAATAAACAAACCCAGAATATTTGTGCAGAGACTTTGTTTTCCACTACCCACCTTGCTAAGTGGGTGGGCGTTTACTTCATAATATGATTTCCATTGCACATCCAAGTACATTCTTTGAATGAGAATATGATATCTGTAATGGCTCCAAGGTCAGTGATGCTGGGAAGGATTTTCTGAGAAAGCACAGTTCATTCAGTTTACAGATGTCTGAAAGTAATCTGAATTACCCACACCACACCTCTTTCCTCTCTTATTTTGCAAAATTCTGGAACATTTTTAGAACTCAAGGGAAAACTGTCCTAAAACAGCTATTGTTTTTGGTGAATAAATCTGTTTGATCTTCCTGCCATGAACCTTTTAAAAATCTCTTATCTTGAAAATGTAGGATGTGTCCTGGAATTTACCCAAAATGTACAAAGTTGAAAAAAAGTTGATGTCTCAGTTACATCTGATCATTCCTCTATGTTAGATGTTTTCCAAAAATAAAAATAGTGTTTCTTAAAAGATATATTTTTCAAAAACTATTAATTTTCACTATGCAAGCAATAGAAATGATCAAAGAGTGCCTTTGGCTGCTGTACAGAAGTGGAGGAAATGTATTATTTATTTATTTCAGACATTTCTTTATTCCATCCTTTCTTCAAGGAACTCAGCTTGTCTCTGTTTAGCTTCACAACAACCCTGTGAGATAGGTTAGGCCAGGGGTCAGCAACCTTTTATAATTAAAGAGCCAAACTACTCAAAGAACGAGATCAACAAAGAGCCAATATAAGGAAGCTCATTCGTATAACTGAAAATAAACAATTTAACATTACTGATAATTGACATGATTAATAATCCATTACATTTCTGTGGCCCAAACATGCATTGTTGTGAGTTTTTTATTGGGAAGTGGCACATATGAGATCTCACAATAAGTAAAAAATATACCCAGGAGCACTTTGTGCAATTAATCTACATACTGGCACCAATCTCTGTATGGGATTGGATTTAATGGAAGGGATTTCCATAGGGGAAGAAAGCAAAGTTCCATTCCTCTGACAATGATGCCTTCTGTTCATGTCCAACACTGTGATTTTGAATTCTGAACAGTGGAGAAAAATTATTGGGAATACGTGACAATATTTCTGATTTTGCAGACATATAGTCTGAAATTAGGATTTGCAAAATCCTTTAGTGAGATGTGCTTGCCAAGTAACCCCTACGGAGGCAACTTCCTGAAACAGATTGCCTGATGTTCAACTGCAAAAGCTTCTCAGAGAATAAAACCAGCCTACAGCATGATTTAAACGAAAGCTATCCAAATCCCGTTGATTTCACTGGGAAATATTTGAACATGCTTAACTACAAAAGTATTTGGCTTTAACTGGATTGTGATCTTGACTCTTTTCATCTGAAACATGTGGGGATGTGCATGCACACAACTATTTCCACTTTACAAGTAGAAAGGTAAGTCATGGCAGTAATTTACTCACAGCCACACATCGACTCATTAAATATCATTATATCTAATTATGAAGACCTGGCCCTGTGTATATCATGAATGAAATAAGCACAGTGGCTCCAGGCATGAAGGTGACAGTTGGTTGTGGCCCAAGTATGCTGGAAAACATCACTGATACTTATATTGGGTGATAAATGTAGACAAATAAGAATATAGCAAAGTTAGATCAGTTAAGGTCTTTAACATGCAAATGTATCTCCTTATCCAATAGATCACAAAGGCTGAAACCTGATCAGAAGACAGTTTCTCTTCTGTCAGCACAGGTCTATGGACAAGGAAGAAGAGAGTGATTTTGGTTCCTCACCCCCCACTGCATCCTCTCAATTAGCATGGTGACTCCTTCGCATAGGTCCTGCTGCAACCCTGGGAATAAACTCCTCAAAGGGCAGAAAAGAGTGCTGGGGAAAGATGAAAGCTATACATGTTGAACTTGTACAATCCTTCTGCTAGATCCAAGCCATTGGCTTTCATTGCAAGGAATGGAATCACAGAGCAAATTCCATTGGTGGTCTCCCTTGGTAAAATATTTGTGTGAACAGCGGCTACTGCCAAAATTTTAAGTGGCTTGTTGTTGCCTGCCCAATACATAGCCCAATGGACATAGCAATGTTTCTAGAAAGGCATAAAAGGAACAATACTCCTCCCTCAATTTATATAAAAGTAACAAAAAACAGGATTATCTGATGTAAAACAAGCATACATCAAAGACGGGATTCCATTCTTTGACAATTCTGGCCAGTTGAGACTTATAAATTAACAGATTTGCCAAAGAAATGTAATCATCAATAATTATGACAAATCTGTATCTACAGTTTGTTACTTCTCTTCCATGGAATAACAGTTCCTATATTCATCTAAAATCAATAATGGTAAGCTACATAAATCAAGAGTGGTTAAAGTAAATGTTTTCTCTTTTACCCAGAGCATGTGTATTGTCTCTTTCTTTACAAAACTGGATTAATCCTTACTGAGACGTTGTGGCTGAATAAGTAGGCAGTTTCAACAGATTAATACAGACTTGGTGGGAATCAGTTGGGTCGAAGGCAGAAAGAAACAGCCTGGCTCCTAATGGAGGTTCGAGGAGTTGACCAAAAGTCCTAGGCAGCTTCATCCTTTGCATCTCAAGGGCTACCCCCTCCACTATTTTCCTTTATGACTTTTGCAGATGATCAGTTCAACAATTCTCAAACTGTAGCCCATGTATCCATAACTCACACATCAGCCCATTTGCAAGGTCATGTGAAATAGTCTATCCCTAGTCTCACATCTATTTTTTCCATAGAGGTTAGAATCAGATTTTATGATGGTCCGAAGAAGACTATGCAAAACTCTTATCTATTATGTAAACACAAATAATCCATTGCACTCTTCACTCTGTGTCATGTTGCCTCAGTCTATGGTGGTCAAGAGCTTTGATCAGGACATGGCAGCCGAGAGAGTTAAGTTTCTCACCATGATTAGCACTGGACCTTCCTCAGTTACAGTGTGGGCTTATTTCTTGTCCTTGTTCCCAAATTTTAATTGCATTGAGCAAAATATGAAAGCAAACAGAAAAGAACTGAGTGTGTTATTGATTGATTGATGGATTGAGATTTATATCCCACCTTTCCCGTGAGTGGGCTCATGGCAGGTTACGACAATGTGTGATGGAGAGACAGATAGACAGATATAATGCAGGTTCAATGTAAGCATTCGTTTTCAACTCTCAATAATTAGAACATCAAGGGATGACTTTCATGTGAGGGGTAACACCCTAGACAGAGATGTCATTTGTCTTCTTGCTTCAAAAACAGCACTTCCCAGGAGAGGTAGTTCATATATTCAGCTACCAATCAAGGCGGCTGTACATGCTTGTGTGAACCCAAGATGCTGTGAATTTCATTTCTAATATGTTTGTCACTCAAACTTGCATTGTTGGATTATGACAATCACTTGTGAACTGATCATTGGGTCTATTTGATTCAACTTAAATAACTCAAATGCCTTCCAAACATATTTGCATTTTTTCCAAAGCTGTGCATGCACAAAAATGCTACTGATTCAAACAGATCAGCAGCCATTAACATTGTTAACAGTTGACAGACAAACACCACATGGCAAGTTCTTTTAAATTATAACATTTATTTACTACTAGCAGATACAATTGATGACTGATGTAGCTGCGTATTTAAAGAACTACCTGCTGAGCAAAGCACTGGCACAGCAAAGAAGGGGAAGTAGAACTCAGCTGAGCTGTATGAGCCTTTGAACATGTGTAAAGTCTATTGGTCTGTACTGAACTTTTGGGCAAGAATATGGTGAAGCAGCCTGCCAAATAGCCATGAACTAGTTTATGAACAGATGAACACAGTAAAAAAAATGGTTTCCTGTTTACCACTGGCAAACAGGATATGAGCCAAGCCAGTGGGTGTTCAAACATCCCTAGTGTGAACCAGACATTTGTAGACATTAGCTTAGATCTCCATAAGTTTTAATATTGTTTTTTCCCAAGATGAACCCAAAGCAAATAGAACTGATTTCTTTTCTTTCTTTGTACCTCTACAACTCAACAACAGGACATATTTTTCTGCTGAAATCTGCATTATTTGAAACTTTGCCAAAGACACATCAAATGGTACAGCAGACTATTTTAATTAATATTGCAAAAGTTAGCCAAGATATGCTGTGCATTGAAGAATGTAGTTAAAAAGCAAAGTTTTTCCATTCTTACTAGCACAATAAGTTGACCACATGCTGTTACCATTTCATTTAAGTCTTCCTTTGTGTACTCTTAAAACAAAAAAGGCACTGTCTTCTTTAATCACAGACTTGTATTAATGTCAGCTAAATAAATACATTTCCTTCAATAACTTGAGATCATCTGGTATAACATAAAATTAATAGAATTTAGTCAATTTGCAGCTGGCTTAACACAATTTATGAGATGCTTATATTAGAGAAAATTAATTATTAATGATAATGATTCATTATCATGGTACATTGTCAGCATATCAATAATGAAATGAGAACAAGGCCATTCAAGATACTTTGGCATATGGGCTGCGTGTAGCAAGGAGTACAGTAATATAATTTTTGTAACATTCACAGTGCCCAACTATACTTTGTTCATTGGGAGAAATGTGTTAAAGAAACCAAATGTTTTTCCTAATTAAAAAATTAAGCAACACAAAGGACAGGTTCACACATATGTCAAACACTTAATGGGTTGGATTCTGCAGAACACCTCATGGAGTTCTCAGATCTTTTCCCATCTTCACCTTCCCCCATCAGACAGCTCCTTTCCATGAGGGTCAGGGGTCCCTCATGAACAAAATAAACCACAGGCAGTGGGCCTCAGTGAATAGAATGGGAATAGAATGACACTGTCTCTTTCACCAGCACAGGCCAACAGAGGAAGAGGGAGGAAGAGATTATTTCATCCAATTCCTCCTCCTTGCTGCTGTCCCCTGTACTGTAATCTTCTACATACAGCAAAGCTGAGGACAGACTCATGTTCTGCTGCGCCTCCGCGGCGCGGCAGAGCAAGGTGGGGGAATTGCCCCTGCCACGCAGCGCTCGCATGCCGCCGCAAGGAAGCCGCCCACAGCATCCAGACTGCGGGCGGCTTCCAGCAGCAGTGTGTGAACGCCACGCGGCTCCCCCAGCTGGTGCGCTTTCACACCCGCCGGAAGCGGGTGGAACGCGCACACAGCAGCCGGGACACCACTTTTAAGTGGTGCCCAGCTGCTGCGGGAGGAGCACGGCACCGGATGCGTTGCGTCCGGCCCACCTCCTCCAGGCAGAGCGGAGGCAGAGCAGGCCAGACTGCCAGTCTGTCCTCAGCCCGTGATTCAAGTTCAGTAGCACCTTAAAAACTAACAAGATTTCCAGAGTATCATCTCTTGAGAGTCAAAGCTCACTTTGTCGATCTGATGAAGAGAGTTTTGAGTCTCAAAAGCCTGTACCCTGGAAATCTTGATGGTCTTTAAGATGCTACCGGATTCAAATCTTGTTCTTCTATTGTAGAACAGCAAGGCTACCCACTCAAACCTTTTATTCATCTTGTTAAATCTTTCTACAACCATGTGATCAATTGATTATGAGGAGCTGGCAATAAAATTGTTCACTTTATTCTATAAAAGGTTAAAAAATACAGAAAATAAAAAAATATTTTGTACAACAAAAGTTAACATGGATTTCTTAAGCACTCCTTTTAAAAATTAAACATACATAGTGCTGTTAGAAGACATGAGTTTCAATTTCAGGCACAACCATCATTCAACACTGAACCTTCTTTGGACAATGTTCTAAACACTTAAAAGATCTTCTGATGTAACATGATTACCATGGAAAAGAGGCATCAGGATTGAAACTACAAATACATGTTAAAAACAACGTTTATCAATAATCGACTGCCAAGGGACCTGGTAGATTCTCATCACTTACAGGTAAACAGACTAGCATTCTTCTAAAAGATATATTTGCTTCAAATGCAGGTCAGTGACCCACATCTAGAAATAGCCAAAGGGAAAGAAGTTGGCTGCACTTACAGAAAAGGTCACACAACATGATTCCAGTGTTCCCTTTTGACCTTAACATCTGTTTGTGAAACAGAACTGGTTGTTCTTAAGAGAAAAGTAAAAGGTGAAAAAAGTTACATAAAACCCTGGACCCTTCAATTCCCCAAAATTAGAAAGCTTTTCCTTTTAAAAAAATGTCTGTTAAAGGATTTTTCAGTCTTGCAAAATATGGCATCAAATATATTTCATTTTGAGACTTCAGAAGAAAGGGCTGGATTTGGACCTGTTTTTTCTTCTTCTCCCTCACAAAAAATGAGGGATTTGGGGGGGGGGGGGGATTGTTTGTTTTTTAAAAAGCATCCTTTCCTCAGAGTATGTTTAGTTTAGTTAATCTCACTTCCCATTTTCACAATGAATAGAGCATGCTGGTGAAAACTAATACAATTTCTATAATTCATAATCTTTTTCTGTATGGCCCTTCACAACAAGATCACTGCTCACTGAGTACTTGGTGAGGTTTAAAACAACTACATTGATGTGTCTTATTTCTGTTTATATGCAGTCATGGAAGCCCTGAACAGTGCCCTGACAACATGGGCAACTCTATTATACGAGCCGCTCTTGTGTGACTGAAGTTTTGTTTAAATGACCCAGTTGTGTGGGCAAGGTATAGTTGCACAGATCCCAACCACATAATTGGCTCTCAACCATGTCATTAAATCATTTAAATATTCTCCCAGTCACATGGGAATCAGTCATGATAAAGTGGTTCCCATGTGGTTAAGGTAATGTTTAAAGATCCCCTGAAGGATTTTCAAACTGATGATAACAGACAGAGGTAAGACCAAGACGCAAATACAAACATACTATTATGAAGCCGCAACTCAAATAATACAGTGAAAAGTCCATTGGGGCTTTAGTGAGCATGCTAAAGTAGATTATTTTGTAATTTTACTCCAAGAGTAGTCAAAGAATTCTGGACCATGTGTCTATGTGGGGTTTTTTGTGCTTATCTAATTTCCCCCTCAAAGAGGGCTTCTCAAGCAACTTTTATTAAGATCCCTGCAGCACTATCAAGTTTTTCTTCCCTGAAGAAGGATCATAACGTTTTCTCTTCATGAATTTGTTGTATTGTTGATGTACACTTGCTCAAAATAAGATCTCCATGGAATTGAGGGTCCTTGAAGATATCATGATCTAATAGTTACGAATAACAAAGCCTTCTATTTACTTGTCAGAAACTGTGATTGAATGGAATATGGCAGCAATCCTAAATCTGATTAATGATGGCCCCTGGATTTACCCGGGGCTGCTTTTGTTGCTGTGGGACTGAAGAGCAAGTGAAAGGGAAAGATTTCTCTTTTGGCTCCTCAGCGGCAGCTGAGGACTGTGCCAGTTGGCCCCAGCTGCAGCTCAGGTGGCCAGTTGGGTGCCCAGGCCTGGCTGGGAGGGGAAGGGCTTCCAGGGTATCTGAAAGGCAGAAGTTCACTCTGGTACTTATGGAGCTGTGGCTGGGGTCAGCTTGTCAGTTGACTCTTGCTTCACCTGCCCACCATCCTTCGGTCTTGCACTTGGAGGTTGTATGTTGTATTTAGATTTCTGCTGCATACTTTTGTCACAGCTTTTCTTAGGCAGTTTGGGCATCAGGCCAGATCCAAATTTGTGGAGAGGCTGACCCTGTGTGGCTGCCTCCCCCAGTCTGGGGACACCATGGGGGTCTTGAGGGTGGGGCCATCCCACATTGTGCCTAGCTGGCGGGCTGGCACCTGGACCTTCAGGTGGCAAAGGCACCATGTAGTGGTGTATGCCCATGTGGGACCCCTGGACTAGCTATCCCACATTGCTCCCCTAGCAGGTGGGATGGGGGAAGGTTAGTGCCATTGTCCAACAGGTGGGTTGCCCAAAGTTGGATGTGTGTCCTATGCGGCACCAATGCAACTATATTCAAGAAAAGCGGTGGCTGTTTTTTCCCCTCCAGTCAATGTGGTCTGCTTGTTCTTTCCCTCTTCACCCTCAATCCCTCCGTTGCCCCCTAGGGCCACAATTGGGAGTAACTAAATGGCACTCTGTTTTAAGTAGAAATCCTTAGGGTATATATGTACATACTAGTTAGGGTCATTCGGAAATTTACTAATCAAGATCTAACTGTTCCTTACTCATAAATACAGTAAATAATTTTATCCAAATGAAATTATTTCCATCATATTGTGTGTGTAGATGAAAACCTTCAATCTGAAATTCTTCCAGTACCTCTCACTATCTGTTTTTATTTTCCAAGACATTGGGAGGCAACAAATGGAGAGTGTAGCTCAGCTGACAGTGATGCCATCCAACCAAAAAATCTGATTTTTTTTTCCTGCTAATTTCCAGGGGATATTGCTGTGTAGAGGGCCCTCACTTTCTGCAAAAATATTGTACCATCCCACTGGCTTCAGGGTGGGGAACTTTCAGATTCTGTCTACACGCAGCACCTGCGTTTACACAAGCTACCTCTTTCTCTTGAACTGCGGCTGCTTTACTTTCACACTGTAGCAGGCAGAACAGATCAGAGGCAACAGAGGGAGAGCACATAGCTTTCCCCATATGAAAGGCAACTGGCTACAGAACAGAATGAGGAAAGGCAAAGGATTGCTTGAACATGCTGTCAGTTAGAAAGGTCCAGATGGTCAGCAAAGTTGGTCTGAAGCAGTAGAACAAATTAGAGTCCAGTGGCATGAAAGGTATGAGCTTTCATGTGCCAGGCACACTTTTTCAAATACACTGAAATGGCAGATGAAGTTCTAAACATATAGACAGCAAATCACAGCAAATTAACATGTCACATGATGATGTTTAAGTTATGCAAAGTGAAAAACAAAATAACAAGTTAAAGTTATAAGGTGAACAGGTGTAAAGCAAGAATTTGGTTTTTGTTATTTAGATTTTCATTTTGCATAACCTAAACATCATCATGTGACATGTTAATTTGCTGTTAAATCCCTGTCTATAAGTTTAGAACCTCATCTCCCATTCCAGTTGTATTTGAAAAAGTGTGACTCTCTAACTGACAGCATGTTCAAGCAATCCTTTGCCTTTCTCCATTCTGTTCTGTAGCCAGTTGCCTTTCATATGGGGGAAGCTATGTGCTCTCTATGTGCCACTGGACTCTAAATTTGTTCAGTTAGAAAGGATTATGCATACTGGAATGGGGGTCATAGGCTTAAGCCTCCTTTCGTTATAGCGAAGAACAAATACACACTGAAGAATTGAGAACCAGATCAGTGACAATGAAGAATCAGATCATTTCTGTCCACAATTGAGAACTGGTAATTCAGTATCAGACCTCTATTGGATATCTTTATTTATTTAAAAGCAACTCTGGAGGGTATTGGTAAGTGATAATTCACTTGTACATATGTAAAACACAGGGAAGGGTCTTTCTAAAGCACAACTCAGCAAATAGCTGAGGAGAGCAAATCAAGCCCCATCCCCACCCGCATCTGCCTCCCTGTTCCCTGTTATTTTAAGTGTATTTTCACTTGGTCATGACCCAATACTGGAAGAAGTCAGCTGGGCTGGAAGACAAATACCAAAAACAAATGAAGTACAGTAAGATAAGGTTCAGGGCACCTTAGGGGCATGAGATATGCATAGCACTATTCAGGGGGCAATTCTGTTACAAGTCTATAGTGAGCCCAGCGACACAATACAAAACGCTGGTAAGAAATTACACTTACATGTTAATTTTTGTCTTCCCATGCCTGCCCTGCAAGTGAGGTTTAATCTGAAGGAGGAGGATTTATACTCCATCCTTCACTCAGGAGTCTCAGAATGACTTACAATCTCCTTCCCTTCCTCTCCCCATAACAGACACCCTGTGAGGTACATGGGGCTGAGAGAGCTCTGAGGGAACTGCTCTTGAGAGCTCTGAGAGAACTGTGACTGATCCAAGGTCACCCAGCTGGCTGCATGTGAAGGAGGGAAATCAAACCCGGTTCTCCAAATTACAGTCTGCTGCTCTTAACTGCTACACCAAACTGGCTCCTATTTCCAGAAATTTCTCCTGTTCCCAGAAATTTGGCCAGGAGGCTGTCTAGGGTAACTGGGTCAAGGGTACAAGGCATAAGAATTTATTATTTGGAAGCGAGGGGTAATTTCATGCAGAAGATGTGTTTCCCACTGAAATAAATAAAAATGATTTCCTAACACAATTATCTTGAATTTTGATATTTAGGCATCCAATTCGTATGATTGGAGGGTAAGTCCACAAAGGACCAATTCCTTAACACTAAAACAGAAAGAGGTGTCTCTAAATTGTGGGTTCTATTATGACATCATTTTAAACAACATAAGAACTTAATCTGATTCCAGCTTTGCCCCTCATATAACATGTGCTCAATATCTTTACAGTATACATTCCAGCAACAAAGCATACAGCTGACCAAATCTCTCCACCTTTGGAGCGCCTCAAATGTCATAGCTTAGATTTAAATCTATTTGTAATATAAATTCATGGCTCTAATATAGCTCCAGATGTAATTCTTCATAAAAATGGCAGCCTGCTAAAGTTAAGAGCCCTATAAATAACATCAGCTATACATATGAAGCATGTGTTGGCCTTTTAAATACATCTCGGTAATTTTTTCAAGTGACTGTTTCCCTACAGAGATCTATAACTCAAGTAAAAACCAAGTTTTCCTTTTAAAGCCATTTTGAACTGTCAGCATTGAGATCTAGGTAATGGCATCCCCCCCCCCCCCCAAAAAAAACCCTCTGCATTTCAGCCATCTCTAGTAAATTATCTACTGCTTCTGTGCAGTTGGATAAAGGAATTTATTATTGTTGTTAGCCATGGTAATGCTGGTGACAATATCAACATCCTGCTGGGCTATAATATCTTGATTTTAAATACTAGGTCAATTATACATTTTCTGGACACTACTGTAAAAATACACAATATAGGCATAGACACCACGTTATAGTGGAATGTTTTGGAAACCTACTGATCAACAAACATATTTACATGCCTCCGACCACCATCCTAAACATACAAAGCAATCCATTGTATACAGCCAGTCTCTATGCTTCAGCCGCATCTGCTCCATCCTACAGAATGAGATTCTCACCTCAGGGATCTACAATAAACCTTTTTGGAACCAAAGTATCCACCTGATGAAGTCAAGAAACATTAACAAAGCCAGAATGGTACCCAGAGAAAACCTGTTGCAAGACAGGCCCAAAACAGACACTAGTAGTCACATACAGCTCTCTCAACTCAAAACAGTTCAACACATCATCAGTGACTCACAACTTCTACTGGATAATGACAGCTCTCTTTCACAAGTACTGGGGGGGGCAAACCTTTTCCTGCACACAGACCATAGGCGTCAACTATGGGGGGGCTCGAGCCACCCCCTAAATTTCCCAGGGGGGGCTCAGCCACCCCTGGCAAAATGGAGCACCCACCGGGTGCTTCCTAGGCTGGCCCTTCCTAGGCCGGCTGGGCAGCTGGCTGGCCAGCTGGTTACCGCTGCCTCTCCCCCCACCTCTGGCCCTGTCCTGCCCACTCCCAGTAGGCCGGTGATAAAGTGCGGTGGCTTCTAGTCGTGGCAGCACCACGCCTCCTCTTCCTCCTGGTTCTGCTCCAGGCTGCCGGTGGGCTGTGGTGCACGGACGAGGCTGCATGCAGCGGGGGTGGGGGCAGCGGCAGCGGCAGTGGCGGGGGTGGTGGTGGATTTGCTGCCGGCTCTCTCCTGGGGGGCTCCTGCAGTGGGCAGGGCAGAAAGGGAGTGGCCAGGCCTGGGGGAGCGGCGAGGACATGGTCCTGGGGGGCACACGTGCTTTGCGCACGCGCAAGAGCCCCTGCCCCCCCCGGGGAATTCAAAACTCGACACCCCTGGCACAGACAGCCCCCCAATTGTAAACAACTACTTAGCCACAACAATACAACATCAAAGTTGAACATGGACACTGGTACCAGAGCTTGCAATAAACCCAGATGCCAACTTTGCTGCCACATACACCCAGACAACACAGTCACTCAACCTAACAACTACACCATCTCAGGCTTATTCACTTGCTCATCTTCTAACATTGTGTGTGCCATTAAATGCCAACAATGCTCTTCAGTTCTCGACATAGGGCAAACAGGCCAAACCCTATGCCAAATGATAAATGGACACAAATCTGACATCAAGAATCACAAAACTGAGAAACCTATAGGAAAACACTTCAGCCTCCCAGGGCATTCAATAGGGAACCTCCAAGTAGCTGTTTTATTGCAAAGGAATTTCAGAAACCAACTGGAATGGGAGACTGCTAAATTTCAAGTTATTACAACACTCAGGACAATGGAATCCCCTGGCCTTAACAGAGATATCAGCTTCTTACCTCACTACACATGCTCTCACTTCTCACTTATATCCAGAAGAGCCATTGTGGATATTTCGCTTGGATTCTTTGTACCCTAAGGTTTTAAATTTAAATAATGATTTTTCTTGTTTCATCTAAATTTTTACAGGTTGGGTTCCAGTTTTGTATTTGTATGTGCTTGTTGCTTTAAGGGTTTTGTGTGCTCTCAGATGGCAAACACCTGCACTGATTAGCAGCTAAGTAATTTTAGTTCTCCTTTGGGAGGACACATGCAGAAGCATTTTTGCACCTTGACTTGAGATTGGCAGCAACTTTGCACAAGGAAACAAGTTGGTGAAATGTTTCCCTTTGGAGCAGGTAATTTTAAAATTTGCTGAATTCTGCTTTGTGTGCATTTCCATCTTTGAGTTGTGGTAAGATTTTAAAGTGCTTATTTATAGAAAACTCAGAGACCCATCTTTGTGAAGAAGGCTTTGGCGAAACGCGGCTTTTTATCAGCTAGCTTACACGTAAAGAAGAATATTGGAGGAACCTATTATTAGTTCATCCACCACACTCCAGTGAATCCTTGAACTCCTGTGGGACTATTAAAACTGAGAGATTGTGTCCTATATTAGTGGATTGTTTGGATCCATTCTAGTCAGGCTTTGGGCCTCGTTATGGGAATGAAATTGCCCTACTGGATGACAATTGCCCTAGTGGATGACCTGCACCAGGAGATGGACAGGGGGAGTGTGACCCTGTTAATTCTCCCAGACATCTTGACAGATTTTGATATCATTGATCATGGTACACTCCTGGACTGCTTTTCAAGGTTGGGACTGGGAGGCACTGTTCTGCAGTGGTTTTGGACCTACCTAAAACATAGGTTTCAAAGGGTGGTGCTGAGGGACTGTTGTTCCATCCCTTGGCCTCTGGCCTAGGCAGGGCCATATTAACCCATGACCAGGCCCCTAAAGCTTGAGGTATTTCGGGGTCCCTCTGGTGACTTTACAGGCTATCTATAAAGAGAAAATAATAGTGCCTCAGCAAAAAAAAAAATGGATGGGCCCCTAGTCCCTGCAGGACCCCTAGGCTTAAGCCTAGTCAGCCTTATGGATAATACAGCTCTGGGCCTAGAGGCTCTGCAAGGCCCTGTCTTGTACGCCATACTTTTCAGCATCTATGTAAAGCCTCTGGGAGAGGTCATCCAGAAATTTGGGCTGAGCTGCTATCAATATACAGGTGACATTCAGCTCTATCTCATGCTTCCAGCAGATCTAGGGAGGTTGTGGAAACCGTAAACAGGTGCCTGGAGGCAGTTTTGAGATGGATAGGGGCTCTAATTGGAGGAGGCAGAATTTGGAAGGATACTTTGCGTGTCAGGTTTAGGATGTTACTTTTAAGCATGGGGTAATTAAAAAGCAATGGTTCCTCACATTTTTAGGCGTCTGTTAGCTAAAAATGTCATCACTATAAATGACATACAAATGCAGAGACTTCTAATCAATGTTGGAATTAGAGCCAAACCATAATGGAGGGAGGGTAGTGATAAAGATCAAGAGGAGAAGATTAATTTTGTGATTTGCTTTTGCCAGTACTGTTCTGCCAGACACTACATATACCTGGTTAAGAAGTGGAGTCAACAATATATTTTTTAAAATGTCATTAACTCTAAATGCTTGTGGCTAACAAGAAACGCTTGCAGGGTCTTTCCAGGAGAGTCATCAGTTTGTGAAAGAAAATACTCTGAAATGATAGTGTAGTGTTAAGAAATACTTGCAAAGTGCACATACCTGGGAATAATTAGATCCAGGAGGGGATTATCCATCATGTTGCTTGGGCTGTGTGTGTGTTTAAAGCTCTTCTTTTCTCTTACATCTTGCAGTGCATGAATGTGACTAAAAATATTCAAGGAGGACACTGTCCATTCCGTATGCCTGGCTCAAAGTTTTATGGGGTCCCAGTGAATGACTATCCTCAAGTTAAGACTCTTCTAGCTAGGCAGTCATTTGGGTATGAAAAATGGACAAACAAGTTGTCCCTGACTGGTGGCCTTAGGCAAACTGGTACACTGTGGCCACGGCCACATGAGCAAGATAATCTGGAGGGAAGCAAGGCTTTTTTGCCCCAGAGAAATTTGCCCCACAGTTGCGTGATCACACAGGTCTATGGACCGGCTGGGGCAACTTGCCACTGCGTGATCAGATGCAACTGCGGGCGAGTTGTGGTTTTTTTGTGTGGTTGGTTTCTGAGGCACTTAAACAGTGGATTGATGAATCGCCTCCCACCTGAAGGGCTTTTGATGATGCGCACACAGAGAAGGGGGGAAAAACAACAGTGTAGCATCAGGATAGCATGTGATCACACTATCCGCAATGCCACACTTCAGCGCTGGAGTGATCACACGGGGAAAGTCCAGCTGTGAACCGCAGCAAACCATTTGATACTGGAGTTTCCCCAGTAGTTTTTTATTCCGGTTCTCTGCTGGAGCAAATCGGTTTGCCACGGTTTGCTGATGGTTGTGGGACGCCTCCCAGATGTACTGATGTGATTGCACCGTTTTGATCCGGTGGTGAATCGTCCCTCTTCCATGGCTAATGGGTGCGTATGATCGCGCCTTGTGTGAAATATTAAGATAACTCTCCACCTAACCTTTTCTTCCAGATCCTATGACTTCAATTACCACTTTTAGCGAAATCATTCCAAGAAGTCACCATACACCAGTCCCACTAGGGCACGGACAGGCTCAAATAGTCAAGGAAGATACTGGAGATCCACTATGTCTTTAAAGGCAGCTGCAAGGTTTTGTTGCTGGGGACAAGAGACTGTTTTCCTCTGATTTTTTCCTGTAAGAAAATTTCCTTCTACTCCAACAGGTTTCCACACCAATCAGAGAAAAGACTAGGCATCCAATCAGGGCCCTCTTGCATCTTTTTTAGTTGCCAGGGCTAGCCAAATAATTTTGGCTGTCTAAAGTAAATGGGAAATCTGCCCTTCCCTTATCTTGTGCTGGGCTGAGAAGCATCATTCAACTGAAAATATGAACAGCCATCTATATATCTAATAGCCAAGGTGCACCCTGCATGTGGATATCTAAATCCACACACTGGGGGCAACTAGGGTGCAAAAACATTTTCCTGCACACTTGGGGGGCTCCCCAGATGTGCAGAAAAATCTGAAAATTAAAAAAAATCTATATGGGGGATATTTAAATCCCTCCAAAAGTAAAAGAGCATTCCCTGAGCATGCGCAGAGAACACTCTGGTAACTGCAGTGGGCCAGTGGCTGGGAGCTGCTGAGGCCTTGCTGCTGGTGCCAGGGGGGAGATCAGTGGGTCCGGGGGCTAAGAGCCACTCAGGCCATGCCGCTGGTGCCCAGGGGGGAGATCGGGGGGTCTGGCAGCCGAGAGCCATTCAGGCTTCACTGTCAGTGCTGGGGGGTGGGGAAGAAGGCTCACCTGCAGGCGTTTCCTCCTCCTCAACATGGAGCTCCTTCTTCCCCCCACGAGCATTGTGGGTCCTCCTGCTTGTATGAAATAATCAAGAGCTGACTGAGATACTGTTTTTTTATTCCCACTTTTAATAGCAGTTACTTAATTATTATACCACTGAATTCTACGAGGTTAAATACAATCCATGTTTCTAAGTACGATCACTGAAACAGATTAAAATGTCCAGGCATTGAAGAAGTGGATACATCCAAAAGTTCAGGCTGCACCATTTCTTCCAAGACATTTGTGTAACTAGATGCTCCTGGAATTTTGATGCCCGCAGTGAATATGGAACATCTAAGTATTAATGCATCCTCTGATCTGTAGGTGAATCCTGACATGGATCACCCAGGCTAGCCTGATCTCATCAGATACTGGAAGCTAAGCAGGGTCAGCCCTAGTTAGTATTTTTACAAGAAACCAGCAGGGAATACCAAGGGTGCAATGCAGAGGCAGGCAATGGCCAACACCTCTGAGCATCTCTTGCCTTGAAAATCCTACAGGGTGGCCATAAGTTGGCTGTGACTTGATGACAACAAAGATAAAAATGGAAATCATACAATGTTTGTTTTTGTTTTGTTTTTGCTAGGACTCCTCAATAATTGTTCTTATTCTGGAGTGTCTTTAGTAGATAGTGCAGAGTCAGACAACCAATATAGCCATTTTGGTTCTGTTACTCTTTATATGCAGCTAGCATGCTTTAAATTATTTCATGTTCACTGTTTCAAAAGGTATACTTTCATGCACTGACAATTCATTTTTCTGTCAGATGTTTTAATATTTCAGTTTTGATCCACTGAAAGACAAATAAGGTTTCAAAAAGTTTAGTGGGAAAAGGCTGTTTCAGCAGTTACTGTGGTAAACAAGACATTTTTGGAGCTCAGAAGTCATATTTTATGTAGGGCAAGAGACTTTGTGCATACAAAATTAAGACTAAAGTCAGTGGGAAATATACACACAGTGAATTCAGTTAAGTGAAAAGAGGGAAATAAATGTTGCATCTAAATCAGTTCTGTTACTGCTATACATGACTAAATCAGAAAGATGTTTCCCTGAAGGTAGGGGAGGAAGATTTTCCTTCATGTGAAGTATCAAGACAGAGATAACTAATGGAATGACAATATAAAATTATGAAAATATTCTTATGAAAAGTCTCAAAAGATGGGCTTTGGGCTAGCGATGGGCACAAACCAGGAAAATGCAGTTTGGTTCATTGTTTGTGCAGTGCACCCATGAACCAAACACTGACTGTCATGGACAAAAAACCAATTCATATGAACCAAACCAGTTTTGTAAGTCCATGATGCAGTAGAAGCCCCACCCCCTGGAGTGCCAGAGACATGAAACTCACAGCAGATCTCCAGCTGACTCTCCTCTACCTGCCCTCCAGGTTTGGTGAGGATTGGATTTACAGGATCTGAGTTACCCCCCCCCCCCCCCAGAAAGTGCCCCAAGGGAACTGCTTTCTGGGGAAATGACATGCAGGTTCAGGAAGTTCAGGAGTGTATTGAATGCCCCCTCCCATGTGCTAGAGACACCAATCTCACAGTGCATCTCCTCTGCCTGCCCTTCAAGTTTAGTGAGGATTGGATTTATAAGGTCCGAGTTATGCCCCCCTTGAAGCAGGTGCCCCCATACTCCATTGTTTCCAATGGAGGGGGAAACAGCAAAAAACCAAAGGCAGAAGCCCAGCAGAACAGAAACAGAATCAAAATCCCTGAGAACCTCTCCAGTAGAAACTGAAGGTGGGGGGCATATTTGCCAACCCAGCAAAACCAGGGCAATGTGCCTGAGACCAAAACCCAAAACCGTGTGCAATAACATATGTAGAGCTGCATATGACATATGTAGAGCCTGCTGAGGCTTCCTTCCTCCCTTCCTGCTCTCCAGTTGAGGCTTCCCCCCACCAGTCTCAATAGCTCACCCACTCTCCCCGCTGTCACTTTCAGTGGCTGACCCAGTGCTGCTCCTGGTGGGCTTGCCGAGGCTTCCTCCCCCCCCCCCCCCCCACTGCTTTTGGCAGCTTACCTGGCACAGCAGGCGGGTGAGGCCTGGCAGTAGCTCCTGGATTCCACCGCTGCCAGTGTGTTGTCTGCACTTACACAGACAACACTTTTTTACTTGGGGGGCAAAATTAAACCCCCCCCCCCATTTTTTAAATATCAGATTGGCCTGCATACCTAGGGGGTCACCCAAGTTTGCAGAAACATCTGTTTATCACAAGTGTGGCTCCGATCCATTGATATAAGTATCCACAGAGAGAGGCACACATGTGAATTCAATACACATATTATTCTGTTTGCTCTTGGGTTGGTCTTCACAATCCACATGGACCTGCCCTGGTCAGCACTAGTTCAAAAGTGGTAACCATAAGATATAAACTGTGGTGATGGTTGGTACTTCTTTGACTTTCTGTATTTCATCCACCCCATCCCCATCCCCATCCCCATCTTGCTCCCTGCTATTGATGTCTGAGGAGAGGGCTGCCATCTGAGTACAGCCTGACATTCCATCAACAACAAGCTTATCTCACAAGGAATGTATTTTTTGCGTGTTTCTGTGTTCTCAATGTTTATGTTCTTTTGTGATTTGGGTATTTCGTGTGCTTTAATACTCTGGGGTTTTGTTGGTTGGGCTTTTTAGTTTTATTTTAAAAATAATTTTACCTATTTTTATTTTGTAAGCCATCTCAAGCAGGTCTCCCAGGAGGGCAGTATATAAACATTTTCCCCACACTTTCCAGGTGTCAGCTCCCTGAGCCACCATCCCACCTCCACCACCTCTAGAGAGACTTTTTAGGCTTAAAACAACAACCACAGCAACAAGCCCATCAAGTATAGTTTGTCACAACACTGTAATGTTTTCATTAAAAAAAAGAAGTAGCTCTTTTCATCATGGACTTTGCATATGAAAAAGAGCTAGAGTGATTTTTTTTAAAGGAAGCTGGGAATGTACAGGTAACAGCAATTATTGATGTCTAAAGAGCCTGAAAAAAGCACTCAAGTTGTGGGAAGAAATGGCTATCATGGGAGTTGAAGAAAGGGAAATGGCACCAATGTGGGCAGGACCTACAAAAATATGTACTTTCCCAATCAAATGGTGCTTACATCCAAAAAGATCACAACAAACCAGATTTGAGAAAGATTGTATCAAAGCAGGAAGAATCTGAAAAGTTGACAACTAGCAGACAATGCAATATGGATACTTCAAAAATCCCACTGACGGTTGGATGCCAAACCAGTGCAAAATCTCCATGTGGAAGCAAGAGTTCAGTATGTGTAGATGACAGTTATTCTAAAAGAATAATTCCTCCAAGAAGCAAACATAACCCAGTAATACTACTGTACCCACCTGGTTGTGAGAATGTCCCAAGAGATGTAATCCACAACAGGTCGCATGAAGCAGTAAATCCTTTATTTGCAGAGAAGATCATTGGAGTCAAACACTTTCACTGTTAGTAATACTGGGTTTAGGGATTACAGTTATTGATATACTGGATACGAAATATGTCTTAAGAATATTCTACCAATCACCAGACAGGATTTTAGGCGCTCAAATATACTGGCTGACAGTTCTCATAGAAAACTTGGGAAAAAATGGTTCCCAGAAAATAATGATGTTGAACATCTCTAAAGTTCAGTTCTCAAGGCATGTATAAGAGGAATACAAAACACTTGTGTGTTTGGCTTTCGTATAATTGCAGGCCGTTCATTTCAAGGACAGGGCACAGAGATAGTAGGGAAGAGCAAAGCACTGAGACACGCATGCGCAAACCAAGCGAAGCAAGCAAGCGAAGCAAAGCACACATTCCTGAGAAGGAAGTCATGGCCTTGTTGAGAACTCCCAGGTGGGACCTGTCACCAAGTAGGAGGAAAAAACAAATGAAAGCCAATAACCTTTTCAGTAGCAGTAACACAGTTATTGAACAAAATTTTATGGCAGTTAACTGACAGTGGTATCTCATTCTGGGAACTATTTAGCCTTTGAACATCAAGAAACAACTTGATGTTTAAGTGTGAGGCAAAGGGTTCTATGCCTGATGATGACTCCTCAGAGTAGCACATCTGTTGCCTTAGACATTATCAGCTTCATTTACATATTAATTACAGATTTTCCTCCCGCATGCACAGGGCCAGCCCCAGGGTTTTTTGCGCACTAGGTGAGGCTACCTTGTGGCGCCCCCCCCCCCCACTGCAGAGCCGCTCTCTCCACCACCGGAGACCCACCCGTAAGGGACGCCCCCCGGGCCCAGCACCCGCCTGCCTGCCCGGGCTCACAAGCTCTCCAGCCCCACCGGCAGCTACCTGCAGCGGCTGGCTGCAGAGCCTACATGTCTATCTGCACTGGCCCAAGGCTAAGTTTGGTTCTTAGCCTGAATGGAAAGCTGCATTCAGACATAAAGGTAAATCATGGTTTGCATAAAGCATACTATCTCCTGGTTTGAGTCTCTCTCAGTCTCTCCACCGCCCCATTTGCCAGCTGCGCTCCTAGGCGGCTGCCTAGTTGGCCTAGTGATAGAGCCGGCCCTGCGCATGCACCCTTCTTATAAATATTAAGGATACATTTCAATACTTGATGTGTTAGTTTGAAGATTTAAGAGGAAAAATGGGAAATGGAAGGAACAAAGCCTCCAGGTTACAATATTTGAATGCGCTGACATGTGAAGAAGATTGGAAATGTCCTCAACAAAAGCGTTCACCTAATTCTCCCATTCTCTTGCCAATCTCCGGGCAACTCTTTCTCTCCCCCTCCCCACCTTGTGACAGGTTAATTCAAGCATAAAGAATCATATTATCATGGTAAAAATGGGTTTCTCTATAACTGCATTTCTTTTTTAAAAATAGACCTAATAAAAATAAGAAGCCCATAAGTTCTTGAATAATTTAAAGTGTATTTCCCTACAAAATGCACCCCTGTATTTTGAATTTTAAATGTGCAATTATTAATATGCCATATGGAGTACAGAGATGAGTATAAGACAGTCTGCTAGTAGATCAGTTACCACACGACTCAGTCGGATGTATCATCCTCTAAAAATGAAGTACAATTTCATTTTGACTTTTCTGGAACTCACAGACAACAAAAGAGACAAAAATCCTTGATGGTTTGTGAGGTGCATTCTGTCCAGCCCGCAGTGTCCTTTAACAGACAGCCAAGTTCTCGCAAATCCAGTTGGGATCAGGTAAAAATAAACAGCCAAGTGAATATTTGTGCAAATGCAGGGAAAAACAACAATACCCAAGGCTGAAGCCATTTTGTTCATGCCCTGCTGAAAATTATCAGCAGTCCCACAAGGTAATAGAGAACTGGTGGTGCATTTAAGAAGCTGTCAGCAGGTTAGATAGAAGTAAAGGGCTGACGCCTTTAGAGCTTCCATTATGAAAGGAAACCTCCGCTGTCTGAATACTTATCTTTGGGAGGTTGGCAAGAGCATGGGAAATTACAGACCATGAAGAGATTCTCCCTGCTGCCTTTATCAGTAAAATGCACATTTCATTCTATAGGGGAAATTGCTGGCAGAAATTCTTCAGTAACGAAATATGATACTGTGATTTACTTCCAGGCAGTTCATGCTGTAATACTTAAGGAAGTTACTGGCATTTACTCTGTGTATCATTTGGAAGCTATATAAAATTTGACTGTATACATTCAGGGAGAGGGATAAAAATGAAGCACTCACTAGGATCTTGGCATCATAGTTTTCATTTTGCAAAAGCAGCAATAGACTATTGCTTTTTTCTTTTTTAAAAAAAAGGTCCACTATCTTGCCCCAAATACACAAAAATGGTTTCAGCATTAAAAGTTACTCTACAAGTCAGGTTTTATGGATCTGAAAACCCTACTGGATAAAAAGGCAAAGAAAGCCCTCTTCCATCTGCCCTCCCCTTAATAAAAAGAGTGTTCTAGAAGTGTGACAATCCAGACAAAAAAGCAAGCCGCTGTTCTCTCTGTTTAGCCAGTGTTTTAACTACATGAGCACAGAATTCTCACAACATTCAGTTTTCGATCCAAAGCAAACCTCCGACCTCCTGCTGCTAGTGAAAAGTAAAGTCAAATGTCTACAGCAAGATATTGACCCTAACTGGTGAACTTTATGCTTGTGTGAGTAATGCTGCAGACGCTTTGTGATTGTGTCTTTCGGTGAGGTACAATGGCTGCACCACTCCCTTTGGGCTGGCTCTATGCCGGCCACCCTCCTCTTCCATCTCCTCCCACAACCCATGTGTACAGTCACATCCCTCACACTTATGCTGCATTACATTAAGCTCTATGGAAACCGTTTGGCAAGAGAGATTAAGAATTACAAAATAAAATGGGTGGAAGTGTATTTTAAAATTATGACAGTGTTTCTAACATTAAATGGACCCTTTGGAGGGTTAGAAGGGCTGCTTTCCTTGGATCTAACCACCATAGTGTACAATTTCCAGTATTTTTTATTATTAGAATGGCAGTGTAAGCTGGGCGGGAACTGCTTCTGAACCAATATGTCACTAGTTTAACTCAAACTCAGAAAAATCAAACTAATACATAATTGGTTTACATTACTGATATAAGGCAGCATGTAATTTATCCAAATCTACTGTAACAAAACTGGGGCAGTACTACAAGGTAGGCATTGCTGGAAATACCCCACAGTAACAACCAAAATCTACTCTCTTCCAACATGACTATGTATGTGCATATGGAAAAAGTTATTTGTCTCCTATGAATAAACTCCCAGATTCATATTTACATCATAATATCACATGAGCTGAGAGACTTAGCCGCAAGAGTTAGTTATGGGAAGTTCTTACAGTCTGAGTAAGCTGTGGGTGTGGTTAACGTGAACATTTGATCTCTAACATTACTGTTCTTTTTCCTGTCTATGTAATTATATGGAAAGTTGAACAGCCATTTGTAGGATATGGTTTCTATTTTTCCAGGTGTCTTGTTGCACTATGGCCCCACCTATCCCAGCTGTGCTCATGAGAATGCATTCTCCTAGTTCTTGCTATTACAGGCATTCTGAATTAGCCAACATGGAGCTCTGGCTTGGTGCTGTTTGGTTGCTGGTTCAGATCTACACATCGAAGAAAGCTGGTGTTGTCATAAAAGCCATTGCAGCATTTAACTCATCATGCAGAATAAACCTGGCCTGAAATGTCTTGCAGCTGCTAACTTTAAAAAAGGAAGATTAACCTAGGGTAATGAATAACATCAAAAAACAACAACAACAAAAGCATAATGCCTAATTGGAAAGCAGTGTAGTTTGCTCCTAGACAGAACTGCTGCAGGATAGGCTTTTCTTAAAACACAGATATTCAGTTTTTCCTTTGGT
Source organism: Lepidodactylus listeri (assembly GCA_029233225.1). Lineage (NCBI taxonomy): Eukaryota > Metazoa > Chordata > Lepidosauria > Squamata > Gekkonidae > Lepidodactylus > Lepidodactylus listeri. Next base: position 72,771,653 of record JARCFY010000008.1, read on the forward strand.
GCTATTCCTTCAGAGTCATTCATATACCATACGGCAAACTCACACTGTTCAGCTGATTAATGAAGCCTTTAAAAGATCACATATTTTTCCCCCAGAGAACATTTCTGCCTTTACTTCACATTTTTGATTTTATGTAGCTTTGTTCTTATATAATGGTGTAAAACTGCCTATTAAAGCCCAATATTCCACTCTGATTTAAGAAGATGACAAAGAAGAAGAAATTGGATTTGTACCCTGCCCTTCACTACCCAAAGGAGTCCCAGAGCAGCTGCCTACAATTGCCTTTCCCTTCCCCTCCCACAACAGACCCCAGGTGAGGTAGGTGGGGCTGAGAGAGCTCTTTCAAGAACTGCTCTTTCCAAAACATCTCTGGCAGAACTGTGACTGACCCAAGGTCAAGCCAGCAGCTGCATGTGGAGAAGTGGGGAATCAAATCTGGTTCTCCCAGATTAGAGTCTACGCTCCTAACCACTACACCAAACTGGCTTTCAACCTTATAGAAAATTCATTGAAAGCCAGTTAGTTTCTCCGTCCTCACTTTGGTATAAGTAAATTAACAGTCTGCCTGTATGTTGCCTTCCTTGTAACAGAAGGCTTCAAAAATGGAGGTGGACAAGCTCCAGTGTTACTTATTAGTCACACTGCTTTAGAGGTGATAGAGAAATGCCATCAAGTCACAGCAGACTTATGGCAACCTTGTGGGGTTTTCAAGACAAGAGATGTTCAGAGGTTTTTTGCCATTGCCTGCCTCTGCATTGTGACCCTGGTATTCCTTGGTGGTCTCCCATCCAAATCCTGACCAGGGCTGAACCTGCTTAGCTTCCAAGACATGACTAGATTGGAGTAGCCTGGTTATTGAAGTCAGGGCCATATTGCTATGTGTATGAGATAAAGATCTGAAATGAATTCCATTTTTTTCTAGCTCTACATTACTGTAATACAAACTGGAATTCAGGTAGGAACAACACATTTAACATGACTAGTCATACAAAACACATTGCAAATTGGAGGTGTCAGCTAATTTGCATGAGTGGATTATTTGAATGTGATTTGCATCTCATTTCCATAATATAGGTGAATTGCCAATCCATATCTGATATGACAGTTATTCTGTGATATTTCATTGTGAAACTGTTAACTTAAAATCGTGTGTGTGATTCCAAAGCCTTTCTTGTATTTTCAAGTTTATTTACAAAACCTTAGGAGGCTTAGTAACTTCCTTTTTTTTCAACAACAACAACAAAAAAAGCCCTGGAAGATTTGTACAAGCTGCACAAAATAATCCCACAGGGTTGATTTTGTAAACTACAGTTCTGTTGTAATTTTTCTAATTTACATTTTTTGATAAAAGATCTGGATGAAATACCTATAAATGTATTTCTTCCCACATTTTCTGAACTTTCAGTCATTTCCAAACCTAAAGAATTCAGTGTAGTCTGCTGCCCATAATTTTGTATTCTTTATTGTAAAAAGTGTCAGTTTCTTAACAACATAAAGGAAGCAGAGAGAGAGAGAGAGTCAACATTAGTTCAAACCACATTAAATGTCTACATGTCATTGGTCCAGTGACCTTTTCTTCCTCTAGAGTTTAAGCAGTTTCTAATGTCTCTTAACAATAATTTTCTTGTTGTGAAAGCCCTGTCTCACTGATAGCATCTAAATAAGCTTATACCCTTAATTGGAACAATTCTCCCATAAATATTTATGTTGCTGTGATTAAGCCATTTACCAAATGCAACTACACATTAGGAGTTAAAATAGGGAGCATTGTGTTGGGTAGCCTGGGGCATGACATGGTTTATACTAGGGGATTTTAGCCATAATTCACTTAATCAAGCATCTGACCCCCAGGCCTTCACAGGAGCCAGTAGGTGCTGGGATGGAGGGGGAGGAGAGGGGGATAATCTGCCAGTTTGTTGAACATAATGCCCATTATAAATGTTCTCTCAGACTATGAGGGTTTTGTGTGTTTGTAGAGATTCACAGACACAGAGTATACCCATCATGCATATGCTTAGATGACTTGATATATGGCATTGTGTGTTTTTCTTTTAAAGAGTAATTAGGAAATGCATCTATTCAGTAGGTGATCACATTAATTAATTATAAAGTTCCTATCTCAAACTCATGGTCCATAGGGCATCTTATTTACACATGGAGCTAAGCTATAGTCAACTGATTAAAACATTTTCTCCACAATGTTTTTATGTCTCTCCATGAGCATGAGGCAGCTCAGAGATAATTTTTGAAAACCTGATTGAAACAAGCTAATAAATAATCAGAATGATAACATCAGGCTATACTGAACTGAAAGCTCCAACTAACTTCAAAGACCCTCTGCAGTTTCCGGTAGCTTATTTGAATAGTTATGGCATACAAAATTTTATGAATACTAACAAGAATGTATCCTCTCATATGATGTCTAGGGATGCTTGAACACCAGCCAGTTTAGCTCATGTTCTGCTTGCCAGTTGCAAGCAGGGAGCTGATTTTCTGTCAAGCAGTTTGGATGTTCATAAGCAGCTTTGTACTTGTTCAGACAGTACAATACAATTGGCATGATTTCACACATGCACATTTTCACAAAGCTCAATAGGAGTACTTGTTTCCCTACCCACAGACCCACAGTTACTGCACACTATGCTGCAGCCAATCATTTAAATAACGTGTGAGCAAAGTAGTACTTCATAAAGATACACTTTAAAAAAATACTTATTGTTGGTGTCTATCAAAGTCAATGTTACTGGTGCTATTTTGTGCATGTGCATTTTTGCAAAGCCTTATGGAGTTCTAGTTCCCCCACCATGCCATTTAACTGCCCCATCCTACCACCCATGATCCTGGGTGAGAATCAATTTCACCTACTTCCCTATTAGGTGCAAAAGTGGTAAAGAAGAAAACGAAGAAGAAGAAGAAGAATTGGTTTTATACCCTGCTTTTCACTATCTGAAGGAGTCTCTGAACGACTTACAATCACCTACCTTCCTCTCCCCACAACAGATAACCTGTGAGGTAGGTGGGAGTAAGAGAGGTCTAAGAGAACTGTGACTGACCCAAGGTCACCCAGCTGGCACAATGTGGGAGAGTGGGGAATCAAACCAGGTTCTCCAGATTAGAGTATGCCACTCTTAACCAACACCCTAGCTACAATGTAGCCATGAAGCTATTTGACAAGTTGTTGCAGTCAGATGTCTTTCATGCAAGGAGATACAAGGCTCGCTAACACTTGTGGCTGTCAAAAATATGTTCATCTGTGGTGTGATTTAGTGTAGTGTTAGAATGTTGGATTAGGATCTGGAAATTGCCTCTCTGCCATGAAAGCTTGCTGGATGCTCTTGGGCAAGTCACACACACTCAACCTAACCTACCTCAAGGGGTAGTTGTGAGGATAAAATACAACAGAGGGGAAAGTTGTTAGCAACTATGGGTTCTCATTGGGCAGAAAAGTGGGATATAAATGAAATAAACAACAAAGTTAACAGCACTTCCACTTATGTCTAAACTGATCAACTTAGTAGATCTCAAGCACAGCTCTTTTCCGAGAATTTGGCTCATTTATTGCCTTGTCTGGATTTGATTTCTGGCTATGTACTATTTATCCACTTGCCCTCAGCCTTCAATAATTTGTCAATAATTTTTGTGGCAATAATTTTTGACCCCATAATTATTACGAACTTATTAGTATTAGTATACCAGTTGAAAATATTAAAATTTAAGGAGTGCCTGTGCATTCAAGGAACATCTCAATTCTTACACAGTTTTGAAACTACACAAATAACACTCTAGTAAACTGCTGTATCCCTTCTATTTCTGTGAGATGGCATCCTATCATAATCTGTCTTAAAGAGGCACCACATAATCCTCCAAAAACAGTAAATATGAACACATACCTATGTACACTCAAACCTCTCTGGATGGTATGAAAATAGGGGGGTGGGATTCAGGACATTCTGAAATAGATCATATTTCATAAAGAAGAAACAGCTATGCGGAGTTGTTAGAGGCACTTGAATATTAAATTAAGGAAGGGGATGGAAGTAATTCTGAACAAGGTAACTCCTTTGTCATTCTTGTGGTTATTGCAGTAAATTTTGATCTTTTCCAAAAGACATGGCTGTTCGAAATGTTTTTCATTTGTAATGTTAGCAAGTGGTCTTGTTGATAAACAAACATAGTGCTCTCTGTTTGAGAAAACTTGTTAAAGCAGACACTGGAATGAGAGGCAGTAATATTCTTAGAATTCACAAAAGACCGGGCTCAAAGCAGCTTTTGTTAAATTTCCTGGCAGAATGATATGTCTGGCAACCATAATCTTAATGTTGGACTTTATGAGCAATAACAAGGGAAGGCGCATGTTCATTCATTCAGACCTCCCATAATGAAGAGGGCCTTGGGCTCCATCTTGAACTACCAGGAATCATCCCTGGTGGGCCAGGCGTTAGTCCAATGTATTTTATGCTCTTCAGCAGTTCATACAAAGGTTTTCTGTAGTTATCCAGAGTACTGAAACCAGCAGCAGTAAGCTACTGTATTTCTTATCTCTCCTAGTACACTATTACAGTGAAACACCTTAGGCCACGGGGAAATGCACAAAGATCCACTGTACATTGGAGCACTTGTAGCAATAGGAGCTGCCTTTTAAATTAGTGTTTGAAGAGGGGTCTACTATGGGTGGATCAGCAAGACTAAGCGGGTTTACTCAGAAGTAAGTCCCATTTTATTCAATGGATCCTATTCCCAGAGAAGTGTTCTTAGGACTGCCTGAATCTACCCTCTCCTTGGCTTCCATTCTGCTTAAATGTTGACCAGTCCTGTGAAAAGTTGGGTTGACAACCAGCTGGTAGGGCCTGGGGGTCTCCTGAGATTTCCCCTGATCTCCAAATGACAGAGGACAGTTCCCCTGGAGAAATGTCTGCATTGGAGAGTGGACTATATGGCATTATACCCTGCTGAGGTCTCTCCCCTCCACAAATTCTGCCCTCCCCAGGCTTTCCCCCCAAATCTCCAGGGATTTCCCAACTCAGAGTTGGCAACCCTAGTGAGAAGAATCACTCAGGACCAATTTATATGAAATCCTGGTATTCAAAAAGCACTTCTTCTCACAGGATTCCGATAATTCATGTTGAAGGGGTTAAATTTGAGCACTCATGAAGTGGTTAGAGTGTCAGACTAGAATCCGGGAAAGTGAGATTTAAAGCTCCATTCTGTCATGGAAAATTGCTGGGTGGCCTTGGGCCAGTCTTATGCTCTCAGACTAACCTACCCAGTTTACTGGGTTGTTGTTGTTGTTATTTATTAATTAATTTATTGACCGCCATCCTCTGAAGGTCTCAGGACAGTGCACAGCATCCAACAAGTACGTATCAATAAATAATTAAATTTAGTTTAAATAATTTAGCAATTAAAACAATACAGTACATACAACAAAACTAATCCAGGTGGTGTTTGATGCCAATCTATACCCTTCCCTTGGAGGAAGGGGAAGGGGGAGTAACAGAGGCCAGGCTTGATGGTGAACCGTTGCTGTTCTCAACCATAGGCCTGGTGGAACATCTGTCTTACAAGCCCTGCAGAACTGTACCAAGTCCCACAGGGCATAGATGTCACTAAGCAGAGAGTGTCAAAAAGGCCCTGGCTCTGGTCGTGGATATCCAGATGTCTTTCGGGACAGGGATCACCTGGAGATTCTGCTTCCCAGAGTGTAATGATCTTTGGGGGGTATGCCAGGAGAGGTGGTCCCAAAGGTTCATTGGCCCCAGACTGTTTAAGGCCTTAAAGGTTAATACCAGAACCTTGAACTTGATCTGGTATTCTTCCTGGAGCCAGTGCAGCTGGCGAAGTACTGGCTGAATATGTGCTGTCAAAGAGGTCCCTGTAAGGACCCAGGCAGCTGCATACTGGACCACTTGTAATTTCTGGGTCAGTCTCTAGGGTAGGCCAACATAGAGGGCATTACAGTAATCTAACCTGGAGGTTACTGTTGCATGGATTACTGTAGTTAGGTCAGGGAAAGACAGGAAGGGGGCCAGTTGCCTACTCTGGCACAGTTGCCAATCTGGCAACCTTTGTGATCTGGGCCTCCATCAATAGAGATGAATCCAAGATCACACCCAGGCTCTTGGTGGTTGGCACTGGTGTTAAAAAGTGCACCGTCAAAAACCAGGAGATGGCACCCCACCCCTGAGTCCCCCTGACCCAGCCATATAACTTCCATCTTCAGTGGATTTATTCTCAGTCAACTCTGTTTCAACCAGCCAACCACAGCCTCCAGTCCCTTGGCCAAACTAGATGGGCAGTGTCTGTCTGTCCATCCATCAACAGATATAGCTGAGTGTCATCAGTGTACTGATGACAATGCAGCCCAAAACTCCATGCCAGCTGGGCGAGAGGCACATATAATGTTGAATAGCATTGGAGAGAGGATTGTCCCTTGAGGGACCCTGCATACCATAGGGCGGCATAAGGACAACCTCTTTCCTAGTGCCACTCTCTGTCCTGACCCTGGAGAAATGAGGTAAGCCACTTCAAGGCCACCCCATGAACTCCCACATTGGTGAGGTGGTGGGTCAAAAGACTGTGGTCAACCATGTCGAACACTGCTGTAAAACTGTTGTGGAGGACAGGAGAATGATGTAAACTGTGATAAAATGCCTGTACCCCAAGACTTTAGCCAAAGTTCACAGCTCAAATTGACAGTAATTGGGTTGTACTCTCTACATGCTCAGAATTTTTAAAGTACTTTTTCTGGCTGGTAGGGGAGAAAAAGAAGGAAGAATGGTTATGAGTCACTTCTTAGATGACCCTAGCCAGAAGAAAACAAAAGACAGGCAACATCACAGTTAACCTTTAGTCACACTAGAGCTGCAGGAAGCTAATGTATACAGAAGACCTTCACATAGAAAAGAAGAGAAAAAAGGTCTGCAAGGGGGTCCAAGAGGAGATAATAAAAACCCCTGAGGTACATTATGCTGAGCATCTGTAACTGGCTCAAGGATCACTCAGTGACCTTCCATGGCAAAGTAGGGATTTGAACCTGGGTTTCCCCAATCCTAGTCTGAAACTCTAACCACTATACCACACTGGCTTTTGTGAGGTGGCTGATGTTGAACAGCCAGAAAGCAGCCAGTCCTAGGTGAGTCACGCAAGTTATAGGGCAGGGGTGGCCAGACTTGCTTAATGTAAGAGCCACATAGAATAAACATCAGATGTTTGAGAGCTGCAAGACATGAACAAATATTACACACACGTTTTCATTGAAAATATGCAAATGTGCTTTTTATTAACATTAAATGAGACTGCCAAAAACAAAAGGGGTAAAACAGATATTGATAATGATATTTATTTGGCCAATGATATTTATTTGTTCGCTAATTATATTTATTTGTCAGAGAGAGAGAGAGAGAGAGAGAGAGAAGCAAAGCAAATAGATGGGGAGGGAGGGGGAGGGAAGGAGGGAGGGAGGGAGGAAGAGAAAAAGAGAAAGAAAGGTGGAAAGAAAACAAATAGATATGGAGGCAGGAAGGAAGGAAAGGAGAAAGAGAAAGGTGGAAAGAATGAAAGAGGTGGAAGGAAAGAAGGAGAGAGAGAAACAGAAACAAAAAAAGCAAATAGATGGGGAAGGGGGAAGAAGGGAGAGAGAGAGAGGAAGGAAGGGGGAGGGGGAGAGAGAGAGAGAGAGAAAGAAAGAAGATGGAGAGAGGGGGAAAGAGAAAGAAAGGTGGAAGGAAAGCAAATAAATGGGGAGGGAGGGAGGGAGGGAGGGAGAAATGGGAAAAAAGCAACTTTAAATGTGTTCATCAAAAAAACCCCACATACACTCACTAGGGCTGCCAAGTCCAACTTGGGAAATATCTGGGGACTTTGGGGGTGGAGCCAGGAGACTTTGGGGGTGGAGCCAGGAGAAAGGAAGTGACATCATTTTGTGATGTCACATCCTGTGATGTTGCTTCCACATGCTTCCACATGAACTCATGAAATTTCCTAATACTGAATCAGGCCATTGGTCCATCAAGGTCAGTATTGACTATTCAGACTGGTAGTGGCTCTCCAGGGTCTCAGGCTGAGATCTTTAATGTCACCTATTACCTGATCCTTTTTTAGCTGAAGAGGCTGATACCTCCTGCATGTCAAGCAGATGCTCTATCACTGAGCAATGGCCCTACTGAATCCTTCCTCATCTCGGCAGAATATGAAGCCCTAAGTGCTACACAAGTGCTAAATATGATTTTCATATCATAAGAACAGGAGAGAAGCCACAGTGGATCGGCCCATCCAGTACAGCCCATCCAGTACAACACTCTGTGTCACAACAGTGGCCAAAAATACCAGGTGCCCTCAGGAGGTCCAGCAGCGGGGCCAGAACTCCAGAAGCCCTCCCACTGTTGCCCCCCAAGCACCAAGAATGCAGAGCATCACTGCCCCAGACAAAGGGTTCCATTTAGACCTTGTGGCTAATAATAGCCACTGATAGACCTCTGCTGGATGGGGACAGAGAGAGAGAGAGAGACAGACAGACAGACAGCTTTTTCACTTACTCTTGCCCAATTCCCAGGCTTTATTTCTGGCCCTTGTTTCACCCAGCTGTTGTCCATGTAAGTCCCATAACTTCTCCCCCCCCCCCAGCATAGGCTTTTTGGTGGCTAAAGAGGACCTTTGTCCTCCCCTTTTCGCCAGCAGAAAAGCTAGTTGGATCCATCCCTAATTTAAAATACCGGTTACTTGATGTACAAATGCTTTTAAAAATGCAGATTTTTACTGCCGGAGGGGGGGACATGGTTGAAAGAAACAGAAAATTGGCATAAAAATGAGGAATCCCAACTTTTATTTGCAGAAGGGAAATGAGGATTGGGGGGACCCAAACAGCCACGACAAGACATTTTAAACAATCCCACTCCCAGACCTTCTACAGGCAACCTCTCCTTGTGATGTTTACCTCTTTGGAAGTGACAGTTTATTCCTTTGACAAAACCACAGTGGACAGACAGAAAAAAGAAAGAGGGGGAGGGGGAGAGACAGAGAAGGAAAAGAGCTCGCAGACCCCAGCTTACCCCAGCAGTTTACTCAGCAGCAACCTTGCACGCAGTAGAAAGAGCTTAGTCCCTCCTTAATCTCTGGGCGGGGCTCTCTTGCTGGCTCAGCTCTTAAAGGGGAAATTTCCCTTTTAAGAAGTTCAAGAGGCTGGCCAGGGCAGGCTCCGAGGTTCCCCTGCTGGCAGCCATTTTGTTCCCCCGGTGGCCAATTTTGGAAAAGCGGGGGAAAGCTTTAAAAATCGGTGTTTCCCCCGCTCTACTGGGGGACTTGGCAGCCCTAACACTCACGCTAGCCAGCTTGGCTTGAAGAAGGAATTTAAAGAGACAAATGCCATCCAAGGCAGTGGTCGGGGCCATGAGGCTTGGAGAAGCCTTTAACTTTAAATGTGTTTGCTAAGCCCCTCGCCCCTGCTGCCATGCCACCTTGGCTTGGAGAAGGGATTTAAAGAGACAAGCCAGCTGGCTGGTGTTGTGGTGGGGCAGGGCTTGGAGAACACATTTCACTTTAGATGGAGAGGTGAGGAAGAAAGAGAGAGAAAGACAGGTGGAAAGAAAGCAAATAGATGGGGGGGAGGGAGAGGTGCAAAGAAAGCAACTTTAACTTTAAATGCATCCTCAAGCCCCCCCCCCAACCCCCCAATGGCTGCCTTGGCTGGATTTAAAGAGATAAATGCCTTCTCCAAGTCAGCTGGGGGGGGGCAGCTTTGAGAATGCATTTAAAGTTAAAGTTCCTTTCTTTCTCTGCTTCCCCCACACACACCTCAAGCCTACCCAGGGAGGAGAACACTGGCTGGGGAAGAGAAGATTGATTGGGGAGGCATGCCACATGTGGTTCTTTAGCCTCAGTTTTGCCACCCCTGTTACAGGGTATCCAGTCACCCAAGTCATTGAGGCCCAGCCCCAACAAGTCTCTCCTCAAAGATTGTAGCAGCCCTGAAAAGGGCCTTCCCTCTTGCCTTTTACTGACAGAAACTAAGACTTGAATGCTGGGAACACTATTGTGGTTGTCTAGCAAACCCCACAATGGCCACTGTAAAGGGCATGTTTTCTAAAGTTACAGGCACCACTTTATTATTTGGCGGTGTTAAAAAAAACCCATGTATTTTTTTAAGATATCAGGTTTTTCTGAAAACCTGGCGCTTTTCCAGGTTTGTGGAAACATTTTGTGTGTGTGTGGCTTTTGGAAACTCTGAATAGAATTCAGAATATATACCAAACAATAGGAAAGGTACAAACAGGTGTAAGAAGATGCCAGGGGTGGACTGCAAGTGAAGCTGGAACCCATCCACCACGTGCCAACATCTTTCTTGATGTATCTCCTCAATAAAAAGGGATAAAGAATTATTTTAAAAATGAAACCTGGGAATTTAGGAGAAACCAATTGTGGCAACAGATGGTTATAATTTTATTGTGCTATGGCAAGTTATTTTTTAAAAAACATTCAATTGTTGTGTACTTTGAAGACAAATGAGATAAGGAAAATGACACCAACATCAGTGGGACTTTAACAATGTGCACCTTCACATCCACATGGTGTTCAAAGCTGTTCTGACTTTGATTTTTCCAGAAAGAATTTATCAATCCAGATTTGCTCCTAAAATCTGAAGCCACCAAAGTAATTGCCTGGCAGCAGTTTCAAGGCAGACCAAAGTAATTAAAATGTAATTGATTCATAACTGCGCCAAAATGTTGTAAGGGATACTGGATTAAGCTCCTTTAAAGGGGGAATCTACCACAACTATGTTACTCTTGAAGGCTAAATGGTACTCAAGAGGAAAATATTATGTGAACCATTATATGGGGAAGGCTGAGGGGTGGGCGGGAGTACTGTTGCCTCCACACCCTGCTTGTTGGTTTGCCAGAAGTGTCTTGCTAGCCACCATGGAAAATAGGGTGCTGAACTAGATGGACTTTTGATTTGATCTAGCAGGGCTTTCCTTATATTCTTCACACATTTTTCAGCATTTTAAGGAGAGGGAGTGTTAGGCTTCTGGAACAATGGGATGAATATTGCAGAACAGGACATTACTCAGTGAGGCTGATGTTTTTACATGGTGCATATTCTAGAAAAATATTCAGTGGTTTGCTAAATTGGATTTTTAGAGTGTTAAATGAATGTTATAACATACTAAAAAGGCTATATTAATTTATCCAAAACAGAATAACTGATGTTCTCAAAATCACCAAGACATTTGAAAATATTAATTTAGCAATTGGGGAAAGGAAAATAAAGAATAAATCAGATCATACATCAGAAACTATTCAGGCAAAATTAGCTGTTTCACCTAATGTAGTAGTAAAGCAGCTGTTGAATGCCAAACACCATAAGGCCTGATTTACTACAGATGTTACCAAAGGAGAGGGAAGTGGGAGAGTTGCTACTAATCATAATTATTCAGAGGAATAAATTAGTCCACACAGTTTAGCAGTAAAGGCAAATATCTATCTATCTATCTATCTATCTATCTATCTATCTATCTATCTATCTATCTATCCTATCAGAATAGGAAGCCAAAAGGCAGCCATATAACATTCCCACCAACCCAGCTTTTAATCACTCTTTTAAATATGTTCCATGGTAGCAAAAGCAAGCTAGGGATTTCTGCATATTTGAATTACTCCCAGATATGCAGAAAATACCATGTTGTAAATCAATAAAAGAAAATGCCCACCTCTTCAAAAACTGTGGAATGATAGGGGCAATAGGATGACAGATGAAGGAAAAATAGAGGAAAAGAGAATCTGGCTGTCTCCAGGCTGTTTAGTACTCATGGTGTGCATGAGTTTCCCCCTCCTGGACACTATTAATTTTTAAGGTTCAATCCCTGTCCCTTCAATGTACTCACCATCTTTTCCTTGATGTCTGCCCAGTCACTGGTCTTGTGCATTTACCTTTCAAAATTAACAAAGGGTACTTTTTGTTCTGTATTTGGGTCCTTAACAGAATCACAAAACATTAAGTGAGAACCCCCACTTCCTATCGTCAAAAACCTGAGTCCAAAAAAATCCAGATTCTACATATAAAACATAAAAATGCAAACAAACAAACAAAACCAACTAACAATATCCTGTATTTGAGCATCATTGCATTGTAACTGCTATGATGGGTCCACAGCTAAAAACTTCAGGATGTGAGTTTATCCATAATGGCAGTTGAGTTAAACAATGAAAAACAAAGGGAAAAAAATGAGGATGGGAATCATATTGCTTGGGGTAGCAAAAGGAAAGTGCAGAGGACTTGGCTTAGCTGCGAATGCCACATGGGTCGTGGTCCGTGACTCTGTCTGTGATCAAAGGCAAACAGGAATAAAAATGATACATTTTCAAGCTTTTTACTGCCAAAGAATGTGAGTGAAGTCATAGAAAAATTATTGAATGCATCTGAAAGGCCAACAGCAACTCTCGCTTCTACTTTAGAAGTTGATGTGGTTGGATGAGCTTTAATTTTTCTGCTAGATTCCAGTAAAATAATTTGTCCTTTCCAATTATATCTACAAAGAATCCAAATGGCATCTATAAACATTGTTTCATTGTTCCATGTGCTACATCCATCATTTAAGGAAGTTTCCTATGGAGATTGTTTTTGCTTGGGGGGGTAGTTCTCATACATTTCAGTTTGTAGTAAGACTGAAAACGTGACCCCTGATCAAAAGTGAATTCAGTACATAAGCAAATAAAAATAAATAAATAAATATGACTACAAAGCCCTATTGCCATTCCATCTCCAATCATTCTGTGTGGGGAAAGAACTAGAATGAGATTGTAGGGAGTTGTGTTCATCTAAAGATAAATCCATAAAATAAAAGATAAAGCCACATAATATCCTTTATTAGGATCAACCAAATTGACATAAACAAGTGTGCAAGCTTTGTGGAACTAATAACTTGTGTGAAACTGGACCCCTGCCATTCTGACTTTTTGCCTGGGTATGGTTCTGAGATTCTGCTTAGAGGGCCTAACTACATACACAGTCATCAGGTCAGGACAGGTATAGATCCACCATGAAGACTGTCAGTCAAAGATAGGCACACAGGGATGTAGATCAGGACCACAGTGAGTAGGAAGAAGGGTTTTATGACTTCCACTATTCTGTTTTCCCAGCCTGTAAAACCTTCATTTACCCATAAATACACAGACTGCTCCAGATGGGATAAGTAGCTTCCACTGAGACTATTTCAGGTCAGGAAAAGTCCCCCCTCCCCACGTGCCCTGGTTCAAGTTATCTACACACAGCAGCTGAATTCCCAGCAGGGAACTTGGAAGCACAAGTATGATCAAATGGGCCCAGGGAAAAACCTAACATGTAGTTAGTCCCTGTCAGATGTCCAGGTGATCATGTTTGACACAATAAATGTGCAGTTGTTATTTATTTTATGAATATGATCCAGTTGTCTCATGGTTCCTGTTTCCTTTCTTGCCAGAACTTCCCCCATGGTCCAAGTTGGAGCAGAGAAGGGATTTACAGTGCAATCCTAAACATGGCTCCAGACTGAATGAAGTCAGTGGATTTGGAAGAATTAAAGCTGTTTAGGATTGCACTGTTAGTGTTGTTCTCTTCAAGGAAGAGATTATCTATTTGCAGGGCTCATTTTGTAGCAGAAGCTCCTCTGCATATTAGGCCACACACCCCTGATGTAGCCAATCCTCCAAGAGCTTACAGTAGCCCCTGCAAGAAGAGCTCTGTAAACTCTTGGAGGATTGGCTACATTAGAGGTGTGTGGCCTAATATGCAAAGGAGCTCCTGCTACAAAATGAGCTCTGTCTATTTGGCATATGCCTCCTAGGACTGAGCACACAAATTAGCTATGTCTTTTTCATTACAACCTAAACACACAATCACTGTGTTATCAGTGATTTATTGTTATCTGAAAGCTACACCATGGAGCAAAGTAATAATTCAAATTGAAAAAGCGTGGTACAGAATCTTCAGAAAACAATAGAACAGCATAGAAAATGACAAGCAAAGTTTTGAAAGCTTGGCAGTAATGCACTAACAGCACACACTGACACATCACTGATGTCAAGGGAGCTTACGTTCCAAAGTAATATTGAAAATTAATATCCTCTGAAATAATTGTCAGAAGCAACAAATCTTTTTTTATGTTATTAGTTATTACAGAATTATACTTATGTTGAAATTTAACATTATGATACAATTACAGCAATAATATTAACATGAAACAACAAATCTCATCATAAAAAACACAGAATTTCCATTTTCTTTGTTTACCATTCCCACCCCTCCGCTAACTTGTCTCAGGGAGATAAGAAAGCCTGTTTTAAATTTTTTATTTACTTATTTATATTTATTAAAACATTTATAAGCTGCCTTTCCTCAGGGCTGGTGCCAGGTTTTTTTGCACAGTAGGCGAGGCTACCTTCTGGCGCCCCCCTGCCCCGGGGGCGCCCACCAATTTTCAAACATAAAGGCACTTTAGGAAGAATGAAAAACACAAAATTTAAAATTGCTAATTTATTTATTTTTAATTGTGAGAACAAGTAGTACAATCTTTGATTTTCTCTCTCAAACAGAAAAACACAAATCATTTTGAAAAATCCTGTTAACTGTGATGTTGAAAGTTAAGTCTCTTTAATGTTTCCATTTCAGGCACACACACCATCTCTTTTGCAAATGAAGTCAAAGCTGGACACAGAAGTTCCAAATCAGTGACAGCTCTGAGCTCTTTCACACATGCACAGCCCTTTCTGGTTTCTCCTTTCAAAAAAGAAACCTGGACAAAAGCAATCGAGGTGGATTTCCACCAAGACTACCCCGGTGGCTGGAGCTGCGCTGGAGCAAAAGCATTTTTTGCTTGGAGCCAATTCTGCATGGCTGAATTTATAACCCTCTAAAATAGGGCTAACTATAGAACTTTAGACAGGTTTAACTATAGATTGGCAAAAGGCCTGCTCCCACCAGAGAAAAAGGGCCTGGCCAGCTTTAAACTTAGGGTTGCCAGTTTCCAGGTGGGGCCTGGAGATCTCCCGCTTTTGCAACTGACCCCCAACTAGCAGAGATCCTCTGGAGAAAATGGCTGCTTTGGAGGGTGGACTCTATAGCATTGTACCCTGCTGAGGCTCCTCCCCTCCCCAAACCCAGCCCTCTACTGGATCCACCCCCAAAGTCTCCAGGTATTTTCCAACCCAGACCTGGCTGGAAACCCTATTTAAACTGGATCTGCCTTCCAGAAGGGGAAGGGGGGATATAGCACAGGAGCAGCAGCCTTTGGAGTTGATTGATACAGTTTGTGGATCACAGCTCTTGGAGAGATGACACTAATCTCTAAATTACTTGGACTTTACTCCTTTTTAGATTACCTAAGGGGGACTTGAAAGCCACTGCTCACAGGCCTAAGGGGTTTGTAGGTCATAATCAAAAGTTGATCCAGAATTGGAACAAAGCCCTGTCAAAGCAAAGAAAAGGAATGCTCCGCCACATTTAAAAAGTAGCAAACCTGGCTTATTCTCTGGATAATGTTCCTGATGATGTTCCCGAATGTTCTGCCAGGCCGGGAGGCCTCCACTCCAATGGCCTCCCTCCTTATTAAGCTGTGCTGGGACCAGACGGAGCTCCTTCCAGCCTCTCGTGTGTGCGCTCCTATGCTCTCCTTCACCCCCCCCCCCCCCCGGCAAAATAAATAAAGTGGAGTATCTTCCGTGCCTTAAAGCCTTGAACAATCACACAAGCACCTTTCTTCTCCCCCAGTAGACCAGTGGGAGAGTTTGCAATCTATCTGCCCGCCTTCCTCTCCACCCCCTCCTCTGCAGACCTGCTCCAGAGAGGGATTTTGCTGTGTGGATCTCATGCACTTTGGCTTTTTTCAGGAAAGCAGGAGGGAAGCTGTCTTTTTTTTTACTTTTCGGGGGGGGGGAGGGGGCAGCAGGCAGGCCAGCCTGGCACCCTCCGACAGAAGAGGAGGCAGGAGAAGCACAGCTCTGACTGCTCACCTCGCTGCTCCAACAGCAGGCAGTGTCCTACTCCTCAGCCCCCCAGTCCCCAGCCAGGCCTCCGCCGCTCTGCCCACCACCAGCAGCCAGCCTCCACTGCCTCCCCCCCCTTGACTTGATTTGCCGCTCCGACCCTGTTGCTCTCTGTCCCAACCGACTGCCCCCTAGTCGCCTGTTGCAGCACTGAGCTCAAGTTTGCTGGCAAACTGCACTGAGGAGAGGGCCATGTGGAGTCCTTTGGGCGGCAATGGCAGGAGACTGTGCAGTACACATGCTCCCTTGGATGCCACTGCTTCTTCACCAAGGGGGCGGTCGGGAGCAGGGCTTTTGGTGGGGAGGGGGAGGGGCAGCAGACCAGTGGGGTGTTCTCATAGGACGGCACCCTCAGGCAATTGCCTAACCTCACCTAGTTAAAGAACCAGCCCTGCCTTTCCTACCAACTAGACAGGTTATTTGACAGTGCTGGGACCACCATGAAGAAAGAATGGATCTGAGCTGTGGTCATTAGATGATCAACTCAGTGGGAGGTTCAACCAAGAGGAGCCCTGGGAACATGAGAAATGGTTAGTAAACTTGTAACAGGAGACACAGTCCTTAAATAATCTAGTTCCCGATTATGCAGGGCTTTAATCAGCACTCAGTTGTACTCAGAAGTGTATTGGTAGCCAATGCAGCTTTTCCAATATGCTCCCATCTGTGTATCCTAACCAGTGTTTTTAACTAACCTGATAGAACATTTTTAAAGCATTAGTCATCTTGAAAACATTGGAAAATACAAATCAAGAAGCACAGTTTCATCATACTTTGTTGCCCAATTATCTCAAGCAAGTAGATGGGCTTCAAAGGCTTTGGAATTAGGTACAGAACTGCTAAGCATATGTCTTTGGTTGCAAGCTTCAGGACAGATGGCATTGCTGAAGAATAATCAAGGGAGCAAAGTGTTGGATTCAGCATGAGCATTCCTTATGCGTGTGGAAGGACTTCCCAGCTGCCACAATGGTGTTTCAATGCAACTTTATTCATTTTAATTAGAGAAGTTACTGGATTCTTGTTGCCAAAAGTGAAACTAAATTACAGTGTTTCAAAATGGGGTTGGAGGCAGGATGATATTCTAAATAAGCATTGCCATTAAATAACAAGGTTAGATTGCCCTAATTATAAGAAAGAGTTGGCCATAATAGGCACTTACAATCTGCATGCTATACCAGTGGTATTACAAACACGGGGTCCCAATCCACAGAATGCATAAAGAGAAGTTCCTGTTCATTTAAATGGAAGGTCCCTGTGGCATGAAGATTCCACAGTTTGTAACTAATTCCATGTTACAGATAACTGAGGTTAATTGTGAATATATGAAAAAGTAGGCAGGTTTAGCACACATGTACGCTTGTCAAAACTGGGCAATCACAGTGCCACTCCTAAGCAATCCTAGGCAATCCATTGACTTCAATGAACTTATAAAGGTGTAGTATTTCGTGCACCTAGGTGTTTAGTCATGCTGGCCACATGACCACAGAAAAGTCTTCGGACAGCGCTGGCTCTGTGGCTTGGAAATGGAGATGAGCACCGCCCCCTAGAGTCGGATTCGACTGGCTTTCGAGCAAGGGGATCCTTTGCCTTTACCTTTAGTTCCACTTAGAATAGCACTGTCAAAGTCTTATCCAATAAGGGAGGGGCTGTGGCTCAGTGGCAGAGCACCTGCTTTGCACGCAGAAGGTCCCACATTCAATCCCCAGCATCTCCAGTGAAAAGGACTCAACAGTAGGTGATATGAAAGACCTCAGCCTGAGACCCTGGAGAGCTGCCGCCAGTCTGAGTAGACAATACTGACACTGATGGGCCACAGGTCTGATTCAGTATAAGGCAGCTTCATGTGTGTGTTCAAGAATAGTTTTACTAAAACACACATACTTTAATTCCACTGATTTTCATGCTTATTGCTCTCATTTATGACAAAACTACAAAGAGTGCCCTGACCTGGATTGCCCAGGCAAGCCTGATCTTGTCATATCTCAGAAACTGAGCTGGGCTGACCCTGGCAAGTACTTGGAAGGGAGACCTCCAAGGAATACCAGGACTAGGAAGCAGAGGCAGGTAATATAAACCACCTCGCTGAAATATCCTATTATATTTGTTTGTTTGTTAAATTTGTATCCTACCCTCCCCGCTGTGGCAGGCTCAGGGTGGCTTAGAGTACACACACACACACACACGTTAAAACACCAAAATATGTTAAAACACAAAATACAATTAAAATCACAGCAAAAGATCATCAGTGCTAAAAATATAGATATTAATACAAGATGGCGGCATTCTCTCGACAATGGAAGGTTGCCTACTACCATAGTCTAAGTTCCTGCGAGGCTGTTGGTTGTTGAGTTGGTACTGGTGTTAGGGCCAGGGCCATAGTATTGAAAGGCGGCACCCTAATCGAAAGCCTGGTGGAATAGCTCCATTTTACAGGCCCTGCAGAATGTCATCCGGAAGCTCATTACACCATTAAGGGGCCACCACAGAAAAGGCCCTGGCTCTTGTCAGAGCCAACCTGGCTTCTTTAGGGCCTGGGAGAGTCAGGCGGTTTTGGGATCCCAATATTAGTGCTCTCTGGGAACATATGGGGAAAGGCGGTCCCTGACCATATAGGGCTTTAAAGGTAAGAACCAGCACTTTGAACTGGATCCGGTATGCTATAGGCAGCCAGTGCAGTGTTTTTAGGGTGGGCTGGATGTTTTCCTGCACAGGAAGATACTACAACAGCCTCGCCACTGCATTCTGCACCAGCTGCAGCCTCTGGATTTGGAACAAGGGCAGCCCCATGTAGAGAGCATTACAGTAGTCCAAAACTGAGGTGACCATTGTGTGGATCACTGTTGCCAGGTCATTGCATTCAAGGAAGGGAACCAACTGCCTAATCAGCCGAAGATGGTAAAAGGCAGACTTTGCAGTGGCTGCTACCTGGGCCTCTATCATTATGGAGGAATCCAGGAGTAATCCCAAACTCCTAACCTCAGGTGCTGGCACCAATGGCACCCCATCAAAGGTTGGATCCCTAACCTTGGCCCACTCCGACTCAGGCACAGGACCTCCATCTTCATCGGATTCAATTTCAGTCGACTCAGTCTACGCCAACCAGCCACAGCTTTTGACGTCAGGTCCAGATCTCCCAGACTAGAGTCTGACTGGCTGTCCAACAACAGAAAGAGCTGGGTGTCATCGGCATATTGGTGATAACCCAGTCCATATCTCTGGGCAGTCTGGGCAAGGGGGTGCATATAGATGTTGAATAACATTGGGGAGAGCACCGCTCCTTGGGGCACTCCACAAATTAGCGGATGCCTTCCAGATAGCTGTTCCCCAGTGGCCACCCTTTGTCCCTGACCCTGAAGGAACAAGGAGAGCTACTGAAAGGCAAACCCTTGAATCCCGGTGTCGGCGAGGTGGTGGATCAGTAGTTAATGGTTGACCATGTCAAACACTGCTGACAGGTCTAACAACAATACTGCCATACTGCCTTGATCCAGATGCCTCTGGAGATCATCTGTGAGGGGGTGACCAGGACCATCTCTGTCCCATAGCCTGGTCAGAAGCCACACCAGGGGTCACCAGAAGTCACCATAACTTCCATGCTCACAAACACAGAGAGCCACACAAATACTCGAAAGAAAGAAAGAACTACAAAGTCTTTTTTATTATTTTGCTTTATTTTTGCCTCAGAAATACCAACACATTTTAAATGTTAGATCAAAGGACAATTGGGAGTAGAATATCACCTCAGAAGCTGCATCACAGGAACCACTGGGACACTATTTCTCTGGCAGAGACAGCAGAGCATGGTCTCATATGTACTTTTATGGAAATAGGAGATTGTGATGTCATAGTAGGAACCTGTTGGACAATCTCCCATTTTCAGTTGAAAGAGCAGACAGAGGAAGGCAGCGTGAAAGAGCCATGCTTGCATGACAGGACTGTACTCAGCTTCCTCTACTGCCTTTAGGGCAATCTCTCATTTCCTATTCCTATTGGATGAGATACTAGAGGTATAGTATCCTCTGGGGTCTGGTGTATAGGATTACGTTTACCTACCCAGTGAGCACACAGGAGACTCTGGCAACATCAACACTGGGCTTCTTTGTTGCTTCACACAGACTTGGAACTACAACCCACACCCACAAAACTAGAACTAGTGAGCCCCCTCCCATACAGGCTTTGATGGGGAAACAGAAACTAGTTTGTGAGGGCTCGGTTAAGGCACGCAGGTATATTACATCACAGGAGGGAGTGAAACCACTCTCTGGCACGGTTTAATCCTGCCTCACCAACACCAGAAAGGTAGGTAGGGTGTTTGTGTGTTCCTGGGGAAAGGGGCTTGGATGGAAGGAAGGAAGGAAGATAAATCATGGCAGACAGTAAGCTTGGCAAGGGCCTCAAAACTTTGAGCAAGCCCTGTTAAAATATGGAGATGAGAGGATCAGTTTGACACATTTGTTCAGAAACCAAAGGACATAAAATGCATGTACTTAATCAACAGAGAACTGTGGTTGCTACCACAAGTAACTATGTGCATTAGCAACCCCGTATGCAAAAAATTTTAGCTGGTGGGGCAGGAGCCGAGGTGCTGGGGCAGAGGAGTGGGGAATGGGGAACTTAATTAGGTTTCTCTCTCTCTCTCTCTCTCTCTCCCCTTTCCCAGCCCCCACTGCAGCAAGGGGGAGGCTAGGGAAGAAAAGGGAAGCCACCCTGCCACTTCTGGTCAGTTTTACTCCCCAAGGAGCAGCTGTTAAACCTAACAGCTGAGCCACAGGAAGTGAAACTGACCAGAAGTGACAGGGTGGCTTCCCTTTTCTTCCCTAGCCTTTCCACCACTGGGGGGTGAGGCACACTGGGGGGGGGGTGTCTGGCATCTTCTCAAGATGGAGCAGGGCTTGTCGGTGGTGGGGTTCCACCTTCAAATGACCCATGATGGCTACAGGTCAATATACATTGCACAAGATCAGCAATTATATATATACTAGGAATAAGGCCCATTGTGGAAATAAATACAATGGGCTCTAGAAAGAGGCTCTGGGAGAGTGCCAAGGCCTTGGGCACTCAGCATCAATTTGCTGGGGCAACCTCAGCAGGGTATAATGACACAGAATCCACCATTTTCTCCAGGGGAACTGATTTCTGCTACCTGAAGAGCAGTTGTAATTCTGAGTGATCTCCAGTCCACACCTGGAGATTGGCAGCAGTGGTTTCCCAAGAGGGAATAGCTGGTTTGGAGGGCAGAGTCCATAGCATTCTACCTGTCTGAGGCCCCACCCCTTCTCAAACCTCACCCTCACCAGGCTCCATCCCTCAAATATCCAGGAATTCCCCACCTGGAGTTGGAAACCCATTATCCTTCCCAGCCAAGCATCAGCCTACCTTAATTTCCCCCTCACTGTTCAGCTTTCCATCTCTCCCCCCCACAGCCTGTACCATGCTCTGAAGCCCTGACTGCCACGTCACATTGGCTGTCATGGGGGGGGAGCATCTCAGCAGGGTATAAGGACACAGAGTCCACCATTTTCTCCACACCTGGAGACTGGCAACAGTGGTACCCCAAGCAGGAATAGCTGGTTTGGAGGGCAGAGTCTATGGCATTGTACCTGTCTGAGGCCCCATTCCTCCTCAAACCTCACCCTCTCCAGGCTCCATCCCTCAAATATCCAGGAATTCCCCACCTGGAGTTGGCAACCTATTCTCCTTCCCAGCCAAGCATCAACCTACCTTCCCCCCCCTCACTGTTCAGCTTTCCATCTCTCCCTCCACCCACCTGCAGTCTCTACTGTGCTCTGAAGCCCTGACTGTCATGTCACCCTCTTTTCCCACAGTTTTTGGTCTTGGAGCAGCTGGGAACTGTAAGCCAGCAGATGAGGAAGCCCCATTCAACCCAATGAGTGATACCCTTCTCTGTGTAGGCCCTTCTCTGGAACTACAGCTCAACTGAACCTTATGGGGGAACATTTTAAACAAACAACCACAGACAGCAGCCATCTTAGAAACACAGGTAACTGCCAATTTGTTACATCTACCAACAGCCACTGAGGGAACAGTTGGTCCCACACAGGAGGCAAGCAGGAGAAGTGTCTTTGTCAAGAGAGAAAGCCATCTGCCAAAAACTCTGACAGAGCACAGTGGCTGAAGTAGGGGGCGGGGAAGAGGAGCAGACCCAGCACCCAGCCAATGGCATGCGAGTACTCACAGCCAGTGGATAGGAACAGCTTCTGAGTGACACATCAGAGAGCCAATTGATTTTGAAACGTGTAGAATGTTCCGGAGAGGCCATGGTGAAAACAGAATTATGTATAACCGGAGGATAATTCAGGGCCAATTCTAGATGAGGAAAAGAATTCAATTTAAATTCTTTTTACATGTTCTGATCCACGAAATAATGATAGTTTGACATCAACTATCACCAACTTGTCATGTAATAAAAGATTTCCAAAAGGAAATCATTTTTATTTCTACCGGCAGCCCAATATTTCTTTTTTGTGTGACTTTCTACATCTACTGCTGAATATTGCCTTTCTGATAATTAATAACGTCACATTTATTTTCTTAATCTGAGCATAACCTCAGTCATTTTCCCATACCAAAAGTGTTAATCTCAGATCGGTGCACCCATTTTTCTCAGCAGTATGTAACAAAATGAAGTTAATCAGAGATCCCTGCCAAACTGAGGTCATTTTCACACTTAAATTGCTTTGTGCATTTCCTGTGTCTGTGATTTTATTATAAAACCAGTGTTGGCTAGAATGTGCAACCAGTCAAAAAAACTGATTACCTTCTATTTCCATTAATAATATCTATATCTAATGCATTATGGACTAAAAACATTCTTAGTATTGTAAAAATTGCCTATATCCATACAATAATTGTTGGTGGAGGGCTCTACTAAAGTGCAAACTTGTGCCTTTTTTGGCCTACATTATGAATGCACATTGGCAGAAAGAAAGCTGGCAGGAACACAAAGGGAACTGGTCAGTGCTCCCAGCTATGTCTGTTGTTGTTGTTATGTCGCACAGTCGAGTCTGACTCTTTGCAACTCCATGGACCACATCACGCCAGGCCCTCCTGTCTTGTGACGTGCTCCTGAGTTTGCTTAACTTCATGTTGTTGCATCGATAACACTGTCTATCCATCTCATCCTTTGCTGTCCCCTTCTTCTTTGACCTTCAAACTTTCCCAGCATCAGGGTCTTCTTTAGTGAGTGCTCCCTTCTCATTTGGTGGCTATAAAGTACTGGGTCCAGAGTGATAACAGCTCATAATTTATTAGAGAGGTCAAAACAAAACTAAAGAAGCCAGACCCGGGGGTCCGCTTATATTCCCATTCCAAATCACACCCTTGCCAACCCCCACTCCTATGATAGATTTATTTACAGTGGTAACCTTTCCATAGGTTCCCTTCAGGGTCCAGCTCCCTCTACTGGTCCTTGCAAGGATCCTCTAAGTCTATTGTTCTCTCGTGCGAAGCTGGGGTGCCTTGCACGGCCACGTGTATGTTTCGAGTGCGTGGTCAACTTTCCAGTCGAAACACTATACCGGCCAAAGTATTTGAGCTTCACCTTCAGTATCTGGCCTTCCAGGGAACAGTCAGGGTTGATTTCTTTTAGGATTGACTGATTTGATCTCCTTGTAGCCCAAGGGACTCTCAGGAGTCTTCTCCAGCATCATAATTCAAAAGCATCTATTCTTCGGCGCTCAGCCTTCCTTATATAGCTATGTCTACATGGCTATGTAGGGCTGCAGTAGCTCAAATGGTTAAGATGCTGAACTGCAGACCAGAAAAGTAGTTCAGCAGTTTGAGACCCGAGTGCTGCATGATGAAGTGACCTCCCATCTCTGGTCCCAGTTCCTGCCAACCTGGCAGCTTGAAAGCAAGAAATTGCAAGTAGATAAATAGGTACCACTTTGGTGGGAAGGTAACAACGTTCCATGCACCTTGGCATCTAGTCATGCCGGCCACATGACCATAGAAACTTCTTCAGACAGCACTGGCTCTTCAGCTTGGAAACGGAGATGAGCACTGCATCCCTAGAGTCGTATTTGACTGGCTTTTGTGGAAGGGAAACCTTAACTTTTACCTTTACGTGGCTATGTAGCTATGTTGACAGCGATGTTTACATTGATCCTAAACTCAAGCTCAGCTCCTCCATCTGTGTTCCCACTCTGGGAAAAGAACTCAAAAAGGCATAAGGAGGAAGAGAACCTTTCCTCCACCACACACACACCTTCTCTGTGCAGCAGGCAGAATTTTAGTACACAGAGGACTCAACTCCACAAGATGCTCAAGCAGCTGCTTGGGCAGCAATAACTTCAGAAATAGCCAGAACAGAGTTCAAGTCCAGTGGCATCTTTAAGACCAACCAGGTTTTATTCACAGTATAAGCTTTAGTTGCAAGCACACTTCCTCAGATACAGTGGCCAGTGCTCCCTCTAAGCTCTGGAGTCTTGTGAGCAAAAATTCTACTTTATGAGCTATTTGCATTAAAGTTGTGCATGAGTGATTTGGCCGCTGCATACATTAGTTTGCTCTGGAGCCATCCTTCCTGAGTTAGGACAAAAATGTGTGAGCCAGAGGCTAAAAAACTGTGAGCAGCTTACATCATTTTTCGTTCCTCCATTTTATCTTCATAACATTCCTGGGATGCAGGTTAGGCTGAATGTGTGTGACAGCCCAAGGTCACCTCGAAAGTTTCTATAGCACGGTTGGGGTTTTGAACCTGCATCTCCCAGATCTTAATCCAACACTCTAACGACTCTACAATGCTGGTTCTTGTCCCATTATTTCCAGATGGAAGACTAGAGCAATTGCTGGGTTTTGAGCATTCTGAGGCAGGTTTTGCATGATCTTTTTAATGGGGTTACATCCTTCTAGGACCATTGACTTCAATGGACTGAGAAGGGTGTAACTCTGCATGGGACTGAACTGTTGTGATGGCACTAAAACGTTTCCTTGCACACTATTAATATGTAATAAGGCCCAGACAAGGGACTATGTAATTAAAAAATACAATGTCAACCTTCTTTTGTACTTCTAATTATAGATCCTTTGATCTGTAGCTTTCAGGCACAGAGGGAAGCAGTCACCAGCCTGAAAAACTGAGCACCCTTACACTCAACAAATGTGTGTTTATGGGGTTCACTAATTAACCTGATTGCCACATACCATGTCTCTTGTTTCCACATTTATTGCATTATATAAACAGAACCATAAGCAAATCCCCATACTGCTTCTTAAAAGTTGGACATTGTAAGAGAAATACTTTCCCTTGATGCCCTCTGATAGTTTTCAACAGTTTTCATGATAGCAGTGGATGGACCAAGGAAGGCAATAAAAGGAATGACCACATCACAGTTTTGGCTGCTGCATCTGACTTGACTCTTTGAAGTCTCCAAGCAAGCCTGCAGGATTTTGATACAGAAAACATTGTGAGCCTGTAGGTGGTCTAACACCTGCTTCCTGAGCCAGAACTGTAGCAGCTGTTGTCAAATGCATAAGAGGGGGTAGAATGTTTCTCTCCAGTTTGTACTGTGTCCTTACTATGGGGGTGTTAAGAGCTCTGTGTGACATGAATTTTTGGCAAATAACAGAACCATTTTAATGTAACATATAAATGTGTTGTTTATAATAATATCCATCTCAAATGGATTTGCACAGATTTTGCCTCTTAGGAGAGGGCAGCTGACATCAACGAATTTATTATAGCGTCTAATACTGGAAGGAAGACGTACTGGGCTACCAGCTTGCTTTTAAGTTCTCTCCTGAGTCCTGACTATTGGAGATGCTTATATTAGTACAAAGAGAACAGGCAGGAGGAGAAACATTCATCTGCACCCGTCTTTCTTGCATCTTGTTATTCCATTCGCAGCCAGGTCCTGAATGGGCCCCATTAAATGTAGGAATGAAAACATTATCATAAATGTTATTTCAATGGAAATTGTAACAATTTTAACCAAAATGTTGAGATAAATGGATTATGAACCAGTGAGGGAGGATATCCATTTAAAAAATGTTACTGAAAATGCATACATATATACACACACATGTACATGGATAATAGATATAGATAAAATACATTAACAAAATCTCCCTAATGAGTTACGACAACAGCATATTAAATCAACTGACCACCAAATGCAATTATACCAAATACAAATGCAACTGACCACCAAATGTGTTTTGGCAAGAAATTGCTTTCATCAGTGGGGGGGAAAATTCTCAAGAGAATTGTGTATACAATCATATAAACATATCAATTGAAACACTGTGAAGAGTTCATTATGTATGTATTTATAGCGAGAGAGTTGTGTGGTTGATAAGATTTCAGAGAATCTAGTACAGACTGAATGAAGTCATTCCAAATGTTCTGATTTATAAGGAGACACCAATTTCACAATGGTATCCTGAAGTGCTTTGCTTGATCAGTAGGATACATATTTTTTTTTGTTTGGTCATTTTACATTATTGTATTATCAAACGTATATCCTCTATCACTGGTTCATTATTTGTTTTTCACAGCAACAATTTCCCCCCACAAGTAATCTCATGAATATAAGGCCTAATCATTGAAAAGCTAGTCTTGTTGTTTATTTATTTAAGATATTTATACCCCCCCCCTCAGATAGTGACCCAAAGTATCTTGCAACATTGTTCTCTTCTCCTCTATTTTATCCTCATAACAGTTCTGTGAAGTAATTTAGGCAGAGAGGGAGTTACTGGCCCAAAGTCACCCAATGAGCTTCCACTGTAGAATACGGATTCAGACTTGAATTCCTCAGATCCTAATCTGATCCTGTAGCCACTGCACTATGCTGGCTCTTGAATAGTCAAAACCTTAATAGATATTTCTATTAATGACAAAAAACCACCTGGGCAAGAGAAAGTGGGGCTGAAATAGTTTAGGGACAGTATTCTAAGATTGGATCTATCAGACCGGTGTGTATGTATCGCAGTTTTATGGCCTACAGTGTTGCAACTATTAATGCACATCTGTCAGGCATGCTTGTCATAAAAAGTGGGCACCAGCCTCCAGACTTAAGGGTTAGGTAACTACTGTGTACATGTTTAACTTAAGGGGAAATTACTGGCGATTCTCTTCTCTAGTAGCAGTACAGAATTTAAGACAAACAATTTTTCAGCATTTTGAAGCATGAAAAGGAGGCTTGAGCAATAGCAATCCAGATGTCGTTTGTTAATAAAAATCTCAAATATAACTGAGGCTAATTTCTGGTCTTTATTTACTCAACTGGTGAGCCCACAATTTGACAAATGTGCCAAGAATGCAAAGAGAGATCCAAGTTTAAAACCTTGTCTACTGTTCTGTACTAGTTAATTGTCTTTGGAACAAATGGAAGTGCTTATGTCAAATTATCATTCTTATTTCTGATTTATTGGCTTAAAAAATGGATATGCCACCTCTCCAGAGACCTGCTCAAGTTGGCTCACAACTAAATCAATACAAAATGCCAAGCAAGCTATCAAATTAAGCTATTAAAAACAAGCCAAGATATAAACGCAGAATAAAACAAACACTGAGCAACTTAAAATGATGATTAAACAGTACATAGTCCAGAAGCAGACCATGAAAAAGCTGAAAAAAACCCCTTAGTTAAAACACTGGATAAAAAGAAAATAATTTCAGTGCAGTAACAGTTCTGCTAGGTATGGGCATGGACAGGTTCACAGACCTAATTTCATGATGGACCAGGACCCAGTTCATGATCTGTTTGGCTGGTCCATGCATTTGCAGTTTTGATGGATCACCCATGGACTGTGATTTTTAAGGCAGTCCATTTGGGCCATTGGGACTGTCCATGGGCTAGACATGCTGGTGCCCCAGGTACCCTTTCAAGCTGTGCTGCCACAGCACTGCAAGGCCAGTATGCTCAGGAGGGATTCAAACTGTGTCACCGCTGCAGCACAACACCAGTGAGCTCAGGAGGTGGTGGCATGATCCAGAAGTGGGCTCTCAAGAGGCATTTAAATGCTGCTTAAATGCTGGCTCACAAACTGGTTTGCAAGCTGGGAAAGTCTGTGGAAGTTTGTAATTTGTGAAATTCACAAACCATGGACCTCCATTTTTCCAGTCCTTGCCTTGGATAGCTTCTCTTGAAAAAAATCTGTTGTCTATATAAATACAATTATTGTTATGTTAGCTTGTTGACTAACAGCGCAATCCTAAGCAAAACTAACATGCTTCTTAGCCCATTGATGTCAATAGAATGGTATATGACTCCTTAAGGTTGCACTATAAAATGAATGAAAGTTGCAGTAACTAAGCAGAATCACAGTATGCGAAGAACTGTATAAACACTGGGCCATTGCTCAGTGGTAGAGCATCTGCTTTGTACACAGACGGTCCCAGGTTCAATCTTCAACATCTCCATTTAGAAGGATTAAGAAGAAAGTGATGTGAAAGACTTCTGCCTGAGACCCTAAAGAGTTCCTACTAGTCAAAGTAAGCAATAGTGACCTTTATAGACCAATGGTCTGACACTGTGTAAGGCATCTTCGTGTTTCAACACACACCGGCTGCTCCATTCTCTTCTACCTGATACACAGCACATTGAAGAGAAAATGGCAAACAAAGGAACCATTTACAATCGATGTCATCATTTGAGGTTTCCATGTAAGTACTGCCTGGGCTTAGCCAACCTGGTCTACATTATGTTTTAAACATCACTTCCAGATGAAATGAATCCAAAAGAGAAAGCGGGGGGGGGGGGGGGGGGAGAATGTGCCTTGAAGTATGTTTTCTGATTTAATGTGAAAAAGAGAGAAAATTGAAAACATCACACAATTTGGGTACAAACCCAGATCCATTGAATTCCAAACTTAAAATGTCAGGCATGCTAAGTAAGAAAATGGAATTTCACTAATGACCAGGACTTTTATTCCTTTCTGAGTGCATCACATGCACTCTTTAGACTGTGTGTGATTAGATATCCATATGATGATTTTTTTGGATGTGGCACATGGCCTTGACTGATCCCTCATTTTAGGAATATATGAATAGATTTGATGTCAAGTGTAACAACAAGATTAGAATTGATGATTGAGGAGCTGCCACAGCCTCCGCTCTCCGTTGCATTCCACACTAGTCAGGATCGCACGCTTGGAAGAGTCTACACTCATTGGGCACGCTTATGTGTGGAGGGGATGGCCATCCAGGACACTCAATGCAGAATTCCAGCCATTCGTATCAAGGTCATCAGAGCTATCGGTCAATAAAAGGTGCCTGCTGTGGGGGAATAGAGTCAGCACATGAAGAGGGAGAGTGATCATGAGCATTATAGCTTGTTCCCTGCCTCTGCATGTTTTGTCAGTTCATCAATATAATGCTGACACTTATTTATTTATTTATTTATTTATTTATTTATTTATTGGATTGCTATCCCACCCTTCCCGCCTTTCAGCAGGCTCAGGGCAGCTTCCAACAAATTTCATATACAATAAAATCCCATAAAACAACTATCATATAAAAACATACACTATACAAGTTTAAAATCACAATACAAAGTGGCAAAAGTTCATCACCCTCGTCCGAGCGACGACAGCAGGCATTTTTATACTTCTGGTTGGTGCAAAATGGTCAGATTGGCAGTCCTCAATGGTTTGGTCCAGGGCTATAAAGGTCAAGGTGGCCCCTATTTGAAAGCCTGGCGAAAGAGCTCTGTCTTGCAGGCCCTGCAAAACTGTGAGAGATCCTGCAGGGCCCTGACGTTATCTGGAAGCTCATTCCACCAGTGCAGGGCCGCCACCGAAAAAGCCGTGGCCCTCATTGCCACCAACGAAAAAGCCGTGGCTCTTGTTGCCCTGGTAGGACCAGGCGGTTTTGGGACCCCAATCATAGTGCTCGCTGGGGTACATACGGGGAGAGACGGTCCCTCAAGTAGATAGGTCCCTGCCATATAGGGCTTTATAGGTAAGCACCAGCACCTTGAACCGTATATGGTATGCTATGGGCAGCCAGTGCAGTGCTTTTAGGGCGGGCTAGATGTGTTCCCGCATGGGCAGACACATCATCAGCCTCGCCGCTGCACACAGAGGCAGTGTCCACACATTTGCTCCATTGCCAAGATCACAAACATTCAGAGAGCAGCATCCACAATCACAAGGAGGGAGAATACACATGGACACTTTCTCCACACAATGACACTGGCTGTGTTCAGGTGGACAGTTCAATCCACTGTTGCCCTGCCTCTAATTGAGCCAGGTTATTTTGTCCTAATCAGACATACCCCTTTTAGCACTCTTCAAAGCACTTTTACATGATCAGACAGCAGCAGGCAGAGAGTCAGCCCATCGGCCATTTTTTTTTAGTTTGTCGTCAGACCATGCCCACAAGCACTGATCAGTCTGCTGGAATATGTAGTTTATGAAAATGTTGGCCTTTTTTTTTTTTTTTTTACAAAGTTTGCCCTCTGAGTAAGTGCATAAGCGCTTGCTGAGACTGCTGGGATATGGAGTCCACTGCCGTCCTCCCTCTAATCTTTTCAATTCACCCTTTCCCCAAATGACAGAAAAAAGCTGTCTTTCTTTGAGAGTTTTTAAAAAGAGAACAAAGTTTTGAGCAGCCCCTACATATATGCAGTTATGCACTTCTCACTAACTAATCATCAGTCAATCAAACCTTTATTAGCATATCATATTAGAACTGACAGGCAAGGAAATACAAGTCATGTGCACTTAATTATACATTCTCTTCTCTTAGAAGCCAAAAACAGAAATTTGGCCACCATTTCCATAATCACGAATCACTAAGGAGTGAGTAGAGAGTAAATAAGATATCTTCCATTCATCAGAATGATTTACTAGGTTTCTCGACAAGGGCTCAAGATATAATGATCGAACATCACGATAGAAGATACAATGCAGACTCTCGATTCCATTAACACCACAAGGACATAATCTATCCACATAAGGAGTCTTAGAGAACCTACCACTCAGTACTGCCAAAGGCAGCACATTAAAACAGCCTAACATAAAAGCTCTTCAATAGTGAGGAGTGGTTAAACAGAAAAAATATTCTGCTATAAACCCTTGTGGAAGAAACCCTACCTTTAAGGGGGAGCATCTACCTGAAGCTAGGCTAATCAGCTCTTGGTGCTCTATGTCGAGGAGTCTTTGTTTTATTAAGCGAAAGGCTGAACTTTCTGACGAATGAAGAAGCTCTCCAAAACTAATTCCTACACATGCAATCTTACTTTCTATACAGAGAAACCATGCTGAGGATAAGAACTCGGTAAGCATTTATGAAATAAAAAGATTGAAATTAGCTCTAAAATGTAACCTGAGCCAAAATTTAAATGTCATAATCCAAGCTTTTGTTTCCAGAAGACTCTGATTTGTCTCCAGACAGATGGCCACATAGGATACGCATGGGGGAAGGCCTAATATTTTCCATAAAAATTTAGATTGGACTTTTTCTATATCTTTATTAATAGCCAAAATCCAGATTCGAAGCCCATGCATCAGTTTAGCACTGATCTTATGATTGAAAACCCTCAAGGCTGCGGCCACGTGTTGATTGTCCTTAGTATAGTAAAAACGAGAAACTGCAAGCATGGTATTATTGACAGATTTGGTCATTTCCTTTTTATGTACTGCCCATCTAAGACTATGATGAAAGTGTACTCCCAGCTATTTGAAACTTCAAACCTGCTCAAACAGGTTACCTCTTACCTTCCACTTATTAGGCTTCCACATCTTCCCAAAGACAATGATTTTTGATTTCCCAAAATTTAAAGTTAATTTAACATCACAATATTCAAGAAAGCGGGCTACGAGTCTTTTCATTTCCACTTGAGTCAGGGAAAGCAGTATCACATTGTCTGTGTAGAGAAGTAGTGGGAGATGGATCACCCCTAATTTGGGACTATGGCCATCAGTGGTTTTCAAATAACAGTCTAGATCGTTCACAAAAAGATTAAATAATAGAGTGGCTAAGATGCAACCTTATTTTACTCCAACATTTATTGGAATCTTAGGCGTTAAGTTGCCCTCATTGGAACATCTCACATGGCAAGTAGTGTTTAGGTGGAGCTTCCTAATCAGGAAAAACAACCGCTCATCAATACCCAGGACCCTTAGTTTTTTTCCGTAAAAGGTCTCTAAGGATGGAGTCAAAGGCTCCCTTCAAGTCTAGAAAGGCTGCAAATAACTTAGAGTGCCTCTCTTTACTTTATTTGCTCCCCAGATGACTTAAAACAGCCCAATGGTCCAGAGGTGATTTCCCCTGACAAAAGCCCACTTGTTCTGGGCCCAAAATTTTCTGCTCGGACATCGGCTGAGGACAGACTGGCAATCTAAAGCGGGGCAGGCACGCTTCGCAAACGGAGGAAAGGAGCACGTTCAGACATGCGCATCTGCCCATCGGCTCCGTTTCGTACTTACCCGTCTCCCAGTCGCTTTCCTTCCGCTTTAACAGGACACCGGTTTTTCCCAGTGTTCAGGGGCCTTCCTCCGCATGCCTCCCGCTTCCAAACAGTGTGAACTGGAAGAAGCGGGAGGCATCCGGAGGAAGTGTGAACGCACCGGCAAAAAGTTTTGCGCATTTGCGCATCTACTCGGAAGCGCACATGCGCATGTGCGCACGTGCGCACGTGCAGAAAACCCATGAAAAACAAAAAGGAAAGGAAAGAGGGAGGGGGAGAGAGAGGGAGAGAGACGGAACCTGGAGTGCAGTGCTCCAGCAGACTATGGAAAGTTAGGCAGAGCCTTGAAAGTGGCCAGGAAGAGGGTAATGTACTCTGCCTGTCTGGAACCCAGCAAGACGGAAGGGTTGCGCTACGGCCACGGGTGGAGCTGTTGAGTGGGCTCATGGCCTCAGGGTATAAAAGGACAGAGTGCTATGCAGGGGGGAGTCCAAAATGGCTGTGGCACGAAACTGGAGGCGGCCCGAGATACTAGACCTCCTGGCCATATGGGGGGAGCCAGCAGTCCAGAGTGCCTTGCGCAGGACCCATCGCAACCTGGATATCTATGAGCAGGTGGCGAGGAGCATGACCGAAAGAGGCCACAGCCGCTCTGCCGAGGAGTGCCGCACCAAAGCCAAGGCCATGAGGTTGGAATATAAGAAGACGCTGCAGCACAACAGCACGTCGGGCAACAAACTGCATGGTGCCCATACTATGAAGAGCTGCACGCCATCCTACAGGGGAATGCCAGCGTCAAGCCTCGTCGGATGCGGCACAGCCTTCCACTGGAGACCACCCCCTCTACTAGCACCAGCTCCCAGAGGTCTGCTGAGCAGGTCCCATCTGCTGCTGTTCAGCCTTTCCGTCTGGCCCTCGAGTCGGAGGAAGAGGACGAGGAGGAGGGCAGGGAGCCGGAGGTCCTTGTGCCAGGTTGGTGGGGAGGAGGCTTGCCAGCCACGACGTGGGGGCGGGGGGGCCCTGGTGGGTGGCCAGGCCAAGGAAGCAGGCGAGCAGGATAAATGATGTAGGGCACCCATGGCAAGGGCTGCCATCCGCACAACATGACTGCACATCCAGGCCACAACACCCCACGCTGCAATCCATGTGCATCCCGAGGGGGACAAGAATGTGAGATGGGCCCAATGGGAAAGGCCAGGTGCATGCGTGCGCAGAGCCATGCATCCCACTTGCCACCCCCGCACCACAGGTTGCCATGGGTCTGCTTCTGTTGGTGGCTGCAGCACCGCAGGGAGGGGTGGGACCCTGCCCCCCATGTGGGACCCTGCCCCCCATGTGGGACCCTGCCCCCCATGTGCTCTGGTTGCCAAGTGACAGTGTTGGCAGCCACAGTGTGCAAGTCACCCACTTTGGTGGGCTGCACAGAGTCCAACTTCCCTCCCTCTCGTAGAGACCGCTGAATCTGTGCTGGCCCAAGAGCACGTGGACACGGACTCAGATGACAGCACCCAGGTTCCTGAGGATGCCATCCCAGGTAATGGCACTCCCTTCCGGGGGTTTGGAATGTGGTCCTGGCCCCGCCATGGAGCCAGGTGGACACCTATGCCAGTGGAGTGGCACGCACCCGAGGAGGGCCGTCTGCAGGGCCCCATACCCATAGGTGGCCACAGTCCTGCCATGTCGAGGCAGGTGTCGTCTATGGACTGCATCATGCAGGCGGGGGGGAGGGGAACCCCATCAGCAGCCCCAACACAGAGTGGAGGGCAGGGCCTGCCCAGTGTGTCTCAAGTTCTGTAGCCGCAACCCCACACCCTTGTTCCCCACTGTGATGCAGGACCGTCGGGGGTGTCGAGGCCTCAGGGTGCTGGCATTGGGTGCCGCCGGACGACAGATGCTGCAGGTGGGTGACCACAGTGAAGCTTGGCGGGAGGCGGGGGCTGCAGGCAGAGAGGATCTCCCGCAGGGCCCCAAGGCTGGGTTGTGGCAGGGCGGCCACGTGCAATGGGGGCATGGCTCGGTGGGCGGACAGCACTAGGGCAGGTGGCCTTTGGGTGTGTGT
Organism: Lepidodactylus listeri; assembly: GCA_029233225.1. NCBI lineage: Eukaryota > Metazoa > Chordata > Lepidosauria > Squamata > Gekkonidae > Lepidodactylus > Lepidodactylus listeri. The sequence continues at coordinate 72,806,095 of JARCFY010000008.1, forward strand.
GTGGGGGGGAGATGGCCCCAGGAGCAGTGGCGGCTGCCGCCACTCATGCTGGCTGGGGAGCCCTGTCTTGGGGATGTGGCCCATCGTCCGTCTCCCTGCGGGGCCAGAGCATGGCAATGCAGAGAGGTGGCTGAGGGGTCCCCAGGCCGCTTGGAAGATAGGCGGGCCTGCTGGATGGTTGTCTGGCTCCACACCAGCAGGGGGCAGGCAAGCAACTTTCGCTACCCTGTGTCTGCAGGGCCACCGGGGGCAGCCCAGCAGGAGCCGGTACCACATCCCCATGAGGGGGGAGCCCATGGTGAAGGTAGGTACGGAGTGCCGGCAGCACGTCTGCCGCGACATCCCTGGGACACAGCTGCCAGCTGCCAGCACGAGGGCTGGTGGGGCTGGATGCACCCAGACAACATCCATCTGCCTTCTGAAGGTGGGATGGTGACAACACAGGCGGGGAGGTGTGAGGGAGACGTGTGGGCCACGATGTGGGTGTGGGTCCACACGCTGTGTATTCCGACTGCTCCGCCCCCTCTGCTTCTGCTGCAGATCCGCCCCCAGGACCCGGAATGGGAGACCTACATGGTGCTGGCCAGCAAGCTGCCGTCGTGGCCCGGAGGCAACGTGCGTCTGCCCTGCAGAGGGTGGGCGAGCGCCTCCTGGACCAGTCCGCGAGACAGCACCAGGACATGATGGAGTTGGCCCGCCGTGAGCAGGAAGAGTACATGGCAGAGCTGCGGAGGTCCCAGGAGGAGGAGAGAGAGAGAGACCGTGTCTCAGACCAGATGTTTCAGACCGCCCTCGACAGGCTGACGGTCATCGCCAAGGAGCTGATAGCCCGGCGAGACTCCTCGCAGGAACGTCGGGGCCAGCGTGGCCGCCAAGCTCGTGGCCGGGGAAGAGCATCACGCCGCCGTGGCGGACGGCCCCAGTGAGCTAGTTAGAACCCCTCCAGGCTCCTCGAGCCGCTGTTCCCCAGGTGTTGTCGTCCCCAAAGAACAGACACCAGGGCCACGGTGAACCATCAAAACTCAACTTTATTGTAACACAGAACGGGAGGGGGTAACTGGGACAATAAAGGCACTTTCAACACGTGCTGCCATCAGTCTGTGCTGTGGTGTAGCCTGCTGGGCCTCCTACGGGTTGCTGGGGGCTGTTCCGGGGTCTGCGGGCGGCTGCTGGGGAGGGAGCGCTCCTCCTGCAGACTGGCCATCACTCTCCTGGGCCTCTGATGATGGGGGGGGAATGCCACCCTCACGCCGTCGGTACACCTCCCGACGCAGTGTCACCAGGGCTTCCTGGTGCATGGTGTAGAGGGTCACCATGCGGTCGACTGTGGTGCCGAGCAAGACAGAGACATGATGAGTGCCCAGGGGGCCCCCTCCGCCCACGCAGCCAGTGCCATCTGGCCGCTGTCCCGCCATGTCTACCTGCACCCCACTGACAGGGTGCAGCAGGCTCACCCCAGAGCACGACCCCCACACTTACATTGGCGGTCCATGTGGCGCTCCAGGGCCGCAACCCGCTGCACAAGCCTCGCCAGTGTTAGGCTCTCCGCTCCTGGCATGTGCGGATGGGCCCGGGAGGAAGGTCCTGCTGCATCCCCTGTACCAGAGAGACGTGGGCTGTTGTCACTGTGGCCCGCCATGACAGGCCCGGCCCCCGACCCGCATGAGGAGTGCTCACCTTCAGCGGCGCTCGTTTGGGATGCCACAGTTGCTCGGCCCTCCGGCTCGGAGCTGTCCCCCACAGTGTGGACTGCGGCTGGCACATCGGCAGAGGCCCCCTCCCCAGCATCGGAGGCCTCTGGAGTCATCACCAGGAGGACGCAGGGTTCTTCTGGCTCTGTTGGTGTGGGTGGCTCTGGGGGAGGGAAGCCAGTTCTGGGGGTCAGCGGCTGGCCCTGTCGACGGCATGCCGACCGCTGGTGTCTACATTGCTGCGCTACCTATGTAGGGCCCCCAGATGGCGAGTGGGCCAGAGGGCCACGGCAGCCAGACCCACAGGCACCGTGCGAGGGGCCATACACACGAGGGGCCATACACTCCCTGTCTGCACCAAGCTGGCCACTGACGGCTGTGCCCGACCCTTTGAGAACACTCACCTGCAGAGGGTCCTGCCTCAGCTTCCTCCTCTGAAGAGCCATGCACCGCCGCGGGTGGCGTGCGGCCTCTTCGCCTCGGGCGCCGCTGCCAGGTCCCTGTGGGAAGCCAGAGTGGACGGGCAGTGAGGATCATACAGTGTCCAGCCATTGGTGGCCCGTCACAGCCGCCCACCGATCAGGCCTGCCTGTGGTGACCGGTAGTCCCTGCCCCCTCAACGGCTGCCCTGTGGCCAGCGTTCCGTCTCAGCTGTGTTGCTGTGAGGTAGCCCATAGGTGCCTAGCCGCCAGCCCTCATGTGCTTGTCTCCTTTCAGGACGGATGGCTCCAGAGCACAGTACTGTATGCAGGAGCCACATTGCTCCCTCACAACTGCAGTACCAGCCACTCTCACAGAAGCATTGCTCACGAGACCTCACAGCTTAGAGGGAGCACTGCCAGAGGCCTGTGTGCCTGGTTGCCATAGGAACTGTGGCCGGGACAGACACCTGCAGGTGCCCTGGGCAGCCGGCAGGCATGACTTGCAGCAGTGACCCATGGAGTCCAGGTGGCTCAGTACGCCCCTGCATCCTGGCCACGCCCTCATTCCGTCCCACCCCGTCCCTGGGGACTGCTGGGGTCCAGCCGCAGACCGGCACTACCATCAAGGGCCACAGCAGACCACTGCTGTTTCCGGAGGACACGCCACACCGTGTGTCCTGGGCCTAGGGTTGCCAGGTCCAGGGTGGAAAATACCTAGGGAGTTTGGGGCTGGATGTGGGAGAGCGTGGGGTTTGAGGAGGGGAGGGGTCTCAGCATGGTACAATGCCATGGAGTCCACCCGTCTAAGCAGCCAGTGTCCCTAGGGGAACTGGTCTCTGTCAGCTGTGTGTCGGATGTGACAGCAGGGGATCTCCAGGCCCCACCTGGAGGCTGGCAACCCTACCCAGTCCCCAGCCCACAGGTGTGCTGCTGTGCTCTTCTGGCTCCTGCGTGAAACCTGCAATTCCACCCCCAGGCCCCCCTCAGCCATCCCCCACCCCCCTCCCCCCCACCCCCTCCCCCCTCAGCCACCCCCCCTCCCCCCCCACCGCAGCCGCCCCATACTCACCAGGCATACGCCGATGCTGCCAGGTAGGGCGACCAGCCTGCTCCCACAGGGCACGAAGGAGGTCGAACTGGGGTGGCCTGTGAGAGACCGGTGGGATCTCCTCCCAGTCCTCCATGGCCTCGAAGAAGGCAGCCTTGTCCCTCTTGAACTTGGAGCGACACTGGGCTGCTGTCCTGGGGTAGCCAGCCTGGGAGAGGTCTCTAGCCACCTCTCTGAACAGGGACAGGGTCTCAAGGTGGGTGCTCCTCATCACCCGTGGCCCTGCCTCCCTGACGTGCAGCCGTCTGTGCAGCAGTTCCACCTCTTCATCCAGCCAGTAGACCCCGAGGCTTTCAGAGGCCATGCTGGCAGGTCGAAGACTAGCGCAAGAGTGGGTTTGCGCATGTGCGAAAGGGTCTGGGGGCCACGTCGGGCTCCCAGGACCCCTGCAGGCATCCTCCACAGAAGCCTGTCAAGGATGCCTGCAGTCCCCTCAGCCCTCGAGCCCTGCCCTGACACCTGTGTTGCCAGGAGCTGAGCAGAGCTATGCAGTCCATAGCAATGCCTTCATGGCATGCTGCCGTCGCTGAGCGGGAGCGATGCGCACTGCCTGGTTTGCGCATGTGAAAACGACCCTGCTGTCAGGCACAACAGGACAGGGGGAGGGGAGACTGCACAGACGGCAGGGGGAGGGGAGCCAGGGGGGATCTGTCAGCTGGGGAACGTGAGGAGGGGCCAGGGGGACTGACATGAGGAACGCAGACTCTGGGGGACCGTCCAATGGAGGGACAGGGGAGCCTGGAGGCACTTCTCCCTGGGATGCTACCATGGCCTGCCCTGTGTTGCAGCCTCCAGCTCATGTCTCCTTGTCTCAGCTCTGGAAGGATGCCTACAGAGCACATGGATGAATCCAGGAGCCGAGGTGCTTGCTCACCACTGTACGGCCAGCCTCCTGCCAGATTGGTTTCCCAACTTAGAGGACTCCACAGCTTAGAGGGAGCCTTGCTGCCTGCTCTGTGCTGGGGAATCGGGGAGGAGAGATTCTCAAGGCCAGCTGATCATAAACAGCACCTGTGTCTCTTTCGCCTTCCCTCGCAGGGGAGTGTGTGAAACGTCTCCTCCAAGGACACTGCCACGCTGCGGCCAGAGCAGGGGAGGGAACCACATTCCAAGGGTGGGGGCAGCGGCACTCCATCTTCCCCGACAGATCCCAGCTACCGCCCGGGAGATGAGTGTCTCGCCTCTCACATGGACGGCGCCCCTTGCCCGTCGGCCACATCTGCTATCTCACACCACTGTCTCCTGGCAGTCCCCACGTGGTTCGCCACCAACCATGCAGCCGCCACCGTTGCAGCAGGACACAGATCACTGTCTGTATGTGAACAGGTGTGCTCTTGTGCACACAGGGCCCCCAACATGGCCCACCCCCACCCCAGCTGCAGTGGTCGGCCCTTGCCAAAGGAAGCACACTGCATACGGCACCTCCCAGAAGCTGGAGCACTGACGGCATATGCATGTGGCCAGGCCTACCGTGCATGGCCTCCGTCCTGCCCCCCCTGACCATGGCAACACTGCTCCCTGAGATTGGGAGTCCCATCTCCGTGTCCTGTGGCTCCTGTGTTCTGTCCCACTGTCCCACTGAGCAGCCAGCTGGCCAGGGGCCTCCATGGTGCCCATGGGCTCTTGGGGGACACCCTGCAACTGGCCATGCATCCCTGCCCCCCCACATGCCTCAGGCACCGTCCTGGCTTCCAGGTGCTGCCAGTCCTAGCCCCCGCTGTGTTCATGGGTCCAGACCCCCGGAGCCCGCCTTGTGGGGCTGCCCTCGCTGAGGGCCCATGGGCCCATCTGTATCCCCCATATCGGCAGTCGACTCACGCCGTTCACCAGGGGGGCCGCAGGGGCCACCCCTTGGAGGACGGTACTGGCTGCCATCCGGCAGCCATGTCCGCCCGCATCTCACTGGGGACCTGTGGCCCACCAGACCCCGGTCCCTGTCCACGCAGCACAGGGGGCGTTGGCCCGGGAACAGGAGGGGCCGATTGCCCCTCCAATGGGCCCCAGCCCCTTGGTGGGCGAATCCGCCCGCAAGCGGCTCCCACGTGCCTGGGAACCCAGCCCTCAGCCTCCACTGGCCCACCTCACCTTCCCATTACCAACTCATGCTGGCAGGGATGGCAACACAGACATGGCATGCAGTAGCATAGACTTTATTAGGCGTCTGACGACACTACAGCCGGCATTTAACCACATGGGATGCAGCACGACTGTGCCTGCATGGGATGGCAACTGCGCCATCACCTCCACGGGCCAACACTCTTCTTGTGGCACGTCAGCAGGCAGGCTGCCTGAGGAGCCAGGCAGTGATGGCCTCCCGCAGCGCGTTGCCCTCCTGCCGGTTCCTCTCCTTGGCCTGGCGTGATGGTGGTGGTGCTGCGGGCACGTGAACTGGCGGCTCGTCCCCCGGATGCTGGATGATGGCATGGCCGCGCTCTTCACATATATTGTGCAGTATGATGCAGGAGGTGACCACTGGTCCGAAGTTGGCCTCCTGGACATCTAGCCATAACCCTAGGTGCCACCACCGTGCCTTCAGGCGCCCAAAGGCGCACTCCACGACGCTCCTGGCGCGACTATGTGCTCGATTGAAGACGGCCTGCCGCCGGCTCAGGGTGCCCTTGTACGGTGTGAGGAGCCAGCTTCTGCTGGGGTAGGCGGCGTCAGCGAGCACGAGCGGAGGCACCTGTATGCCCTCAATGGTGATGGTTGGGTGGCCTGGGACAAAGACTCCGGCATCCATGGCCCGGCAGAGGTGCGACTGGTGGAACACATGAGCATCATGGTCCTGGCCACTGTTGCCCACAGAGATGTCCGTGAACCGGCCCAGGTGGTCCATGGTGCCCTGGAGGATGATGGAGCAGAAGTTTTTCCTGTTGATGAAGTCCGCCGCCTGGTGTGGTGGCGGCCGCACTGGGATGTGGCACCCATCCACTGCGCCCACACAGTGTGGGAGCCCCAACTCTGCAAACCCATCCATGACCTGTTGAACAAGGACACATTGCTTTAGACCCTTTGGTGTGCGGCAGGTGAGCCGCTACCCCGTCCCTACTGCCTGGCCCATGGAGGCAGGCCCATAGCCCTGAAGGCCACATGTGACCCACCCTGGCCACACCACTGGGACTGTGCACCCTGTCAGCACCGGCTTGGCCACTCACCCATCTAGGGGGACCGAGGCATACGGTCCGGGACAGCAGCTCCGCATCCATGGCCCCACACACCTCTGCCACGATGCCCGCGACGGTGGACTTCCCCACTCCAAACTGATGGCTGACCTCACGTTAGAAGTTGGCTCCAGACAGCCACCAGAGGGTAATGGCCACACGCTCTTCTGCTGGGATGGCCCGGCGTAAGTGGGTGTCTGCATGCGTCACACGTCCACGAACACAGTCCACCAGCCAGCGGAACGTCCCCCTAGTGACCCGAAAGTTCTGCAACCACTGCTCATCTTCCCAGACCCGGCACACAAAGGTCTCCCACCAAGTGGTGGGCCGCGGATACACCCACCAACGATGACCACCACCCTCATCAGCCAGGCGGAGAAATCTTCTCGTCTGCAGATGCTGCGAGGCCACATAGCGCCTCAGCAGGACTCTCCACCTGGCCCTGTATCGACAGCGGTGTCGCCGTCTCTGCAGCACAAAACGCCTGCGTCTCTGCTTCCGCAAGTGCATGACACACATGTAGAGATGGAGACCAAACATCAGGGCCACCAGCAGCTCCGACTCCTCTGGATCCATGGCCAAGCCTCAGTCTTGCACCGTGGGTACAGGACACTGCCTTGTCATTGTCTGCGGTGCTCGCGGTTCCCTCACAGCAGCTGTCAAGCCCATTGCCTATTTGTGCCGGTGCACATGCGCATACCAGAAGCGCGATGAAGCCGCGCAAGCCGCGCGGGCTGGCTATGCGGCAGTCTGAACCCTCCGTGGCAGTCTGAACGCTCCGTATCGCCGCTGATCCGCATTGCTCTGGCCAGTGTGAACGGCCAGCTCCGTGGGTTTTTTCCCCCACTCCAGTTCCCTCCGCTTTGCCTCCGCTTTAGATTGCCAGTCTGTCCTCAGCCATCCAGATCTTGAGTTTATTAGCCAGATGTCAAGTGTACAGCTTGCCTACAACCGATAGAAGGTTAATAGGCCTATAATTATCTGGAATCTGGCAATCACCTTTTTAAAAAATAGGAATTATTACTGCATTAATCCAGGTTCCAGGCATTAAGCCTGTCCTATCAATTACACTACATAGGGCAGCCAGAAAAGGGGCCCAACCCCGCTAACTAGTAAAAACAATGGTGGCTGGAAAACAAGAGGCCAGTCAGACCTGCCTGATGGCTTGTGTGCGCAACTGAGTGATCAGACAACAGGAATTTCATTTTGGAACCAGCTCAGACTAACAGGACTGGACATTCTCAGGTATCAAAGAAACAGGCAGCAAGAGGGGGGGGACTCAGATGACTGGGGCATGACAGGCGTTGCTGTCTGATCATGCACTTTAAAAGCGTAAGGGAACAACAATGACAACAGATGAAACTCCCCATCTGAACACAGACACTATGTTAATGATCCAGTGATGACATGGAGGCAGAGTATGGGGTTCTGCCCCATGGTTCTGCCTGCTTTTCCTCTCCATACATTGACTTAATGTGTGGAGGGGTCCATGTGCTCAGGGCTGATTAGACATGGAAACTTCTCCCCTTTTCTGTCTACCATTCTATCTTATCAGCCATGGTTCCTTCCAGGCATCGTACCCTTCTCTGATTAACACAACCAAATCACAGTGTCAATGAAAGGTTGCTCTGAAAGTTATTTGCAGTAGTCTTGCAGAATTTAAGAATCCATGGAATTGTTTGAATTTTGTTTTGCTTATGCTACTAAGAAATTCCTCAGATCAGCTCTTCTGGCCAAGGTGCATATACCTCTTACTTCTCATATTTTACATCACAATCCCTTTGCCCTTGTTGTATTATTGTCATTACCTTGCTGTTCCACAGCATGATAATTTTATCATACAGCAGGAGCAGGACATAACTGTCACTGACGTGAGAAGGAAAAGGCCAGACTTCTAGTTGCTGCTTCTGCAGTTTGAATACAGAATTTATAAAGGGGAAAATGAGACAGAGACTCTCTGGATAAGTAATCAGCTTTAAGTTCATGGTGAATCAGTAGTATGTTAATAACAAGAGCTGCCTGGCTTTCTAAACAATTCAGGGAGGATCTCGAGACACTTTCTATAGACTGCTGTCACAGAAATGGCATTATATGCCATTAACTCAATTGATTTACACCAAAGTGACCACTATTCTCTGTGGACCCAGTATGGCAAAGGGCTAAGCAGGGCCCCAAGTACTCAGGTGTTAGGAACTTCCTTAAGTGCTTTTCTTTAGGACAGACTCAGACATATGAGGTTAGAAAAAGGAACCTCCAGGGTCAGCTAATGCAACCCCAGCATCCCTATCATTTCAGTGATGCTCACAGTGTAAGGATTCTCTTAAACCACCTTGATCTCATACAATAAATCAAATGCTGCAAGAATTTGCAGATGCCACTAGAATTCTATATAAATTTGTGGGGAAAGAAATGTACACCTTATGATCAGCTGACAATCATGATGGCTGGTTTTGATTTTACATGAATTGAAAAAGAGCGGCTGTGGCAAGGCTTTTTATCACATTACTTGGAAGCAGTTTTGACTTGTCTATCATCTTCTCTATCATCTACCTATAATCTATCATCAATCATCAGCATCAGCATCATCTAACAATTTATATCCTGTTTTCCCTCCAGAAAGCTCAGAGCAGCACATATATAGAGTCTTCTACCAACAACTCTGTCAAGTCAGTTAGGCTGAGAACTAGTGACTGGTCCAGTGAGTTTTGTGGCTGAGCAAAGATCTGAACCCAAATCCCACTCCTAATAGATCATGATGGGTAGCCATATTAGTCTGTTTGTTGCAGAAGAAAAGGGCAAGAGTCCAGTAGCACCTTAAAGGCTGACAAAATTTGTCCCTGCCACAAATTTTGCCAGCCTTTAAGGTGCTACTGAAATCTTGTTCTTTTCTACTCCCACTGCTAATAGTAAAGCAGTCTAGTCGTTCCATCTTACTGGCTATAGGAGCAGGAGTCTTTTCTATGGTTCCTTCTTATACCAATGTGGCTCCATTTTCCAGGAAAGGCAATGCTGGACTGGGAAAGATCTATGTTGAAGTCTTCTCCCCATACATTTATTTATAATTCTGCTTCATTTATAGCCCATCTTTCTTGTTACGATTCAAGGCAAATTGCAGAAATCCGAAACAATGCAATAAAAGCCAGTACAATATATACAACAAAGAGTGCACTAGAACTGCATTACAAAATTAGAGAGCAATGAAATAAAATCAGTATTTTTATTTAATTTTTTTGCCATCAAGTCACAGCTGACTTACCATGATCCATTAGGATTTTCAAGGCAAGAGACACTCAGATTTGGTTTGCCAATGCCTGACTTCTATGTAGTGATCCTAGGCTTTCTTGGTGTTCTCTCATCCAAGTTCTAACCAAGGCTGACCCTGCTCAGCAGCCAAGATATGATGAGATCGGGCTGGCCTTGGTCATCCAGGTCAGGACAAGGCAGTATAGTAATCCAATAAACAACATAAAGCAGAAGGATGTCTAAATTTTAAATATATTAAAATTACAATCGTATTCCTTTTATTAAAAGCACTCTCTTGAATAACTCAGGTGGGTAGCTGTTTTGGTTCAGGTGGGTAGCTGTTTTGATCTGAAACAACAGAACAAACAAAGTTTAATTCTGGGTATAAGCTTTCATGTGCATGCACACTTTATCTGATGACGTGTGCATGCACACAAAAGCTTATACCCAGAATTAAACTTTGTTGGTCTTAAAGGTGCCACTAGACTCAAACATTGTTCCATTGTACTGAACATTTTCATTTTACTACCACTTGATTCCCCTTACAAAAATGTCCTCTGGAACAATTCTATTTTATACATTTTGCTGAATGATAAAAATGTGGGAGGATAGAAGCTACCACAGAGAATACTCAAATACAGGCAACTGTTACCTTACCCATTCATTTCCAGGGTGGCAACTTCAGAAGGTATGACAAACCCTTGTATCTCCCCAACTGTCTGGCAGATTTTTCCTGCCAAAATTTCAGTTCCCTTCAGTGTCTGAGTTGCCTTACAGTAGCATGTATATATTCTCTTGATATAAACTTGAAACTGTCCCACCTTTTGTTTAGACCCAGTACAGGAACTTGAGAAAAAGACAGGAGTTGTCCTGTTTTATAAATCCTTGTGAAATGGCACTTGAGGCAAATTAACTTTTAAAAATGGAATAAAGAGTTTAATAAACAGGCAGGGAATATATGTATATTAGGAATAGTCAAGGTTTTGGGATTGCTGAGGTAAAAACTTTAATATATACACAGTTAGATTCTTGGAACTTCAAGAAAGTGTATATGTAGTTTTGTTTCAAGATTTTCTAGTTCTTTCTTTGAGAGTTGCTTTGTTTAGTATATTTCAGCACTAACACAGTTCTTATTAATGTTTCTTCTTAAAGACAGTGTTTGCTTAAAGTTTCAAGATTTCTTCTTTCAGAGTTCTAGATTTTCCTTTAGATATCATAGCTTTTCACTAACTCCTGAGATGTCTAAGCTTCTCCCCTTTATGACAGATCAGGGTTCTCTTCTCAACTCCTTTTACTATTTGGCTTGTATGGAAGTTCACTCTAACTATCCAGAGCTTCTGCCAAATCTTTCTCAGGTATCCTTTGTCTGTACAAGGCTGTTCTGTAGTTTTCCTGACTGAGAATATAAATTCTCCCTCAGAGCAGTTTTAATATATTTAAGACAATGTGGTTTCTCTTCTCTCTGTAGTAGTACTTTTCTGACTATTGCCTGTCAGAAAATATTGACTCCCAAATGTCTTTTCCCACATAAGCCAACCCTTCTGGCTACTGATCCAGACATTAGTTTTCAAACCAAGACCAAACAGCAAAAGACCAAAGGTGAAAGACCTCTTTCCCCTCCAGATCAGCTGTTTTATTTCCTCTCTCAGCTGATGCTGGCCAATCAGAGAGTGAATAGAGCAGCCATTCACATGAGCTCTTCTCTCCAGGGATTAACTCATAAACTTCCTGACTCTCTGACACAAGCAGCATTTTTTTAAAAAGTCTGCTTTCCTTTGCAATTTGTCACAGAAAGCTTTGCTCAGAAGAGCAAATCTGCCACTTTTGCACTCCTTGGATCATGCAATCTTGCTGCACTTGACTATACCTGTAAAAAGTCCAGTTGCAAATGATTGCTATAGTGCAGTCAAGAGTGCATGATCCAGTGTGTGTGAAAGTAGATGAAGTACCACTCCTCTCCTGGCTAGCTTTGGTGTCAGCAATTTCTAGCCCCTACACTTAGTGGATGTTATCTAAACAATTCTACCATATTGTATTTATTTTATTTACTTCATTTATTGTACATCTTTCTCACTGAGATTCAAGGTCAATTACAGAAATATAAAAACGATGTAATAAAGAGCAGGATAATACACAAACAGTCCAGTAAAACTGGATTGCACCGTTAGGCAATAAACAATGCAATGAAATTGTATTACTCCATTAGAGAGGAATGAAATAAAAACAGTATAATAAACAATGTAGTAGGAGGGAGGAGGAAGAAAGAAAACCATTTAATTTTTTTTACAGACAATTAAAACTTAAACTCTATTCCCAACAGTAAAAGGGCCTCCTTGCTAATTTCGATTGCCCTCCTGAACAATTTTGTTTTATACATTCTGCGGAATGACAGAAGCATGAGAGCCTTCCTGACCTCAGACAGGCCATCCCGCAACATTAGAGCCACAACAGACAAGGCTTGAGTATGAGCATTTCAAGTATTTTTAAATATCTCATGGGTTGAGTCCACCCCTGATTAGCACAGAATATATATGCCTGGGTCTGCAAAGAGATAGAACAGAACATAATCATAGAGTTGGAAGGGGCCATCCAGGCCATCCAGTCCAACCCACTGCTCAGTGCAGGATCAGCCTACAGTATCCCTGACAAGTGTTTGTCCAGACACTGCTTAAAGACTGCCAGTGAGGGGGAGCTCACCACCTCCCTAGGCAGCTCATTCCACTGTTGCACAACTCTTAGGCCGATTTTGCACTAGCGTTTGCCCCAGGTTTGCCCTCATGCTTGCACTGGAGCTTCTGGTTGATTTCACACCAGTTGCTCTGGGCTCACGTTTTGCTCTGGAGTATCGCCGTGCTGCACCAGAGTTTCCCTGGAGCAAACAAATCCTGTTTTTAGAGGATTTTCCTGTTTGCTCTGGGGGAGAACCCAAAATGAAAACACGCCCAGTCGCCCGCCTTTCATCAGGGCCGCCCCATTGTGGGAGTTTCTAATTTTGGGGGGAGAAAACCCTTCATCACACTATATCGAAAGGGCTGAGGTTCCAAGTAGGAAAATGAAGAAAATACTCCGGAGGAAACTGGGAGGGGAAATTCTGGAGAAAACGAGAGGCAACTGGCCAGTGCGAAATCGGCCTTACTGTAAAAAAGGTTTTCCTAATATCCAGCTGGAACCTTTGCACCCTTAATTTAAAATTGTTATTGCAAGTCCTATCCTCTGCTGCCAACAGGAACAGCTCCCTGCCCTCCTCTTAAGTGACAGCCCTTCAAATACTTAAAGAAAGCAATCGTGTCCCCTCAACCTCCTCTTCCCCAGACTAAACATTCCCAAGTCCCTCAGCCTTTTCTCATAGGGCGTGGTCTCCAGGTGCCCAATCATCCTTATCACTGTTCTCTGCACACACTCTATTCTGTTTTTGAAGTAAGGCTTCCAGAACTGCACACAATGTTCCAGGTGCGGCCTGACCAATACAGTGTACAGCAGAACTATGACATCTTGTGATGGGGTGTTATGCCTCTGTTGATAGAACCCAAGATTGCATTAGCCTTTTTTTTGTCACTGCATCACACTGGCTGCTCATATTTACCTTTCGGTCCATCCTTACCCCAAGATCTTATTCACACACACTGCTACTCAGAAGTGGATACCCCATCCCGTGTGCATGTTCCTCGTTTTTGTTACCCAGATGTAGAACTCAGCATTTATCCTTATTAAATTGCATCTTGTTCACATTCACCCATTTTTCCAGTGTGTTCAGATTTTATTTAATTCTATCTCTATCTTCTGGTGTGTTTGCTGCTCCTCTGCAAATTTAATGAGTAACCCCTCCACACCCTCATCCAGATCATTTATAAAAATACTGAAAAGTACTGGGCCCAGAACTGAGCCCTGTGGCACCTCACTGGACATGTCCCTCCATTCAGATGAAATACTATTGACAACTACTCTCTGAGTGAGGTTCTCCAACCAGTTTCCTATCCACCTAACTATCCAGGAGTCCAGTCCACAGTCCTTTAGTTTGCCCATCAGAACATCATGGGGAACCCTGTCAAAGGCTTTACTATAATCTAGGTAAACAACTTCAACAGCATTCTATGGATTTATGGAATTAGAAACTGAAGGTGCTGCATTGTTGCCCCTCACCCAGCTCCCAGAAATAAATGTACAGAATTTCACATTACCCTTTCATCTTCCAGATTCTGACATCATTTTTCTGAACTCTTAACAATGTGCAAGTTTAGGGTACAGGTAAACAACCAGAAAACAAGTGCAGGCATCAAGTCTTACTAGTACAGTTTCACCCTTTGGCCATGTAGCCATTCAAAGATACTCAGAGATACACATATAACATTCTCCACAACTGGTGTGTGATTGTGGGGAAAACATGTTGGGTTTGGGTAACCCAGCACAATTAGCCAAAAAATGTGGCATTGGGCCCTGAGTCTTCACGCCTTTAAAAATCAATATGAGGTGACCTTTAGTTGGCACCCAGAATCAATGTGATGAACTCGCATATTTTGTATTCATGTCCTCCAAAAGATAAACTTCTCATTGAAGTTGACACCAGTGCAATTGTTCTTTTCTGAATACATGACAAGAAGTGCTTCTGGTCTGCACAACAAAGGAAAGCCTCTCTCAATAAAATTTTGAACTTCTTGTGGTAATCATCCAGCAAGCAGGATAGTGCCCTCTTGGATATTGCCTCCAGAATGAGCCTGGTGTCCTGTTTACTCTGACTCAGCTTTAAGCAATAAAAACTGACTCTGGATTTCATCCCTACCTAGCAGCCTGTGTATGTGGGATGATGTGGGTGAAATGGGTTCATTTTCCTCATCTCAGGGTGAGGCAAGTTTTGGATTCAATGAAAACACATGAAAACAAAGGTGAAAGATAAGCTCATAAATGTACCACAGAAGACAGATAAGTCATGAGCAATTATATTTTATTAGTGTTGCTATGCACTGTGTATCACGAATGATAAGGCAGGGAGATAACCATTTAAGAGGCCCCTCACTGAGATCCCCATGTCTGTTCCCCAGTTCTTAGTTATTTATGTTAAACACTGGTTTGTAGCATATCTGTCATTTTGTGTTTTATTTGAAAAAACAGAAAGGCAGATCAAATAACAGCACAGAAGAAAATCTTCTGTAAACTCAGAGGATCATAAAGTGATGCCTTTAACACAAGACAGTTATACAAGTTGTATATAATTGTGACATCATTTTCGTGTGACATAACTTTCTTCTGGTCATAAAATGAATTAAGATCACACATCTAATCACATGTCTAAGTAATGTTTGCCCCACCCTTCCTCCAAGGTTCATAGGATGGCATACATTGTTTGCTCTTCCACCTTTTATTTTCACAACAACCCTGTAAAATAGGTTAGGTTATGTGAGGGTGACAGGCCCAAGGTCACCTAGTATGCTTCTTGTTAAAGATGGGATCTGACAAGTATCACAATCCTAGTTAGACATCTCAGATGTTAAACCACACTGGATCCTGTAATGATATTTCAGCAAATTAACCTACTGGAAAGGTGGTTCCAGGTTCTTACATTTGGAATAGCAAATTAAAAGGAAGGCAAATGTAACCTGCCTGGAGAAGAATGTGTGCCGTTAGGCTGCTATTCTTGAAGACGTATTTAGTGGTCCTCATGGTTCCAAACAAATGAAAGCTATCACCCCTTCTCACATTGCTTTTTTCATATAGTAAAAGAGGGGGGATGTGGCTTTCAAGTGACACCCTATAATACCCCATTCAAAGCATAAATACAGAACAAAATTTAAACGTTTTTATCAGTCGATACTCTGCATAGGATTGCACTCTCAAACTCTAGGAAGTATTTTAGGGTGGTGGCTTCAAATTCTTCCTCTCAGCTCTGCACAGAGTTGCTATATCACCACACTTTCCTGCCGTGCTCAATACAAACTCCTAATTTTGTACCCTGACAGATAAATGTGATGACTGTGCAATGGCCCCACTGATCTTTGGTACTCATTAAAAAAGTTATTATTATGATAATCCAGGAGCAAAATGGTGCAATTCTGTGTCAGCAGAACACTATACTGTACTCTGATCTAAGAGCTGGCTGGTCTCTTTCCTTATTATATAAAGCCGTTTTCAAGTGGCAAGATTCCATGGGGTGCCAAAATCAGTTGGCTGGAAGGACTGCCACTCAAAAGGGGGTCCCTGGCCACTGGCTGCATTCTCCCCCTGCTTTGTCTCAGTCCCGCCCACAGAGCCACAGAGCCACCGGCCTGCGTCTCGGCCTCAGTCTGGAGGGAGCCGGCGAAGTGGAAGGACTGGGTGCTGGGTCTACTCTTTTCCTCCACCCACTGCCAGGTGGGTCTAACTGTCCCCTCAGTGGTCTGGTTCTGTCAGTGAAAAGACAATGGACTTTCAGCATAACCCCCCTCCCCCGCCCACTGACTTTCCTGTCAGAATAAACTGTCAGAAAACGGCTCTCTCTCCTCTTTAGTACCACCATGGCTGGCTGGCTAATGAGGTGGGCCAGTGACCATCAAACCATTCCCTTCAACCCCCTGCTGTGCGGCTGACTTTTCCCATAGGGTTGCCAATCTCCAGGTGGGACCTGGAGATCTCCCACTGTTACAATTGATCTCCAGATGACAGAGATCAGTTCCCCTGGAGAAAATGGCTGCTTTGGAGGGTAGACACTATGGCATTATACCTTGCTGAGTCCTTCCATCCCCCCCAAATGCTGCCCTCCACAGGATCCACACACCCCCAAATTTCCAGGTATTTCCCTCATCAGAGCAAGCTAGGTTGCCAAGCTGGCAGTGGGCAGGGGAGGGGGTTATGCTGAAAGTTCATCGTCTTTTTACTGGCAGAAGCAAGCCACTGAGGGGACAGTTAGACCCACCTGGCAGTGGGTGGAGGAGAAGAGTTGCCAATCTCCAGGCGAGGGCTGGAGATCACTCAGAATTACAAGTGCTCTCCAGATGGCAGAGATCAGTTCCCCTGGAAAAAATGGCTGCTTTGGAGGGTAGACACTATGGCATTATACCCTGCTGAAATCCTTCCATTCCCCCCCCCAAAAATGCTGTCCTCCACAGGATCCACCTCCCCAAATCACCAGGTATTTAGGGGCTGGCAACTTTCCCCTCAGTGCCTGTTGCTAGACAACCAAGCTTGCTTCTCTGAAAGCCCCTTTCCACACCTATGTTGGCCTCTGGGAGAAAACTCATTGGGGCAGCTGAACAGAATGCCATAGAGGCCACCCTGCAAAGCAGTCATTTTCTCTGGGGGGGAGGGAATCTGTTGTCTGGAGTTCAATTGTGATACCTAGCAATCTTCAGACTCCACCTGGAAGTTGGGTACCCTAGGTGTAGTTGGCAGCGCTTCAGAGCAGGATCTGCTAGACCCAGGTTCTTGCTGAGTTGGTGATTTTGGGCCAGTCACAGACTTTAAGCCTAACCTACCTCACCGGGTTGTTGTGCAAGTCAAAAGGGGGAGAGGAGAATGATGTCAGCTGCTTTGGTCCCCATTGCAGAAAAATACTACTTTTCCCACAGGGGAACTATGGTTGCCAATCGCCAGGCGAGGGCTGGAGATCACTCAGAATTACAAGTGCTCCCCAGATGGCAGAGATCAGTTCCCCTGGAGAAAATGGTGGACTCTGTGTCCTTATACCGGGCTGAGATGGACCCCCTAAGACAGCCAATGTGACATAGCAGTCAGGGCTTCAGAACACAGTGGAGGCTGTGGGGGGGGGAGATGGAAAGTTGAAAAGTGAGGTTGATGATTGGCTGGGAAGGAGATAGGGTTGCCAACTCCAGGTGGAAAATTCCTGAAGATTTGAGGGATGGAGCCTGGAGATGGTGAGGTTGGAGGAGGGAGTGGGACCTCAGACAGGCACAATGCCATAGACTTCACCTTCCAAGCCAACCAGTCCCTCATGGAGAACCATTGTTGCCAATCTCCAGGTGGGGGCTGGAGATCACTCAAAATTACAACTGCTTTCTAGGAGGGAGCGGGGAGGAGATGGGAAGCTGAAGCCAGGGAGCAGATAATGATATGTTGATGGTTGGCTGGGAGGGAGATAGGGTTGTCAACTCCAGGTTGGGAAATTCCTGGATATTTGAGGGTGGACCCAGGAGAGGGTGAGGTTTCAGCAGGGGTGGGACCTCAGACAGGTACAATGCCATAGAGTCCACCCTCCAAGCCACCTGTTCCCTCATGGGGAACAATTGCTGCCAATCTCCAGGGGTGGGATGGAGATCATGCCGAATTATAACTGCTCTTCAGATGGCAGAGATCTTCCCCTAGAGAAAATGGTGGACTCTTTGCCATTATACCCTGCTGAGGTCGCCACAGCAAAATGACATTGAGTGCCCAAGGCTGGGGCACTCTCCCAGAGCCTCTTTCTAGAGCCTGTTGTATTTATTTCCACAACGGGCCTTATTCCTAGTACAACATAACTTGAATCACAGTCATCAATGACAAGCACTTTCCTTCTAAGGTAAGGTAACAATAACATCAAACAGTAAAATGCAGTGTGTTGTCTCCATCTCGTTTTTCATTTTCATTACCCTTCCTCTAGAGTTTGAACACTAATGATAACAAAGGGTGCCTAAAAAGGGATGTGATGATTGAATTTTGAACAACACAGGGAAGTCTGAAAATTAGCCAAGATTTCACACTGGATGTCTAGACTCTTTACATATCACAGAGTAGACAGGTGAGTTTCCCCCATGGGCCAAATAATGAATAATCCCCCCTGAGTCTGTTTCACATCAGGAACACGATATGGATGGTGCACACCATAATTACAATCTGAATGAGGTGCAAAACACACAGGAATTGAGTAGAGCCCACATCTCATGTCTGATGAGTGGAGATCCTGGATGCAGCTTGTGTACTCCATAAAGTATTAAGAGGCCCTAAAATGTTAACTTTGAGTGCTTAACTGCAACAGAATTCATATAAAACTTTGCAAAGCTTAAAGATCTGTTCATCTACTCCTCATACCTATGTGCTTTCCCTGCATATTATACCTGCTGTATGCAATTAATACATGGTAATCTCCCTACTTCGAGGGAAGGGACAATTCCTACCATTTTGAAAGAGGCAGGGATTGTGGGACAGTCTTTCATCTGTCTGTAGAAGCCTGCCAGATAGCAACTTATATATGGGCTGTGCCATTTTCAGATGGCAAGAAGGCTGAACGTTCCCCTCTTCAAAATAATTCCATCCACATCAAACATTGACATGTCAGGTAATAGACTAGTTCAGGGGTCAGCAACCTTTAAAAGGAGAGAGAAATATAGATCTAGTCTTCATCTTTGTGTCCTACTTTCACTCATCAATGGTTTCTAAGATTTGCAAGAAGGGATTTGAGGGGATCAAGAGGAAGATGCTTCATATTGTCTCACAGGTCCTGCAGAGTGAGGCAGGGGTAAAGCTCTTCCTGAACAATCCTTAGTACATAGATGCTTATGAAACGACTAGCCTGTGATGGTTATTTCCTTTTGAATATTGCCTGTCTACCTCCAGCTGAACTTTTGAGCATTTCAATCTACCTTCATCTTGGTTTTTATGGGAAATGCCTTGATCACCCTGGTGGATGACCTTTGCTAGGAGAGAAACAGGGAAGTGTGAGCCTATTGATTTGTCTGGACTTCTCAGTATCCTTCGATACCATCAGCCATGGTATTCTTCATGTTTTTCTGTCTGAGATGGAAACTGGGGGTACCACATTCCAATGGTTCTGCATCTCTCTCTCAAATTGTTAGTAGCAGGTGGTGCTGGGAAATAAGTGGTCAATGGTGTGGCATTTATACTATGGTTGTTGTGCATCCTGTCTCCATGTTCTTTAATATCTATATGAAGCCCTTGGGAAAGGTCATATGGGGATTCAGGGTACAGTGCCATCAGTATGCAGATGAAATCATGTTTTCATCTGTGCTAGGTGAGGCAAAAATGTCCTGAACCATTACAGTAATGGGCTGGATAAGGACCAGTATGTTGAAGCTCAGTCCAAACAAAAGTAAGATGCTCTTGGCTGATAATAAAACTGAGAAAGGAATGCAGAGCCAGTCTTTTCTGGTTCGGGTCACACTCCATCTCAATGAGCAGGTTTGCAGCATATAGACAAAGATACAAAGCCATCTTGCATCAGCTGCCATTTTCCCTCAGCATACTTGGTTTGCTGACAGTTACGTATGTTATAATTACTTCCAGCTTGGATTACTACAATGTACTCTATATGGGATTATCCTTCAACATGATATGAAGTATTGAATGGTACCAAATGCAGCAGCCAAATTATTAACTGGGGGTGGCTATAGAGAGCACATAATGCCAGTTTTTAAAGAACTGTATTGGTTGCCCATTTGCTTTTGGGCCCAGCTCACACAACTGGTCATCATCTTTAAAGCCCACTTCATGATGATTCCCCTTTTATGGAATGAACTGCTAGACTCCAGCATACATCTTTTTCACCCAGGCTTTTAATGAATGAAGTGTCTAAGTGTTTTTTACTGTTATGGTTTTTAATCTGTATGAGTTACAATGCCCTCCTAAACAGATTTGCACACTTCTAAACCAATGGGCTTAGAAGAGTGTAATTCTGCTTTCAGCAGCACCAATGGGCTTTTGATTATATGTTCTTTTTTATATTACAATGAACTGCCTCATGAGCCTGGAAAAGCTGACTGTGTGGGATAAAAATGTTTAACAAATAAATCAATGGTTAAGAATCCCACAAAAAAGGATAGAACTGCTTTGTGTAAATAAAACCTGAGAAATTAAAACAAATACTATACTAGTATACTATACCATACTAGCCGAACAATCCTCTACATATTTAGTCAGAAGTAAATTTCATTATACTCAGTGGTGCGCACTCCCAGGTAAGTGCACATAGGACTGCATTCTACCTTCTTTCCAAAATGTGGATCCAGGACACTTCAGTGGGACTCAAACTAATACTACAAATTTGGCATAGAATTTATGGTGGTTCAGTGGATAAAGTTTGGGGTTCAGTGTCTTCAGACTGGAATTCAAATTCCGCTTTAGTCAGCTACGAGTATATGCAGGTGACTTTCACTAACCTTTAAAAATGAAAGGCAGAATTTGTCTGGTCCGCTGGATTGAGCCCTGAATTAGGCACTGAGAATCCTGGGTCCAAATTCCTGTACTGCCAAGACCCCATTTGTGGAAGAAGATGAACAAGATAAAAATGGAAAAATATTATTTAAATCAGGGGTCCCCAACCCTTTTCACCCTGTGGGCACCTTTAGGATTTGAACATAGGGTGCTGGGTGCAATCAAAAATGGCTGCCCCAGTGGAAAGAGCCAAAACAAAAGGTCAAGGTTATGCATAATTTCAGGACTCCTCAACATTTCAGGCAGAAGCTCTGCTTAACAGGAAGCCTTCTTAAATAAACGTATTGTTTTTAAAATATTTTCTTGCTTACACACAGTCATGCAGTGAAGATACTTACGTTGCAGTTGCAACAGCTGTTAAAGTAATATTTTTTAAAAATATGCACAGCCAATCAGATCTCCACTGGCCAATCAAAAGCCCTTCTGGGCAACAGCCCCACCTGGCCCACTTATTTAAAGAAGGTCACCAGGTTGGCCCATAGCTATGGTGGGGCATTTGGGGGCCACACCCCTCAAGCAACAGCTCCGTCCCACAAGTCCTGCTGATAGAAACCCTATTTTAAAAATATTTATTTTGGTATACATTAGGAAAGTCGTGCTGTGATGCGTGCCACGCCCTGCCTGCAGCCTGGTTTTCTGCATCTTTTCCTGGAACCCATGACCTTGTCAGCTCTTCCTCCCTCTCCGCTCTCCCTCTCCTTCCTTCCTGTGTGTGCACCACAGAGGAGCCCGCCTTGCCAGCCATGAGGCTGAAGCGGGCATTGGACAGTTTTCCCCTATGCAGGCATGCTGGGACTGGTGCATTGCCTCAGTTGGCAAAGGAAAGGAGCAGAGTGGACAGGAGGAAGCTCTCAGGGGCTCACTGGATGCACTGCTGGCCTCCTCAGCGCCCACCAGCCACAGGGCAGAGATGGGAGCCAAAGAAGAGCCACCATTTCTCCTACCGCAGCCAGCTGGCACAAAGGGGACAGGACCTGCTTTGCTTAGTAAAAAATGTCCTTCTCCTTCAAGGCAGCATAAATCCTGCCTCAACTGGGGTGGGGGAGAGGGGAAGTTGCAGCTTCCACCCCCTCATGGGGGCATGGGGTGGGTTTTTTAAGCACAAAAAGTTCTCACTGCCTTCCCCTGCAAGAGGAGAGGGGTGGCCGCATGCCTTCCCTGAACTCCAAGTGATGATTTCAGTGCTTGTAATTACCATTCCAGATGTGCAGAAGTCCATGGAGAAGAGGCTGTGAAGATGGAAAGGAACCCAAATTAATTTGGGGGTGATCTGTCAGTAGGCATCCAGGACAGACACACAGCAATGTAGCTGGGGCTGCCTATAGGGAAAATGGGACTTGAGGACATACTAATGTGGCTGCCCCATGCAGGGGTCATTTCGTAGAAAAAGAGGTGCAGGAGCTCATTAGCATAACTCATTAGCATCCCTTATTTGCATATGCCACACCTCCTGACATTACTAGAAGTCTGTCAGAAGGCAAGAAAGAAAGAAGAGAGAGAGAGAGAGAGAGAGAGAGAGAGAGAGAGCTGGCAGAGAGGGGACAGCTACTAATCCAAGCCTCAGAAATACCACTATTCTGGGAGGATAGCTTCAGTGGTGGCTAAAGCCTTCAGAAGTCTGGTCAGAGGAACAAGGATCTTTCCAAGGGTCATTTTGCTGCAGCCATGACACAAGCAGGCATTCCCCCGGCGGGGGGTTGCACCAACTCCAGGAGCTGCGCTCCCCCGAGCTCCTGTTTGAAATGACCCCTGGCCCCATGAAAGGGACTAACTGGGACCAGAACAATGTGCAGGGGAGGCTCTGAATAGTCTACTCAGGAGAAGGCAATGATGTCATATTTTGCATCTGAGTGGATGAATGGATTTTCTGGTGCAAACAGGAACTAGAATGTGGCTACAAATGTGAGAATTTAACAATCCACTGAAGATCTCTGATTGCTAGAGAGAAAAGGCTACCCAATTGTGTGAATATCTTATTGAGTAGGGTGATTTGACCAGGAAGGGATGAGCCAAGTGATAGGATTTTATATCTAGATCTTCTTTCCTGTGGGCCCCAACACAGAGAGAAATATGTCTTTGTTTTGAATGGGGGAAAAAACTATTTATCTGTCAGATGCCCTCAAGCCACCTTCCCAAAATAACAAGTTCAGACTTGATCTTTGCTGTTAGGAACCATATTGTTTGGCTCTGCTGGTGTACATTTCTAGGTCACACTTTGGCCTACTTCCAGGCCAGACATGGCTAGTCCTCATATACACAGGGTATTGGGGATGAAAGATGATAAGGGGTGTTTTCTACCAGTTGCTCCCCTTTGCAGAGGCACATAGGAGGCCTTACATCAGGTCCTTCATGAGAAGATCCAAAGAAGGAACACAAAGTATATGGGAAAGAGTTCTATGTAGAGCTGGTTTTGGTCACAAAGACACAAGACTTTTTAAAAACTGAATAACAGCTTGTGGCTTTGTCAATGGTAATGTTAACAAAAGGAGAGCATGGAGATGTTTTCTGCACTCATGCCTCATTTATGGTTACCAGCTGTCATAAGCAAAATAAGACCAAGGGACTTTGATGCCTCAGAACCATAGTTCAAAGATGTGTACATGAAATCCTCCAGGACTTGGAAGACAAAGTCCTTTCAGTACATGTCATAGTAGGCTGACAAAAATTGACACGCATAAAGCTGTTCAAACATGATTTGTGATTTAGTTGTTTGTTAAAGACAACTGAGCCTGAATAGTAAGCTGTTACATTTTAGATGCATCTAAATAAATTGGATTTTCCAGCCAGTTATGTCCCCTTTAAACTAATCCTCACTTTGTATAAAACTAGGTAGTCCAGCGTGTGTGGTCAGGGTCAACCAAGTTCAAAGCCTGTTACAAAAGCTCCTTGTCAGCTTCTTGTTTTCACAGCTGCCAGTGGTTTACTCCCACCTTCGTTGGGGCTCCCTTCTTTCTGCTGATCAGCTGTGAAGCATAGAGCTTACCCTTCACTCTAGGATAGGGAGAAATGCAGTCTAATGCACTGATTTACAATTGCTGACTCATCTCAGTACTTTCAACAGCAATGTTATAATGCTGGAAAAACTCAAAGAAAAGGGCCCCATCTTCTAAATAAACTTTTTAAATGATTAATATAAAAATACACAATATTTTCAATGTTTATTTAACCTGGACTCCATAACTTTCCCTTTTCTCTTCTCCGATAGTGTACAGTTGTCTTATTACTTTGAGCTAGCTAAGGGTAAATTCAGGTGTAAAAATACCTCACAGTGAATTCTAAAGCTGCTGGGTGAATCTATATTATTGCAGTTTCCCATCAGGTATGATTGGCTGTGTATACTAGAAGACTGCCTGTTGCTTCCACCATCAATCTTGCCAATATTTCGGGAAGGTTATTGGTATGGTTGTTTTTATTAATACAAGTGTGATATGAATCTTTCCTCTGTTCATGTATATCTTCTTCATTTTTAAAAAAAGTTTATTTTAGTTGAAAAATTTCCAGAGCTTAGAATCAGTCTAACCCCCTTTTAAAGCCATCTTTGTTCATGTCCAATATTACCTTTACTGGCAGTGAATTCCACAGTTTAATTACTCATTGAGTAAAGAAGTATTTCCTTTTGTCTCTTTTGTTCCTGTGGCCCATCAACTTCATTGGGTACCCCAGAGTTATACTATTATGGGAGAGGGAGAAAAAACTCACTCTATTCACTTCCTGCACAATTTTATAAAGCTCTGCCATGCCCCCCCTCCACCTTCTTTTTCCTAATCTAAAAAGTCCTGGACTCTGCAGCCTTTCCTCATAGGAAAGGTTCTCCAACCCCTTAATTGGTTTGATTGCCTTCTTCTGTACTTTTTCCAGCTCTGCAATATCCTGTACAGTGTTCCAAGTAAGGTCACACCATGGCTCTATACACGGGCATTACAAAATTTGCCATTGTATTCTCGATCCCTTTCCTAATAAATCCCAGCATAGAGTTTTCCTTTTTCACTGTTGCTGAGTCAACAAGTTCATTGGGTCAGTTTGGTGTAGTGGTTACATGCGCGGACTCTAATTTAGGAGAACCGGGTTTGATTCCCCACTCCTCCATTTGCACCTGCTGGATGACCTTGGGCAAGCCATAGTTCTGGCACAGCTGTTCTTGAAAAAGAGCAGTTTCTGTCAGAGCTCTCTCAGCCCCACCTACCTCACAGGGTGTCTGTTGTGGGGAGGGGAAGGGAAAGGAGTTTGTAAACCTCTCTGAGACTCCTTTGGGTAGTGAAGGGCGGGGTATAAATCCAATATCTTCTTATTTTCTTCTATCTCCTATAACTCTCAAATCTCTTTCCATCTTGGTCTCAGCCACTTCAGATCCCATCGGCACATATTTAAAGTCAGGAATTTTTCGTTGCAATGTGCATCATGTTACACTTGCCAATGTTGAGCTGCATTTTCCATGTTGTTGCTCATTCACCTAGTTTTGGTAGAACTTCATGTAGCTCTTTAAAATCCACTTTAGTTTTTACCATCCTGAATAATTTGGTGTCCTCTAAAAATTTGGCCACTACACTGCTCATCCCCAATTCCAAATCATTTATGAATAAACTAAATAGCATTGATCCTTTGGGTCCCATAGCTCACTTCCCTCCATTGCAAGAACTGTTGATTTATTCCTATTATCTGCTTCTTGTTGTTACCAATTTTCAATCCTTGAAAGGACCTGTCCTCATATCCTATGTCTGAGTTCTGTTTTTTCTCAGTAGCCTTGTGTAGTAGGGAACAAGAAGAGATTCTTCCAAGTCAAGGAGCAGTCTTGAATTCATGATTGTGATGAGACCAGTTTTTATCTCTTGTACAACAGAATATGTTTACCATGCACAATGCTCTTTTTTTGAGGGGGAGGGTATTTTTGCATATGTGCATATGTGTGTACCTAAGGGTCATGGCAACCTCTGGTGACTGACCTCTACTGGGTGCCTGGAGGATATTCAGAGAGGTGGCTGATTAAAGGCTGCCCCCACCTCCCGACCGCTGGTATTCCATGGAGGGCTCCCATCCAAGTACCTGCCAGAGTCGACCTTGTTTAGCTTCCGAGATCTAACAAGACTGGATGTGCCTGGGATATCCAGGTCAGGGCACCATGCGCAATACTCTTGACAACTGCAGTTGTCATTTCGTGTGAATATGGCAATGCATATATCTTCCAGCCTCGGTACATGCAAGTGCACATCCTCTAGGGATCTGGGTATTTGGTCTTAAAAGTAAAACTCAAAATGTCTTTCAGTCATGGGCACCAGAGCAGGAGAATATATGTGTTGTTCTGTTCACACAAAATGGCAACTGTGTGTTGAGAGGATTGTGCATTAATGTGGTCTCCCCATTTGTGCACTGGATCACCAAAATTGAAATGTCTGTAAAGGGCTGGTTTCAGACTTAGATTAATCTTTTTATCCAATGGAATGTGAAGGAAAGTCAAGGTGCCCAAGTGGAGGGTGGAAAGAGAAGGGTGGGTGACTGAATTAGATTTAGAAAAGCTTTCAAAGGGGAGAGAAGGCAAAGAACTGAACGAGTAAAGGTTCATACCTTGTGCCAGAACAGCAGTGGAGTCCAGAGCACAAATGGCTCTGTTGGATAAATTTGATTCCATCAATCCAAGAAGCTGGGCCTGCTTGCAGAGGATTGTAAATATGAAGTTGTAAAAGAAGTTATGACAGGTAGGTTGGGGTGGGAATAAAGAACACTAATTTGCCAGCACAGTTGCAGACTGGACCCAGCTCTCATATTCACAAACATTATTAAGAATGTGAGAATGCAAGAACACAAAAGAAACAATAAAATGTTTTAGAGCCCAGCAACACAGGGGATATTGCATCATGTAACACTGCCTCAGTAAAGAGCAAAGAAAAAGAAAGTAGCCAAAGACCTACATACATATTATAAGGAACATAGCTTCTGAGAGAATAAGAGACTTTACCAGTAAACTGTAAAAGACAGTATGAAAGCTGTGGAAGAAGCCAAATTACAGCTTCCAGCACTGTCTGGCAAAAGAAGCAGAGAAGTATAATAAAAAGGGACATTTTGCTCTAGTATGCAGTTTCCAGAGAACAGTGGAAGCAGTTCAAGAAAAGCCATCATCAGATTGTGAGGATTCCCTCCTGGGAAGCATGGTTTCAGCCAATCAAACTCTGCCCCGGTACACAAATGTAGGACTGAACAGACAAAATCATAAATTTAAGATTGATTCAGAGCAGCAGTCACTGAAATTCCAAGGACAGATATTGTAAGGTAATAAGATATTGTAAGGTAACAATGTACTGGATCTCTGTGATCAGTTCTGGGACGTATTGCAGAAAGAAACAAGACAGGGTTCAATAAATAATGAATGTCATTGTCATATAGACTAACAATACCCTTGCATGAATTTAGCGATGCCCAAATGCCTGCTGGTGGTCTCTCCATCTGTTCGTTGGTCAGGAACAAGGAGCCAGTTGTCCATCAATCTATCTGCTGTTGGCAAACAGTTCAAGCCTGTTTGTTAGTTTACACTTCAAGTAATCAAACAGTATGGTTCGGAGCAGCAGTGTTTCACATATGCATTTTCTTACAGCCCAAAAGCAGTCCTACTTTTTATCTCTCTCCTCCCCCAGTCAATCTCCCCTACTGCATAGATGTCAAAAAAAACCTCACAAAGCACGAAAGTGAAACCACCATTATGTGAGATTGTTCCAAAAGATGCAGTCTGCAACAGGTCTTCTTAACCAAAAAGTCCTTTATTTGCAAAGAGGTTCTTATTGGAATAGTTACACTTTTCCTGTTAGAAATGACTTTATTGTAAACAAACAGTTAGTATTATACTAAGCAACCGGAATCCCCCTCATTACATCTACACCAATCATAAAGCGTAAAAAGGGGTTCTAGCCCCCTGCACAGGTTTCACATAGAAATGGCGGCAAGCATGTTATTGTGCCTTTGGTTCTCAGGGAACTTCTACTAAATGTTTTTGAGAGCAGCTGCAAAAGGAATAACATGGTAGGGGAGGATTTATCCCAGACCTTGAGCAAGCTGGGAGCGGAGCAGGCAAAAGCGGGGAGCGAAGCAGGAAAAAGCAGGGCGTGATAAGAAGCCAGACAGCTAAACAGCACATGAGCACATTCCTGCAGGTGGGGTCCCAAGTCAAGTCCCAACCCCCGGCCGGGAAAAGGCTCTCTAACCAGATTTTTCACTACTGAAAGTACTGTTTCAACTGATTTCCATTTGTTATTTCATCTGCATCTGAACACTTCTAAAAGAGATTCTTTCAGGTTCTTTCTAGGCTACCAGGAACCCTGTATCATGCAAATGACATGTCAATATACCGCAATGACAGAAATGGACACAGTGAATGACTAATTGACCCAGCTGGATTCCAGAATGCTCTGTGGGATCCAATTCCCCCCAACAACTCATTAGGTGTGCTGGTAGAAGACTGGTACACCCGTCTTTCTGAAGACATTGATGAAATCGCTCCCCGATGTCCTCTCCACCCCAGCTTCAAATTAGCTCCATGGTACACCTTGGAGCTTCGGAGGATGAAGCAGGAACTTAGATGACTAGAGTGAGTTTGGCACAAGAACATCCTATAGGACATTTATTAAATCCTATGAGATGTTGGTAAAGACTGCAAAAAGAGAATTTTATACAGCCTCCACCACATCTACTAGTTCCCATCCAGTACAATTATTTAGGGTAACTAAGTTGTTAATCTCTCTCACCGGGAGACCCCAAAATTTTAGTAATCTGGCCATTAGCTGCAAGGCTTTTCCAAGCTTTTTTTCAGATAAAGTCTTGTTACTCAGCCACAACCTGCCTGCCAACATTGATACAGTACATGAACTGAAGACCCATTGGACATCTCTGGATCCAGTATTGGACAACTTCAGCTGACTCTCTTGGGCTGATGTTGACAGAATTCTTGGTGCTGTCAAGCCTACCACTTGCCTCTTAGACCCATGTCCATCATGGCTAGTGAAAGCCGGTAGTGATGGAATATGAAGTCCCCTGGTAGACATTACAAATCAGTCCCTGAGTTCAGGGACTATCCATGGAGACTAAAAGAGGCTGTGGTAACACTGCTCTTTAAGAAACCATTTTTAACACTGCTCTTTAAGAAACCACCCAAATACTGCCCAGTATCGAACCTCTCATTTCTGGGTAAAGGAATTGAGAAAGCAGTGGCTGAGTAGCTCCAGACTTTCCTGGAAAACACATCAGTCCTAGATCCATTCCAATCCAATTTCTGCCCTTGCCATGGGATGGAGATGGTGCTGGTTATCCTCACAAATGATCTTCATAGGCAGCTGGATTGGGTTGGGTTGGTACTGCTGTTATTGCTTGGCCTGACAGCAGCGTTCGACACAGTTGATGAATGAGTTGTTGACCCATCATCTTGCTGATGTAAGAATCCATGGGACAGCCTTGAAGTGGCTTGCCTCATTCCTCCAAGGTCAGGGACAAAGGATGGTGCTAGGAGTGCACATTTCACCACGATACCTTTTGGTATGAGGAGTCCTCCAAGGGACAATCCTCTCTCCAGTGTTATTTAACATCTATATGTGCCCCCTTGCCCAGCTGATACAGAGTTTTAGGCTGGGTTATCATCAGTATACAGATGACACCCAGCTGTATGTGTTGATGGATGGATGGCGAGATACCACCCTAGCTTCCTTGGCCGAGGGTCTGGAGGCCGTGGTTAGATGGTTGAAAAAGAGCAGGTTGAGAATGAATCCATCTGAGATGGAGGTCCTATGGCTGGGCAGGGTGTGTGTTCAGGGTTAGGGTGCCAAGAGTGGTGGAGAACTGGGTTTGATTCCCCGCTACTCCACATGCAGCCAGATGGGTGACCTTGGGTCAGTGACAGTTCTCTCAGAGGTATTCTCTCAAAAGCAGTTCTCCCAGAGCTCTCTCAGCCCTACCAACCTCACAGAGTATCTGTTGTGGGGAGCGGAAGAGAAAGTGATTGTAAGCTGCTCTGAGATTCCTTCAGGTAGTGAAAAGTGGGGTATAAAAACCAACTCTTCTTCTGATAAATAAATTAATCTTGAATTTCCAGCTGATCCCAGGGAGGCTGTAGAAATCCTGAACCAGTACCTGGAGGTTGGACGCAGGTTAATAAACAGAAGCCTAATTCCAACAAGACAAAACTGCTACTAGTGGGTGGAAAGTCTCACCTAGGTTTTAAGATATCTCCCATTCTCTGTGGGTCTGCATTCCTCTTGAAGGAACAGGTGCTCTTGGACCCAGGCCTACTGCTGTATAAGCAGATGGTAGCTTTGGTCAGGAGTGCCTTTTACCAGGTTCAACTGGTTAGCCAGCTGCAAACCCTTCCTGGGCAGAAAAGATCTAGTCACTGTAGTGCATGCCCTGGTTACACTGAGATTAGGTTACTGCCACATGCTGTACATGGGGCTGCCCTTCAGAAGTGTTCAGAAACTTCAGTTGGTACAGAACGCTGCAGCCAGGATGTTGACTGGAGGAGGTCATGGGGACCATATCTCTCCAGTCTTGGCCCATCTACACTAGCTCTCAGTCTGTTTCTGGGCATAGAAGGACTGCCTGAAGGACTTACTTCTCACTTTGTCATGAGCCAACCATTGTTGTTTCTATGTTTTTACATGTTTTAGCTCTGTTTTTAATTTTTAAATGATTTTTTTGTTTTAATGGCTTTTAAGATGTGATTTTATTACATATATTTTGTTTGTTAGCCACCTTGATGGTGCTGATGAGGGCAGAAATGCAGAGTGTAAATTTGGTAATGAAATAAATAGTTGCTTACTGTGGTGTTCATCATAAATATTAATGGAGTCTACTGCTCATTGCCGTATTAACTCAAAACTCAAAAACAAAACATAACTGGAAATTTGAAAAACATTAGTCAGTAAATCAAAAATCTGGTGAGATAGTTTTAAAGATATGGCCAGTGGTAAAGATAGACTAAAAAGGACAAGGAAAATGCATTTCTTTTTTAAAAAATAAATAAATAATGCAAATTAAATTGATAGGAACAATGACATATCTGGGTTGTGTCAATAGCATTTCACTCCAGATTCATTACTTTGCACTCTGTTTTGATTATTCTAGTGCTGGGACCAGTTTCCCGTCAATTAAAGATGATGTATGGTCCTAGATCTATATTGCTACGTATTTTAGGGATGACCCATCCATCTACATTGCAATTTGTCCATCTCACTTTTGACAAGAAACTTTCAAAGAGTTCTCTAATCAGATTGAAATATGCCTGTAAGAGGAGGAAAGACTGGTATCTAATGCAGTGATTAAATGCTGGCCTGATTGTTAAAGCCATAATTAAATTTGTTGCAGTAAGATCTTTTGGGTTTTTAATATACAAATAAGCCTCCCTAACTGTTTAAATTTTCATTTTCTATTTATTTTCAAAATGGATGCAAAAAGACATTGAAAGAACATAAACATTAAAGTGCTACCAAGATGAGCGCACTTAATTTCTCAGGTATTATTAGAATGCTAAAGCCATGCAGATATATAAATGAAAGTTCTGTTGAAGTCCCATTATGATAGAGTGTGGCCTCATGGACTGACCCAGGGGTAGTTTGCACATCTCACAGGATGATTGCATGTCAGTTTCCACATTAATATCACAGCTCTTTATATGTACAACTGCCCAACTACTTAAATAAATGGAAGAGTTTTGGGATGGGAAGCAAGATGTACCCAGGGGGGAGGATATGAAATATATTTTCCTGTTCCTACTCCTTTTTTTAGAAAAAATCCAGCCTGATGAAGCATTCTGGAGAACTCTAAAACTCACATATTATGTTATTATTCTAGTTGGTTTTAGTAAAAGGTATTCTTGGCTTTTATTTTGGCTTTTATCTTTTCTATGAACATTCTATTCAACTTGCAGTAGTAGTTAAAGAGTTGGACAGGGATATAATAAACCCAGGTCCAAATTCCTGGTCTTCCGTGGAAGCTCACTGCGTGACCATGGGCCATTCACTCTTTCTTAGCATAGCCTACCTCACAGAGTTGTTGTGAAATAATAGATTTAGTAACCTTTTGATTGCTCAGTTAGGGTCTACAGAATCACATTCAGAGTTCTGTGTACCTAGTTGTGCCTTGATTGCATGGCAAACTACGTTTGATACCAGAAGGGTCTTCAAAAGCCATTTCTGATGTAGCATAACAGAATTCTGTTCAAAGGATAGGTAAAGGTAAAGGTTTCTCTTGCTCGAAAGCCAGTCGAATACGACTAGAGATGTGGTGCTCATCGCCGTTTCCAAGCTGAAGAGCCAGTGCTGTCCAAAGGTGTTTCCGTGGTCATGTGGCCAGCATGACTAGATGCCGAGGTGCACAGAACGCTGTTACCTTCCCAATGTAGTGGTACCTATTTATCTACTTGCAATTTCTTGCTTTTGAACTGCCAGGTTGGCAGGAGTTGGGACCAGAGATTGGAACTCACTCCATCATGTAGCACTCGGGTCTTGAACTGCTGAACTACTGACCTTTTGGTCTGCAGTTCAGTGTCTTAACCACTTGAGCCACCCCAGCCCCATTCAAAGGATACCAGAGTTCGAAAATGGCCCAGATGAAACATTTCTGTATGGCTGAAATAGCCCTTAGATTCTGTCCTGTATATTAATGGAGAGGAGAGAAGGGAGCTTGTAGGTGTGCATTAATTGTGTTCACCAGAAGTCATTGTATTGGTTGGCAAGTTCTCAAGAGTGTAAAACATCCCTTCTGCAAACTGGCAAGGAACCAAAGCAGAAAAAAATGTGCATTCAGTCTGCTCACTGTCTGCAGAGGGCTATTGTCAGATTCAGTTCTAGTTGTCTCGATAAACCGTACCCAGACCTCCCTTTTGTTACAGGGATCTGCAGGTGCAAAAATGGCTGCCAGTTGGCTTGTCAGTAATTTCATCATGAGAACAGTTCATGTAATAAAAATAAGCACTGGAGATCCCTGTCCTATATTTTGTCTATGAAAGTACTGGAGGAGCAGGTACTGACTCCAGACCATGAATCTGTTGGGAATTCATTGCGACTTTTTCAGGTGGTTAAAGTCATTAACTCATGACTTATTACAGCAGCTGAGGCATTCAGTAATCAGCCTGAATTGCATGGCCTGTCAAGTCTTAATGCTTAATTAATTTTTGGCATGCACACACTGAGAAACAATCCCCACCTTCCCAAACAAATTATAGGAAAAGGAAATGATTGTAATCTCCTATACTGTGCAGTTCTCCAAAACTATATAGAGGCTAATTTTATGCCCTATAAGTTATTATCCATCCAGGATGCCAGCTGGTTAGAGCAACCCATAGAAAAAAAGATCCCACCATTATTTTTGCCCATTGAAAAGGAGATTTTTATGAGGGAAAAAATTGTTGCCAATCCAGAAAAGATTTTGGAATGGCTTTAAGTCTCCAGGCATCCCTGATAAAAGTCCATGGGGAGTAAATGAGAACAGCTGTGAACAGTCCCTCTCCTTTTTTGAGTTAAATAATGAGGAGCTAGATGGCCAAGCCATGCCGTTTGTGCTTAAAATTCCAGGATTTAAATGACAGTCTTAATAAGAAGAATGAATTTCTGTTCATTTTTTCCCTAATAGCTAGAACTGTTTGAAAAATTCCATCTCATTCTTTACCTTTTTCCAATCTCTCTCTCTCTCTCTGCGCTATGACAGATGGATAAACAGGCATTCTGAGTCGCCATTACATCATTAACGGCACAATCCTCAACAGATTTACCCCCTTCTAAATCCATTGAAATCAATGGGTTTAGAAAGCTGTAACTCTGTTTGGGATTGCACTGTAAGAATGGATTTCTTTTATTGTGAGAAGGTGTTAGGGGAAAGCTTTACAGAAGAGACATGGTTGAGCTGGTGCAAAACATGCCACAAGACACAGAGATGTGGTACAGGATTTATGCCTGTTCCAGTGGACATATGGCCATTTGTTGAGATCCCAAGATTCTCTGACTTCTCATCTCTACAACAGAGTCACAATTTCACTTTTCACAGAGCCCCCAAGATAGACATATGGCCATTTGTTGGGGTCCCAAGATTCTCTGACTTCTCATCTCTACAACAGAGTCACAATTTCACTTTTCACAGAGCCACCAAGATAGTCAGGGGTTGTTTTCTTTTTTGCTTAACTCAGCTTTTCCTGATAAAGCAGATTCAGGTGTTTCAACCCCACTCCCAAATTCTGGAATCAGCATGATGTGTGATCAATGTCAACCTTGCCTGAATGAGTTGCTGCATTAGTATAGTAGAATTTTAAAGGGTTGTTTGTATTGCCAAGACTGGTAGAGACTAAAGATATCTCAGTGTTGTTTTTTAACGAAACCATTTTAATTGAACTACTTCATGGATGAAATTTCTCAATGGACACAGCAGATACCAGCCCCACCCCCCACATAGGCTATGCTGAGAATCATCTATGAAGATGGATCTGGGTGGGCAACCATGTTGGTCTGAAGTAGAAGTGTGTGTGCACACAAAAGCTCATACCTTGAATAAACCTTTGTTGGTCTTAAAGGTGCTACTGGACTCAAAACTTGTTCTGAGAATCTTCTGCTACTCATGTACAAAAGCCATATGGGATGGAGGCTGTAGTATGGAGAAGCATCACCCGAGGCAACCACCTATATATGCCAGGACCAATCTTTCTGGGTTACCAGTCTCCTTGTGGGGCCTGCAGATCTCCTGGATTTGCAGCAGAAATCCAGACTACAGAGATCAGTTCTCCTGAAAGAAATGGCAACTTTGGAAGGTGGATTCCATTGCATTATATGCCACCAAGGTCTTTCACCTCCCCAAACCCCACCCTCCCTAGGCTCCATCATCAAATCTCCAGAAATTTCCCAACCAAGTGTTGGCAACCCTAGCATCACTGCTGGACCCCTCAGATTCAAAGGCTTCAGTCTTCTGAATCCTCTGCACCAGAACTGGCTAGCAATTTTCTACTAAGGTCCCTCCCCAAATCCCACCCTACTAGGCCCCACTCCCAAATTTCCAGGAATTTCCCAAGCTGGAATTGTCAGCCCTACTTGTTAATATTATTACATCCTTAGTAGTGTGCATAAGCACAAGTATTGAAACTTGCATTCTAAAAAAATGATTTTTGTTAATGGGGAGGGTAAGTTGTAATGGTTAACTAGAGCAAAGCACATTCAGCTTCTGGGATATTACCTAAGTCACATTCTTTTATTAATTTACTCAACACATTTTGCTTTTATCTTGATCTTTCCACATTGTTAACAAATGGCAGATCAAGCCATAAAGTATCCTCTCAAACAGCTAGGAGAATGAGCTACATGCTACACATCCCATAATGAACTGGGGAGGGGCTGATTAATGAGATCCAGTTTACCTACACTCTAAAAATGCACTATTGAAACATTGCAGTCCCAATAAATATGTAAGCTCCTATTTGATGCACTCTCTTGTGTTTATGTTTCCCAATGGAAAACGTACAATGTCACTTTCTGGTGGGGACTGAGTGACTAGTTGTAGTGTATTAATGGCTTTAATAAGTTTTTAAACAATCCCATGTTTTACTTGCCAGGCCCTTTGTTCATTGTTAGTTTGCTAATAAAATACAGTCTTTCAGTTACACTTTTAAATCAATTTGTTTTTTCAAGATGTGAAAAGCCTTTAAGGCTTGCAGGAGAGTTACTCATGGAAATAAAATATGTATGGTTCTTTGTTCATAAAGAGTTCGGCAGAAAGTAGCATATTACCTAAGCAAAATTAAAACCCAGATGGCCACTGGTTATTATAAACAGATCTAGGTTCTCTCCACAGTGATTCTAAAGGCATATTTTAGATCTTTCCCTATTGTAAAGTACTGAGTTTTCAGCGGCATTGACGAGGATGAAGTTGGCGTAGTGATTAGCTCAAGTTTATTTAGAGAGAACAAGCATGCCTTAACCGGCCACAAGGCCAACATATATACACACCCCAGGTCCCACCTATGATCCTGTAGTGGGGGTTTGAATATCCTGCCTAGGTCTTATTGGAGGATTGGTGGGACTCCTGGATCCTTGGCTCCTATTGTCCTAGGAGCCAAGCTGTGGGCTCTTTGCACTGGCGCCTAGTGGTGGTCAGCGGGCACAAGACCTATCATGTGGAATTACAGCGGGGAGCCTGAGATAATTTTCATTTTAAAAGATTACTTCCCAAATATGAGTTTGCTTTTAAAGTGCAGATACTGGAAAGCCATCTCTTTCTAGTAAAAGCAGGGTGTAATCCTAAGAAGGTCTATTCAGAAGTAAGACCTGTGTTATTCAATAGCACCAGAAAAGTTTCCTTAAGATTGCAGCTGTAAATATTTTTGACAATGACACATGAAAAATCATAAAAGCTTACGAAACCTACCAAAAAAAATTAAAACCTTTAGGACATTTTGGTTGCGGCCACACGAGCGAGATAATCCAGACAGGAATTGACACAAATTTGTGCTAGCGCAATTTGCACCGCATTTGCATGATCACACAGGTCTGTGGACCTGCGAGGGCAAACCACCGCTGTGTGATCGCAACCAACTGCAGACGAGTTGGTTGTTTTTTTTCCAGCCGTTTTTGATTAGCTTATTCACTTAAACAAGGGATTGATTAATTGCCTCTCCATCCTGGGGGTCATCCAATGATGTGAATACCGGGGGGGAGGGGAGAAAAAGCCTGATCTCCGATGCCGCAAGTTGATCATCCATTGATCACTTGTGACATGCTTTACCTATTATCGGTAAAACATAAAGTTCCAGTGCCCCAGATGAATCTTTTAGCAAGTACTTTTCTGAAGCAGTTATTTTGCTATGGAGTAAATTCTGGTTTGGTTTTGTTCTCTGACAACATGTTCTTAAGGCAATGGTGGATGTCCACCTGTCTCCAGACCCTTTGATTCACTTTTCAATTTGAGATCCAGAGAATTTCATAGTCGCCACCTTTGATAGTTGAACATACCTTGTATGACAGCTGAAACGACCTGTGAGCTAAATGACTAATTTGTTTGCACATCCATCCCCTCAAATGGCTATCAGTCACTTTGTAGGTAAACAGTAAGTGTGGTGGCGCACTGTACTGTCTGAATACTTGAAAAGTAATTTGATGAATAGGCTTGAATGGGTCATGACTAGTGAACCACTCACTGGAAAACTGGCTACCTGTTTGTGACTAGTGAACAGCTAGTAAGCCAAACTGAAGAGTGTACAAGAATCTTTATTGGAAGCTTCTAACTAAAGTAAATATAAACCATACTAATCATGAGATAAAAATATCTTCTCTGCTATGTTTGAATTCCAAGTGATACGATACCCTAAGAATAAACATTTTTAGTCAACTGCAATAGTTCACTTTTAGATTGAACCACCTTCATTTACCTACACTAAATGTCCTGCTTTAGACACTACCGGTAAACAGATACTTTGGTTTTAAAACCGAATGTTAGGAATAATGGGCCAAATGGTAAGGTCAAAATCAAGTGGTATTCATTATTACACATTAATTGTCCACTTTCATTGGTGATGAGAGATCTGTCTTGTATTGATGCTTGATCTACAACAAGAAACATGTCGTGGTAGAAGGCTAGAAGGCTAGTTAAAACCCTCTCTTGACCCTGGCTTCCCTACACGTCTCACTGTGACCAAGGCCTGATGAAAAAGCAGCCAAATGCCCTTAGGGAGTCAAATGCCAACTTTTTATATGAAGGTTGCATCCTGTCTGTTCCAGACCAGACACAGGAACAACATTGTGGCTGCATCATCAGCCCAGCTTCAAGGAAGGAAGATCCCATAATAATATAATAGGATCCCATGGTACCTGATCAGCAAACGCTCAACACAAGCTCAGGGCAAACTTTTAACACTGAAATATTCAGAAGTATTGGTTGTATGAGTGATGTTTGGTTTGATCAGAGCCAGCAAACTCAGTCTGCTTGACTGAAAGCTATCGCAGCTTGATTTATTTCTGGGTGCATAATAATAAAAGCCTATAAAAGCCAAAGATTATTCGCAGCCTGACACCCATAATTTACAAGTCAAAATTATCTTGTCTCTTGCTCTTCAGTTTTGGAAAATGTTAAAGAGAACATTTGGTTTAGATTTGTCCCCTGGCTGACACTGTCAGTTTTTTCTCTATCGCAATATTAATGGGATGTCTAAAAATAAGGCTCACTCCAGACACTTACAAACCATGACTAAATGAAGCAAGCTGAGTCAGTTTACAATGAGTATTAATTGTTTTTTGTGTTCAGGTTAGGTGGGTTTCTCACAAGGCTAATGATGAAGATCAGGTGACTTGCATCAAGTTCCATTTAATACAATTTGTGTGTGGTCATACCAAGCTAAAAAAATTTCCATTTAAATATACAATATAAGACATACAACTCTATGCGTATAGATATTAAGTAAGCATTTTAAGTTTATTTCTTCACCCTTTTGAAAATAAGCTCAGCTTCTCAGGCATAAAAAAATATCAGCTTGCTGACTCCAGAACTAACTGCTACAACCAGAACTAATACTTCAGCTTTTGGAGGGGCTATCTTGATAATTCCAGATGGATAGCCATGTGAATAGCAAGATAAACAAGAATCCAGCAGCATCTAAAAGACTAATCCATGATCAGCTCCTCCAGCACATATGGTTGATCCAGACTAAATCTGCAATTTACATCAATTTCCCCTTCCCACTGTAGGCCCAATTCACACCTCCCTTCTGAAGTAGTTTGACTGCTGTCTTTTCCTACGCTCATTTCACGCTGGTTTCAGATTTCACTCCCTGGCTCTGAAAAGAACTAAGCAACAGGATCTGTTTAAAGCAGTATAATGCTAGCTTGACCACAGAAGGGCAATTAACGAATGTAAACAGTAATTTTTAAACTAGAACAAGTATGGTTTGAAACTAGAAACAGGTATAGACGGGGTTTTTTGAAACTAGAATGATTCCAGTGGGAAAGTCAGATGTAGATTTGACCGTAGACCCCCTACCCTTGTGTCATTCCCATCCCCCAGGAGCAGCATCTCATGGAAATCAGTGGCCCACAGTGGGAGGGGGAAGCAGGAAAGTTCCATTCTGCCATTAGAAAATGTATTCTGTCTCCAACACATAATTTAACTCAAAAGCAGATTTGTTTTTGTTTCTTTGTTTTTTGTTTTGCAATAATACACAAAGTAGGTATATGTAGGGGAACATGTGGAGTGTTCTTTCTGTGGAGTTCCTATCACAAAGGGTCTCCACATGTGTTCTAATTGTCCACATGAGGCCAGAAAGATGAAGCCTTATGCCCCATGCCTTATTATCTGAGAGACTTGGGGACCTGCTTGGGGAGCTCTCCTTGTCTTCATGTTTAGTTGGTATCCTTGTCCCTGGTGTATCTTCAGATACGCTGGCATATCTTCAAATTATACTGGTGTACATTGGTGTTACAGTGCAATAGGGCATAAGCCATTCAGAGGCAGGGTTTAGAATTGTTCTGGAAATATACTTATTTGTTCTGGAAATATACTCAAATACTTTAAAAACCTCCATTAACTTTAAAAAGACTTTCAGTTTCTCAGGCTCTCTCATTCTAAACAATTGTAGTTAAATATCAATAGGTTTGATTTTGTGCAGTCAAATGCAAAGTGTGCTTATTCCAAGTGCTTGCAATTGAAAATCTGTTTACATTTACCAACTTCTGGTTAGCATTATTTTGTTGGATTAATAGATCATATGATATCACTCCACTGAGGATTAATTATTAAAACTGGATACTATTCTAACACTGAACAACAACAATAAAATCCCTAAAACCAAACAACTGTCAGACTTGTCTCACTGTTCAAATTCTTCAGATCCCCAATGGGATTAACAATGTAATCCATAAAATGTGCCAGTGAACCGTTTTCTAGGCACTTGGGAAATCTGGAGTCAAATGTCAGTACAGTTACAGTACTCTCTGGGTGGCCTTAGACAAGTCACTGTCTGTAAAATAGTGGCATTTTGTAGGATGAAATGGATTATCATTCAATGGACTTCAGTCCTGAATTTGGCACAGAAATTTCTCTGGTCACCATGATGATGTATGTTGGAAAACAGACAGGGGACAACTATCCCATTGATTCTCCCATATTTGTCGATATCTTTCAGTACCATTGACCATGGTATCCTCTAGGATTACCTTCTTGGATTGGAAATTGGGAGCACCATGATACATTGGATCTGCTCCTAACTGGAAGATAGTGCAGGGGCACTGTGGCTGTTCCCAATGATAACTGTGTTGTGGGATGGAGCCCTCTTTCAGATGGCCTCCTAAACTGATGTGCATAGGCATAAAGTACGGGGGGGGGGGCTCGAGGGCTTGAGCCACCCCCGAAATTTCCAGGTGGGGCTCAGCCACCGCGCCTCCCCGGGTTCTTCCAAGGCCCGGCTGCTGCTGCTGGAGAGGGAAGGGGTGGTGGGTGGGGGGGGGGGGAGAGAGGCACCGGCAGCAGCAGTTGGCAGGCCTCAGAAGGGCCCGGGAAGGCGGGGCGCCTTCCCGGGGGGGGGGGAAGAACATCGCTTCAGCGAGCTAAGG
Organism: Lepidodactylus listeri; assembly: GCA_029233225.1. Classification (NCBI taxonomy): domain Eukaryota; kingdom Metazoa; phylum Chordata; class Lepidosauria; order Squamata; family Gekkonidae; genus Lepidodactylus; species Lepidodactylus listeri. The sequence continues at coordinate 72,846,391 of JARCFY010000008.1, forward strand.
AGCCCCCCCCCCGGGATTTCCAAAAGTCTATGCCCCTGCTGATATGAGATGGGTAGTTCTGGTGAAATATCTTTTTCTATGCTTAGACCATGACTGTACAATAGCTTCCCTGAGACAGTAGCCTGGCATCATCCTTATTTCAGTTGGTGAACTGTTAGATTGTTGTTATTAGTTGTTGTAGTTGTTTATTGTTACAGTCCAAGTTCAGAATTTAGGTCAACAGGTACAGTAATATAAAACAAATACATTAATTACATTATCTAAACGTATCTAGGAATTAAATACAACTGTATACTTAGATGAATTAAAGTGTTAAAATATAATTAAAATTTCTTTTAAAAAGTTGTAATTCTCTGTCTGATTAGACTAGCCACAGCACACAATCTTACTGCCTTGGCAGTAATTTCATTGCAGCAATCAGCTAAGAGGATAAAATTGATTAGATCTGCCTGGATAGGCAGTGATAATTGGTGTATTGGTGTATTATACTTTATTCGGATCTCTTGATAGTGCTAACAATATAAAAGAACGTGTTCAATTGTCTCTACCAGTCTGGACTGACGGGGCAGAGATGATTTATGTGTGGGGTATATGAGCATATCTCCCCTCCAAAAGAGCAGAGGGGAGAATGTTAAGTCATGCTAAAGTAAAAGCTCTGCAGTATTTCAGAAGTTCCAGCAAAAAAAGATAATTGGATGGAACAAAATTTTATTTTCTGTTCACCACCGTCGGGACTTATAAGGCTCATGCTCTGTCCACTTGTAGAGAGGTATCCCCTCATCTTTGTTTAATAATTACTCTGGCTCTTTGGTAACCAAGGGGCAGGAGAGCTGTACTGAAGAAAAAAACAGCAGTGACCGTTTGTGTTTTATTGTTGAGACCCAGTTTGAGCAGAAACTATCTTGGAGGATTAAAGGAGTTAAACCTGAGGGGGAAACTTTTGTCTTGAGCCATAGACAAATGGTGTGAAAGCAAACCTGGGGTTCTGGTGAAACTAATCCAGCCTCTAGCCTGAGCGTTGTGAACACATTTTGGTATTAGTTATTAGTGATTCTCCTGGATTATTTTTACCCCACTTTCTTATTCCTAATCTGTTTCATTTCATGTAAATGACATCAGCACTTCAGCACATTAGCACTTTGATAATTCTGATTGGCTACACAGAATAATGTGATGTCATCAAGTTTACTTGATTGTCTGGGAAGAAACAGCCAAAACTAAATGGCACTGAAACAGCAGCAGAGCCATAAAGGGAATGGCTGGGAACAGGTTCAGGAAAAGGGGATCATTCTTATTAATTAAGGGTCTCTCTGGGATATCTTTTGGTTCTACAAAAGCACTAGCTTTACTTTCAAATTCAAAATGCAGTGTGACCCTAAGTGAAGTACCAAGGATGAAACCTTGTAATTTGTACATGCAAAGTGTGTATGCTCTATCACTGAGCTATGAAGCCTCTCTGCAAATAACACAACTAAATGTTCCTCATTTGAATTTAGAAAAAAGATTTGCTCACCATTATTTCAGATCAGGCTTTTCTCAATAGTTCTTTGCTTGAGTTGGAAAAGAACTCCCACATTACCTCCACTGACCAGCAACATAACCATTCTCACTTTGTAGGGAGCACTCGAAACAGCCAGGCAGCGTGCTTTGCATAGACCATGTCTTCCAGGTAAAAGGGGCCTTTTGAGAGCCCCTAAAAGCCTAGAGTCAGCACTGTCTTCGCTGAAGCATTCATGAGCTTGCTTCACTGTGTAGCCAGCATGTAACTCAACACACATTTACCCCATTGCAGCCAATTCACTTCTGGCAACTTTATGAGGGTGTGGCGGTGAGTTATGGGCTCAGCACATGCTGAGACAATCATAGTGCTGATCTATCACATGTTGAATTTAGCCAATATGCATTCAGCCCTCATAATACGTATGAATTGGTCCTTATACCCATATAAATTATCAAAACAGTGCATATCTTTCTATTCTATTGCACTTCCTACAACAGTCATTAGAAAGGTTAGCCCAATTGAAGAGCTGTGTGTATACATGTGTAGAAATTTTACTTATAGTCCAACAGTGTAGTGTGAAGATTAATTTGGTGGTAGATAATGGAAAAAGTCAACTATTACTTGCCAGGGTGACAAAGCAAACCAAGTCGTCTTCATGTAAATACATTCCTGATGTTCTCTTAAGCTTGGAAAATCTCTTGGAAGTTAATGTCTTTGGCTTCATTTTATTTGGCAAAGCTGACGTTCTGAGCTCAACTAAGAAAGAATGCTACTTCTTCTTTTTTCCCTGCTTTTGCCCTCTGGCAGTCTGTAAATAGGTTAAAATCAGCCTATACATTTAAAAGAATGGATAGTTAAAATACTGTCAAGCTGAATTCATTTTTCCACCTCTTAAATTTATTTTGCTTTTTCCATTGCTAGAAAGTAGGTCACACAGCATGTAGTTTAAACAAACTTTTTAAAGAAACTTGCAACTTTCAAGAGCTAAACTCAGCAATTAAAAATAACAAATATAACACAGTGGTAATGAAGGCTGCTTTAATGACCAAACCAATTCTTAAAATAACAAGAGGAAACCAGCCTATTGTCAGTCAAAGGATAAATGTAATGAATATTTTCTATCAGATTCCTTACATTCTCATAAAGCGTAACAGTGTACTGAAGACTTGCCAAGTGCTGGCTGAACGAATGAAAAATTATTTATTTTGAGTGGCATGGCAATTGCCAAACATATATACTTACTTCTCCAGGTTTGAAAGTTTTGATGTTAGATGTATCCTGTTGTAATTTGTTCCAACATCACTAGCAAGAGAAAAAAATACACATTTTTGATCTATATGGAACTGTTCACATGTGGAGTCTTCATTAGCAGCAGGTAGTATAGTAGTACACTGCACAGAGACCAGCCTTCTGATTCTGAGTAGTGTGAAGCTCTGTATATCCCAGAAGCTGAATGATGACTTCAAGTAGACATCTTTAGTAAGCCAAGGCATAGTTTTTATGTTCAAAGCCCAAGATCTTTTAGTCCACTTAAAAAATCAACTTTCTTCCATGATTCTCTGAAAACTTTCAGAAATGATATAGAGTGTTGGATCTATATGTCATGGAAATTTATTTATTTATCTATTTTTCGCACTTTTACCCCGCCCTCCTTGCGAGCGGGCTCAGGGCGGCTTATAATGTGGCACACAATGCCAAATCTGCATAAAACATTTAAAAACATATTAAAAGAATACAACGACAGAGTGAGAAATTTACAATTAAAGTGCTCGCAGTGATGGTAAAATTTCAGAAAGTTAAGATGGCATGCTACAGGTTCCTATAGAGATGTAATGCTAGGGTTGTAATCCAGCCCTCCACAGCCTCCAGGCCTGATCTTCTTTCAGGGCCAGCCCTCGTCATAGATGTTAGTAGTGATGGTTGGTGGTAATGGTGGTGGCTCCTAATCAAAGGCCTGGTGGAAGAGCTCTGTCTTGCAGGCCCTGCGGAACTGCATAAGATCCCACAAGGAAATGTAGAAAGTGTTGTCTGTTGCTGTATTGCATAGATGGAATTTTCTTTAGCTAAGGACCCACTGACATGAAGCCTGAGAATGAGAATCATTTGGAACATTATGTGTTGGTTTCATTTGAACAGTGAGAAAAAAAATATGTTTTTAGAATACTCATGTACATGTACAGATACAAGGTTGCCAGGACTGGGTTGGAAAATACCTGGAGACTTTGGGGTTGGATCCAGGAGAGGGTGGGGTTTGGGGAGGGGAGGGGCCTCAGCATGGTACAATGCCATATAGTCCACCCTTCAAAGCAGCCATTTTCTCCAGGGGAGCTGATCTCTATCAGCTGGAGATCAGTTGTAAAAGCGGGGGATCCCCAGGCCCCATCTGGAGGCTGGCAACCCTATACAGATATGTCATTTGTTATACTCCCCTTCATCAAAAGGACATCAAAATAATTACTATGTGGCAGTGCTTAATATGAGGCAATGCCATTTGTAACTCACCATGTCTGAAGAGTCTGCATGTCAGCACCATGCCTACCTGGTAGCCACTAGCACTAGCACAGGGACACTTGACGCAGTTAGAGTAAGGCAGTTTTCCAACATTGGTAAGGCAGTTTTAGAACGTTGCAGCCCACCACACAGTCAGAATGCCATACAGAAGCAGTTTTTGTAGCATCTGCATGGTGGTAATTTGAATTGTCCAATCTAGGGCTGAGGACAGACTGGCAATCTGAAGCGGAGGCAAAGCGGAGGGAACTGGAGCGGGGGAAAAAACCCACGGAGCTGGCCATTCACACTGGCCAGAGCAATGCGGATCAGCGGCGATACGGAGCGTTCAGACTGCCACGGAGCGTTCAGACTGCTGCATAGCCAGCGCGCGCGGTTCGCGCGCGCCGCTGCACTTTTTTTGTTTTCCTTTGATGTTTTTCGCATGTGCGCACATGCGCACATGCGCACATGCGCAAAACTTTTTGCCGGTGCATTCACACTTCCTCCGGATGCCTCCCGCTTCTTCCAGTTCACACTGTTTGGAAGCGGGAGGCATGCGGAGGAAGGCCCCTGAACACGGGAAAAACCGGTGTCTGGGTAAAGCGGAAGGAAAGCGACTGGGAGACGGGTAAGTACGCAACGGAGCCGACGGACAGATGCGCATGTCTGAACGTGCTCCTTTCCTCCGTTTGCGAAGCGTGCCTGCCCCGCTTTAGATTGCCAGTCTGTCCTCAGCCTAGGTGAAACTGTTTTTCGGCACTGTGTGATGCTTTGCCAGAACTCCCCCTTTCCACTCGCCAAATCCACTCTTGTCAATGAAATCAAGTGTTTCTAGAAAATACTTTCTCCATTTCAGTTCCACAGATTGAAGATACGATCCCCCTACTTAACAGGTCTGCTACAAGGATAAATACAAGTACATGAAGTACTTTCTAAAGATATTATGAAACAATAAATGATAAATAGGAATGGTATGATAAGGTGTTTTGCCCAAGTTGACCTTTCTTGACCTGTGTCCATCTTGGCTGGTGAAAGCTGGTGGTGATGGAATACAAACTCTCCTGGGAAATATTATATTAAATATTATTAACTTGTCCCTGAGTTTAGGGATGTTCCCAGGGTTCTTGAAGGAGGCAGTGGTGAGATCTCTCTTGAAAAAACCATCTTGGCACTCCTCAGAACAGTATCTTCTGGTGGTTCCTGGCCCCAAATACATCCACTTAGCCTCCACCAGGGCCAGAGCCTTTTCAGCTCTGGCTCTGGCCTTGGTGGAATGCTCTGCCAAGTGAGATCAGGGCCCTGCAGGACTTATTACAGTTCCGCAGGGCTTATAAAATGGAGTTCCACCAGACCTTTGGTTGAGGCAGCAGGTGTCCATTTATATCGCCCTCCCCTGCTCCATCCCATTTCTTTTCATCTACACTATTTCATTCTATATTATCAGTGGTGTCTGATGCCCACATGTCCAACACTCTGGTTCATCTGGGCATGCCTACAGGCTCACCTGGGATCTTCTGTTAATTTATTTGCCATTTTGTGAGTTATGCTATTGAGATTTTGAATTGGATTATTTGGAAGTATTTTAATTGTTTTATTCTGTTGTAACCCACCCTGAGCCCACTTGTGGGGGAGGGCAGGATAGAAATTTAAATAAATAAACTTTTGCAAACTTTAGGTACACAAAATTCCAGTTTGGTTCCATTTACACTAATCATTTTATTATTTTATCCAGTTTTAATATATACTCCATAAATGCTCATTCTCAAAGGCCTCCATCAGTAGAACTGTGATATGACATGTCCCTTAAGTACACCAATTTAAGAGACCCCATAAAACAAACAGAATACTTTATTTTTCCCACAAAAAGGACACAAAATATAAATATGGAAGCAAATGGCAGCACGGAAGAGCAGTTGGCAAGCAGGAGACTGGGAGGGCAGGGACATGGGGAGGGAGGCCATCAGCAGTAATATGATGTCACTTCCAGGAAACCCAAAAGTGATCATCAGACCTCTCTAGGAATTCGAGCAATTTGTTGAGAGAACTGACATCCCTTCCAGGTTTTACCCAGAAGTGATGTCATGCAATTGGCCTGAAGGCCATTAAAAAAAAATCTCCCACCACTGGTTTGAGCAGTGCCAGGGAATGACAGCTGGGATTAGGGATCCCCCATCCCCCCCAGCAGCCTGTAAACCCTGCTGGACTGGTAGTTTCTACAGAGTTAGTCTGAGAGTGATTTTATTTTGTAGCCTCCCATGTTGTGAGTGCCTAAACTGTAGTTTATCTAGTTTATTCCATAAATACAGTTTTGTTCAGCAGTTTAAAATTCAGGTTTGCACAGTGAAGGAATTAAATATACTCCATTTTACTTAAGTTTTAACTATATGGGCCAAAATAAAAGAAAATTTGTGTGCGAGAGAAAAAGCCATACCTCACAAAACATTCCTTAATATTCCACCAAGCAATCCGAGTCGTGGAGATGACTGATTAGCAATGAAAGATGAAGATATCGGCTGAGTTATAGGTAATACAATCCTGAAATCTGGCCTCAACAGCCCGATTAAAAAGAGTCAGTGACTATGGTAGATGGCGGTAACAGCTGGTGTACAACTGTTTTTATTGCCTGTCTAAGATCAACATATCTCTCACCTGCCAAGTAAGATTTTAAACTGTGAATGGTCACAGCTAATACATGCTTTCTGGTCTTTCTGAAAGCACAGATGTTTTGAAACACTCATCTTGTGTCATTGCTTACTTAGGTCAGGCATGGCAACTTTGAACTCTTTAAATGTTCTTATGACTCAAGTACACTTTAAAAAAAACATGCCTAGCAGGAGCCCAATAACAAGAAATTCTGGGATATGTAGTTTTCTATGGCACCTAATACCATTCTAAGGACTCAGACATTCTGAGTAAATTACATCCAGGGAGGGGGTGTAGAGTAGTGGTTAGAGATATCTCTGGCCTGTCCTCAGGTTGCCAACTTCCAGGTGGAGGCTGGCAATCTTCCAGAATTACAATTGATTTCCAAACTACAGAAATCAGTTCCCCAGAAGGAAATGGCTACTTTGGAGGGAAGTTTCTATGGCATTATACATTACTGAGGTTCCTCCCCTCCCCAAACTCAGCCCTCCCCAGACTCCATCTCAAATCTCCGGGTAATTCCCAACCCCAAGGGAACAATCCTACCACAAATAAGGTCCTCATTAGCAGCCGGGCTTTGCTCAGACTGTACCTTCCAATGGAAGGCTCTCCATGCCATTGCCTATTTCTAATGCGGCTATCTCAACCTAATACATCATCATCTTATTTTTATAAGTTTCCACTACGGCTGTCAAAGCACCTAATGTGGTCAGTTTTATTATTTTCTATTTGGGCTCACGATGAATGTTATTGCTCTGCAAATAAATTATATGTTGGTTGAACCAGATTTAATAAACATATCACTCAGCAACGTATGGTTAGTACTCATTCATGGGATTTATATATTGCTTGCTTAAAATGATAATGTATGTTTAAGAAATTGTCTTGGCTAAACCAAATTATTGGTTGTCCCAACCATTAAAATGTCCTGGCTATTCTCCTTAGTGATGACAGAACTATGTTTAGTGAAAGAGTACCACCAGCTGTCTTGCTAACAGAAGTCTGGCATTCTCTTTAATTGAAAGATGCAGTGTGTGTGAAATGATACCATCCTCTTTCATTCAGGCCAATGTTAGTGTGGCCCATTTGTCAACTAAGATGGGTGGCTGCTGCTGCATTGTTCAGAGAGCTGTCTGCCAGTTCATGAAAATGGAGTGATAAAGTTTAGGGGGTGAAAGCAGAGGGAAATGGTGCTATTATAATTTTGAAAATATAATTTTCATCTAGTGACGGGAAAATTTTTTTGTGAGATTTGCTGGACAAGGTAAAAATGAAGAGGAGCAAATTGGATATAGATATAGAGCAGGGGTGGCCAAACCTGCTTAACGTAACAGCCACATAGAATAAACGTTAGATGTTGGAGAGCTGCAAGACATGAACAAATATTGCACACACATTTTTATTGGAAAATATGCAAATTTGCTTTTTATTAACATTACATTAGACTGTGTGGAAGAGCTACACGTGGCTCCCGAGCTGCAGTTTATATATAGAGAGAGTAAAGGAGTAGAGTAAAGGAGTTCTCTTCCTTGGCCACTAGGGCCTTCACATAAAAATCAAATAATCTTGTATTTCTCCTTTCACTTTTCTCTGCAACCAGATCAGCCTAACATTTGCACTTTTCTCAAAAAAGGTGAAATTGTTAAGACTGTGAGCAACTTCCCAGTTTCTGCAGTAAGAGCCAATCTGTTGGGGAGCAAATTGTGACACCACAGGTTACTATGCCTGATGTAACATTAGAACTAAATATTGTGTTGCTAAGGTCCAACCTTATATAGCTGAGCGTTCCTCATGCATAGTGATATCTAGAGGTCCAAATTAAAATACAGTTAATGTTCCCTGAGATATGATGCCATGATGCCATGGCATCCTAGGAATAGAATTAGCAGGTGCCTAACTGCCTTTTGGCTCAGGGGCACTGACTGGTGAAAGAAAATACTCCAAAGATAACTTCTGTGTGGGCTTCATCTCTTTGGACATGTTCTGTGTTGCCACCTCTCCCCCCCCCCCCTTCAATTATTGTCACCTCTCTTAAGGAAGGCCTCTGAGATCTTAGAAAGCAGGGTGGTAGGTGATCCATCCTCACACACTGTAACTTGACAAGCATCGCTGCTTGGTTTGTTGAAAATTACATGTTCATTATTTTTCTTAGCCTCAGTGCTATAATACAAGTCAAGAAAAACACTGCCCTGACCTGGATAGGCCAGGCAAGCCCAGTCTCATTAGATCTCAGAAGTTAAGCAGGGTCAACTCTGGCAAGTACTTGGATGGGAGACCAGAGGTGGGGGCAGGCTTTATTCAGCCACCTCTCTGAATGTAATCCAGGCCCCCAGTAGGGGTCGGTCACCAGAGGTTGCCATGGCTTCCAGGTGTACACACACTTGCACACCCATATGCATATATGAAAAATACAAAAAGAAAAGAAAAAGAAAAACAGTGAACTCTTCCTTACACAGAGGTTATCTGCCATACAAAGTTTGGAATAAGATTTTATGTCATTGGCATGGGCTCAGGATTATCACTTCTAAAATGCTAAAAGCAAAATGGAGGCAGCGATGTCTGAAAAGGCTCTCTGTATAATTAGCTCAGAGATGTGATGCCTTTTGCTCATGTACCCAGTTCTTCTAAGTTCCTAGTCCATATTGAAGAACATCCTGCATGTGGTAAAGAATACACAGGTATTATGTAGTTAATACAGAGCAACTGTTTGGAGGAGGGACCATCTGCATTTGGGTGGAGCCTGGGAAAAACCAGCAAGAGATTTGGTAAAATGGCTACTGAAGTTATTCCAGGCAGTACCTTCCAGATTAAACTCTATTATATCTATAAATAATGCAGTTTAGTTTTCTTTGTAAGAGGCTGCAGGTCAATTCTTTGATTCCTTAAGTAACCTCTAAACTTCCCTACAGCTCCGAGAAGATGCAAAAACCACAGCAGAAGTGGTTTCTTAAAGCATCATAGCTGGGAAGGTTGGAGGGGAACCAAGGATGGTCTCTTTGGTGCAACATGTCTTCACAGAGCCATGTTTATTTTCTTTGTGAAAAAATCATGAAGTAATTCTGTTACCTAGGAGCTTGGGATGACTAAGGATTGGATAATTAGGATTCTACTAGAATACGTCCTAGTCAGAAAGAAACAATTGGGGATATGTCACGAACAAACTTACAGATGGCAATGTGGGCTCCTTGCAAGCATTGCACTTCCCAACACTCCGCCTATCAAGGCACACAGAATTTGTAAAATGGCAAACCTCCCAGTGTGCTGTGACAGAAAGCCATGGCACACATAGTTATAATACTGTGAACACAGGCTTTGGAAGTGATGTGTTACAGAAGACTTCAAAGGCTTTAAAAGCCAGCTGCACCCATGCTGCTTTGCGGAGCAATTTGGAAATTCACATGCAGAGATTCAAGAATTTCTTGCAGTATGTAAACTTTGAAATATGTTTATAACAGCATTTTGACACAGATTGGTTTTTCAGACTTACTCTGGAAGGAATAGTGCTTGCTTCTGAGTGCTTTAATGGATGGGAGGGATCTGCAGGGGGCAATAACAGGAAGCACAGCTTGATCAACATGCTTTTTGTCTGAAGTACTGAAGGAGACTGAATATCTTCGTGGCTTATGTGGCTGATGCTGCTTGTGCTGACTTCTAGGTGCCCATGCATAGAAGTGGCTGTGTGCAGTCCTATGCCCAGGATGACCAGTTAATGGCCTGTGCTATTGAAGCAGCTTTATTTGCCTGCTACAGAATGTTAACCAAAGAGTGATTTAAAGGAGTGGTCTAAAATCATAAAGAAAAGAAACTATGGTCTCCAAGTATGTTTCATATGAATGCTATTTGACTCTCTGGAAAGTCAGAAGGCCATAGCAATCAGTCTTGTGAGATAATCCTTGAGGAATGCCATTTATTCCTCAGTCTTGTACCACCCCCACAATCCACCTTCATCCTCATGGTGCTTTTGTGCTGACACCTGCAAGTGTTGTCCTTTGGTGAATACCTGAAGTATAGCCTATGGCTTCATCTATCTTTCTTCAAGACCAAGCCAGGAATGGCAGGAGACAGCAATGAAACCCAGGTCTCAGATGATGGAACTGCCTTGGATGAAATCACTTGCCACCTAAACTGCCAGCAAATCCCTTGAAAGAGACGAACCATCCAGCCCTCACAGTATGCTTTAGTTGCAGTGGCACAGACAAGATGTAACTGGGCTAAATGGTAATTTCAGGATGTACCAAAGGCAAGTAGAACAGATTATAAATGGGATCACTAGAGCAAAATAAAACAAAAATCCAATGGCAACTTAAAGACTAACATTTATTTCAATATGAGCTTTTCATGAATCACAGTTCACTTCCTCTGAAATAAATGTTGTTAATCTTTAAGGTGCCACTGGATGTTTGCTCTGTTTGACTAGGACAGAGAAGTGGGGAAAATACCTACTTTAAGCAAGTCGCCTTGAGCAGGTCTCTGGAAAGGTAGCATATAAATTTTCTAAATAAATAAATGGCCACATTCCTTTGAAAAGCCTGCAGTTAATCAGATGTAATTTGTAAATGGGTGTCTGTATTCATCACTCATATTTTGACAAGAGGGTTTATAAGACTATAAATTTATTGGCCTGTACAAATAAGTACAAAATTACTAAGAAAGTCAATTTTGCAGAAAAATGGTGAAGACTTATACTTTACATTTTTAAAAATCCTGTTTTGCTTGGCAGTTAAGCAAGGAACATTTGTTATTTGTTCTTCTACAGTAGGCCCAGGTGCCTCAAACCACAGCTCCCTATTTCCAGCTCTAAAGCCAGGCTCTAGTTATTGCCCTGAGGAAAGTAGGGTATGAAGGTTAAGCAGGTTGGTGCACACAAACAAACACAAACGTTTTCTGCCCCTCCCCTTCAAGTGTTTTACCTTGAGGGGGTAAAAGAAGACAAAGCTCTTTAGTTTTTGCTTTAAATTAGGAAATCAAGGTCACCCATCAAAGGGGTGGTGCAGGTTTGACTATCCTAAGTGTCTTTCCTACTTTTCACCTGAGGTAAAACACACCTTTTGTGACCCTTCCCCCTCAGGAGACAAGCCCAAACAGAGCCCATAAGGGTTTAACATTTAACAAGGAAAGGAAACTTAGGTATGCAGTCTGGCTGCTTGTTCAATTTGCATGTCTGAAGATTTGTATTTTACCTGTCAAGTATTTGCCATTGTTTTAGAGGTTCTCTTCCCAGCCATTATTGTGTAGCAATTTATTATAAACTGCATCTGTATAAATGGGTCTGAAGGGGGAGGGGGGCAAAGCAACAACATCACTGGCAGAAAAGCACCTGTGAATATTTTTACAGTCAAGCTGGGGAAAGAGCTTTGAATTGCAACTTCGGTATGCCCCCAAATTGCTATAAGTAGGGACTTCAGAGGCAGCTGACTTGACAGATTCAACTGCTGGGTGCCTGACATCACAACATCTCCATTTTGGTTGTATACACAAGGGGATGGACATTTTTATACCATACACTGCTGTTGATGGCAAACGAGGTGTGACACATTGGACTTGCTGATACCATGGCCAGCAACATAGCCAAGCTCAAAAAGATCAACTGAGTTTGAAGTCAGTCCTCCAAAAATTGGCTCTATCAGCATGGCCCCAATGAACTGAGCTTCTGCCTCATGGGGCACAGAGGGCCCACCATGCACTTGTCTTTTGTGCTTCCCTCAGAAATGGACAGGAGATGTATGAGGCCACAGCCATTTATGTATAGCAAAGCCTTGCCCATTGAAATGAGCGGCTCTGCTTCTGCACTCCTATTCATTTCAATGAGGCAATCCTGCTGCTCTGCAGATGCCAAAGCTGAGCAATAATTGGACTTCTTTTGCAATTTCAATATACCTGGGCTGCACATGTACTGTTGTGCTTTCTGTGCAGCCTGGGAGAGTTGGCAAATAGCAGCCTCTGGATTGTTTTTGGACCAGGATTGTTTGGAGTCAGAAAAACTGCACAAGGGAAAGCTGTACCTCTTTATTGCCTCCCCCATGCCACAGCATTGGGGCTCCATGCACTCCAAAAATGACCTCCATGTAGCCACACAGCAGTACATTCCATTTGCACAATAAGGTTAGATTGACCAGCTGTTCATCTCTATTCAGACACCCAGGGCAAATTAATGTGAGAAAAACAGTCTTCTGCTTTCCCAGTTACTTAGGCAGACAAGTGTAATTCTCCTGTATTTACTCATTCCTGTGCTAAGTTATGCATGCATAGATCTTATTGTAATAGTTGAGCCCTAAATGTACAAAAAACTATCATATTTAAACCATAAAAAAGGAAACCTTGTCTCCAACAGCCTAAAGATATAGTAGTACTGGAACTCTACAAGTGTTTTCCATAAAGCATAGCTCAGTGATGGCAGACCATATGCTTTGCATGTAGAAAATCCTGGGTTCATCTCCAGTAAAGGACCACACTAGACATTACAATTTTTCTCAGATTGGGTCTGAGTTCCCTGATGCAACTTTCATACCATCTGCTGCACATCTGCTTCTTAGGACCTTTTTTTCCAGGTGTCTGTGAGGATCAGGACCATGGCAGTGGGGAGATGGGGCTTCAGCCTTACCCCCATGCCTTTTAGCAGACTAGAACCAGCCATGGCAGGAGATGCTGTTTGCTCCATTGGTGGGCTGTGTATATACTGATGATGAAGCCTGGGATGGCAAACTGCAGCCCCAGGGTTGTTTTGGATCAGAAAAGCTGCATGGGGGGAGGCTGAAACCTTTATTCCCTCCCCTGTGCCATGGCATTGGGCCTCTCAGCAGCAAGAGCTAATCATTTTGAAGGATTTTTTTTTCTTTAACAGAGCCACAGGAACTAGTATGGGTAAGTTTACATAATATTACAGATGGAACAGTTGATAATAGTTTAACTCTTAAAGATTGGTTGATTAATATTGCTGGATTTGTGAATTTATGTTATACTACAAATATTGCTAATTTATTGACTGAATGATGCTGTGCTGAGGGATAAGTTGGGAAAGCAAAATCAATTTTTGAGTTGTTTTACTTTTCCCTTAACAACAATTTGTTTTCTGTCAATTCTACAACTAATTTCCACAGGCAATCAGCTCTCCTGCATGAACTGGACGGCTGAAATCTCTGCCTCTGTAGTGATCACATCACACCCTTTAAAAAAGATTATAGGGAAATGGCTGTGGTGAGTGGACACAAAATAATGTGTTCTGCTGTAATATTTTCTGAAGGATCTTTAAAGCATTCTCTGTTAATAGTTCAATAGAAAGATAGTCCGTTAAAATTGTGAAATTTTATTCTTCTGTTTTCAGACTTCACTTCTGAAGGAAGGTTTGTATTCCAAAGGGTAGAATTAAATAAAGCTAAACAAAAAAAGCTTTGGAGACCATGTATGATAAATGGTCAAAGAGAGGAAGAATTAAGCTATAGTAAGGATTCTTCTGTAATACAAGCATTAAATAGCTGAAAAATTCCAGAGGGAAAGCATTATTAGGGCTTTTCTGTGTGGTGTTTTTTTATCAGCTCTGGCCCCATACTGCTTTGGTTTATCATATTATTTCTGCATGTATTTTTGTGCCCTCAGTCTTTACTTCTCTCCCACTGCCCCTTTTTTTCCTGTTTCTTTTGAAATCACTTTTACTCCAATCTTCTTCTGGAAGCCAATTTTGAGTTGCCTTTTTCTTCATGCATAATGTTTCTGTCAAGTTTATTTTGTCTCACTCACTCTCACCCTCCTCCAGCTCATTTTTTTATGATTGAATTGTGGTGGTCAAACCACTCTCTCCCGTCCCCCCACCCTGAAGACGTGGTTTCTTTTTCTATTTTAGTGCCATTTTTAAGGGGTGGGTGTGTTGTGATGCCACCAATGACACTATCAATGATGACAGCACCCTCCCTTAAAAATCCTTATTATTGGTGGCATGTGTAGAAGAAAACAAACTGACTTCACAACTGTGAAAATGTAGAGAGAGGACAGATGTGCAAAAGAACAATGCCCAAACTGATTCCAATGTTTGTGGACTGAGTGCCAAGAAAACCACAAGCAAGTCAAGCATGTGGAAAAGCCCTTAGTCTGCAGTAGCATAGACAAAATAGATGGTTGAAGATTAACGGATGTATTGTGTCATAACCTTTTGTAGACTGTGAATCACTTCATCAGATGTACAATATGACTTTGCTTGGTTATATGCACATGCACACACATACTAGCATAGAAGAAAATAGTAAGCAGTAAGGTTAAAGAGCTATGAAATGCATGAGAGATAGTCTGAGACATTTTCTATGCACTGCTCAGTTTAAACAAGATAAGCCTGGGGTAGTGATGCTTTGTATTCTTGGTGCTTGAGGGGGGGCAGCAGTGGGAGAGCTTCTGGAGTTCTGGCCTTGCTGGTGGACCCCCTGATGGCACCTAGGTTTTGGCCTCTGTGTGACAGAGTGTTGGCTTGGATGGGCCACTGGCCTGATCCAGTATGGCTTCTCTTATATTCTGAACCACAGGGACCATTCATAGCCATAGTAATGGAATGTAACGTGAAAATTATTTATTTATTTACTATTTAATTTATATCCTGCCCTCTCTGCTGAAGCAGGCTCAAGGCAGCTTACATAAAATTTTATTAAACAGATAAAACAGAGAATCATTATAATATAATATAAAAACACAACATAATGTGCTTATATAAATAAAACTCAAGTAGTCACTGTACACAGATTGTACTGCACCAGATTGCTGGTGCCAGTAGAGAGTCTGGGGGAAGGGCAGCCAGAAAGGTATGGAGTCCCCACAGACTAAGGAAGCCAGATCATCACAGGGTAAAGGGAGAAAGAAAGGAATCACTGATCAGATGGGAAAACTTATGAAAAAACACAACCTACAAACAGTATTCAGATCCAAAATACATCAGATGCTACGATCAGCAAACAACAGAAGAGACCCCCTCACTTCTGCAGGAGTATACCACATACCCTGCAGTTGTGGACAGGTTTACATTGGGACCACACAACAAAGCATTCAGACAAGAATAAAAGAACATGAAAGACACTGCAGACTTGGCCAAACTGAAAAATCAGCAGTGGCTGAACATAGCCTAACTCAAACAGGACACAGTATCTTATTCCAAGACACTGAAATGCTGGACAACAGATCCAGTTACCATGTCAAATTACAGAGGGAAGCCATTGAAATTCATGAACACAATTTCAACAGGAAAGAAGAGAGTTTAAAAATAAATAGGGCATGGTTTCCAGTCCTGAAAAACACAAAATGTTCTACATCTTACAACAGCACGACAGATAAGATTAGAATTTCAATAGCCAAACCATATGCAAAAGAACCTTCTCAGGAAAGCTCCTCCAGGGTAGCTGCTCTTGAGGCAGATTGCTGATGGATCGAGACTTCCTATGCCCCAATGGTCCCACTGTGGCCGATCCATCAATGGAACATAGAAACAGCACCCGGAACAGCAAGCAAGGAGTCAAGCATCTAAATGACCCCCATAAAGTGATTTTCACATTGTAAAAAAGAGTGAGTTAATGATGGCTGGCTGAAAAGAACCTTTTGCCCAAATCCCTATTTACAGCGTGGGAGGGGGAGGGAACTTAAATACCACCACCACCACCACCGGCTGAAAACAAGCGAACTAAGAAAACAACTTTCGGGACTGGGCACAGAACACTTTTTCACCTTGATCAAATAAAAAGCATACTTATCCAAAACATTTCTGTCCATGGGCTTCCCTCAATGTTTTAAAACTTTTCCTGGAATGTAAACATGAGTTGGACCGAGAAAATGGCAATGAGATCAAAACAATCACTGGGAACTACAAGATCAGCGCTTCCAGTCACAAGACCAGATTCTACTCCAGACCGCTCTAACATGTTGGCAGCAGCATTGCATCCTCTGATGGAACAAATGACTGACATGAATAAAAAATTGGATGCAGTACTACAGCAACTTAAGCATACCAATATACAATTGGAGAAGATTGCCAAAGATGTAAAGAAAATTAACATTAAGACCAAAAACATGGATCAAAGACTGCAAGAAGAGGGGGGGGAAAGGAATTCTGAAAAAGAGCAACTCTTAAGACTTCAAATGGAAAAATCAGCTTATGCCGAGATTTCAAGGTGTACCTGAGCAGGAAAGTGAGGATCTTAAAGAGCTTCTGAGTCAAGCATTGTCTCCTATGACAGATTTAAAAGCAGATTTTTAAAAAAATGATATGGATATGACCTATAGGGTATATCCTGAATACATTAAAAAAATAATCTGCCTGGGGAGATAGTAGTTAGATTCTTCAAAAGAATAACAAGAAATGTGGTGCTCAAGGTCACAAATTGGTCTGTCTTGAAAATTATGGACAAAAATGTTACAGTCTTAAAAGATGTCCCATTTGAAGTTAGGAAAAGAAG
The DNA here is from genome assembly GCA_029233225.1 of Lepidodactylus listeri. Taxonomy (NCBI): domain Eukaryota; kingdom Metazoa; phylum Chordata; class Lepidosauria; order Squamata; family Gekkonidae; genus Lepidodactylus; species Lepidodactylus listeri. The sequence goes on from JARCFY010000008.1 coordinate 72,863,446, forward strand.
AAGATGCTATAAGAACTTAACTGTATTCCTGCAAAAAAAAAAAATCTGTTTCTTACAGGTGGATATTACCTGGAGGCCTAATGTTTAAATACAAAGATAAGAAAGAAAAGATTGACTCTCTTCTTAAAGCGAAGGCTTTCTTGGACTTACAACAAAACCCAAAGAAGGAAACCAAGACAACAGAGGAGAAAAAAAGAAGGCGAGACCAGCGAACATGATACAGGGAGTCTGGAATCAACAAGTTCCAGCGAGACAAGCGAAGAATCTATCTCTGAGATAGGGGCAGCCACCCCTAAACAATCCAAGGTCCAAGAGACTATTCCCAAGAGAGGCAGAAGAGGGAAAATTTAGAAGATCTAGAAAATGTGAAGCCCTAGCAACATTTACTTATATACTATTTTTATTATTTGATTGAAGTACTGATGTATCAGCATATTATTAAGCTATGATAATAATCAGACAATAATCAGACAATATCTGTTTTGTATTACTATGGGAAACATTTAACTATGAAACTTTATTTAGCAAATCTGATCCTTGTATACTTTAGGTTAGTTTAGTTTTTTCTTTTGTAGTTGTAGATTAATTGTTAGATTTTGAAAAAAACCAATAAAATATATTTTTTTAAAAAGGAAAGCTCCTCCATTAGCATGTCACAGCCTTGGAAACTCCTACAAGATAATGACTCAGCCCTATTACACCTTCTTGAGTAGATATAAATTACCTGCCTACCATTTTTCTTATCACATTGACAGAGTACTCCATCTTTCTATGTTATACCTCTGAGGATGCCAGTCACATCTCTTGGTGAAATGTCAAATACTACAATGCCAAGACTATGGCCATATAACTCAGAACATCTACAATAACTAAGGAGAAAGCATTCTTGGTTAGGAGCAGTGTTCCCTCTAAGCTGAGTTAGTGTGAACTAGCTGACAGTTTTTTATCCTTTGGCTCACACATTTTTGTCTCACCTCAGGAAAGATGGCTTCAGAGCAAACTAATTTATGCAGTAGCCAAATCACTCACTCACAACTTTAATGCCAGTAGCTCACAAAGTATAATTTTTGCTCACAAGACTCCATAGCTTAGAGGGAGCATTAGTTAGGAGGCAGGTGGACCCATAAGCTGCTCCAGCAGAGGTATAGCTATCTCAGGGCTTAAGCTTGTGATAAAGGTGCAGTGGAGTGGTTGCAAATGACTTTGGGAAACATTTTGCCCTTAGGATCTTGAGACAGGCAACAAGGAAGTTGTGGCATTCAGTAATCAAGGTAGGTATTAAGCCCACAATCTTTTTGGTAAAGGAGATTTTTGTCATGGGGGAAAAAGGCTTACCTACCTCTCTAGTGTCTGGTTGTTTGCTGATGTGGCTGAAGGAAAATGGGATACCCTACGGGGAGTATGACCCTGACAGGGAACTTCAGAGATGTATATATTGCATCCTGTGTGACTGTGTTTCAGTTTTCTGACTGGACTGAGAGAAATGTTGTGACTAACAAAGCACTCTTAAAATAATGGCTGTTCTCCATCCCACAATCCCACCCAGTTTTTAAGACACACACTGCCTTCCTGCTTTCAGACCAGTTGCTTCCAATTATACATCATCATAAATACAGGAAGAGGGAACCATTTAAGTTGAACCCAGGATGTTTCAGAATAGAAACACAATGCAGGTGTTGTTTGTACAAGTGCCTTTTCAGACCAAGATGGTCAGCCCCATTGGCAGAGTAGCTGTTGTATCAAAGGCCTTGTAAAAAGTCCAGTCCCAACCTTGTTAATACTTCTGGTCACCCAAATAAATTCTTTGTTAACTTTCACAGTGGAAAAAGACTTCTATTTTATGATTTTATGCCATTAGAAATCTTTGAGGGGAGGAAAAAAACACACCCAGCATTCCACCCCCAGGTTGCATTCTGTGGTTATGAACTTCTATTTGATCACTGCCCCATCAATTTGACATTAACTGCTACAATTTACAACTGCTCAGGCTTCCTACCTATTATTGTTGTACCTCTCCGAATGAAAAAAGGAGGGGGGGGAAGAAAAGGAAAAAAACCTGCTGCCCAGGGGAAGTTTAAAAGAATGCAATGTCTTGTTAAAACCTGAAAGAGCAATGAAGGGGGAACAGAGGGGGAAAAAAACCTTCCAAGACAGAAAAGTAAAGATCTGATAATGAATAATGCTGGTCTCCCTGCTGTGAACACCAGCTGACCTGGCATGCAGACCACAGCAAAGTAGTGAATAATTCACTGAGAGAGTCATAGACCTCCTGGTTAGACCACGGCATTTCTTTTGTCTCCCAAGTATGCTCTCCTGCAGCAACAGACTTGACTGAATGTTCCGGTCTACAAATGCTTAAACAAAATGTGTCTGTGGCAGCTAAGCTAGTGTACCTGGTACTACAGGAATCAGATTGGTCCTGCTTTGAATCCAGTAGCCATTTATTAATAAATCCATAAGGCAGCTGGGGGGCAGGATGTGCAATGTAGAAGACAGTTTTGATGAGGTTGCAGCTGATAGAATTACAAACCCCATCCAGGAATCCCTTCCCGCCTTCCCAAATACACTGAAGTCATTTTCACTGTCTGCCCCCCAAAAAACCACAAGAGTCTGAGTCTTCTGAGCTAGAAATTCAAGCTGACTTCTCACCCTTCAGGATGTATTTTTAAAAAAGGAATGAAAAAGTGCCCTGATGTGTTAAAAAAGCTAAAGTGTCATTCCTGGTTTTATATTATTTGCTTTCTTTGCTCTGTGTGTGTGTGTGTGAGAGAGAGAGAGAGAGAGAGAGAGAGAGCAAGAAAGTGCATTTCCAGACTGACAGGCCATTCTGGGAACAAGTCCCCCTGTGTTTATTTTTAGTTTGAAGAGTTAAAGATTTGTAGTCTCAAGAAACTCAATAAGGGGTTTCAGTCCATACCATCTCTTGTTCCTCTTGCACATGAGTGCTGTTTCCCCCCAACCCGCAAAAGTAGTTCAGATCTGAGAAGCAAGAAGGGGACAGAGGATTTCCCCCCAAATTTGTCTTCAGAAAATGTTTGTAAAATAGGCTACTGACATCCACACCACTTTCTTAGAACTGAAATGTGTCAAACATCGTATAAAACTCCCCAAAGACCATTGATCTTGATGAAATGCTATATACTGCCATTCCAAACTGCTGCTGCAAGATTGTCCTCTGATAATATATTTACAAGTCACTTACTCCTGAGGAGCCCCATTGAAATCTGGAGTAATCTGAGAATCTGATTTTTCAGGCCTGGAGTCAAGTCAACATTCAAAATATGTAGTCCTGTTTTCTTTCTGACTAGTCTGATTCATGGTTCATTCTAAACAGAACCTGTGTCAAGCATAAGGAACTAAGATTGTGACTTGTACCTGTTAGAAAGGGCAATGTCTGGTGTACAAAGAAGAAGAAGACCCTGAAGGGGGCAGCAAGAAGACAATTAGATAGGAAAGTGAGGACAGCACCTTCTCTCTCCTGTTAAGTGTCATTCCTTGTCTGTCCCCAGATTGCTACTCTTAGGGTAAATTCCCCTTTCTTCTTGGAAGTGCCACATTCGCTGAGCTAGAGATGTAGTTAGGAACCTATCTCTGCCTCTCCTCTTTCTTATCAAGCATGTTAGTCCCTAAATAAATCTTCATCTACTCTTTAATCAGGTTGCCCACCATTGCTGTGAATTACTCTGCCAACAGGGGTTACGGGCCCAGATTAAACACATCTCTGATTAAAGATAGAAAGATTGTCAAAGGCTTTTGGTACAAGCAGGCAAGAACAAAGGAACAAAGATGGAGGCCTCCTGTGGTCCACAGCATGGTCACTGGATAAATAGGCTCATAGAGAGCAACTATCTAATTTGGAGAGAACAAATGAATATCCATCTCATCAAAAAAGGCTTGTGGACTGTTACCCAGACTGACCATCCAGCTGATGCTGCAGAGCAACACTGCATGGAATGCCAAGAATGGTCAGGCAAGAGGTGCTATTATCAGTGGTTTAACAGACAGTCATTATGATGCCAACTGCTAAGGCTGTTTGGGCTGAGTTGGAAAGATTGCATGTAAAATCCTCCTTAAAGAGCCAGTTTTACCTTCAGACATGCTTGTTTAGCATAAGAATGCAGGCTGGTGGAAATCTTTGTGAACATCTTTTACAAGACGTTGGAATCAGTTGAGCAATTGAGAAGTGCAGGAAAAGATATTACTGATGAGGATATGCTCATGTTAATTTTAATCAGCCTGCCAGAATCATTTGAAAATATAGTGTCTCAAATTGAGTCTAAGAATGATTTGTCACTTCAAAGCATTGTCTATCAACTTGGAAAGGAATATGATGCACAGGAGTTAAAGGGAGCAGAGACTAGCCAAATGGCTGTGAATATAAATAACAAATAGGAGAAAATATGAATATAATATAAATATATATTAATATAATATAAATAAATATGAATATAAATAACAAAGGGAAGCGAAACCTCATTAAGAGAAATTGTTCTACCACTAAGCAGAGGAAAGCCTTTCCCAAAGCAAAGGGGGAGGAAACAGCAAAGAATGTCAGATCAAATTTAAGCTACCAATAAAAATTTTATATTATCACCAGGAGCCACAAAAAGTCATATTTAGTTTATAGACAGTGAGATCACAGCCACATGTGTGTTTATAGAAATTTTAAAAACAATTAGAAAAGCAAAAGTGAGAGAAATTAAGTGTTGCAGATGGACGCTCTGTAATGGCCGAAGGTGTCAGCTCCGGGACAATAAAATGCAAGCTCCCAAATGAAGAAACCCAAGATGTCCTCCTTACAAACTGAGGAGCATATCACAAAAAACATAAAGACCAACAATAAAACTTTCTTGAAATACATTAGAAGTAGGAAACCAGCCAGGGAAGCAGTGAGGCCCTTGGATGACCAAAGGGTAAAAGGTGTAGTGAAGGGTGATAGGGAAATGGCTGAGAAGCTGAATGCATTGCCTCTGTCTTCACTGTGGAAGATGAGAAGTGCTTGCCCACTCCAGAACCACTGATTTCGGGAGGGGTGTTGAAAGACCTGAGTTAGACTGAGGTGACCAGAGAGGAGGTCCTATGACTGATAGACAACTTAAAAATGAATAAATCACTGGGCCCGGATGGCATACATCTAAGAGTTTTGAAAGAACTCAAATGTGAACTTATGGATCTCCTGACAAAAATATGTAATCTTTCATTAAAATCTGCCTCCATTCCTGAGGACTGGAAGGTAGCGAATGTCACTCCCATCTTTAAAAAGGGTTCCAGAGGAGATCTGGGAAATTGCAGGCCAGTCAGTTTGACATCGATACTGGGTAAGTTGGTGGAAACTGTTATTAAGGGGAAAATTAGTAGGCACATTGATGAACAAAATCTATTGAGGAAGACTCAGCATGGGTTCTGTAAGTGAAGATCTTGTCTCACTAACCTGTTAGTGTTTTTTGAGGGAGTGAACAAACATGTGGACAAGGGGGACCCAATAGATGTTGTTTCATAGGTGTCAACTATGGGGGGGCTCGAGGGCTTGAGCCCCCCCCCCGAAATTTCTGGGGGGGCTCAGCCACCCCAGCAAAGCGGAGCACCCACCGGGCCCTTTCTAGGCCTGGCCGCCTGTTTGCCCGCCAGCCAACAGGCTGCCACCACCGCCACCTCTCCCCCCCTCTCCCCCCCAGGCCTGGCCAGGCCACTCCTGCAGTCCTGCCTCCGTGGGGCCACCTGGGCAAATGCCCAGTGTGCTGCCGTCACCCAGAAGTGACGCCATCACACCGGGCACGTTGCTGGGGCAATGCTCTAGCAATTGCCCCAAAACTCTATGGCACCATTGAGTTTCAGGGCAATTGTCAGAGTGTCGCCCTAGCAACGTGCCCAGCGTGATGGCGTCACTTCCAGGTGATGCCAGCATGCTGGGCATTTGCCCAGCTGGCCCCACGGAGGCAGGACTGCAGGAGTGGCCAGGCCAGGCCAGGCCGGGGGGGGGGGAGGCGGCAGGGACATGGTCCCGGCATGCACGCGCGCACACACAAGAGCCCCCCCCCGGATTTTAAAAGTCTATGCCCCTGTGTTGTTTACCTTGACTTCCAGAAAGCTTTTGATAAAGTTCCTTGTCAAAGGCTCCTAAGTAAGCTCAATAGTCACGGGGTGAAAGGACAAGTCATTTTGTGGATCAAAAACTGGCTAATTAAAAGGAAACAGACAGTGAGTATAAATGGGCAATTTTCTCAGTGGAGGGAAGTAAGCAGTGGGGTACCGCAGGGATCAGTACTCAGTCCAATGCTTTTTAACTTGTTTATTAATGATTTGGAGTTCGAAGTAAGCAGTGAAGTGGCTAAATTTTCAGATAACACGAAGTTGTTCAGGGTAGTAAGAACCAGAGAGAATTGTGAGGCACTCCAAAGGAATCTATCGAGGATGGGCGAGTGGGCATCAATATGGCAAATGGGATTCAGTGTGGCCAAGTACAAAGTGATGCACATTGGAGCCAAAAATCCTAACTATAAATACACATTGATGGGGTCCGAACTGGCAGAAACGGATCAAGAGAGAGATCTTGGAGTCATAGTAGATAACTCAATGAAAATGTTGAGACAGTGTGCGACTGCAATGAAAAAGGCCAACCCTATGCTGGGGGTTATTAGGAAGGGAACTGAAAACAAATCAGCCAGTATTATAATCCCCCTGTATAAATTGATGGTGCGACCTCATTCGGAGTACTGTGTACAGTTCTGGTCGCCACACCTCAAAAAAGATATAGCAGTGGGAAAAGTGCAAAAAAGGGCAACTAGAATGATAAAACGGTTGGAACACTTTCCCTGTATAGAAAGATTAAAGTGCTTAGGGCTCTTTAGCCTGGAGAAATTATGGCTGGGGGGTGACATGAGGTTTATAAGATTATGCATGGGATAGAGCAGGTAGAGAAAGAAGTACTTTTCTCCCTTTTTCACAATGTAAAAACTCATGGGCACTCCATGAAATTGCTGAGCAGTTGGGTAAGAACAGATAAAAGGAAGTACTTGTTCACCTAAAGAGTGATTAACACGTGGAATTCACTGCCACAGGAGGTGGTGGCGGCTACAAGCATGGACGGCTTCAAGAGGGAATTAGATAAACATATGCAGCAAAGGTCCATCAGTGGCTATTAGCCACAAAGTATAGATAGGTACTCTCAAGTCTGGGGCAAGTGATGCTCTGTATTCTTAGTGCTTGAGGGGGGGCAACAGTGGGAGGGCTTCTGGTGTCCTGCCCCCACTGCTGGACCTTCTGAGGGCACCTGGTGTTTTTGGCCACTGTGTAACAGAGTGTTGGACTGGATGGGCCACCAGCCTGATCCAACATTGGCTTCTCTTATGTTCTTAATTCGGAGTGATCTCCAGACCCCACCTGGAGATTGGCAACAATGGTTCCCCAGGAGGAAATGGCTGGCCTGGAGGGTGAAGTTTATGGCATTGTACCTGTCTGAAGTCCCACCCCTCCTCAAACCTCACCCTCTCCAGGCTCCATCCCTCAAAACTCTAGGAATGTCCCACCTGGAGTTGGCAACCCTATAAGGACTGGCCCTAATGAGTTTTCTCCCAAAGGCCAAAATAGGTGTGGAAAGCGCCTTTTACTGACAGAGCCAAGCTTGGTTGCCTAGCAACAGGCAGTGAGGAGAAAGTAGGGTTGCCAGCTCTGAGTAGGGAAATGCCTGGAGATTTGGGGAAATGGATCCTGTGGAGTGCAGTATTTGGGGGGAGTGGAAGGAATCAGCAGAGTATAATGCCATAGGGTCTACCCTCCAAAGCAGCCATTTTCTCCAGGGGAACTGATCTCTGTCATTGTGTGTGTCATTGTGTGTGTCATTGTGTGTGTCATTGGCTTTTTAAAAATAACTTGGGCTGTTTCCCACCCCCACCCCCTGCCTCCACTATGCTGACAGCTGTTGCCTCAGCAAACTTGGCTTGGAGTCTAAAGATGGAGGGTTTTGTCCCCTGAGGGAATCAATTGTCATCTGGTGAGGAGAGTGAAGACAGTAGCTGTGTTCACCGGAGTGAAGCAACAGTATTCTGAGGAAAGTTTTGGTAGGTGCCACTTCTGTCGGCGGGACTCAGGCAATGCAGCCAGTGGATAGAGACAGCTTCTGACTGACACATCATGGAGCCAACTGATTTAGGAGCATGTAGAATGTTCAGAAAGCCAGTGGCCCATCCAGTCTAAATACCATTAACTAGAACCATTCTGCCATGATTTTTCTACAAACTTTTTGTAAAACCTAGAACCCTGATATTTTGTAAATCCCAGGATTAACTGTCTTAGTTTGTTTCTGCAATTCTCACAACACTATAGTTCAGGGGTGTCAAACATGTGGCCCGGGGGCCGGATTAGGCCCCCAGAGGACTTCTATCAGGCCCGCACTGGAACTGGCCATTTCTTGCTTCCAGTTCTGTTGCTGCTTCTTCATCATACCTTGCTTCTCCAGACTCTCTCAGTTGCTCAGCCATTTCATGTTTTCCCTTGGGTCCTAGACTCAGAACTCTGAGCATAAGATTTCTGTGGTGAATGTCAATAAATCAAAATTAGGTTTGCAGCTTACAGATACACACCTGTACAGCATACTCAACATTGCAACAGCACAGACATTTTGATGCAATAATTCAGAGGAAGAAGAAGAGGAGGAGGAGGAGGAGGAGGAGGAGGAGACTGGATTTATACCCCTCCCATCACTTGTAGTCAGAGTGGCTTAAAAACTCCTTTCCCTTCCCCTCCCCACAAGAGACACCCTGTGAGGTAGGTGGGGCTGAGAGACCTCTGAGACAACTGTCCTTGAGAGAACAGCTGGTACAGAGCTATAGCTTGCCCCAGGTTATCCAGCAGGTGCAAGTGGAGGAGTGAGGAATCAAACCCGGTTCTCCCAGATTAGAGTCCGCGCACTTAACCACTACACAAAACTGACACCAAGAGGTATCAGTTATCATATACTGTTAAATAAAATATTGTAAGAGTGCTGTTTTAAGCATGGGCGTCAACTACGGGGGGGGGCTCGAGGGCTCGAGCCTCCCCTGAAATTTCCTGGGGGGGGCTCAGCCACCCCCGGCAAAAGGGAGCGCCCGCAGGTGGCCAGTCAGCCGGCCAGCTGGCCGTCACCACCTCTCCTTCCCCCCCACCCCCGGCCTGCCCTCCTGCCTCCCTGGGGCCGGGGGGGAGAGGCGGTGGGGACATGCTCCCGCGCGCGGCAGTCAGCCGGCCAGCTGGCTGCCGCTGCGACTGCACCCCAAGCGTGGGTCTGCCTCCCTGGGGCGGGGGGGGAGAGAGGCGGCAGGGACATGTTCCCACGCGCGGCAGTCAGCCAGCCAGCTGGCTGCCGCCACCGCGACTACGCCCCAAGCGCGGGTCTGCCTCCCTGGGGCAGGGGGGAGGAGCAGGGGGGACATGGTCCCGTGCGCGCGCGCGCTTTGCACAAGAGAGCCCCCGCCCTTTCCCCCGGGGATCTACAAAGTCTACGCCCCTGGTTTTAAGCATGTTTTTATTTAAAATAAAAGAAAATATTTTGTGTTTGTGTCCTTTATAAAGTTTTTATCTCAGCTACCTGGCATTACATTTTATGACACACATGGTCCAGCCCAACAAGGTCTCATTTATGTCAGATCCGACCCTCATAACAAATGAGTTCGACACCCCTGCTATAGTTGTTTCTGTTATTGATCATCTGCTTTAGGAACATTTGCTGTGATCTCCTGACAGAAAGAGAAAAAGATATAACTATGGTTTCTTTTAACTATGATTAATTGTGAATCCAGGGTTTGGCTCATAGCAATCCTTCAGATTCTGGTTTACCTCATCAAGTGCTGATTTTGGTGCTTTTTCTGTTTTCCTTCTCTCCCCTGCAGAGACAGCCAGTATCCTGACCATTGCAGTGAGGGAGGCTCTAGAAACAACCCAAGATTAAACCAACGTGTCTGCATGCATATATCATACAAAACCATAGTTAATACTAAGAAAACATGTGATGTCATAATTTGAGTTTCAAAATAGGATCTGAAGACTCAGCTTTGAATCTGCAGTCTGATTTGAAAGCTCACTGGGTGACCTTGGACCACTCACTTGTCCTAGCCTACCTCACAGGATTGTGGTTGTGAAGATAAATGGACAGAAGAACAACATAAACTGTGCCACATCCCCTTTGGGGAGAAAAAGAAGAAGTAAAATATCTAAATAAACCATCAGTTTAGATCTTGTTTGTCATCCTAAATAATCACACACAGATAAAAGCATTAGCTATAGTTTTGTTTTGTTTTTGTAAAGAAATTTTTATTTTTCAAAAAAACCCATCAAAAATAATACATTTACCTTATACAAATCCCTTTTTCCATATTATATAACATTTTGTTCTATTTGTACATTCTATTTTTATCTTGTTTTGGTGGTTTCCCACCACATCTGAAGCATAACACATTTTCCATTTTATTCAAAATAGTAATACTTATATCTATGTTCCATTTCTGGTAACGGTTATATATCTTTAAAATACTTATACACCAATTCTTATTTTCTATACTCTTATGTATTTCTAAATAAAAACAGCTTCATTGTCTAATTTTAACTAAAACATTCATATAATATATTTCTATTCCTTTATGCTATTATAACCATGTATAGATGTAGTTTTTCATATCCCAGTATTTTTCAACATATTCTTTCAAATCTTTCCAGTCTTCTAGAAAGGTCTCTGAGTAGAGATTATTCAATTTTCTAGTCCATTTATCCATTTCAGCCATATATAACAGTTTTTTCAACCATTCCCACACCTCTGGTATTTTTTCATTTTTCCAGTTTTGTGCATACACCATTCTTGCTGTTGTAATCATATACCATATTATTGTCCTTTTCTTTACATTTATCTCTTCTAGTTTAAGTCCTAGCAATAACATTTCAGGCAACTTCTTAAATGTACATTTCAAGATTTTTTCCATTTCTGCATGTATTTTTGACCAATAAATCTTTGCTTTATCACAAGTCCACCACATATGATAAAAAGAACCTTCTTTCTTTTTACACTTCCAACATTTGTTAGACATATTTTGACCAATATTTGCAATTTTTTTGGGTGTCATATACCATCTATACATCATTTTAAAACAATTTTCTTTTAAGTTATAACACGTAGATATACTCATAGCATTTTTCCATAAAAATTCCCAAGATTCCATTTCAATGTCTTTGTTAAAGTTTATCGCCCATTTTACCATTTGTTCTTTTACCATTTGATCTGCATTAAACCATTTTAGCAAGACTTTATACATTTTAGAAATCATTTTTTCCCACCTTCCTCCCAAACTTGTTCTATTTCATTATTTTTTTCCCTGAAACCGTGTTTTTTATCACTTCTATACAAATCATATATTTGTCTATATCTTAACCAACCATAATCAAAGTCCATCTGATGCTGCTCCTTCAGTTTGAAATCCTTGCCATGTCTTATTAATAAGTCTCTATACTTCAGCCAATCTTGTCCTTTATATCTTGATGTTGGATGTAAGACTTCTGCGGGTACAATCCACATAGGTATATCTTCTGAAAAAAAGTTTTTATATCTTGTCCACGTATCCATTAGTGTTCTTCTCAAATAATGATGTTTAAACATATTGTCCATTTTTGTTTTGCCATAATACAAATATGCATGCCACCCAAATCTACAATCATGACCTTCCAGGGACAATAACATTCTGTCTTGTAACATAGTCCATGTCCCTACCCAGGTCAAACATATTGCATCATGGTATAACCTTAGATTTGGTAGTTGAAACCCTCCTCTTGCTTTGGCATCACACATTATTTTCATCTTAATTCTTGTTTTTTTCCCTCCCCACACAAATTTAGACAGCTCCTTCTGCCAACATTTGAATGTTTTTACATCTTTCACAATTGGAATAGTTGGAAACAAAAACATTAATCGTGGTAACACATTCATCTTGACCACCGCAATTCTACCCAGCAATGACAAATTCAATACATTCCACTTTTTAATATCCTGCATAATTTGCAACCATAATTTTTCATAATTATTTTTATAAAGATCAATATTTTTCATAGTTAGGTTTACACCCAGATATTTTGTCTTTTTCACCACCTCACATTCTGTAAGTTTGTGTAACTCGTTTTGTTTCTTATTTGACATATTTTTGCACATTACTTTCGATTTGTTTTTATTTACATAAAATCCTGCTAAGTCACCAAACTCTTTTACTCTCTGTAACAAATGTGGTAATGTGGATAAGGGGTCTTCCACTATAAACATCACATCATCTGCAAAGGCCCTATATTTGAAAGAAAAACCTTTAGTTGTTAAGCCTTTAATATTTTTGTCTTCCTTCACATTTAACAGTAGAACTTCTAAAATCCAAATAAATAGCAGCGGCGAAAGTGGGCATCCTTGTCTTGTTCCTTTTTCAACTTTAAAATCATCTGTCTTTTCGGTATTAATTATTAATGAGGATTTCTGTTCTTTATATATTGCTTTAATGAAGTTAAGCATATATTCACCAATCTCAAGATGTTCTAAAACTTCAAACATAAAATCCCAGTTTAAATTATCAAACGCTTTCTCCGCATCTAAAAAGAAAAAGCCCACTTCCTTTTCAGGATGTTTGTCGTAGTATCCTATAGCATCCACTACTACTCTTAGATTGTCCCTTATTTGTCGATTAGGTAAGAACCCTGCTTGTTCTGTTTGTATAGTCTCTTTAAGGTGCTCTTTTAGTCTATCCGCATCCACTACTACTCTTAGATTGTCCCTTATTTGTCGATTAGGTAAGAACCCTGCTTGTTCTGTTTGTATAGTCTCTTTAAGGTGCTCTTTTAGTCTATCCGCTATAATCTTAGCAAAAATCTTATAATCATTATTCAGTAAAGAAATCTGTCTATAATTCTTAACATTGGTCAAATCTTGATTTTCTTTCGGGATCAGTGAGATGGATGCATCTTTCCAGGTTTCTGGTACCTCTCCAGTAACTCTTATGTCATTCATCAATAGCAGTAACACCGGTGAAACTGACTCCTGTAATGTTTTGTAGAACTTCGCTGTAAATCCATCCGGTCCAGGTGCTTTACCTAATTTTGAGTCATTTATTGCATTTTTGATCTCTTGTAATGATACTGGATTGTTAAATAGTTCTTTAATTTTCTCTGTTGGTTTTGATAACTTTAATGTTTGCAGGTATTCTTTAATCTTTCTTCTGTCTTTGTTTTCCTTCTTAAAAAGTTTTGCGTAGTATTTAAAAAATTCTCTTTTTATTCCTTTGTTATCTATTATCTCAATATTATCTCTTATCACTTTAGTGATAAATTTATTTTCACATTTTTTCTTTAATTGCCATGCTAAGTATTTTCCGGGTTTATTTGCACCTTCAAATACTTTTTGTTGAAGTTTTTTTAAATTCCAATACATCTCTTGGTTCAAAATGGCTTTTGCTTGGTCTTGTAGCATCCAAATTTCCTTTTGCAGTCTCTTTTCCCCTGGTTTCTTCTTCAGTTCTTCTTCCTTTGTTTTAATGGCTTGTAGAATATTTTCATATTGCTCTTTTTTCTTTTTATTATCTTTAGCATTTAACGATATCAATAGTCCTCTCATCACTGCTTTGTATGCATCCCATACGGTTTGAATTTTAACTTCTTTCTGCATGTTTACTTGGAAGTATAGGTCTGTTTCTTCAAGTAATTTTTTAATTATTTCTTGATTATCTAATAAGTCCTCATTTATTCTCCATCTCTTTTGTTTTTTAATCTGCCCAGCTGTCCATAAACACGGGTTGTGATCTGAGATTATTCTGGGTAAAATTTCCACTTTTCTTGTCTTAAAGGTTAAGTTAGTAGTCATCCAAATCATGTCAATTCTTGAATGTGAGTCATGTCTGTTAGAGTAAAAGGTAAAGTCTTTTCCTTGTGGGTTAGCTTTCCTCCAAATATCTTCCAACTTTTCTTGTTTTATCAGTTCAAAAAAATTTTTTGGAAGCTTCCCTAACGTCTCATCCTTTCTTTTAGAGTGCCTGTCTAGTTTATTATCTACAGTTCCATTGAAGTCTCCTAACATCATAATTTGATCATAGTTTACATTGTCCAATTCCATTTGAAGTTCTTTAAAAAAAATTTCTTTAGCTCCATTCGGAGCATAAATGTTCACGATCAAAGTTTTCAATCCTTGCAGTAAAATTTCAATAGCTAAATATCTTCCATCTTTGTCTTTGAATATTACTTTAGGTTCCAAATCTTTTTTGACATATGTTACAACACCATTTTTTTTGTTGCTTGCTAAAGAATAAAATTCTTCTCCCAATTTTTTCCTTATTAAATATTTATGGTCTTGTTTTTTAAGATGAGCTTCTTGCAAGCAAATTATATTACATTTTTGTTTTTCCAACCAATGACCTACCATTCTACGTTTTTGGGGTGAATTTAGTCCATTTACATTCCATGTAAGTATTTTGTAATCCATTTTGATATGTTCTTAAATATCTCCAAAATCATCTTTATTCTCTCCCAGGAATGCATACATTTCTTCTGTGCTTTTGATCACTACTCTGGAGTTGCCATAATAAAAGCTTAGTCCTTGAGGTATTTCCCAACGAAATCTGATTTTTTTCTCCTTCAGTTTATCCGTCAGATGCTTGATTTTTTTCCTTTCTTGCAGTATTGCTCTAGGCAATTCTTTCATTACTATAATTTTCTTTCCATCTATTACAGAAGGGTCAGTAAAGCACTTCCTGTAGATTTGTTCTTTTGTTCTTTTCATTGTAAATTGGACAACCACATCTCTTGGTATGTTTTTGTCTCTTGCGTATGTGGAGTTAACTCTATAAACGAGATCCATGTGTTCTTTAACAACTTCTTCCTGTTCTTGTAAAAAATCTGCTATTGCTTCTTGCATTCTTGTAAAAATGTCCTCATTCAATTTTTCCTCGATCCCTCGAAATCTCAAATGATTTTGCATATCTTTATAATGCATCATCTTTTCCATCCTCTCATTCTCTCTCATTGTCTTATGGGTGTTTTCTTCCAGTTCTTTTACTTTAGTTTCTATATCTTGTGTTCTTGTGGATAATTTTTGAAATTCTGCTTTTAATTCCATGAAATTTTTATCTGCTTGAGCCGCTATATTATTCATTTTAACATTTACCTCTCCTATAGCGTCTAACATTTTCTTTTCCATTTCTTCCATAACGGCTAGTAGCTCTTTTTCTTTTTTTGCTGCCATTGTAGGAGAGGACCATGTAGCTGCTCTCGATCTTAATCCGCGGTCCGTTTTGCCTCTTTAAAAAGATCGATTTTATCTTGTTTTCCAAATCAAACACCGCTTAGTGCATTCAAACAAGCTAATCTTGCCAAGTCAAATTATGTTGGTTTCAGCCTTCTAAGTTATATAATCTTTGAGATATTGCAGTTTAAAAATTTTATAAATCCAAAATGGCGGGCGTGACTTCTCTATGGTTAATGTCAAAGGTTATAGTCTTTTTACCTTGCTTCTGGCTTGCCGTAGTTTCCTTTTGTCCCTTCCTTTTATTTACTTGTCTGCTCTCTGCACGTCACTTCCTGTTATGGTCTTTCTGGTCTGGCAGTATTTAGAGTCCCCTCTACCTTCTTCCGGTTCTTCTCCTTTTCCCTTCTTGTCTGCTCGTCTAGCCGTCACTTCCTGGTTCAATCCTCACATCTTAATCTCGCAATGCTTGGTTCCCTTCTCCCTCTTTGTCTCGCGATGCTTGGCTTCCCCTCCCGACTCTTCTTAACCGCAGGAATGTTAAACAACTTGTTTTTTTGGCTTTTTAAGTTCAAATTCGGTTTTTTAGCGCTTCAAAACTGCTCTCATCCAATCAACAACAGTCTATTACTTCACCCGATCTGTTTTTCGTCTTTCAAAACGCGGCGGTGGTAAGGCAAAAAACTTTTTTCCGTTACCTTTTGTTGTTACTTCGCTTCAGATGTGGTCCCAGCGTTTAAAGTTTGTCTTCTTTGTTAAGGAATCAGGGGAATTGGAGGTTTTATGCTGAATTTTTCAGCTCAGCTAGGCTCCTTAGAGATACTCGCAAGAATCCTCTTTGGCTGCAGTGCTCAAGGTGTTGGAAAAGTCTCCTCCGAGACTTTCCCTTCACCGAGGTTGCTCAAACCTGGATTATATTGCTTGCTGGTCCTCACACTACCTGTGTGAGGTTTCGTCAGGTGGATTAATCCACCCAAGCTGTCAGGAAGAGCCGCTGTCTGCCTTGCGCATTTGCAAAACGTGTCAGACCTCCATTCCTCCGACCGGAAACTCCCCAGCTATAGTTATTTTTGTTAGATGCATGTGACATCTAAACTGAGCCATACAGAGAGAGGATTTGAATCTGATTTTATTAGTCTGGATTTTCACAGATTATTTGTACTGTTGGCAATATGCTGTTGTTACCCAACTGTTGTGTTGTATAGAAATTTTTCACTTGAGGCAATGCATCTTTTCAACTCTAGGGACAGGCACAAACCAGTTCATGAACTAAAGTTCATGACAAATTTTGGGCAGTTCGTGGTTTGAGAACTGAAGTTGGAGGCACAAACTTTCCACAGATTTTCAAGTGGTTCATGGCAGTTCATGAATAGATACATTTTCAGACAGACTGTCTCCACATAATCAAAATGTTTACCAAATTTCAAAGGAGCAGGGGAGAGATTGTAGAGGAGTGGGCAGCAGGTGAGTTTCCCTGTGCATTTGGTGTGTGTAGCTTGCACTTTTGAACCTGCACCTGACATTTTCCCCAAAAGCACTTTCCTGGGAGCATCTTCTTAGGAGGGCCATAACTCAGACCCCCTAAATCCAATCTGCACATAACTTGGAGGCATGTAGAGGAGCACCAGGGGGAGGTCCCCTGCGAGTTTGATGTCTCTAACTTGCTCAGGGTCTGTTCTATACACTCCTGTCATTTCCCCAGAAAACACTTTTCTAGGGGCACCTTCTTTGGGGGGGGGGACATAACTCAGACCCCATAAATCCAGTTCTCATCAAACTTGGAGGGCAGGTAGAGAAGAGTCAGCTGGAGATCCCCTGCAAGTGTCTCTATCATGCTGAGGAGCTGTTCTACCACATCATGAACCTCACAAACGGAACTGGTTCGGTAAGTAACTAAAAGTTTGTGATGGTTCATGGCTCATGAATCAGGCACACTATGAACCACACACCGAACTACATTTTTCTGGTTCATGCCCACCCCTATTCAACACTGTGAGACTGTTCATTTGCTAGTAAATAGCAGTGCTCTAATATGCTGAAACTGCCCATCCATGTTTGTGTATGAAAGCTCCATGGCATGGAATAAATTCAAAGAAATTGTAATAATGGTGCTGCTGCAAATCTCTTCACATCCTGCACTCTATGATACATGAGTCCCTATCTACTGTAATAAGACTTGGGAGAGAAGGAGGGGTAAGACCACAAACTTATGATGGGTTTTGATATGAAGAATGAAGAAGTAAACTTGTCAATCTCTTTTCACCCAAGGAGCTCTTGAGGAAATAATAACATCCTTCAGTGATACAGTTAGGTAATTTTAGACTCTGGATTTTCCTCAGTAATGTCAAGCAATCTGGGAACTTTAATTATGAGAATGCACTGGGGGAAGGAATTAGAGGAATAAAGATGGAGGTGAGTCAGAACTCACCAATTTCTAATTTACAACCTGTAATTTGGGGGAGGGGGACTGAGAAGCCATGGTAATGGGCCCAGAGTCCAGCTCTAATGACATCACTTCCCCTCAGCCTGATGAGCATTTGTCAGTAATATTTTTAGAAAGAATTAACTACTGTTTTTTATTCATGGCAAAAGAGTGCCTGAAAAAAAACACCTATTTGTATGGCAAATGGCATGCAGTGTTTGCAAAACATGTTTAATGTTTCTTTCTATTCCAAAGGTTTAGGAAGTAGAATGAAAGTCACAGCAAAACTGATTAAGAAAAACTGTTACAAATGTTTCCAGTATAGGAGAAACACTAAGCTATTTGCATTTAGTGTTCACAGCTGGGCGGGGATAAAGGGATGATGTACGCTAGTAAGTATTAAATGTAATTTCTACATCTTAAAGCAATCAAGAAAGCTACTTCTAAATTAATTTCAAAGTCTCGAATAGCACACTGAAAACAAAAGACAACATCTTAATTTTTATCCCTAAATAAAAACTATACAGGGAAATAGTAAAAGACAAAAGAACATTAAGCTTTTTCACACTGATTTGGATTGAGAAATGGTAGCCAGGGACTTCCGGCAAGACTTGCGATAATGGCGGACGCGCTCCTTCGCAACTGCGGGGAGTGCGATCCGTACCCGGCGGGAAGAAGGGGCTCTGGACAGGTGCCGAGCCCCCAGAGACCCCAGTGAGGGGGCTCTGTCTGGGGTGGCACGAAGGGGATCTCTCCCTACGGTGGCGACCGGGGGATCGAGGTCCCTTTTCATCACCCCCATAGGTTCCCCCGCCACGGGAGCCGTATGGCTGAAAGCGCAAATCCGTGAAGCAGCAGAGAATGCGAAGCTATGAGGCTTGAACTACAGTTACGCATGGATTAAACGTGAGTCCGAAGTAAAACAAATAGAGCACAGCGAGTGGGTGGAGTGAAACCCCCCCCCCTCTCGAGACCGGCGTACTTATGAGACTCTTTACGTGGCGTTACTGCATGAAAAATAGTACGTTCGGCTTGCTGGATGGCAGCATCGTGCTTTAGAGGATATAGACTTTAAAAAGTCATAAGTGCAGTCGGAGAATTTGCTTCTTTCGTTCATCTTATCTAACTATCAACAAAGAGCACAGCCTCAACAATGGCGGGGAAATCGAAACCTTCCCCCAAACTAGGAAGTACAGCTCCGAGTTCAAAGGTTGATACCACAGAGATTAGCACTGTGTTCTCCTCGTTATTGCGACCTCTAGTGGACCAAATGACAGCTCTCAACGTTAAGATGGATAAAATGCAGCTGGAACTAAAGGAGTCGAATAAAACTACAGAGAAGCTGCAGCGAGAACTTCTGGAAGTAAAGACTTCAGTAAAAAATCAGGATTCAAGGCTACAAAAAGCGGAAAAAGAAAAGGCCCTTCACTCTGATCAGCTTTTGAAACTACAGATGGAAAGATCGAATTTTTTCCTAAGACTTCAGAATGTGCCAGAGAATAAAGGAGAAGACCTTAAAAATCTGCTAAGTGAAGCGCTTGAACCAGTAACAGGCTTAAAAGCAGCGGAATTAAAAAGCAACATGGATCTGATTTACAGAACCTATCCAGATTATACTAAAAAGAAAAGCCTGCCTGGTGAGATTATGATAAGGTTCTCCAAAAAATCAACAAGGGATGTGGTGCTTAGAACCACAAATAAAGCGGTTCTGAAGATCAAAGGAGAAGAAGTTAAAGTGATGAAAGATATTCCATTCGAGATAAGGAAAAGAAGGAAAGCCTATGGGAAATTGACATCTTGGTTACAGTCTGAATCCATTATCTATTGGTGGAATGTTCCGGAAGGACTAAGCTTCAGCATTAAAGACAAAAAGTATAAGATTGACTCTGTCCAACAGGCGAAAAAATTTCTGGAAAAAAGCAAAGAAAAGAAAAGCGAGAGAGACTCAGATGGGTCACTGGCTTCGCAAGAAAGTATTTACGGTTTTGACAGCTCCAAGAGTGAAGAAGAAGTTTCTGACTCGGAAAAAGGAGCAGCAGCTCCAAAAGTACAAGAAGAGACTGTAAAGACAAGAAGAGGACGAAAGAAGAAATAAGAACTGAATTGTTTTATTGAAAATTGCACTTATGTATTTCATATATTTTGCATAACTAAGCATTCCTCTAGGGTGGTATGACTGTCAAATAGCTTTTTTGTTATTTTTTAATGTCAGCAGTAACAATTCTAATTGAAAATTAACCAAGGTTTAAAATGCTTCATAATTAATATATACTATATGGTAGTATTAAGCAAAGGATAAAGCACTCTCTGTATAAGGTAAATGTAGCTTAGAAATTAGCGAGTAGATGTAGTTATAGAGAAAATCAATAAAAAAAATTTTAAAAAAGAGAGAAATGGTAGCCAGAACTTTGAGTCTGTTCTCAGTTTTTTGACCATATGCCTTCCATATGTATGCATGTCATTCCTTAAGCTAGTTTTGAATAGTTTAAATACAGATAACCACAGGTTGTTGTAATTATTTGCCCTTTCCACAGCTGTTCATTACAGATCATGGCTGACAGCAGGTGATTATATGGATGACAATTTGTGGATATTTCACCTTAAAGCAAACTGAACAAGCCATTCCATTATCATCCCCCCCCCCCCCCCGGCCATACCTACAATATACATATGTATGTATGCCTCCTCTGGTATGTCCTTGAAGAATGTTATTCTCTGCTGCGAATAACTTATTGGTTATCCCCAGCCCAAAAGACATCTGGCTGCCCTCAACCAGGGTCAGGGTTTCTTCAGTCCTAGCTCCCACCTGGTGGAATTCTCTGCCAAATAACATCCACACTCTGCAGGGCCTGATGCAGTTCTGCAGGGCTTGCAAGGCAGAGATGTTCCACCAGGCCTTTGGATGAGGACAGCATCAGGCACCATCTTGGCTGGCACTCCCTCTTCCTCCTCCCCCCTTTTCAACTATGCGCCACCCTACCTTGCCCGTGAAGTGGAGAGACAGTCTGGAATCTGATGTATCAATGCCAGTTTGGTGTAGTGGTTAAGTGCGCTGATTCTAATCTGGGAGAACTGGGTGATTCCCCATGCCTTCACTTGCAGCTGCTGGATGACCTTGGGCAAGCCATAGTTCTGTCAGAGCTGTTCTCTCAAGGACAGTTCTGGAAAGAGCTCTCTCAGCCCCACCTACCTCACAGAGTGTCTGTTGCGGGGAAGGGAAAGGACTTTGTAAGCCGCTCTGAGACATCAAGTGAAGGATGGGGTATAAATCCAATCTCCCCCCCTCCTCTTCTTCTTCGAATTGTTTTTAACTAATGTATTAATGTGAATTGTTTTAATTAGTTTATTTAAATTCTTGGAAATGTTTTAATATAATATGTATTTGTTGTTCATCAATCAGAGCCCTAAGTACTCAGGGACTGAGCAATCTATAAATCTAAATTTTAAATAAACTGCAAGCAAAGCAGAACAGAGTTTTAGACTGAGCTTCCCTTATGATGTGCCATTTATATAAAAATTATGGAGCATAGTTTTCAGTTTGCTGCCTTGTTGGCCCTGACTGTTGGCCCTGTTGGCCCTGACTGGGCAGAAAGATAGGATATGAATGTAAACAAATAAATAAATAATATCATAGTTATCCAGTACTGGTATACCATAGTTGAAAGGTCTTTTAAGACTCAGTACACAAATATATAACTCCTTGTCCCCCAGCATTCTGCTTGGTGGGGAGGGGTTGTTAGGGGACTTTTATGAACAGTGTGGGTGGTGGAGTGGATATCTGCAGTGGGAGGGGAGTATTGACAATAATGGTATCCTCCATTATGTTATTATGTGCCATCATGCTATTATACTCATGTAAGTATCATTATACCAGCAGAGTAGCATCTTTGTATCCAACCCAGAGCGGGGGGGAAAGAGGTATCTGCACATACACTGATGTGAGGGGGAGCTCAGGTCTTAGTAACCCAAGATGCAAAAAAAGAAGGGGCATTGTCCACCTCAAGCAGGCAGTGAGGAAAAGCTAGAATTAGCTAAGGCTTTCCTCCTTACCCACCTGTTTTCCCACCCCTTCATTGCCAGGCTGAAGAGAAATGGAATGATGAAACAGGCAAAAGAAATACCATGTGGGTGGGAAGGTGAGCACAGGAAGGAAGGAAAATTCTAGCTGGCAGGAAGAGTAGGAGGAGAGTGGGAAGACAGCTAGGCAGTGGAATGAGTATGTGAGCAAGCAAACTGTGGAAGGGAGGAAGACTGAAGAGATGGTGGAAAGAAAGAAGAAAAACCTGGCAGATGTAGACAAGGAAGGTGTGTGTGTGTGTGTGTGTGTGTGTGTGTAAATGAAGTAGAGGGGGATAACCAACGGCCAGCAGGCTACCCCCAGTAGTCTTTGCAAGTCCCCCTCTTGTGTTTGTGTGTGTATAATGGTCTTATCTAAGTCTCCAAAATTGACATGTTATTATTAGCATTTCTTTTTATTGCTTTCTTAGGTAAACACCATTAAAGCAGAGCAATCATTTTTGATGATGGAAATACTGATACAATCTAGTGATTTTATATGAGTTTCTCAGTACACATGCCATTATTACTTGAATTAAAGCTTATTATGGTAACACCCTCAGACAATAAACCTATAAACCAGGTTTTTTTCAAGCAAGATTTTAAAAGAAACAAAGTACGCTATTGCCAAACTTATAGATCATAAAATTTTTGGATTATTTATATCATGAGCATTTATAAACCTATTAAATTAGTCATGTAGTTCTTTGGTCTCTGCTGATTGCTGAATTTCTAGAGGCAAGTCTTCCCAGTCTTAAAAGCTGTATCACACAGAAGACTTGTATGGGCAGGTTAACACAGTAATAAACAGTGCAGTCCTAAGCAGAGTTACACCCTTGTAAGCCCATTGACTTCAATGGACTTCGAAGGGTATAATTTTGTTTAGGATTGCACAAATAGTCAAAATATACTAACCATGTATAGGTATCTTTATTTGCTATTAAAGGATATTTTTGGTGCTTAACACTATCTGTAATTTTTGTATAAGGCACAATAACCTGAGTGCCTTTGGACCGAAGAACAGGTTAGAAGATCTGGAGTGAAAACTTACCCTTGTTGTTTCATTTAGAAGGAAATCCTGCTGAATTCCCCAGAGGTTGCTCCCAAGTATACACAGAACCACAGTCTCAAAATACTATTATGCATCATAAAAAATAATAAATATGTTGTGGAATGGACTTTTTCCGACAATCATATTTTACTTGGGTCCTTAGAGGGTTACCAGCTTCCAGGTGGGTGCTGGAGTTCTCCTGGAATCACAACAGATCCCCAGCATACAGACATCAGTTCCCCTGGAGGAAATGGCTGCTTTATAGGATGGACTTTAAAGCATCCCATCCCTGCTAAGCTTCCTTTCCTCCCCAAAATCTGCCCTCCTCAGGTACTACTTCCAAATCTCCAGGAATCCCCTAGCTGATGTTGGTAGCTTCACCCTGCAGCAGAGGGAGAATAAGGTTATAAACTGATGTCTGGCAGGATCCTGAATGATCCTAGAGGATGGGGCCCATAGTACTTGCATGAACATAAAGAATCCTTCCATTTAATGTCACAACACAATCCAGAAGTCAAATGAGTTAAAATCAAAAAGCAGGAAATAACCTCCCTGCAGAACAGACAGCTCACGCACCAATGAACGGAACTGCAATCCTAAATGGCATTTCTCCCCTCTAAGCCATCTGTGTCAATGGTTTTAGTAGAGTGCACCATAAAGCTGCACATTTCAGTTCACATACATATCTATATGAATCATAATGCAATATTATATCATATGCATTATATGATGGATTTAAGAATCTAGGGAAGATTTACTTATGGGTTAAAGAATAAAACAGTTTGCTTTTTCTACATGCTTAATTCTTTGAGAGAATGCTCATATGTTCCCTGCATTGTGCTTGACCACATGTTGGTGTGCAATTAGATCTATATTCGAGTTTGGTTTATTTCACTGTATTATCTGTTCTCTATGAGTCTGAGGTTTATGCAATGAATTTACTGGTTGTCTATGGGATGAGTGTCAGTTTAACATCCAGCAATGAGTTCATCAAGCCTTGATGACTCAACCATTGTGGACTGAAGCTAAATTTGCATGACACCACATGAAAGCTGATTACTGTTTGTAATGAGGCAACCAACCTAAGTCGTGGCTGAGCAGGGGTGTCGCCAGAAAATTTTGGTTTGTGGGGCTTTGGGAAATCCAGAGGGTGGGGGAGAGCAGCCTGCTGGTGGATTCCTCTCCCTCCTTCCATGCTAGGTGACTCCCTCCTCTTGCTGGCTCACTGCCCCCTGCCTGTGCCCTTGCCGTAGAGGGAGGATCCCGCCAAAGCCAAGCTCTGCAGCAGAGACTTTCTTTGCAACATTGCTGGAGCTGCACAGGGAAAAGGCTGTCTGTGTGGGCAGGGAGAGCCCACTGCCAGCCCCGACCTCGGCCTCAGTGCACCTGCATCAGTGGAGGAGTCATGTGATCCGATCATTTGACCCAGCCACCACGACTCTTCCCCTGGTGCAGGTGTATTGCAGGGAGTCCTGCTGGCCGGCCGGCCTAATCCACCCGCTCCTTGCCCACCTACTTAGCTTTCTCACCTGCTGTCCTTTTGGAGTGGGGCATGGCTCACAACTGAGGGGGCGTGGCCCCAAAATGCCCTGCCATGGCTATGCCTCTGTGGCTGAGACCTACTGAAATAATATTAAACCTGCATTTTGAACTATGGCACATTTGAGGTTTTAACACTGTTTCATCAGTCTTAAACATGCCTTATTGATTGCAGACAACAGAAAATCAGTGGGTTTAGAAGGGTGTAACTCTGCTTAGGGCTGCACTACTAGTGATTGTGATAATCAGATACTTGTAGATTTCTCTTTTCTTTTTGGTATGCAAATATATACCTCTGCTACCAAGCATGAGAGTTTAAACATTCTGACACCACCATCTAAAGAATGATGATGATAAGGCAAGTACAACAGAATGTATTACAGGGTACAGAAACTTTACATAAAAGTGTTTTTTAATCTATCCAAGTGGAATTTAATAATATATACAAAAAGGAAAAGGTTGCAAATAGTTAAGAGATTATATGAACTGTTAGAGCAATACATAATTAGTAAGCATGGGACTATATGTATTCTCTCAAAAAGCCTGAACACAAATTTTAAAAAGCTGAAACCAATTAAATAAAGCCAAGAAAGTGAGTCAGCCAGATGTCCAACTTTTCAGTCTGATTCATCTGAATTGCGGGTTTTGTCCACAATGTATCTCTATATTCAGCCATCAGCTCTGCTCTTCAGATCACTCAGTGTTTGAGATACGTTGCTAGCCAGCCAAAGCCACTGTTTTGTCAGTATGCCTCTGAGCCAACAGACACAAAATATAAAGTAGATTTAACTGGCATTATTGCCTCTTGGCAAGCAGATGAACAAGCCTTTGGCTCAGAAAACCCAGTGGAATCTAACAATTTCTGCAGGATGGATCTTCTGCAAAGAGCTTTAGTCATGTTGACGCCATTCTCAGTGGGGGTCAAATGATGAGATACTTGCTGGGTTGCTGAAATATTATGTGCCTTTCAATCATGTATGTATTTCCCATTGTATTCCCGGTCATTGTCTTTCAAAAGGCATTTTCTCACACAGCACTGAAAGTACTTTTTTTTTTTTTGCATTATCTGGGGCTGTGCTCTAAACAGCAAATCAGCATGGGCTTCAATGTACATTTGATTTTAAATATCTCTCTTCCATTTTCTATCCTGCATTAACACATGGAAACACTATGAAAGAGCATCAGTGGTGCTTTTAGAATTCTCTTTAAAAGTGCCCTGAAAGGTTGAGATACAAATCCAGAACGACAGAGGACAGATCCAATGAACTTTTGAAAAAGGGAGGAGTGTCTTGAGCACCAAAAAACCTATATTGAGGGTCTTAAGACCTGCATTGGGAGAAAAAGCCATGAGGAACAATAAGTACAGTAAGGAGGTACATGAGATGCAGCTAAGTGAAAAAAATGACTGGATCCAACCTAATGCCTCTGTACATAATCAACTACATTGAGAAGCTTTGTCCCCAGTGTCACTTCACACATCCATGTAGCCATGAAATCCACCCAGGTAATGGATGAACACACAAGCAGCAGGGACCCGCGATACTCATGGGGGAGGGGAGGAATATTTCATGCAACTCCCCCACTGAAGCAGCAGGAGCTCCATGAGGAGGAGGAGGAGGAAATGGCCACAGGTGATCCCAGCAGGCCTTCTCCCCCCTCTCCCTGCAATGGTGGCGTGGCACAGTTCCCAGTGCGTTCTCTGCGCAGAGAACGCTCTTTTACTTTGGGGAGGATTTAAGTATCCCCCATATAGCTTTTTCAACATTTCAGATTTTTCTGCACACATGGGGAAGTGCCCCAAGTGTGCAGGAAAATCTCTTTGCCCTCTATGTGCCAGAAGAGAATATGCTGGATCTTTTACAACACGTTTCTTCAAAAATAAGTGAAGGCAGCCTGCAAAAGAGAGTCAAGGATTTGTTATGGTTGGCTGCTACTGTAACTCCCTCACACTACTCTTTTGCTGTTTTATAGAAACCAGCGCAACTATCTTTTCTCCATTCTTGGCCTTTCCTTTCTGGCCCTAGATAATGGCTTAGAAAAGTTTGTTGGCCTGACCTAGATGGCCCAGGCTAGCCTGATCTCAACAGATCTCAAGCAGAGTCAATCCTACTTAATATTTGGATGTAAGGACTGGCATGAACCAAACCATGAAGCAAAATTTGTCACAAATTTTGGCCGATTCATGGTTGAGGAATAGCAGTTCATGGAGGGTCTCCCATTTATGAAGTTCCGCAAAGTTGTAGGGCAGTTTGTGTGGTTCATGGTGGTTCATGGCTGCAGCAGGAAGCAGGGTTTTAAAGGGACTCCCTTTAAATCCCTGCTTTCTGTTCCCTGTGAAAGCTGTAAAAACAGCTGAGTGGGGGGCACTCCCCACCACTCAGCTGTTTTGGGCTGTCTTCTGCAGCCTCTTTAAACTTAAAAAAGGACTGCAGAAGACAGCCCAAAAAACAACTGCATGGTGGGGAGGCACTCCCCACCTCACAGCTCTTTTGGGCTGTCATCTGCAGTCCCTTTAAAGTTTAAGGGGACAGCAGAAGATAGCCCAAAACAGCTGCCTGGGGGACAGTGCCTTCTCACCTCTTAGCTGTTTTGGGGTGTCTTTTAAACTTTAAAGGGACTGCAGAAGACAGCCTAAAAAACAGTTGAGAAAAAACAGGTGGGAAGGTGCTCCAGCCAGGCAGCTCATTTGGGCTGTCATTAAAGGGTAAACCCTTTAAACCCTTTAAACTTAAAATGGACTGCAGAAGACAGCACAATAAACAGCTGCCCAGCAGCTGTTTTGGGTTTTCTTCTGCAGTCCCTTTTAAGTTTAAAGGTACTACAGATGACAGCCCAAAACAGCTGCATAGTGGGAAGCACCTCCCCACCCCACAGCTGTTTTTTGGGCTGTGTTCTGCAGTCCCCTTAAAAGGGACTGCACAAGACAGCCCAAAACAGCTAAATGGGCCCACAGCTCAGCTGTTTTGGGTTTTCTGCAAACTCCATTTAAAAGGGACTACAATCCCTTTCAATGAGTTTTGCAGGGACATGAACCCCACAAACTGGTTCAGTTCATGAATGAGCCTTCTGGTACGGTTTGGTTCATGGTTCAGTTGGTGGCTCAGCCATGAACCCCAAACCTAACTCCATTTCCCCAGTTCATGGCCATCTCTATTTGGATGGGAGACCTCCAAGGAAGTCCAGGGTTGCGTCGCAGAGGCAGGCAGTAGCAAACTACCTCTGTTCATCTCTTGCCTGGAAAACCCTATGGGTTTGCCATAAGTCAGTTGTGACTTGATGGCTCTTTCTACCACCAGTTGGCATGCAAGGATGAGTGCATGCTTGGCCCACTTAGATATGAGGAATATTTGCACTCTGGAAGATTGTGCAACATACCTATGGATGCATGCCCATAGCCATTTATTTTAAAGAATCAGAATACCAGTGTATATGCTAAATTCATCAACCAGTGAAAAGAGTTTTTCTCCTATGCTTTTGATCATCTAACAATGACAGATGTTTCTCCAATAAAGTGATACCGAGATGACACTTGATTACATCCCCAGTGATGGACCATAATGGATGGTAGCTGATAGCTCTCAGAGATCTCACATGCTCAGGCAATGGCAGGAAGGAACAGATAGGCATTTAGATCATGGTCAGAACAAGACACAGTTGTCATAGGTGTTCAAGAGAGTGGCTTCAATGGTACACTGTTTAGAGAGTTTGTCTTCGAGCAAGGTGTGCAATTTTGTAGATGAACAGTGGCTGGCTGTTCACCACTTCCCCATGATAGACTTGTGCATTAATAAATAAACAAAATTTGGCTCTAAATAGGCTAAGTGATATGTTTATTAAAATCTCCTCCAGACATATCCAGTATTGCTTAATGTTAAAACATGGATGTGCCCCACAGCAGCAATCCTTCCTCTTTCCTCTCCCCTTTTCTTCATATCAGACAGATCTTAAGATATTTATCTCCCTCCTGAGATATTTATATGCTGTCTACTAACTGTGATTGGTTGCTGTTATTTTAGTGTATTATAGGACTGTTAAACATTTAACTGTATGGAATATTTTTATGAATGTCGTTACCCACCCTAAGCTTTGCCATATAGGGGAGGGAGGACTATAAATCTAATTAATTAATTAATTAACAACCTGGGGTCCCAAACTATGGCTGGAATGAGAGCACAACATGATTCTGCAGCCTCACTGAAGCTAAGCAGACCTAGGAATGGTCACAGCCTGGATGGCAGAGTTTTGGGAACCTTACTCAAGTTGCCTTGAATTCCATCATGGATGAAGGAAGGCTATAAATGCAGTAAACCAGGTATGACAAAAAGCATTGTAAATCTTAAGTACTCTCTCTGCACAAACCAACTGGCTCCATGAAAAGGGAGTTCTTGGGACTTTCAGGGAAGTGATAAACATACAACATTACATTGTATTTTATTTAAATTACAAAATCTATTTTGAAGAATATGCATGTTACATTTCCTTATTTCAAATTCAAAAAATATTTGTGCAGACGATAGCTATTTCAAAGTAGGTCAAAAATTGGCTCTAAATAGGCTAAGCTATACATTTATTAAAATCTCCTCCAGACATATCCAGTATTGCTTAATGTTAAAACATGGATGTGCCCCACAGCAGCAATTCCCTAGTCACAAAATATATAGTCATTAAAAGTTAATTGGAGATGTCCCATCTACCAAGTCCAAATACTCATCTCTGAGCCTTCAGCTGATTTCTTCAGAAAACTCATTAGTTTTCAAAGGTTTCTAATACTATTAAATAGCTTGTCTCTATGGGAAAGCTATATTTCTTGATTTTTGTGCAACTGTAGATTTATCTCTAGAAGCCTCTTAAAAATGAATTTCTGCAAAGTGTTTCCAAAAGAGAATGTGTGGTCGAATGGACAATCCCCAAATGTTGGACTTGGACTTCAAGTTGGGTTCACCTCCTATTCAAGCTCACATTGGGCGGCCATGGCATGAGCAGGTAATGATCTTTCCACTGCAGCTGTCTCTGCCTTTTGAAAAGGCTTTAGGTCTGTTCACCTCCAGTGGCTTGTATCTGCAGAGTCTTTTCAAGGCCCCAGTGAAAATATGTAACTTCTGATGATCAGATGTTGTCCAAGCACTTTATAGTGGATTCTCCATTACCCCAGAGCAGTTACCTATTGGATCAATTACTAATCTGTGATTTCCCAAACTGTTATGGAGAGGCTGTGACTCTGTGGTAGAGCATTTCTTTGCATGCAGACAGGTTCAAAGTTCAATTCCTGCCTATATTTGAGAGTGGGGGTGTTTTAAAATTATCCCCAAAGAAAACTGATGAAATTGATGTTTGGTTTAAGCTTGAGTTTTAAAAGAAAACCGCTAAAATTAATTTTTATATTATGAAAGTACACAGTGGGCTAAATTTAGAGGTTATTTTCCACCACTGGGTGGGGAAGTGATTTTCATCCATTCTATCCTGCCACTGCAGACACTTCAACACACCTTTCACCACGGGCATTTTTGTGAGGGTTCCTTGGCCCACAGGAGCATTATTTTGGGGAGCACAGTGGGTCTGTGGCTCTCTATAACATCACAAACTATACATTCCTCTCCAGCATTTTTCATCCTCTTTAAAAACTATAGCTGTTGTGGTGGGATTTGAAAATGATTTTTTTAATGATTTCAGAAAAAACATAAGGTGTCATTTGACCCTGATTTCTTCAATGGCTTTGTAGTGCTGTAGTGAATGTGAATTGAGTGTGAAGCTGAGTGAGCCATGAAGCAATTGCATGACCAATTCACCAGAGGCTGATTAGTTTAACTCAGATTATCAACATGCCAGTTTGGTTGTGTGAACTGGATCTCAGACAGCTGAAAGTATAAGAATGTCTTGGTGATATATCATGACTGGAGTATGGTGAAGTCATCCCAGAGTAGCCAAATTAGTCATGGCAACTATTTAAAACTGCTGATCTTGTGGTTTGCTAAGAAAGGTATTTTGTTCTAATGATATATCATGATGTTTTCTAGCAGGGAAAAAAATGTGGTGCCAGAAAAGCAGGAGGTAGGCTTGGAATTATATAAGGCTACCTCTGAAAAGAGGATCTGTATCCAGTCTCTCCTAAAGTGTACAGAGAGCTGTTCAGGGTCAACAGTTCCCAACAACTGACATCTCATAAGTGGCAAGTTAACCCTTGATGCTTTCCATATGCTTAATTTCAGGATATCCATATCTTTTTTCTACATCTAGGAAAATTAGAATTGCCTCTCCTTCCTCTTTTGTAAAATGGCTTACAGTAGCAACCAACACATAATAAATGTGTTTGTCCATGGAGATAGAGAAAGGCAAGGAAGTTTTAAATGAACCTAGGAGGAAGTACACTATGGAAGCACACCTAAGTGGGTCTACTTGGAAATAAGTTCCATTTTATTCAATGGGGCTTACTCCCAGGAAAGTGTTCTTAGGATTGCAGCACGTGTACTGTCTGTATTATGTGTTCCCTATTTTTTGTCACCTAGTGGCCAAGATGCACATAACTTTGGCTAGCTGGATCTCTTCCCACAAGCTACAGTTAACCCTGCCCCCCCACTATGATGGACAGAGTGCCAGACTGGCCTGAGTTTAGAAAGGCAGGCTAATTTTGCTCTTCAGGGAAGTGGGGGCTAGGGGGTCATTCTGCAAAGAAACCTTTAGACCTGTGGTACCATCCCCCTCCCCAATAGTTATGCTCATGTTTGCTGGTATAACCTCCTTCTATATGTTGTAATTTCATAATTATTTTTAAGGATTTTATATGTTGTACTTTCATAATTATTTTTTAGGACTGTGTGGTTTCCCCCCCAATTTAGATGATGGTGCTGAGGAGGAGGAGAAGGCAAAGAGGGAGAAGAAGAAGGAGAGGAGGAAGAGGAGGATTTATACCCCACCCTTCACTCAGAGTCTCAGAGCAGTTTACAATAATCTTCCCTTCCTCTCCCCACAACAAGCACCCTGTGAGGTAGGTGGGGCTGAAAGAGCTCTGAGAGAACTGCTCTTGAGAGAACATCTTTGAGAAAGCTGTAACTGGCCCAAGGTAACCTATCTGGCTTCATGTGGAGGAGTGGGGAATCAAACCCAGTTCTCCAGATTAGAGTCCACCATTCTTAACCACTACACCAAACTGGATTAAGAGTGGCTCCTTAATCTAGCTCCTCTCATGACATTTTGTACTGAAAGTCACCACTTCCAAATTGCTTTTAACTTGTCTGTGGATAAAATGTAGCATTCTACATATCACTTAGGTAATACACTGAAGAACATGAAATGTATAATGAACTATACATTACTAAGTGAGTTTTTAAACAGTTGCTGCTATATAAAGATAATTAGTTACAGGCCAATGTGATAATCTTCTTTAGATTATATATGCCATATTTCATGCACGTGCAAAATCAGCATATACCATGTCTATGTCTCATGTGTGACAGATTTATCTAGGGCTAGAAATGACTCAATAAAATAGCCTAAACAAAACAAGCCCATGCTAATTATATTGTCAGCAAAGGTGCCAAGCTGGCTCCGGGGGAAGTGAATGCTTGTATTTATCTACATGCAAGTTGATCAGACAAGGCGGCTAGCATCAGTCTGAGCTTTTCCACACCCTTTTCCTCACACAATTTCCTCATTAGTCCTGTTCAGAGCATTTATACATTTCACACAAGTCTTCATACAGCCATTGGTATCAATTCATAACATGAATGACCAGTTTGTGACACACTAAATGATTGTTTCATTCAAAATATTTTAGCTAGTCAATGCAATTTTTATTATAAAGCAAACCCTCAAAGAACTGTTTAATTCTTCTTGGTAATAAAATATGATTAAAATAAGGTTATATTTTTCTTAGCAAGACTCCCTCTCTCTGTGTCTTTGTCTCTCTCTCTCTCTGTACCTAACTACATCATTTACATTATGAGAACTTAATCCATATCAAAATTATATCAGACTGTTTCATACCCTTACCATATATATAGATATATTCTGATCGAATTCATGGAGAGGGAACACCAACTGTACCCCACCCCACATATGAACACAAGACGTTGCCTTATGCTGAGACCATTGGTCCGTTAAGATCAGTATTGTCTACTCCGACTTGAGCAGCAGCTTTCCAAGGTCTCAGGCAGATGTCTTTCATGTCACCTTCTACCTGATCTTTTTAACTGAAGATGCCAGGAATAGAATCTGGGAACTTCTGCATGCAAAGACAATAAGAACATAAGAAGAGCCCTGCTGGATCAGACCACTGGTCCATATAGTACAGCATCCTGTCTCACACAGTGTCCATCCAGTTCCTCTGGAGGTCCAACAACAGAGCAGAGAGGCTGAAGTCTCCCTTGATGTTGCCTCCTGGCGCTAGTATTCAGAGGCTTACTGCCTCTGAATATGGAGGTTCGCTTTAGCCAACATGGCTAGAAGCCACCGATAGACCCATTCTCCATGGTTCTGTCTAATCCCCTTTTAAAGCCATCTATCCTGTGGCCATCACTACAACCTTTGGTAGTGAATTCCACATCTTAATCACTTGTATAAAGTAGTATTTCCTTTGGTCCATCCTGAATCTATTGCTCATCAGCTACACTGGATGTCCTCCAGTTCTAGTATTATGGGAGAGAGAAGGAAAAGTTCTCTTTGTCATCTGACTCCACCTTGTGCATAATGTTATAGATCTTAGTCCTGTATTTTGCAAGTTGTTTACCAAAAGATAAGCACTGCCTTCTTCCCATTGTCCTCCCTTGGGTGGAGCAATGAAACCAATGCCTCTTGTTCCCCACTAGCTTTTTCTCCCCCAAGGAGCCATTCAAAAGATTACCAGAGTGCCTTCTGGGAAAATGCAATTATGTGTTCTGTTCTGTTGCTATTCTAAGCATCTGCCTTCCCATTGCCTTGGATAACATGGGTCACCGACTAACTACTCCCACACTGAACTAGCACTGGCTATGTGCCAGCATCCAGGGCTTAGAATTGGACCTTTAGTCTCAGCCCTATGTATGCTTAAAAGTGCTAATGCTGGCTGGATCATGCCATTGGCTGGAGAAGATCTTCATCATACTTGCCTTCAAATTAATTCCACTAAAATCAATTAGATTTCTCAAGTGTATGTATTTAGGACTAGGTGAATATAAGTAAGTCACTGTAAATTCAACGTCTTTGTGATAGAAAATCTCTGTTCTGTTATACAGAAGGATTAATGGTGGAATCATGTTTGAGTATTATGACAAAGTACAGCATCTGCAAGTACAGCAGAAACCACTCTCAGTTTTTTTTTTAATCAGACAGGAGTAACAGACAAAAAAAATTATTGAAAACTTAAAAAAAAACACCCAAACCTTACAGAATCTGTTTAGAGGACATCATATGATCAGTTTTGAAAATGAACTAGATGTATTGTCTAGGCAGTTAGTTTACAAAGCAATCATTTTCTTTCCCATATTTCTTTTTGAAGATCTTTTTTTCATTTATTCCCTCTTCCACAGACCATTTAAGATGAATTATTAGGATTTAAACTAACTGTCTTCAGATTCACATGATCCTTAGGCACCCAGCCAGCTGCCTGTTTTCTGTCTGGGCTGATCTTTTATCCAGGCACAAACCATGATTCAGCAGACTGCCCCCCCCCCGGGGTTCTTTGTGAGGGCACAGTGTTGCAGTTTGTTGCACTGTAGTGTACTTAGAACACTACCTCACTATGAATATACTGAAGGCTAAGATGATGAAAAGTACCAGCCCGGAGTGGGGAGGGGAAAGGGCAGGCCACATCTGAAGTGAACTTAATGAGGTTCTGTTAGCATAAATTCTAGTAATTCTTTGGTCTAGATATGTCCAGTGCAGTCATGATATAATACTACTGGATAATGTTGATGCTGAATTCCTTGCATAATTTTCCATTGGATATATAATTTAAAAGGGAAGTATATTCAAAGTAATGTGAGGAATAACAGAAATTTCCATATGTTTTGCCTGCAATTAACATAATATTCTTCAAATGAAAAGTCAGTTTACTTAGCCTGATGCCTAAAATTCATGTGTTTTATTTTCGTTTTTGTCTGGGCTTTTTAAAAGTCATTAGATAAGAAGCTGGCCAGTTGGATGAAAATCCAGATTCATGCATTCCAGGGAACACTATAGTAAGAAGCACCTGGATTCCTGTGCTGCTGAAATCAGTTATTCCCCCAAGTGGCTTAAAGTCTGTTCAGTCTAAGATTTTACCTCAACACTGAATCACTTCTTGATTAATTTTTATTAGCTGGGCTCTTTTCTGTGTTTTTGAAAGTTAGTGCCCAGCCTCCAGCCTGTCTGCTTGCCATCCCCACACAGAATACGTTCTTGGCGTTGATGGTTCTACTTCCATCAATGTTAATGCTGCCTTTGGTGTAGTATCATATGTGATTTAACTTTTCTGAGGCTTACATAACTGACTGCTGACTGTGTGGTCTATACTACATCTCTGGTTAACCTGGGGGGGCGGTGTTATTGCTCATAGCCTGTAGCCTACTTGTAGCACTTTTGTGTTGCCTGTTGTTAAGACCTGCCTGACTCAAACTTTTTATGGTTTTGTGATTGGTCCCAGCCCCCATGGCTGCCATTTTGTTGTGGTGCCCACTCCTCATTCTGAAGATCTTTGTGCTAGAGCCTTGCCAAAAAACAAAACAAACAAACCCAACCCTACAAAAAAGAGGCATGGTAGAATCCAAACACCCCCCATGGTATCAAGAAGTTTTCTGGGATAGATAATTATTGCAAGTAAGAGCACATTGATAAGTTTCAGGTGGTATGTAATTAATTTTTGGAGCACCCACATTTCTGCTTCATATGGTGCCACAGCAAATGCTATTAAAGTAAAATGTTGTTTATTTACTTCACTTATACCCCACCTTTCTCCCCAATGTGGATCCAAAGCTGCTTACATTGTTCTCCTCTCCTCCATTTTATCTTCACAACAACCCTGTGAGATTAGTTAGGCTAACCGCATGTGACTGATTTGCAATCTAATTTTAAATGTATTGAAAAACCAAGCCTTTGTGTTGAATGCTGGGTCCCTGAAATTTCTCCTTCTACCAATACAGTAATCTAAAATGGCAATACTGGATAGATCTGTCACCAGAGTGGCCATTTTCTAAATACCATTGAAACTAAAGCAAGGATGATAAAGGAATTCTATTAACCAAACACGTACACATACTATAAGTGGGGGAATCAAAAGATCTTCATTACAGATGGCAGTACTGCATGAGTGATAAGTACTTTTTCCATGACCAGGAAAATATGCATAGTCTGTTCATGAGAAATCCTTGAAAAACAAATGTTCATTGGAATGGGCTGGTAAGAAGCACTAAATACTGAAATGGTACCTCCCATCTTCAGGTTTGAGCCACTGGAGATAGACAATATTGGTAAGGGATGTAAAATAATTTCACCCCATTGAGAACACCTAGTTTACTGATTTTTGATGATGATGTCCAGACTGTATTTTTTTTAAAGTCTTTCTCTCTCTCTCTCTCTCTCTCTCTGTCTTAAAATGTAGGCTCTACATTTTAAATAAGCAGCATACAGATCATTCTGCTGCTTAGAAATCTGTGTCAGTTTGCACAAAGGCCCATTCATATTCTTCATAATTTAATATCCTCTTTTTTATTCCTTTGGCAAATAAGAAAATAGGAGAAAATAGTAGCCCCATGACTCTCATATCCCTTCAAATGTACCATTTATGATTTACAAGATTTTTTTCTCAGGAAAAGGAATAAAACTCCACTTATATTCTTTCCTGTGCTGGCCTCAGCAATATAAAAAGTTTTCAAATAATAATTTCCACAGATACTACCATATTCTGACTACTTTAAAAAAGCATATTCCTAAGCAAGTTTGTAGCACTAAATTTTAATTCTCAGTATTTTTACAAGGACTGGGATTTTCAAAATCTCTTTTCAGTGAAAAGTATTTTGAATCAATTGAACCACATTTAATACGTTGTGATGGACCTAATCCAATCCATAACAAGGAGTGTAAAGAATTTCCTAACTGAAAGATGGTAGGGGTATGTCCTACATGAATTTGATATTCATCCAGTGAAAAGTTGGGAAGATTCATAACATGTCCCCTTAATCATCCACAGCCTATGAATACAAAAGACATAAACTGTTTTAAATATCATACTGTCTCTCCAGGGAACTCTGAAAGCTGCAGTTCCGCAACTTGCTAGGGCCTTTGCTGAATGTCTAATAAAGGATTCTTGCCAAACTACAATTCCCAGGTTTCCTTGGGGAAGAAATGCCTTTTAAATGTATAAAAATGATATAGGTTTTGGAATTGTGTAGCATCCAGCTAGCTGAAATAATGTTCAACTTGCATTTTTGCTGTTGAAATGGGAAGGCCACTGTGTTCTGGCGCTATTTTCTTCTGAATGCTATCTCATGTGGCAAGTTATAAGGCTTAACATATTTGCAGTGCTAACAATAATTTTTCTTCACAGTTTTAATTATCCTGAATAATTTGGATTTATCCACAGGCTTAGCTTTCTCACTACTTTCCCCCCTCCATACCCTTTATGAACCCTTATAGAACCATGGCAGAAGATACTTGCTTTCTCCATTATGAGATAGATATTTTACTCCTCTGCTTCCTATTCTTTAACACAGGCCAATCCTTAAGGGTCTCATGACTGCCAGGTTTACTCAGGAGCCTTTGCTAATGGTCTTATTGTGGAGCAGCCAATCAGCATGAGTGGCCCATCCTACATAATTATGTTTGATGGGGTGAAAAACTCGGTGTTCATGAAACTTCTTTCTGGGCTTCCTAACTACATGTGAGGCTGGAACCAACTACTTTGGGTATGCTATACCTTTGCCTCCCTCTGTTCTATACCTTTTCTATTGTTCTTCTTGTCCTGGTATATATGGTTGATACTAATGTCAGGACCGAAAGGAGGATCCCTACGTGATTGCATGCTGCTATGTGCCCCTTTGAATGTGTGGGGTTAAAAGACAACTCACAAGTTTTAAAGTTGTGTGTAGTTTTGAGTCCTAGTCTGGCTTCTTCCTAGGGGAGCTAGGTCTGAGGCTACCAGCCTGAGTCCCTGTCCCCACTCCTGCTCGGTAGGGCTGCAAAGGGGAAGGGGGGGATTCAGTATCTTGACGCATAACATCTCTTCCAGCACAAAACTGGATGTGATGTTAATGTGTCAGTGCAACACTCTAGGATTCACTTGAAACTCTATAATTTAACTACAGAGTTTCAGGTGATTCTTAAATCAGCCTGACGCAATCACAGTTTTTGCACTGGAATTGGCATCATGCACAGTGTTGGCATGATGCCAAATAGCTTGTTTCTGCTCCCCAAATTATCCTGCAGGGCTGACAACCCCATTTCTTCCCACTGTTTTGCTACTGCTCTGCCCGTTCCTGGCTAAATGGTAAACTTGTCAGCATCTCCCTTATTAGGACTCAAATCTATGGTTGCAATTTGACAAATGGATGCCTTTCCCCAGTGAGCTATTGGGGAGTTGACAGGAATGCCTGTTAACACATGTGCTCCCTTTCATGCCTATCCTTAGACATGTGTGGACTCTCTTACTTGGGTTTGGGACACTCATCCATAACCGCAAGCAATTTGGGGAAATTAAGCTCAGCATCAGGGGAAACTTCTTCCTGCTTCCACAGCCTGGCTAGCTTGGAAAACTGATGCACTTGCCAATTAGGGAGAGTGGTGTTGGAGAAGCGACAGCCTGCTAAGAGTCTAGCTACTGTGCTGCTAAAAGAGTGGTTTACTTACTTATTTATTTATTATATTTTTATCCCGCCCTCCCCGCAAGCAGGCTCAGGGTGGCTTACATTGTTTGGTAAATTGTACATATAGACATTTAAAACCAGTTAAAACAGACAACAATTTATAGTTAAAATACTCATAATATCCTTCAATCAGATGGTGTACCTGATAAACAGCACCCAAAAGTCCCCCACATAGCAGTCTCCCCACACCTCAGGATGGTAAGACTCAGTCTCCATTTTGGCCAGCCCTATGCCACCAATGTTGGTGGTGGTCATTGATGGTAGTGGTGGGCAGCTCCTAGTTGAAGGCCTGGTGGAAGAGCTCCGTCTTGCAGGCCCTGCGGAATTGCACAAGATCCCGCAGGGCCCTGATCTCCTCTGGGAGCTCATTCCACCAGTAAGGAGCTGCCACTGAGAAGGCTTTGGCCCTAGTAGCAGCGAGCCTGGCATCCCTGGAGCCTGGAATGATGAGTCGGTGTTGTGACCCTGACAGTAGTGCTCTCTGGGGTATGTATGGGGAAAGGTGGTCCCTCAGGTATGTCGGACCCTGGCCATATAGGGCTTTAAAGGTAAGTACCAGTGCCTTGAAGCGAATTCAGTATGCTATTGGCAGCCAGTGCAGTGCCTTCAGCACAGGCCAGATGTGCTCCCATCTAGGGAGACACATCAGCAGCATGGCTGCGGCATTCTGCACTAGCTGCAGCCTCTGAATTTGTGATGGGGCAGCCCCATGTAGAGAGCGTTACAGTAGTCTAATCTTGAGGTGATTGTCGCATGGATCACTGTAGCCAGGTCATCACAATCGAGGAAGGGAGCCAACTGCTGAACCAGCCGAAGGTGGTAAAAGGCCAGCTTAGCAGTGGCTGCTACCTGGGCCTCCATTGCCAAGGAGGAATCCAGGAGCACTCCCAAGCTCCTAACCACCGACACAGGCACCAATGGTGCCCCATCAAAGGTTGGGAGCAGGAGCCCCAATCCCAGACAGGCACAGGACCTCCGTCTTCACCAGATTTAGCTTCAGCCTACTCAGCCTGAGCCAACCAGCCATGGCGTGCAATGTCCGGTCCAGATCTTCCGGTCTGGAGCCCGACTAGCCACCCAACATCAGAAAGAGTTGGGTGTCATCAGCATACCGATGACACCCCAGCCCATACCTCCGGGCAACCTGGGTAAGGAGGTGCATGTAGATATTAAAAAGCATCAGGGAAAGCACCGCTACCTGAAGCACTCCACACTCAAGTGGGTGCCTCCAGGACTGCTGTTCCCCTAGCACCATCCTTTGTCTCCCACCTCGGAGAAAGGAAGCAAGCCACTGCAAGGCAGACCCCTGTATCCCCACGTTGGCAAGATGGTGGGCCAGTAGCTGGTGGTCGACCATATGAAATTCTGCCAGCAGATCTAACAACAGCAGCACTGCCAAACCACCCCAATCCAGATGTCTCCGGAGGTCGTCAGTAAGGGCAACCAGCGCTGTCTCCATCCTGTGTCCTGGGTGGAAGCCAGACTGGAAGGGATCTAGTATGGAAGTGTCATCCAGAAAGCCCTGCAACTGTATCACCACCACCCCCTAAATTAATTTGCCCAGATAGGGCAAATTGGAAACCGGCCGATAGTTGGCCAATTCAGCCAGGTCCAAGGATTTTTCAAGACCATCGCTTCCTTGAGAGCCTCCGGGAACAGTCCCTCCATAAGGGACTTGTTAATAATCTCCCTTACAGTACCTCAAAACCCCTCATGGCCAGCTTTAATCAGCCAGGAAGGGCACGGATTAAGGTTGCATGTGGTTGGGCATACAGTCATGAGCAATCTGTCGACTTCCTCCAGACTGAGCGGGATGAAAGCATCCAAAGTCAGACTTGAAGACATGCAAGGGGCCTCAAGTTCACTCAGTGTATCAACTGTGGTGGGGAGGTCATGGTGGAGCACCAAGACTTTATCTGCAAAATAGCTCACAAAAGCCTCACAGCCAATGTCCAATTCCCTAGTGTTTGGTCTGCCCTGTGACAGAACAGTTATAGCCCAAATCATTCTAAATAATTGAGCTGGGTGTGAGCTAGCGGACACAATCATAGCCACATAGAACTCCTTAGTGGCTTTGACAGCCATCTCATAGGATCTCATAAATGTCCTATAAGATGCTCTTGTTGCTTCGTCTTGCGCACAGTGCTACTGTCTCTCTAACTGTCTAAGCTCTCGCTTCATAAGCCGCAACTCCTGGGTAAACTAGGAAGCGAGCCTAGAGCGAGGGTGCAGAGGGCGCCGGGGAGTGATCTCATTGATGGCTGCAGAGAGTTGACCATGTAAGTCCTCCATAAACTCATCCAATGAGCTGCCAGGGGGCATTGGATCCCACAGAGACATTTGAAGCTGCACTTGGTCCATTTGGCTCCATGGGCAAGCTAAAATATGCTTGCCACCTAAACAGGGTCGAGGCAGAATATTCAGACGGGCCCTCAAAGCATGGTGGTCCGACCATAGTACTGCCGAAGCAGTAATCCAGTCCACCATTACCCCAGCCATGAAGATCAAATCAAGCATGTGTCCAGCCCAGTGAGTGGGGGTCGTTACAAGTTGGGAGAGTCCCAGTGCCACCATGGATGACACCAGGTCCACTGCCTGAGTGGAAGCCACATCATTGGCATGGACGTTGAAATTACCCAAGACAATTAGCCTAGGGTGTTCCAGTACCCAGCCTGATACAGTCTCCACCAGGGCCGGTAGGCTATTGGCCGGTGCGTTAGGCAGTCAGTACACCAGCCAAATCACCACACTCTCCTTGACCTCCCATACCAGGCTGACACACTCAAGGTCCATGATCTCCAATGACTGGAGCACCCTTAAGGAGTAAGCCTCTCAAATAAACATAGCCACTCCTCCCCCCCCCCCCAGTCCGTGATTGGAGTAGGACCAAGAATGGTGGGGGCAAGCTGAGAGAGAGCCACAGTCTCGCCGTCCTGTACCCAGGTCTCAGTCATGCAAGCCAGATCTGCCTGCTGTTCCAAGAAGTCCTGAAGGACCATAGTCTTGTTATTTATAGATCTGGCATTCCACAGCAACAATGATGGAGGAGGGTTATCCATCCTAGCCCCACTGCTGACAACCTTCAGAATGGGTCGCAAGCTGGAAGGGTGCCGAGCCATCCTATTTCTCCTCACCCTTCCCTTAACTTCCTGCCTGGACCCACCATTGTAATTTCCCCTCCCCAGGAACACCAGAATCTGTTGGCCAGGCATCGCTGCACCAATCAATCTTCACGTGAGCCTTAGACCACTGGCGGGGCTAAAGAGTGCCCCTTAAATGCTTGCAAACAGCAAGCAGTTATTCTTGATGCTAATAGCATCCAAATATCCCACTTGTCCTACTATTTAAATTGGTATCTTATAAGGTTGCTACTGACTTCAATCAAAACACCAGTCTACTAGTTGAATAAGACCGGTGACACCCTATACTAACACTAATGCCCCACAATAGTTCATTAGCAATTAATTAACCAAGCAACAAAAAAATCCATTATACAGTAATTACAATCAATCTAGTAGGCAATATTATGCAGCTATTCAATTAATTAACTAATCCTAACTAATTTAGGCCCACAATTGATTGGAAGAAAATCACTCAATTTCTACAATTAACAAGCCCAATTAACTAATCTAAAAACCTAAGCTTTCCTATGAATTAGCAGCTAAGCAATTTCTATTAGTAACTGGTGTTATTAGCTAGTCCAGTCTGTAGATGGCAGTAATAGTGCAATTCTGGGCAAATATCGCCCAGTAAGTTCATAGAACTTCCTTCTTTGAGCCAGTTGGTCCTGGGGTAGTCGATACTTCGTAGCCTCTGGGGTTTCTCGTCACCACCACGCTGATGTTTCTAATCTTTTCCAGCCCCCTCGAGCCTGGGGTTTCGGCTCACCGTCTCTCTGTCCCCCTGTAGTTGGTAGGCTCCAGCGTCCCAAGTCCCCTGCTAGCTCCACCATCACTCCACTCGTCCACACCACCATCGGCAGCACAGCCCTCCATGGTCGGCACCCCACGAGTTGCTCCCCAGCCCCTGGTCCATGCCAGGCAGACCCAAGTTGGGTAGAAGCCCCCCTCAGGCTCCACAGCTGCTCCACCAGCACACTCAGAGCCCAGTGCAGCTCAATTCACACTGCCACAATGGTCAAAATGGTGACTGTGTTGTGCCTGCAGGGCAGGCAGCGAAGCAAACAGCGAGCAGACTCCACCAGAAGCACCCTGCGGCCTCTGCAAATGTTCCCACCGTGTCCAGGCCAGTCCAGCAGGCCTCACAGCAGCCCTCTTGGGATGGTAAGAAATGTCAGCTCCCCTGGTCCCACTGGGTTCCATAATTGCCCCACGATGTTAAAAACCCACAGACCGAATGCATAGTTCTGCTCGTGGGTGCCAGCATAATAAATCAGCCAAACTGCATGGAGCCCTTAGCACCGGTGCTCCGCGCTTTCCGCCATCTTCCGCCATCTACTTGTGCTCTGGGGGAGCTGTGGTGCATTCCCTAGTGTTTAGGGTTTATTGAATGTTTTCTCTTGCAGTTCAGCATACCTCTTGTTGTTTCTCTCTCTGCTGTGTGTTAGGGCCTGTGCTCTGGAGGCCTCTCTGTTGCAGTAGTGGCCTGCACTCAGTTATTGTCTTTTTTCAGAATCCAGTTGCAGTAAATTCATTGAAAGCAAACTCCAAAGCATGGATTGGATTATTTCCTGAACTTTGCCTACAAGCAGAACATGTGATTAAAGGATTTTTACTTGTATAGTGTGCAAGCAAGCTCAAGTGCCTCTAACAGGCCACCAGTAATCACAAAACAACCAGTTCTTTTCCAAAGCAAGGTTTTGAATTGATTGAGGGAAATACAGGGGTACGGGAACTGAAAACATACTTAAGCATAAGAAAAATACAATGGTTGTGTTCAGAAGTATGGGCATATGAAGAGTTGCATAAGAGAAGAGAACGAAAAAGCAAAAGAGAGCCAAGCCTCTGGCTGAGTGAGTGGGCACGAGGAAGACAGAGAGGGGTTTAAGGGGAAAGGAATTTTTAAGAGAAAAGAAATAGGGTTGCCAGGTCCAATCATCAGGGGTCCTTTGGGGCCGGAGCAAGGCTAGCTCAGGAGGGGCAGTAGGCAGCCACAGGCTGAATCAGATTCTCTGATCTAATTCGGCCCGCTGCCAAATTGCTGCCGAAATTCGGCAGCAAATTTAAAAGCAGCTGTAGGGGAGGTGGTTTGAGGGAGAGGCTCCAAACTTGCAGGGTAGCTTCTGGGACCTCTCCCCCAAATGCCCACCAAGTTTCAAGAAGATTGAACCACAGGGTCCAATTCTAGGAGCCTCCAAACAGGTTGCCCCCATTTCCTCCATTGTTCTCTATGGTGGGAAAAAATAATTTTTTTCCCACCATAGAGAACAATGGAGGGGATGGGGCAACCTGTTTGGGGGCCCATAGAATTGGACCCCGTGGTCCAATCTTCTTGAAACTTGGTGGGTATTTCAAGGAGAGGCCCCAGCAGCTATCCTGCAAGTTTGGAGCCTCTCCCTTAAACCCCCTTTCCTCCAGCCCCTCA
This sequence comes from Lepidodactylus listeri, assembly GCA_029233225.1. Taxonomy (NCBI): domain Eukaryota; kingdom Metazoa; phylum Chordata; class Lepidosauria; order Squamata; family Gekkonidae; genus Lepidodactylus; species Lepidodactylus listeri. The sequence continues at coordinate 72,907,089 of JARCFY010000008.1, forward strand.
TATACCCTATGAGTTTTTGCCATTGATTTCAATGGCCCATAGGGTATAATGGGGCTGAAACTGACATTCCCTTTCTGACACACTTCCAGTGATGTCAGGGGATGTGGCATATGCTAATGAGTTATGCTAATGAGATCCTGCACCTCTTTTTCTATGAAAGGACCCCTGCCAATCATCATGCCGGTGGGGGAATTGGGGGGCTGTTCCAGGAGTGGGCAGGGATGTCACACAACATACATACGTCGCCTGGAAGTGACATAGGCACACTGGTGATGTCGGGGGCAATGCTCTGGTGTTTTCAGCAAAACTCTATGGTAAAATTGCCCTCAAACTATAGAGTTTTGCCCAAAAACATTTTTTTTAAAACCCGTTAACGCCATTGATGTGCCAACGTCACTTCTGGGGGACGTCAGCATGTTGCACATGATGTCACTGTTTGGGGGGCAAGGGGAATTTCCTCCCACTGGTTAGCTGGCTGCTGGCGGGCAGCTGCCTGCGAAAGCATGGAATCCCCTGCCCCCACCTGGGGAATGGTAACCCTAAAAAAAATAAACAGAGAAGTTTACCTATCCTCAGTCTGCTGAGTTTGATAGAATATGTTGTCTGTTCAGATGATCTAAAAAAGGGGTGGGCAAATGGCGGCCCACGGACCACATTCGGCCCGCCACAGAGTTTTTTGTGGCCCGCCAAGACATGAAGATTAACAAGAGTAAATATAGATGCTCTTTGACAGACATTAACTTGCAGGCTGTGATGAGAATCTCAACAAGCAATCTCACTCCTGATTTCAAAAAAATTGTAGAAAAGTGTGGTAGGGTACATTTGTCTCATTAAACTGATTCTAAAATTAAATGTGCTTGCTATATATGAAATTAGCTATATATGAAATTAGCACAATAAATAAATTGAATAAAACTACCACTATTTTATTTAATTTATATTTATTGATTTTTATGATACAATTTATACCTTTTCTGAAATGCAAAGTTAAGTAATGAATGCAATCATTTTAAAAGGTGCGGCCCGCCGCTAACCTCCGCTCCCACAAAGTGGCCCCTGAGCCAAAACAATTGCCCACCCCTGATCTAAAGATTCAGTATAAGGGAACTTTAGGCAGAACTTCCGAAGAAATACTGAGAAGGTAAGGCAGCAGAGAGGCACTCCTGTGTGATAAAGAAATGTCCCAAAGTCCCAGAGAGAAAAGCAGAGTTGGCAGCCTCTGAGCCAGTGGTGGGGATTAGACTGCACAGTTTGGCTGACCGAACAGCAATAGTTACAGGAGCCAGCACAAAAGAATATCAAAGAAATAATTACAAACTCCAGGAATTCAGGGTGAGTCCAGGAAAAGACTCTGGATTTTGTGACTCTCATTGAGTTGGGGAGGTGGGCTTCCCAGAAAGGTAACAAAAGGTGATTGCATCCAGGCAGGGGGAGCAGAAGGGCTGGCAGGGTGGACACTTCACCTGTGCCTGAAGCAGGTTGGTGGAAAACATTCAGGCAAGGTCTGTAAAAAGTAATCAAGCCCACCAGGATGCTTGATAGTCATTAGATTTTGTACTCAGGTAGACTTGCTTTTGCTGGTAAAATGACATTGATAGGTCAAGCCCCCATGGCAGTAGGTAGACATGTAGATGTCCCATCAGTGAACCAGTTTTCCACCCAAGTTTGTAGCCATAGCACAGCCTGAGGAGAGCCTTGACCTCACCTTCTCAATGTGGCTGTGTCAGCATGTTCTGGTTGCTGCAGTGGTGGCATGCTGATACATGATTGGTGGCTTGAGGCGGGGTTGCAGTGTAATTGCTGTGCTCCCTTGTTGGGGAAATACTTCTGTTAAACACTGTCTCTTTGCAGAGCAGGCATAGGAGACCAGCTAGCAATGCTTGCACCACAGCAGTGTCAGAGAAAATGATATGGACTGAAGGTCTCCCTATCATCCCACACTAGTCTTTTCATACCATAGTTATCTAATGGCCCACATTTTTCTTGGTTTTTTTCTGTGCATATTCATCAGTGTGATGTCAGAGTTCTACTTTAAAACATGTATTTTCTTTGGAATTAATTCCTCTGAAGGCTTTTCACTTTTACTAGTACAGGTTAGGATAACCATTGCACCTTTCAAAGGCTTCTTTGAAAGTTTTAAATGTATGGCGGAGAGACTTGTCCTTTTACTTCAGCGCAGTTGACTAAGGGTTAAAGAAAAGTGAATAAAGAAATTTAAGTAACTCATTTCTGTTAAGAGGACTAAATGCCCCCATTAAATTAAGTCTTATGATTTGTTCATATCTTTACATATGTTATCATAAAAGTATGCCATAGCAAAATATGGACATTATTTTTATCCCTTTTATAATTATGCATGCACATTGTTATTCCTGTTAATAAGGGTACAGTACTCCAGGATACCCTGAGGAGAAAAACAAATAATAATTTGGAAACAGAAGATAGAAAAGTGTGGGCCATGAAATTTTCAAATAAAACTCCATAGGAAAGGGTCTGCTCAGCAAGTTTTTTCTGTTCTGTTACCCATACGACTGCATTAAATGCTTACCACATCCCTGTTTCCTCTAATGTCAAGTTCTCCTTCAATGAGTCACCACATCATCTATGTTTTATGATTTGCTGGGCCTTGAAGTGCAAAGAGTTTATCTGATTTTATCCTTATTTTTTTAAAAGAAAAAAGAAAGAAAGAAAGATAATTTGTAACATGGATTCACTAAAGGCACGCTGTGGTTCCTATAAAGGTTCTTTTTTCCATCCTAAAAAATGGGCTTGGCACTTTTTCTGTAAACAACACAGACAAAAAATCTTTATAACATCTAATGGCTACAGATACTATTTCATGAAAGCAGAGGAAGAGGGGCCCTGACTGGAACCAGTGACTGCAGCCTGCCGCTCTCATTCTTGGGCTTCTCTCCAACCCACCCTGAGGGCTCTTCTGTTCCAAATCTAATATAAAGATGTTTCTGTCCCCCAGACAGCTCCTTGCAACATTTCAGACTGTGGGACTTCAGGAATCACTGCCAAGGAGTGGGCAGAGGAGTATCTGGCAAAGTCCTTCACTCAACCTTGACCCGAATCCCAGCCTTTATCCTTCCTGTCCACTCCGGTTCCAACATTAGAGAACAGCAACGGCAACAGGTTCCTGAACTCTTTCCTTGCTCCCTGAGATTTGTACATTCAGACAGCTGTTTCCTATTTAGAAAATCATGTGCACATGTTTTCAGATGTTCGAGCTTAAAACCAGATGCAGGGACTCGATGTGAATAAATGAGAAAGCCAAACAGGCTCCAAGTAGAATATTATCAATTCAGGCCCAGGCTGTTGCAAAGCACTTTGGGGGTCTTTATTTTGGCTATTTTCACATCAGACTTCAGTTGGTTTTTTGCATATTCTGTATCTGCAAATTACATACTTTAAAAAAGGGAAATTACTGTAGTGATTCACTATAGTACATTACATTGGTAAGGGCCCTAGTCCATCTCTGTGTACAGAATCCTCTTAAAAAAACAAAAAGGGATGGGAGAGATGTTTAAATCCTGTCCACTGTGCCCAGCAGTTAATGGGCTGCTTTTCACAAGGGCTCTTAGCAGATTGTATCTGAATCAGGGAGGGGAAGTGTATGCAGAACACACATTTACCAGCATAAAATAACCCTTAGAAATCTCCCAGGTAGATCAGGTCCAAAATATCTCTTGCAGTTTCTGTCCCACATAAACAACATTCAGGAGTCACACATTTCAAGTTTAAGACCACTCTTACTGTTACCTGTGATAATGACCATTTTAGATCCACACACGATGCTAAGGATCTGCGATCAGCTTCCTGGATGTATATTTTAGGAGGGGAAAACATGAGGAGAATGATATGGATCATGGGACTGTAGAGAAGAGGGTTAATTCTTCCCCTAATGCAATTCCCTAATTAGGACTGCCTTCCTCCTGGCTACTTTAAGCCCTGGGAAGGAAAAAAAGACAGGGGGCTGTATTGTACCTCTTTTTGCCCTCCCTGGGCTGAAATATACAAACCAACCCCCAATGTCCTGAAAAAGTATCAAGAGGGCACTTCCAGTTGGAGAAACAACATAGGAGGAAAGGTTAGTCACAGCCTTGCCCTTCACTATTGTTGCCACCTTCCCCAATGCCTTCTGCAGCTAAAGTGGACTCAAGTCACCAGTCATTAACATCTTCTTTTATATGGCAACTTTAAGCCTCCTGCACAAGAAGTTCTGATTAACAAATTGGCCCACCGTGTCATACATTTATCATAATTCTTGGAGTAACTTTCATTAACCATTTCTATACAGCTATTTAAGAAGCTTCTGTCTTTGCCAGTTCCTGGAAAAGCAAAACAAAAAAAGCACGACAGCATTAGCTGGAATTCTATTAGTATTTCTTAATTACAGTGTTTAACTGACGTGCTATTTTGACTTCTTACGAATGGCTGCTGATTGTCCACTTTGGCTGATTCAAATTCCCCAGAGGTACTGTTGTATATTAAAGCAATTAAAACCAAGGGGGAATGTTCTGGCTTAAATGGCCAGCTCCCACTCCAGCAAGAGGCTTCCTGGTCCTTTGGCACACTGCTCCCCACAGAATCTCTCCCATCTGGTTCCATCCATCAAAGCACAATAGTCACTGACGACAGGAAACTGTGCCCTCAGGGTATTTCCCCCACTTGATCGATGACATGATAATGTCAATGGGTATCTTTTATAAGTACAGCATAGGTCAGAACCACGTAGGAAAGTTTTTTGTTGTAGCATTTAGGCAATACCAAGGATTTCCCCCCAGTCTTCTGATCCTGAAATCAACAATTGAATCACATATTTAACAGCCTGAATAATTCCCAAAAACGTGCTTAATCAGAAAGAGCTTACTCATAAGCATGGTATCAGGGAAGCGCACTCAAAAAGTAACGGATCAAAATTTGATCCATATACCAGTTCTTTGTTAACCTTGGGCAGGCAACTAATTCCAGTGACATTTCCTCTGACTTTGAGTTCCAAAGCAACTAGGCCAGATTTGATTACTTTTCTGGTGGCTCCACAATTTCTCTGTCTTTCAGTTTAAATTTTCCCGCGCCACCTTAAAGGCCTGGTTTAAGTGAGACATTGATAGGACAGGAGAACTTACCCATACTGTTTGCTTGCATTTGGCATCTCATTTACCCTGAGCCCTCAGCCTCCACACATGTAACAGTAATACAGCAGGAATCTGTATAACAGGTGAGTGCTGTGCAGACATACTAATGTTGCATTTATAGCCATTTTGTACATATTAAAGCCCAGTTTTAAATTGTTATTTTTAAAGTTGTTTTAATTGTATTATATTAAGATTGATGTAAACTACCCTGAGCCCGCTTGTGGGGAGGGCGGTATATAAACCAAATAAATAAATAAGTTTAAACAAGACACTAGGTATATGCCATATCCAATAGATATGCTCTTCTGTCTTGCTGGTGTCATCTCTCTAGATAATAAAAGGAATTTCAAGTGGCAACATTCTATGCTTGCCAAAATCAGTTGGCTGCCTGATGTGTCACTCAAGCTGTCCCTATCCACTGGCTGAGTTGCCTGAGCCTCACCTCCAATATTCTAAACAGTTTGCTGTTCCTCTCCCCACGATAGCCAGTTAGAACACAGAGGTCATTTGCAAATGTGGCCTTATTGGCCTTTGCCTCTAACATTCTAAACAGTTTGCTGTTGCCCTTGAGTTATTGAACATATCGTGAGGTAAAATACATCTCCCAATCTTCCCTTAAATGGCCCCTGGAGTTGCCAATCTCCCTGTGGGGCCTGGAGGTCTCCCAGAAATCACCGTGTTCCCCAGCCACAGCACATAATTTCTCCTACAGAAAATTTCCCAGCTATTACAATGGCTGCTATGGGCACCCCAAACCCTGCCCTCCTCAGGCTCTACCCCTCAAATCTACAGGTCTGGCCCTCCCCTTAGTATTGCTAGCCTCCAGGCAGCACTTGGAGATCTCCAAGGTCAGTTCTCCTGGAGAAAATGGCAGTTTTAGGCAATAGACTCTATGGCATTATACCCTGCTAAAGTCCCTCTACACCCCAAACCCTGCCCTCCCCAGGCTCTACCCCTCAAATCTTTGGCCCTCACCTTAGTATTGCCAGTCTCCAGGCAGCACCTGGAGATCTCCAAGATCAGTTCTCCTGGAGAAAATGGCTGCTTTGGGCAATGGACTCTATGGAATTATACCCTGCTGAGGTCCCACCCCATCCCTTCCATCCCCAGGCTCTACCCCTCAAATCTACAGGTATTTTCCAACCCAGAGTTGGCAACCCTGTAACTAGCTATGGAACTGCTTTCCAGACCCTTGGAACCCAGAAGACATTGCATAGGAGGAGGTGGTATTTTACTTTGCTGCCACTGCGTAACCCCAAATCAACATAAGTCAGGGATGGAGGGAACCATACCTGTTAGCATGAGGCTGTCCTCCCATACTGCCCACTTGGGGCAGCAAAATGACTTGAGACAGCCCTGCCTTATAACTAACCAGAAGGAAATAAACATGGCTTGCCTCCCTCTGTTTTCTCCTTCCCTCTGCTGCCCCACCAGCCACAGCCGGGACACTCACCTGAAGCTTCCTTCTAGAGCCTGTTGTATTTCTTCCCACAACGGGCCTTACTCCTAGTCTTTCCTATATAATAAAGCCGTTTTCAAGTGGCAAGATTCCATGGGGCACCAAAATCAGATGGCTGGAAGGACTGCCACTCAAAAGGGGGTCCCTGGCCACTGGCTGCATTCTCTCCCTGCTTTGCCTCAGTTCTGCCCACAGAGCCACTGGGCAGCATCTTGGCCTCAGTCTGGAGGGAGCCAGTGAAGGGGAAGGATCCACTCTTCTCCTCAGCCCACTGCCAGGTGGGTCTAACTGTCCCCTCATGGCCAGTCAATCAGGCAGCTCTGACAGGGCTCTTTTTTTTCTACTGCCATTTTTTTCAGTAGTTAGCAAAGTGCACATGACTGCTTATTCGCACCACTCTTTCTCTCCCCCACACTCACAGGGGCTGCTCTAAACATTGTTTTCTACATAGAAACTTTCAAATAAAAACACCTCTGTACTTCAGCTTTTTCCTGTGCTTTGGGGAAGGGGTACCTAGACAGTAAACTTTTTTAAAATGGCCAATTGCCCCATGAACTACATATCCCAGAAGGCATAGCAGTGCTTCTGGGCATGCTTGAGGAAAAAATTATTTTTAAAAATGGTTGGCAGCAACATTTTTTGGCTGCAGGGTCTGATATGCATCTGATCGCTCAAGAATGGTACAAAAGCGCTTTGAAGAGTGCTAAAAGGGGTGAGTCTGATCAGTATTCTCTGTAATAAAATACTCTGAATCAATTAGAGGTGGGGCAACAGTGGATTAAAATGCACGTCTGACCGCAGCCCAGTTTAGCTCCACCATGGCTGCCTGGCTAATGAGGTGGGCCAGTGACCATCAAACCATTCTCTTCAACCCCCTGCTGTGCAGCTGACTTTCCCCCTAGGTTTGCCAGTCTCCAGGTGGGACCTGTAGATCTCTTGCTGTTACATTTGATCTCCAGATGACAGAGCTCAGTTCCCCTGGAGAAAATGGCTGCTTTGGAGGGTAGAGCCTATGGCATTATATCCTGCTGAGTCCTTCCAATCCCCCCCCCAAATGCTGCCCTCCACAGGATCCACCCCCCCCCCCCGATCTCCAGGTATTTCCCTAATCAGAGCAAGCTTGGTTGTCAAGCTGGCAGTGGTCGGGGGAGGGGATTATGCTGAAAGTCCATGGTTTTTTACTGACAAAAGCAAGCCACTGAGGGGACAGTTAGGCCCACCTGGCAGTGGGTGGAGAAGAGTTGCCAATCTCCGGGTGAGGGCTGGAGATCACTCAGAATTCTAAGTGCCCCAGGGCTTCACAGCATGGAGGAGGCTGTGGGGGGGGGGGGAGATGGAAAGTTGAAGAGTGAAGTTGATGATTGGCTGGGAAGCAGATAGGGTTGCCAACTCCAGGTGGAAAATTCCTGGAGATTTGAGGGATGGAGCCTGGAGACAGTGACATTGGAGGAGCGGTGGGACCTCAGACAGGTACAATGCCATAGACTCCACCCTCCAAGCCAACCAGTCCCTCATGAGGAACCATTGTTGCCAATCTCCAGGGGAGGGATGGAGATCACATTGAACTACAACTGTACTTCAGATGGCAGAGATCTTCCCCTGGAGAAACTGGTGGACTCTGTGTCATTATACCCTGCTGAGGTTGCCACAGCAAATTGATGCTGAGTGCCCAAGGCCTTGGCACTCTTCCAGACCCTCTTTCTAGAGCCCGTTGTATTTATTTCAACAACGGTCCTTATTCCTAGTATTCAAATAAAGCCAAAGTTTCCATTGCCTGAGGACAGTAGGTGGTAGAGGACAGACAGTAAAGTTTCACCATGCAATACAAGCAGAATATTTAGTCTATGTTTGCACCTCACAGCAGCTTTTCTAATTGGTGATTCCATTAACAGATTTCTCCCAATCACGTTGCTGACTTGGAAAGGGCTTCCATTCTGTATCAGCTGGAGAGCTCTTTATCTAGCACTCTCCTGATTGCTGGAATAGACTGATGCTTTTCGTTTAGCCATTGAAACAGGGTAAGGGTTAGGATGTAAATAAAGGCAGAAGTTCTGCTGACTTACAGTGAGACAGTCTCTTCCACAATGCATAGCATTGTCATAGAACAAAGTTTGAGTCCAGTGGCACCTTTAAGAACAATAAAGTTTAATACTGGGTATAAGCTTTCATGTGCATGCTTTCATGTGCATTGAAATTTGTTGGTCTTAATGGTGCCACTGGACTCCAGTTTTGTTCTGTTGCTTCAGACCAACATGGCTACCCCCTGAATCTACCATTGTTATAATTACTGTTCTTTCTGAAGTCTTGGGTTGAACTAGTCTTACAAGTGAAGGCTGTTGAGGCTACTTTTGTAGATCTCTAAGAGAGTTCAGTTCAGTCCACAAATGCAAATCAGTGTGTTTATCAACTCCTTAATTAACTTTTAATCACCCTTGATCAGAAAGGCTACATTTTAAGATTCATCTTAAAAGGCTTCCCTAATTCCCCCAATTGGTCTTGAAAATGCATGTTTTTCAACCACCCCAACATGTGATGGTGAAGACCATGCTTATTGAAGCAATTTCTAGCATATTTATTTCCCAACTACCTATACCAGTCAGCAGCCTGTCAATATAATTATGCCTGTGTCAAAAAAGTTTATATACATGAGGCTGAAGGGTCATTTGAACATGATCCATTTTCTTGCAAAAGTTCCATTAAAATAAATGGGATCTGAACAATAGCCAGAAGTTTCAAGTAGTCATTGTCCAAATTTCATGTGGGAAGCAAGGTGTCTCCAAGTCCACATTTCTCTCATAATGCTAATACTAGTGGGATACCTATGGGGAGAATTGTTGCGCTTAACCCTCCTATGCTCATTTTTGGTTTTTTGGCCCTTGCAAATGGCATCCCATCAATTTTTAATTTAGTTTCCCTAACCAAACTTTAAAACCAGAACCAGGCCTGAGTGAGATTGGAGAAACTGCTGGTGACACTTTTGGTGGGAAAAATGGGCAGGCATAGGATAAGCACACTTCTCTTGCTCCCAAGGATTCTGGCCTGCAAAAAGCAGGTTTGCTGAGAATGTGAAAGCAGCTCTTTCTAATGCTCTCAGCAAACCTGCATTGGGGAACACATGATTGTTCAGACAGCATCTAGTTTCTCCACCAAACCAGGTAAGTCCTGGAGAATTTCATCTCCACCCTGACATTATTACATGATGTTTAAATACTCCAGGATAGAGAGAATCCTTTTTCATGACCTTGTAACCAAAACATTTCAATTTAAATTGTAGAAGAATATTACTCAGTCTTTACTGCTAATGATATTATGTTTAATTTAAGATGGAGAAAATTAATTATGATCTACTTTATTGCTTCCTTCCACTCTAATAACTTCTAAATCCTTGGGGGGGGGATTGCTCCTGCCATATATCCCTTCTAGGGTTTTTCTTTAAGGATCTCTCTCATTTTCCAAGGAGGCTTCAAAGCTTTAGCCCCAAAAGCACAATATTTTTAAAAATGATAATTTCCAAACTATGGAAGCTCCATGGATAATTCATTAATTTTAGTTGAGTATTTTTGCTTCCTAAATTCTGAAATGTACAGTATGCACTGTCTTTAATATCTTCTAAAGAATTATTCACATGCAAGTGTGTTCGAAAAGAAGTGAGAATCAACAGAAAAATGTGGTATGGGCAGAAGAAAAAATATTATAAACAGAAGCAAAAAATGTAAAGCTGGATTATTAACACTCCCGCGTAATACGAAACAGTGCCTTTTTCTTGAGTGCTTTGAGTCATGAGTGGAAGTGTTGGTTTTGGGATAGAAATTGTTGGGGGGGGGGTTTAAAGGCTCATAATGTACATTTTTATATTAGCATCAGAAACTGGTTTAATTCAAAAAATTAAGTTCAAGTGGAAATTCCAGTCCAGTTGGAAATAAGTAGTACCAGGATGCAAATCTTGAAGATGCTGCATGACCATTTCCAACGTGAATATGTTTCTGAGTCACTGTAAACTAACTGTTCAAATACTACATGTGCAGGAGAAACCAAATTATAGTGCCATCCTAAGAACTGCATCCTTCTAAGTCCATTGACATCAGTGGGTTTAGAAAGGTATAATTCTGCTTAAGAAAGACACTGTTAGATCACCAGATCTCAAAGGAAATAGGATTATGGTTAAATACATCTCATCATTGGTAGGTAACATTTCTGACAGCTGTGTAAGATCTCAGCTGAGCTTCTGCCCCCTTCCTGTTCTCGGGTCTTTTAAGTCTGAGCATGGCTAGAAGAGCAAACTTTTTGGTTCTTGGTTGGGCACCTGTGGCCCTGAATGAGCCTGGGTCATGTACCCTAGACTAGCCCAGGATGTGGTGTATTGTGCTGGCTTTTTCCTAGTTTATTTAAATTGTATTTTGGTATTTTATAAATTGCTTTGGGTCCCTTGGGGAGAAAAGTAGTATTAAAAATGCCTAGATATATAATAAATTTTGCCTCTGCTATTTCTTGGCCCAAAAGAAAAGCTGGGGCATGTACAAATGTACAAGAAATTTTGGAAATGCTGAAATTTTGTCTTCCACAGTTTGAACCTGATTTTGCCATTGCTAGGGTTGCCAGGACCAGCCTAGGAGCCAGCAAGAGACCACAGGGAGGGTGGGAACATGGAGGGAGGGGTGGCCATGAACATTGTGATCTCACATCCAGAAAAAATCCCAGAAATGATGTCATTCCTCTCTAGGAATTACCAAAAACTCTAGAGCAAAACCACATAGTTTTCTGTGCTTTCTATTGAGGACTGATGTCACTTTCAGGGAAAACCTCTCTAGAATCACAGAAATTACAGAGCCGGCCTGTGCTAGCTAAACGGGATACAAGTCCAAATAAATAAAAAAATAAATAGTCTTCTCTGGGACTCAGTCCTCTGTAGCAATTGCTGAAAACTCTGCTTTTACCATAGAGTTTATAGTGATTCCTAAAGATGCACGGCATAATGACTGGGATTTTCCTGGAAGTGATGTCATACCTTTGGCCCAATGGACATTTAATTTTTTCCCCAGTGCAGCTTCAAGCAGAAGCAGGAAACAACAGGTAGAGGATGAAGGATCCCCCACTCTGCAGTCATAGCCCTTGCCTTAGCAAGTTTCTGATAAAAGTGCTTGCCAGTGAATTTATATATTCAACCATCCACAGACTTCATGAATTGGAATTTTACCACTTCCTCCTTCCGAACTGTTCTGAACCCCTTAAACTTCCTTCCTGTGGATCACCAGACCCCCAGGAACAGCATAGGGGATCTGCAGTGAGAGGAGGAAATTGGCAAAACTCCACTTTGCCACAACTAGAAATACAGTTATGTAAGAGGATACATAGTATTACTTGCAAAGAGACATATGGTGGTGGTGGGGAATTGTATATTCTAGCTAACACTACTATATCATTCTCAGTGATGCACTAGTTTATGGGTGGCATGATGTCACTTCTGGTGAAAAAAACAGACAAGATACCAGTCTCTTCAAGGAACTGCCAAAAACTCTATACTGCTACCACAGAGTTTCTGGCCAGTCCTGGAGGGGAGTAGTATCACTTCCAGGGGAACACCCTAGAAGTGAAGTCATGGAAAGTCTAGGAAAGTTCCAAAAACGCTATGCTTTTTCCATAGAGTTTCTAGTGATTCCTATAGAGATGTGATGTAACTTATATGATTTTTTCCCTGAAGGTGATGTCACTCCACCGCTCAAAGCCTCCCCAATATCCCTGCCCCCCCAGTCTCCTACCGGTTGCCAGACCAAAGGGGCCAAAGAATTCTTAAATTTTAATTTATTTAGAACATGTTTATGCTGCTTCTACAGGAACCTGACTGAGGCAGCTTCCAAATTCGAAACAAAACATTAAAAGATGTTAATTGAAATTCAGTATTGAAAAAGAAAGGTGCATTGGTTGTTACAGATCTGCAGTGGCTCAAAGGGCAGGGCTCCAGCCAGCTCCTTGAGAGTATGCAGTTGAGTCTGAGTAACCTGTCATCTCCACTATCACTACAGACTGATTAATATAGCTGCCTTAAGTTGGCTATGTTGATAGAAGTAAATGGAAGTGTGTTTAATAAATCCTGTTAATGTTTCCATGGTCAGGTTGAAATGCAACAAGTCCTGGTTCAATCTATTTTTTGAAGGTGTTTCAAGACACAGCAAGCCACAATGTTTAATCCATAAGATTTGCTGAAAATACATAACTGTTTCTGATGTTGATGACAGCACTCAAAACACATAATGGTTATTTTTTCAAAGTAATTTGTGTGGTGTCTTAAGGGCCTTAGGCTCTCTTTTCATTCGTTTCCCTCAATCTCTTTGTGAATATGACATTGTTAATATATACAGCATTCCCATCCCTTTGCAGAAGGTACTCAAGAATAACAGACTTATTACAATATCAACGTTACTTGCTAGGTTTTCTCCAAATAAATGTTTTATGGGGAAACAGAAACTGGAATTGTTCCAACCCAGTGACCATCATCTTTGCCAAATGGAACCGCACCTCACCCCCCCCCCCCATATATTTCAGCTTCAAGTACTTTGATTACCCTAACAGGTCTTAAAATGAAGAGATTTAACTGATATTTGATAGCCAGCATTTTCTTAATGTAGCTGAGGTTGCTGTAGTATGCCTCAACATAAACATTACACAACTGGAAATGAATATATCACTTAATCCTAACATTAGGAGCCAGCCGCACAACCTGAACTAAGCTGTGTAACATGAGATAAGGGAGGGGAACAGTCAAAATTGTATTGAAATTGTTAGATGTATTTATCTAATAGCCATGCAAAATACAAATACATCTAACAAGTTATATTGGCCTACAGACTCTGTAAAGTAGGTGGATGTTGTTTTTTCCCAAAAGAATGGATTCTTTAAAAATGTTGAATTCAGTAGAATTTGTTTCTTCCTCTCTCTGCAACCAGTGCAATCCCAGAAAATACAGAATAAATCCATGGAAGGTCAGTTCACCCACTACCAGTTCACATGGCTGAATTTATACATGCAACAAAATGAGGAAGTAGAATGGACTACTATAGTACTCTGACTCCAGGTGAGAGATGCAGGCCTGTAGCCATGGGGGGCCCTTGGAGCAATGCTCCCTCCCAAATTTGGTCGGCCCCCTCCTCTCCCGGGCCCCCTCCTCTCCCCTGGGAGACAGAGGGTGCCTGGGGCTGCTGCTCAGGAGGGAAGCAGAGAGAGCAGCTGGCTGGCTGGTGCCCACCCAGTGGAGTGAGCGAGAGCAGGTGGGGAAGCGGCACCCAGCACCTGCACAGCTGGCTCCACCCCAGCCAAAATTGCTGAGCAAGTGAGAGCCATGAGGCAAACTGGAGGGCAAAGGGGACAGCAAACACAGCACTTACCTGCCTGTGGCGTGGCATGGCTGGCTCGCCTTCCTCCCTTGCCTGCCAGCTGCCCTGTCATCACCTCCCTTCTGCTGCCCTGACTTCTCCAGAACAAGATGGTCATTCAGTGCTTGTTTGGTGTGTACCTCTTTTCTAAAAAACAGGGGCATAGCTACTGCAACCTGGCAATAGCCAGAGCTATGGCAAGTGCAAGAGCAGCCCCAGCTGGCCTGCTGGCTGGGAGGCAGCCTCATATGGCAGCGCGCTCCAGTGGCCCCCCACACACACACACACACAGGCCAAGGCAGGGAGAGTGGCAGAGACCTTGTTCGCTTGACGCCATGGTGCTGCTTGATCCTCCTTGCTTGACCCAAGGATGTGCGGCTGCTGTTTGACCCTGCCCAAAATGTGCCCTCCCCCACCGAAAATTTTCTGGCTATAGGGCTGGGGAGATGCCACTTTTGAATGTTCCCCTATTTAAAGAATTGCCTGAAAGTAAAAACCATCAATCAGGGAAAAGTTTTCTAGTGTAGTCACTTGTCTCCTGTGCTGGTTAACATACTCTCTCTCTCTCAGAGAGAGAGAGAATAATGTAGGAGAAAATCCAAAACCCACCTGAAGTGACATACCTTTTAGGATTCTAACTCTTCATTCTGCCTCATGTATAGACCATGTCACACAATTGCTGTCAGGGAAAGTCAGGAGAGATCATTACTTTATTTTTATTTTTTTAGTATTGGCACAACATTTTCCAAACATTTATTTGGAAGCTTATTACAACAAACAAAAATAATCACATAAAAATTAATATGAAAATAATTAATTTAATAATAAGCTTTAAAAATAAATAACATATCTCAGAAGTGCCAAAAACAAACAAACCTGGACAGAAATCCATCTATGGACAGGTCTGAAAGGCCCAGCCAAAACAGAATGGTTTTAAATCCTTCCTACAATTAAGCAATTGAGGAGTGGTCATTCTATGTAGATACCACTATACAGAAGCAGTTCACGTGTATCAACCAAACTTTCAGGAATCTGACGATTGTTCTGAATACACTTTGGCTTTCTGAAAGGTTTGAATTTTGAATCCAAGGTCTGCAAATCTGCAACAAAAGCATGTGTCAGATGATTGCATGGCTTGTTTCCAGTGTACTTCTTGAAGAGCAGCTGCTGAAACGATACAGTGCTGCTGACCGAAGAAGATCATAGGGAAAGATCTTCATCAAACAATGTCTGGGGGAAAGACACAGGCTTCAGACACTGAGGGAGACATGAACTATGAGACACTGGCAGTGGATTTCAACTAGAACTTTGCTAAAATGAGTAGAAAATGCCGTATTTATTGTCCACAGATTTTATAACAGCACAGCTTCTCTCACAGAAGAGAGCCTATGGTGACCTCTTGAACCCTATCCAGTTAATAATCAGGCTTCTTTCATGATTTCCCTGAATTACAAACAACTACAAAAGGAGGGGAGATAATTGCACAAATAATTATAATGCAGTCCTGGTGTGTTATATATTTCTAGTCTATATGTGCAGGCACACTGGCCCAGTGAAGCATCCCGTAATGTGGTTAAGAAAAGATCTCCATGTTTTTTCTGACTAAAAGATTCACAGTTTCATTAAGTGTCCCATATAGCCTTAAATGTTCAAATTCATTACATTAGCATTCGACAGTAGGAAGGAAGTTCTGGTCACTGTAACTTGGGTTCAGCATTTTGCTGTGCACTTTCTGGATGTCCTCAGGCAGATCTGCATGGGCCAAATTTTTAATACTCAGCAATTTAAAATTAGCAATAAAGAGCGACCAAGAAAGACAGAGGAAGGTAGGGTATAAAAATCAGTAGAGGTCCTTCGGTATGAGTTCTGCTGCCATTTGGCTCTGCTAATTTAAGCATATTTTTTTTTTACAAAGTTTGATGAGGGCAGAGAAGTTAGGCGTCTGCCGGGACTCAAGTTTAAGCTACCCATTCTAATATATGAAGGAAAATGGGAACAGTATCCTCCACAAAGCTTCTATAATGAATAAAAGTCTGGTAATACTGATCACACCAAAGACTGTTTATATCTTAGGCCAGACTAGATGGGACTTTTCCCTCGAATCTGGTTTGGGTTCTTCCAACCTAACTCTCAGAATCTTACAATCAAACAGCAACTGCTGGAAATTAAGTTTCCAAATGTCATAGGGGCTCGGATTGGATCAGGACAGAAGCATGGGGGAAGGAGGAGCATCAGCCTTCACATACCCTATGCTATTTTCCCAACCACATATGGTAACAGCAAGGCATTATTTGCCATATTTGGGGGGGCTGATTTGTGGAGAAATGGCACATCTACTTTGTCCCTTAGCACTAATTTTTTTTTAATTAATATTTTATTAAATTTTTCAATATAACCAGTTAGTAATAACATTTTCAGTATACAGAGCTCAACAAAGGGAAAACATTATAATTGCAAATACATTTTGGACCACACCAACATTGGGTCAGTTTTGTTATTCATATTACACAAATAGCTCAGCCTGTCCATTTCAGCCCAATCTAGAAGTTTATATAATAAGTCCATTTTACCCAGAAGCATAGATTTTTTTCCAGTTTTTTGCTCTTAAAATTCGCGCTGCCGTCAGTATATACGCCAACAGTTTCTGGTCTCTTTTATTTATGTTTTCCGGAACCATGTTCAACAGAAAGATTTCAGGTTTGAAAGGTAGTTCAAAGTCAAAAATTTCACATATCCATTTGCCTACCATTTCCCAGTATTTTTGCATTTTTTTACACCTCCACCACATGTGGAAGAAAGATCCAATTTCAGTTCTGCATAACCAGCATATATTCGGAACATTTTTGTAGCATTTACTTAACCTGTCGGGGGGCCAATACCAGCGATGAAAGATCTTATATATGTTTTCTTTATATCCTGTCACCTTCAGATATTTAAGTGAACTCCAAATTTTTGACCATCTATCCGTATCAATAGAATAGCCAAAGTCCTTCATCCATTTAATCATGTTTGAGTTTATTATTTCTTCCTGCATTTTATAGTTAATTAGTAGATTATATAACTTCTTAATTAATTTTTCTTCATTATTTATCCAAATTTGATCTAACTCATTTAAATTATCAAAAAACCCAACTTTCTTATCTTCATTATATCTAGAATGTAGTTGAATATTCTCCCACCAGGATAATTCAACTATTGATTGTTCTTTCAAAAGTGTTTCTGCTTTAAGGTTTCCCTTTTTATCTAAAAGATCTGCATAGGTTGTTAGGTGACTTTGTTTCAGTAACGGCGGCTTTGTGAAAGCCTCCAGTGGGGATACCCATCTTGGTATCTTGTAATAAAATTTTTCTCTAGTTTTAATCCAAATTTTTAGTAAGGCTGCTCTTAACGTATGAGTACGAAAGATGGAGTGTATTTTAAATTTGTCGTACCATACATAAGCGTGCCATCCCATATAGAGGTCATGTCCCTCTAAGGTCAGCACTCTCTGGTTTTCCAATTTAATCCAGTCTCTTATCCATATAAGGGCAGCAGCTGTTCCATATGTCTCCCAGTTTGGTACCCCTAATCCTCCTCTCTCTTTCCTATCTTGAAGTGTCTTCCATTTAACTCTTGGTTTTTTTGGAAACCAAATAAAATTCCTTGTTAGTTTATTGATCTCTTTATAGAAGGGAGCTGTTTCCTTTAGTAGAGGGATTGTTTGGGCTAAAAATAAGAACTTGGGTAGAATATTCATTTTAATGGCTGCTATTCCTTTTAACCAGGATAAGTTTAAGTTCTTCCATTGATCCAAATCTTTTTTAATCTTACTTAGTAAAATATTATAGTTATCTGCCACAAGAGAGCTTGTTTTATTTGTACACATTATGCCTAAATATTTGACCTTCTTTGATATTAAGATATTAAAAGTGGTTTGTAGTTTATTCTCTACTACTTTCGAACAGTTTTTTGTTAACAGTTTAGTTTTCTTCAAATTAATTTTTAGACTGGCAACTTTTCCATATTTATACATTATTTCTAACAGTCTTTCTAGTGAGTCTTCAGGGTTTTCCATGATGAACATAACGTCATCTGCGTAGGCACAAAGTTTATATTCATGTCCTCTGACTTGAAGACCAATAACTTTCGAGTCCTCCCGCACCTGATCACACAAGGATTCTAAAGCGTATATAAAAAGTAGTGGGGAGAGTGGTTTAAACAGCCCACAGAAGAGAGGACGCATATTACACCAACTGGTTAAATTAAAAACAGATCTAATTTGCTTACAAGAAACACATCTCAAAAAAGATCATCTAGCATATTTAAACAACAAAAGATTAGGGACAGTATTTGCAGCAGCGGATGAGAGTAAGAAAAAAAAGGGAGTAGCGATATATGCAAAAGACCACTTACATCCACAATTGGCATATACTTCAAAAGATGGAAGGATAATAGCTATAAAAATAATAAAACAAGGAAAAGAATGTCTAATAATCAATATATATGCCCCAAATGCTAATCAAAAACCTTTCTATAAAGAATTGACAGAAGTGTTAACTACTAAAAAATGTGATCAGATTTGTATAATAGGTGACTTTAATGCAGTAATGGATAGAAGGAAGGATAGGAAAAACCAGAAGGATATTAAGAAAAATAACAGTGGTTCTGTTCTACCTAACAGTTTTTTACAACTGGCGGAAGAACATGATTTACTAGATGCCTGGAGGACGAAAAATGAAAAGGTACAGGGTTATACTTATTATTCTGTGAGACATAAGTCATGGTCAAGAATTGACATGGCCTGGGTTTCAAGATCACTTTTAATGGAAATGATGGAGGTAGATATTTTACCCCCGACCTTTGCGGACCATAACCCCTTAACACTGACCATGAAGGTGATAAGGAAAAACAGAAGGTGGACCATGGGTAGATATATATTAAAAGATCATGAATTTGTAGAAAAGATGAAGGAAGAAATTAAAGATTTCTTCAAGAGAAACATTACACCAGATATCTCAATTAATACAGTTTGGGACACATTTAAAGCCTTTGTTAGAGGGAAGCTAATTAGTCATTCTGCCTGGAAAAGAAAGCAAGAAAATAAAGAATATGACCAACTGGTTAAACAGATTAAGATAGAAGAAATAAACTGCTTAAAAATAAAGAGGATATAAATAACAGACAAAGGTTGATGTTAAGTCAGCATAATTTGAATCTTTTACTAAGTAAAGAAGTTGCAAAAAAAGTGGAATACAATAAAATGTATTTCTTTGAGAATGCAAACAAACCAACCAGATGGTTGGCCTATAGGCTGAAAAAAGAAGAAGCTAAAAGATCTATTATCACACTGAAAGATGGTAAAGGGATAAATAGATATTTGCTAAAAGATATGAAAGAAATAGCAGCAGATTATTTTACGAACTTATACAAACAAGGAGAGGAAAATGAGGAAAACATAAAGCAATATTTTAAAGACCACTGTAACTTTAAAAAATTTACAGAAAAGCAAAAGAACATCTTAAATGAACCTATTACGATGTGTGATGTGGTGGAAGCTATAAATAGGCAAAAAAGGAATAAAGCCCCTGGCCCAGACGGACTTCCAGCTGAATTCTATCAAATATTTGAAGGACAAGTCTCTATAATATTTAAAGATTTGATTAAAAAAATAGGAATAACGGGGGATATTCCAGATTCTTGGAGAGAGGCATTGATAACCCTGATACCAAAAGATCGGGATAACTTAGAGGAGATTAGCAACTATAGACCAATTTCTTTGTTAAATGCTGACTATAAAATCTTTGCAAATATTCTGGCAGAAAGATTCAAAAAAGTACTTAAGCAGATAATAAACAGGGATCAAGTAGGCTTTCTTCCCGGCAGGCAACTAAGAGAAAACCTGAGAACCTTAATAAACGCCTTAGAGTACTATGAGGCACACCCAGAAAAACCGGCGGTTATGATGTTCATGGATGCAGAAAAGGCGTTCGACAACATCTCTTGGAGATTCCTAATGACTAAATTAGAGAAAGGAGATTCAGGTGATAACTTTAAAACAATGATTGAGGCAATTTATAAAAAACAATTGGCACAAATAATAATAAATGGTGATGTATCAAAAAATAAGTATTGAGAAGGGTACGAGACAGGGCTGTCCCTTAGCACTAATGATCACAGGCACCATGAAGCACTGAGGTGGCAATTCATCACAAGACCAAGTCACCTGACATGATCAGTAGCTCAGGCAGCTCTCAGTATCAAGATCTACTGCTAGTATTAAAACTTATTTAATATTTGATCAAGATACTGGAAGCAACAGTTTCCAGTACAGTCAGAATCCCCTGCACCTGTTAACATGACAAAATAATTACTGGCCTCCTCAGAGCAACTGTACGTGGCCTGTTCTATATTTTAGCAGGATATATATCAAACACATGAATACCTCTTCATATAGCTAGTGAAGTACACATTTTTCTTCTGTTGTGATAAAGTCCGAATAAACAATCTTGACCCTGTCCCTGCTTCAAACAAGCAGCTAACCACACAGAGAGATGTCTTCGGGGTTTGGATTTAGTGCTGCCTGTTTCTAGACGGCGCCCAAAGACCGCTCAGAATTACAACTGATCACCAGACTACAGAGATCAGTTCTCCCGAAGAATGTGGCTGCTTTGGAAAGTGGACTCTATGGCACTACATCCCTGATGAGCTCTCTCCCCTCCACAATCTCTTCCCCCCACCATCTCCATGAATTTCTCAACCATATTTCCAGATGATCCCAGAAGTGACATTGCAGTGTCTGTGATGTTCTAAGAATTTCCCCTAATCCTTATGGACTTAACCATAAATGTTGGGGAAATTCTCAGAGGGTTGTGGGGCTGTGATATCACAGCATCTGCAACTAGGGATGCCAGTCCCCAGGTGGGGGTGGGGAGTTCCCAGATTTTTGGGGCTCCCCCCAGATGCCAGTCAGCTGGCCAGCAGGGAAAACCCCACCCCCAACAGTCATCCGCGGCCCTGCTTGAAAGGAGTGGGTACCCTGTGCACCTGCCTCACAAACTGGAAATTTGTGACTTGCAGGGCAGGCACGTGTAGCCCCTGTTCTTTTCAAGCAGGGGCCACCCACTCCTGCCCTGCAAGTGGTGAAGTTGTGGTTTACAAGATGGGTGCATGGAAATTTGGAACTATTGTTGTTATAATTATTATACTATACAATTCTTTTATTGTTAATATAATACACTTGTTACTGAAAATAATAAAAATTGTTTTAAAAAAAAAAAAAAAAAGATGGGTGCACAGGGTACCTGCTCTTTTCAAGCGGGAGCCATGCACGCCTGCCCTGCAAGTGGTGAATTTGTGGCTTGCAGGACAGATGTGCACGGCACCCACTTTCTCCCTAACCATTTAAAAGGAAGGTTCCCTTTAAATTGTTGGGGGAAAGCAGGGGGTGTCCATGCATGGTGCTGCATCCCTGATGTGATGATGTCACTCTATATGATGTTATCGTGTCAGGGACGGCCCCTCCACCTCCTGGACTGCCCCCCAAATCCCCCTGTTAGGGAGAAGATGGGACCTGACAACCCTATTTGCAACTCTCCCCCCCCCCCCCGGCAGCCCAGCCCCTCCAAAGATCCCATGATTACCAGGCACAGGGCTGGTTTACAGCTGCCATTTTTAACCACATCCTTATGCCAGTTCTCCAATTAAAAAATTCCACAATTGTGTGTTTCCTTTCAGCACAGAGCTTCAAGTTTCAGAACATTTCCTTGTCCTTACAAAATAATTTTTTTGAGGTGTACCTAATATCTTCAACTTTCCTCTGGTGGCTATAGCACCCCAGAGACAAAACTAAGCCTACATGGACAGAGTGGATCCACAGACTGAGCAAATAAGCACGTCTAGGCATGTTAAGACCCATAGCAGCCATGGTGCAACACTGTTAATCAGAGAAATGCTATTTTTGGACTGCAACAAAAGGCCAGATACATTCAACACTGCATTGCTGACAGCCTGCCGAAATGCTGCTGCTGCAGCAGCAGCACTCATTCAGATTTTGAAAACTTCAAAAAGTTTATCTGGTTACATATTATTAATTCTCAAATCCTTCTTATCCCAATGAAGGCTTCAAAATGGAAATGCCAGACTCCCACAAGACTCCTGCTGCCTGACTGCAAGGACTAGAAGCAGAAGTCTGTAGTGTGGGGGCTGCCCTTGTCCAACGTTGCAAAGCTAAACATTTCAGATGCCTCAGATAAGGCTTTGACCACAGCAAAGTAGGTAAGAATGTACATAATTTTAAAAACATGAATAGCTCCTTTGACATCAATGGGAACGACTCAGGTGCTTAAATGTACACATGTGACTAAGTGCTTTGCTGGGTCAGGGCCCAAAACACCAGACGTTTTGAGGTTGATGCCAGCTTTCTTTCAAATGACAGGAGAGTAGTCCCTTGATTATCAAAGTCAAAACCAAACGGCAAAGCCTCAAGGAGCAAAGAGCCGAGCTGCTTATATCCACCCAGATTATATGACTGCAGAAAGATTGCCAGATGTACCCAACTCCAGGAAGTTGACTTATTTTAGAACTACAACCACAGAAGAGGCTCGAGCTTTATTTTCAGAACTGATGCCCTACAGAGGTATACAAGAGAAAAGTAGTTGCATCTCAGTGTCTTTCTTGATTGCAGTATGATGCTTCATAACAAATTATTTGCCCCAACAGAATACGAGTAAATTTGCATGTGGTTCCCTAATCCAAATGGTCTGGATCCAAAGAACCTTAAAAATTGTTCTTTGAGGCTAACTATGATATAGATTTGCTTTTCTCAGTTTACAATATTTGCTGTTGAATCGGAAACTGGTTTTAAAATAGAGGGAAATTTCAAAATCAGTTTATGATATGTTTATTATTTATTTATTCAGGCATTTATGTTCTGCTTTTCTCCCTGCTGAGGACCCGAAGAGGCTTATAGCACTATTTTTCCCTCCTCCATTTCATCATCACAACAACAACCCTATGAAGTAGGTTAGACTGGCAGAGAGTGAGTGGCCCAAGGTCACCCAGCAAGTTTTCATAGTGGAGTGGGGATTTGAACCTGAGTCCCCCACAGAACAATCCTAAATACAGTTACATTCTTCTAAGCCCATTGCTTTAAATAGATTTAAGGTATATATCTGTCTAAGATGGCACTGACATATCCTAGTCCAATGCTGTAACTATTATACCGCACACACACTTATATGGTATAGGAAGGCAGAAAAGGGTCAGGAGTTTATAGGGGGAAAACTGGCCAAGCACAAGCTGTCTTACATGAGCCTAACCAGATGTTCTTTTTCTCAACCAATGTTTTCATCCATTTGCATTGTAATACATAATGGACATGGTTGCCTAAAGGATTTTCTGGGCTTATTTGAACATTGATCAGAATTCTCCTAGATTAATAATTCCCTGAAAATTAGAAACTGATACAGCATGAGAAGGAAAAATTTAGAGTCTTTCTCCCTGATGCACTAATATCTTATTAGCAGAGAGGTTTTACCCGGAGGAGCATATCTTCTCATTTTACTGCATCTGCAGACCAGGACAAAGTCTGATCAACATAACTTGAATTCACAGCATTTCTACACTAATGACCGAATAGACATATTAGCAAATGTATGGTCCTAAGCTAATAGTTTTTAATTAAAAAAGAATGTGGGGGTTGAATAGGATTGTCAAGTTTGAGTAAAGGGTAGCAGGCCTGTAGCTAAGAACTTTTAAGTCAGGGGGCATTTAAATTTCTCGGGGGGGGGGGGGGGGACTTAGCACTGTCTAATTTAGATAATTTAATTATGATTATTTACCGCCCTGTTTCTCCCATGCAGAAGAAGAAGAGATTGGATTTATACCCTGCCCTTCACTACCCAAAGGAGTCTCAGAGCAGCTTACAAACTCCTTTCTTTTCCCCTCCCCACAACAGACACCCTGTGAGGTAGGTGGGGCTGAGAGAGCTCTTTCAAGAACTGCTCTTTTAGGGATAGCTCTGACAGAACTATGGCTTGCCCAAGGTCATCCAGCAGCTGCAAGTGGGGGAGTGGGGAATCAAACCCGGTTCTCCCAGATTAGAGTCTGTGCACTTAACCACTACACCAAACTGGCGCACACCCTCCCTCCACCCCCAATGGGGGAACTCAGGCTCCACGCAAGGCCCATGCTCTCCCCTCTGCTGCTGCTCCACCCCCAGCTTGCCATCACCCCTGCCATGCACCCCCTCCCTAAACAGCAGCAGCAGGCCAAGCCTGGGAAGCAGCCACCACTGCCATGCATGCCTTGTCCTCCACGGCCACCTGCCTGCCTGCCATGGCCTTTGTGGGGGCCTCCTCCTTCTCTCCACTGCTGCTGCTTGCAGCAGCAGGCCAAGACCGGGAAGCAGCAGCTGCTGCTGCCGCCGTGCATGTCTTGTTCTGCCCCACCAGCTGCTTGCCTACTATGGGCCATGTGGGGGCCTCTTCCTTATCTCTGCTGTCACCGCTTGCAGCAACAGCAGGCTGGACCAGGAAGGAGCAGCTGCTGCTACCATGCACATCTTGTCCTCCCCTGGCCAGCCACTTGCCTGCCATGGCCCATGTGGGGTCCTCCTCCTCTCCACTACTACTGTTGCCCCCCTTGTTGCCCTGACTCTCAAGGTGGTCGAGGAGGACACAGAAGAGGAGCCTGGGGCCTGCCTACCTAAGGGACCGCCTTTCCCCGTATACACCCCAAAGAGCACTGCGGTCAGGCACTCAACATCGCCTAACCCTTCCAGGCCTGAAGGAGGCTAGGTTGACAACCACCAGAAACAGGGCCTTCTCGGTGGCGGCTCCCTACTGGTGGAACGAGCTCCCAGAGAACATCAGGGCCCTGTGGGACCTTTTGCAGTTCCACAGGGCCTGCAAAGCGGAGCTCTTCCGCCAGGCTTTTGGGGCCGCCACCGGGGGGAATGGCCCTTAGTAGATGGCGCGTCAAACCATCTTCAGAACATCTACGGTGGAAGCCTCCTGGCTGGGCATAAGCTAGTGGCTAGTATTTGGTGCTGGTATGTTGCTGCCATTTGTGATGATTGTCTGTGGTATTTTAAAATGAGTCAATTTTATGCTGTGTTTTAACTTTGTATTTGAGTGATTTTATGTTGTTAGCCGCCTAGAGCCGGTCCGCTGGCTAGGCGGGATATAAATTGAAATAATTAATAAACAAACAAACAAATAAATAAAAAATTGATGTATTAGGATTTTGAGTCATTTGTCTATGACCTTTGGAAGCTGCTTTGAGTCCTGTGTTCCAGGAGAAACCGTCAACAGAAATCTCCAATATGCCTTCCATATGAGTTTTCTGAAAAGAACAACCCCACAAGCCTCCCTATATGTGGACAAGGTCACCAAGCACCTCACTTCTATGAGCAGGCCATTCCATAACTTTCTCATGGTTGTATTGATAATTTCTTGGTCACATCTCTGTCCAGGATGACAATGGTACTTTTCTTCTTTTTGTTTCAAAGTTGTTTTATGCCAGCATACTATTCCAAGAAAGCTTACAAGGCCCATGTGAACTTTTAGCCAGCCACTTCTTAAGCAGTGATTAAAACACTTTATAGTCACACAAATAAAGTTCTCAGGTATAAGCTTAGTGTGTTGTGCTGTTAGTTTTCCTCCTTCATTTCTTTCATGTTCTGGTTACCAATTCAAGCAGCATTGTTAGGGTTGCCTGTTCTACTTTGGGAAACCCCTGGAGCCTGGGGAGGGCAGCATTTGGGAATGGCAGGGTGTAATGCCATAGAGTTTACCTTCCAAAGCTGCTATTTGCTCCAAAAGAACTGAGCTCTGTAGTCTGGAGATCAGTTGTAATTCTGGGAGACCTCAGGCCCTACCTGGAGGCTGGCAAGCCCATTGCCTGCAGTTGTGAGCTTCTCTTTGACAACCAGTCTGAGGTATTTCAGACTGTTCCAGTCTGCTAAATTACTTAGGGATCCATTAGACTAATTAACATACCTCTTGTGCTAGGCTAGCCTCTCTCTCTCTCTCTCTCTCTCTCTCTCTCTCTCTCTCTCTCCATATATTCAGAGTAGGTTTCTATGGTCTTGTTTCAGAAAAGAACATCAAATATGTGTGTCAAGCTCTGCCTCCTTCCCCGGGGGCAAACCCCCAGCAGCCGTGATGCCCCTTTAGGCGGGGGAAGCCCCAGGGGGGTGGGGGTAGGAAAGAAGGAGGAATTCTGCCTCAGAATTGGCAGGGGGCGGGGTTCAAAGACACCCGCGTCACCCTCCTGCCTCCGGGATGCCAGGCCTGACTCGGCTCTCTCTCGCTCTTGCTCTCTCTAGCTCTCGCACTCCCGGCACTTCCTCCTCTGCTTCACCATTCTTCCTCCTTTTATTCCCACTTGCCACCTTCCCAGAGCTCCCCCTGCCCGCCCCACCCCCCTTCTGCCCTTGCCCCGCCCTCCTTCATAGCCTGCGACGCCCTCGTCTTCCCCGGGGGCGAGGCTCCGGGCCGCTTCCTGGCCCCAGCGGCAGACGAGCAGTGCGCCACCTCCACTCTCTCCAGCCTGCTCGGGGACTGCCGCTCCGTCTCCGGAGTCTTGCTGCCGCCCCCTCTCTGGCTCTCGGGAGGTGCAGGGTCGGATGCTCTCGGGGGGTTGTCCGCTGACGCCTCCAGCGGTCCCGGGGCGTCCGTCGCCATCCCCGTCAGTTCCGGGTGGGCGGGGGGCTCGCCAGGACGCCCAAGCCTGGGAGGGCCTCAGGGGAAGTGCCGTGCTGACGTCGTCTCTCCCCGCCACCGGCCCGACTGCAGGCCCATGAGCAGCCCCACGGGACGTCATCTGGAGGGTCCTGGATGCTTCTGCCGGAAGCCCCCTCTGCGTCGGTAAGTCAAGGAGCGGACCAGCGGGAGGAGGGGAACGGGCCCGGACATCTCGGATGGGACAATGTGTGTGACTCTTCAGCATGTAACCGAAATGAAATACTCAAAGATACTTCTGTGCTTAAAAGGGCAGTTCTAAACTCTGTAAATATTAAAGTCACTCTTATTCCTAAATATCATTTATGCATTAAAAGATTACTCACATACAAGCCCCATATTTCAGAACTTACGGCTTTTTCTGTGGCCCCTTATGAGGGTGGTGTGTTGCTGTCTAGCCTTGTATTTCTTCAGACTGCAGGTAGGTGCTTTCATCATATAATGCTACTCTCATACAAGAAGACTGCTTTATCCACAGAAAGTTAGGTTTTAGTTCTAGTCTTCTGCTCAATATGCTAGTCTTCCATGTGTAGAGAAAAAAAATCCCCCCCATGCAGCAATATTCTATCATGCAAGTACGGTTGCCAGCTCCAGGCTGGAAAATTCCAGGAGATTTTGGGGAGAGGCTGGAGAAGGCAAAGTTTGGGGAAGGGGAGGGAGCTCAGCAAGGACATGATGCCTACAGAGTCCACTCTCTGAATCTGCCATTTTCTCTAGAGACATGATCTCTGCAGTCTGGAGATTAATTGTAATTCTGAAGAACTCCAGGCCCCATGTGGGGGTCAGCAAGCCTACATGTGAGCCTTCAAATGTGGTCTGAAATAGAACAGACGAGACAGAGGTTTACTACTCCAGGATGAAGAACCACCACATAAATTGGAAAAAATATTAGAATTGAGCCTAGAACTTAAGTAAAATTTAAAACTCATATTTAGGGATGGGTACAAACCAGCTCATGAACTAAAGTCTGTGATGAATTTTGGCCAGTTTGTGGTTTGCTAAGTCAAGTTTGTGGCAGGTCAATGGGCTCAAACTTTACACGAACTTTCCAGCTGTTTGTGCAGGTTAATTCTGGTTCCTGAGAAAAGACATTTCCAGATAGACTGTCTCTGCACAATCAAAATGTTTACATAACTTCAAAGCAACAACTTGGAGGACATGTGCAGGAGTATCTGGGGGCAGTTTCCTGTGACTTTGATGTCTCTAGCTTGCACAGGATCTGCTACAGTCATTTTGACAGGTCAGGTTCAGGGGTATAGGAGTGTATAGAATAGATTGTATGCAAGTTAGAGACACCAAACTCACAGGGAATTTCTCCCGGATGCCCCTCTACACATCCTTCAAGTTTGGTGTCTTTAGCTCACACAGAATCTGTTCTATACACTCCTGAACTTCCTGAACGTGGGCCTGTTAAAATGACTGGTTATTTTCACAGGTGCAAGTTCAGGAGTATATAGAATGAATCCTGTACAAGCTAGAGACACCAAACATGCAGTGGACCTAGCTCAGATGCTCTTCTACATGTCCTCCAAGTTTGGTGTCTTTAGCTTGCACAGGACCTGTTATATACACTCCTGAACATCCTCAACCTGTACCTGTCAAAATGACTGCCGGCCATTTCCCCAGAAAGCACTTTTCTGTGGATATCTTATTTGGGGGGCCGTAACTCAGACCTCATAAAACCAATCCTCACCAAACTTGGAGGGCATGTAGAGGAGCATCTGGGGGAGCACAACACACTAAGTCTGTACTTGTGATCTTGGAGGGCAGGTAGAGGAGGATCACCCTGAGATTCCCTGTTAGTTTAGTGTCTCTAGCAGACTGGGGGCCATTCTACCACCGCACAACTAAACGTGTGTGGCGGTCTGTGGTTCGCGAATGGGGCATGCCATGAACCATGAACTGAACCAAATTTTTCTTGTTCATGCCCATCCCTAGTCACATTAAAATTTTTGTACTGCTAAACACTTCATCTCTGGAACTTCAATATTTGGATACAATCTTTTATTATTATTATTTTATAATGATTTTTTATTGCTTTTCTACATGTTACAAACCTAAAAACTACAGTAAAATAGCTAAACAAGGATCATGGAAACTTTCAGTTATCTTATACATAGCTTTCTTCCAAAAAGATTATTTGTGTAGCAGAGAGTAAAATAAAGGTTATTATCATAAGCTGGTATTAAGCAGTTAAATCAAGCATAAAGAGATTTTAAAGAGTTCCAATCTTTCAGATTTAACAAAAAGCAATAATTATTTCTGTTTCTTTTCTCTTTTTGCTTTTTCAAAGTCCATTTTGACTTTCCAGGGAGTTGGGACAGCCGCCCCTTTTTCTGACTCAGAGTCCTCATTTGGATTGCTACTACTTTTTGGACTTTCCATCTCATGTATGCTATTTTCATCTTCCTCCTCTGTTGGTTTTTTATCTTTTGTTTTACTTTGTTGCAGTTCCAGAAATCGCTTAGCTTTAACAACAGAGTCAATCTTTTCCTTTTTCTCTTTACAGTTGAAGATAAGCCCTTCAGGTATAATCCATCTATAGGGGGTAGAAGGTGCTTTTTTTTTTTTTTTTTTTGCAAAAAGTTAATTAGGCTTTTATATTATTTCCTCTTTTTCCTTATCTCAAATGGTATATCCTTTAAGACGCTAATTTCTTCTCCTTTGATTTTTAGGTTTGTCCCATTTGTGGCCTTGAGCACCACATTTCTTGTAGATCTTTTAGAGAATCTCACCAATACATCCCCAGGCAGGTTTCTTTTCTTAATGAATACTGGCTATGTCCGATAGACCATATCCATGTTGCTTTGAAGTAGATCCAGATGTAAACCTGTCAATGGGGCCAACACTTCAGTTAATATTTGCTTCAGATTCTCACCTTTTTGCTCAGGGACACCTTGAAATCTTAGGACATGGGCTGATTTTTCCATTTGTAGTCTCAAAAGTTGGTCTTTGTCAGAGGTCCTTTCTTTCTCCACCACTACCAGTCTTTGATCAATTGCTTTTGTCTTAACTTCAACCTTTTTCACCAATTTAGACATTTCTTCTGTTTTAACATTAATTTCTTTAAGTTGTTTTTGGAGTGCATCAGAGTTACTGTTCAAACTGGTCATTTGGTCCATCAGAGGGCGCAATACGGTAGTTAACACAGTAGAAAAGTCAGTGTTTACTTCTGGCTTCAAAGCTGGAAGAGCTGATTTAGTAGTTCTTGGGGAGGGCTTCATCATTCTTGTTGCCATTTTTTCTCCCTTGCCCGTCATTGTTTACAAATCAGAAAAGTTCTCAAAACTCAAAGAAAGTCCTTCAAAAGTAGTACTTTGAGAAAATCTGCACCTTGCTCATTTAGTTGCAAAAGAATCTGTGCTCTCTGCCTGAGACCATGTTTTATTTGCTTGAGATGGGGGGGTAATGCACTCCTTCCCCCTCTACACTTCTATGGGGCTTTGGCTCATTGCTTAGCTGTTCATCCAGCCATAAAAGAAGATTAAAAACTCACACTTCACTCAGCGCCACAGCAAGGTAA
The DNA here is from genome assembly GCA_029233225.1 of Lepidodactylus listeri. NCBI lineage: Eukaryota > Metazoa > Chordata > Lepidosauria > Squamata > Gekkonidae > Lepidodactylus > Lepidodactylus listeri. The sequence continues at coordinate 72,937,301 of JARCFY010000008.1, forward strand.
GGAAAGTTTTTAATTGCTCGGTCCCTTGCTTCACCAGTCCAGTGTGCACCTCTTGATGCCATGGAGGTGCCGTGGCATTGGGACCGATCGGGGCAAAGGGGAACCTCGATCCCTTGGCCACTGCCTCAGCAGAGGCACCCCTCATGCCACAGGCTAGGAGCTCACTGCAGGAGTCCGGGGGGTCCGGAATCATCCAGTACCCCCCATCAATCGGGCTATGGGTCGCCCCAGTTGGAGCTCCGATGAGATGCACCCACCATCAGGTCACCAAAACCAGAAGTTCTAATGTTTGGATACAATCTATGGTAGTGTTCTCCTGTGAGAGTCCTATCAAAATGAATAGCTCCCATGCAGGAGCCTTGGTACCACTTCGTTTAATTACAGTCAGGTTTTCTAAAGAGAAGTCCTGTGTGGATTAGGCCCTTAATTTTTTCTAAATTAATTTTATGTACATCCAAACATATTAAAACATCAGAGGAGAAAATCTACTTTCATAAGGAGTACAGATTTCTCAGGGGATGGATCTCTCTGGGGAAGGAGATTCCAAGGTTAGATTATGCCCTTAATTGGATACAGAAATGGAGAGAACTAGGCTCTGGGAGATTCAAGTTCAGTTCTCTTCTCGCCACCATGAAAACTTGCTGGCTGACCTTGGGCCACTAATATACTCTCAGCTTAAACTACTTCACAGGGTGCTTTGGGTCACCACTGGGAGAAAAGCAGGGTATAAATGAAGTAAATAAATAAATGCAAGATAGAATCACTAGCATTCTTAATGGTTATACCAGACTGTTCAAGAAACTATTTTTCTATGTCCAATTTGCACCTTAGAGCTCCATATCTTGTTCAATGGTAGAGATAATCTTCATCATTCCATATTCCACTAGAAAGTGCACTATGCCCACATTGGCAAGATATATGTGACCTACTCCTGTTTCCACATTTTGATGCTGTATTTCCTTGGCTCATCCAGCTGTATTACAATACCCAAGCAGCTGAAACTTCTTCCAGTTTCCTGTCTCCATTCCTCATTTTTCACTGCTTGCCTTCTTAAAGACCTCCCTGGTTATGAAGGGGTCTGATGCAGCTAGCCATGTTTTTTCCTGTCACTTTGGGTCAGATCTTTTTGGATCAGGTCTATTGTTCTTTAATGTTTTTATCTATCTATTCTATTGTTTTATATTTGTTGTAAACTGCCCAGAGAGCTTTGGCTACAGGTGGTATAGAAATGAATGTAGTAGTAGTGGTGGTGGTGGTGGTGGTGGCGGCGGCAGTGGCAGTGGCAGTAGAAATAATAATAATAATAATAATAAGCCCCCCTGAAAGAATATCAGGCTATGTATTTGACTATATAATATTTTGGCTACAAATAAATATTTGGCCTTGGTTAAGCAAAGAGAGAGAGAGAGAGAGAGAGAGAGAGAGAGAGAGAGAGAGAGAGAAAGAAAGAAAGAAAGAAAGAAAGAAAGAAAGAAAGAAAGAAAGTGTCTTGTCTTCCCAAGGCATAGAAATGTTGAACAGACTTCTGTGGGACCCTACTGTAGCCACATAGTATCTCTTTTCATTAGAGCAGAACTGCTTTCCAGGCGAGCGTTACAAGGAGCTCTTACCTTTCATAACAGGAGCAGACACTACACTACTGTTTAGCCCTGAAATGCTATTTATTAGCTAAACATTATGTTTAAATAGCAAGAAAAACATAAGAAGTTATGAGAAGGGGTGGGTGTATTTTCTTTTGCCACATTTATAGGCCTTTCACACAGAGCGAAGGTGAAGCAATGCATGTATGTATGTACCCGTGGATAACATGTAATTAACTGAGTTGGGAATGTAGTCTTCATTGACTTATTCTTTAAGGTATGACTATGTGAAGAGAAGCCTTCTAATCCAGGTTTTCTTTCTAATTGATGCTGATGTGTAGTTTCTTTTTAACATGTTTGCCCAGCATCTAGATATACTGAAGTTTTAATGCCAAATCATAAGTATCAATTGTTAAGTTAAAATGTAGCTTTGCAGCCTATGACCAAAGAAATAGAATTCACAAATTAATTTCCATATTGGCTACTTCTGGATTACTTTATGTATCACATTTTATATGTAATCCCATGCATCTGTCAAAGTGAGCTCAAATCTACGAGACTCGAAGGTGACACAAAATTATGCTTTTGTTTTAGATACAGTGATGATGGATTTGATAATTTGGCCTACACAAGAACAGCACTAGAAACAATTTTGTGACCTTAGGGATGGCAGCCTCCAGGTGGTACCTGGGGATCCCCCGGAATTATAGCTCATCTGCAGACTAAAGAAATCTGTTCCCCTGGAGAGAAAGGATGCTTCGGATGGTAGCCTTTATGGCATTGTCCTCCCTAGACTCCATACCCAAATGTTCAGGAGTTTCCCAACTCCTGGATCTGGCAACCCCACCCCCATCTCTCACCAGAGGCCAGGGAGGCCTGGCAAACCTAGGTAGCCTGTATCCTACCACTCCACTAAGAAAAGTCTGAAGTCTTCCTCCAGCCCAAGGAGATTGTCCAGTTTAACTGGCTCTTCCTTCAATGGAAGCATCACTGAAGCTGGAGATTGTTTCTTTAGGCTGGAGGAACTTTCTCCAGCCTAAGGTAGGGGACCATCCAGTATTGCAGTCTTAGCAGAAGACCATCAATTTCACTTTTAGAGTGTTGCAATTTGCTTACTTCAATGAGCTTTACTTGGAATTAAATCAGTCTAAGTGCAGCAGAGACTAACATGTTATCCTGTGCAAAACATAATAAACTTTTGGTCCTTGAATAAAGAGCACTTCCCTGTTTAGGGAAGAGAAGAGGACTTTTGTGAATACAAGAACAAAAAAATGGAATGAGTCATATGTTTTGTAAAAAGACATCAGGTTTGTTATAGGGTACAAAACAAGTTGTTAGCCAGTAAAGCAAGACTGAGTGGGAGATACAGTGAGGGAAAATAATCACTTATTTGTGTAATTCACTGAAACATTTTGCCAAGCACGGAAGACTTGTCAAAAAAAAAAAGGACCACGATCCATAAATAAGATCCAAACAGGTGATTAATTGAAGAGATTGATCTCTACACCTGATTTTCATGTCCCCCCCCCCCCCAAGAAAAAGGATTTAGGGGAAGATTGACATTTAAGCCAATTGTCTGTAACAGTAGTAAAGGAACCATTGAAAACTCTACTTATCCGATATATTAAACAGACTTTCTACTGTATTTGACCAGACCATCTCCAGTTACTTTTTTAAAATATGTCTTTTTAGCTAATATGATTTTAATGCAATTTCATTTAATTTAACTTCATATATCCCACATAACCCTTGACTCCAAAAGAACTAGAGCTTATATTAAAAGACCCTTCTGTTGTTGCAAGATTATAGATCATGATTTTGGATCTCATTATTTAGGAAAGTATATTGTACTGGCAAAGTAAGGAATCTTAGCATGCTATCCAAGGAATAAAAGCTTAGCCAACTGAAACCCTTCCAGGAAAAATTGCACTATTAAAACATGAAACATATTTGGGAGTTGGTTTTGAGCAATTGGGTTATAAATCTCCTATCAATCAAGTTCATTTTGAAATTACTTAATTCTATAACATTAATTCTGAAATGCCTCAGGAGTCAACAAAGGAAATTGGTATTCTGTAGAGACTGATCTCACAGATGTAATACCACGATCTATTACAAGCCCCGAAAGTCATGTGTCACTTGGCAAAAGGCTGAAGGAAAGTCAGGCAAATATTGGACAATATAACCATTAGCCATCTCTAGACAAAAATTTCACATGGGTAGGATTTGATCTGATATCCCGGCTCAGGATAGGACTATACATTCTCACCATCTGTTTTCCAACTCTGCCTGCTGCCTCTCTGCTGCAAACTGGGTGCAATATGCAGAAAGATAAGTGGGAAAGACATTGTAGAATGCAATCCTAAATCCACTGAAGTCAGTGGGCTTTGGAGGGTATAACTCTTAGTATGCACAATGACTTCTGAGGCCCCCTTTCATGTGCCTTTGCCAGGAGATGAAAACTAGGGGCCTACCAGGGACACACCATAGTCAGGACCTTTGGGGTTGTGGTGTCTCACGTGTACAACTCCTCCTCACAATCATTTACCTACCTATAAACTTGTTGCTGGAGCCACAGTGGCTCAGAGGTTAAGACGCTGAGCTGCAGACCGGAAGGTCTGTAGTTTGACAGTTCGAGACCCAAGTGCTGCATGACAGAGTGAGCTCCCGCTTCTGGCCCCAGCTCCTGCCAACCTAGCAGTTCAAAAGCAAGAAATTGCAAGTAGATAAATAGGTACTACTGCGGTGGGAAGGGAGCAGCATTCTGTGCACCTCGGCGTTTAGTCATGCCGGCCATATGACCACAGAAATGTCCTCAGACACCGCTGGCCCTTCAGCTTGTAAACGGAGATGAGCACCGCCCCCTAGAGTCGAATTCGACTGGCTTTTGAGCAAGGGAAACCTTTACCTAAACTTGTTGCACTTTAACATCTGTGAAAACTTCTCTGTTTTCCCGGGCTTTTCACTGATATTTGCTTCCCTACATATGCTTCCAAATCATTTGTTAGTAGTTCTCATTATGCTGATACTATTTTTACACTACTGCCATCACTCTGAATTCCAAATCATATGAATGTTTTAAGCTTTCTCTGATTTTTATACTTGGTATCTTACTACTGGTCTTAATTAATATTTCTGGGGTTTTTTACATGTGTTCCTTAAATGATTTTGTTCATTGTATTTTAACTGGTTTTTATAGACCATTTTTGATACCCACTTTAGGTCCAACAATTGAGAGGGTTGGATGTAAATGTCTTACACAAATAAATGGTGCGTGACTACATGAGCCTGTGTCCACCCTGGAGCAATGAACACTGATATTTGAATTCTCCCCAAGCCTAGTTCAAAAGTTAGAACAGAACAGAGTTTGTCATTTACCTTGTTTCCATCTGTCTGCTATTTGAATGCCTCCTGAAAGTCTAACTTGTTTTCCTTCAGTTCTCTCTCTTGCTCTGAACTGAGTGCTTGACAGCTTTAACACACACATACGTACACATACCTCCTGCAGTCCTGAGAGCAGGGGCATAGAGTTTTGGAAATCCCGGGAGGGGGCTCCTTAGTGCGCGCACTCAATGGAGCGATGTTCTCTCCCCCCCCGGAAACCGCCCCGCCTCCCCAGGCCCTTCCAAGGCCTGCCAGCCGCTGCTGCCAGTGCCTCTCTCCCCCCCGCCACCCCTTCCCTCTCCCTCTCCAGCAGCGGCCGCTGGCCTCGGAAGGACCCGGGGAGGTGCAGCAACAAGTGCTCCGTTTTCCCAGGGGTGGCTGAGCCCCCCCCCCCAGAAATTTCAGGGGTGGCTCAAGCCCTCGAGCCTCCCCGTACTCTACACCTATGCCTGAGAGTGGATGACATTCTATGGGTGGCTGCTTCCAAAACTGCATTATTATAATCATCTCCTGTGTGTCAAAAACTCTCAACACATTTGGCAGTGTCCAGCAGTTACTGACCATGTGTTTTTATTATATAACAATACTGAGAAAGGGAGCAAAATGGACCAAGAAAAAATGGTCCAGGAATGTATCACCAGTGTGCAGAGCTTATGGAATTCTGGTAATCTCTTTTACCTTTTACTTAAATTACACAGAGAAGCCATTTAAACTTTTCAATGGCAATTTCCATCATATAATATTAATGCCTTTTCCATCATTTAGGATTGTCTAAAATAAATTCCTCATGCAAGAATCACTATTCTAATGGAGAAAAATAAAAATGTTCCCAGGTGTGATTTGGGTGTGTGTGGTCTTGTTTTTTTATTTTGCTACTAAATATTTATTCTAGCTTATAAAAAACAGCAGTGTGATTCATGACCTAGAACTCTCATTGTTACAGCACTCTCATTGGCAAATGGATATTTTACAGTCCTGTTGACCTTTGGTGGGAAAGTCTCTTAAACAATCTAATGAAGAGACGTTTGATTCTCAAAAGCTTATACCTGGAAACTTTTGTTGATCTCTGAGGTGCTACTGGAAATGCATCTAGCTCTTCTATTGCAGACAAACATGGCTACCCTTCTGAAACTATTCTCTTAAACAATATAGCAGCGGTAGAGACAGCAATGCCCCAGGCCATTTTTCTCTAGTCCATGAATCTCTGCAAATAACCACTGTGTCATTTTAGGGAACAAGAGCAAAAAAGTTGTTCATGAACTAAATACCACCTACTGCTGAAGAGGAGGAGTTAGGGCTGCCAGCTAGTTGCTCGCATCTGGCAGGGGACTGGGGGTCCAAGTGAAACCATAGAGTTCCTGATGAATCCTAGAGTGCCATGGTGTCATCACACTGTTGTTCTAACAGTCATTTTTTTTAAGTGCACTTCCCCCCTCCCACTGCTCTATCGAGCAGCAGCAGGGGTCAAGGGCTTGTAGCAGGAGTCCTGCTAGCAACTCTAGGAGTAGATTCCCAAAAATGCTTTGGGAAGAAAAATCCCTCCATCAGTGGATACCTAGGAACATAAGAAGTGCCCTGATGGATCAGGCCAAAGGTCCATCTTGTGCCACACAATAGCCAACTAGTTTTCCTGGGGGGCCAATGAACAGAATATAGAGACCAAGGCTCTCAATGTTGCCTCCCAGCATTCAGTTATTTACTGAGTGGCATTCAGTAAACCATAGAGTTTTGCTCAAATTCTAGATTGTCTCCAGCAAAACACTGACATCACTTCCAGGTACCAGGGAGTGACATTAGCACATCACCAGCAATGTCACTATGACACTGGTGTGGGTACCCCGCTGCTGTCTGACAGCCCTAATGTCCCACTGCTCCACTGTCTGACAGCCCTAATGCATGGAGGTTCCTTCTAGTCACCATGACTAAAAAACACTGGTGGATTTATCCTCCTTGAATTTGTTTAATCCCCTTTTAAAGCCATCTGTACCAGTGGCCATTACAACATTCACAGTGAACTCCATGATTTAGTTACTAATTGAGTAATAGGTACTTCCTTTGTCTGTCTTGAATCTATTGTCCACATACTTCATTGAATGCCTGTGGGAACAATCTTAAATAGATGTAGGTTCCATTTTATTCAATTCAAAATTGATGTAGGTTACATTTTATTAAGTTGTGCATACTCTCAGGAATGTGTTTTTAAGGACTGCAACATGTGAGTGTTATGGAAAAGGAAGAGAACTTTCCATCTGTATTCCATATGTAATTTTACAAACTCCTGCCATGTTCCTCCTTAATAGTGTTTCCTCTGTAGTTGGATAGTAGCAAGGCCATCTTCGACTTTCTGTGTTACAGCACTCTCAGGTCAAACACAAACAGAAATAGCATGAAATTCACACCAAATTGGAGACCTCAAAGCATTAAATTTGGTGCTATAATTATAACTAATTGCACTGTACTTAAAAGAAAAAAACAAATTCTGATCAGTATCCTATGACTTGAACAGTACAGGAAATAAGGTTTGCTGACCATTATGTTACCTTTTGGCCTTTGCAATCTATTAATCTGTGACCTTCAGGTCAAGCAACAAACTCTATCTGTTTATCTAGGCTTTTCCAGAAGTGGGTAAACCCGAAGACTTTGGCTAATCAGGGAGTTGTCCCGTTTGTTTTAGTTAGCAATTAGTTTGGTAGTGTCTGATGTTGACTTTTTAACTTTATTTATATATAATACCGGCAGATGTGATATATGTGTAAATTTGAAGGAATAATTCATTGATTTTACAAAAGGAGCCATTAAAGATTATGATGCCTAAAGAAAGGTAAAGTTTCAATACATAAAACCACTCTTGGGACATAAAATGTGTTACTTCTTTTTTTTTAGAATCAGTGGTGCCCTATCCCATATACATGGTATAGCGACAGGATTGTCCACTCCAGATGGTGAAATTCCTGGAGATTTGGGGGTGGAGCCTGGGGAGGGCAGAGTTTGGGGATATTATGATGTAATACTAATTTCATTTATTAATTTTGACTTTTATTATGTTTTCACTGATTCTTAATTTGTAAGACTCCTTGGGTACCCTTTGTGGGATAGAAATACAGTGTAGGAGTAAGAAAACTAAATCATGTAGACAAAGTTGGGAGACCTTACCTTCTCTGGTGGGCTCATAGCCAGGGACCGCTTTGTCAGAAGTAGTGCTGCACAAGATGACACTCATTCCCATTCATCAGCTGCTGGGCCACCTCCAGGTGAGACCAGACCTTCCTTGCCTGAGCCAGCCCTCCACCGGATAAGCCTCTCCTCTCCTTACCACTGGCCAGCCTTCCGTGGCCCCTTTCTAGGGCTGTTTTGCCTTCCCATCCACCCTTTCCCCTTGCTGTGATTCATGAGCAAGGCTGGCTCAACAGGATCCCAGATTTTGGTCATTTATCATTTTTAAAAATGGATTCTGTTTAGTATTAGAATTAAAGCTAATTGTTAAGACTGGTGCATTTCTTTCATTATTAATTACAGTAATTACAAAATAGAGTGTTTGGTAATGATCAGAATACTTTTAAGATCAAAGGTCATAAAGAAGAAGAAGAGAAGAGATTGGATTTATATCCCGCCCTTCACTCACTTAAGAGTCTCAGAGCGGCTTACAAACTCCTTTCCCTTCCCCTCCCCACAACAGACACCCTTGAGGTGGGTGAGGCTGAGAGAACTCTTTCCCAAGCTGTCCTTGAGGGAACAGCTGGTACAGAACTATGGCTTGCCCAAGGTCATCCAGCCAGGTGCAAGTGGAGGAGTGGGGAATCAAACCCGGTTCTCCCAGATTAGAGTCCGCACACTTAACCACTACACCAAACTGGCTCACCAAAATTAAAAATAAAATTAATCACCTCCAGGCCCTCTTTTCAGCACATTAGCTCGGTCCTGTTTGGTGTAGTGGTTAGGAGCACAGACTCTAATCTGAGAGAACCATGTTTGATTCCCCACTCCTCCACATGCAGCTGCTGGTGTGACCTTGGGTCAGTCATAAGTTCTTTCAGAGCTGTTCTCAAGGGTGGTCCTTGAGAGAGCTCTCTCAGCCCCACCTACCTCACGGGGTATCTGTTGTGGGGAGGGGAAGGGAAAGAGATTGTAAGCCACTCTGAGACTCTTTCAGGTAGTAATGGCAGGGTATAAATCCAATCTCTCCTTATTCTCTTCTTCCTGGACACAGAAACAAAATGCTTCAGAAGGATTTAGCAATGAAGTTGTTGTTTCTGGGGATGGATCCATGGTAATATAAGTATGTTGAGAATTATATTTCTAAAGACAGACAAAATCCATCCAACCAATGCAAACACTTTTAAGGCCTATTGATTTGAAAGGGAGGGTTAAGTACGTATGTAACTCTCCCACAGAAATCAGTAATACTGAAAGTGCTCAGTGCTGAATGGGTTGTGTTAGAAGACAGTCACTTGGTATGGATGAAAAAACCCCAGAAAATATTTGAAATGCCAAGTAAGTCATCCATCTCACCATATGCAAAGGGCCCCATCAGATTGCACTGACTGTACAGTCTTTACTCCATGCCCTCATCAAGACGCTCATGTTTAATTTCTATTTGATATAATTGCAAGGATTGTGATATGAAAGTAGGTCGCCATGGAATCCAGTTATAGTTTGTCCTAATTGCAGCTCATTTTCTTCTTCTTGCCATCTATTCTCCTTCTTTGAGAATGGTGAATAAAGAATTACACGATCTGGTGCACTTAATCAGATGAATAATCAATGGCATTCAGTCAATTTGTTTAGCAATGCTGCTTTGTAATTTGCATTTACCAGAAAGGGATTACGAAATCCAGCATGGTGAAATGAAAGTCTGCGTTTTCAATGATATTCAAGATTGCAGTGTAAAACAACAAAAACTAATCAAGTCAATCAATGTTATGACTCACAAGCTGCTTGAAGATGTTTGATGCCAAACTTCTATGCAAGAGTTTGTAACACGTTATTATCCTCCAGCCACTTTTTTTAAAGTCATCCAGCAGAAATAGATCATGTGATTCAGGATGATAAGATCTGAATACAGCGGTCATATAACATTAGGCTTGAGTAAACCTAATTTTGTAATAAAAGAGAGGATTTTTTGGGTAGGGTATAATTACTATTTGGGGTTAAAATACATTAATTTTTAATGTACAGGTACCAATATTATCCAAGCCACAGAAACATAGTCCATCAAAATCTTAACAAGATTGTGCCAACAAATATGGAAAACTAACACAATGGCCCACAGACTGGAAATGCTCAGTTTACATCCCCATTCTGGAGATGTCAAAGATGTAGCACTCATTGGACCATCACATTAATTTCTCACACAAGTAAGGTGATGCTCAAAATCTTACAGCAAAGACTGTTACCATTTATGGAACATGAAATGCCAGGTGTTTAAGCTGGATTCAAAAAAGGAGGAGGTTCTAGAGATCATATTGCAAATTTACATTGGTTGCTGGAGCATACAAGAGAATTTCAGAAGAAAATCAACTTGTGTTTCATAGATTATAGCAAAGCTTTTGACTGTGTGGATCATGAAAAGCTATGGTTGGCTTTAAAGGAAACGGGTAAGCCACAGCATCTATTTTGTTTTGATACACAACCTATACTTGGGACAAGGAGCCACTGTTAGGACAGAATACAAAGAAACAGAATGGTTTTCTTTTGGCAGACAAGGATGCATTTTATCTCCCTATCTCTTCTATCTGTGTGTAGAACACATCATAAAGAAGGCTGGATTAGATTTAGATGAAGATGGAGTAAAACTCGGTGGAAGGAACATTGAAATTTTGAGATATGCAGATGACCCCACATTATTGGCAGAAAATAGTGAAGACTTGAAACAACTACTGATGAAGGTTAAAGTAGAAAGTGCCAAAGCAGGATTACAGCTGAATATCAAGAAGACAAAAGTACTGACTACTGGGGAATTACTTTAAGGTTGATGATGAAGAAATTAAAATTGTTCAAATTTTTCTATTCTTCAGCTCCATCATTAACCAAAAGGAAGACTGCACCCAAGAAATCAGGAGATAGAAACTGGGAAGGGCAGCTATGAAGAAGCTAGAAAAGATCCTAAACTGTAAGGATGTGTTGCTGATGACCAAGGTCAAGGTAATTCAAGCCATAGTATTCTCCACTACTCTGTATGGGTGTGAATGTTGGATAATGAAAAAAGCTGATGGGAAGAAAGAAGACTCTTATGAAATGTCATGTTGGAGGAGAGTTTTATGGATACCGCGGACTGCCAAAAAGACAAACAAGTGGGTTCTAGAGCAAATTAAGCCTTAACTCTCCCTAGAAGCTAAAATGACTACATTGAGGCTATTGTACTTTGGTCACATTATGAAAAGATGAGAGTCACTGAAAAAGACAATAACACCAGGAAAAGCTGAAGGCAGCAGGAAAAAAGAAAGACCCAACATGAGATGGATTGACTCCATCAAGGAAGCCACAGCCCTCCCTTTGCAAGACCTGAGAACGCTGTTAATGATAGGACGTTTTTGAGGACATTAATTCATAGGACTGCCATAAGTCAGAGATGACTTGACAGCACTTAACACACACACCAATATTATATACAAGGTATGTGAAAAATGGCTTCCCTGTTGAGAGAGTGTTGGCATGATTCCTAATGGTTCTCCAAAGGAAGATGATCTTCACTCTGCCAAGTTAACGATGCTTTGTAGATATTTGTCTTATAGCCATGGAACCAGTAAGCTCTGATCAATGAAATAACATAGCAGTATAGAGAGAACATATGGGAAATTTTAGAATTATGTTGATTAATAATACATCTGTTCAAATTGGGCTCACCCTTGTTCACACATGTGGAATATGGTACTTGGTAATAAGAAAAGGCTGTACAGGTTTTCTCTCGGATGAGAGACAGGCATTCTTAAGGCCTGAGTCAAAGGATAGTTGTGACTCCAAACCATCACTCCTAATAGAAGACGGTCAAGTCCTTGTCAGTGACAGTAGGCCGCTCATAAACAAGGCAGAGCTTTCTATGTATTTAGAAAATTAATGTGTACAATAAGAAAAAGAAGGAAAAGATTACTGGAAAATGGTATGATGAAGACAGAGCATGCTCTTGAAAGTTCAGAATTCCAAGATCAGTACAGTTTCAGATAAAAGGAGATAAGGAGAACAGGTAAGCATACTGGCCTGCTCAAGTGTTTAGGAACTTATAGTACCATGGTGTGAAAGAGATGATTCAGGATGAAATTTTCTCTGATTTATTTCCCCTGCAATTCCTCATGGGCTGACAGTGCACAGAGTTTAATCTGAGCGAGGGCTCACAAACTCTATGAAAGCAGTCCCAGAACCAGTTTCTTTTTCTTTTTTAATTTTAAACTGTTTATTGAGAAAGATATCAATGTTATAAACAAGGCATGCAACCCATGTGTACATAAGAAGTTAATAAAAGGTACAAAATACGATTCAGAAACCTGTAAACATTTTTAGTGCATTAAACCATATAAACCTTGCTTTCTAACTCTTTCAGACTAGTAATATAGGAGTGTAAAAATGATAGCGTGGGTGCTCAGATCACAGTGAGTATTTAAAAATGAAGCCATTTTATGTAGTGTGGGTTGGATAGTCTGATTATTCTCTGCCATGTATTAAATGAAAGAGAACCATGTGCTAACAAAAGATGAGTGAGTTCTCTTGGTTTTGCCCAAGTGATCTTCGGTGCAGAACCAGTTTCTAATGTAAAAGCCTCAGGACAGGACATGTGAAATTCAGATAAAAAAAGACTGGCTTTGAGTTTGCCACACTGTTTTGTTCAGTCTTGGGTCTTCAGCTGCATCTCAGAAGGATATTCATTGGTCGGTGGGAAAAGTTTCCTTTGCTGAGTTTCTGCTTGTACAATTGTTAAAATTTTATCTATGCTGTGTGTGTGGCTTGCATGTGAGGTGACACAGCCTCTCTGAAGCCTCCATTCCTGTGACTTAATCCTGGCTTCTGACTATGCAGTCCTTGTTCTCCTTTCACAGTATCCCAAAATACTATGGCCACTACTCCTCTGATGGAATCTGACTGTTGAATGCTACTAAGCTTAAATAACTTCCTGCAAATTAGCACAGCAGCAAGAAAAATACTATGCCCTTCCTTTGTTTGCTGTGTTGATTATCTATTTAAAGAAAGCTTTTAAAGCTTATGGAGCATTCACAACTGAAATCTACCACCTATGGTCTGATGTAAGGCAATCTTTTCTACTACTTCTGCATTCTATCACCTCATTAAGTAAGGCTTCTCCAAGGGGCTTGTACTTAGTGGCTTAGACTCCTGAAGAGGAGAACAAATTAAGGTGATTTTGTATTTTAAAAAGTAATGGTATTATCAGGTTACATAGTGAGGATACAATGCAATGCAGAAAAGATGGTCCTGTCCAGAAATGCTCCAATCTCTAGAAATGTCATTATAGAATTAACCCTGTTTAGCTCAATATGTTTGTCACACATCATGCAATTTCTCTAAAGACTCTTCTTTCACATTACTTCCAGTAAGAATATACAAGATTCACATACATGCAGAAAGCTGAAAAACACTGCATATATATCTGAAATACACTGCATTACCTAGAGCTACTTACTGTTCCTACCAAATGACATTTTCATTGAGTTCATAGCTGTCTACCAAAGTGTTCTGGACAGACTTAACAGATGCTGGAGCTATCAAAACAAACTATCTGAAATCAAATGTTTTGGAGTCTTTAATAGATGACAACTTTGATGGAGGTGGTGAAGGACCATATCTGAATCCATCCATGGTTTTTAAACTACATATTAAACATCTACTTGTTGGTACACTCCAGTTTAAATCATTCTAGGACTTCTAATCTTGTTTGTGAATGGGAATTTTGCTTGTGAAGGCATAATCTTTTTCAAGATTACTTGAAATTTGGTTACTATATTCCAGAGGTGAAACCTAAGTGAGATCAAACATCCAACTCCTCATTCCCTCCAAATTAAAATCTGTGTTCACACACATCAGAGTTTGGAAGAATGCAAGTCTTCTCAGTCTTAAGAAAATAGACTACTATAAACTTTTGTTTTAGATGTATCTCATTCTGTTTTAGTTTAGAACTGACTATGTTTTTGATCACACATGGAAGCACACACCCTCTTGACATGGAAATAAATGGAAGTTGAGAGTTTTCCACATATTGAATGACACTTGTATCTACATGTCAAATGAAGAGACATAGAACTTGAGAGAATACACAGAAACAAGGGGGAAAGCTTTTTCAAGATTAAGATTGCTGAACAGTTTATCCCAGAGACTGATTTGTTAGCGTATAAAAGTGATAAAGTCCTTCTTATGTAATATTAAGCATCTAATTTCTTTTTTTCTTTTTTCTTTTTTTTAATAAATTTTTTATTGATTTTTCTCTATGACTGCAACTATAATGCTACAATCTAAGCTACATATACCTTATACAGAGAGTACTTTATCATTTGCTTAATACTACCTTGTTACATAAAATAATTATGAAGCATTTAAAACCTTGGATAAATTTCAATTACTTGTTACTGCTACTATAAAAGTTATCAAAACTATTTGGCAGGCACGCCCACCTAGAGAAATACGGTTAATTAAACCATTTATAATACATAAGTGCAATGCTTAATAAAACAGTTTAATCACTATTTCTTCTTTCGTCCTCTTCTTGTCTTAACAGTCTCAACTATTTTTGGAGCTGCAGCTCCCTTTTCCGAGTCAGACACTTCTTCTTCACTCTTTGAGCTATCAAATCCATACATGCTTTCTTGCGAGGCCAGTGAACCATCTGAGTCTCTCCCAGTTTTCTGCTCTTTGCTTTTTTCCAGAAATTTTTTCACTTGTTGAACAGAGTCAGTCTTATACTTCTTATCTTTGATGCTGAAGCATAGTCCTTCTGGAGTATTCCAACGATAGATGATAGACTCAGACTGGAGCCAAGATGTCAATTTTCCATAGGCTTTCCTTCTTTTCCTTATTTCAAATGGGATATCCTTCATCACTTTTACTTCTTCTCCCAGGATCTTCAGAGCTGCTTTGTTTGTGGTCCTAAGCACCATGTCTCTTGTAGATTTTTTGGAGAACCTTATCATAATTTCACCAGGCAGGCTTTTCTTTTTAGTGTAATCTGGATAGGTTCTGTAAACCATATCCATATCGCTTTTTATATCCGCTGCTTTTATGCCTGTCACTGGTTCAAGTGCTTCACTTAGCAAATTTTTAAGGTCTTCTCCTGTGTTTTCTGGCACATTCTGAAGTCTTAGGAAAAAATTCGATCTATCCATTTGTAATTTCAAAAGCTGATCGTGGTGGAAGGCCTTTTCCTTCTCTGCCTTTTGTAGTCTTGCGTCTTGGTTTTTTACTGAAGTTTTTACTTCCAGAAGTTCTCGCTGCAGCTTCTCTGTGGATTTATTCGACTCTTTTAGTTCTAGCTGCATTTTGTCCATTTTAACGTTGAGAGCTGTCATTTGGTCCACTAGAGGTCGCAATAACAAGGAGAACACCGCACTCATCTCCGTGGTATCAACCTTTGAACTCGGAGCTGTACTTCCTATTTTGGGGAAAGGTTTCGGTTTCCCCGTCATTGTTGAGACTACGCTCTTTGTTTATAGATAGATAAGATGAACGAAAGGAGCAAATTTTCAAACAGCACTTATGTCCTTCTAAAGTTTATATCTCCAAGTGAGCGATGCTGCCATCTAGCAAGGCGGATGGGCTTTTATTCCTGCAGTAACGCCACGTAAAGAGTCTCATAAGTACGCTAGTCCCGGAGAGGGGGGGTGGGTTTCACTCCTCCCGCCGTCTTCCCGTTGTGTTCTGCTTTTCTTACTTCAGACTCACGTTTTCTCCATGCGTAACTGTCAGTTCCAGCCTCATTGCTTCGCACTCTCTGCTGCTTCTCAGATTTGCGCTTTCAGCCATACGGCTCCCACGGTGGGGGAACCTATGGGGGTGATGAAAAGGGATCTCGATCCCTCAGTCGCCACCGTAGGGAGAGATCCCCTTCGGGCCACCCCAGGCAGAGCCCCCTCACTGGGGTCTCTGGGGGCTTGGCACCAGTCCAGAGCCCCTTCTTCCCGCCGGGTACGGATCGCGCTCCCCGCAGATGCGGAGGAGCACGTCCGCCATGCTCGCAAGTCTTGCCGGAAGTCATTAAGCATCTAATTTCTTATATGACCCAAGATCAATGTAGACTGATAATGTAATGTGGCAGTATACATCTGAAGCAGTGTTCCTTCTAAGCTGAGTTAGTGTGAGCTAGCTCACAGTTTTTTAGCCTCCAGCTCACATGCTTTTGTCTTAGCTCAGGAAGGATGACTTCAGAGCAAACTAAGTTATGCAGTAGCCAAATCGCTCATTCACAACTTTAATGCTGGTAGCTCGCAAAGTAGGATTTTTGCTCACAAGACTCCACAGCTTAGAGGGAGCATTGATCTGAAGGTGTCTAGATATTACAGCCAGAAGAAAGTCAGTAATATTTTATCAGACAACACAGTACAACCTACATGACATAAATTAGAAGCAAACAGAGCAGAACCATTCTGATAAGGTTTTATCTAGCCTTTCTTCTCACTCCTCCCCCTATCTCACCAGAGAATCCTGGAACTATTCCAGTGAAAAAAGATTTCAGGGACATAGACTAAGCTGTGTAACATACAAACTTTCATACTTTTTCTTAAAATGCCACTTTGAAATCACTGTAATAAACCTTATTCAAGGCTGACAAAAACTTTGATGGTGTTAAAGGCACCACTGGACTCAAATCTTAACAAACAAACAAACATTGATCTTGGGGGGGGTTGGATGTGAGGGCGATCTGGCTGTGACATCTGTCACCCCATTGATCACCAAGGTTGATTCGGCTGATCTGGCTGGCTAGGCGGGTGTCCCCTACCTCCCTCACCGCTCCATGTGCGTCCCTCCTGAAGCTGCGCGCTCAGTCGAAGAGGATGACCATCCCAGATAGAAGGAGTGAACCATTCTTCGGTCAAGGGTATCTTGGGTCATGTAGGAAATTAGATGCTTAATATTACATAAGAATCTGCTGCTTCAGACCAACACAGCTACCCACCTGAATCTGTAATAAACATTGTTATTGGTCCCAGTGAATTTCAGACAAGTGTACAGCTCATCTCCTTCTCATTAGGAAATCTCAAGTGAAATGTGACCTGCCAAGATTTATACTATGAGAGATAAAAAAAGAAGTAGGTCCCTGCTCCACTGTGATGACCCAGATCCTGTATTAAAATGCCAAACAACATGACACAATTTCCCACTGAAAATTTTTTGTGTGGGCCTTCATTGCTTTTGGTTCCTTTAGAGTACACCAGTCTTTCAGGTGATAATATAAACATTTTCTTTACAGCAGCTATAACTGTGAAAGAAATAAGATCCATAATTCTTTCTCAAATCACATCTTACCTCTTTTCTCAAGTAAGTGAAAAGCACTTAGTGTGGGATAGTTCACTTGAAAATATTAGTATAAGAATCAGTCTTAGAAAAGAGCATTTAGAACTTGGACATTATTCTAACTGATTTAATGGGCCACCCCAAACCCACTGACTTCGGTGGACTTAGAAGGGTGCTTCAGATGAAACTTCCAGCATTTGTATTACAGAGCAAGAAATTTAAAAATGAATTTATTGTGAAAATGGCCCGAAATCAGGAAGAATCTCAGTATGGCTGTATGATTACTCAAGAAGAAAAGGTCTGAAGATCTTGGTTGGACGCCATGTCAGGATGGTTGAGGCAGAGCTGGCTGAAATGGAATCCTTCTATGATGGAGATTCTGTGGCTGGGTCAGGGAGCTTCTGGGTTGGAGTGCCAACTCCCAGCACTGGATGGGGTACCACTGATACCAGTGCCTACTGCCAGAAGCCTGGGTGTGCTATCAATGGAGGCCCAGGTCACCAATGTTGCCAGACTGGCATTTTTCCAGCTACAACAGATCAGGCAACTGCCCCCCTACCTGTCTTGCCCCGATCTAGTCATAGTAATCCATGCAATGGCCACCTGTTGGCTAGATTACCATAACTTGCTGTATGCAGGGCTACCCTTGAGACTGACCCGAAAATTATAACTGTTCCAGAATGCAGCCGCCCGGGTCTTTACTGGGACCCCACTAACAGCACGTATCTAACCAGTGCAGTGCCAGCTGCACTGGCTCCAGGTTGAGTACCAGATCAGGTTCAAAGTTCTGGTATTAATCTTTAAGGCCTAAGTGGTCTGGGGCAATGCATCTATGGGTTCGCCTCTCCTGGCATTCCCTGCGAAGAGCACTACGCTCTGAGGGGAAGAATCTTCTGGTGATCCCTAGCCTGAAGGATATCTGGCTGTCCTCTGCCCTGGTGCCGGCCTGGTGGAACTCTCTGCCTGATGACATCTGTGCCCTGCGGGACCTAAAACAGTTTCACGGGGCATGTAAGTCAGAGATGTGCCGCCGGGCTGATGACAGCAACGGTTGACATCAAGCCTAGTCTCCTTTATCCTTCATCCCTCCGCCCCTCCAAGGGGTGGGATACAAATGTTTTAACATCATCTGGTATAGTTTGATTGTTCTTGTTTCAACTTGTTTTTAATTGGTTTTAACTTTTTAAATTATTATTGTATTTATTGGAATTGATAGAGTGTATTAATTGAATGTTGTGAACTGCCCTGAGCCCTATTCGGGAAAGGCAGTCTAGAAATTCAGTATAACAACAACAACAACTAATAATAATAATAATAAAAATAATAATGTGTTAATAATGTGAAGTTGATCTTCAAGAACAAAACTTAATTATTGGCAGATGTATTTTTTTTTCTTTTTTGCAGGAACACAAATTATGTCTGGTGAACTTATTAAGCTTGAAAAGCAACCTGTCACTTGATATTTGCAAACCTCTCAAATGCTGGCCATTAAGTTTAGAAACTCTTGAAAACAGGGTGGTATTTAGAAAATACAAACAGCAGTTTGTTCACAAACATTTATTATCTTTTCAGAGGACAGGAGGAGGAGGAGGAGGAGATTGGATTTATACCCTGCCCTTCACTCGGAGTCTCAGAGTGGCTTACAAACTCCTTTCCCTTCCCCTCCCCTCCCCACAACTGACACCCTGTGAGGCAGGTGGGACTGAGAGAGCTCTTTCCAGAACTGTCCTTGAGAGAACAGCTCTGACAGAACTATGGCTTGCTGCTGCAAGTGGAGGAGTGGGGAATCAAACCTGGTTCTTCCAGATTAGAGTCCGTGTACTTAACCACCACACCAAACTGGAAGTAGTGCCAAAGAATGAAATTCCATTGATTTCATGCACTTATTTATTTGCATGGCTTCATATAGGACTTGAATTCAGGACTGGATTACTTGCATGCACGCAGGCATGCACACACAGAACATTAGGACTTTCTACTTCACAAGTATCTCCACCGGATAAAAAAAATACTGACAAGAGCTAAAACAAACAACCCCCCCCCCAACCTTAAATTATCCCACTCATTCCTAACATATAAGTGGTTCCATATCTCTCTGTGATGGCTCAACCCAACCTAAGACATATAAACAAATACAGATTGTAATGTAATGAATTGTAGAATATAATGTAATTTGGAACGGTAGATTGGAATGTATTTCTCTGGTCTGGGGACAGGGGAGATACTCTACACAGCCAGTTGCCTCACCTCAAAGAAGAGGATGCTTTAAGGTCGCCTCCACGCTTGAGAGGAGATGGATGGAGCGTAATGGCAGGGTCTCAGTTAATTATTCTCAGCAACAGAGGAGAAGAATGGACTAAAATGGACTTCCAAACTAAAGACTATAAGAGATTCCCTATGTTCGAAGAAGCTACATGCAACTCTTTGGGAAAAGAGATGTGTTCCACTGAAGAACAAGGGGGGATCTGTGATGGTTTCATGTTTTGGTGTGTGTGTTTCTTTAAATGTTTTGTTTGACTGCAGTAATGCAAGGTGAATGATAGAGGGAGATGTGACTGGCTGATGAGAGAGAATGTGGGAGAAGGGGTGTCTTGAAGGAGGTTCTGTGTGTTAGAGGCTGTGGTCCCACACACTAAATAATCCACTTTCAATGCACTTTTGAAGAGAGATTTTTTTAGCCTGTATGGCAGAAGAAGCAGTTTGAGTCTATCCTATGTGGCTAAGACAAACCGTTTAGTCTGTGTGGCTACAGCCCCGTAGCTAGGGATATTTTTGGGAGGGGGCCGGGGGGGGCATCAGCTAATTAAATCAAAGTTAATTAGTGAAACTTCTTAGAAGCAAGCCTTCCCCTAAGGCAGTCCTGCACCCCACCAGGGCAAGTGTGTGTGTGGGGGGGGGTAAAGCCCAGCAGCTGCAGCTTCCTCTCTCCCCCGGGGCACTGCATACCTGCTCAAGTTGTGAAGCTAGGCAAGGAGAAACAGGCAGTGGGCAGCGGCATCCAGGAGGGGCATTGGCAGGGGAGGGGGGAGAAAGAGATCTGACGGTGGGAGTGGGAAGAGGCAGCAGGACACTCTCCCCAGCCCACTTGCTTGGGCTAGCCCAGCAAGACTCCTTACCCGCCCACTGCCACTGCACCACCAAGCAAGCCAGGCACCTCCTGCTGCTGGGACTACGGCCACCTCCATCGCCGCCGCCACCACTGTTCTGGACATCGCTGGCTGGGACTGAAGCAAGGCCGGTGGGGAAGTGGCCAAGGCGCTCAGTTGTCTGGCAGCCAGGTTGGAGGGAGCATAGCACAGGCAGCAAGTGGAAGTATGCCAGGGCCAGGCCAGGGCCAGGGCCTTCTCAGTAGCAGTTCCATACTGGTGGAATGAGCTCCTGGAAGACATCAGGCCCCTGCGGGACCTTTTACAGTTCTGCAGGGCCTGCAAAACAGAGCTCTTCCACCAGATTAGGAGCCGCTACCGGTAACAACTGAACTGTGGTAAGGCCCTCTATGCTGGGATATACTGGATACTGACATTGGCCATACTCCTTTGTCATCACCTTACCATGGCCTATTGGGATCACTATGTACTGTTATACCACCAGCAGCACTTTATTTGTTCTGTATATGAGTTTTATGATGTTATCATTTGTGTTTTAATGCTTTTTAACTTTTAATGTAAGCTGCCCTGAGCCTGCTGGGAGGGTGGGATATAAATCGAATTAAATAAATAAACAAATACTTTGGAGCCAGCCCAGGAGGAAGGGGCCCAGAAGAAATGCTAGGGGGCCAGGCCCCGTGGGCCCCATATTAGTTATGGGCCTGGGTGTCTAAGAGAGGCAGAGTTTAGCCTGACTAGCTAAGGCTGTCAGAGTGGAGATTTGGTGTTTGACAGTGTGTGATGCCCAACTTTATCAGTTATATTTTTAAGTTCCTTTCTTGAACAACAGTTTAAAATGCCTAGAAAAATATTTTATTCATTTATAAATAAATCATTATTTATTTAAACTTATCCCAGCAGTTGAAACAGTCTTTCCTCAGGGTCAGATAGTCCTCTGAAGTGTCCGGACACAGGGTCATTCTACCATAACAGAGAAATTTAGAATTTTTAATTCCTGGTGGTAGCAGTAATCTACCAAGTTTATGCGAACATAGTATGTTTTAAAGGAAAAACAGTCTCCCCTATAAGAAGGATGTCACAGATACATCTGCCCACCAATCTCCAATGTTTATATGTTTTCCCCGGAATTAAACCCAAACAAATGTAACCAGGTAAACTAAAATTGTAATTTCTGTTTGGTCCTTGAATCTTCATTATGTTGTATGCTAATTTACTGACAATTTACTGTATGAACTAGTAACTTCTGTTTCAGTGTATCTGAAGAAGCTCACATGTACACAAAAGCTTATACCTTGAATAAACCGTTGTTGGTCTTAAAAGTGCCACTGGACTCAAATGTTGTTCTGCTGTTTCAGACCAACCTGGCTACCCACCTGTATCTATCTTCACAGAAGAAAACTGTCTCTCTGAACAGAAAGCCGGAGGCCAGGGATAAAGTAATTGTCAATTTCATAGGGGGAAATTGGGGATGTAAACCTTTCCTCCCATTTCCCGGAGTTCAATCCATCAGCCTAATCTGTTCAGTTTCTCAAACTCTTACTATGCCTGGGAGAACTTCAAATAGCTAGAAATGCTTTCGCTCGGCTAATCACCCATCCAATCTAACGACACCCAAGACCAGCCTCTAAGAAGCACGCTCCTAACTAACCCCTTCTCCTCGCCCTCTTCTCTTTTCCTTCCTGCTTTTTCTTACCCTGTAAACTGCTCCCCCCCCCCCCCCGTCGTTCCCCATTCACTCCCAAGTAACGTTGTCAAGTGGGCTTCTTTAGCGATCCAGCTCTCCGGGTTTTGCAAGCTGCCAGCGAGACTAGGCCCCTCGGCGATTGGCTTGTGCAGCCGGCCGCAGCCAATGGGCTGCGGGGAACGGTTGGCTCCTTGTAGCGGCATCGAGCGGCTGCGTTCCATTAGGCAGAGAGCGTGGAGCTGCGCGGTTGTTTTCGGCGGCTGGGCTCGTTGCACGGAAAGGCTCCCGCCTCCCTCCTGCGGTCCTGCGTGGAACATGCGTGGCTCCGACTTGCGCTGACTTCTTCAGCCCGGGGAGCGCCGCGGGTTCCTCTTTGCCCCTCGATGTCGCTCCGTCGCCTCTCGTAGGAATACCTGGCCGCTGCGTTGCCGGAGTCCTACTACTCTCGGAGGGTAAGTCATGAGAGGGGCTTTGCGGGGTGGGGGGGGTGCGAGGCGAAATCGGGCCTCTCGGAGGGGAAGAGGCGCAAGACGTCATCCGCCCCCGGCGACATCGTCTCCTGTCACTTTGCAAAAAGTCGAACGGGGCAGGGTGGCCACATCGAGCCCCCAGACTTCTGCGGAGAGCGACCGATGAGACTTTGGCGCATCCCTCCGTGGGGCTCCCCTTGAGTTCTGGTCCCTCTGGTTGAAACGGAACTCAGTGGAAGGAGGGGTGGTCTCTTTGGGATGGAGCGAAGCGCCGCGTACCGGGAACGTGTGGTGGGCGTTGAGGCAGTCCTGAGGAGGAGGCTCCTCGTAGCTGACCTTGGCCGTCGTCAGAGTTCAGGGCAAAAAGCTCCAAAGCGCCGCTCCGAAAGAAGTGGAAGGGACAGACCAGCATCGTTTCTCCCCTTAAATGCCCGGGGCGGGAAGGGGAGTGTGGCCGAGAGAGAACTCCGGGGAAAGGCTTTGCGTGGCCCCTTCAGGAGCGCAGCAGTGGTCGGATCCGGTTCCGTGCCGAGGAGTCGCTCCAAAGGGATGGTGGACTTGCTGCTTTCTCCGTGCCTTGCGCCGGACGCTGCACGCGACGGGGCGATGCGCACAAACCATCGGAATGGAACGTAGCATTAGGGGCAGAGGAAGCTATTTATTATAGCGAGCTCGGGTTCGTATGTATAATTAAACACCCTTGGCACGCACGGGAGAAAAAGCTACATTTATCTCTTGTTGCTGGTAAACTGTTCCTCTGTAATCAAAGGATGCCATACGCTCCCCTCCCCCCCTCCTTTAAAGGGAGGCAGTTGCTACAGAAGAGCTATTTATTTATTTTTACTCTCCGGGCCAGGGAAGCCCCATCTGTCATTCGAGCAGGCTATGACTATAGATGGGTGTGAGTTTCAGTGTGTCTGCTTGAATCGGGCTCCAGATGTGTGAGCTCAGCTGTTGTCTGTCAGTGGGGTGACAACTGGCCTCCCATCCCCAGGAAGGCTTGGCTTTCTCCATTATCCTCAGCTAAGTGTCAGTGTTTCAGCCCCCCCCCCCCCCCCCCCGTTCTATTAGTTGGCATGTACTGCAGTCCCATGGGAGAGAGCTGTTTTGTTTGGCTGTCCTAACAATATGTCTGTGTCTAGATTCTTGGGGGGGGGGGGCGTTTGTTTGCACATCTTTACAAAGATATATTTAAAACATGGCTTAAATCCAACTTTTTAAGGAGTAGATTTGTCTTCTGCTGAGAGAGAGAAAAACGAGGTGGTATTTGCTCAGTTCCCCTTCCCTTTCAAACAATGTTCCTGTCCTCTGTGGGGACCTAAAACTTAAACTGCAACCATTTATCTTGGCTGACTTCTCGAGTTCTTTTCTGTGTCTCTTCAGCATGGGCTCTGCAGAGGTTGGATGTCCAGGGTTGGCCTTGGTCAGGGATCTGTCACTGTTCCACAGCTGGGGGCTCAGGAAAACAAAATAAAGCTTTTTAAAAAAAATTTCTAGCTTTAGTGCTTCTAAATGCCATCAATTGGAGTGCTTAGAACACAGAGGGGAAGATTTTTACAAGCACCCCAAGCAAATGTTTATGTAGGGGATTTAAAGGTTAATGGTGGATATTCTTTCCTTATTAAAATAAAAAGGTGTCAAAAATAATGAGTGTCATTATTCCTCAATGTATTTTTTCCTGGTTTGATATGCAGTAGGGAGGTTGACCTTTAGGTAGCTGTCTATCTCCCACACACACACACACACACACACACACACACACACAAATACTTTTTGCTGCAGCAGTATGGAGCCTCTAATGATGTTTCCCCACCACCACTCAAGAACAGTCTCCCTTTTCTTTGGCTCTACTGAAACTTTGCTCAAGAAGCATCTCCTTTCTAGTAGTTGTGTCCAACATATCACTGAAGGAATCCTTCCAAGTCTGTAGATGCCTAATATTAAAGTGAATCACAACAGTAAAAAATCAACGGATATCTCTTTGGCAAGCAAGAGCAGATAGAAACTGCCCAGAGGCAGTTTGAGCCTCTGGGTGCGTTCAGACGTGCAGATTTGAGCCGGTTTGAAACGCTTTGAGCTGGCTCAAATCTGTGCATTCAGACAGCCACAGCTGCCTCCCGTCCCCAGCCGTCACCTAGCGGACTAAATGCCGTCTCAAAGTGTTACATTTTTGAGACCAGGTTCCAAGGTGGTTTCTCCCGTCCTCTTCTGGCTCAAGCCACCTTCTCCCCGTGTGATTGCGGAGCCGTCGCCGAGCTACTTCTGAGTCTTTAAGCCCCCCCCCCCCGGTGGAAGCCTCTGGCTTCCGCTCTTTGACCGCCATTTTTTTTACCATTGGCAATATGCGCATGAGCGCTTCTACACCTTTCCAAAAAATAAATGTTTTTAAAAATGGCCACTACTTCTCTGTTCTGGATGCCACGGAGACCAGTTTCAGGGTAAAAGTTTAAAGGGAAGTGTTCTCTCAGTGCAAGGAAGTCACGGAGCTTGAGTGAGTGAGAGGCTTTGCTCTCCTGCTTTTGTGCATGCGCTAGATTGTATTTTCGGGTGATTGCTTATGCGCATGCGCAAGCAGCGAAAAATAAAAAAAGCCCAACACACGCTTCCGTGTAGACGCTGGGGAGCTGCTTGCGTGCGTTTCGCGCCGGTCCAGAGTGGGGCGTTTCGAGCCGGCTCCAGCACGCCATCTGAACACACCCTGTGAGTGTTTATCCTGGTAGCCAGGCCCATTGAGATCTTGGGAGCCTTAGTCTATAATCCTATAAACCCTTATTTGGGAGTAAGCCCCGTTAAATTAAGTAGGAGTTACTTCAACATTAAGCATATGTAGATCACACCACAATTCTCATTTCAGAATTTGGGATTCGTGTAGCTGATGTTCCTCTTTTGTTTTAAAGGTTATTGTAGCAAGTCAGCCTTGGTTACCTGACAAACTTTAACATCAGCTGGGGGAGGGGAAAACCTTTACAGAGTTAATAGCTGAGCTATTAAGATTGGAGTCAGATGTGGCTGAAAGCAACAGGGGAGTCTGGATTTCCCTAATATCCTGTAATATAACTGCAAAGGTAATTACATTTTTTAAAAACACGCTTTCTACTTAGGACTTTTTAAAAAATAAACCATAGCCTGCCTCAGTGGAACAAAATAATTTGACGCATAATAGTGAATTGTGGCTAGAAGAATTCAGCCTAGATTTAAAAATCACGAAGGAGTTTCACATAGAAATAAAAGCGCTGCTGCTATAAAAGTAACCCTGTTTAAGGGCAGTGTTTGGGAAAGTTTTGCTAGATAACTAGAACACAGTCAACTGTATAATTGTAGCCATGTCACTAAGACTCTTATGAAAAACTATCCAGAATTGTTTTAAAAGTTGAGAAAAAAGAAAAGGTCTGGTCCAGAGGTATTGTCAAAATGTTGGGTTGAGGTGAGGCTACTTGGTTTTTGGCCTTGCTCAGGAAGCTGCCCCTGTTCCTTTGGTTCTGTGTTAGCCTCTCACTGCATTATTCTGTTTGTTCTGTCTCCTCCTGCTGTCTTAAACTACTTAAGTGTGGTGTTTCATAGTTTATTACTATTATATGGCCCATGGCCAGCATTTAAGTGTGGTGTTTGTTCAGCACACTGGAGTCAAAATTGTGCTGCTTTAGGGGAAACAGAGGCCCTTCAACGGAATGTTGCATCGCCATATCTCTAATGGAATCACTGATGATGGCCACTTTTGAGAAGGATTTAGCATATGTAGCAGAAACATGTTGATCTGGAGCAGTGGCTTCACATGTAAAATCAGAAAGGGCAAGCCATGCCCTAGCTTTGAGCAAAAAAGTTGAGTCTCTGAACTGAAAGGGATCCAAAGTCCATTTTAGACAACCTCCTGGCAGAAGGCAGGACCACCCACACACCTCCAGGAACCCACTGTATCTCCAGATATGTTTATTTTTTCCAGCACAGCTATGGGTCTCAAAAATTATTTATTGACAGACATATATAATGGCACGAGAGTGCCCTAGTTCTTGTTTGACCAAAGCTGCCATAATCCTTTAATCACTAAACAATAACTTCAAAAGTGTCCTGTTGACTGTGTGACAGATCATCTGAAATAGGCACGTCACTTTCTTGTCAATGTGCTCTTGAAAAAATCTTCACCAGACTAGAATTTTGTAGTAAAACGTGTGACTAGTTATTTCAGATTTCAGTATTGTGGGCAGCGTGTGCCATGAACAGAAGCGTATCATGTGACACTATGATTCCAGTTTTCTGTTTTATGATGACAGCTGTGGGGCTTTAGTTTTTTTGACCATGTCTTGAAACAACTTATTTTCTTATCCCCATCTCTTTTGAACTGAACATCCCACTTCAAAGGCTGTACACTGTCCTTGATACATATGGGTTAACGATGTCTTGGTTGGTCCTATTAAATGCTGTTGTATGCCTGTTGCTTTGGAATATGTCTGTGGACCAACATTGCTTCTTGCATCCTTTGTCTAAGGAGCCTGAGGACTTTAAAATAAAAACAGGTTGGTTACCTAGTCAGGAAGGTCTGTGCTGCTTGATGTTTTGGGGTTACCTGAGGTTATCCATTGTTTGGTCTTCAGCTCTCTCATAGTTGTACAGGTGAGTATTTATTGCCTGCATATGTGTTTGCAGCAATGGAGTCTGGAAAGAAGAAATGTCAGCCCTCTTTTCCTCCCCCTTTGAGCTGAAGAATGGTGGGAAGCAACATGTTTTACAAGTTATAGCACACTGATGTCATGACATTTCTGGCAGCAATACTCAGATAGACTAATCAGATCACTTTCCTCCTTGCCAAAATGACAGTCTTTCCAGATGTAGTTTCCTTCATTGCTGGTCCATTGTCAAAGGGTATTTCCAGTTCTTGAGAGAAATTACTCAAGGGATTCTGTAATGAGTCTTTCTTTGTCTTTATATTGTGTTCATGTTTAGACTTCGTTCGAAATGAATTAATCTCACTTCTTGTTAGGTTTTCTCTAGGAACTTGTAATGGCAGCATGACGTATATTTGTTAGACCTCTTTTTCATGATTGTTTCTCTGCAGAGAATTTTCCCAGTATGCACAATAATTAAGATGTCACGGGAAAGATGTATGAGCCAACACAAATACTTTAATACTTTTAAAGAATCTGCTACAAACATGCAGATATTTGCCTCTTCCTGGAAAGGTGCCTAAAATATTTGTTCTCTCCTTTGGGAGACACCCCATTTAACCAGAAAAGCCCAACTTTAATCAGTTGGCTCAAGTGAACATAATTCTGTGGTAGAACTTCATGCCCAAAGCTGTACATAAACCTGGGGCAGATACTTTCCCAGATCATTTTTGCTGCCTGTCAGTGGATTTGAATTCCCATTCTGGGACAGCCGACACACTTCAACAGCCTGAAGGCCAGTACCCCCCTTCTCTTCAACAGTGACTGCAGTCCTTGTAAACAGCTTGTACAGACAGGACCCTCTGAAAGTAGCAGATACCCCGAAGGCCCTCTTCCCCCAAACTAAGGAGGCACATTTTGGAACTTGCTTGGGAAGTGGTTCTGCTTGGGAACGGTTATAGATTTCTTGTGAACTGACAGGGGCACTTCCCACCTATAATGGAAAGATGCCCAGAGACCTCTGTGGTGACTTTTCCTCTGGGGCTGGGGGTGGGGCTCCTGCTGGGTTAGAATTCAGTGGTGGGTGTTTTCAGCATAGTGCAGGGAGGGCTGAGGCTGGGTATAGCTCCTGGAGACACTTGGTCATGCCTGTTAAAACATCTGTGAGCCTGCTTGGCATCTAGGGGCAAGAAGTGTTGCTCTTCTGCTTTCCAAGACCCTGGGCTTCAGTTTGCTATTTTTCTGTGTACATTGGGAATGTTGTGTTTCATTACTTTTAGAAGGACTGAAGGAACATTCCATTCATAAGTTAAGCTCAGCTATGCTTTGTTAATATGAGCTGCAGATCCCACATTTTTATGACTGTGGTCAGTAACAGTTTTCTTTGAAATGCTGCCAGTTAAGCAAAGCATTGGCAGCACACAATAGCTGGGCATCAAAAAGTATTTCCAAGCATTTCCTTTGAAGAATGGAATGGAGATTGTTTTTTAATTTATATAAGGATACTAGATGTCCTGTGGCTGAGTCTTCCTCTTCTTGTAAGCTCCTTTCCCTTTAGTTTCAGTGTGTGTTTGTGTTTTAGTGTGTGTTTGTGTTTCTGTGTGTGTGTGTGTTGTAACTTACACAGTGAATGATCCAGGAACATCCTGCTGTGATCAGCATTATTGAAGCTACACATTGGATGTATATGTGATAGAGATCCATATCCTCAAACGTGGATCACTACTAAATGACTGTAAAGTAGGTATGGCTGGGAGAATTCAAGTAGAAAAGTGGTACCAGGAGGAGATATCTAATCCTCCATTCTTCCCCCTGCATCTTCTCCTCCCAGTGAACTTTGTTCTGCCTGGATTTGTTTCTGAAGTTAAAGTGAACCTAGAAGAAAATAAGCTGGGGAGCTGGAGTGTTTGGGTAGGAGGAAGTGGCATGAGGACAAAGTCTGCCCACCAGTTTTCTGCTCAGGGTGTACTTCTATACACAGCCCTTTTTCACTGGAGGTGGCAGAGACCTGTAGATCAATATTCCAGGGTTGGTTCTTGTGAATTGTCAGCAGAAGTTTCTGATGGTCATGAATCTTTCCCACTTTCCCTTCCCCAGCAGTCCTTCCCAGCCATGGCTAAGTTCTTCCCCAGGGTGTCAAGACTCAGTTGTCTAATAGCCATGTGGGTTGGGAGCCTACGGTGGGAAAGAGATGACATCACCATATCCTCCTTTTTCAATCAGTAGTGCTGTGCTCAGGGCTTTTTTTGTAGAACAAGCCCAGCAGGAACTCATTAGCATAAGAGGCCACATCCAACAGCAGAAACTCATTAGCATATTAGGCCATACCCCTGACAGTGCAGCTCCCTCCCAGGATTGGCATCCCCAGGCTTGTGGGGCACATGGGGAACCCAAGGGAAGGAAGGCAGTTTTTGGATTGGCTTCCCCAGGTGCCCCACAGCTGTGGGGTGCCTGGGGAACCTGAGGAACCTGTGGCTTGTGAGGCACCTGGGCAACCCGAGGGGGAGCTGTGGGTGTGGCCTACTCAGAAGCCAGCCGGAACTCTGTTCCTGTGCGTTCCTGCCCAAAAATAGCCCTGGCTGTGCTGATGAGAGACAAAAAAGGTGATTTTGTTCCTTTTCTGCTTCCCACTGCAGCCTTCCAAATTACATGGCTAGGTTCTGCAGCCCTAGGTATAAGCTTTCCCAGGATCAGAGAGAAGTGCTGCGGGGAGAGGAATATGGAAAGGTGCTCAATTCTTGCATCTCCACATTATACCTGAATTGTGCCACTGTCATATGCAGCTCTCTCCTTGGTGAATGAGGGTCTGATCAATACCTAGATAGGAGACCATTGAGAACCCTATGTACCTAGCTCAGTACTGCTACTCTGAATGGCATCAGCAGATCTCCTGGGTCTTGTGCAGAGGTGTTTTCCAGCCATGGCAACCAAGTTTCTTTTAACTGAATATGGTAGGGTCTGGAACATTGCCTCCCCATCTGCTTCTGTTAAGGAAGCAGTTCTGTGTGGGGAATTCTAAGTTGCTACTGTTGACCGTTTTCAATGGTTTACTGCTGGTTGGTGCAGTGGTGGCCCCAAACACAGTTGGCTTTAAAAAGGGATGAGACAGATTCATAGAGGGAAAGTCCATCAAAAACTACTAGCCATGATGACTGAAGGGAGTATCCCCCTTCAGAGGTAGTAACCCTCTCAATACCAGTGTTATGAGGCCACATGAGGGGGTGGCCTTGGCCTCTATGCTCTGATTTTTGGCTCTGCAGGACAACTGGTTGATCACTGTGTCAAACACTATGCTGGACTAAATGGACCACTGGTCTGGTCCAGCAAGACTTCTATGTTCTTACTGATAATCAAAAATACACCAAAAATACATACCCCCCCCAAAAAAAATACAGCAATGAGGGACAGACAACCTTGTAGCTGCAAAGGTGAGTATTTTTTGTTTAACTTATCAGTATGTGTCTTAAGCCACTATTTGTCTTTAGGCCACTAAATCATTTTTGGTGTGAAATTCTGAAAGGGTGGTCTTTTGGCGATGTATAAAACTTAACATAGTTTAGTCATATTGCCACAGTAAAATGACTAGCCTTTCTAGGTATCTTATGCTCTTTCCTTATGTGTCTGTCAATTAGACAAGCAGCAAAAGCTTATTGTAGACTTTCTTTGGTCCAGAAAAATAGCAATGAAAACACTTTTTGAGGGGCGTCAAGGAACAGTGTCATACCCTGCATTGCTATGCGAATAATGCACATGTTTTAGAAACAGTGGGTTGCCAGAGAGTGCCAGAAAGATGCTGAGGCTTTGCTGCCTTACTCACTTGGCCCAAGAAAAGCAGAAGACCTAAGGTATGCTAAATACCATGATACAGATCTGAGATCACTGAGAGCAGGAAAAAAATAACTCTCTATTTGATGCTTGCACACAATCCAAGGTGTAATCCTTATCCTATGGATATCTTGATCTTGGGAAATCGGAATAGAAATAAAAGGCTTAAATCTTATTTTCTGGAAGATCATAAGATGTATCATGATCTACTGAATCTCAGAATGGGCAGGCTCCTCCTGCAGTACTTTCAGACCTATGGTTGTATCCAAAGGGAACCATGACTGTTGCAAAAAACAGTCTAGAGATTTAACACCACTTGCATACAGATTGTGGAATGTATAACAACAAAATAGAAAACACCTGTGACATGCTGGGAAGTACCATGGGGATGACCCTAGTGGAAGAAAAATGGTCTGAGGAATGTAATTTGTAAAGTATCGGTTTGAACAAATGTCCACTATATGAACTGTAAAGTCTTAGTCCTGCTTGTATTTGCTGCTGCATGTATGTGTGTGTGTGTGTGTGTCTGTACACATGCACGCACACACATGCGATGATGAATTTGATCTCTGCTGAAGGGACTGTGAGTAACTTGAAAGCTATATCCACATGTGGCTACAATGTCCAATAACCTACAAATTTTGGGAAAAGATATTAACTGGCATAGGAGCAATCTCTGGTTACCACGTGGACACTCCCTCAAAACTGCCGCTTTTTAGTCAGAAAAGACTAAACACTGGTGAATATCCTTGTAAATATAAACAACTAATAATTTATATGTTCATAGCTGCCAGAATGACAAGTCAGACCACTGAAAACAAACACACAGAACCCCCCTTCCCCCAGCTGCTAGTAGCACAGTATGTTATAGACTACATCAGGACCTTCTGATGGTATTTGAGATGCTTGGGAGAAAGGAAGCCATATAAATATTTTAAATAAATAAAATAATTATGGTTCTTATGGAAAAAGTAACACAACCAGGGCTGATACCATGCAAAGATGATGCTACTGATGGAATATGATGCATAGTAGTTCAGGAGTCAAATTCCAAAATGGATATAGGAATGGAGAGTTCAACACTTTCTCAGCTGGGCTGTGGCATTTATGTGCTTGTGCAGGTCCACTTGCCTTATGTGCAAATGTTATAGCCACCAGATATCTGAGGTTTCCTTTTCCCCCCAATGTAGAAGAAAGGTATGCAGGGATGTCCCTCATGGACGCCCACAAATTGTGTGGAGTTTAGGGGGGTTGGCTTAGTTTGGGTAGTGGTTTGGAAATGTGTTGGTTGGTGTGACTGCAGGAGGAGAAAAGCTGAAGAGTTACAGGAAGGGAAAAGGGGATGCAACACACCTAAGAGAAGATCAGTTTGATCAGTGAATGGGAGTAGAATGCATTTAACAGTACCTGACACAGATATTGGAAAATGTTGTCTTTTTTGTGGCTTGAAATATTGCATTTTGTTCCTGGTTGTACAGATGGATGCCAATATCTAAGAGCCTATAGGTATCCCAGAGAGTTATCTGAGATCTCATTTTGCCACATACAGAAGAAAGACCTATAGGATGCTTCTTACCTCCATGAAGATAGTACCAGAAGATATCAGGGCCCTGTGGGACTTTATGCAGTTCCACAGGGCCTGCAAGATGGAACTCTTCCACCAGGCCTTCAAATAAGGAGCCGCCCCCAGTAGTTGAAAGGTAGAGAGCCCTGTCCACTGGAGCTATCATCAACAGCCTGTGCCAGCCACATAAAGAAATAGTTTTATGAGCTGGTCATTAGGATAGATCATTGAATTGTTGCTCCCTTACCTCCAGCCACTGCTTCAAGGTCTGAATTCAACACTATTCTAGTGAAGAGGGCTGAAATATGGGGGTCCTGTTCCTATCTGAGTTTGAGCCTTGCTTCTGTTCCGGCCTTCATTCCAACGGGGCTGATTACTTGGGCTCTGAAGCATATGTGCAGCGTATCACAGGCAAGAAAGATTTGTCAGCTTAAGACGTAATTGGTTGAGGGCATCTTCTGGATGGGGTATTCAGTCTGTCTGCTGCATTCACGATTTGCAGATGAAGGTGATTCTAATCTATGCAGAGTAAAGATGTCTTGTTAGTTCTTATTTCCTTCTTGCCCTGAGGTAAGGGAGCTCTGGGGAGACAGTGGTATCATTTGTTCCACAGACTCCCCTTTCTCTCACGCAAATATGTTCGGTATTGCTCACTAGATTCCTACATTTTTGGACCTTCACTGTGCTGCTTATATCAGGAGTGGGCATTGATGGACCACTGACCAGTTTCTAGCAGACCACATAGCAGATGCTGGGATTCTTGCAGATAGTTCTAGACTCGATTATCCTTGATGTGATCCAGCAAAATATTACTTAGGCTCTATTAACAGGCAAAGCATAATACTTATCAATAGTAAAAGACCCTGGCAATGCACTTTTGGCTGAATGTATGTTTTTTTCTTTGTCCACATAAGTGGACAAAATAGATTCTGTTTAAAAACAAAAGAAGCCCACACACAACTAAAAGCAACCCATTTCTTTCTTCTATGATGTCGTAGAAGGATATGCCTGCAGTACAATTCAAAACATAATGTTTGGCCTGAAACCTATTCACATTATCACAGATGTTTCCAAAAAGTGTGTATTGTGCAACCTCAGAATTCTGTACTTCTTTGTGTGTCATGATTATCATATGGATAACTTCATTGTGAGATCTTTCTGACTTGTGAAAGGCACAAAGAGAGGCTCTGAAGTGATAAATACAGTTTTCATTTATGCTTGCACTGAAGTAATTTGAATCTTTGTCTTTGGTACATGAAGAAAAGAATAATATGAAATAATCATGTAAATTCTTTTGTGCTCATGATAGAAGTCTAGACAGCATGGTGGGCTATAAGCCAATAAAACGTCCTTGATGACTGCCCAGCATGCTTGAAAGAACAAGACAACTGGTCTCCTACACTAGAAATATGCCTCTCCCCGGTTTGTTTACGAAAGAAACTAAGCCAGAAGCTACTGTGCTCTTCTGTAAGCCCTAATAACAAAGGAAATCAGATCACAATAGGTGTCCACTGGCTGCTTCAAAAGGTTTGTTCTCCACTCCTGATTTACCTTGAGGGAGGGAGATACTGGTGATCAAGTGATGTTGTCATTGGCTGATAACGCATTGCTCTTATGCTTCACAGTAGGCTGTGGAAAACGAAGTTTTTTTAAAAAAAAATCGTTCAGAAAGTCACAAAATGAAAAGATCTGCCAACAGCCCTGGGATTGCTGACAAGTGGAACCATGCCCCCCCCCCCTCCAAAATGAGGCAGATGGTATCTGTGGGGAAAATAACAGGGGTCCCAAACAACCTCCACCTCTTCTTTAAGGCTGTGCATTTAAGACTTAAGCCAGTCTGGTGTAGTGGTTAAGTGTGCGGACTCTAATCTGGGAGAACCGGGTTTAATTCCCACTCCGCCGCTTGCACCTGGCTGGATGACCTTGGCCAAGCCATAGCTCTGTACCAGCTGTTCTCTCAAGGACAGCTTGGGAAAAAGCTCTCTCAGCCCCACCTACCTCACAGGGTGTCTGTTGTGGGGAGGGGAAGGGAAAGGAGTTTGTAAGCCGCTCTGAGACTCTTAAGTGAGTGAAGGGCGGGATATAAATCCAATCTCTTCTTCTTCTGCATTGGCTTCTGTCATGTTCAATTGCTACTTAGTGACTTCGCAGTGCTTGGTGTGGTGGTCAGGTGTTCTAGTGTCTGGGAGACCCTGGTCTGCAGTAGCACTTTGCCATGGAAGCTTGCTGGATGACTTCAGGCCAATCACTCACTTTCAACCTATCCTACCACATAAGGTTGTTGTGATGCTAAAATGGAGGAGAGGAAAACGAAGTTAACTGCCTCGGGTCCACACTGGGATGGAAAGTTGCATATAAATAAGGTAAATAGCTAACTTGGTGCAATAGGCTGGTGATGTATACGTCTTCTGACCACTCCACTTGCCACACCAGCAGCTCAGGCTATTCAAGGCATCTTTATCCCTCCCTTCAGAGCTTCTGTCTCTTTGGTTGTACAAAGTATGCCATGCTTCAGTCTTCTGCCTCGTCCCTTCTTCCAGCTGCTACTCCAAGGTTGTATTCATTCACTCAGCTGTGCTGTGTTCAGTGTTGTTGGGGCAGTTTCCATTCATGTCTGCTGCTTCAGTCTGCCTACCAGTGCTGCCC
The DNA here is from genome assembly GCA_029233225.1 of Lepidodactylus listeri. NCBI lineage: Eukaryota > Metazoa > Chordata > Lepidosauria > Squamata > Gekkonidae > Lepidodactylus > Lepidodactylus listeri. The sequence goes on from JARCFY010000008.1 coordinate 72,972,603, forward strand.
AGAGTGTCTGCCCTTTCCCCAGTACCAGCTCTCCTCTGCTCCACTGTGACATGCCTAATGCTGTCTTAGTGGCATTTGCACTGTTCAGCTTTCGTGCACTGGGAGAGGGCCAAGGAAACCTTTTACAATGTAGTCTGCCTTTTTATTATTTTTAAAACAGAGAATTCCTATTGATTTTAATGGAATTCTGAATATTCAGAAATTCTGGATTTTCTAAATTCCAGTTATTGAATCCAAACAATCCTAATTCTGAATCTGGATTTTGTTGCTAGTGCACCTTCCTGATTAAAACCAATAGACATAGGTTGCAGTAACTCTGCCTAGGATTGCACTGTCTGTTTGGTGCCATCAGTCTGTACAATTATTTGGTGTGTATTACCTTGCTAATATAAATATAACTGGGAGCAATTAGGATAAGATGGATCTTTTAAAAATCCCACTCCTTGAAAGATGCAGGCTGCAATAATAGTACTTCTTTTCACAGAATTGCAATGAAGAATGTTGACTAGTCTGGTGGGGAAAAAAACAGCAAGTCAAACTTCTTGCTGTTAAGTAAGCATTGACAAATGACTACAAATAGTTAACTGCGCAGAATCCCTAAGGAGGCCCACTTTGTATGAAAAGGTTAAGTAAGATTAATCCTCTTGCTCTGGCTTAAAGTCAGAATTGGTCATAAAAAACACCTTTTTTAATGTTTGGGTTAAGAAGAAAAATATTCCAAACACAATCCTGCAAGTGGTAATGATAACTGCAGTGAAGATGCCTGGATCCAATAAGGTTTTTCCTCTAAATCATGAATGCTACACCAGAAATGCAGAGTTTGTAAAACCTTAGGCTGATGTTAAAAAGTATGTACCAGTGTTACTTGCATAGAGTGGACTATGTTACTGCATATATTGGGCAAAACTCCTGTTCTCATACTTGTGTACAAGGCTCTACATGATCATGTGTGACAGCCTATGTTTGATATGTGCATAAGTCTCAGAGCAGATAACTGACAAAACATGTGCATGTTACAGAACAGGACCAGTGAATGCAATCCTGAGTCCATCTATTGTGTTCAGGGATTTCTGCTTCTAACATTGCCATAAACTTCATTGATGGGACCCAGTCCCAGCCCCTCTGATGAAGAGTTGCATCTTTCTATCTTTCCATCTGTAAGTTCCTCCTACTGCCCTATATCACAGGAAAAATGGATGCTCTCCAACTTGCAAAAGTTTCATTGCTGAATGACTCCAAATTGGATTTTGGATCAGTAAATTTATGGCAAATGTCAAAGCTAAGAAAACTGAATGGTAGCACTCAGGGCACAGCAGTTAAAGTGCTGGAAGTGATTCTCAAGCAAGATAGCAAAGGTATGAGTAGAAGGACTCTTTGAAATCTAATACCATAAATGGAGATGATTTTTTGACATGCATGCAAGTGGTTATGCATGCATGAAGCTGCCTTCTGTGGAATCAGACCTTTGGTCTATCAAGGTCAGTATTGTCTATTTTGACTGGCAGCAGCTTTCCAGGGTCTCAGGCCAGAAGTCTTTCACATTACTTACTGCCTTACCTTTAAACTGGAGATGCCAGGAATTGAACCTTGGACTTTCTATATACAAAGCTGATGATAACCACTCTACCACTGATCCATGACCCCAGCCCATGCATTGTTGCTTATGTAAGCATAAAGCTACCCAAAATACTTTGCATTCATTCATCCTGCCTCTTTTTGTTGTTGTGAGCACAGGGGTCGGGAGAAGGACTTCTGAATCCCCCAGGAATTACATCTGCAGTTGCTTTTATCCTCACTGGGGAAAAGATAGAATCATAGAATCAGAAGGGACTCCAGGGTCATCTAGTCCAACCCCTTGCACAATGCAGGAAATTCACAAATCCCCACCTCCACTGACCCCTGTTCCATGCCTAGAAGATGACAAAAAACCTCCAGGATCCCCAGCCAAACTGCCCTGGAGAAAAATTGCTTTCTGACCCCAAAATGGCAATCAGCATTTCTCTGGGTGTGTAAGTAAGGGCCACAAGAACTAAGCACTTATACAACCCTTCCCGCCCTCTCTCTCATGGTCTGTCTAAGTTCACAGAATTAGCATTGCTGTCAGAAGGCCATCTAGCCTCTGTTTGAAAACCTCCAAAGAAGGATTGCCCACCACCTCCCGAGGAACCTGTTTCACTGAGGAACCGCTTTAAATGTCAGGAAGTTTTTCCTAATGTTTAGCCAAAAACTCTTCTGATTTAATTTCAACCCATTGGTTCTGGACCAACCTTCTGGGGCAACAGAAAAAAACTCTGTACCATCCTCTAGATGACAGCCCTTCAAGTACTTGAAGATGATTATCATATCACTTCTCAGTTGTCTCCTCTCCAGGTTAAACATACCCGGCTTCTTCAACCTTCCCTCATAGGACTTGGTCTCCAGACCTCTCATCATATTTGTTGCCCTCCTCTGGATATGTTCCAGCTTGTCTGTATCCTTCTTAAACTGTGATGCCCAAAACTGAACATGGTACTCTCGGTGGGGTCTTACCAGAGCAGAGTAAAGCGATACCATCAGTTCACATGATCTAGACACTATACTTCTGTTGATACAGCCCAAAATGGCATTTCCCTTTTTAGCTACTGCATCACACTGTTGACTCATGTTCAGTGTATGGTCTACTAAGACCCCTAGGTACTAGGAGTATTTTAATTTTCTTCCCCGGTAAGAATTATACTGTTTTGAGAAGGGTGATTTTCAGTGTATACATGTGGGGATGCACAAGAAATGAGGTTCTGAAGCCCTTCTCCCTTTATGCATCAGTCTTCCACTTTCCATGGCAGCCTTAGTTTCTGTTGTTGAAAAAAGAACTGCAAAATTACACACATGACCTTCCTATAATGTGCCATACATATGATATGAGTTTATTTATGATATATGACAGGTCTTCATGTAGAACTGGAAGTGCAAAGCCATACTAGAAAATTCTGGGAATGTAGATTCCATGGATTTTATTTGCATCTTCAGTGCCCAGTTTTGGGACTCTTGCTTGTTGGCAACATTTTGTAATTCTATCAGCTCATCGATTTCCACCTTTAAACAGATTCAGCCTGTGGTGACAAAGGATTAATTTTCCAAAAGAAAACCGTCTCAATTTTCTGTCTCCACACCGTCGCTTGACTGCCCTTTCTAGCCACATCAGTTTTTCCGTTAATGGAAAACTTGTTCTGATTTTTTCAGACTTTCACTGAATAGTTAATCCTAGGGAAGTGTCTGCTGAACAGCTACATAAAAACCTCAGTATTGCTACAAGTCTTGCTGGATACTAGTACGTGTGTACTTTTTGGCAATATATGGAGGTCCTTAATTGGCATCAGAGCTCAAATCACTGACTATGATTATACAGGAGTGCTATAAAAAATATCCACACTAGCTCTTGAGTTTGTTTTCCCACCCGCAAACAGTTGCCTTATTCATCAGACACAAACTTCCACACTGGTTGGTTCAGTTTAAAACACAACACAGGGGTCCCAACTGAAACTTTTCGCTTAGTTCTGCAGTCTGCTCAGTGCGGCCAGTATGAATTTGGAACAAAAATGATGTAGAGAAAACTTTGTGTCCATAATGAGGAATATTGAATTTCACTCCATAATAGATGTTTAATTTCTTGGTGTTTTCTGATTATCTCCACTGCCTTTTTATATCTCCTTGAAGTATTCATGATTGTTCTGAAGTATAACCCTTTAAAGAGCTCTGAGCTGTTGTTCTTCTTGATCTCTTGGCTAGAAATGCAAATGTATCTGAACAACAAATTGTGGCCTAGTTAGGTCTAGTTAGGTCACTGAGAATCTTCTGCTACCAGCAGAAGAAGGTTTTTTCTCTTGCTAAACCAGATTTCTCAGTTAAATGTAGAGTGTAAAATATGTACCCTACCCCCAATAACTTTTAATGTTAAAAAAGTAAACAGTTCCTCTGACAGTGCTTCTTATATCCTTAAAGGGCGTCTTTCTTGATATTATGTAGAAACTTTTCATGCTGCATCTCCAGGGAAGGATGTTTTCTGTAGAGGATCTTTTAGGGAAACATGTATATTCCAGAGTAGCAAATACCCATAATAGGAGCTGCAGTAGGGATGCCAGGCCACCATCTGGCAGCCCCAAGAGCTTTGGTGGCTGGGCAAGGGGCAGGTGTGATGTCAGCTAATGCTCTAGAAACTCTATGGTATTACCATAAAGTTTCTAGAGCATTGGCACATGTCTTATGTTGCATCCAGATTTTTGGTCAGGTGTCATACTGTGTGCCAAAGATCACATCACCTCAGTCTCCTGCTGTATCTCCTACCAGACCCAGAGGGAGAGGACAGATGGAGAGACTCATTGGTGGGAGAAGTCCCACCCAGAGCAGGAACCTGATGTCTCTAAGCTTCAACTAGGTGAATGCTCATTCTCCCTATGCTCTTTGAGTTTGTGTGTGTGAAGTGCCACCAAGTTGCAGCCGACCTGTGGCAACTGTGTAGGTTTTCAAGGCAAGAAATGTTCAGAGGTGGTTTGCCACTGTCTGCCTCTGTGTAATGACCCTGGACTTCTACGGTGGTCTCCCGTCCAAATACCAACCAGGGCTGACCCTGCTTAGCTTCCGAGATCTGTCCTGTTTAGGTTAGGGCCATTAAGTTTAGGTGACAGGAAATATCAATGCACACGCATCTGTATGCATCCTTTTAAACTGTAATTTGTCCAAGAATGGCCCTCTGAATTTAGGCCTTCCAGGCCACAGGTGGCAGCCTCCAGAAGTGTGGACTGGTATGCCAGCCCCACACCAGTGCATGGATGTCACTTCCATCTTTTACCAGGACTAATGTATGGGACACTCTAGAATTTGTAAGAACAAACCTCTATGGTAAAACAATAGAGTTCTTGCAAATCATGAAACATCCAAAACATCACTTTTGGTTTCCACTGGAAATGATGTCAGCATGCCTCAATTTCCCAGTTTGCCTCCCTTGCCTTTCCTCCATCTGGCACTTTAGACACCAGCATGCAACCAAACAGGTTGCTGGGAAGTCTCTCACTATAGCAGGAGACCTGGATATCCTCTCAAGTCATCCTGAATTTTGTTTAAAATAGTTGAATAAAATTTTAGTAAATAATTTTAATAAATTAGGAATTATTTGGTTAATCAGCTATGATACTATGGGCAGGGCAGTCCTAACAATTTTTTAGTGTTTTATAAAGAGTTAACTCGCCTTAGGATTGCACTGTAAGTCATTTCTGTTTTAGTAGCCTGTGTTGTCTTCTACAGAATACGCTAGCCAGAAACCATGTGGAGAAAATGTCAGTGCCATCCTAAGCAGAATTTACCCCCTTCTAAGCCTGTTGACTTCAGTGGGCTTAGAAGGGCACAACTCTGCTTAGGATGGTACTATATGGATAAACTGGGTAGAGCAGCATTGTAAGCCAATGCAAAATTGCAAATACATAAGTAAAACTAGCCTAATATTGAAAGATACTTAAACTAATCTAAAGGACACTTTCCTGAAAATAGACCGCACTGGATAAAATTGGACTTTTAAGTAGACCTTCTTAGGATTGCTCCCTAACAGGACTATCGTAAGCAAAGATATATCCTCCTGAGTCCATTGAGATCAGTGGCCTTAGAATGAAATAACTCTGACCTTAATTGGTCAGAATGTTGGAGTGCAGGTGCTGGTTTGCTTTCTTTTAAGTCATTTGATACTGCTGTCTTCCCAAATAGAAGGGCTAATTTGCCACATCCTTGGGGAGGATCCCACAGTTCCTGCCTCCATCTATAGTCCTGAGATGCAGCACCTGTGCTTCTTGCTGTAGACAAAGACAGTCATGGATTCTATATGCCTTTGGAAAATGTGGCAGTTAGAGTGTAGATCATACAGGGAGGTATAGTACAGGGGGAAATATTGGAAGAAAGATCCCAGTGAACTCAAAACCTTCTAAATGTCTTGTATTAATATAACCAGTTAAACTCTCTACATTAATTTAATTAAAATAAAAGATCTCAACAAAGGCATCACAAACCCATATGAAACAACTATATGAAGACAACAAATTGACTCGAGGGAGCCTAAAAAAATAGACTTCTAAAAAAATTGTACATGAAGTGGCTTACCCTTTTGATCTAGGGTTGCCAGCTCTGGGCTGGGAAATACCTGGATATTTTGGGGGTGGAGCCTTGGAAGGGCGAGGTTTGGGGAGGGGAAGGACTTCAGTGGGGTATAATGCCATTGAGTCCCCCTTCCAAAGTAGCCATTTCCTCCAGGGAAACTGATCTCTGTCATCTGGGGATCACTAGTAATAGTGGGAAATCTCCAGGCCCCACCTGGAGGATGGCAACCCTACTTTGATCTTTTTATTTTGGACGATGTAAGCAAAAAACTTTAAAGAACAGTATCTTGATCGTTGCATGATTTCATTTCTACATTAATTTTACTTGACATGAAACTGGTGTTCTTTGTGAGGAAGCAAAGCTTAATGCATTGATCAATGAACTGGTATCTAAATGCTCTGTGGGGGGAATGCAAGGACATCCTAAAGATGAGTTAATTCTGTTCCCAACCAGGACACAAATGGGGAAGGGTTGTTAGAGAAGAGACCTGGCTCAAAGGATGCAAATTAGGATAGAAGGAAGAACTTAATAAAATTCCCTGTGCTTTAGGAAACTATTTTAAAACTACATTTAAGCTGCAGTAAACCAAACCTACCAAGAACTATAAAGAGAATCCACCCGAAGATGCAGGAAGCATTGAAATTACAAAAACAAATCTCACTGTAGTGGAAACTGGCTGACACCTACAGCAGCTTTTTATTAGGCATCGTTCAGGAGTATATTAGAACCCAGTTAAAAATAGGCAAATATGAAATTGAGTCCCTGCCCCTCCATTTTTTGTTGGCTATTGAATCTGTGGTAAAATGAAGACCAGAATGGAAAAGAACTGGGCCGATGGAAGTATTTGTGGTTCTAAAAAAGTATTCTAAGCATTCCCAGCTTGCTGTACCCACAGTTTTTGCCCTTTTGACAGCAACAGTGATGTGATTGTAAGAAGTCCAAAAGAAGTCATAGATGGCAGAAAAATGACTGTCCCACTGTGCCTAGAAGTCGTGGCACAGCTTTAGGCTATCAGCTAAGCCCTAAGCCAATCATAGCTCTGCTAATCCCTATAAATCCTAGCCAAGTACCAATATCTCAGATTGTACAGTGCATGGATGGGGTTATATGCTATGGTGACAGGAACTCTAGGGGAAGAAAACTCTGGACGTTGTGCAAATATCCAATGGTGAGAACAAATACTATAGAATATGTGTGATGTTGCTGTGCTCAGACCTTTAGAGGCCCTCCACTTCTGAACACTGACACCAAACTGGACCCTCTGCTCTGCGAAGTAGGATCTTTATTGGTAATGTTTTCCCTCTGCTGGAATGGCAAAGGATACCTACTAGCTACACCAGTGCACAGGGCTTAGGTTTGGGCTGCATGGAACTTATTATCTTGGCTATTTTCAAATCCATGATATGTAAGGTTGCAAGGTATTGGCTGACAAGCATCAGGAGAGGAGGGGGGCAGGGCAGTAAGGGTGAAATTGGTTTTATAGGCCTGGCCTGACCACTGGAAACCGCCAATGGCCTATCAGTACTAACAACCAGAAGAAGACTTGGGTTGCTGCTTGGCCAGGGATGATGAATTTCGCCACCATGCGCTGTATTTTAAAGTCTATATTGTGTTTATGGTTTTATGGAATTTTATTGAAATTATGTTGTTAGCCGCCCTGAGCCTGTTGGAAAGTGGGGAGGGTGAGATAGAAATTTAAATAATAAATAAATAAATAAAAATTGCTGGAAACTGGCATCGTGCCAATGGCACGAATACCAGTGTCACTTCCGGGTCTTATCCGGAGGTGACATCATGTCATTGGTATGATGCTGGCTTTCCAGCATTCCCCTCCTCCCCATCATCCCACTGACTGGTGCCGGGCAAGAAAGAGGAAGACTGGGCAGTCTTCCTAATGCTACGTGGGGAATAGGAGTCTTCAGTTGGATCCAGTTGCAGGGCACTCTTCTTCCTCCATTATTTTATTTCCTTTTTATAGTGCTAACAGCATCTTCCAAGATGTTGGGAACAACTATTCAGAGGTACATACCTTGGGAACGGTTTTGTAAATGTATGGCTAGATAGTCCCCAAAAGAATATATTTGCCTTCATGCTGAGGCATAATGCTTGTTCACTTCGGCACTTCAGGAATTTACGATCTGACGCAGAACTAGTTGTTGTTAGTCTGGTCTCTGGTAATAGGACTCTAATTGCCATTCTGGAATCCTGTTAATCGTGGATTATCAAATTAATTTTTTCCCTTTTAATACTTGAGATGAGGTCACTGTATAGTTGGCTGTGAGGCTGCCTTTGAGGGCTTTGCTTAATTGCAGGGGAGAATTAACCCAGGCTTTGCACATTTTAATAGTTACAAGCATCTCCACATTCCCCCCCCCCCCTCCAAAGTTGTATAACAGTCCAGTCGTTTGTACCTCAACTGCTGCTGCCTTTGGTAAAGTTAGCGTGAGATCTGCTTGAAAAGAGATGTTTACCTTTAAAAGAATTTGAAAAACCTGTGTCAATAAATGGATGAAATAAAGCATACTTGTATCCACTAAGAGACGCTGGAATCCAATGAGAAAGAGAAACAAGGCACTAGATGGCACTCTTAAACTTGGAATCATCCATGACTTGTCCTTGGTGTGTGTTTTTTTTCAGTGAGGAGAAACTAAGAAAGACACCCTTAGAAAGTACAAACCCCCGCTTTGATAACCTCTGTCTGTTTGGGGTTTTTTTCCCCTTCAGACATACCAGGTAATGATGTACCTTAGAGCAGGCTCCAGAATGGTGGGTAATTGAACTCTTCTTGGGCTTGGCAGTGGAGTACAGCAGATTAATTAGCTCATTTAGGCAAACTCTGTTCCCTACTTAGCAGGGGGAATGTTTATGGAGCACTATAAAATTAGAATTCCAAGTACTTGCATTCTCACTGAAAACCAAGGCTATGACTTAGGCCCTGCTGAGTGACTTTTTATTTTATTCACTTTTTATTTTGCATCATAATCCACCTTTCTCCCTAATAAAGATACAGAGTTCTTTATACCGGTCTCCTCCTGCTTGCCCTCACAACAGTCCTTTGAGGTGGGGTAGACTGAGTGTGTGTGGCTGGCCAAAGGTTGCTTAGCAAACTTTCATGGCAGAGTGAGTATTTGAATCTGGGTCTCCTAGATCTAGTCTAATATGCTAACTGCCGCACCACTTGGCTCTCAAGACAGATCTACTGCTTGGGAATTTTATCATTGTGTCTGAAGTGGGGGGAGCTGCTTCTGTGGATGCTCCATCACTGTGACACTTCTATCACCCTAGATCAGGGGTGTCAAACTCATTTGTTATGAGGGCTGGATCTGACATAAATGAGACCTTGTTGGGCCGGGCCATGTGTGTCATAAAATGTAGCGGAGATATAAACTTTGTAAAGAACACAAACACAAAGGTTTTTTTTTTACTTAAAATAAAACATTCTTAAAACATTAGCACTCTTGCAATATTTTGTTTATTTCTGATAACTGACACCTCTTGCTCTGAATTATTGCATCAAAATGTCTGCTGTTGCAACCTTGAGTATGCTGTACAGGTGTGTATCTGTAAGCTGCAAACCTACTTTTGATTTATTGACATTCACCACAGAAATCTCATGCTCAGAGTTCTGAGTCTAGGACCCAGGGGAAAACATGAAATGGCTGAGCAATTGAGAGAGTCTGGCGAAGCAAGCTATGATGCAGCAGCAGCAGCAACCGAACTGGAAGCAGGAGATGGCCAGCTCCAGTGCGGGCCTGATAGAAGCCCTGCGGGGGCCTGATCTGCCCCCTGGGCTGCATGTTCCACACCCCTGCCCTAGATGATAACCTGTTTCTCCAGTTTAACTTTTCAACATCATTCCTAACTTTATTTTGTTCTTTAGGAGCACATGATTATTTCTCTGAGCAGGAAAAAAAAATCCCAAACACAAAAAACTAGCATGTCTGAGAGAAGTCTTGTAGCACGCTGGGAGAATTCGGGACAAGAACACTTCTTCCTGGCACCAAGGTTTCTTGGTGAAGGGAGGTTTTCTGTAGGGAGGAACATTCAGTAGGATTGCCAGCCTACAGGTGGGGCCTTGCAATCTTCTGGAATTACAACTGATCTCCAGACAACAGAGATTGGGTCCCTCAGAGAAAACAGCTGCTTTGGAAGGTGGTGTCTGTGACATTATACTTCACTGAGGTCCCTCCTCCTCCCCAGACTCTACCCCCAAATATCCAGAAATTCAGTAACCTGGAGTTGGCAACCCTAAGTTAATTCACGTATGTGCCCCAGCTGCCATCTGGAATGCTGAATCTCACATGTGGGTTTACCACTTCAGTGAAAACGAGAACATAGACATGTCTGTAAAATTCGTAAGTAGGTCCTGAGCAAACATCAGTCTAGGCTGGTGTTGATGCTCTTAAATATTGGAGATTGAGGGCAACTCCCCCAACCCAAGGCTATACTGTTTACATCATGATGCCTTGCCGATAGTAAATAACTAAAAAAAATCTGAGATGCTTAATTTGGGTGCAGTCTGGCTTCTCAAAACGTTTTAGAAAGATGTCTGAATAACCAGTTGGTCAACAGAGCATAGGACGAGAAGTAATAGGATTCCATGCAAGGCAAGATGATGTGGCATGCATTCAGGCATCACAACAAGCACCAACTAATCTGAGATTTGTGTGTGAACACTGCTTATTTCCATGGTCACATGCCTGCCTTCTGCCTCCCCCTTTCTTTTCACATGGCACGCAATGAAGGATTCCTGGTTTGAAAACAGCTCTGGCTGCCTGTGATACATGAATGCAGGTGTGAAACTGAGTTAATTTACTCCATGCGGACTGGGATTTGAATGCATGGGCAAATTAAAACTATTTCAGCCAGATTCCTAAGAAGATAAGGGAAAGACTGGTTGGGATTTTTTGCCTTCCACTGTATGTATGTGGAAATGAAACCATGCACATGCCGGGGGGGGGGGGGGGGGCAGTAATATGTGAAGCAGCTCTCATTCCAAAGACCTGTATACCACTGACATAGAGTGTGTGGGCTCTTACCTCAACATTACATGTGTTTGCAGGATTTAACTTGGGTTTAGATAATTAATTTTTAACCATTTTATGCTGTTTTATGTTTTACTGGGTAAACAGCCTCAAGCAGGTTCACTGGGGAGGCTGCACAGACGCTTTCTAAATAAATAAATCACCTCAAGTAGTAACAATGGTGCTTTGTTGGACTTGCCTGATTAGTTAACATGAAGTTTGTGGTTTGTCTAGACAGAGAGTCCATTAATTTATTTTGGGCTTCCATACACGAAGGAACCTACAAAGTTGATTTTTTAAATAGTCCATTCTGCAAAAGAATAGAAGGGCATTGTCGGATGCCTTTAACAAGACAGGAGTGGGGGACTTCCAAGACATTTTTAACCCTAGAGATTCCTAGGAGATTTTAACATGCTATCTAAAACACCATAGGATTGCTTGACTAGACCCTGGTCACTGTAATTCCTCTTGCTTTTTTTCAGCTAGCTTTGCACATTTTGTCCTTTCCAGGACTGGATGAATTCTGGTACAATTGGCACTTCTCTGTTACCTACTCCAAGAGAAGAAATCTGGTAGAGTAAAACCTTCCTTGCCTGTGTGTGAGGAAACCTCAACATGAACCCCAAAAATGTATTCAAAGGAAAAGACTGTTGACAAAGCTATTCGTTCTCTCCCAGTTTTTAAAAAAGTTGTAGAAGCCTTGTGTTTGAGCAGCAGAGTTGTTTTGGGGTGGTTGTTGTTGTTTTTGAGCTACTGCATATGTTGAAATCTTGGCTCATGAAATAGGGCTGCCAGTCTGAAGTGGAGTTTTGTTGCAACACTGTTACGTCACTTCCAGGAGAAACCCAGAAGTGATGTCAGTATGTTCCAGGAACTGCTTTAGGTAAACCATAGAGTTTCCAGCGATTTCTAGAATGGACTGACATAACTTCCAGGTTTTCCCCAGAAGAGACAAACGTTGTCATGCCAATATCAATTTGAATCCCTGCCACGGCTGGCTGCTGGAGCAACAGGAAGACACAGGAGCTGGGGGCAGGAGATCCTCTGCCACCACTGGAAACCTGGCATCCCTAGATTTGTATCATACTTTCCTGAGGTAATATTTTCTCTGTGTTGATACTCAAGAATATTCCAGATGTGAATATGGTTGTGTTTTGTCTCTGACAGGATAAAATGGCATGCACTTTTATGAGAATTGCATTCTCTGTAAAGCATAAGTCTCAAAGTGAATGTCATTTTGGCACAAAATAGAGTTACACCCATCCTGTGGTTGGCTGCTTTATGAGATTGTAATTTTCTTTATAGTGGCTTTGTATATAGTCTTGCTACCCTCTTTCTCCATTTTTTTTCTATTTTTCCCAGTGAAATAATATAACAAGACAATAAAAAGGATAATAGTTTCAGTGCTTGTTTGCTTTCCTAATGTTCTGTTTACAGCAAAATGAAGGGAAGAAAGGCGCATCTTGGTAATATGAAATACAGATGGAAATTATTGCCTATGACTTCATCTGGTGCTGCCCAAGGGTGTTTCCAAGCCCAAGTATGAGGGAAATTGGTTTGATCTTCTTAATTTGGTTTTAATGGTGCCTTCATTTCAGGCATCTGAAGTCGTTACAATATGGCTATGGGCAGAGTTTAGAATATCATCTTCCCCTTCCACACTCTTCAGTTTTTTCTTCAACGAAGTCTTGAATCTGTCCCACATAGAGTCCATCCCAGATTCTTCTCTTAGGCAAAATAAATGGAAATTCTTGTAATTATGCTTCATATTATACTTCTAGGTGTTCAAATGTACTCATCTCCAATTGCAGGCTAAATTGCTTGTAAATTCGGCATGGTTCCTATCTTAAAATAATATTAAGGAATAATTAATTTATCCTCATCCCTGGATATGCAGATTTATTTTATCTCCCAGCTTGGGGAACACCAAATTCAGTGAGTCTTGCATCTGCCAACTCTGGCTTGGGAAATTCCAGAAGCTTGGGGATGGAGCTTGGGCAAGGTGAAGTCGAGAGGGGATGGAACTCAGCAGGGATGTGATACCATAGACTCCACCCTCTGAAGCTGACAAATACCTATCTTTCCTTATTATATAAAGCCGTTTTCAAGTGGCAAGATTCCATGGGGTGCCAAAATCAGTTGGCCGGAAGGACTGCCACTCAAAAGGGGGTCCCTGGCCACTGGCTGCATTCTCTCCCTGCTTTGCCTCAGTCCCACCCACAGAGCCACCGGCCAGCATCTTGGGCTCAGTCTGGAGGGAGCCAGCGAAGGGGAAGGACTGGTTGCTGGGTCCACTCTTCTCCTCCGCCCACTGCCAGGTGGGTATAACTGTCCCCTCAGTGGCCTGCTTCTGTCAGTGAAAAGACAATGGACTTTCAGCATAACCCCCCTCCCCCGCCCACTGCCAGCCTGGCCACTTTTCCTGACAGAATAAACTGTGAAACGGGGGCATTTCACACAGCACCCCGTAGTGCTTCAGGACCGATACAAGAACTGAAGAATGCTTGGGAGGAAGTTTCAAGGTAAACCGGCTCAGGAATGCTTCCCCAATGGGAGAGGCACGTTGTGTGAAAGGGCCAATATGTTCCATTAGGGAACTGGTACTAATACTGTTCTGTGTGAAATGCCTGACAGAAACCATTACTGAAGAGTTCCTGAAACGGAACATATTGGCTGTATGATATTCCTCAGGCTCTCTCTCCTGCTTACCTCCACCATGGCTGGCTGGCTAATGGGGTGGGCCAGCAACTAACAAACCGTTCCCTTCAACCCCCTGCTGTGTGGCTGACTCTCCCACTAGGGTTGCCAATCTTCAGGTGGGACCTGGAGATCTCCCACTGTTACAATTGATCTCCAGATGACAGAGATCAGTTCCCCCAGAAAAAAAGGCTGCTTTGGAGGGTAGATACTATGGTATTATACCCTGCTGAGTCCTTCCATCCCCGCCAAAAAAAAAATGCTGCCCTCCACAGGATCCACCCCGAAATCTCCAGTATATTCATCATCAGAGCCAGCAACTTTCCTCTCAGTGCCTGTTGCTAAGATGAGAGCCAGTTCGGTGTAGTGGTTAAGTGCGCGGGCTCTAGTCTGGGAGAACCGGGTTTGATTCCCCACTCCTCCACTTGCACCTGGCTGGATGACCTTGGGCAAGCCATAGCTCTGTACCAGCTGTTCCCTCAAGGACAGCTTGGGAAATAGTTCTCTCAGTCCCACCCACCTCACAGGGTGTCTGTTGTGGGGAGGGGAAGGGAAAAGGAGTTTGTAAGCCGCTCTGAGACTCTTAAGTGAGTGAAGGGCGGGATATAAATCCAATCTCCTCTTCTTCTTCTTCTTCTTCTTCTCTGAAAGCCCCTTTTCGCACCTATGTTGGCCTTTGGGAGAAAACTCATTGGGGCCAGCTGAACAGAATGCCATAGAAGCCACCCTCCAAAGCAGTCATTTTCTCAGGGGGGGAGCTCTGTTGTCTGGAATTCAATTGTGATACCTGTCGATCTTCAGGCTCCACCTGGAGGTTGGGTACCCTAGGCGTAGCAGTCAGCGCTTCAGAGCAGGATCTGCTGACCCAGGTTCTTGCTAAGTGGGTGATTTCGGGCCAGTCACAGACTTTAAGCCTAACCTACCTCACTGGGTTGTTGTGCAAGTCAAAAGAGGGAGAGGAGAATGATGTAAGCGGCTTTGGTCCCCATTGCAGAGAAAGACTACTTTTCCTCCCGGGGAACTATGGTTCCCAATCACCAGGCGAGGGCTGGAGATCATTCAGAATTACAAGTGCTATCCAGATGACAGAGATCAGTTCCCCTGGAGAAAATGATGGACTCTGTGTCCTTATATCCTGCTGAGATGGGTCCCTTATGACAGCCAATGTGACATAGCAGTCAGGGCTTCAGAGCACGGTGGAGGCTGCAGGGGGGGGGGGAGATGGAAAGTTGAAGGGTGAAGTTAATGATTGGCAGGGAAGGAGATAGGGTCGCCAACTCCAGGTGGAAAATTCCTGGAGATTTGAGGAATGGAGCCTGGAGACGGTTAGGTTTGAGGAAGGGTGGGACCTCAGACAGGTACAATACCATAGACTCCACCCTCCAAGCCAGCGAGTCCCTCATGGGGAACCATTGTTGCCAATCTCCAGGTGGGAGCTGGAGATCACTCAGAATTACAACTTCTCTCAAGGGGGGATGGGGGAGGAGATGGAAAGCTGAAGCCAAGAAGCCATTAATAATACATTGATGGTTGGCTGAAAGGTAGGGTTGCCAACTCCAGGTTGGAAAATTCCTGGAGATTTGAGGGGTTGACCCTGGAGAGGGTGAGGTTTCAGCAGGGGTGGGACCTCAGACAGGTTCAATGCCATAGACTCCATCCTTCAAATCACCCATTCCCATATGGGGAACCATTGTTGCCAATCTGCAGGGGAGGGGTGGAGATCACACTGAACTACAACTGTTCTTCAGATGACAGAGATCTTCCCCTGGAAAAAATGGTGGACTCTGTGTCATTATACCCTGCTGAGGTTGCCACAGCAAATTGACACTGAGTGCCCAAGGCCGGGGCACTCTCCCAGAGCCTCTTTCTAGAGCCCGTTGTATTTATTTCCACAACGGGCCTTTTCCCTAGTAGTATCATAAACTCCATCCCCTGAAGCTGCCATTTCTTCCTGGGGAACTGTTATCTGTAGTCTGGAGATCAGCTATCATTCCAGAAGAACTCCAGGTCTCACCTGGAGGTTGGCAATCATAGACTTGTGTATATAGCTTCCATTATGGATGGGTAAACAGTTCAGTTCTTTCTCAGGTAATCGTGCCTAATGAAGAACTGCACCAGCCTTATTCATTATTTATCCCTTTGTTAATGGGTAGAAGAACAGGTGATGTAGAGGGCTTGCCAGGGAAATCAGAGTGATCATAGATGTCTCCTTAACTACCCTGGGTTATTTTGAACATGTTTAGGAGTATTATTTCCTGCCTGGATGCACAGATATAATTTTATATGTTTTCCAGCCCTAAGAAGAAATTGAAAACAGTACCCCAGCAGGAAATAACACTGAGCATATTTTGGAGCATCCAAATCAGTTAACAGCAATAGTACAGGGCCTCTAATGTCACCCACGATCCCTCATATGGAGATAAAGTTGCACTGATAAAGGTAAAAGTTACACTGCATCTGGCTATTAGTTTATACCAATTAGTATTAACTCTTGTCTGTCCTTTTTCCAGTCCTGTCACACCTACTTGCTTGAACCAGGGATTGAACCTGGGGACCCCTTCTACATGCAAACCAAATGCTTCACTACTAAGCCACAGGCCCACATTCTGATGCAGTGGGTAACTGCTGGCTTGAAGAAGGGTTAGAGCCTGGATCACAGATCACAGAAAAGGGTTAGAGGGTCCGGATAGAATTTGGGAGAATCTGGGTGGTGACCTTGAGCCCAGTCACTGTTTTCTGTCTAAATTACTTCACAGGGGTATTGGTGAGGGTATGATGGAGGATGAGAGAACTATGTATATTTCTCTGATCTCCTTGGAGGAAAGAAGACATAAAAAGGTAAATATGTTAGAGTTGCAAACTCCTGGCTGGGAGATTTGTGGGTGGAGTTTGGGGAGGGGAGAGACCTCAGCAGGTATAATGCCATAGAGTCTACCCTCCAAAGCAGCCATTTTCTTCAGGGAACTGAGCTCAGTAGTCTTGAGATCAATTGTAGTTCTGGGAGATCTCCAGGCCCTACCTAGAAGTTGGCAACTTTAAGGTATGTTGAGGTATAGACTTTTCAACAAGGGAAGTTGATATTCCAAGTCCCCCTGGTTCCAAAATTTGTCCCATCACAACTTTCTGTATAAAAGGTTTACATTTTTTTCAAGTCTGTGGTACTTCTGGAATGTTCAAGGGTTCAGGTCACAATCTTGTTTTTGAAACATGGATTGTTTTTTGTATATTTTTCTCATTCAGATTAACTAAAATTAATGAACTCCTATTGAGATTATCACCGATATGAGTCTCCTTGAAAAAGGCAGAACATAAATAAATAATAATGGAATATATCAACTTGGACATACAAGTTAAGGGAGAGCGATTAAATGTCCACTAGACAATGGAAACAGCGGTGCCAATTTGACTAAAGCAGCCAAATGTAATAAACTGGGTTGGGGTTACATTCTCAAAGGAAGTTCTTTCTTTGTGTTTCTTTAAGAATTTTTCTATTATAATTTTAGTTAATGTACAGTTAAATTGCTGTCAGCTGTTAAACCCTGCATTTTTGAGGACATAATTAAATTACTTGAATCATTACATTTCCAGATGTGAAAGCTCACTGATGCATCCTTTGCCCAAACAGGATAGCATTGAAAGTGTGTGTGTGTGTGTGTGTGTGTGAGAGAGAGAGATTTCATGAACATGTTTTTATTTTCCCCTCATACATTTTTCCATTCCCCCACTCTTGGGAGGCTCATTCATTTACTCTTAACAAGCCCCCCCCAACTTAATTATATCCTGCTTGAAGGTTCTCTTTCCACAAAATCAGTGTTCTTTGAATGCCATTTCTTAGTGTCTGCCAAATGACCTTAGGCTTCTAGTGCTCCTAGGCAGTTAGACACCTTCTGCGTAACCTCAGATCTAAGGCTGTGGCTGTATGCCGGGAATGTCCACTGAAATGGCCAAGTTTATACAGGGAAGGAGAGTATCACCTTGAAGGGCAGTTGTTCTGTAGTTTGACTGTGGTTAATTTTTGCTATAAAGCTTACTGCGTATTGTGAAATCCAGGCCTAAGAGAGGGAAATTCAACTGTGGCACCTATTTCACAAAACAGAGCCCTTTCTTCCAGGAGCTTGGCCATTGCTTTTAGGTATAAGTCCAGAATCAGGGTAGAATAAGGTTACTGGGTGATGGAACAGGTGGAAGTTACCATCCTTCAGGTGAGACTTGGCATTTTCCTAGAAATAGAACAGATCTCCAGACTACAGAAATCAGTTCTCCTGGAGGAAGTGGCGGCTTTGGGGGGGCAGCCTCTATGATATCACATTTACTTTGAGCTCCCTTCTTTCCCCAAACTCTACTCTCACCAGCCATCCCCCCCAAATCTCCAAGAATTTCCCACATGGAGGTGGCAACCCTAAGCGGAACTTGTTTCACAACCAGAGTTGATCCATGTAACCATTCAATGCCTGTTCCTGAGTAAGTTGCCTTTTTCCTGTTCTGGTTTGTTTCCCTTGTCCTTCCAGTTGCTTTAAATGTCTTCTGGTTGCATACCATGTAGTTGTGTATGCTTTTGTGGGAATTTTGTACCTTTTTCAGCAATCATGCTTATCATGGTCCCCAAACACATGGTTGGTTGATAGGATTGTGAGACCCCCTGATGGAACTGGGAGTCCAGGCCACATAGATGCATTGTCACCTAGCACAACCGGGGGGGGACCTCTTCTCAGGTGGGACAGGGTTGCCAACCTCCACGTGGTAGCTGGAGATCTCCCACTATTACAACTGATCCCGAGACAACAGAGATCAGTTCACCTGGAGAAAATGGTTGCCATGGAAGGTGGCCTCTATGGGATTATACCTAGGGTTGCCAACCCCCAGGTGAGAGCAGGGGATCCCCAACTGAACTTTTGCAGGTTACTGCCTGCATCTGGCCAGCGGGGGGGGGGGGAAGCCCCACCTCCAACAACCACAACCTGGTGCAATGTCCCCAACATGATGATGTCATGTGGAAGTAACAGTATCACATCAGGGATGTTGCATGCAGTGAGGTTGCCCTGCCCCTCATCCTGGAAAGCTCCCTCCCATCCCCTGCCAGCGAGAGCTTAGGTCCTGGGAACCCTGATTATATCCTGTTGAAGTCCCTCCCCTCCCCAAAATCCACTCTCCGCAGGTTTCACCCCCAAATCACCCAGTATTTCCCAACCCAGAGCTGGCAACCCTAGGTGGGAAATGAGGGAATTTCACACTACGCCTTTAAAAACGTTACTGAACCGGCTTGGAATAAACTGGTACAGTGACGGCCGTTTCAGACAGCCCTTCCCCTACCATTTTGAAGCCGTCTTCGAAGCGGTTTGCCATTTCAGATTGCCGCTTTCTTTTCGCCCGCTTGGGCCATCTCCGTCATTTTTTTTAAAAAAAGAGCCAATTTAGAGTGCTATAATGCTATAGCGTTATAGCAACTCCATTGGAATGCCTGGGCTCCAGTTGGCTCTCAGTGGAGCCCAGGCATTCCAATGAGGTCACTATAGCATTATAGCACTCTAAATCAGCTCTTTAAAAAAATGACGGAGATCGCCCACGCAGGCGAAAAGAGGCACAAAAACACTCGTCATCAGAGGAAGTGCTTCAGGGACATTTCACACAGCACCCCGTAGCACTTCAGGACTGGTACAAGAACTGAAGAACGCTTGGGAGGAGGTTTCCAGGTAAACTGGCTCAGGAAGGCTTCCCCAATGGGAGAGGCACATTTCTGTGTGAAAGGGCCAATATGTTCCATTAGGAAACCGGTGCTAATACAGTTCTGTGTGAAATGCCTGACAGAAACCATTACTGAAGAGTCCCTGAAATGGAACATATTGGCTGTGTGAAATTCCTCAAGCTGTTGGTCTTTGATTGCCTTTTCTAAGTATGTAACTGTTCAAGGAAGTGATTGTCCCCAGGCCTGGGGGTAGGAACTGAAAGGGCAAATGATTCCTTGAGTACAGAAATGACTATGTTGGCAGATGTCTAGACAGGCATAACTTCTCAACAGTCATTTAAAGGGTTTTCCTTAAAGTAGTAAGTTATTCACACACACACAAAACCTGAGGATGGGAATGGGATTATCTGTCTGTAGTAGTTTCTACAAGATCACTGTAATATCCCATGTTGGAAGGAAGTGGAAAACGCTGTCAAGTTGCAGCTGACTTACAGCGATCTCATAGGGTTTTCAAGGCAAGAGACGAACAAAGGCAGTTTGCCTCTGTATAGCAACTCTGGGCTTCCTTGGTAGTCTCCCAGCCAAATACTAACTACGGCTGACCCTGCTTAGTTTCTGAGATTTAATGAGAATGGGCCAGCCTGGGCCGGACAGGTCAGGGCCTAAAAGATAGCTAATGCTATTTCTGAATTCAGTGGCAAAGGCCAAGACTGCCTGTGGAATATATAACATATGAAATCATCCTCTTATTTGATTGAACCTGTTTGTAATTTCATCTGCTGGAAGTCTCTCTCGAACAGCTGTGGTCTTGAAACAAAATTGAATTCCTCATGTGCTGGCAGCATGGATGAGTTGCAGTACCACTTAGAAGGAGCTTGTTTGCAAGAGAGTGATATCACTGAAGAAGCTTCACGTCTTCAGTTTTTTAAGCCCACTGAGTACAATCCATTCAAAGTTTAAGTCTTACAGTTTTCAGTATGGCAGTGTAAGTAACTGTTTTAGGTTGCTGGGAGACTGGACTCCCTACCAATCAATAGTGTCAAATCTTGCAAGCTAAACAGGGTCAGTCCTGGTTGGTATTTGGATGAGGGACCAACAAGGAAGTCTAGGGTTGCTGTGTATAGGTAGGCATTGGCAAACCTGTTCGTCTCTAGCCTTGAAAACCCTATGGGCTTTCCATAAGTCATCTGTGACTTGATGGCACTTTCCACAACCAATAACTGGTTCAGTAAAAACACTATTTCAAATTGCTAAAAATTGTTAGTAAAGATAAGGCTGTGAAGCATGGTGCTTGAATTAGTATGACTCTTAAGTCCAGGGCTCATTTCGTAGCTGGAGCTCCTTTGCATATTAGGCCACACCCCCTAGTGTAGCCAATCCTCCAAGAGCTTACAGAGCTCTTTTTACAGGGGCTACTGTAAGCTCTTGGAGGATTGGCTACATCAGGGGTGTGTGGCCTAATATGCAGAGGAGCTCCTGCTACAAAATGAGCCCTGCTTAAGTCTAATTTTTAGGTGATCCCCTAAAAGTCCCACTTATCTAATAGAGTATTGTCTGGAAGAATGACCATTGGAAACTTCCCAAAGCTTTGGATAGATGTGTACAGGGGTCCGTTGGAGCGGGAGCGCACAGGAGCGCAGCTCCGGGAGTGAGGAGCCCAGGGGGCGGGCACATGACCAAGCCCCGCCCCCTCCTCGGCTTCCCCGAGCAGTGCAGAGGTGCAGCGCCCCGGGGAAAGCCCTGCTAGGGTCTTTATTGGTTTTAATGTTTTGTTTTAATATTGATAATTATATCATTGTTCTTTTTATGACTGTGTGCTGCTTTTCCAGAGACTTGCTCAAGGTGGCATATAAATTTTCTAAGTATACCATTTTTTATCTGGGCACATGGCACATAAGTACTGGAGAAATTTCACCAACGCTTCCACCCCATCAGTTTGGTGTAGTGGTCAGGAGTTGGATTCTAATCTGGGAGAACCAGGTTTGATTCCCCACTCCTCCACATGCAGCTGCTGGTGTGACCTTGGGCCAATCACAAGTTCTCTCAGAGCTGTTCTCTCATGAGCAGTTCTCAAAAGACCTCTCTCAGCCCCACCTACCTCACAGGGTGTCTTGTTGTGGGAAGGGAAAGGGATGGGTGGTGCACATGTCCTGGGTATCTCAAGTCTACTTGAAAGCTGGTGGTTTCAAGGGAGCAGGAAGAGAATGAGGGTGAGTTCTTTACGCTTATTTTTATTGCACAAAGTATTGGATGGGGAAGGGAATGGAGGAAGAGCAGGTCAGTTTCACTCACCTGTGGAGTGGAGCCTGAGGGGTGGGTGTTGCCTTCTGACACACTTCCGGCATGTTAGGGGGTGTGGCATATGCAAATGAGTTATGCTAATGAGCTCCTGCACCTCTTTTTCTACGAAATGACCCCTGGATGTGTACATTATAACTAGGGTTGCCAACTCTGGCAGAATGTTGGGAAGGGGAGGGAGCTCAGGAGATATGTGATGCCATAAAATCTATCCTCCAATGCAGCCATTTTCTCCAGGGGACCTGAGCTCAGAAGCCTGGAGAGCAGTTGTAATTCCAGGAGATCTCTAGTTCCTTCCTGAAGCTTGACAACCCTATAGCTCAATACATCTTTCTAGAAACACCTCTTGTGTGACATATGTTTGCAGATGCATGCAGGCAATTAAGAATTATACATTTTTATTGAACTTTTTGATTCCTATAGAATATGTTGATTTCTATTTAGGGTATATACTAGGGTTGCCAGTCCCCTGTTGGGGGGGGGGTTGCCCACTTTTGCAGCCCCCAATCTGCCAGCCTCAATCTGGCCAGCAGGTGGAACCCCGCCCCCCAAGTGCCCCATTTGCACCAACATGCCCAGCACAATGACATCACCCAGAGGTGATGTCATCACGCAGGGCATGTTGTGGGGGGATACTCCATCATTAGAGAAATACTCTATGGTAACCATAGAGTTTTTTCTCCAACAATAGAACGTCCTCCCTGCGACGTGCTCTGTGCAATGACATCACATCCGAGTGACATCATTGCAGTGTGCGTGCTGAAGAAGTCCCAGAGGAAGAGAGGGACCCCCCACCGGCAGCCCAGTGAGACCTGGCAACCCTAGTATATACATACGTACACTTCAGCATGTGTACAAAAATGTCTATTTCTGCAAAATTGCTTCCAAAAATAAAACTGAATTTTGAAAAACACCTTTGATGGAAGTAAATGTACAGGCTTAATTAAATGTATTAAAAATTTTCAAGGCTAGAAGAAGTCATTTTAGTTAGTATTACTGAGTTTATTTCAGAGCTTAACTAGCTTCTTGTACAGATGTTCTGTTTCAGTAGTACAAAAAAGATTGGGAGCCAGTTTAAGCCTTTGGGTATCTATCTGTTTATAGCCCATGAGACTTGGGTTTGTAACAACACCTGAAAACAGTAGTATCATGTATTGGGAATTCACACCAACTTTTACACAAACTTCTGGCGAAATAAATGCTTATCCTGAATTTTGTGTATGACACTGTACAGGGAGTTTATAACATGACTCCATGGAGAGGGAGTGTCTTGAAGTTAAACATAAATATGAAGTTGATCAGGTCTTAACCCCTATGATACTGTTTCCACTGACTCAGCAGGACAGGTCTAGAGGGTATTAGTATGACAAATGTTTGGTAGCTGTAGACCAAGGCCAATGAGTATTACAAGACCGCAAAGGCATTTCTAGAACTCCTGAGGGGATGTTAATGACTCATTCATCCTTTTGTTCAAACCTGCCAATGTCTGCAGCTGCTAAGAAAAAATATAGGGTTGACAAAAGTCTTAAGACATTTGTGTTTGAAGTATGAAGACAGTTTCTGCTAACAAACCAGTATAAAATTATTACTGTGAATTACTTGTTTTCAGGGTAGACCTTTAAAAATCAACATGTATCGAGCTTTGTTTGATAATAAAACTAGCCTCTTACAGGTTCTTTTGAGTCCCTCTTTTGTTGAGATGAATTACTCCATATTTCGTTTCTAGGTCACACGGGGAATAGTTATCTTCTGACACTGGCTCTTCTCTCACAGTCAGTAGCTTTTCCTGACTTCTGAGAGAGAAGTTTATCCAGCTTCAGTTGGAATGACTAGACATTGATAGGACATACTAGGGGTTCTCAGCTTCAGGGTTCTCTTGCACTGCTAATTTGAGGACCTGGAGATATTTGCAGGGGACAGTCATTGTGCAGAAGGGAGGCACTTAACACTTTTCACCACTTGCAGTTTTGATTCAGATGCCAGGATCCAGCCTAGGAGAAAAACAGCCCTGGGAGATATTTTTCACAAGAGTGGTATAGAATGGGATAAACACTCCTCCTTCCTGCCCTCCAGTCATCACACTGACAAGGTAACAGTTTTGTTTCTGCTTTAACAGTGCAATCCTAAGAAGAAGTACATCCTTCTACCTTCATTGAAGGTACTATATGGCTACTTCCAGCTGGACAACAGTATCAAGTGCCTTGCCTATGGAGGAGATTGTGCTGCATTCTCTTGGGCTCTCAGTTAACTCACTCCAGCTACAAAGTGAAGTGGGACAGGCAGAGAAGCAAAACTGATGGATTTAGATTTGGACAGTGTTGGCAGGAACCAGTTTCATTTTCTCACCTATTTCAGTAAAGAGAATATATAAATGGTGATGACCAGCATTTGATTTACTGATATGCTCATGTAACAGTTCTGTTTTGAAGACGTGCTCCTCTTTAGATTATATTCCATCCTGTGAAGATTACAGTGCAGTCCTAAGCAGCACTGCACCCTTCTAAGTCCATTGAAGGCAATGATTTTTAGAACAGTATAACTCTGCTTAGATGTGCACTGCTAAGGAAGTATTATAGCCTTTGCCCGGATCTGATGAGGCATGGAATATGAAACTTCTGTACTCCTTATGAGTTTAGGAGGTCCATCCTTTCAGCTTAAACTTGATTTGTGGTGTACATCTAGGACAGGTGCTTTCTTTTTTTAAAAAAAATAAATTTTACATAGTCCTGACATGCATGTAAGAACTTAGTGAAAGGGTTGGGCTAACACAGGCAGACTGGAAATATAGTTTTAAATTATGACCCTTCTGATTTGGAATTTAGAAAATTCAGAAGTTTCAAATTAAAATTGAAATCAGGAGGAATTGCCATTTTCCACTAAACCCGCCCTTCTTATACACAAAAAGCAAGCCACTTTTTAAAAAGTTCTCTGAACCCTTTCCCAGTATATGTGCACCAACCCCAAAGAGCTGAAAAGATGTGGCAAGGGCACACAGCAAGAGGCAGCAGTATGGGCATGAACCCTGAACAGTGCAATTCTGTTGGAATATGCAAGGTCTATAGTGCAGCCTTATGAAGAAGATCTGAAGATCATCCTAGAGGGGGACACCTGAAGGACAGATAGCTACCATAGCTAGGCTAGGGACTTACCCTCTTTTCAAATTCTGTCAACAAATTCCAGCAGGGCAGTATTGGAAATGGTGCAGTGGAGCAGAGGACAGCTGATGCTGGGCATATACCCTGGGCAGTGTTGGCAGGCACATAGAAACATTAGGGGGTGGGCAGGTAGAAACTACCCCATAGTAAAGATATGAAAGGTAGCAAGTGAGGGTTACTGTGGTAGAGCTGGCGTGGTGCAGTGGGTAAGAGTGTTGGACTAGGATCTTGGACACGCAGGTTTGGATCCGCCCTCTGCTGCAAAAGCTTGCTGGGTGGCCTTGCGCCAGTCACTCACTTTCAGCCTATCCTACTGCATAGGGTTGTTTTGATGATAAAATGGAGGAGAGAGGGATGTAAGCTGTTTTGAGACCCCATTGGGGAGAAAGATGGGGTAGAAGTGTAGTAACTAATAAAAGTTACTTCCTTTTTTTAAAAAAATAATTTTTTATTTAAATATATGTACAGAATAACAGTATATATATAAATATAAAATAAATACAACATATATACAAAATTACTTCCTGATGGTTCTGGGTTCCTGCACAAACTGCCTGCCTCATGCTACTGCGGAATAAAACTGGAAGCCGCAGGTGTGCCTGGAGCCTACTTCTTGTCCCTGTGAGTATTGGAGCATCTTTAAAGTATACAGGTGGGTCAATATTGATATTCATCAGGAGGATGGACATTCTCATTGCAAAGGATCAACAAAGAGCTGAGTGGACAAAACCTGATTAAGCTATTTGTCTCTACCCCCCCCCCCAATCATGCCCTTTCCTTTCACATCTGCTTAAGAGTCCCAACTGTAAGTCTAGAGATAGACCTAGATCAAAGAGGAATATAGAATGTTTGAGGTTTCTTCCTTCCTTCCTTCCTTTAAAAAAAAAAAGAAACAAGGAGCTTTACACTAAATAGAAATATTTGATTTTAAATGAAAAAAGAAATTATGTAGCATGGCAGCCTTCTCTGAAAAAGAATGCTTTAAATTTATTCAGAATGTTGTGTGTCTGCAATTACAGTTTCTAAAGCTAATGTAAGTATAAAATTGAAGGGTATGTAGGTATGTATTACTAAGAATGTTGTTGATAAAAAGGAGGGGGGATTCAGAGCTGATAAGAAATGAAAACAGCACTTTAAGATTAATGAATGCTATTGGTTCTAGTTTTTGTCTATCATGTTTCCTTCCCTGTGCTGTTTTTGCATTTCCCCTGTAAAAGTAATTACAGAGCTTACATTATCATTAAACAGATGGTTTCTATTAATTCAGAACGAAAGTAAATGGTTGCAATTAACCATTTACTTCTGCTAGAAGACTGTCATTCCCTCACTACAAAGAGGAATCAACTTGAAGAATTGTCATCCAGTCTGTGCCTCTGGCCCAAATCTATGTAAATAAAGAGTCCAGTTGAACTGATGTGGGAGTGCAGTGGTATCCCAAGCAGTACAAGTTCTCACCCCACATTTAATATCATTAGGAGGCAAGATACATAGTACTGTGACTGCAGAGTTTAAAAGGCTACAACATGTTCTTGAAATAGATACTTCAGTAGAAGAAAACTACTAGTACGCTGTTTTGCAACCTCTTCCTGGCAATAATTTTGTGTTTCCTTTCTCTTTTACCTAGATTTTTTGCACTTTTCTGATGTTAATGCCTTCACTTTTGTCAGTACCCAATCCAGAACTGTTACCACATCTGCTGCAGAAGAGAAATACAATTAGCCAGTCAAAGAATATTTTGATGTTGCCTTACGACAGCATTGCACATGTGACGTTATATCCTTGTGCATAGAAGGCACAAGCATCTTAGCCCCACCATCCCACCTGTTTGCAATCACTAGCTTGTGAGCATGGCGTGCACATGCATAAATTCCCTCCCTGTGACTGAAAATAAACATTCCTAGTCATTCCCATGTATAGGAAATGTAGGCATATAGTCCCCTTCTCTTGATTAGGAACACTGATGCCCAGCTGAGTCTACCCACATAAGATGTACATTGCATGCTTATGAGCTGACATCCATGTCATAGAGAGTTTTTGGGGCAATTGCTAGAGCGTCGCCCCGGCAACGTGCCCAACATGATGATGTCACTTCCGGTGACATCATCACGCTGGGGCAGTCATCTTGGCCAGACGACTTTGGGGGTGGGGTTCCCCCCACTGGCCGAATCCGGGCCGGCAGATTGGGGACCCCTGTAGTGGGGGATCCCCCGCCCCCGCGGGCAGACTTGGCAGCCCTATGGCTGCTTGGTTACTATAGCAGAGGGGTGAACTTCCCACATCTAAGTACCACAGACTGTCTTATCACAGGGGTGTCAAACATATGGCCCACGGACTGGATCTGGCCCCTGTAGGGCTTCTATCCAGCCCGTGAGCAACTGGCTCTCTGCTGCTTTCTGTTCCTGCTTCCTGTTTCCTTCATCGCAGCTGCTTTTTCCCAGTCTCTCCTGTTTCCTGCGTTCCACAGGAGAGAAAGAAAGCCAATCCTTCCTTCCCTCGATTGGCTGAGGGCTCCTCCCCCTCCCCTCCTCTTCTGGGCCGGGAGTGGGGAGGACAGAGCCAGAGAGAGAAAAACAGGGTCCAGTTGCTCTTTTTAAGAAGACCAGCAACGTTTTATTCCAAATATAAGCTTTTGTGTGTGTGCAGACTTGTTCGAAGAGAGGGGGGGAGGGGGAAGGGAAAGAAAGAACCAGTGAGAGCATGAGAGAGAGAGAACATAAACATGCACGTACACGGCACTTGGAGAGATCTTCTTTTCCATTTCTAATGGGGTGTGTGTGTGGGTGGGGGGGGGGGGGGAATGTAACCACACAGTCTGCATTCTTTATTAGTGGAAGAGAGCAAGACTCCTGTAGCACCTTAAAGACTAACAAAATTTATGGCTGGGATTGAGCTTTTATGAGTTACTGCTCACTTTTTCAGATACAACTAGAATGTAAGTTCATCTGTCCTTATATCTTGAAGAGTGAAGTGATTTCAGACCCCAAATGACAATAGCTGGCATTGGTAATGAGAGAAGAAACCTAGGTATTTATTCAGTCCACGAGTATGCATTGTCTTGAGTTTCATTATCAGTAGCAATTCAACAGTCTCTCTAATCTCCCCTTCAAATTCCTTTGTAAGAGAATTGCTACTCTTAGGTCAGTAACTGAATGTCCTGGATGTTAATGTTCCCCCACTGATTTTTAAATGTTGTGGTTTGTAATAGTGGTAGAAAGAGTAAGAGTCCAGTAGCACCTTAAAGACTAACAAAATAAGTGGTAGGGTATGTGCGTTCATGAGTCACTGCTCACTTCTTCAGGCTTATTTTCATTTATTCTTTGCATCCTCCGGGACTGGTTCCTCCTGTACCAAATTGAGACCTAGGTTTTCTGTCTCATTACCAGTGCTGATATCTCCACGCTAGGGTTGCCAGCCTCCAGATGGGGCCTGGGGATCTCCTACTTTTACAACTGATCCCCAGCTGGCACAGATCAGCTCCCCTGGAGAAAATGGCTGCCTTGAAGGGTGGCCTCTGTGGCATTGTACCATGTAGAGGCTCCTCCCCTTCCCAAACCCCACTTTCTCCTGGCTCCACCCCCAAAGTCCCCAGGTATTTTCCAACCCGGACTTGGCAACCCTACTCCACGCCTACTATCCCTCTGCATAACAACACCTAATCCAGTCATGCCTGCTATTGCCATTTAGCATCTGAAATCATCTTTATAAAGTTTATATCTCCAGTACCTCGTATTACATTTTATGGCATGCATGGCCTGGCCTGATAAAGTGACATTTATGTCAGATTCGGCTCTCGTAACAAATGAGTTCTACACTTCTGGTCTGTGGAAGTGTTTTTGTCAACAGATAGTGTGTATGGTATATAGCAAGTTAATTTCAACACCAGAGAACTGTTTGTCTTCCTCACATCTGGACAAATAGCTGATGTTATAAGTACATTATATTAACTGTCCTCTTTGCATTTCTTTTGAGTTTTTGCGTGTGTAGTATTACTAGCATTTTAAACCTTTGCCATGTGTATGATTCTTCTGCTGTGTTAAATAAAAGTGTGCAAGAACATGCTTAATTAGGCCATTATGGTGATAGTAAACATTTCTTGTGGAATACTTTAATTACAAATAAAATCTTTAAAATTTTAATGTTGAAGGAGCAGGTTTATTAACTTTTACTACTGCTTTTTTCAGTGTCACGTGGTAAATACGTTCCATCTGGAACCACAAGAGTAGAAATTTTTAATTTACTCATTGTATATCTTTTCAGAAGAATTTCTTTCCTCGGGGTACTATGCAAATGGTTATTTAGAACAGAACAGTTTAGTCCTTCTTGCTTCCATTCAAGAAGCAAGGGTGTTTGCGGGGAGGGTGGGGTATAAATAAACTCAATAAAAAATAAATAAAATAATATGAAATTGAATAATTATATTAGCTACA
The DNA here is from genome assembly GCA_029233225.1 of Lepidodactylus listeri. NCBI lineage: Eukaryota > Metazoa > Chordata > Lepidosauria > Squamata > Gekkonidae > Lepidodactylus > Lepidodactylus listeri. The sequence continues at coordinate 73,002,004 of JARCFY010000008.1, forward strand.
TCTTGGCTATCTGGCTGAATAATGATATTAAGACAATTTAAGATGTATTTTTCCCCCTTTAAAAGTTTGGGACTGCCTCAGATGTGTTTTGGAATCACAGGCTGTAGTCCTACACATATTTACTAGAAAGCTTCATTAACTCTGTGGGTCTTCCTTCCAAGTAAACATTGTTTTGGATTAGCAGGCTGTTGGAGTTAATTTCGTGATAAGGCAAAAATGTGTGCAACACTATTGGACAAGCGCAATTAGTTTTGGCCCATGGACTCCTGTTTAATATAAAGGCAGAACAGCCATGCTGGACTTTCCAAGTAGTGGCTTCCCCCCACCTCCATAGAGATCAGTTCAGTTGAAAAAAATCTTGTGAGATGTGACCTTTGTTAACAGCAAACAAATACAATGAAGTAAAGTCTCTTGACGCTGAAGTAGTCAGTGTTCCATTGAGGTATTAGACTTCATCCAAGAGCTGTTCAGCTCTGCAAGTGGAGATGTTGGTAGATTTGAAAAGATTCAGTGCACATTATTGTGCAACAAACTCTTCAGAGCATCATGTACATGACAGGTACATTCTTTGTTGTTGATTTCCAGTGTGTGTGTGTGGGGGGGGAGTAATTTTGAAAGCGTGATGTAGAGATTACTAAAGACAAAAACCCTATGCAAGCAAAATGTCAAATAATGAAAAATCAATACAAAAAAACTCTTAAAACTATAGCAGGATTGGCAGTGGGAAAATAGTCTTTATATCTGTATTCATAAGTTTTCTGTTATCTCAATGATTTGTAGTCCCTGTAAACCTTTGAAGAAGGTGGGTTTATGGATTAATCATTTAAATGTATTTTTGAACCTTTTTTAGGTGTCTCTCTTCATACAACAGTACAAAAATCACCCTAGCTGCTGGTGTACCAGAAATAACTTCTTCCCTTGTGTTTAAAAGAATTATCAGACCTTATTCCAGTGATTAACTTAGTTACATATACCCTGCAGTTCTTTATTCTCTGTGTTAATTTACTGCTAAATGGTTTCTTTGAGTTAACTTGGAACCTAATTAAAATGTTAAAAATGCTTGCGTCTATAATATCTAGCCTGGACAAATAAAGGTTATATGAACTAGTTTAGTCAACCATCTTAACAAGTATTGCCATCTCTGGATTTGGAAATTCCTGGAGATTTGGGGCAGAAGCCTGGGAATGGCGGATGTTGGGGAGGGGAAGCACCTCAGTGGGATATAATGCCATTGAGTTCACCCTCCAAAACTGCCATCTCCTCCAGGGGAACTGATCTCTGTAGTCTGGAGATGATTTGCAATTCTGGGAGATCTTCAGGCCCCACTTAAAGGTTGGCAACCCTAACTTTTACATGAGAAAATCACATGACTTGCCTGATTCCACTGCATCCCTAAAGTGATCAAGGCATCTAGAATCTGTTAGTCAAGTACTCCATGGCTTGGCAGGCTTGAATTCAGAGGGAAAGGGGTGATTGTGTATACTGGGGGAAGTGGCCAACAATACCCATCGTTCTCCATCATGTTGGACAGATGGTCACATGTTTCCATGAGATCCGGCACTATCATCTGGAAGATACATGTATGAATCTCTACTTTGGTCTAGTCACATACACACACACACTCAGCCTACACTACCTCACAGGGTTATTGTGAAGATAAAATAGAAGAGAGGAGAAGGATGTAAGCCACTTTGGGTCACCATTGGGGTGGAAGGCAGGGTGTAAATGAAGTAGATAAATAATCAGTGTGCATATTTAAGGTGCCACTAGATTTTTGATCTATGAACTAGCCATTTTTGTTGCTGTTCTGTACCTATGGAAAATATGTTGCTTGTCCATTTGACTTTAATTCAGACTCAAGTACAATTTCAGACTCCATAGCCGGTTGGATCTAAATAGCATATATATTAATATGGTGAGGCAATGCCTGTGCTTCCTGTCCATCTGCATGTTGGAATGTTCCATTGTACTGTACTAAGAGTTTGATCTTGGCTATTATTAATTGCACAGATTACTGTTAAATTTTGTACTGTAATAAGTGGATTGTGTTATATTTTCCAATAAGCTGCATTGCAAAAACTTGGAACAGGTAACAGACATATTAGGCATATTAAATATGACAAATATGACAAATGCCAAAAAGTACTATCTCGAAACAGTTTTGTTTCAGTTATTAAACTCAGCCCCAAAAGGGTACATTTAAATATTTAAAGAGTGTGAAAACCTCTGTGATCCATGTACAGAGGAATTAACACTTCTCTGTCTTTTTTGGTACAAGAAATCTGAACAAGACCAATCTAAGTTTAGATGCTAGGAATGAGCTCCATTTATTTTATTTTTTACTTCATTCATATCCTGCCTTTCTCCCTGGTGAGGATCCAAAACCACTTATATTGTTCTCTCCTCCATTTTATTCTCACAACAACCCTATAAAGTAGATTAGACTGAGAGAGTATGACTGGCTGAAGGTCACCCAGCATCTTCCATTGCAGAATGGAGATTCAAATCGAAGTCTCCCAGATCCTAGTCCAGCACTCTAACCACTACATCACAGTGGCTGTGATTCAGATTCTGTCTTTTAAAAAATTATTGTGGATGAACGTGGAGTTAAAATAGAGCATTTATTACTATACCTTCACCAATTGTAGTTTGGTGAATCATGTCTGTGGGGAAAAGGACATGTCTTATCTGTAATGCTGCTTGTTCATTAGTGGTCAAACTGAAATTGAAAAATAAGGTACCTTGGGAAGGAGGCTGGGAGGAAAAAGCGATCTTCCTCCATCTCTGTTTGCTTGAGAGCTCCAAACAGGAGCCTGTTATTTAAACAAAGCGAGTAAACAGGCAATGAAATGGCCAGGCTCTGGCACTTAGTTTTTATAGTCACTTTGCATTTCTGTTAAGTATCCCCCCCCTTTGGGGACATCAAGAGGAGACATTTACTGTGTCAGTTACAATAGGGTCAGGATTTGGTGGTTGTCAAGGCGTGTGGAGAGGACCTCCAAGATACCTGGTCTTGATCTTTATAGCAGAAGCACAATCCTTTTAGAAAACCGGAAAGCAGTTCACCTGCATGCTGTGCACTTTGAATGGAGGAATTCACATGCAGAGATACAGCATATTTAAAAGCTTGTAAGACAGGAGGAGGGGCGCTAACTTGCTGTGATCACGTCCTGTTGACTACCCGTGAGGATGAGGACGGGCTGCTGGGCACAGTCTTGGTTCTAGTAGTTGCTTTTTTCTAAACCCATAAACTAGGAATCTTAATTTTGTATTAGTTTTAAGTATTGCTGTACTCAAGTTGTGAACTCTGGGTCATATTTTTCTCTTATATGGCTGTATTTAGCCATATAATGATGTTGCTGTGGCCTACTGTGTTCATGGGTAGTAAGGTAATAGATCCATATGCAAATATGCAAAAAATGGGATTTGATTCATTTAAATCAAATATGCGTCCCAAAAGGCTTATTAACTATCAGGGTTAGAGATATCAGAGACTTTCAGACGACCACAGTCGATTCACCAGTCAGTGTGGTGTTGTAGTTAAGAGTGTCAGACTAGGCCAGTCACATTCTCAGCCTAACCTGTCTCACAGGGGGGTTGTTGTAATATGGCAGAGAGAAGCTCAGTGATGTGAGCCACTTTGGGTGTCACTGGGGAGAAAAGCAGGGCATTTAATATCCAAATAAACAAATCAAGGTGTTGATTCTTGTCACTATGTGTGTCCTGGGGGCAGTAGCTTACATTCAGTCTAACCTTCCTGAGGGGGCTGTTGGGAGGATACAATGGAGAGGAAAACAATGTTTCCCTCTTTGGTGCCCCATTGGGGAGAAAGGTAGGATAAAATGAAGTAAACCAATAAATAATAAGTAAGGATGTTTACTTCAGCCCTAGGGGTATTCCCTTTCTATTGGCTGGATATTTACATAGAAACATTGTGTTCCATTTGCCACAGTTCTGTGACATTGACTTTCTGCATTCTTACTTCTGGAGGGTATGTTCAAACCCCTGCATGAAGAAAGCCCCTTGGAATTTAGCATGGGGACTATGGTCAATTCAATGTATCTGGGTGTCTCTTTGAAGTGCCTAGTGGATTGGCCCATTGTCATACCAGTTGGAAGCAACACTTCCCTTTACAATTGTTGAGGCCCAGCCCTGATAAACACTGGTATCCTGGTGTGAAATTGACCCTTTGAACTGAGAAGAATCCCTTCAGATAAGCAAGCAATGATGTGATAAAAATGCCTTACTTTATTGTTTAGTGTCTTATGGGCAATTTAAAGTTCAGGCTTCTTGCTAAACAAATAGCTGTCTTTCTCTCACCTCTGCTGGGGTGTAGATAACAGAGTACACATTTTACAGAATCTCCCACTTCCTCAGTTTCATAGTGGTTTGTACTGAGGATGATCGTGGAGAATAGGGCAATGGGGGAGGGGGCATAGTCCTCATGTTCCCTGTAACTCAGATTATGTTTTAGTTTGTGCAAGGTCAGTGCAACTATGACTGAGGCACCATGTTGGAAAAGGTCTTGATTGCTGTAGATGGGTGTTCCAGATGTTCTGGAGAACACATCCTTTAAAGGATAAAAGCTCTATCAAGGAGAGGATGGAACATGTTTGCATTTGTCATTCTAAAGGGCTAAATGATAGAAGGGGAAGAACTTAGCTTGGAATGAACTTTTTTAAAAAAAGTTTTAAAATAATACTAAAATTTGCACAGATGTACAACAGGGAGCAAATATGTATCATCTTCGGCAGTGATATTTTTTTTTTCAGTAAATTTTTTTATTGCAAGATAAAAATATTTCCAACAAAATACATAATAATTTTTTTGGAATACAGAAATTCAGTATCAACAATAAGAAATACTAAATATATTTAACAGTTGATAAACCTATAACTATTGTTCATGTTATTTATTTGTCTGCTTAGCCTTTGTTTTGTTTTTTTGCCTAGTGGTGCTCTGTAAATATGCTATTACCGTTATACCTTGAAATATGATTAAGGTAAGCAGTAAGGTCAGTAAGATTTAAGGATATTTTGCAGTGTTTAAATGTAATCAGAGGTATTTAAAAACGAAGCCACTTAATATAATTAGGACTGGATGGTATCTCATTGTGTTCTGCCATATATGTAACAAAGGGGAACCATTTGTTGACAAAAGATGAATGTCTTTTTGTAGATGTAGACGTTTGGTCTTCAGCTATGTCCGCTATTTTGTCCATGATGAAGTGATCCCAGCATTTGTTTTTCCAATCTGATGTGCTTGGTGCGGTAGGTGCCTTCCAAGAAGGTGCAATAGTCAATCTAGCAGTTGCTAGAAGAGTGGCAGTTAATTTGTTTATTTCAATCTCCGGGTCAGTTCCTTCTTCCAAATTGAGAAGCAGTACTGCTGGGTCTAGCGGTAGTCGTTGAGATGTAATGTTTTCAATTTCTGATAATACTTGTCTCCGGAAGGTTTGGATTGCTGTGCACTTCCACCAGCAGTGAAAGAAATCACTGGGTTCGCCACATTTTTTCCAGCACAGTGATATTTCAGGCTCAGTCCTGTAGCCCAGTCACAGTCATTGTCCTGTCCCAGTGTAGTAACAGCTGCAATCTGGTAATGCTGTGTAATGTGGTTTGATTGCTAGGCTGCCATAAAGACATGACCTGGAGGGGGAAAATTAACTAAAGCTTTACAATGTACTGTAATTTCTCAATGCCCATGCAACCCTTTGTAAATAAGCCAGAAAACCAGGTGCTATAAAGCCAAGGTGACCTCAACAATGGATACCGCATCTTGTGCAGTGATGAGTTGGGGACTGGGAATTTTTAATTTATTGAATGGGAAAAAGGCCTGTCCCTTCAGACCTAATCTCAAAGTGACCTGCAAACCATTTATTGTTACTTTAGACAAGATATACTTCTCTTGGCCAAAAGTATTACTCATATCAGAGAACCTCTAGAAGAGAGGCTACAAGAAATGAAGCTGGGGGGTTGGGGATAAGAATTCCACGTTTCCCATGTACCTGTCTTTTATGGCCCCTTCCACTTTCTACACGGCTACAGTTTAAAATTTACACATGCAGACTTGCTGCCATTGTGTTTAGCATGGCCCTCAGTTAATAATGATTTTAGCAATCCTGTTCTGGCTGTAAAACAAGTTTTACTCTTCTGGCTACTTTTTTTTTTTTTTGCTACAAAATTAAAATTATTTGACTCACCTTCACTCAAGGTATCCTCCTTGCCAAATTTCAGTTAGATAACACAGAGGATTCCAGTTATATTAGCTGTTAACTACTAAATACATTGGGGCCATGGTGGCTCAAAGGTTAAGATGCTGAGCTGCAGACCGGAAGGTTGGTAGCTTGGCAGTTCGAAACCCAAGTGCTGTGTGACGGAGTGAGCTCCTGTCTCTGGCCCAAGCTCCTACCAGCCTAGCAGTTCTAAAGCAAGAAATTGCAAGTAGATAAATAGGTACCGCTTCAGTGGGAAGGTAACAGCATTTCGTGTGCCTCGGGGTTTAGTCATGCTGGCCACCTGACTATGGAGAAGTCTTTGGACAGCGTTGGCTCTTTGCCTTGGAAACAGAGATGAGCACCGCCCCCTAGAGTCGGATTCGACTGGCTTTCGAGCAAGGGAAATCTTTACCTTTACTAAATACCTTGGCTGTGACTGCTTTATTTGCCATCCTATTTGGATATTATTATAAGGGGGTCTACATTTATTGATAGATTTGAAATATATACTCACCTTTCTCCCAAGCATTTCAGGACCCAAGGTGGGTAACAATATCCCCCCCCCAATAAATAAACATTAAAACAACAGATATAAACCCATGCCACACTGGCAAGGTATTTCTACCTTTTCCCAGGCTCAGGCTACCCCAGGGGATCTGTGGAATAATTCAGCATTACATCCATGCATTACATCTTCCAGGAGATTGTTCCACAGGTATGGGGCAGCCCCTAAAAAATTCTGAGCTCGGACCATTGTGAAATATGCCTTAGACAACAAGGGTACTGAAAGTAGAGCTTCTAGGAAAAAATCAAGCTGCTTCAAGGGCTGACGAAAGGAAAGGTGGTCCTTCAAGTGTGTGGGCCTCAGTCTATGAAGGGCTTTAAAGGTGAGCACAAACAGGTTGAACTGGACCTGAAAATTAGTCAGCACCCAATGGCAGGACCTAGTCAAAATAGACATGACACGGTCCCGTGGACTAGCCCACAATAATGACAAATGAGCTGCTGCATTTTGCCCCAGCTACAGTTTCTGGATCATCTTCAATGGCAGCCCCATGTTGAATGTTACAGTAATTTAGCCTTGAGGCTACATTAATTCAAGCCTAAGAATGACTGTGATAATAGAATATCTCACAAAGGCATTGTGAATAGGGATGAGCATGAACTGGAAAAATGTGGTTCGTGTTGGTTTGTGACTGAACCAGGAACCAAACTGAACTGGCAGAGTCATTTGCAAACTAGTTCATGGCCCCACAAACCCTGTTGAAAGGGACTGCAGTCCCTTTAAATGGGGTTTGCAGAAAGCCCAAAAAAACAGCTGAGCGACAGGGAGCCCTGCTACTCAGCTGTTTTGGGCTGTCCTGTGCAGTCCCTTAAAGGCACTGCAGAAGACAGTCCAAAACAGCTGAGTGGCTGGGAGTATCTCCTCACTGCTCAGCTGTTTTTTGGGCTGTCTTCTGCAATCCCTTTAAAGTTTAAAGGGACTGCACAAGACAGCCCAAAACAGCTGAGCAGCAGGGAGCGCCTCCCTGCTGCTCAGCTGTTTTTGCGGCTTTCACAGGGAACAGAAGGGTTTAAAGGGACTCCTTTCAGATCTATCTGCAAACTGCTTTAAAAGTTCATAGAAATTCCTGACAGTAGACCTATCACAAACCATGAACAGGGCAAAATTTGTGACAAATTTTGACAAATTTTGCTTCGTGGTTCAGTTCATGCCCATCCCTAACTGTGAATTGCCTTAAAGCAAGAAAATGGGACTATTGCAAATATAATAGTATGTAATAAGCCTGCCAAAAGCATGATGTGTTAAGGCAAAAATCCACTCTGCTGTTGGGAGTCATATACATGTACTAATAGAGGAGTAAGGATGGAGGGTAACAAGGTTCACGTCAGAGCAGGATACCTGTACCAGCTCCTGTGGTAAGACAGTGGAAGAGTGGCTAGTGATCCACTGCCTTATGTTTGATGCATTTTCTGCCTCCTTTCTTAGTGTTTCTTAGATCAACATTCTCTTGCCAACAGCCCTGTCAGAATTTTATCTGCTACTTCCATTTAACAGGACAAAATCTGGTTTCCACAGAATCAGAGTTCTAAGGGGAACAACTGAGAAATAAGCATGTAAATTGGGTTCAAACGCAGCCTACTGTCAAAAGGGGTTTGATAGTATGCACAGAAAGGATGTTTGAAGGGATAGGGATTTGGGACCAGAGATTCTCAAGAAGTGGGTTGTAGCCAGAAGGGGCTGGATATCACTTTTGACTGGAATTTAGGAATCAAATCTTTGACTGAAGACTTTTAGTTAACTATCATTTATTTCCATTCTCTATTGGGATTTAAAAAATGCATTTCTCTATGTTGCTGAAAATCTCTACCTCTAATGCTTCAGGATATTTTTTTTAGAGCTTTCCCTGATACCCTCTCAAGATTAAGTTCAGAAGAGGAGATGAATCCTAAGGAGTGTCCTGGCTTTTAAATAGCTGTCACAATATATGGCAGAACTCCATTTTCTCTTAACACATTCCAGTGTAGCCTTGGGAGATATTTCCTAAGCTAATAATTTGAATCTTGTTTAAACTAACACAGGAGGGTGTTGGTTTGATAGAGTATAATTTAGTGAACATAATATCTGTGTGTACATATATTTCAAATTAGGGGGATGGGTGACTTTCAAATGATTAGCTTTGAGGAAATTGAAAAATGTGCTGCTTTTTTAAAATATTGGAAATGGCTCAAAATAAAAGTGCTGCATTAATGTAATTATGCTGAACTATAAGTATATAATAACTTTGTATAAACTATAATAATCTATATTCTAATTCCGAGATTTTTTTTTCTGTGTGGATGCTTATATCTGCCAAAAGAGAGCTCACTCTGCCCCAGTAGCTTTTCCTACATAGTCAGGGGCTTTCTCGGTCTGCAGAAAAATCCAAAAAGTTAAAAAAAAAACTTCAAGAACCATTGAATTCCCCCCAATTCCTTTTGAAATGGCATCAGCTCCAGGCATCAACTGTGAGAAGATCAGAATGTTCGGGGGAGGGGGGAAGGTTCTAACTGTTACTGTCAGTAAAAGGCAGGGTTTTTACTGGCAGCAGTCTAGGGTTGCCAAGTACCCCCCCCTGGCGACCAGCAGCAGATTCAGGCTGGGAAACTCTTGGAGATTTGGGGGTGGAACCTGGGGAGGACAGGGACCTCAGTGAGGTACAATGCCATAAACTCCACCCTCCAAAGCATCCATTTTCTCCATGGAAAGTTATCTCTGTAGTCTGGAGATGAGCAGTAACTCTAGGGGATCCCCAGGTCCCACCTGGAGGCTGGCATCCCTAGGCAGCACTCTCTGTGTGACTTGATACCACCTGATTTGCATGACTTGATTAGGCCCAGCTGCTTTGCTACTGTTCATCAGCAGCCACCCTATGAAAGAGCATTGTGATGTAACAGTCAGAGCTTCAGATTGGGATCTGCGAGACCCAGGTTCAGATCCCATTCTTGCGTTGGAAACTGACTGGGAGATTGTGGACCAGTCACATACTTTCAGCCTAACCAAACTCACAGGGTTGTTGTGCGGACAACAAGGAGGAAATAATAATGTAAACTGCTTTAGTCCCCACTGTGGAGAAAGACTGTAATTTTCCTTGGTAGAGGCTGCAGGGAGGGGGATGGAGATGGAAAGCTGAAGACAGACAAAGGTAGGTTGGCTGTTGGGTGGGAAGGAAATAGGGTTGCCAACTCCAGTTTGGGAAATTCCTGGATGTTTGAGAGGTGGAGCCTGGGGAGGGTGGGATTTGAGGTGGGAGGCAGAAAGAGAGAGAAAGAGTGATGAGGTGGGGAGGCAGAAAAACAAAGAGAATGATGATGGGTCAGAAAGAGAGAGGAAGTAACATACATGGAGGAGAGAGAGAGAAAGAAAGGGGGGGCAAAAGGGAGAAAGAGTGTGAGAGAGGTAGGGGGAGAAGGGAGGAAGCAAAGGTGTGAGGAATGGGATAACCATCCCGCAAGTTTCTTGCGGGTCTCCACTTGTATATAATAAGAACCTGCAGCTTTAGAAAGTGAAGTGAAAGCTGTACTTCAAAACAATTGGGAGAAACAAATTACTAGGAATAAATGGGATATCAATAGAGTTATTTCAATCCACAGAAAGAGAGGCTATCAAAGTCTTAACAAGACTAAGCCAACAAAAAATGGAACGCAAAAGAATGGCACACAGACTAGAAACGCTCAATCTACATTCCAGTTTCCAAAAAAGGACATGTCAAAGACTGCAGCAACTATAAGTCCATCACATTAATTTCTCATGCAAGTAAATCTTAAAACAAAGACTGTTACGATATATGAAACAAGAAATGTTTCAAGATGGGTTCAAGATGGGTTCAGAAAAGGAAGAGGCACCAAGGATAATATTGCAAATTTATGCTGGTTACTGGAGCATATAAGAGAATTTCAGAAGAAAATCAGCTTGTGTTCATAGATTACAGCAAACCTTTTGACCATGTGGATCATGAAAAGTTATGGTTGGCTTTAAATGAAATGGGTGTGCCTCAACATATGATTATTTTGATGTGCAACTATGGACAAGAGGCTACTGTTAGGGCAGAATATGGAGAAACAGAATGGTTTTCAATTTGTCAGGCAAGGATACATTTTGTCTCCCTGTCTCTTCAGTCAGAATGCAGAAAAGGAAATGACCCCGGAGTATTCCAAACTGAGTAGACTTTGTAGTGCTATAAGCCAGCACTGCAAAGCCACTCAGCTCAGACCTCATTGCCAACATCAACAATGGGTGTTGGCTCACCCACTGTTGCTAAAGGGTTGAGCCAAGTGGCCCCTAAGGTACAGGCAGAGTTGCTAGGTCTTACTCCTGAACTTTAATGGTCCTCTTGGGCAGCAACCCACTGGGAAATTTCCTTGTATGTTAAATGGTCCATCTCCCTCTGAGCAGCGTGAAGGAGAAAAGTCTTCTTTGGTTCTCTCCAAAATGGACTTTGTCTCTGCATAATGCCAAATCTGATATATTTAACATTATAGCATAAGGAGTAGTTAGCATCAAGTTTTTGCTTGTACTTGTTAAATCAAAATGTAAGCTATATGATATCCAGTGTGCTTTAAAACTCCTTTATCTCACAAATGTCATCTATACACATTGGCCTGGTGATGCTTTCATTGAATAATTTATCAGGCAGGCTGAAAGGCTGAGGGAGGAAGGGGTGGAGTGTGATGAAATCAAATGTTTTCTGCTTAGCTGTCAATTACTTTCTTGAGGACAACTAATCTTTCTTCACACTGAAATAAGGCCAAGACTTGTGACTCACGCCTTTTTCTTTTCCAGAGTGGATTTGCCCTTGGCAATATCAATGCCTTTGAGACATGATTGACTCCTCTTAGCACCCTATGAATTAAAGTCTGTCACACTCCAATTTAATTCTTGTAGGAAGCATTCACTTTATGCAGACCACTTCTTCACTTCCCAAACAATAGATTGTAAAGTTGAAGTGCCATTATGGATTAGACAGTACCCAGACTGTTGCCCATCCAGAATTAGCCTATGGTACTTTCTTAACACAAGCAAATGTATCATCTCCACCTCCGCTGCCTCTTACTTTGGTCTAGAACTCATTGGGAAGTTTCTCATTTAGCAGCAAGGGAGCCATTGGATCATGCCCATTATGTTCTGAATTCAGCAAAGTTGTGCATTGTAGTAATAGAAATGCCCTTCTAACACTGTGCGCCAAAGATTAAATGAATTGTTTGAGAAGTGGTATCTCTCCTCATTATCATTCTTCTGGGCAAACTAATTTGATATTTCAAGGGGTAACTGGGTTAAGGTGTACTGTTGTAGGCTAGTCTGATCTCGTCAGATCTCAGAAGCTAAGCAGGGTCAGCCCTGGTTAGTATTTGTATGGGAAACCACCGAAGAATACCAATGTTGCTATGCAGAGTCAGGCCTCTGATCATTTCTTGCCTTGAAAGCCCTGTGGGAATTGCCATAAACTGGCTGTGACTTAAAGGGGTGGGGGGGAGTCAGATTTGATCAGGACCAGTTGCAAGACTGTCTGACTGCTTTGGGGTGCTATGGCAATTGGAGGGAGGTAAGCAGTGGGGTACCGCAGGGCTCAGTACTAGTCTGATGCTTTTTAACTTGTTCATTAATGATTTGGAGTTGGGAGTAAGCAGTGAAGTGGCTAAATTTGTGGATGATACGAAACTGTTCAGGGTGGTGAAAACCAGGGAGGATTGTGAGGCATTCCAGAGGGATCTGTCGAGGATGGGCAAGTGGGCATGAACGTGGCAAATGTTGAGACAGTGTGCGACTGCGATAAAAAAAAGGCCAACGCTATGCTGGGGATTATTAGGAAGGGAATTGAAAACAAATCAGCCAGTATCATAATGCCCCTGTTTAAATTGATGGTGCGACCTCATTTGGAATACTGTGTGCAATTCTGGTCACTACACCTCAAAAAAGATATTAGCATTGGACAAAGTGCAGTAAAGGGCAACTAGAGTGATAAAAGGGTTGGAACACTTTCCCTATGAAGAAAAGTTAATGTGCTTGGGGCTCTTTAGCTTAGAGAAATGACGACTGAGGGGTGACATGATCGAGGTTTACAAGATTATGCATAGGATAGAGCAGGTGGAGAAAGAGGTACTTTTCTCCCTTCGTGGGTACTCAATGAAATTGCTGAGCAGTCGGGTTAGAATGGATAAAAGGAAGTACTTCTTCACTCAAAGAGTGATTAACACATGAAATTTGCTGTCACAGGAGGTGGTGGTGGTGGCGGCAAGTGCAAGCATGGATGGCTTCAAGAGGGAATTGGGTAAACATATGGAGCAGAAGTCCATCAGTGGCTATTAGCCACAAGGTATAGATAGGAATTTTCAGTCTGGGGCAAGTGATGTTCTGTATTCTTGGTGCTTGGGGTGGGGTGGGGGGAACAGTGGGTGGCGTTCTAGTGTCCTGGCCCCACTGCTGGACCTCTGGAGGGCACCTGGTATTTTTGGCCACTGTGTGACAGAGTGTTGGACTGGATGGGCCATTGGCCTGATCCAGCATTGGCTTCTCTTATGTTCTTATGGATGCTTCTCTAGGCAGGCAGAGTTGTCTTTCCAGTTCCTTGCTCCTGCTTCTTTCCACTCACTCATTGGGAGCTGCCTATCTGCACAGTTGTGGAGAACTTCTTGATGGCTATAACTAAAATTAAAGGGAATAAATGACTATTGTTCCCAGCAGTATGTGTGTGTATGCTTCTAATCTGAAACCTTCAAGATTATACTGGTACAACTCCCCTCCCTTTATAATAGTCACTTAAGTTATGGAGCCATGCAATGAAACTTGTATAAAATGTAGTACTTTTATATGCATTTGCATTGTCCTTCCAAAAGCTTTAATACTAAATGCAAATTAGATATATTAACTATTGCCTCCTTCCAACTCCAGACCAACTCAGTGGCAAGTGTGTGTGCTAAATGCCGTCAAGTCACTTCTGACTCATGGAGGCCTATGAATTCATTTCCTCCCAAATGCCCTATTGTTAACTGCCTTGCTCATAGGGTTGCCAGGTCCTTCCTGGGAACTGGCGGCGAGGGGGGGGGTTACCACTAGCAGAAGGGAGGCCCATCCAACGTACAGTGACATGTCCACATGACGGCCAATGTGACCTGGAAGTGACATCATCATGTCCAGGACATTGGGGTGATGCTCTGTTATTTGGGCAAAAACTCTATGGTAAATTTGGCTTCTACCATAGAGTTTTTGGCCAAATACCAGAGCATTGCCCCACTGTCCTGGATGTGATGATGTCACTTCTGGATCATGTGGGCAGTGATGTAGACACATTAATGCGTAATCAAAAGGATCTCCCTCTTTTTGGGGTAAGTTTCCCCCTGCCAGCCAGCTGATCAGTGGCAGAGATGTGGGGCATGGCAGTGGGGGACCTCCACCCGGGGGGGGGGTCTGGCAGCCCTACTTGCTCAAGTCTTACGAACTAAGGCTATAGCTTCCTTGACTGAGTCAATCCATCTCATGTTGGGTCTTCTTTTCCTGCTGCTTTCAACTTTTCCTAGCACTATTGTCTTCTCCAGTGGTTCTTGTACTTGCATAATGTGACAAAAGTACAATGGTCATATCACCTCTAGAATCCACTTCGTCTTTTCAGTGTTCCATGGTATTTATAAAACTCTCCTCCAACACCACATTTCAAATGAATGCAGTGGCAAGAGAAAGGCACTATTTGTATGCTCAGAGATGCTTATTCTTTCAGCACTCTGCACTGGGTAGGGGCGGGACTAAGCCCTGGTGAAGTTTGGCACAAATCAAGTAACTAAGTCCAGAGGAGTAGCCATGTTAGCCTGTTGTAGCAAAACCAATAAAGAATGTTCTGCCATTTAAAAGGGTGCAGATACATTGTTGCCTAAGCTTTCATGGCTGGAGCTTGCTTCATCAGATGTATGAAATGAATCGTCCGTCAACAGATACAACGACACAAATTGATGCAGAAGAAAAAGGCCATGAGGTGCAAGAAGTACACATTGCGATATTTCTAGGCAAAACTCAAAAGTACAAAATAAATACAGATGCCATTCAGGAGCCAGTTTGGTGTAGTGGTTAAGTGCATGGACTCTAATCTGGGAGAACTGGGTTTGATTCCCCACTCCTCCACTTGCAGCTGCTGGACGACCTTGGGCAAGAATTCTCTCAGCCCCACCTACCTCACAGGGTGTCTGTTGTGGGGAGGGGAAGGGAAAGGAAGCCGCTCTGAGGCTCCAAGTGATGGGCGGGGTATAAATCCAATCTCTTCATCATCTTCATCATCATCATCATAATCGCAGCTGTGACTGTGTCAGTTTAAGCCCTGGCAGTTTCTCCTGTTCAAATTTAGCTCAACGATGAATTATACTACAATACATCTGTTACTCTTTGCAGTACTGCAAAACTCTTTTTATTGATAAGAAAGGAAAGCAATTGTAAGAGCTATTAAAATACATTCTTCTATGGAACTATGATTCATTGCAGTGAATTAATATGCATCATATAGTTAATTTTAAAGAAATTACAAGAAAATTGTATCCCATGAAGCTATGGGTAATACTCTATGAATCCATGTTGTGCTGTTTGAGAAATAACAATAGAGACAGAAAATACCAAACTGAACCTTGTTTGGGTTGACAAAATACCTAGAGCTACCCTGAATTTGGTGCATCACATAAGTATCAGAAACTATTAATAATCTCAAAAATAGCTTGTAAGGTTGGCTATCAGCTGTTTAGCCGAAACCATTTCCTTTACCAAGTAAGCTTTATTGGCTGTACACAAGTATATGTATATGCCAGGTACACAAGTGTAGGTATATGTCAGGTATTTTCTTTAGAAGCAGTGAAGATTAATTGAAAATAAAGTGTCTGAGTCATTGATCCCCCAAGTTCATTGAGGGGGAATACTGGGATAGAAAAAATAAACTTGACCTTAGTTGAGTTCAGTTTGAGGTTCAACAGAGGAATCTGTGTGTAGAAGACAAACATACTGGCATTGGTACTTGAACCAATTATATGCAAAACCAGAGCTAGAGGAAATTCTCTGCTCTGTTCTTTAAAAAAGTTGAGGAAATGGAAGCAATGTCAGTGGTTCCTCCCATGTTCAAAGTTTGTTGGGTTGATTAAATACTGGCTGCCAGCCAAGCATGTCTGAATTACAAATACTATTGTTGAACTCCACAAATTTAATGTCACTAGCTGTTGTCCTTACAAACTAAACTTCAACTATCTATGCACTAAAACATTCTTTCTCTCTGTCTTCATTACCTGCTGCTGGAAAAGCTCTGAGCCCAGTTCCTAGCCAAATGACAATTAAAACTGAAATTTACAATAGGATCTGTTGTCTGCTGAATGGAATTAAACCATTTTTGTGCACAAGTTCCCTTCCTCATTGCTGTCTCCACACAGGTCTTGAGCCCTTGGCAATCTAACCCTGGATTGAAAGGGACTATTATAATTAGCTCTGTGCAGGTTTACCCTTGAGGCTGACCCGGAAATTACAGCTGGAGCAAAATGCAGCAGGGCACCTGCTAATGGCGACGCCTGTGCAGGCTCATGTTTGGCAGGTACTCTGCCAATTGCATTAGTTACCAGTAGAGTTCCAGATCCGCTTCAAGGTGTTGATATTAACTTTTAAAGCCTTACATGGCCTGGGACCAACATATCTGACGGACCGCTGCTTCCCGTATATGCCCCAAAGAGCATTACGCTCTATGGATCGGCATCTCCTGGTAGTCCGTCTTGCCTCAACCAGGGTCAGGGCCTTTTCTGCCCTGGCCCCTGCCTGATGGAACATGCTCCCCATTGAGATCAGGGCCCTGCAGGATCTACTTTAATTCCGCAGGGTTTGCAAGATGGAGCTGTTCCTCCAAGCCTTTGGCTGAGAAAATGTCTTTGTTATCAGCTGTAACCATCATTTTAGTATTTATGATGGTGATTAAAATTTTAATATTATTATATTTACTAATACATTTTGTATAAATGATATGTTGTTACCCACCCTGAGGCCGCTTCTGGTAAGAGTGGGCTATAAATGTGAATAAATAAATAAGTAAATAAAAGGGGGGTGGAGTAGGAAAGATCCACAATTATCAGCACCTTCCCGTCACAGAAAACTGGACCCAACATACTGGGTAGCTTATCCAATGAACAAAATAGCCACTTCATCTTACATATATTAATTTATGGCATTCTAAGGTTTTTTAAAGCAATATAACTATTTTCACTCTTGCCTAAAAATCCACATTACCATTGGTTTTCAAGTATGAGGTAGACAACTTTGGAAAGTACACTTGTATGCACACACAACTACTAGCGCTGGAAGTAGCCTTTCTCACCATAGTCCTGCACCATGCAGTGAAATTGCCTGAATTCTACTGAAGTTGTTGGAACTTAAGCAGCCAAACTATACACATAATTGTAGTTTGTGACATTTTGCTACAACAGCTTGTGTCTGCACCTGTGGAATCTCAACTCTTTGTGCTGTTGCAAAAGGCCACTTGCTATGTGTTTGTTTACATTTATTTGTGCATTATTGACAAAATTTAATCTCTGTTTTATTTTGGTAAATGGTGTTAATATCGAAATGGATGTAAAGTGCCTGTGCTAATCACACCTTACCCAAGCAGACAAGAATTCAGCCCACAGTCCAGCTAAGCCAGGTTACTTTAATGTCAGCTGAGTTTTGACCTACTGAAGTCAATGGAACAAAATGGGACTAAATCATAATAACTGGATTAACAAAGTCATGAAATAAAATTATTATGCCACATGCACACAAATTAGTAGACTATTAGGATACTATGACCTTTAAAAATTGGACGTGAAGGCGATACTTCACATTTATTGCTGCAAGGAGGAGAATTCTTAACTGTTTTGACTACAGCGTAAAGGGAGAAATGAGATCTCACTCCCATTCTTCCACTCTGTCCTTTATTCCTGAGTAGTATGATTGTAACTCTTGGGTTTTGAAGATCAACACAATCATTTACTGAGACTGAGAGAGAGCAGAGAAGGGGTGTATCTTGAATGCAAGATCCTTTCTGTCCCTATTCTGTTAAAAATATGCTCAAAACCTAATTTGTGTTTGCAAGCAGGTCATTACAGTGTATGTGGTATGCAGAGACATGAAATGAAGTTCCAAGCCATTGTTATTTTTGCTTGTCTTGTGGAGTGATGCCACTTTCCACAGAAGTGCCTAACCTTTACTTGGCTTATATTGTTGATGGTTGCTTTGGTGATTCATATGGAAATGCTCTCTGTACAGAATTGTCAGAGACGTTTGTTAATGTCCCGGTGGCATCCTCTCACCAATGTCCTTGTTTTGAGAAGGCTCAGAAAGTGCTCAGAGGATAAAAGCAAAATTGATGGTCCCCCTCCCCCTTTTTATGCAGCCATGTCTTATCCTGGAGTTTCTTTCCTGGAGGATGCCACTTATGGCAGCTCATAGTTTATCCTAGGTCACCAGTGATTGATAGGCAGTGTGACTAGTGTCGAAGGAACTGAAAACTGTGCTGGGGTCAGCTCCTTAGAGCTCTCTGAAACTTAGCCAGGAGGGTTTTAAACACAATAGAGGGTGGAGTTGGGGCAGTGTCAAGTAAAAATAGTGTCCATAAATACAAAAATAAATGACTTTTCTCCAGCACAGTTTGCAACCCAAACTGCCCACAGGTTCTGAAAATATTATTAGCCTTTTAATCAGCCTCTTGGAGTGAGATGAGAGATTACAGTCCTGTCCTTCAACAGATGTCAGTCTCTGTGTATATGGGGGGGGGGGGGGAGGCAGTTTTATTTTCAAATGGGAACCACTGTTAGCAGGAAATGAAGACAGGAGGACCCTTTATGTTTGCTGACTTGCCATTAAGGAGGACTTGCTATCTTCACCCCTCCCCAATGTAGTGAAATTGTGTTGCTAAAAGTAAACTCCTGAGAAAAAATTATTCCGGGAAGTGACTGAAGACACTCTTTTTGTAGAATTTGGCAGGGTCCTGAGGGAAAGTGCAAAGGAAGCTTGGGGGGGGGGGGGCAGAGGAGGTTGTGAGGGTGGCGGCACTGACGGCACTGAGTCCAGAGGAGACAGGCTCTAGTTGTACCTCGAGGAGAAATTGGGGGGGGGGGGGGGGGGGCTGAGGGGAAATAGTAAGGGAGAGACTGCTGCCGAGCATGACTTTCCCCGTGCGGGAGCGGCAGCCCCTGACGTGGTGAAGAGATTCCTTGTAAGTATTCTGCGCACAGCCGTTGATAGATTCTGTCCCAAGCTATTTAGACTGAAATAGGATAGAGCTTGCTTGCTTTTTTTAAAGGCTGCGTGCTTCCCTTTTCTGAGCTCAGGGCTACACTGTGGCGGGGAAGAGAGATGAAAGAGGACTTGAGGAGAAGAGTTCTTTGTACCGTTTCGGCGGGGGCATTAGAGGTAGCGGAGGGCCAAGAAGTCTGCGACGCGGGGGGTGGGGTGGGGGTGGCGGAGGGACCCTGGCCCGGGTTGCTCGAAGCCTCACTGTACGAATGCTCCTCCCGGGGGGGGGGGGGCATTGTTGTTGGGGCGCAGAGAGGCTGTCGGAAGCCTCGTCCAGTGTGGGTGAGAGAGACCAGCCTTTGGAGAGGCTGCTGGGGAGGAAGAGCGGGTAGGGACTCTGCGGCGCTCCCCTGCCGCGGGGCTTCGTTGCCGGCTGTTCCTTGCAGCGAAAAAAAAGAGCTGGGGTTTTCCAGAGTCCTCCTCTCCTGGGGGGGGGGGGGGGTGTCTTTCCGTCTGGACAGTCGACGCGGAGTTGAGGAGGGGGGCTTGGCTAGGGTGGCTGGTCCTTGACAGAGGGGTGGGGTGGGGTGGGGTGGGGTGGGATTTCCTGGCCCCTGAGCCTTTCCTTGCCTCCCCATTCACACGCTCCAGTTGGGTAGCCCCTCCTCCGGGCCCGGGCGGGCAGGGGGTCTTCGGGAGGTGGTCGTCTGGATTTGTTTTCGTCCTGGTCATTTCCCAGAGCGCTGCACTGGGATGCCTTTTCGCCTCGGCAGCCTTCAGCTGCTGCTCGGGGGCTCTTCCTGCAGACATGCCAGAGGGCAGCTGAGCGGATGAATGAAGACCCTTCACGACTTTGCCCGCTGGTGAGTGCTCGGCTTTTGGAAGAGCAGAGCAGAGTCCCAACTGCGCCAAGAGGAGCTTCTAATCGACTAGATTTTTTTTTGGGGGGGGGGGGGGCGGCAAGTTAGGGAGCCTGAGGGAGGCGGGTTCGGAATGAAGTGGTTTGTGGACTTCCGCCAGAGAGGCCGGGAATTTCTGCCCAGACTTCTCTGAAGTATTTACAGATCTCTCTGTGTGTTGTGTTGCAGCTGTTTAACCTCAAACATGGTTACTTTGAAGGAAAATCAGTAGATATTGTAAATGGCATGTGGATCTGAGTGGGTCTGTTTGAGATTGCCTGCAGACAGATGTGTTGTTAAAAAGCAGCAGTCTGAAGACCTTGCATAGGTGGAATAAACTCTACTGATTTTTTAAAAATGAGAAATGTCAAACATATCCGTCTGGAGGCAGAGATGTAAGGTGGATTTTTTTATTTTGGGAAGTTATAAAGTTGTGCATTTGTGCCAGAGTGTGGATGGACTGTTGGCTTTGTATCATGATTAACCCTTTCCTTAATAGAATCCAGCATTCTGCCTCCCATAGTAGTTTGCTTTAAAAAAATTGAAAATTTAAATGTAATTTGGGCTACAATTTTTTACACAGGTCTAGTGACTACTTTATCACTTCCCTGAAATGTTTTCTTTGTAAACGTTTTCCTAAGCAGAGTGCCATAAGTTTCAACAAAGAAGAGTTGTTCAGGAGCCAACAGGTGACAGGGTGAAACCTGAGTATATGTTTACACTGGAGTAAAGTCTGGCTGCTGTTTCCTATGGTTGCTGTTTAAAATAGAAATGTAAAACATGTATCAATAGAAGTCTTTAAAAAGTTAAATTTGCCTGGTTTCTTCATCTGGCAAACTATTAGGAAAAATGACTTTGAGATATTGCTTCCTAACCTAAGGCATTGACATGGTTTTTGTCAAGGGTTATTTCCATTGAGCCACATCAGGTCCTTTGTTTATATCCTATTGTGCAGGCCAATGGCCCCAAATAACATGCAGACCAAGTGCTTTTACAAGGCAGCAAAGATTGTCTAAATGTTCTCAGATTTCTTTATAACCACACTTAGTATTAGAATTGGGGTATTTCCCTATTTTGGTTGCTATAGTTTAAAAAAAAAACCTCAATGAATTAAGATAATTTTTTTCCATGAGGCCTGTTCACCTTCATGCCTTTGAAATATTCCGAAAAGATAATGAGGACACTGAAGTTGCTATGGGGTGTTACTGCTTTTCCTCTTTAAGATTGTGTTGTATATTCTACTGTGTATGTCAACTCAGACACCTGCTTTTTAACCTCAAGTCTTGACCCTTCAGTATAGTTGCAGTGCCCTGTGAATGGATGTATGTGATATGCATCTTGGATTCCCCATAGCCTTGTTAACAAGCAATTTAACAAAAAAAGTTGTTAAACAATTTGCCCTGCAGGATGAACTTAAACAGCAGGAGATGGGCAAGAATGTTTGCTAACTGGCCTTGTGAATTGTGACCTCTTCAGTCTGGTCAGAGGTGACCGCAGAGCAAACACTGTGATCTGGAAATCTTAACATAAGGGCTAGTTTCATACTCGGCTTCAACGGCTGCATGTAGAACAAGGAGTCTTTTAGAACATGTGTGTCCAGCAACTTCTGTGCATGATTTCTGTCTCTTGAATGCCTTATATATTAAGTGACAATAAAAGCCGTTTGCACTGTTGTATATATCTAAATTTGCAGATCAGATTTCTCTTTCATCCAATTTTATATTTAAGGCGCCATTTGCCTGTCAAAGGATAATCTGAACATTTTGCTAGTCTGCCCAGAGATGGTACTGTAAAAATCAGTCATTGATTGCAGGTTGCCATATTGGTCCAAAGAAAAATCCAAAAACAAAAGCCATGTAATACTTTTTGTTAGCTAGTCATGTTAGTCTAAGTTTTTAAAAATTAGGCAAGGGAGTATCATCACGTAATGACTGCCTTCTGCCTTATTTCTAATATATGAAAATATTTAGTGTGATGTAACTAGTATATAATGAGATGAAAACTGCAGTGATGTAAACATCTTAGTCTCGAATCCGCAGCTCAGGTAACTTACCACTGACGTATTAAGAAAGAAAATGTAAACTGAACAGTGAGTTCTGAAATGGTATTAGAAATGCTAAATGCTGTAACAGCCCAAGCAGCCACTTTGAGACACCACAAATATATATGAATTACAATATTTATACCCCGCCTTTCCCCATCTTGTTCCTAGCGGGCAGCAGCATGAGAGGTGGCCCATCATTCCCCCCCCCCCCCCCCAAGATGTACACTGCCACGGCTACTGGCAAGCTCCTGAAGTGTTGTTAGTGCCACTGTGGCTCATTTTGCTCTCTGTTGCCAGTAGCACAAGAGGAGATGAGGGACATAGTTGATGCCTGCTGGGCCCTTCTCTTGGGCCTACACTGTCTGAGCCAGGCCCGGCCCCTGCAGTGCTGCCATCACTGCTGGGCTCAGCTTGTTAACATGACATGCTGCATAACAGTCTTAGGGTAGCAATAACTTTGAGCCAGCCACAAGCAGAAGAAAATACGTAGAAGAAACTGGTGACTTGCTTTCTCTGCTTAATATAATTTTTAATGATAACTTTATCAAACCAGTTTACATACAGGTAAAGGCAGCATAGCAATTTCTCACTGGTCTGTGGTAGAACAGTTTACACTAGCTGACATAACTCCAGCAAAAATATGTGTCCCAACTAACAGGAAAGCAAGAAAAACATTAACTGGATTGGTCGTGCTACCTAGTTAAGGTTTTTAGGAAGATATAATATTAAAATATAAGTATGGACATTATATTCTACTTCATATAAAAATGTTAGAATCATATTAGTTGGAAGGGGCCCTACAGGCCATCTAGTCCAACCCCCTGCTCAGTGCAGGATCATCCTAAAGCATTCCTGACAAGTGTTCATCCAGCCACTGCTTGAAGACTGCCAGTGAGGGGGAACTCACCAGCTCCACAGGCAGCCGATTCCACTACTGAACTACTCTTACTGTAATTTTTTTTTCATAATATCCAACCAGTATCTTTGTTTCCTTAAGTTAAACCCATTATTGTGAGTCATATCTTCTGCTGCCAACAGGAACAGCTCCCTGCCCTCTTATATGTCATAGCCTTTCAAATACTTCAAAGAGAGCAATCATTTCCCCACTCAACCTCCTCTTCTCCAGACTGAACATTCCTAAATCCTCAGCCTTTCCTTGTAGGGCTTGGTCTCCAGGCCCCGATCATCTTTATCACTCTTTTCTGTACCCACTGCATTCTGTCACATCTTTTTTGAAGTGAGGCCTCAAGAACTGCACACAGTACTCCAGGTGCGGCCTGACCAATATAGTGTACAGAGTGACTATGACATCTTGTGATTTGGATGTTATGCCTCTGTTGATACACCCTAAGACTGCATTAGCCTCTTTTTCTTGCTGCTGCATCACACTGACTGCTCATATTTAGCTTATAGTCCACCTGTACCCCAAGATCTTGTTCACACATGCTACTGCCCAGAAGTGTGTCTCCCATCCAGTAGGCGTGCTTCTCATTTTTGTTACCCAGATGTAGAACTCTGCACTTAACTTTGTTGAATTGCATCTTATTTACATCCGCCCACTTTTCCATTGTGTTCAGATCTCATTGAATAACTTTAAATATCAATGCCATAATCTCAGCATATCCATGTCAACTATTACTCACCTAAAATATGCATGGCGTTGGACTCCTTTTTGATATTTAGACTATTAGTGCCAGCCAAGTAACTTATACAGCATCTCATTTAATGCAAGACTTTAAAATTGATTTTCATCTTAAAGGAATTATTTAAGTAGTTCAAAACCTTTAGTGAATCTTGGTTGTATGCCAAATAAGTTTAAAAACTAGGTTTTGATCTATTTGCTCTACTGGATATGAATCTTCCTAACTCTAGAATCAGTTGGAGCATGAAGATAGCCAGTTACATCAAAATATTGCTAAGGGGTTTTGTTTTGTTTTTTGTTTCCAGCAAGCATACTGATTAAGACTTATTCTTTTTCAACCATTGGTTGCCCATAGAGTGATATGTTCCTCTAATATTTTTTTCATTCCAGAGAGAAGGAACTGATTTGAATGTTCCGAGTTTATCACTTAAACTATAGATTTTTGTGCATTCATGTAACAGATATCATGTAAAGGTTACCCAGTCTTCTTGGCTAACTGGTTAAATGTAGATCTCTCCTTTACTGCAAACAGCTATCAGATTGCATAGAAAGGTCAGGAAATTCAAGCAAGAAAACAAAAGGAAAGGGGGGATGGGAGATTATAACTTGGGATATCTGTAGTACACATGGACCAAATTTAGCCTTGGCAAACCTATTGTTACTGTTATTAGTTTTGACCCATACACACTGTCCAAATTTACTGTTCATTGCTTAGGAAGGAAATACTCAGGGTTGGTTTAATAGAATTAAACAAAATTCAAAGTACTCCAAAATCATTCCTTCTATACTGTGCAGAAGATGCCTCCGTGTGGGGGAATAGTGACTTTCTCTATGCTGTTAACCATTTTTAGTTCCAGTGGTGATAGTACAAATGGATCTTGGAAATATGCATGATTATCATTAGCATCTAGATACTAAAATGTTTAAGATTATGTGCCATCATGGTTCTTAATGGATGGTGGTTATTCTGGTCACATCTGTGTCAGCAAGCTCCACCACCTTCACTGAACTCCAAAGCAATTTTTTTCTTGGAAAAGTTGGTTTCAGCATAAGATACTGCAAATGAGGCTTCTAGAAAGGCTCAGGTATGTGTTGGAATATAACATGTGCCTGAGAATCTCTGCTTGAGTGTGGGCATGGGACTCTGTCACTTGGTACTACAATGCAGAGTTTGTGGATTGAGAATATGAGAAATCCCCTGCTTTGGACAACTAGCATGCCAAGGAGGATGGTTCTAGGTTAGCCCTTTCTATTGCAGGAATGCTTTTCATGGATGATCACTCAAACATGCCATTTGATTGTCTCAGTTCCCACTCCTTGTGCTTTTTAAACTTTGTAGACAGGCTTTTGATACCACTTCTGTTGGTTAATGTTTGCTGTAGTTCATTTGTTAGGAAATTAGAAGAATGGCTTTCATAACAATTCATATCTTATAAAACAAATTTTGACTGTCACTCAACAGTATTGTTAAGATACTACAGATATAATCCTAAATAGTTTTGCACTACTAAATCCATGGAAGTCAATGGGTTTATGAGGGTGTAATTTTGTTTAGGATTGCACTGTAAATTGGAAGTGAACCATAACTATGAATATGTATGCTAAGCTTATGAACAATTTGTAATATGAACATTAGCTACCATTGCTATTTAGAGAACATATTGATTCAGAAAACAGTATTTTGAGTAGATTCAAGAATTCATATATGATATATAGGCTGAGGACAGACTGGCAATCTAAAGCGGGGCAGGCACGCTTCGCAAACGGAGGAAAGGAGCACGTTCAGACATGCGCATCTGCCCGTCGGCTCCGTTGCGTACTTACCCGTCTCCCAGTCGCTTTCCTTCCGCTTTACCCGGACACCGGTTTTTCCCGGTGTTCAGGGGCCTTCCTCCGCATGCCTCCCGCTTCCAAACAGTGTGAACTGGAAGAAGCGGGAGGCATCCGGAGGAAGTGTGAACGCACCGGCAAAAAGTTTTGCGCATATGCGCATGTGCGCACATGCGAAAAACATCAAAGGAAAACAAAAAAAAGTGCAGCGGCGCGCGCTGGCTATGCGGCAGTCTGAACGCTCCGTGGCAGTCTGAACGCTCCGTATCGCCGCTGATCCGCATTGCTCTGGCCAGTGTGAACGGCCAGCTCCGTGGGTTTTTTCCCCCGCTCCAGTTCCCTCTGCTTTGCCTCCGCTTCAGATTGCCAGTCTGTCCTCAGCCATAAACATTTTGAAAGGAGGAGAGAATTATGTTATAAGCTGTTTTGGGTCTCCACTGGGGAGAAAAGCAGGGAATAAATAGCTGAATAAATAAACCTAAATGGAAGGTTTTGCTGCTTAATACTGTCATGAAGTCGTATGCTATATAGTATATATGTCTATTTTCCCCGTTGCACTCCTACTTAGTAATGGATGGACCTTTTTCATGTTTTGGTTTAGAACCAAACTTTAAATGTTTAGAATCAAGACGTGATTTAAAAACAAATTGTTTGAAAAACAATTTTCTTAACCTCTTTGGACTTTTAACATGTAAAATATACTTGTACCAAAGACTGCTTGTTAACACCTTATATTTTGTTTTAAAAAAATAGTAATTGTCTTTTATTTTAACATTTCATTCCTCCCCCAGAACACTTAATTGATGAACTGCAACTGAATATCTTCACGCTCTCCCACCGACAGTGTGCCTTTTGAAATGGAACCGAAAGTTTGCAACCTGACATTTGGTTTCCAGAGAAGCTCAACATCTGATGACGACTCTGGCTGTGCTTTGGAAGAATATGCCTGGGTGCCTCCAGGTCTTAGACCTGAGCAGGTAGAAACATATACTGCCATCTCTTTGAAGCTTATCAGAGACCAGTGATTCTGTGCCTGTGTTCATCTCTGACTGATGACTTGTTAAAGGAAAATGTAGTCAAGATGACTTCTGTTTTTGTCCCTTTGGTTTATTTTTGTCCTACTGAGATAATGTACTAAAGAAGTTAAGAATTCTCTTTCCTGCATTTAGACAAGTGCAAGTATCTGTATTCACCATTCTCACTTACTTTAAAAAATCACAGCTAGACTACAAACTCTTTAATGTTTAACTAATGATGGCACTATTTGTATATTAATAAGCATGAAATATTAATGGGTACGGTAATGTAAGTACAATACAACAGGAAATATTCATTTCTATGTATCTTTGTCCAAAGGGAAGAATTTCATGGCACTTCAGTCATTTTTTTGTAAAAAGGTTACAAAGACATACAAATTCTCCCTTCCATATTCTTTTAGTTGGAGTTAGCTGTAAATATAATCTTATTTTTGAAAATCAGTTTCCTACATGGAGCTGTCTGGCATCCCCAGCCTCTCCATCAGTACTTTTATCAGTCCCCATAACCAGGGCATCTGTTGAGATCTGTAAAAAGGGACAATTTTGCAAAATGCTTATTTTTAAGCTTTGAAGCTTGTTGTAAACATGAGAAAATCAGAACCTCTCTTTATCGAGTTTAAAGGAAGATTGTTTTGTCCCGGCTCCTTACAAACAATTCTGCTAAAAGCAACTGTCCAGGTAGCAGCTTCATAGTTTTGAGCCATGGCTTTTTTAAAAATTGAAAAAAGGACAATATACTCTAAATAAATTTCACTTGCATTAGGTAGAAATGCAGATGTCTTCATCTTTTCCCAAAACAGCAGTGCAAAAAGTTCTTGAAAAGTTTGCATGGAAATGATGAACCTGATCAGGTTACAGAAGAGCATTTGCCTCTTCAGCCTATATAATTCCTAGAGCAAATCAAGCTTGTCAGTATAGCAGTTGTTTTCTGAAGAGCTTCACACATTGTGTGATAAAATGCAGAAAGAAATGTGGAATTTTAACAGACTTGTTGATTGTCCCTGAAGGGGGTGTAAATTTGATGTGCATAATTTATGACACTCCTAATTGTGGCTGCATTCCAGAACAGCAATTCAACAGCTGGGTGCTAGCTATCTCAAGCAATCCTGTTCCGCTGGCTCATCTGCTTATCTTCTAGCTAGAGGAATGCAAACTCTGCTGAAGATCTGAAGTAAAAAAACAACAACAACCCCCCTCCCCAAACTTTAGTTCTCTTTGTAAACAAAATC
This sequence comes from Lepidodactylus listeri, assembly GCA_029233225.1. NCBI lineage: Eukaryota > Metazoa > Chordata > Lepidosauria > Squamata > Gekkonidae > Lepidodactylus > Lepidodactylus listeri. Next base: position 73,029,659 of record JARCFY010000008.1, read on the forward strand.
TAAGATAAGGCCAAACCAAAAAAAAAAATGTGTAATGCGTTCTGTTAAGATCAATCAAAATATTGCACAGCAGTGATCATGCTCACACTTTATCAGGCTGGAAATAAGGTAACAGATGAATAATTCTTACAAGGGAGGGCCTGATTTTATTTCTGTTCTCCATTTCAGGTACAGCTATACTTTGCCTGTTTGTCAGAGGAGAAGGTCCCTTATGTTAACAGTCCTGGAGAGAAACACAGAATTAAACAACTTCTGTATCAGCTACCACCCCATGATAATGAAGTAAGAAATTTGTTCATGTACACTTTGCCTTGCTAAATAACTTATTGTATGTACAACAGGCAATATGGTTTCTCAGATTATGGCAGTAATTCCCAAGCTGTTTGCTCTGAAAGAACTGACAGTGTGTCAGAAAGACTTAGATTTCTAAAAAGTTTTGTATGACCTCAAAGTAGCCTGCGCACAGACTAATTTGCCTGCTAAACAGCTGAATGATTCCATAATCTGGTCTTCCAGTCAGCCTCATCTGGGGAAATATAATTTTGCTGCACCTCTGCATTGAGTGTGATTGAACAGTTCAGACACTCCTGATACAGACATGGGCTGCGATCATATGCACAGTTAGACCCGACATAGGCATGAATGTCGGGCAGATTTAAAGGGAGCAATCAGACAGCAACATCTGGGAAGCATCCCACAACTGTCAGCAACCTATTCTTTTTCGCTGGAGTTAAAAGTGGAGTTAAAAGACACCAGGAAAAATCTGGTAGTAAACGGGTTGCAACGGGCCACGGACGGACTTTCCTGTCTGATCACTCCAGAGCACTCTCATGCCATCGGGATGGTCTGATCAGGCCATCCCAACTCCGTGCCATTGTTTTCCCCCCACCTTCTCAGTATGTGCATCATCACAAACTCCATAGGGAGCCCTCAGTGCGGAGGTGCGATTCATCAATTCCTTGTTTAAGCGCATGGAAAATAAACAGGGAAAAACCCCAAACAACTCACAGTTGCATCTGATCACACACTGACAGATGCACCCACAGCCTGAAAGGGAGGTGTGATCTGCAGGTCAAATTCCTCCAGAGGAAATAGCCTTGCTCCCCCCCCCCCCCCCCCGCTTTATCTGGTTTGTGTGACTGCACCCATGAAGAACAAATATCTGCTTTGGGAGGAGAAGCCATGCTAAGATGAGTAACTCATACTGAAACACAGTGGGTGTGCTCTCAGAGGCAGGTAGTTCCTCACCAGTGTTCCCTCTAAGCTGAGTTAGTGTGAGCTAGCTCACAGTTTTTTAGCCTCCGGCTCACACATTTTTGACTTAGCTCAGGAAGGATGGCTCCAGAGCAAACTAATTTATATGCAGTAGCCAAATTGCTTGCTCACAATTTTAATGCCAGTACCTCACAAAGTAGAATTTTTGCTCACAAGACTCCACAGCTTAGAGGGAGCATTACATATTCTTAAACCAGCTTGTGGTGTAGTGTTTACAGTATTGGACTAGGATCTGGGAGACCCAGATTTGAATCCCCGCTCTGCCATGAAGGCTTTCTGGGTGACCTGGGGTTAATCACATACATAACCTAACTTACCTCACAAGGTGGTACTGAGAATAAAATAGATGAGGAGAATGATGTAATGGTGTGTCCCAGTTGGGGGAAAGGTGTAGTATAAGTTCAGTAAATACCTTAAGGTAAGTAAGTATAGTCTGGGAAAACATTAATTCATCATATTACAAGTGTGTGAATTGGCGTGATGTATCCAGGCAGGCTTCAGAGTATGTGAGAAAATAATCTACTCTGTCAGACTCCTATGAATTCCCAGGTCCACACTATTACATACTATGCACATTTATTTTTAACAAACTGGAAGGAGTTCTGTGTTTAATCTAGGTTGTGCTAATCTTTATATGTATTTTAGAAAACAAGTGATAGTATATAGGGGATACAGAAAGGAAAAAAGGGATTGTATAACATAATTGTGTAGATCAGAAATACTTATATATAAGAGTATATAAAACAGAAAAATACCTCTCCCCAGCATCCCCATCATTATTCTTTTTAAGACTCTTGTCTATAAAATACAATGGTACTTATTTGTGCTGGGGTACAATTATATTCAACATTTTAGGTTTCAGATTTCATAACTAATTTGTTTTGCACCTACATTATTGGTTTCATCATTACTACATATTCAATATTATATATTTTGACACTTACACATACTTGCTATAACTTTTAGTAAATAGGTAATACATCAAAGTACAAAAGGAAAGTCTATAATATATCTCATTAAAAGAAAATAAAAGATGTTTCTGATTAAAATCGATTTCCTTATACATTTATATTCAGGATGTTACATTTAAAAATTATTCTGCTTCTACATTGCAAAGCATTTATGTACAATTGTATGAATAGTCTCTTCTAAATTTGGCTCCTCCTTGCATCATGTACATTCCATCTCTCTTCAAATTTCATGATTGATCTATTTCGCAAATAAGTTGTTAATTTTGCCATTACTGCATATTTGGCAAGTTTATTTTCCCATTGTTCTAAGCTTGATCTGTAAAACTGCATGCAGATCTGATTCCTTTTAACATGTTGGGTCCACTGCCAGTGATTTCCTTCATGCAGTTTTCACTTTCAAAGTTATGCTTTCAACGCTGATGAAAATATCAGATAAAGCTGAATGCATGGACTGTTTTTGTTGCATGCATGTGTTTGCTGCATTGACTGGGGTTTTTTTGGAAAAAACGAGTCCACTAGACAGTAGTGTCTAACATTGGTATCACTTTCTTTTGCTGAAGATTAGATATTGTCAATCTTTAAGTGAAGAAGAAAAGAAGGAACTTCAGATATTTAGTTCACAGCGTAAGAAGGAAGCACTGGGACGAGGCACAGTGAAATTACTCTCAAGAGCAGTAATGCATACACTTTGTGAACAGGTAAAATTCTTACTACCCAAATGAAATCAATGTTGGCATGGTGTAATGCTCGGATACTCAGCAATATAATCCAGGATTCTTAGAACTACTTTATAGTCAAAGTTAATGGTCTGCTACTGTTTGAGTAAAGTAGTAATAGTCATGTCTGTCTAAAAGTATGACCTTCAACTGTTTTAGATTAGAAAAATGGTCAGACCATACATAGCTGTGTTACTGAAAGCAGTCCTTTCCTAAAAAATGTTAAGGTAAGATATCAAGGTGGAATATGCTGATAGATTGTGACACTTGAAAAACATACAAAAAAGGTTAGGGGAATAATGAAGATTGTACTGTAGAAGGTATTCATAAAATGAAAACTATATTTCAATTATCACTCACTTTCAGTGTGGTACAAAAATAAATGGAGGCGAAGTTGCAGTGTTTGCGTCAAGAGCAGGACCTGGAGTGTGCTGGCATCCATCCTGTTTTGTGTGTTCTACGTGCAATGAACTTCTCGTTGACCTAATCTATTTCTACCATGATGGAAAAATTCATTGTGGTAGACACCATGCTGAACTTCTCAAGCCACGCTGTTCAGCGTGTGATGAGGTAAGGAATCCTGCAGTTCAACAATACTTAAATTAAAGAAAGAAACAAATGTTGCTTGCTCAATTAAGCAACTTAGTTTTTGAAGACTTCTAAAAACCAAGGTTCATGTGGCTTTGTTTCTTGCAAATTAAACGTTCCAACAGAAAACAGAAGAAAAATTCTAAATAACCTATTGTTTTTTTTGGGTTTTTTTAGGTTATCTTTGCTGATGAATGTACAGAAGCAGAGGGTCGCCACTGGCATATGAAACATTTTTGTTGCCTTGAGTGTGAAACCATCCTTGGAGGACAGAGATACATTATGAAGGATGGACGTCCATTCTGCTGTGGCTGTTTTGAGTCTCTTTATGCAGAGTACTGTGAGACTTGTGGGGAACACATAGGTAAATCTGTACCTTAAAACATAAAAATGTTTCAGTACAAATTGGCTTAGCTTGTCAAGCTTAAAAATGGCTTGGCTTCAATAAGTCAAAGATGTCTAAAATTGCACACATTATAGCCACTATATAGAGTCTATAAGGCGTTGAATCCCGTGAACTCTGAATGGAATAAGTTCACCTAATGGATTGCTACTCTTTCCCTTACAGCCTCCTACACCATGCCTATTCTGTTTCTGAGTGTCTGGGGACTCTTTGGAAAAGAATGGAATAAGAGCTCATGCAAGTGTATGGAAGATGGATTTCTGTTAGTTTTTCCTTTCCTGTGCTTCCTATTAACATCAAGGCCGGATAACAGAGAAGTAGCTTTCTAAATTGGTAGAAACACAAACAACAAATGAGTTTTGGATAAAATCCTAAATATATATAAAAGGCAAGCTGTGTTGCCGACAATTCACTTTTCATGCATGCGCACTGGCCCTTGCCTTCAACCCCACCCCGGCTGTTATGAACAAAGCTCTGCCAAGCAGGAGGAGAAGGCAGCTGAGGCAGTGCACAAAGATGAGGTGGCGGCTGAGAGGCAGGAATAGCTGTGGCGACTGGCCTCTCCCATGCTCTCTGTCCCCTCAGTAAGTCAGTGATGGAGGAGGATGTGGCGGTGGTGCCTGAGGCATCATACAAAGATTAGGCAGCAGCTGAAGCGGGAAACCTCTCTCCCGCCTTAGGGTTGCTTCCTCCTCAGTCAAGCCCGGCTTCAGCTGCATCCCTGTCTCTTTAAACTGACTTCACGAGATTGAATGGTTCCCTCTACCTGCCCCCCCACTCAATGGACTTGCATCCTTGGCTGGGCAAAGAACGAAATCAACCAAGTCAGGAAAGGAATAGGGGGGTGTGGGAAAAGGTGAGAAGCTGAGAGGGAGAGAGATAGAGAGACAGATGGCTGGAGACAGTAACGGGAGGGCAGTCTAGTGACCTTTACTTTGTTTACCTCAGATGCACACCGCGCCTGCTCCCTGCAATGTTCTAAAGGATCTTGCACCTTCTCTGAAATTGCCTAAAAAACTGGAGGCCAGTTCAGTATGCATGACAACGAAAGCTTGTATCTAGAATTAAACTTTGTTAGTCTTAAAGGTGCTGCTGGACTCAAACTTTGTTCTGGAAATCAGTTAAGTGCTGGCTTGCAGCAAGCCCCTGGCTGCAGCACTCTGCACCAACCTCTGGGGATTTCTGCAGCATTGAGAGAAGGGAGAAGAGCTGCACAGGAAGAAGCGTTAATTTGCTTTCAAAATCGGGAAGGGGGAGAAATCCACCCCCTGCAAGCCCCTTTGCAGCACATACAAAGTGGCTCTCTTCAAGTTAGTTTGAAGGGGGGGATTGGGATTGGGGGACAGGAGGCAGCTGTCAGAATCTGTGATTAAAGGGGGAGATTGGAGTGGGGGCACAGTGAAATCGATAGGGGGTGTTGCAAAATCTATAGGGGGCACTGCCTGCACTGCCCCCACACTGGCTACGGCCCTGCCAGGAGTGGAGGCCCCTGGACGGGGCTTTGCTGCCCTCTGGCTTTGGCTGTGTCCAAGTTGCCTCTGGCTTTGGCTGTGCCCAAGTTGCCTTCTCCCCACTTAGTCGATGACAGCTGAGGTGGGTGTTGTGAAGGCAGTAAGGGCGGGAAGGAGTGAATGCCAAATGGGTTCAGGGAGTGAGAAGACAGCAAGGGTGGGGGGAGTAGTGGAGTACCAAGAGTGTGGGGGTAGTTGAGAGGAAGAGGGAAGAAAGTTGAGATAAAGGTTATTGCTTCCTTCTTCCTCTGTCAGTCTTCCCTCTCTTTCTCCCCTTGTCAAGCTATCCCCATTTCTCTTGCCCCATTCTTTCTGTCAGTCTACCCATCTTCTCTTATAACCTACCCCCTTTCTACCATTCCCTTCCGAACAGCTACCTTCTAAAGATGCCTTGCCTCTGTCTTTCCCTTCCCTCCACAGCTCCTCCACACACACCAAAGCCGGGACACTCACCCAGAGCCTCTTTCTAGAGCCCCTTTGTATTTATCCACACAATGGGCCTCATTTCTAGTGCTTTTATAATTTTATAACCATCAATTTAAGCCAAACCTATGTCAATAAAAGAGTATGTTGTTGACTAGAGTCCCCTTGTCAGAAGCACCTATTGCTAGCCTCACTTCAGGTATATATACATGCAGCCATGTGAGTTTGCGTGTGCTTGTGGACAAGTTGGGGGCGCTGTTAGGGGCTGGATACAGGGATCATATCACCCAAGTTCTGAAAGATCAGTTTCTGGGTAAATTCAAAGTGCCGGTTATTACAACTAAGGCCCTAACAGGTTTGAAGGACTATCTCCTCTTGTACCATTCATCCTGCCAGTTGAAATCCTCCTCAAAAGACCTGCTCTCTGTGCCTCTGGTCTTCAGGGAGGAGGAAGATCTCTACCAGAGGTTGAGCTTTTTCAGTTGTGGCCCCTCACCTGTGGAATGAGCTCCCCCTTGTCTGGCACCTTCTCTACTGTCTTCTAGGTACCAGGCCAAAGCATTTTTTCTACTCAGGCTTGGGTTGTTTAAGTTGTTTTTTTACAGTCTGCCTGTGGATTACTTCAGCTGCATAATGCTTTATACATCTGGGTTTTCATGTGCCTTTAAAAATGGTTCTTAATTTTAATGAGATTATGTTTTTATGATTTTACCTTTTATTTTGTGAGCTGCCTCGAGCAGGTCTCTGAAGAGGTGGCATATAAATGTTTTAAGTGAAATAAATAAGCCCACACAGACTTTAAGGTAATATATTGTATATTCAGTACTTTTGACATCAGCATGGCAATGCTTAAAGAAATCCAGGGAATAGATACCAATTAAACTTACACAAGAAGTAATTGTCCCTCTCTTCTTGACAGGGGTTGATCATGCTCAGATGACTTACGATGGACAGCACTGGCATGCCACAGAAACCTGCTTTTCATGTGCTCACTGCAAAGTTTCCCTGCTTGGCTCTCCTTTCCTTCCTAAGCAAGGACAGATTTATTGTTCCAAGTCATGCAGTCTGGGAGAAGACGTCCATGCCTCTGACTCTTCTGACTCTGCTTTCCAATCTGCCCGCTCAAGGGACTCCAGAAGGAGTGTTCGTATGGGGAAAAGCAGTCGGTCAGCAGATCAGTGCAGACAGTCCCTTCTCCTGTCTCCAGCTCTGAATTACAAATTCCCTGGCCTGTCAAGCACAGCGGATGATACCCTTTCAAGGAAATTGGATGACTTAAGCCTTTCAAGGCAAGGAATAGGCTTTGTTGATGAAGACCTCTGGAAAGGAAGGGGGGAGCAAGAAATTCCAGATGATCCTGAAGAATGGGCTGAACATGAAGACTATATGACTCAGCTGCTCTTAAAGTTTGGTGATAAAGGTCTCTTACAGCAGCCAGTGGAAGTAAATGTTAGAGCAAATGAACAATGGGTTTCTGAAAGCATGGTTAAAGGAAGATCTGAATTGACGAAAAATAGCCAAAGCCTAGCAAGTAAGAAATACCAATCAGATATGTACTGGGCTCAGTCACAAGATGGCTTAGGGGACTCTGCTTATGGGAGCCATCCAGGCCCTGCTAGCAGCAGGAAAATCCAAGAGTTGGACACAGAACACAGTGCAACTAGGTATAAATGTGACCAAAAGCAATGGTATAATAATTCACTAGAACATTTATCAGACCTGAAACAGGAGCAGTGTGTTAGAGATTCAGTGGATTCACTGGCTTTGTCCAATATTACAGGTAAGATGACTTTGTTCATTTGGAACTATGGTCTAGTCTACACCTAGATTTAATGTTAATAGATGAGCTATTGAGTTTGTTCTGTGAAGAGTGTTACAATGAAGTTATTCTGTGAAGAAAATTAAATAGAATGAAGTTATCCTTGATTCCTATTGCATTCGCAGTGCTGGTCTCCCATTCAAGGGAAGGGGAATATCTGAGGATTACCAAAGTATTTATCAGCAGTGGCCAGATACATATTGGTTTCTCCTCTTTTTTATGTAAATCAGTTGTTCAGAATAGCAGGGAATGTAGGCAACTCATAGGAGTAAGTTACCGCGTATAATGTTGTCGTCCTTTGTTTTAGCTGATCTCTCAAAGATATGGTGGTAAAGGGACTGATTATTGATAATGTGGGACCTAAATATAGAAATATGAAAGTGGAGTGGAAGTTTCAGTTATTTTTTCCAGTAATTGTAAGGGATCATTACTTGGCTATAGCTGATTGATCTGTCAGTGTCCTATACTTTATAATTGGAACTGGAATTTCTGCTTCAGCTACAATTAAAAAAAAACTTTGTATATTTCTTCAGTGCTTGACTGTTAGCACTTCAAATGTGGAAGATACGAGAAAGAACACATTAATTATATTAACATTTTCCCCTTAGGTGCTTCTGTAGATGGAGAAGTCATAGCAAGACCATCTTTGTATTCTTTGCAAACATACCAAGAGCTGGAGGTAGACGACTGCGAGAAAATGAGTAACATGGGAACCCTGAATTCATCAATGCTTCACAGGAGTACAGAGTCTCTAAAAAGTTTAAGTTCTGAATTATGTCAAGGCAAGGCACTGCCAGATGAAAAGCCAATACATATGCCAGTTCTCAGAAGGTCCAAATCACAGACTAGACCTCAGCAGGTTAAATTCTCAGATGATGTCATTGATAATGGAAACTATGAGAAACTTGAAATTCGTCAGCCTCCAATGAGTGAAAGGACTCGACGGCGAGTTTATCAGTTTGAAGACCTTGGAACCAGACAGCAACATCGGCGCAGGAAGAGTAGAAAGTCTAGGTCTGATAATGCCCTTCACTTGGCTGCAGAAAGAAAACCCTTGCCAAAGGAAAGACTTAATTTTTATTCCCCTCAGGATTATGATAAATTCATTCACAATAAAAGTCCTCATGCTATGCGGGCATACACTCCAAACCCGTATAGCCAGTACAGCCGTATTTCTTCAGACTATGCAGTGGGGAACCATCAAGACCAGTTTTTTGGATTTTTTGGTGATGAAGAAGACTCTTGGTGTTCATCATCATCATCGTCGTCATCTGATTCAGAAGAGGAAGGTTACTTTTTAGGACAGCCCATTCCCCAGCCCCGATCAGTGAGATATCCCTATTATACAGATGAAATTTCTAGTCCAGCTGTTGAACTTCCCAGTTCTCCATTTGGACAAAGAGCAACATCCAAAAAGCGAAAAGCACACAAAGGCAAAAACTGCATAATTTCTTAAGCTTTACTAGTAACTATGAGCTATGTGCCTATGCTGTTTTAAATGTTACATAGATAAATATCTTAAATTACTGTGTGAAACTACAGAGGCACACAGCCTCCAACTCCAATCTTCTGTCAAGGTGCTGAATAATCTAGCAAGCAGAGGGCTGCAATAACATAAGAGCAACCTGAAAATAGGTTTTATGATCCTGCGTAGGTATAGTCTTTTGGGGCTATACCAACAAACAGAGAAACTGGGTTCTAAGTAGCTTTTTTTGGGCTGGATTATGCTAAAACCCAGGGAAAATGCATCTGCTTCTTCAGTTGCCTGTTTAAGTCAAACAAGAAAAAAAATGAATGCCTGAACAGTATTTTTACTCCATTCTTCATTCAGCTACTCAACTGTATTAATGTAGCCCAACCAATTTTGATGCAATTCAAGAATTTTGTTTCAATGTAAGTCAGTAATAGATGCCAGAATTCAGCCAATTTAGTCCATTTTGTTTTCTGAGGATAGAATTATCCTCATTCTGACAACTTTTTACATAAAATGTATTTTGTCCTTCAACAGCTACTTAAATGTGGTGTGTAACTTAATTGCATTAAGTCAGTGAGCCAGTTTATACAGAACTATTGTGAAATCAGGTTTGAGATTCCTGTATAGTTCCAATTCCAGTTTCCAGTGTAGCAGGAGCAGCAATTAGGTACAATTGATATTTATAATGTATTTCATAACTGAATCTGTATTCATAACTTAACAGTGCAAATAATGTACATATTGTAAAGGTAAAATTTAACAGACTATTTTTATATCCCTGAATTGCAAGACACTTGTTAAAATTCAAAAGTAGTTTTATTTGAGGGTTTAACATCGGCTTGAATCAGTCAGGGTGTGTTAAATGTCCACAAGTTTGTATTAGCAAAATGTTTAATTTTTCTGATATTAAAGCTCTGTATGCATGGTAGAGCTATGTAAATATTGTTTAAGCTATGGTCCTTTTAAACATTAAAGGCATTATTTATGGGTCAAGAAAACTATATTGTAAAAATGTAAAAAAACTACACCAATATGGAATATATAAATCCACCAAAAACAGACACAATCTGATGTTAGTTTCTCTATGGTAGGCAATATACAAAGGATATTTGAGACTGAGTGTTCCAGTAGCTGCATCATAAGCTTTATATAAAATGCAATACTGTATTCAAAATTTCATTTTCAGTCCTTTCCCTAAAACACTCTAAACTTGGAACCTGTTCAACCCTCCATCATGGAGAAGGTTCTTAAGGCCTTGTTGGTTTATAGGTGAAGCTGGTACTTGTAAAATGCCAGTTCTGCCTTGCTTTACAGTGCTTGAAACTCAGTTAGTCTTTTGCAGGCTTTTAGAGACGGCCTAAATATTTCATGCAATCTGTTGAAGTTTTTACTGTTTTGAATTTTGTCTGCTCTGAATATGTATTTATTTAAAACACTTCTATCCTGCCTAATCTCCTCAGACGCAAGCAAAAATCACCCCTTTACATTTATATATTACTTCTGTTTTTATGTCAAACCACCCTGTTTGTGTCTAAATCGTACACCTTGCCTTACTGCCTGTTTGCATGGAAGAAAGCTACGGTTCACTACAGAAATCTTGAATTAGATCACAGGGCCAAAGCATGCAACTTTAAGGAGTCTCCATAGTTCATGTACCTACAAGCCACTGTCATCACATCTGAACCCCACCATTGTGGCAGCAGTGCTTCCACATGTCTAGGAGGAGGTCTGTTTACTATTCAAGATCCACGGGGGCCCCCAAACTTTTTTAGCCTGTGGGCACATTTGGAATTTTGACACACTGTGGTGGATGCAGTCACAAAATGGCTGCCACAGCAATGTTTTTAAAAATCTGTACAACCAATCAAATTTCCAATAGCCAAACAGAATCCTTGCGGGGCAAAGGCTCCACCTATTTTCTAGAAGCACTTGGTGAGCACCCATGGGTGCTGGGGACCCTTGCTCTAACATTTGTTAGACACCAAAGACTAATATTCTGTTTCAGCCTGATAGTCTGTTCAAAGTATTAGTCAAAGTTCAAAGTACACATTATGCTGCTATAATCTTTACAGCAAGCTTTCAGGGCAGTGTTACAGGTCATACAGCATGTCAGAATGGCTTACAGCACAGACAACAGTCGAAGCACAGCCTTAGTCAATATGCTATACTAGCTGCTCTGCTGCCCATACAAGATCACTCCAGCATGGTTGCATGTACGCACAGTGAACCATTCCTGTGATTCACAATGTATGATATTTTCCCTGACTGGTACTTACAAGCACACTTGAGTTACAGTAGCTGTTTAATAAATAATTTTTTCTTAGTTCTTTGAAACGATAGCTCTTCTATTTTTTAGATGATTATACAAATACTTAAATGAAAAGCCCATGGAGCTAGTATGCATTGTCTTCTACTGCTTTATGTCAAGGGAGGTTAACTGTGTTGTTTGTTGGATTCAAGAAATTGTCTCTTGTAGCAAAATGCAAATTGTGAAACATCTTTATGAACTTTCTACAGCCCCCTGCCAAGGACTGAGGAACTCTTGGGAACAGAAAGGGACACAGGCTGTTATGCAGTGATTTCTAATTCCTTCGCTCTAGTGCATCCCCCTACAGGACATCTCATGTCTTTCCTAAGAACAGGATGGCCCTGACCCACAAGAGTGCCTTTTGGGGGGTGGAGATGGATAAAAGAGGTCAGTTCCACAAATTACATTTCATTTTCTATCCTTTAGATCCAAACTTAGGTAACTAGTCTACAGGATCTGGATCAAGGAAATGCAAGTACTGTAAGGTTGTTTTGGAAGCTTTTGTTTTAATTATAGGCTATTTCAATTACAAAAAGCAGTAACTCTAAAATAGAACTAGATTGCGACTCTTCAACAATTGTTTACTCAAAGTTACAACACAACCTTAAAAGGTATTCTACTTAAGACATCCACACATAAAATATACATATAATACAGAAACTTGCACAATTACTTCCTGCAGACAGTGGTAATAAAAATTACTGAACTGTCATTCTCTCACACAAGGACTGTATTCAGTCATTACACTGTATCAGTAATTGGGGAATGACAAAGCACGTTCAAAAGGAACGCTGTATCAAAGTTACATATTCAATACTGCTTAAATATGATGGGACGGAACCAAAGGGCTTCTTGGTCAAAAAGGCACATTTGCTTCCAACAAAGGAGGAGATTCCCATTTTCCACGGATTCCACTTAGCCATAGCCCTTCTATAACACATTCCACTGCGTTCCTGAAGGTCCTTTAGCTTGGAGGAGGGGGCAGAAGGAAATCCTGTTCCACTCATAGGACCTATTCCTATTTATTTCCAATTTAGAAAATTAAACAGACTGAGATACAAAAGTGAATAATGAATTGGTTGCACCTTGGCAAAGGAATTACATAAATATGTTCAGAATTTATTAACTTTGACCAAAGGGAAAGTTTTGCTGTAGGATGTACAGATGTTGATGTGAAGTCATGAACATTTGTTACCTTTAAACAAGTAGTATTTACATAGTATCAACAATCCAGACTTGATTTTACTGTTCTTCAAATTCTTGACTGTTAGAATCATAATCTGCAATGAAGTGTTTAAGTTCATCAATACACCTCTCACCAATCTCATGCAAGTTTTGCCTCAAGGAAAACTGGATGGGTTTTTCTAATGAAGGGTCTTTATCAATCAGCATCTTCACTACAATGCCAAATGTTTCACAATCTTGCCTGTAGACCTAGAAAAACAAATTTAGAAGTTCATGAAATACAGCTTTAGTTTGTACACTTAATAACTCCATTCCAGATTGAATTGTAACAGATTTAAAGGTTACTGCAACCTGCATAACCAGACTTGTGGGCTTTTACAGAGCACATACAACTTCTTTAAAATGGAGATGCTAGGATTTGCAGCTGTCAATCCCCACCCATGTTCCTACAGGTGGGAAAATATAACTAGAGTTATTGTACACGGCTCTTATAGAGTTGCCAGGTCTGACTCAGGGAATATCTGGGGTTTTGGGGGTAGAACCAGGAGCAAGGATGAGACATCACTTTTGTGATGTCACTTCCAAAGCTCCACCCCTTCCTGTGATGTCACTTTGAGGGCATTGCCCCAAATTCGCCTCTTTCTTTCAGAATTCAAAATTTAAATACACTGCCATATATCACTTCCCACCCTCACCTTTTCCCTATTCAAACTAGCCAAAAATTGCAGAGTCATCATATTTCATATATCAAACATAACCACATGATAAGCAGTAACAAAAAAATATGCTTTGTGTTGACATTATGGCTGAAAACAAAGGGTATAAATGACTTTGATTTTTGAAAAATGGCAGAAAAAATATAATAATGCATTCCAGTCAGCAAACGTTATCTCTATTACATATTTTCATGCTGCTCTTGTGTGGTTTAGGTATGACATAAGCATATAGAACCTTTAATGGGTTCGCCACCTAATTTTGAGAGTGAACTTTTCATGGGCTTAGTTCAGATCCAAAACCAGGGTTAGCATCCCTATATTCAGAGCTGAGTAAAAGCAGTGCTAAGAAACCAGCCAGGATTAAGTCAGCATGGCTTCATTCATACATTGCACAAAACCATAGGTAAGACTAACTTTGGTTAAATTATCCAGCTTCAAACTATGGTTTCAGATCCTGGTTTGAGGGCCCCTAATTAACCAGTAGATTTGCCTGCATTCAGTTAGGCACATTAATCAAAGTTTGATTAAATCATGGCCTCATGTTATGTTTGAACTGAGCTACAGTAATTTTGAAGGACATTGCAAAATACTCCTAAATGCCCCAATGGCAGAATCTACCAGAAAACATCTCCTGTGTGAGCTCAGTAGGAATTTTTGTGCATCTCCGGCCCCCTTCTGAAGTGATCTGCTCAGGAGAATGTCCTAGTAGACTGTACCAAGTCCGTACCACAAAATTACACTAGCTCACTTGGTGTCTGTCCTACAGCTTTGGAATTCACTTCCTCTACAGTCTCACCAAAGTTTCAGCCTTAACATTTTCCAGAAGTGCTTTAAACCCTTGCTTGGGATGTCTTTTAACGGTTGACTTCTATACAGTATTAAAATATACTAAACAGCTATTTTATTTTTGAGATTTTAGAATTATTTTAAATTATTTTAAACTTGCACAAAGCCTTGTGGAGGGGGTTTGTTAAAGACTGAATTTTAAAAGCTTTAATAAAAATGTCAAAATACTATAGAGAGAAAATTAGGATTGTAGCCTGAGATGGTTAGCTAATGGAAAAAGGCAGCACTGGTATAGCACAGTAGAGGGATCAGTAACTAGCCCAAAGTTCAGTCGTCTTATCTTGACCCAAGCACCTCCCCCTTAATTTGAAGAAAAGCTGCTTTCTCTCACCTGAGCCAAGAAAGAAGCAGTTTTCACTTATTCACATGAGAGGCTTCAGTTACCAATGTGTGAGCCACTGACTCACTTCTGCAAAAGCAGAGACAGAGGCAAAGGACTCTTTAAAGACTCTAACTCCTGCGGTGTCCAGCTGATTTGGGTCTCACACACACACACACACATTCTCCCTCTTGCTCAGCTGCAGGCTGATTTGAATGAGACACACACACACACACACACAGACATACACACAGGCACCCATACACGTTCTTTTTCACATGCACTCAATCCGCCACCGGCTCTGCAGGCCCCCCCCTTCCTTCCCAGGCAGCAGGCTCCCTCTTGCTCTTTCTCACACAGAGACATACACGCAGGCACACACGGACCCATTCCCTCTCCACCATGACCTCTCCACAGTGGCCCAAGTCAATGCTGCCTCGCACATGGGGAAGGAGGCTGGATGGAAACCAGCCACCCATCTCACTGCACCACCTGGGATGCAAACCACTGTTGTGGAGCTAACGGCTGGTTGGCTCTGAAGCATTGGCTGCGCAGCATGGGCCCCATGTGCCCACTTGCATGCTCAGCAGATGTTCCAGCACTGGCCACCTACCTCAAATTCCAATCCCAATTTCGCAAATCCTGGCAGCAATGGGCAATGGCAGTCTGACTCAGTGACACTAGGTGGCGGCACCTTGGTCAGTAGTGCAGCTGCTCGACAAGGCAGCAGCAGCTTCCAGTCCTCCCCAACCTGGCTGACAATGAAATGAGGGCTGCTGGGAGTGTGGTGGCATCTTTACCAGCTAAACCTAGATTGGAGTGCCCACTCAGACTCCTAAAAAGGTGTGTTCTCAGTGCCCTAGCAGGAAAAACCCAACACATGAGACGAAGCTCTGCAGAATCCTCCAGCAGATGGCACTGTAGCCTTCTACTCTATGGTAATCATAGAGACGAGGAGGAAAGAGCTGCAAATTGCTACATGGAAAAATGGAAATTTTTCTGTCACTAACTTCATTTAATAACTATTCCTTTTAGTACTTCCTCCTGTATCAGCTTTGTAGCACTGAGATACAGAACACAAACTATATTTGAAAAGTTAAGAAAAATGGCTAATTGATAATGTAATACACTCTTTCAGAACAATCACATATTCTAATCTGTAACTAGTGACTGTTCAACCACAGTAGTTAATAGGAAACGGTACCTGTTAAAATACACACACACAGAGAGCACATGAAAATATTTGAAACAGATGCTAAATATTTAGATTGTAAGACTTAGTTCCAAGAGAAACAACAATGAGAATACATTTCAAACATTAGTTCATGTATCATATTTACAACCATACCACCATAATCACTAAACACATCTTGCTTAATGTTCCAATTCAACTTAACTGTTCCATAGAAACCAAAAACAAACACATTATTATAAGAACATAAGAGAAGCCAATGTTGGATCAGGCCACTGGCCCATCCAGTCCAACACTCTTGTCACACAGTGGCCAAAACACTCTTGTCACACAGTGGCCAGGTGCCCTCAGGAGGTCCAGCACTGGGGCCAGGATGCTAGAAGCCCTCCCACTGTTGCCCCCCCTCAAACACCAAGAATACAGAGCATCACTTGCCCCAGACTGAGAGTTCCTATCTATACTTTGTGACTAATAGCCACTGATGGACCAGTACTCCATATCTATATTCTAATTCCAAAAGGATTTTTTTGTGTGTGAATACTTAGATCAACCAAAAGAGAGCTCACTCTCCCCCAACAGCTTTTCCTACATAGTCAGGGGCCCTTCTCAATCTGCAGAAAAATCCAAAAAGTTAAGAAAAAACATCAGGGACTATTGAACGCCCCCCAATATCTTTTGAAATGGCATCAGCTCCAGGCATCAACTGTGAGAGATTTGGTAATAATTAAAAAAAAACAGAGAGAGATTAGAATGTTCGGGGGAGGGGGAGGCTTCTGTTTCTGTCAGTAAAAGGCAGGGTTTTTACTGGCAGCAGTCTAGGGTTGCCAAGTAGTCCCCCTGGCCACCAGCAGCAGATCCAGATCCAGGCTGGGAAACTCCTGGAGATTTTGGGGTGGAACCTGGGGAGGACAGGGACCTCAGTGAGGTACAATGCCATAAACTCCACTGACCAAAGCATCCATTTGCTCCATGGAAAGTTATCTCTGTAGTCTGGAGATGAGCAGTAACTCTAGGGGATCCCCAGGTCCCACCTGGAGGCTGGCATCCCTAGGCAACACCCTCTGTGTGACTTGATACCACCTGATTTGCATGACTTGATTAGGCCCAGCTGCTTTGCTACTATTCATCAGCAGCCACCCTATGAAAGCCATTGTGATGTAACAGTCAGAGCTTCAGAATGGGATCTGTGAGACCCAGGTTCCGATTCCCATCTTGCGGTGGAAGCTGACTGGGAGATTTTGGACCAGTCACATGCTTTCAGTCCAACCAACTTCACAGGGTTGTTGTGCAGATAACAAGGAGGAAATAATAATGTAGCTGCTTTAGTCCCCATTGTGGAGAAAGACTGTAATTTTCCTAGGTAGAGGCTGCGGGGGAGGGGGGTGGAGATGGAAAGCTGAAGACAGACAAAGGTAGGTTGGCTGTTGGGTGGGAAGGAAATAGGGTTGCCAACTCCAGGTTTGGAAATTCCTGGACATTTCAGAGGTGGAGCCTGGGGAGGGTGGGATTTGAGGTGGGAAGTAGAAAGAAAGAGTGATGAGATGGGGAGGCAGAAAAACAAAGAGAAGGATAATGGGTCAGAAAGAGAGAGGAAGTAACATACATGGAGGAGAGAGAGAGTAAGAAAGGGGGGCAAAAGGGAGAAAGAGTGTGAGAGGTAGGGGGAGAAGGGAGGAAGCAAAGGTGTGAGGAATGGGATAACCATCCCGCGGGTCTCCACTTGTGTTTATCTAATTCCCTCGTCCATGCTTGTAGCTGCCACCACCTCCTGAGGCAGTGAATTCCACATGTTAATCACTTTTTGGATGAAGAAGTACTTCCTTTTATCTGTTCTAACCAGACTGCTCAGCAATTTCATGGAGTGCCCACGAGTTCTTGTATTGTGAGAAAGGGAGAAAAGGACTTCTTTCTCTACCTGCTCTATCCCATATGCATAATCTTATAAACCTCAATCATGTCAGTCCTCAGCTGTCATTTCTCCAAGCTAAAGAGCCCCAAGCGCTTCAACCTTTCTTCAAAGGGAAAGTGTTCCAACCCTTTTATCATTCTAGTTGCCTTTTTCCAATGCTATATTTTTTTTGAGGTGTGGCGACCAGAACTGTACACAGTACTCCAAATAAGGTTGCACCATCGATTTATACAGGGGCATTATGATACTGGCTGATTTGTTTTCAATTCCCTTCCTAAGAACCCCCAGCATAGGGTTGGCCTTTTTCATTGCAGTCGCACACTGTCTCAACATTTTCATTGAGCCATTGCTACGACTCCAAGAACTCTCTCTTGGTCAGTCTCCACCAGTTCGGACCCCATCAACGTGTATTTATAGTTAGGATTTTTGACTCCAATGTGCATCACTTTGCACTTGGCCACAATGAACCCCATTTGCCATGTTGATGCCCACTCGCCCATCCTTGACAGATGCCTTTGGAGTGCCTCACAATCCTCCCTGGTTCTCACCACCCTGAACAACTTCGTGTCATCTGAAAATTTAGCCCCTTCACGGCTTACCCCCAACTCCAAATAATTAATAAACAAGTTAAAAAGCATTGGACCGAGTACTGATCCCTGCGGTACCCCACTGCTTACCTCCCTCCACTGAGAAAAATGCACATTTATACTCACTCTCTGTTTCCTTTTAATTAGCCAGTTTTTGATCCACAAAAGGACTTGTCCTTTTATCCCATGACTATTGAGCTTACTTAGGAGCCTTTGATGAGGAACTTTATCAAAAGCTTTCTGGAAGTCAAGGTAAACAACATCTATTGGGTCCCCCTTGTCCACATGTACTCTCTCAAAGAACGCTAACAGGTTAGTGAGACAAGATCTTCCCTTACAGAACCCATGCTGAGTCTTCCTCAAGAGATTTTGTTCATCAATGTGCCTACTATTTTTTTTCCTTAATAACAGTTTCCACCAACTTACCTGGTATTGACGTCAGACTGACTGGCCTGTAATTTCCCGGATCTCCTCTGGAACCCTTTTTAAAGATGGGAGTGACATTCAGTACCTTCCAGTCCTCAGGAATGGAGGCAGATTTTAAGGAAAGATTACATATTTTTGTCAGGAGATCCACAAGTTCACATTTGAGTTCTTTCAGAACTCTTGGATGTATGCAAATCGGGCCCGGTGATTTGTTTTTAAGTTGTCTATCAGTCGTAGGACCTCCTCTTTCGTCACCTCAATCTGACTCAGGTCTTTCAACACCCCTCCCAATATCAGCAGTTCTGGAGTGGGCAAGCACTTCTCATCTTCCACAGTGAAGACAAAGGCAAAAAATGCATTCAGCTTCTCAGCCATTTCCCTATCATACTTCAGTCCACCTTTTACCCCTTGATCATCCAAGGGCCCTACTGCTTCCCTGGCTGGTTTCCTACTTCTAATGTATTTGAAGAAAGTTTTATTGTTGGTCTTTATGTTTCCTGCAATATGCTCCTCATATTCCCTTTTCACCTGCCTGATCACAGACTTGCATTTTATTTGTCACAGCCTGTGTTCCCTTTTATCAGCCTCACTGAGACTAGCTTTCCACTGCTTAAAGGAATCCTCCTTACCTTTTACAGCTTCCATTACTTTGTTTGTTAACCATGCAGGCTTTTTTCTATACCTATTTGTGCCTTTTCTAACCCGCAGTATATATTTTCTCTGAGCCTCTAGGATTGTAATTTTAAACAGTCTCCAAGCTTCCCCAATGGTTTTGACCCTTTCTACTCCTTTCAGTTTTCTCCTGATGTGTCCCATCATATCAGAGAAGTTACCCCTTTTTAAGTTAAAAGTGGTTGTGTCAGTCTTTTTGGGCAACTCCCTATTTATATAAATGCTGAACTCAATAATTATAATGAAGTGATAATATCAAATACTGTACTACTAATTTAACATACAGATTTTTTTTGTGTGGTCAAGTTGCAGCTGACTTACAATGACCCCCACAGGGTTTTCAAGGCAAGAGCTTGCCTGCTTCTGTGACATAGGGGCCCTAGATTTCCTTGGTGGTCACCCATCCAAATACTAACCATGGCTACACCTGCTCAGATTCTGGTATCTGATGAGACTAGGTTATCCAGGTCAGGGCATCTTCTCTGTATGGGAATAGATTTCAAGGTGTATAATCTTCCCATTACACACACTGACATCTTTGCCCATAGCAGAGGAGCAGGCATGAGTAGGCTAGCTCTGGCTGTCAGAGGAAGTCTGGGTTTTGACGGTCCTGCTCACATGGCAGCGGTTTTCTTTTCTGCAGTCCTCACAGTGGCCGTTCTCCCCCTCCCACACACTTTTTAAAGGTTTTCTTTTTTAAAAACAGTAACTGATATACCAGTATACCAGTATATCAGTATGCCAATTATTCATTTAAAAACCTTTTGAAAAAGTCCCTCAGTGATCCAAAAGAAGCCGAGTGTTGGTCACAATTTACAGAGGCAACAGCACATACATTGTACATAATGGTAAAGGCTATCTACTTTCTATAAGGATAGAATGCTACTTGAGAAGCTGCACTGAGTTCAAATAGTAAACAGTCCTTGGAATTACAAAATGTAACAAATCTCTGGTGGAGGGGAAACTAGAATTGTTATTACGAAATAACCCTGCTTTCAGCATTCCAATTCTCAACTATAGCAAATTGGATGAAGGGAATCTATAACGATATCTTCCAACACAGCCTAACACTCCTATCTGTCTGGAAGAGTTGTGGAGAATTCCTGTATTCAAAACTAATACTCTATTATCCTATTTGAGACATTAGAGATAATAATATATTCAATAACAATGATATATTCAAACAATACCCAGCAGTCATAATGGAACACATACGTAGTCCCTGTGAAAGAGCTGCTATACTGTTGAATATTCTGGGCTGGATCCAAAGCACTGCCAATAGAATGAAGCTGGTGGAACAGGACTTTCCTGCCTCCCCCTTCCTTCTGCAGCTTACTGAACCCTGTCCAAATCTACTCCTGGGGTTTGGGACCCTCAGGAATAGTGTGGGAGGCCAAAGGAGGGATCTTTCTATGGAAGGGGAATCAATATGCCCTCCTCTCCTCCATCACTGGAGGATCAGTTCAACGGATCCAACTACCTGAGACTGAAACAATGATCTTGAATAACAACACATCAGCAGTAGACAGCTATTTCCCAGGCAAGCAACTAGAAACAAAAATGCTATTCTTTTGATTATTATGTTTCTGTTTTAAGATTCCATTATTGTTGCTCTGTATATAATAGTTTAAAATGGTGATAACTTAGCTTTTTTGCTAGTACAGTAAAGATAGTTGGGTGAGTCCAGCCACATCCAAAATGCACTAAAAATAGTGCAACTCCAGAGAACAATCCAGAAATGAAAGCACAAAGGTATCAATGCATGGTCTTGTGCCACAGATTCAGTTTTACTGCACTCCCTGAAGAACAATTGTACTGTGCATTGTTTTCTTGGCAAAAATTTACCTACTTTCACTTAATTTTTAAAAAAAACTAAAAAAGTACTAGCAGCTTTACCCAAAGCATTTCCAAATATTTCAATACTAACTAGGGAGTAATCTACTTTTCATTAAAGGAAGGGCACACCCTTCAATAAGTTATTTATAAAGTGCTGAACCAACCCAAATCTGTTTCCTAAACCTGTTCCATGGTAAATTTGATGCCCTGTCAAAAACAGGAAGGGTGCAGTTTATCTACAAAAATTGAGTTGCTAGTTAGAATGCATTAATAATTTTGAATTTATGTTTATATGCCCACAAAGGAAGGAAATTTCGAACAGACATAATCTGAAGAGGCCATGGGTTATAAACGGGTGGAGTTCGCTGGGCTGGCTTGGAAACAAAGTGGGCCATTTTTAGCAAGGATGGAAGAACATAATTTGCAGTTCAAACAGATAACCACTGCAACAAGGCAATGTAATAAAGTTCTGAGTCTACATACTAATTAGACCAAACTAAATTGATCCGTATTATTTTTTTAAAATCCTGTATTTTTCCTGTTTGATTAAAATCTGCCTTAACTTTGGACTGGAAGACAAACCAGGAAACTAATTAGTTTAAAGACAAGAAGAGGAAATACAGCAATGTTCCTGAAAATTGGTGATTGGCAACGTTTAAAAATTATATCTGTTCTAGATATTTAATCCTGAAGTGCTGAGGAATGTAGAAGCAGCATTTGATGCTCAGAAGACTTCAACAACACCAGAAAAGACATACAAATCTGGAATCAAATAGTTGGCTACTGCCAGAGTAGCACCAAGCCCCCTGGACAATATATTTTCACAAAGCTATTAATTCATCTCTTTGGTATCAGAAAAGTTTTTAAAACTTTAGATTGTTTCAGACTGGACTTTGTTTCTTTTAAATCTCTGGAAAATGCCAAGCAGTGGCAGAGTTGAACAACAAGCAAGGTGATCTTACTGGATATATGCAGACACACACATATGTGATACATAAGATGTTACAGAAAATGGAGATCCATATGATGTTCAGCTCAATTTGCAAATTGAAAAACTGATTTCCATTGGTTCCCCTTCCCTCTTTGTCCATGTGGTTTTCACATACTGACATAAAGCTTTTTCAAGGGTTAGAATTAAAATGCATGCTTTCTCCAGTTTTCCTACTTGGTAGAGACTAATTTCTTGGTAGAAACAGTCACCAGAGCCCACAAAACCTAGTACTGAGGCCATTTGCAGACTCTTAAGAGAGAGAGTTTAGTGTAGTGGTTAGGTGCGTGAACTCTAATCTGGGAGAACCGGGTTTGATTCCTCACTCCTCCACTTGCACCTGCTGGATGACCTTGGGCAAGCCATAGCTCTGTACCAGCTGTTCTCTCAAGGACAGTTGTCTCAGAGCTCTCTCAGCCCCACCTACCTCACAGGGTGTCTATTGTGGGGAGGGGAAGGGAAAGGAGTTTGTAAACCGCTCTGAGAGTACAAGTGAAGGGTGGGGTATAAATCCAATCTCTTCTTCCTCTTTTTGCATTAGATAGGTAATTTAGACTACAGAAAACTGCTAGGACTATATCACGGTCAGATTTTTAAAAATCCAGTTTTTTTCACACCAAATGTTACTCATTAGAAATAAAAATGCTAGGATGAAAATCAGTCTGTATAGATTTGATTTGATTAGTAGTCTACTACTTTTTTAAACCTAACTTTCAGACCTAAACTGCATAGGTGCTACACACACTCTGCACCATACAGGAAAGGTAACAGTGCAAAACCTATGCCTACAGATTGCAATGAAGTTACATTGTAATAATTAGGATAGCACTGTATGTCTTGGATGGGACCACAAAGCCAAGAGACAAACCAGATGGGTGATTGTCACTATGTGACTCACAATTTCAGGGTTTAATCAGAGTTAGGATTCAGGAGCAGAGGTCCTGCATGAATCAGTTTCTCAATTTATAAGGCCTGGAACAATTACTCAATAGTATTGCTGGCATACATTCTAGATCCATGCCTTGTGGCTTCAGTTACTATGTTATATCAAGATGATTTCCATCTCTTCTGGTACAAGAATGCAAGTCCTTCATCTAAAAACATCTGGCAGTTGCCTCTACCATTTTAGACTTTTTCCCTGAGAAACACCTTTATCTATGTATCCTAGACTGACTGGTCACTTATACATGCTTAGAACTACTTTGGATATTAATGTGGGCCTCTTTGTATACCAGCCATATGTTCATTCTTAAGAGCATGCATTTAGATAATTAGCACCTTAGCTAAAGGGAGCAGGATATTTTATGAACAAAACTGGGGAGGGGGGGACTGCACAACACCCTCCATGCCTTATGGTAAACTGAAAATGAAATGAATTTTCAAAATGAAAACAATTTGTGATAAGGCACAGGACTTCACTCTTTGAATACAAAAATCCCACTGGTTGTGAGCATGCGAAAAGTAGCTCTTTGGATCCCAGTCCATGCTTCCCAGAAGATTAACACAAATCAAGGAATGGTGAGGGAAAATTACTACATTCATTAATAAAACAAATTAATGGGAATGAGATATAGTGTATTTCACAAATTATAATTTTGTTCTCAGAGATGTCAAACCCAGGAGCATTGTGGCAGAACTAGAAGTCCAAGACCTGAATAACAATGTGAAATTTTAACCACAATATCATATTACCTTATTCTACACATACCATCTAAAGCAACTTTTATGAATATGAATTTCAACAACTGTCAGGAAAAAAAGCTGTCTGTAAAGGTAATGTTACACACAGAAGCACAGACTTTGACTTAAGCACTGAAACTGAAAGTGCAGCTTAATATATACCTAATGGTTACTAGGAACAGTCAGTAGTCAAAGGCAAGGAGCCAACAAATCTTGCTTTTTCTTCATACAGGTTCCTCCACTGCAGCCAAAAATCTAATGTTTGAATATATTTCATCCACACTTGCATATTTTACCGAAGCAAAAGCTGTCCCTTAGCAACATAGCAACAGGTTTTATAATAATACTAGAGTGTGTACTTCATTAAATACTAGAGTATATGCATATAAAGTTTAATATTCAAATAGAAAGGATAACTAATACAATTGTATTTTAAGAATTACTCTCCTTAAGCAACAGAGAGAAATGGTTTTGTCCAGGGCTATTTTGGGGCAGGAATGCACAGGAACGGAGTTCCGGCTGGCTCCTGAGTTGGCCACGCCTACAACCAAAACCTCTGGCATGCGTGGCTACAGAGCATGCTGCCCTCCCCATCTTACACACAAGAGGAAAGGTGGCATGTTAAAATGCCATCTTTCCCTCTGGGGAGCCCCTCAGGATTTCCTTGTCAATTTCACTTCCCTCCAGTCAGCTGAGAGTGAAATTGACAAGGAAAAGCCTCTCTGCCTTCCCTTCTCTAGCTGAGGTGTCCCAGCTGGAAAAGGGCAGGCAGGGAACCCATAGACATTGAAAATGCCTTTCTTTCCCAGCCACCCCCCCGCCTAATATGCTAATGAGCTGTGCTGTTAGGGTGTGGCCTAATATGCTAATGAGTTTCTGCCACTGGGTTTGGCCTATTATGCTAATGAGTTCCTGCTGGGCTTTTTCTACAAAAAAAAGCCCTGGTTTTGTCTAAGTCCACATGTGAACACAGCTGTGCTATTTATGATAAGTGATGGTTACAAGATACACTATACAAACCATTACATTCTGAAAAGTCACTGGCATTTGTAGCACTGTACCTCACAGGACAGAAAGGATTTGAATGGAAACACTTTCCATCCCAAATGTCAAGGTACTCTGAACAGATTCAGTCATTTATATTCTTAGTTAGGAAACAAGTAATATAACTTCACATGCAGAAATATATGTTCTTTAAGAAAAAACAGGGACATCAGAAAGGATTTCTGATTCCACTGATTTTGTCATTAATTTAAACTTAGCAGCAGTGGAAACAAAGATTTTAAACCCATTTTCTCATTATGAGGGTCTAGGTACTTCAATGAAACTATATACATTTTTCAGTATGTTCAGAAGCCTTCAGTCCCTATCAGAACTTCATGTAAGTAAATCCACATATCTTAGAAAAGGACAGTTTTCAGCAGTTTAAAAATAGCTATGGCTTCCAAATAGCTGTAACTACAATTTTACAGTAAGAACTATATAGCCTGCTCTAAACCTACAGTGGTTCATTCTGTAGTGACTGTAGGAGCAGCCATAGGCATCAACTTCAGGGGGGCTGGGAAGCTGGAGCCCCCCCCCCCCAAACTTTTCCAGGACATGCTCAGCCTCCCCTGGAGACAATGGCTTGTAATGTATCTGGCCCAGCCCCAGCCCCCCCAAGAAATTGGAAAGTCTACTCCCTTGGGAGCAGCTGCGTGAAAACTGTGCTATTTTAAAACTATCATTTGCTTACTCTGTAAGAGGCATTCCCTGGTCCTACATCCAGGAAACAGGTGCTGAAAGCAGGTACAATGCATGCTGATTTAGAGATGGTCTACAAGATTCTATATTTCAGTGGATACAGAATAAACAAATCTAGCTATTACTACCCACTAGCTTCTACTGGAACAAAGTTTGAGTCCAGTGGCGCCTTTAAGACCAACAAAATTTTATTCAAAGTATAAGCTTTTGTGTGCACACACACTTAAACTTATACCTTGAATAAAACTTTGTTGGCCTTAAAGGTGCCACTAGACTCCAACTTTGTTCTGCTGCTTCAGACCATCACAGCTACCCACCTGAATCTAGCTTCTACCAGGACACAGAAGTGTACCACAATAATTGTTATTCAGATAGCAGGTACTTTTGGGTATATCAAATTGGGGCAGATACTACTGTATCGTCTGTTACATGGACACCAATGTTAAATAAGTTTTTTTTTAATGAAACATAACAGTAGGGAACTGAAATGCAACTTTGTTCTGATACTATAGCATTACATATTATCACCTACATTCCCAATCTGATCCTATTAAGAGAGCAAACCTTCACTTGATGTACTAAGTTCTTGATTTTCTCTACACATATGTCATGCTTTATAGTATGAAGTGCTCCCCACCATAGTCCAGACAGAAACTCTGCTGGGACATATAAAACATATAAAAGTTCAGAATGTTATTAGATTTACTAGGGGTGTGCGATTCTTTTCAACTGGCATTTTTCAGTTTGGGTTTATTGGACTGGGGAAAAAATTGGGATTTCCAAAATATCCTTGATCTCAATATCAATATAGTATTCGGGTCTGGGATTCTTTTGGAAATCTCAATTCTACGCTGCCTTTTCCTGCAGCCTGGTTTAAACTGCACTTGCAGGAGAAGCCAACACAAAACTGAGCTGACAGGAAGCTCTCAGCTCCCCACTGGCCCAGCTGCTCCTATGCTGACTTCCTAAGTATATACAATGTGCACTATTCAACATATTTATGGGATTTAGAAGTATAGATGCCCTAGTTTATACAAGCAGTTTTGCAAAGATACCCCTACTAGGGAGAAAGAGCTCCAAACTGCTGTACCCTCTGCTCCCTTAACACAATCTGGTTTTGGGTCATCTGAGAGGTAGGAAAAAATAAAAGTTAAAAAGCAACAAAATAAAAAGTGTCTTATTTGGAGACAAAACAATCTTATAAAGTGGCAGCATATCTGCACATCAAGTTAAACTTTATAACACTGAACACAGTAGTCTTCAACACTGTATTATTGTCATACACATTATAGCGTATTAACTGTTGCCCACTCACATTTAAACAAGCATGTCCTTAAAAATAAGTCATATACATTTATGGTATACATTGAAATTATCACTATCTAACGCTGTAGATTGTCTTGCATAAAAAATTCATACTATATATTCTAAGTAAAATCTGGACTTAAAAAGCATTTCTCTTATACAATATACACTATTTCACAGAAGTCTTTTCAGTGCTCTCCAAAATTTCCAGTTGGAAAAGTTGGGGAACAAGACCTCATGAAAAAAAGCCACTCCCTTCCTGTTTTTTGGGCCTTCACATCTCTAGTCTTAAGTACAGCTGTGCAGTAAGCTCAGTTCTGAAAAGAGAAACACATAATATTTATAGAGGAATATAAAGACAACATTAACTATAAAAAAGTGACACTTACTTGTTCAATCTCCTTTGTCTTTGCAGCAATTGCCTTTGAACGACTAACATGTTGGCTATCTTCAAACAATTCATTACTGTCAGTTATATTGGCACTGGTTTCTTTGTGTTGTTCAACATATAATGGTTCTGAGGATCCCACCTGTAAAAAATGTATTGCAGCAGTTTTTTGCAGCTAAAGCAGAAGTTACATAAAGAAGTTAAAGTAACTATATTCTCACTCAGAGAATATTCTCACTCTACCTTTTTTTATACCTTTCAAGTGACACAATGTAAGGTGCGTTAGATAAAAAAATTTCCCACTTACCATACAGTAATAGCAAGAAAGCTCTAAAAAAAATTCAATCAGGTTTATAAATGTCTTAAGAATCTTTTACTTGCATATCTATAACATGTCCTTAATTGTAAAAGTGGCTAAGGATAACAGTTTGGGAATCTTAGTAAACTACCATTCAGTTTTAAGTAAGAACACAAGAACATAAGAGAAGCCATGTTGGATCAGGCCAGTGGCCCATCTAGTCCAACACTCCATGTCACATAGTGGCCAAAAACCAGGTGCCATCAAGTGGTATCAAGAGATATGACAAAGGCAATGGGTCCAATCTAATAAAAGCAAAGCTAAAATTAAGCAAGTAGGACTTTTAACTGTGCACTTATACTTCCATTGCTATCCCACACTGATGTGGTGGTACTTAAGAAAAACAATGCTGGAGAAACTCAGCACAGACACTGAAGCCTGCTTGAAGAGTTTCGCATTTGCAGAACTGCATTTACTAACACACCATGCTGAAACTCCAGTTACACATTTTACTGCTATTAGATACATTTTGAGTTTTACCGGTTAACTAACTTGGGGGCAAATAGCCAAATAGTTGAGGAAATTATGGATCAAAATTTATTAGTATTTTTACTCAGCTTACGTCATACTCCGAAATTTCAGGTAAATTGCTTGTGTCTGCTTTCTCTGCTTTTTCAGCGGCCCATCTACTTGCAGCCTCTACAAGTTCCTTTTCTGATAACCTGCTGCTTTTGTCCAAGGCCTAATTTTAAAAAATAACCATAAAAAACCAAAAATATATGTGAGTAAAACAGTAGTCTAAAATATAGAAGAACTGAAGAAAAATTACATGTGTAGCTGAAAAGAGACATTAAGAATCAACAAGAACACTTTCCTAAATACAACTGTTTCAAGTAATACATAGCAGAGATCCCCAAGTTCATTGGGCCTACAGGCACCTTTGGAATTTTGAGAAAGATAATGGGCATACCTCAAAATGCCTAGTGTGGGAGATAGGGCCAGTCACAAAATGGCTATTACTGGCGGGGGGAGTGTCACAAAACGCTGAGAGGTTCCAAGCCAAATGTCTTTCTGTGGGGAGGAGCTATTTTTGAATGGGTGTTCTCTGCAGGCCCAAAGGCAATATTCTCTTTGGGTCTTCTGAATTTTCTTGTGCTCCAATGAGATCAGGATTTGATCTTTGGTTTTGGGGGAAAGCAAGTGGGCACCATGACATCAATAGTATTATGTTGGTGATCATTTATCTACCAGATTAAGAATTTCAATCACCTTAGAAGCTTAAGAGAATAGATATTGAAGGGGAAGTGTGAAAATAAACACAGACTGATACTTTGGCCGAGGACAGACTGGTGTTCTGCCCGAACTGCCCCGCAGCGCGGCGTTCAGATACCACCGCAAGGAAGCCGCCTGCAGCATCCACACTGCGAGTGGCTTCTGGCGGTGGCGGCAGAACACCGCGCAGCTCTGCCCACACACGTTCACACCCACTGGAAGCGGGTGGAACGCGCACACAGCCACCGGGACACCACTTGGAAATGGTGCCCGGCTGCTGTAGGAGGAGCGCGCTGCCAGACGAGGTAAGTCCGGGGCGCCTCCACGGGGCAGATGCAGCAGTCTGGACGCCCGCTCTGCCTCCACTTTTAAAGCAGAGGCAGAGCGGTCCAGACTGCCAGTCTGTCCTCAGCCTTTATTTCTGAAAAATCAGAAGTATTGAAATTTTCTCAAGGGTATCACCAGACTGTACATAAGAACTAAATTATGACTTGGGGCAAATATAACATTCATGAATTAATACTTCACACAGTTGGAGATCAGGAACACACCACATGCTTATGTACCTTTTCCCTCCCATACAAATTTCCCATTCTTTTCCAAATCTTGCTTTTACTAGGGTGTAATAATACATCTTTATTCATGCTAACTGTTAACTAGGTAAGCACTAACTGTTTTAACTCAAGTGTGAAACCAGGGTTTGAACTTTTAAATGGATTTCAAACCCTGGTTATGTGGGTAATCATTGTTAGTTTTGATCCAGTACTACAGCACAATTAAAGAAAACAATTGAAGAAAAATAAAAAATTGCTCTGTGTGAGAGAGAGAGAGGAGACCATGACATTTTGTTACACTCCCCCTTTCCAACAAGGCAGAAATACCATGTGTGACTACAGTTGTTTCAGACAAGTCTGCTCATGTATAGAACACAAAATACATATGGGGAAAGAATTTAATAAAATTTCTTTATCAGTATTAACCCAATGTAGATATCTTATGTATATTTGCACAGACTGAAATCCAAGAAGCTAAGCGGTAACTCAGACTTTTTGCATTGCAAGTTGCTATCTTCTACTATCATGTTCTACTACCAGACTCACCTTAGAAGGTGCTGCTGCTGTGGTTCCTGAGGGGGATACATCTCTTGATGTTTTCAGAGGCTGAGAAGAAGTTCTTTCCTTACCTACGCAGACAAGTAGTATATATGTTTGTTTGTTTTTTAGGTAGGGCTGTGATAATGTCTTGAAAGGAATCTGTATTACACAACTACTTAGCTGCATTTGATTTCTGTATGTGAATGAGATATCTACACGATATTAAATTGGACCACCAACACTACTGAAATAAATCAGCTTTCAGTCTCCCTGAAGTGCTGGCCTTACATGGGCTTATCTGAGGAACAGATAACAGAACCTGAAAGAGGGTGTAGGAGGAAAAGAGTCATAACAGAAAAGCTTTGCTCAGCCTCCAAACGAAAGCCAATGACCAGAGGGAATACTGAGTAACAGCCAGTAGTTTATTTTAATGTACATAAATGTTTATAATTTTTCTTATTTGTATTTTTTTAAATCTGGGCAAGAAAGGGAACCTGACCAAGAGGGGAATGTGGTTATTAGGACTGCACCTACATGTATATGCCATCCTAGTTCTGTATATGTACCTCCCTAGTCAATGCAAGCCCAAATAAGAAAACTGTAGAGTTAAACTCCAAGGAAGACTTCATGAAAGGAGCTGATGGAGCAGATCTTTCTCTGCTTTCTACTGGCAATTTACAGTTAACCTGAAAACACTTCTCTGATCAACAGAGCCTCACAAGCAAAATGTGCCACTAATCTGCCTCAAAAGCAACTGCTGCTTGGGTCAGTGGATAAGGGAAAGTGAAGCAATGTCTCTGCCTGTGGCATGTAATTTTTTACAACAATATTAAATCTGTTTAGAACAAACTGTTAAAAGAAACTAAAAAGCTCTTCAAATATATATGGTACTGTTTTTATAACATATGCAAAGTGATCTAATTAACTAAGATTAGTGATTGATTACATGATATCATTTTACGTGTGGAAAATTTTAGAAGCCAGCAAGGAGTTTGTTGATGGTATTTAGCCAGTCTGTATTAATCTTTCCTCTTCTTCTATATACATCAAACCAAACATTTTGCCTTAGAATAGGAAAATATGTATGCTGCAAATCTAGAAAATGACAAATTGGGGACCTAGTTATCCTAATTATAATGTAACTCTTTACAAGTAATTCTTACTAAAGCAACTGCCACAAAATCCAAAGTTCTAGATGTCACAATAAAAAAGGTGTATTCATAGGCTAATGACATACTTTCTTGGTATAATCAATCAACCACTGCTATACAATGAGCCACAAACTTCACTAATTTAGTAGCATAATTTAGTACCAATATTGCAGGCTTCTTTTCTTCTAAAGTGATGAGATGGAACAGGAAAAACTGAATCAGTAAAAATACAGGAAGGAGTCTATTTAGATGGGAAAATATGAGGTTGGCCTTGAAAGAAAAATGGTAACTCAGAGTAGGCTCTTCCTACTCCAGTAATTATAGAACTGATACTGTAATAGAAGAGTACAAAACTCTGCACATTTGCATACAGAATCCAAGTTTGTACATATGCCCATTCTGCCTAAATTTGCTATAATGGTCAAAGAAAGGACTTGGGGCCACAAGTGCAAAGCTCACGGAAAAATGTCAACCAAGTATGTAGTAGCCATTAAAAAGAACAACTGAAATGACTAAAAAGATAAATTATATCTATCAAGAGTTTAGGGTCAGTTCTCTCTCTCTCTCTAAGAAAAGGGATTCTAGAGGTTTATAAAATTACAAACCAGTGAGGAAAGGGAAAAAAAACAGCAACATTCGCTAGAACCCTGATCCACACCATAAAAGACTGACAATTGCTTCAATAGAATGAAAATATTTATCCAAGTAATGCAGGAATGTACAGAACTGCTATGGTGTTGAAGGAGTAATGAGCAAAAGTGGCTTTAAAAAGAATAAATCTATTTTTTGATGGACAGGTCTATGAAAACCCATTAAATGATAGCCAGAACTGAAACCTCAATGTTAGGAGGGTATCTGTCTGATTACCAGATGGTGGGAACAAACAAGGAACATGCATCACTACCACAACTATTTACAGAAGTTCTTACAACATCTGGTTGGCTTGATGATTAAAAAAAATAAATGCTGAGAAAATTCCATTTTGGGGAAGAGGAATACACAATCTGTTTCCAAGATCACACAATTAAAACTAAATCTGATGGGTGAGCTTCTCTAGAAGAAAGGGGAAGAGAATTATTTCATGACTGGGATTACTCTAAGACAAGGAGGGGAAGTAAGACACTTTCAGCTCACAGCAATTAAAAATCACAAACTATGCTTAAATGAGTAACAGGGGAAACAAGAAAACACCAACTTCTTTAAAATTTTCATTCATATTTCTTGGAAAAAAGGAGAAATTAAACAAGGATGTCTCTAATAACAAAGAAAGGAACATTATGATTTAATGTGATGTAGCACGTCATCAGGCTTTTGCTTACTCAGTGAATCTTGATTTAAATTCATAATCACAGGGTCAGAACAGAATAAAGAGATTTTGGGAAAGAGCTCTTGCTTATAATACAAAAACATGGAGTAGGAAACTGAATTCCCTCAAGAATGGTCCTGGCAGATAAAAGAAGTCAATTTTATCTGACTTGCACAGGTTTTCTTTATTAATCCAGTATTACCTTGTGAAATATTTCTTTTATGTAAAGACGATACGCTTCTGCCATGCTGGGACTGGTGGAAAGCATAAGCTTTACTTCTGTCTGGAGAATAACTTCTGCTACTGACACTGGAACCAGATCTGCTGTGAGGAGAATCCCTTCGATTGACAGGTGATTCCCTGAAGTAAGGAGAATCCCTCTTATGTGGAGATCGTTCTCTTGGGTAGTGAGGATATATGTTTTTTCGTCGTATGCCACCTCGGATATCCCTGCAAAGGTTACAGCAATAAAACAAATCACAAATATTTTTCTTCAGATATGAGAATCAAGAAATACCCAATTAAACATCACAAAGCAGAGGATCTTCTACTGAACTATTTATTCAGAGAAAATTAAACATTATCAGCATTCAAGAAGCAACAAATACTACCAATGTAAATATGTTCACTATTCCAACTCATTTTTATGGCCTGTTCTATCTTTTTGTTATTTTGCCAATTAATATGTAGTTTATAAAAATAAGGGCTAACCAACTCAGGACTAAAAGCTTATAATAGATAAAGGACAGCCTCTTATATTAGCACTGCATATCTAGTGGATCACACTTGAAAGCTTTAGAGGTTTTTTGTTCCAAGTCCACAAAGCCCTGGATTTTAAAGCCACCATTTAAGAAAGACAGACAGACAGACCTCATATTCTAGGCTGCAAAATTTCCTTCCCAACTCACGTGGGACTTTATAACAGCAACATTGGCTAAATGGCTGTATTCGGAAGCAGATCCTTATTAGGAGCAGCTTTGTTAGCTTCAAGCAGGGTATTCCAGTTTATGCCTTCTAAAATCAAGGTTTCTTTGAAAGAAACAAGTCCTCATTTGACCTCAAAACTTATCTCAAAATAATAATGAATGTAAACATCAAATTACCACAGATATAATAGCCAAAATTAAGGTAGCACCTGGCAAATTTCAAAACAAAAAAGTTGCACAAAAGACATGAGAATTTTAACCTTTCATGAAGAATCTCATAAAGTTAACAAGTGTGGAAACTAACACCAATTTGATCTGGGCTAGGAATGCCCATAGCAGCCAGGAAATAAGTATAGGGGACGGAAAAGTTTTCACCTCCTTGCCAGGATTTTATGACCATTCTATTGCCATGCAATAAAGAAAAATATTTAAAGTAAACTGAAACACAGGTTGTTTTACTGCTTTATTTCTCTTTGTAAGTATATGCCTTAAGTGTATAACCTACATAAAGCCCAGACACAGATGCTGGAATAAAGGTAGAACAAAGTTAAGAGTCCAATGGCACCTTTAAGACAACAAAGTTTCATTCAAGGTGTGAACTTTCGTGTGCATGTACACTTTGTAAAGTAATTAGTAAAGGTAAATAGAGAAAAGGGGACCTCTAGTGTACACTTTGTAAAGAGCCTTCTATGATGAAAGCTGCCTTGAAAACTTTTTGCAAGTGTGGATCTGACATAATACACAAGTAGACCTAAGCTAGTTTATCCATGAACAATTCTACCTTTGATTAATATAGAACAAAAATATTTATTGTCTTTATACTCTGTCTTTCTTCCTTAATAGAATTTGAAATGGATTACAAAGGATCCCCAGGAGACTTTCCATTCAGGCAATGACCAGACCCATATCTGTTCAGCTTTGCACATTTCTTTTTTATAAATTATTTTACAATGTGAATACCTGCAACAAAGTTTACAAACTTTCTTCTCCCTCCATCACTCTTGACTAAAGATATTTTATCTGACTTTTTTACTATAATGGCTGTTTTATACATTACATTCAACAAGAGCAGATCAGGACAAGTAAGAGACCCTACTCACACAACCTGATCCAAGACAGTCAACACAATATGTCACTTAAACCAGCAAGTGATAACACCCCAAAACTAGATAGCTGAATTGTACTCCTCCTGGAAAGAAGTGGAGCGCTTCAGGGATCTGTCCTGGGTCCTTGCAGTTCAACACCTTTATAAATGACTTGGATGAAGGAATAGAGAGGATGCTCATTAAATCTGTAGATGATACTAAGCAGCAAATACAGCAGAAGACAGGATAGGCTAGAAAACTGGGCTAAAACTATCAAAATAAATTTCAACAGAGATAAATGTAAAGTTCTGCATTTAGGTTGGAAAAATCAAGTGCATAGTTATAGGATGGAGAAGACTTGCCTTGGCAGTAGTATTTGTGAAAATGATCCAAGTGTCTTACTAGACCATACACTGAACATGAGCCAGCACTGTGATGCAGTAGCTAAAAAGACAAATGCAATTTTGGGCTGCATCAACAAAAGTATAGTGTCCAGATCATGCAAAGTGATGGTTATCACTTTACACTGCTCTGGTTAGACCTCACTTAGAATATTGTGTTCAGTTTAAGAAGGATGTTGACAAGCTGGAACATATCCCAAGAAGAGCAACAGAGACAGTAACAGGTCTGGAGACCAAGTCCCATGAGGAAAGGTTGAAGGAGCTGGGTATGTTTAGCCTGGAAAGGAGGTGACTGAAAGGTGATATGATAGTCATCTTCAAGTATTTATTTATTGTCTTTACTGTTTTTGCAACCCAAGTCATAAACAGCAAACCCTTGTCCCACAATAGACCTCATTCCACAGGAAAACATGGAAGAACGTAAAAGGTTGCTACTGTGAAAGTTGCCATTGTGATTTGACAGCAACCGCTAGAAATTTTGCAGCATACAGGGTAATTTGTCTTTGTCTCTAAGTAACCAGGATGATTTCACTCCTAGGGAGAGGAAGTCCTGATTAAGGGGAGATCGCTTCATCCCTTAGAGCTGAAAATTTGGGGCAATCAAGCAGAATATGATCCACAGAGTTGATTTTATTACAGTGTCAATCTGAGTATGAAATCCCATTAAATCTTCCTGACATCACAACTGAAGGTAAGGCACTCGGGTGCACTTTGGAAAAATAAATATTTCAGCATTGTTGTTGGAGGTTGAATGCCTACTGAAAAGAGTGAGCACATTCTGTGGGCTCTAATCAACATGTTCTCATAGTCAAAGTCTCTCAAGTGTCTTTTAATGAGCTGTGGCACATCAACGATGCTGAATTTGGAAGGCTTATACATGTCTTGAAAACAAATTGACGATTGGCTAATCCCATTAGGAATTTGTGGCGACTGGTTCTGAACTATAAAGGTGAATTTTCGGGGAAGCTGTACTGACTTTGAAGAGGACCATGCATAAAATGAGTAGAAACCCAGTTACTTGGTCGAAGCTTCTGATGGTTTACACTACAGGAAACTTTCTGTGGGAGAGACTTTAAAGTGTTATCAGCATCTCCTTTCAATGTGTTATGTATATTTTGATTATTTTAAGTAATTTCATATTTATTGCTTTACAGACATTTGTATGTTTAGTTTTGGATATTCTGAGACTTCTAAGGTCATTTCTCTACAATCAAACACAATTAAGTTTTTGGATGTGGATTGTTTATTATATTTTGAGATACAGTCAGTAGCCAGTCATCACTGTGATTTTTTCCCTTTGTTTGCTTTCCTCAAGGCATAAAGCAGGAGTCATGGGGGGGGGGGGGGTAGTTTTGCATTTCCTTGAGGTCCCTTCCAGCCCTATGTTTCTACTCAGATGTGCTGAGAAACAGAAAGCATATGCATAGCAGTCAGATTCAGACTTTGGCTTAAGTCCACAATTGCGACCTCTACAGGCTACAGAAAGTGACTATGAAAAGCAAGCAAGGGGAGTCCTCTGCTGGTTCACCCCACCCTGCCAGTATCTCTCAGCAACAGTGACACGTCTGTTTTGAGTTGGGGAAACAAAGGGAAGGCTGATGTTACTGTTCACACTGCTGGTCTCTTGTGCGCCAAAGAGAAAGCACAGCTGGAGCAACTCATACCCTGCAGCTGGTTTGCCTTCACCCATGAAAGATCTGGATAGTTAGTTCAAACTTATCTTGTCTTTTCACAGCCTTCAGTTTTCCAAGTACAAGGACAGAATATGAATGGACGTACAAATTTCATTAGCTGTAGCTTCTTACTCATGCTTTTCATAGCAGAAATTTAACTGCTTCAAGAAGAAGAGGAGATTGGATTTATACCCTACCCTTCACTCAGAGCAGCTTATAAACCCCTTTCCCTTCCCTTCCCTTCCCCACAGCAGACACCCTGTGAGATAGGTGGGGCTGAGAGAGCTCTTTCGAGAACTGCTCTTTCAAGAACAGCTGTGACAGAACTATGGCTTGCCCAAGGTCATCCAGCAGCTGCATGTGGAGGAGTGGGGAATCAAACCCGGTTCTCCCAGATTAGTTTTTCCCAGCATCAATATGCAGTGATAGAAATAGTATGCCTTTACATTTGTGCAAGTGATTAAGACATAAAAGCTCCAGTAGGAAAAAAGGCAGCAACATCAGTCCTGTATGTTTCTCCCTAGAGCTGCCTTCAGTTCCATCATGAATAACAACTAGAGTTTCCTCAAGTACTGTATTTCCTTTCTACTACCTAGAATGCTCTAAATCTTTTAACCATTGTGGTTCCTACGTAGAGAGATACAAAGGTCAGGGCTGGGAACATTTTGCAGTAGGGGGAAATAGTTTTTCCAGTTTTACTTAAGTTTTCTCTAATTTTTGGTGGAAAATTTGGGAGATTTCAGGGAGCACTGAAAAAAAATCCTTTGAAATATTATTTTATTTGGAATTAGTGAAACATGTCTTAAGATGAGGTTTTACTCACACAAAATTTATAGAATTCCAATAAAAGCTGGTATTATTCAGCTTCAGCTTCTCCTGCCTCACGGTTTAAATTGTGGAGCAGGAGAAGCCTCCCAGCCAGGTCAGCGTACAGCAAGGAGACCTCCCTATCACACGCAGATCCTTTGCAAACCACACTGTGTGTGAACTCAGAAGCAGCGGGTTCACCCGGAATGGTGAACTCGCCACTTCGGAGTTCACTCACAGCACAGCTAAGTTGCAAAAGGTGTTTAAAGGGACCATCTGTTTAAATGCATTCTGCAAGCCACAATGCATGTGAACTCCAAAGCAACAAGTTCCCCCTTCTGGGTTCACTTGTGGTGGGCTTGCAAACTGCATGTAAAGGTACAGCCCCTTTATATGCTAAGCTGAAAAATTTGGCAATACCAATCATTTCCCGAATACCAATATCATTCTGGTTTGATTTACTTGAACCTGAAAAAAATACTGATTTTACCTCCCTAATTGGAAGTTTCAGGTTTTCATGTTCCCTCTTAGCTCCCCCCCTCACATGCAGCTCAGGAATCAAAGACTTCTACATTCCCTACCAACTATTGGCTGTTCTTTAGCCTAGCAACCAGGACTCAAACCTCGTTAGTTTTGTTTGCAATCCTGTTATGTATGCTAAAGAACAATAAATTTGCTGTTGTATGACTCGGACAACACAAAAAATAAAGGCTGTTCCATTAAGTAGATAGGGAAAATGAATAAAAGATGCAGTATCTAAAAATTTAATCCTTTGTTAGCTTTTTGCTTAAAAATAAGCTGCTAAATGACAAAAAGATTGGGCTGAAAAAAATGTTCCAGCTATCTTTTGCCAGGTTTCTACTCAAAGTAAGTTTTTACAGCTGAGTTTCATACTGTGATCCTGAAAAGACTATAAAGAAAATGCTGACAGATCATTCACTATACAATTGCTGCTCTCTACAGCATAACATCATGGTTACAGCTTCACTTGAAAAAAAAATAAATGCTACGCCATAAAGCAGAAACACTGACTTGCTGAAACCAACATCAGTTTCTCAACTTCAAGATATACAAATACTTCAATATACAAATACTTGGGTCTAACATTTCGCAAAACACTGAATTGGAATGCCCATGTAGCCTCCATCAAATCAACAGAAAATAAGTTAATGAGAGTAATTCTGAGATTCTATTGAACTAAAGGGGGCTTTTTAATTGATCCAGCTGTTAAGCTCTTTATCACCAAAGTAGAATCTCATCTGTTGTATGGAATAGAACTTTGGGAAGGAGCAAATATTGACCAGCCTGGAGACAGTGCAAAATCTCTTTCTGAGGCGGTTACTGGTGCTGCCCTGTGGCATTAATGAGGGCAGAAACAGGCATTTCATCACTAAGGGCCCGAGTGCACTTAGCGATCCTGAAATCGATGTCCAAATTTCAACAGCTTCCAAATGAAACATTTAGCAAAATCAGCTACTTGGATTTACTAAGCAATGATAAAACTCGCACTGAATTTTATAATAACATCATCTCACGATACTCTGTGCCTGATGACTTACCCATATCTTTTGCAAATACCCAGGACTTGCACCAATGGGTATTTAATAAGGATGCTCTTTTAGACAACAGGTTAATATTCATTCATTCATTCACATTTATATCCCGCCCATCCCATAAATGGGCTCAGGGCGGGTCACAACATTTTGATAAATACAATAAAATTTAAAACACATTAAAACACGTCATGCTTGCCGTAGGGAGAATCCAGCCCATTGATATAACTAGGTATGGCCGGTTATCAGTGGGTGGGAGTCCACAGTTTAAGAGCGGCATTTACCACTCTTCGCTTCCAGCCCATGCCTTCTGAAGTGCTGCTTTAAAGGTATGCCAATAAACCACAGGAACAATGTGTATGTGTATTTGGTACTGCAGTGGAAGATCTATTCCATTACATTTTGGTTTGTCCTCTATATTCAGACCTAAGAAGCAGATTTCTATCTGGATTTTTAAGCCAACATTGCAACGTACCTGATAACGAAAAGTTGGTTTTTCTCTTGTCAGATATGTATCCCCTGATTACACGTAAGGTAGCGCTTTTTGCGCTTGCAGCCAGAAAAGTTAGATCCAAGGCTGTTCCTAGTGTTGTCTAACATAGAGTTACAAAATTGGTAGCATAGCCGCTATGATTTTAAAGCTTTGATTTATCTGTTGAAATGTTATACAGTCTTATTTTGAAGGCTTTGTTTTCTTGAACTTTAAATTTATACAGTATATATTTTACATTGTAACGGCCAATGACCATATACAATAAACTTACTTATCTATCAACATCAAGTGGGTTAGGGTTAATAAAATTCTCTACCATAGTACTGAATATTTTTCCCCTGCTCTTAACCATAAATTCATCTCAGCCCCGTTGCTACTTTAGTTTCCCCATTTTATTTATTATATTATATTATATTAGACTTTTAGCTTTCCTTCCCCTGCACAGCAAGGCTCAGCACGGGCAACTACAGACTAAAAACAATATCATAAATTAATTATTAAAAACAGATTCCCATCACAATAAAAACAAGCCAGACAGCAATAAAGGCACAGATGACATAATAGATGGTGGGGAGGGAGCTGGGGGAGGCCAATGTGAATGGAAATTACGCTGCTTTAACTGTATGCCTGATGAAATATTTCTTTTTTTGCAGGACGTACAGAATTGGATCAGCTCCCGCAGGGCCCAGATCTCATCTGGCAGAGCATTCTACCAGGCTGGGCCAGAGCCTTTTCAGCTCTGGCCCAGGTTAAGGCAAGACGAACACTTTTTGGGCTGAGGACCACCAGAAGATTGTTATTCATAGACTGCACAGCTCTCTGGGAACCATACATGATCGCTATGCAAATTACGCTGGATAAATGCTGATTCAGCAGTTATTTTAAAATGTACACTGATTATCTCTGACAAACTGGTACAAAGTGCTATGCTTCATT
Organism: Lepidodactylus listeri; assembly: GCA_029233225.1. Taxonomy (NCBI): domain Eukaryota; kingdom Metazoa; phylum Chordata; class Lepidosauria; order Squamata; family Gekkonidae; genus Lepidodactylus; species Lepidodactylus listeri. Next base: position 73,069,934 of record JARCFY010000008.1, read on the forward strand.
ACAATAAGCTTAAAGGAAAGTTCAAATGTATGCTGGCTGAGTTTCATCACACATGAACCTAGAGGGACCAAATACACTGTAAGAAATAGGGATTATAAGAGATTCCAGGGGCAGGATAAATGATTTAGGAAACTTTCTCTCCTAGCACAGCAGCAAACCTGGGCTGATTGTCATGTCCTACTTCAGAGGTTTTAAAAAACAGTAGTGCAATAGAGCTGGGGGGATGATCATCCCGCCCAGCTCCCTTTGTATTTGATGATGTGTATGATTTTGTACCATATTCCAACTTCAACCAAGTGTTAACTAAACAAGAGTCAGAGAAGTTTGTTCTCAGCTATTCAAGGTTTTGGTGTAAAGAAAATGGTTCTCTAAATTTTTTGTCCTGTGGGGAGAAACTCCCCCTCCCCACTCTGAGTTTTTAAAGTGTTCCTGTCCCCCCCCTTTTCTCTGGAAGGGCAGGAAGCGAGGTTAGTTACCTGCCATAGTTATGTAAATGGCTTGACTCCTGGAGATTTCCCAGAATGCCTGCAAGCAGGGCTCCCAGGATGCACCTGGATGGCCCAGGATCCACCTGGGTAGACCAGGTCAAAGGAGGTGGACAGTGTGATGTAGAATGGGTGGAGTCAGAGGTTTGATAAAAGTGCTTGATCCCAGGGGGTAGGGGCTCTGGCCTTTTGATTCTGGTCCTTGGAAAAGGACAGACTGTTGAGCTCTGGTCAGCAGGGTGGTGGCCATCTTGAACATGTGGCTAGGCCTGGCTATCTGGCTGGGGGGCCGGATGCCACAGCTAATGAAACATCCTTAGAACTCTCTGTAACTTTCTAAGCTTGGACTTGCCTACTCTACTTCAACATCTAGCTAGAGTACATTTTAGAACCAGGGACAGGGAATGCAACTATGACCAACTTTCATTTATTCTTTTGGTTGCAGATCTGGTGCTATGCTAAAAGTATGCCTGTAACTTTTTTCTCTTTTTAATAAATATTTTACTTTTTGAAGCTGGTAGTGTTCTCTGAACCACAGTTTCCCCAACCACCTTAGACCATGCTACTTTAAGAGGGGATCCCCGGGAAGGGGAAAGGCAAGCAGTCAAGGCACCCGTTGCCAGTCCTCCAGGGGCCCTCCAAAGAAGGAATATGGTCCCTGTGGTATGCAGGAGCTGGGTAGCAGAAGACCTGAGGCAGGGCCTCAGTTTGAGAAGGGGTGTCAGGAGTCTGTCCCTCCTGGCAGGAAGACCCCAAATGGACAGTGGTGGTAGTAGTACCCTGCTGGAAGGATATGGAATAGCACCCTCTAGGAATTGGCACCAGCCAAGGAAGGGGCTGACAGAACAGCATCTGTAAGTCAGAGCAGGCCTGTTCTGCCACATCCTGTGCTAAAAGTTTGGTTCAAGCTGAAGGCCTGCTTCTAAGTTACCAGAGTTCAGAAAAATATTGAACAGAGCAAGCTGACCTTGTGAAACTGCAGATAATACCCAGCTGCAGGGGGGGCAGGGTCAATGAGCCCAGTATCAGGTCCCAATTAGCCACATTTCATTCAGTTAAGGTCTATGATTTGCACCTGTGGGAAAGGGGATACGCCTAGCTGCAGATTGGATTCGGTTCCTTCCTCCCAGATCAGACCACCACTTAGGTCATCCGTTTAGCTAATGGCCTAATGAATTGGCTATACATCACCACCAAGGGTTCCTATTAGTCTTTCAGGCCTGAGACCACGAGGACCCCTTACCCATAAAAAAGTAGATTTCTAGTTTATTCCTTAGCACGACGGTGACTACCTAAGATCTTGATATGTAGTCAATGTCCAGTTCAAGGTCGCAATTTTGGACAATTGCTTGTGTGGGCCAAAACAGCTTTTGGCCTTTGCTGACTCTGGAGAGAGCCACTTGGATTACTGAAAATGAGTAATAACCTGTAACTTGGAACCGATGTATTACTATTTTATTATTTATTATTTTATTATTTATTCAATTTATACCCTGCCTTCCCTGCCAAAGCAGGCTCTTAAGTTAGCTCTTAAATTTCTAGCTTTCTTGTTTTATCCTCACAGTTTCTTGTTCTTTGAAGTATTCTTGCACCTTAATAAAAATATTTTTAATTACTTTTGTGGTTATTTGCCTTCAACTGACCCCAATCTGAATCCAGAGCCTAGACTGGCTGACCACTTACCAGAGTAATTGTTTTTGTGAGGAAATTGTTCTGCAACTCTACCTTGCAGGGTTGACTTCCTTGTTTAGTCCTAGGGAGGTCAGAAGCTTGCCTTTTGGTTTCTGATCATTGGGATAGTCTAAAGGGCTGGTGGCAAACTATCAGACTAATGTGTGAGGAGTCAATCACTTGAATTTTGGAGAGGCATTGTAAAAAGCTATCATAAACTAGGCTTCTTGAGGTACTTAACATTTTTTTATACATAATCAGAAGTTTTATTGAAGATATTCCATGAGAAAAGTATCTGTTCTACTATATATTGTTCTAACAATGTATAGGTTATTTTGAGTAATCTGCCAAACGCAGTAACAATAATCTTGGCTCCAACAGAGGGCCTCAAATAGTATATATGGGTCTAGTCAGTTTCCCACAAGGTCACTGTGAAGTCTTTCCAACATAATCAAGCAGAAAAGACTTCCTGCCATTATTTCTACAATAGCACTAACATACTACGGAAAAGCAATCCACCTTCAGCACACTGCTATTGTTTTTCGTAAAACCACCCCTACACATGGATACATAAAATGCTTCCCCTGCATGGGAACCATCCACTTAACATATCTCAGCTTAATAAATATTTGCTGACCTACTAAGGCTCTGCAATGGACAACATCCAGTATACCTATTCACAAGAGTGGTTTGCTGGAGTGAAATAAGAGTTTAATACATGTATTGGATGTGCTTTAGGTTTCCTACACGTACAAGCTGAAATCCAACATCTGATCCAGCACAGAAAAGAAGACCAAGTCCAATGCTTGCTAAGAGGAATCCAGTACAACAATAAATCCAGGTTGGTCCTTGGATTTATCTACTTAGAGGTTTTATATTTCACCTTTTCAAAACAGATAACAAGAATGTTTTTAAAATTATAATACAATATTTAATGGCACATCTGTATTACTAGTGACAACATCACACTTTATTTATAAAAACAATTAACAAATATGTGGCCAAGTAATTATGCTGTGGAACTTTTGATGCTAATTTCACAGAGGTAACCAAAATATTCTAATTTATATTGATCTTTTCTAATTGCTAAAAGTCTATGTATACATTATTTTAACTTTTTCTTTAAAAAATCATACACTAATGTAGGAATTACTCTCCCTGCATGAATAAGACTCTCACAGACTGCTTATAGCAGCCATTTGGAAATCTGGATTTTGCCAGTCTACTTGCAAAAAATCAGATCTGTGTTCTTACCCACTCCCAGGCAAGAATAGTGTACAAAACACACACACGACCTGGTGCTATATCAAGAACTCATTATTTAAATCCCTAAAATCAAGCCTCTGTGGCCACTGGAGGCCACTATTGCTCTTCAAAAACAAACTGCCTACCATTTCCTCGGTTTCTTACTCATAAGATTTTAAAGTAGAAAGACAAAGATTTGAAGTGTTCATGAATCATTAAGGTTCAAGTGTTCAATTCTATGTCTGAAGTCAAGGGATCACAAAGACCCTTTACTAAGTCAGAAAAATGTACCTGTTGAAATACAGAAACACCCTCCTCAGAAAGATATCTGAAGTACAGATCAAAAGTACAATAACACCTCTAGGAAACAGTACTCTACATATACTCTGTGATTGCTGAGATCACTTTCCTGCACTGGCTTAGGCAGAACAAGAACTGTCCCAAAAAGTGCTGCTGCGGAATTGCTCTTAGCCTTATGACAACATGACTATAACAACTTACTACTATGATCTGCACAAAGCAGCCACACTTTTTCTGGTAAGTCTTTCAAGAACAAATCTGTACTAAAGGTGATCATTTCATTGTGCAAAACATCACATATTTATTCTATTGTAAAAAGGGGGACACACATGTAAATCTAATTACTCTTGCTTCATCAGTAATTATAAACTCTAAGAAACAAATACTGCATAGCAAAAGAAAGCACACACAAAAGAAGCCAGCCAAGCAAAAATCTTTCAACACTAGATTCTAGAGAGAATTTGCAGGCAAATCTTAACGAATAAAAACCTTATGACTCAACCTGGTATTCGGCAGCTCACACAAATCAGTGGTCAAAAAAAGGGAACTGCAGATCCCTCCAACCTTATTGGCAGATAGCTTCAGGGGAGATGTGATTGCCAGATCCAACTCATTATCTGATTTTTTTATGGGACAAAAGAAAGGAAGAAATCCAAGACATAGTCTATAAGGACTTTTAGGTCATCCTATCTTTCAACTGTGGCTGGAATGCTTCAGGGAGCCAATTCAGATGTACAAGTGTCATCGACAACAACAAAGAAGAATAAGGAGGAGGAGGAGGAGGAGGAGGAGGAGGAGGAGGAGGAGATTGGATTTATACCCCATCCTTTACTCGGAGCCTCAGAGCAGCTTACAAACTCCTTTCCCTTCCCCTCTCCACAGCAGACACCCTGTGAGGTAGGTGGGGCTGAGAGAGCTCTTTCCAGAACTGTCCTTGAGGGAACAGCTCTGTCAGAACTACGGCTTGCCCAAGGTCATCCAGCAGCTGCAAGTGGAAAGTCCACGCACTTAACTATACACCAAACTTAAAGCTATGCACTATTTGTTTATCAGCACAAAAAAAGCAGCAATTTGGATTTTTTAAAAAATACCTGTAATCAGGCTGACGACTAGCAGAATGGTCATCTCTTGGCCATCTGTACTCTGGATCATCCTATGAAATATGAAAAGATACCTGAAGGTTGTAAGTCAATATGATACAGAATCAGGTCTGAATGGAAACAAAACAATTTAGTTGCCTTTCTGCATTGTAAGAATTTACTACTAAAACGGGTTGAAATTAAGTCAGAAGAGTTTTCGGCTAAACATTAGGAAGAACTTCCTGACAGTTAGAGTGGTTCCTCAGTGGAACAGGCTTCTTCAGGAGGTGGTGGTGGGCTCTCCTTCTCTGGAGGTTTTCAAACAGAGGCTAGATGGCCATCTGACAGCAATGCAGATTCTGTGAACTTAGGCAGATCATGAGAGGGAGCGCAGGAAGGGGTGCATTGGTGCTTAGTTCTTAGTTCTTGTGGCCCTTTTTTACACACCCAGGGAAATGCTGATCACCACTTTGGGGTCAGGAAGCAATTTTTCTCCAGGCCAGTTTGGCTGGAGATCCTGGAGATTTTTTGTCATCTTCTGGGCATGGAGCAGCGGTCACTGGGTGTGTGGAGGGGGAGGTATTTCTGTGTTTCCTGCATTGTGCAGGGGGTTGGAGAGGGTGACCCTGGAGGTCCCTTCCAACTCTATGATTCTATGACTTTGTCATTTCACTGCTCATATTGCTAGTTTTTGTAACATTCCTCATACCAATAGTGTACTCTGGTATTCCTTGGAGGTTGCCCTTCCAAATACTAGCCAAGGCCGACCTCGCTTAGCTTCCAAAAACTGATGATACTGGGCTAGCCTGGGCTATCCAGGTCAGGGCTCAAGAGCTGGTGTTACAACATCACAGCTGCCATCATACAGTAAACCTAGAAGAATTTTAGGGCTGCTATAGTTTAAGAATCCAAATATCTGTTCTTAGTGTTGCATTTTTCAACAGTGCATCCATGAAAAAAAACAAAATTAAAGTACTTACACTTCTATGTGGTGGGCCACTTCTTCTTTCATGGGCAAAACCACGACCTTCTTCATACTCTCGATAGCCAACACGAGCATGACTATATTCATATCTACTGTAACTTCCTTCCACAGCTCTCTCTAGAACTGGTGGTTTCTTGGGTCCAAAGCTGACTACTCGAGGGTAGTCATCCTAAAAATTGAAAAAATATGTAACACACAATTCTTACTAAAAATGCATTCCAAAGCCATAAAAGACTAACACAGACATTGCATTTTACGTCAGCTAGACCAAAAACAAAGGAAATCATAATACATACTTAGTTTCGCTTGTGACTCGGTTAAACAAAGGAAATGCTAAACCAAATGGCCCACATTTAACAAGAAATTTAAGTCAACAGATAATTTACATGTTCTTCAGATCTTATGAGGAAAATGTTCAGAAGTTAGATGCACATGTCTAGAGAAGATGCATCTCTATATATGACCATACTCTTTTGCATCTAATATGAAAGCAATCCAGTGCATGTTCAGTTAGCTATCAGACACATACCACTGAACTAATCCTACAAAATATATCATGGATTTTTTATTACTTGTGCTATTAAGTTTGATCAATACTTTAAACATCACAAATATTCTTCTCCTCACCACTTCACCACTGGTTATTTCAGTAAGTTTGCAGATGTCTTTGCATAATCTCACAAAATGAAACATATTATTTGTATCATGTATTCTTTGTATAACATATTACCATTTTCAAAACAACCATTTTGCTCCCTGCAACATTTTGAAAGTGAGCATCATATTTGTACTGTTAGCATGTTTTTATGTTTTCTCATTTTAAAATTGACATTTCCTATTCTGAATGAAAGGAAGAGATGGAACTAAAAATTATAACAGATCTAATTCAACTTTACTGAAATAGATACGTGTCAGGAGTGCCTCTGAAGACCTGCCTCCTGCGGACCTAAGTGTGGTGGAGGATCAGTCCCCAGCTCCAGAGGAGGCTCAAGCAAGCAACTCTCAGGGCATTACCCCAGCACCAGCAGCAGCTGAGCCACAGCCAAGCTCAAGCCCACCGGATTCACCTCCTTGGGTCACCTCCTTGGGCTAAGGTCACGATCCAGGCAAGACTTAGCTGCTAGGAGAAAAGAGGCACACATGCATAGTTGCAGATCACTCAGCCCTGAGTTTCAGAGGGAGCCGGGACCTCACTGCCAGCTGCTAACAAGCACAGGAAGTGGCTGGGTATTTAGGCACAGCACAAAGACCAACAACTTGTGCTAGCAACAAGTCATTCTGGCTAAGCTCTGCACCCGCTTGGCTCGCATCAGCTAAACCTGATTCTGGACCTTCTGGCTGGTGACTCTGGCTCTGTCTGACTTTGACTTGATTCTGGACCCTCTGACTCGTGACTTCGGCTCTGTTTGACTTCGGCTTTTGGTTGACTCCTTGGACTGGTTTGCTCATGAGTTTCCCTCTCTGACCTCGGCTTGGACTGACTCTGCTTTTGGCTTGTGTTTTGGCTTTGGTAATTCGTTCCTGATTTGGCTTGACCTTGGACTGTCTCAGACTTTGACCTGGCTCCTGACCTACTGGCACCCAGCCCGTGACAATACATAATATTACCCTTGTCTGTAAAAAATATTCAATTTGGCTAGAAGCCAAAGAATTCTGTGTTGGATTTGTGAATCAAGAGCAGTTTTTCTTAAATGCCCTCTACCACATAGCAAGTCACTCAGTACTGAAAGTATCCAATGAAGCAGTTTGTGCACCTGCTATTAAATGTCAAAAAACCTATTATTTTCAAGTCTTTGGACTTCCTTACAGTAGTTTTTGATCTCAGTCCATAGAGCAAATGACACAATGTGTTTGCAGCTCCATCTTCTATTATCTATTTAAATTAAAATGCAATTGATGTCAAGTCAGCAGCAGTTGCTGAATGTTATCTGTTTTTGCTCAGTCTGGGGATGCTCATGCAAGTGCTTTTCCTGTGGTGGTTCCTTTTTTTGGAATGGCTTGCCAGTCAAGATTAGAAAGCATAGTTCCCTTCTCCAATTTAGGAAAATACTCTAAACAAAACTTTTTATTTAGAGTAGTTCTAATTAAGTCAGCTGTTAAGTGGAGATGGAGAAGGAGTCAACAACCTTCTTTACTTCTGAGTAAGGAAAAATATCCCAAGCTGCTTTCCCCCTACCCACTATGCTACCAGGTTATTTTCTGTTCTCGAAACAGACCATGGACTAGGAAGAGCATCAAAAATGAAGCTGTGAAGCTAAGCAAAATTCTATGAAATAAAAGAAACATCCCATGGAATAAAAACTTTTTTAAAAAAAAAACCCTAGGGCAGACGTTTTCACGATCATTTTCCTAGGTCCTCTAGCAGAAGCTGCTCTTCAGCAGCCAGCAAGCTACTGAGTTACTTGTAGGACACAACTGACTAGCTGGAGACCCCTGAGATGGAGAATATGGTCTATTAGCCCCATTTCATTTTTATGGTCTACTACTCCACATAAATAGCAGATCTTGGGGTGGGGGGTAGGGTTTGAACTGTTCTTTTGGCTAACCAAATTATAATTTTTTTGCAACTGTTACTGTGTGTTTTTATGTTAATCACCTTGAAGCAACCAGGACAAGTCATCTATAAATTATCCGAATAAAGACACGTAAATTATTGTCATTTACTTTGGGATTGGGTCCTGCTGTCACCAGAAAGCATAAAGCTTACCCAGGTAATAATTGTGGATATCTTGTAATTAAGGTATTCAGGGATACTTAAGGGGGTCAAGTTACAACCTGAAGTATTGCAAGCTACAAATGCTTCAGGGTACCCCTTAAACAGAGGGGAATTTCACACAGCACCTTTAAAAATGTTACTGAACCGGCTTGGAATAAACTGGTACAGTGACGGCCGTTTCACACAGCCCTTCCCCTACCGTTCTGGAGCCATCTCTGAAGCAGTTCGTAATTTCAGATGGCCGCTGTCTTTTTGCACCTCTTTTCACCCGCACGGGCAAAAAGAGGCGCAAAAACACTTGTCAGAGGAGGAAGTGCTTCGGGGGCATTTCACACAGCACCCCCGTAGCACTTCAGGACCGGGAGAAGAACAGAAGAACGCTTGGGAGGAGGTTTCAAGGTAAACTGGCTCAGAAATGCTTCCCCAATGGGAGAAGCACATTTCTGTGTGAAAGGGCCAATATGTTCCATTAGGGACCCGGTACTAGTACAGTTCTGTGTGAAATGCCAGACAGAAACCGTTACTGTTAGAGTTCCTGAAATGGAACATATTGGCTGTGTGAAATTCCCCAGAATTATCAACGAACCACTTATCCAACAATTTATAATAAACAGTTTAGCAAGCTGTTAATCAAACAATTGTTTTGCCTCTCTCTGTATCCTATGGCTCATTAACTGCTGAAAGACCAACTGACTGGCTGACTATATACCCTGTTCGCTCCCATCCAATATCCAGCAGCTGGAAAATGTAGAGAGCATTCTGGCTCCTGTAAAAAGAATTGAGAAACATCATAAAGCAGCCAAGACATGACTCTGAAGTAAACACATACCCTGACTGTGTCTCTTGAATAATATTCCTTTCAATTTCTTTTTCAGCATTTAAGACAGTATGTGCACGTGCACATTACAAAATATTCCCCGCTCTAGTTAAGCTGCTGATGTGGCAGCTTTGTTGCTGTTTGGGACCACAGGGGGGATAGACTCACTGAGAGATATTTATATATAGGCACAGTTTCCTTCTGTTAGAAAAGGGAGACACTGAACTAAAGCACTTCCTCCAGTGCTGCTCATCCCAGGCTAAGTAGTACGAATGCAGATAACCCAATAGTTGCCTACAGTGTGTAAGTGTCCAAGGGTGATACAAAGAGTGCCAAAATCTGGTCACCATTACAAATCATGCAATGTGCAACATGGAAAATATGCAAAAAGGAAATCAAACCATTAAGGTTTACCCAAAGCCAACCTAAACGTGGAAAATAATAATAAAAGCTAGATAACAAATGCTAATACCTGGTGCTTTATGCTGCCATATGTAAACGACATACCCTGTAAATACAATAATTTGGAAAGGGTTCTTGAAATTCTATCATCACAAGAGCTCAAGTCAAAGGAAAAAATGTGCCTCACCAGTGTATATTTCAGGTTATAATTTTTTCATAGAAGAGACTCTAATGGAGCAGCAGTTTTGAATAGAGGAAAGAAATGTCATCCCAACCAGGAATAAAACATGCCATATGTTTCCCAGGTGGCTGCAATCATTCCCCAGTAAGTGCCAGTTCTGACATTTTTTCTGCTAAAATTAAGATATAAATAGAGAAGCATAAAACTTCGTAGTGCCCAAGGTAAGAAAATTCTGGATTTCAGGATGTTTCACTCAGAAATGCCTCACGTGCACAGCTGGCAGAACTCATAAAGCAAATCCATAAGTTACATCAGCCTTGCATCTGATTGTTCGGATGTTATTTATTCAAGTATCTGCTGTTCTTCTCATCTGGACTTTAAGTTCTCTTAAACTACATAGGCCTTTCAAAATTCAGGCACCACAGAATGCCTCTGTAAAACTGGACAAAGTATAATGACCATTTCAGAATATAAATTCTGTTTATGCAAATACATGTTTCACATCTACACTAGACACTGAAGCTGAGAAAGATGGTTTGGAGTTGAACACATTTTAATGTCTTGCTTCATTAAGACTATCCTGCATATTCCAATACCTCCAACGTGGCAAGAGGCATATATGTTGATACATAAAGAGGATAGTGAAGCAGTGCTACCAGTCATACGCCAGGCCAGGCAACTGACCCCCTTTGTGTCTCACTCCAACCCTGCCACAGTAATCCATGAAACGGTCACCTCCAGGGTAGATTACTGTAACTTGTTCCATGCAGGGCTATCCTTGAGACTGACCCAGAAACTACAACTGGCCCAGAATGCAGCAGTGTGGATTCTTATGGGAACCCCACTGACAGCACATATTCAACCAGTGCTTTGCTGGGATACCAGATCAGGTTCAAGGTTCTGGTACTAGCCTGAGGAACTGCTTTGTCAGGAAGTTCTTCCTAATGTTTAGCCAAAAATTCCTCTGATTTAATTTCAACCTGTTGGTTCTGGTCCAATTTTCTGGAGCAATAGAAAACAACTCAGCACCATCCTCTATATGACAGCCCTTCAAGTACTTGAAGATGGTTCTCATATCATCTCTCAGTCATCTCCTCTCCAGACTAAACATACCCAGGTCCTTCAACCTTTCCTCATAGGACCTGGTCTTCCGACCCCTCACCATCTTCGTTGCCCTCCTCTGAACTCCTCTTCCATCACCTGCTCCCTCCAGCCATGTTGGTTGGCTTACAGTCTCTGCACTTCTTTGCAGAGGTCTTGCCTCCATTGCAAGAGCTCTGTGTTACAAAGAGCAATGCTACCCTTTATATAGGGGTTGTAAATGCAGGCCATTCTGTACTCCACCTCCTTGCAGAGACGATCCAACCAGGCGGCCACGCCTGCCCGCAACCTCTCTGCTAAGGCTCTGGTCCTCATGAAAAGAGCTGCCCCCTGCTCCAGTGTGGAGGCCAGAGCCCAGTCCAGCCCACAGATCAGGGGGACGGCTTGCCCAGACTGGCTGTACGGGAGCAGAGGACACTGGGGGTATCCTGGAATGGCTACAGGGTATGCATCATTTGGGAGAGGGTCAGCCAGTCACTGGAGCTTATGCTGAGCTCCTGTCCCCCATGCAGGATGGGCAGAGATGATGTTCTGCACTGCGCACTTCTGCTACACCAGACATGCAATCATTGCATAGGTGAAGGTGAAGCAGGTAGGCATGCCCCGTACAAGCCGGTGTTTGGACTCCCCCCCCCCAGCCTCTTGCACAGCCGGCGGGCAGACTTGACAGTGAAAGAGAAGTGGGGAGCTAGGTGCCAGCAAGTCTCCAACAAGTCACATATATTGAGTGTGGCCACATCCCAGTGTGTGACCCCTCACTACCAGGTGCAGGGTGTGTGCCAGGCAGACGAAGCCCTTGAGGCACACAGCATTCACCACTGCCAGCATGTTGATGCCAGCATCCGTGACCAAGTAGCCATGGACGATGTCATCCACACCCACCCCCTCCCTCAGGCTAGCTTGGATCATGGAGGCAATGTTCTTTGCTGTGTGGTCTGCATCCATACCATGTGCAGGGAGCAAAACCACTTTGTAGACTGGCAGCAGAACTGTCCCCTCCTCCCAGAGCCTGATCTTGCCCCGGCAGTCCAGAGGTCCTCCGATTGCCACCAGTGGGTGGTCAGGGAGAGGTAGCCATGCTGCTGGCTGCTCCACAGGTCTGCCATGAAGTGCACTGTCTACCCTCGTGCTCCGGACAGCTCGTCCTTGACCATCTCCACCGCAAAGCAGTTCATGGAGGGCAAGACTCACCGGCTCAGGATCCTTCCCAGTGGACAAAGATTGGCCATCCATGGCAACCATCTCACTGACGGGGCGAGTGACTGCCTCCTAAGCCTTGCCCCTAGCCCTTTTGCTTGTCAGCACCAGCATCCCTGTGGGAAAGACCTCCTGGGGGGTGGCCTGCCTTTAGGTTCCACTCCCACCCACAACACTCTCAGTGTGAGTCTTCTTGCATGGAGGGAACTCCTCTTCCCCCCTTCTCCCTGCTGAGACAAAGTGGGCCTCTTCTTCCCCCTGCTGGGTGCCACTCTTTGCTCTGAAGGCAACAGACTCGGGTGCACCCTTTGCAGGTGCCTGTGGAGGATGACAACTGGTGGGGGTTCGAGCCCTCTGCACCTGAAGGTTGTACACCCAGCACTCTGCCACACAGGGGTTGCTGGGGAGGGTGCGGAAGTGCTCCCAAAGTGTGGCCTGGAAATGGGGACCCAAAATTGGGGCAGGCTGGAGGCTCAGCCGCTGCAGTGTGGTGCTGGGCTGGGAGAACTGAGGGAGGGGAGGCCTCAAGGCGGGAGCACCCTGGGATGTGGAGGGGCTGGATATTTCCCACCACTCTCAGAGACCTCCTCTGCAAAGTTTTAGCAACTGCTCTGGCTTTGGCAGCACTAACAGCTCTTTTGCCTCCAAGTCCATCCCCAAAAAACAGATTGGGCAAAAAAGACTCTGCCTCTGAGACCCATGGTGACACTCCAGTACAGCTGGGCACCAGTGGAATGGCAAGACGGGCTTGTTCCACAGAGACAGGTGGATGTACTACTTCCTTCCATGACAAGCAGCCCTGTCCTCCACTCTCACCCTCATGGCACAGGGGATGTTGATAATTAGGAGAAGGGTTGGTCCTCAGCTGAGGAAACTACTGGCTGAGCCACTCTGCCTGGCTTTAGCAAAGGGACAATTGGAGGCTCAGAGCCCTGATCTCACCAGGCACTACCCCAGTCAGGGACAGGTGTCCAAAACTCCTTATGATGGGGACTGTGTATGGGACCTAAGTCGAGGGACCCACTGGCTGAGCCCCTCTGCTTGGTTTTAGCAGAGGGACAGGTGTGGCTCAGAGCCCTGAGCCCACCAGACACTACGCCGGGGACAGGTGTTCAAACCGCCCACTGAAAGGGACTTTGTGTAGGTCCTCAGTCGAGGAACCCACTGGCTGAGCCCCTCTGCTTGGCTTTAGCAGAGGGATGTGTGGCTTAGAGCCCTGACCCACCAGATACTGTGCCAGCCAGGGACAAGTGTTCAAAACTCCCACTGAGGGGGAATGTGTGGGTTTCTCAGTTGAGGAACCCTTAGGCTGAGCCCCTCTGCTTGTCTTTAGCAGAGGGACAGGTGGTGGCTCACTCAGTATTAGAAGAGAAGGCCTAGACACTGTCTCAAGCCTCAGCCTCCAAGGGGGGGGGGGGTTCAAACAAGAGTGAGATGGACAGGCAAACTGTGGGTCTTCTTCCAGTTTACTTTCCTAACTAACAAACTAACCAGTTACTCCCAACACTCAGAGCCCTGAGTAAGCAGGCACCAAACATCCCCAACCCCACTGTTTTCACTCTGAGGTGTGACTTTTATTCCTTTCCTCTCTGCCTCTTACATCTTCCCTGCTGCCAAGTAAAAACAGCTGCATGCGAGCTGGGGGTATATATCCATTCTGCTTTTTGTTTGGCAGCCAGCTCTGCCAGTCAAGCTTTGGATGGCCACTATTGGTGTTTCCAGGGCTGCAGAAGTCCATCCCCCTATTGCTTTGACAATTAATACATCAGTGCCAGTCTGTCTGCCTCACGAACCTCCATCATGAACTGCACAAACCTCCATAAAAAACATGTTGGTTTGTGGGAGGTTCATGGGAGATGTGATCACATGAACTGCTGTTCACAATCCATAAACCAGGCAATGTTTATGACAAAATTAGGTTTGTGACAAGGTTTGTGCCCATCCCTAGTACTCACAGTCTCAAATCCCCAAACATCATTACTGAAGAATCTGGATCCTTTTCAGGCTATAAAATCAACAGAAAGAAGACAAAATAATAATGAAATTTTTAACACAACAAGAAGAAGAAATTATAAAGACTGCCGAGTGTACTATCAGAGGATTTGGAAATTGATACACGCAGATCCATCCAGATGGGGGGGGGGGAATAAAATCTCATGGCTGGGAAGAATCTCTGCAATTAAAATGAATGTACTGCCAAAACTAAATTTTCTGTTTCAAATGTTACCCATACAGAAGAAAGAACACTGAAAGAATGGCAGAGACAGATAAACGAATTTATTTGGAATGGCAAAAAACCAAGAGTAAGTTTTAAAGTATTACAAGATGAGAAAAAGAGAGGAGTATTAGAAGCTCCAAATATGAAATTATAATACCAAGCGGTGGGCCTGGTTGGATTGCTAACTGTATTAAACATCCAAGACAAAGAACAGTAAAACTTGAATCAGCAGACTTAGATGAAGCCTACTACATAATAATTTATGGAACAAGAAACCAACTAAAACGATCATACAAGATAGAAATCATAAAATTGGAGATGGACTGCTGAGAATATGGTTTGCATGCCAGAATTTATTGAGACCTCCAAACTCTCCACTCATGCTCCCAATAGAAGCCCACTACGATAAGAACATGAGAAATAAAAATGATTTTCTAATGTATGGTATCATGATAAATTATCAGGGGAAAATCAAGTCATGGCAAGATATCAGAGATGAAGTAATAAACATTCAATGATTGTTATATCATCAATCATCTTCAAGTCTAAAGAAGATCATTAACACTGAAGGTGGAGCCCCAAGAGATGCAATTGAGTTCGAACAGCTGTTTATAAAACAAAAAGAACATTTACTACAGTTGATATTACTAGTCCAGCTAGAAACAGAAGAAGTGAAAAAATATATAATTATATGGATGCAGAAACTTAAAGAACAGATATCCATGCATCAATGGGAACAGCTATTCGAAAAAGTTATTAAGTTTATAGCCAGTTAAGTGTTAAAAAAAAATTGGTAAAAAATGTTTTTAGTTGGAATATAACTCCAAAAGATACTGAGAAAGCAAATAAAAACTACAAAGGAAAATGTTGGAAATGTTGAGACGTAGACGGAACTTTCTTCCAAATTTGGCGGATGTGTAAAAAACCAAAAAGATATTGGAAGGAAATACGTGGAGAAACGCAGAATATATTAAAGTTTAAATTCCCCATGGACACTGAGAATATACTACTAGGTATACTGCCTAACATTTTGCCAAAAATTTTGAAAGAGATATTCAAATACATGGTGACAGTGGCTAGAATTATCTACACAGCAAAATGGAAAGTAGACGTTTGTCCATGATTAGAAGAATGGACAAATAAACTTGCCAAATATGCAATGATGGTGAAATTAACAACTTATTTGAGAAACTAATCAGTTATGAAATCTGAGGAGAAATGAAGTGTTCTATGCAAATAGTCAATTTCAGAATAAGTACTCTAAAAGACTGTGTGCAATTGTATTGCAATGAAGAAGCAGAATGAAAATCAGTTCTAAATGTACCATGTTGAATATAAATGCATGTAAGGAAGTGGGTTTTGAAGAGAAAGTTTTTATTTTCTACTATAAGATATACAATAGTTTTTGTTGTAATGTTTGCCAAAAGTAATAGCAAGTATACAGCAACAGCGAAAATACCCAGTACTGAGCATGCAGCAATGGTGAAATAAATAATTCAGTTGAAAAATAGATTAGTTACGGAATTTGAAATGTAAAATGTTGAATATAAATGTATTCCAACAGAAGTAAGTTTTATAGTATTTTGTAAACAGTGACCCAAAAACCTTTCAATGTAATTAAGGTAGTGATAGGAAGAAATATTTTCTATTTCATATATTTTGTTAGATATATAATCACTTTTTGATTTTTAAGGCAATGTTTAAAAAGCAGGAATTTGAACTCTCCAACACAGTGTGAGAAACATGATTACAAAGAGAGAGTTAAAACCGCATTATGCCTAAATTCTATAAAGATTATGCTCCTCTTGCTAAACAAACTGCAGATGCACACCTTTTCCTATGGGATGTAATGGGAAGATATAAGGAAAACAAAACCAAAGGAGAAAGAACTGGTTGAGAGAGCCAGCTCGAATTGCTGAAAGCTATACTGAATACACAGCTAAAAACCTATCTATACTTTGTGGCTAATAGCCACTGATAGACCTCTGATCCATATGTTTATCTAATTCCCTCTTGAAGCCGTCCATGCTTGTAGCTGCCACCACCTCCTGTGGCAGTGAATTCCATGTGTTAATCACTCTTTGGGTGAAGAAGTACTTCCTTTTATCTGTTCTAACCAGACTGCTCAGCAATTTCATGGAGTGCCCACGATTTCTTGTATTGTGAGAAAAGGAGAAAAGTACTTCTTTCTCTATTTGCTCTATCCCATGCATAATCTTATAAACCTCGATCATGTCACCCCTCAGCCATCATTTCTCCAAGCTAAAGAGCCCCAAGTGCTTCAACCTTTCTTCATAGGAAAAGTGTTCCTATGGAACTTTTCCTCCATAGGAAAAGTGTTCCAACCCTTTTATCATTCTAGTTGCCCTTTTCAGCACTTTTTCCAATGCTATCTTTTTTGAGGTGTAGCGACCAGAACTGGCAAGGATCTAATATCATAGACTGTCCTCCAATGCTGCCATTACTCTAGGGGAACTGATCTTTGTAGTAGGGTTAACAGCTCCGGGTAGGGAAATTCCTGGATGGGGCCTGGGAAGCGCAGAGTTTGGGGAAGTGAAGGAAGTGCTGTGATGCCATGTAGTCCACCCTACAAAGCAGCCATTTTCTCCAGAGAAACCAATCTTGATAGTCTTGAGATCAGCTGTAATTACAATATGATGCCAAGGAAGCTTCCCCTTTGGCCAATGGGAGGCGAGGTGAGTCACTGGGCACACAACTTGCCTTTTATTAAGATTACCAAAAATATGAAACACAGAATTCCCACTGAAGCACCATCAAGATTCTCAGCCTGATTTTTAGGGGCACATTCTATACATTCCATCTGCCTGCAAGTTTGGTGCCTTAAATATAAATCAGCAATATAAAATCTAAGCAAGCATAATAGTCAGGAAACACATACAAAGTAGTACTAACTGAACAAAACAATTTACATTTAAAACAATAGCTTACATCAGGACGTGGAGGAAGCCGCTCTCGTGGAAGTCTTTCGTACTCATAGCGCTCATCAGACCACATTTCATCCCTTCTGTATGCCACTAAAGATAAAGGCTTTATCAGTGAATTTGTATTTGATTTTTGCAGTCAAAAATGAAAATGTTTAGATGTCTGCTTATTCTCATAATTACTAATACCACAATTCTGTATATCAGTGCTGCTCACACTGATCCAGGACAGAGAGTGGGCCCTTCTTGCGTCCACTACAATAATATGAAAACTGAACACTTTCAGTGGTCTGGGATGGTGGCAGGGACTCTCTACCACAGGGGAAGGGGCAGATTAGCTTCACCTTCTTTTGAAGGACAAGAACTCATAGAGCCCCAACTTTCTGCAGTCAGCTAACCTCCCTCACTGCACTAACCAGAAAATATGTCATTAGTTGCTGGGATCCAAAATTTCAGCTCTTAATTGGCTGAGTGGCATCAAGAAGGTAATGCTACAACCAGGGGTCATTTCAAGCAGGTGCTCAGGGGAGCTCAGCTCTGGGAGTTGGTGCCAGCCCCTCCCCCCTTGCAGGGGAATGCCTGCTTGTGTCATGGCTGCAGCAAAATGACCCCGCCCGCTGGAAAGGTCCTTGTTCCTCCGACCAGCCTCCTGAAGGCTTCAGCCACCACTGAAGCTATCCTCCCAGAATAGTGGTATTTCTGAGGCTTGGATTAGTAGCTGTCTCCTCTCTGCCAGCTCTTTCTTTCTTTCTTTCTTCTTCTTCCTTTCTCCCTCCCTTCTCTCTCTCTTCTTTCTTGCCTTCTGACATACTTTCAGTGTTGTCAGATGGTATAGTATATGCAAATAAGATATGCTAATGAGTTATGCTAATGAGCTCCTCCACCTCTTTTTCTATGAAATGACCCCTGGCTACAACACTGTACTTACTCAAATACAAGTATACCATCAAAACAGGGGAGTCATCTTATATTTGCATAAAAATTACACTCAAGTTCAGTAATATTTTTTTTGTGTATATATCTTTTTTGGGGTGGGTGTCTTTGGTCTTATATCCAGGGAAATCTTCATTTCGAGTAAATACATTATCATCAAACTGCTCACTTGAGGGAGGGAGTTTAACTACTTGTTCTACGCAGACAGTGAGGAGTGCAAATTAAAATATATTTCTGGGCTTTATAAGAGTTACTTTGCCAGTATGAATGCCCAACATGTAAGATTTCTGGAAATTTTGAAGTCATGGAGGGGGGGAAAATATTTTTCTGGGGAAAAAACAGAAATGTTAGGGGGAAAGTGGAATATATCCAATATTTAGTCTCTTATTAAACCTAAACCTTTTTCACTGCTTTATTAACCTAAAATGAACCATTTATAATTTAGTTAACATATAAAATTTTACTATCTGCATATTTATATCAGCACAGTTATAAAATTGTAAAACTGGCATATTTATGAAATTTGTAAGTATTTATATATTCATTTTCTATGTGAAAAAATGCAAGCATATCCAGTACTTGAGAAAGAGTTGCAAACTGCCACACCCTATACTACAGGGGTCCTCAAACTACGGCCCGGGGGCCACATGCGGCCCGCAGAGGGCATTTTTCTGGCCCGCCGGGTGTGCCGCTGCCTGTCCTCCAATTCCCAGCAGCACACAAAGCAGCGGAAAAATTGCAGCCAACTCGTCCCGGGCCACATGACAAAGCCCCGCCCCCCCTGCTTCCAGTCAGCCAGGAGGAGGCAAAAGGAAGACTGGAAGAGGGTAAGTGCGGGGTGGCAGGCGCTCCGGCTGGCCCCAAGTCTCCTAGCCGGCTGAGAGGCCTCTCAGCCAGCTAGGAGACCAGCGCCAGTCCCAAGAGCTGGGCGGGGGTCTTTTTCGAGGCTTTTTGTGCTGCTGGGAATCGGAGGGGGAGAGAGAGAGAGGTTTCTCTTTCCCATCATGATGCCTGCAGTAGTGGAGTTTCAGGGAGGAGCAGCTGGGGGCCTGCTGCCTTAAAAAGTTTGTGAGGATGCCGAGTTCTTTGTTTCTTCGGAAAGGGAAAGAAAACAGCGCGCACCTCCCCACCCCCGTGCGCCTTCCCTACCCGCAAAATAACATCTGAAATCTCCAACCAGATCTAGACTAACTGATGCACACTTGCATCACTTGCTACGACTAGCAGTGGCAAATATGGAACCAAACATTGACCATCTCATTAGCCAAAAGCAGGCCCATAGTTCCCATTGAAATACTGGTAAGTTTGTTGATTTAACTTTACTTGTTCTTCATTTTAAATATTATATTTGTTCCCATTTTGTTTTTTTACTTCAAAATAAGATATGTGCAGTGTGCATAGGAATTTGTTCATAGTTTTTTTTTTAAAACTATAGTCCGGCCCTCCAACGGTCTGAGGGACAGTGAACTGGCCCCCTGTTTAAAAAGTTTGAGGACCCCTGCTATACTATATAGCACGTATGTCTTAATTTTTGCCATCTGAGAGAAAGGGGAGGGGAAACTGCAGGTAGAAAACAAAAGTGTATTATATGGACAGAACCTTACTGCACTTATACAGTCACAACAGGTACCAGGATATTTGATTAAAACATTCTTGAAAATCTTATATATGTCTACAGTACCCATAAGAATTATCATTATCTAATGCTATTTATCTACTGCTGTAGATTGTCTTATATAAGATTTTTCATGCTACACATTTTGGGTAAAACCCATTCATGTACTAATTCCAGGGGGAAAATAGGGTTTTTTTCAGAGATGCCCCACTGCAGGCATTTTAATGCTGTATCTTGAGTAAGAAAACCTCTTTTCACTCATTCTAAAAGAGGAAATATTTCATAAGAATTTTTTAAATCAGTGCTTCCCCAAATTTCCCAATTTTTATGCTGGAAAAATTGAAAAAAGGTCCTTAGAACAAATGTTCCTGAATTTTTCCAAGGTATGAATTGCTTTGAAGAGATTACTTAAGACAGTAGTACTCAGCACATGCCTTACAAACGGTTACTTCTGCAACTGTGTGTGCTAAGTGTCATCAACCAAAACAGCTACATTTACTTCCATCCCTGGAATGAGGCCTGCACCTCAAGGAGGCTCACAGTTCTCTGGCACCGGCTGTTTCAAGATAGAAACCACCTGCCAACCACAAGACCCCCTGGGCAAGGGCCTTGCCTACCTTCCTGAAACATGGGGCAGATGCCACATTGGAGAAAAGTGCTCAGAAGAGCTCCAAGTGGCATGCTGAAAAGACATGCATGGTTCCCAAGCCACTGAGTATCACTGATTTAGTAGGATGGATTCTGGGAGCACAATTATCCCATTCTCGCAGGATACAGATTCCCTCTTGATTTTTTCTAGCACATACACTTCTTCCTAATCGTAATGTTATATATGTTTTAGAAAATTTAATATACAGATTGAAATTAACAGATACAGGATACCTAAGAAAAGAAGAAAAACAAGTCTAGCTTCTCTCTTTTATACTTGCATTAAGATGTCATGAACAATTAGTATGTGATGAGAATGAACTGAAAATCCTCAAGCCCTCACACACCTTCATTCATTCCCTCATACATCACAAAATTTACTGTGATGCCTGAAGCCAAGAATGTTTATAATTTTCTTTCTTCCTTTACAAATTGGGATTGTAAACCAGGATTAAACTACAATTTAAAATCCTGGTTTGTAGATAGGAAGCAAACGGCAATACATTAAAACAACTAACTTTATCTGTCATAATAAATTGCAAATAGATTGAAACTTTCAA
Source organism: Lepidodactylus listeri (assembly GCA_029233225.1). NCBI lineage: Eukaryota > Metazoa > Chordata > Lepidosauria > Squamata > Gekkonidae > Lepidodactylus > Lepidodactylus listeri. The sequence goes on from JARCFY010000008.1 coordinate 73,091,029, forward strand.
CTGAGAAGCCCTCAAAATTCATGCAGGCAAGGATAATGACTGTGCACAGTATTCTCCAAAATGTCTGGCTCATTTCTGAATGCAGCCTAGCTTTATATCAGTTGTTGAGCCAACCACAAAATATAAAAACTTACTAGAAACTAGAAAAAAGCTGGAAACATGACTCTAGTTGGTGAGTATCTCTCTCTCTCTCTCTCTCTCTCTCTCTATGTCCCCATTTGTATCTCACCCTTCCTCCAAGATCTCAGAGTGGCATATTTTGTCCTAAAACCATCCTGGGAGGTAAGTTAGGCTGAAAGAGTATCTGGCCCAAAGTTACCCAATGAGATCTGAACCCAGATCTACAGGAACATAGCCCAGCAATCTAGCCACTATAGTGTACCAGTTCACCTTTCTCACTCTTGCTTTTTCTTGCATTCCCTGAGAGAGAAAGAATATACAAAAAAAATCTCCATTTTTGAAAAAGATGCTTTTGGAGGCAGAATTTTGTTTCGGGATTTTAGGCTGTTAAAATAGAAGATATTTAAAGTCACTTGCATATTTGGAACCAAGAGACAGAAATGCTAGTTGTGGCACTTCCAGGGAAACTGTTAGGAAACTTCCAGGAAACTGTATACCCAAAGTGAAACAAGACTGACGTAACTAGCAAGACTTTCTGTAACAACTGCTACTGAGCCAGATTAAGCTGGCAGGAAGCATATTTTGCTCAAAAAAATGGCTTGAGATAGCTTACTGGAATTCCATTGCCTTTCTTCTTATTACTATTATCATGAGATTTATACCCCACTTTCCCTCCTTCTTGAGAACTCAAAGCAGCTTACATCATTCTGCCTTCTTTCACTTTATCCTCAAGGCAACCTTGTGATGTTGGTTAAGGTGCATATGTGAGAGGCCCAAGGTCACCCAACAAAGATTTAATGGCTGAGTGAGTCTGCCAAATCTGAGTCCAGCTAAGTCCTACATCACGCTGATGCAGACTGTGATTGACTAGTATGGTCTTGCAGCATATCAGGCAACTTTTAATTTACAGATATAACCAAATGAGGGTTCCCCTACATGAGCTCCTAGAACAGAACGGGGGGAAGGGGCCATGGTATTCAAAGCTTCAGTAGGAAGGGGCAGGCAAAAAAGTCACACTCAGCAGGCAGAGATCCTTCCATTAGTGGAAATGCTTCATCAGATCAGAGTATCACTTGTACAACTGTAAACTTTGCTTTTAAATTGTTTCTTTTTCATGGGGATATAAAAATGTTATAACCATTCATATTTGTTGTCTTATTCGTAATGGTCTGTTTGTAACTCATTTCTCAGGAGCAGCATTTCAGTCTGCAGCAGGAGAGGGAAGGGAGAAAATTGCATTGCACAGATGCTCCATTGGATCCAAGGCCAAGTGTTCCTGAGAATGGTATATATACTTATTGGTATAACGTTGGGGTATTAAAAATAGTTACTATATAAGCATATATAAATCTGAATAAAGCAAAAACTGTCTGATTTTTCAAAAAAGAACATCAATTTTATCCACCCTGTAAAATAAAGAGCCTTATTAATTACCACAGTTAACTGTAGCCATCAATACATTCTTCAGCCCCAAGGAAAAAATACACTACTTACTTTTGTGCTTGTTTCAGTCGTATTTGAATCCCAGTCAATGAGTTCCTGCATATTTTAAAAACAAATATATAAGGGTGGGAAAATCTCTGAGGTAAAGATGTGGAAGATCAGATCAAACACATTATGAAGCAGATTTCACTTTATTTTATTTTTCACACTCATTTTATTTACACAATATAAAAAAGTCTTTTATTTCTTGAAAGGTTTTGCTATTCAGTTCATCAGTCAATGCTAAAAAGATCTTCCCAGATGTACTAAAACAATTTAAAATCAAGCAGTTACAAAAAGAATATCTCATGGGTGGATGGTACTTAGAACCACAGCTGAAAATCAACTTTCAAACAGAGGCACCTGCCACACACAAAATATTAAAATCAGATCTGCAAGTATTTATGTCCTACATTAACAAAAATGCACACAAGACGGCTTCTATTTTTAAAAAACCTATGACTCAATATTCAAATAGCAGTATGGAACCAATCATGGCACATTAGAAAAGAAAATGAAGTCTTTAAGTTAAGGTATATAGTAAGGTTGAGACGATACTAGAATACAATATCTAAAGGGACTGGCAAGAAAAGGTTTTTATGGGACACAGATTTATGCCAGTATACTAAAACAATCACACCGGCTGTTTGTACTTTTTATAAGATTTTGAGTGTGGCATTTCTTAATAAAGTACTCACAACAGGCAGTGTTTGGGCTGCTGAAAGCTTCTGGAATATTAATAAACACATTAATTATCAGTAAAGTTAAGTTGTATAGTTTCATTTATGAAAATAGGCTTTCTTATATTGGCTCTTTGGCTGAGAACAGACTGGCAATCTGGAGTGGGATGAATCCGGAGGCAAAAGCTGCGGGGGGGGGGGGGGGGGGGAATCCCCCAGGGCTGGCTGTCCACATTGGCCAGGGTATTGCGCAAGGATGCCCTTACGGAGCGTTCAGACTGCTGTGGAGTGGCCCCAGGTGGGCTGGCCTCCGCAGCTCGTGATAGGGCTATTTCGGCAATTTGCGCATGTGCGCATGAGCGCTCATGCACAAACTGGCAAAACGCCACGCTCACACTGCCGCCTCCGCTTGCCTCCCGCCTTCTTCCGGTTTACACTGCCTGGAAGCCAGAGGCAAGCGCAAGACGGCCTACGGACACCGGTTTCTCCCGGTGTCCTTCTAAAGCGCAAGAAAACCGGCTTCAAAGTGGGTAAGTGCGGAAGGGAGCCTAGGGACAGCTGCGCATGTCTGAACAGGCTCCCTTCCCCTGCAGACCTATCCCAGGGCAGATTGCCAGTCTGTCCTCAGCCTTTGTTGATCCCCTGCTGATTCCTGATGTAGTTTGCCTGTTTAATTATAAAACGTTACAGACCTACATTGCAAAACTACCCAAATATTACAAAACTGCCAGTAATAAGTGATGTCCAGTTCACCATTCAAGGTCATCTCCTTATGCCCTGTTCTCTGTGCTCCCCCATCTGCAGAGATGAAATGTTTGGCAACCAGAGGCATAGGTTTTTTGGAGGTGGTGCCTCACCTTTGGAATGCCCTCCCCTTGAGGCTTCCCCAGAACGCATTTTACTTTTCTTTTAGGTGCTATACCAAAACAAGGTTTTTCCAAAGGGGATCTATATTTTTAACTGTTTTACCACTTTCTCTGATTCTGACAACTGTAGTATCAAGATCATTTTTCACTGTTCTGTTTATTTTATGCTGTTTTTGTTTTCTGACAGGTTTCTAGTGACCTAGGTGTATTTGCTTGAATTGCCTTTCATTGTTTTATTTACTTGTTGGCATTGTTTTGTTGGGAAGCAGCATACACATTTTCTAAATGAACAAGAAGAGTTAGTTTCTATACCCCGCTTTTCTCTACCCTGTAGGAGTCTCAAAGTAGCTTACAATTGCCTTCCCTTCCTTTCCCCACAATAGACAGTGTGTGAGGAAGGTGGGGCTGAGAGAGTTCAGAGAGAACTGTGACTGGCCCAAGGTCACACAGCAGGCTACATATGGAGGAGTGAGGAATCAAACGCGGTTCTCCAGACTGGAGTCCACTGCTGTTAACCACTATACCACGCCGGCTTAACCACAGCACCACAATGCTGTTTTAAAACAGCAGTAAAAGCCACAACCACAGAGAACCCCATCATACCTTTCCAACTTGGGGGGGGGGGGGGGAGAGAGCAGAAAGAGAGACAAAACTATAAACCAAAACGGGGGGGGGGGGGGGATTTGAAAAAAACACAGTTTCTGCCTGACATTTAAAAGGTAGTACGTTTCACGCTAAGTAAACTACTGTGGAGAAAAAGTTCCTCAGTACGAACATCACAATAAACTGCTCTCTCTGGTGCTCCTAAACCTGTTACAGATACACAGAGCAGGGACTCTGCAGCTGATTTTAAGAGACAGGTCTTTTCCACATTTGCCTGCCACTCCAGATTTTCTCAGTGTTTGAGTTAAGGCAATTTAAGTCCATGGCAAAACAGCATCCAAATAACCTGGGGTAAGAGCAGGCTGAAACCAGGCTGACCACTGAAGGGAGGTAATGTAATGCAGAATGGGGGAAAACCCAGAATAAAAAGGAGATTGAACTCGATTTTAGTGCAGAATGGGAAGAAAACCTGGATTAAAAAGAAAGTTGAATTTGATTTTAGTGCAGAATCGCTTGGAGGACACCACAGCGAACATGGACTAAAAGGAGAGCAGAAAGGGCCACAGAAAGCCTCACATGGGGGCAGTAGTCCTTTAAATATCAGGCTCCCAGGCGGCTAATAACTAGCATTTTGATCTTTGCCTGAAAACAAACTGGCAGCCAGGGTAAGTGTGAAGTGAAACATGCTGCCAAGTAAACTCTTATACTGTAAATATAAGTAACATTTGCAAGCTTTTTTGTATAAATGTAAATAATTTTGACAATAATTCACTTTTCATATGTTTAGCAATAGTACGTTATTAAAGAATTCAATGTTTTCAGTGTTACAAATCAAGATGGGTAGCTCTGTTAGTCTGTCTGTAGCAGTAGAAAGGAGCAAGAGTCCAGTAGCACCTTAAAGGCTAACAAAATTTGTGGCAGGGTGTCAGCTTTTGTGAGTCACTGCTCAGAAGTGACTCACAAAAGTTTATACATACCCTATCACAAATTTTGTTAGTCTTTAAGGTGCTACTGGACTCTTGCTCTTTTCAGTGTTACAAAGTTTAGCTTAAAAGATGGTGGCAGTATTACCTATAGAGAATCTATGAGAGAATTTCTGGTACTTGAGAAAGAGCTGCAAACTGCTGCACCCTATGCTGCCATAGCACATGTATCTAAAATGCTGCTGTCTGAAAGGGAGGGGATTGCCGTTCTAGCAAGAACAGTTTGAATCTAAAATTCCCAACTGGCTCTATTAAAAGCATCTCAGTTTTATGCGGAGCGAGCTTCAGTTTATTGTCCCTCGTCCACTCAAAGCTACTGCCATCTCCAGGCTGTCATTAAGGATGTCCACAGTCTTTGGACCCAGCTGAAACGGAGATACAAAATTGTGTACTCATGGTGCTTTAAATCTTTGGATGACCTCTTCTAGAAATTTCATACAGATATTAAACAGGATTGGGGGGATAAGATGGAACCCTCTAAAATCTCACAGCATTAATGTCACAGAGCAGCTATCTCTCATCAGTGCCTTCTTGTACTATTGATCAGTTAAGACAGGAATGCAACCACCAGATTGCAGTGCCCCCAGTTACTCACCTTGGGCAACAATTCACAGAAGAGACCATAATATATCCTAAGCGCTGAGGTTACATGAAGTCACCTGTCATACCACTGGCCTATCAATATGAGTATTGTCGACTCTGATTGGCAGTAGCCCTCCAGGGTTTTAGGTACAGGTCTTTCAGATCACATACTACCTTATCCTTTTAACTGAAAATGCCAAAAATTGAACCCAGAGCTTTCTGCATGTGAAGCAGATAGCCTGCCATTAAGCCATAGTTCCTCCCTAGTATCAGATGGTTATACACCCCAGTCTTTCCCCAGTGAAGATCTTCAGTCAGGGCAAGCAAGATAGCTTCAGTCCCAAAATCAGACCACAATATGATTTGAAATTGATGTGGATGTGCTTTATAAATTTTATATTACTTTCAACAAGATTACATTCAGATGAGCCTCAGGATATAAAGCTACATACAAACACCACTGAAAACCAAGTGTAACCTTAGTTGATGAACATTTGAATGCACATATATCCTGCTCCTAAGTCCAGCGAGTAAGACTTACATAAAAGATGCTCCCACACACATCTTTTAATCTTTTACCAGATTGGGACACCAGGTTCCATGGGAACAGAAGCTGCAGCACCTGTCCTTGAACTCTTTTCAATGGAAGGCTAGTCAGTGTTTACTGTAGCCAAATTCCTACTTCCTACTGAGAACAGAGGTTGCTGCAGAAACTATAAAGCCCCAAAGATAACTTTAAGCAGGTGTGAGAGAGCTTACTTCCTCCCAGTCTCAAAGCATGCAGCCATCTGTAACAACACTGGGACTGAAGGGGGGGGGACTTGTTTTGTCCTTCAACCTCGAAAGCAATTGCCTGGGTCACAAAGAGACTGGGTCAAGGTGAATGTGGCTCCGACACGCCGTATGAGCTAAGTTAAAATGGTCAGTTAAAATGGTCCACCCACCCACAAAGGCTCATGAATCCTACTGGTTTCTAGAATGTTCTGGGGAATATCAGAATTCCAAACAAGAAGCACAGAATGTGAAGCTCCTTGAAGCTATCAACAAGGTTGACTCTCATTGACTTCTCCCACTCTTGAGACAAAAAACAGCCCACTGGTTTCCCACAGAGCTAAGTGTTCTGAAAAAGGTTGGAGACATCTAGAACAGCACTGGCAGAGAAATCTGACAGTATATATACACATACAAATCTGACAGATCATATTACAGAGCTCATTGTAAGACCTATGAAGCAGCAGTGACAGCAGCAAATAAAAGTTATGTCTACTATTATACAATCAGCAAATTCATGACCATCCTAGTTGTTCAAGATAACTCAGCATCTGCTGATGCCTAAATCTGAGCCTTTACTGTCCTGAGTACAGGCAATCAGCTGTGATACTTTGCCAAGTTTTTCTGCTGATAAAATATCAAGAATATGTTCTGATCTGGATGTCAGCTGTAACACAGGTCTATTTATGGATCATTTCAACACAGTTTCTGTGATGAATGTTGACAAGATCCTGGGATCTATGAAAGCCACTACTTGTACCCTGGACCATCTCTCCCCCATGCTCCAGCACAACAGCCTTGCTCATGTCAGCAGGGTGTTCTGCAGGTGCTAAGCTGCAAAGAGAGTCTGTGGGTGCCAACCTGCAAATAAGTGAAATCAACAACTACTGATACACGTGCTTTCTCTGTTGTGTCTCTCCCTTTATGGAACGGCCTGCCCAAGGAGGTCAGGAAGGCTCCCACTCTCCTGGCTTTCCACAATCTATGCAAAACAGAATTATTCAATTAAGCTTTTCTGCACAGGTAATACAGAGGTTAAGATCCTGAGCTGCAGACTGGAAGGTCAGTAGCTTGGCAGTTCAAGACCCTAGTGCCGTGTGATGGAGTGAGCTCCCGTCTCTGGTCCCAGCTCCCACCAACCTAGCAGTTCAAAAGCAAGAAATTGCAAGTAGATAAATACATACTGCTTTGGTGGCAAGGTAACAGCATTCCATGCACCTTGGTGTCTAGTCGTGCTGGCCACATGACTACAGAAGTCTTCGGACAGCACTGGCTCTTCGGCTTGGAAACTGAGATGAGCACCGCCCCCTAGAGTCTGATTCAATTGGCTTTCAAGCAAGGGAAACCTTTACCTTTACTAATACAGCTGCACTGTACAAAATGGTTTACAGACTTACTTGGATAAACAATCAGGGACTGTGGTTTATACTGCTGTGTATAACTTACTGTAAATAGGATCCTATTATGTAATTTTCACACAGCTTAATACTTAATATTATTGTGTCAATACTTATGCTGTGTTTCAGTTCTTTCTGGTTCATTCTAGACTTCTACAATCCTAACGCATTGTTTACTGAATATTGCATTTTTCTGACTCACTATGTGTAATCCACCTTGTGTCACTGTTAGAAAGACGGGGACTATAAATAACGTAAATAAATAAAACAAAAGGTGAAGCCAGTTTCTCTTCTCATCCTTGGAAATTCAGAGGGATAATTCCTCTTGAGTCAAATGGGTTTTTTTTTTCCATATTAGCCTCACACTTTTGTAAGACTCCCATCTCCCTTTAAAACAACATGCTGTGGGCTTAAGTATCTTCATTTACACGACCTTCACATTGGCTGCGGTCACACGGCCCTTAAATGCGGGAGGAAGGGCTATTTCCTCCCGCATTTAAAGGGGCTGTCTACAAGGGCCGCAGAAAGTCCCGCGCCGAAGCGGGCTCAAATGCGGGTTCCTCCTGCATTTTCCGACCCTGGGGAAATCGACAGTTTTCCCGGGAGTCGCGGGAAGAACCCGCATTTGAGGTATCTGGACAGCCCTCTCTCGCAATCACTGCGAGAGCAGGGCTGTCCAGATGGTCCCGTCAGCCATTTCCCCCCCCTTTTACACTTGGGCGCGTGGCAGTCAAGCGCCCAAGTGTAAAAGGGGGGGGGGAACCCAAACTTACCAGGCGGCGGTCGGGTCCTTTGCCGCCGCTTTCGCGGCTGCCGCCTCTAATGCGGCCACCGCTGCTTTCACCGCCGCTGCTTCTGCCGCAGCCATGGCCGCCGCTTCTGCTGCCGCAGGGGTTGGGATGTGTAGACATCCCAACCCGCTGTAGAAAAATGCAGCCCCTTTAAATCCGGGAGGGCTCCCGGATTTAAAGGGCCTGTGTGACCGCAGCCACTGTTTCAACACACTGTCCATGAACAGCAGAGCACTATACCAGGCTTCAGGCAGTGGATCCAGCAGTTAAGCAGAGGCTGTATCTCCAAAGAAGTTGTATTCCCATTCATGTATCTTTCAACTGGATCAGGAATGTCCCTTATTGAAGTTTAAAATGTTAGCGGGGTCAAACTGGATTTGCAGGATGGGCACTCAGACGCGCCCTGATTTTCCCTCATTACTAGATCCCGAGCAACCAGGCTGAAGGAAAAACTACTAAAATTTAGAGGCAGCATGAGGACCACAAACCAAATAGTTTACCCCAGCTGCTATTTCTGTTGTTCACTTAAAAATCTGAGTCTTTTGTTCCTTTTCCAAAAAGTCATGAAGTTTCCACATTCCTCAGTGGTCATTTCCTGTCTTCTGCTACCAGCATGTTTTCACATTAAGAGATGGAGTAATACCAACCTGCCTTACAAGCTAAGAAAATGTATATGAAATGTGCTGCCCATTCCAAGATACTATATAAACAATAATTATGTTTCACTCTATCAAACCAGTGCAGCATGCAGATATTTAGACCATATGCCCCAATAGGCTTCATTTAATGCGGCAAGGAAGTATGGAAAGAGTGAAGATGGAATGCAAATGAAGGAGAAGAAAATCCCCCACTTTGCCCTACTTCTCATTTTTACATTCAGTGGGGTTTTTTTCTAATTTTTATCGTGCTCCCACTATAATAAACACCAAGCAGCAATTGTGGTTCTCCCTTTTATCCAGACAACTGCCTGTGAATTAGATCAGGCCAAGGAAGAGTGACTGGCTCCATGTCAAAGAGGGGGTCTGAACCGAGATATCGGAGACCTACTCCAGCCATTACACTGATTTTAAAACATAAACTTAAAAGTGTTATGTTTAACTTAAAGCAGGAAAAAAAATGGCGGGGGACATAGAACAGCAGCAACAATAGCCCCAAATGAAAATTTTTGCAGGCACCCAGTCCTTCAAATGCAGCTTGGGACAGCACCGTGTCCAGTATTTACCCTATTTGTGTCAAGCCTTTTGATGGGAGTCCTCAAAGTGGACATCCATAAAATAAGCGATATCCGGAGAAGTGATGGTTAAGATCTGAGTAGGCAGCTTCTTGAAGCTTGCCTGCACGTTCAGGATACGTTCCCACTTGCAGAAGTTCTCAAACGCTCTGTTCGTGGGGCGTCCCTTGCTCTCGTCGGGTAAGACCGGAAAAGGCAGCATCAAGCTTGGCCAAGGGTGACTGAGGAGCGCCTAACACCACCACCCCACACACACACACACACACACAACCGCTCGCCCGGCCCACCGCCTCAGCCGACCTGCCCACGGACAGTACACAAGCCCCCCCCCCCCCCAACAACAACAACTTGGGGGGGGGGCAGAGAAAACGTTGAGGGAGGCTGGCTGGCGGGGCGGGAAAAGCCACCGTCTCGCGCGTGCCCGGACAGAGGCCGTTGCCGCAAGAAACTAGGCGCCCCCCCCGCCACGCATCGCGCGAGACAAATACCAAGGCACTCACCCGCCGTAAGTCAAAGACACAGCCGCCCGGCCTCCTGTTCCAGCCGCTTTCCCGGACGTCACCGGAAACGCGACGCTGATGCCTAAAGAAAAAGGACTCAACGTCTCTCGCATTCACCGTCGCAGAATGTAGCGACACTTCCGGCCCAAAAGTGAAAACCAGCTCTCCACGCACTGAACATCCGACGCAACATTCTTCGCCATAGAAAACCGTGGGGAGTAGCGTTTCAGGTTCCCAGTCGTGCTGGGTAACCGACAAAAGACAGGGCGCCGTAGGGACTTCAGAAGAGAACACCCTCCCTGGGTGTCTTAAGGGTCCTGCCCCGCATATGGTGCCATTCCAGTCACGCACTGATATAATTTGCCTTTTTCCAACTTGATGGGAACAAATTTAGAGTTCAGTGGCACCTTTAAGACCAACAAAGGTATATTCAAGGTATGAGCTTTCTCTATGGGGTTAGCCCCCTATACAGGTGCTCCGTCGGCACTTCTTTCCCATCCGGCGCTAATTGCCCTGGAAAGAGGCGTGGCGAATGCGTCATTAGGAAGGCGTCGAGTTTCAGGTGGTTCAGGCGAGTCCTCGTGTTAGTCTGTCCCTTAGAAGACGAGGAAAAGAACCTTGAAGGAAGCGGGCACGGCGGTGTGGGCTGGGCCTGCTTGAGCAGCCTCCCTCCCCCTGACGCGGTCAGTAAAACCTCTCCCTGCGCCTCGGTTCCTGCTTTGCTAGTTTTCCCTTGAATGACTTAAGTTATCTCTCCCCCTGCAGTCTTACTTGGAAAGGAAAAGGAGAACGCCGAGGGGTGTGGGTCGGCTTCGGTCAAAAGAGACTTCTGGGACCTTAAAAGGCTGAAGGAGGTTGTTTAAAGCCATGTTGGTTTAAAAGTAATATCCAAGAACACAATCCGTGTAATAGCTTTTATTAGCACCAGCACAGTAGTACTTAATAGTGTGCAAGCTTCCTAGCTCACCAGAACTCTTTATCAGTTCGGTTGTTTTTAAAAAGTGAGGGAAGGAGAAAAACGGGCTTTTCAGGTCATTTTTCTTAAGATTCGCCATACTAGCATTTAATGTGGCTGCATCAGATTTACTGTGGAAGAAGTTTTCCTGAGCCACAGCTTTCTGTGTCAGTGGCATTCATCATACATAAATTCGTGAGTCTCGGGTTCTTTCCTTCTCCGTTTTATTTTCAGGTGTTATTTATTTTCACCCTGTCAGGTGTTTAGGCTGAGAGAGATGGGTGCATGTCACTGGGACTTGTGAAATTCATAGTTTAAGGTGGGATTTCAATCTGGGTTTCTCCTGGCCTTGTTTCTTAATACTGCAATAACTTGCGTTTTCTCAAGTAATTCCATAGCAGCGGAATGCTGAAGTGTGGAACCTTTTGCCTGCATTTTCAAATAATGCAGCCTGGGTAAAACTTTATTGTTTGATTATGTTATGTGAATAAGTTGGGTCTTAGTTCATAGGGGTCTACTTTCAAATAAACAGGTGAGATTTTAGAAGTGCTATGTTTGCTCCCCAGTCAGTGTGCTGGACTCCTATATAAAATCTTTGTTTTAGAAGTAAGTTCTTGCTTCTTCTCATCTTCAGTACTTTTAAATGGTAAAAGTGTTTAAGGCACAATTGCACTATGGAGCAAACATGCAGTCTACAATAACTTTGGGTGGTACAGATATGGGAGTAAACACTACCAAGTATGGGTGTAAACACTACCGAAATCATTGTGACTACTTCTGAGGAAAAATGCACAGGATTGGGCTGTAAATAATTTGCCTGTCATGATGCCAGATGAACTGTTTGTTGATGCCAGGACTAGGCTTCTAGCTATTGATTGAACCAGGGAAAAGTATAACATAATTAGGGAGCTTTTTATCTTTGGAGGTTTATGCACAATGTTGTCTGGCTTGCATGAATGCTATAAAGACAACATACTCGAGACGAGAGCAGTGGTGTTAATTCTATTGATGATCTCCTGTTACATACTCCCATTCATCTTTTGAGAAATGAGGAATTAATAATCATATTAATTCCACTCATTGCTATAATGCACAATCCAACTACAAAACTTGAATCCCAGTACACACCCCACCACTACATCCAACATTCAGAGAAAATATTAAAACAAAGCTCCTAGAGTTTCAGGGCGATTGCCAGAGCATCGCCCCGGCAACGTGCCCAGCGTGATGGCATTTGCCCAGCTGGTCCCTGGATGAACTGATGGATGGACGGAGGCAGGAGTGGCCAGGCCGGGGGGGGGGGGGGGAGGGGACATGGTCCTGGCATGTGCATGCTCAAGAGCCCCCGCCCTCCCGGGGATTTTAAAACTCTACGCCCCTGGGTGAGGAAGGAAAAGATAGGTTAGGCTAAGAGTGTGTGACTGGCCCAAGGTGACCCAGCAAGCTTCCAGAGCAGAGTGGAGATTCAAACCCTGATCTCTGAGATCGTACTCTGACACCACTACACTAGTTTGCAGTTTATATTGTTTTGAAGAAGAGGTGAGTGTCATACAAAGCTTGATGGGCATGCTAATGTGTGGCTGTTTCATCTCCCTTTTTTCTTCATTGTGAGAATATTTGGATTTTAGCTGTAAAGAGAATGCAAATATGGAAGATTCTAGAGTGCTTGACTGTTGCCTTTTCTTCTTCCTGTATAGCTTCTAGCATGGCAATTGATATGTTAGGTAGGGGTGTTCTTTATGGTAAGGTGTCATGACAAAATGGATGCCTGGCTCGTTTAGGCTGTGACAGTATATGGTTGTTCCGCTAGCTAAAAGTTCAGGCTTTTAAAAAATAAAAGACATCTAATCTTTTTTTCTCACCTTGTCTAGAAGGAAAATGAGTGGAGGGTTAGCACCAAGCAAAAGCACTGTTTATGTGTCCAATCTTCCCTTCTCATTGACAAATAATGATTTGTACAGGGTAAGTGTATGCTTTAAAATTACATTATTAAATATTATTATTAGCTATCCAATTTAACAATTATATAGTATGCACTGTGACATGCACATTAATGTATGTGTGAATTTCTAAAAAAACATTTTTTCATTTACAGTGCTTAACCTAGATAGCTGAAAATCTTACTCTTTTCTTGCAGATTTTTTCCAAATATGGCAAAGTGGTTAAGTAAGTATAATATAACATCATTTTTAACACTACAGTATGCTCTGTAATTGTTTATATCCTGTCTTATGGGTATTTTTGTGCAGGTCCTGCCAACCTAGCAGTTCGAAAGCAAGAAATTGCAAGTAGATAAATAGGTACCACTTTGGTGGGAAGGAAATAGCATTCCGTATGCCTCAGTGTCTAGTCATGCTGGTCACATGACCACAGAAACGTCTTTGGACAGCGCTAGCTCTTCGGCTTGGAAACAGATGAGCACCACCCCCTAGAGTCAAATTCGACTGGCTTTCAAGCAAGGGAAACCTTTACCTAAGAGATCACATTAACTGATACTTGTTTCTTTGGCTCCTGTGATATACTCTTGAAAAATTGCTTGTAACTGATGCAGAATATCCCATCATACTTCTTCTCACAGTGGTTCAAAAATTATATTAGTGCTTGAATGTCTGCACTGGCTTTCTGTTGCATCTGAGAACAATCAAGAATGTTAGTTCCAACCAGTGTCTCGACTGGAATTTTGCAGAGCCAGCGTGGTGTAGTAATAAGCGTGTTAATCTGTGAGACCAAGGTTGAAATACCCACTCTGTCATGAAACATATGTTGCCTGGGTTTCATGCTGGCTCTCCAAGCTTCGTATTGTTGCTTCCAGGAGTTACCTCAATCATGTGGGCATACTATCTAACGACATCTCAATAGCATGAGTTCCCAGTGTGGCACACATAGTTGTCATGGTGTCCACCCAGTTCCTTTTTTGGCACTGGCTAAGTGCTTTTAGAAAGTGGGTGGGGCTAGGTTGGGCTTTTGCCCAGCAGGGCTTCTGATTGGTCATTGGAGATCTAATTGGCTGTCCAAGCAGCTGTCACTAGAACACACAGATTTTCACTGTGTGACTAAAAATAAGCAGTGTGTATGCAAGAAAATGTTTTTTAAACATATTTTCATTTTAAATCCTGTTAAACAGCTTCTTCCTAAAATGCTGATGAGTTGGTATTAAGAGTTATGCATAACCTTGCTCCTTATTTTGTGTTTGGCTCTGGCTCCTGCAGCAGCCATTTTGTGACTACACCCACTGCCCTGTCAGAGTGCTAAAGGTGCCTGCAGTCTCTCAAAGGTCGGGGACCCCTGCTCAATTGAGTCAAACCAATCTCATCTATTTATATCAGAGTCTTTTTATTTTTTGTCTTCTTTGCAGCATTTTCTTTTGCCAAAAATCTAGGGCCATTTTCCTCTTTTTCAAATTGCAAGATACTGCAGGAGGTGGTGAAAATTGTTCCAGATGGACAGTCAGGAGAAGTTGAGTGAATTTTTATATAAGGACAAATCCTGTCCTTCAGAGGCATTTGTATATAGAAGAGCCAGAGGTGTATTCGAATTTCTCCTATGGTTCCAGTCAGTATTTCAATAAATAATTCATAGACAAAGACATCAATACTGATGGGATCTCCAGAAACTGACATTGTTCCACGATATAATACGATACAACAGCTGAATTGTTTCTAGCATGGTTAACTCAGGAAGGACATGAGATTCCATCCTGGTTTTGAGAGTAGGGTCAGGGTGAAGCTTTCAGTAACAAAAGACTTGTGAAATATTTGATTAGTAATTAAGAATCCTGTATATCATATTTTTAGCTTCTCTGTTGTTATTTATCAATCTCTTTGCGGCTGCTTATTCTCTGCCTAGTGGCTGAGTATCAAGCAGCTGTTCATGTTACCAGTATTCTGATCTAAGCTATAATAAGCACAGATTACTAGGAGACTTCACAATCCATAGGGAATGCTAAGAAAATTACAGGTATTTTTCAAGTATAAAGTCCGGAAGAATACATTGCAGATATGCTCTATCGATTAAATCTCTTCTCTTTTTCCAGATGTCAGAGTGAAAAATCATACTGCTGCATTGTGCCATCAAATCATATAAATGCATTAATCTCATTCCTGTTGAAAATGAGAGGTTTCCTGGGAAACTTGGGGGGGGCTGGTTTTTAGTTTGGCAAAAGATGCAAAAAAAACCTCAAACAAATATTAAATGGGCTAGGGGGTCTGTCAAGCAGCATTAAAAGGATTATCCACATTTCCACATTTCATTGCAGAGCAGTATTTCTGAACAGGAGTAGTTTTTTATTATTGTAATATTATGAGAGAGTGTGTGGAAAGATCCAGTTTGCATTGTAAATAGATAACAATATATATGATGGCAATCTTTTCTTTTCCAATGTTGAGTCAGCTATTTTGCGTGCAAATGTCCAACTCACTTCAAAGATGGCTGTCACACTTAATTTCAGTAGTAACTAGTCTGTAAACTGTATTCAGTAGTCGTTCAGTATTCTTTTTTCTAATCAGTTTGTGGCTTCTAAAAACCTTTTTGAGTTGTACTTCTTTTGGAAGCCTCAATATTGCTCCATAATGTAATGAAGATGAAATTAGACTCTACTTTTCATAATACATGAACTGTATTTTTCTCTTTGACAGTAGAACTGGTGGTCTACCTCAGAACATGAAGAGTTCTTTCATAAAGATAATATAATATATTCCCCATACTAATCATTTGGTTGCCGTTACCTTTCAGAGTTACAATTATGAAGGACAAAGACACACGGAAAAGTAAAGGAGTTGCATTTATTTTATTCTTGGATAAAGAATCAGCACAGAACTGTTCTCGGGCACTTAACAATAAGCAAGTAAGTATCCATAGTTTGTTCAAAGGAAGCTTTCAGGACATTTGGAAACTTACAACTGTTATATTTCCTCTCATTTTATTTAGCTCTTCGGGAGAGTAATCAAAGCAAGTATTGCTATTGACAATGGGAGAGCTGCAGAATTCATCCGCAGGCGAAACTACTACGATAAATCAAAATGTTATGAATGTGGGGTAAGTAATTGTACACTGACTCTAGAAGAAATTGTTAATGATGGGTGCTCTTACCCATAATCTGGTCCAGTCCTCAAAGCATTTCTTTATATTCTAGAAACTTTATAGATAATTGTAAGAATTATTTTTCAGCATTAATTATAGTTCTGAAAAGTCTGTGATAGTATTTCTGCAAGTAACATCAGTCCTATTTAATTGCACAGACATTATTCTAATTTTAGTCCATTTGGGAAATTCAGAAATTTGATGGAAATACCTTGGCTGCTGCTTCTCCCACCGTGGTTATAAAAATTAAATTGCTTTTCAGTCTGGTGTCCTTTTGGGTACGTTCTGCTCTTACAAATGCTACATCGTGCCTTCTGATGAACAAGTAACTTGTGAACAATAGACAGAGGTTTCAAGTGTTTTGAGTTCTCCAGAATTCTATATGTTACTTTTGGGGAGGAGAGAAAATAAGTTAGTTCAAGATATGGTAAAAATCTTTACCTCTTTAACCTAATCCTAAAATGGAATACAGGACATGTTGCAGACTTAACTGGATTAGGTAGTGCACATTAAAAAATTCCATTTTGATGCTGGGTATAAAACAGAGAGACATTGCATTCCATTTGTGAATATAAGAGGCATCAGTTAATTCAAGGGTCCCCTACTTTTTCACCCTATGAATGCTTCTAAAATTTTGAGACTAAGTAGTGGGCATCAGCCGAAATTGCTGCCATGGGGAAGGTGCCAACCACAAAATGGCAGAGCCAGTGATAAAATAATGGGAAGTTCTGAACTAAGAATCTCCTACAACAGCACTGCCACTTCCTGGAAAGTCAGAGGAAATCGGCAATGGAAGTTGGTTAAAAGTCAGGGAAAATGAGATTAAGATATACTTTTGAAGTGCTAAGAAATTCCTATTACAGGGTTGCCACTTCCTGGGAAGTCAGGAAATGGAAATTCATCAAAAGTCAGGGATAATGAGATTAAGATATATTTTTGAAGTGCTGCAAGAGGATAGTCTCAAGAGGATAGTCTGCACTTGTGGCAGTTAGAGTAGTTCAGTTCAAAGTTTATTTTGATACAAGATCCATAATAAGAATAAAGATTAAAAAATAAAAATATAGAATAAAATATAAGTTTGAATGCTGATTATGAGGGAACGGAGAGAAGGAGGTTATAATTAAGACTTTGTCAGCCACTTGTGTCACCAAGATGCCTGAAGGCAAAATGTAGCTACTTTATTTGTTATCTGTTGGGAGGAATCTGCAAGAAGGAAGGAGATGTAAAGTTGTTCAGATTTTCCTGGTAGAGTTGATAGGATTGGGGTTATGTACTGAGATCGAATGTCATTCTAGAATGGGCAGTGCAGCAGAACATGGTCAATAGACTCTACTTTCCCTGCATGGCATGAGCAGAGCCATTGAGGGAGTGGGACATAATGGTATCTGCCTTCCAAGAGGGCTGAGGATAGAACATTAAAGCATGCAAAGGTAAAGGTTCTCCAATATTTGGAGATCTCAAGGGATCTGCTGGTTGGAAGCAATGGTACACTGCAGAATAATTGGATATTTCTGTATCTGTGCCCTATCTGATTGTAGGGCATGATCCTAAAGACACTGTTTAATTGTTTCTTTTGCTTTTTGATACCCAAGACATGGTGGGAGTTGCATTAGGAACAATGTTCCCTCTAAGCTCTACAGTGTTGTGAGCAGAAATTCTACCTCATAAGCAAAAATAGCTAGTAGCATTAAAGTTGTGAGCAAGTCTATATTTGACTATCGTGTAAATTAGTTAAGAAGATTGCTTCCGTAACTTTGTAAAAATCTTAGAATGAATTATTTTAAATTAGATTTAAACTATATTTTAAGAATAATTTAAACATTATAAAAGAAAACAGAATCAGGTCAAATTTCACCCACCCCTTTCCACTCCAGAGAACAAGTCTACCCACCCCAGTCCACTATATTGGTAGACTTGGCCTCTAGAGAACAGGTCTACCAACCCCCTTCCACTATATTGGTAGACCTGGCCTACAAAGAACATGTCTACCCAGCCCTTTCCACTATAATGGCAGACCTGGCCTCCGGAAAATAGGTCTCCCCCCCCCCCCCTTTCCACTATATTGGTAGACCTGGCCTTGGATCATCACCTTATGCTGAGTCTTAGAAAACATGCAGCACTTAGGGGGGGAAACTCTTGCAGTGTGCTTTGGGTTTTTTTTAGTGAAATATGACAACCAGCATTACAAGTCAAGTATAATAGAGGAGAAACAATCGCTGTCAGAACTCTGCCTAACCTAACAAACAGGAAGTTGCTTAAATATTATCAACCTGCCCAAACTACTTATTTATTCAAATATTTATATCCCACCTTTGCCTGTGACTCAAGGCAGCTTACAAAACATACTGAAAAGCACAATAGGATTGTGCAAAAAAAAAATCATTTTTTTCCAGAGCCATTGTAGCCATTACAGTTAATAGGCCTCATAGGCAATAATGGAGAATCATTCTGGGGGTATCTGGGGCTTGGGGGGGGCTGTTTTTTAGTTAGCAGCACCGAATTTGCCGCAAACTGCTGGTGCTTCTCTTCAAACCCCCCCTCCAAAAAAAAATTCAAAAAGATTGGACCTGGGGGTATAATTCTATGGACCCCAGAAGGAGGTGCCCCATCCTCCATTGTATCTAATGGGGAAGAACTTTGTATGCAGAAGCAAAAATTCCTGAGCTGGCATATAAAATTTTGTGCTCCAGTGCCCCCTAGCACAGCTTAGAGGGAACTATAATTAGGGGTAGTAGGAGAGCCAGTTTGGTGTAGTGGTTAAGAGCAGTGAACTCTAATCTGGAGAACCGGGTTTGATTCCCCACTCCTCCACATGCTGCCAGCTGGGTGACCTTGGGTCAGTCACAATCCTCTCACACCTGTTCTTTCAAGAACAGTTCTCTCAGAGCGCTTGCAGCACCACCTACATCACAAGGTATCTGTTGTGGGGAGAGGAAGGGAAGGAGATTGAGTCTTTCAGAGGATTCCTTTAAATGCTTTTAAGAAGAAGCAGGGGCCCGTCTGCGCCTGCACTCCAAGCTGCGAACTGGATGCTGAGGAGAATTTAATCAGATTTCTGCCTTGACTGAGTTGAGTGCTGACAGTCTGATTTCAGCCCCCGCTGAGAAGAGTTGGGTACTGACAGTTTTGGAATTCAGCCTTAGCAGAGAGCAGTTTAACACAGACAGGAGAACTGGGGGAAAGTTGGCAAGGAAGTTTGGGAACTAGGCAAAGACTCCAATTCAGGCCAAGGAAAGGGGATAGATCTTCTAGAGAGAGAAGAAAATCCCCTACCCAATCAAACAGGGAGTTAGCTCTGAAGATCTCTGGTCTGGTGTGATTACAGAGTGTTTGTAGAAACCTTAAGAGTCAATTTAAAAACTCAAGACGGATACTGGTGTTTCAAGAGAAGGGGTTTGGATACTCAAAAACGTGCACCAACCTTATGGAAACCGAAACAGAAAATACTCAAAGAATGTAACTGAAGTGTTTCAGGAAAACACTGCAAGAAAAGCCTCTCAACATAAAGATTTAAATAACTCTAAATAGCTTAAGAAACTCTCATTAGCCTGAAACATAAGAACTAAAGTCTGTGCATGTACTGGTTTTACCTCAGAAATTTTACCCCTGATTTCACCTGACCTTTCCCCTCTGTGTTGAATAAAATATTTTGTTAATTTGGAATATAAAAATTTATCAAGTGCCATTTAAGTTGTATAAGTTAAAGGGGGCTCCCATTCCTTCCCTCTGGTTCCTGGGCTGAGCCAACAGTCAAAATACTGTCCTGTGACAGAGTTGGACAGCCAGAGTTCTTCAGGTTCAGAGTTCAGGTGGCTGAGTCAGTCAAGGGAAAGAATATGGTGGGAAAATCTTGGTTCTGAGAGAGGGAAGTGGATGGGGCAGTCATACCACTTTTTAAAAGTAATAACTGAAATTAATTTTATATCATTTTAGTGTAGTTTTGAAACAATAATAAAAATGTTATTTGTTAATGTTTAGAGGTTTACATGTTTTGAAGTTTCATCTTCATGTAACTTTAGTGCAGTTTCACAACAGATGTGTTCAGTTAACAATCAGCATTTTAAAAAGTTTATATTGATCTTATCTTGACAAATGTTTTTGCATTTCAGTACTTGCATATTTTTAAACCATTTAATAAAAACTTTATTTAATGTAATATAACCTATGAATGTTAAAACTTGGGGCTGTTTTTTAACGGTGTTCAGGGAAATCAACAGAAGTTGTCCAGGGAAATGGAAAATGAAATTTTAGTGGCAATCCTATACAACTGAGGCAGCTGTTTCCAAACTTCCCTGTAGACACACAAGTGATGCCTCCTGGGCTTTTTTTGAAGCACCTCCTGCTCTAGTGAGATGGAAAGAAATACAGGATTGGGTGGGGTTTTTTTCCCTTTAGTGAAGAGATACTGTGGGGAAGGAGCAAGTAGGCACCAGAGTACATTAACAGATGACACATTGGAAATCACTAATTTAATCAAATTTCTTTTTGTTCCAGCACTACATGAACCACACAGGTCTTTAAGGCTGAGAACAAAAAATAATAGGGTAATTTTTACCTTAATGAAGCTGGGGCTACATTGGTCTGCAGAAAAATTTGAAAAACAAAAGTTGCACAAAGCCCAGTTAAACAGTTTTGGAGAACCCAAAAGTTTGGAGACTGTTTTGTTATTTTAGTTGGTCCTCATAAAAGGGATTACACAATTTTTGGCTATGCAACTTTTTTATAGACCAGTGTCCTACAGATAGAAAAGGTTTCAATCTCTTTCTGCTTTATCATCAACCTGAGATGTTGATTTGAATGTTGATACTATAAGCGGTTTCGCTTTTTTGTGATGCATCTTCCCATGTAAGGCAAGCTTCATTTTTCCTCTCTTAAGGAAACAGGACACTTAAGCTATGCATGTCCTAAAAACACGCTAGGAGAACGTGAGCCACCCAAAAAGAAAGAAAAGAAAAAGAGGAAGAAAATTATCGAGGCAGAAGAAGAAATGTAAGTGCATTGATAACACATAAGCAGCTTTTTTACTTCTTCTAAATGTCTGCAGTTTAAGATACATATGGCTTGGTTTGTTTGTTGTTCTTTCTATGCTGTTCAGTGAGGATCTGGAAGAAAGTGAAGATGAAGGAGAAGACCCTGCCCTTGATAGCCTCAGCCAAGCTATAGCTTTCCAGGTACTAAAATACATATTCTGCTTTTGCGTAACTGCTGCCATTATTTTGTGTTTTAAAGGCAAAGGCAGTTGCAGAGATCCAGAATTTACAGCAGAAAATTGTTCTGCCTCTTCCCATTTGGGATGATTATTGCAGCTATTCTCTAATCCAAACTCTCACCCCAATCCAACAAAAGTACTGTCAATGTAAAACGAAGATGCCTGGGAATGCACATACCAGTTCACCTGGCAGAGCTTTTTGGTACCGAATTCAAGATGCATCTTTTCAAGTATATGAAGCTGCATTATACTTTTATTCATTTATATCCAACATTTCTTCCCGTTGGGGATCCAGAGTGGCTTACATCATTCTCCATTTTTTTTCCTCACAAGCCTTTGATGTAGGTTAGGCAGAGGCATATGTGACTGGCCCATGGTCATCCAGCAAGCTTTCATGGGAAAGCGGGGGCTTGAAACTGTCTCCAAACCCTAGTGCAGCACTGTAGTTACTAGTGAAATATATGGTAACAAAAGGACTCTGTTATAGTGCACATGCATATATTTTAAATGTTCTAAATACTCAAATCAATACAAACATAAGTGCAATCAGAATCACTACATTTGCAGGTCTCATAAGAATGCAGAATTGTTTAACCTAAGTGTAATCAGAATCACTTCTCTTGCAGGTCTTATGCAGAAGTGCTTGCTGACGAAGTAGGCTATGTTAGAACTTGATAAGGAGGGTGTAGCCTTTAGAAAGGTTTTGTAACCGGTTAATGAATATATTTTGAAGATTGCTATTTGTGGAAATATACAGTACCTGTTTCATCCAGAACAATTTGTAAGGTCAAGTTTGGAAGAAGATCACGAAACGAATATATATTCCAGAAAACTTTGTCAGCAAGCACTTCTGCATAAGACCTGCATGTGTAGTGATTCTGATTACACTTAGATTAAACAATTCTGCATTCTTATGAGACTTGCAAATGTAGTGATTCTGATTGCACTTATGTTATGTTTGTATTGATTTGAGTATTTAGAACATTTAAAATATATGCATGTGCACTATAACAGTCTTTTTGTTATCATATATTTCATTGTTTGTGGACTGTGATTCTCTTGTTTGCACTCTAGTTACTATACTGCTTTGGCTCTCTGAATCAGGCTATTCGACTGTCAGGTTTAGTATTGCCTGCTCTGACTCGCAGGGGCTCACCAGAGTCTCAAGCAGAGGTCTTTCATGTCACTTACTACAAGACTGTTAATAACTGGAGGTGGCAGAGATTGAACACAGGACCTTACGCATGCAAAGTGGATACTCTGCCATTTTAGCCACAGCCCTTCCCTTCAGGGAGTGGAAGTGTTATCTAGCAGGCACAACAGAATCTTTGGACCCAAGCCATTGTTATCAGGGAAATTACTCAGTAAAAGTGGTTCCTGCTGCCTGTCTTCTGATATTAGCTATGCCTGTGTAGCTGTGCTTTCAGGCATATGTATGAGCCAATGCAAAGGAAATGGGGCATTTCATACTCTTAAACTATTTGTCAATATTGATTCATCATGTACGAAAAAGATTGACTTTTCATTGTCAGAGAAGAAATTGCCTTCAGCCCAGTTTCATTATGTGTTTGCATTGTGGTTTTGAGCTAGTTTATAGTTGACAGCGCTTTATTTTTTTACTGATTACCTTAAACCTGCACCCTGTTAATGTCACTATTTATGGACTTGTTGCATGACATACTGTGGGATTTGTGTATGTGGTGATAGAGGCCATGACACATTCTCTTGCTATTTTAGATGAAGAAGTCTATGTTTTAGATTAGGGCGAGGGAATAAGGAAGTCGTTAATGAGCACTGAGTTTCAGTCTTTTAGTGCTTCATCTCCTTGCTCCCTATAATCCTTCCAGGAAGACAGTGAATACAAGAGGTGAGACACAATATTGCATACAAGGTATATACACTCACCATTCAAATTGTGCCACTAAATTGTAAAAGTTACTAGTTTAGCAACATAGTTGTGGTATAAAATGTGCATTCTAGAATGTTTTATAATAATCTGGCTGTCTTCAGTCTTTTTGTTTTATATAATTGTTTTACAGCAAGCAAAAGTTGAAGAAGAGCAGCAAAGATCAATGCAGGCTGCAGGAGAGCCTTCAACATCAGACTCAAGGCGTCCCCGCATCAAAAAAAGTGCTTATTTCAGCGATGAAGAAGAACTTAGTGATTAACTTTTATATATTGTGTAAATTTGTAAAATGTAGATTTGTATTCTTTAGGAAGACTGTGTTTCAGCCAAAGTGAGTAGCTGCTGTAACATGCCTGCTTTTGTAAATAAAAAGTATAGTATTTTGAGAACACCAAATATTTATATAATTACGAATGTATCTTCATTGTTAAAACTGCAGTATTTTCATGGTCACTGTAACCATCGTTAAAATCAATGTTAATGTTTCATGGTTGATCCTCAGCTATATTTTAATAAATAAATGTTTGCAGTCTCATGAAGATCACTTAAAATATATGAATATGTTTTTTTTGTTGGTAACCAGATCATGGGACAGCATGGTGAATTGTCCCCTAGCTGTGCTTTGATGCTCAGAAGGTGTGCTGAAGAGCTATGTTGTTTTGTCTCTTAATCAGCTTGAAATGAAAAGAATGATGTCTGTAAACTATAACTCCATTTCAGAAAATCTCAGTTATTCCTATAAAAACGAAAAAATGTTTTTGTTGACTAGCCATTTTCTATTACAGGAAGAAGTGACTCCATGCTATAAAGAGAGAAAAGGAAGCAGAGTTAGAATTCTGAAAGACTTGTACTTGTACTTGAATTCTGAGGCCCCGTCCACACTGTCACTTTTGCTGCTCATTTCTCCCTATTGCTTTGGGTTCCTCCCCCTTTTCCACATGTGTTTTGCTCCCTCTGGGACTACTAGAGAGAACAAAACATATGGGGGGTGGGGGAACCTGAAGCAATAGGGAGAAATGAGCGACAAAAGTGACAGTGTGGAGGGGGCCTGAAAGACTTGTAACTGACAAAAGATTGCTTGCCCTGTAGTGGAGGAGCCATCTGCTTTGCATGCAGAAGGTCCCGGGTTCAATCTCTGGTATATCCATTTTTTAAAAAGGGTAGTAAATGATATGACTGTTTTCTTACCTGAAACCCTGAAGAACCACTGCCATTTGGAGTAGATAATACCAATCTTGATCGACCAATGGTCTGATGCAGTATGAGGCAGCTTTATGTGTCCATGGGCATAGTTTAAAAGGTGGGTTAACTGGACATAGCTTTAGAACAGTTAAAATTGTAGCAGTGTTTTTCTGTGTGTATTGTAACGCTCTGACTTAATAGTGTTGGGTGGGAGGCTCAAAATGATTTGTATATCCTTAATTTAAATAAATGTATAGTGTTGAGACCCTTCCTCCTGAGAGATCTTCTGGCATGTGGCTCTTACCTCTGGTGAGACCTGTATTTTCCCATTTTTCGTAAGTCCCTTTTCCCCTCTGTTCGTCGTTCTTCCTTTAAAGAATTCATTTTCTAAAAAAGTGGAAGAATAAATCATGCATAAGCATATTTAGAGACAAGAATGACAGAAAAAATGAAAAGCATAACTGGTGAATTTGCACAGACAAATGTATTTGCATTTATCCTGAGATCCATTTCTGGTAGCATAAAGGCTAATCACATTAGCAGAAGTAGGTTTTTTCCAGTTACAGGATGCCATTGCACAAAGAAATTATGTTGCATCCAAAGAGCTCTCTCCCCTTTCATAAAGTAGTGCTAGCACTAGAGTGTTGGTCTACATTTTTTGATTTAATAATTTAAAAGTGCATTTTTTGGTCTACATTTTTTGATTTAATAATTTAAAAGTGCGAGATGGTAATAGCTCAAAAGAATCAAGCCATGTCTAGCAGTACCACTCGCTCGGTGGTATTTCTGTAAACTGAGCTGTGTTTAGTTGGAGATGAACTCCATTTACTTTTTTTGGATACATGCCATCAACTTTTCATATTTGCTCTGAAAATATAATTGTCTGAAAAAGTTCTGACTTTGAAGAAATGAAAATTGTGGTCTTACATCTAAAACCCCTTTTTGCTTATTCAGCCTGTTTCCTATCCTTTAGGAAGGCTGTAATATGTGATTTATTCAGATGGAGAGCTTACTCCATCCTAAGGACTTGACATGGTTAGCCCTCATTCTGACTACTATAAATAGTGCATTGTATTTTTAAAATAAATTTTATGATTGTATTAAAACAGAAAACCTTACATTCTAAACTCATCCTATTTTGTTTCAATTTTTTAAATGTTCACTGCCTGGGAGAGCCTGAGTTGGTGAGAAAGGCAGCACAGAAATGTTTTAAAGAAATGTATAAAATCCCAGTAATGTTTTATTTGCCACCTTGGATGTAAAGTAATTTCCAAAAGTTCTGCATGCTTGACCTTTTGAGAACTTTTAAGGGAAAAGGAACTCGTTAATTATGGAGCAGCCATTGTGAATGATTCCATCTATTCTTAGTGAAGTGGTAGTGTGTCTCTAAAAGGTCTTGAGGTAAGTGCTATATGCACAAAAAAAACCCTGTCATCTGATAGCTTTCCCCTGTATGTCCAATAAACTGTCTCAAAGTCGATGTGTGGAAGTAGCATTTAACAGTGTAAGAACTTGTAGCTGGGGAACATACAAAAAAGAAGCATTAATGCACATCCAGAGCTAGCTATGTTTATGTATTTTATGTATCCTAGTCAACGTAAAGCTGTTTCATAGCGTATGCATTGGGGTGGAGAGGTATTTCTCAAAGACGTAGGACCCAATCCAAGGTCTTACACTGTTGCATCTAAGAGGGCTGGATCCAAGCTTTGCATTGTTGAGAGCTCACTATAGGCAAACTACTGTCTTAGTCTGCCCCATCTTCAATACAGTGGGGAAAAACTGACTTTTGTTAAAAGGCTGTTGTACCAACAATATATAAATACCGGGGGGGGGGGGGGGGTTTAGAAAACAACAGAAACGAGTACAGGTCTGTTGTCAATAACTAGTTTGTTATGTATCCTGGCTTTTTACATTGCATTCTTGGCAGTCATGTTTTTGCATAGAAACTGCCTGTTTTCTGGAAACAGATTAAGTCAGCAAGCAAAGAGTTACAGCAATTAGGTCAACAGGTTGAGATAAAAGCATATATGAAAGTCTTAGTCCCTAGTGAGATTATAGAGGTCATATCAGCCTGAAGCAATTCCTGAGACATCAATGTAAGAATCTTCCTGTCTGATTATTATGATGGTTCCTCAAGAGAGTTGCAGATCAAAAGCATCGTCAAGGTTATGAGCCCATCAAAGGCAAGGGTAGGGAAAGAATCCTGTTCTGTTGTGAACCACTCCCCAGAAATTCATTCTTTAAAAAAACCCTCAAAATCCAACAACAAAGTTTTTTAAAAAATGAAACAAAAATATGCATAAAGCAGAGACAAAAATATAACTGGTAGCAGATCTACACATAAGGTTAGGTAAAGGTCTACTCATAAAGTTTTATAAAAGATTTCCAATACTAAAAATAATTCCATACACAGTTGTCTATATGTCATGCAGGGGTCATTTCGAGCAGGAGCTCGGGGGAGCTCAGCTCCGGGAGTTGGTGCCAGCCCCCCCCCCCCCCGCAGGGGAATGCCTGCTTGTGTCATGGCTGCAGCAAAATGACCCCGCCCCCTGGAAAGGTCCTTTTTCTTCTGACCAGCCTCCTGAAGGCTTCAGCCACCACTGAAGCTATCCTCCCAGAATAGTGGTATTTCTGAAGCTTGGATTAGTAGCTGTCCCCTCTCTGCCAGCCCTTCCTTCCTCCCTCCTTCCCTCCCTCCCTCCCTTCCTTCTCTCTCTCTCTGTCTGTCTCTTCTTTCTTGCCTTCTCACATACTTCCGGTGGTGTAGCATATGCAAATGAGTTATGCTAATGAGCTCCTGCACCTCTTTTTCTACGAAATGACCCCTGACCATGCATTCATATATTGATAAGAGTTCTAAAGTGCTCAATCCATTTACTGAAGGTGGGCATTTATCTATCCAATGCTGTAATACAAGATTTTTAAAACTAAAATGGGCATAGACAGTCCATGTTTATTGATCATCAATTAGCTTCCAAGAGTTGGGCAGATAGTTTTAAAATACCATTCTAATACAAAATTGATATGACTAGTAACTTCTTCCCAGAAAATGACAAGGCACACCCAAAACAAATGTTTAAGGGATAAACAGCGTTCCATGTGCCTCGGCATTTAGTCACACCGGCCACATGACCACCGAAACATCTTCAGACTGCACTGGCTCTTCAGCTTGGAAACAGAGATGAGCACCACTCCCTAGAGTTGGATTTGAATGGATTTCGAGCAAGGGAAACCTTTACCTGTGAGTTACAATGCAAATATACACTTTTCTCAGTTTTTTTGCTAGAGAGTCACTGTGGTATCCAGTATATCTGAAACATATTTTTTTTGCAGAATAGGTTGCAACTTAAAATCCATGGAAAGAACAGGTAAAAACTTTAAGGCCATACCTATTGTTTTGGCAAAATAAGGCAATCTAGCTCCTTTTCCCATTCATTCCTGAGACACTGCATAAGTTTATTAATCAACATCAAATATGTATAGTCAAATGTTGTAGGTTTCATTTTCTGCCTCAATTCAATTATAGTTTCCAGGGTCAAAGGGAAACAGAGTGGCCTGGCAACTGCGATATGGCGTGTGGCAATCTTTGTTCAAGGGGGGAAAGTAAAGATCCCTCTGAGTACGCCCAAATTCTCAAGTGTGCCTAAAGTAGCTCTTCAGATCCCAAACATAATTGTGTGACTCCCTCTAAGCTGTGGAGTCTTGTGAGCAAAAATTCTATTTTGTGAGCTACTGGCATGAAAGTTGTGAGCGAGCAATTTGGCCGCTGCATAAATTAGTTTGCTCTGGAGCCATCCTTCCTGAGTTAAGACAAAAATGTGTGAGCCGGAGGCTAAAGAACTGTGAGCTAGCTCACACTAACTCAGCTTAGAGGGAACACTGGTAATGAGACAAGATTGCACTTGGCCTACACAGAGATCTACATAGTGCTGTAAATGAATGTGGTTTAATGAACCTAGCTGTTGATATATTTTTTAAATTGTGTAGTTTAAAACTGGAGGCCTCAGAGGAATTGTGGGCGGAGGAACAATTTAGAAATCCTCCCCTCAAATCCTCTCTGAGCTTCTTTTTTCCTACTTTAATTGCTTTTCAACATTTTTCACCTCCTGAAATATCTTTAGTCTTTATCTGGTCATTTGTGTACGTTCCCGTATTTTCTGGAGGACATGGCACTCGAGGGTAGACTGATGAGGTCATAAGGGAGGCACACCCCATTCCTGTCATATGACTTTGAGGTCATATGGCTTTCTATCATATTCTTGCAGCTCGGGTGTACAAAGGTTGAAGACTACTGCATCAGACGATTCCCAACTACCATTTTTATATTTCTAGCCAGCTTTGCATGTCCTTTAAACACTGACTCTGGAGAAATTCAGTTAATAAGACTGCGAGTAGGAGTGCCAGATTAGCATTTTAGTGGCACAGGTCACTGCACTATTATGGCATTTGTGTTCTTATACAGTTATGGAATAGATTTGTGATGTTTTCAGATAAAGAATGACATTTATTTATTGTCTCTACTTCACTTATCCCTAATTGTTCTCCCCAATAATATAAAAGACATTTTAAAAAAACAGCAGGGACAGTTACATCTATAAATGGAGAGACAGGTGGAGGGAGCTTGTCCCCAGATTTTCTTCTGGATAGATTTGGAGCTAGTTTACATGTTAGCTGCTGCCTGAGCAGGTTAACAAAAAACGTTCCCATGTGAGCTATCCACATGGTGAGAAATGGTATTAACTATCACTGCCTTTACTGTACACATTGGTCTTAATTCATGGAGCATTTCAACAGCAGTATTCCATGTGTTGCTGGTGTATGAACACTTATTTTAGTCCCATTTCTCTCCTTGGTTGCCTTCTGTCCTCTCATCACAACTTTACCTTATTTTGTATCCACAGAATCCCTTTCCCCGTGATCCTTTCTGATCTGTCTTCCTGACTTCTTCACCTCTTCTTGACCTTTCTCAAATATTCTGAAAATATTTCTGATTAGACAACCAACCCTAACATGCATTTCCAGACCAACATATTCGAATTAACAGTTTTTTGTACAAATATTTATCTGTCAAATCACCTCCCTGTCACATATCTTCATGGCTTGACCTTTGCAGCCAAGATTGCTATTGACTGAGAAAACAGCCATATTTCTTTTGCCCTTTTAAAACTGGTTTGATTTGCTGAAGTTTTTTCATCCTATATCATTTTTACATCAGCTGTTTCCATATCTTACAGTGCTAATCATCCAGTCATTTAATCAAAACTTTATGAGATACTCTGTCCATCCCAGTTTAAATTCCTACACCCTCATGTAAGTATTCCTCTGGCCTCTTTTTGTGGACAAGCAGGGCAGGAATATGCAAATACTGTATTTTCATTTCTGTCTATTCTGTCTTCTGCCTCTCCATTTATAGATGTAATTTTATTTTCAACCACTCAAATTTACTGTGTCTCCAGAAACCAGGAACATCTCCATACACAGAGCCTGGTGTGGATCACAGGAGCTTAAAGGGGGATTCTATTAGACACACAAAGATTGCCATGATTGTCTGTGAAGGAATGGACTCACAAGCTGTTCCCTATTCCTTCTGGTTGGCCCCCCCCCGGGAGGTTGGAAAACCCCCACAACTATCCCAAGTCTCAGCTGGGCAATGCCACCCCTTCCCCTTACTCCCAGGTTGCAAAATCAAACTGATATCAACCTGCTAATATCTACCCGCTGCCACCAGTAATCCTGCTAAATGGAGCTGCACTCTGTACCTGCAGTGCCGTTTAAAAGCTCCACCCAGTTGCTGCACCTCCCACTTCCTTCCTACAGGCCAGCATAGGGGCAATCTACCACAACTCTGCACCTTTAGCTATAGTGCTCCAGGGATGGTGAGCTGCCCCACTGCCACTCCCTATAACCATCCTTAAGATAGCAAGACCAAATAGGCATGGTGTTTTTCTAGAGATCAGACTTAAAGAATTCAAAACTTAAAGAAGTTTAATAAATAGATAAAAAGAATACACATGTTCTGCTCAAGCTTTGGGGCTGAGCAAGGGAACAAAGAAAAGGGGAAACAGTTCTCTTTCCCTATACTTCCTAAATAATGCTTAATTACAACAGGCTCACTTTACTTGAAGTTGCAGTCATTTAAAATTTATCATTATCTTAGATCTCTTGGTAGTGAGTTCTCTTCATTGTGCCTAGCCACATGGACATGATGAAGTCCCTGAGTGGCACATCATTTGTTGTGCCAATCCAAAGAGCTGCCTGTAATGGCAGAGAGCTCTATGTTGTTAAAGGGGTTAAAGGTTATGTTTAGGAAATGGAAGGATGAGTGAGTTACCAAGGAACATTATCTGCAGGTGACTAAGTCCTGAAGGGCGGTGGTTAGGGAGCCCAAAGCTCAGAGTGAACTAAGATTGGCAGGGGATGCTCACAATAATAAGAATAATATTCTGTGACCTTGTAAGCTGCCCTGAGCCTGCTTGCAGGGAGGGTGGAATATGAAAGGGGGGGTTAGTTGTGTAAGGATTAAACAGGGTGAAGGAGGTGACAGGTCCTCGATTGAGTGAAAATGAAGAAGCCATGATGGAGGATAAAGCAAAAGCAGAAATACTTAATGCCTATTTTGTCTCAGTTTTCTCTTTGAAGAAGAGTAGAGGCCCACTTGGGGAGAGTGGTGTGCAAGATTTGGGTATGTAGGTGAATATAGGTACAGAGGTTGTTCAGAACGATCCAAATGCTTTGGATGGGCATAAGATCCCTGGGCTAGATGGTGTCCGCCTGAGAGAGTCAAAGAACTAGCTGGGGAGCTGGCAAAGCCATTATCCGTTATCTTCCAAGTCCTGTTGGAGGATGGGTGATGGGCTAGATGACTGGAGAAGGGTGAATGTTGTCCTAATATTTAAAAAGGGGAGAAAGGATGATCCAGGGAACTATAGACCAGTCAATTTAACCCCTGTCCCAGGGGAAATCTTGAAATGGTTTTTTTTTTAAAGCTAATTTGTAAACATAAGAAGTAGTCAGCAAATTACCTCTGCTTCTCACTTTCCCTGAAAGCCCCTTACTGAGTCATCATAAGTCGGCTACAACTTGACGGCACTTGACACACACACATGCAGATAAGGAATTGGTTGGATAATTGCACCCAAAGAGTGGTAGTTAATGGCTCCTTGTCGGATTGCAGGGTAGTATATACTGGGGAATCGTAGAGCTCAGTTTTAGGCCCAGTGTTTTTTAATATTGTTAAAATATTGTTAATATTTTTATCAACATTCTAGAGTGTGTGAAGGGACTACTCATTAAATTTGCAAACGACAGCAAACTGGGTGCAATAGTAAACATTGCAGAAGATAGAGAGAAAATACAATCAAACACATTCGGAAAATGGGCAGATGTGAACAAGATGTGATTTGATATAGATAAATGTAAGGCTTTGTATATGGGTAGTAAAACTGTTATGCACACTTACTGGATTGGGGATACTCTTCTGGATAGTAGTGTGTGTGAATGGGATCCTGGGATTCTGGTGGACTGCAAACTGAGTATGAGTAGACAGAGTGATGTAGCAGCAAAGAAGGCAAATGCGATCTTAGGGTGTGTCAACAGATGCATAGTGTCTAGGCCACAAGATGTGATAGTACCATTGTATACTATACTGGTCAGACCCCATTTGGAGTACTGTATCCTGTTCTGGAGGTCTTTTTCTAGGAAAGATATAGAAACTTTAGAGTGGGTGCAGAGGAGAGCAACAATGATTATTAGTGTTTTGGAGACTAAACCTTACAAAGAAAGGCTGCAGAAACTTCACCCAAAGGATGATTAACACATGGAATTCACTGCCACAGGAGGTGGCAGCAGCTACAAGCATGGACAGCTTCAAAAGGAAATTGGATAAACATATGGAACAGAGGTCCATCAGTGGCTATCAGCCACAAGGTATAGACAGAAACTCTCTGTTTGGAGCAAGTGATGCTCTGTATTCTTGGCGGGGGCAACAGTGGGAGAGCTTCTAGGGTCCTGGCCCCACTGGTGGACCTCCTGATAGCACCTGGTATTTTAGGCTACTGTGAGACAGTGTTGGACTGGATGGGCCATTGTCTTGATCCAACATTGGCTTCTCATGTTCTTATGTTCATCCTGGAGAAGAGGAGGTTGAGGGGGATATGATCACTCTTTTAACATTTTTGCAGGGCTGTCATTTAGAGGAGGATAGGGAGCTGTTTCAGTTGGTAGTAGAGGATGAGACTCATAATAATTGGTTTAAATTACAGGTGGGGAGATATCTGTGGGATATTAGGAAGAACTTTTTAACAATAAGGGCAGTTCAATGGTGGAATCAGTTTTCCACGGATCTTGTAGGTTCTTCTGCCTTTGAGATGTTTAAGCAGAGGTTGGATGATTATTTGTCAGGGATGCTTTAGGTCATCCTGCATGGTGCAGAGGGTTGGACTGAATGGGGAGAAGGAGAAAAAGAAGAGGAGGAGGAGGTTTTATATCCTGCTCTTCACTACCCGAAGGAGTCTCGGAGTAGTTTCCAATCACCATCCCTTCCTCTCCCCACAACAGACACCCTGTGAGGTACATGGGGTTGAAACAATTCTGCAAGAACTGTGACTTACTCAAGGTCATCCAGCTGGCTTCATGTGGAGGAGTGGAGAATCAAACCCGGTTCTCCAGATTAGAGTCCACCACTCTCAACCACTACACCACGCTGACTCAGTAGGCCCCTACACCAAGCTGGCTCTTTAGGCCCCTTCCAACTTTTTAATTCTATGCTTCTTCCTCATATCCTGAGATCCATGGAAGCCCATCACACCTTGAGGTCATTTTGAGCTTCCTGCCCCCAAAAGAAGAGCTTACTTTCTAGCCCTTTGGCTCCTACTAGTCTCTTCCCCTTTTGGCTAGACACATTAGCATAACCAAGAGCTCAAGCACTCTGTGCTGGGATCTTGATTTTTCCCATGTACTCGTCTGCAGCAGGATTCCTGTACATGAACAGAAGAAGCAGCAATAATTGTATTATTGGATTAAAGTAATTTTTCCACACAGTCTACTGAGGGAAAAAAACAAGGTGAGATGTTTTACAAGGGTGCACCAAAATGTCACAAGCCAGAGAGTAAGAAACTGCTTCTGCTCCCTTTGGAGCAAGTAAAAAAACTCTCTCTCTCTCTCTCTCTATCCTCCCAATTAAACACTAAATGCTTAAAGTGCGCTGGGGACTGTTACTGTGTTTAGTTAAACAAATGGAATAATTCTCTTTGCACTTATCAACAAAAATCCTAGGAATCTTATAAATTCAAGAAAGAAAAGTGGAAGAAAGAGACAAGTGGTGAGCACAGAAAAATATGGTGCAAGACTCAAAACACAAATGGATTCTGTCGATTTACAGCAGCTGGGCTCTTCTTACATTGCCTACTGACAACAAGCGATTAGCTTAGATTAATAGGAAATGGAAAATTGATTCTGTGATTATTTCACAGTGCTGAAAGTCATGGCAGAACTTCATATACATGCAAGACCGTGAACCTATGACGTATGTGCCATGCAAATGGGTCAGGCTAGTAAAGAGGCATTATGTTAGGATCCAAACATTGTTGGATATTGTGCTTTCACAGTCATTCACCTCTTGGATTTTCCAATGTGGACAGGAAAATCCAAGAGGTACATGATTAATATAGGGCAATATCCAGCAATGTGTAGATCCACAGTGCAATCGTAAACAGAGTTATGCTTTCTGAGTTCACTGATTTCAAACAGTTTTAAGGGGGTATCTCTGCTTAGGTCTTCACTGCCAGTCTTTGATTCATTAGAGTTCTACACCATTCAGACGCAAAGTGTTGGATCCTGCACAAAATATCTGCTGACAGGGAAATGTCTATCAGTGGAGTGGGATTTCTCTGCCCCCCCTCCCGCAGCTCAAAATGCCTCTGAAAGGCTGTTTCTGGGAGACAGGGAACCTCAGGAGCAAAAATTTACCTCTGTTGTGTTAGCAATAATTTTTTGCTTCATGTACAATAATAATTTTTTTTAAGGTAGGAACAAGGATCGGTCTATTTACACTTATACATTTCTACAGGGGTCATTTTGAGCAGGAGCTCAGGGGAGCTCAGCTCCAGGAGTTGGTGCCAGCCCCCCCCCCCGGGGAATGCCTGCTTGCGTCATGGCTGCAGCAAAATGACCCTGTCCCCTGGAAAGGTCCTTGTTCCTCCGACCAGCCTTCTGAAGGCTTCAGCCACCACTGAAGCTATCCTCCCAGAATACTGGTATTTCTGAGGCTTGGATTAGTAGCTGTTCCCTCTCTGCCAGCTTCCTTCCTTCCTTCCTTCCTTTCTTGCCTCCTGACATACTTCTGGTGATGTCAGGTGGTGTAGCATATGCAAATAAGTTATGCTAATGAGTTATGCTAATGAGCTCCTGCACCTCTTTTTCTACGAAATGACCCCTGCATTTCTATTTTAACGTTCTATTTAACGTCATTTTAATTGTGTATTGTTCTTATTGTTATTAATGTAAATGAAAATCAAACCAAGGTTAGGACAACATGTAAATGATGACAGAGGATCAGTTTTTAAAAAAAATCAATGCAGCTCAGTCAACCTGAAGATTCCAACCACAGTTTCTCCTACAAAGTCAAAGCCTGTAACTTTAGAAGGTGAACTGATTAGTGCTCCTCTGTTCCCACTAAGAAAACGAATCAGTCTCAACACCATTTTTTTAGTCATATTTGTATGCTATCTCAAGGCAAAAATATGTGCAAATAGAATAGAAACAAAGCGTGTTTCTGTTTCTTTAATTCATAAGGCGACATGTTGGTTAACTGGATATCACCATGTTCCATTTTGGAACAGCACATAAAAACTGAGGAAATACTTTTTTTTTTCTTTTTGCCATGGCTTGCAATCCAGCAGACAAGGATAGATGCAGTTTAAAATGCCTTGCTGAATAATTGATCATCACCGCTCCAGGCTACATCGGGGGATGAATAGCTGTGCTAGATGCAAAGGCAAAGTTTCCCCGCTGATCTACTTAATTGGTAAACAGATCATTTCAACTAAATAATAGATACAAAATAAATTTCATTGATGCTAAATACTACCTTATACTTTCCACAGTTGTTTTTGTTGATCAGAAACAGCACTATTCCCCCCCCCCCCCCCCTTCACTGTTCTGGCTCTTTGTCCTTTTGAACAATCACAGGTTTCTGCCAAAATGGAACCCTTTCTTCCCATCTCTGCTTTGTGAGAGGCAAAGCTGACCAGAACAATTTCACAGAGGCTAACTTTGAGAATTGGCATTTCATATCATTTTACAGAAACAAAGCTGACACAATTGAAAAGACGGAGGAACTTCAAAGAGGCTTCCTGGATTCCCCCTCCCCCCTCTCATGGGTATATAGTACAGGATGGCTTGGGCTTACACTGAGAATCTCATTAATATAATTACTGTTCTCAAAGGAAAAGATGACAACTTCATTTGTAATGGGGGGAATGCTTGGAACTATATTATTTTTATCTCTACAAATATAACCAATATATCCCCTATCAATCTATTATTACCAGATAACAAGACACAAATAGATCACTGTGTACTGAATGGAATTTTGCCTGCTGGCCATAGAACTCTAAGAATTTTTCCAGTGCAGTCCTAAGAAGAGTTATACATTTCTAAACCCATTGAAGTCCATGGGGTTAGAAGGGTGTAACTCTGCTTAGGATAGCACAGCTAGTCCTCCGGACTGAACAATGTTGTGCATACAGTTTTATTTCATTAGACCACAACCGAAGTTGCTCTGGGCACACCTTTTATGATAATGACCTTTGCTGATGACAGAGAATGCCCATTTTGGTGTCTTTGCAACCACAGAAATGATATACCAAATGAATTGTAAGCTTTCTGGAAGTATACAAAGATACTGTTGCTGCGTTATAAGTTTCTTCATACAGTGGCTATTCCAAAATGGACATGAGATACCATGATACACTACAGTATACAATTAATGTACAAATTAGTGACAGCTATCATGTGAAGCAAATTAAAATGGCTTCCCTCTGGTAGTCAATGAATGTGTACTGTCCCTCCATATGGTGACTACATGACCATATTATTATTTAGATTATTTAAAGTGCAGAAACATAGTGAAAGAAATTTGCTAAAGAAAGGTAACTTTTTGTTTAGAACACTAGGCATAAGAAGCTAGCTATGTTGGCTGTATATGCCTTTTAGGCCCCTCGTCACTCCATTAAAGCTGAACTGCATGTTACATTTTACATGAGTTTGCAGCCATACTTGCAGTTGCTGTACGGCTGCAAAGGCCTGATAGCAGCTCTGTGTAAAAGCACTTTGGGGGCATATTTTTATTTAAAGTTTTTAAAAAATCTTTGTGTTTGTGTCCTGTATAAAGTTTATATCTACACTACCTGGCATTACATTTTATGATACACATGGCTCGGCCTGGCAAAGTCCAATTTATGTCAAATCTGGCCCTCCATAACAAATGAGTTTGACACCCCTGATTTAGAAGGCCACTTGGGTTCAGTAGGAGGAAGGGGTAGGGACTACTCTGGTCAAACTATATAGCATACCACCTTTATTCAAAAAGCATTTAAAACCCTGACCCTCACAGGGGCAGTCATTCTGTCTCAGCTTTACCTACTTCACAGGTTGCTCTGGGAATAGAAGTGAGAATGGGAGACCAACGTACACTGTCCTGAGGTCTCTGAAAGAAGAGCAGGGGAAAATTGCATTAAATAAATAAATTGAAGTTAAATAGATACTTTAAAAATCTCAGGGTCTTTTTTTCCAGCACACGAAGGAAACATTCAAAAACAGACTACCCGCTGGCCAAAGAGAGTAACCAGCAATGTTTTATTACCCAGTCTGTTTGCCCCAGGGCTTTTTGGTTTCACTAATCCCCTTACGGAGTGCAACTAATGTGCTAAGTGTTCATACTACACATGTAACACTTCACATTAAAATGTTTCAGCCTGTCTCCGGAGATCAGTGCTGCTAAAGTACTTAAGTGTTTAGTACCCTGTTGTAAATGTACCAATTATAATCTTAAAACTGGTGCAAAATTCTGGCTAGATCCCATTCATACTACATTGTTCCTACATACCGTTCTGAATCTAAAAGTGTTACTTACTGTATATCAGCAGCATTCCTGATTGCAAACAGACCTTGCTGTAGAGGTTCAACTGAACATACAGACACTGGGTGTGGGACCATCAGCATGATGCTACTCCTCTGTGGTATGGTAGATGGGATGTGCTTTCTAAGGTCAACAGAAGATTATCAGAAGATGCTCGTGTGTTATCACGGTCTTCTCACGCTGACAAGCTGATTGATTGCTTTGCTCTACTATTTGGCACTCCTATCTTCCATACCAGGAGAGTATGCTACACACAATCCTCAATATGCATGAATACAATTTCATGCAAATAGGGCAATGTGTATATGTTCCAGTTTTGGTACATGTGATCAGAATCCCAGGTTTGTTTGGGGTATGCATTTGTATATACTGAAGCTTGAAAATATGCACATTGCCCTGTTCCCACAAAATGGCAACCATGTATATCAGGAGGAATATAAGCAGCATGCTCTCCCAATATGCAAGGGAGGAGTGCCAAAAAGACAATGACTTCAATGACAAACTGATTATGCAACCAAGCCTTTTTATGTTTTACAGAATGGTAGAAATCAATGGAGATGCCTGCATTATTGTTTTTTAATGTGTTTTTCAAGCCCTTCCTTTTAAACATGTAGAAACAGCATTATGTAATTATGTGTTTATAAATAACCTCTTGATTCCTTGCATCAGACTGTGATTCCTGTTCTTGGCTAATTAGAAAAAGAAAGTAGTAAAGCACATGGCCTTCCCTTATGGATAAAAGACAGTTTCTTCTTTTAAACAACTTGACATTTTCTACATGCAGACAAATCTTAAAGCTCGTTCACATAATCACTGTTCTCTCAGCTAGAGAACATTTCATTTTGCTATATTACTAACCTTGGCTAGCACCAAAAACAAAACTTTCAAGGTTTGTTCTCAGCTTGAAATAACTGAGCACTACCATTCAAGATCTCTTACTGGTTGAGCCAGAAATAAGTCTTTGATACTTGAAGTAAATTGGCATTTTGACCTGCCCCATTGTTACAGTGCTGGGCTTACATGGCAGCAGTTCCTGTTTTAATAAGCACACAGGTATGCAGTCCTAGTGTGGGTTGGAATATTGGCCAAGTCAAGACGAACTTCTGTAGAATACAGGAAATTCAGGGACAAGCAGGCTGTTACAGAGCTCTTTTGTCAAGCATTCCAGAGAGATTTGGGGAAAGATTTCTATATAAAATACCACTGTTGGAAGCTGGACCTACATTTTGAAAAGGATGAATACCGTGCCAACATTTCTAGCTACAGGCCTGTCCACCTTCCTGCTGTTGTTCAACAGATGCTCTTCATTCATCTCTGGTTTGTTCTATTTACGTAGATGTTTTTTATTTATATCCGAAGTTTTCTTCCCAGTGGGGAAGCAAAATGGCTTACAACCTCATTCTCTTCTCCTCCATTTTATCTTCATAACCACAACATCAAGATGTAGGTTCGACTGGGAGAGAGAGTGACTGGCCAAAGGCCACCTAATGAACTTCCACGGCAGAGTCAGGATTTGAACCCAGGTCTCTCAGGCTTTTCTTGGACACTCTACTATTTTTTATATTTATTCAGACACTTTCAACCTTCTTTTCTCCCCTCCTGTAAAATATAAAAATATGCACTACATAAAAGGATTGGCTTCATGATCAAAGCAGCTTACAATGTCAAAAAAGAACAACAGCATAAGACTAATTCTATAAGAAATGTAAACCCAAATTACCAAACAACTAACCTACAAGGTAGAAAGGAAGGCAGAGCAGGTGGTGACAGTTCTGTCTTTGATGGAAATGGAGTCTCTCCCCTAACACGCAGGCAGGCAGCTCACCTGTATGTGTCCAGGGGCTGGAGGGGAGGGGCAAAGCAGGTGGTAATACTATGCCCCCCACTAGCACCACATTTAATTTGTAATACTTTATGCACACACTTGTAGGACCTGATTCACAGTAGATAGACCACCTATGATATCTGAGAGGCTTCTCTAAGGAATATTCGTTCATTCTATACACACATACCCACACAAAAGAGGGGAAAAACCCTCTAAGGTTTTAATATGAGTTCTAAGGTATTTTCCCTGTTAATTGTGTTATAGCAGCAACAAAATGGTTTATTTTTATCTTGCTAGAATATTCAAGAAACAGTTTCTTATTAGCAATGCTGTCAAACATAGTTTTAAATTCTTGGGCATTAGAAACAAATTTCTAGGACCCAGTATCAAATATTTAGACACCTACTCTGCACAGTAATTAAAATGTGCTAAAATTCTTGGTGGAAAATGCCATCAAGTTGCAGCCGGTTCATGGCAACCCCATAGGGTTTTCACAGCAAAAAACAGGTTTCTTGCCTGCTTCAGCATAGCAGCCCTGGATTTGGTGGACTCCCATTCGAGTACTGACTAGGAACAACCCTCCTTAGCATCTGAGATCTGACGCGAGTGGACTAGCCTGGGCCATCCAGGTCAGGGCAAAATTCTTAGGTACCAGTATAAAACTTTTCAATGGGCACTTCTGATTTTCCCATCCTTTTCCAATGCTATAAATGTCAGCAATAGCATGCAGCATTAACTGCAATCCTTTGCGATGGGTGTAGACTGGAATAATTCTGCATAGGAGGGTGTTCTGGAATGAAAATGTAATACCATGCAAAGGTGTTAAGGCCCAAGGTGGTAAAAAACAATGTGCAATTTATTAAGCATCTTCTGTAATCTAAACAATAAATTACTTTTTCAACTTAAGGTCTTATGCACCCTTTGGATCTGTTGTAGATTTAACACATTTGAGCACAAAATCCTGAGGGCTAATATATACAAACACATTAAGCTCCAGCTTCTATTTTAGTACATTTTCACATTTTTTGTGATGACTGCTTAAGTATGTTGGTTTCATTTCTGATGACTGCAGACTGGCTGAGTAGCAGAGAACTTTGCTACACAATGAAACATGTAAATAAAAGCATCAAAGCAGAAAACAAGAAAAGGTCTGTTAGCTGTCCTCGTATTTTTTTCAGATACAAATGTATACTGCAGCACTGTGAGGGGAAAGATAATTGTTCTCTCTTTAATATATGTTATCTGCTTCAGCTCCCATTGTTATCAGAAGACTGCTTTCTTGGCTTTCCCAGCAAAATGTTTCTTGTAAAGTATTTCTTCCATTGTCCTAGGTTTTGTGACCACTTGGCTTTCTAGCTCATGAATTCTTTACCCAAGTCCTGATTTGGCTGCTGGAATATATGCTTTTGCACACAATCTGAAAAATGTGTTACACATGAACATCTTTATGTCATCAACATACTGCCAGTGGATAAAGAGTTGGGAATCCTCAGAGATATTTGATGCAAATAGGTGCGTCAAATAGGGTAGTGCACACAAAATAGGAGCTCTGACACAGTTGCTTTAGGATTAGGAACATAGCAACACAGTGGCACCTCTGTGTGAAATGGCCCCTCCATGCGGGCAGGAGGCTGTCACCATTTCTAGAGAAAAGTGTTACTGCTTTCTTGCTATCTAGGTTTCTTAGCAGCTGCTTATATGTGCAGGCAGGCACTGGTTCACATATAAAAAGTATCACCCCTCCGGGATACTACCAAAAATTTGCATGACAACTGATTTTCCTCCTGCAATGTTTAGAAAAATTTCAAGACTATGAGTTTGCAAGTCTTCACAAATTCATCCATGGCTGCCCAGAACATTGAACAGGGACATGGAGGTTCACAGTGGGAATGGGAATGCAGCTGAGAGTTCTGAACATTATTGTGGTAGGGATGGACACAAACCGCAGGATGAGCCAAAATCTGAGGTGAACTCTGCCGGGTTTGCTCGCGAGCTGAGGTTCATCATTCATGTGTTTGCCGAACAAATCCCCGAGCTTTGGGGCATGGCTCAGAGTGGCTTGGACAACAAAACTCATGCACAAAGGCTGGTGTGAAAATGCTAGGTAATGGTGGGGGGAGAGTGTTTTGATGAGAACCTTTCCCCTTCCACCCATATAGCCTGTCCAAAGGATAACAGTCATTTCTGCTACACTTTATTTTGTACACAGCTGGCACTTCCCTTCTAACCACAGAATATTATGCAAAGTTATGGGCTTGATTTCATTGGGCTTAAGCTGAAGTACTGTAACCTGGATAACCCAGGCTAGACCGCTCTTCTCAGATCTTGAAAGTCAGCCCTGGCAGGGTCACTATGCAGAGGTGGCAATGGCAAACCATATCTAAACATCTTGTGCCTTGAAAACCCTGTGGGGTCACCATAAGTCAGCTGTGACTTGACAAGGGGGGGGGGGCAAGCAGGGAGTTGGGAATCCTCAGTGGTGGAAGGGAGGACAGTGATGGCAGTGACTCAGAGGCTGATGGTCATGGAGGTGAGGCATCCTCCCATTCCACATCTGAGGATTCCCAACCCCATGCTGCTCCTGTTTCTTTTGGTATACCCCCATGTAGCACTCCCAAGCCCAACACCAGGAAGGGGCTGTGCCTCCCACCTGCTCCAACCATGAGTGAGGGGACACAGTTCTACTCTGCAGCATGGGGACACTTCTGCATCCTGAGGAGTGACCCATGCATGGTGGAGTGCAAGGTGAGCTGCACCCATGTCTGGAGGGGCCAGGACCCAAAACATTTGACCAGCATCATATTCATGAGACACTTACGATGGTGGCACCCTGAGAGAGACTCTGGGCACTGTAGTTGGGACTACAAGGAAACCCACTACTCAACAGGTCATGCTTATAATAAATATTGGCTGATTGGTTTCATTTTTTTAAGGTCATGCTTATGGGGACGCCACCAGTGGCAGGAAAAAGGGCAAGGGGGAGGGCTCAGAGAACGATCAGGTGCCTCATCAGAGAGGTGATTGTGATGGATGGCCAACTGCTCTTCCTCATGGATTACATAGCCTTTCCCCGGCTGATGCATCACATGGCTGCCTGGTACACAATCCCCTCCAGGAGGACCATGAGCCAGCATGTCTTGCCCTCCATGCACAGCACCACGGTGGAACTGGTCAAAGCTGAGCTATCCAAAGCACAAGGTTGAACCATCCACCTGACAACAGATGTCTGGAGTGGCCAGCACTATGGCTACCTCTCCCTCACCGCCCACTAGTGGCAACCAGAGGAACTCTGGAGTGGG
The DNA here is from genome assembly GCA_029233225.1 of Lepidodactylus listeri. Lineage (NCBI taxonomy): Eukaryota > Metazoa > Chordata > Lepidosauria > Squamata > Gekkonidae > Lepidodactylus > Lepidodactylus listeri. The sequence goes on from JARCFY010000008.1 coordinate 73,133,628, forward strand.
ACCACAGCCATACCCCAGGCAGCGACAGGCCCACTGCCACCTGGCTACAAGAGTGTTCTCCTCCACATGCAGGGGACAGATGTGGACCACAGAACAGCGAACATCACCACGATGCTACAGAGTAACCTGAGGGAATGGTTGGGCAGCAGACACATCACCTGTGGCTACCTGGTCAAGGACAGCAGCACAAACATGCAGGCAGTGGTGAGAAGTGTATGTCACAGGAATATCATTTGCATGGCACACAGGCTGCACCTGGTGGTGAGGGATGCCTTGGAGCTGGGGAGCACTGTCAACTGTCAACTGAGATACCACCACCCTTGAGATTAGGGCCCTGCTGGAGAACTGCCAGTGCCTGGCTTGCCACTTCTCATGCAGCACTAAGACCACACATCTGCTACAAGAGGGGCAGGGAGAGAGGGAGGAGCTCAAAAACCAGCTTGTCCAGGATGTGGGCATCCGGTGGAACTTCACTTATGCCATGACTGCACATTTGTTGGAGCATAGGAGCACGGTGCAGGATATATGCCCTCCATGGCCAGCCAGCACAGGGAAAGTGAGCTCAGATCAGCTCCAATGACTGGCTGACCTCTCCCAAATGGTACATGTCCTAAAGCCATTCAGGACACCACTGATGTGCTGTGCACCCACACCACCAGCCTGGAGCAAGTCATCCCCCTCATTTGAGGGCTGGAATGGGTGCTGGACTCCGTGGTGCAGCTGGACCACGAGAGGATGCTGGTTCTTCCCCTGGTCTGGGGCTCAGCTGACAGTTTGCGGGCTGGCATCACTGAAAGGCTGCATCCTCTCTGCAAGGAGTGGGAGTACAAACTGGGATGTATATGGAACCCCCGCATCAAGGGCAGCATTGCGTTCCGTAACATGCAGCTTGTTCAGTAGAAGCGTGACCTCTGCCACAAGGGATGTAGGTTCCAGAGCCATGGATGCAGCCCCTCCTCCCCATAGCGCAACACCCATCTCATAAACCAACATCTACCTTACACTAGTACAGCGGTTCTCAACCTGTGGGTCGTGACCCCTTTTGGGGTTGAATGACCATTTCACAGGAGTTGCCGGCCCCGCCGGTGACCCCGAGGTCTGGCCTCCCAGCTCTTTGCCCTCAAAGGGAGCTTTCACTTTAAGGGCAAAGAGCAGGGGTTGGTTGGGGCCAGAGCCCCGCCCCCTGCTTCCTGCAGCCCTCAGTGGGCCATGAGGAGGAAGAAGCCAGCAGGTAAGGCAATGGCCACTTCCCCCTGCCCCCACCGCCATCTTTCCTGGGCTCCGCGCTTCAGCGGGGAGCCCAGGAAAGGAGGCTCCAGCCACCCCAGTCTTTCCTGGGCTCTGCGCTTCAGCGGGGAGCCCGGGAAAGGAAGCTCCAGCCACCCCCGATCTTTCCTGGGCTCCGAGCTTCGGCAGGGAGCCCAGGAAAGGAGGCTCCAGCTGCCCCCTCGCCCCCACTGCTGTCTTTCCTGGGCTCCCTGCCAAAGCGCGGAGCCCAGGAAAGAAGGCTCCACCCACCTCCGGTCTTTCCTGGGCTCCATGCTTTGGCGGTGAGCCCGGGAAAGGAAGCTCCAGCTGCCCCTGGTCTTTCCTGGGCTCCACGCTTCAGCGGGGAACCCAGGAAAGGAGGCTCCAGCCGCCCCCTCGCCCCCTGCCGCCGTCTTTCCTGGGCTCCGTGCTTCAGCGGGGAGCCCAGGAAAGAAGGCTCTCCCCCCCCAGCCACCTTTCCTGGGCTGCAGCAGCCTCTCCCCCCACTGCCTTTCCTGGGCTCCACGCCGAAGCCTAGAGCCCAGGAAAGGCTGCAACAGGCTCTCCCCCCCACCTACCTTCCTTCCTTTTTTTTCTCTCTCTCTTCCTCCCACCTACCTACCTACCTTTCTTTCTTTCTCTCTCTCTCTTCATTGTTGTTTGGCAGAACACTACTGTTGCTTGGGAGACTTTAGGGGACATCTGCAGAGAAAGAGTCCAGTGCATCCACAAACTTAGGGTTCTTCTGCCAGTGAAGTAGGGTTGCCAACTCCAGGTTGAGGAAATCCCTGGAGATTTGGGAGTGGAGCCTGAGGAGGGTGGGGTTTGGGGGAAGGAGGGACCTAAGCAAGGCATAATGCCATGGATTCCACTTTCCAAAGCAGCCATTTTTTTTAATAATTTTTTTATTGCTTTTTCTAATATCTACATCTAAACGCTATTTACTATGCTACATATATCTTATACAGAGAATACTTTAAAAAAGTGCTTAATTATATCTGATTATATAAAAAAACTGAAGCATTAATAAAACCATGGTTAACTACAGGTTACATTGTTACTGTTTCTACTATAAAAGCTATTTGGCAAGTATGCATACTTTAAAGAAAGCACTTAATAACATGGCTTATACATCATATTAGTGCACATGCTTAATATAACGATTTTTAAAAAATCATTTCTTCCTTTGTCCTCTTCTTGTCTTCCTGGTCTCAACTTGTACTTTTGGGGCTGCCGCCCCTTTTTCCAAGTCTGAAATATCTTCATCGCTTTTAGATCCATCGAAACCGTACATGCTTTCTTGCGAAGCTAGCGAGTCATCTGAGTCTCTGTCTTTTTTCTTTTCTTTATCAGTTTCCAGAAATTTTTTCACTTGTTCAACAGAGTCAATCTTATATTTCTTGTCTTTGATGCTGAAGCTTAGTCCCTCTGGAATATTCCAACGATACACAATAGACTCAGACTGAAGCCACGTTGTTAACTTTCTATAGGCTTTTCTTCTTTTCCTTATTTCAAACGGTATGTCCTTCAAAACTTTCACCTCTTCTTCTTGGATCTTCAGAACAGCTTTGTTTGTGGTTCTTAAGACCACATCCCTTGTAGATTTTTTGGAGAACCTTATCATTATTTCACCAGGCAGGCTTTTCTTTTTAATATATTCAGGATAGGTCCTATAAACCATATCCATGTCATTTTTTATATCCACTGCTTTTAAGCCTGTTACTGGTTCCAGTGCTTCACTTAGCATGGTTTTGAGGTCTTCTCCTTTTTTTTCTGGTACGTTCTGAAGTCTTAGGAAGAAATTTGATCGTTCCATCTGCATTTTTAAGATCGAATCTTGTTGAAGAGCCTTCTCTTTTTCCGCTTTTTGTAGCCTTGAGTCTTGATTTTTAACTGACTTTTTAACTTCCATGAGGTCCAGCTGCAGCTTCTCTGTGGCCTTATTTGATTCTTTCAGTTCCATCTGCATTTTATCCATCTTAGTGTTGAGAGCCGTCATTTGGTCCACTAGAGGTCGCAATAATGAGGAGAACACCGTGGTCATCTCTGTGGTATCGACCTTTGCACTCGGAGCTGTACTTCCTAGTTTGGGGGAAGGTTTCGGTTTCCCCGCCATTGTTGAGACTACGCTGTTGTTTACGATTAGATAAGATGAGCAAAGAAAGCAGTTTTCTTAACGGCACTAAAATCGTTTTCAAGCTTATGCCTTCAAGTATGCGATACCGCCTGCAAGCAGTTCGTAGGAGCTTTTGTTTTCTCAGTAACACCGTGGGATCGAGCCTCGTAAGTACGCCGATATGTACGGGGGGGGGGGGTTCACTCCACCCGCCGCTTTCCCGCTAAGTTCTGCTTAGTTTTACTTCGAGACTCACTTTTTCACCGTGCGTATCTGGGATCTTGTGCTTCTCTACTTCATATTCTCTGCTGCTTCACAGTTTGCGCTGCTGCCATTACGGCTCCATGACGGGGGAACCTACGGGGGTGATGAGGGGGATCTCGATCTCGTGGTCGCCACTGCAGAGAGAAATCCCCGCTCATGCCACCCCAGGCAGAGCCCCGTCACTGGGGTCTCTGGGGGCTCGGCACCTGTCCAGAGCCCCTTCTTCCCATCGGGCACGGATCGCTTCCCCCGCTGGTGCGGAGGGAAGCGTCCGCCATTGCTCGCAAGTCTTCCGGAAGTCCCCACTTTCCAAAGCAGCCATTGATCTGATCTCTGTAGTTTGGAGCTCAGTTGTAATTCCAGGAGATCTCCAGACCCCACCTGTAGGTTGGCAACCCTAAAAATTCATATTCAGCGTACTAGTTCTGCAGGAAGGCAAGCTGATTGCCATGGGAACCTAACCTTTAGGAATTGATTCCAATCCAGTGTGGGAATAATTGTTGGGCATAAGATATTGGTTCAGGCAAGATTTTGTATAGATGGGACAGAAAATAATGTTTTTATTGGTTTTGTCAAAACCATTTGGACAACACAACACATAATTTTATGGTTGGGGGTCACCATAACATGAGGAACTGTATTAAAGGGTCGTGGCATTAGGAAGGTTGAGAACCACTACATTAGTATGTTAAACTAATCATGTTCAGGAAATAGGAACACATCATGTTCAGGAAATAGAGGGGACTTCTGTGGTCCCCAGCACTGGAAGCCACCTGTGTAAATTGCCCCATGTCATCTCCCCAGCAGGCGGATCCTTCCTGGGAATGGGATGCTGGAAGCTGATTATGGTCCCCAAGACAGCAAATGCTGTTGTGTGGTTCTCCTTTTTTGTGGGGGGGGGGCACACTGTGCAGGGCTGGACACAGGACAGTCACCTAGTCTGTCCACCCAGGAAACATGGTTCTGGGCCTATCCCCTTCCCCCTGCAGCAATGGCAGGCTGATTCTGGGAGAGCCAGTCAAGCATGGCAGACCAACAGGGTCCTCTGCCTCTCCAGTCCACTCATCTTTCTTCACAGTCGACAGGGGAGGAACACCGCAAATTTGATGCCTCTGGCTCACACAGGGTCCATTCCATACACTCCTGAACATGCATCTGATGTCTCTCCAAAAAGCACTTTCCTGGGGGCACCTTCTTTGGGGGGTCTGTAACTCAGACCTCCCAAGCCCAATCTTCACCAGACTTGAAGAGTCAGCTGGAGATGCCCAATCCCCACTTAACTTGTGGGATGTGTGGAGAGGCATTCCAAGGAGCTATGATGCAAGTTGGATGCCTCTAGCTTACTCAGGGTCCGTTCTATATACTCCTGAACCTGCACCTGACATCTCCCTGAAAAGCACTTTCCTGGGGATGCCTTGTTGGGGTTTCATAACTTGGATGCTCCCCAAGTCCAATCTTCACCAAACTCAGTGGACAGGTACAGGAGAGTAGCTGGAGATGTCCTGTAATTTTCGAGCCTCTGGGACCTCAGGAGGGCATGTCCTGCATTCCATGGTTTGTGAATCAGTTCGGTTTGAAAACCAGGCTGATTTGGCAATTCGGTCTGCGAACCAGTTCGGGACTTGCCCCAGAACATGCCCATCCCTATATCGTGGTGTTATGTTTGCCCTATCATGAGGGTTCTCTTTCTAAGTCACAGTAGTTATTGGTGCCATGGACTGGATCCAGATGGTCATTGGTTATTGTGCTGTTGTAATTGTTCCCCTTCTGGTTTGGCCAGGAGGTTTTCTGATTTGGCCTGGAGGTAAGTAATCACACTAACCTAATGTCCAACAACATATGTCTCAATGCATACAGAAACAAACGTTGAGTCAAAGCTTCTCTGTGATCTTGAGTCTTTTTTTAGCTCTCTATTAAATATGACAATACTGTGATTTTGTGTGTGTGTGTGTGTAATTATTTGCATTACACTGGCGTATGAGCTCATGTTTATTTCATGTAAGTGAAATAAGTCAGCAATAAATATAAAGAATCCTTTTTAAAAAAATTAATTACACACACATACATAATTACAAAATAATCACAGTGTATTTACTGCTGACTCATTTTACTTGCTTAGAATAAAATCAACTAATACTTGGGTGTAATGCAAAAACAACAGTACAGAATTGGGGGAGAGCTGAATGTTATATAAGCCTTTAAAAAGCAGTTGCATTAGACCACATTTACTCCTGAGGATATCCTTGCTGTATTTGAACACATATACTCCAGTTACACTAGCTGGAATGCTAAGGGAGCCCAGCATCACTCGTGTATATCTTCAAGATACAATATAAAATCAGGTGTGGTTAAAAGCAGGGTGGTTACCCTGGAGCAGGGGTGGGCAAATGGCGGCCCACGGGCCACATGCGGCCCACCACAGAGTTTTTTGCGGCCCGCCAAGACATGAAGATCAACAAGAGTAAATATAGATGCTCTTTGACAGACATTAACTTGCAGGCTGTGATGAGAATCTCAACAAGCAATCTCACTCCTGATTTCAAAAAAATTGTAGAAAAGTGTGATAGGGTACATTTGTCTCATTAAACTGATTCTAAAATTAAATGTGCTTGCAGCTATAGATGATATAAAATTAGCACAATAAATAAATTGAATAAAACTACCACTATTTTATTTAATTTATATTTATTGATTTTTATGATACAATTTATACCTTTTCTGAAATGCAAAGTTAACTAATGAATGCAATCATTTTAAAAGGTGAGGCCCTCTGCTAACCTCCCACAAAGTGGCCCCCGAGCCAAAACAATTGCCCACCCCTGCCCTGGAGCAAACTTCCATTGCTGCAACTTCACAGCTATAAGATTCACAAGAGGCCAGTGCTGAGGTGTGTCAAGGAAAAACAGCAAAATTTACAGCACTGTCCTAAGCCCAGCCTGCAGATGGCCCTACCCTACACTGGCACACTGGTACATTCTGATTCTGAAGATACACTGGCACAGGTTATCCAAAGACATGCTGGCAACAAGATATACTGGTTGTCTCTTCCCTAGTCTTACCAGTGTCATCCTGTACTGCCCCAGTATAACCCTGGGATCAGCAAAAAACTGGGTGTGTGTGTGTGTCAGGAATGTGTCATGGGCTGGGCTGGTATCCACCAGAGTGGTTTTCCAAGTGATAGGCCGAGGACAGACTGCCAATGTAAAGCGGAGGCAAAGCGGAGGGAACTGGAGCGGGGGGGAAACCCCACGGAGCTGGCCGTTCACACTGGCCAGAGCAATGCGAATCAGCGTCAATACGGAGCGTTCAGACTGCCACGGAGCGTTCAGACTGCCGCGTAGCCAGCGCGCACGGCTTGCGCGTACCGCTGCTTTTTTTTTTCTTTTTTCGTTGATGTGTTTCGCATGTGCGCACTTCCTCCGGATGCCTCCCGCTTCTTCCAGTTCACACTTTTTGGAAGCAGGAGGCATGCAGAGGAAAGCCCCTGAACACCGGGAAAAACCGGTGTCCTGTTAAAGCGAAAGGAAAGCGACTGGGAGACGGGTAAGTACGCAACGGAGCCGACGGACAGATGCGCATGTCTGAACGTGCTCCTTTCTTCCGTTGCCGAGGCGTGCCTGCCCCGCTTTACATTGCCAGTCTGAACTCAGCCATAGACTATGCACTATTGGTTAAGGGCCAAAAGCCCTTTTCCTCCTGCTCTTTGGCTTATGTCTGGTTGGACCTAAGCATTGAGCACCTACAAGAGGAGGGAGACAAGAGCTCAGCCTGCATCTTAAACAGTTGGCAGCCACCTTTTCATAGTTCATCTTCTCTAGGGTCACCAACTCCAGCTTGGGAAATTTCTGGAGGTTTGGAGGTAGTTCTTGGGGAGGGTGGAGTTTGGGTGGTGAGGGAGGTCAGCAGGGGTATGATTTCCTTTGGAGTTCACCCTCTAAAAATGTCATTTCCTGCAGGGGGCTGTAGAACCCCAGCCCCCTCCCAGAGGTTAGTAACCCTCTTTCACAGTTGTTGAGTACAATATTGGAGTATAGGATAATTTCAAAGAAGAGGTACAAGAGAGAGACAATGACAAGATAAGGATGCAACAGTTTCTTTGCTGACTCAGATGAAGAGCTGTCTAGTCCAACAACAGCCTGCCAGGATCCATAAAGTAGGAATTGGGCCGACAAAGGCATGAGAGACACTGGTCCGCTGTTCCACTCACACAGAGTTTTATTATATGACAACCATTTAAAGCTTCCTCCATGCAAATTGGCAAGACCAGCTCACATACATTCTCTGGGCTGGCTCCCACCCTGTGGAACAGCCTGCCGAAGGAGTTCAGGAAGGCTCCCATAGTACTATCATTCCACCAAATGTAGAAGACATAAATTTTTGGGTGGAGGGATTCGTGTAATGGAATCAAGTTGTAGTAACACAGAATAACATTGCCTGTATCTGTAATTCCACGTTCTGCACTGTTCAGACTATGCCAGCCCAGGCAGTTCACAGTTCACATTGTCATTTAATTTTGTATTCCTAGTGTTATTGCATTGTTCATTTACATTATTTATTGTATACCTTGTACTGTATGATCACACTGTTGTTCACATTGTTCAATTTTGTATTCCTATTTCTATGACATTATTCATTCCATGCCACAGACTGTATGAGTACCTCTCTCTCTCTCTCTCTCTCTCCTCTCCCTCTGTACTCTGTAATCCACCTCAAGTCTAAGTGAGAAACACAAGCTATAAATAAGCTAAATAAATAAATAAATAAGATGGTGATACCATCTGTGAATGATTCCATATGTCTTCTCTACAGAAGATGCAGGTCAGAAATGTTAAAGATTCCATTGGCTCATATTTAACTACAAGACTGGACAAAGCCAAGGAGTTGTATCTCATAAAAGAGAGATAATCCATGAATTTGTCAAGGGGGTTTAGATAGTCTATTCCACTTTTAATCTGTCTGCCCTTGAAACACATTAACTTCCTGCAATGGTCTGCTATTGTTTTCTTTATTCTTGCTTTATCTGTTTAATTATAGGGAGAGAAAGTGTTAGTGATGTGCTCAATAAAACTGCAATCACTCAGAGAGATTATAACCACCAGTCAAACTAGAATCCGGAAATAAAAGAATTGTGCATTACCAATATTGGCTGTTGCATCTTGATAAAGCCCTTTTTCCTCAGATCTCTTCTCTATAAAATTAATTTGTTCACAGCTTTCTTCACCCTGTAGCTGGCATCTGAGAAGAAGGAATTTGGAGACATTTCTGAAATAATAGGCCATGAAATAATGTGTGACAAGACAAATGCAGTAAGATATGCTCATTCCTTGTTGTCCACAGAGTATGCCTTACATCTTTCCTGTGAAAAACTGAGCCCGTTAATCACTTTAATTAAAAAAACAGTGATGTTAGCATATTTCCCCCTTAATATACTTTTTCCACTTTGACATCAACAGACATTTTCAAGACATTTTCACACAGGCCAAATCTTGATTTCATGTATGTGATTATAAACATTAATTGGCTAAAATTTGACCTATAAATGGCATCAGGACTCTGCTTCTAACTCGCTGACGGTGTACAGTACCCATAAAGATTGTTCTTGATATTGTTATGGGCTCCCTCACTTCTTCAAGCAATGAGAATTTCCAAGGATTGTACAATCTATATTGGTTCCCAATGGAGGAAAAAAGCACCAGAAACTTATGTTTCTTCATTTATTTATTTAGAACAAAATCATGCTGCTTCTCCAGGAACCTACCTGAGGTGGCTTACAAACTAAAAATAATAAAAACAAAACATTAAAAGGTAGTAATAAAATCCAGCATAAAAACTCAGCCCAGCATAAAAACATAGACTATAAAAACAGAAAATTGACAGCTTAAAATAACAGTTTCCAGACTAAAATAGTGTTTAAGACAATAAGCCCCTTGATTAAAAGCCTGGATGAACAGAAATTCTTTGGCTTGGCACCTAAAAGAAAGCAACACAGGTGCCAGACGAGCCTCAAGGGGAAGGGCATGCCACAAGCAAAGTGCTGCTTTGTATTTGTATGTATTTACAAGAGGTGTATCCTGCTTTTCTGCACTTACTACCAAGGTAGCTAACAATTTAAAACATACATGATAAAAATCACATTTTAAAACCATTAAAATCAACTCCCAAAAACACACACACATTGTCAAAACAAAAACAAAGTTCAAATACATACAAAACATAAAAACAGCAATTAAAACATTGGTTAGGAAGGCAAGAACACTGAAAGAATGAAGTTAAGAAGTCTTTATCCACTGGAAGAAGACAGCAACAAAAGGGGACAGATGACTCCATGGGGAGAGAGTTCCAGAGGGTTGGTGCCATGACTGGGAAGGCCCTCCCCCAGGTTGTCACTAGCTTAATTTCAGAAGGTAGAGGCCCCCAAAGTGGGGCCTCCAAAGATGACTATCATGGTTGGGTTAGTAGAGGGTTAGTATGCTATCGTCCAAGAAATTCTGAAAACAGTGCCCAAAAAAGACATTGTTTACATATTGGGAGATTTCAGTGCAGAAGTTAGCACCCAAACTGAAACAGGCATCATGGGTAGATTTGGACTTGGGGAAAGGAACGATGCAGGCAATTGTTTGGTGAATTTTTGCCAAGAAAACCGCTTTTGAATCATGAATACTTGGTTCAAATACCACAAATGTCGCTTATACACTTGGACCTCTCCAAATGAACTACACCTTAATCAGATTGACTATATTCTATGCAATCATAGATGGACCAGTTCAGTACTTGCTGTCAAGACATATCCAGGTGCCAACTGTGGTTCAGACCATGAATTGTTGGTGGCTAAAATCAGAGTCAAACTATGCAACATCAAAAGGACAGCACCACTAAAGAAGTTTGACATCACCAAAATCCTCTCCACATACACAACTGAGGTAAAAAATTAGTTTGAACAGCTGGACATGTCTGAGAAAAAGCCTGATGAACTGTGGCAGGAAATTCATTCATCGAAATAGCAGCTGAGCATATACCATAGGAGGGAGCCAGAGAAAAAGTGCAAGTGGCTCTCAGACAGAACCATAAAAATAGCAGAGTGAAGAAAAGCAGCCAAAGCAGCAGGAAAATGGGAAGATGCAAGAAGACTGAATGCGGATTTCCAGAGGCCAGCAAGGAAAGACAGTTAAGGAGAAATAGAGCTGGGTGTCATCTGCATATAGGTGGCACCTCACTTCAAATCCCCTGATGATTTCTTCCAGTGGTTTCATGTGGATATTAAGCAGCATGGAGTACAAGATGGAACCCTGTGGGACCTCATAGCATAAATGCCAAGGGGCCAACAGTAGTCTCCAATACCACCTTCTGCAATCAGTACCACCAAAGCACAGTACCTCCCACTTCCAACTCTGGGAAGCTCCAGAAGGCTACTATGGTCAATTGTACTGAATGCTGTAGAGCAGGGCTCATTTCGTATAAAAAGAGGTGCAGGAGCTCATTAGCATAACTCATTAGCCTAACTTATTTGCATATGCTACACCACCCGACATCACCAGAAGTATGTCAGAAGGCAAGAAAGAAAGGAGAGAGAGAGAAAGAGAAAGAAAGAGAGAAAGAGAGAAAGAAAGAAAGAAAGAAAGAAAGAAAGAAAGAAAGAAAGAAAGAAAGAAAGAAAGAAAGAAAGAAAGAAAGAAAGAAAGAAAGAGCTGGCAGAGAGGGGACAGGTACTAATCCAAGCCTCAGAATACCACTGTTCTGGGAGGATAGCTTCAGTGGTGGCTGAAGCCTTCAGAAGGCTGGTCGGAGGAACAAGGACTTTTCCAGGGGGCGGGGCCATTTTGCTGCAGCCATGACACAAGCAGGCATTCCCCCGTTTCCATGCTAACCCCAGGCCTGAATTGGATTGAAATGGGTCTAGATAATCCAACAAGACCACCTGAAGCTGTGCCGCCACCACCCACTTTAGGTACCTTGCCCTCAAATGGAACGTTCATTTACAAATATAGAAGTGGTAGTAAAGAGGCACTCATAGGGGGCTGCAGATCCACTACCCCATACCACATCCAGAGAGGGAGGGAGAGAGAACACATACTCTGAAAGTGCTTCAGCCAATTCCCACAAGTATTTGCTTCTGTCTCTTTCTCTTTTCAAGACTCAAACTGCTCTTTTGTCACACATATACACCTGATAGAGTATTTGCCCGAATATGAGGAAACCATTTCCAAGCCATTAATGCCCACTGAAACCTTATTCATAGGCCCTGGCTCCCGACAGGACCAAGGGTGTCTCTCAAGTTCATAGAGATAACAGCCACACAGCAAACCTGCAGCAATACAGGCACCTGTATTATTGTTGTTGTTGTTTGCTTTTACTGAATCAAAAAACAAAATAGAGACCTTAGTTCAAATTATTCAGACCTGCAATTTTCAGAGACCCAGGACTAAAATCTAGTTTAAAATGCCATTTTGCTGTCTGCATGTGTCTAAAACATAGGCTCGAATGTGATCTCCCTTTGGCATAATAGGTGTTTGAACTTTGCACTTTCATAGCATGGAAAGTTCTCCACAGCATTACCTTTTCAAATATACATTTTGAACTTCATAACAACTACAGAGTATATATGTGTGTGGGGAGATACTGAGCAAAAAGGGGGCCAGTGAGGAAAGCTGCTCTTCAGCTCAGAATCACAAGCTCCTGCTTTTTGCTTTAAAAAGTTTTCTGGGATTCCTATACACACATTTGTATGTAATGCCTATTTGCTTCTTAGAAGCTAAATCACAAGGCAATTTAAATATTTTGCAATAACATCTGAAAATGAATGTATCCAAAATAGAAGAAAATAATTGGGAAAGTTAAGGATTTAGGAGGAAAATAAATAACACATAAGAACCAAAAAGGGAACGAAGCAAAAGAATGATTTAAAGACAATACATAAAGACAATATGAAGTCAAAGAGATGAAAGAAAAAGAAAGAAGAGACAGAAAATTCTTGAAAGCACAGATGGGAAGCACAAATGGAAACAGAAGTAGAGAAGGTAAAACCATGGAGCAAAAAAAAGAGACAGAGGCTGAACTGCCAGCTCTTTCTCCCCTCCTCTCCCCCTTCCTTCCCTTCAGCCATGAAAACCACTACATTTGCCTACAGGAAACTGTTGGCTGCATTCAGATATCATAGCAAACCATAATGAAACAGAGGTTTGTTGTGTAAGGTACAAAACACTTTTAGCTGTGCCTGAGCTCTCTCTTTACTCCTCTCACCTTCTTCCTCCTTTCCTTTGTAGAGCTTAATTGAAACCTTCTTGGTCTGATCCCTCTTACTACAACATCCGCACGTAGGCACCCCGGCAAACTAGAATTGTCTGCCACGTACTGGGACTCTAAATTGATTACAAAGGCCCTTTTGGCACCCGTATTTTGCCTCGGTCTCTGAGTGCATCCTATTCTTCTGTTCTGCATTCCCTCCCACTGTCACTTTCACTTTGTTTCGGGTCTTTCTCTTGTTTTTGCATTTGTTTTTAAGGAATCTGCATTCAGACCGCCTCCAGCACACTGTTGCCCCGCAGCTACCAAAACTCCTTTTGCAGCGATTCTTTGTTCTCATCTGCTTTCAAATCACTAATCCCTTTGAAAGTAGAATTGTTTCTGTAGGTATTTAAGTGCTTCCCACTCCCCCCCCCCCCCCCCCCCCCCGTTTCTGCCTCTCTCTCCTTAGGCTGACACTCCCTCCCTGTTCTGTTTTCTCTCCCTCTTTCTCCAAAGACAAAAGAGGACGTGTCCTCCTGCTCAGGCAAACTTTTAAAAAGCCAGTGAGAGTGTAAGAAGAAATCAGTAAATATAAAGGACTAGGCAGGGTTGCCAAGTCTGGGTTGGGAAATACCTGGGGACTTTGGGGGTGGAGCCAGGAGAGGGTGGGGTTTTGGGAGGGGAGGGGCCTCAGCATGGTACAATGCCATAGAGTCCACCCTCCAAAGCAGCCATTTTCTCCAGGGGAGCTGATCTCCGTCAGCTGGGGATCAGTTGTAAAAGCGGGAGATCCCCAGGCCCCACCTGGAGGCTGACAACCCTAGGACTAGGAGATTCTCTGCTCCCAAATGTGTCAGTCTTGCATGTGTGGGTCTGAATTTCCCCCTCCCTTCCCTTTCTTTTTGCAGAATCACCGAGGGAGGAAAGGGGGGGGGGGGTTGGCAGCCAGCCAGCTTAAAAATGTGAATTTTGCTTGTAGATGCTGTCATGATCTGTGCCAGGCTGGAACACAGGCCTACTGCGGCCTAGGCACAGGAGAGACCTGTGTAGTCGTAGAAGGCTGACAGCCTACAGTTCCCCTGATGCTTGGCGGTGGTGTTAGCCAATGACAGCTCGGGGAATGTGTGGGAGATGGAACTTTAGCTGTGTAACTGACAAATGGTTCTTTTTCTCTCTACTGCGGCCTTTCCTCAGATAGAGAGTCAAGCTGAGGGGAAAGTCTGGGCTGGGAGAGAAATCCCTCAGTGGGATGGAGTACAGGCAAGAGGCTTGGTATAAGAGGTTGTAGGCCTTAAGTAGTACCAGTTAAGGAAAAACAGTCATGTTAGATTCATTTTCGTTTACCTTTAAATACTGTTATTGATTTGAATGCATCTTGTCTTGTTTTCCCTGCCCCAGTATTGTTTAAATAAATCCTGTTGTTTAAATGTTCTGTCTTGTCATCACGCCTTATATTTCTAGGTTAAAAGAGGGCATTTGGTTGGGCTTGGGAGGGGACCCTGGGCCTTCTCAAGAAACCCTAAGTCCAGGGTGGTGGCGGCAGAAGGTGGCAACCCACAAGGGGTCATGACAGATGCAGAATGCATACAGAATATACAAATAAATAAACCAGAGGGAGGAAACCCGGTGCGGAGGGAATGCCTGCAACTGCAAAGTCTACCCTTAAGGCTTGACTCCTCAAAATCTCCAGAGCAAGCTGTCAGTGCAGAAAGGGCCAATAAAGGCAGGGGTCATTTTGTAGAAAAAGAGATGCAGGAGCTCATTAGCATAACTAATTAGCATAACTTATTTGCATATGCCATACCCCCTGACATCACTGAAGTGTGTCAGTAGGCAACATCTACTGCTCAGGCTCCACCCCCAAAATCTCCAGGTATTTCCCAACTCAAAGCTGGCAAGCCAGCTTTACACTTTGACTAGAGACACTGCAGGTTTCCTTTGCTCTTGCAGGGAAGCTACCTTACAACAAGCATGAAAATACAGATCAAGTTAGTATGCTTTTCCTTTTTTCCACAGGGCATCACCATATGTGCCTGTTCCTGGGCTTGTTACTCCCGGAACGGAGCTCCTGAACGCTCCTGCTTGAAATGACCCCTGAATGAAAGTGACAGAAATAGAAGTCTAAATGCAGCATTCCAGCAACTAGTACACAGAAACAAAGAGAACAACAAAATAGGAAGAACAAAGGACTTGTTCCACAGGATCCAAGAAATCAAAACGAAATGTAAAGGATGGTTAGACCTGCTGAAAGATCAATGCAGAAGAACATTAACTGAACAGATAGGAACAATACACTGAAGAACCACACAGAAGAGATGAAAGGATGACAGATTCTTTCAAAGATTAATCTTTTAAAGAAGAATCTACAGTTTTAGAAAATGAAGTGAAAACTGCACTGAGACCAGTTGTGAGAAACAAATCACCAGTAGCCAATGGGATACCAATAGAGGTATTCCTAGCCACAGAAACAGAGTCCATCAAAATCTTGAGAAGAATATGACAACAAATACAGAAAACAAAACAATTGCCCACAGACTGGAAACGCTCGATCTACATTCCAATTCTGACAAGAGGAGACATCAAAGACTGCAGCAATTATCGGATGACTGCATTAATTTCTCATGCAATTAAAGTGATGTGTAAAATCCTACAACAAAGACTGTTGCCATATATGGAACGAGAAATGTCAGATGTTCAAACTGGATTCAGGAAAGGAAGAGGCAATAGAGATCATATTGCAGATTTACAGTGGTTGCTGTTACTGGAGCATACAAGACAATTTCAGAAGAAAATCAGATTGTGTTTCATAGATTACAGCAAAACTTTTGATTGGGTGGATCCTGAAAAGTTATGGTTGGTTTTAAAAGAAATGGGTGAGCCACAGCATCATTGTTTTGATGCACAATCTGTACTCGGGACAAGAGGCTACTGTTAGGACAGAATATGGAGAAACAATGGGAGGTTCCAATTGAAAAAAGTGTCAGACAAGGATGTA
The DNA here is from genome assembly GCA_029233225.1 of Lepidodactylus listeri. Taxonomy (NCBI): domain Eukaryota; kingdom Metazoa; phylum Chordata; class Lepidosauria; order Squamata; family Gekkonidae; genus Lepidodactylus; species Lepidodactylus listeri. The sequence goes on from JARCFY010000008.1 coordinate 73,149,473, forward strand.
TTTTATCTCTGTATCTCTTCAATCTATATGCAGAACATATCATAAGGAAAGCTGGATTAAATTTAGATAAAGGTGAGGTGAAAATTGGTGGAAGGAATATTAACAATTTGAGAGACGCAGTTGACACCATATTACTGGCAGAAAACAGTGAAAACTTGAAACAGCTACGATAAAGGGTAAAGCAGAAAGTGCCAAGGTAGGATTACAGGTGAACATCAAGAAGACAAAAGTAATGATTACTGGGGAATTACACAACTTTAAATGACAATGAAGAAACTAAAATGGTTCAAGATTTTCTATTCCTTTCACCACTGTCAACCAAAAGGAACATTGTGATCAAGAAATAAGAAGGAGATTGGGAAGCCATGAAGGGCCTAGAAAAGATTTTTGAATGTAAGGCAGTGTTGCTGCCAACCAAGATGAAGAGAGTTCATACCATAATATTCCCCATTATTATGTATGGGTGAATGTTGGACAATGAAGAAAGCTGACAAGATGAAAGTTGATTCATTTGAAATGCAGTGTTGGAGGAAAGTTTTACAGGTACCATGGACCACCAAAAAACATAAGTCAGTGTGTTGTAGATCAAATCAAGCCTGAAATCTCCCTAGAACCTAAAATGACTAAACTGAGGCTATCATATTTTGGTCACTGGAAAATACAATAATGCTAGGAAAAGTTGAAGGCAGCACAAAAAGAGGAGGATCCAACAGGAGATGGACTGACTCAGTCAAGGAAGCCATGGCCTTCACTTTGAAAAGCTGTTAATGATAGGATGTGTTGGAGCTCATTAATTCATAGGGTTACTATAAGTCAGAAGTGACTTGATGGCACTTACACACATACACGAAAGCCAGAATCTTAGCATATGGCAAAGAAACAAATGTCCATGTGTCAGGTCATCTGCATTGAGATGCCATGGCAAGTGGAGTTTGATCAAAGCAGGAAATATATTCAAGTCAAGCTGCATGTACAAGAAGACACAAGAGGTGAGAGGGCACAAACACAGCAATAAGTGGTTTTCATGCTTCATCTTTGCTTCATTTCAGCTTGCTGGGATGTCCCTCACATTCAGTTACCTCTCAGGTCATATTGGGCTTTAAAGACTAGAGTTGCCAGACCATTGTTCCGGTTGGGGGTTCCCCTGATTTTTGGGGCCTCTGCCTGCCACTGGCTAGATGGCTGGCAGGGGAAGCCCCACCCCCCAGACAGCAGCATCCCCAACACATGTCATACAAAAGTGACATCATCATGTTGGTGATGTCGCACAGTGACGCTCTGCTTTCTGGGCAAAACTCTGGTTTTAGCCAAAAAACAACAACACCCAGCACTGTGAGAATCTTAATGTTCATTTTTTAAAAGTAGATTTCTCGTCTCTTTTTATTTGTTAGCTTTCTTTGTTTATACCTTGCCTTTCCCCCCAAAGCAGCTTACATCATTCTCTTCTCCATTTTATCTTCACAAAAACCCTGTGAGCTAGATTAGGCTGAGAATGTATAACTAGTCCTAGGTGACCCACAATGAGGATTTGTGGGTCTCCCTAGTCTGATACTGTACTCACTTCTCCATTCTGGGTATATAACCATTGTGCCACACTGGCGCTCCACACTGGCTTATTTATTTTTATTTATTTAAAATGTTTGCATCCCATTTTTGATTAATACAAATGTGCAAGTCAGCTAACAAAGGCAACCAGTGATTAAAACAAGAACAGTTAAACTAACAACAAGGCAACAATCAGGCCTGACCAGGTTAAAAATGATCCAATATAAATAGGGTTGCCAAGTCTGGATGGGAAAATACCTGGAGACTTTGGGGGTGGAGCCAGGAGAGGGTGGGGTTTGGGGAGGACGGGCCTCAGCCTGGTAGAATGCCATAGAATGCCCTCCAAAGCAGCCATTTTCTCCAGGGGAGCTGATCTCTGTCAGCTGGAGATCAGTTGTAAAAGCGGGAGATCCCCAGGTCCCACCTGGAGGCTGGCAACCCTAAATATAAATGAGCAACAACTAATATACCATATTCTTCAGTCCAATAGCAGAAGGTGCAGATCCCACACAAAACAAAATAAAAAAAGAGTCTGGTTTATATCTGGCAATGAAAGGAATGTTCAAGGAGAGCTTTCCTGGGGAGGAAATTCCATAACCTTGAAGCCAAAGTTTGAAAAGGCCCCATTCCACATCAGCCAGTGGACTTTCTCTAAATATATATATATATAGAGAGAGAGAAAGCCTTTTGAGGCAATTTGTGTGTTCATATGGAAGTAGAGTCTTTTAAAAATTCTAGTTCCACTCCCTTTGTGGCCTTAAAGGCAAACAAACAAACCAGAACCAAAGCAAAACAAAACCTGCCTTCAAATTGGACCCGGAAACAAACTGGTAGCCATTATTGTTGATAATGCAGAGTGTATAATGTCCTCCACCCAGGTAGCCCTAATTAAAAATCAGGTTGCTGCATTCTGCACCAGTTTGCAAATCTCAGATACTCTTCAAAGGCAGCCATGTAAAGCATATTACAGTCTCAATTCTGGGTGATGTTAATACATCAGGGAATTACCACAAATCAAGCTGCCTAAATGGATAAAATATACTCCTACCTACTGCTGATGTACCTGAACATCCAGTTGGTAATGTTGGACCCAAGAAACATGGCCAAACTGCAAAACTGAATTTTATGGACAACTCAATGCCTATCCGTTAGGCTGCACATCTTCCTAGATCAGAACTATTCCCTATCACCAGTACTTCTAATCCAGATGGAACTTCAGTTTGTTCAACCATCACAGACCACAAACTTCAATGTGAAATCTCTGCTGCCTCCTCTGTATCAGATCATGTGTCCTTGTTGAGCCTGTGGATATTTTGGAACTTTAAGAATGGATAGTGGCTGCCATGGGGTGCTGAGGCTCACCAGAAAATGTTGGGAAGTTCCAAAACAAGTATCTTCCTATACTGGAGGCAGCTGTTTCAAAACAGGTGCCCCCTGCAGACACACAGATAATACTTCCTGTGCTATCCTGAAGTACCTCCTGCTCTAAAGAGGTGGAGAAAAGCCAGGAATGGCTCTGCTTTGGGGAAGAAATGCTCTGAGGAAGAAATGTGTGTCAGAAAACAGAATGGTAGGCAACATGACCATCAGGTACAACTCTGGGGATCACTGTATTTGATGAAGAGACAAAGCAGGCTACCATCCATATCTCTGGATAATTTTGCCCAACAGATGCATGGGAGATAAACTGGAACATTGAGAAGACGCAACTCTCCTGATCAGGATCATGTAGCACTATGTACGTAACTAAGGCATGTTTTGAGGGGAGGGTAGAGCTGGTGAATCATCCTATCTCTGGTAAAACACAGTATATACCCCAGACTTATTGCAACAAGGTGACTCAGAAGGCTGATGATGTCAGAAAGTCACTGAGAGGTCACAACAGCCTATCACAATCCCTCTCTGCGGGTGCTCATGCACATGCTGCTCACAATCCCATCCAATTAAAATACCAAGAGTACTAAATTCCCAATAATGGCCCCGGTGTTCTGGAAATAGTTGCCCTGTACATCTTTCAGAGCTTCAATCATTTAGGAAGAAATATAAAGTCTTCCTATTCAGGATACATTCTAAACATTGCTATTTCTTCTTCTCTGTTCTTGTTTTCCCTTTTTGTTCCATTCTCTTCAAATATTTTAAAGCTTTTATGTTTTTAACAATGTTTTTATTGGTTTTGTGCAGTAATCCATAGGATACCTGGGACACAATCTAGCTACATATAATCACGTTTAAATCCCTTTGATTTCAATCAAGAATTAAACACATGCTTAACTCTTCTTTTGAAATAAATATGAATTTAAATTTGCTATGTCCTGACTTGATTTGTCCCTGGAGTTTCAGAAAGTCAGAATACATGTTTTTAAACAAATAAGCAGACAGATGTGTCCTATACTCACAAGCCAGAAAGGAAGCAATTGAGCTGCATACATCGACAAGCGATGTGTTACAGTTATTGGAATATTTAAATCCATTTGAAATTACTCCTAGAAAAATCTCCAAATAATGTCTGTCTATTGCAAACAGAGGTACTGTGTATGTGATAAATAAGAACCACAGTTGCATGTCCCTGTGTAACAGGCATCTGATAGTATTAGCTCAAACGTTATTTTAAAACATTCTTCTCCCAAACTTCATGTGCTTGACAAAGTAACTCTGGCTCACAGGAAGTTTCTGCCCCAATACATTTGTTACTTTCTAAGGTGTCATAAGACAAAAATAGTAATCCCTCTGCAATCAAGCATGGAGTGTTTACATATGCAAAATAATTTAATAGAGATGAGCTACTGTATTCTCTTTTCTTAATCACAGTCAGTGTAATAGGATTCTCCATGCAGTGTATGAATGTATACTCATTTAATGCAAATCAGTCACCCCTTAATAATACTCTCAAACCACTGTCATAATCACAATCAGGGTAATGCAGCCGCTGGATATCTTCCTGTGTGCACTTTTCACACACACACCCCTCCAATTTTGTACTCAGTGGTAGAGTATCTGTCTTGCATACAGAAGGCCCCGATTCAATCCCTGGCATCTCCAGTACAAAGGATTCACCAGTAGGTGATATGAAAGACCTCTTCCAGGGACTGCCTAGAGGGTAACTGCCAGTAATAATAGACAATTCCAGTCTTGATAGACCAGTAGCCTAATTTGGTATAAGGTAGCTTTATGGGTCCGTATGCTGGGGGGGGGGGGGATTTGCGTGGTGTTAAAAAGGTGGTAAAAAGAGCAGATGGTAAAGACTTCAGTAAAAACTCTGCTTAGCTGATAAAGAAGGCATATATATACCCATATTTTCATCTTGACTGTAGAAACAGGGATGGGGCTGAAGGGCCATTTGTCCTGGGCCTAAAACAGAAAGGAGGCCTTAAATTGTTATTTGGGGGGGGGGGGGGCACTGGAAGTTTTACAAGTTATTTTTAAGCACATCCTTATCAAACCCAAATTTGACATATGACCTCAGCTTGAATAAAAAAAGTATTAAAATTATTTCTCAGTTTTCTTTTCATGCCTTAATTTGTTTTCCTGTGCTGTGATTTATTGTTTTTATTATGGCTATAAGCCTCAAAAGTGGGAAGTGGCATGGGCCTCTCAGGACTGCTGAGAGGGCCTGTGTAGAAGATACACTGGATATTTATGTTGCAGAAGGAGAAGTATTGTTTCATAACTGTAAACCGCATTTCAATGTATTTTCTTTTATTTCAAATAAGCAGATTACTGAAACATGTGTAGTACTTATGGAGAGAAATAAAGGTGAAGGGGATAAAACCAATTTCAAGAAATGTATAGTATGCCAGAAAGTCATCCCCGGCAAGCCTGTAAGTTATGAAAAGGGTGCTAAGAACTGATTCTGCCATTATAGGATACAACATAGTAGCCAGATGACTAAGGATACAATACTATACACATTTCCTAGCAAGTAAGCTCCATTGAATCCAGTGGGATTTCCTTCTGTTTGAGACTGCACTGTTAAGACACTGATGAATACAGAATTTGTGTACCAAATCAGCATCGACTGTTACAAAAGGGACGTTCACCGCAGTGATGATTCTCTGTGGTTTCCTTGTCATCGCTATGGGTGCACAGCAACTAAGCACAGTGGAAATGGGACTTTCACTTGGCAGGTTTCCCCCCCCCCCCCCCCGTTTCTCTACCAATTCCCTTCTGTTAGCCATTCCACCCCACAGGGGAGGGGGCCTGGGAAGTTAACTGGTATCTGACAAATCACCAGGGTTCTTTTTCAGCAGGAACGCCCCTGAACACCGTTCTGGCTGGTGTCCGAGCCTGCCCCGTCCCCTCCCTGCCGGGCCTGAGCTGTTTACACTTAAAGGAAAAGTTCCTGCAGAGAGCCGGCAGGAAAAAGCCCCACCCAGTGCTTTCCCTTTAAGTACAGAGAGGCAGCAGGAGAAAGCCCTGCCCAGAGATTAAGCAGGGGCTAGGCTCTTTGCACTGAAAGGCCTGGCTCTGCATTTGGCTTGCCGACGTCACGTTGCTCTCCCTGCTCCGGTAAGTGCCTCCCCCATTTCTTTTCCGTCTCTCTCTCTCTCCCCCACCTACCTACCTACCTACCTACCTACCTTCCTTTCTCTGTCCCCACCTTTCTTTCTCTCTCTCCCTCCCCCTTCCTTTCTTTCTCTGCTCCACCTTTCTTCCTTCCTTCCTTTCTCTCTCTCGTCTATGTCTGTCTATCTGTCTGTCTTTCTTTCTGTCTTTCTCTCTCTCTGTCCCCACCTTTCTTTCTCTTTCTCTCTCTCTCCCCCTTCCTTTCTCTCTCTTCCACCTTCCTTCCTTCCTCTCTCATCTATCTCCTTCCTTCCTTCCTTTTCTCTCTCCCCCCTACATTTCTTCCTTCCTTCCTTCCTTCCTGTTTCATTTTGTTCTTTGTGTTTTTATAAAAAAAATTATTGAAAAGGGGGGATGTAAAAAAGCAGAGAGCCCAGGAAATGCTGCTTTTGACAATACCTTTAATTTTTGAGCATCTCTTTCGTTTTCCCAAGGCATCATCTGCTTAAGAAAAGTATGTTTGAAGCCTGAGTTCATTGTTGTGTCTTGTTGGGAATGGCTTGCAAATATATGTGTGTCTAAAGTCTGTATTTAAGTGGTTTTGTGCTTACTGCCATGCAAGAGAAAACTTCTGAAAAAGTAGCTTCATTGTTGTGTGTGTTATCAGAACACTTGACTGTTGCATGGGGGACTTTGGGGGACATCTGCAGAGAAACAGAGATGTAACTAAAAATGAGCATGGTCAGCAGCCCTTTGGAGATTGCCTGTTTTGTGAAATTTAAAAAGTGGGCAGAGTTTCTGATGAAGATGATTGTCCCTCTTCTCCTGCCACTGGGCTGACATCTGCCTTCAATGGGCCAGCAAAGCTGATGTTCTTAAAGCTCCTAATAAGAGAGATTTCTGCTTCTGAGGAGTTGACTTCCAATGATTGGTGATCTTGTGATGGTAGTGATACTTTGATGTGGTAAAGACCACCTGTTCACAGGATAATTTTACTTGTGGGACAGACTCTGCATGGTAACCACTCCACTGGTACATAATAGCTTGTAAAAAGTATTATAGTGTAATAATTCAGGTGGGTAGCCGTGTTGGTCTGAAGCAGCAGAACAAAGTTAGAGTCCAAAGTTTCATCCAAGGATGTACAGATGGGACAGAAAATGTTTTTATTGGTTTTATCAAAACTGTTTTGACAACAATGTAAACAGAATAAGAAGCAAAAGGTGGATGTGGCTGGATGACCACACTTCTGGTAACATCGGGTGTGGCCTATGTTAATGAGCTGTGCTGTCAGGGGTGTGGCCTAATATGCTAATGAGTTCCTGCTGGGCTTTTTCTACAAAAAGAGCCCTGCAAATCACTATAGTGTTATACTGTTATACTCAGGTGGGTAGCTGTGTTGAAGAAGTGTGCTTGCACACAAAAGCTTATACCTTGAATAAAACTTTGTTGGTCTTAAAGGTGCCACCAGACTCAAACTTTGTTATACTGTTTTTAAATTATTTATTTATTAAATTAGATTTATTAGGCCACCCTTCCCTGAAAACGGGTACAGGGCAACTTACAACAAAATAATATACAAATATCAATTTAAAACCAAGTTAAAATCTTATATATAAATATGTAAAAGGCTTACTAATTTTTTCACGATTCCAGGCTTTCCCATTGGCCCTTGAAGTACCACATCACCTGTTGGCAGATGAACTGCCACTCAAGAGTAATCAGTTGGCATTGGATGGGTGCTGGGTCCGCTGTTCTCTCCCACCCACTGCAGCCTAGGCCACTTTTCTCTGATTGGGCTAGCATTTCAAGGTCATTTGCATATGGAAGCTGATTGGACCTCACTCCATTCTGCACCTCAAACTCCCCCCCCCTACCCCGAGACAGTTGGAACTGTCAGTTGCATATGCAACCTGGTTTATCCTGAGGTAAAATAGGTCCTCACCCACAACACATCACTTCCCCTTCAGAAGAAACAAACCCAGTAACACAACCATGCCACACCACAAAAAAGACAGATCACACCACAAGCAGAATACCACAATGCAAAAAATGAAAGGAAAAGGTGTCAGCAGTCACCCTGTTACTGCCACTGATATGTACCTGATAGGGCTTCAGAGGATGGTGTGTAGGTCCCAGGTTCATGTTATAAAAGCTGCCTGGGGGATTATGGAGCATTCATAGACTTTCAACCTAACATACCTCACAGGGTTGTTGTACGGATCATATGGGGGAGAGGAGAATGATGTCAGCTGCTTTGGTTCTCACTGTAGGGAAAGACTGCCCTTTCACTAGGTAGAGGCTGTAAGGAGTGGGGAGGAGATATAAACCTGAAGACAGACAGGCAGATAAAGGTAGGCTGATGGTTGCCTGGAAAGGACGTAGGGTTGCCAACTCCAGGTTGGAAACTTCCAGGATATTTCAGGGATGAAGCCTGCTGAGGGTGGGGTCTGAGGAGGAGGTAGAGGGGGACCTCAGACCGATACACTGCTATAGACTCTACCTTCCAAACAAGCCATTTCTTCCTGAAAAACCATTGTTGCCAACCTCCAGGTGACAGCTGGAGAGCTCTTAAAGCTCTGGTGCTCATTGAAAGTGCTGGGGATGTGTTGCATTTTGGCAGGGGACGCTGTGAGTGTTTTGGAAAATCTTTGGGAATTGTTTGGTGCATTTACCATGGGGCACCCACCCAGAGCCTCTGGCATTTTCTCACTCAGCTGGCATCAAAATCAATTTAAGGTAAAATAGAGATATGGAGACTTTTCCATCCTCCTTTGCAATCTGTCTTTGTTGGCAACCCTAGGCTTACCAACACTCTCAGGGTGACTTCATGCTTCCTGACTGGCTTTACTTCACTAGCCCTGGCTGCTTGCTCCTGTTCAGCAGGAAGCCTCCCTATGGAAGCTGCCTGGGTGATTTTGGACCAGCCACACTTTCTGCCTAACCTACCTTGCAGGGTTGCTGTACAGATCACAAAGCAAAAGAGGAGAATGAAGTAAGCTGCTTTGCTCCCCACTAACGAGAAAGACAGAACTTTGCCTAGGAAGAGGCTGCTGAGAGGGTAGGAGATAAAGAGATTCTTCTGTCATCGTGATATTTTCGATTGTGATTTCACTGTTTCTCTGTAGATCTGCCTACAGGGACTAATGCTCTTCTGTGTAACAACTATTCACCAAAACATGCTACTTTGCAGGGGCCATTTGGGGCCGGAGTGAGGTGGAACAGCGCTCCGCCAGCCCGGGAGCGGGCACAAATGGCGGTGGCGGCAAGCCCTGCCCCCAGCAGGCCTGCGGAGGAAGCGAAGAGAGAAGGGGTTTAAAGCAGCAGTGGCACAATCTTCTATTGTATCCTATGGCCTCACAGAATACAATGGAAATATCGCTGCTGCTGTGCAACTCTAGAGAGAAGGGGTTTAAAGAGTTGCACAGCAGCACGATCTTTCCATTGTATTCTACGGGGTCATAGAATACAATGGAAAGATTGTGCTGCCACTGCGGAGCAACTCTTGAGAGAAGGGGTTTAAAGTTCTCTCTTCACTCCCGCCCCCACCGCCTTGGCAGGCCAGCTGGGGAAAGGAAGGGGAGGTTTTTGAAGATACCCCCCTTTTGCTTCCTCTTCTGACACACTTCCCGTGATGTCAGGGGGCGTGGCATATGCTAATGAGTTATGCTAATAGGTATGCTAATAAACTCCTGCACCTCTTTTTCTACGAAATGACCTCAGCTACTTTGTGCACAATGACAACTGTCCTTCTAATTGCAGCCAGTATGTTCTGAATGCATGTACACTATTCAGCCACTACCCACTGCTTAGGCCAGGGGTGGCCAAACTTGGTTAATGTAAGAGCCACACAGAATAAATGTCAGATGTTTGAGAGCCACAAGACATGAACAAATATCACACAAACATTTATATTGGAAAATATGCAAATTTGCTTTTTAATAACGTTAAATGAGATGGCCAAAAATAAAAACAAAAGGGGTAAAAACAGATATTGATAATGATATTTATTTATCCAATGGTATTTGTAGGCTGGGGGCTTTGGGAACGCATTTAAAGTTAAAGTTGCTTTCTTTCTCTGCTCCCCCCACCTCAAGCCTACCCAAGGAAGGGAACACTGGCTGGGAGCCACACAGTATGTGTGAAAGAGCCGCATGGGGCTCCCGAGCCACAGTTTGGCCACCCCAGCTTATGCATACCTTTACTGTCTCTACCTCCTGGCCCATAACAAACACCAACAACACACCACCACTACATCTTCTGTTGGGTGCCAATTAACAACTCCCACTGTTTTTAGCACAAATACTCATATGGCCACATTCTTCTTCTACCTTCATGTCACTTCTGTCCTGACCTCTACGACTACATCTGACCTTGCCCCCCCATTCCCCTTGACACCTGTTCTCTCACAGGGCACACATGATGACCACTTGCTCAGACGTGCATAAGAGACACCATATGACTGCAAAATGCACAGATGCAGAACTTATTGAACACTGCACCCTGTCACGGCTTTTTCCAGCCCTAAACATCCCAAAACCCATTTACCAAAACTGTAATTATGGGCGCTGCAACCTTACATTGTATGACCACGGACAATAATTACTCTCTACTACCATTTTTTTTTTTAAATTAAAGTATTTTTATTAAGAATTCAAGAGGGTACAGAAAAATTATTAACGGTTAACAATTATAGAACTGTCTCAGACAACATGGCTACCATTAATGTTGGAGTGTACAATGCATCCTGGTGTTATACATGGAGTTAATAAGTTGATCCTTCTCAGAGAGAAGTGAAAAATACAAATTGACAATACAGACAAAATTTAAATGTAGACTATGCTATAAGTTATAACTTTTCAGGTAAATGTGGTTTGCAACATATGATATAAGAAGAATAGCAATTATCTCTTTCTCCAATTATAAATACAGATACAGGGGGATGTTATTTACCCATGCTTTTGGGAGTAGACCCCCTCCACTTTCAGAATACTCATTGATAATTGGGTACCATTTAGTCATGGGACTTTTTGCATTCTGTGTATTATCCCAGCTTTCTATTTTATCTGCTATTTTATCTAAAATAAAGTAATCCCAAATTTTGGCTTTCCAGGTGCTGAGTGAGGGGCTGGTGGCTTCTTTCCAGTTTATTGCTATTGTATATTTTGCCGCTGTAAGAAGAACTTCTACCAGGTCTCTACTATTGGAATCTATTTTGATTTTTGGCCATAGATTGAGCAAGATTAGCGCCGGATCATATGGGATGGAAATTTTTAGCATTGTTTTAATTTCCACCAAAATTTGTTTCCAAAAGGTGGCTATAATGGGGCACGACCACCAAGTGTGGATGTAAGACCCTATCTCCAAGTGGCATTTCCAACATAGGGGAGTTTGAGTTGAGTATATGTGTGACAGTTTGGCAGGTGTAAGATGCCATCTAAAGAGTGTTTTCAATGCCTGAAGTCGAACAGGGGAGGATCGAGATCTATATACACTTGAGGCCCAGATCTTGTTCCATTGATCATCTGATAATGTGGTTTTTAAGTCTTTATGCCATGCTGATTGTAGGGGTAGGATCCGCTGTGATGAGACTTGAATAAAAAAAGAGTAGAATGTTGAGATGAGGCCCCTTTTTATGAGATCAGAGGATGTCATGAGGCGTTCAAAAAAGTTGAACTTTCTTTGAAAATTAAAGTTAGCTTTATAAGATGTGAATAGGTGGGCTACTTGAAGATACTCATATCATGGTAGTTTTAATTTGGTTTTTTTTTCCAGGTCTGTTTTTGCTAGCATTATACCACGTTCTGAAATGTCACAAAATCTTGTAAGGTTTGCAGTTGACCAGTTGGGGAATGATGAAGGGGATAGACCGGGCTGAAACCAAGGCTGTCGGAGGAAGCTTTTCAGTGGTGAGTCTGATGGTATCAAATTTTTTTTACAGATGTCCCAAGTTTGGAAAGTCACTGGAAGAAATGGGTGCGAGACCCCTGGAAGAAGCCGTTTTGAGGGTGGATTCCATAGGGCTTCTTGGAAGGACTGTGATCTCAGGTAAGTATTTTCAATAGTTTTCCAGTCCGCCTTGTAGCTTTTGTGGTATTGTCTAGTAAAATTTGCCATGATGGTTGCTTGGTAATAAATTTTTAGGTCAGGAACTGCAAGTCCCCCACGAGATGTGTTTCGTCTTAGAGTTTGAAATCGGATTCTTGGTTTCTTAGAGTTCCATAGGAAATTCAAAAGATTCCTTTGCCAATGAGAGAGAAGCCTAGGAGTTATTTTTAGAGGGAGGGCTCGAAAATAGTACATAAACTTAGGTAAAATAATAGACTTAATGATGGTGATGCGTTCTAGCCATGTTAAAATTTTTGAGTCCCAGGATTTTAGTTGGTGTTGGATTAGAGAGTTGGCTTGCATATGGTTGTATTTAATTAAGTCTTTCAAAGTTAAGGGGATATTCACCCCCAAATATTTCCATTGTTTAGTAATCCATTGAAAGGAAAATTTACTTTTGATGAAGATTGTAGAGATCTTGTCTAGAAGTAATGGGAATATTGTAGACTTTGATTGATTTATGCGTAGGCCTGACACGCTTCCAAACTCTTCAAGTAACGCAAATAAAGGTGGGAGGGAGTGGATTGGATCCTTTATGTCTATGGACATGTCATCTGCAAACAGGCTGGCTTTGATATGTGTACCATTGATTGATAGTCCTCATATTGATGCATTTTGTCTGATTGACATGGCCAGTGGTTCAATTGCTAATGCGAACAAAAGGGGTGACAAGGGACAGCCTTGCCTAGTACCCCGATGTAGTTTGAAAATAGAAGAGGTTTTGGAGTTAATTGTTAGAAAAGCCGATGGGGAGTCATATATCCGTTGTATTGCTGCCTTGAATTTGTCTCCAAAGTTCATGTGTTGCAGTAGGTTGTGTATGTATTTAAATTCCAAGGTGTCAAAGGCTTTTTCAAAGTCTATTGATAATATGCAGGATGGTTGAATCTTCTTTTGTTGACAGTAGTGGATTACGTTAATTGTTTTACGGGTATTATCGGTGATGTCTCATTGGGTTATGAATCCCGTTTGGTCTAGTTGGATATATGTGGGAAGAATCTTTGAGAGCCTTGCCGCCAGTACCGAAGTGAAGAGTTTGTAGTCGCAATTAAGAAGTGATATCGGCCTGTATGAATTAGGTTGGGAGGAGTCTTTGCCTGGTTTCAGGAAGACAATTATCCGTGCTTGATTCCAAGATAAGGGAGTTGGGTGATTATTTAAAATCCTGTTAAACAAATCGGCTAGCAGTTGCAGAAGTTTGGGATGGAAGATCTTGTAATACTCTGTGGGGAACCCATCCGGGCCCGGAGCTTTGTTGTTTTGCATTTTCTTTAGAGCTTCCATTACTTCTTGTGTGGATACTGATCTGTCTAGATAGGTTTGGTGTGACCTGGACAGTTTGTTGGTTAGGCCCATTTGTGTTAGGAAGGAGTCTATATCCATTGTTTTAGGAGCCGTGGATTTATACAGGTTCTTATAGTACCGTTCAAATACCTGTGTTATCCCTTGGGAAGATGTATGCAGTGTGCCCTGGTGGTCTTGGATGCAGTTTATCAGAGTGTTAGCGTGTCTTTGCCTTAGTTTGTATGAGAGAAATTTCACTGACTTGCTATTACGATATTTGTATTTATGTTCCATTAAGGCTTGGTTTTTTTGTATTACAGTGAGTTCAATGGCTTCTAATTTTCTTCTTTGGGTTATGAGGTGTTGATAAGTTTTTTTGCTGCCCGTGCGTTTGTGCATGTCTTCCAGTTTCCGTATATCTTCATGAAGGTCAGTAACTGTTTTTTGTTTGTATTTGTTGTAGGCTGAAGATAAGGCAATAATTCGTCCACGTCCCAGATGACTTCTAAAGGAGCCTCTTCATTCATATTAAAGCATAGATATTCGTCTATAGCCTCTTCTATTTGTGATCTAAAGGATGGGTCTTTTAATAAAGCTTTGTTTAGTGTCCAATTAGGTCGTTTGCTGTTGTTATTGTCTAAAATTAAAACACAGTCTACTGGGGCATGGTCAGACCATTGGCGGAGGCCTATGTTTGAGGATTGGATGGTGTGAAATGCTGAGTCGGAGATCAAAAGATAATCTAACCTACTGAAGGAGTTGAATTGTGAGGAGTAATAGGTATAGTCTTTATCCGTGGGGTGCTGCTTACGCCATACATCACTAAGCTGGAAGGATCGGAACATTTGTTCCAGTTGGTCATGATGCTTACAGATTTTCCTCGAGGGATGAGCAGGTTGATAGCGGTCAATCTGAGCATTTGCTACAAGATTAAGGTCGCCACCTATTAGAATTGTGCCGGCATTGGGGTTACTGATCTTAGACAGTATAGCATGGATATATGGTAGCTGTCCCGTATTGGGGACATATAGGCTGGCAATAGTATATAGTGTGCCATCTAAAGATCCTTTCAAAATAAGATATCTGCCATCAGGGTCTATCTCAGAGTGGTGAAGTTGAAATCTGGTAGCCTTCAAGAAGAGGATAGCCACTCCTCGTGATTTATTGGAGCCCGGGGCAAAGTACTGTTGCGGAAACCATGTTTGGGGAAAGAGCGGGCCATGGTTTTTTTTCAGGTATGTCTCTTGAAGCATAATGATGTCCGCCTTTGCTTTTTTCATTTGCGACAAGATTCTTTTCATTTTGATTTTTTGGTTTATTCCCCTACAGTTGTAAGTTATAACTTTTAGTGTGTTTGCCATGGTGAAGGCCGGGGTAGAAAGTTATCAGGTTTTTCCTCCCTTATGATGCTTAACAAAATTTTTGCTGGCATGCACTGTAAAACCAGATATTTTTGTACACAATCTCCAACTAAGACAAGAGTTAAGTCACTCCACCCCATTATGTCTCGCTTATTAAAGAGACCTATTATAATGGATATCATTTGAATAAAATAAGAAAATTTATATTGGTCAGTTTTTGCAAAAGAACTTAAACAAAACCAACAACTACGTTGTATCGAACCAAAATATGTTGGAGTTAAGGCACTCCTCTGCAAATAATACCAACAGCTGTGAGGTATATTAACTACTAATAGCATAATATCAACAACAAGAATATAACCAACTATATTGAGAACAGTTATATAAAGTAGTCTAAACCCTTTACTGCTTTTCCCTCCTGCCACCCTCCTGTACAGTTCTTTGCAACACGTAATTGTTTTCTTTTCCCGCCCCCCTCCAACCCCTACCCCCTGAACTTTCTTGTAGTTAAACTTTCTCTGGGTAGAAACTATGTACCAATATATATGAAATATGCAGAAAAACACTTCTAACAACTGTAGAGGGTTGTTCCTACCCAGGATGAACATAAGGCTCAAAAGGAACATGTATTCCATGTTCGGGCCAAAAAAAACAGTGAGGCCCGGCCAAATTGAACCTACCATCTCTATTGAAGTGCAAAAAAGAAAAAAATGACAGTCTTGTCTAAGAAATAAGAAGCCAAAAAAAGAAGAGGGGAAAAAAAAGAGGGAGAATAGGAATTCCTTTCCCACCCCCTCCCAGGCAGCTGTTAGTGCAGCAGCAATCTTATTCTGTTAAATAATAATCAAAGACTCTGCATCCCTTGTTGCTGCTGGTGTTAAGAAATTAAGCTAGAATGAAAACTTATAGTTCAAGTGGTTTTACGAATGGGGATTTTGCTCCATTGGAATGGTGACGTGGGATAGTCCAGTTTTCTCTTGGACGATTTTTTCATGCTTGAGCCCGGAGGAGCTTGTAGATTTAGGGCAGTCAGCAGAGCATATCCAGAGTCTTCATCTCGCGCTGTGAAGGTGGAGCCTTGAAAGCGGACTAGTAAGGAACCCGATTTGGTCCAACTATATCTGATGCCAGCTTCAGTAAGCTTGGTGGAGACTGGTTTCAGAGTGCGACGAATCTGGAGGGTTTCTGCTGTGAGATCTGGAAAGACTTGGATCTTCCCTTCTTGGAAAGGCAAACCTCCAGATGAACGTGCCTCTGCTAAAATCTTCTGTCTGGTACGTGCTTCAAGGAAATCCACTAGGATATCTCTTGGGAGCTGGGTGCGGTTCTGGTTTTGCGTCTGTATCAGCGCTCCAATTCTGTATGCCTTTAAAATCGTTGGGGCTATCCCTTCTTCTAGTTTAAGTACTTGTGACAGCCAGGCTCCCATAAAAGCTGCAAGGTCTGTAGTCCCTTCTACCAATTCCGGGAAGCCCCTGAATTTGAGATGTCGGTCTCTGAGTGAGTTTTCCAGAGACATGATTTTCTCAGTAGCCCATGTCTCATGGCGTTGTAGGCCTCTAATACTCTCCTGGTTTGCCATACTGTTCTCCATTACAGAGTCTAAAGCCTGAGACATGTTTTGAACTGATATTTGTAACTTCCCGATTTGATCTGCCATCGGCTTTATTAGGCTGTTCATTGTTGCCAGCATTTCAGCCTTAAAGCCCTTAAAGGAGTCTAGCCAGTCTTGTTTCGATACAAAGTTGGTAGAAGGGGGAGGGCTTACCAGGCCAGTAGCCATTTTGTGGCCTTGTTCGTCCTGAGGTGATTCCGCACCGTGTGAGCTGTTGACAGGAAAATATTCTGATAGTCGCTTTTTTGGTGAGTCTAGTCTTTTAGCCTTGCCCCCGTTTGATTTTCCCATCCCCGAGGGTAAGATTTGTCGCCTCTGCTAGTAGTGCTGCCTGAGAGAGAGGGAATCGGGCTAGGAGCTCTTCTACTCAGCGTCTGCCATTAAGCCTCCGACGCCCATCCCCCCTACTCTCTACTACCATAAGGTATGCTGTTCTTCACTCCGACATTAATTCTTTACACTGCAAAACACCTCTGTGTTTACTCTGCCTGCAAGATACAAAATCATTGACCCCACCCTCTTTCTAGAGCCCGTTGTATTTCCCCCCCCCCAACATGCCTTATTCCTAGTAATCCAAAAATTACCAATAAATAGAAACACCATACATACAGTGTTATAGTGGAATGTCAACTACCAAGTTAAAAAACAACTGGAAAAACCACCCTGCATGGGACAGACAGCCACCTGAGGGATTGGGGCCAGGAAAAATGGCACCAATGGGAGTGGAAAAGATCTAAACAGCACATCAGCCACCATGGCTTTGTTGTGGTATTTCCCCAAATACCCACAGTACAGAGGATTTAGGAAAGACTGTAGGAAATGCCAAGGAAATGCCAGAAGGTTCCTGAGAACACCAAATGCTGTATGGAAACAGAAAAAACAAACAACCCTGCTAGGATTACCAGATGTCCTCTTTTTTGTCTGTACTCTTTGGGGCTCTTTTTAGAAAACTGATGACATGTCCTCTTTTTGGGTTGGGAGGCTGAGCCTCTTTTGCCCTATAGCCCCCTAGTGGAGGCAAGCTTCAGCTTAAATAGTAGGGGTATTTAAAATGATATTTGTCATAGTGACCAGTTATTTGAAGTAGTCAGTTGGAAAATATGTCCTCTTTTTTGCTTTTCAAAATACCATAACTGGAAACCCTGCTGGGGTTGCCAACCTCCAGGTGGGGCCCTGGTATCGCCCACTTTTACAGCTGATCTCCAGCTGATAGAGATCAGCTCCCCTGGAGAAAGTGATTGCTTTGAAGGGTCGACTCTATGGCATTGTACCATGCTGAGGCCCCTCCCCTCCCCAAACCCTGCCCTCTCCCAGCTCCACCCCCAAAGACTCCAGGTATTTTCTGACCAAGATCTGGCAACCCTGAACCCTGCTGCCATCAGCACCAAAGCTGGACCAAAGACTGGTATGGAAGTGACCCAGAAGTGCACACCAAGGACAGCATTTCAAAGTCCGTTTAGAGGCCCAATCTCAGAGATGAAGAAAAGGAGGGTCCCAGGCTGCCATTTGTACTCCAAGGCAGAGCTAACGTTCATGTTTTCAAATCCTTCACAGGTAGGGTTCCCATCCTCCAGGTGGGGCCTGGGGATCTCCCGCTTTTACAACTGATCCCCAGCTGACGCAGATCAGCTCCCCTGGAGAAAATGGCTGCTTTGAAGGGTGGACTCTATGGCATTGTACCCTGCTGAGGCCTCTCTCCTCCCCAAACCCCAACTTCTCCTGGCTCCACCCCCAAAGTTCCCAGGTATTTTCCAACCCGGACTTGGCAACCCTATTCACAGGGCAATCATCAGACATGCTTACTCTGAGGGAAACAACATTGTGTTCAGCCTGGCTTAGTCGCAGGTTAAGTCTAAGCAGAACTGCAGCTCTGATCGCCAAGTGAAGACTTTAAATCACTACAGGGACTAAGGTGGTCTAGATCATTCTGGATTAAAACACGAGGAAAGCAAGGCTGTGACCTCGTATGTCCGAAATGCGAATCCTAATCCGAATTGGGACGGCTGGGCTGGGAAACAGAGTGTCAAGGATGGCTACGGAGTTCTGTCGCATACAGGCAGCATGCGGAAAGAGCAGCTTTTTGTGTGCGTGCTGCGAGGGGGCCCTTATCCTCCCTTTTCCCTTGAACGCCTCTTCCAGTCCGTCTTGCTGCCGCCGCCGCCGCGGCTCTCCTCGTCCCTCCCCCACTCCTCCAGCCTCCGCCGCAGGAGGGAAAACCTGCTCTGAGGTTGCAGCGGCCGCCGCCACCGCCGTCTGGGGTGCCGCGGCCTTGGCCTGTCTGCGGGCGGCTGCTGGTTGGCGACGGGGGGACACGTGAGGGAGGGAGGGAAGCGGGGGCGGCGGCAGGAGTTCCCCCGGCAGCTGGAGGCTGCAGCCAGCCGTGGCTCTCGCAGCAACAGCGGCGGCTCCTCCTCCCTCTCTTTCTCGCCGGGTCCCTCCGCTCTCGCCAGCCCCCGCCTCTCCTCCGCTCTCGCTCCTCCTTATTGACAAATACACAAAGGGCCGTGCCGGGCTGGAGAGGCGTCTGGAGCCGGCATGGGAGACAAGAAGAGCCCCACAAGGTGAGGCGAGGCGAGGCGAGAAGGGGCCGCCTCACAGCGGAAGGCCCGGGCGGCGGGGAAAGCGGCTCGGAGCGCGCGCGGGCGGGGGAGGGGGGCGCTTCGCGGTGCCACAGAAGCGATGGCGGGGGAGGGCCCGGGAGTTAGTGGGAAGTGGCGGCGGCGGCGGCGGCTGGGGAGGCGCGAGGCCCTGAAGAAAGGGGGGAGGGGGGAAAGAATAAAGCCGCGGCGGCGATGTCTTGTTTTGTCTCTCAAACCTCCTTCTCTCTCTCTCTCTCCCTCCCTCCCCCCTCCTCCTTTCTCCCCCCTCCCCCTTTTGGGTAGGCCGAAGCGGCAGCCGAAACCGTCCTCCGACGAGGGCTATTGGGACTGCAGCGTGTGCACCTTCCGGAACAGCGCCGAGGCCTTCAAGTGCATGATGTGCGATGTGAGGAAGGGCACCTCCACCCGGTGAGTGAGGCGGGGGCTCTTGACACCCACCGACGCGGGCGGAGCGGGCAGGGAAGGAAGGAGGGAGAAGGAAGGAAGGAACAGCGCCTTTGGGCCAAGGAGAGGCGGCCTGGGCTGTTGTCGCTGGCAAGAAGGAGCTGCGCGCCTCGACCGAGCCGCCGGCGCAGGCGTGTTTATTTATGGCACTAGTTCGGAGAGGGTGACAGTAGAGAGTGGGTAGGCTGCCGGCACCAGCTAGCTGCGTCTCGGTTCATTCCTGTTCATTTCCCTTTCTTCTCAGTCCATAAACATTCTGCTGGCTGAGAAGGAGTTCCTGAGAACTTAAAAATACGACCTACTCCCGCTCCTTCCCTACCTGCTGAGTTCATATTGCCAGCCATGCAATGATGGGATGGTGGAAAATAACCTTCTTTCTGTACCGTTTTTTGCCCTTTGCTGTGTGTCCCTGTATACAGCAGAGATGGTTGAAGTGTTTGCTGCTTTAAAAAAAAGCCTGCTCGTGGGATATAGTCGTCTGCATATTTTGGAATGCTTAAATTTACCAGACAGATAGTGAGTTGTTCTATAAATTGTAAGGGAATTCTGTTTGAAGAAAGAATTGGAACAGGCTCGTAATGTTACTTTGGTTGCCTTCCTAGATCCCACTGTAATTTCATTTACTGCACTTAAGGGGTGCAGTCAATGAAGCTACAGTGTGAATGGTTTACAGTGGTGAATTATTGTCCGGGGTCAGTAATTCATACTATTATTGCTAGTATTTTGTACTATTATTTTGTAAAGACAGGCACACAGCCCTAACCACTCAGTTTCCTTTTATAATTATTTGCTTATTAAAATACCCACTTATTGTAGGTGGTGTGTGTGAAGGGAGGAAAAGGCTTTTATGAGAAGCTCCCTTGGGAGGTGCCTGTCTGTAAAAGTGCATGGTGGTGGCTCCTTGGGAAGAATTGCCAGCAGATGCTGGAGTCTGATCTTTGTGTGTGTGTAAACATCCCTAACTGGTAAGCCTCGGGAAGCAGCGGTGGACATATCTCAGCACTGTGCAACTGGGTGTCAGCAATCCATCAGCAGTGTGTTCTGGGGGCTGCTACACAGTCAGCGTGCTTGCCACTGTGCCCCTTTTGCACTTTCTGATGGTTATAAGTGAGAGCATGCTTTGCCCTCCTCCCATAATCTCCCTGTAGTGATGGCAGATGGTTCCTGTCACCAAGCCTCTATACCAGCTGCTGCTCAGGTTTTGCTCTCAGGACAGTGTACCTAAGGACAGTGCGTTATTTCTGCATAGGAGCAGATGACAGCCATTCACTTACATAGAAGAAAGTAAAAGCGTGCCTGGTGGGAATGCTAGCTCTGCTTCTTACCCTTGATTTCTGCTTACTAAATCAAGCTTGCTTCTAGCCACACAGCCCATCATGATATCTCTTTCTTAGTCACATCAGAACGTAATGGCATCTTTGGAAAGGGTGTCTGGAATTGACATTTTAATAGATTATACTATCAGCAAAATCCTCTTCCCATTTACAGTTACCTTAAAGATGAACCATGCGAGGCATTAATTATGTACTTGTTAATGGTTTCCCAGGCACTGGGATGTGTGATCTACAAATGGAAGTATGTTGCATACCAGTATCAGAGAAAGAAAAATACTAAAGTGGTGAAGTATAGAGTGAAATCCTGCTATCAGTTGTCCCTTTTTGTGGAAAATGTGCTGGCTTACTTTTTAAAAAAATATAAGGTATTTTATATGCCATTTATTTCTTTGTTCAAAGTTACTGGACAAACATAGAAAATCAATTTTAAAGCAGTTCTGTAAAAATGCAGTGCCATAAATTAATGCGAATAGAATAATTCTCTTGCAGCCCTCAGGACAACTGTGGCAAAGGCTGTGCTTCTAAGCAGTAGATGCTCATCCTTTGCAGTGAGTAGGGCCTGATATGTGGAGAGTAAGCAGCATGGGAATTGATACGTACAGAGGTGGTCTTTGTGGGTCCAAGGCTGTGAAAGGTTAGCACAAGCAGTTTTAATTGTGCCTGGAAGCAAGTCTGTAGCCAGTGTCATTGCTTCAGCACTGGGAGGCTTAAGCATATTCAGCTAGCATTCAGTGGGAGGTAGACAGTGGCATTCTTCACTAGCTACAGCTTCCAGATTTTCTTTAAAGGCACCTCCTTAATGAATGTATTATTATAGTAAATTCTAGGGATTATAAAAACATAGATTAGGCTTCTGAGGTCCCCCCCAAAGAGCTGAATTGAAATGATAAAGAGCTTTCTGGCAAAGTTATCCGAAAGCAGGACAAACCTAGAAAGTCTTAATGTTGGAACCTGTTCAAATAGGGATAGTTCAGCCACTCTTATTTACAGCCATGGCAACTTCATTCAAAGCCTGGAAATTCCGTACCACTTCTCTGGTTCAGCTTCAGACTGCTTAAACTCATCCACTCGATCATAGTTACTCCTGTATGCTCAGTTAACGAAACATAAAGCTGAGTGTTATCTGTATATGATGACATTCTGTTTTCAACTCTGAATGAATTCTTACTGGCTTCATACAGCTTCAGTGACCACATCAAATCTGTAAAAGACCACAAGTCTGAACTGGCATGACCACACTGTGCCAGACTGAAAAGTGTTTAGAAGAAGTAATGACTGTGTAGCTTTGCAGCCCAATCCTCTGCCAGTGTAATTGAGTTTAATGGGACTTTCTCCTAAGTAAGTATGTATAATCATTTGTAATTGGAAGTTTAAGGCTAAATAGGGTTTGCAGGTTGGATTTCTATGGATGCATTAATTTATATGTACTATATTGTTGGAATATTGGATATCTAATAAATTATAGTGAAGGCCTAAGAACACTTTCTTGGGAGCAAGCCCCATTAAATAGACCTCAGTAGGACTCTGGGTAGATATGTTTAGGATTGCTGTCTTAGAATATCAGTTTAATAAATTCAGCAGTGAAGGTTAAGAAAAGCTATGTTTAAGCTCGGTTTCTAGAGTTTTTTTATACTATATTTCATCAGAATCTTTATTGTTTAAACATTGTCAAGCTTGCAGTCCATCTAGCCCACATATATATTTTTACATATTACCAGCTCTGCTACTTATTTTTAAAAGAAAAATTAGTGTGTTAACATGCTCCAGTGTCAGTCTTGGGCATAGATGATCAACAGTTTGGCTAGCATTGGCAGACAAGTCCTGCAAGCACAGATGGATACACACAGGGGTCCGTTGGGGCCGGAGCGAGGCGGAGCACAGCTCCACCAGCTCAGGAGGAGCAGTAGGGCAGCCACGGGCCAAATCAGATTCTCTGATTCGGCCTGCTGCCGAATTGCCGCCGAAATTCGGTGGCAACTTTAAAAGCAGCTGTAGGGGAGGGGGTTTGAGGCAGAGGCTCAAACTTGCAGGGTAGCTTCTGGGACCTCTCCCCCAAATGCCCACCAAGTTTCAAGAAGATTGGACCAGGGGGTCCAATTCTAAGGGCCTTTAAACAGGTTGCCCCCATTCCCTCCATTGTTCTCTATGGTGGGAAAAAAGTAACATTTTTTCCCACAATAGAGAACAATGGAGTGGATGGGGCAACCTGTTTGGGGGCCCATTGAATTGGACCCCATGGTCCAATCTTTTTGAAACTTGGTGGTTATTTCAAGGAGAGCCCCCAGCAGCTATCCTGCAAGTTTGGAGCCTCTCCCTCAAACCCCCTTTCCTCCAGCCCCTCATATACCCTATGAGTTTTTGCCGTTGATTTCAATGGCCCATAGGGTATAATGGGGCTGAAACTGACATTCCCTTTCTGACACACTTCCGGTGATGTCAGGGGACGTGGCATATGCTAATGAGTTATGCTAATGAGCTCCTGCACCTCTTTTTCTACAAAAGGACCCCTGGATACACCAATATTCCATGTCTTGGAAAATGTTTACATGTTAACAGTAGGATATACATTGTAATTTAATCCTTTTAGTTTAATCTTGTTTAATGTCCCTGGAGATATTCAGATATTGGGCAAATGACAGATTTTAAGAACTATCCTGGATCACATCATGATCCATCTAGTCTATTATTTTGTTTTCAACAACAGCCAGGCAAGAATAATTTGGAATTTTATAAACAGGTAATGGTAATTGCCTTAGGTTTATCTCCGGCTTCTAGATTTTATCTTTGATCATCAAGATTCCTTTAATTCTTCATGAATTTGTCTGTTCCTTTAAAAGGTCATTATATTAGTGAGTTGTTAATTACTGGGAATAAGGCCTGTTGTGGGAATAAATACAACAGGCTCTGGAAAGAGGCTCAGGGTGAGTGTCCTGCTCTTCTCCACCCATCCCCCAATTCTTGCTGTCTCCCCCCCGTCAACCCTTGGCATTCACTCCCCCCACTCTGGCTGTCTTCCCACTCCCCTAACCCTTGGCATCCCCCCCATCCTTGCGGTCTTCCCAGCCATCCCCTAACCCTTGGCATCCACTCCCCCCACCCTTGCTGTCTTCCCCAAACCCTTGGCATTTGCTCCTCCCCCTTGCTGTCTTCCCAAAGCTCATCTATTTCTGTTTTGTAGGTGCTGCAAAGCGGCTTGCAGGGGGGCAGAGGGTGGATTCCTCCCCCTCTCCAATTTTGAAAGTGAATAAATGCTTCCTCCTGTGCTCAGTCCCACTGTCTGCAGCTCTTCTCTCTTCTCCCAATGCTGCAGAAATCCCCAGAGGATGGTGCAAAGTGCTGGAGCCAGGGGCTTGCTGCAAGCCAGAACAAAATTTGAGTCCAGTGGCACCTTTAAGACCAACAAAGTTTTATTCTAGGTATAAGCTTTTGTGGGCATGCACACTGACCTCCAGCCTCTCTGCTGGAGATGCAGTCAGGATTTTTTCCCTTCCTTTTCCTCCCCAACCCCTTTCAATTCCAAAGCTGCTTCTCCTTTAACTCTGGCTGATTACTTACCCTGCTAATGCCCCACAGCCTCTTGGAACTTACAGACTGGGTTTGCTGTGTTGACTGCACTGAAAGTGATATGCAGTAGATTTAATTCTGTTTGTGAAAGAATAGTCAAAGTCTGGAATCTCATTATGTATTAAAGTGAGCATTGATTATCTTTCCACTGTGCCTGTATAATAATTCTGTATGCTCAAACTAAATTTTGTCCAAGAAAAATTGTTGTCAGTGGATCAGTAGGGATCTCTATATATCCCTGTTAAGCATGACATTTGTATCCTGGCAAAGAGATCATGAAATCCTCCACTGCCTCCTTAGGAGTTCACATTTTCCACTTCCTTCAGCCATTCACTGCATTGACAGGGAAAGGGAGAACTAAGCCAGCACCAGGGCTAAGGCAGTCCTGCTGAGCAAACCTCCCCGGCGGCTGTAAGCATCCCACCTCCTCTCCTACACCTGACGGCAGCTGCCTGTCCAGTGTAGGAGGGGGAGGAATATTAGAAGCCACTGTGGCGGATTTCCGGTTTTGGCGACGACAATGGCGGCACACCTCATCGGAGCTCTGATGGAGGCGGCCTGTAGCCCGGCGGTAGGGAGGGGTACTGGATGATTCCAGACCTCCCCAGAGCCCTTGTAGGGGGCTCCCAGCCAGGGGCCCAAAGGGTGCCTCTCCCGAAGTGGTGGCCAAGGGATTGAGGCTCCCCTTTGCCCCAGTAGGTCTCTGCCGCCACAGCGCATCTATGGCACCAAGATGCACACACTGGACGGGCGATCGGAGAGATGAGCGAATCTACAAAGAGTTCCTTACCTTTCCTGATATAATGAAGAAAGTGTGCGTAAACCTGCCAAGCTGGATATTTTGCTAATTGACATAGCCCTGATTTAAAGTGATGGAGGGAAAAGGGAACTCGTTACCCCCCCTCCCATTCTAAGTAAACAGTGAAATTGATCCAAGGGGCTAGGATTACCGGTGTTTTTGTGGGATGCAATCAAGTAAACACGGCTCTACCTAAAGCGGCCCTTTAAACAAACTTTCTTCAACTTTACTAAACTTTCCTGAACTATAAACAATGACTGGCAGGGGAGAAAAAATGGCAACCAGAACCAAACCCTCTCCAGGAACTGCAAAGTCAACACTTCCAGCTCTTAAACTGGAAACAAGTACTGACTTTCCTAACATGTTAGCTGCAGCATTGTGCCCTCTGCTGGATCAGATGACCAACCTCAATAACAACTTTGAAGCACTCCAAAAACAACTGAAAGACTTTAAAACAGAATAAACAGCAAAATCTGTGAAAAAAGTTGAAGCCAAGACAAAAGCTATAAAACGGAGACTGGAAGTGGTAGAGAAAGAGAGAACAAAGAGACAAAGACCAACTTTTAACAGACAAAGACCAACTTTTAAGACTACAAATGGACAAATCAGCTTACATTTTGAGATTTCAAGGTGTCCCAGAACAGAAGGATGAGAATCTGACGCATTTGCTAAGTGAAGCGTTGGCCCCAATGACAGGTTTACAAGTGGATCTACTTCAAAGCGATATGGATATGGTCTATAGAGCATATCCAGAATATATTAAGAAAAAAAACCTTGCCTGGGGAGATACTGGTGAGATTCTCAAAGAGATCTACAAGAGACATGGTGCTCAAGTCCACAAATGGGACAACCCTAAAAATCAAAGATGAAGAAATCAGAGTCCTAAAGGATATACCATTCAAGATAATGAAGAAGAGGAAATAATGCAAAAGCTTAACTGACTTTCTACAGAAACATTCTACTCCTTACAGATGGTTAACACCTGAAGGACTTGTCTTCAACTATAAAGAGAAAAAGGAAAAGATTGACTCTGTTGTAAAAGCTAAGCAGTTTTTGGAACAGCAGCAAAGTACAATGAAAGATTAAAAACCAACACAGGAAGAAGAAGAGGAAAAAGAATACTTGGACTGGAAAGTTTGGAAAACTCAATGAGCAGTACCCTGGAAGAGGATTCTGAATCAGAAAAAGGGGCGGCAGCCCCAAATCCACTGAAAGTCAAATGGAACTTTGAAAAGGGGAAAGCTAGAGGAAAGAAAAGAAGATAACGTTATCTAATAAAAATATGAAAGTTTGATAACTATGTAACTGTAACCACTTGATTTAACCACTTAAATACCAGTTTATAATAGAAAACTTTAATAAAATTGTTATGCTTCAATATAATAACTGTACTTTGAAGGAAACCTTTGCCTAAGCTAAATGAGAAAACTTACTATATGCTCCCGGTATAGCTATATTTTAGTTTAGTGTTTGTAGTGTCTAGAGTTTGTTAGTGTTTAGTATTTGTAGAAGTAAAATAATAAAAAAGAAAAAAAAAGAAAAGAAAAGAAGAAGAAGCCACTGTGGAGCTGGGACCAGCAGGATCACTAAGGCGTTACTGTTGGGGCGGACTCCCTTGTGGCTTTAAGCACACTGCAACTGCTGCTGCACCTGACAGATAACCACCTGTTAGGTGTAGGAGGCGGGGGGGGGGGTGTTGGAAGCCATCAGAGAGCAGCATCACTGCACCTCACAGGCGGTTGTTGGCCATTCCTGATTTCCTGAACTGCCATTAGCTCTCTGCAGTCTCCTGTAACTGTTTTTTTACCTCAGAATGCTGAGCTCTGCAGCTGACCAATCAGAGAGTGGGGGGTGCAAAGAGACAGCCACATAGGAATCAATGTGGTGAGCACATTTTCTCCCCTTTGACCCACTTAGGGGTCGAATTTCTAAAAAATCCCTTCTTAGTGAGCAGCTATGCCATGGTAGGAGCGCTCTCCCCAATTTTGGTGCTTCTAGGTCCAGCAGTTTGGCCTGGGTGTTGATTTTACAGTGAGGGGACTTTCTTTTATATATATACTAGGAATAAGGCCCATTGTGGAAATAAATACAACGGGCTCTAGAAAGAGGCTCTGGGAGAGTGCCCCGGCCTTGGGCACTCAGTGTCAATTGGCTCTGGCGACCTCAGCAGGGTATAATGACAGAGTCCACCATTTTCTCCAGGGGAATATTGCTACCATCTGAAGAGCAGTTGTAATTCAGCGTGATCCCCATCCCTCCCTTGGAGATTAGCAACAATGGTTCCCCATGAGGGAACGAGTGGTTTGAAGGGTGAGTCGATGGTACTGAACCTGCTTGAGGTCCCACCCCTCCTGAAACCTCACTCTCTCCTGGGTCCATCCCTCAAATCTCCAGGAATTTCCCAACCTGGAGATGGCAATCCTACCTCCCAGCCAACTGTCAATGTATCGTTATCTGCCCCCTGGCTTCAGCTTTCTATCTTCTCCCCTCCCCCCTAGAGAGCAGTTGTAATTCTGAGTGATCTCCAGTCCCCACCTGGAGATTGGCAACAATGTTTTCCCATGATGGACTTGCTAGCTTGGAGCGTGGAGTCTATGGCATTGTACCTGTCCGAGGTCCCACCCCTCCTCAAACCTCACCATCTCCAGGCTCCATCCCTCAAATCTCCAGGAATTTTCCACCTGGAGTTGGCAACCCTATGTTCTTCCCAGCCAACATCAACCTCACTCTTCAACTTTCCATCTCTCCCCCCCCCCCGCAGCCTCCACTGTGCTCTGAAGCCCTGACTGCTATGTCACATTGGCTGTCATAAGGGGTCCATCTCAGCGGGGTATAAGGACATAGAGTCCACCATTTTCTCCAGGGGAACTGATCTCTGCCATCTGGAGTGCACTTGTAATTCTGCGTGATCTCCAGCCCTCCTCTGGAGATTGACAACCATACTTCCCCTGGTGGAAAAGTAGTATTTCTCTGCAATGGGGACCGAAGCAGCTGACATTATTCTCCTCTCCCCCTTTTGACTTGCACAACAACCCTGTGAGGTAGGTTAGGCTTAACGTCTGTGACTGGCCCCAAATGACCCACTCAGCAGGAACCTGGGTCTAGCAGATCCTGCCCTGAAGCGCTTACTGCTATGCCTAGGGGACCCAACCTCCAGGTGGAGCCTGAAGATCACCAGGTATCACAATTGAACTCCAGACAACAGATCCTCCCCTCCGGAGATAATGACTGCTTTTGAGGGTGGCCTCTATGGCATTCTGTTCAACTGGCCCCAATGAGTTTTCTCCCAGAGCCCAACGTAGGTGTGGAAAGGGGCTTTCAGAGAAGCAAGCTTGGTTGCCTAGCAACGGGCACTGAGGGGACCGTATTAGTGCCGGTTTCCTAACGGAACATATTGGCCCTTTCACACAGAAATGTGCCTCTCTCATTGGGGAAGCGTTCCTGAGCCGGTTTACCTTGAAACCTCCTCCCAAGCATTCTTCAGTTCTTTGTACTGGTCCTGAAGCGCTATGGGGTGCTGTGTGAAATGCCCCCTGTTTCTTACAGTGTATTCTGACAGTTTATTCTGGGCACGCTAGCAGTGTGCGGGGAAGGGGGGTTATGGTGAAAGTCCATTGTCTTTTCACTGACAGAAGCAGGCAACTGAGGGGACAGTTAGACCCACCTGGCAGTGGGAGGAGGAAAAGAGTGGATCCTTCCCCTTCGCTGGCTCCCTTCAGACTGAGGCCAGGACGCTGGCCAGTGGCTCTGTGGGCGGGACTGAGGCAAAGCAGGGAGAGAATGCATTCAATGGCCTGTCTCTTAAGAATCTAAAATGCATTTTACCATTTGCCTTTTGTAAATTTTTAAATGCATTTTATTCCTGTTTTAACCTTCTTTTATTGTCGTTTGATTGCTCTTTTAAGCCTCTATTACTTTTAGGCGCAGGGAGAATACAACTTTTATTCTCATTTTACAAGTCTCTTACAATGCCATCAGGACTGGATGCCCCATAAGTGAAATGTTACTATTAGTTGTGCTCCTGTTCCATTTAACCTGTACGTGTTATATAGAAAATGTTTTATTAGCCACAAAAGTTTTTATGCAATTCATGTGTAAAACTATTTTTATCTGGTCTATGACTGTTATAATAAACTTGACTTGACTTGGCATTCAATGGCCAGGGTCTTCCTTTTGAGTGGCAGTCCATCCAGCTTACTGATTTTGGTGCCCCATGGAATCTTGCCCCTTGGAATCTTAAAACGGCTTTATATAATAGGAGATATATATATATGTATATATATGTATATAGGTATATATAGGTAAATATATATATATGAATTATACAGGATTTAAACATTTTGCTCTTTGGGTCATTTTACAGGTGGATGAAGTAAGATGCATGTTGATTTTGCAGTGTTAGTCTGAAGGATGTACCCTCTGTAATAAACCATTGTTGCTGTAGTCAATAGTAGTTATTATGGAGTGTCCTTTGATATCTGGAATGCCAGTAAGTTCAGGAATTGGGGAATGAGATGATCTTCAGAAATATGGAAACGGTTATGGTATATTCATGATTTTTTCGTAGAAGTTGAAGGAATGGTTTCAAACATAAGCAAAATTGTAAATTACTGGCCGACTTTTGTGTGTGAGAAAATGTGATTCTGGTCATGCCTGTTGTATGTCTATAAGTCTCTATCTTACTCACATTGCATATGCTTTCAGGGCTTTATCTGGCAGCCGTGCATCACTCCAGAGTACATCTGAATAGATCTAGCTTAGTATCAGGTCTTTAGCAGCTATGTTTACAGTTCTTTTGTAAATTTACATTTGAAAGACATTCCATACTATCCATTTAAATCAGACTGAACATAAATAGATTTTTCAGGACTGAAACCAAATGTGGGTTTTGAATGTGAGAATTATCTGTATACCGTAAAATGTATGGTGTCATAACTGCCAGATGACACAATGGATGAATTCCCTTGCGATTATGCTTTTGAGGATAAATGCTTTCTGTGTGGAAGTGATAGCCTCAGATGGTTCCCAAAGGGCATTAGTTTGCATTGTAAAATCGGTGCCAAATATTGCACTATGCTCCATGGCAATCTGTTAAAACCTTCAGTGCTGAAGAATGTTAGCAATTATGCTCCCAGAAATTTGTAGTTTCAATTTATTGTGTATCTGTTAATATGTATGCATCTGCTAACTATGGGTGTATAAATTCACTTTATTCTGAATTTTAGAGCTGATATGAGGATGGATAAAATTTACTAAAAAATAAAGATACATTTTAAAAGTAAAAATATGGGCATATGAAAATTTAATAACAAATAATCCTTCTAATTGAAGATAAATAACCTAATACTTGTGCAGAATATTTATCTATGTTGTTGCTGCAAAACTCGTGATATCACATTAGCACAGTTTTAGAAGTCTCGCTTATTAGCTTCCCTGAGGCATTTGTTTGGTCCCTGTTGAGATAATATTTTAGAAGACAGGGTTTATGTAAAAATCTGATCCGATGCTTTTTGTTCTATCTTGCACGTACCAGTGTTATCCATCAGTATCTATGGCCAGCTCTAGTTTTGCCAGAATGTCCATGGGGATATGTATCTCTATTCCCATTCACTGAAAGCAATGCATTTCAGATGGATAATATACTGCATTTATAGTGCCATTCTAGGCAATGTTACACCCCTTAACTTCAGTGCATAGGATGACACTGTTAGATATTCATCTAAGTTAGGCCTGAGCTACCTACTGCTGGAGGAGATCTACTGGTGAATTCTGTGTACAGGTCAACATTGTTATCTTTTACAGTATTGTTTTGCTTGGTTGGTTGTGACAGGAGATAGTTGCAAAAAAATCTGATTGTTGTTTCAGTCAGTGGCACTCAGGACTGTTATGGCTTCTTGATAACAGAAAATGTTGTACTCTTCTAAATACTTACAAATGATATTTTAGGATATCTTTGTGCCAAAAAGATATACATGTAGAACATTTATGCACATTAAGTAAATGTACATAATTTATTTTGCTAGGAGTCACATTTAAAAGATACTGATGTTTTGCAAGAGTAAGAGAAAAGGAAAAAGAGATTATTATTGTTAACAAGATTTTTACACCTCCTTTCTGCTTCCATAAGGCCATCAAGCTACCTAACATTAAAATGTATAAATTAAAATATTATCTTAAAAGCCGTTAAAACTGACACATGAATATATCATAAAGCAAGTTAAAACCAAAGCCTAAAATAAGTACAGGAGATAAAAACAACAGTCAAAACATTGGGGAGGAAGGAAGGGGATTCTCTATGGATAGTGGAGGATGGGGATTAGGAATCATAGCTATAAAAAAGGGATATGTTTAGCGTACTAAAATTTTAATATTCTACAAATATTTTGCTTAACTTTTTTTTATAAGCCTTCTCTAGACTGCAGATTTTCTTGCAAGTGTCTTCTCAAAATTAAGAGGGCTGGAAATTAATAATAATAATAATTATTATTATTTCCAAGGTGGCTTGTCTTACATTAACTACCAGATTCTCCATTGTGCAACACACACCAGCATATAAGGCAATACGATGTGTCTTTCACAGTTTTATCCAATTTTGTTCACTTATCAGGCTAAAATAAAATATTTGTTTTTTATATTACAGAATATGAAATTCCAGTTTTATCTTAAAGTAATGGGTGATCCAAGGTGGCTATATTATACAGTTCACCAAAGCTGCAAATAACTCTTTAGAAGGTGATTGGCCACCCCCTTTCTCTATGGCCCTGAGGGGAACAGAACACACAGCGTTTCTTCCATTCTCATCCTTTTGCCAAGAGGCTGTCTGAGCAGATTCACTGATACTCATGCATCCTATTTCAACCTTAAGACAAAGACAAGAAATTGGCACAAAGTTGATTGTCTTTGCAGACCTCACACGTATGTTCGAACCATACACAAAAATATGATAGCGTTCAAATACAAATTCTTCAAATAGCAATTTTCCCTTGACACAGGCAGTGAGTTTGCGAGGACACATCCAGAATTACTGTAGTTTTGTGATTGTGTACGACTAAAACTGTGTACCTAAGGTCATACATATTTGAATGAAAAAGGATGTTATATGTCCACTCATGAAGTACCAAAACCCAAAACATACTTATTTCACAGATCATCTCATTCACAATGCAGGCTAATTCAAGCTTCTCTAATATCCACGTGCAACTGAATATGACAGAGGAAATCTCTGAGTCTCCTCTGCTATCTGAGAAGCAAGCAAGCATAGAAATGTATTTTACTCTCATTGCTTCTTATCTAGTATAATATTCATTTGAGAAGATATTAACAGATGTGGGGATAGAAAGATCAGTTGCATAGGCATTACATCAGAAGGCCAGTTTTGTGGTGTGAATTGAAGCTTAGCGTAATGTTATCTACTGCCTTGACCTTTGAGAACATGCCCTGTAATGTTGAAAGTTACTTATTTTCTCACTGTTTCCTTTCTGTTTCTTTTATAATGAGGAGCCATTGAAGCCTGCCTTTGATTTTGTTCATCCTCCCTCATCATCTGTCGTACAGAGCAGCTCTAAAGCAATGAGCAAGTACATGCCAGAAATTGAATAGCACAAGATTGCTTGCATGAGCTAGATTAGATGAACCAAGTTGTTAAGAAATCTAAGATCAGGGGTTAAAGACACCATGTGAAAACTCTGATCTGTTGAATGCCATGTGCTGTTCTTTTCTGAACTTCTTGGGTAAAATGGGAGAAAAAACTACTTGTTATCTTGGACTTTTCCCAAATGTGAATCTAGTTGCGCAAAACCCACTTATAAGCCTGTTACTTTTTGTATTGTTTTCCTCTTAAAAATTGGTTGATTTATTTTAAGGTGTGCATTGGAAAGGCTTTACATATGTACATAAAGTATCATGTTTGCATGATAGTTTTCAAACATGTTCAGTAAGGATGCCTAACAGAACGGTGTAGATGTTCAGTGTTTGTAATAGAAAACACATTTTTGCCTCTTGTGTGGCATGTGACAAGACTCTAAAATTGATGATTTTCTGGTCTTTGGACCTCCTTTCATGTATTTATAAATCACTTTTCACTTGGTTACTCAAGACTTCATTTAAAATATATTTTTGTGTTTGTGTGCTTGCCTGGAAGTCATGGTTGACTTCTGGCAATCCCTACTGGGGGCTTGGATGTTTTCCAGAGACGTGGCTTGATTAGCCTGCCTATGTGTCCTGCCTCTGGTATTTCTTGGAGGTCACCCTTCCAAATACTTGCCAGAGCTGGTCCTGCTTAGCTTCCAAGATCTGACAAGATCGGGCTGACCTGGGCTATGCAGGTCAGGGCTCAACACTTCTTTTTGGAAGACCTGTTCAAATGACACTTAGTCTCACTGGAGTTGTACTGAGATGGATGTGGTGAATCAGACGTTGTTTCTACCTGCTCTTTTTTTCTGTTTCACTAACTGTGGAGAAAAGTGAATTAATCAGTACGTTGAAGGTTGCACTTTTAAAAAGCACTTTTAAAAAGCAGTACAGAAGTGCAGTACAAACAGGTAAAGGACAGTGAAGGGTTAATTCTTCACAAAGCTAGAGAGCCTTGAATGACAGGCTGTTCCAAGATATCTGATTGGTTAGCATCAGCTGAGCAGAGAATGACTTCTGAACTGGATGCTGAGGAGAATTCAGTGTTATTTCAGTCCTATCTGAGAAGAGATGAGTACTATTTTGGAATTCAGCCCTGACTGAGTAGTTTTAGCACAGACAGGAGAACTAGGGAAAGTTGGCAAGGATGAGTGGGTAGTTAGTTAGACAGAGACTCCCATTTGGGCCAAGAAAATGAGATAGATCTTCAAGAGAGAAAAGAAAATTCCCTACCCAGTCAAATGGAGTTATCTCTAAAGAGTGGAGAGATTCCTGATCTGGTGTGATTAGAAACTACCTTAAGAGTCAGTTTAAAACTTGGATGTTTCAAGAAAAGGGGTTTGGGTACTGGGAAGAGTGCACCAGCCTTCTGGAAAACCAAAGAGTCAGAGAATACTCAGAGAAACTGTACTGGAGTGTTTGGGAAATCACTAGAATAAAAGTCTCTCAACATAATAGCTTAAGGAACTCTCAGTCTGAAATATAAGAACTAAAGTCTCTACATGCCCTGATTTTACCTCAGAGTTATCTATATTACCCCAAAATTTTTACTGCTGACCTTCCCTCTGTGTTGAATAAAATATTTTATTAATTTGGAATATAAAGACTTCTTGAGTGCCCTTTAGTCATATAAATTAAAGGGGGCTTACTTCCCTCTGGATCCTGGGCTGAGCAAACAGCCAAAATATTATACTGTGACAGGGTGGGATAGCCAGAATGCTTCAGGAAAGAAGAAAACAGACAACTAGGGTGGCTCAGTCACAAAAGGGAAAGAAAAATGGAGGGAAAATCTTGCCTCTAAGGGTAGGAAATTGACGAGGGGGATCATAGTTGGATTATCTTAATCCTGCAGGATGAAATACATTAGAATAATGTGTTACTTCTCTTCACAATGAGTGTAGTAGGGAAGTAACTTAGTATCTTTCCTGAAGATAAAGTATCATCTGAACAGGCATTGTTAGCCAGTTGCTTGAAGTATATCAGTTGAAAGTTCTGACTCCTTATTCACATGTTACTTGAACAAGTGATGAATTAGCTTATTTTTAAAAAGTATAATCAAATGTTTTTGTACCTCCTTGAAATTTGTATTATTTGTTAAATACTGTATGTCTACTGATAAAGAAAAATACATTGGACAGATCTACTCCATTAGCAAAAGAGATTTTATTCTTTTTGAAAAAGGGCCAGAGAGTTTCTGTGTTGGGGCACTGCTTTAATATGGTTGTATACATACATTCAGTTGGCAGCACAATATAAATCGTAGAAACAGGCACTAATTTAACAATGCCTGTAGACTCTTTCATTATGTCACTGTTAACTGCAGCACCAACCAGCGCATTATGTCTTGATGGTCTCCCCACATTATCTGTTCATGAAACACACGGTGATGTCTGAGTGCCTTCATGATGTCTGTCAGTCTAGTGTATACACGCCTCCATGCGTAGCACACAACCAAACAGTCAGAAAGATCGCAGAAATATGCCTGGTTCGGTATATCATGTTTCAGTGAGCAAGAGTCCAGCAACTATTACTTATATAATCACTAACTTCAGAACTTCCTGAAAAAGAATTTGAATGCACAGTAGTAAAACACAGCTATCAGTGACCACTCCTTTTCTATGACAACATGACTGTCTTACTAGCCAGCTGATTCCATGGGTGGGAGGCATGCATGAGAAACTTACAGCTCTTGCTGTGGTAACACTAATGTGCCCACATACATTCTTCAGAACAAAGTTGTACTGGTGCTCATGTGAACTGTGCAAGGTGCTCCTTCCTGAAAGAGAACACAAGAAATGTATTTCATTTATTTATCATTTCAGTTTATATACTGCCCTTCCTTGCATTCATAGGGCTCAGGGCAGTTGACAACAAAAAATACAATATAAAATCAAGGATAAAACAGTTAAGTTAAAGTTAAAAGAATTTCAACTGGTGCCAAAATAAATACAATAAGTATTGCTATCTTGCAAAGCAGGAGAAAGCAAGGTGGGAGGAAGGGAGTGCCAGATAAGATGGTACCCATTGCTGTCCTCAACCAAAGCCTGGCAGAATATCTTTGCTTTACATGCCCTGTGGAACGACATAAGGTCCCGCAGTGCACAGATAGGAGCCAGGGCTGAAAAAGCCCTGGCTCTGGTTGAGGACAGCCGGACATCTTTAGGGTTAGGGCTCACCGGCAGATTATTTCCAGCAGAGCGTAAAGCTCTTCAGGGGACATACCAGAGGAGGTGGTCCCAAAGATATGTGGGTCCCAAACTGCCCAAGGCCTTAAAGGTCAATACCAAAACCTTAAACTTTACCCAGTACTCCACTGGGAGCCAATATAGCTGACATAGCACAGGTTGAATACGTGCTGTCCCAGTCAGGACCCGCGCCACCGCATTCTGGACTAGTTGGAGTTTCCAGATCAGTCTCAAGGGCAGGCCAGCATAGAGTGAGTACAGTAATCCAGTCTGGAGGTGACCATTGCATGGATGAATACCTGTTCTTGAAAGAGTAGAAATTGTGAAAGGAAACTCATAAGGCCAAGCACTAGGAGTTGCCTGATAGCCCACTGGAGTTAGAAACAGGAACTGCATGTTCATACTCTGTCATGAGGAAATGTTAAAAATACTTCCACAGAACAAAAAGTATCTTTCAGATGTTCTTCTAGCAGTAATAATTTTAATGCAAGAGAGGAGCGTCAGGACTAGAATTCTATCCTTTCACTCTGTACAACAGCAACTTGCTAACTACACAGCCACAGTTACAGACTGAAGAGCCTGATCACATAGTTTTTGAGGCCCTAGGTTATAATGCATATTCTTTCCTCCCCCTCCTAGGCTTTAGGTAGAAAACCTACATAGACCACAGTTAAAGGGGCTCATGTGGTGCTGTACCCAGAAGAATAATACAGACTTGTCCACAAAACATCCTAGGTTAAGTCACTGGGCATGGTCTCACAGGTGATAGAGTTCTGGAGACAGAAATACATCTGAGACAGTGGGTGCAGTTATATAGCCAATGGAAGGAATGGACCAGTAGCCTCATCCAGAATGCTCCCTCTAAACTGTGGAGTCTCGTGAGCAAAAATTCTACTTTATGAGCTACTGGCATTAAAGTTGTGAGCAAGTGATTTGGCTACTGCATAAATTACTTTGCTCTGGAGCCATCCTTCCTGAGCTAAAACAAAACTGTGAGCCAGACACTAAAAAACTGTGAGCTAGCTCACACTAACTCAGCACAGAGGGAACACCGTTCACTGTGTTCATCCCCCTCATCACAGCAAGCTGTATTTCCTTTATGTTCATCTGGTTTATTGCCAGTATATAATGCTTTTTCTTCAGAAGATCTTATTATCAGTCCCACTTTACCCATCAAGACCTGACACTCCTTAATTATTACACCAGTTGCTGGAGGGAGTCAGGAGAACATTGGGATGTTTGGATTTGTACATTAGGTTTAACTAAGTGACAAGGCCTTAGTTAAGATGTACACTTCCAGCTCTAATGGGGTATTGTGATAGAAAACCCATTGTCAGCCTCATTGGCAAGATAGCTGAATTGAAAACAGAGGCTTCCTATATGTTTACAGTGAACCTCAACTGAATTAAGCAAAACTTTTATTGAACAAGTAAGTTCTGCAAAAGCTGCAATGGAAATGGTGCTCCAAACCTTTCCATTCCAACAGGATCTCTCTGCCTGGAACAGGTATATGACTACCAACATGGTAACATGCCATTTTCCCCATCACTGCATCTCTGTACTGTGTTGCTGATGTGCTATGCTTTATTCCTTCTTTGCCATGTTTCTATGCTGTTCACTCTTTGCCTCTTGTGTTTGTTGTCTTCTGATACCATAAGGGGTTTTGCTGGCAGTAGCTTTCCACTGGTGCAAACATATCATTATGTTAGCTTAGTACTGTGTTCTGGTGGCACATGGGGACTCGAGATCAATCCTATCCAGCCCAGTGGGCATAACTCAGGGACAGGATTCTTTTGTTAATAATGCATGAGATGCTAATATTGGCATTTCCTTTTGGCACTAGTATGCTACTGAACAGTACATCCTCTCTGATTCTCCCTTCTGTTAAATGCCATCTGAAAAACAGAGCAGTATATGGTTTAAAGAAATTATCTTAAAAGGGCACCGTGTAGTGCATATTTCCCACCTCCTTGAACTGATACAGGAATCAAATATGGTTTTTATTTAGAAATGTATGTATATTTTTCTCTAGAAATAATGTTGCTTACAAAGTACTAATTGATAAATTTGAACTAAATAATAAATTGATGGGCTCTTAAAATCATTGTTGGAAGTAGGAACATCAGAAAGGCTAGAATTTATTTTTAAAAACATAGCACATAAAACTGTCATGTTAATATGTATATGTATTAGCTCAATACTCCATCATAAAGATTGCTAGCGCCTCTTCTTCTGACATAAATTTGTATACATGTAAGGTTTTTTTAAAAAAGAAGATTGGCTAAATTGGAGGACAGGATAAGAACAGATAATTTCTGTCTTAACAGTAATTGTAATTCAAGATATTTTATTGTTTGTCTTATTGTGGATTTTTTAAAAAAACAAGTTATTTTTCAGTCAGTGGGTTCAGATAAAATCAGTTTGGCTTTATTGTTTGGCTATAACAGTTACAATATCCAAATGTAAAGAAGTTAAATCAAAGTACATTCTGAACAAGATTTGTTCCCACCTGGCCCTCAAAAACAAAACTGGCAGTTGGAATCACTTTAAGAACTGCATCCTGAATGAGAAGTCCCAGTTGACTTACAGTTGCCATCCATTGCCAAGGTTGCTTGAAGGGGCAGAGCTTACTGTGGTTAACTTACTACTGATGGATTGACTGTTAAAGAGATGACGGTAAAGGGGACTGGGAACATTGGGGTATCTCAAGCAATCACACACACTCAGTTCAGGGTTGTATAGTTACATAGACACTATTCTCAGGTCCTACCCTACCAGTTCTCCCAGCGCTTGAAGTTATTTGCAGGCTGTCTGGTACATTATCCCTGGTGTTACCAGGCACACCAAGTTGTTGAACTTTGGGACTCTGACCTCACGTACAACTATTAGAGATTTGGGAACACTTTGTATATTCAAATAAACTGCGCTGCTGTTAATACTTATATGTCTGTATTGTATGTCATTATATCCATGGCAATGCCAGCTTCTGTTTCTAGGTGTCTCTCTTAAACTTGTTATTATCTGGATCCATGAAAGGGAGGCCCTTGAGAAATTCAGTAATTTCAGTTCCACCTTTACTCTGAGACTGGACCAATCCATGCAGCATGTTTACTTTTTGGATACCCTTGCACAACTATGTGACAGACGTAAATATCACTTTATACCCAACATTTCCATTCATCCAGTTAACATCCAAAACACAACAGCAAATCTATGGCCAAGCCCTAAGATATAACTGCATTTGCTCCAGAATTATCCAGTCAGGGATGAATAACAGGATTATTCACATCAAGCATGTAAAACTATGTGCTTCTTCCCATCTAGAGTAAAGAGACAGATTGCCAAGACCAGATACCTTCCCATCCTGAAGCAACTGCTGTATCTACCTGAAAGGTAGATGACCTTGACCCCTAAAAGGTTTTAATGAAGGTTCATAGGTGTAACTTGTATGCGAATGTGAGGCAATCTTGTTTTTTTCTTAATTGCGTACTTGGAAGAAAACTAGTTTTCCTTTTTGGTAAATATAATACTCACCAAAAACAAGCAGACCTTCCAGAAAGATAAACTCCGAAACTAGCTACTGCAACATGCATTGATGCCATCTCTGTCCCCAGATTCATTTTAGCAACCGTATCACAACACCCAACTCATCTAACTCAATGATTTTTGATGTAATTAATGATCATATGGCATTGTGTTTGGAATAGCCAGGAGATCCCATGATTGGCAGCTGCAAGTTTTAGCTTGTAGCGTTGTACACCACCTAGTGGTGAGCTAGATTTGTTTTTAGGGGCTGAGAGAGCTCTGAAAGAACTGTGACTGGCCCGAGGTCACCCAACTGGCTTCATGTGGAGGAGTGGGGAATCAAACCCAGTTCTCCTGGGTAGAGTCTGCCGCTCTTAACCACTACACCAAACTGGTGTTACAGCCTGTCAAGAGAGAAGCTATCTTCAAAGGAAAGTTCTGCTTAAAATTTTTTTCCTTTCTCTGGTAAACAACATCAGCCAGCCCCACTCCAGACAATTACCAGCCAAGATAATTCCTCAAGTCGTTCTAGTTATCTTGGTTCACCTATATGTGGATGGGAGCGGGGACTGAGCTTGCTCTCATCCAAACTTTTCCTCATGGAGAATTCACTGATTGGTTGGAGAGGGTCATATGGTCTGTGGCCCATATTTCTATAAAGTGTTGTCTATGCTGTTAGGTCTTGTCCCATACCCTTTACCACCTCCCTGTTCTACCTGTTTGGCCTCCTGCTACACCTGTAAACTGGACTCACTAAAGCTATAAGAGGTTAATATAATTGCTGCAAAGAACTAACTATAAGTGTACCTAGAGAGCTACTTTTCTTGTTCTATGTGTGTTTGAAATCCACTGGAACTATATTGCTTTTAAAATCTTTTTCTTTAATTTCCTTAATAGAAATCTATTTTACCTTAAAGGTGTGCTGCTGTGAGTTACCAGGCCAAACCCAGGGTATTTGGCTACGTTATCACAGAGAGCCGTATTCCAGGGTCTCACATCAGAGACAGGAACAGATCTCTCAGACCAAGGCGGGTCAGTTTTGACACAGCCATTTATGGATGTTCTGCTGTTTCAGTTGGCCATACTGGTGGACTCTCCCTACGCAGGGGTATAAAGGGACGCAAATTATACATAAAAATGTAGATACTGAGAAACCAACATGTTTGAGTAAGGAATTTGTCTCCTGGAACTTTCAGTAACAAAGTTGCCCTACTTAAGCAGAATGAGAAGAAGGGAGGGGAACAGCTTGAAGCTATTGATGTTGAAATTTATATGC
The DNA here is from genome assembly GCA_029233225.1 of Lepidodactylus listeri. Classification (NCBI taxonomy): domain Eukaryota; kingdom Metazoa; phylum Chordata; class Lepidosauria; order Squamata; family Gekkonidae; genus Lepidodactylus; species Lepidodactylus listeri. Next base: position 73,190,242 of record JARCFY010000008.1, read on the forward strand.
TGATTTTACACTGTCATGTTATTTCAAAAGGAACTAGAAATGGTTAGTACCCTTTAAAACAGATTAGCCTTCTTTTAGAAGTACTTGTTTTGTCATTTTCCTATCCCATTCTGATCCCTTTTTTTCTGAAATTAGTAGTGGGAATATTTGTTTTCTTGTGGTTACCCAAATATGACCTCACACTTTTTTTTGGGAAACTGTTCATAGACCTGTAAAATTCTTCAATGACCTTTCCAAAATAATAAAAGTTATGAACATATGCTTACTCCCCAAATGTGTATGAAGTTTGGAAATAGTTGTGTTGCTAGTTTGCAGTGAGTAATGCTTTCATACATGCTGTCTATCCATCTGTCTGTTTGAATTATATTTCAGAACAATTGTGTTTGTGAAGGGCATAATGTTTTATCTTCTACTTGAAAAAATTAGTTGTTTATAGCTATTAAAGTTAAAAAAAAAGTATAGAACCTTATCTCTTTAAACAAAATTATCTATGTTATTGAGAATCTCAAAAAGAACAAGTCTCCGGGGTTTGATGGGAAGACAACAGAGTTTTATCAGTCTTTTAAGGAGATAGTAGCATTAGCTGTGTTGGCTTCTATTAACCAAGTGTTTTTGTAAAGGAGACTTCCTGCCTCTTGGTTAAGGAAGGAAAAGATCAGGCAGATGTAAGGTCTTATTGACCTGTCTGCTTACTGAATTTTGATTATAAAATCTTGACCTCAATCCTGGCTGCCAGATGGAAAATGATAGTTTCTAAACATATTATTAGTGATCAAAATGGCTTTATCCCTATCCTCAAATATAAGGAAATTTGTAAATCTTATAGATTATTTCCTTAAAATAAAATAAAATCTATCATCTTGTTTTTAGATGCCAAGAAGGATTGAGCACCTGTTTCTTCTTTGTAGTCTTTAAAAAGTTGGATTTGAAATAATATCCTCCAACTCAGTAGTTTGCCTGTCTATTCATAATACACTATCTAATCCAATAGGTATAAGGAAAAGCATAAAACAGGGGTGCCTACTTTCTGCTATAATTTTAAATTTTGCTTTGGAAGCTTTGGCGGCTGCAGTTAGAGAATCCTCTCAGATCAGTGGTCTTAAGATAGGGACAGCACCACAAAATAAGCCTGTATGCTGATGATGTAGCTATGTTTTTGACTAATTCTGAAAGTTCATCTGCTCTCAGATCCTTAACTGAATCAGTATTCTAAAGTTGTAGCATATAAACTTAATAAATCTGAAGGCTTCTTCTTTAATATAGATCAAGAAGCTTTAGACCCTGCAGATTGGGTTATGAGGATGGAAGCAACACATAACTATATAAAATCTTGGGGCATTAAGATAGGTAAAGATCTTCTTCACTTAGTAAAGTGAAAGTAATTAAGGAATAGCAATGTGGAATAACAGTATAAAGAATGTGGAATAACAATGTGGAATACCATACGCAGTAACATTCATTAATACAAAATTTTTAAAAGCAGAATATAATACATATTAAAATGCTAGTGATTATCCTCATGTACAGCAGCTTTATTAAAATTCCTCAGCTGGTCATGGTACTAAGTGTTTTGTACTTAGGTCAGGCTGTGGTTGAGAAGAGGGGGACCCAGCAAGGTTGAGCTCGCTCATCGTACACTGTCCGATTTCACAGGGACAGTGGTGGTGGTAATAATGGTGGTGGTAGCGGCAGCGGCCCCAAAAGCCTGGTGGAAGAGCTTCGTTTTACAGGTCCTGTGGAATTGCAATGAATCCCGCAGGGCCCTGATCTCCTCTGGGACCTTGTTCCACCAGAATGGAGCTGCCACCAAAAAAGCCCTTGTCCTAGTTGTAACCAACCTGGCCTCCTTGATGTTCGGGAGGACCAGCCGGTTCTGGGTCCCTGACCGCAGTGCTCTCTGAAAGACATATGGGGAAAGGCGGTCCCTCAGGTATGCAGGTCCCTGGCCATAAAGGGCTTTAAAGGTAAGTACCAGCACCATGAACCGAATCGGGTATGCTATAGGCAGCATTTTCAGGACGGGCTGGATGTGTTCCCGCACAGGAAGACACAACAACAGCCTCATCGCTGCATTCTGCACTAGCTGCAGCTTCTGGATTTGGGACAAGGGCAGCCCCATGTAGAGGGCATTACAGTAATCCAATCTCAAGGTGATCATCACATGGATCACTGTTGCCAGGTCGTTGCGTTCAAGGAATGGAACCAACTGCCTAATCAGCCTAAGGTGGTAGGGCAATTTTTGAATTTCCAGTGCCTTGCAAAGACTAAACATGCTGCGGTGATCATATACAAGAGAATAACCCAGATCATATACAAGAGAATAACCCATGACGGCCCTTGGACTCTCCTAATTTGTAACAGCTCCCACTCATCCCTTTTACAGATTCAATCATGATGGCAGAAGATCCTCCTGGGGAACCTCCAGACGAAGCTTCAGGAGGAATCCCTTTCACAACAGATCAGGCAGACCCTTCTCTCCCAGAGAAAATAAATCTGGAAGAGACAACAAGGCACCCTCGGCATGGCTACACCTTGGCACCGGTGTGGGGACATCTGCTGCTGTTCCACCAGGAATGGGTCAACTCAAATGCAGTTGCCTGGTCTCAGGAAATCACCTCCCAAGGTTATTCTGTCGAATTCCTGAACAGATCTCCAGATCACTTCGTCCCGCTCACCAATTATAAAGAATCCAGCCAAATTGCAAAGAACCTTGGATACGATTTGCCAGCTATCCTGCATACGGGCAATAGAGGCAGTTCCTCTTCCCGAGAGGGAACAAGGCATCTACTCAATATTTTTCACTGTCTCGAAAGGAAACGGAAGTTGGAGGGCCATTCTGGACTTGAAGTTTCTAAACAAATTCGTAAAGTTACGTTGCTTTCGTATGGAGACCCTTCGCTCCATTGCAGAGGCCCTCCAACCGGGAGAGTTCTTAACATCGATCGACCTCACCCAAGGCCTATCTGCATGTTCCCATTTACAGCGGACACAGGAGGTTTCTATGTTTCTGCATCTAGGACCACCACTGGCAATTCAGAGCGCTGCCCTTCGGGCTCTCCACTGCCCCAAGAGTCTTCTCCAAGATGCTGATTCATCCCATTGTCCAGCTGAGAGAGAAGGGTATGCACGTTCATCCTTATCTCAACGACCTCCTGTTCTGGTCAGCCTCTCATCACAAGTTTTTACAGGACACTGCGGATACGATCCAATGTCTTCAGAGATATGGCGTTTTGGTGAACATTCAAGAGTTCCCTGACTCCTTTGCCATCTCTAGAGCATCTAGGGGTGATTCTGGACACTGCTCAAAGCTGCATGTTTCTCCCCAGTGTCAAGGCAGAGAAAATCCATTTGTTATGTCGCCAGGTTATCAGGAGCAAACAATCCTTGCTGATGATTCTTGCCAAGCTGATGGGTCTGTTTGTGTCCTGTATAGACACTGTCCCTTGGGCTCGACTGCATGTGAGACCCCTTCAACAGCGCCTTCAACCCTACCAGTACAGGATCATGTGGCGAGAAGACCTATAGATCCAAGTATCCCTCAAGGCGAAATACAGTCTCGCCTGGTGGACCAAGCCACAGAACCTGCTGTGGGGTTGCACCTTCGACGTAGAGGACTGGAATCAGATTGTCACAGATGCCAGCCTTCAGGGTTGGGGTGCAGTCTTCCTCAACTCTCCAACTCAGGGCGTATGGTCCAAAGAAGAGAAGAGATTGCCCATCAATCTCCTAGAGCTGAGAACCGTCAGATTAGCACTCCTCCACTTTCCCTTTCAGGTGGCTGGCCACCACGTTCTCATCAGAATGGACAATATTGCTGCCAAATCTTTATATAAAGCCGGCGGGTTCTAGATCCTTCTGGCTTCATCAGGAAGCTTCCAAACTGTTCCTATGGGCGGAACTCAACATTGCCTCCATCTGAGCGGAACACATAAAGGAGACATCAAATACCCAGGCGGACTGGCGTAGCCGCTGCCAGCTACAAGAAGGGGAGTGGTCTCTGAATCCGGTCCTGTTCCAGAAGATTGTAGATTGCTTCAGGCTCCCGACTGTGGACCTGTTTGTGTCTCTGCTCAACTTCAAGGTGAAAAGGTTCTTCACCAGATTCCATCACCACAATGCAGAGGCGATGAATACCCTGACATCTCAGTGGCCACCAGGTCTCATGTTCGCATACCCTCCAACTCCAGTCATCCCACAACTTCCGAGAAAGATACAGGAACAGAGGATGGAAATCATCCTAGTGGCTCCATATTGGCCAAGGAGGCCCTGGTTTTCAGAACTCCAGGGTCTCGCCCTACAACCACCTTTTCAACTGCTGGGCGTGTCCCCCCAAGAGGACAGGAAGTGAAGTTTAGTTCCTGCCTCCCTAAGGATAGGGTGGGAAACACCCAACAAGATGTCCTCCTTTACCTCAGAAGAGAAGGACCCTCACGGTAAGTACTAATGGTCCGTTTTCCTTCTGTATATTTATTTTGTTACCTCGATTTTGAGTTATTTTTTTTAAGTGTTACACACAATTCAAGTAAAATGTTTCACTTTAAGAAACAAATAAACAACTTGGATTTAACATTTCTGATCCAGTACCTGATCAATTTGTACTTGGCATATCAAAAGGATGGAATCAACAACAAAGTCAACAACAATCACAGAAAATCTTTACTTGTACCTGTTTTCCAGGTATGCCTCTCTGGTTAATATAGTTCAGTATGGATATCACGGTTGGTGCAGCATCTACGCCAAGAATGTTACTGGCTTGGTTTCGCATGAATTGTTCGTTACTCCTGTCAGTGTTAGCTCCTGGTGTTTGGTGAAGTGCATGAATTGCTTGTTGCTTGGACCTATGCTCAATCTAGTTTGGAAACGCCTTTGGGAAAAGATTGGGACCTTTTTTGAGGAAACTGCTGCACTGTTATAAGAGAGGGAGTAGCTAGAACAATTTTAGATGTTAATGTATGTATGACTTGATTGTCTTATTTATTGTTTGATTTTTTTAAATTTCCTCCCTTTGGGTAAGGACATTGCTTTGTATTCACCCAGTTCTATCTGTTAATGTACGGCCATCTGTCTTCTGTTCCCGGAAAGCTGGGTGAGGCATTGGAAGCTGTGGCTGGATGGTTGTGGCAGTCGATTGAAGTTAAATCCATCAAAGATGGAGGTCCTGTACCTAGGTCGAGGGGGCACGGATGTGGGCACCAGGCTCCTCACACTGGAAGGGGCACCTTTGGTGCCAGCCCAGACAGTGAGGAGCCTGGGAGTAACAGTGGATGCCTCTTTGTCCATGGAGGCCCATGTTGCTGCAGTTGCCAGATCTGCATTCTTCCATCTTAGGCACATCAGGCTACTGAAGCTCCTATCTCTCCCCCGAAGACCTAGCTATGGTGATCCATGCAGTGGTCACTTCCAGGCTTGATTACTGCAATTTGCTCTACACAGGCTTACCCCTGAGGCTGATCTGGAAATTACAGCTGATACAAAATATGGTGGCACGCCTGCTGACATCGATGCCTGTGCGGGCTCATGTTCAGCATGTATTTTGCCAGCTGCACTGGTTACCAGTTGAGTACCGGATCCACTTCAAAGTGGTAATAACCTTCAAAGCCTTATACAGCCTGGGACCAACATACCCAAGGGATTGCCTCGTCCTGTATACACCTTGAAGAGCTTTATGCTCTAATAATCAACATCTCCTGGTGGTCCCTGGCCCAAAAGACGTCTGTCTAGCCTCGACCAGGGCCAGACCCTTTTCTGCCCTGGCCCCCACCTGGTGGAACATGCTCGCCATCGAGATCAGCCCTGTGGGATCTTACTCAGTTCCACAGGGCCTGCAAGATGGAGCTGTTCCACCAGGCTTTTGGTTGAGGTAGCGGGCATCCACACTTGGCCTCCCTGAGGTTGCTATCTCCCATGTACCGGTCATCCATCCATCGGTAACCAGCCATATCCATCTGTATTAATGGGATGGAATTTTCACCAGTAGCTATAACCACTGATTTTAAATGTTTATATTGTGTTTTTAAACTTTATTGTAACTCTTGAAAGATGATATGACCTACCCTGAGCCCACTCGCGGGATGGTATGATACAAATATGAAAAATAAACTCCCTCTCCACCTGCCATGTGATGTCTTCTGAGAGACTGTCTTTGTATTTCTCCCAAAGACTCAGAGGATCGAGGAGTTGACAGAACACCAACATTACTGTGAAGAACTCCCGAGCTTGAAGGGAGAATCACACGGGGCAGCTTCCTCCAAGGTAGTGTCCCAGTGCTTGTCATCCTCCAGCAAACCTAATGCCTTGTATGTAGACTGGAATGTGGAATGTAGGACACCATTCACTGTCTTCAGATCTGAAAAGAATATGGGGCCTTGGACCTCATGTAGCAGCAGGTGGAGGTGATAACACTCAGTGTTTTTTAGGTGGATGGTGCACACCCTTCCCAGTTTGTGGTCCTTCTTCACTCCTGGCCAGCCATCAACATCCTTCCCTGCTTCCTTCTCATGAACTTGTTATTCTTCCACAAAGTAAGAAGAAACCTCGGGGTACAGGAGGGTTCTTGCAAAGTAGTCACTTTTGCATAGTTCAAAGAAAGCCAAGAGTGTTGTTTCAGGAGGGTCACTAAGTTTCTTGGTCGAGTTGTTGGAGGTGAAGTACACCCACTGACCATTCTCAAGGTGAACAGCGAGATGTAAGACAGTGGGGTACCTTTCATGAATGGGGAATGCCAGGATACTCCAAACTGCCTCAGAGCTGCTGCTGTACCGGCCACTCTCATACAGCTTCACCTCATCCCTCTCATTCGTTAGGGCTATAGCTGCCTGGTCACTCCCCTTGTTCACATACTTGCAAATGGACTTGATGGACTTGACTGAGTTGCATAATTTCACATTGATATGAGCATTGAGCATCGAAGGTACATGACAGGACAGGGTTGTAGGGCACCACCCAGCTGTTGTCCAGCTCTATCCCTTTGATTTTTAGGGTGAAGCCACCATCAGCTGGAGACCTCCTGTGATACTGTGGGTATCCATTGTTTCTTGTCTGAGTGTTCTTGAGAAGCGGCCAAGGGTACCTCTTGCTGCAGCTGCCTCCTTTCATGCAGGGTGATTTGTGGTTCAAGCTGCCAAAAGGCCCATGAATCATATTGGCCTTGACAATGTTGTGGAGGAGTGGGTTTTGCTCGGGGCCAGGTATTTTGGCACAGATGAAAGAACTCAAATGTGAACTTGTGGATCTCCTGACAAAAATGTGCAATCTTTCCTTAAAATCTGCTTCCATTCCTGAGGACTGGAAGCTAGCGAATGTCACTCCTATCTTTAAAAAGTGATCCAGAGGAGATCCGGGAAATTACAGGCCAGTCAGTCTGACGTCGATATCGGGTAAGTTGGTGGAAACTTATTAAGAAAAAAATTAGTAGGCACATTGATGAACAAAATCTATTGAGGAAGACTCAGCATGGGTTCTGTAAGGGAAGATTTTGTCTCACTAACCTATTAGTGTTCTTTGAGGGAGTAAACAAACATGTGGACAAAGGGGACCCAATAGATGTTGTTTACCTTGATTTCCAGAAAGCTTTTGATAAAGTTCCTCATCAAAGGCTCCTAAGTAAGCTCAATAGTCATGGGATAAAAGGACAAGTCCTTTTGTGGATCAAAAACTGGCTAATTAAAAGGAAACAGAGAGTGAGTATAAATGGGCAATTTTCTCAGTGGAGGGAGGTAAGCAGTGGGGTACCGCGATGGTCACTTTCAGGTTGGATTACTGTAACTTACTCTGTGCAGGGCAACCTTTGGGCCTGATCCGGAAATTGCAGCTAATGCAGAATGCAGTAGCATGCTTGCTGCCAATGACACCTTTGTGGATACGCATTCAGGTGGTTTTGTGCCAACTGCACTGGCTGCCGATCAAATACCAGATCCAGTTCAAGGTCATGGTCTTGACCTTTAAAGCCCTATGCAGCCTGGGACCATCATACCTACAGGATTACCTCTCCCCATATGAGCCCTGGAGAGTTTTACGCTCTTCTGGTCAACACCTCCTGGTGATCCCTGGCCCAAAGGCCATCTGTTTAGCCTCAACCAGGGCAAGGGTTCTTTTGGTCCTAGCTCCAACCTGGTGGAACTTGTTCCGACCTGAGATCAGGGTGCTGCCGGACTTATTACAGTTCCTCGGGGTCTGTAAAACGGAGGTGTTCCCCCAGGCTTTTGGTTGAGGTGGCGGACGTTCAACCATTCTGGCCTACCCTGTTTATGGCCCCTTCCCAGTGCCTTGCTATTGGACACTGGAGCTTTGGGGGGTACCTATATTCACCTGATACAAGGCTTGGGGGTTGTTGTTATTGTTTATTGTGCCATCTACTGTTTCATTGGTTTTACTGTTTTTATTGTTTTATGGATTTTATGTTGTAAGCCGCCCTGAGCTCACTCGTGGGATAGGGTGGGGATAATAATAATAATAATAATAATAATAATAATAATAATAATAATAATAGATGTGGTATGTTGGTATGTTATGTCCATTGTTGCCAAAAGATATTGATCATCACATGGCATATTTTCACCTTAAGAATAAAATCAGATGTGTCCTTGACATATGTTCTCATAGTAGAGACACATGGACAAAGAAAATAATCCAGATATTTTGTTATTGGCTCTAAGATAGAATTAGAACCAGATACAATAGATCTACCTGGAGGTGATCTTTATGATTTGTGAATTTTGGGAAGCATATAAATAATAGGAATTCTGCAAAATCCATTAACCAGAAAAGAACACACTTCATCTATGTATTCCACTGACAAACCCTCTTGGACCACCATTTTGATGATGAACAAAATTTGCTTAGTTGTATCATACGGCATTAGTTTATAAAAAACCCTCATTGGAGAATTGCCTATTCATTTCAGATACTATGTTTAGGGAAAACAGCTGGTGGAGACATATATATATATGAAAATAGATTTCAGACAACATAATTTCATGTAACAAAGTCCTACTCCAAAGTAGGCTTGATTGAGACTGCCGGGTGTAGGGGCGTTCTCTACCTTTTCTAGTTAGATGCACTTTATAATGCCTTTTTAGGATTTTTTTTTTTAAACAGTCTATCAAATGACACTGAGCTGAAGCAGCAGAAGAGCTGCTCTTTATTTAAGCAGCTGCTGACTCATAGATTGCGAATGACTCTTGTCAGCCGTAGATGAAGCAGCCAGTCCTTGATGAGGTCTCTTCTCCCTGGGCCCAAACAAAAGCCCTTACAGGGCCTGTTTCCTAATTGGCACTCAACATGTCTGTATCAGAGCCTGGCAGAAACTAGCTTTCACTGGTTTTGTTTGTTTTTGTTTTTAATCTCCATAGGGTGACCAAATCTCCATCGACTACCAAACAGCTTAGTTACTGAATCTACTACATAGGCAGCATACATTGTTTTCAAAAAGAAATGATTGCTTATGCTGCTAAGAGCTTATATTCTTTCCCCTTTTGTCTAGTTACAGTGAGGATTCCAGAACTGAAACAGTAAGATATCTAAAGACTAAAAATTATGGAATATAAATGCTAACTTGTACTGAAATATTGACAAAAAATATTCAAAAGCAAGGGTTCATCATTAAAGCTTATACTTTAATTATATTTAAATGTTTAACCATAAAGCAAAGAAGAGAGTATCTCATAGGACATCCCAGATTACAGAAAACATTATAGTAGACATCATAAATAGAACTCACATCTTCTTTGCTAGATCTTATGAAATAATTCTGTATATAATATAACATTAAGTTTCAGAATTGTTCTTTTATTTTTAACTATGTATAACTTAGTTTTTATTGACAACTCAGATCTCCACATTTGCCTCTTTTAGTAGGTTAAATACAGTCGCATACCACTTGCTAGTTGCTACCATCTTCCTCCCCCCGAAAATGATCTCTCTCCCTCTCCTCTCTCCCTCTCCTTTCTCCTCTCTCTCCTTAAAAATATGCTGAGACCAGCCAAAAAGAATATTAACAGTTAAACTGAGTAGGCAGTATTCTGTGTGTGTCTGTCAACCTGTCCTAGGGTAGTGTTCCCTGAGTGAGGCAGAGGAAGTCATGAGTTTGAATCTCATTTCCTCTCGTATGTTTCCAATAGAGATCACTCCTCTTGTTTTTGACTGAGGTTGTGCTGCTGTACTTACACAAGGTAATGAAGTATGAGGTGATGCTTCATTTTGTAAATAACATGGACATTTTAGGAAAAATTAATGAATATAAACTTTAAAAAAAAATCCAATTTTGCAAGTTAATGGTCCTACTTATTATTGGTTGCTATGCTAGAGCAATACAACACAGAGGAGGGGTATTCAGACACCTTCTCTTTATAGTAAAATTAAGGTCATCAGTTGTTTCTGTAGCTTTGTACGTGGAACTTTAAATATGGAGCTCTGTGAGCTGAGGCTTAAAATAACATGTATATAATTAATTTGAATGTTTTAAAGTTGCCTTCAAAGCTGGTTCTTTAGCTGCTCTTGTCTAGCTTTTATAATGACATCAGCATCAGAAAATAAAGACTGTGCGTATACACAAATATATGTGAAATTAACCCCCCCCCCCAAGGATAGTACCCAAAAGTTGAGAGCCAGTGTGGTGTAGTCGTTAGAGTGTTGGATTAGGTTCTGGGAGTACTAGGTTTGAATATCCACTCTGCCATGGAAGCTTCCTGGGTGACCTTGGGCCAGATACACACTCTCAGCCTAATGTACCTCACAGGGTTGTTGTGAGGATAACATGGAGAAGAGGAGAGTTATGTAAGCAACCTTTAGGTCCTCATTGGGAGAAGGGTGAGGTATAAATGAAGTAAATAAAATAAAAGTTGCAAATGTAAGAGTATGGTTCAGAAGTTTTGGTAGTGCCATTAACCAGTATTGAAGGGTCTATATCTGTGGTCTTTAATCTTTCCAGACCCTGAACCCATCTTTCACCCCCAGCAAATGAGAAGGATCCCCAAGCAGCAAGCAGGTAACATAGGTGATTACAACAGAGTCACATGACAGGAAGAGCCAGTGTCCATGGCTGTGCTAAAAATGAATTCTCTCCATTGTTGTGTGACCTTGCCTTGCTGTCCTGATACACCTTGAAGATCCTTCTGTGATATGTGCTGCGCTGCTGGGACCATGATGGGCCCCTGGAAAAAAATTCCATCTGCCCCCCCCCCCTTTCCGATCCTGATCCAAAACAAATATCGGACAGAAGTGCCACGGTCAGATCATTTGGTCCTGAAGGCCTGAATGGTATTGTGCCCCCCCCCCCTTCTAGGTGCCAAGCTGATTTATGCTTGCCGGTGGAGACTAATGGACCCAATTGGGTTCCAGAATGCTCTGCGGGATCCAGTCCCCTCTAGTGACTCATTGGATGTGCTGATAGAGAACTGGAATCCCCATCTCTCTGAAGTCATCAATGAAGTCACCCCCCAACATCCATTTGCAGTCAAAGTCATCCTTCTGGTATACTGTGGTACTCAGGGGAATGAAACGGGAACGCAGATGACTTGAGCGAGCTTGGCAGTGCGCTCATGACAAAGCTGCAAGATCATCTTATAGGACATTTACGAAAACCTGTAAGGTGGCGGTGAAGGCTGCAAAACAACAATTTTATGCAGCCTCCATTACATCCACTAGCTCTCGCCCAGTGCAGTTGTTTAGGGTGATTAGCTCTTTAATGTCTCTCACTGAGAGAACTCAAATTGTTAGTAATTCAACTATCAGATGTGAAGCATTTACAGACTTTTTCGGGGATAAAGTCTTGCCACTCCAACCTGACGTAATCACCAATGTTGATACAGTATGTGAACTGGAGGCCCCTTGGCTACCTTTGGTTTCATTATTTGATAACTTCAGCTGGCTCTCCCAGGCTGAAGTCGACAGGATCCTGTGTGCTGTTAGGCCAACCACATGCCTCTTGGACCCCTGTGTCACATGGCTGGTGAAAGCCAGTGCTGAGAGAATACAGGCCCCCCTGGTGGACATTATTATCCTGTCCCTGGAGGGGTCTATCCAGTGGGATTGAAAAAAGTTTGTGGTGGTGTCACTCTTGAAAAAAAAAGCATTGGATCCTACATATCCTTCCAATTACTGCCAGTTTCGAATTTATCATTTCTGGGTAAGGTAATTGAGAGAGCAGTAGCTGAGCAGTTCCAGGGTTTCCTGGATGACACATCAGCACTAGACCCATTGCAGTCCAGTTTTTGCCCTGGCCACAGGATGGAGATGGTGCTGGTTGCCATTACAGACAATTTCTGCAGGGACGAAGGTGAATCAGCGGTGCTGTTGTTACTAGATCTCACAGCAGTGTTCAACACAGTCGACCATGACTTGTTGACCCAACCCACCACCTTGCCAACTTGGGAGTTCATGGGGTAGCCTTTAAGTGGCTTACTTCGTTTCTCCTGGGTCTGGGACAAAGGGTGGCACTTGGGGAGAGGGTGTCAACTAGGTACCCCTTAACATATGGGGTCCCTCAGGGGGCAGTTCTCTCCCTGATGGTATTTAACATCTATATGTACCCCCTTGTCCAGCTGGTGTAGCGTTTCGGGCTGGGGTGTCATCAGTACGCTGATGACACCCAGCTGTATTTGTTAATGGTAGCTGCCCAGACACCACCCTGAAAAATCTGGCCAAGGGTCTAGAGGCCGTGGTGGGATGGTTGAAGAAGAGTCCACTGAAATGGAATTCAATCTACTTGGAGGTTCTGTGGCTTGGGGGGGTGGAATTCAGGGCTTGGGCACCAACTTTCCATATTTGATGGTGCGCCACTAATACCAGTGCAGATTGTCAGGAGTTTGGGTGTGGTCTTGGACACCTCCTTATCCATGGAGGCCCAGATGATGAATGTTGCCAAGCTGGCATTTTTTCATCTTTGCCAAGCATGGTAACTGGTCCCCTTCCTGTCTCACCCCAACCTGAACACAGCAATTCACACAACGGTCACCTCCAGATTGGATTACTGTAACTCGCTCTACACACTGGCCTGTCCTTGAGACTAATCCGGAAACTCCCAACTGATCCAGAATGCGGCAGAGCAAGTCCTGACAGGAAGTCCTGTGCTGTGTCAACTGCACTGGCTTCCAGTGGAAAACCAGGTTGAGTTCAAGGTTTTGGTATTGACCTTCAAGCCTTGAGCGGTCTGGGACCTATGTATGTCCAGGACCACCTCCTCCAGTATGTCCCCTGAATAGCATTTTGCTCCATCAAGAACAACTTACTGGTGATCCCCAGCCCAAAATACAACCAGCTGTCATTGACCAGGGCCAGGGCGTTTTCAGCCCTGGCCCCTGCCTGGTGGAACTCTGCAAAATAACATCTGATGCAATTCTGCAGGGCTTGTAATGCAGAGATGTTACACCAAGCCTTTGGTTGATGATAGCGATGGGTACCATCTTGGCTGGCACTCCCTCTTCCTCTCCCTTTCCCTCCACCCTTTCCTCCCTTCTTCCAGCTATGTTTCCCCTATCTCACTTTGAAAGCGGTGACACAGTCTAAAATCCAATAATGCCATCTGCAAATTGTTTCTATTTGAACTATTTAATTGTGGGAACTGTTTTTATTTCATTGTATTTTATTGCTTTTGTTCATCGCTCAGAGCTCTCAGTACTCAGGGATAGAGCGAGTCATAAATTGAAATTATAAATAAAATAAATAAATAACAAAACAAATCATTTGTGTTTTTTTATTGTGAATAGAATAATAATTGTTAACTGGAAATAAGACCCATTGAACAAGAGACATCAGATTCTCTCAATGTAAAGATCACCCTTTCACTACTTTGATAGATTCTTGGGAAATAGTAACTTGACACAAAGGTTTTTTGTTCTGCTATTAAGTATGTTTCAACTGCCCAGCCAGGGTAGAGATGAGAAGGAATGAGGCTAGAAAGGGGGGACACACAGAAGAACTAGATGGTGGGGGAGAGAGAGTTTGGTTGATTAGCTTAGGAACAATTCATGATGGGAAAATGTTCTTAGACTCCAGGTGAAAGACATTTGAAGCCATGGAGAGCTTCCTTTAAAAACTGCTGCTAAAAAGGTGTGGCAGACAGCACCAGCTAAGAATAATGTCGGTTTGTTTGATCTGCTGTGACTTCCCTGCAACTCTAGTAGTTGCACTGCAGAAGTGCAATTAAAGTAAAAAACAAATTGAAACGATTCGAGCTTCACTTGAGGGCCCTGCACGCTACGCCAGGAAAGGAAGGGTTGGGCCCAGGTGCCTAGCAGGATTTGCTTGGCTTCCCAGCAATGCTTCAGTAGGAGTCCAAAGGATAGCAGCAGATTTTCACACACCCCATTGCTCTGTAAATGCTCTACAGTGCAATGTTGTATATATCTATGCAGAATTAAGTTTCATTATGTTTAGTGGTGCTTATTTTCTGGTAAATGCACATAGAATTGCTTAGTTAGTTTTTTTTAAAATAAATTGTGAACATTACCGGAGAGAGAGCTGCAAACTGTTGCATTCTTTACTACCTTAGCACATATCTTTGTTTTTGCCATCTGAAAGACAGGGAAAAATAAAAACACACATTTTATAGTAAACTGCAGAAACTATGATTAGGACAGAAATGTTCTAATTTTGTCAGATTAGGATTAGCATTATATTTAGATATTTAGATATAGTGTTAAACTTTAAAACACTGGAAACATTGGACTTTTCAAAACTCTAATCATCCTACACATTATAGTGTGTTAATTGTGGACAGACTAAATTACACTAACTATTTCACTACAATGGTTAATGCAGTTACCTTTTCAGAATTTTTTAAAAATGTAATCTTAATATTTTTAATGTTCCTATTTAGAATACATATTGTATTTTTAAAAGGAGTATTTCTTTATTACATTGTTAAACTCTGTATTATACCACTTGTAATTTAACATCCGGAAGGGAAGGCAGCATGGTACAGATTGTGGAAGCTAAACAGTGTCAGTACTTGGTTGGGAGACCACCAGGGAAGACTGCAGAGTAATGCAATGACAAACTACCTCTGCTTCTCACTTACCTTGAAAGTCCCTTGAAGGAGTCACCATAAATCAGTTGCTTGATGACATTTATACACGTACATAATCTGACATATGAATATACTTTGAAACCATTTACATTGCCTGAAAATATTCTCATCTTTTACCACGTACATACAGGAAAGTTTTTTAGCTCAACCCCTAAACTTGCTGAATATTCATTCATACCACTCGTATGAATGAACTATCAAATTACAGACCAAATAATGTAAATCAGAATATCTGACTTGTTTTGATCTATGCAACCAAGTATGTAACACAGTTTGCAGGAATAGATGGGCTTGTTTCTAAGAAATATTTTGACAGCTGTGATTTCTCCCCTAATAATTGCTCTAATTTAACAAACATAAGTCACTTATGTTTCCAAGACCTCTTATTTCTAATGTGTTCTCGTGTGATTAGAGAGATTTAATCAACAAAACTTCCATTTGTTTGCCATATAATGCTTCCTTTTATAGAATTAATTCAACTTTTAGACTCTATCATAAATCTCAGGTCAGTGCTAAGGTAATATTTTCTTTTTAGGCTTTTTCTGGGAATTTCTGCAATTGTATTTACTTTAAGTTGAATAATGTAGAGCACCATTTCAAAGAAAGCTATATGCTTTATGTTCCTGTAAAGAAGGAGGTGGATATGTATATAGATACAATTAGGGTGGGAAGTTTAGGGGGTATAGTAACTGATCAGTTCTCATACAGAAATTTTACTGATGCTAACAAGTTTAAAATCTCTTACGTTTTGTACACACAGGAAACCTCGACCTGTCTCTCAGCTGGTTGCACAACAGGTGACCCAGCAATTTGTGCCCCCCACGCAGTCAAAGAAAGAGAAAAAAGACAAAGTAGAAAAGGAAAAAAGTGAAAAAGAAACTGCTAGCAAAAAGAATAGTCATAAGAAAACCAGGTAAACTTCTGAAAAGTGTTGTGGGTTTTTTGTGTGCTATTTGAAAATGGTATTAAAATGTTGGTATCTTTATCCTTCTGTACATTTTGAAAACAGTTAACAAAGTTATTTTATGATGATTAAGATTATCAGAACATGGAGACCAATTTGACTCAAAATTCAAATGTGAGTATGAAATAGGATAGATTAAAAGGACAGATTTTTCAGCTGTTGTGTAGAAGTGGGGAGCAATGATTTGATCGAGAGAAAACCAATCCTGTGGTTTCACAGTTATTGGCAGCATGAGATCTCACAATGGGTGGAGCCTCCCCCCGTATGTGTGAGGATCTAAATTACACATGTTCATAACATCCCTGGATACACAGTGAATTTGTCCAAATGTATATGGGCCTTGTAAGTCCCTCATTTATGGAGGCAATTTATGAAAGCTGAAAATCAGTACTCACACCTCATGTAATATTTCCCGATTTCTAAAAAAAGGATTTCTGAAGCCAAGCCGTAGATTGAACAAAATCTGAGGTTATGGTATTCACAGTCCATATTCTTGAATTGTTGATAGAGAAAGTGAAATTTATGGTAATATCTGGTTCTGCTGCTGGCCTTGCAAACATGCCCCCTCCCCACACCTCACTTTCTACTGCAGAGACTCTGTGGGAGAATCTGCTGGGCTTGTTGTATGCCTGCCTTGCAATGGATGATGGGGGGACCCTCTTTGGGTGCCTGTAGAATTGGACCCCGGTCCAATCTTTTCAAAACTTGGGGGTTCTTTTGGGGACAGGCTCTATCAGCTACACTGCAAATGTGGTGCCTCTACCACAAACCCCGTCTCCCCCCACCCAGCCCACTGAATATACCCTAGATGATTTGCCATTGACTATAATGGCCCCTATCAGCTATTAGGTTTAAATGGCTGGTTGGTGGGGGGGGGGTTTGATCTTTCCACCCTTCCCCAGGTGGAGAAGGAAGAGGAGGCATGTTTAAATTCCCCTCCCCCATTTTGCTTCCTTTTCTAGCCAGCTTGCTTGGGCAAGCCAGCTGAGCAAGCAACGGGGAGGCATTTAAATATGTCTCCCCAAATCTTTTCTCTCTTCTCCAGTTGGTCTGCAGCCAGCTGGAGAAAGGGACAAGGAGGCATGTTTAAATGCCTCCCCAATCTCTCTAGCCTTCCCCAGCCTGTCCGCTGCAGTTGGCAGGCTGGGGAAGGTGCAGGGAGGCATCTAAACATGCCTCCGATCTCTCCAGCCTTCACCAGTTGGCCCACAGCTGCAGGCCATCTTCAAAAGGGATTGGAAGGCATGTTTAAATGCCTCCCTGATCTCTCTATCCTTCCCCAGGCTGCCAGCTGTGGCAGGCTACAAGTACAAGACAGATACATGGGAATAGTGTACCAAATGAAAAATAAATAACCATGAAAAAATTACTAAGAAGAGATTATAAGGTTAACAATGCTTGTAATAAATAATACAAAGAGAAATTCAACATATAATTCATACTATAACCCAGATTAACATACAACCATTCCCATAATAAGTCTATGTTACATCCAAATCTTTCTGTCACTGTCAGAGTCCTTTGTATAATAAAGTTCCTTTGGAATGAAAAAACTTGTAAATGTTTAAATTCTTAAGGGTGAAAAAACGTATACATTCCTTGATTCCAAGAAACTGGGCTGGGGAAGGCCTCCCTGATCTTTTCTCCCTTCCCCAGTTGGCACATGGACGCAGACCAAGGGAGAAGGGAGAAAAGATCAGGGAGGCCTTTAACCCCCCCCCCCCCCGAGTCATGCTGCAATGGGGGCATACTCCCTTCACTGAAGGGAAGGCAAATTGCCTTCCCTTCAGTGAAGGGAGCTTGCTGCCGCTGCAGTATGACTCCAGAGAGGGGGGAATTTAAACTTCAGTGATGGAAGCCTGCCACCACCCTGGCGTCACTCCACAATGGGGGGGGGGAAGAATCGTTATAACCTATGGGTATGGTCCCCATAGGATATAATTGAGCTGAATAAATTCAGCAATACTAATAATTTTTCGAAGCCCAGTAGCATACCAATACTGGGATTCAGGAATATCAGCAGATACCAATATTTTTCATGTTTGATATATCCGAACCTGAAAAATACCTTTTTGGGTGGTGCACACCCCTAGTCATTATCTCTTGTACACTACAGAAAAGCATAGCAAAATTGCTTGTCAACTTTTTGTCCACTCATATTAGCATTTTAAATGTGACCAAAGAATGATTGCTAACTTATATTTTTATTAAGCAGTAAATAGATATGTTTCCATTTCCCCCCAAGGTTTACTTTTGAAGGGGAAAGGATTATATACAGCAAACTGAACTATAAAATTGAAGTCGAGAAATAAGTCCAACTAAATAGAAACTAGAACTCATATTGGAGTTTACTGTGATGGTGATGGCAGTAAAATGGTTTTAATTTTATGCCACTATCAAATTTTTGGAGGTGGTGGTAAAAGGTTTTATTCAATTTTAACTTCAGAAAAAGAAGTGGACTGTTCAATCACCTGCTATAATGCAGTTGTGAAACACTTCATTGAAAAAATGTCTTACATCCACATTAGATGCTGTTTCTGTTTTTGAATTGTCCTTGTCTTTCCATTATCCAGTTTCTTTGGATGAGTTTTGATGATTGCAGGCTGAGGATGCAGGCAAGATGGTTAAATTGTTGGCTGTACCCCCTGTATTCTTGATCCTTAACCTGCTGGGTCAATTAAAGCAAGCCACAAGGGACTGACTAGGTTGGTGGTGAGCACATTGTGAGTTGAAAGGCCATCTGCCTTTTGAAGGAGATTGTTAGGTCCCTTGTTAGTAGGAATGGGCATGAACCTAAAAAATCTGGTTCAGCGTTTGGGGCAGCCCCCAAACCAAGCCAAAAGGCCCCAACCCAAACTGAGTCATTCTGACAAGTTTAGTTTCCCCTTTCTTGTGGCAGGGAGAAAGGTGGGGTAGCCCAGGAAGGGCTAAATGGCTGGCATTATTCAAAGCATTTATTTAAAGTGCTTCAAAATGGGTGGGGAGAACAAAAATGATGGGTTTAATGGCTCGCAGCCATTTCAATCTAACAGTGGGGCTGGAGTGCCCATCAGCTGTTAGGTTTAAATGGTTAGCAGCCATTTGACTGGTCGGTTCTTCTTCAAAGCGGGAGGAAGTGAAACTGACCAGTGAAATGGCTCGCAGGCATTTCAACCTAACAGGGCGGCTGCACCCATCGGCTGTTAGGTTGAAGTGGCTGGCAGCCATTTCATCGGTCTGTTTTGCTTCCCCCCACTGTCAGGTTGAAATGGCCCTGAACAGCCAAACTGAACTGGACAAAAGTCTGCTGAATTTTGGCTTGTGAGCCAGTTTGTGCCCATCCCAACTTGTTAATAAGCCCTCTCTAGAGATACTGGAGCTTTGAAATGATAGGACAATCTCAAGTTCATAGAGAAGTTGGTGATTTTTTAGCTGCAAGCTATTTTGGAAGAAATCAATTATCTGGATCCTACATTCCAATTTCAGATCTGGTTTGGGAACAGAAATTGTGTAGGTCTTATTGATTGAAAAAGAGGTTTATTTGCTTGAGCCTCTGAAGTGCCTTCAATACCATGGTATATCACATTCTTCTGTTCCACCTGTTAATACTGGGAATTGGGAAGCCTGCATTTTCCCCCTTCCTGCCAGAGTGGGGTAGGGCTGTGCACAAAAAAAAAAAAAATGGTATTTTTCGGGTTCAGGTAAACCAAGCTAGAAAAATATCAGTATAT
The DNA here is from genome assembly GCA_029233225.1 of Lepidodactylus listeri. NCBI lineage: Eukaryota > Metazoa > Chordata > Lepidosauria > Squamata > Gekkonidae > Lepidodactylus > Lepidodactylus listeri. The sequence continues at coordinate 73,209,941 of JARCFY010000008.1, forward strand.
ACCGATATTCCTGAACCCCAATGTCTGTATTGGGGTTTGAAAAAATTCAGTACTGCCATAGAGTCCCCACAGACTTCCCATAGAGTATAAAGGCACTGGACCCTTTCCTTCCCCAGTGCCCTACCTCTAGTCAGTTTCACTCCCCCGCCAATCAGCTGGGGAGTGAAATTGACCAGAGGAAGCAGCAGCAGGGTGGCTGCAGAAGAGAAGACTCAGGAGGGAGGCATGTTTAAATGCCCCCTCCTTTCCCCAGCCTGCTTTTCCTTCCAGGATTGGCTTCCCCAGGCTCCCTGCAGCTGCAGGGTGCCTGGAGAAGCAAAGGGAAGGCAGTTTAAATTGCCTTCCCTCAGAGCGCTGCTTGCCTGGGCTCTCTGCAGCCACAGGGTGCTTGGGCAAGCCAAGGAAAGGCAGTTTAAACTGCCTTCCCTCCAAGGGCTGGCTTGACCACGCTCCCCACAGCTGCGGGGCGCTCGGACAAGCCAAGGGAACATGGTTTAAACCGCCTTCCCTCCAAGTGGGGGCTTGCCCGTGTGCCCCGCAGCTGCGGGTCGCATGGGCAAGCAAAGGAAAGGCAGCTTAAACAGCTTTCCCTCCAAGCGGGGGCTTGCCTGGGCTCTCCGCAGCCACAGGGCACTGTGAGGCTTCTGCTCTAAGTAGTCAAGGATCAGATCTTTGTTGATGAAACACAGTTCTTTATTTCCAATTTCTACATTGGTACAGGTCCTCGGATTATTGTCAGAGATAACGCATACAATAGAAGCAGGTCTAATATACCCTCCAGCACAATTTGAATTGCCCATAGGTAACCAATCAACAAGGGGGGAAAACCGTGGGCAAAAGGTTCTCTGGCCGTTTGCTTCCCACAGGAAAGAAAGTGAGGTGTGAAGCAGTAAATTTCCCTTCCCAAACCAGACCCCTCAGATGTAACCATCTTCACATAACAAATGTTTTCCCCAAGGCTTTCGCACGTTGATAACCCAAAGTGCCCTGCCAGTTTTGATGATGGACAAGTTAGCAGTATGTCTTTTCGTCTGGCTCGAGGTACCACGAGTTTGTCCCCATGATACCAGCACTTGTTTTCCTGGAGGGAACAGTCCTCTATGTTTCCCAATTCTTTGGCCTCTTCCGGGGAGTAGTCCCCCCCCCCCCCATTTATCCTCCCATGACTCTACTGCTGCCTGCTTGCTCTGGCTTTGGGTAGTGACAGCTCCTCCCAACTGTTGGGGGGAGAACATGGAGTCGAACACTTCTTCCTTTTGACTCTCGTGCTGGGGTAATCTGGATAGCGCGAATTGGCTCTCCCAGGAAAGTGCTTAAGCACGAAATTAAATTTTGAGAAAAAATCGGCCCATCAGAGCTGTTTCGCATTCAGGGATCTCTGGGTGCGCAGGGCTTCCAGATTTTTGTGATCAGTCCAAATTTCAAAAGGGTTCTGCGCTCCTTCTAGCCAATGCCGCCAGGTGGTGAGGGCCAGTCGTATGGCTGCTGCCTCCTTGTCCCACACTGACCAATTCCTCTCTGTCTCATTAAACTTTTTTGATATATAAGCCAGAGGGTGCAGCTTATCATCCTGTCCCTTCTGTAGGATGGCTCCCCCCATGGCCACATCAGAAGCGTCTACATGCACCACAAATTCCTTGGTTTCATCGGGGTGGGCCAGGATGGGTTCTGAGGTAAATAGGGTCTTGAGGGTTTCAAACGCCTTTTGGCAATCCTCAGACCAGGCTATTCTCTCCCTGGGCTTCCCTGCTTCCAGGCCCCTCCCCTTGGTTTTAAGGAGTTCAGTTAGCGGGAGAGTGACCGTGGCGAAGTCTTTTAGGAAGGTGCGGTAGAAATTACAAAATCCTAATAGACTCTGAAGCTGTTTTCTTGTTCGGGGGGCTTCCCATTGCACTACGGCCTCTACCTTGGCAGGATCCATTTCTAGCCCTTTCTGGGAAATGCGATACCCCTGGAAATCCACTGAATCCCTATGGAATTCACATTTCGACAGCTTAGCATACAACTGGTTCTTTAACAGAGTTGACAGCACTTCTCGGACCAATTTTACATGCTCTTTCTTATCAGCAGAGTAAATCAAGATATCATCTAAGTAACATAACACCCCCTTGAATAAATGCTTGTGTAGCACTTCATTTATTAAGCTCATAAAGACCCCCGGTGCGCCACTTAATCCAAACGGCATCACCAGGTATTCGAATTGCCCCAATGGCGTGTTAAAAGCAGTCTTAAATTCGTCCCCCTCCCTGATGCGCACCCAGAAGTATGCATCTCGAAGATCCAACTTAGTGAACACCTTCCCTTTGGCTGCTTCTGTTAACAGGTCCTTAATAAGGGGAAGGGGGTAGGCATTGGAGGCTGACACTGCATTTAATCCCCTGTAGTCCGTGCACAACCGTAGCCCCCCGTCCTTCTTTTTCCTGAACAGAACAGGGGCAACGAATGGGGACTTAGCGGGGTGGATGAAACCTCGCTCCAAGTTCTTGTCTAGGAATTTCCTTAGCTCCTCCCGCTCCGAAGGGCTCATGGAATAGAGTTTTCCCTTGGGTAACTTTTCTCCCGGGATCAGCTCTATGGCACAGTCCGACAGTCTGTGGGGGGGTAGTTCATCTGCCTCGGTTTCACTGAACACCCCCATTAAGTCTTGATATTCCCTGGGAACGGCGGAAGGTACCAGAGTGAGCGCCGCCGCTCGGAGAGGTGCCGGGGGCCCCGATCCCCATCCCGAGTCCCACTTATGGTTTTGGCACTTCTCGTCCACCCAGGAGATTTTCCCTTCGCTCCATTTGATGTAGGGGTCGTGGGAGCTTAACCAGGGACTCCCCAACACCATGGGGAACTGGGTGTTGGGGGTGATGACGAAAGCTCTCCTCTCCCAGTGTTCCCCCGTCCCCACTATCAGTCTCTCAGTCTCTGCCACACATGCCTCTTTCATTTCCGATCCATCCATTTGGGTAAACATAAGTGGCTCCCCCAATGGGGTGACTTTGGGCCCTAACCCGTCCACTACTAAAGGGCTAATCAAGTCCCCGGCACACCCTGAGTCAATTAGGGCCCGGACCCGGACATGGGTTCCTGTCCCGGGTGCTATCACAGTCACTACCATATACAGTAAGGGGCCAGGGATGCTCACCGGGGATGGCGCGTCGCGGATGGGGACCTGCAGTTCTGCGCCGCTCACTGCAGGCTGTTGGAGTTTCCCGACATCTGTACTTCCATCAGCTCCAGCTCTCCTTGCTCGCTCGCGGCCCCTTCCAGCTGTAGTGCCCGGGACTTGAACGAGGTCTTCCCTTTACTGGGGGTGCTCCCGGCCACCGGGGTGGAGGTCTTGGGGACTTTTCCCCCACCGCGGGGGCACGCCGAGGCGAAGTGACTGCTCTCCCCGCACCTCATGCAGAGCCCCTGCTTGAACCGGGCGTCCCGGATCTCTTGGGTGTTCAGTTTGGGCTTCACCTTCTGGGCAGCTTTTGCTTGGGCAGTCGCTGAAGTTCCCATCTTGATGAGGGTGAAGCGTTCCTCCACGTCCGCGGCCGCTCTCATCCAGGTGGCTAGCGAGCCCGGTCTTCCCCCGCGCAGCACCGTCTCGTACACCTCGGGGTTAAGACCTTCCCTGTACTTTTCGATGAAGAGATCTTGGGTCCAGCCGCGAATCTTGGCCGCTATGTGCCGGAACTTGTTGGTGTATTCCCTCACTGAGGACCGCCCCTGGGTCAGCTTCCGTAACTGGTTCCTAGCCTTCTCTTCCCCCAAGGGGTCCTCATAGTGTTGCCTGAGGGCCCACATGAAGTTGTGCACGGAGCGTAACTCAGGCCCGGGGGCGTTGTGCAGGCTCACATACCAGTCGCTGGCGGTGTCCCTCAGCTTGGACCCGATGTAGCCAATCCGGTCCCTCTCGGTGGGGTAGAGATGTCCCCAGGTGTCTAGAAACCGCTCGATCTCTATGAGGAAGAACCGCAGCTTCTCGGGGTCCCCATCGAAAGTAGCCGTCAACGGATCGGTGGGGGCCTGGCAAACCATCGGCCCTGCCGGCACTTGGGCCGGCGCCGGTACGGGTGCGGGAACCGGGCGGGGAATGGGCTGCGGGACCTGCTGCGGCACTTGCTGCGGGACGACTCCCGCGGGAGCTCCTCCGGGGGGAACCGGCGGCTGCGGGACTCCCCCTCCTGGGGGTCCGGCTCCTCCCGGCACTGGGCGAGCTGCTTGCATAGCCGTCAGGGCGTCTCGGAACTGGTACTGCAGATCGAGGGCTATCTCGCGCAATTCTGCAGTGAGTTGCAGCTGCAAATCTCCCATCATACGATCCAGGGCTTGGGTCTGGTCTTCCCCGTAGAGATCGGGCTTGTAAGGTGCGCCTCTCTCCTCTTCCAAAGGCAGGGTACGCCAGTCTCCTCCATAGATCGTTTCTCGCTCGTCTCCCAGAAAGCTCGGCTTCCCGTGCTCGGTGCGGTCTCCCTGGATCGACACCCGTGCCCCCTTCCGATCGTGCACCCACGAGTCGACGGTCCCACGACCGAAATTGCTCCATGAGTACCTCGGGGTCACGCTCTGATGAGGAGGTGGTCGTGGGATGTAGTAAGCCCCCTGAGCCGTAGTCACTGGCACTTCGGGCTCCCCGCCGCCGCCTCCACCACCGGCACCCTGGTCCGCCGGGGTCAGCAGTTGATCTTCGGTTGTAGGGATGGGAAGAGTGCCGTCGTCCGACATGGTCAGGAACGGCCAAGTCCCAGTCACGGATCTCTGACAATCTGTGAGGCTTCTGCTCAAAGTAGTCAAGGATCAGATCTTTGTTGATGAAACACAGTTCTTTATTTCCAATTTCTACATTGGTACAGGTCCTCGGATTATTGTCAGAGATAACGCATACAATAGAAGCAGGTCTAATATATCCTCCAGCACAATTTGAATTGCCCGTAGGTAACCAATCAACAAGGGGGAAAAACCGTGGGCAAAAGGTTCTCTGGCCGTTTGCTTCCCACAGGAAAGAAAGTGAGGTGTGAAGCAGTAAATTTCCCTTCCCAAACCAGACCCCTCAGATGTAACCATCTTCACATAACAAATGTTTTCCCCAAGGCTTTCGCACGTTGATAAGAAATGGTCCCTGTCCTCCCCTGTCTTCCCAGCCTGGAGGAATGGAATGCGGAGGCAGGAGTGTGAGAGGCCCATTGTTCTCATGCTTTGAAGTTGTCATTCTCCCGGGCAACCAGATACATAGACCAGGCCTGGTCAGAGCCATAATCCTGGGGTCACAGAATATACATTCACAATTGTCAAGCTAATAGCAATAGGCATGATTACATAGTTGGTACAGGAACAGGTTTGCACAGCATAGCAAAGTCAGGTTACAATATATAGCATGAGACCCCAGAAATCCTTGTTAGAATCTGCAGATTCTGACAGGCACTTGGGCAAGCAAAGGGAAGGCGGTTTAAACTGCTTTCCCTCCAAGGGCCAGCTTGCCCACACTCCCTGCAGCAGTGGGGCGCCTGGGCAAGCCATGGGAAAGGAAAAGATTGGATGGAGGTCAGAGCTGGTCAGTTTCACTGAAACTGATGCCTTCCCTCCCTGACTCTGCAGAATAAAAGCCAAATAAGATCGGCTTTTATTCAGGAGCACGTTATTGGCCAGCTGAATCAGATTAGAGAATCTGATTCGGCTTCACAAATTCCCCAAAAATACCGATAAGGTATTTTTCAGGTATTTTTTAGATTTGGCAAAGCCGAATGCACACCCCTAGAGTGGGGGAGAGGGTGGCAAAATATTATTTTATGGGATACAGCAAAGCTCCATTTTGTCCCTGATGCTTTTTGGCATTGACATAAAAGCAGTAGAAGAAGTTGTATAGAAATTTGGTGGAATCTGGGAATAGGTGCACAGCTGTTCTGGACAGAGTCTGTGACAAGGACTAGGTTTACAGCTTAGCAGTGAGCCTTGATCCACTACTACAACTTGATTTGCAGGTTGTATCAGTGGTGATCAGCACTTTTTCCCAGCTACACCTGATGCACCAGCTGTGACCTTTCCTGGGAAATAAGAACTTTGCCACTGTGGTTCATGCTATGATAACTTCAACTTTGCTCTCTGTTTTGGGCAAACTTTGAAAGGTGTTCAGAAACTCCGACTGATGCAGAATATGGCAGCTCGACTTTTCTTTGGACTAGTCAAAATTATCATATAGCACTTATTCTTAAGGAAGTACTTGGATTGCCATTTTCTTTTTGGGTTCAGTTCAGAATGCTGGTGCAATCTTTAAAGCCTCAAATGATGTGGAGCCATGATGTTTAAGGATCATCTCCTCACATATAATCTTTTAAAGATGTAGCAGGGAGGCCTTCCCGGTTTTTCCATTTATGGATGTCTGAATCCAGGACATGTTATAAACTGTCTGTGGAATTCTCTTCACAGTGAATTCCCCTTTGTTGATTAGCAATCTTTTAAAAGCATTTTCCAGAATGTTGATGGGCCTCTTAGAGTGTTGTGCACCTTTTATTTTATTGCAATGGCAGTAGGTTATTGTTCTAATTTAATTTTTTTAAAATTTGTATCTGATTATATCATATGGACTTTATATGTGAATTGTTTCCAGAGCTTGGTCTAGAAAGTATTATATAAAAACAGAAAATAAATAAATAATAAATACAGGGATTTTCTATATTAATTTTTCTGTTTTTAATTTAACTGTTTTTACAAAAATAATGTAAATGTGGTTTCTGCCATCCTTAGACATCTTTCATTGATAGGCTATGTGTCGGGACAATAAGTGCTTAATTTTCCAGTGTCTCTGCTACAAAGAAAATTGCAGAGATGGGCTCCTACAGGAAGTCATATTTGATCCATCATCTGACCCTGTGTAAGGTCAATTTTGTAAGTGACAATGGCATGCGTACCGCTGCATATGATTTCCATGGGAAGAAGACTATATGACTGCCATTCCATATATAAACAGCAACTTAGGTCAGAGCCATCACATGGAGCATCTCCACAGCAATGGTGGAACAACTCCTAGTATGAAGATGTTCTGTATCATAGGGCTGATCTGTGTGGCTAGGTTTTGATGTATGGCAGCTGAGTAGAGACTTCCCCTGTGAAAATGATCTTTGACTGCTGTCACTTATGGAGCAGTCATTTCTGACAGTTTTTGAAAAGGTTAAATAAAAATTGTATCAAGTAAATTCTCTTTCCCTTCCTGTGCTCTCTCACTTGATGATTCTCTTTCTTCAAGCCGTCCCCAGATATTTATCCCTGCCATCCCCATCTACTCTGTCTCAGTCTTCTCCTTAGTTATGATTCTTATGTTGCTATGGTTTATGAACAGTGATACAAAATAAATTTTGACCGACTTTATAGTAAACGTTTGAATACTATCTGCAGCATTATCTGTGCTGTATTCTTATATTCACAACATTGTCCACAGTGTTTCAGCTGACTGAGTAGTGGCCAAAAACACAGTGGCAGAAACATACTTTGCATTTATAAAATCTCAGATTCATTCCTTGGCATTTTCAATTCCAAGGTCTTAAATAGCAAGGCTGAAGTTTCTGTGTGATAGCTTGAAAAACTGCTGCCAGTCACACTAAATAACACTGTACTAGATGGACCGATAATTCTGACTTAGAATACAGCAAGTTCTTATTTACGTGTGGGCTCAAAGAAACCTTTAAAACGTGAGATTGGGAGGTCTTCTGAAATACTTTTTTATAATTTGATTGTTCTTATTATTTTAGGCCCAGGTTGAAAAATGTGGATCGAAGTAGTGCCCAGCACTTGGAAGTTACAGTGGGTGATCTGACAGTGATTATTACAGACTTTAAGGAAAAAACTAAATCACCACCTGCTTCCAGCGCAGCTTCTGCAGATCAGCACAGTCAGAGCGGTTCTAGTTCTGACAATACAGAGAGAGGAATGTCCAGGTCATCGTCACCTAGAGGAGAAGCCTCATCGTTGAATGGAGAATCTCATTAAAGTTTATTTTCTCCAGTTTCTTTAGTCTTTCCTCTACAGAACTTGCAAATATACATATACAATTACCACATTTTCATGACTTGTTATCTACCATGCACGATTTGTATGTTTACTCAAATATGATTTTTGCATTTTGTAAAAGCAAAATGCAACCATGAAATTTAATTTAATTGCAATCTACAAAACATTTTCAGATGAACTTTTAATCGTCATATACAAAGATGCCATGAAAATGTGGTTTGAATGTTCTTTATGCAGTGTTACTGGTAAGTCCATTTCCACTTTTAGTTTAGTGAATTCTAACACAGCTCTTGGATTCTATACTATTGGCATGTACTGAATTAAAATTTTTATAACATAGTTCAAGCTGCCTAAATATGTACTATTTGAGAATTGTGAAACATAGTTATATGTATGCAAGTCAAAGATCAACTTAATCAACTATTGCTGCAAAAGAATTTTCGTAACGATTATCTTAAAACACCTGCTGGTACTTGGTGTGGTTGAATAGGAAAAATGTTATTAAATAAAACATTTGTATGAGTTTTTGCCAATGTCTGACACATTTTACTAGATTACTGTTACTGAATTACATTGCTGGCTTTTTCAATATTTTCCTCACACATTTAGAACATTTATTGTAATGTTTACAAGCAAAAAAAAAAGTAAATCTGTTACAAGCATTTATTGTTTAGCTTTATAATTCAAGTGTAGTACTACCTTGTCCTTATACACTGGTATTTTATGTTATAGAACATGGACTTGTTCTCAGATGATTAGGTTTTTTATCTAGATTTTAATATCTAACTACTGTTGATACCTTAAATCCAGACGTGATACTGTTCTCATTTTGGCTTACTCCTCTTTCCTTCTCCCTAGACTTGCTCAGTGTTATAGTGATGCATCAGTTCAGCACAGAGGCTAGGATCCATAGGACGTATTAAGTTTGCAAGAGAGTATTTATGCAGGCTTTGGGGTTCTCTCCTCCAGCCATAGCTCTTTGTACTGTATCAGAGAAAATTCCAAAATGGCACCAAGTCTTGGATGGTACAGAGAACTGTGTTTGGAAGTAAAAAGCCTTGAAAGCATAAGTAGAAGCTCTCTATGCAGACTTTGGGTTCCAGACCAGTGATATAAATGTTGCACCAGAGTGAGAAAATAAGCAAATAGCGTGTGTGTGTGTGTGTGTGTGTGCCTGCGTGTGTGTGTATATATAAATATATATATATATATATATATATAACATTTGTTCCTATATCAACCTTTTGCTTTTTTAAATGATCCTTTATTAAATATTATAGAGCAAACCATAGGAAAAATGCAGTTTTGTTTTTGACATAGTTGTGAACATTTATGCATTTAGCAATATATAGATAAAGAACAAAAAAAGATTTACAGTCCCATTCGGTATTATGTAAAATTTCCAATAAAGTATTTTTTATGAGTATAGGTTTTGCAATTTTGTTTACCATCAGTTTACCATCAGTTAAGTATTTTGATATACAAAACCATTCATAGTTTCTTATGATAGTACAGCACTGTTAGGAACACAGTGGGATGTGAGATGGCTGGTAACTCTAGGGGTGTTTTCACAAGCAACTTGGGTTGAATCCTAAACACATTTACTGAGGAACAAAGTTTGAGTCCAGTAGCACCTTTAAGACCAGCAAAGTTTAATTCAAGGTATAAGCTTTCGTGTAAAGGTGCCACTAGACTCACACTTTGTTCTGCTGCTTCAGACCAACACAGCTACCCACCTGAATCTACATTTACTGAGTAATGAGTCTCATAGACTTTAGTGGGACTTATGCATGTACATACTTAGGACTGTATTGTTTGCATCAAATGAAGAAGGCCTATTGGCCAGAACAAACAGGATTAGTTCAGGAACCCTAAGTGAATCATGGCTTTGTTCTCCCCTCTCTTCCAATGCAGCACCCTTTCATATTTTTTACGCTACTCATAGTTTTCTCAATACCCTAATTAGCACTTTCTGTCCATATCAGAATTGGAAACTTACTTCAAGCCATGATTTTGGAGGAAAAGTGCTAACTAATGTTTTCCAGTATGAATATAGTGTCAAACCATGATGAGCTCTACAAATGGAAACTGAAATACACAAGACAGGAGGAAACAGTAAGTATACTTTGGAGGATTGTCTGAACTAAGCCAGAGACCTGCATCCAACCACACTCCAAGGTTTAAGGGAAATTAAGTTCTGTTAAGATAGGAGATGCAATTTTTGCCAATTTTACCCTCCACTTGCAGACCCCAACTGTACTGTTCCTAAGTGTCCAATGACCATCAGTAAAAAGAAGTGAGAGCAGTGGCTCAGTGGCCCCAGCAGGAGTAGGGAATCGGTGACAGTTGCTGCCTTCTCTTTCTTAACTGCATGGATGGATTCAGGCCACTGTCTATCTCATAAAGACTATGTTCCAAATGTATAATACACTGAAATTCAGAAATAATTTATTAAGAGAATAACATGTTTTACATCTTCATTTTCTTGTGATTCCCAGTGCTTGACCACAGCTACTATCCAAATCTTAAATTCCCAAATATTGTCATGAATAGATTACACCCATGAATATCCCAGCTGATTCAGGAACAAACAAAAAACCCTCTTGTCTCTTGCTGACAACAGAAAGTATTCTGAGAGCAAAGTGGTGAGAAAATGTCTTTATTCCTATTTTTAGATGAAATCCTATGCACTGTTATTTGAAAAGAAGTCTGACTGAACTTGGCTGGACTGATTTCTGACAAAATAAAGGATTGGGTACTTTGGTTTTTAAAAAATGTGTTAGTTCAGTTTGGTAATAACTCCCACCTGAGTATTGTTGGAGGGCACACACTTTTGTTTCCCAGCAATTAATTCACTTTTATTCCTCACCGAAAATGTTTGTGAATTAACAAGGAAAAAACTAATAGATGGATCTCTTGGCAGTGAATCTCTAGACCCAAAATATTAAATACATACTATAACAGCTTTTCAGCTAAATAATGGAATTTTGTAGCCCCACCCCCCCGATAACTGTGATGTTTTCTTGTTTCTTGTAGCAATGTATTTTTTTCTGTTTTTAACTGCAGTACTTCTATGGGCACAATGGTACTGTGTATTTTGTAAGATGTTAGTTGTGAAATACAGTTAGCTGCATAAACTGAAAGTCTAATGTGGTACCTAAAACTTGCATACCTCATTTTTTGGTGTTGCTGTCTAAAAATCAAATGCTAAAAAGGTGTTTCAAATGAATGCTAACAAGAGTGACCTGTTATGCTTTATACTACCAAGCAAATTCTCTAGTAATAATAATCTAAACATGTATTATTACTAGAGAATTTGCTTGGTAGTATAGAGTATTACTGCTTTTTTACTTGGAATTAGTTCTTTGAAATAGTATAGTAACTTGGGAACCTTCCTGTGTACACTTCTATATATGAGAAAAACTGCAGTCTTTAAGAGGAAGATACAGTTGCAAGCAAATTGGATAGATATCTGGACTCTTAGCCATTTAGCTGATAATGATGTCTGTATTTCCAGAATGATATATCCATATTTAAGCACTCATTTTTAATCTCATTATACGTATATTTTTTAGTGCCAAATTAAAGCTGTTAGCTTTATAAGACAAGCTGGCTACTTATTGCAGAATGAGGAATGTCATTTTTTAACAGTAATAACTTTTTAGTGTATTGCATTCGATTTGTGTTCCCGGTTGAAGCGATTATAGGACAGAACATGTCCACAAATACCAAAGTTAGTGAGGTGAAACTTTCACCTTCTTAGAAATTTGGCTTCATCATATTAAAGATAAACAATAATACTACATCATAGCATACTGTCCTTAATTCTTCAGACTGTGTTCCTCAGCTGCTGCAGCATGTTTATACATGTTTATACAACTTGTTATGGTGGTAACAGAAAAAATAGTTGGGAAAACACTTTATTACTTAGATAGTACTTTGTGCCAACCACTTTTTGGAGAACTGTGGCAGCCAAAAAAAAAGTTCAGTCACAGTATATATGGCACTTAATGTATTCTCCATCAAATTTGGGGTTCGAGAATATATAAACGATGAACAGCAGTAATCAATACTATTAGAAAACAAGCACTGTACTCAAACGCAAACAAAACAGGTATATGGATATAACTACTAGGATATATTTTAACAATTCAATAAATCATTATCACAACTCATGTCATGCCGGCCACATGAGATAAGTTCCGTTGCAGGATCGGTAGCCCGTCTTTACTTTTTTCCTTGTTAGTGAATAATAGGATGAAGCAATTTCTGCTCAGTGAAATATGAAGTGAACATGTATTAGTTATGTTTATTATATGAATATGGAGTTTCCTCATTTCAGTGAAACTGGTGAAATTAACATGTAGTATTTTATGAATCTTATATAAGTCTTCTGACAAAAGATTTATCAAAATGAAGAATACAATCCGGAGTCTTCGTTGGATTTAGCTGGATTCAGTTAGTGTTATTTATAAGTTTGGCTTTAGCAACTGTTGTAATAAGTTTCATTGATGTTTGAAATATAAATATAATGACATGAGCTGTAATAATGATTTATTGAATTGTTAAAATATATCCTAGTAGTTATAGCCATATACCTGTTTTGTTTGGGTTCAAGAATATGACATGTTAAACTACATCTTGACTTCAAGATAGATTTAGGTGGGTTGGTCAGAAGCAGCAGAACAAAGTTTGAGTTAAGTGGCACCTTTGAGACCAACAACGTTTTATTTAAAGTGTAAGCTTTCATGTGCAAAACACATTTCTTCATTTTTGTCTAAAGAAGTGTGTTTTGCACATGAAAGCTTACACTTTGAATAAAACTTTGTTGTTCTCAAAGGTGCCCCTTGACTCAACACTTCGTTATACTGACTTCAGGTTACCATTGGTAGCCTTTATACTAAGTAGTACTGTGAATGTATTTGAACAAATGAATGTTTCTATCACTACAATATGGAAGTAGTCTTTATATGGGACTGTTTACAACCCTTTTTGCTTTATACAAGCTTAAAAACTGACATTTAAATTTGTGGGAATTAGCAAATTTCCATTTGCAGAAAGATTATGCTTGTCTCAGTAATTTACTTATTTATGACACCTGAAATCAGAGAAAATAGAAAGTAAGTTAAATAACACCTTTTTTATTCTGCAAGAAAAAAGCCAGTATGTCTTGTACAGCCAACAGATTTAATATGCCACCAAACACACTACACTTACAAGCATCCATATTTTCAAACACTAATATACATCATAATACTAATGATATCAATGACAGCTAAGAGTTCAGAGATTTACCCAAGTTTGTTTTTCGGTCCTTCACCAGTCACAAACTCGGGGTGGGGGGTGGGTGGGAGGAGTTGCCTTACTCATCTAGGAGGGTTTCTCCTTCATGCCACTCCCCGTGCCAAAGATCACAGATATGGATTGTGTTGGCTTAGTGTGGGACACTGAGGATAGCTTGGCTGTCTGCTTGGTGTACTGACCGCCTGAAACATCAGCAGAGACCCTGCCAAGCCTGCTGGAGGTGGTGGCTCAGCGGGCCTTGGAGTTCCCAGGATTATTGGTTGTTGGGGATTTCAACATCCATGTAGATAGAGCCACTGCCACCAATCAGGGTTCAGATCTAGGGTCTTCCATGGCAACACTGGAGCGTTCCCAAGTTGTATCAGGCCGCACACATCAAGTGAACCACACCCTGGATTTGATCTTTGGCATGGGGATGAATGTGGATCTGACTTCATGGTAGGAAGTACCATGGTCAGACTACTTGGTCCTGAAGGCCTGGCTGGGTATTTCAGCCCCCCCTTGTCTAGGCGGCGAACAGATTTATGCTCACCCATAGAGACTGATGGATCCAATTGGTTTCCAGAATGCTCTGTGGGATCCCTGATGCCTTCCAGTGCCTCATTAGATGAGCTGGTAGAGGACTGGTGTGCCTGTCTCTCTGAAGCCATTGATGAAGTTGCCCCCCAAGTCCTCTCTGTTTCCATTGTCGAATGTTCCCCTGGTATATGGAAGAACTTGGGGATGAAGCGGGAACTCAGACAACTTGAGCAAGTTTGACTGAGTGTTCGTGACAAAGCTACAAGAGCATCCTGTAGGGCATTTATGAGGTCCTATGAAGTGGTGGTGAAGGCTGCAAAGAAAGAGTTCTACTCAGCCTCCATCGCACCTGCAAACCCATGCCTGGCATAATTATTTAGGATAGTTTGGCAACTGATGTTCCTCTCTGGGGGGGGGGGCAAAAAAATAGCAATTCAGCTATTAACTGTGAGGCTTTTGCTAGCTTTTTTGTTGATAAAGTCCTGTCGCTCCACCACAACTTGCCCACCAATATTGATACAGTATTGATTCAGTTTTAGACAACTTTAGCCTGCCCTTCCTTGCTGATGTCAACAGGATCTTGGGTGTTGTACAGCCGATCACATGCCTCCTAGACCCGTGTCCCTCATGGCTAGTGAAAGCTGGTGATGAGAGGATATGGGGCCCACTGAAGGACATTATCAATCTGTCCCTGGAAATGGGTATTTCCAGAGTGTCTTAAGGAGGCTGTGGTGGTACTGCTCTTAAAAAAAGCCATTATTGGATCCATATGATCCAGCCAGTTACCGCCCAGTATTGAACTTACCATTCCTGGGCAAAGTAATTGAGAGAGTGGCAGCTGAGCAGCTCCAGAGTTTCCTGGATGACACATCAGCATTGGATCCATTCCAGTCTGCTTCTGCTCAGGCCATGGGACAGAGAAGGTGTTGGTCACCCTAACAGATGATCTCTACAGGCAGCTGGATTGAGGCAGGTTAATGCTGCTGTTGTTACTTAACCTCACAGCAGCATTCAACATGGTTGATTATGATCTTTTGACCCATCGCCTCACCGACGTGGGGGTTTGTGGGGTAGCCCTGCAGTGGCTTTTCTCATTTCTTTGCAGTCGGGGACAGAGAGTAGCGCTGGGGGGAGAGACAACCTCTAGGTACCTACTGTTATGTGGAGTTCCTCAGGGGGCAGTCCTTTCTCCGATGCTGTTTAACATCTATATGTGCCCCTCACCCAACTAGAGTTTCGGGCTTGATTGTCACCAATATGTGGATGCCCCCCAGCTGTATCTGCTCTTGGACAGCCACCCACATACCGCCCCACAACATCTGGCTGAGGGCTTGGAGGCCATGGAAGTTAATGAAGAGGAGGCTGAGACAGTCTGGAGAAGATGGCAGTTCTGTGGCTGGGGAGGGGGGCTTTGGGGTTGGAGTTCAGGCTCCTGGCTTTTGACAGGGTGCTGTTGATATCAGTGCGCTTCATCAGGAGTCCGGGTGCGACTCTGGATGCCTCCTTGACCATGGAGGTGCAGGTAACAAATACTGCCATATTGGCATTTTACCATCTACGCCAAGCACAGCTGTTGGCCCCTTTCCTGCCGCACCCTGACCTAGCCACAGTAATCCATGTGACAGTCACCTCGCTCTACGCTGACCTGCCCTTGAGACTGAACCGGCGGTTCCAACTAGTCCAGAATGCAGCAGCACAAGTCCTGACAGGAATGCCATGGACAGCACATATGCAACCTGCGCTACATCAGCTACACTGGTTACCAGTAGAGTACCAAGTCAAGTTTAAGGTATTCGTGTTGACTTTTAAGGCCTTGAGCGATCAGGGACCCACGTATCTTTGGGACTGTTTCCTCCAATATGTCCCCAGAAGAATGCTGAGATCAGCTGATAACAACTTGCTGGTAATCCCCAGCCCTAGGGAGGTCCAGCTGTTCTCAGCTAGGGCCAAGTTCTTCTCAGTCCTGGCCCTGACATGGTGGAACTCTGTGCTGAATAACATCAGGGCCCTCTGGGATCTGATGCAGTTCTGCGGAACCTGTAAGGTAGAGGTGTTCCACCAGGCTTTTAGTTGAGAGCAGCAACGGAAGGTTAAGACTGGCCCCCTCTCTTTTTCTTCTATGCCTCCCACATGCCCTTCCCGCCCTGCCCTGCGAGACAGCGGTGTGGCCAGCAAAGGAGGATTACTTTATTGCCATTTTGATTGGTTTCAATCTTTTGTTTTACTGTCAGTAATAATCTTTATATTAATTGTATTTTAAATGCCTATAATGTTGTAAAGCCTGTTTGCAGGGTGGGCAATTAATAAGTTTAATAAATGGTGGTGATGATGATGATGATGATCACAACTCTTTTGTTCAGTACTATGCAAAACCTTTCTCTGAAATCCAAAGTAAATACAGCAAGGTGTCCAGCAAGGGGACTAGTAAATATTGGCAAATTTGTTTCTTTTAAATGAACTGTTTTAGATAACATTCACAGTAAAAGTAAAGTAAATAGATAATGAAGTGTGTCCAAAAATCACATCAAACAAAATCTACATGCTTTATAGAAATAATATCTATTGATGTATATAGTTGCTGGCATTGTATTTCTGTTTTCTTGATCATAAAAACTACCTAAAGTACACGAGCAATTTTATAGTTATAACTATATTTGAAAACAACTATAAGCATAATTTCTTGTCTGTTACATATAAAACATTTACAATTTGTGTTTCACGTGTTTAACTACTCTTTTAAGATTCTCCTCCCAACTAAAAGCACTAACATTCAAAATATGACGAGTAAGAGGATAAACTGGATTACTCTTTTTGGATAAATGCTTAAAACTATAGTGAAATAGAATGTCTTGACTTCTGGAATTTTCATCATCTTGAAGTGATTCTAATCTCAATGTTTTTGTCAAAGTAAGACAATATGACTAACACCAGTATTCTTAATTTCTAATGTAAGAAAGTACAGTTTTCTTCCTATGCTATGCTGTGTTATTATTTTAAACGAGAAGGGCTGCTACTGTTTGACAGTTTGGGTTTTGTTAAACAAAAAAAACCACAGCTCAGATAGAGCCCTCCATATTTGCAAGGTCTTTGGAGAAGGAGGGACGGATGTTGATCAGTCATGCTTCCTACATTACTCACTGGAGAACAGAAAGAAGAAGAAGAAGAGATTGGATTTATACCCCGCCCTTCACTCACTTGGAGTCTCAGAGCGGCTTACAAACTCCTTTCCTTTCCTTTCCCTTCCCCTCCCCTCCCCACCCCTCCCCACAACAGACACCCTGTGAGGTAGGTGGAGCTGAGAGAACTCTTTCCCAAGCTGTCCTTGAGGGAACAGCTGGTACAGAGCTATGGCTTGCCCAAGGTCATCCAGCCAGGTGCAAGTGGAGGAGTGGGGAATCAAACCCGGTTCTCCCAGACTAGAGTCCGCGCACTTAACCACTACACCAAACTACACCAACTGTTGTACCAATCAAGTTACAGTGTGTATGTTTAAAACAATTTGAACACTAAAAACTAAGACATACAAAACTGAGGAGATCCTGCCTTCAATAGTTAGTATTTGTTGCTGTAAAGTGAGCCCACTTGTGGGGAGGGCGGGGTATAAAAATAAAGATAAATAAATAAAATAAAAAATAAATAAATGAAAAGTGGATCAATAGAGGACAGCACATTCAAGGTTCCCAAATTACTAAATACCATGGCTTTATCAGAATAATCCTAAAAATGATTTCTTGCAGGTAAGCCTCAAGGTCTTCAAAAGGATTCTGAGTAGACCTGCTTAGGATTGTTCTATATGGAAGAAGTAGATCAGAAGTCCCATTTTGTTCAATATGACTTACTTGCAGGAAAGCATTCTTAGGATTTCAACTGAAGTATGTTATTTCTTAATCCCTTTCCCCTCCAAAATATCAGCTGCATGATTGTAGTTCAGTAAAGTATGTTTTCTTATTTTCACTTGTTTCTTGTATGATTGCAGAATCATAGTGTCTTAGAGGAATCTTTTTGCTGCCCTTGTTTCTAATATTTTTATAGTTAACATTTTATCTGTATTTAAAGAGGTAGAGTTGGCTCATTCAGTGTCCATAATGACAGTTGGTTGCTGGATAATATCTTTGGGGGGAAATGTGGGTGTTCAACAGGAATGGGATATAGGTTTGTTATAGGGGAAAGGATAACTTTATCACCACCACGAAGCATTTCAACAGCCATTCCAAATAGATCATGAAAAAAGACCTTTTCTAAGCAGATTCTTATGCAAGTCGGGTAGGCAGGAAATTCTTCAACAGCAGTGTGTTAAAACTTAAGAAACTATGTGATACCTGGCAGCAGCCTGAGGCAGACACAGCTGTATTTGAGGAATTTGGAATGACAAATAGTTCTCTCTAGTCGCTGGGAGATGGTGGACCATCTATTTTTGTATGGCAATGCACAGGAGAAGCACGCCTACCCCCATCCCAGAAAGGAAAAGGAAGAAGAATGCAGTACTCGGAGAATGAAAGTGGATCCTCTGCTTCAGAAGACTTCTTCACAACTTGCCCATTTGGGCAGGATCAATATTGTACCTACCAAATGGTGACATATGAGAATAAATACATTTTTAAGAAAAAAATCATGAGCTATGTTGTGAGTAATTTAGCTTTCTTTCTGGAATAAAGATATACAGAAAAAGAGCTATTTTTTAAATTCCTCTATAATTATGCCTCTAATTGCTATAGTATGTCATTCTGGTGAAGTGGAAAGGTATAATTTCCCCATCAAATGCTTTCTTTTAATAAGAATTCTAATCAGATTTGAAGTGTTTGGGGAAGGGGCTTTTTTGGCAAATACAGATAGGTTGAACCTTTACATTACAATAATCAATTTACGTTGTTATCTTTATAAATGCAGTAATTATGTGCGTAGACTTTATTTCTTTTATATTTTTGTTATCAGTGTCATAAATGACTTCAGTTTGACCTACTTGGTGATCATTTGCCACATGTTCCATTAGCTTCACTAATGAAATCCCAAATTGAAAAATATCTTTTTAAAGTGATAACATAAAATACTATAGGTAATACATAAAAGAAAAAACTTAATGCTAGAATCCCTTGTACACTTAAGCCCCACAGAACAAAGTGAGACTTACTTCTGAACAAACATGCCTAGGATTGCACTGTAAGTAACCAGGCAATAAGAAACATATATTCCTTACTAAACCCATTGACTTGCAGGGACTTACAAGCCTGTGATTCTGTTTAGGATTGTACTGGGGAGTCACCATTAGGTCACAGCTATGGTTCCAAGGGAGTTGGTTTGATGCACAATGTGGTCATCTCCCTCTCAGGACCAAGGACTCTAATATAAATTAATAATTCCATATGGGTAGCCATTCTAGTCTGTAGCAGGAAAATAAAACAAATCCAGTGGATCCCTGTTTTATTTACCTGATCACAGAACAAAAAATGTGTATTTTTCTGTAACTTCCTGTAAATCAGTGAGAACTAAACATTTCACAGAAACACTATGCTATGCTGAGCTGTCTCCATGCTGCTGGATTTTGTCTAACCAGCTACCTCCTAATCAACTTATGTGCATGTGGCTACAGTCCTATGCAGTCTTGAGAGTAAGCCCATTGAACACAGTATTATTTACAGGTGGGAACCCACAAGTCCTCTCATTTTGCCCTTCCCCGCTATTTCCTATTCCCTCTTCTGAATGCCCTGATAGCCTATCACTTTTCCTGCTTCCTTCTCTCCTTAGGGTTGCCAGTTCTAGGTTAAGAAATGCCTGGAGATTTGGGGGTGGAGCCTTGGAAGGGTGAGGTTTGGGGAGAGAAGTGACCTCAGTAGGTATAATGCCATAGAGTCCACCCTCTAAGGCAGCCATTATTTCCAGGGAAACTGATCTCTGTCATGTAGAGATCACTTGTAATTCCAGGTGATCTTCAGCCCCCACCTAGAGGTTGTCAACCCTAGTTCCCCTGGAAGAAATGGCTGCTTTGGAGAGTGGAGTCTATGACAATATACCCTTATAAGATCCCTCCCCTCAAGCCCTACTCTGCCCATGCTCCACTCCCCCAAATCTTCAGGTATTTCCTAACCTGGAGTTGGTAACCCTATCTCCTTCCCACCCAACAGCGAATCTATCTTTACCTGTCTTAACACCCCCCCCCCCCCCAGCATTTCTGCCTAGGAAAACTGAGTGAATCCATTATTTAAAGCTACAGGTGCTCCATTTATCATCTGGGTGTTTTTTTCATCCCCTCATACTTTTTTTTTTAGAGTTCATGTATTTTCTGCAAACCTGAGCTGTTAGGTTTGTAGAAAGATCTGTCTTGCCTGTTCACAGCTGCAATCACTGGATTTAAGTGTCCTTATATGTGGCCAGCTATTAGAATATACAAGTGGGGACCCACAATATTGTGGGGAGGATCCCTCTCCCTCCATCACTGCCGCTGGCACCCTCATTGCCAGCTTTAATGCTCCCTCTAAGTGTGGAGTCTTGTGAGCAAAAATTCTACTTTGTGAGCAACTGGCATTAAAGTTGTGAGCGAGCGATTTGGCTGCTGCATAAATTAGTTGGCTCTGGAGCCATCCTTCCTGAGCTAAGACAAAAATGTGTGAGCCGGAAGCTAAAAAACTGTAAGATAGCTCACACTAACTCAGCTTAGAGGGAACACTGCCATGCCTTCCCATCTGGCTCTTTAGTTGCTAGTTCAGGGGGGGAGAACTCCCCCACACACATCTGACTCCTTTATTGGGGCTTGGATTGGGGGGGGGGTGTCAGCAAGGATTCCTGCACATCCCTGCCTGACTCCTGGTTGCCAGTTCAGCTGGAACGGGCATGCTGATTCAAGCTCGGATGGGGAGTGAGGACTCCATCCCCTGCCTAACTCCCTCGTTGCCAGGTCAGTTGGGGTGGGCTGCAAAGACTGCTGTACGGCCCCACTTGACTCCCCGGTTGCTGGCTCAATGGGGGAAGTGAGAACTCCCATGCACCCAGCCTGAATTGCCAGCTCGGGGGTATGTGTGCAAGGACTGCAGCACCTCTCCACCAAACTCCCTGCTTGATGGCTGGGGGCAGTGAGGACTCCCATGCCCCACTGCCTGACTCCCTCCTTGCCAGCTCAGTTGGGGGAGGGACCAGCAAAGACTTCTCCTCCCATCAGGGCTGGTGAGGTCAGCCAAGGCTTCCCTCCATTACTGGTGCTGCCAGTGGGCACTGCATGGCTCCCAACATCTGCCAAGCCCCCCCCTCTTGCTGGCCAGCTCCACGCAGCTGCCTGCCTCTGTTGAATCTTCCTGCAGTCCCAACACAGGAGAAGGAAGAAATAGGCATGCCCAAGTGCAGACACCATTCTTTTATTGGGGGGGGGGGGATTTAACCACCCCAATTAATTTTTTAAAGGTTTTCAGATTTTTCTGCAAACCTGGAGAGGCCCCCAAATTTACAGAACTATGTTCTGGGTAAATGTGGCCCCAATCCACAGATTTAGATATCCGCAGATGGGGGCCATACTTGAGAAACAGATATATAGATAGAAGTTTGTGTCCAATGGCATCTTTAAGCCAAACAAAGCTTTATTCAAGGTATAAGTATTCGTAAGAGAAGGTGCATGCACCTAAAAGCTTTATCTCTTGAATAGAACTTTATTGGTCTTAAAGGTGCCACTGGACTCAAACTTTGTTCTTCTGCTTCAGACCAACACGGCTACTCACCGAGATATATAGCTAATATTATTATCCAGGCTTTTTTGGCAGTGGTACTCACCTGTACTAGTGGTACTCACCCCCCCCCCCGGGGGGGGGGCTCTCCCAAGTCCTTATGGGAAAATGGAAGGAAATCGGTGTAACCGCACATGAGTACAACCAGGTTTTTTTTTACCCCCACTGATCATTATTATTTACTTTATTTATATAGTCCAACTTTCTCACTCAGTCTCAAGGCAAAGTTATTTTCTAGCAAACATGCATACACTCAGGCTATAATCAATTTCTTCCTACTTGGCGAGAACTCCCATTTCTTTTGTTATGACAGCAGACTAGCTGTTCTTATTAGGAATCCACCAGTGTGTTGCAATATTTAAAGGTATATCATCGAGCCACGTGGGAGTGGTAAACAAGAGCAGGATCCAGTTCCGTAGTAACGAGTTCATATGGATTCGACTTGTTAACTTGACAGCAAAAATAACCATCAGGAATTTTGCTGCTTTCCCCCCTTAAATTCTATCTAAAAGCGCTCTAGTCTGCAAAAGCTGGAGGACGCCATGCGTTCGATTCCCATTTCTTTCTTTGCCCCTCACGCTCGCTCCGCGTTTCCACCTCGGTGGTTCAAACTTGTGCCTCCAATGAGAGGCCTCCGGCACTCTCGCGCCTCCTCCCACACCGCTCTAGCAACCCAGCCGCCCGCAGCCCTCCCAACAACACACCACATCCCCGCCCCTCGGCGCCTCCATGGCGCTTGGGACACCGGGCTCCTCCCTAATCGGTCCGGCCCGCCTAGTTTTCACCGTCCTCCCCTTGCTAGGTCGGCTCTTCTCCGACTACCTCGGAGACAGTCTTCCTGCCTTGCCTCTGCCACCACCGACGCGTCGTGTTGGGGCCAAGCACACGCTGCGGCGACCGCCGGGATTTCCGCTCCCGGTTGGGCCCCGGCTGCAGCCTGCTGCTGCCGGGGCCGCGGGAGGATGCGGCGCCTGGTGCGGGTGGCGCTGCTCTGCCTAGGTTGCGGTTTGTGCTCATTGCTTTACGCCTTCAGTCAACTGGCTCTGTCGCTGGAGCAGGAGGCGCCGCGACGGCGAGGAGACCCCACTTTCCCAGTTCGGAGGCAGCTGAGTGGCGGCGGCGACGGCGGCGGCTGGAGGGCAGCAGCGGGAAGCGCAGGCCGCAGAGACCGGCGACTGTTGTTGCCATCGGAAAGGTATGTATGTGTGTGGGCCTTGCGATCGCCTCGTAGAGGCCGACGAGCCTCCATTGTGTGCGGCAGGAGAGTTACTAACTTCACTGTGAGAGAGAAGAAGAATTCTGTCTTCGGAGTCTGCCTATAGTAAGGCAGTAACTTAAACCCACCCACCAGACGTCTTCGCAGTGGGTAAAACAAACGATGCATTTTTACACCTTGCTTGTAAAAAAGTATTTGGAAGAGTGTGGAGAAAATATCTTTCTCTGCTTCCCTTCACTCATCTTATGCATACCACAAGTTAGGCGCTAACTTGTGCTGGGCGGTCTTAAGTGCCTTGAAACTTAGGGTGTTTAAGTGAGCAGGAACAGTTTGTCTAAAGGCATGCTGAAGTTTACTAGGCGCTCTCAGATGAGGTTGGAGAGAATGGCTTGTGGTTTGTCATGGCCACTCTGTGAAACCATCTTCCTTCTTTATGGTTTGTCCTGGTTTCTTCCCTTATTGAGACATTCAGACCATGGATCTTATGAAGCAGCATCACTTCTGCCTTGTCTGTGTTCATTTTCAGTTTGTTCTCCTGAAATACTTGGCCATAGTGGACAGATGTTGGCCAAAAGCAAAGATAGCAGGTTCTGGAAACTTACTTGAACAGATGTATAGTTAGATGGTGTTAGTATTTTGATGTTACCCTATTCCAGTGCTTTGTGCTGTCTTATTCAGTGGTCTTCCATAAATACTGAAAAGCTTCTGTAGTGACACAAAGCTTTGCAGACGGTTGGAGGTTAAATTCCATGTTAATGGTTCAGAATTCCTTTTTCAATATGTTCTTTGAGAAAAGATTAAAGCATTCAAGTGCTTTCCCCTTAATGCCCAGTGCTGAAATACAACTTGATTGTTTACTGTGTCAGAGGTGGTCAAGATTCTACAGAATTAGTAGTGAGACACTTTCCCTATTAATATGAAAACTGAGATTGTCCACGGTATCTGTTTCATAGGTAGGCCTGAAGCCAGACTCAAAAGGGCCTAGGGAAGATGCGTCATCGAAGAAATCCTGGAGCTGCCACTACTCTTGATAATTCTTCCGTTAAAAAGTCTGTAACGGCCACAAGCTTTTTATCAAGCAGATCCTTTTTTTCACGGGGGCAGATAACAGCCTGCTTCATCAGTTTCGAAAAATCCTCTGTTAGGGAAGAATTTATAATTTATATTAATGGCCTTTCCATAATCTCATAAGATTTTATCAACCAGGATAGTCATGGGCCTAAGACAAACACGGCATTCCTAGGATCCTGTCAGCATTGCTCAAGGAGATCAGATAGAAACTAGCCATTTTTTAAAAAAAGTATGGTGCTTTCAATGTGTCTCCTGTCTGATCTGATCTAAAGCTGATGTCTAAATTGGAGTGGATCTGAGACAATTTATTAACAAAAGAAGTGTGCAAAAGATCACAGCTAGCGGCAAGTCATCAACTACCAAATTATATTAAATAGTTGAGCTGGATGTGCGTCAGCTGACATAATGGCTGGTGATAGAGAAGTATTGCTGCTTTGCGTTATAAGTTACCCATGCCTTCTACAGAAAATGTTCTGACTATGGCACTGGTTGTATCTCTGACTCTCTTAATCAGACCATCACATACCTGCTTGGTACAGGCTATGAAATCTAGCATGTGACCTTGTTCATACATAGGGCCCTTTGCAACCAGGAAAGACCTGTGGTGATGGAGACAGACTATACAAGGTTACCTCTGCATGGATATTAACATCCCACAGTCTTAGGATGTCTGACAGAGATCAGCTCAGACAGGACACCTAACTGGAAACTAAGCAGATGGTATACCAGTAGGGTACCCAGCCTGTCCCTGGAATCTTAACACAAGGAACATACTATCAAGACTGGCAACCATTTGCCCTGGAAATCATGAAGTAGAGAAACAGACTGAGAGTTGTAGAGAAACAGACTCAGAGTTATGACTTCTCCAATCTTGTGTCCCAGTTCATGTTTGAGGAAGAACTGAAGGTGCAGGTGGAGCAGTGATATGGGTTTTCTAGAAAAAAATAGGACTGGACAGTTATCTGATGCCCTAAAAGGAGTGTGATCTGATTTAGCGTACTTATTTTGACTTGTGTTTGAAAAACAGAGTTTAAAAGTACCCTGTATTAGTTTTGTGTCCCCGTAGCATACAGTACTCTAACTGAAATATTTGATTGGGGCGGGGAATTCAAGTGCCTTAAAAACTGAACTGAAACCTCTATATGGCGATGAATGATTTTTGCTGGAGTAATAGTTGTAAAAGTAACAGAGTTAACATTGTCAGTGTCATCCAGCCAGGGCTCAGTCACACACACCAGATTTATTGAATCTATTGCCTAATATCGCATGATGTGTTGATGTCATAGCTGGGCGAAAGCCTGGCGCTAATGTCAGCACATCAGCCAACACTCCAGAAACTCTGTGGTAATACCAGAGTGTTGGCTGATGTCACATTTTCACCTGGATGTGACATCAGCGTGTCATGTAATATCACATCTGTCCCTTCTGTAGTGCCTGGGGCAGCATCCTAGCATCCCTAAAGGGGGGGGGGGGAGAGTTTTGAAGCTATCAGTGAGTCTCATGGTGCCTTCAGAGCTGTTGGATGAATTCTTTTG
Organism: Lepidodactylus listeri; assembly: GCA_029233225.1. Classification (NCBI taxonomy): domain Eukaryota; kingdom Metazoa; phylum Chordata; class Lepidosauria; order Squamata; family Gekkonidae; genus Lepidodactylus; species Lepidodactylus listeri. The sequence goes on from JARCFY010000008.1 coordinate 73,235,272, forward strand.
GCCTCATATGCTACCTTTAGGCCACTAGGATCTCTTGAGTAGTTTCCTTTTCCTCTGGAAACAGCCCTTAACCAATCATACTTGGAAATGTTAATCAGTATTACCTTTTCAGGTAGCTTTGCAGTTTCTTTAAGTTTCCGGAAATAGTGTACTCTGTCATCATGGACATTGTCCTTATCAGTTAATTGGAACAAGTCTGCTGTTCGAGACCTAGACAGCGTCTCAGTATAACAGGCAATTAGTTGTAATCTGGAGGAAGCAGTCCTATTATTTTTTCAAAAATGTTTTTCTTTCATGAAGGGTGGCTCTTTTCTTCCAACTTAAACTGTCTGAAACTTGGTTTCAGGCCTCTGTACTCAGACTGATGCAAGAGTAACAGCAGCTGTCTGACCCACATAATTTTTTTGTGTATGAGATGTTTTGTACTTGACCACATTTATACTATATAACAAAAGGGAAGATGTTCGATCCCTGACTGTAAGGATTTAGCACCAATGACTGGGTGGTATGGATAACTTGTGCTTTCTTTCCACTTTGGCTCCAAAGACTACCTCAGTGTGGGGAGATTGGGCTGGTAGTATATTTGCAGCTTTTTCATCTTGTCCTTTACAGTGTATTGAGGCATTACTTATTAAAGGATCCTTTATGTGGGATGTAATTGGGCTTAATCTTCCTCTTATCACCCTATTCCATGATCATCTGCATGTCTCGTCCTTTAGGAACCAGCTGGCCACTGAATGATGCCTCTTGTATGGCATGAATTGGTGTCAAGTTCACGTGAGAATCCTTTCAGCTGTGAAAAGGACTGTTCAGTTTGTGGAAAGCAAATTCTCATTCTCCCCATAATCCCTTGGGAAGTCCATTTTGGTGTGGAACAATAAAAGAAGAAAATTCTGATCAGGATTCCATCAGTAGTGCCAGATCACGGCTCCACCTTATATCGGTGCAAGATTGCATTTTGATAATATGAGTGAAAGTCAAAACAGAAGTTAATAATAAAGCAGTGCCTACAGAAACAATAATCCTTTCTCTCTTCATATATGCACAAGCACACACCAGAGTCATGTAGACTGTACATGGGAGTGTAAGCTTCTGGATACTAGTAGTGTTATAAACTGGCCCTTGGTATTCCCATGACTGTACGCTTCTGTATGCTGCACGGAAACTGTTCCTTTTTTCCTTTCTTTATGCCTGACTGACTTTAAAAAAATGAAAAGGATGGAAATTGGATAGATAGATAGATATATAGATAGATAGATAGATAGATAGATAGATAGATAGATAGATAGAAAAATGTTGTCATTATGTTACGTCTGATTCAGGGCTGTAGCAGTTGGGAATTACTCAGACATTCACCACTACCTCTGGCAAGGCATGAAAGAACACTTGGGGGCTGAGAGAAAACACAAGTGTTAGGACAGTTGTTATCTGCTCCTGTGCTGTGCAGTCCTTCTCTCTTTTGGAACAGCAGTGTCTTTCAAGGCGAAAACAGATATGGAGGGTGCCATTTTCAAACAGGGCTGAATGAGGAGGGAAGAGAGTATTTAATCTTTCCATCCTTGCACAGTTCTCAAAACAATCTTTCCTGCATTTCCAAGTTTTCCATTGCAAAGTCCAAGGTGAGGGAAAGAGAAAATGTTTTTTCTGAAATCTCTCTCTCTCTCTCGTTTTTTTCGTTGAGCCTTCATGTCTCTGGTATGAATCCATCTTTTGGTGGTGAAGCTGTGAAAAGTCATATCCTTGTACTTTCAAAGGTGTATGGAGGATGTTATTTTGGTAAATCATCCCAGTGTTGGGGATTCCTATTGAGATTGATAGTCTGTGCTCACAGGCTAAGAGTAGCAGATGGTTAAAATAAATGAATGCCTAAAATGAGTTACTGGTAGGTGAAAATGAGGGTATTTGTACATCTGACAAGGCAACACACCACAAAGGGGCAAAATGTTCTCTATCAATATTTGTTCAGTTATTTCCTGTTAACACAATCTTTATTTAAACAGTGTCTTTGTTTCATGGCAAGAGCAACAGGAAAAAAAATCACTTCATGTAAATCAAAGAAGATTTAGTCCAGATTTATAATGGGTTTTTTCCTTCATGTTTGTGTGGGTTTTGTGATGATAACAGGTCCTTGGCAGAAAAGGATAAAGTTTTCATGTCCCTGCTTTAGAAGAAACAGCAGTTAAGGGCAGATATGATAGTGTTTTGTAAAATCTGTTTAGTATGAAGAAAATTGGTAGACTAACTTCCTCTCATGATACTAGGTCAGATAGATACTGCCTATCAATACAATCGATAGGCAGTACCTATCTATCAAGTACTTCTCATACGGCTATTGCCTTAAGCAAAAATTATTTTAAAAGACCCTACTCAGTATTATTTCTCTTATATTTGATTATTGCACCTATGAATTTTGCCACTAAGAGGGTACAGGGTTGCCAGGTCCAATCTTCTCCCTGGCAGGGGGATTTGGAGGGGTGTGTGCCAGGAGGGGCTGACTCGATAACTTCGCACAGAGTGATGGCATTGTGTCAAGGATGAAGTGCCATGCACACACACTCCCCCACTTTCCCCCAACCATTTAAATGGAACCTTCCCTTTAAATGGTTGGGGAGGTGGGCGCCGTGCATGCCTGCCCTGCAAGCAGCGAATTCTCTGCTTGCAGGGCAGGTGCAGGCGGCCCCCACCTGAAAAGAGTTGGGCACCACACATGCCTGCCCTGCAAGCCATGAATTCGTGGTTTGTGGGGCAGGCATGCATGGCACCCGCTCTTTTAAACGGACACGGATGACTGTTGGGTGTGGGGCTTCCCCCCTGCCGGCCAGCTGATCCCATTGGCTATAATATTTATCTGCCTGGATAAGCTCAAGTAAAGTACATCCTCTCTCAGATCCTCTCTCTGAAGAGAAATGCTTTAATTCAAGCCCTAACTTCCATTGATAATTTGCCTAGTTCCACTCTCAGTGCTATGCCCTAGACACATCTGGGAGTATTCTATAAACATCGGAAAAAGTTGTACTGGATGAAATCCATTTTTTCAGAAGTTGCCTGGTTCCAGGTTTCTGCACCATGCAGGAATTGTTTAAAACCTTAGCATGAAATACTTTTAAGAACCTTAGCATGAAGTACATTTAAATACCTTTAAATACTTCTACTCATCAGGACAAATTCACCTCCCAATGGGTAGAAGTATTTTACAATTGTCCTCAAAAGTTGTTGCGTTCAAGGAAGGGAACCAGCGTCTTGATCAGCCGAAGGTGGTGGAACCCTGATTTGGCAGTGGCTGCTACCTGGGCCTCCATTGTTAAGGAGGCAGCCAGGAGCACTCCCAAACTCCTAAACTCTGGCGCTGGCACCAGCAATGCCCTGCTGAAGGTTTGGAGCGGGATCCCTACCCTCAGGCCATCCCGGCTTAGGCACAGGACCTCCATCTTTGTCGGATTCAATTTCAGTCGGCTCAGTCTAAGTCAACCAGCCATGGCTTGTAACACCTGGTCCAGATGTTCTGGTTTGGAGTCAAACCAGCCGTCCAACAACAGATAGAGCTGGGTGTCATCAGCGTATTGGTGACATCCCAGCCCATGCCCCCAGGCAATCTGGGCAAGGGAGCACATAGAAGAAGAAGAAGAGATTGGATTTATACCCCGCCCTCCACTCCCCAAGGGAGTCTCAGAGCGGCTTACAAACTCCTTTCCCTTCCCCTCCCCACAACAGACACCCTGTGAGGTAGGTGGGGCTGAGAGAGCTTTTTCCCAAGCTGTCCTTGAGGGAACAGCTGGTACAGAGCTATGGCTTGCCCAAGGTCATCCAGCCAGGTGCAAGTGGAGGAGTGGGGAATCAAACCCGGTTCTCCCAGATTAGAGTCCGCGCACTTAACCACTACACCAAACTGGCTCTCAGATGTTGAAAAGCATCAGGGACAGCACCACCCCTTGGGGCACTCCACAACACAGTGGGTGCCTTCGGGATAGCTGTTCCCTCAGTGCCACCCTTTGTCCCCAACCTTGGAGGAAGGAGGCAAGCCATTGCAAGGCAAGCCCCTGGATTCCAGTGTTGGCGAGGCGGTGGATTAGTAGCTGATGGTCGACTGTGTCGAATGCTGCTGACAGGTCCAACAACAGCAGCACTGCTGGTCTGCCCCAATCCAGATGCCTCTGGAGGTCGTCCGTGGGGGCAACCAGGGCTGTGTCTGTCCCATGGCCCGGGTGAAAACTGGACTGGAAGGGATCTAGGATGGAAGTATCATCCAAAAAGCTCTGTAACTGAACTGCCACTGCCCTCTCTATTATCTTGCCCAAATATAGCAAGTTGGAGACTGGCCGATAATTTGCCAATTCGGCCAGATCCAAGGATGGCTTTTTCAGGAGAGGGAAGACCATCACTTCCTTGAGTGCCCCAGGGAAAAAACCCTCAGAGAGGAACATTGATAATCTCCTTTAGGGCACCTCGGAGCCCCTCACGGCTGGCTTTAATTAGCCACAAAGGGCATGAATTAAGAGAGCATGTAGTGGGCCATACAGTTAGGAGTAATTTGTCAACTTCCTCTAGGCCGAGTGGACTGAAATGATCCATAACCTGACTAGAAGACATGCATGGAGCCTCAAGTTCACTCACTGTCTCAACTGTGGTGGGGAGGTCACAGCGGAGTAACAAGACTTGATCTGCAAAATAGCTCGGAAAAGCCTCACAGCCAATCTCCAATTCCGTAGCATTTGGTTTGCCCTGTGGTAAGGCTGTAAGACACCGAATCATTCTAAACAATTGGGCTGGGTGTGAGCTTGTAGACACAATCGCAGCCGCATAATACTCTCTCTTCACAGCTTTGACTGCCATCTCATAGGCTCTCATAAATGTCCTATAAGATGTTCTTGTAGCTTCATCGTGGGTGCATTGCCATCGTCTCTCTAGCTGTCTTAACCCTCGTTTCATCAGCCACAGCTCCTGGGTAAAGCATGGAGCGATCTTAGAATGAGGGCATCGGGGGGGGGACATCTCTTCGATGGCTGTTGACAGTTAGCTGTGCCAATCCTCTACAAGCTCATCTAACTAGCCACCAGGGGGCATTGGATCCCATAGAGCCATTTGAAGCCACATAGGGTCCATTTGGCTCTGTGGGCAAGCCAAAATATGCTTGCCACCCAAACAGGGTCAGGGTGAAACATTCAGATGGGCTTCAGGGCAAGGTGGTCTGACCATGGTATTGCCAAAGTAGTAATCTGGTCCACTGTAACCCCTACTGCGAAGATCAAATCAAATATGGGAGCCATCACATATTGGGAGAGTCCTAGTGCTGCCGTGGACAACACCAGGTCTGTTGCCTGGACATTGAAATCACCCAAGACTGTCAGTCTAGGGTGTTCCAATGCCCAGCCCAATATGGCCTCCACCGGGGATGGTAGGCTGTTGACCGGTGCGTTGGGCAGTCGGTACACCAGCCACATCACCAAACTCTCCCTGGCTTCCCACACCAAGCCAATACACTCTGTGCCCGTGATCCTTGGCGGCGGGAGCACCCTGAAGAAGTAAGCCTCCTGAACGAGCAGAGCCACTCCTCCCCTCTGCCCCCTAGTCCGCAATTGGTGGAGGACTGAGAACCCAGGAGGCTCCAACTGGGAGAAAGCTGCTGTCTCCCCATCTCGCACCCAGGTCTTGGTCATGCATGCCAGGTCTACATTCTGCTCAAGCAGAAAGTCCCGGGGACCATGGTCTTATTATTTATAGACCTGGTGTTGCAGAGCACCAGCGTTGGAGGGGGGGTTCCTAGCCCCATGGTCTATAACTTTTGGAATGGGACACAAGCTGGAAGGAGGCTGAGCTACTCTGCTTCTCCATCCTCTTCCCTTATCACCATGCCTGGTTTCAGCGCTTTACTTCCCCCTCCCTAGGAGCACTGGAATTCCTTGCCCAGCCATCATCACACCTGATGGGCTTCGCCAGCTGTGGACCAGCTGTAGCCTTAGACCAACTAGGAAGTTCGAATCAGCCAGACTAGTTCTTTAACAGCAGTTGTAGCTCCCATCAATCTCTTAAATATAATGAAACCCTCGCTCGCCCTCACGAATTTAATTTAGTAGCCTATGATTGCCTTTTTTAAAAAAATAATTCATTCAGTTTAGCCAGTAACCTATATTGAGTGTGTTAGATATTAAAAGCGTCTGATTGAGGACAGGTGAAAGAAAGAACTTGTAAGAAGGATTTGGGATTGGAAGGGAACATGCAATCCCATAACCTGATACCAGTGAGTTAACGATAGTTAAAGGTCTATGTTGGTCCAAGGTTATCACTGAGGCTGTTTTTATATAGAGTCCCCCACCTTTTAGTCTTCCAGACAGCAGTGCCCTTTTGGGGAATATCTACTCAACGTCATGATCCTTTCCCCATCCTCGGAATGCTATTTACCAAACTTGCTTTGCTGCAGTCCAAGTCCAGTCCAAGTGTACTATCACACTATTGGGACATAAAGGTGGACATTTTCATGGGGTTCTGCTCACATCCGTGCCATTTTCCTACTGCCAGTCCCTTGCATTCACTGTTTCCCCCACTGAGCCACTCAGGGGCTTTAGGAAGACTTTTTAAAAACTGAGCACTATAGTGCTCTAGCAATTACCAGTTTAAAATTTAAAGCCCTCTGGTGACATGGCAGGCAAAAACACAGGGGAAATGGTGGTGACAGAGAAAAGTGCGCAGACAGCTCCCATGTGGATGCCTTGTTGCTAATGCTCATGCCTCTGTGTTTGCAGCAGTGATGACTGCAAAATGGAGACTCCTTGTTATCTGGAAGTAGCCTGTGATGAGATTTGAACAAGGGACTTTGCAGTTTATCATCGTGTTCTTATCAATATGTTGCTCCAGCTTTTCTAGTAGTTTTTTAAAATTAAAGTCAAAATACAATATGGTACCAATTAATACTTGATATAAATTGCATAACATGAAGAAATTCTGCTTCATAGCTAAAACTATGGGGTTTGGTAGCAATTAATGTGCTGTGAGCAACTTTATGGAATTTGAAGGATCAGTTCTTTCCAATACTGTTGGTCATGAGTCACTTCTTGCTCTCCTGTCATTACACGTTAGAAAGTTAATCACTTCAGCGTAATGTATTTTTCATTTTAATATTTATAAGTAAGGTAAGGATTGAGACGTAATTTGCTGAAATCTCTGGTCATGCCTATACAAATCTTTTCAGTTGTTTCCTAGTACTAGATGAAAGATGTGATGCAATACTGTAACTGCTGTTACAGTTCTTTTAGCTGAAAGGAATCAAACTAATACAGAAGCATTATAATGATCACAGGAAACTTGCCTGAGGCGATTCTGACTCCATTGTTTGCTGTACAGAAAGCACACTTCTGCCACCTCAGAAGTCTGTTTTCAGTTGGCTTTGTATTGACTTGCTTGAAGTCTGTAATTAAAACGGATGGAGGTTCAGTTCTAAATAGGAAAGCTGCTGGTTTTTGTTTTTCCCCCAAACATAGAGTATGATTTCATGCACTTCTCCATGGGCACAGCAACGTATAAGATTGGAAAGGAAGCTTCAGCTCTGGCGCAAGGGTACAGGCGGTGCCTTGGCTTCAGTGCAAGTGTTGCAGCAGCTATTCTTTGTAAAGTAGTTTCAGTTTAATATACATTAACTGGCTGATTAGACACACATCTTAATTTGATTAACGCCTTTCAGTATCATGTAATATACTGTATTAATTAAATTTCATGAGGAACAGTAATTCAGAGAAGGATTTTTTGTGGGGAGTACTGTTTGGAAATTACTGACTAGACAGTGGCACAGCTAATATAAAACTCATCCAATCAATATTGTATTTCTGTTACTTTAAAATTGTAGAACTGAACTGTATAAAGTTGAGCTGAAATCTCATTCAAATAGTAGAATCTTTCTCCCTTTCAATGCGCTTGCAATGGTGTTTTATATCAGTTGTTACAATGTGTATTCCTGTTAAACCATTAGGACATTTTTCACTTGAATGTGTAAATAACTAAATTCAGTTTCAGCATGGTAATACAATAGCCAACTTCAGGGGATCTATTAGTACTGATAGATTGATTTCATGAAACATGACTGCCTTGAAGTTAAAATGGATGACTAGTTTTCTATCAGTTTAGAACTACTGAGCATCTGCCCTCTCCCCACTGTATAGTTTTCATTACAGATTAAGTACGAGCATATTTTAAGTGCTTTAAATATTGCGTTATAGAAGGCTCTCCAGTTAATTAAAAATGGGTTTTAAAATATATTCTATATTTATAATGAGGAAATGTTCAACAGAGCGAGTAGGTGCTCATTAGCAAACTATAGGTAAAATTCCTAGCTCAGCCTCTTTCTGTGCTTCCCTTCACAAATGCAGTTTACCAGTAATTGTGGTTCCCAGAAGAAAGGTGGCCATTCCAGGGAAGATAGTTATTATTTGTTTATTTTATAGCCCACCTTTTTCATTGAGACTTAAGGCAGTTACAAAATTTTTAAAAATTCTACAGAAGCAGCATAAGACATGATGTAAAAGAAATGGAAAAACTGGATTATAGAAGACAATGCAGTAAGAATAAGATAATGCGTACAGTAAAAAGGGCCATGGACTATAGCCCTTTGTAAAAGAGTGCTCCTGAATAATTCCTTTTTACTACAGCCCTGTTCCTTTTATAAAAATGTTATCCTGAACAACTAACTGCATTTTACAAATGCTGTGGAATGATAAGAGTATTGGGAGGAATACTATTCCACAAAGTAGGAGCCACAACAGAGAATTATGGGGTAGGGGCAGCTGCTGTAGATGAAGAATTAGTGCACAGACCGACAAAAGCTATGCTGACTAGCATTTCTGTACTGGCAAAATGTTAGAATAGAAGTAAAACAAACAAAACAAAACAAACAGAAGCACAGAAGGGATAAGTGAAAATGGTAGCAAAGGGTTCACAGTTTAATGTATGGCGCACCTAACAGTGATGTTAAAATAGTAGGTGCAGCCATGGCTAGTGATTGGGGATCTCTTTAAAAGTAAAAGTTAGGATGTCCTTTTAAGTAATTCAGTGGTGTATAATGACAGTTTTTATTCAGCATTTGGACTTTGAAAAAGGTTTTAAATACCTGATTTTTAGAAAATATTTTTAAGCTTGCTGTTTTGTAGCCAAGAAATAATCTGATATATTTAAGAAATTCTGCTGTGAGCCAACAAGTAAATCATGTTTCAGTAGAATTGGGCTCTGCATTTAGGATTGCACTGTAAGAATCTTGAGCAGAGTTACACCCTTCTTAGTTAATTGAAGTCAGTGAGTATTAGAAGGGTGTAATTCTACTTAGACTTTCACTATTAGTTGCGTAGGATCGCTCTCTGGTTACAGTTGTCCTGGTATGTAATAAACTAATGTTAGACATTACATAAAGCTCTACCTTCAGCCACCAATGATTAGTTAGTGACAGTTTTTCTATGAGCAAGCAAAAATATTCAATTAGAACCATGATATAAGACAAATAATATTTATACAGGATTGTTTCTGTCTTATCCTGTTAGGTGTAAGAATGTGTCTGTATCTTACTGGAATTCCTATTGGATGCTGCCCTCTGATGTTTGTGGAATGAACTGCTTTTGGGAAGCTGCTCGTAGGTAGGCTTTGACAGAGTCTTAATTGCTTAATTAGATAATTTTAGCCTTGGTAGTAACTATCTGACAATTTAAGAAAATGTTGAAATAATTATGATTCTTTCCCCTTACAGTCTTTGTACCATAGTGTCCTAAGGGTGTCCATATCCCTCAAGCAGAATGGGTTTATTCCCATCAAAATAATTTAAATCATGACTACCACTGCCACTAGAGATGTAACACTTCCAGAAATTTGGAAGTCTTGGGTGAAAGTATGTAATACTTTCTTTCTTGTCAAACCTAAGCTTATTTTACTGATTTATCAACGTAAAATGCATTATTTATAACTTAGCATATAAAATTATGCTGGTTGACATATTTCTGAAATTTAAAATTATGAATGTCTTAGTATTGCATAAGAAAAATTGCAAATATACCCAATGGTTGAGAGAGAGTTGCAAACTGTTCCATCCTGCGCTGAATTATTAGGGAGGGGGGATAAAAATTAAAAGTAGAAGACATGTTCTGTAGTAAACATAAAGTCTAGTATTTGAACAAAACACTTTTATATAGTCATAGTATATATGGCTACCAGCATATTTGGGTATTATGATTATACCTAACATTGAAAACTCTGAATGCTGTTAATTAAACACATTATACGATATTAATTATTACCAAAATTATTCAAATTGAAATAATAAACAGATTATTGGATATGGATTGTACATGTAGGGGTTGCCAGGCCTCCCACAGTGGTGGGGTGCCTCCCACCAGCAACTCTCTTGCCACTTGGAACAACAGTGGGATAATTTTTTTTTAAAAAGCCAGCGTTGCATGTGGCATGACAGTCACTTCCAAGGGAAACCCTGAAGTGATGTCACATAGTTATAGAGTCTGTAGCAATTCTAGGCAATTCCTTGAGCATAGAGTTTATGGCAATTCCTAAAGCAGCGCTATGTGTATGTCTGAAGGATACAAAGGATCTATTTTTATCTAATGCTGTAGATTGTCTTAAACAGTCTCATAGTACACATTTTGAGTAAAAGCTTGCCTTTGAAACATTTAATTCAAAATTAGGGGCTTTTTTTATTCCCTGAAATTTTCCTCAGTTGTTTTCATGCTATACATTTGGAGCAGGTAAAAACTGCCCATTTCACCCATTTAAAAGAGAAAATATTTCATAAGAGTTTTTTTCCAGTTCACAAAAATCCTAAAACTTTTTAATGCTGTACATTTTGAGTGAGAAAAACACAGGAATTTTTCCAGTGCTGCTTAAAATATCTCAATTTTTCTTTTGGAAAAATAGAAAAAGAGTCCTCAGAAAAGAGTTTTTTGTTCCCCTTGGGACTTTATATCTCTAATTCCCTATCCCCAAAGTAGGTTTTAAATCTTGAACTTAGCTCAGGGTTCCCATTTAAAATTTTATATATTTCCTAAGCAAGTATTTGTTCTGGCATACTTACTTTATATTCAGACAGCAAAAATGAACAAAAGAGGAAGGAGAAGAGTTTCAACAGGACAAAGCCAGGTAACCAAAGAGTTTGAAAAAAGAAGAAAAGCCTTATATATTGAAATATCGTTATTTCCCCCAAAAAGCTAAAATTAAATCCTGGAATCTTTAATCAAATTTTAAATATTTAAAAATTGTGCATAAAAATCTATCAACTATGCTTACATATCTAAGTAGCTTCCCCTAGTGTAAAAAAGCTTTTTGGTAAAAATTACGCTTCTGTATGTAGGGATGTAACCTACTTACAAGCATCTTTCTTATGACAAAGTACAGTTGTTACATACCTATACACCAACCAAATGTGTTTTGGCTGTGAGGCCTTCCTCAGTGTTTTTACTTTGTACACTACACACGGTACCATGTGTGTTAAAAAAAATTAAACATCAAAGCAGCTGCAGGTGGCTTTGAGGTTGTGTAGAGTACTGTGTGGAGGGAGGAGTTTCTTAAACCTACTCCAGATCATAACACAGATTATTTCTCCTTGTGAGCAAAGAATATGGATTTTGTCTGTTGCCCCTTGCAGATAGGAAGGCATCTTGATGGGGACAGAGTTGAACTCTGATAGGAAATTGGTTATTCAGCCCCTTCTTGTCAGTCATCCACTCCAGCTCAAATATATTTGTGGTGGATGATAGCAGAACCACTCATAATGTGTCCTGGCCCTAAGGCTGCACTCCCGGATGCTCTTAGAATGTTTTGAAGAAAGTAGTTTTGTATGGGCTCTGTGCATAATTCTGGTAAAATCCAGGATGGGATCTCTCAACATCTGATGACTTTCTATTAGTGGGTTCTCTGGGAAGCCTGCAATACAATAATAGAACAGTCTGTGACAACTAAATGACTGACTGTGTTACCTGTAATCCGCAACTGCAGAAGTTATACATTTTCCCCTGTAGTGGTTCTTAAGCATGGTTAAATTCCCATTTACTATGATGGGCACAATTATGGCTTGTTTGGGATTGCATGCTTCCCTTACTCTTGTCCTTTCCTGCTTGCACAGAAATAAACTCCAGTCGGTTTAAAGGCCCAAATACTGTACTTTGTCCTCCCCAACCCAGTCTAGAATTCTGAACTAGTTTGTGGAGGGCAGATAAGCTTCAACTTTATCCAGGTGGCAACACAAATAAACGGCCTTAGTGTAGTTCCTGAATATGACCTGTGACTTTTCATTTCAAGCAATGTTATTTTTTAAAAAAAAGTATGAAAACTTAAAAAAAATAAAAACCTGATTTAAACATTTTTTAAAAATATATAATTTAATTAAACAAATATCAAGTTATCTTGTAACTTTTAAACTAATAAAAGTAGGAAGCTTATCTCTTATTTTGAAATACTATATTTTAAAAATGGGATCCAGCAACTACAGGTTTAATATTTCTTTTATGAAATAGAATGTTTGCATGCATTGGAGAAATCTGCGTGTCTGTAGTGTTCTCTTCACAGCAGAATGGGAAGCTCCTGTGTGCATAGGGCTGCCAAGTCCCCCGGTAGGGCGGGGGAAACACCGATTTTTCATGCTTCCCCCCCGCTTTTTCAAAACTGGCCACCGGGGGGAGGCAATGGCTGCCAACAGGAGGGGAACGTCGGAGCCTGCCGGGCCCTCTCCCTTCCAGGCCTCTTAAAGGGAAATGTCTGAAGAGCCTGCAGTGAAAAGCCTCACCAGACATTTCCCCTTTAAGAGTTAGCAAGAGAGCCCCGCCCAGAGATTAACGAGGGACTAAGCTCTTACTGAAGGGCCTGCTTTTGCATGCGGCTGGTGTAAGATTGAAAGGTTGCTGCTGCTGGGCCTGGGGTAAGTCCATCTGCCAGCTCTTTTCCTTCTCTCTCTCTCCCCCTCCCCCTTTCTTTCTTTTTTTCTGTCTCTCTCTCTCTCTCTGTCCCCATCCAGCAGAGGTCTATCAGTGGCTATTATTAGCCACAAGGTCTAAATGGAAGTAAGTGCCTGTGCCAGCTCTTTTCCTTCTCTCTCTCTCCTTCTTTCTTTTTTCTGTCTGTCTGTCTGTCTCTCTCTCTCTGTCCCCATCCAGCAGAGGTCTGTCAGTGGCTATTATTAGCCACAAGGTCTAAATGGAACACTTTGTCTGGGGCAGTGATGCTCTGCATTCTTGGTGCTTGGGGGGCAACAGTGGGAGGGCTTCTGGAGTTCTGGCCCCGCTGCTGGACCTCCTGAGGGCACCTGGTATTTTTGGCCACTGTTGTGACACAGAGTGTTGTACTGGATGGGCTGTACTGGATGGGCCGATCCACTGTGGCTTCTCTCCTGTTCTTATGATATGAAAATCATATTCTGCCGAGATTAGGAAGGATTCAGTAGGGCCGTTGCTCAGTGATAGAGCATCTGCTTGACATGCAGGAGGTATCAGCCTCTTCAGCTAAAAAAGGATCAGGTAATAGGTGACATTAAAGATCTCAGCTTGAGACCCTGGAGAGCCACTACCAGTCTGAGTAGTCAGTACTGACCTTGATGGACCAATGGCCTGATTCAGTATTAGGAAACTTCATGAGTTCATGTGGAAGCATGTGGAAGCAACATCACAGGATGTGACTTCACAAAATGATGTCACTTCCTTTCTCCTGGCTCCACCCCCAAAGTCTCCTGGCTCCACCCCCAAAGTCCCCAGATATTTCCCAAGTTGGACTTGGCAGCCCTATGTGTGCATGCGACTCTGAAATGATTAAGAGTAAAGAACGCATGCCTATTTTGGTGTTATTGGATTGTTCTTTAACTGCCAGTCATATTATTTGTGCAAAACTAGTAAATATTGGCATTATATACAGACTCATCATCGTGAACATCTTTGGCAATGCTTAAAAGAGTTCTCTGAATACTCGCCTTAATCTTTAACGCTTGTCACTAATACTGTTCACTTTAGAGCAGAGACGATAGTTCAAGCTTTTGTTAAATTGAACAATAATGCTACTTCCTTTGGCCAGGCCTTCAATGTATTTTAGATGCCTATATAGGGAACAGTTCAGGAAGTTGAAGGAATGGTGGCAGAACCAGAACAATGCAAGATCTGATTAGTGCTATTTCCTCTGTCGTTGTCCTGTCTGTTTGGTTGTTGCTACTCTTTTGAGCTTTCCTAATTTTCAAAAAGAAGTGGAACTGAGTTTTGGGGGGTGGGAGTGGTTCGTATCTATTCCTTCATCCAGATCTCCAGTTATCTAAAAAGGCAAGACAGAAAGAGTCTAACCAAAACTCGACTTGGTCCCATTTGAAAGCTAGGTTACCTTTTGCCATCAGCTATAATTCTTATTCCTGTCCATGCTCCTGTATGGCGTTCAGGTTCATTATACTGTGTGTTTTTACAAGGTAGCCAAGTACTTGATTGTGCTAGTATCATATCTGACAACAGGGTTAAACTGTTGGAGGCTGATTACCCCACTTGTCCAGTGTCTCTGCCAGCTTCCTGTTTTACAAACACAGTGATCTGACCTCTTATCTGCAAGTTGGTTCCTTACCATCTGTCTTTTTAGAACCCCTGAAGGACTGGAAATAACCTGTTGAGGTTAGTATTTGGGAGCCAGCGCACACAAAAGCACCTGGAAGTGGTGGTTAGTCTACAGAAGTGGAACTTTCTTCTTCTGAGTCAGAGCATTTGCCTGAACATAATTTAGGTTTATTGTTTGCACTGGTATGACGGACCTCTGTCACTTCCCCACTATCAGGCATGTTTTCCTGCTATAAGTTTAGTTTCCTGCTGTGACTGAGCAGCCCCAAGTAGCATATTAATATTTCTAGTTTTGATAGTCTGTTTGTCACACCCTGTTTCACAGAATATAATTTGGCTTTTAGCCCAGCCCAGGAACTTGATGAGGAAAACAGGAACACTCTTGTTTTACCCTTTGAAATGGCACTTGAGGCAAAATAACATTCAAACAGAAATCTTAAGTTTATTTAACAGGCAGGGGGTGAATAGGTGTAGTCAGGGTTGGAAAAGCTGAGGCAAAACTTGTTGATATTTCAAAGTACACTTCTTTTAACAGGCAAAATAATGATCTTGAAGCTTTTTTGGTGTAGTGGTTAGGAGTGTGGATTTTAATCTGGGAGAACTGGGTTTGATTCCCCACTTCTCCATATGCAGCTGCTGGTGTGACCTTGAGTCACACAAATTCTTTCAGAGCTGTTCTTTCACAAGCAGTTCTTGAAAGAGCTCTGTCAGCCCCACCTACCTCACAGGGTGTTTGTTGTAGGGAGGGGAAAGGAGATTGTAAACCGCTCTGAGACTCCTTCGAGTTGTGAAGGGCAGGGTATAAATCCAGTCTCTTCTTCTTGTTTGCATATATTGTAGACTCTAAACCAGGGGTGTCAAACTCATTTCTTATGAGGACTGGATTTGACATAAATTGGACTTTGTGGTCTACTCTGCGTGGCAATGGCTTTCTAGGGTCTCAGGGGTTTTTTTTACAGGGTGGTTTGAGATAATAATTTTGGGTGTCCTCTTCAGCACTTGTTCTGCCATTACTCCATTGGAGCTCCACATTAGGAGGGAGTGTGTGTGTGTGTGTTAAAACTAGTATTTATCTGCAAAACTGGAGTCCCTTGAGTTTACAGAACTCTGTATTTTAACCCAGGCTGGTCCCATACCTCCCCCCCCCCCCCCACACCCTTAAAACGTGCCTGCCTAAACTGGAAAGGTAGGGGGGATAGTGGGATTTTGCAAAGCCAATTTTAAAATAAAAAAGAAGCATAAGGATCACAGCAGAAGGACCCCCCCCCCCAGCTCCTACCTGTGACGAGGACTACAGAGGCTTGGAGCAGTGGCTGGGAAGTTTGGCAGCCCCACCCTCTGCTTCCTGCTCTCAGAGGCAGCCCTGCCCACAACTCTTCATACTCCCACACAGCTCAAGCTGAGAACAGCAAGGCTGGGCAGGGGAGGGGGAGAGAAGAGAGTCCCACTCCCGGGATGAATTAAAGGCCTGGGCAGGCTGGTTTCGGGTGGCTCGTGAGCTGAAGGGTTGACACCCCCTGCTCTAAACAGTGAGATATGTTTTTTTACGTAGTATTTTGGTTACAGCAACAATATTTCTTCAAAGAGCTTCCTATGACAGTTCAGTTTTCCTGGAGTGGGTCTCTTTCTTTGTGCACCTAACTCGCTCCTTAACTCGAAACTACAGTTTATTTCTGTCTCCTGAGTTGTCAAAAACCATTTTCCCTTCACATCAGACCCGTGGTCCTCCTCAGAGCCAAACCTCCAGGCAAACTGGGCAGGAATTAATCTTCTTCTCTACAGAAGTTATAACCCTGTTCCTTTTGGCTTGAAAGGGAGTTTCAGCCCACTACCCAATCACTTTCGCCAAATCACCATCCCAGTTCTGGTGTCTGTGTAAAGCATACTTCAGCTTAGGCAGACATTTAGTCTGTGAACTTAATGAATTCTTCCTCAGAATAGGACTACTACAGTTAAGGCAAAGGAGTCTTTTTCCTTCACTTTCAGGTGAACCTTTCAGACTTTTCCTGTCAGGCTCACTGACTCTGAACTCTTGTCAAAAATCAACTGACTGCCTTCAGTCTGGTTCCATCTGACAGAACCTCCAGAATGGAGTAAACCGAACTGAACTCATCTCTCTTCAGCACATGGCTGATCATATAGTTTTTCTCAGCTGGCATTGGCCAATCAGAGACAATCAGCAGCCCGTCACTCAAGCTCTTCCTTCCAGAGGAATGTTAACCCTTCACCTCCCATATCTCTAGTTCTACCGCACTAGGAACCTGGTTTTTAAGTGTAGTCCATCACACTTGCTTTTTAATTTGAGCTGGCTTTGGGAGGCCAGGGATAAAGTGGTAAAGGATGGGTGGTTTGAGCATCCATTAGATAAAACCTATCTTGACATATGTTAATTGAACAACTGTTCTATCAAAGGGACCTAAGCTGCAAAATCAAAATATATTTAAACTAGGAATAAGGCCCGTTGTGGAAATAAATACAACGGGCTCTAGAAAGAGGCTCTGGGAGAGTGCCCCGGCCTTGGGCACTCAGTGTCAATTTGCTGTGGCGACCTCAGCTGGGTATAATGACACAGAGTCCACCATTTTCTCCAGGGGAAGATCTCTGCCAGCTGAAGAGCAGTTGTAATTCAACGTAATCTCCATTCCTCCCCTGGAGATTGGCAGCAATGGTTCCACTTGAGGGAACGGGTGGTTTGAAGGGTGGAGTCAATGGCACTGAATGTGTCTGAGGTCTCACCCCTGCTAAAACCTCACCCTCTCCAGGGTCCACCCCTCAAATCTCCAGGAATCTCTCTACCTGGAGTTGGTTACCCTACCTCCCAGCCAACCATCAATGTATCATTATCTGGCCCCTGGCTTCAGCTTTCTATCTCCTCCCCCCTAGAGAGCAGTTGTAATTCTGAGTGATCTCCAGCCCCCACCTGGAGATTGGCAACAATGGTTCCCCATGAGGGCCTCACTGGTTTGGAGGGTGGAGTCTATGGCATTGTACCTGTCTGAGGTCCCACTCCTCCTCAAACCTCACTGTCTCCAGGCTCCACCCCTCAAGTATCCAGGAATTTTCCACCTGGAGTTGGCAACCCTATCTCCTTCCCAGCCAGTCATCAACCTCACTCTTCAAGTTTCCATTCCCCCCCCTGCGCAGCCTCCACCGTGCTCTGAAGCCCTGACTGCTATGTCACATTGGCTGTTATAAAGGGTCCATCTCAGCAGGGTATGTGGACATAGAGTCCACCATTTTCTCTAGAGGAACTGATCTCTGCCATCTGGAGAACACTTGTAATTCTGAGTGGTCTCCAGCCCTTGCCTGGAGATTGGCAACCGTACTTCCCCTGGTGGAAAAGTATTTTTTTCTGCAATGGGGACCAAAGCAGCTGACATCATTCTTCTCTCCCCCTTTTTGACTTGCACAACAACCCTGTGAGGTAGGTTAGGCTTAAAGTCTGTGACTGGCCCGAAATCACCCACTCAGCAAGAACCTGGGTCTAGCAGATCCTGCTCTGAAGCACTGACTGCTTATTAGCCATCCAGCCATGGTGGAGCTAAGCAGGAGAGGGGGCCTGAGGAATTTCACACAGCCAATATGTTCCGTTTCAGGAACTCTTCAGTAACAGTTTCTGTCAGGCATTTTACATAGAACCTTATTAGTACCGGTTCCCTAATCCTAATGGAACATATTGGTCCTTTCACACAGAAACGTGCCTCTCCTGTTGGGGAAGCGTTCCTGAGCCTGTTTACCTTGAAACCTCCTCCCAAGCATTCTTCAGTGCTTGTACTGGTCCTGAAGCGCTACGGGGTGCTGTGTGAAATGGCCCCCTGTTTCTTACAGTTTATTCTGGGCATGCTGGCAGTGTGTGGGGGAGGGGGGTTATGGTGAAAGTCCATTGTCTTTTCACTGACAGAAGCAGGCCACTGAGGGGACAGTTAGACCCACTTGGTAGTGGGCGGAGGAGAAGAGTGGATCTTTCCCCTTTGCTGGCTCCCTCAAGATTGAGGCCGGGACGCTGGCCGGTGGCTCTGTGGGCGGGACTGAGGCAAAGCAGGGAGAGAATGCAGCCAATGGTAAGGGTCCCCCTTTTGAGTGGCAGTCTGTCCAGCCTACTGATTTTGGCGCCCCATGGAATCTTGCCCCTTGGAATCTTAAAACGGCTTTATATAATAGGAAAGATACTCTCAGTACGTAAATTAAGCCATCTGAAGGCCATTTGTATTACCAAAGTTAAATTATCAAGGAGGCACTAGTTTGGTGTTAGCAGAAAATGCTTTCCTCTTTCTGTCTAATCATGTCCCCTGAATTCCCTTCAGATCACATTCCTGGTAGTTCAGTCTGCATATTCTGTAAATGTTGTCTGGTAAGTTGTTTTATTGCATAAGAGTATTGTATTGCATAGAGCATTTACGATAGTAACAAGAATGTTTCTTTTTTGATCAAAATTTTCATCTTTAGCACTTTGGGAACTATTACTACCTGTATTCTTTCGTATTAGATATGATTTTGTGAACACTCTGTCTTCTGAGAAGATGCACTTGGCAGTGGTAGCCTGTGGTGAAAGACTGGAGGAGACGGTTACTATGTTGAAATCAGCCATTATTTTCAGCATCAAGCATCTACAGTTTCATATCTTTGCAGAGGACCCACTTCATAGAGACTTCCAAGCAATGGTAAGTACCTAGATACTATGTGTTAACTGCTATCATGAGGGGTTAAATATGACTTTTCTCTTGTTTGAATATCTGTTGTTGGCCTTTGGGTCCCTCAAGGCTGTTTATTTTTATTAGTAGGATTAAACTACTGTGTGGGTTGGAGATTAGTGAAAACTTTTTCTTTCATTCAGTGGGATACAGCATACCTTCAGTACTCTTGAATTTTTTTTACATAACTTTTTACAGAGCTCTCCTCCAAGGATTCTTATAGCATGTTAAAAGTTGTAATCATAAAATGAAGGGCGGACTTCAGAATTTATCTGTTAATGTTTCTTGACGAAAGTAAGTATCTTGGTGTGAATAGTTGAAAGCCTTGTACCTTTTTATACAGAATCTTTTGGCTTTTAGGAAAACAGTACACTTCAAGACTGCAGCTTCCTTACAGTTTGTTTTCACCATTGCAATTACAAGTGTCATCACATGCTGTTGATTTGTTATGAAATTATCATTACTTTCTACATGTAGTAAAGTCTGGGATTTGGTCTTTACAAATAAAATGTGAGGAATGAGTTCTCTTTATATTCTCCATCTCTGAAGTCTAAGTCCACCTTTATAATGCAAGCCCTCTTGCAGTTTTATTAAACTTATGAATTGCCCACGCTGCAGAGCAGGCTCTGGGTGATTGACAACATTTTAAACATTTAAAATACAATTGATATATAATTAAAATTACAGGCCCTGCAGATTTGTATCAGATCCCTCAGGACCCTGATGTTATTTGGCAGAGAGTTGTTGCTCAAGGTATCTTTCTCCCCTTACTAAATTACAATAAGCCCTTGTCAATAAAGTAAATTTAGTTGATCAGAAAATTTCCCCCCAGGTTTATTTTTTTAAGCTAGTTATGTAACTCGTGTTCATGTACGGTAGAGTCAGTCATGCACTTAAAAGTAGGGAAAAACAAAGCTGGGACATAAAAACTGCTTTGAAAACATGTTTGCTTCAGTGCCTTACATCTTAATTTTATTGTGTTGTAGGCTGTTGTATTTATTTTGTTTTATCATATATCTAAAAAGAATTCTGCAGAAATTTGACTCCTTTCAAATTATTCTAAGAACACAAATATCCCTACAATGCCATAAATAGCACATTTGTTGAGGCCCTTGGCTGACAGTACTGCTTGTTACTTTTAAAAAAATCTTTAAAGATGTTTGCAATTTTTAAAAATATTTTTATATGTAGTGTGAAAAGGATGGCAACATAAACTGATGCAGCACTGAAAATTAGTTTTTACTTGACGTCTACTTGAACAGTTGCTTATAGTATTTCTTTTGAAATAAAATTTTATTTGCTTTTCTCAGCTTGACGGTTTGGCATATCAAGGAAAATTTAATTACACTTTGTATCCCATCTCATTTCCAACTGAAAATGCAGCAGAATGGAAGAAACTATTCAAGCCCTGTGCTTCTCAAAGACTTTTCTTGCCTGTAAGTGGTGGTACCTATGGCAAAATTCTTATATTTGTTTTAGAGTACTATATTAAAGGGATGTGTGTTTCAAAATACAGTTTGGGCTCCCAGCAGCTGAAAGCTTTCTCTGTTTGGCTAAACGGAAATTCTGCTGAATGAACATTTAGCAGTTGATAGTCAATTTGTTCTAATACAGAATTTTTTCTTCTCTTTTCATATGAGAGAGAGGACAGGTCTGGTTGCACACTGGACCTTTGGGGTCTGTATGTATACTATAGAAGCAAGGAAAACGTGCCTGCCAGCATGTGTGGCATATGCTGAATACTGTCTGCCTTCAATATGAAAACAAACCTCTGTTGATTTATTTAGAAATGTGACTGTGGCTGAGGACAGACTGGCAATCTGGAGCGGGGGGAAAAGTGCTCCGGGGCTGGCCATTCACACTGGCCAGTGTATTGCGGGAGCATGCTGTTAGGGAGCATTCAGACTGCCGCGGAGCGCACCCAGGTGGGTCAGCCTCCGCAGCTCATGGCGGGGCTGTTTCGGCAATATGCGCATGTGCGCATAGGCGCATGGCCACATCAGCAGTCGACATTTAAAAATCTCCCCACCTCCTGTATTGGGGCATGGGTGCATATTTCCACGATGGCATGTTCACACTGCCGCCTCCACTTGACTCCCGCTTCTTCTGGTCCACACTGCCAGGAAGTGGGAGACAAGCAGCAGACGGCCCCTGGACACCGGTTTCTGCTGGTGTCTTTCTGAAGCGGCAGGGAAGTGGGTAAGTACGGAAGGGAGCGGGGGACAGCTGCAGCTGTTTGAACGGGCTCCCTTCTCCCACTTCACAAGTGGAGCTCTCCCGCTCCACTTTCTGAGTCTGTCCTCAGCCTGTCTCTCTCTGACTGGCTTATAATAAAACGATAGAAGAGTAAAGCAGTAACATTTCACAGTAAGAAATAAATAACCTGAAAATATCAAATCCTAATTCAGGATTGTATAAGATAAATAAAATAAGAATCATTCTGGATAATGCTAAACTTTTGTGCACAGTGAATATGATCCCAAATTGCTTGTGCTATCCTTTGTATTTGTGTGCTGCGATACTGTTGTGAAAAGCAGATGGCTGGCTGTTGTGATGAATGGATGTTGCACTTCTACAATAGCTCACTGGAGAAGATGGGTTTCAGAAACTGATCAGTGTTTAACCTAATACATGCTTCCAAAAATCTTTTCTTTACAGTTAATTCTCAAAGATGTGGACTCTTTGTTGTATGTTGATACAGACATCTTGTTCTTAAGACCTGTTGATGATATTTGGTCTTTTTTGAAAAAATTTAATTCTTCTCAAATTGCTGCAATGGCACCAGAGCATGAGGAGCCTCGAATTGGATGGTATAATCGCTTTGCTAGGCATCCGTATTACGGAAAAACTGGAATAAATTCTGGCGTGATGTTAATGAATATAACCCGTATAAGAAGAAAATATTTCAAGGTATGTATACATTATCATAACCATTTCACATACAGGCTAAAAAACTATCACTTTAACTGAATTCTCTTTCACTCATACTTAGTAAAGGTGTATGCTGTGTGGTTGTGCATTAAATGAAGGTGGTGTAGCATGAATTATGCCCAGTCCCTTCAGATCGTCTGGGTAGAACTGCCACCATTTTGTGGGAGAGGTTGTGGCTGTGATTATCTGCCCTAGAACATTCGTGGGTGGCTACATTGTGAGATGCAAAGAATGTCCCTTTTCTGCCATGAAGGGAGAATCAGTAAGACATCTTCCGTATGCGTTAGGTAGAGTGGACTATGCAGCCAGCTTGTAGGGGAACTTAAGCTTAAAAGAACTTGGACCCATTTTTGTGAAGTTTATACTAAGTATGCACACTATACAGTCAAAAGGAAATAATAACTTAGAAAATTACTTTAACTATACATTTATTTATTTTCTGACCTGGATAGCCCCGGCTAGATTGATCTCATCAGATCTCGAAAGCTAAGAAGGGTATTTGGATGGGTGACCACCAAAGAATACCTGGGTTGTGATACAGAGCCAGGCAATGGCAAACCACCTCTGAATACCTCTTGCTTTGAAGTCCCTGTGGGATTGCCGTAAGTCATTTGTGACTTGACAGCAAAAAAAAATTACATCTGTGTACTCAAAATCTAGAGTTTCCCCCCACCTCCAGTCTTCTGCATGCTACTCAGTCTCCTGTGTGAAGAAGCTCTTTTGCTTTTGGGGTAAGTGTAGATAACAAACAGACCAGAAGGTGGCACTACTGGACTACTTACTATGAACTTCCAATTTCTGAAAAAACACTGCTGTAAAGTGTGTGAAGCTTTTCATTATTAGTTCATGTAATCTGTTGATATCCCAACATTTAAATTACGAGAACTATGTTTATTTCCTGTAGTGGTCATTTATAGTACTTCAGATACTGAAATTTCTAAGAATACTGAAAACGTGTGTGTCTGTAGTTCATAGCTATTTAAGTAGAACTGGTGTTCTGCTTATGACTTCACAGGCACTTTTGCAGGGGAAAGCAAGAAATGTGCCAAGCATTACATTTTCATATATTGCTGCTTGTAAACTGTATCATGATTGAACTAAATTTTTTGCCATTTAGAATAAGCAATTCCAGATGAAGTCTTATCACATAGCAAGAACAGTGTATCCAATGATAATTAGTAATCATCTGTTGATTACTCTTAAGCACAACCAATTATTTGGTTTCCCCTGAAAATATTGTATTTTGCTATATAAACTAAAATTTCATTTAGACATTGCTCCTAAATTACAGTATTCTGGTTTTTCAACATCATGATTAATAATCAAGTTGTAACCCAGATCTATAAAGATTAGTAGTTATTAATAGCATTCGAACATCATGACAGAAAACTACTTTGTAAATCGGCTTAAATAGAAAACTTTACAATTCATTGATTCGTTTGGATGCTGGTCTTCATCCTTAATTTCTGAAAGTTTTAGTTTCTTCTGTTTCACCATTTCTTTATGACTGTTAACGGTCTGCCTACCTTTTAATTCCTTACTATTTGCTAGGCCTAGCAACTTTGAACTTAA
This sequence comes from Lepidodactylus listeri, assembly GCA_029233225.1. NCBI lineage: Eukaryota > Metazoa > Chordata > Lepidosauria > Squamata > Gekkonidae > Lepidodactylus > Lepidodactylus listeri. Next base: position 73,259,015 of record JARCFY010000008.1, read on the forward strand.
AAGTGATTAAGCAGCAATAGAACAGAATGTGTTTCTTCCCTAGCCATTGTGAAATATACTGTAGTCTATATATCTAATAGCCAAGTTGTCCCATCTGTGTGGATATCTAAATCTGCACACTTGGGGCACTCCCCAGGTGTGCAGAAAAATCTGAAATGTAGAAAAAACTATAGGGGGATACTTAAATCCCCCCAAAGTAAAAGAGTGTTCCCTGCGCATGCACAGAGAATGCACTGGGAACTGTGCCTCATTGCCGTGGGGGGGGGAGGCTTGGCAGCCTGGCGACTGGGAGCTCCGTGGGCCTTGCTGTCGGTGCTGGGGGGGGAGAAGGCTTGGCGGGCCCGGCAGCTGAGAACTGCATGGGTCTCACTGTCAGTGCCAGAGGGTGGGAGAGAAGGCTTGGCGGGCCCAGTGGCTGGGAGTTACACAGGCTTTGCCATCAGTGCCAGGGGATGGGGGAGAAGGCTTGGCGGGCCTGGGAGCTGTGCAGGCCTTGCCGTTGGTGCCAGGAGGCGGGAGAGAAGGCTTGGGCCCGGCAGCTGGGAACCATGCAGCCCTTGCTGTCGGTGCTGGGGGGCGGGGGAGAAGGTTTGGCGGGGGCGGGGGAGAAGGCTCACCTGTAGCGGCTTCCTCCTTCTCCATGCGGAGCTCCCCCCCATGAGTATTGCGGGTCCCCGCTTCTTGTACCTTATATTTTTTGTTTCTGTATAGATAGAAATTATTGCTTCAAACTGAGGTTAGTTGGCCATTGTGTGAAATGGTGATAGAACTGCCTTTTTAGGTCTGGTTGGACAAATAGTCATTTCTATTTGTAACTTGGAATGGAAAATGATCAAAGATTAACTTTTGTTATAGAAGGGTATCTTAAGTTGCTACAGGAGCTTCTGTGTCATGTTAAACTAATACTCTGCAGTATATCACCAGTAGGATTTATTCTTTTTTTAAAAAAAGAAAAAATCCTATTCCTGGGAGAGGGACCTGTTTAAAGCAATGTCGAATATTAGTTATGTAACCAGTATAATGAAACCTTATAAATCCTGGTAGGTAGAATAGTGTATTAAAACATACCAGTTCACAGGCTGAAAGCATGTCTAAAGGTGAAAGCCTTTAACTGCTCCTTGAAATCAGGCAGTGACTATCTTCAAGTGGCTTTTTATGTAGAGAGAATTTCAGAGACAAGGCCCCCACAGGGAGATACCCTCCTGCAGTTAGGAACTGGGAGAACCCAGAAAGGCCAATGCCTGGTTTCCTCCAGGGCATGGGGTGGCTCAGGGCAAATCTCCCATGGGATCAGCAGGCCTTTCTTCCCCTAGATATGCGGCTATGCGCTGGCCATGCAAACAGACCCAAACATAATCCTGGGGCCATTTTTTCATGCACTGTTCTCATGCTGACTTCCTTGGCCAAGTTTTTGTGGACTTGTTCTCGTTGGGAGCAAGGCAGTTGGCCCCACCTGTTAGGCACAGGTTTCCCACTTGGTACCTCTTATAACAGTGCTGTCGGCTATCATGAAAGCCCCCTTTGAACCTTTAAAATTGGTAGAGCTTAGGTTTCTGTCATGGGAGGTGGCCTTCCTGGTAGCAGCGACCTCAACCAGAAGGGTGTCAGAATTGGCAGCATGCTTATCCAGAAGGGAATTATGCATCTTTCATAAAGACCCTTCTTTTGCACCCAAAGTTAACCCATCATTCCATACCAACCAGCTGCTGATACTACCATCCTTCTGCCCAAACCCAAGGCATCCAAAAGAGAAAGCATGGCACAATCTTGACTTGGGTGCATTTACCTGAAGAGAACAGCTGTATTCAGACTGATTCCTTATTCGTCTCTCACAGCAGCCAAAATTTGGGCAAAAGAATGTCAAAATCTGCCTTAGCATTCTGGGGGAAGCAGTGCATATTCAAAGCGTACAAAGCACAAGACTTGACTCTACCTAGCAGGATCACCGCTCACTCAGCTAGAGCCACAGTGGCGACAGCAGCATTCTTCACAAGAGATTTGTAGAGCAGCCACTTGGACGTCCTTCTCTATCTTCATCAAACACTACAGGATTGACCAGATGGACAGGAGGGTTCTGAAACAGGTGGTAGAACCTTACACATACACCTAGAAGTACAGCTTGGGCAAATATAACCAGCTTGGATTACTTCCCCCACTAAAGGAAAATGAAACATTGGAACATACCTGAAGGTTTCTTCACTTCAGTGGGGTGAAGACATCCACTTTCCAACCCCTCCACAAAAAAAAGAGAGAGAGAGCAATGAAGAATATCTCCCTTATATAATTGTGTTTTCGGGTGGCACTTTGTTGAACATTCCATGCACTCCCAATCAGTTGGTTCCATGATGTGTCACTCAAGCTGTCCCTATCCACTGGCTGTGTTGCCTGAATCTTGCCACCCACATTCTAAATAGTTTGCTGTTCCTCTCCCCCCTGTAGCCAGTCGGAACACAGAGGTCATTTGCATATGGCCTTTGCCTCTAACATTCTAAACTGTTTTCTGTTGGGAGTCATTGACTGAGTCCTGAGGTAAAACACATATCCCAGTCTTCCCTGAAACGGTCACTGGAGTCAGCCTCGTAACTAAGGATATTTTTGGGAGGGAGCCTGGGGGTCACCAACTACTTAAATCAAAGTTAATTAGTGAAACTCCTTAGAAGCCAGCCTTCTTCTAAGGCAGCCCTGCACCCCCGCCAAACTCCAGGGCAAGTGAGGGGGGTAATGCCCAGCAGCCACAGCTTCCTCTCTCTCCTGGAGCACTGCATACCTGCTCAAGTTGTGAAGCTAGGCAGGGAGAAGCAGGCAGTGGGCAGCAGCAGCATCCAGGAGGGGGATTGGGAGGGAAGGGGGGGAGAAAGAGATCTGATGGTGGGAGTGGGAAGAGGTAACAGGGCACTCTCCCCAGCTCACTCACTTGGGCTAGCCCAGCAAGCCCACCACACCACCATGCAAGTCAGGCACTTCCTTCTGCTGGATCTGCCGCCACCTCCACCGCTGCTTTTCTGGATGTCACTGGCTGGGAGTAGAGCAAGGCCGGTGGGGAAGCAGTCAAGGTGCTCAGTTGTCTGGCAGCCTGGTCGGAGGCAGCACAGCACAGGCAGCAAGTTAAGGTACTTTGGTGCTAGCCTGGGAGGGAGGGACCCAGAAGAAATGCTAGGCAGCCACGGCCGGTGGGCGCCATGTTAGCTATGGGCCTGACTGGAGTTGCCAATCTTCCTGTGTGGCTTGGAGATCTCCCAGAAATCACTGTGTTCCCCAGCCACTGCACATCATTTCCCCTACAGAAAATTTCTCAGCTATTACAACTGTTCTCCAGATGACCAAGATCAGTTCTCCTGGAGACAATGGCTGCTTTGGGCAGTGGACTCTATGGCACTATACCCTGCTGAAGTCCCTCAAACCCCACCCTCCCCAGGCTCTACCCCTCAAATCTACAGGTATTTCCCAACCCAGAGTTGGCAGTCCTGTAACTGGCTATGGAACTGCTTTTGAAACCCATGGAACCCAGAAGACATGGCATAGGAGGAGGTGCTTTTCTACCTTAGCTGCCAGTGCATAACCCCAAATCAACATAAGTTAGAGATGGAGGGAACCATACCTGTTAGCATGAGGCTGTCCTCCCATACTACCCACTTGGAGCAGCAAAAGGACTTGAGACAGCCCTGCCAAGCAGAAGGAAATAAACATGGCTTGCCTTCCTCTATTTTCCCCTTCCCTCTGCGTCCCCAGCAACCACAGCCAGGACACTCACCTGGAGCTTCCTTCTAGAACCTGTTGTATTTCTTCCCACAACGGGCCTTACTCCTAGTAATAGCAATGAAGGGGGGGTGGGGAAGGAAAATACCCTTGGAAATCATATGGAGCAGGGCTTGGAAATAACTGGAGGGTCAGCCTATGATCTCTCCAATAGGGGTCCTTGCAAAATTTGCATAGCCCTATCAGAGCAAGTGGAGGTATGACCTAACCAGCTTGGATTACTTTGCTCCACTGAAGAGAAGAAACCTTCAGGTAGGTTCTAATGTTTCATTTTGTAATGCAGAGGGCTCTGGCCCACATTCCCATCAATTCAGCATATTGAATAGACATGACACATAACCAAAAGGAGGCAGAGTTCATAAAGTATTGCAATATGCTAGTCTTACATCATGTAGGTAATAACCACAAATGAATTATGCCCAGAAAATCAGAGTAGTATAAATGCACGAGAACTGGTTTTGCATGCTTGTATGTATGTATGCTCTCACCAGGGTACAGGCTGCTTCACTTTGTGCTAATAACTTCTGGATAGTGTTTCAGGGTACTCCTGCATAAAGGCATTACAGTAATCAGTTATCAGATATTATCAAAATGTATGATGGTGGCCAGATTCCTATTCTCCAGGAAGAAGCCAATATAGCAGATCAGGTGGAACTGATTAACAAGTGCTGTGGGCTGAAGTCAACACTTGAAAAACTTTTAGGAATATGTTCAAGGTCACCTCCAAACTACAGATTTAGTCCTTCAGTGGGTCTTGCACTGGCAAGGAAAAGTGTAGCTCTTCTGCAGATCTACAGTAATTTCAAATGTATATACCTGTAACATGTAATACAGGCTTTGACAAATTTTCTTTGGAGCCAACCCAAGCATTCAGGAGCCAGACTTATTGGCAACGTATTCAATGTTTTCATTGTCATGTGAGCCATCTTGAGCAGGTCTTTGCAGAAGATGCATGTATGTTTACTGAAACCGACTTGAAGTCATTCTGAATGACAAGATCCAAGCCTCTCATTGCTCAAAAAAAAAATCCATTCATTGTAATGCTAGGATCTTGGACTGTACAGGAAAACCATGAGAAATATTCCTCATATCTCCAGCCAGTGTGGCATAGAGGACAAAATGTGTGACTTGGGATCATTCACATTGCAGCACAGGCAAAGGCCTTGATTGGCCTTGGATCAGTCCTCTCCTAACTGACCTCACAAGGTTATTACGCGGATACCATGGAGGTGAAGAGATCCCTGTATGCTGTTGTCACAGGCAGTGACTAGGGAAGCTCTCCGTAGGCTGCCACCACTCTGATACAGGTCTCCTCGGGAGGGCCCAGAGCACCCACCTGACCCCTAATGTCCACTCTTCCCCAATAGGGTGTACTTTATATGTGACCGAATTAGGTGCGAGGACCCAGACAGAATAACAAATAACTATTAAAGTGGTCTAATAACAACTGGTTTTCAAATAATTTGAAAAATAATGAGAACAGTAAAAGCAGGTAAGCAAACAAATAAACACTTCTATCTGGACTGTTCCTAGCTGTCTCTTGGTGTTTGACCTCAAACTGACTCACCCCTTCTGGATGACGGATTTCTCTGTCTGCAGCAGCCTCTCCTCAGTTCTGCTCCCTAGGAGTGAACACCCTCCCCTTTGGGGCAAGGCCTTTCATTCCTTCTTCACAGGCACCACCCCCTACGCCTCTACTAGTGCAAGTTTTCCCTTCAAATTCCCTGGTAACCAATCACAGGGGCCCGGGAAATGTAGGCCCTATAGTTACTCTAGTACAGGTTTTCCTGGGTCCTCTAGGCCTCATTATGCAAGCCCAGGCTCCTGACCTGAGCTCCTTGGCTGAAGGGTAGGTGAAAAATATAGTACATGCTAGAATAAGTGCTGTTAATCCTTGGCACTTCTGTTTTATTTATCTTTTCTCCTGCCTATCATTGCTTTCTTACTCCACAAGTTGGTCTGTTTGCCTTGGAGCTATTCACTGAGCTTACCACACTGTTTCCCTCTCACCCCAGAGTCTATGTCTCTGCTTCCCATTGGGCAGAAATTCAAGAATTTTTAACAAAGGAATTGAGTACCTGGCAGTTACCAGGCAACCAGCTTTCTCATTGACTCCTGCCAAAACCAGAGTAGCCAGGAAAGGGAAAGTAGCCTTGGCTACCACAGTCCAGAAGTGTGCATGCACAAGAGAGCAGGATATGAGGATGAGAGTAGAGTGATGATGGTTGGAGATGAGCTGGAAGTTTTGCTGTAACAAGTCTTGTTCTTATGTATGGGATAGTTCTTAAATAGCCAGGGTATGCTTAGGTGTTCTGTATTTTAATTACAATTAATTTTAGTTTAGGATTGTTTTGTTGTTTGACTTGCACATGTTTTTGTTTCACCGTAAGACTATGAAATATTTAGATTTTGTAACCATTGTAAAAATGCAACTCTGAGTATCTTTAACAAAAAAAAAGTTGATCTAAATACACTCAGATATGAAATTAAGGATTCAGTAGTGTGTTCTACTATGACATCCTCTGTTGGTGTTTGTTTTATATGATGAAGAATGATATGACAACAGCACGGTTACATTGGGAAGAAATTCTTATGCCGCTGTTAAAAAAATATAAGTTGAATATAACATGGGGTGATCAGGATCTTCTGAACATCATGTTTTTTCATAATCCAGGTAATTTGCTTTTGTAAAACTGTTTTAGTTGTGGCATTTGAATCATACATCTTGGTTATCAGTGCTTTGGTCCACAGAATGTTTTGCTTAAAAAATATGGGCTCGGTGTTTATTCATTGAAATGTACTTAGGTTTCAATGTTATATGTTGTGTGGCTTATGCAAAATGATGAACTAACAGCAGGGCCTTATGGAGACTGGATTTTCAGCAGGTTGGGTAATTTGAATCTGTTGTAAATTCAAGCTCAGAGGTCTTATAAGCAGATATCCTCCACAAAGTTTCACCTGCTATAATTCCTAATTAATGTCCCTTTACTATTATTGAGGGAATGTAGGCTGTATGATTATTTGGTAAATACAGTGCCTGTTGAGGTCAGGAGAGCTTTTGCAAAGAGTAGAATTCAGCCAGTTGATACAGTGGTTCTTGAAGGGTGGTACTAGTGAATTTCATACTTTGGGCCCCTCCACCATAGCTTAAAAAGAATGCTCCAATATTTTTTTTTTAATTGAAATTTGTATCCCGCCCTCCTCGCCGTACGGTGGGCTCAGGGCGGCTAACAACAGCCATTGTGGCACAATACATTACTTAAAAATTAAACAACATAAAAACATCCTAACACATACCACATAGATGACGTTACTTCAGTACAGCTATCCAAAAACAGCAATCAAGCATATCTCCATTTCTGGTCAGGCATTGGCGGCTAAAAATCAGGCCAGGGCCGGATGTAAATACTGTGGGCAGCCCCTATTTGAAAGCCTGGCAGAAGAGCTCCGTCTTACAGGCCCTGCGGAATTGTAATAAATCCCGCCGGGCCTTGATGTTATCCGGGAGCTCATTCCACCAGTAAGGGGCCGCCACAGAAAATGCCCTGGCCCTTGTCTCCGCCAAGCGGGCCTCCCTCGGCCCTGGGATAGTCTTTATGTATTTGTCTAAAAACGTTAAAATCACCTACCTAAAATCTAACTTCGTCTCTTCTCAATATGATGGGGTTTGTGGATGCTGTATATCTGTGAAATTGTTAATGCTTTGGGATGATTGTTAATTTGTTTCAGGTTTCTTGTTGATCCTTTACAGCAAGGTGTCAACTCATTTCTTACAAGGGTCAGATCTGACATAAATGTCACTTTGTCGGGCCGGGCCATGCGTGCTATAAAATGTCATGCCAGGAACAGGAGATATCTATATATCTAATAGCCAAGCGTCCCTTGTGCGTGCGGGCACATGGAGGGTAAAGAGGTTTTTTTGCACACTTGGGGCAATCCCCAGGTGTGCAGGAAAATCTAAAATGTTTTTAAAAGTGTACAGGGAATACTTAAATCCCCCCCCCAAAGTAAAACTGCATTCTGTGTGCATGCGTGCTTACTGAGCCATGGGAAAAGCAACTGTCTCTGTTGCTGCCCACACCACCACTAGGACCGCTAGGGAAAGCCATTGGAGCCACAAGGTAACCCACGGTGGCAATACCCATCCCAGCAAGACCCTTCCATGTCACTGCAGAGACCACTGCCGCAGGAACTGTCCCTGCTACTGCGTGGACTGCCAGTAAACAGGAGACTGGTAGGGGGACTCCCGGTGCCGCTGTTTTTCTCTCCCTCCCCCCCGCAGCTGAAGTCCTGCACCATGTCAGTGGTCGCCACAGGCTTCTATTCAAAGGAGCAGCAGCCCTGGAGGAGTGGCTAAGCTCAGTGGGCATGCAAAAAGAGCACCGAGCAGCTGCTCGGTGGGCTGCCTCGCCAGCTTTTTGCCTCACATGCTTTTTTCCCCTTTTTGTTTTAAGCCGCAACTTTGTTAGGTGAGGGAGAGGAGGAAGCAGCACTGGCAGGAGGAGCAGTGGCACATGGGAGGAGCGACCAAAGCCAGTCAGCCACCAGCTCCCCCCACCCGCATCAACCATGCTGGAGAAGGCTCGGGCTCCAGCAACATTTTGTTGAAGGTCCCCTCTTGTAAACTTTATAAAGATGATTTCAGATGCCGAATGGCAATAGTAGGCATAATTGGATTAGGTGTGATATGCAGAGGGGTGGAGATATCAGGATTGGTGTGATATACAGAGGATGGAGATATCAGCATTGGTAATGAGACAGAAAACCTAGGTCTCAGTTTGGTACAGGAGGATTCAGTCCAGGAGGATGCAAAGAATAAACTGAAATAAGTCTGAAGAACTGAGTGGTGACTCACAAAAGCACATACCCCACCACAATTTTGTTAGTCTTTAAAAGTGCTACTGGACTCTTGTTCTTTGTACCACTATTAGAAACCACAACATTCAAAAACCTGTGCGGGGACATTTTAACCTTCCTGGGCATTCAGTTGCTTAGCTTAGAGTAGCAGTTCTCTTACAAAGGAATTTCAAAGGGGAATTAGAAAGAGAGACTGTTGAATTGCAACTGATAATGGAGCTCAAGACAACACACTCTTGGGTGGAATTGAGACCCAGGTTTCTTCTCTCATTACTAATGCCTGCTATTGTCTTTTGGCGTCTGAAATCACTTCGCTTTCCAAGATATAAGGACAGATGGACTCACATTCCAGCTGTATCTGATGAAGTGATCAGTGATTCATGAAAGCTCATGCCCTGCCACAAATTTTGTTAGTTATTAAGGTGCTGCTGTACTTTTGCTCCCTTTCACTAATAAGGAATGCAGGCTGTGCTGTTAGGTTTCTCCCCCCCCCAAAAAAAATCTGTTAGAAATTGAAAGGGGGATCTCTCCAAGTGCCGTGGGATGGTGGGTCTGTCTGTCTGTCTGTCTTCCTCTCTCTCTCATGTATGTAGCTGGAATAAATTGTTTTTTGGTTTTAAACACAGGACTCCCCCCAGTACCTGGAATAAAACGTTTTTTGGTCTTAAACAAAGGACCCCCCCCCCACATACCTGGAATAAAACTTTTTTGGGTCTTAAACAAAGGACTCCCCCCCCCCCCCCCCGCCAATACCTGGAATAAAATGTTTTCGGGTCTTAAACAAAGGATTCCCCCCCACACACACACCTGGAATAAAACGTTTTCAGGTCTTAAACAAAGGACTCTTCCCCCTATACCTGGAATAAAACAATTTTTGGTCTTAAACGAAGGATCCTCTCTCTTTTTCTGGCATCCTCCCTCTGGCTCCCTCCCTCCTGCTGAAGAAAAAGTTTGCTACCTGGAATAAAACATTGCTGGTCTTCTTAGAAGTCCCATGAGATGCCATTTTCCTCCTCTCTCTTGCCCTTTCCCTCCCCCTCCCTCCTCAGAGGGGGAGTGGGGAAGAGCCCTGAGCCAATTGAGGAAAGGCTTTCTTTCTCTCCTATGAAGCAGCAACTAGGAGATAATGGCCAGAAGGAACTGCAGTGATAGATGCAGGATGCAACACAGAGTCTCGGGCCGGATTGCCACGGGCCATACGTTTGACACCCTTGCTTTACAGTGTAATGTAAATAAAGAAAATTGTAATGAGTAAGTTTGCCCAAATCAAGTTGTGTGTGTGTGTGTGTGTTCTATACAGAAAGCCTGTTTGTGTTTCCTTGCCAATGGAACTATCGTCCTGACCACTGCATTTATGGAAGCAATTGTCAGCAGGCTGAAAAAGAAGGTATATTTATCCTTCATGGAAACAGAGGTGTTTATCATGATGACAAACAACCAGCTTTTCGAGCTGTGTATGAAGCAGTAAAATATGTAAGCATTTGCAGTTTCATCTCTATATTCGTATTAAGTTTTTTATGATAAAAATATCCCCGTGAATTTTAACTTCATCCTTTGTACACATTGCTCTCTTGAAATCCCAGTTAATAAACAGTTTTCTGTTTAGCATGCAAAGTAGGGATTGCAAAACATTTGTGCTGAAATCCTGACCTATTTAAATTTCAATGTAATGAAGCACACCACTTCAGGAATCTCCAGAATTTCAGTGTGGTATCTGGCATAGTGCTGTAGTCCTCAGGCTTCATTGCTCCAGTCAAAGTGCTTGTAGCTGTTAGAACTGCACTGGCACACCACAGCGGGCAACTGGAAGAGCTGTGATCATTTTCTTCACATTTTGATAAAACAAGTAGGCAATGTTTGGGTACTGAAAGTTCAGTTTTGTTTTCACTCCAAACTCTTTATTCTGTATAATTTAGTTGATTTAATTTGTTCTATTTATAATATGTAAAAGCCTATAGAAATCTTTCAAGCTTGGCATAATTGTTCAGTTTCCATGTTCTACAAATAAGGTTTCTAATAAACTATTTATCAGTATTTTAGTATTCTCACTGAAGAGCTGTAAAATACAGCAGTGTTGCTTATTTTAATGGTGCATCTATAGTATATTTTAATGGTGCTTTGTTGCATCTTGTCGTAAAAGTATAAAAATGAAGAAAAGTACTATTGGGGGTCTGAGGCTACACTACACTGAAAGAAAATGTGGTCTCATAAAAATACAATTTCTTTGCTCCTTGGAGTATTGCCAGAAAAATATTAAGAAAAGAAAATCTCTCAACTTTATTTACGACCAGTCTTTGTTTATGCATAAGGCACAGAAAAGATGTAGATCAGTACTGACTTGATGTGAACAAGATTAGCGAAATTACTTTATTTCGAAATGTTGAGTTTGCATATCACTTTTTCAAAAAACAACCAACCCCATAGTAAAATAACCTGTAACATCGGATTAATGGCTGTTTTTACTTCAGGTTTCCATTAAATACTGTATGTGCTTGTTCATAATTCAGTTTAATGAAACTGCCCCATCTTTAATGGTACTATAGATTACTCTTTTTCTACTGTTTCAACTCAATAAGAGCAATATATTATGTTAAAGAATGGCAGACTGGGATAATTATACCCATTTCAGGCCAAAAGCTGCAACATGGCAGGCATGTGATCATGTAAATTAACCCATTAATTTAGGTGTCTGACTCATTTTTAAATGTGTTTGCCTGAATGGTTATATGAAGTTTTTTCCCTAGGTGAAAACATTTTGCATTCATTTTTTAGTTGACAGTAATTGGATGTTTTGAGTAATGGAAATATATTACAAACTTGTCAGGAGAGGATTTTGTATATTGTACTGTATTAAACATACTGTCAGTTTTTTACTGGTCATTCCATTAAACATATTTAAAGACACTCTTCCACAAAGTTGATTATTTTTGCAAAAATGGAAAGCATTTTCAAAACAGCTTTGAAAAAATAGTGCTATTGGAACCATATTCACATAGCATATTCATATAGCATTTCTACTTTTTTTTCTTCCAGTATTCATTTGGTGATGACCTGGTACATTCCTTGCTGCTACCCCTTGAACTGGAGCTACAAAAGACACAGCACACTTACTGTGGAAGAATATACAAAGTGTTCATAAAGCAGCTAACGAAAAGCATAAGGGACATTCATGATAGAAGATCTAAGGGAAGGTGATCATTATAGGCTCTCCAAAGTGCTGAATTAAACAACATAGATGTGGGAGAGTATTTGATGCCTGAAGGATATTCATGCAAGAAATAGAATAATGCTCTAATCACTTGTTAGTCGTGTGCCCAAAAATGTCTCCCAGTGCGGACAAAATGAAGTTGCTGTGCATGCTGAAGACTTCTCTGCAGGGGGAAAAAACTGCAGAGAATGTTGAAAGTTCAGATAGTACAGATATTCACCACAGTGAATAAGTTGCTCAGTTTTGTATTCAGGTTTATTCTGCATAACTCACTTGTTTGTAAACCTCAAATGTATAAGATAAAATGAAGGTCTTTGTAGTTCAGGTGTGACTTTACACTTTAGTCATACCTAGTCTAAATTTTTTGCTAAACTGTGAATGTAGCAATAATGGGGACAGCACTAACCTCACTTTAAAAATGTGAGAAGAAATTGTTTACAAATCTCAGAAGTTATTCTGTTTCTAAAGGAATGTGATTTAAGTGTAGACAATCTATATGTGCCTTTTTGTCTTTTATATTTTAAAGTGTTTTGACAATCATTTTATATATGTAATGTGCACAATTATACCCAGGACTTCCACTTTAAATGAGAGTAATTAGTGGAAATAAATGCACCCCCCCCCAATAGTTAATGAAACATTGCTATGGTGGGAATTCAAAAAGTTACATGTGTGCTCAAGAACTGGTTTGTAAGGGTTATTACTACTTTTTCTTTGAATTGCAGACTCCCATGGCTTTAACATCCTGTCACTTGTCAAAGCAAATTTTCATGCAGTTTTTTGGGGAAAATCAACCACGTGAAGTATTGTTTGGTAGTTTGGTCTTGTCCATATCTTAACATGATTGAGTCATAATGCAAAATACTCTTGCTGGATTTTTTTAAACTGTAAGGTTGAAATGTGATATGCATACTTCTCAGCACAGTTTTTATTAAATTTAAATAATTTGTGTGTGACTTCTAGTCATTCTGGAAAACATGAAATATACCATTGCTTAGTACAGATAGGTATTTGAATCCTTTTAGTGACAACTTAGTATATTCTTATTCATCGCAATCAATATGGTATAGGTTTCATTATATAAAAGTGTTAAACAGATTATTATGTTAACTTCATATGACATTTTTGTTTTGTTTACCAAATAAATAATGCACATTTGGCAACAAAGCTTTAAAATTTTGGCCAGAATCTTTGTTGTTCCAAACTACGGGGTGTGCATTTTTTTTAATTGGTATTTTTCGGTTCAAGTCTGAAACCTGAAAAAATTTCAGTATTTCCTAAAAATCCTGGATCCTGGATTTTTTAGAAATCTCATTTTTTCAGGCCCAATTGACTCGAGAAGAAAAAGACCTGTTTTTTTAAAAAGCCAGCTCAATCCTGGGGCTGGCTTAGCTTCTCCTGTGCTGGCCCCAGGATCTGTATGTGGCAGGAAGGTCTCAAGAAAGAAAGAAAGAATCCAAGCTTCCACACATGGAACAAGTTTGTGGAAGCACTTTTTTTTACCACCTTTCAGCATCCTACTGTGCTCTCTGGTCAGCTACTGATGAGGGTTAGAGAATCTTCAGAAACATTGTCATGTGACCGGGTGGCTGTATCAAGGGGAAATCTGCTGAAATTCCCCCCTTTTTGTGTGAGCAAAGCAAGCTCTGCAAACAGGACAAAAGTTTTGCACCAGATTGAGAGGGATTTCTACTGATCCTCCTTTCAGAGTTCTAGGACACATCACAATGTTCTGAAGGGCCCCACAACCATCAGTAACGGCTGTTCAAAGGCTGCTGCAAGAAGGTAGTAAAAATCAATTCCATTAACTTGCTCCATTTGCAGAAGTTTTGAATGCAACCCAAAATACCGACCTGCTTAATTGGAACTGACCATTGTCTTGCTTGTTGTTCTTTTGCTTGAAGAAAAAAGAAACCTCATTTTAATATTGAAACATGGGTACACATAAGACATTTTCATGAAGTCATACTGTAACTTAAATATATTTGTATATATTTCAGATGTTTTTTAAAAATGAACATAATTGGAGGCTGGCTGATTTCCTTGCAGATCATTGTTATAATTATTTTTACATAAACTGGTTTTATATTATTGTCTTTTCTTTTCAAATCTAACCAGTGGCTTTTTCTTTACAGCAAAAAAAGAAAAAGTTGTGATCTAAATGGAATAGCTCAGATTCCTTTTGGTATAAACGTGTCTTCCACTCGCTCCCAAATATTCATATTTAGCTGTATATATTTGACAACCACAAAATTAGAGTGAATCAGTTTTCCCTTCACAATAAGTGAGAAAGCTGTGAGGGTAGAAATTGCCTCAAGAAACTAGTTCCAAATCCAATTGCATCCAATAGCATGCAAAAGTTCTAAGAATTTTAACATCACGTTTCCTGATTTTCCTTTTGATGAAATCAGTTTCTAGTAGACCGCTCCTCGTACTTTCAGCTGGGCTTATATTAGAACCTAGTAAAACTCCAAAATAATTGGTTAATACAAGAAAGTAAATTTTCAAATAATGAAATTCTGAGAAGCATTGGCAGTGGATACAGTGGCCGAGGACAGACTGAAGATCTGCCCCGGAACAGACGCGGGGCCAAAAGCCCCGCGGGAAAAGCAGCCCGGTGCGGCCCGTTCGCACTGGCTGCGATGTCCCGGGGAGGAGGCGCGCGACTGTGGGTGCGTTCGCACTTCTGCCCCCACTTCCGGCGCGCTGCTGACGCATCCACACTGCCAGGAAGCGGCAGGGATGCGCGACCGGAGAGCCGGAGACCTGTTTAAAGTGGTCTCCGGCTGAAGCGGAAGGACGGCGCCTCGCGGACAGGTGAGTCTGCGCTGACGACGGGGGGCAGATGCGGTAATCTGAACGCCCCCTCTGCCTCCGCTTTAGAAGCGGAGGCAGAGCGGGGCAGATTGCCAGTCTGTCCTCGGCCAGTGGTAGCCACTGACATAGATGGCTTTACAAAGGAATTAAATGCATGCAGGATGTGTCCATTAAAGGCTACTAACCATAATCAGCGAAGACTTCTGAATAAGCTTAGCAGTCATAGGATAAGAGGACAAGTTCTCTTGTGGATTCAAAACTGGTCAAGCTATGAAAGCAAAAAGTAGAGATGTGAAGTCCCAGAAAAATTCAGAAAAACCCAGTTTTTTTCTGAGGCCCCTTTTCAGTTATTCTGATAGAAAAATTGGAAATTTGGGGAAATTCTGGGAAAAAACCCTCTGAAATATTTTCATTGGAATGAGTTAAATGCTTTCAAAGACAGGGTGGGCATGCTGTAGACTTATACAGTTCTTAAATACGAAATGCATTTCTGCACCTAGAAGGATACCTAATCTTATGGGGTGATCATGCAGGACTTTCATTGCTTTCCAGCAGTTGCATGTCTTCTGTTGACCTTTGGACCTGATGTGGTTGACCTTTCACCTCTCCCTCGAACCACTGACATGCATACCCACAAATAGGGTAACAGATAGCTTATTGCCCTCCCTTGCTAGAGGGAAAGAGGGAACCATGGCATCTATAACTTCTGAAGTCCATAAATATCAAATGTTGCAGTTTGATATGCTCGCTATAAACAATGCATTTTATGTTGTTAAAGCAGTAACATTAGTTTAGGTTTGACAGGAAAATAAGTATGGCATATATTTCATCCCCCCCCCCCATTCCATTTCAATGGCTACTAACCATGGTGACTAAAGAGAACCTTAGCTTCTCTACTTTGTTGTTTGCCCTCTAGAATAACTGATAGGCTAATGAGTGACACAGGATGCTGGGCTACATAGCCTACTGGTTTGATCCAGCAGAGCTGTTCTTATGACTAAAGGGAACATCCCCTCCTTCTGTTTAGAAGCTGTAAACTTCCAAGTGCCAGTGCTAGGAGAGCCAGCGTAGTATAGTGGTTGAGAGCAGCAGACTCTAATCTGGAAAACCGAGTTTGATTCCCCACTCCTCCATATGAAGCCAGCTGGGTGATCTTGGGTCAGTCACAGTTCTCTCAGAACTCTCTTAGCCCCACCCACCTCACAGGGTATCTGTTGTGGAGAGAGGAAGTGAAAGCTATTTTAAGCTGCTCCGAGATACCTTCAGGTAGTGAAGAGCAGGGTATAAAACCAACTCTTTTTCTATGAGACAACACTCCGGGGGGGGGGGGCATTGACCTCATGTGCCCTGCTTTTCAACCTTATTGAGCAACTGGTTGACCACTGTGTGAATGATATGCTAGGCTTGATGGTCCATTGATTTTATCCAGCAGGATGCCTGTTCTGTTCTTGTAGTAAAAAAAGATCAGATTTCTTAAATTTACTATACTCAGCTTTTCCATGTACTGCATGGGAGTACAGCTTTTCCATGTACTACAAGTACTTTAAAGGCAGTTTCATGCAAATTATTTCTCGGTGTTCAAAACATAATAAATTTGCAAAACTACACTGTAGCTTTCACATACGAAAGGGAAGTCTCATTAGGAAAAGGTGCATGTGGAAGGACTGGTAAGGATTGTTTATCTGTGAAAGTTGAGCAAAGCAGGGGAAAAAGAAGGGAAATATGACACCAGAAGATGGAAGGAGGGGCAGCTTTCAGAGGACCAAGAGTCACTGTTTGGTACAGAATAATAAGATTTATGCAGAGAAAAATAGTCTGGCACTAGTAATGCCTCATTTTGTATTTTTCTTGCAGAAAAGCATCTTGCACTGTTAACTCTGGTTCCTTCCTATCACACCTCAGAATAAGTAAAAGAGAAGTGTTCTTAGTTTGGTTGTATAGCCCTGTAAACAACCTTGACACACCAGGATAGGCTACTTTTTCCTATTTGAAGGAAATTGTACTTCCCTCTTGCACTGGGATTCAGATGACCATTGCTGACTTGATGAAGAACCTAGAAGTTACACTGTATTCAGCAGTGCTGCTGGAGAAGCAAGTTAATGGCAGCTGCAAAAAATGTTTTCTTCCAACTCAGTTTAGTCCACAAGATGGTGTCTACCTTTTCATGGCTGATCTGGCCACTTGGATCCATGCCATGGTAACATCAAGACTAGCCTACTGTAACACATTCTACATAAGTCTCAAAGTTAACTCGGAGACTCCAGTTGGTGCAAATGCAACAGCTCAGTTATTATTCGGAATGAGGTAGAGCATGCATATTACTTCAATTCTGTAGTCACTCAGTTGGCTGCAGGACTGCCTCTCTTCCTATTCTCTGTCATGACCACTTCACACATTTGATCAGAGTTTTCTGGAGAAAATCAACAACTGCCTGTACACATACATTCTCTTTTGTGGTGCCCACCTTATGGAACGGCCTGCCTGATGCGTTTAAGAAAGCTCCAACGCTCTTGGCTTTCCACAAACTATGCAAAACTGGATTAAGAAGGCTTTTTTTTATATAACAGACAAGTTCTCTCACAAGCAGTTCTCCAAAGAACTCTCAGCCCCACCTGCCTCACAGTGTTTGTTGTGGAGAGGGGAAAGGAAAGGAGATTGTAAGGCACTCTGAGAATCCAGGTAGTGAAGGGTGGGGTATAAACCCATTCTCTTCTCCTTTCCATTTTGGAGGGAAAAGGTTTTTTTCCTTTGGAACTCTTAAGGTTTGAAAGCTATCTAAACTGGCAAAGTTCTCTCTACTTGGCCTGGTTCCTGCCACTCAGGTAAGTCAATATTTGTGAGTTTTGGTAATTATTAACTTGCTCTTAACTCCTAAAGATAGACCAAAATGAGTAGCCATGTTAGACTGTCTGTAGCAGTAGAAAAGAGCAAGAGTCCTGTAGCACCTTAAAGACTAATAAAATATATGGCAGGGTATGAGCTTTAGTGAATCACTGCTAACTTCTGATCTGAGGAGGAGGAGAAGAGATTGGATTTATACCCCACCCTTCATTACCCAAAGGAGTCTCAGAGCGGTTTACAATCTCCTTTTCCTGCTGGTGAAAATCACGGGACCTGCACGAACAAAAGGGGGATAGTGGCTGTTGTATGGAGAAGAATTCAGTGAGCTTGAGTGAAAAAGATGGCTACATCCTACTCTGTTACTACTAGCAAAAATTTACTAGTTCAAGTGAGAAGTTACTGGACTGATAGCCTCAGAGTAAATAAAATCCTAGAAAAAACTACACAATTTATTGTTTCATGCATAATAACCATTCTAAAATTTGTGAAAATTAGACCTTTTGCATCATTATAGCTGAAGGGGGCTGGTGAGTTGCATCAGGAATGCTGGGCCAAAGTAGAAGTAGTTTATGAACAGTTCCAGTATAAGATGATAATCTGACCCAGCATTGTTGGGGTGTTTTTGGCTAGGGAAAACCCAGACAGGTCATGCACGTTTTTTACAACCATATGATAATTTTTGCCAAAGTGAACCGTCATCAAGTTGGTGAAGGTCAAAGAGTAGTAAGAATATTATTGGGTTAGAGGAGTGAGCAGATGAGCCGAATAAAGTATACAAATTAGGGGGGGGGGGGCCAACATGAAGTCAGAGAAAGAGGATAGCCTCTCTCCATGATTTCCTGTATTTGCGGGGAGAGCGGCCTATAAATACGAAAAACAAATAAATAAATCCATCTTGGAGATAAGGCCTTTTCCTCCCAAGTCATCTCTGGTCACCTCTGAATATGCTTCACCACCCTTTCCTGGAGGATGGGTGGGATGGTTACATAGGTTTTTCTTTTTCTCTTGTTTGCTGGCATTGCTCTATGTTGCTTAAAGAAAAGCCACTTCTTCATTCTAGGTAGTGTTAACTTAGGTTGAGTTAAGCCATATGCTCTCAGTATTTTTCTATGTTCGGGTATGTTCTGGAAATTCTTAATGTGATTAAAATAAAGAAAACCCTTGTTAGAACTATACCAAAAAAAAAAAAATCTAATGAAATGGTATAATCTGGTGTCCCAGTCCTTTATTATCCTGGAAGTGTTATTCCCAGAGTAAGATTCAAAAGATCCCTCTAGCAACACAGGTTTAGCCTGGAAATAACGCAGGTTAACATCCCCTTGCTTGGATGTTTCTACTGCTCAAAAGAGAGAGAAGTAGTAATAGAAAGAGGAACACAAGAAAGAATTAGTCGCTTGATGGTAAAAATGCATAGGACTGACTGATAGCGTGATGCCCATGTACAAAAACTCGATGATGTAGGAGCTAGAAGTCCCCAGTTCAACAAAGTCATGGTCTCACTGAGCATGTTTAAGAATATAATAGTATATTACCAGAAAATGCATACCAAACACTTTTAATATTAGAAAGAACACCAGATCATTCAGGTATAAAGGCTAGTGCAAGTATATTTTTTTGCCATGGATATTTTATATTTACTTATTTATTTTTATTGGATTTATATCCCACCCTCCCCACATAGTAGGCTCAGGGTGGGTTCCATCAGATATAATTAACAATATACCGTATACAAAAATTAAAACACCAATAAAATTCAGCAACATTCATCTGGTACAAGTTATAGTTAAAGCCTCACACATGCCATCTCTTTAAGGTTTTGGTTCTTGGATGATAATACAGTTCTGACCCACTGAGGGGAGGTCCAGTAGAGAGGGAGGGATGTCCACTGCCCTAATTAAAAGCCTGGGAGAAGAGCTCTGTCTTGCAGGCCGTGCAGACCTGTAAACGACCGTGCAGGGCCCTGATCTCGTATGGGAGCTCATTCCACCAGGTAGGGGCCAATTCATAGAATCATAGAGTTGGAAGGGACCTCCAGGGTTATCTAGTCCAACCCCCAGCACAATGCAGGAAATTCACAATTACCTCCTCTTCCACACTCACAGTGATCACTGTTCCATGCCCAGAAGATGACAAAAAAACCTCCAGGATCCCTTGCCAAACTGGCCTCGAGAAAAACTGCTTCCTGACCCCAGAGTGGCAATCAGCATTTCCCCGGGCATGTAAGGAAGGACCATAAGAACTAAGTACTGAGGCAACCCTTCCTGCCCTCCCTCTCATGATCTGCCTAAGTTCACAGAACCCACATTGCTGTCAGATGGCCACCTAGCCTCTGTTTGAAGACCTCCAAAGAAGGAGAGCCTACCAGCTCCCGAGGAAGCCTGTTCATCATGGCTTCTGTGCAGGCATACATGGGGGACTGCAGCAAAGCTTGGACCCTGCTTTCTGTGCTGTTGAATGTTTTTGGCAACTGATTTGGAAAAAACAAACAAACCCTCTCTGATTTTTTTCTTGTTGGATTACTAAGCATGCTACAAAAGAGGGATATAACCCCTTGTTTTATTTTGGCACTTACATGGTGCTTCATTTATGATAGGGTTCTGACTTATACCCTGTCCATGCTTGAAGTTTCAAAGGGTGATGACCTGCTGGAATCCCCTACCAAGGGTTGTCTCTCACTCCTCATGTAATGCATGGTCAGCATCCTGACACAACCATCCTTGTGGACTGGTTGATGCTGTCACACTGTTTTTAGTGCACAGCCTTCATTACCACTTTATGTATGATGTGTATCCCCCCAAAAAAACAAGAGTTCTCTTTTTTCTTTACCACATTTCCACATGTATTTTGGTGAGGACACTTGGACAGAGCTCACTGCTCTGGTATAAGAGAGTTCTGGGTGAAGGTCAATTTGTGCCGCTAAACAACTGTTGATAAAGCAGTCCTCTGTAGTCTCCTTTTGAGAGCTTCACACCCACCTCCTTCACTCAGTGATCTTGCTAATCTTCCCATGTGGGACTGCACAGAAACCATGATGATGAAAACAAGGTTGCACTTACCTGTAACTGTTGTTCATCGAGTGGTCTTCTGTGGAGGCACACATCCCTCCCTCCTGCCCTGCTCTGAATTCTCTGGAACTTTAGTTGTCTAGGGGTCTCCAGCAGAGGCATGGAGAGAACTGAGGGAGTAGTACCCCTCCTCCTAGTCATTTGAGCGTTTTGGCGGGAAAGCACCAGAGGGAGGAGGGGCGCTCCTAGTCTATTAGAAAGCTTGGAAATCTTTTTTTCCGTGGCTGGCCTGTGACTGCGCAGTCCCCCATGTGTGCCTGCACAGAAGACCACTCGATGAACAACAGTTACAGGTAAGTGCAACCTTGTTTTCCTCTGAGGAACCGCTCCTCTCGGAAGCATTTCCTAACGTTTAGCCGAAAACTCTTCTGATTTAATTTCAACCCACTGGTTCTGGTCTGACCTTCTGGGGCAACAAAAAACAACTCTGTACCATCCTCTATATGACAGCCCTTCAAGTACTTGAAGATGGTTATCATATCACCTCTCAGTCGTCTCCTCTCCAGGCTAAACATACCCAGCTCCTTCAACCTTTCCTCATAGGACTTGGTCTCCAGACCCCTCACCATCTTCGTTGCTCTCCTCTGAACATGTTCCAGCTTGTCTATATCCTTCTTAAATTGTGGTGTCCAAAACTGAACACAATGCTCTAGTTGAGGTCTAACGAGAGCAGAGTAAAGTGGTACCATCACTTCACGTGATCTGGACACTATATTATTTGTTTAAGCCCAGTTTTCCAGCCTGTCAAGATCATCCTGTATACTGACTCTGTCTTCTTCCGTATTTGCTACTCCTTCCAATTTAGTATCATCTGCAAATTTAATAAGCATTCCCTCTATCCATCCAAATAATTGATAAAGATGTTGAACAAAATAGGGCCCAGGACAGATCCTTGAGGCACTCCACTTGTCACCCCTCTCCAAGAAGATGAGGAATCATTCACAAGCACTCTTTGGGTACAATCTGTCAACCAGTTACAGATCCACCTAACAGTCATAGGATCCAAACCACATTCCCCTGGTTCAGCAAGGTAATAACATGTTCCAAAAAAGACAGAGAAGGTTAGTCTGACATGACTTATTCTTGAGAAACCTGCTGGCTTTTAGTAATGACAGCTTTCTAAATGCTCAAGGACTGTCTGATGATTTGTTCTAAAACTTTCCCAGGTATAGACATCAAGCTGATGGGTTGGTAGTTACCTGGATCCTTCCTTTTCTCCTTCTTGAAGATGGGCACAACATTTGCCTGCCTCCAACCTACTGGCACCTCACCTGTTCTCCAAGAATTTGCATAAATAATGGACAGAGGCTCAGAAATTACATCCATGAGTTTTTTTAGTACCCTTGGATGCAGTTCATCTGGCCCCAAGGACAGTTTCATTTAAATAACCTAGATGTTTATGTACTACCCTTTCCAGGAGAAGACTGAGAAAAAGTAGGAATTGAGCAGTTCTGCCCTCTCTTCATCACCTGTTACAATTTCACTTTCCTGTCTGCACAATGGGCCTACCATGGCATTGCTCTTTTTCTTACTTTGAACATTAGAAAAGAACCCCTCCCCCTTTTTTTGTTTTTAGTGTCTCTCACTAGCCTAAGCTCATAGCTGAGGTGAGACAGATGACCCTGGTTGTTGGTTGGCAAATTGTAAAGTCCTTTAGGGCTCATAGATATGCAGGCCCCTGGCCATATAGGGCTTTAAAGGTAAGCACCGAGACCTTGGTTCTGGTACTCAATGAGCAGCCAGTACAGTTTGTGCAGCAGCAGGTGGATCTGCATCCGCACTGACGATGAAGTCAGCACCCCGTCACTGCATTCTGCACCAGCTACAACTTCTGAAACAGAATCAAAGGCAGCCCCACATAGAGAGAATTACAATAATCCACTCTGGAAGTGACCATTGCATGGATCACTGTAGCCAGATCCTGGGGGGTGAGATATGGGGCAAGAGCCTGATCTGTCTCAGATGGAAAAAGGCAGACCTGGCACTGGCAGTGACCTGGGCCTCCATAGTTAGTGAGGAATCCAGAAACACCCCAAGACTCTTCACCTTTGGTGCTGGCATCAATAGGGCTCCATCAAAGGTTGGAAGCCCGATCCCTGATCCCAGTCCCTAGCAACGCAGGTACAGGACCTCCATCTTTAATGGATTCAATTTAATAAATTGGTTGGCCAGCTGTTGTATGTTTTATTTTTATATATGGAGTAAGAAGAGTAACACAAAAATCATCATAGTTAATGTTTAATTTTACTTGCTGCTACTCTTTCATAATCATGATCCAGGTTTTTCTTGCCAGCAAAGGATCACTACTAGATCATTTGTTACATCACCACTTGAAAAAAATCAACCATCTTCCCCTGTAATATTTTATCATTATTTTTTTCTGTTAATAAAATGACTAAATCAATAGAGATGTGCCACTTATAAAAGTGGCTTCTTGCAGTTTTTTCTACCATTATGTTCTGGGGAGGTCAATTTGTATCTCATTCCTCCTTCGGTTCATTAACATCATATCCTCATTCACATAATTACAGACTTGGGTACAAAGGATTCATTTTTTCTTTTATGTTCATCTCTTATGAATCTTAATGTTCATTCAGCCATTCATGTACACATCTTAACAGAGCAATTCACATTAAATCAATGTATATTACTTATGTTAATTTTAAAATTATGTATATAGAAAAGAGAATGTAGAAATTTTGCCTAAAATAAAATAAAAATGAGATGATGAAATTCATAGTTCTTTAGAGCACTTTTTTCCTTGTTTCCAGAAAATGGAAGATATTTAATCAGTTTTTACTTCCTAATTTGGGAGTGTAGGAAATTAAAAATTAATTAAGCTAGATGTTTTATCTTTATATTGCTATCCTACCGTGGCTCGCTGAGCAACTGTGTCTAGAGACCCATGCTCCTTGAATGTTATAATCTTGAAAAACTTCTGAACTACTGTGTAAGAGACAGCACAATGAGTCCCTAGTCTTCATATTTCTTTTGCATATTTAAAATGTTTCCCATCTGAGCACTTTTACCTCCTCTGAACGAGGGCTGATTGCAGATAGAAGTCGATATCACAGTGTTCCTTCTTGCTTGAAGAGTTCTGTAGGGTTTTAGGTATGTTAGTGGCATAGAAATTTTTATTAGCCTTTTTGAAGGCGAGTTGGCTGTCATAAATTTTGAACCGACATAGATTTCTGTACATGGTTTAGAAGAATCCATTTTATTATCAGCTCATGGCACTTTTAGAGAGTTTTTTTTTTCAGCATCAGGTAGGCGGGTCCAGCATCTGCATTATCTACAAAACCACTCAAAGCCTGTCATCCCAGGAAATGGTCTGAAGACCTATTATACAGTAAGTGTGCTGAAGCTAAGCAGGTCTAGGTCTGGCTATACCTCAGGGAGCGCACCTGGGAGCTGTGGATTGGATGGATCTCATGATCTGTCAAAAGTATATATTGATGGCTGCAGATCTTTCTCATGTTTCCCTCCCTCCAGCAGTTCTTTTCCACCCCAAGAAAGTTTATTCCTTAGGTTGTGGGACCAACAAGATCCGACAGGCACATGGGTTGGGAGAGGTGCTGTGGTGAGGGGGAAGGGAACAAGATTGTCCTATTCTATCAGTGGAACTTTATAATCCTCCAACAAACTGAGATAGTTTCTAACAGAATAGGCAATCTACTAATATATTCAGTGTTTTGTTTGTTTTTAAATTTATGGATTTAATTTCATAGTTTAGTTGCTGAGAGTTTTGTAAAAGGAAAAGAAATAAATTGTTGAATATAATTTAAGAACAATGAAGCAGTCCCAAACTCTTACTGTTATAATGAAACACAATACCTGATGTTATTTGCCCAATATTTACTCTTCTGTTCCTAGGAATATTGTAGTTTCTCTGTAAAAATAATTCATGCAGACTGCATTAAAATCTGTTTTAGCTAATTATTACTATTAATAATTATCGTGGTTAAGTATATATGAATGGTTATTACACAAACAAGTCTTTACAACAGTCCCAGCTAAGATGTAAAAAGCCAATTTTAACTTGTTGCCTGAAGGCAGTGCTGGTTCTAGAGACTGAGAGGGGACATGCATCAAGATATTCACCCTCCCAAATGGACCCCTTCATTATATTTTTATCCAGCATTTCTTTTAGGGAGTTTAAAATGGTGAACATGACACTCCCCTTCCTGATTTTATCCATACAACGTTCTTCTGAGGAAAGACAATCTGAGACAGAATGAGTGGCCCCCAGATCATCTAGTAAACTCCATGGCTGAGTGAGGATTTCAACCTAGGTCTTCCCAGTCCAAATCCAATGTTCCAACCACTGTATTTGGTCCTGGAAAATCCCTGGCATTACCTTACCAGTACTGGGAAAAGTACAGAAATGGATAGCCAAGACGATTAAGGGGTTAAAGCACCTTTCTTATGAAAAAAGACTGAAGAGTCTGGACTTCTAAGTTTAGAAAAAAGATGATTAAGTGTGGACATGGTAGAGTTTTATACAATTATGCATAGGATAAAGAAAGTACATAGAGAGAAATTTTTTCTCCCTCATTCATAATACTAGAAATTGGGGACACCTGGTGATGTACAGCAGATTCAAGGCTGACAAAAGGAAATACCTTTTCACTTAGTGAGTATTTAAATTGTGGCATTTACTGTTGATGGATGTACGATAGCTACTAGAAGAAATGTTAAAGGGAGATTAGAAAGATTCACAGAGAATACATCCATCAGTGGCTATTAGCCATGATGACTACAAGGAACCTCCCCATCAAGATGCAGTTAACCTCTGAATGCCAATACTAGGAGGCAGAATCAGGAGAAAGCTTTGGCCTCTATGCTATGCTTGTTGGCTCTAAGGGAATGGGTTGGCTGCTGTTTGAAACAGAATGCCAAACTAGATGGACCACTGCTCTGATCCAGTGGGGCTTTTGTGCTCAGCATGTGAAGCTGAGTGGCCAGGCTTCGTGCTTGTGCCTTGTCCTGTGCACTTGCTTCCTGCAATGGCTGTTACTATGCCAGCATTAGTTGCCATGGTTTCTGATTTGCTCACTATTGTGAGGAAATTATAGGCCCCTAAAGAGGTCACATGTAGCAGCAAGTACATTTGAGGGTGAAGTTGCTGACATCATTCTGCATGTGTTCTGGCATGCACACAGAGTCACATAGGACTGCTCTAAGAACTATGGGGGAAAGAGGAAGAGAAAGCTCTCTTTCCAGTGAGTTACTGTTGACATTTGTTACTGAGCATGCGGTGCTGCAGCCCTGAACAGAGAGCAGTTGTGTCAGCTGCAAAAACATCTGAGGTTTAGGAGAGTGTCACAGCCCAAGTCTCCCTACCCCCCGGGGAGGGGAGGGATGGAGCATGGGCACAGCCCTGAGGAGGGCAGCAGTCCAGTGGCAAGGCTGAGAAAAGAGCCAGGTGGAGCAGCAACAGCAAGGGTAGCACTGCTTAAAGGGTAGCACTGTCAGACACAGCCCCTGGTCCTGGGACTTCACAGAGAGGTATTTTATCAGCTTTGTTCCCCTCAGTCTTCCAGCGGTATTGCAAATATGAAGACAGCTTGGGCTTATCAGTGGGAAGGGACCACAGCTCAGTGGTAAAAAGGATCAGTTACGTAGTAAGTGATGTGAAAGACCTCTCCCTGAGACCCGAGGGAGCACCTGACAGTCAGAGTAGGCAACACTGGCCTTGACAGATCAAGGGCTTGACTCAGTATAAGCCAGCAGATGCTGCAGCACAATGCAGAGAAAGGGGGAAGGAGCAATGAAAGGATAAAAGGCATAAACTTTGAGGAACCCATCTACGGCCCACAGTGTGTTTATTGAACAGGGCTTTGGGCTGACCTTTGATGTCATCTTTGTATTTGTGGCTTCGACACTAAGATGAATGTTAACATAGTACTTTGCTTGTGAAAGCAGTCATAAATCTGTGACTACTGGACAGGTAGCATAGTATAGACTCTAACGGGATAAATTATTCTTGTTTCTGTCTGATGAAGGAGCCTGTGAACACTTTCAGCCCTTACATGCATTAAGCAAAGTTTCTTCATCAATGAATAATGTATTTAGCTGGGTGTCTAGGAAAAAAATATCATAGGATGTATATCAGGCTCTCAACAATTCACATGCAGAATGGCTTTAAAAATTACATCACAGCTAGTGGCACGAGAGGTTTTTCATGAGCTAGGTATATTGCAGGGTAGAATGGTTTGGAAAAGGCAGGAAATGTTTCCTTATTAGTGCTCACACTAACTGAAAGGTTTGTGTTGCTTCTAGCTTTATTGTAAAAATGAGACAGCACTGTGTGTTTTGTTGCTTGTGTGGGGCAGGGAAGATCTTTTGTTCTCTCCTAGTAACTTTGTCAAAGCCAAAGAGAGGGAAAAGCAAGCTTCTGTAGCAAAAGCTATGGTTATTCACATACCAGTTTCAGTTGGGGGACCTACAGATCATTGGGGCTATTTTAGACTGGGAAAATAG
The DNA here is from genome assembly GCA_029233225.1 of Lepidodactylus listeri. NCBI lineage: Eukaryota > Metazoa > Chordata > Lepidosauria > Squamata > Gekkonidae > Lepidodactylus > Lepidodactylus listeri. The sequence continues at coordinate 73,286,042 of JARCFY010000008.1, forward strand.
TGTGGAGAAAAGATTTAACCCCTCTCCCCTTACTCCACAGTTTTAACCTGAGTTAGGCCCCTATGTGCCTGATAGCAGAGTTTAAAAAACATAAACATGGATTCTGCCAAAGTATCATCTAATTTGGCTAGGGTTTCAGGCTGAGCCTGGCAACTAGCAGGATGGTTGGGTGGCAGGGACATGGAGGAACATGTTACATTGGTAATGTTGTCATCACTATGTTACTTCTGGGTACAACCTAGGAATTTCTAGAAACATTATGGTAATTCATTCTGGCAATTCCTAGAGCTACCTATTATCATTTTTGGGTTGTATGCAGAAGTGACATAATGGTACAGAGACTGGCAGCAATTTAATTTTTCTCAGAGCAACAATGGGCAACAGCAGTGATTGGTGAGAGGCCTGGCAAGCCTAGGTTTGGCCATTAGTAAGGACTCAACTTTTTAAAGCTTTTTTAAAAGCCAGAAGTATTACTGGTTTCTGTCAGCTTCTTCCTGTTGATAAAAAGCGCAAACTTTTGGACTAGAAAGCCGTGAGCATTTGTTACTTGTGCGACTGTGTACTCCACTGAATTGGTCTCTCTTCTTTCAAAAAGAAGTTTTCTCCTTTCTTCTTCTTTTCCCAAGAGAAGTAAAGAGGAACACAATATAAAAAAAAGATATTAGGCTTGCCGAGCACTTCGTAAACACAGGGCTAAATGGTGCAGACACACGTGCACACACTTGAAGAAATCTGTTTCTTGAGACGGAAACCTGTTTGCAAAAAAAAATCAATAGAAAATGATCCAAATCACTCATTGGCATTTAATGAGAATAGCTTTACTGACATGGAAAAGACTACCAAAATTAATTCTGTGTTGTATGCAGAAGTGGCATAATGGCACAGAGACTGGCAGCATTTTATTTTTTCTCAGAGTGGCAGTGAGCGACAGCAGTGATTGGCAACCCTAGGTTTGGCCGTTAGTAAGAATTCATCTTTTAAAAGTTTTTTTTTAAGCCAGAAATATTACTGTTTTTTGCCAACTTCTTTCTGTTGATAAAATGCTGCTTCCTGGGGTGGAAACCTGTTTGCGAAAAATCAATAGAAAATGACCCAGATCACCCATTGGTGTTTAATGAGAACAGCTTGACTGACATGGAAAAAACTACCAAAATTAAATTGAGCTCTTGCTTTGGTTACCAATAATGGCTAGAGAAGAAAGTATTAATGATGAAACAATGCAACAAGTTAGATACTGTGGAAAATACTTTTTTGCCCATTACTTCCCCCTCTTCCCACTTCCATTGCATTGCAGTGTCACATGGGTTCTCAAAAAGTCTGTGTCTCTGGTCCCCCCCCCCCCCCCCATTCCTTTCCTATGCTTCATTTAGGGAGAGCTTTATTGGCTAGCAACTCCTGGCAAAACAGAATAGAAACAGCAGCCAGTGCAGCTGCCTCCCTTGGTCTCATAAGAATGTGCCATTTAGCCCCAAAGGAGGACAGCCTTGAAGATTTTGAAACTATTTCATGTTGTATCAACATGGTAGCCAGTCCAACAAATCTCTGTTGCTGCATGGAAGAATGAAAGAATGGCTTTATGAATCAAAATGAGTAGTAGCGAGAAGGATAAAATTATGGGCTAAATAATGCATGATTTGACTGTATGACTAAAACTGGGCTAATGACTGAACTGTCAGATCCTGCCTTGAGACAGCAAACATAGGCAGGGTGGTCATAGACCGATTTCGCACAAGGCGCTGCCCTGGCGTCATTCTTACCTTTGTCCCAATTGCCTGCTTGAATTTCCCACTATTTGCTGTGGGGTGCATTTTGACCCACGGCTCTGCCCAATTTCCTCTGATTTCCTCTGCAGCTTCAGTGATCCTCAAAAAACAGGATCACTAAAGTTGCGGGGGAAATCACGTGAAGCCGCAGGTCAAAATGTGCCCCGTGGCAAATAGTGTGAAATTGAAGCAGGCAATTGGGGAAACCGGAAGAACGACGCCGGGGCAGTGCCTTGTGGGAAATCAGTCTTAGTGATTCTGGGGCCCTGGGCAAAAGTCCAGGTTGGGGCCCCAGAATCACTGCCTCCCCCCCCCCCCCACTCGCCCATGCTGGAATCCAACAAGAAGTGTCCCTTGCCTTGTTCGAAGTGGGCAGGAGTCCCTTCTGCCTCCTGAAGCCAGCTGCCTGAGCCCCAGATGAGGAAGGTACAAGCAGCCTATTCTTCCCCTTTTCCTCTCCTTTGATGGGGCAGTCTGGAGATAGTCAGGGGGCTCTCACAAGCATGGAGAAAAACTTCTTGCATCTGCTTGGGATTGTGGCAACTCTGTGTTAGATCTTCTGTTCCTTTTGATTCTCCTTGGCAATCTGAAGATTAATTTCATCACCAACTCAAAATTTAAGCAATTTTCACCAGGCTCAAGCAGAAAGAGTACATTCAAAATGGCTAAATAGCATCTTATTCTTAACTGATAATCATGGCTTATACCATTTTTAACCTACCTGTTCTTCAGGTCTTATGGCTCCTTGCTTGCTGAACAGAGGGAACCTTCTTCTCTAAAAGTAACTAATCTTTTGATAGCCTGGAGATCTGAATCAATAATTCCTGATCAATATGTTGTATAGTTATTGTTTCCCTTTGTTGTACATACTATGGGCTGAAAATCAAAATGCAAAGGAATGAAAATCAATGGGATACATTTGTGAATTTTACAGAAACTTAGAGAGACAGAGAATTAGATTTCTTGAACTATTTGTTTCAGGGGGGGAACATACTAAGAAAGGGACAGTATTTTCTAAATACCCTTTGATAACTACATTATTGCAACCATACCCAAAAATATTGGACATCTGTGTGTCAGTCCAGAAGATTTCTGAAAGCATCTCTGGTCTGGAAATGAAAGATCCTTTAATATCCTTGATCCTCATGGGTACAGTAACTGTTAATAACAATAGCTCATAAGGTAAGATCTTTTCAGACATTGGACTGGATTCAACCAGCTTTTCTGCTAGTGAAAAAGAGAGGAGAGGGTATTCTTTGACCACCAAAAAACCACTATGCTGGAGATCATGGGACTTGCCAAAACATAAGAAGATCCCTTATGGATCAAACCCATGCTCCATCTAGTCTAGAGATTTGTGTGACACAGCAGCCAACTGGTTACCCTGGAGGGATAACAAACAGAGCGTGGAGCACTGGTATTCAGAGGTTTATTATCTCTGAAATGCTAATGAGTTTCTGTGGCTGGGTGTGACCTATTATGTTAATGAGTTCCTGCTGGGCTTTTTCTACAAAAAAAAGCCCTGGTTGTCATTATCTTTAAAAACAGTTGCCCCCAGACCCACACATTGGTTTTCCATTGAAAATAATGTCCCCAAAATTCTGGCCCCTGCAAAAAAAAAAAAAAGGATTTCAAGTTGAACTGCTACTATCCTACCTGAAAACCAGCAATCATGGCGAATGCCCTAGCCAAGCCAGATCCAAAATTATAACAATCTTTTTCTCAGAGCCCAACGCTATACAGCACATTCAGTCACCATCTCTGAAAATGATAGTAGACCAGAAACTCAGTTCACGTGTAATTCTACTATAAAATCAAGTTTGTTTCACTTCACCCCTGCCAATGTCTTCATAAGAAAACATTACTAGGCTTGGAAATAGAGTTTCCAGAACGACATGTTTGGGTCTGTAGTGGGAAGTAGGGGTGTGCATTTGAAGCTACCTGAGCTGAAAATCTGGGGTCATTTGGGAAAACTGGAAAAAAATCCCTGAAAAAAAAATCCCAGATATATTCAGGGTAGATATCATATGAAAAACAGCAGAGTGATAAGAGCACATTGCTCCCGCCTCTCAGCAGTTTGTTGAGCTTTCTGCAGTCTTTTTAAAGTTTAAATGGACTGCAGAAGCCAGCCTGAGGATCAGCTGAGCTGATGGGAAGCAAAGCACTCCCAGCACAGGAAGCCAGCCCTCAGATCAGCTGAGACTGTGGGGAGATGGTTCAACTGTTTATCAGGCTGTCTTCTGCAGTCCCTTTAAACACCCCATTTAAATGGACTGCAGTAGAAAACCTGAAAAACAGCTGACTGTGGAAGCTATCTGCACTGCCTGTCAGCTGTTTTTTTTTTTTTTTGCAGCTTTGCCACTACTTTTTAAAACTTTTTTTTTCTTTTTGGGTCTATTGGACCTCAAAAAATGGGATTGCTGAAAAATCCAAATCTGACGACAATACCGGTACTGGGATCTGGGATTTTTCAGAAATCCCAATTTTTTCCGTGTCCAGTAGACCCAAACAAAAAAATACCAGTAAACAAAAATTCACATCCTTAGTGGGAAGGAAAATGGCAAATTTAGTCTGGATCCAACCTAGTGGCTTGTATCCAGCCATGCAGTTCTAAAGAATTGTGGGCACTTCTATATTTGGAAAAGGAAGGTGGCCATTTCTGCCACTGTCCCATCCCACCATAGACCTCTACCTTTCCCCTGTGCTGTTCCTAAGGGTCTTCTGGCCCTCTGGAAGAAAATTTGACTCCTTAGAGCTGAAGTATTACAATTATGTTTTGAGTAACAGGTCTGTCACAAAAACACAAGGATGTGAATGTGTTTTAATCACTTACTGAATCTCCTCTTCAGATATTGGGCAAGCTAATGCAAATTATGCTTTTCATTTAAGTGAAATCTCAAATGTTTAGAAGCCGTCTTTTTCTCCCACAAATGGAAGTTCTAACTCTTCTTAAAATGCAGGCCTCACAAACTAATTGATTTCAATTAGTATACTTGAGTTGAAATAACTGGAATGTCACTAATTCAAAAGGGTTTTTTTGCTTTTAAAATACATTTACAGGGTACAAAATTATTCCAGTAATACAAATGAGGGCAAAGGAACTTACCATGTATTTGCTTTCTAATGCATTTGCAATTCTTTCTGCTGTTTTCATTTTGTTCTATTTCACATGGTCCTGTCTCACATGCATTGATTGCTCTGCAATTAAGTGATAAGTGGCCCAACTATGTGAAAATATCAAAGTAATTGTTCTTTAGCATTCCTTCAGCTTTCATCTTTATATCATTACAGAAAAATGCATTCATGTTTTCTAAGTAGGAGAAAAGTGAAGCAGATGGATGATCATCTGGATGATCCACAATAGTGGGTTGGCTCCAACCAGCGTTTCTGCTAATGAAAAAAGAGATGTCTGTGATCTCCCATAAAGGCTATGCTCAGAATCATGGCACCTGCATGTACATAAGCCATGCGGGATGGGGACTACTGTGTGGAGACAAATGCAGCGAGATTAGTGAAAATGCTGGCTGAATCAGTATACACTTTACTGCCCTGAGAATATCTTCATAGATTGCGTGATGTACACCACACTAAAAGAGAATAATCTGAAAAAACTTTTATGTTGTTTCGGCAGCTGCATGCTGGTTTTGAGTCTTTATTTTATGTCTCATTTGGACCAGTTTGATATTAAAATGAAACGTGTGCAATTAGTTCTAAACAACCAAAACCACAATAGGTATGATCTACCGGTTTATTTCAGCCACATAATCAATATGTACAGCAGATGGTGCTGTTCCTCTCTTTCTTTCAGCATCCAGAAAGATATCTTGGCTTTTGAACTAATGCTGCAAATTCTTCAATAGTGTCTTCTTAAGCTAGTGGAACAATTGAAATTACACATTTGAAATCATACTTGGTTAATTGTTCTCTTAGTTTGCTTTATGGGACATAAAATCTGCACAATCCTTCTAGGCAAAGAAGGTGACTTTCCTCATGCAGCTAAACCCTTTATAGATTGAATATTGATTCTTATAATTTTACTTTTTGTAGTTGTTACAATAATAATAGGTTCAAAACCCTCATCAAATTAAAAGAAGGGTTAATGTTCTTACAAAGTCACTTGTACTCCAAAAGCATGGAAACAGTAGGTTCAGGCTTCTGCACCCACATTTTGCCTTGGGTCTTTCAGGACTAGCAAACTGGAGGAGGGGGCAGCTATGAAGCATGTCAGCACTGTACAAAAGTTTTTAAAGAATTTGGTTATGATAGAATGGCTGTTGTTTGCAGGTTCCATGAAGCTGTTGTAAAACAATACAATGGAGATGCCCTTTTGAACCTATGAACTTGCCTTATACCAAGTGAGACCATTGGCCTATGTAGGTCAGTCTTGACTACTCTGACTGACAGCTGTTCTCTGGGATCTCAGGCAGAGATCTTTCACATCACCTCCTACACATAACCCTTTAACTGCAGGTACTAGGAATTAAACCTGGGACCTTCTGCATACAAAGCATATGTGATACCACTGAGCCACAACCACTGAGCCTCAGGAGAACTGGAGGACACAAGACATGGATAATGATAAAGGCAGCAAGAAGAATAAACAAATATGGCTATAAGGACCAATAGAAAACCAGATCCAATAAGTCAGGCCTTGTATTTCAAATCAAAGTCTTTATTCTTAATGGTCTTTCAGGAAACACTTGCGTTGTCAGTGATACCAGATACAGAATGGGAGGAATTGATATACTGTATTCAAACAAGGGTAAAAGCGCGGGTGCCAATGAGAATAAAAATATCAAGCGCCAAAATGTGCTACCGTTACTTTCTCAGGAAAAAAGGCGCGTAAGCGAAGCTACATTCCCACCCCGGCCCTGTGTGTGTAATCTACATGCAGTCCCACGCAAAAGACACCTGGAAGAGCAGAGGCCCAGATGCCCAAGGTTACCAGTGCAGCAACAGAGATAATTGAAGTCTAGCAAAATAACTGAGCTCATTCTGAGGAAGGAGAGGGAGAGGGGGTGGGGAAACTGCCAGGAGAGAAGCCGATGCCGATCTCCCGCCGGGACCTGCAACAGGGACTGCAAAAAGGAAAGCAAAACATGACAGGGAACCTGGCAAGAACTCTCTCAGCCCCACCTACCTCACAGGGTGTCTCTCGTGGGGAGAGGAAAGGAAGGTGATTGTAAGCTCCTCCAAGACTCCCTTGGGTAGTAAAGAGCAGGGTATAAATCCTCCTCCTCCTTCATTGGCCCTGACTAGACATGAGGCAGCATCATACATTTGCTGACATCATAGTAATTTCCTTAAAAAGAAGTCCTTTGTTCCTCATTTATCAATAACTGGAACTGAAACACATTTAGCATGGTACCTGTTTTTATTAACACTATCAAAGTATTCCCTCTGCCGAGGTCTGTTTTTGGTGGTTCTTGTCCAAACTAATGTGCAAGAAGTATAGATGCAACTTCCTGCATGGTTAAGTATGGGCTACATTGGAATATATGTTTTGTCCTGCAGTTCTGCTATAACAACTAGCTGCACAGAATGAAGTACAAGAGGCTATGATCAGTAACATTTATTACAGGTATTAGGCAAGATTTCTTTGTACTGAGTGCTGGAAGTGTTGTGAATTGTAAGAAGTCTACAATAAAAATAGCATCTACCTGAAATTATTGTAGACAGCAAAAGTATGGGTAACTTCAGGGACTGTAATCATACCTTTGATCACATCTCCTGGAAGCAACAATAATGTAGCAATTGATAATTTATCTAGCTGTCCATTTTTATTGCATGCTTCCTCCAAGGAGAGTGGGCTGGAGCAGAGGGTTCTTGCTTGCTATGAGAAAGGTGAGGCTGTAAGTTTAACTACAAAACACGTCTTCCCCAGGTAGACAGACATTTTCTGGAACCTCTGTGCCTCCCAGGTGTACACAGGACTGATTTAGATAGGGTTGCTAACTCCAAGTTGGGAAATTCCTGGGGATGTGTGGGTGGAGTCTGGGGAGGGCAGAGTTTGAGGAAAAGGAGGAAGCTCAGCAAGAATGTGATGCCGTAAAGTCTACCCTGTGAAGTTGCTATTTTCTCTAGGGGTACTGATCTCTATAGTCTGGAGAACACTTGTAATTCTGGGAGAACTCCAGCACTTATCTGGAAGCTGGCAATCCTAGATTCAGATCTGGACCATGGCTGATGAGAAGAGGGGGCTTAAGCACTCTTTTCAACCTGAAATAACCTTAGAGAGACTTATGTGTAGTCCATCTGTACACAATAAGTTTCCCCAGTAGTGGCTGTCCTGGGCCATACCAAAAACCCTGGGTCTCAGCAGCTCCTCCTCCTCAGGATGTGCTGATGCTGGCCATGATTTCAGCACTGGGCCCTCAGTTTGTTGTATTCAGGTAAGTTTTCATGGACTATTATTTGGCCACCTGGTTAATGCACAACCTAGATTTCTGGAGGTCTCAGGCTGTCTCCTCTTCTCTCCATCTTTATTGGGTCAGTAGTAACAAATAGATGTTGTCAATTGACAAGGTGGGATTCTCCCATATCTGCCATCTCCTGAAATTCCATGTTGTCACCAAAGCTTCAGACTGGAAGCAGAAGGTTCTGTGCTGACCTGTCTTAATATACTCAGTATTCAAATTATTATTTTAATTTTGATCTTCCAAAGGTAACGGTAGGAACAGATATTCATTCAAGAAAACATGGTGTCAGAAATCATGAGCCTGAAGCTAACTTCACATTGAAACTGTAAACACAGGAAATCCAATAGTTGTGAAGCTGTAGGGTTGCCTGGCAACCGGCAGGAAGGTTGGGGCAGGGACATGGGGGAGCGTGATGTTGGCTATGGCATTTCCAAACTCTAAAACCACACCGTTTGTGGCAATTCCTACAGCTGCCGTACATCACTTCCAGGTTTTCCCTAGAAGTGATGTAGTAACAGCACAGATGATGCCTCTGTTTTTTTTTTAAAAAGTCTTCTGCTGCCACTCTGAGTGGCAGCTAACAACTAGCTCTGCCAGCAGGAGGCCTTCCTGCCATAGTGGGAGCCCTGGAAGCCCTATGAAGCTGGTTTGCAGCAACACCTACAGCAACACAGGAATTACACTCAAATGAGAGACACGGAAATGCTGAGAGTGAAATAATACCAACCTTGGCATAACATATATTAAAAACGTTTCCTACATGCTACATATAGCATGAGAGAAGCTCGAAAGCACTTTAATACATGTTTAAACACCTGAGAAAGGAAAACAATGAAAAGGAACCTGTTTCCTGTTTATGCTTCTTCCAGTGACATGATGTGGCTTGATCTTAAAATATCACTCCCTCTCCTGTCACTCCTAGGGGGCCAGACAGGAATATCAGTGGGGCAGGAGCTCTTGCCACTTAAGTGAGTGAATGCAGAGGACAGAGCTGGTAAGTCTGGTCACTCTCCTTTCTTTCTTTCCTCCTTATTTGCCAACTTCTTCAGGACTAAGCACTAAAACTGCACTGTGTCAGAATTAGTGTTCATTTTTAAAATCAAATTACAAGCAAGAATGTCCTTTTTTGTTTTTTTGTAAGTATGAAGAGATGATTTTGTAATCTAGAAATACACGCTTGATAGAAACCTTGAAATCATATTAGCAGCATTCACACTGTATTACTAAAAAAAGTCTGTCATTAGAAAATTGTATTTTGTTAACCGTAACAGGATACAAAGATACTAATATGTTCAGGAGATGAGTTGATTATACAAATCTCCTCCCCGCCCCCAATACCAGGGTTTTTTATTCTGTACCAACAAAGGTGATTTCCTCAAAAGTACTAAAATAAAATCCCTTCATATACAGTGTCATATCTGAAATGGGTAATACAGAAAGAATTTCATGAAATCTGCAGTTTTCAGATTAATTTTTTAAAATGTACAGTCATCTCTGAGGGTACCACCCCAGTGATCAGGGTTTCTCATCATAAGCCACACCACTGTTTGCAAACTAGAATCAAGTGGAACAACAAACTCCCAGATTCCTAAACTTAATGGTTTGTTTTTTAACACTGAATGTACTTTGGTTTGGGAAAGAAATATAACAATAGTTAAAATGAAGCTGAAAAGCTTTAGTTCATCTAGACCAGGTTTTGAATAGTTTGTTTAGGCTAAACACTCCTGGAGGTTTCCAGCAAACAAGTAAAGCTGTTCTGTCCCACTCTCCCCAAAGCCTGTGTGCAGGGAGGCCTTCTGTGTTACCATCTTAAAGAGGCAGCACATAACAATTACTTCTTGAAACGATGGTGGCAAAGTCGTAGGCAGGATCCTCTTTTGATGGAGGGTTCTCCCATTCTACAGCAGACTGCAGATCTCAGCAATAATTCTTTTATTGAGTGCTTAAGTATAGGGTTGCCAGCCAGCAGCTAGCACTCATTGGGAGCCTGGGGAGTGGGGACATGAGGTGCCATCACATGGATGTCATGACACCATTTCTGGGGTGAATCATGCCACTCTAGGATTCAGTAGAAACACTAGACTGGTGTGATTTCATTTCAGGGTTTAAAGGTGTTTTTTTTTTTAAGTGAAAGGCAGGATATAAACATTTTATTTAACATATATTTGGGTTCTAGCCATTGATAGCTAGAGGGCACTATTTTTATTTATCTCAGCTGGCTATTACTCCATTAGTTTAGGAATTCATTAAAACAAAGATTTATAATTTTTGATCAGTGATTATTTTGAAAAAAGGTACTTTCCATACTGTCTAGTCTGGGAAGTATCTGAAATGAAATTGGGGTTTTGAAGCATCAGATGCCCTTTTGCTTCACTGTGATATACTTTAAGAAATGGCTGCAGCCATAAAAAGTGGCACCAAAAATGTATCTGTCAACACAGAGCCCATGCTTGGATGACAAGGAAGGCAACTGTCACTGATTACTGGGGAATAACTGACCGCCTCCAGATGACAACCCTTTATTGACTGATTAACAGGTACTAGTGCAGTCTGAAATGTCAAAGATGGGAATAGAACTGGTGTGTTTGATTTTTTCATTGAAGAAAGTGCAGATAAAATTCTGCTAGTAACAACTGCTTACAAAGGATTTAAGAGACTATGGGGAATCCTGTTTTTCATATTCTTCATACTCAGTTAATGATTTATCAGTTTCTTCTTTTGGCTTTTGAAATAAATGCCCAATCAAAGGCTTACATTAATATGTTATTCATAAAGGATGATTCATGTATTATGTTTTTTCTGGAATTTGCCGTGACTTTAAAATGTGTTGGTTGCACTGCCTATAGACTTGCATTCTAAACCAGCAAAAATAGCAATCTGGAATTTTTGTTTGGAGGCAACAGAGGAAATCACAGACAGTCACTTCTCCCAGTTTGGGGCATCACAACAAACTATTTTTTCCCAAACTAGGAAGTCTCTTGTCTCCACGCTAAATGTGAGAGGAGGAGGAGGCAGCATGCAAATTTAGGCTTATAAAAATTAACAGTTGAACTGTGCACTTATCAATTCTACCCCCAAGGGTGGGGGTGCTGTCTGCCCCAGGTGCAGCTTGAGGGAAGGCCCTTGAAATCATGCTATGTCCAGCCAAAGTATTTCCTTTTTCTCCAATAGTCTAGCCCTTTTCTCTTCCTTTGCTTGCACTCAGTTCAGCCAGAGCATGCAAAGCAGTAGTTAAGGTATTGCAACAAGATAAAACAACCTTTCCCTCTCTTAATTTCTGTCTCTCTTTTCCACATATTTCTCATTCATTTCTGTCTCCTCTCACCTAATTCCCCCCCCCCCTTTTATTTTCACTTCTTGGTATCAATACCTTCTTGTCCCTATCGTGCTTGGTGACAGAATGTATTTAAGAGTAAACCTTTGTTAATATTATGAACAGAAGGGCGCTGGGTTTGCTGGGCATTGTACATAGTCTCAGGAACAACCCAGATATTATAATTAAACAGGCTGACAAAAGTGGAGCCATCATCATCATGAATAGATCAGACTACATTCAGGAGGCTCAAAGACAACTCTCGAATACTACTTTTTACAAACAACTGGACTCAAACCCCACACAGGAATACAAAAAAAACCCTAAACAAGATCATAAAGGAATACCCTGCACATTCAGCAACAAATCCTTTCAGATACACCACAAGAACCTTGACCTTTTATCTTCTACCTTTTATCTTCTACCCAAAATACACAAACCCAGGACACCCCATTGTCTTAGGCATAGGCACTGTCACTGTGGGGGTATCTGGATATATGGGTTCTGTTCTTATGCCATCAACACTCCTAGTTATGTGGGTGACACCACAGACTTCCTGATCCCAGAGAATACTATTCTAGCCACCATGGATATAGAATTTCTGTATACCAACAACCCACAGAGATGTGGAATCTTTGTATATCAACAACCCATAAGAGATATGATTACCCTGATCTGGATAGGCCAGGCTAGCACAGTCCTGTCAGATCTTGGAAGTGAAGCAGAGTTAGCCTTGGAAGGGTACCCTCCAAGTAATACCAGGGTTATGATGCAGAGGCAGGCAATGGCAAACCTCCTCTGAGATGCCTCTTGCCTTAAAAACAAGTCTAGATTGCCACCTAGTGATGCATAATGCTAAAGAACTAGGCAACCTTAGGATCTCTTGACTAGTCTACACACAATGCCATACAATAATAATTATTATTAGGGGTATGATTTCTGACAACACCATAGCTGACTTTGTTATTTTGTTCTCACTCATAACCACTTTAAATAAATAAAAATAATAAATAAAATTTGGTAACAACTTGCTCCCAAGGATCAATGTGTTGGAAAAATGAGCATGTAACGCAAGGCCTGAGAAATTCAGTCATTATAGGGTTAACCTATGCAACTTGTTTGTTTACCTTTGTTAGCCTGGAAGTAATACCTGGCAGCTGGCCAATTAACTCTGAGCCCGGGAAAGCTGAAGGTGTACTGTCTTGCTAATTGGTTACTGATATCAGGTGTTTCCTTTCAGGGGTCAAGAAGAAGGAGAGATCCTCCATTGCAATCTCTCTCACTCTCTATCAGGATGTCTTAGTGTGCAGACGCAGCAGAATGCTGCTTAGAAAGCATGTTTTGTTTATTTGTAGCTAATCCCGTTTACCTTTTTCCTTTAGTAATAAACTTCTTTTAAACTAAAAGAAGCAATCTCTTCTTTCCAGAAAAGCAAGATTCATTACTCTGAATTTTCTTGATTATTGGACAAAAGTCCTAACACAATGGTGGTGAGCTATGCTTATTTTTTAGGCTGAGAGTAGGTGTAACTTGCCCAAGATGAAAGTTGTTGAGTGCCTGGTGGAATAGATGCTGCTGTTTGCTGTTAGTATCTTTTTCTTATAAGGCTAATGCTATTTCCTGTCATGCTTTGTTCCTACCCTATAACAATAGAAACACACCACCTGAATCTCCTCTGTATAAAAACAAAACCTGTAGACATCTTCTCTGACACCTGGAGGGGCAATCACAGAAAGAAAGAAAAAAATGTGATATTACACATCTATATATCTAATTCTGAAAGTTTTTTTTTCTGTGTGGATGCTTATTTCTGCCAAAAGAGAGCTCACTCTCCCCCAACAGCTTTTTCTACATAGCCAGGCCCCTTTCTTGATTTGCAGAAAAATCTGAAAAGTTAAAAAAAAACTTCAGGGACCATTGAATCCCCCCAAATACCTTTTCAAACGGCATCAGCTCCAGGCGTCAACTGTGAGGAGATTAGAATGTTTGGGGGAGGGGGGGAGGTTCTAACTGTTTCTGTCAGTAAAAGGCAGGGTTTTTACTGGCAGCAGTCTAGGGTTGCCAAGTACCCCCCCTGGCGACCAGCAGCAGATCCAGGCTGGGAAACTCCTGGAGATTTGGGGGTAGAACCTGGGGAGGACAGGGACCTCAGTGAGGTACAATGCCATAAACTCCACCCTCCAAAGCATCCATTTTTTCCATGGAAAGTTATCTCTGTAGTCTGGAGATGAGCAGTAACTCCAGGGGATCCCCAAGTCCCACCTGGAGGCTGGCATCCCTAGGCAGCACCCTCTGTGTGACTTGATACCACCTGATTTGCATGACTTAATTAGGCCCAGCTGCCTAATCAGCAGCCACCCTATGAAAGCCATTGTGATGTAACGGTTAGAGCATCAGATTGGGATCTGCGAGACCCAGGTTCAGATCCCCATCTTGCGATGGAAACAGACTGGGAGATTTTGGACCAGTCACATACTTTCAGCCAAACCAACCTCACAGGGTTGTTGTGCAGACAACTAGGAGGAAATAATAATGTAAGCTGCTTTAGTCCCCACTGTGGATAAAGACTGTAATTTTCCTAGGTAGAGGCTGCGGGGGAGAGGGTGGAGATGGAAAGCTGAAGGTAGGTTGGCTGTTGAATGGGAAGGAAATAGGGTTGCCAACTCCAGGCTGGGAAATTCCTGGACATTTGAGAGGTGGAGCCTGGGGAAGGTGGGATTTGAGGTGGGAGGCAGAAAGAGAAAGAAAGAGTGATGAGGTGGGGAGGCAGAAAAACAAAGAGAATGATGACAGGTCAGAAAGAGAGAGGAAGTAACGTACATGGAGGAGAGAGAGAGGGAGTAAGAAAGGGGGGCAGAAGGGAGAAAAAGTGTGAGAGAGGTAGGGGGAGAAGGGAGGAAGCAAAGGTGTGAGGAATGGGATAACCATCCCGCAAGTTTCTTGAGGGTCTCCACCTGTATTGTTTAAAAGGAGTCAAATGATAGGGGTATGTATTTGGATGATAAGGAACAGAATCCCGACTCAAATATGTCTATTTTAATATATTTCCCATAAATAATCTGAATGTGATCATTTCTGATATTAAATAACAATTGAAAATGTTTATATTTGTCTATTATTGTGGTATCTTAATACTATGTTTCAGATTCCTGGGCAGTAGAAAGACCAGTGAGGGTAGAGAGTGACTCAGCAGATATTGCCTGACAGGGACCTTATCCAGCCACAGCAATTTAAAGATGGTCTCACCGAACAGATTAGTATTGCTTGGTGTTTCTGCATACAGTGCCATTTTCTGCTGATCATTGCCCTGTTTTATCAGTGGCTTTTGGCAGGACTTTCTGATTCTATATCAGCACAGTATATGAGCAAGTTTCATTGCTATGGCTATTAGACAAGGCTAGCTTTAGGTTATCTCTCTGGAATTTGGCTAGGAGGATTCCATGGGGCAGAGATACAATTCCTAATATTCATCTCCCTTAGAAGCAATTTCGGGTCTGAGAATTAATATCCAAAACCTGAGCTCTACCCATTTACCTTAGTCCAGATATGACACGTGACCTTCAATAACTGACAAATGGAGGTACCTTGGGGTCTCCATTCCATTAGACTTGACTAATACAATTAAATGTAATTATGATCCTCTCATTCATGATCTAGAAGCTAACCTGAAGAAGTGGGATGTACTGAAGCTTTCATGGTCTGAGAAAGTAGAGACATAAAAAGCTTTTGTACTTCTTAAATTTTTATATTTTTTTCTGCATATCATTTTTAATACCTAATAAAACATTCGACTCATGGCAGAAACACTTAAATACGTTCTTATGGGCTGGAAAACACCCATGTATCTGTTTCAATCTATTATGCAAAACAACTAAAGCAGGAGCTATTTCCCTCCCACACGTAAAGTATTACTACTGGGTAGCTCAAGTAATGCAATTAGTGCAATTCCACAACTCTGGAGTGGGGGAAAAGTGGATCCAGATAGAATCAGCTTACTTGAAACCACTTTCCCTGCCTGGAATCATGTGGTCACAAACGAAATTATGACTTCATACAATAAATACAAATTCATTCCTGCATAACACTTTGACAATCTGGGATAAAACTCAGAGGAGATTAGTGTCCCCAAACTCTCCTATCATGTCCATATTGAATTGGACATGGTTCCCAGCAGGAACTGATTTTAAACAATATACTGTATGGCAAAAAGTAGGCTTGGACAAACCTATTAACTGGTTCAGAGAGGGTAAAGTGCAATCTAATGAATCAGTAGATTCTTTACTTCCTCAGTGTTCATATTGGTTCCAATATTTGCAAATCAAGAACATGATGCTGTCTTATAAAACAAAGAATAATCCTGGTCAAGTGCTCTCTTAGTTTGAATTATTACTCAAACAATATATTTCTTCTACCAAAGGGCTATTATCGAGAATATATTGAATGCTTCTAGATGTATACTTTCCTCTGCCACCAACATATACTACTAAATGGCAAAATATGACCCAAGACAAACTGTCTCTTGATGACTGGGAAGATATATGGTGTTCCCCTGTGGCTTCCTCTCTGGTTTTTAACATCAAGACACATTTTTTAAAACTCTTGTCCCACTGGTACCTAACACCCAACAAGCTTAACAAAATGCAGACTAAAAATACTCCATTGTGTTGGAAAGAGTGCAATATATTGGGTACATATGTGCATCTATGGTGGGAATGTACTTAAATCAATAGATTTTGGGTATAAGTGCAGGATTTGATTGCTTCAGTAATGATCCCATTGTCTTTGGAAGCATTTCTCCTGGACAAGTGGATTGATCCATCTGTTACCAAGCAGAAGAGGATATTTATATCTCACTTTGTGGCAACAGTGCGTTTAACCATAGCCTCAACTTGGAAAAACTCTCAAGGTCCAACTGTTGAACAGTGGTTTGAGAAAATATGGAATGTTTTTATAATGCTCCAAATCACTAATAATTCTTTCTTTACAGGAGACCCAATTTGACTATTTAGCAATACTATGCAGAACTTTTGGTTTCCTGTCATTGAAGAAGAAGAGATTGGATTTATACTGCGCCCTGCACTTGTAGTCTCAGAGTGGCTTACAAACTCCTTTCCCTTCCCCTCCCCTCAACAGACACCCTGTCAGATAGGTGGGGCTGAGAGAACTCTGAGACAACTGTCCTTGAGAGAACAGCTGATACAGAGCTATGTCTTGCCCAAGGTCATCCAGCAGGTACAAGTGGAGGAGTGGGGAATCAAACCCGGTTCTCCCAGATTAGAGTCCGTGCACTTAACCAATACACCAAACTGGCTCTCCTGTTGATTTTCTCAAACTTATTGAGTATCTTCCAAATCGTCAGGATTGTACTGTATGGCTGTATTTGTAAGGTTATTCTTTACCCTCTGATTGTCTATCAAGCTCTGGGTTTCATATCACAATGTTGTATTTCTTACAGGTTGAATTAGGTTTTTGTTAATTGTAAGTTTTTATATACGTTGTTAAATAATTTTTTTTAAAAAAACAAGGGCTTAGTAGTAGAACATCTGCTTGGCATGTAGAAGGTCACAGGATCAATCCCCAGGATCTCCAAGTAAAAGGATCAGGCAATAGATGATGTGAAAGATCTTAACCTGAGACCCTGGAGAGCTGCTGCTAATTTGAATAGACAATACTAACCTTGATGGACCAATGGTCCGATTCAGTGTAAGGTAGCTTCGTGTGTTCAGTGTTTTTCTCATGGAAATGAAAAATGAGTAGAAAACAAGTAAAATATTGAAGAAGTAAACAAGCCACAAATTCCCTGAATGCAATTTCTATGCACATTCATGTCTACTAAAGACCAGATAAGATAAGAGAACTAAAATTATATAGTCTCTTCCATCAGATGTTAACCTGCTCTGACAACTGCCTCTGAGATCCTTGGCTTGAAAACAGAAATGACTGAAAATTTCTGTAAATACATACAACAAAAAGCAACTGTTCTTGTAAAACAGTAATGAATAATATTATATTTTATTTATGCTCATTTTAGAATATATTTGAATTTTTCATTATAAATATGACTTCAAAGATCTAGGCACTTGGAGTCATCCTGAGGGAGGAAGGTGCCTCAAAGGATGTCTGTGAATGTCCTGATTAACTGGGGGTGGGGGGTGGGAATTTGTCATCATCAGCTTAAGCTGGCTCTCTAAGGGTGTGGTTCACTTGAATGGGAACTGATTTTTCACTTCGTGGATAGCAATGTTAATTCAATAGAAATATATATAAAAATGAATTAGTCATAATGTGTTTTGAAGAACAGACTACTCAAGAACAATACAGGGAGTAGATGGGTGTCATGGTAGGCTCAACCTTTTTCAGCTTTTAATATGTTTATGCAAAAGCTGATGTGTTTCTTGTGGTTTATTGATTCCACTACGGGTATAAAGATTGCCATTTCAGCTAAGGAATAATAAGAAAGAATATCATCATACATATACGTTGAGATCACTTTGATTAGTTCATGTGCATTGTTTCAGAAATCATTTATTACAAAATTGCATGGTAGTTCAGTTCTGTTGGGTTGGATTAGATGGATCTTTTCTGCTAGTGATGGTGCTTTTCTTCCAGTACAAGGAGCTTGCTGCAGATACATAGGCCGAGGATAGACTGGCATTTTGGCCTGATATAGGTCCGCTTTTCAAGTGGATGAAGAGAGCCCGTTCAGACAGCTACAGCTTCCTGGCGTTGCTGTGCCATACTCACCCGGTCCTGAAGCGCTTTCATCCTGTGTTAAACAGGTACCTGGTGAAACCGGTGTCAAGCTGTCTGCGTGCGCATTCATCCCACTTCCTGGCAGTGTGGACGCAAATAAGTTGCACATCAAATGGTTCTGGTAATGTGAACCTACTGATCCGGCTGCTGCACCCATGTGCATATGTGCTCATGCGCATACGCGCACCTCGGCAAAACAGACCAAAGCTGCACGCCACCATGGCGCCACCGTCAGGGGCCACCCCAAAGTGTGAAACGCTCCATTCCACCTCCTCCCCAGGATAGTCCCACATCAGTCTATGCAGTGTGAATGATAAGCCCCACGAAAACTCGGCCTGGGTCTTTTTGCTCTGCTTCCCTTGCACTTCATTTTGCCAGTCTGTCCTCAGCCATAATGTCTGCTGGAAGTCTGGAGGCTGTGAAGAAATGGTGCAGTGCTTATATAAATGTGATTTAAAGATCACCACTGATATGCTGAATTAACATTCAAATACATTTTAATAATGTATTCATGACTATACTTTTATGGTTTGATGAGATCAAATGACAGGTGAATAAAAATGCATAGTATGTTGAGGCAATGACCTATCCTAAGTTCTTCAGGCTGAGGTGTCCCATTTCTCCAATCACACTCTCCCTTTATAATTACCGGAACCATCAGATGTGTGGTAAAATATATATTCTTTGGGCCATCTGATCCTCACAGCGACCAAACTTATATTCATTTCAGTCTCCCCCTTTCCTTTTAAAGGTGATCGGCTGTGGCCAGGGAGGGCAAACTCTTCCTTGTCCATCATAGTCATGACTCTACACTAAACTTAGGCTGTGATCAGACAGCAGTTTGATCCGTTGCCATTTCCTTATGGATTTAAAGTGCATGATCAGACAGCAACATCTGTCGTTCATGGCACAATCGCCTGAGTCCTGTCCCCCCCTTTGCTGTGTGTTTCTTTGATACTTGAGAAAGTTTGGTCCTGTTGGTCTAAGCTGGTTCCAAAATGAATTTCCTGTTGACTGATCACTTTGTTGTGCACCCAAGCTGTCAGGCAGGTTTGACTGGTCTCTTGTTTTCCAGCCACCATGTTTTTTACTAGTTAGCGATGTGCACATAACTGCATATATGCACCTCCCCCCCCAGGGGTTGCTCAAAACTTTGTTTTCTTTCTCAAAGAAAGATGCCTCTGTTCTTCAGCTTTTTTCTGTCCTTTGAGGAAGGGGTAAATTGAAAAGATTAAAAAGAGGATGGCAGTGAACTCCATATCCCAGCAGTCTCAGCAAGCACTTGTATGCTTGCTCAGAGAGTAAACTTTTTAAAAAAATGGCCGACAGCCCCATGAACTCCATATCCCAGTGGGCTCATCGGTGCTTGTGGGCATGCTCCGAGGACAAACTAAAAAAAAAATGGCTGACAGGCTGACTCCCTGTTTGCTGTCATCTGATTACTCAAGGATGGATAAAAGCACTTTGAAGAGTGCTAAAAGGGGTGAGTTTGATCAGGATTTTCTGTCACAAAATAACCTGGCTCAATTAGAGGTGGGGCAACAGCAGACTGAACTGACCATCTGACTGCAGCCTTAGTGGTCAGCACAACACAGCAGAAGTAGCAGATGGACATTTTCTTCTGCCATTTCAATTTCCTGTCAAGAAGACAAGCCATGAGTCGACAGTGCTTTCTATTGTAGGAATGCATTTGATTGTTCACAGTTGTCATTGTTCTCAGGTATGGCTCACTCTTGAGTATTCATCCCTTGAGTCCTGAGCAGATGTTCACAATCTGGGCATGATCAGTGCATAGAGGGCTGACAGGATTGTGTCTGCAAGCTTAATCACTGACATCAACATACTGATTGGGTTCTCCATTGTTCAAGGTCCTAAACTGAGCTCAGAAGAGTATAATAATTTCTTATTTTATGCATTTATATATACTCCACGTTCCCACAGTCCATGGTAACTCAAAACAGCTTTAAAAAGGGTACTGCCTCAGCATAGTACATGACAGTTTAAATATAATTATATTCAATCAACCCACTCAATTTACAGTTTTCCCAAATACTGTTAGCAACAGATTTTTTAAAAAGCATCTGTTTTGATCAAATCCCCTTTTAAACAGAAAGACTTCATAATATTTCTGAAACCAAACCAGTGTAGGAAGCCCCCTAAGCCTCCTTTGGGTTTGGGAGACTATTCCAGAGCAAAAGAAAAAAGAAAAAAAAGACTGCATCTGACCTGCATCTGGATTTAAAGGAGACTACAGCCAGAACAGTTCTGAGTGAATCTAAGCTGACACATTGGTTCATACTGGGAGAGACAGTCCTTCATCAAATATATGAGTCCCAGGCTGGATAAACTTTTAGTGAAAATCAAACACCAAAGAGCTTTTATATTACTTCAAACAAAATGCTTTTCAATACAGTCAATTCATAGTCCAATATAATGGAAGATACTAAGAGAGAAGAACAGGTCTGATCTTATGTTGCTTCAGTTTTCTCTTAAATATAAGCAGAGATTGAGGTTGTGGGGGAGGGAGAAGGCCTGGTGCTCACTGAAGATATGATACGCTTATTAATAAAGAGTACTTTAATGAAACTACTTATTTGACCCAATGGCTTTGAGTAGTATCACACTAGTCAAGTTAAAAACAAGCCTCATAACCTGACTCTAGACTTGGCCTCATAAGTGATGCACAAATGATCAGTTTCCTGGTGTCCATGAAGAGCCAGTCCTGGTTTTCCTCTAACCCACTAAAGCAGGAAGTGCTTCAGAAAGTGACAGGGGACATCCCCTTTGGTCTGCAGAGAGTGCCCATTTGGAAATAGCTGCCACCATCATGGGAAGATGCGCATCTTGAAACCGTCTTATATTTTTAATTGACCCTCATGGTAGCCATTTTGTGACTGGTCCCACTTCTCATGGCAAACATGTTTTGGTTTTCACAATACTGCTATACCACCCCTGTCACCTGGATTGACCTTTCAGTCCTTCAGCTTGATGTAGTGGTTAAGATCAGCAGACTCTAATCTGGAGAATGGAGTTTGATTCCCCATTTCTTCACAAGAAGCCTACTGGGTGACCTTGGGCTAGTCACAGTTCTCTCAAAATTCTCACAGCCCCACCTGCCTCAGAAGCTGATGGTTGTGGGGAGAGGAAGGGAAGGCAATTGTGGGGCACTTTGAGACTCCTTAGGGTAGAGAAAAGTGGGGTATAAAAACCAACTCTTCATCTTCTTCACCAATCCTTCCAAAATATTTTTGTGCTCTATATAAGTTTGGCATGCAGTTATATTCACTATGAACATATATAGGCTTAGGTAGAATGTGGGGGACAAGGAAGGGAGGCAGAGGGCTTCAAGCAAAGCCATCAGCAGCTAGCCTTTCTCTCAGTAGTTTGTCACCAGTGTGATTTTCTGTTGTGTGGCTGTAAATATTCCTAAGTGTGAACGATAAATATTTCTACACTGTGGCTGCCCAGTGCAGGTTTCACTCTATAATGGCTGCTACGGAAGCATGGAAAATATTAGGCAGATTTTATAGAGGAAATGTATTGTAGCAAGTAACAATTTCTTTGACAGGATACAGGCTTATTTTTTAAACTGAGCTCCTGAATTGGAAAAATGATTGGATATTGAAGGCTTGGTGGTGCCATCTGGGCTTTTCTGTGTTAATTGAAGGCTGAATGTGATCCTTTTCCCCTGATTTATCATGTTCTTAAAGAAGACTCAGTCAAGCAGGGATGCAAAGAATTTCAGTACAAATATGATGATCAGTGGTACCTAGTAGGATCCAATTCCTAGTTTGAACACCAGATAAGCCTGTAGACAGCTCTCCTTGCTGTTTGAAGTTCAGTTTGGTTGCCATACCAGGCAGCTTTCTGTTTCTGTAGTAGCCAGTTGTGCTAGAGGGTCATTGTCTGGTCATTCCTTGGTAATGTTACAATGGTAACTACATTCCTTATCACAAAATTACATTTGTATGTACATTTGTTGCAGCTTGCAGCCATGTTTGCACCTGGGAAAGCATGAATGAATTTATCCTCAAAGAAGCAGCCCAGCTGCCTTTACTGTTAGTTTCCAATGTGGGCATTGTGTGTCATCAATACTGTGGCAAAAAAATGTCCTGGGAGATGTTTAAAAAAATATTTCAAAAGTTTGAAAGACAAAGCTTTTGTAAACATATGGGGTTCCCATAAGGCAGTGTGTGAATGCAAATGCCCAAATTTATCCAGACTTGTATACTTAATTAGATATCAACTTACTTAGATAACCATATTATCTCAAATGTGTGGGTTTTTTTGGCTTTTTAAAATAATACGGCTTTTTGGAGGCAGCAACAGACATAACGGCTAAGGAAAAGAAAGCTACTGAAACAAAACAGTGCAACCGATCTACTGGGAAAGCATGTGAGAGAAGTTTGGACAGTAGATCTCTGCCCACCTGCCCCTTCCCTCCATCCCACCCCCAACTGGCTTACAATTGGCAGAAGAGAAAGAAGCAATGTGCCTGATTTCTTCTCATTGCTGCAGTACCCAGTACTGTGGTTCATTTTGTTTGTGAGGCTTTCCTTACCTTCAGAGAAGATTTACAGAGCAAATATCTTAGAGATGGGGGAGTGATACCCCTAAGCCCTGCCACCAGATCAGGCTATGTGCAATAAAGACACCAGCGAGGAAGCAGCCTTACAGGGCAGATGTCTCAAATAAAAAAAAAAATTAAGTCATCTCCTTTATTGATACCTGGCATTAGTCATGCCTGCTACACAAATAATTTATAACAATTTAAGGAATTTGACGAACCAGCATAAACCATATGTAACCTAACATCAAACCAAGTTCCAAAGTGTTTCAATTCTTAAACTATTCTTATTTTTCAATATACTGTTTGTTCAATACATAAAATATTCAATACATAAAATACAATTGATGCATAAAGGCTTTACAATCCCAGAGAAAACTTCACAACTCCAAAAGGACAGATAAGTACAAATTCTGCTGGTCCATTAAACAAGTAAAGCCACTCCTCAGGACTTGAGGCAAAATATGAGTCTTTATTCTGATGAATACGTGTAGCCAGTCTTCTCTGGGACTGTAAAGTTTTTATGTATCAATTGTATTTTATGTATTGAATAGCTAACAAACGGTATATTGAAAAATAAGAATAGTTTAAGAATTGAAACACTTTGGAACTTTGTTTGATGTTAGATTACATATAGCTACACAAATAATTCAGTTATGCTATTTGGATCTGTCTCTTATTAGCATCTCCCACAAATGAAATCCCTAATCTTCCAATAGCAGGACAACTCCTCATAATAACTCCTCCAATAGCAGGATGGGTCCAAAATACCCCCCCACACACACACACATATGGCAGGATGAATCTATAATTCCCCAATAGCAGTAAAAAAATCCAAGCAACCTGATTCAAAGTGAAATGGATTTAAAGAAGCATCCGGTGCCATTTTGTTCCATTAACCTTTGCCCAGGTAAAAAAGGGTACAAATGGGGCATCCCTTGTGCAAGCGAGTTTGGTTCCTCCCCCCAATAATGGCTGTTCCTCTGACACTTCAGGATACAGGATAAGACTTAGTAGTGTAAAGTTCAGACCCATTGCCAGAAATGATCCTCTGCCACTGCCACTGAAAGTTCAGGACAAAGAACTCCAGTCTTTTCCTTATGATTTTGGAACTCTGAAACTACATTTGCACTGCAGGATCAGCAATGTATGCACCTTTCTGCTTTCCTTCACCTGCTCCCCCCTTTCTCTGCTCTTTGCTTCAACTCACTTCTCTTTCCATCTCTTAGTCAGAATAGAACCTCAGTCCCTTGACCCATTCATCTCCTGACCTCCACCCCCCCAGTCAAAGGTGATGTCTGGTGTTCTAGTGGAGTTTGGCTCTGGAAGTTGAAGGAATGACCATCTGGAGGTGACTGATGTGATGTGTCAGAAGCCTGAAAAGGACTGTGAGTGACTAGACTCTCTACCAAACTTATCACTTCAAATCCACCCCTTCCCCATTTTCTTTATCAGTGACACCTTAGCAATTAGAAACTTACTTGTAAGCTTTTAGAAACTTACAAGATTACCTGTAATTTGTAGCTGATTATCAGTTCACTAGGGCCTGTAATGTCAAGTGGGCTGGATCTCCTGGAGGGAGCAAGAACAAAATAAAGTAAGCAACTGGCTCTGCCCCACATTTAAAGCCCAGTGTAAGTAACCCCATGATCATCCCATGACTCCCCGTTCCAGGGACAACATATGTTCATAACAACAAAGAATGATTTCAGCTCTGGAACTAGCTATGAGAGGTTACATCCAGTTTAAAAGGAACCACATTCGCTAGGAATTATTTATTTTCCAATTGATGGTTTGTTCTTCAAATGTTTTGTGATTTTGCATATATCTAGTTTTTAGGCTAGTTAGTACATCAAATTAAATGTATTGCATTTCACTTGAGACTACCTATTTTTTTTAAAAAAAATTCAATTGATTTTACAAACACAACAAAAACTGTACAATAACAAGAAGTACAACAAGCACAAGGAAAACCACAGCCATGAAAAGAACTGCAAGAACAACACCTGCAACAATCCCATCACCACAACAAAACCTGCAAGCGCAACAACTGATATTAATGAGTACAGTAATAATTGCAGTTTTAGAACTGAGATACGATAAAAAATAGTGCAATCTTTTTGACTGCCATAATAGTGTTAGAGGGGTACCATTCCCTCTCTCCCTTTGCTTTCTGCCTGTGGTCAACTTGGCCCCAGTGGCCTTGGTGGTGAAAAAGCTTAGGTTGCCACCCATCTTGTCCTCTTCCTTTCAGTCTCTATTGCCAGGAAAGACCAGCTGGCGTCTCCTCATTTATAAATACTATAAAAACTTTGGTATTAATAACTGTAAGAAGCAGTTTAGAGCCTCTGTCTCCTTCTGCTCCACCAAAAGAGCCTTTGGAAGATGGATCTCTTCAATTTCTTGGGCTATGTTTCTTCAGATAGACCATGATAGATCTGATGCATCTTGTCGAGTTCTTTCTGACATATTGCTGAAAGCCTCTCCAACATCTCTCTGAGCTTCTTGCTCCGTGCTTTCCTCGCAGCCTTCGATTTGCTCTCATACTCCTCTATGCCGGAGCTTTCAGGACTCATCTGTTCTTCTGGGACTTCCATAGAGATGCTTTGGTCTTTGCTTTGTATGAAAGGAGGCTCCTGTGAGGGCTTGCTGGTCTTTACTTGTGATGTTCTGCTGCCAACCATTGGTTCTCCCTTTGATGCATCAACTTTAAAGGCAGTTGGTAAAATTGGAGTTAGCACCTTTGATGGGTTAGAGATGGATAATGATTTATCAAGGTCATGAAAGAGTTGCAAACTGTTGTCAGTGTTGGGGATGGGGCGGTCAAATCAGTGCTAGAGGCTCAAGTCTTTAGATTATAGTTGTACAGTCGTCTCACAAAGATATATAAAGTAAGAGGTTCGATTGAAGTATGAAGGAGCTGCAGTGAGTTCTTCAGTTTCTTCAATGTAGAAGAAATGTTTGTTTGTTCCCACAAAAGAGATGTTCTCAGAGAGTTTGCAGGATACAGCTGTTCTATTTTGTCTGGCACCTTGATCTTGCTTGGACTGATATGCAATATTTTGTCCGCATTCAGGCTTGGGTTGGTGCCAATTGTGTTAAGGACTCCACATTCAAGGCCATAAGAGGGAGATTTCCTGTCTGTAGTCTCTGAAATTAATGTCCAAACAGTTTCATCTGTGAAGACTCTGGTTGTAAAGATTTCAAAGGAGGATAAAAACTTCTGCATTTTCAAAAGCTTTGAGGGAATTATTGGCTGGTTGAAAGTTAGGAGAACTCTCCTCCCAGAAGGTGTGTTTGGGAGTCTTTCAACTCTCTCAAGATCAATATAACAAATTTCTACATGCAGAAGTTGACTCAGGGAGCAAAGAATGGCTCTTTTATTTATCCAATGCCTCTGGTTCACAGAATTATGTTTAATAAATAATGTAATTTGATGGTTTTGCAATCTGCGACCCAGCTTTATACCTTCTTCACTGTTCATTCCCCCTGCAGTGGGAAGCTGTATGTCCTGTGTTCTTGAACCGGGAGGTTTGTTATTTGTTTTTGGTATAATCAAGGCCTCTCTCCCTTGTATGGTTGAGGGGGGGAAAGGGGCACAGGTTCTCTGAAATTAAGGCATTTAAGTTTCGCCTAATAGACTACCTATTTTCGTAATGTTTCCTTTCTGTATTTTATATGTTTGGTGATTCCACCTACGAGACTGTTCTAAGTTGGCACTTTTACAAACACAGACTTAAAAGATCCCCTACCCCAAGACACATACATGTCCCCTAATAACTGGAGGGAGTAAAGACCTGCTGTGCTGATTCCAGGGGTCATTTCGTAGAAAAAGAGGTGCAGGAGCTCATTAGCATAACTCATTAGCATAACTTATTTGCATATGCTATACCACCTGACATCACTGGAAGTATGTCAGAAGGCAAGAAAGAAAGAAAGAAAGAAAGAAAGAAAGAAAGAAAGCTGGCAGAGATGGGACAGTTACTAATCCAAGCCTCAGAAATACCACTATTCTGGGAGAATAGCTTCAGTGGTGGCTGGTCAGAGGAACAAGGACCTTTCCAGGGGACGGGGTCATTTTGCTGCAGCCATGACACAAGCAGGCATTCCCCTGTGGGGGAGGGGGAGGGCGGGCACCAATTCCCAGAGCTGAGCTCCCCTGAGCTCCTGCTCGAAATGACCACTGGCTGATTCCATCTGCAAGCTTCTCTGATGGATCCACCCCAGTGACCCATGCACAGTTTTTTCTCCATAACTGATTCCAGCTGCTGAGATACAGATGAACAGCACATCCAGTATCTGAGTGATTGCAATTTGTGAGCAGGCTGCAAGCCAGACCAGGGGGCGACTGAACCACTGCAATCAAGAGGTATTTAGATTTCAGAGATATTTAGATTTCCAGGTTAAAATCTTGTATGAACTTACTCCAGATGGTCTTGAACAATCTATACCTGAAATATTCTGATATGCTTTTGAAGGGATAGTGCGGTCTGTCTGATATTGGCAATGTTGTAGTAAATCAGCTAAAACGTATTTAAACCATTGCACACAACACAAAAGCCCCAGTGTTTTTGCCAATGTTCTCTTTTGCCTGGTTGCCTTTTTCCCCTTCCAGGTACAATCTGCTTACAGTTAGGCAGTTACAGTGCCTAACTTTCATGTGCACTGACAAGAGTTGTGTATGCTTTCTGAAAAAACATTCTGCATTAAGGTAGTGAAACTTTCTCACCCTCAAAAAGAAATTCTACAACCTGTATAAATATTGCAAATTAAAGACATTTACTTGAATCTACTTGTTCTTTTTTCTGTCTTGGGAACGGATAAACAGACATGCTTGGATCCACTTCACTGGCTTTTGAATATTCCAAAGAAATTTTCTGCCTCATGGCACTGGAAAGGAATAGGCAAGAAATTTTTAAAAAATAACAAAACAACAATAACAAATATTGTATATGACGTTTTGTAATAATCATGTTTGAGTTAAGCCCATATAACTAAATTTAATGTTCTTAAGATTAATCTGGACCATACACATTTACGAATCCTCTAAAGCCCCAATAATCAAGTTTAGGCTATGGTTTCTCACCCTCAGAGCTGTCTTTCTCTCTCCCATCTCATTTTATCTGTCACAAGCGATCCTCATTACGAGGTGACCTGTGAAAATTGAACAAGACACAGAAAAGATAACTCAGGGCAAGCTAAGGATCATAATGAAATTATTTTGTGTGGGACATATGTGACACACCTGAGTCCAACTCATTACAGGAAATAGGTGGTGAGCAACAACGAACGCCAATTCTAGCAGCTGAAACCAAGAACCTTCTGACTGGGCAACACTATGATCTTTTGAGGATACAGCAAAAGGCAATGAGCTGTCAGCTGTCATGGCACAGTGGCCAATGTTTTCAGAAAATGTTTAATTACACTAGGATGATGCCTAAATTGTCCTTATTAACATGAACTTCGGTTAAGAGTTCAAGCCAGCCAAGACTTTTTGTACCGGTGAATCACTCTCTTTGAAATGCTCTGTACTTAGAGAGCAGGGGAAGCGGCTATTAGAAATCACTGTAATAGCTTTTATGAAAGCTATGGCTAATTTAGAGCCCAATTAAATCCAGAAATCCAATTATTTCTGAATAACATAATTACAAGAAAGTAAGTAGCTTTGTAAGTACCTAGCAGCTATTATGGGAGATGCTTTAATCTGTTTTAAACCAGTACAAGGAAATGTGCAATCACCATGGATGGGCCTACACATTTGGGCTGCTTCCCTATGGTGCATCAAAGGGATGAAATCCCTTGTTTTGTTCTTTTGCGTGTGTTGTTAATGCTTCATTTTTTGACAGCAAATGGGAAGTAAATAAAGCAAATGAGTATGCCGTATACCAAGCCATGAAAGATGAGAACCAATGAAAATAAAGGTATCATAACAATGAGTAATAATAAAAATCGGTAATATGCTCACACCGAAAAGGTTAATTGCCACAGAAAAAGTGTGTTGGTCTCCTTAGACTCTCCCAGGCATTCAATATTATGACAGCAAAAATAGCATTGTATTGTCCTACAATCAACACCTTCAGCTGTAAAAAGACAGCACAAAGAAACTATGTAAAAATACATAATCAGAAAATACTGAAATGTGATTGCTTTATTTTATGGAAAATTCTCAGTCATCATACGTGCCATGTAAATGTAAAGCAGAGGTAACTATCAAGACATTAACCATCCTGATTTTTTTTGGAATGACATTATGCAGCATCTCATATATAACTTCCACAGACATCTTGGAGATCAAATTTTTCCTGGTTGGGAGTATGAAACCGTTCCCTATTCTATTAATTAATTTGTTTGTTTACATAATTTACAAGCTGGCTTTCTCCCATGGTGTCTCACAGCATCAGTTTTAAAACAGCCAATTTTTAAAATGATAAAAACCAATGTATTAGAATCAATCCATACCAATTTAAAACCATACCAATTCTTTTTGGAAATAGCTTGAATTGGAAACACTTCTTAAAACTGATATACCATAAGCAGCTTTACAGCTCTTCCAGTGATTTGCTGGTATTTTTAGAATGATATCGGTTCAGTTCACATGAAACCATGGTTTATTAAACTAATTGTGGTCAACGCAGTCAATTACAGTTAGGGAAGTTTCCTCAGGATCTGATGGTTTGAAGTTGGTTATGAACCACAATTAGTCTTAACTATGCTTTTTTGCATGATGTACAAATGTGTACAACCTGGCTTAATCCTGGCATTTATTTATTTATCATATTTATACCTCGCCCTCCCCGTGAATGGGCTTGTTCCCCTAGAGTCAAAGAAACAATCTTTGTCAATGCAGATTAGGATTGTAATGAGCCAAATCCTGGTTTACAGATTAACTGCAAAAAGCAAACCATAGTTTTACACTATGTCTTAGACTAAATTCTGACTGTAAGGTGATGTCTTCTGAAGCCATAATCTGATACCAGGTCAGTTTTAAAAATTGATGAGTACTCTTGTGAGTTCTAACATAATGTTTAGAAAATGGGAGCTGGAAATATAATATACAGTAAAATCTAATATGTTGCAATGATCACTCAAACAGAATGTTCAGTCTATTGAATGTGTTATTTGTTCATTCATCTTTACATTTACTTTGTAAGTCAGGTTCTTAAGCTTAGAGTTTTAAAGATGAGCAGTTGATGGAAGTTGAGAGAAAGTGACTTGTCAGTGTATACATGACTGAGGTGGGATCTGAACCCAGGTCACTCAAGTCCAAAGAAAAACTTCTTCATGAACCTATTGACTCCTGTCCAGGTAATACTTGTCACAAGAATAGATCTGCTTGAAATAAGAACATGGGTGTCACAAGGTTTTCTCTTGAATATGTCTCAACTGTACTTATAGCTTCACATATAATGCTTCCCGCCATTTGATGAAGCCCAAGGTCATTGAAGCTAAAAGACTTTGTCTGTTTTTAAAAAGATATCTGAATTATGAGCACTTAAAAAACTATCTGAAGCAAGTTGACAGAGGGGATTTATGGTTTCAATTCTCGAAACATGATAAAAGAAATGAAATAAAGTTGAACTTTGAAGTATAAATTAGGCAAAGAAACTGCTTATCTGTTAGGAAGATGGAAAGGGCTATCTATCTGGCATGCTTAGACATACTGTCTTTTGTTTTATACGTGTTGAGAAATAATTGCCATAGAAGGAATCAGATATGTGAAATGTAAGCCATTCATTTGACATATTGATTATTAGAAGGATAGTAGACATTTAGGAATTGGAAGAATAACCTCTTATTGTCTGTTTATGAATACAAGCTATGACTCATGTTGGAAACGACTTAATCATTAGAAAAATATTTATGTGAATTGACAGCCACCTCTGAAACACATCAAAAATCAATTTATGATTGTACAAAAGTGCATTAATTAGTAAAGTTTGCATGGATGAAATGGTCTGTATCATTTGGCAATCTATGATAATTAGCCCTATAGAAAACGAACTGGCTGATTCTTTTAGTGTTGACTTGTATGTGTGAACAGACCATTACAGATCTAACACCACAGATAAAATTTTATATCACCTCAAACACAATGCTTTTAATTAATCACTGATCAGTTTACACTTTTAGGTGAAAGTCATAAATGGCCAGCATGGTATAGCGGTTAGATGAGGTCCTGGGAGAGCACCATATCCTTTGCCTCCTGTTTGTTTGCAGCAGCATTGGGAAT
The DNA here is from genome assembly GCA_029233225.1 of Lepidodactylus listeri. Taxonomy (NCBI): domain Eukaryota; kingdom Metazoa; phylum Chordata; class Lepidosauria; order Squamata; family Gekkonidae; genus Lepidodactylus; species Lepidodactylus listeri. Next base: position 73,317,087 of record JARCFY010000008.1, read on the forward strand.
GAAAAGATAAAATTGTCTCCCGGAAGTGTTCAGCCACAATGGTGCCCACAGATAAGCTACAACAGGAGCCTTGCATGGCTTCACAGACTTCCCTGGCCCCAGAACATGCTGATACAGAACCACACAATGCACCACTATCTGTTGCCACTCCCCTCCTCCACACCAAGGCTCCAGTGGGGACAGAGGGTGGATAGACAGCCATTCCCCATGCCAAGGCTTTGGGGACAGTTGGACCAATTGAGGGATATGCTTCCTCTGCCTGCCACCTGGCATCCTGTCTGATTACTTGTCCTAATTTGGAGCTCTCAGCAGCTTCAAGTGCCAGCACACCACCTTTCCATTCCATCATTTCTGTGACTTTGGAAGTGTCTAGGATAGCTTGGGTGGGGGACAACTGCCACTTAAATATTTGGTGGGACAGGAGTTCTTCCTACACTTCCTCCCAAGGCATCCTTGATGAGGCCTTCCTCCATGCTAATTTATGCAACTGGATTGCTCAGAATGTGGTTAAAAAGTGGAACAAGATTGTTTGCAAATAAGGTGAGGAAAATAGAGGTATCATAGACAGACTTTGTCTTTCTCCCACCCTTCCCCTTCCCCTTAACTCAAAAGTACATGGAAAAAGAAATCCTGCAGGAGACACCACACTTCAGAGGAACCTGGTTCTTATCAGACCCTGGGTCTTGAGCCAAGGCCACAGACAGTCCAGGAGCAATTCTAGGCCTCTACTTCTGCTTCATAGGCTATGCTAAAGCCTTTGATTGTGTGGATCACAACAAACTGTGGCAAGTCCTTAAAGAGATGGGAGTACCAGACCACCTCACATATCTCCTGAGAAACCTGTATAAGGGTCAAGAAGCAAACTGGATTTAGGGCAGGTCATTCAACCTTAGATCATAGCTTTTTATTACAATATTTTAACAACAGATATATGAATGGGCTATCCAAGCAATTGTATGTGGCACTTATTGACCTTAAAGCTGCTTTTGACTCTATCCCAAGGCAGCGCCTATGGGACAAATTATATCAATTGAATATTGACAAGATGTTGGCCCGAATTAAAGCCCTCTAAACTAACACCACTCTTAAAGTAAGACTAGGGATTTCATCAATTGTCTGACCCAATTCCAACTTCAAAAGGTGTGCACCGGGCTATATCCTGACACCCTTACTTCTCAACTTGTATAGAAATAACATGGTTGAACAATTGTCAGGAATGCAATATGTTCCGGTTAGGCTTGGAAAGAAAGCTATTTCAATACTCCTTTAAGCCGATGACACATTACTTGTATCCCATGCACAAGTTGTGCTTAGAAGGCCTTTAAAACAGTTTGGCTTTATTGTAAAAAAAGTCTAATATAAGTCAATTATGATAAAACTAAAATAATGGTTTTTAGCAAAAGGCCCTATTTCCATAAACTGACAATGGATGAGAAACTGTTAGAGCAAGTGTCTTCTTTTAGATACCTTGGGGTAATTTTTCATAGCTCCGGTTTCTGGTCAGCATATATCGAGTATGCAAAGCGTTTTGAAAAGGTTATTCCTGGTATCTTTAGATTCTATATAGCAAGGCTTTTTGGTACCTCCAATGTTAGAAATCTATAGGACCAAGGGATTGCCAGATATTATATGAAGCCCCAATTTGGGGGACTGGAAATTTACAACCATTGGAAGTCATCTAGAATAAGTTTATTTGTATACTATTATCAGTTCCCAATTCAATACCAGCAGCCATAGTCTGATCAGAATTGGCTCTGCTGCCAATGTTGGCTTCAGCCCATAAAACTGTCATCAATTACTGGGGACAATGGTCAACTGTGCTAGAACCTCTGCGAAATCCTGCTTGTTTTTGTCCCAAAACAACTTGTCCCCAAATAACCCATGATAATAATTCTTTATGAAGTAGTGTTACCCAAATCATTCATACACATGCACCCCTGTAGCTAGCAAAAGCATCTTTCTGCTAGGGTAAAGAAAACATGTGTGTTGTGGGGTATTAGTTACTGAGACCGTAACCTTTGTATACAGAGGTCAAAATACAGACTAACACTCAAATGAAATGAAGGCAAATAAGCTTCTTAAATAAAAAAATATTAAATTAACAGAAAGAAAACCAAGTTATGTCAGGTAAATAAAAAATAGAGGCACTACAGAAAGGAAAGAAATGCATATGTGAAGTACAAACACAGTTTTAACCCTTTCACTAACAAACTACCTGTTACTAAGGGAGAAAGTAATAGGGGAGAATGAAAGACACACAAGCCTGCTTCCTGAAGACAGCTGGGCAGCTCTGGAGAAGTGCAGCAGGATGGGGTGGAAAGGTAGAGAAGCCAGCTTATACAGTTGGGGTAACAGAGTGTGCTCCAAAACCTGCTACAAATTGGATGGGCTGAGGGACGACTTTTTATATATTTTTGCTAAAATCGAGGAGGGGAAAGGTTTCAGCACTGGAATGTGGGAGGGATAAAAAGTCCATCTCTCTGGAGATGAGCTAATTTGAAAAGGGGTTTTTGCATGTGTACATTGTGGCTTTTTTGCATTACAGATAAAAGTATCAAGGATAAGTCTTCCATTTGGGAGATTAAGAGTTTAGATAGACAACTAGATGGCTGAGTACTTGATGGAGTAGGGGGGGGAAACTTCCTGTCTAGTGCTTAAGATAAGGAGGAAATGGCTGGGGCTGGCCCATTGCTCATTATCAGGGAGGGAAACCCTTAGTTTCTTGGGGAAAAGGTTCTTCAGTTGACTTCCACTAAATTTGGTTTTCACATGATTACTGGAACAGTTGCTTCACATTCCTTGCATGCCCTCAGCATGATTCACTGTCATTTTGAAATCAGTTTGATCCAGACTCCATTTTTCATTGGCCCATGCAAGAGTACAGGGATTCAAGATCAAGGGTCTCCTGTGAGGGGGAGTCCCATAGCATGAGCAGGGAAGCATATAACTTGCTCACCACTGACAGCAGATTTAATGGTCCATAGTTGCATGGATCTGTTGGATCACCCTTTTTGTAAATGGGGACTATTACTGCATTTCAGCAAGAGGTAGGCATAATACCTGTCTCATTAATTTGGGTAAAAATAGGTGCCAAAATCTTGGCCCATCAGTCAGCATTTTCTTTAAATTACTCCAAAGGCACCAATTCAGGTCCTGTTGCCTTACCAGATTTCATTTGAAAGATTAGAGTTTGTACTTTTGATACGGCAGCTCGAGGCCATTTCTCTATTTCGAGGGAAAGCAATGATTGAACTGTACTACTATCAGTAGATGATGTGGCAAATAAGGCCGTAAAGTGTTTCTCCCAACATCTGGCAGAAATGTGACAAGAAAGCAGTGATATAGAATTTAACGTGTTCACAATCATATTCCAAAAGATTTTACTGTCTTTTTGCTTAGAGGCCCAAATCAAACACTTCCATTTGATGGCTAAAGCAGCTCTTTTTTGTTTTTAATAACAGTTCTGGACTAATGGCTGAGGACAGACTGGCAGTCCAGACCGCCACATCTGCCTGGAGGAGGCGGGCCGGACGCAACGTGTCCGGTGCCACACTCCTCCCGCAGCAGCCGGGCACCACTTAAAAGCTTCTGGTGGGTGTGAACGTGCACCAGCCGGGGGAGCCACGTGGCATTCGCACGCCGCTGCTGGAAGCCGCCCGCAGTCTGGACGCTGCGAGCAGCTTCCTTGTGGCAGTGTGCGAACGCCACATGGCGGGGGCAATTCCCCCTGCCTTGTTCTGCCATGCCAGAGGCGCAGCAGAACATGAGTCTGTCCTCAGCCAATGTTTTAGCAGCAATATTCAGTTAAGTATATCTTTATCATTGTGTAATTTAAATTGCCTATGCATACAATGCAGTCAGCATCAAACCAATTCCCCTGTCTGGCCTGGCCAGCATTTGAGATCAAGAGACTTCCAGATCATAGGGTCTTCTTTCCAGGCTGGCTTGAATTCTTGAATCTCTATTTATTTATTCATGAAAATATTATATCTCTAAACAAAAATGATCATGATAACATAACAATAAAAACAACAATTAAAATACCGAAACAAGGTAAAACAATTAAAACAGCAACCAAGAACTGGCTGTGGTCAGACATGCAGTTTGATCCAGTGTGGCCCTGCTTCTAATTGATTCAGGTTTTTTTTTGTAATGGAGAGATTTGATCAGACATCTCCCCCTTCAATGCGCTTTCACCCCATAGCTGATTGATCAGAGGCAGCAGCCACAGAGTGAGGCAGTGGGTATTTTTAAAAAATCATTTGTCTTTTGAGCATGGGCACAAGCACTTATGGGAAGGAGGGCCTCAAACTCCTGGTAGAATGGCAGCAGCTGGTGGCCAATGTGATTGCTGGAGAAGGCTGCTGGGATATGTAGTCCAGTATGAGGGAAGTGTTTTCGAAACTGTGTTTGAAATTCAGTGTTTCAAACATTTCAAAGCTGGCAGGAGAGAACAGAGAAGCCTCCACTTGTGTCCTGCGTGCTGCTGGCATTTTTATTTAAAAGCTTGGAGCAAAGCTGGTGTCACAGGCATTGTCCTCAGACTGTCCTCCTCCCTCCCTCTCTCTCAAAAAAACCTCATCTCTTTTCAAGTAACCCCTTTCCCATCCTGTGGCCGCAAAGCACAGAAAATAGCTGATATATCCAGGCAACTTTCTTTGGAAGTTTTTAAAAGAAAACATAGTGTTGAGAAGCTCCTCTGTGTGTGTGAGAGAGAGAGGGGTGTGTGTGAATATGCAGTTATGTGCACATAATTAACTAGTAAATAAATGGCTGCTGGGAAAACAAGAGACCAGTCAGACCTGACTGAGGGCTTGGGTGCACAACAGAGCGATTAGACAACAGGAAATCCACTTTGAAACCAGCTCAGCTCCAAAGCACCAGACTTTCATAGGTATCAAAGAAAACTCAGTAAAGGGGGAGGGACAGGATGCAGATGACTGGGGCATGATAAACAGATGTTTGATCGTGCATTTTAAATCTGGAAGGGAACAGCACCAGATCAAACTGCATGTCTGATTGCAGCCAAAACCATCCAAATGGTTATGTTCAGAATGTCATTCTATCTAGATATAAATGTGGCAATTTGATTATAACAAGGAAGAAAGTGAATTTGCCTGCCAAAAGTTCTATTTTTAAAAGATATTTAGTGCAGATGGTGCCTCCACAAATAACAACTTTTGATGGTAAGTACAATTTATCTGTTGGTGCTTCAGGCCACTTGTTGAAAAGCTGCTTATTCAAAACCACAGCAATCTAAAATAACGTCTTCTTCCATATCACTGGAGCAAAACAGAAAGAAGCTGAATTTGAATTTAAACAAGCGAATGAATCCAATTGGCTTAGAATTATGAGGGTTGATCGTCTAATGCATATTCAGAACAGGCTGAAAAGAAAGAACAGATTTTAATTGCTCCATAAAGCTGTCGGATAAAATATATTACTGAATATCAAACAGGATAACACTTTTTCAGTGCAGGTAATCTGGAGAGAGCTTTTATTTTATTTTAGGAACTTGAGTTTCATCTTAATGGCATATGACTGTAGAGAAAGAGGGAGCGATTATGTTGCAGAAACGAAAAGAAAGTTGTACTGGAATCAATAATAAATAGTAATGGCTCAGAGTTATCCAGAAGAACAGAAAACTCAGGTTTTAATAATTGTAAATGTCTTGCAACTAGAACAATATGGCTAGTGGCTCACTTCTTACCCAGCCACTGTAGCCTGTGATGAACTAATAAGAGTAGATGGGAACTGTGAATTTCTACTAGTTTAATAATTCTAATCCATGGTGTATTTCTTCAGGGTATTTTAAACCATGTATTCCCATACATATAACAGGCATGGTGTAGAACAAAGTTTGAGTCCAGTGGCACCTTTAAGACCAACAAAATTTAATTCTTTCATGTGCATGCACACTTCTTCAGATACATTGAAACAGTTTTCTTCAAGCCTCACATACAGGTAGAGAGAGGGTGGGGGGTTAGTTGCCAGGAAGGTCTAGTTAGAGCCAAGATGCATAAGTAACTGAGTGATAGTATAGCTGAGATTGGATTAAAGCAGTTGGTAAAACCTGTGAACGGCAGAAAATTAGCATACAAATACAGGAGTTAATAAACAGATCTGAGAACTAAGTTTGAGTCCAGTGGCACCTCTAAGACCAACAAAGTTCAATTCTGAGTATAAGCGAGAACTGAGAGATTTAGCATGTGTAGATGCATACTTCTTCAGATATACTGAAACCGATTTCCTCAAGTTTTTCATATAAGTAGAGGGGTGGGGTTAGCTTGAGGAAAGATATATGAATTTCAGTACTTTGTTGTATATTGAACATTTAGGTGGGTAGCAGTGTTGGTCTGAAGCAGCAAAACAAAGTTTGAGTCCAGCGGCAACAAAATTTGACTCAAGCATAAGCTTTTGTGCACTTGAATAAAATTTTGTAGGTCTTGAAGTTGCCACTGGACCCAAACTTTGTTAGGCTAACATCCCCCCCCCCCACACAAGAGTAGCCAACATCCTGATACTAAGGCTGGATGAATTTAGGAAATACAAAAGAGCATGAAAATCATTGCATTCATGGAGGAAACATTTAGACATGAATGCTTCTGTCTTTCCCAAAAGGCTGTGGGTTTGCCCTAAGATCTTTCTCCCTACACATAATGGAAGTCCTGGGGAAAGATATCCAAGGTGAACAGTCTGATGTTAAGCCGCTTCTTTTCATCTTACAGAGCAAGAAAAAAAACCCACCCTCATTCAAGCCACAATTCTCTTGATGTTCACCAAATTCCCACTAGGCTAAGGGTCAGTACAAACTGTACATGACAGTTATGATCTATGAAAGATGTATCAAAGGCTGCCTATGGAAGAATAACCTGCTGAGCAAGAGAATAATTTAACCAGCAGTGTTTTGAAGAATTCTTACAAAGACTTGTATTAAATATCTTTTTTTTGTACAGATCAAAATGATTCTTTCTTTTTATCCACTTCGAACATTTTAACGTACATATTTGCCTTTGCGATTCCTTGCAGGTATGGGTGCTCTGATGAATACATTGAGCTCTGTGCAAATCATTCATATATAGATTTGCATGCGGCTTTCCATTGAAGTGAATGAAAAAGCCTGCTTGTGACTCTTTCCATGCAGCGGACAGCACAGAAGACTCTGGATAAGCAGCCATGTTCCATTATGCACTGCTGACTGAATGAAAAACCAATCATGTGATGATAGGGTTAGCTATTTTTAAGCAACTGGGTTTTTTAAAGATGGCAGAAATATAAATACTGTACTAGATCTGCATGCACAAGGGGGTACTAGATTTGTATTTTCCAAACACCAGCCCTCTTATGCTATTCGGCAGTCAACTTTTGAAACAGAGGGTACCCCCAAGAGCAGATTATGGTGACAGTCTGTGTGTACGAATATTATTGCCATCCTAAACAGAGTAACACCCTTGAAGTCCATGGACCCAATGGGGTAACTTGGTTTTGGATGGCCTTATATGCACATTGTGTCTACTATTTTAGAACTCCTACCTAGCCTGAAACTTTGGGCATGCTTAAATAGCTTCTTTTAAAACTCATCCATATTTAATCAGGCATTTGCTTTGTCCCCACCAACTGTTTTCTGGTTTAAGATGGAGGAGGAGCAGTGTAACCAAGTGGGTCCCACAATCCCCATTGCAGCCATTTTGGGAGTCAAAAGTGATCCTTACTTTCTCTTAAGCGTGAGGAAAAACTTGTAGGAACAAATTACAATTTAAATTAAATTTATAAGAACTTGAAGATAAAATGTATTGCTTTAACCAACAGACCAAATATACAATGCAATCATTCATTTGGATCCAGCCAGGTTTTTCACTCAGTCTCACCCAATTTCTCCCCATACTACGATCAGTATCCCACATGACTTTTGTACATGCAGGCCCTTTGACTCTCAGCATAGCCCTTTGTGGGGCAGTAAAAAATGACATCACTTTCTTTTTTCATTAGCAGAAAAGCTGGTTGGATCTAACAAATTCTCTTCATTCTTGTAAGGAGGTTAATTGCATGTTTATGTGAAAAATGAACTGGAAATTATCATTATTTTTTCCCGGCAACATGCTGAGGCTACATACTAGCAATGGTATGACTGAGAAGTACTTACTTTATGGACTAAAATGTTTGTTCTTAAAAAATTATGAATAAAACAATATTAACACAGAGCTGATTAAAATAGCGGAAAATAGTATAATCTTTAAAGACCAGAACAAAGCATCAATCTCTAGCAGAAAGCACCATTCATTCATTTTTAAAAATTGTTTGTTATAAAAGGAAGGCTATCCCATATTTTAATGCAAAGCATATTAAACGTTAAATTTCTAAACCCTCTTTCTGAGCCTCTTATTTTTAATCTACTGTCAAGAAGGTTACTGACCTTCCATTTGATTCAGCCCAAAAGTTAGAACACTGAATAATAAAATTTCAGACCTCTTTGGCACACATGGAGCTTTTTATTCAGCGAGAAATGCTTGTGCACGTGTGTGCTTAGCCTAAGAAATGAAGAGCATTATTAAGCAGCAAGCACGGTGTAACTTGGCTTCTCTAAATGAAGAAAACTGGATATGTATATGATGACTCTGGCTGAAACGTAACTCTGACGGAGGCAGCCAAATTATACAGACAAAATAGGAGGGAATGACTGAGCGATTCTTGTCAAAGTCAAGCAGGAAGTCAGGCTATCACAAGACCTATACAAAGGGCTGAAATCAATATTACCCAAGCCCAGCCCAGCCCATTACCCAGCCCAGCTGTATCAGCAGCTGAAGGTGGAACCAATCTTTTTTTTTTTAATGACACATCCAAAAACTGGAAATTGCATCCTGGCTGGCTTCCCATCTCTTTACCAAAAAACATCCCATGGATGTTATATATTTGTTTGAATGTACACTTGCAAACTATTTGCAATATTTTGACATTTGCTCTTTAGTCATCCTTTGACTAAAAATTATATTAAACAAACTTGCAACAAAATGTTGTGTCCCTTGTTCCTAGAGTCTACATCCCCTCTACCTGGCAAAAGGCTTTCTGCACCTCCTTCCAAGATCTCAACCCCTTTGGGTACTGTCCCTGCCAAGTGACCTCAGAGACATATGGGTGGTGTGGCTGGAGTGCACTATGTGTGTGCCTGACAAAAGTGAACAAGATAGCAACAAGGAACTCAAACCTGCATCTGTGCAACTTGATTGTGTGTGTCCATTTGGGTTTCAACTCACACTACTGTCCTCCTTAATAAGAAAGGTGCTGAGCTCCTCATGCTCCCATTCTTGCTGTGTTCTCTATGTAAGCAGTTGCAGGCTGTTGTCAGGGGGTGCTTTGCCATATTAATGTACGTTAGGTCTTTTATTTACTTTTGTCTCCTCTGTAGATTGGGCACTGAATACTGACTAGTGGTACAAGTGTTGATAATGCTCATGCATTGGTCTCTTTGAATGGAGTCACCTTGAAATTAATCTATTGACTGCTGTTATACAGAAACAAGGTTTTAGAAAGCTGGTGAACTGGTGAACTATTAAACTGGCTTGCTGTAAACAGAAAGAGAAACATAAATGTATCCAGTTTGGTATTATTCTGACCACTACTAGAAACTATTTCCATAGTGTTTAAAATCCAAGTACTTTACAAATTATGGTGTATTTCTCACAAAGTAAATATAAAAGCTTTTTATAAATAGGAAAAGTATGATTGTTTGAAGGCATATTGGATTCAAGCCTTTAATCCAGGTATACCTAATACGACAGAAATATCTCATAGGGAATAATTATATTTGCATTTGAATAAAATATTCATTAATACATGGAGTGTTTTTGAACCAACTGCTTCAGTGTTTTCTACCCCACAGCAGCTAAATAATTTTAAAGAGATTTAGAAATAAACAGGTAGCTTGTAATTAATGCCAGGTTAATGATTAAAAGAAGCTAAAACTTAAACATATTTGCTTGGAAGCAGGTCCTATTGGCTTCCATAAAGCTTCCTCCCAAGTAAACAAATATAGGATTTTGGCATAAACAGTACATTATGCCAGAACCAAAGTATGTTGTTTCTGCAGTAGCTGTTGTCAGTTTTTCTGGTGGTGAAAAAGGAAGGAGATATTGTCTTTGGCCGCTAAAAAAGCCTGTGCTGAGAATCATGGGACCTGCATATACATAAGTCATGGAGGATGGGGGCTGTAGGATGGAGAGAAGTTGGTTGACATTCAGTGAAAAATCTGACTGGATTCAATCAATTGTATTATTTATTTTCCTATCAGTCAGAATTTTCCTGAATCTTAAATACCAGATCCATAAGAATACAAGAAAACTCCTTGTGGGACCTGACTGCATACTTCCCTCCATTGAGAGAATTCTCTATTTATTCCTACACTCTGCCTCCATTCATTTAACTAGCTTTAATCCAGAAGAGGACCAATACTCTTATCCTATGACTGCTAAGATTACCCAGAAGTCTCTGGTGAGGTACGTTGTCAAAAGCCTTTGAAAGTCCAAGCATATCTCTGTGTTTTTTTCACTTTCTCAGAGCTCAAAAAGGTAAGTGGGGTAGGACTTTTCTTTGCAGAAACCATGTGGATTTTCCTTCAGCAGTTCAATTCTCATTAGAAATCTTCGTGACCACTTATACTATTGAAATTCCATTATTAGTGTCAACACTAACCACCACCCACTACCATTGTATTATTGTTATTATTACTATTATTATTATTTACTATAATAAATATTACCTCCATACTCTAATACATATCACAAATATCAGTTGTATCACCTCCAAAATGTTACAGGTTAGATGAATGATGGTAGTTTTTCATATTATTACAGATCAAATTAAATAAGTTGCATGAAAAATACCTTTTGTCTACCTGGTAAAACATTCTTAGATCCTATTTCCTTTTGTTCTGCGTACATTTGATGAAAGGATAACTGAAAAACAATGAGTGCCTGTCTGTCTAAAATTTTAAGTGTGTCAATGTATTATTATTAACTGTAACTGGTTCCATCAACTAATTCTCTCTCTCTGAATTTATGTTTAAAAAAATTAGTTATTTTTGAACAGCATAACTGTATATGAATCCATATACTGTTGAACTATCCCTGATACTGGAAGATGAAAACATATACAAAATATCTTCCTGCAAAAAAGGATGAAATATGGTAATAGAAGTTTTGTAAATGTTGTTGGCAAGAGTTGGTAGAATAATAGACTATGGTATAATACTGGGCTTTATTGCAATGTATGCTTCAAGAGTCAATCAGGAGTTATGAAAAATCCAGCACCACTCAGGCACATCCGTGTAAGTATTTACATTATTTCTAGCTTGGCTTTCTGTTGATGGACTTGAGGCAAATGGCATACATATTGTATGGGGATTCTATCACTCTTTTCTCTCAATTTCATTTATGTGCTGTTTGTGTGAACATAAGCATGCACACGTGTGAGGGTACAGGAGAAACTCAATGCTCAGTTTAATTATGCTCTATATGTGAACATGCCCTTGTACTACACAAAAGGATATATTTGTCAACTACTGGACTTGCTTGATGTTTCATGCATAAAACTAATCCCATGATTTGTTGTCAGTTCAGGAACTTTAATATGCATACATGTTATCCAGTGTGCAAAGGCACATCCGAGAAGATGCATACATATGAAAAGGCAAAACAATTCTTATAGGTATGCTAAGTGTGCCTTAGCACATACAAGGCTCTGAACACAAGGAGGTTAAATCCAGAGTGCCATAAAAACTTGGAGATATGCTGGACCATTTCTAGCAAATTTCTAGCAAAGAAGCATATTAGTTTACAGAAAGTGAGTGATGCATCAGTCTGTTTCACAGAGGAGAAATACCACTTTTTATTTCATTTATTGTACTAGTTTAATTTGAACACAGTGAAAATCCAATGCAACCCTTTTGTTCTTACGTACCGGACTCAAAGGTCAAGCAATCCAACTTCCATGTGCACTGTAATTACAGTTGCACCATGTACTTCCAGTAATGGTCCTGAGTGTTGTGCCCATAAATATAGATGATATTATTGCAGTTAGAGGTTTTATTTTAGGGTACTTTGGGTGCTGTGTGTATTGTCGCTTCCTGTCAAACTTCCATTTATGAAAGGTGGTGTCAATCCCTTGTATTTTTCAAATTAAAGCAAATCTTTCTCTTGCCAGCAACTCTATTAACTGATTCTTGTGAGCCTCTGAGGTATTGCATTACCTTCACAGTTCTGATGCACAAGATTAATCTGATAAGTATATTAAGGACAATGAGAACAACTGAAAGACTTTGGCTATACCAGCCAGGCCCCATACTATACGGAGGTAAACCTGATATTCCTGGGTTATTCCAACAGGAATGGCTTGAGGATCTAGTAAAGGTTTATTTACCATGCTGTTTTATCAGTCATATCAATCAAAAGAGGATGTGAACTGAAATGGTAAAGTATAGCCTGTTCTCGTCAAATCTTGGAAGCTAAGGAGGGTCAGTACTTGGATGGGAGACCAAGGAAGACTTTGCAGAAGAAGGCAATGGCAAACCACCTCTGTTTAATCGTCTGCCTTGAAAACTCTATGGGGTCATCATAAATCAGCTGTGGCTTGATGGTACTTTATATAGACACATCAGTGAAAGACTTCCTGTATATTTGTCCCTCCTACCCCCCATGGCTAGGATATAGTCATTCAGTGCATCTGATTATCTCAAGCCACATGGCATGGCCTTGCTAGTATCCATGTGGCAGATACAAGAAATTGCAGGGAGACACAGGAAACTGCAAAACATACATAGACAGAATATTTTGCACTGACAAAAAAAGATTTGTACTTGATGGATTTTCAACATCTAGAAAGAAATTCTTGTATACCTGGGCATTTGGGTGAATGATTGGATCATGGCTCATTTTGTTAGTTTGGTTTTACTGCTTTCTTTATATATTTATTACGTGTTCTATGTCAAGTTGGTTTTAACTTCTTTTTTCCTTCCACGTGGTAAGGTTTTTTATTTTCAAACACGCAAACATATAAAACATACTAACAAATATACATAAAACAGGTGGATGATAATATATCTAAAAGTATTTCCAAAGTTATCTCTCATATTTTCTAGTTATCAATTTTTGTAATAGGCGAGATAGGTGACCTGAGGGGAAAACAGTAAAATAATTCAAATAGTCTACAGTCATTTCAAAATAGTTGAGTGACTCAAGTTGTAGTTAAGGAGTGTCAAGATCAAATCAGTTCAGTTCATATAGCTTTCTAGCCATATATAAAATTTAGTCCATGTACTGTACAATTTCTCTTCCTGTAATCCTTTTAAAAATAAAGTTAATTTGTCCATTTCTGCAGTTTCCAGGATTTTACTTATAACTTCTTTTGTAGGTATTTCATCTTTTCTCCAATATTTCGCATACAACATTCTTGCAGTTGTTAATACATGTATGATCAGAAAAAATCCTCATTTTTATAGTTTTTAGGCCTTATATTCAATAAAAATAACTTGGGGTAAAAGATATAATAATTTTCAACATTTTTTGTGACGTTCCATGGATCCAGGCCCAATATTGTTTCACTCTATCACAGGTCCACCACTTATAGTAGAAGGACCCAACAGTCTTTACATTTCCAGCAAGCATTTGACAGATAAGGATAATATTTTGCTAACATATCTGGTGTTAAATACCATCTATAAAACATTTTATACATATTTTCCTCATACAAAACTGCTTTTGTAATTTTTACATTTGTTTTCTACAACTGGGCCTATTGGTCAAGATTAATATTATGGTCCACATTCTGTGCCTATTTAACCATAGAATTCTTAACTATTTCATCTTGCATCTTATGTTCTAACAATAGCACATACAATTTTTTAATCAGTTTTCCTTCAGAGTGAAACAATATCTTATCAACTTCAACCAGTTTAGAACAAAATCCCAAGAGTTTACCTTTCCCACCAGTTAAGCTCAGGGTTTGTGTTTTTAATAGCTTCAGTTGTTTTTAACTGATTTTTATTATTCAAAAAGTCATCGTATTTCAGTAAGTACTTCTTGGAAGTCAGGTTTGGGTTTGAAAAAGCATCTAATGGTGCAACCCATTTTGGAATTTTAGGATAAAAAGTCTTTTAACTTCTTCCCACAACCTTAACAATGCTTTTCTGACTAGATGTTGTTTAAAATATTTATGAACCTCGGCTTTCCCATACCAAGTAAAAGCGTGCCAGCTCAACAGCAAATCATGACCCTCCAATGTTAGTATTCTGGTATTCTCTAATGTAATCCAGTCCTTTAGCCATGTCATTGCTGCGGCTTTAAAGTAGAGGTTCCAGTCTGGAAGAGCAAATCCTGCTCTTTCTCTTGCATCTTGTAGAGCTTTCAGTTTTATTTTTTTTCCCCTTGCCATATAAATTGTTTCATCAGTTTATCTAACTCCGTAAACAATTTCTGGTTTTGAAGGATTGGGATTGTTTGAAACAGGAAGATCAGTCTAGGCAGTACATTAATTTTTATTGTTACAATTCTGCCCATAAAAGATATTTGTAGATTTTTCCATTTTTCAAAGTCTTTCTTAATTTTTAAAATGAGAGTAGTTGTTTTCAATCAATGAGCTACATCTATTTGTTATATTTATTCCAAGATACTTAAATTTTTTCTTAATTTCCAGACCCAATATTTGCTGTAATTGTCAGTTTTGGTTGGTTGTCATATTTTTTGTTAAAATTTTAATCTTATTAAAATTTATTTACAAACCCACCACTTGACTGTATTCCTGAAGAGTGTTTAGAAGGTGCACAACAGATTCCATTGGATTTTCCAATATAAATACTAAGTCATCTGCAAAGGCCTGAAGCTTATACTTCTCTCATCTAACTTTAAGGCCTTTGATATTGGTATCATTTCTAATCATATCATTTAGTGTTTCAAGTGCAAAAATAAATAGTAGAGGTGAAAGTGGGCATCCTTGTCTGGTTCCCTTCTGTATAGCAATATTTCTTGTTAATTCTCCATTAACCAGAATCCTTGCTTGTTGTAAAGAATAAATTGCCTTCACCATTGTAAGAAAGTTAGAGCTACATTGTGAAACCAATAATCTCTCAAGCATAAAGTTCCGGTTAAGATTGTCAAAGGCCTTTTCAGCATCCAAAAACACTAATGCCATCTGTTTCTCAGGATGTAATTCAAAGTACTCAAGTACATTTAATACCATTCTTATGTTGTTTCTAAGTTAGGTAGAGAACCTGCTTGGTCTTGATATATGACTTTTATCAGAACTTTTTTGAGTCTTGTAGCTAGGACAGCGGCATAAATTTTATAATCCACATTAAGTAATGAAATTGGTCTATAATTTTTAATTTCTTTCTGATTTGTATTCTGTTTATGAATCAAAGTTATCAGTGCCTCATTCCAAGTGTCTGGAACTTTACTTTCAGTCAATATTTCTTGCACTACCAATTTAAAAGGTAACATCAATTGGTCTTCAAAAATTTGACAAAATTCTGCCGGAAATCCATTTGGTCCTGGCATTTTCCCTTTCTTCTGTTTTTTCAGAGCTTCAATAATTTCTGCAATGCTATTGGGTCATTTAGTATTTTTATTTGGTCTTCTGCAAAAGTTGTCATATTGTGTTTTAGTAAAAATTTTTAGACCTCACTTATATTGGCTTCTCCTTTTTGATATAGTTTTTCATAGAAGGACTCTACAATGGTTTTAACTCCTTTTAATGTGGTTGTTTAGCTTTAGATTGTTTCTGCTGCAGGTTTTGGTAGCCTCTCAATATGTTTTGCAATTTGTTATCCTGGAAATTGTCCCAGGAGCTGAAGGACAGGATATAAAATTTCAAATAAATAAATAAAATGTGGGCACATGGAATTTCACACCATGCGCTACTTTCTTTTCTTGTGTCCATGATTTTGCCTTATAGATCTTATGGACCCCCTTTTACAGGACAAAGTCTTGGGGAATAATGTCAGGTTTATTAGAATAAACATTCCTCAGAATAACCATTTCCTATCCACTCTCCCAACAGTAAACTTAACTGAACTTAAAGCACTTAGTTAAACATTTGATTTCAGCAGTGTGGAAGGGGAAAAGAACTCCCTTGCTTGAGATTGTTTCCTGCCTGTCTCCACTTTGGTTGCCTACAACAGCTGATTGGTACAGTCATTGCATTAATTCAAAAGCCTTGATGAACAATGATTTGAGAATGCATGTGCTGAGTCCACACTAGTGCATTAGTGCCAAAGCTACCTAATTCCATGCAAAGGTTGCTTTTGCTGGATCAAAAGCACACATACTGAAATTCTATGGCTTCTGAAAATGATTAGTTAAGCTAGTACACTGTTAATATTCAGGCCTTTCCCAGATTTGGGGTCTCTGACCTTATGGTAGCCCCTCAGACATGCACTCCCAGCCAAACTCTGGCCACTCTCCACAAAATGCTGGCTTGTATATCCTGTTTGTGATCCTGTGTAGCACATAACCAACAACTATCCAAGGAGGAAAGCTGATATTGGCTCCTGTCTTATCAATCAACCATGTTAACCACACTGTTCTGTCCTGATCCCTATCAGTCC
This sequence comes from Lepidodactylus listeri, assembly GCA_029233225.1. Taxonomy (NCBI): domain Eukaryota; kingdom Metazoa; phylum Chordata; class Lepidosauria; order Squamata; family Gekkonidae; genus Lepidodactylus; species Lepidodactylus listeri. Next base: position 73,333,678 of record JARCFY010000008.1, read on the forward strand.
CATAGGTTAGGAGAAGGTGGTGCTGGCTGCATCTATGGTCTGCCAAGCTTAGGCATAGCCATTGGGATAGGCCAGGAGAAGAATTCATCACTGAGTTTTTCCTTAAAAAGAGAGAGAGAAACAAAATGTTATCTTTGCATGGTTGCAAATTGTTTATTTGCAATCTTTTAAAAATAATTGTAATGATTAGTTACAACGCTATTGTCATTAACTATAGGGTTTTAATGCACATTAAGTGGATTTAGCCAAATTGAAATATATCTTTTAAAGTGCTGAGTGGTTTATATTTGGGAACAGCTGCTGCCCATTAAATTCTCTTTCCCTCTCACATTTTATGATCTTGACAATGTTGGAAATGGAGATTCTCCGTCCTGCTGCTGACATCTTAATGGGTGGAGGAAGTATATGAGGCTAACTTTCCCATCTGTAATGATATGGTAATGTGAGCCATTACAATGTCAATGGTAGTTTATTGGCATTACAGCTGATGATTATGTGGGTATTACGATACCCAAGCAAGCACAGTAATTCTAATCACCAGGGAAATGTCAAAAGTTTCACATTTAAACTTTCATCTGTGATGAGTGAGGAAACCTCCACTCTCCAAAGTCCACTAACCTTCTATGCTGCTGAGCACTTCATAACAACACTTACCTGTGTTATATGTGCAATTAATTTAAGCCTATTCATTGATTCAAAATATAAGTGAAATTGATACACAGAAGGTAGAGTAGAATCATACCTGTTGTACCCTCTCCTTCATTTACTTTGCATGTTACCAGACTGTGAACACAGAACCTACATGTGTATCATTTATATACAGGAACAATCAACACACGCAGGTAAAAAGTAGAGCAATTAGGGTCAAAGCTGCTCCTCCCTCCATATGTTGTGTCTGGGTTTCAAATGATGAAATAAGGATGAGATGCCTGCAAGGAATTATGTGCTGCTAAACCTTTGCTATTCCTTCTAACAAGGGGCTCCTAAGTCTTATTAGAAAAGATCTGCTACTGAAATCTTGGGGAAAGTTAATTGAAAACAAGCTTCAGTTGTCGAGCTTTGACCCAAGTAAAGCATATGAGATGAAAGAAATCAAGTTAGCAGCGCTATCCCTGGATTTTAGAAGTATGCAGAAGAGAGCGCAAAGGGTTGCTCAGTAGCCACTCATGGCCTAATCCCCTTTAATTTTATTCCACAATATGTTTTTAACATAACTGTGCCACAGTATAGAAGGGTATTTCTGCTGGCTAGGCTAAACGTCTTTCCATCCGTGGTTACTGAGGGTCATTATGCAGACATTTCTTATTCGGATAGAAGATGTGAGTGTGGAGATGGTCGTATTGAGACTTTGGAACATATTTTGCTGTTCTGTTGTTTTTGGGAGGATTTGAAGAAGAAATATTTAGGGAAGTTTTTATCTTATAAATTTTATCTTTCTTTGCAGAGTCTAATTCAGATGTTACTATTAGATACAGATAATAGGACCATGTTATTAGTAGAAGTTTTTTTGTTGGCAGTAATTAAATGCAAAAGGGGATAATATAAGGTTGTTTCGGTGTGATGCTGCTTGTGGCCATTTGGCCATTAAAGCAATATCATTTAAGTAAGCTCTCCGGCCCTGCACGTGGAACTGGTAGCACTTCCGAGAAGGCTACCATCGAGGTCCTGTCCTTGAGTCCCCTGCCTAGCAGCCTAAATTTTTCCTCCAGGATCTCACAACTACATTTCCCCACATCATTGGTGCCAACATGTACCACGACCACTGGCTCCTCCCCAGCACTATCTACCAGCCTATCTAAAACATGTGTAATGTCCGCTACCTTTGCACCAGGCAGGCAAGTCACCATACGGTTAATACGTGGTTTCGCCACCCAGCTGTCTACCTGCCTGAGGATAAAATCACCAGCTACCAAGAGCCCCCCCTCCCTGCCCAGGGATGGTTCCTTGGTATGAAAGGATACCCATTCACCAGCTGTAGAAGAGGTCCCTTCTGAGGGCACATTCCCCTTATCCACAGCACGGTGCCCTGTTCCCTCTCAACCCTCATGCTCCCTGACAGCAGCAGGGCTGCCAGATACAGAGTGGGACATACCTAACAAGTCCCCAAGAGTCTTCTCCACGTGCCTAACTGACTGTCTCTGCTTCTCCAGGTCAGCCATCTTGGCCTCAAGGGAGCAAACTCATTCCCTGAGAACCAGGAGCTCATTGCACCGGGCAGATAATCATATATGCAATTTAATTTTGCTGTATTACTTAAAGTAATACAGAAAACCAGTGATGTAGAGGTGATTCGTAAACCTTTGCTTTTTAATGGTGGAGTCAAAATTGGTTGACTTCTGCTGGCAGGCAGAAGCTATTTTTTTAAGTGATCTGAATGGTCCAGATTGTAATTTCAGGATATGGTAGATCACAATCAGCATCCACTATCATGCAGTATGAAAGACAGATCCATCGCTATGTTCTTTCAACTCAGACCACAGCAAAATTAAATCACAGTATCTTAAATCAACTTAATTTTTTTCCATTGAAGTCAACAGGATTTACAGTACAATTATAAGTGAAGTTGAAGTCAATGGGCTTAGAAGGCTATAAGCCACCAATGGTAATATCTGAAGGATTGTCACATAGAAGATGGAGCAGAATTCTCTTTTGATTCAGTGGGCTGGACTAGAACTAATAGGTGAAAATTACAAGACAGTAGATGCTGATTAGCCCAGGCTAGCCCAGTCTTGTCAGATCTCAGAAGCTAAACACGGTCATCCCAGGTTAGTGTTTGTATGGGAGACTATTAAAGGAATGCCAGTGTTGCTGTGCAGAGACAGGCAATGATCACCAAAAGTCAACAGAGACTTCAGCCAAAACAAAAAATTGACTAGATATTAGGAGAAATTTCCTAACTGTGAAAGCTGATTGACAGTGTAACAGACCCTCTCAGGGCATAGTGAATCCTCACTGGAGGTTTTATAGCAGAGATTATAGAGCCAGCCTCTACATATTTTGCTGTAGTTGCATATTCTTTCATTGAGCAAGAGGTCAGACAGGATGACCTCCAAGATCTTGTCCAACACTATAACTCTGATATCATGTATATTTTGTAACAACACAGGAGACAAAATACAAAGTGCTGAATTAGGTAAATTGTAAGCAGATTTCACCTTCTTCCTTATTACTCACTTCTTGTATGTGTACTAACCATACCTGGGCTGAAATAAGGTCCTGTCCTGATGGGTCCATGTTGGATAACTCTGAACTAATTTCAAAGAATGTGGGCTCCAGTCTGAGTAGCCAGTTGAGTGTTTTCTAAAATTTACTTCAGTTTTAGTAAATTCCCTTTACCAAAGACATCAGCAAACTTTAAAAAAATCCAGTCTTTCTTAGGCCATTGTATCTTGCTTGCTTGATTCCAGGCTGTTTCCAGTGATTTGAGAAAAGGACATCCAAAAAAGAAAGTCTTAATCAATCTTTGGAAGGCCAACAGAGAGGGAAGCCATACCAGAAAGGTTATCTCCCACAAGCCTGCCAGCCTTGGCTCACTCAACACAGGTATGCAGAGACGGACACCTCTGCATATTTCCATACCTCCAGTACAGGTGTCCTTTAAAAATTCTAAAGGAAACGTAAAATAACTTGTAATTTATAAATGCTAGAAGGAGATACTTTTTCATTTTTTATTTCACATCCCCCATTACAGTGAACATGTCAGAATCAAATTTTAAGTTCTCTTTCATCGTCAGTTGATTAGCCAAAGTTAGCCATTATTCTCCCAATTAAAACAACTGGAGCTTGCAGGCCTCTTGGTAAGTTCTTTCAATAAGCAGCTTGGGAACTCCTGATATATTGTCTCTGCAAGCCATAGTCAATGAAAAGATTGAATGTACCCAGTGGCAATGTTATTTCTATAGATATATCTGTTCATGAGAACAGCATAGAAGAGACAACCAAATATACAGAGGGTAAATCAGTGTTGTGAAGACAAAGCAAGTGCAGAAACTCAAAGCTTGGAGCTCCTTAGCTTGAAGAAATGACGACTGAGGGTGACATGATAGAGGTTTACAAGATTATGCATGGGGTAGAGTAGGTAGAGAAAGAGATACTTTTCTCCCTTTCTCACAATACAAGAACTCGTGGGCAGTCGGGTTAGAATGGATAAAAGGAAGTACTTCTTCACCCAAAGACTGATTAACACATGGAATTCACTGCCACAGGAGGTGGTAATGGCTACAAGCATGGACAAGGAAGCTCTCAGCAGAATCATGGACGGAGCCTGGGAGTTCCAACTGGCCTGCTTCCTCCTGGCACAACAGACCACTCCCAACCTAGTCAGCGGGCACTGCCCAGCAGAACTCTTGATGGGCCAGTGACCCGCCATTCTACTGGACAGACTGCATCTGGACTGGGCTCCAGAGTCACACAGCCTGTTCGAACAAGGGGCAGCACCAAGGGAGTTCTTAGAGGACCCGGTGTACATCCACAATTTCAGTAAGGGCTCCCCTTGGCTGGCTGGCCAAGTCATTCGCCCCACAGGACCTGTGTTGTACGAGGTCTCAACTGAAGATGACCAGGTCCTGCGGAAGGTGAGGGGATGCCTGCTTCCAGCCTCTGCAGATGTTCCAGCTCCAGACAACATTGACGGAGACCGGCCTGACAACATCGGACCTGACTCTCCAGATGAGGGGATTCCGGAACACACTCCCATTTCTGTTGCCAAACCGAACAACAGGGCCTGTGCCAACAGAGGTGTCTCCACCCCCGCAGCCAGGTATCCAGGCAAGTATGCCAGACAGGGCCCGGATGCCCCGGTGCCTGCTCCATGGCAGTCCACAAGGGAGTGCCGGCCCCCGGGCTATCTACAGGACTATGTCACATAGGGTGGGCTCAAACTATGGGGGGAGGGGTGTTATGTCTGCTGACTACCACCAGGTGCCAGTGTCCTTAAGCCAGAGCTTGGTTCCAGAGAACAATAGGGGCTAAGAATCCTGAGCTACCCGCAGCCAGCCAATAAGGCCTTTGGTGGGAAATTCAAACCCTCCAATGGGACTGTGGGTGTGTCTTGGGATGGTGTATGTAGTTGGCCACCTCAGCCGGTAACTTTATCTTGTTGTGTACCTAATAAACTGAGCTCTTTATCACTACCTCATCCTGCTCCTCCATGCATTCATGCATTTACTTCCAAAAAACCCAGTGTCCAAGTAATAACCAGGACAGCAGTGCACTGGAAAAGTATCATGAACAGTGCCATGGACAGGATGGGGCGGGTGGGGGAGAATGGATTGAATGTCCACTGCCTCAGCCAAAGGCCTGGTGGAACAGCTCTGTTTTACATGGCCTACAGAACTGTACTATATCCGACAGGGCCCTGATCTCAAATGGGAGCATGTTCCACCAAGCTGGGGTGATGGCCAAAAAAGCCCTCACCTTGGTCAAGGCTAAGCAGATCTCTCTTGCAGGGGTGTCAAGTTTTCAAAATCTGGGGGGGGAGCTCTTCTGTGCACGCGCAAAGTGTGCGCGTGCACCGGGACCAGGTTCCCACCGCCGCCACCTCCCCCCCACCTGACCTCTCCTGCTTCCATCTCTCCCTCCATCTGTCCAGGGGCCAGCTGGGCATTTGCTTAATTGGCCCCTGGATAGATGGAGGGAGGGACGGAGTGGCCAGGCGGGGGGGGGGGAGAGAGAGAGACAGTGGTGGCGGCAGCTCTAGGAAGGGCCCGGGGAGGCACGGCGGAGGGCACACCATTTCCCTGGGGGGGGCCTCAGTCCCCCCCGGGAAATTTCGGGGGTGGCTCAAGCCCTCAAGCCACCCCGTAGTTGATGCCTATGCTCTCTTGGGCCAGGAACCACCAGGAGATGTTGCTCAGAAGATCGTAAAGCTCTCCAGGGCTTATATGGGGAGAGGCAGTCCTACAGGTATGATGGTCCCAGGCTGCGTAAGGCTTTAAAGGTCAAAACCATAACCTTGTATTGGATCTGGTACTCGATGGGCCGGGTGAATGTGTGCCCGTGCAGGCATCACCATCAATAGTCATGCTGCTGCACTCTGCACTAGCTGGAATTTCCAGATCAAACTCAAGGGGTAAACCCTGCATAGAGCGAGTTACAGTAATCTACCCTGGAAGTGACCATTGCATGGATCACTATACCTAAGTTCTGGGGGGCAAGACAGGCAACTACTTGCCTCATTAGCCAAAGATGATAAAAGGCTGATCTAGCAACCTGGACATCCATTGTAAGCGAGGAATCCAGCATCACCCCAAGACTCCTTACCCTTGGCAGTGGCACCAATGGTGCCCCACCGAAGACCAGGAGTCTAATTCTTGATCCCAACCCCTCACAACTCAGGTAGAGGACCTCCATCTTTGTTGAATTCAGCTTCAGCCAACTCTACTGCAACCATCCAGCCATGGCCCCCAGTGCCTGGTCCAAGATATCTGGAGTGGAGTCCTGCTGGCCATCCATCAGTAGATAGAGCTAGGTGTCATTAGCATATTGATAGTAATTCAACGCAGAATACACAGTGAATTATACAAGGTAAATAGGAAAACTGTGCAGCCAAAGCATCAAAAACACCAACCAACTTACAATGATGATAAACAGTATAATAACCATACAGCAATGAGGTTACAGCATATGTGTAGTATTACAAAGTCCCAGCAATAAAGCTCTTATGCCAAAAATATATAAGGTGTCAAGGTTCCGTTCCAACAAAGAATCTAGATACAAACTTCATTTCGTGTATCCTTTTTCACAGGAACTACAAAATTACAAAACACAAATATCCAAAAATCATATACAGCTAATGCAACATACCTCCACCATTACAACACCATAAATACACTTTACCTAAAAAGACTGCAAAAAGCAGCTCACAAAAGCCAGTAGCTTCAAGGGAACAATGTCTCCTGCAAAAAGAATCACACATAAGCAACAATATATTCTATTTTATAAATGCTATCACAACAGTGTATAATCTCAAACTTACTAGTAATAACACTCACCAAAAAGGTTCCTTAAGACGGGCTACCATATAAACATTTACAAGGGGAACACATCCTCAACAATTCATCAACTGTTATGCCTTAATCATTCACTCCACAGTAGACGGCTATATAGTATATGGGTTTGTCTCCCATATCACCCAACTTATTTTTAAAGGGCTTATACAAACTATTTGAAAAGTCTATTTATAAAAAGCTGGAGTATTTAAGCTCCTGATTGAGCCCAAAAGGCTGATATGAACGTGTGTGAAAAATCCAATAGCTTTCTCTTTGGTACAGCCACTTATCAACATTGATTCTGTTGTAACTATCCGCAGTGAAAGCTTCTAACACCAAAACTTTGAAATCATTCAATGTATGGCCCTTCAAGTTGAAGTGGTGGAGCAAAGGAGAATCCATGTACCCATGCCTTATGCAAGAATGATGTTCGATAATTCTAGTCCAAATGGACCAAGTTGATTTCCCAGCATAATGCAATATAATGCAATCGTGGGGAGAGCGGCTTAGAAATCAAATAAATAAATAAATAAATTTGCATACACACTGAAATAAATAAATTACTTTCCTCATGGAGCAGGTACACAGTCCTTTAAGTCTATGGCAAAAATTAATATCTGGAAAATTAATATGGTCTGTTTGCTATACCCAGGGGCAAATTTTGCATCTCCCACATGGGAAATTGCCAATGCTATTTGGCAACCCTCTGGGTATTGGGCATACATCAGCTCTTGTTATAACATTCTGAAGGCTTCTGGTTCTTCTGAAGCCTATAAGTGGTTTATCACGACACCCCAGGAAATCATTCAAAATATGCCAATGATTGAGAAATAATTTGTTTAATGGAATTAGCCAAGGGCATGAATTCAAGCGCACATTGCACTTTAGTTCTATCCCTAGATCCTCTATCTGTTTCCCCTAGTAGATCCTGCCTATTCATTCTATGAGCTCTTAAAGAGATATCCCTTACCAATGTCTCAGGGTAACCCCTAGCTAGAAATTGTCTGGTTAATCTATTGCAACCTTCCTCAAAGTGCACTGGTAGGGATGAATTCCTTCTAATGCATAGATATTGGCCCAATGGCAAGTTGTTAGTTGGCCCAACGGCAATGCCTAGCATGACAAGACAAGTGTAGGTATGAGTTTTTGTCTGTAGGTTTCCAATAAGGTTTAATTGCCAAAGAGTTTGTTTCGGACACAAATATGATAGTATCTAGAAAATTGATGCTCATGGCGCTCACATGTGCTGGAAACTTAATGGAGGGATGCCTCCCATTCAACCATTCTACAAAAGGCATAAATTTTTCATTGTCTGAAAACAAAAAAAAGATCATCAATGTATCTTTTAAACAGAATAATATTAGAAAAAAAATGGGTTGCATTCCGGATCCAAGATCCACTGTTGTTCAAATGTGGCCATAAAGATATTAGCCATGCTAGGGGTGAATGTGCTGCCCATAGCTGTGCCCTGGATCTGATAATAAAACTGGTACTGAAACCTAAATAATTGTGTTCAAAAATAATGTTAATAAGGTCCACCAAAAAGTGGGTGGGAGGCGACAGACAAACCCTCTGTTGTAAAGTCTCTATGAGACAGGAACAAGCCTCCTCATGAGGTATGTTCATGTACAATGCGGTGACGTCTAGAGTGCAACATCTTGTCACCAGAAACAGGCACTCCCTCAATCTTATTGATAAAATCTTTAGTATCTTGTAAATATGTTGGTATGGCCATAACAAATGGCTGTAAAAAGGAATCAACAAACTTAGAAAGGGGCTCAAGTAAAGAGTTTGAGCCTGACACTATCGGTCTACCAGGTGGAGGGTGACCCGCTTTGTGCACTTTGGGTAAAACATAAAAAATCAGCACTCTAGGAAACAAATTAATGAGAAAAGTGGCTATGCGTTGGCTGATATAGTCCAACGCCAAACCCTCATTAACCACTCTTCTAATAATGGTCATAACTCTCTCAGTAGGATCATATGATACTGGTTTATAGAATTTGTCATCAGAAAGGAGGATATGTATCATCTTCAAATAGTCGTCTTTATTTAGTATGACAATCCTCCCTCCCTTATCTGCTTGTCTGATCACAATATTCTCATCATTGGCTATATTTTGGAATACCTGCTCTTCCACATGAGTCAAATTATGCTTAAACTGGCATCTTTGCTGCTCCAGTTGTTCTATGTCATTCAAAACTAGTCAGCATTGATTCTGTTGTATCCATCCACAGTAAAAGCTACTAACATCAGAGAGAGGATCGCCCCCTGTGGCACCCCGCATTCAAGTGGATATTGCAGGGACATTCTCTCCCCTAGCGCCACCCTCTGTCCCCGACCATGGAGAAAAGAGGAAAGCCACTATAAAGCAGTTCCCTGTATCCCAACTTCAGCAAGGCAGTGGGTCAGTAGATCATAGTCGACCATGTCAAACACTGCTGTCAGATCTAAAAGCAACAGTAGTGCCTTGATCCATAAGCCTCTGGAGGTCATCTGTGAGGGTGACCTGTGCAGTCCCTACCACATGGCCAGGATGGAAGCCAGACTGTAAGGGATCAAGTATGGAAGCATCATCTAAGAAATCTTGTAGCTGTTCAGCTACCACCCTCTCAACTACCTTACCCAGAAACGAAAGATTCAAAACCAGGTGGTAGTTGATACAGACCACAGGGTCCAATGATGTTATTTTGAGAAGCAGATTTCCCACTGCCTCCTTCAAACCATCTGATGTGTGTTCATCTGATGTGTGGTGAGTCATGAGCACCTGCAGGCTATGTCCTTCCTCCCATTCACTAAAGGAAAACAGAGGACCCCTGGAAGACTCCACTGCTGCTTTGATTGCTAATATCCTCATGAACTATTGTCAGTAAATGTAAGTCTTAATTTAACAGGGTGTTAACTGCATCCATGTGGGTTAATTGCCACTCTGCTTCTCTATTGTGGAGAGTTATTGAACCATTTGATTACAGCATAAATGCCATTGGAACACAGAGCAAAGATAATTTCCTGATGCCAGTTGAGATAAATGCATTTTTGATAGTCAAAAGACATTTATGGTCTGCTAGCATATTACTATTTTGTATCCATTTTGTAAAGTCAGCAAAGGAATAAAACAACAGAAATACTCCAGTCACTTACTTTTATAGAGTAAATGAAAGACACAGGGCTGCTAAGAAGCAAGACACAAGGAACAAAAACCTGGGACTCTAGTCAACCAGGTGAGCCAAAAAGCCAGGCAAGCCATGAGGTTTCATATGATGTCTGAAATGGCTCTATATATTATATCTGTGTGGCTCAGAGCTGCCTAGGAGTGAGTTGTGGTCCTCTGCAGCCTTAGGGAGGGATGCAGACTACTGAGAGGTAAGGCAGTTAGAAGGATTAACCAGAAAGCATCGATGAGTATAGAACAAAAATGTGACAGTTGCATAAAGAAACAGGTATTAGTAGTATGTGGGTTTTTTCTCCCTGGGACACACCAGACAGGGGGAGGTATTTAATTCTTTCCTGTACATTCTGAAACACCTCTTTGAGCTCCAGTGGGATTCTTGTGGCAAAAATACAGACAGAGGCACCCAAATCCACATATTTTCCTGCAGGAAACAACTGCAGACCTTTTCCTGGGCTATGGAGTCACTAGATGCCCACCAGACATGGAAAAGGCTATGGGCTGTTTCTGTGTTGGTGGGTGGGTGCCAGTCCTTTTTATCATTCAGCTGCCTATTCCCACCTTCCTTTCCCTGCCCCCTCTATCCCTTCACTTCCTCTTCAACCCTCTTCTCTTCCTTGTATCCAGTGACCAGCAGTTGCCAGCAGTTGCCATCAGCAAAGACCATCAGGCAATTAAACTTCAGATAAAAAATGCTTCACTTCATAGAACGCAGCTGCTTTTTCTTCACTATATTCTGAACTTTTTTGAGGAAACAAAAATAATTTTTTAAAAACCATGACATTTTTGACCTGAATTACAATTCCATTTTTCCTGTAGCATTGCCAAGTGCCTGGCTTATAAGATTATCCTGCATAAGCTTCATTATTAACAGAACTGTGCAAATAGGCTAAAATATATGCTTCCGTATCAGTAACAATGTTAACCTTGAAAACCAGTCATTAGAATGGTTAGTGGTAGATCTGTAAAAACATGAATAGCCTGAGGCAAAGATCTCAAGGAAATACTCTTGACTAGTGGTAAGCACTAATTTGTAAAGAATTATTGATAGGGCCGTCATCGAGTAAACTAACCATTATTCCAAGGAGAGTAGCCTTCCTTTCTGTTGAAGAAGAAAGCAAGAGGAAGGAAATGTGTATTTAACTGAGATTTCATCATAGCAGAAGAGAGTCTACCCTGCAAGGCACTTGTGCTGACAGACATTTTGACAGCTGGTCTTTAGTTATTTAAGGGTTTTTGTTAGATTATTGTTAGAAACAAAAACTTCTTTATGAAAAACGGTGAAGTAAAATTGATCTAGGGCTTATTTTTAGCTAATACGTTGACTGGGCCTTTCATTGATTTCCTTGGTACATTAAAACTTTGGACTGCTTCAGTTCAATTAAAGGCATTATGAGTGACCCTGACCATCCAGGGATGCTGTTTCTGTTTTCTGAGTAGATTCACATTTAACATGGCAGTCATATTTGGAAATATATACGCTTGGAACCTCAAAGCCTAAAAATATGAAGGGCTGATATGCATCTCCAAACATGCATTGGATCCCCCATTCCCAATGTCAGTAAGCAGAAGGCACTTTTAGAATTCTTAGAATGGGTAGTGGACATTGCCACAAAATGGCTGCTGTAGTAGGGGCAATCATAAAATGGCTGCTATGGGAAAGTTTGTGTTACAAAACCAATTTGCTGTGCAGCAAGCAGCATTGCTTCCATTTCCTCCATCCTTCTCCTCAGTTGAGGCCAAACATCACCCGCTCCAGAGAATGAATCCCATTACTATCTTCTACATGGCTGCCAGTAAGCACCATGGTACTCATGGTCATCATGTTGGGCATCACGGGATGAACTGAATGTATGCCACAGCCAAGGTCTGGCATATACCTACTAGCTGTTCCTGAGTGTTTGAAGACACGCAAGTACCCTTCACATTGTATACAACAAACCACAACTGTTTTGTGAAGTTTGAATAATAACTTACAAAAGACCTATTTGGAATGAAAGTCAAACTGTGGCTTAAGTTTATGCTTCTGGCTCCAGCAGTTCATAGCCTACGTTAAATAGTGGGTTTACCACGGCAGAGGGGAAGGCAGAGTGATTTCAACAAGCAGCAGTTTATTGCATCTCAACAGGAATGCTTTACATGAGGCAACTGCCCTAACTATATACACCTAAGCCACTCCCAGCCCCATGCAACTGGTGAGTTCCAATGGTTTCCAGGCTCCAGATTGGCTGGCTGTCCTCAGGGGCCAAGCCATAGGCAGGTTCCAAGATCCTGCCTGCCTTTGTTCTGGTGCTTCAAGCTCCAACTAGGTGGCCTGCCCAGACAAGCCTCCCCACTCTCCATCTAGGTGGCCTGCCAGGCAAGTCCAGGCATGCCTCCTTATGCTGGCTACTAGTACCTGCAGCAGTTAAGCCTGAGTGGAAAATTGCACATGTCCAGACATAACAGTCTAGATATTCCTTCAGATGCATACACTTACAGGCTACTATTGCTACATTTTAGTGGGTGTACCTCCCTGTAAGACTCCCCTCCCCCATCATGGTTTTCTTCTAGCTTACAGTACTTCATTAATTTTTCCATTGGACTGACATCTCAAAGATGTGACAATCAATTTCTCGAAAACAACATCACATATTTTTAAATGGTTGCTGCTTGATTAAATTCCCTGGTTATCTGTTTAGGAAAATATATTGTCCTGTTATCCAAAACACTGTTTCTCTCCCTCTCTGTCCAAATAGTTTCAATAAATACTTAAAGTGTCTCCATGGAAGTAGGTTTAATCATTTAGCAAGTAGAAAAGTAATGGGACAGCCATTCCATTAGAATCAAAACATTATTGGCTACACTTTATTTTTCTGTACTGATAGTGTATGGTTTTTTTTTCATTAATGCCAAAGCCCAAATTGAGCCCTAAAAAATTAGCATTGTTCTCTAAGAAGCTGTTCTATTGACTTGCTTGTTAATAGTTTGTTTGCATGAATAATTCACCACCTCCATGCTATATCTCTATTTTAAATGTATTGCAAAGCATATATTAGAGATCGACCTCCTCTATGGTTAACATCACAATTTATTGTTCCAGGAAGCTTCAGATATATTGACTTGGGACAAAGCCTTGAGGTTCAATTAAGGTTGATACTGTATTAGCAGAAGCATCTGAATACTTGTCCTTCCACACTTTGGGCTACCGTGTCAGTCCATCCTTCATTTAAAACTGTTTGTTTTTTTTAAAATTACCTACTTGAATGTAATTGAAACTGTACACTACCTTCTTTCCATCAGTCCTGATTCTTTGTGTTTTTTAAAATTTCTCCAAGGTTTTTTTTTAACTGTTATTAACTCTCCCATCTCCATTTCAGCCTTTCTATATTAGGATTTTTAATTATATATTTTCAACAACGAAGGTATATATTTTTGTACTCTTTCTGTCTAGAATACTAGGCCTGACACTGTAAGAAGGCAATCAGAATCAGGCGTACAATTACAGGAGAATATTTGGTCTCTGATCTCCTCTATCTGCTTGAAAGAGTAGAAGGAAGATGGACAGTCTCAATCTGCTGCTTCTGGTTTCACATTGAATGTAGTACCTAGATAGAAACAAAAGGCTTTCCCCCACTATTTCCAGAAATGTCCTTTGTGTTTTTTCTGTTGCAAAGCACAAAGCAACAATTAGCAATATGACTCCAGTGTGCTGCTGTTTTCCATTTCTGCTTCCTAAGCATACGCTGGCTTTCATCCTGCTGAAGATGGGGGTGTATGAGGTGTGGGGGTCCAAAACTGTTTTTGGGTGCAGAGGGCCCTTCCTTATTCAAATCTCCTTTGAAATACAGGCCTCTGGGAAGCACTCCGAATAGAGGGTTGTGTCTTCAGAACCAGAGTGTGGACCGGGCAGTGCTGTATGTCATCTTGCAGGGGACAGTCCCCAGAGTGTGGGGATGTGTCATTTGGGGTGGTCCAAAGATTATTTTTGGGGTTCGGCCCTGCCCCAGCGTCTGTCTGTGTGATTGTCCAGGGGGCGCCACGCTTTGGAGCAGCTGGCCCAAGAACCGCGCCTTGGACCAGGAAACAGGATATATCTTCTTGAAGGGGAGAGTCCTGTGAACCTGGGGGTATATAATATGTCATGGTCCAGACCTTATTCGGGGGTTCAGAGGTTTCCATATCTCAGCAGTGTTTCTGGATGAATTTGCAAATAAGTAACGAATAAGGATTGAATAAGGAAATGCGAATAAGGAACCAACTTCAGCCTCCTGTGAAGAGCGGGGTATAAATTCAATCTCCTTCTCCTCTTCCTCTTCTTCTTGTGGTAGGCTTACCAAGCCCCCCGAGAGGGCAGGGGAAACCCCGATTTTAACTCCTCACCCCCACCTTTTCAAAATTGGCCGGCGGGGGACAAAATGGCTGCTCAGTCCTCCAGTCTCTTCCTAGTGTGCGCTGGTAAGCAGGGCTCTTTTTCAGCAGGAACACAGGGAACGCAGTTCCAGCTGGCCTCCGAGCCTGCCCCGTCCCTTCCCAGCCAGGCCTGAACCATTTAAAGGGGAAGTTCCTGCAGAGAGCCTGCAGGAACAAGCCTTATAGGACGCTTCCCCTTTAACAGCAAAGCCAGCAAGAGAAAGCCCCGCCCAGGCTAGGCCCTTTGTACTGAGAGGCCTGGCTTTGGCTTCCGAGGCTGCCTTGCTCTCCCTGCTGTGGTAAGTTGCCTGCCCCAACTCTTTTCCTTCTCTCTCTCCCCCTCCCCCTTTCTTTTTCTTTCTTTCTTTCTTTCTTTCTTTCTTTCTTTCTTTCTGTCTGTCTGTCTGTCTGTCTGTCTGTCCCTCTGTCTCTCTCTCTCTCTCTCTCTCTCTGTCCCCATCCAGCAGAGGTCTATCAGTGGCTATTATTAGCCTCAAGGTCTAGATGGAACCCTTTGTCTGGGGCAGTGATGCTCTGTATTCTTGGTGCTTGGGGGGGGGGACAGTGGGAGGGCTTCTAGGGTCCTGGACCTTCTGAGGGCATCTGGTATTTTTGGCCACTGTGTGACACAAAGTGTTGGACTGGATGGGCCACTGGCCTGATCCAGCATTGGCTTCTCTTATGTTCTTATGAGTTTTGATTTTCCTCCCTCCAGCTCCAGTGCCAATGTTCCCTCTATGCTGTGGAGTCTTGTGAGCAAAAATTCTACTTTGTGAGCTGCTGACATTAAAGTTATGAGCGAGCAGTTTGGCTGCTGCATCAATTAGGTTTTTTTGGAGCCATCCATTTTGAGCTAAGAAAAATGTGTGAGCCGGAGGCTAAAAATCTGTGAGCTAGCTCACACTAACTCAGCTTAGAGGGAACACTGTCCAGCTAAGCCAATACAGCTATTTGGAATTTTCAGGGTTTGGTGGGGGGGAGGTGCCACAACCCTCAAGATGGAAATGGAAGTTTTCAATACGTATATGAAAAATCATGAACTTTATAACATTTTTAAAAGAAATTTGTTGAAGAAAAAAAGCCCTGGGAATTGTCCTTTCCTCATCTAGAAGCAGCCCCTGGGCAGATGTGATTATGCACAATACATGTATTCAAATGTAACTTAGCTCTCTGGATCTTAGTCATGATTTTTTAAAAAGACAGTTGTGACTCTGCTGCATGAAGGTGTAGTTCTGGTTTTTGGCAGTGTTCAGCCTTAGGATCTTAGACCTTTCTGTTGTGTATTTTGAAGAGCGTACTGGAAGTGACATCATCTAAAGGGGAAGTGACATCACTTGCCACTTGACCTGGGAGTGACACCACAGAAAGTGACATCACAGGAAGTGACATCACAAAAGTCTCCTGGCTCCACCCCCAAAGTCCTCAGATATTTCCGGAGTTGGACTTGGCAACCCTATCTTGTGGTCACAAATACTGACCATTATTTGTGGCTGGAATCTTAAATGATTTGAGCTAATTAAGGTGTTTGCTTTTCAAATGAACTTTTCTGCAAAAGGGTGCCACACTTTACATTTTAATTTTACCTGACCACTGATTTTTAATGAGGGTCCAACCTGCTTCTCTCCTTGTCTCCTAGCAGCTGCTCTCTGGATCTAAAAGTGAGTGGGGGAGAGGGCCTTTAGCTGTCCCCTTTTCTATATTCTGGGGCAAGCTGAGGCTCTTGACAACTGTAGGGAAGCTGGCATAACACTGACTCCATAATGTGTAAAGTGGTCCTGGGTGGCTATTGAGATAAACAATTTAATGTCTACAAATAAATGGATGCATTAGCTTTGTTTCACAAAATATGTGACTGTTTTACCTGCATTGATCATGTAACTAAACTGATAATGAGAGATATACAACAAATGATCCTAAAATACTCTCTCTCTCTCTCTCTCTCTCTCTCTCACACACACACACACACACACACACACACACACACACACACACACACAGATATTAACCTTGAATGTATCCAAAAGAATGCTTTTGGCCCTCACTTGCACCTATACTAGAAGCTTTTGTTGTTCTTCTTCCCCCACTAAAATCTAAACTGGATCTCCTGGCACTGCAGAAAAAGAAATCCTTACTCAAGGAAGCTGCCTTGGAATCTTCCATGAGAGCATGTCTCCCAAATGACAGTGTTGACCAGGCAAGCAGCTAAATAAAATAATCCAAAGTAATGCCAAGATTTCTTTGCCATTTTCATTATGGGACAGAAGATGACTTATGGCTGAGATTCATAACCATTACATCCTTGGGGGGAAATACAGTGAATAATCCTGGTGATTACTCTTTCTGTATATCTTTTGTCTTTTCAGCATTGCTCCTGACAGACTGGCACCTCTGCTAATGGTCCTACTAGTAGTGTTCATTAATTACTACACAGAGAGTGCTTTGTACATTTTCTGTTAAATGTCAGCAACAAAAGAGTTTAGACAGAAATGTTGTAATGTTGTTGAAATGTTGTAACTGCCTCCAATTCAAGCTTTAAGTCTGCTGATTAACAGCCTAATTCTAGGGCTTTTACTGCTTGTCAGTACAGTTTTGAGAGAGGATAGCAACTGCTCTGGAGACATAGTGTAATACCACCATGACATTATGCTGCTATTGCATGAATGTTATTTTTTTGTAATATAGCAAGGTGTGTATATATTAATAACCAAGATATCAGGACAATTTGGGCACTTCAGGGGACAAAAGAGCAAAGAACAGCATGGGACTAACCCAGGACTGAAAGTCAATCCTAAATAGAGATGCTGCAAAATTTGCCACAAATTTGTCCAGCAGTTGAACTTACCATGTTTGAGGATGTGTCAGATGTGAGTTGATCATCCAGCTTTGGTATATGCCAAACAATTGCAGACACCTGCCAGACTGGTTTATATTGGGCTTTCACAAAACTGTCCATGTGCAATCTGATTCATGGCCATTAGTATCTATAAGGACTACTTAGACATACACTGAAGAGCAGGATTTTATTGAAAGGCAGCCTTTATTTATAAGTGATTTATATGATGTATGAGTGATCTGTCTATTTAAACAATTGCCAGCTAAGCAGAGAAGTTAACGCAGTAAAAATGGGGGGGGGGGGGGGGGAGGTAATAGAACATTATGCTGTGTGATAACGTGCATGTGCAAAAATCAAATTACCTTGTACTGTATGTTTAGGAAGGAATACAGTGAAGCAACCTTTCAAACACCAATGAACAGACCAAGGAACTGTTCATCAAAGAATGTGGTCCCTGTTTGGAACTGTCAAACAGGATGCTAGCTGAATGGGCGGTCGTTCAGGCATGTCTAATCCTGATACTTTTATAGGTGTATAATCCTGTGTGCGACTGCACTCAGAGTTTATTATTTACTCTGTACACACTTACACTTATCAATGGTCTATTTACATAATGATTGCCCATTCTCAGGTACACCCCTTCACCAAAATTTTCATGTGCATTAAAAATAGATTTTGTGCTGTATAGGGGCAGGAGTTCAAAGGGAAGAGGGTTCTTGATTCATGGTTCCCCCATGGGAATCTTTGGAGAACATGGATAGCATGTATGTTTGAACAGGGCATAGGAATTGCAGATCTAATTTGCCTTGCAGCTATTTCTACCAGACCTGTCTTAAAGTGGGTGAGCTATACATGAACACTCAGGCAGGTCCAGTTAGAACACAGGACATCAACACAATAGGATCTTCAGTGGGAGGATGTATTTGCTGGCATCACTATAATGCTGGCCAATATTAGTGTCCCCAGTGAATCAGATAAGGAATAAGAGCGTTTGCTAATCAGGCCTGGAGGGGGTGGAAGGACATTTTCCTGGCCCAGTAGATTCACAGGTAATTATCCAGGAATCTGGAGATCACCTCACAGGATGGATAACAGAAAGAAACCCTCTAACAATAATAAAAAGATCAAGCTGTCAATCACAATATTCAGTTAAGTTAAATAGCACACTGAGAAATAAGCTAGTGTCAAAGTAAACAACACTTTGAGTGTCATGTTCTGGATATAAACCCTGCAGAGATCAGGCATAAACCTTCAGGCAATCCAGAATAGATAGAACTGTAGATTCAGGTTTTTTTAAAACAAAAGTTAATTTTCTGTTGATTTCATTAAATCTACATGGGAAATTGGTTGTAGGATTTAAACCCCTCTGGATGAAGCCAGTTAAGGCTCCACAAATGTGCCCAATGGTTATCTATAGATAACACAATTAAACTGCAACCATGACTTAATGCTGCAAGATGTCTGGGAACATGCCATTATGTCCCTTGAGTTGGAAGACAGCCCATTGATGATGACACCAGCTAATGTGTTTCATAGGTTATGAGCGATTAGCTGTTAGTTTTCTTGTCCCGGCGAGGCTATTTAGCACCTCTACACTTAGCTGAAATGCCTCAACCTTTTAGAGAATATTATTCAAGGTAGGCCAGGGTCTCTAGATATTTTCTTGTAGTCTCTGCTAGGAAAGCAGCTGAAACAGAAAGCTTGATATGGGACTACAGGGACAATTTTGGCTTCTGGTCTAACATAAAAGCTGGGGAAATTCCAGTACCTGCATGTTGTTTAGGCTTCTTACAGTGCAGGATGGGTAATAATGGATTGTTAGGATCTTGGTTGTAATAGATAGGTCTGAAGAGAGCATACTCAGATTCCTTTTAAGCATCTGGTTTAATTGCTTCTATTGTGCACTCAGCTTGTGGTATATGGAGTTTTCCCCAGATTTGATGACACAGGGAGAAAGAGGCAACGGCAGCCACAAGTCATTATCTGTCATTTTCATGGGCATAGGTTTCATCAGGCACACCTCTCCTCTTGGATCTTTTGCTGGTTATTTTATAGAAAGTATGACTGCTTGCACAGAAGCACCCGTTGCTAATACCATATGGTGTATTTCTCGGTCCCTAGTACTAATGATTTCTGAGAAGCCCATAAGTGGTGCTATGTGAACACCACCATTTTCTGTAGGGAAAAGTTCAAAATGTGGCATTGAGGACAAAATTCAGCAGAATTTCAATTGGCTGGGTACCGAATTTTCCTTTTTGTAGCAGAGTAACACATTTCTACCTATACGGATACTTTTGTTGACCAGGAGGAATGTTATTCCTGCAGAAGCTATAAAGTTGGCTTACTTGCACAGTTAAAATAATTTATGCCCAGGACTCAGTGCTCCTATAGAGGGAGTAGTCCTTGGTGGCAACTCAATTGTAACTAGAATAATTTATTATCACCAGTGATAAATGCCAGTGTTTTCACACTCTGACACCTCAGTATGCCTGATGATGCCTCTGTGCAAAAAACATCCCTGGGGTAGTGATCGTATCGATGGAAATATAACACAACATGAATTACAGTTTACTGAGGAAAGAATTAAACTAGCCTCAGGTCTGTCTTGTCAAATAAAGTTTTTTTTGCTCTTTAAAAAATCCTCAAACAGACCACTGTGGTTTCTATCTCATAAAAATCTATGACAGTTGATTTTTTTTCTCCTTCACAAGAAATTGAGCTTTTACTTATTAATAAGAAAATCATCACTGTTGCATTGTAACAATAATGCTCACATCCATAACTGTGGAGGTATTATGGCACTGTTTGTTTTTTTTTAAATCCAGACCTTATCACGAACCCATTCTGAATGTTCCCTGGGCATGCAGGAGCCCTGGTTCATGTGAAAAGCTTTGGTGTGTAACAGGTCTTTTCCATTCATTGCTATGGGATACTCTTCCTACGTGCTTCAATCATTTAAGTAGAAAAGTCATGTACCTTGGACTGTTGCATGTAGGGGACATCCTCCATTCTGAAAGCAACACATAAATCCAGGTTCTCCCACACATGTTGCTATGGTTAGCATTACATGCACTCCCGAGGACCCTCTTAAACCAGAGGCCTATATTTCCATCCAGGCAGGGATACTTCAACCTCTTATGGCCACAAAAAACCCTGCTCTGAACACACCTCTGCACTACATGTATCTCCAATGACCCTAGATATTGTGGTGAACAGGAAAGGCAATATATACTCTATATCTTTCTATAAATACACACACATACACCCTGTGTTGAGATTAGAGGTGTACAAAAAATATTTGGGATTTTTCAGGATTTTTCGGGTTCAGGTCTATTGGACCCCCAAAATATTGTTATTTCCCTATATTACCAAATCCCAATACCAGTATGGTATTCAAATTTTGGATTTTGGGGGGAATCCCAAATTTTTCTGGCTCCATTATAGCCTATGGGGACCACTATTGTCAATGTTCCACATAGAGTAATATGGGGATTCAATCTGAGAGTATCTAGTGTTTTTTGAGGTAGAGGCACCAAATTTGCAGCATAACTGCTATGCCTCTCCTCAACCCCCCCTCCCAAGTTTCAAAAAGATTGGCCTGGGTGTCCAATTCTATGCCCCCCCGAAGGTGCCCCATCCTCCATTTCTTTTCCAATGGAGGGTGGGAAAGACATTTAAAGGGATCATGGTTCTTTTAAATGCCTTCTGCAAGCCGTGAGTGAACTCTGAAGGCATTTAAAAGGCTCAAAATGCCTTCTCCAAGATGAGAGTTAACTCCTGAGGTATTTAGAGGGACTGAGAGTCTTTTATTAACTGCAGCTATCTGCCATTCCTGGATAATTCCAAATATTTTCAGCATTATCTGAGAACGGCTGTAGCAGATAGCCAAAAATTGACTCTAATCGGGATTTGGCAGAGGAACACCTAAAAAATACTGATAAGGTATTTAGGGTTTTTTTTTTTTTTTGGCTTGGATACAGCTGAATGCATATCCCTGAGATGCCAGATTTCTCCAAAGCAGCTCACGTCACTCCAAAGAAACAACCCCTTGTTCTTAGGCTTTTCATCTAAAAATGCAAGACATACAAGGGAAGGGGAGTGAAGAGAAAAGATAGAGGAATCCAGTTATGTCCAGCGAAGTGAGCATTAATAGCCAATTCTAGCCCAGCTGATCTTCTGTGGTAGTGTTTTTCTTAAGAAGGAGGAGAGAAGCACTACTCCCCATACTGCTCAATGTCCTTTTTACTGTTTGCACCATGAAAGAGGGAGGAAGATGAACCAAAAATGCTTCTATAGTCCCTTTCATATCCTCTCCTTCAGTGGCCTTTGCCACTGCCACCAGGTGGAGATCTATTTTTTTTTTCTTGACTGCATCTACTCAACAGCACTTCTTTATAACCTTATAGGTTCTTTATAGGAGCCAATCAGGTCACAGCTGCTAAGCAGAGTGGGATAGTTTTAAATGGCTTTAGATAAATTTTAGAGACTTACAGTGCCTGCTTAAGCAGAGCTACACCTTCCTAAGTCCACTGCAGTCAATTTGCTTAATAGGGTGTAACTTTGCACCGTAAAGTGCACTGTAAAGTGCTTTTGCAACAAAGTAAAGTTTTTACTGAAGATTTTTAAAAGCATCAACAATATACATACAAAAACTGGAAATAGCCATATGTAAAAATGGTGAGAACGTTAGGGATAAGAAAATATGGGAAATGGCACCCAGCTAAACCTAACTATACTGTTCCCTATCCTGGAAGAGTCTAAAACTAAAACTAACTCCGCCTGTTTCTCTTCTTAGGTAAACTTCTTGCCTTTCTTCTAGCAGTCAAATTTTCTATCAAAGATTTCATATTAGCTCTCTTTTTTGTAATCTTACTTATCCTCTTTCTCCTTGCTACTTGGATTCTGGTTAGTTTTGTTTATATAGCTGATATATGGGATTCGGGGCCACGGTGGCTCAGTGGTTAAGACGCTGAATTGCAGACTGGAAGATCGGTAGTTTGGCAGTTCTAGAACCAAATGCCATGTGATAGAGTGAGCTCCTGTCTCTGGCCCCAGCTCCTGCCAACCTAGCAGTTCGAAAGCAAGAAATTGCAAGTAGATAAATAGGTATCACTTCGGTGGGAAGGTAACAGTGTTCCATGCACCTTGGCCTCTAGTCATGCCGGCCACATGACCGTGGAGAGGTCTTTGGACAGCGTGGGCTCTTCGGCTTAGAAACGGAGATGAGCACCGCCCCTAGAGTTGGATTTGACTGGCTTTTGAGCAAGGGAAAACTTTACCTTTACCTATATGGCATTCATTCCCATATCTTTAACAATCAGTCAGGGCATCCCAAAGTTTCAGTTCTCATATGACTATTTACACCCACACCCCAACACACAATTCTCTAGATTCTGTTTGCTAGTCTGACCTTATGAATGGTGCCAGAAGTCCACAGTTTTGGAACCAAAGTATCTTAAACACACACACACATACACACACAAAATCTCACATAACCACCACCTCTGCTTTGAATATGGTATAGTTCTTTTCTCTTTCAACCATCCCAGAGAGACTATTTCAGAAATCAAACTGAATCCCTCAGATAGATGTGGGCATTATGGTATGATTTTAACCTTGAAGGGAACACAATAACTTACAGAAAATCAGAATAATTTTACATCATATTGTCATTAGGAACTCTCTGGAGCCAAAACCCACAGGAACTGGTGCTGAACTAGCCAGCAGTAGCTGCTATTCACAAGTGGTTTTCAGGGAGCAATGCAAATAAAGAGGACTGCAGTAATGAGTATTACATCACTCCTAGGAATAATACCATGAACAAATATAGAGGTCAGCATATGGAGATTGCAAAGAAATGCTCCCATTAGTATTACCAAAAACAGAAAACAGAATCTTAAAAAAATAAAGCCAGCTATATAAACATGGGTAAGCGGCATTAATTAGTCTCCCTTTTATATGCATTTTTAAAGATCAGGTGTAAAGTTTACCTTAGTAGAATCAGTAAGAAGTTGAAGTTACAAATAATCATCTCAAGTTCAGATTAAATGCATTCTACAGTACAGCCTTACCTCCAATAGACACAGCTGGGGGTAAGGTTGAATTGATGCCAGTTAGGTTTCCATTTTTAAAATAAGTTCTACAGTGCAGTGCATCAGAATGCTCAAGGAACTGAAAATGGTATGCGGTATTGTGAGATGGAAAAAGGGAACTGAATTCACCTTATATTTAGAGCCAGGACACTGCTCTAGCTCAGAGCTGGCTGAGGCTTTTATTTTTCAGGCAGACATATTTTGTAGTACCATCACCAGAGGACCAACAAAGTAGATGAGATTGGAAGATTTGTAATGTGATCTCACAGTGTTTTTATTTCTTTCTTAAAAGCAGTCATGGCAGGGTGCAATTTAGGGCTGCCAAGTCCAACTTGGGAAATATCTGGGGACTTTGGGGGTGGAGCCAGGAGACTTTGGGGGTGGAGCCAGGAGAAAGGAAGTGACATCATTTTGTGATGTCACATCCTGTGATGTTGCTTCCACATGCTGACACATGAACTCATGAAGTTTCCTAATACTGAATCAGGCCATTGGTCCATCAAGGTCAGTATTGACTACTCAGACTGGTAGTGGTTCTCCAGGGTCTCAGGCTGAGATCTTTAATGTCACCTATTACCTGATCCTTTTTTAGCTGAAGAGGCTGATACCTCCTGCATGTCAAGCAGATGCTCTATCACTGAGCAACGGCCCTACTGAATCCTTCCTCATCTCGGCAGAATATGAAGCACTAAGTGCTACACAAGTGCTAAATATGATTTTCATATCATAAGAACAGGAGAGAAGCCACAGTGGATCGGCCCATCCAGTACAGCCCATCCAGTACAACACTCTGTGTCACAACAGTGGCCAAAAATACCAGGTGCCCTCAGGAGGTCCAGCAGTGGGGCCAGAACTCCAGAAGCCCTCCCACGGTTGCCCCCCAAGCACCAAGAATTCAGAGCATCACTGCCCCAGACAAAGGGTTCCATTTAGACCTTGTGGCTAATAATAGCCACTGATAGACCTCTGCTGGATGGGGACAGAGAGAGAGAGACAGACAGACAGACAGACAGCTTTTTCACTTACTCTTGCCCAATTCCCAGGCTTTATTTCTGGCCCTTGTTTCACCCAGCTGTTGTCCATGTAAGTCCCATAACTTCTTCCCCCCCCCCCCCAGCATAGGCTTTTTGGTGGCTAAAGAGGACCTTTGTCCTCCCCTTTTAGCCAGCAGAAAAGCTAGTTGGATCCATCCCTAACTTAAAATACCGGTTACTTGATGTACAAATGCTTTTAAAAATGCAGATTTTTACTGCCGGAGGGAGGGGGGGGGGACATGGTTGAAAGAAACAGAAAATTGGCATAAAAATGAGGAATCCCAACTTTTATTTGCAGAAGGGAAATGAGGATTGGGGGGACCCAAACAGCCACGACAAGACATTTTAAACAATCCCACTCCCAGACCTTCTACAGGCAACCTCTCCTTGTGATGTTTACCTCTTTGGAAGTGACAGTTTATTCCTTTGACAAAACCACAGTGGACAGACAGATAGAAAAAAGAAAGAGGGGGAGGGGGAGAGACAGAGAAGGAAAAGAGCTCGCAGACCCCAGCAGTTTACGCAGCTTACTCCAGCAGCAACCTTGCACAGAAGCCCTTCAGTAGAAAGAGCTTAGTCCCTCCTTAATCTCTGGGCGGGGCTGTCTTGCTCGATCAGCTCTTAAAGGGGAAATTTCCCTTTTAAGAAGTTCAAGAGGCTGGCCAGGGCAGGCTCCGAGGTTCCCCTGCTGGCAGCCATTTTGTCCCCCCGGTGGCCAATTTTGGAAAAGCGGGGGAAAGCTTTAAAAATCGGTGTTTCCCCCGCTCTACCGGGGGACTTGGCAGCCCTAGTGCAATTGGATTGGAATCATGATGCTGAAGAAGGGAGTCAAGTCTTCCCACATTCTATTCCCCCTCCCCAGCCTAAATGGGTATTTACCCCAGAGGGGAAATAGTAGCTTGGAAGAAGGTTACTTAGATCAGGCAAACTGCATGTGGAGAAAAGATTAAGTCCTTTTATTTAAACACCATGTTTTCAATCCAATCCAGGACACCCCTGCTGTTTTAAGAAGCATTAGCCCTGTTTACATGTTACTAGGAACACACATACATCTTGCACATATGTGTGTATATTTGTTCGTTAGAAAAAGGCATCACACATTCACTTCACAAATTAAACTAGGGACTAGAGATGGACGTAAACTGAACCATGAAGCAAAATTCATCATGAATTTTGCCCTTTTCATGGTTCAGGAACAGAAGTTCATGGTGGGTCTACCATCACAAACTTTCACAAATGTCCTCCTTTCTCCATGGTCAGGGACAGCTGGTGGTGCTTGTTGAGAGGGTCTCCCCATAATACTGATCGGAATGTGGATTGCTGCAGGGGCAATCCTCTTGCCAAATTGGTCTGGGGGTTTGGGCTAGGTTGCTACCAGTATGCTGATGATACCCAGTTCTATCTGCTGTTGGACGGCCGCCTAGACTCCATCCCAGAGAGCTTGGACATGGAGTTGGAGGCAGTGGCTCGGTGGCAGAGTCAGCTGACAGCAGAGTCAGCTGAAACAAAATCCAACAAAGACAGAGGTCCTGTACCTGAGCCAGGGAGGCAGGTAGACTTGGGAATCAGGCTTCCTGTCTGGGATGGGGCACTGCTGGTGCTGGCCCAGAAGTTGAGAAGCCTAGGGGTGACTCTGGATGCTTCACTTTCTATGGAGGCCCAGGACACCACAATTGCCAAGTCGGCCTTTTATCATCCTTGGCAGATCAGGCAACTGATTCCCTATCTCCCCCTCCAGCCTACAGTGACCCATGCAATGGTAACTTCCAGGTTTGATTACTATTTTTATATGGGCTTACCCCTAAAACTGATCTGGAAACTTCAGCTAGTGCCAAATGTAGTGGTGCGCCTGCTGGCTGTGACATCTGTGTGGCACACATTCAGCCGGTGCAGTGCTAATTGCACTGGCTACCAGTTGAGTACGAGATCCATTTCAAGGTGTTGGTATTGACGTTTAAAGCCCTATGCAGCCTGGGACTGACATACCTCAGGGACTGCCTCTCCGCATATGTACCCCAGAGAGCCTTGCGCTCAGCAGACCATCATCTACTGGTTGTCCCCAGCCCAAAGGATAGCCGCTTAGCCTCGACCAGGGCCTTTTCTGCTCTAGCCCCAGCCTGATGGAACTTGCTCCCATCTGAGATCAGGGCCTGCAAAATGGAGCTGTTCTACCAGGCCTTCAGTTGAGGCAGCGGGCACCCAATTATTTGACCTCCACTACTGAAGTTTTCTAATCAGTATGCTGCCCATATGAATAAGATCTTTACTGTTGTTTGGTTCATGGCCTAGTTTCTTCCAGCTATTTAGGACTGTTGAACCTTACAAATTTATTGTAGTTCCTGCCTTTTAAATTGTTATACTTGTTTTTCATGGTTTTGTAACTTTACTGTTGTGACCTGCCCTGAGCCTGCTTGTGGGGAGGGCGGGATATAAATCTAAATAAATAATAAACTTTTGAAGCAGTTTGTAACAGTTCATGGCAGTTCATGGATGGAGCAGAAAGCAGGTGTTTAAAGGGACTCCGGTTTTCTGTTCCCAGCCAAATTTGAAAAAATAGCAGAATGGTGGGGAGACATTCCCTGCCACTGAGCTGTCTTGTGCAGTCCCTTTAAACTTTAAAGAAGACAGCCCAAAAAACAGCTGAGTGGGTGGGGAGAAGTCTTTCCACTGGTCAGCTGTTTTGGGTTCTCTGGTGCAGTCCCTTTGGCTGGGGGCATTTAAAGGGGTTGCATAAGGGAGCCCAATACACTTGAGCCTGCAGAGAAAAGTCTTCTTACCAGCTCAGCTTTGGGCTGTCTTGAGCATCCCCTTTAAACCAGGCTGCACAAGGGAACCCAAAGGAGCAGAGGAGAAAACTCTCCCTGTTAGCCCAGCTTTGGGCTCTCTGGCACAGCCCCTTTAAAGACTTCTCCCCACAAGCTCAGCTCCCTTGGGTTCCTTCCCTTTAAATAGGACCAGTACCTCAATTAATGTACTGTTTAAATCACATGTTATCTGTACATGTGTTGAATATAAAATGAGAATTATTCTATGTACAAATAAAGAAAAATCAAACTCAGTGTATGGATTTTAGGTGTGTTCACTGCAAATTATGAACAGTGCTAGATTGTACCTTTGTTTTCTGTGTCTTGTGAACAGGCTATTAGAAGATCACAAATGTCCTGAATTCTATATACCTTGGTCCTGAAATTCTTAACCTGAACCTAGCACCTCCTTACATGTACAGATTTTAG
Source organism: Lepidodactylus listeri (assembly GCA_029233225.1). NCBI lineage: Eukaryota > Metazoa > Chordata > Lepidosauria > Squamata > Gekkonidae > Lepidodactylus > Lepidodactylus listeri. The sequence continues at coordinate 73,361,420 of JARCFY010000008.1, forward strand.
TTGATTTTAATGGGTTAGGACTGGAGAGAATTAGGGAGCAATCTGAAACAAATCAGCTCAGAATAAAGTCCCACGTGATTTATTAGGGTTTACTCCCAGGAAAGGGTCCTTAGGATTGCAGCCTTGGTCACCTCGATACTCTATAGGGTACAAACACCTTGGTGTGCAACAAATGCAATGCAATTTGGTGAAGGATCTGTGAACCCAGAGGTCCACCAGTGGCAAATAGCCACAAGGAATAGATAGGAACTCTTGGTGTGGAGCAACGGATGCTCTGTATTCTTGGTGCCGGGGGAGGGGGGCAACAGTGGGAGGGCTTCTTGTGTCCTGCCCCCACTGCTGGACCTCATGATGGCACCTGATATTTTTGGCCACTGTGTGACAGAGTGTTGGACCAGATGGGCCATTGGCCTGATCCAACATTGACTTCTCTTATATTAACCCAGGATGGGGTATAAGAAACAATAAAAGTAAGATTTTATTCCCATTATGTTTTCCAGCTGCTTTAAGGTTAATGATGATCATGACTAAAATGTTTTGCTGGTCATTTCCTCCTCTGGAGATGATAGGAAAAGTAAATTCTATCACCACTGTGATTTTGCATAATTAGATATCAGACAAATCTGCTGGGAAAAGAGGTGCAAAGTTATTAAAACTTCTGTTTACAAATGCACTTGGAAATACCCTGTATTCTATTTGTTACACACTGCAACAGAGCAGTAAAAGTCCACTGACATTTGACTTAAGCAGCCCTGAACATAAAGTCCTGAACATTTTCTAAGTATTAATGAGAGTCTGTGAGACTGTTAAGAGCCTGAGGTGAAACCTTAGGCCATTAACCCCAGCTGGTCATTAAACCTCAAGAAATGCCCAGGGCCGAGGTCATTACAATTATTTTGACTCTTCCACGCATCCCACCCTCAACACTTCTATGTGTTGCTTTAGCATCAGCGATGTTATTTCTTCAGCATGCTTATTTAATTTGATTATATTACTGTCATAGTAAAGAATGATGAAATATTCCATGGTGTGTAATGTTTTCCATGTCTCAAAAAAAAAAATAAAACTCAGGGAAAGTTCGTTCTGACAGGTATTTCAGGGTGGTATTCAATAAACTGGAAATAATTCTGAGAATACCAATTTGGTAGCAAATTGGTAGCTTGAAAATGTTACAAGACAATGCCAGCTCTAGACACTAGAAGATAGGAAAAGGATTACTTTAGGAATTTAAAGTGAACAAGGGGAGTGAGTATCACTGGAAGGACCAAGCAAATGGCGGCAGAAGGTTCTGTGTTTCCCCTTGGGCCAACCTTCTCCTTGAAAGTTTGTTTTAAAGGAGAGGAGATTGGCTATGCCAGTCCCCCCCCTCCAATGACTGTCAGACTCTGGCATTGGGCTGGAGTCCAGGGCTGTCTCCTTCTCCAGGGTCCCTTTAGTAGGCCTTGCCCTGGGGGAGGAACCTCAGAAAAAAAGGGGGGGTTACAGCACCCTCTCCCTAATTGCCTTAGGTGAACTCTGGCCCTTCCTCCCCGGTTCTCCCAGGAAGCACCTTTTAAAGGACTGCCTGGGGTGGGACAACTCTGACCTCACCCACTCCATCTATCCTGGGGGATGGGTCTATGGGAATTGTGGGTACTAGGCCCAATGGTCAGCTGCCTGCCTAGGATCCCATGTCCCCTGCCCCTCCCCATGGGAAGCCTTATAAGGCTTCTCATCTGGCCCCTGCTGGCTTAAGGAAGTCACTGCAGCCTGTTTCCTGCTCCATCCTTCTAAAGATGCCCTGGCTCCAAACAAGAGGTGAGGAAAGGGTTATCACTTGCAGTGGGTTCTGCTGCTCTTCCGCCATCCTTGCTGCCTCATGTCTCTGCTGCTGGGGGTTGGTTGCTGGCCAGTTCCTGGCCTGCCTGGCATTTCTGAGCATTGTGACAAACTGGGAAGCTGCTCCTGTGGCATCACATTGGGTTTCTGAAGCACTCCCTGTATGGTTTCCTTGGCATAGCCTGGAGGCCTCTTTCTCCTTGGAGTAGAGTGCAGGGTTGGGAGGTCTGACCCTGGACAGTTACTATCCTGCAATTCTTGGTGGGAAGCCTGTCCTGCCACCCCTCACTTTGGCTGTGGTCCACAACACAGCAGGCTTTCCCCTTCCCTTGGACACCTTGTGACTCCACTGTAACAGGGAGGTAGAAAACAATACCTAACTCTGCAAGGGCAGGAACTGGTCTTTTTTCAAATTCTTTTCTAGCTGGTAGCCTGACTAGGCAAAATGGTCTTCAGCCTCCTCCTGGGAAAGCTGGTTATATTTCAAGGTACACTTCTGATCCTGGGAGGAAAAGGATTCTTTCTGCATCCTATTAGTGTACATTGATCCCAGCCAATGACAAAGCTGTATCATAGTCTGAAAAGACTGCACACCACCAAAGCATAGTATAGACAAGTTCTAGATGGATAATTCATAGCACTATAGTATAACTTTTTAATGGACAGTTGAGCTTGAAAATTGTACAGCAGGGTTTTTTGAGGGGGCTGAAAACAGCCCAAGGTACTGGAAATTTGCTGGGTGGTGGGATCTTATCAGTTTTCCCATTGGTAAATGGGTGAGTAGGGATGCAATGAGTTAAAGCAAAAAACCCAATAGGCTCCATTTAGTCTTCCTATGATCCCCTGTGTTTTGACTGAAGGATTTTGTGCCACTGCTTGCATCTCTCAGACATTGTCAATAAGGCTGTAGCTGTCTTCCTTCGTAGGTATGGCTGCTGACACACTTCTTGTTGGGTCTTGTATGAGATAAATAAAAGAACACATTTCTTCATACCCAACAAGGAAGTTTTGCCATCCAGTCAAAGTGTATCTGTATTTTGTTTATGCATTGTTAGTTTATGCATTGTTAGTTAGTTAAAGCCACTGTTTTTCAGTTCAGAAGTCTATAAGAATGACTTCTGCTAAAAAAATCTCACGAATTATTCTTTGGCCCATTGAAACCCTCTGTAATATTCATAGTCAAACAGCAATCCTAAGTCGATCTGCTCAAAATTCTTCTCAGGTTCATTCAGTGGGGCTGACTCCCAGGAGAATACTTTTAGGGCAGCATTGCAAGAGTGATGATAAAAAAAGCCACCTTAGAAGGTTCTTTGGTGGGCAGAGGTGGTTAGGGAAGGTGAAAGGAGTTTGTAACATTACCATTTTGGGAGGGAGGTGCCAGGTTTCCGCCAGTTGTTCTTGACTAGAAATTGTTGTATTTTTAAAAAATTATTTAAATAGAAGTTGTCATGTAACTAATAAACTCAAATAGTAATTTCATGACTAAAAAAAAATCTTAAAGTGAATATCCTGACAGTGGACCTGATTGTCAAGTTACAAATTTATTTAAGTCACTCACATTAGCATTTAAATGCCTGGGAGTTAAATTTGTATTCTGAGTCCCGAAAATTCAGCTCTGGGTTCTACAAATCATAGTGAGTATAGATTTGGAGACAGCCTAAAATACTATGCCTTTTTACCAAAGGTGCACTTCCCCTGTTTGCAAAACATCATGCCATTTTAGTATCTGAAATACCCAAAGGATTTTCTGGCAGAAAACTTTCCATATCTTTACTAAAAAGAGAACTTTAGGCCCCCAAGGTAGCCTGTCTAGACAAGCAATAAAGTACCTAATGTGCCCTTATAAAGTTAATTAAAATGAATTTTACCAAAGGGCTCAGATTAAGCATGGCCAATACATATTAGTATATATGGTTAGCGTTGTCCCTCATCCTCAGAGGTATAGTATGCTAATGAAAGGCAAGTTGTATAATTAGGAAATATATTGACTGTTGAATTTCTTACAGGGGATGATGCCCATCATGAAACTGGAGAAGCTGTCTGAAGATGCCCATGTGTAATTTAAGCATATTGATGGGATTAAAGAAGCAGCTGGATCAAACATTATCAGCTTTCTTTCTCGTATTACAGTTTCCTCACATCAAATGCACTTCCAGGGAGGCATTACCATGAAGCCCATATGCAGATCATCATATGCACTGATTTTTTTACTGTTGTGTGTACACTGAATGAGAAGGTGCATTCAGCATTTCTCTCCTAGAGGAAGTACATAAATACAAACAACACAGGTTGGGTTTTTTTTTAGTCATGTATGTTAGTGAACATCTGGGTTTCTGATTTTCTCCAAGGAAGTTATTCCCAAAGAAACTGAGACTGATGGTAGCCACAAAGGTCTAAAGCAAAAATCCAACTAGATAGGTAGACAGATAGACAGACAGACAGATAAAATGAAATACATTGATTAAGACTAATTAAATACCACTAAATAGTATGCAAGTTTTTCAGAACTCTTCTTCAGGCTGGACAAAGGGAGGTGATTTTGAAGTGGCTTTTAGTACTGTGAATAGAGGCTCATAATTTTCAGAGACAGGTAGAGTAAACAAAGTAAAATAGAACAGAGACTATGTAAGCAATGCCATGCTCAGTACCTGACATTGGCAGAATAAGGCCTAATGGTAGTTCTTCCATTATTAAATACCAATTTACCCCAATAACGTGAAAGCGAGGATTTGATATCTTATTTTAAAAGCAAAAAAAGATGCTAAACCTTTCTCACAGCCATGTCTTGTCTTCCTATAGCTGTTCTCCCCTGAGTACTTTTTTCCTCAGCTTTGTTCAGACACCTGAAATAAACTGGTTAGAATAACTTTGGCACAGAGAGAGATGTGAAAAAGGAAGCAGCCAGCAAAGGACGAGTTTGGCTCTCTCCCGCTTTGCTTTGAAAATTGGATACTCTTCTTTGCTAGATGATTAGGTAGTTCTGTGTTTAAACATACAGAACTGCTGCTATCAAGTCTAGTTTGGCCCTGAATAATTCCACAATTGGCAGCAAGAACAGATTGTGACTTAAGACCATAAACAAGAAAGTGCAGCCACAAGATTCTTTCATTCACTGCATTTCATGAAGCTGACGGTTCTGCAGAACAGCCTGAACAATCCACCTCCGATATCTTGTTATGCCTGAGACCTGTAAATAAGCCTCTAGAAGATCTATATAAATAACAATCAGTCCTTCACTCTTGAATTAGAGGTAATTTGAGCAACACTTAATGTTTTGCTTTTGAATTGGTTCCTGTTTTATACTTTTAATTTCCTCTTGTCCAAATTAGTGCATATTATCTTGTAGACTTAGATTTCCTCTCACAGTTTATAGTTTCAACAAAATCTCTCCATTGATCCTGAGGCTTGATTTTAGTGTTGCCATCACAGAGTATTATTTCCTGCTTTGAGCACTCCACACACCCACCCCCTTTGGAAGAAGATGTGTTTAACAGCGCCATTGTTTAGGGGGGGAAATGAATCTAGCAATCACAAATCTTTGAGTGTGGTAAGCTTCCCCCCACCCCAAGTGCACTATTTACCACCTGTGGGTTTTCTTCATTTCTAGAAGATGCTATTATCTCAAATGGCCTATTTCTAATTGTGATGGATTTAATTGCCTGGATACACAAGTCTGTTGCTAGCTGGACAGATTTCAGAAATAAATGCTATCAGGGTACACATGTCTCAGGATGAAAAGGGAGTGCTGCTTATTGCTTCTGTCCTTAACGGCAGTGGATGTCACCAGGTTTATGACACCATTTCTGGAATTATTGCTCCCTTAAGAAGTATTTCAGTTCCAGACCATCTCAGTGGGAGATCTTCATAAAGAATCTTCCTTCTACCATTTCTTTCCCCATTTTGTGCTTTATGTGAAATGTGTGGCATCAGGTCAGCAACTTGCTGCCAGCCAGTGGAGCTTCAACTGATTTTGGAAAGCTGACAACAAAAGCACATATGTCAATATTTCTTGATTTAGAAAAAAATGAAGAAGTAATTCAAACAGAAGGGTCTGCATTAAAAACTCTACCAGCCAGTCCTAAATTCTTTTCTTTTTTAAAAAGCTGTCTGAATGTGGGTGAACCGTGTACTTACTTTAAAAGTTTGGTTTCCCTGTTATTTTGACTGCATGTATTCTGTGCATATATTCCATGAAGACTTGTAATTAACCCAGTTCATGAAGTATATTCACTGTTTGCGGGTTTTTTGTTTTTTGTTTTTTTTACAAAGGAGCTGTATATAGTTTTTCTTATGTCACAAAGTACCTGTGGAATACATGCAGTCATATTGTACCGGAGAAACAAATTGTAATCATACTACTGCTCAAGCCAGTTTTAGAATTGTTCATAAACATGGATTGAACCAGTTCAAAATGAAAAAGCTCAGCATGTTGCCAGCACATTGGAAAAGAGTCACCATGTAAAAAGCAGTAATGTGAACTGGCCCCAGATCAAAGACTTGAATAGGATTAAGCCATTATTTACCTGTCTCAAATGTGCCTATGCAGAGTTGAAAAGAGAGGATTTATGCAGATCTTACACCTCAAACCATCACTGAGAGACTTTACATTGTCATCCAGAGAACCTGAGCACATGGAGGTAAGCAATCAGCCACAAAACTCCTAATGATGTCACTGCCATGAAACACCAAAATGGAATAAAATCCAAGCTAGTAAATCTCTGCTTGAGAACCATGACTCCTCGTTTATGAGCTCTTTTGAATTTCTATTTATCAGCAGAAGACTGCTTGCAGGATGCTTTGTGTTACTTTTTATGAGGGAATGATCTGATTGTCTTTGCCCAGCTGTAATTATGCAGGAAAATTTTTAAAAACCCCACACAGAAAGGAACTGATAGTGTTTTAAATGGGCTTTATCATCTTGCACAGAATCAGAAGAAAGTACAAGTATGGTTGCATTGTCATGAATAAGAAATACAACCAGTGCATATCACAAACACTCCTTCCTTCTTTCATTTTTTACAATGATTTATTGGTGTAAATGAGTTGTTGATACTATTCATTTGCTACCAAAATCACCAAGGCAGTTACACTTTCTAATTTAATGATCTATTACTCTTAGCAAGGAAAGTTGAGATGGCCTCTAATCATCATATCATCATATATTTTAATAGCAAATTCAGCCAAATATGAGGATATTTAAATTAGGAGATTGGACCCATACACCCATGGTGTTAAAAAAAACCCTAAATGATAAAAGGAATGCATGTAGCTTTAAGAAATGGGTTCTTTCAGTGCTTGCTGCTAGGCAACTACAGCATTCCAGGCTTGGGGGGGTTTTTTGTGACAAAAAGGCAGGTGGAGGGGGCAGGGGGCAGGGTCCCTTCCCAGGCTTGTTTTGGTCTTTGAGAGAGGACTCATTGGAGTCAGGCTTGGTAGCAACCTCTATGTGACTTGATACCATCTGATTTGCATGACTCCATTAGGCCTGGCTGCTTACTATTATTTAACAGCAACCACCCTATGAAAGCCAGTGTGGTGTAGTGGCTAGAGCTTCAGAGTAGGGTCTGGGAGATCCAGGCTCAAATCCCCATCTTGCTGTGGCTCACTGGGTGATTTTGGACCAGTAACCTACATTTAGCCTAACCTACCTACCTCACAGGCTTGTAGTGAGGCCAAAAAGGAGAATAATGTAAGCTGATTTGGTCCCCAATTTGGAGAAATGCAGGGTGCAAATAAAGTAAATAATATATATAGCTGAAGATAGGAGGCAGATAAAAAAGTAGGTTGGTGAATGGCAGAAAAGGAGAGAATGAGGCAGTGAAAGGAAAGAGGATATGGGGTTGCCAGGAGGAGGGAAAGAGGAAATAGTTCAGGGAGGGGGATACATGAGAAAGTGAGGTGCCCCTCCAGAAGTCCTTTAGGGTTCCCTACTCTACAAGTGGGCTTAGCCCAGTGGCCAGCACCACACAACTGGACCATAGTTTTCCTAGGTTGAGGGTGGGGAAGTGAAAGCTGAAGATGGGGGGCAGATAAAGGTAAGTTGGCTGTTGGGTGGGGAGGAGAAAAAGAAGAAGGAAAGGGGGAGAGGCTATGGGGGCTTTCAAGGAAGGGAAACAGAAAATAGTGGGGGAGGGGGAAATGCCCCCTGCAAATTCTTGCGGGTTCCTACTTGTATATTATAATAGCCAAGTTGGCCAAATTTGAAGATACTTAAATCTTGAGACTGGACCTATGAATGAATATGACAAACCTTTCTGCAAACCCCCAAACACCCCAGGTTTGCAGAATAATTTGAAATCTTCAAAAATTACATTGGGGAGTTTAAAAAAACCTAAAATGATAAAAGGGGTGCCTGAAGCTTTAAAGAAATTTCTGCAGTGGCCATTGCTAGGCAACCACAACAGGCTTGTTTTTTGTTTGTAAAATGTGTACAGTTACTTTTCTATTGATATTTTGGCCTTTGAGGGAGGACTCACTAGGGCCAGATCCAGTGCAACCACCAGGCAGCTTGCTACCACCCAATTTGCATGATTTACCAAGGCCTGGCTGCTTGCTACTGTTCAACAGCAGCCACCACACAAATACCAGGGAGGTATAGTGGTTAGAGTTAGGATCTTGAATAGGACCCCATTCTGCCCTTTTAACTGTGTGGATGACCTTGGATCCAGTTCCACATTCTGAACTTGATTTATGTCACAGGTAGGCCACTGAGAACACCTAGATGCCTCTTGGTGGGCCAAAGTACTGTTCCCCACCTGAGCCAGCTAGCCCTCTAACAAAAGGGCTAAGCCTGATGAACCCAACCCCATGCAAGGTGGGAGTGGTGGCATCCAGCCAGCTTGAGTTGAAGCAGGGGAAGCAAACCCCATGCAAGAGGTAACATGGAGGAAGTGGCAAATCAGTGATGCTTTGCTCAGCCTGCTCAAGGCAAAGCAGACACTGGCACTTGGCTAACCCTTGCATAAGGTGAGCTAGACTCTGTTGCCCAGCTGAGCCAAGCCCTGTGCAAGGTGATGCAGATGGTGGCACCTGGGCCATACCCTGCATGAGGGGAAGCAGATGGCAGTGCCCAGCCTGGCCAAGCCCCATGCGAGTCAAGGCAGATGGCAGCACCCAGCTGAGCCACCTGTGAGCTAAGGCAAATGATGGTACCTGGCCAGGCTGAGCTCCATGCGAGGTAAGGCAAGGCAGGGGGCAGCACCCAGCCAAGCACTGCACAAGGTGAAGCAGAGAGCAGTGTCCAGCTAATCTCTGAGTGAGGTGAGGTGAGGTGAAGTAAGGTGATGCATGGCAAGGCAAGAAAGAGACCAGCACTCTCACAATGCAAGACTGATGGTGATGACTGGCTAAGCTCTGCATGAGGAGAAGCAGACAGTGGTGCCTGGCCTAGCCAAGCCTCACATGAAGCAATGGAGGTGGCAGCATCCTGCGAGGCCGAGCCCTGCACAGATTGAGGCAGACAGTGGAGCCCAGCCCAGCTGAGCCTCATGCAAGGACCCTAGTTTTCCTGGGTAGGGGGTGCCAAAGCTAGGGAAGGGTAGAAAACTGAAAATGAGGAAGAGATAAAGATAGGTTGGTGGATGGGAAGGACAGGAGGAGGCAGGAAAGAGAGAGGGGCTGTGGGGCTTTTCACAGAAAGAGAAAATTGTGAGGGAGAGGGAAAAACATTTACCCCACAAGTCTTTGTGGCTTCCAGCCGCTTGTATATTCTAATAGCCAAGTCTGCCAAATATGACGATACTTGAATACTGACACTAGACCCATGAACGGACATGCCAGATCTTTCTACAAATCTGAAAAACACTCCAGGTTTGCAGAAAAGTAGAGCCTCCATGGACATCGCTTCATGGCCATGAACTGGCCAAAATTCGTGATGAACTTTAGTTCATGAGCTAATTCATATACATTCTTAATGCCCATGAACAATGATCATCTATATACCATTCATTCAAATACTGATAAGATACCAAGGTCCTCAATCCACTTGATTACTGGAGGTGGGCATTTATCTCTCCAGTGTTGTAATATAAATGTTTTAGCTACAGTAAGGGCACAGAGGGTCCATTTTCACTGACCAGCAGCCTGTTTCCAGGAGACAGGCAAATAGTTAAAAAGTATGTAAGCGTCCTCAAAGATCAATGAATATTCTAATGCAAAACTGATATGAGTAATTACTTCCTTCCAAAAGGAGTGAATTACTGGACAGGCCCAAAGCACATGTTTAAGAGATGCATCTTGTAAATTACAGGACCAGCAACTATTAGACACTTTACTTAGTCCTTTACTCCAAAGGCACTGTGGTATCCAGTGTTATCCTAAACAGAATTTTTTGCTGAGTAAGTCACAGAAAAAAACAGGTATAAAATTTAGGGCCATATCTCACTGCTTTGGCAAAATAGGGCAATCTAGCTCCTTATTCCATTCATTTCTGAGACTTTGCATATCATATTTAATTACTGGCATTAAATATTTATAAACAAATTGTAGGTTTCTTCTGCATTTATTTAATGAGAGTTTAATTATGGATCAAGACAGGTAGCTGTGTTGGTCTGTCTGTAGCAGTAGAAAAGAGCAAGAGTCCAGTAGCACCTTAAAGACTAACAAAATATGTGGCAAGGTATGAGCTTTCATGAGTTTAATTATGGGCATTGGAAGTAGCAGCTGTACAAAGAGTGTGGGGTTAAACAAACACAAACACAGTGCTAGTGCTGGATTAATTCCTTTACAAAGTAGCCTTGAACTTTGCTGGGATTTTGAGCTCAGCTCATGATAAGTTTGGTATTTGGAGAGAAATTCATTCTTGAACCCCCAAACTCTTTGTATATATTAACTAGGAATAAGGTCCATTGTGGAAATAAATACAACGGGCTCTAGAAAGAGGTTCTGGGAGAGTGCCAAGGCCATGGGCACTCGGTGCCAAATTTGCTGTGGCAACCTCAACAGGGTATAATGACACAGAGTCCACCATTTTCTCCAGGGGAACTGATCAATGCCATCTGGAGAGCAGTTGTAATTCTGAGTGATCTCCAGCCCTCACCTGGAGATTGGCAACAGTGGTCCCCCAAGAGAGAATAGCTAGTTTGGAGGGCAGATTCTATGGCATTGTACCTGAGGCCCCACCCCTCCTCAAACCTCAGCCTCGCCAGGCTCCATTCCTCAAATATCCAGGAATTTCCCACCTGGAGTTGGCAACCCATTCTCCTTCTCAGCCAAGCATCATCCTACCTTTATTTTCCCCTCACTCTTCAGCTTTCCATCTCCCCCCCACCTGCAGCCTCTACCATGCTCTGAAGCCCTGACTGCCACGTCACCCTCTTTTCCTGCGGCCTTGGGGCAGCTGGGAACTATGGGCCAGCAGATGAGGAAGCCCCATTAAACCCAGTGAGTAATACCCCTGCAGGCCCTCTCTGGAACTACAGCTCAATTGAACCTTATGGGGGAACATTTTAAATAAACAACCACAGACAGCAGCCATCTTTCAAAAACAGGTAACTGCCATTTTGTTTCACCTACCAACAGCCACTGAGGGAACAGCTGGTCCCACACAGGAGGCAAGCAGGAGAAGTGTCTTCATCAAGAGAGAAAGCCGTCTGCCAGAAATTCTGACAGGGCACAGTGGCTGAAGGAGTGGGTGGGGAAGAGGAGCATCCAACCAGTGAGTACTCACAGCCAGTGGATAGGGACAGCTTCTGAGTGACACATCAGGGAGACAACTGATTTTGGAGCGTATGGAATATCCAGGAGAGTGTCACTGTCAAATCAGGATTATTTTATAGAGAAATAGCTGAACAGCTAGGGTCCTGAACTACCAAAGTGTCCAGAGCTTTCATACTTACAACAATCACAACTATAATGATACTAAACTGCCCACTACTACTGCTGCTAGTACTACTACATCTTGTACTTGATCAAATATTTGCATGCTTTTCAGATGTATCAGTAATCCATCTGTGCATCACAAATATCATCTTATCAGAGCAAGCATACAGATGTTAACTCCAGTAGTGTAGGGATTAGTGCATCCAGCTAAGACCCGGGTGACTCTAATTCAAATCCCCACTTGGTTATAGGGATCACCAGGAGATATTGTGTTTCAGCCTAACCTGTCTCACAGAGTCATTGTGAGGCTAAAGTGTCAAACCATGTATACTGCCATGAGCTACTCAAAGGAAGGGCAGGGTAAAAATATGATATATTTTTAAAAATCCAATGCTCCATTACCTGGATTAACACCCTTGTGTGCCATTATTAATTTTTAAACTTCTGTTAGTTACTAGCATTAACACTGTTGCTTTCAGTTAGCATTGATGATCACTATGCTGTCTGAAGAGGAGCGGTCTCTGAAGGTCTTTCCCAATGAAATAAGCAGCCAAAGCTTTAACTTCTAAAAGGTGTTTTGACATACTGGCAATTATTCTTCCTTTTCCAATACCACCACTTCCCTGAATTTCCATGAGCAGAATGCAAAATACATTATGTTTGACAAGCAATGGCATTAGACTCTTGCTACTGAGACATCTTGTGATGTACAATGATTTAGACATCTGTTTGCAATTTTAATCTTTGCTTATCTATATATCTTCACAAACACCCTCCTCCAGAATAAAACCAATGAAGTATGTTCAGCTATAAAACCATCTCTTTTTCAATTCTTCTGCAGTATTAAAAAGCCCCTCTGACATCTGTAATCAGAACTGAATTCAAGTGCTGCCTTCAGTTGATGCAATACCATGGCTCTCTCTGCTTCCTCCTAATCTTGGTTTATTTTAACTGTGAAAAGACAAGGAAAATGGCAGTAACAGGAACAAAGGTTTTTTAAAATGGCGTTAAAGTCACAGTGTTTCTATATGTGTGCTAAATGTTGTGTATTTCAGGGAGTTTCCAGTTCAGCCAGAGACGATTCCCTTAAAACTCAAACATATTCTAATTCCCAGATAGTTAGCCCTGGCTGCAGTCACATACACTAAATAATCCATGTTCAGTCCACATTCAGTGCACTTTCCAACTGGATTTTACTGTGTGAACTGGCAAAATCCAGTTGGGAAGTGCATTGAAAGTGGATTGGAAGTGGGTTATTCAGTGTGTGTGACTGCAGCCAGTCTGTTGCCACAAAGTTAAATAGGAAATGTATCCCAGCATCAGCTTTTGTAAGTCAGTTCTCACTTCATCAAATGCTAGATGGAGTACTCTGATTCACAAAAAGCTGATGTGGAATAAATTTTGTTAGTCTTTTAAGGTGCCGCTTGCTTCCCATTTAATGCTGCAAACATACAGTGGAACTCATAAAATAACTGGGGATGGGCTAATAATAAAAACCTTGAGACTGAATACATTGTATGATATATTTAAAGCATTAAGCCAACTCATGAGCCAGTCCTTTATTTTCTCCATGCAATCAAGCCTATCAATAGGATCATGTGGAAAACTATTGTCAACATAATGATAGTTTAAGGTATTGCTTCCTTCAACTCAGAAAATAAACCAGGTGCATTTGTTGTTAGAGAGCTGATAGTTGACTCACAAGAAATTCTTGAGATTATTAAACTTGAGGTATGCCCAGGGCTCATTTCGTAGCAGGAGCTCCTCTGCATATTAGGCCACACACTCCTGATGTAGCCAATCCTCCAAGAGCTTACAATAGCTCCTGTAAGAAGAGCTCTGTAAGCTCTTGGAGGATTGGCTACATTAGGGGTGTGTGGCCTAATATGCAAAGGAGCTCCTGCTACGAAATGAGCCCTGGGTGTGCTCAAACAAAAGAATCTGAAAGGATACTGACATTGGATCTACTCAACAGGCTACAGTCTCAACCCAGTCTGGAGCTGCACTGATCTCCAGTTTTTCAATGGCTTCTTCATGGGATCCTGCACATGGGATAAATTGCACGGAAAAAATAAGTGTATATGAATAAGCATCAGTATCCATGAAGCAGCTCATGAATACTCTGAGCACAGCCCTAGTGGATGGCAAGCCAAAACTGGTAGGCTTGGTACAGATAGATTCACTAAAGGTATCATTCATACTAGACACCATCCTTTTTTTAAAAAAAATCACAAAATGGACCCAAGCAGCATGAGATCAGATTGAGGTAATGATATATGGGCTTCTTAACCTGCTTTCCCTTTTTAAGCTTCTAGCACTTGTCACCATGATGTTCTCAAGAATATCCCCATGACTGTAAGAGAACAGAAAAGACAAGGTTCAGTGGGTTTGAAACTTTTGTCCTCATCTAAAATGCATGCATTCATTCAAAAGCCAAATATATTAAAGAAATCAGCATAGATGCTGTTTTCCAGTTGCTGATGGGTTTTTCCCCCCAAGACAAACTCTAAATAATTTATGAGCATGTTGTTGTCTTCAGGAAAGGTGGTATCTATGAATGTCATCGCCTTATTTTTCAAGGTAGTTATTCAATAGCTGACATTTTACTCTGTGTTGGTTTTCACGGCAACAGGTACAACTGTGCTGGACAGCCTTTTAAAACAGAAATTATTCAATAATTATATTCTATATGAGTTGGGTGTCCATCATACAGAGCAAGCAATCTCTTTGGATAGTTCCCAAGTAAAAGATACACAGAACTTCATTCACTCCCTTCATGTCCGTTTCACTATCGCAGATATTAACATCTATGCAAGCAATTTGTCTACCGAGTAGATGGCTTGTAGGGTGCCATCCTATTCCTACAGAAATCAATGGCAAGGGTTCCAATAATTCAGACAGACAAGGTCTTCAGACAAAAGTGAATGAAAATAAAAATGATGGTGCCTTGAAGAAGAGGGCAGATCAGTGCTGAAGAGTCCTTTGTCAGCCCTTTGGTGCCAATGTAGTACAGTGAATGACAGAACAGTCTTTTATGTGCCATAGCAAAGTGGTATAACCTTCATGAGGGAGTGCTGTTTTTATGTGGGGAGATGTGATGCGGAGGAGTCTCATTTTCAGGACAGAGGTCATAAGAGACAAAGAGAGTCCTCTCCATAAGACGGTAGTGAGGGTTAGATTTGGCACATAGTCTAGGACATTGATAGGTAACTCCCATTACACATGCTGAAGAGCAGCACTACTCTGTTCCAGCCAGTCAATGAAGGCAAGCCCTTGAGGTACTGGCAGTGATGCTGTGACTGGCTTCATGGCAAAGGCAGCAGCTATGCTAATACCATCACCCGCCTGATCTGCATAGCTGCCATCAGGGCCTGAGGTGAGCCAGTGGTGCTCTGGTCTAAACTGTGTTTAGAAGGTGCATGATGCAACAGCCTTGTTGAAATAAAACTGGTTTGGGTCTAAATGGCAGGCCCTTGTGAACCTTATGCTCACTCTCTTGAGCACTCTGGAGGAACAGCAGCATGTATGTTTAAATCAATCCATCAACAAAATGTAGTTAAGCAACTGTTCAAACTACCCAGTCCACTGGGAGAAGACCTTCAGCCACAATTACACTGACCACAGACTTACAGAATGCCTTTCCTTTAACGAGTTAAGGTCTGTTGTTTTCTAGACTACAACGGCTCAGAGCAATACATTATCTGTCTGTTTCTAGGCATTTCCAGCAACACACTTTTAACACACAAACCATACAGTCTTTTGTTTCTACAGACAGCAGGTAAATAACACTGTGCCCCATCAGGAACATGTTCCCATTATGACTCTTATATCCCAACAGGCCACACTTTTTTGGAGGATGCTAAGTCACAACAATTGGATTGTACTCAGCTGCACATGACCTAACAGTTGCAAGCATGACAGGGAGTTCACAGTGCTGAATCCTTGCACTTCTTTGGAGGATGTTTCAAGAAGAGGCTTGTGGGTGTTGTTCTCTGTGTTTGACCTTCATCACTGCATGAACTCTGTGGTTCCTGTAGAAACAACTTTCAGGAGAAGGGTGCTCAGTTGTGTTCTATAGAAAGATTCCTACAGCAGATGTGATTACTCCTTGTTTACATTCCACCTCAGGATGTTCAGTTCCCCTGAAAGGCTGGGTGAGAAATTGCATCTGAGGGGACTCCCAGGATTCACTTTTAAAATGGAATGCTTATTAAAAACATCGGTGCTTCAAACTATCCAAACCAAGTAGTCTGAGAGTTAAACCACATTAAATTGTGTGAGATCATTGATAAGATCTTCCCAATGTTTTTTAAAAATTAATACCCATACATGGTTCCAATTTTGATTGGGGCCACATGGAGAACAGAGGGTTCACACTTTCCTCTTTATACAGTTACTTCCCACTTGCTCTGTTATTAGTCCTTCAAAGAAAAGAGATGGAATGTCTGTCTTTTTCCTTTGAGGGCTAAACCATGGAGCTGGGCAGGGGACATGTCAGTTCTGATTATGGGAACTCCACTGGGGGGCGGGTGGGGGATAAAATACCCTCTTCCATGCTGCATAGTCCGAATCTGAATTGGGCAATTTGATGATGGTTCCCCCAGCATCTTGTCTGTTTTGACCCTGGACCCCCAGGTCAAGAAATACAAATGATAATTTAGCAGAACAACCAAAAAGCTCTGTTCAGAGTCTTTTAACAGAACACTTACATCTGTGAACAGAGAGAAGAGGGCTATTGCTCTAGCTGCTTTGACTCTTTGGAACAGGGTCATGAAGCTGCCTTAGACTGAATCAGACTACTAGTCCATCAAGGTCAGTGTTGTCTACTCGGATTGGCAGCAGCTCTCCAGAGGCCCAGGCAAAGGTCTTTTACATCACCTACTGCCTGTTCCTTTTATCTGATAGGAGATGTGGGGGACCTTCTCTATGCAAAGCAGAGGCTCTTCCACTGAGCCACAACCCCTCCCTTTCACATGGAGCTTCCCGAACCTAAACCTTTGCTTGAGAAAGAAAAACTATACAAATTTCTATGGGGTAATATTTTAAATATTGATGGGGCTTGTAACAGATATTCTACCCTTTGATTCTTGCAGCCTTTCTCTGGGACAGGTCTTGTCAGCCTTTCGTTAAAAGGGCAGGTAGGCAGTTTAAAATGAATTAATAGAAATAAAAATAAATAAATTATGCTCCACACTATGTCATTTTTAAAATACATGCTGCAGAATCTGTACATTACTGTTAGAGCTGATTCATGAGACTGCCATATCTTGCTGATTTGAAGGGTGAGGTGGGAGATGCTCTGTTCTGCATCAGGACTACTAGCCAGGAGCAGTCAATGCACAACAGAGTGAGTGATGCTGGCAGGCTCTCCTGAATAAAAATAAAGAGTGGAATGTGAAACTACAGGGAACATCTGTTTGTGAACAGACTGGCCTGAAGGGATACCACATGTTAGAACCTGAGGATGTAAATGTGGTTTATGGCACAAGACACAGGGGGCTTTGGGGCTTTTGTGGAAAAGTACAATTGAGAGATGCTGAATTTTCACCTAGTTGGGGAGGACTCTAGTTATCTGTTCGTTCCTTTCTAAGGAGATGACACATTGTGTCATGGGGCTGCATGTAGGTGGAAGTTGAGAGAACTTTGAATGTATGCAATAAAAAACCCCCAAGTTACAGTGGGTTCAGGATATGGTTTTCTGAAATGTTAAAAGAATTTGGGGATTTTTGATACATTTTCTCATCACCATTTAGTTCCTTTAAAAAGGAGTCTAACCACTGATGTGGATGATAATGTAATTCAAATATATGTCTATTGAAAAATCCAGCAGACAATAAATCCTTTTAGAAAAGAGGAGCGTGGATGTAGGATAGAAAAGGGAAAATCTGAGCAGTGGAAAAAAAAATAACAGAGTTGAAAACAATGAAGGTTACACATATCCTGGGTTTTTGAGCAAAGGGAGCTGAGGTAGATGAATGGTATGCATGCCTTTCCCAGTGGCATTTTGCAAAATGTAGCTCATGATTAAAAGGGAAAAGGTTTTATGCTGCTCCTTTCTGTCTCCCCAGAGGTATGCCTACATTTAATCTTATTTTCACACAAAGTGAAAGTCTCACTCTCAACATTCTGAAATAGCTAGAGGGTAGAAAACTAAGGAACAGCATGTGGGCTATCCAAAAGATGGGAGACAAGAGGAACAATGATCATGAGGCCAGGCTCTTCCCTCTAAATGAGCTCCATTTTCCTAGGTCTTTCTTTGTTATCAAATGTAATTGATAGATACATAACTAGCGATTTTAGGTCTTCATTGTCTAGTCTTGCCAACAGATGCTTTGTCACCAGCAGCCATAATGGGGAGATACAAACCAAGAGGGGTCTTGTGTATTTACTGAGGTCCAGGCCTGCTTAGGGGGGAGCACTAGGGTTACAAAATTCCTCAGCTCAGGGTGGTTGGGACAGAAGAACCAAAGACGTCCACCTGCCTTATTTTGCTTTCATGTTCTCACACAACTGGATGCCTATAATCTTAGCTAGAAGTCTCTCTAGGAATTATGGTCATTTTAAATCTTTTTTTTTTTTTTTTGCCATGGCTGTGGTCACACGGCGCCCTAATAGCGAATTTCTCCCACTGGACTTTAAATGCAGGATGTTTTCTTTCGGGTTGTGAGGATCACACATCCCAACCCAGCGGCGGCAACTGGAGAGGCAAGGTGAGGGCCACCTGCATGCCCGCGCATGGCTGTCTTCTCTGAACGCCACATGGAGGAACTGGCTGGCTGGCCCCGTGCTCTGCTCCGGGCCCCGAGCCCCACTGGCTGCCACCTGATGGGAAAGCAGGGAGAAGTCGGGAGAAGCATGCTGGGGGGGGGGGTGCCAAGTGGCGGCCGGCAGGGCTCGGGGCTCGGAGAGGAGCACAGGGCGTTTCAAGGAATGCAGGCGGCCAGGCACTTGAGTGCCCATGCACACAAGTGAAAGAAAGGAAACACCCCCCCCCCCGGAAGGACAATTAGGCGGCCCTTCTCGCAATCATTGTGAGAGAGGGCTGTCCAGATTGGCAACATTGTGGGTTCAAAGCACAACTTCCGGGAAAGTAGTTGATTTTCCCGGGGTTGGAAAAGGTGCTAGAAACCTGGGAGTGAGCCTGCTTTGGCGCGGGAGTAGGCACGGCCCGTCTGATCAGTCTATTTAAATCAGGGAGGTAATAGCGGTGACTCCTGCTTTAAAAGACCATGTGACTGTGGCCCATGACATCATGGCAAGTAAGAAGGATTGGTGAGTACCTCTTTCCCCTGCTCTCTCTCTTTCTCTCCCCCTCCCTCCCTTTTACATATGTGAGGAACCCAGAGCGAATCTTTTTCAAAGGGCCAATGCTTCTTAACGTCTAGACATGCTTTAATGCTGATGTGATATTGTTGTGCTGATGGATACAACTATGGTATCTTACAGGACTACTCTCACCACAATCGTGTTGATTTTTTTTTTAACTCAGTGGTATCAGGACCAGGAAATCAAATCACCAGCCTAGAGATTTCTCAAGACAGTTTACTTTGCTTTGGTTGATCTGTTGTCTACATTGCATCAGCTGAAATGTGTGCAATATGCCTTATGGTACCTTTGGGACTCTGCATGTTGAAACCGCCCCCCCCCCCCGGAAAACTGGAGTTGAATCCTCCGTTGCACTGGCAGAGTGGAGAGAGAATGGAGAGAGGCTTCTTTTGGTAGAATGGTTATAGGCCACAGAAACATGCAATCATTCATTAAAAAACATTTGCACAAATCTATAGTTGGATCCAAGCAGTTTTTCTGCATTGAAAAAAGGTAAATAGCTGCTTTGGAAAGGAGGAGAATCAGTAGCATGTTCCTTTCCCATCCAGAGCAAGGGTGTGTGTGTATATGCATGTGGAAGGAAAGGAAGGCACGCAGAAGGGAAAGGGTGTAGATGCCATAATTTCTCCATCTAAAGTAAGGTGTGTTTGTCCCCCACTCATGAAGGAGGAGAAAAGCTACTCCTGTAGCTAGGATAGACCTTTCAGCAGCACTGGAAGAGGAGAGCAGCTACTTTTAATTGCTTGGACTGTGGTTGGTTACCTTCAGCCTACCACCACTGCAGGACACAAACAGTACAATCCTAAACCAATGTGGTGTAACTGTACTTAGGACTGCACTGCTATATAGTCAGGAAGGAAGGTGTGCTCCACTTTTCAGGCTATAGAACTGCGAGCTGTTTAGGAAACCCAAGGTTTTGCAGGAGATATTCATCCACTGAAGAAATTACTTCCCACAATTTCTATAATTTGATTCTGTGGCTATAATTTGATTCTGTGGAATGCAGAAACAGGAAACTGTTAAGAAAGACAGAAGTCCCACCCAGTTCTCTGCACTAGCCTACATATGGATCTAAGGGATCTTACAAAAGTGGCTGCAAATATTTCTAAACATCCACAGAAACTAGGTAACCAAAGACTACACATACTTTCATATTTCATCAGAGTTTGGCCAGGAGGCCGCTCCTATCTCTTGCCCGTGATGCCAGCTAGTATTCTCTGGAGTGATGTGAACATCTGTAGCTTGCAAATGAGGTTCAATTTTACTCTAAATTAATATTTGCAAATTGTTTTAAACATTAATTGCTAAAGTTTGCATGGCGGAATCAAAATTGAACTTTACGGATAATTTGCCAAATTATTTGTCCAGCTCTTGTAATGCTTTTCATTGTTAACACTGGGGGGGGGATCTTCATCTAATATAACTGCACACAGCTTTCTCCTTCAGAATATTGAGCTGTCTTATCTCACACTGATATTCACACACAGCTCTCTCATTAACATTAATGGCAGTTACATGAAGATATCAAGGGAACAATATAAGTCCTTAAATGATAGCACTTCATGCTCTAAACAGATGAGGCTATTAGCAGAATATATGTGATTTTCTTCATATTCCTGCTTTCTGATTCTGGAAATACAGTCATTTTCCTTCACAGGATATACTCATCTGTCTCTTGTGGTTTTTAAATGTGTCTATATGCAACTATTTATTAATAATCAGATATGCAATACATGCATACATGTGTGCTAAATAAAAAAGAAAACCTCCTTTGTTAATATGAATGAACCATATTCCTCTATGGACACACTCTCCAACTGTTTATATGTACCAGGCACATTCTTATTTTATGGTAATCATCCCTATTTTGCTTACTGGGTAGATTTTTTATTGCTTTTTAAAAAAAATTGCTAGTGTACAGAAGACGTTCAGTAGAGTTCATCAGATTTCAGCCAACTTTCCCAGGTTGGTAGAGGCTACACTCTTCTGGAAAACAGGGAGAATAAATGCATACAGTTTCAGAGGTTGGTCTGCAGTAGCACAAGATTTTCAGAGTATAAGCTTTCGAGAGTCAAAGCTCCCTTTGTCAAATACAAGGAGGAATGATGATATAAAGACTCAGAAATCTCTATTCCTACTTGTGCCGGGGCAGGATCGGGGTCAAAGGTAGGCAGCAGGAGATGGCTAAGGGCATCAGCGTGGCCCATTGCCTTGCTGGGGCAGAAACATCTTCAGCAAAAGTGTAATGGGGATGGAGTGGAGAATCACAGGGAATGCTCAACGTGAAAACACAGGTCTTATTTAAAAAGTACACAAGAGTGTACCCATTTAAATCTCTGAAACATTTGAGGGTAATGTAATGAATTTAGCCTAAGGGAAGGGTCCCAATCCAATCAATGCCATACAAAACTGTATGCTGTAACACATCTTTGCTATGTACAAGGATGCTAGTGTGCCCAACAAACAGATGACCAGTAGTTACAGGGAGGCAAACAGTGTGGGAAATAACATGTTATTGTAAATACAGAGAAGTAATTTATGACTGATGCGTTTGTCTCTAAAGACATTTCCTTCTTGTTTGCAGTATGATAAATGCTCCCCAGAGCACAAGTCACTTGAATGAAGCATGCAGCTACTCCAGAAGTGCCTTGGAATACAACACAACAACATTACATCGGGACAACAAGAGTATTTTAACTGAACCAAAGTAATGTGGAAATAATGTGCAGATTTGGCCTGTAGGAATTAAAAAGGAAATATCAAAATAGTGCATGATGGCACAGAAGGTCAAACATTCCAGCTTCCTTCCCCAAATGGGCCACTACACTAAGCAATAAATACAAAGATTAAACCAAAAACAGAGAAAACACAGGCATCAGATGAGACCTGAATTTATGCATAACAATGATTGCCAATAAAAATCAATAACCAGTGGAATTAATACAATAATATAATTGACTATCATAAAACCATTCAACTGTGTTCAATTAGGAGGTAGGGAAAATATGCTATTATCAGAGGCCAAAAGGACTAGAAGCATTCTAACTGCAGCCTTTTACCTCTTAAATATCATAGTTTCAAATAAATGTGCTATAAAAGGTAAGTGTCACCCACAAGTTCACACTGGTTATTGACGATGCTTTCAAGGATATCTTCTGCAATCTGGGGCACTTGGATGTGAACTGCAGCACTACAGAGAAAGTTCAAGAAGAAGTTAGCCAACAACTTTTTGAATGCGATTACAAAAGACTTTTGAATGAAAGAGGCCTACCTGGCTTAATATGTGTAGCCAGAAATGAATGCCTTTTTTACTGCTTCCTGATTTGTTTGGAGCGGCCTTCACTTAGCATCTCTCACTTGACTGATTGCGTGATGGATGTACCCACACAGATTTATTTGGGGCTCTGCTGTGCTAATTTAGGGCATCGGATCCTCACACAATACAAACAATTCATCTACATTAATCTTCTGGCTGTCTTCAGGAAGACTGGATGGAGGGGTCAGTGACGACAGCACTTTCCTCATATGGGAAGGAGCCACAGTCATCCCTTCTCCTCCAACATGCAGTGTGGTCCCTTATTCAGGCCCTGCTTCCACACTTTGATTTCAAAGATGTGAGAAAGAATCATGAAAGCCCATTTCCCCAGAGGTATTGTTTGAAATGTGTTTTAGGACAGGAAAGGAAACCTTTCAGGATAGGAAAGAAAACTTAATTCATAGAATTAATGAATAAGAATGTGAGAAGAGCCTTTCTTGCTCAAACCAAGGGTCTCACTAGTCCAGCAACATTCTCCTCCCTCCACAACGTATGTTCACATTGTTTCTTAACAGGGAAGTTCCATTTAGTAATGGTTTTTAATACTTGTTGATAGACTGCAGCACACAAGTGAGAGCAGAACTACATGCAGTACTGGAGTTCTGAGACTAGAACACATAATGTGCAATTTGTCCCTAAAAAGGAGTCATCGACCCCAAAAATGGACTGAGGCAACTGTGCAAGGCACCATGCCATTTCCCTGACCAAAATTCTTCCCAGTAGGGAAAAAAAGATGGTCAAGCATTCTCTCTCTTTTCTCTAACAAATCTTAAAGATGCTGAAATAAGAGACATTTTTGCGTGATAAGGCAGCAGTGGTGGAAGCACTAAGCACTTTCTCTAACACTGCATTCTTAGTGATGTCTGTGCATTTTACTCACCCATCAAGGGAAGCTGTTCTGGAAAACTATCCCAATAACTAAGAGCCAGCAATAGGTATGCACACATTTTTTTACTGTTTCACTTTCATTCCAAAACCTTTGTTCATTTTTATTTATTACATGGTGTAATGATTTCATGTTTTGGTGTGTGTATTTCTTTAAATGTTTAATGTGACTGCTGTAATGTAAGGAGAAATATAGGGGGAGACAAGTGTGATGTGATTGGCTGATGATTGAGAGTGTGGGAGGAGAGATGTCTCTGAGGAGATTTAGTGTTATTGAAGAGACGAGTGTGGAGAATTGTGGAAAAAGTTTGGCCTGTATGGCTATGAGCAAGAAAGTTTAGCCTGTGTGGCTATGAGTGGAAAGAGTTCAGCCTGTGTGGCTAAGAGAGGCAGAGTTTAGCCTGTCTGGTTGACACAAACAGTTCAGCCTGTGTGGCTATATGAGAGAGATATAAGCCTGTCAGAGTTGAGTTAAGGTGTTTGAGAGACTGTGTGTGACACCAAGTTTTGTCAGCTATATTTTCTTTCTTCAACAACAGTTCAAAAATACCCAGAAACCTATGTTGTTCTTGTATAAATAAATCCTTATTTGTTTAAACTTATCCCAGCAATCAGATCAGTCCTTCTTCAGGGCCACATAGTCCTCTGAATTGCCCAGACACTGGGTCATTCTACCAAAATAGAGTTGGAATTTTTAATTCCTGGTGGCAGCAGAAATCTTAAAAGTTCATGTACACAGAATGTGTTTTAAAGCAGAAACAGTCTCCCCAATAAGCGAGGATGTCACACATGGGTTCACTTTTGTTATTAAAGTCACATTTGTTTTCATTGATTTCCTGAAGACAAAAGGGTGATGAATGATTAGGTTAGCAGCACCCAGTGCAGACCACTGATACCTCTACTTGTACCAGCAGACTTGTAGCTACATAGGATTATAACCCTTGTGGCTCTGTTTTTGCCTCCTGAAGACTCTAGTTTCCTGGATTCCTCTTCTTATAGGATTGTATAGTGGCTAGATGATGATGGTTGGAAATGCACTGTGCTGCTCATGCAGATCCATGCTATTGTAATGCACTCCAATCTGCTAGAAAAGTCTAGTGCAAAGCAAGTGCTGCAAGCCATTCAACAGCCATGCAGTCGCGGGGGTCCACAACACCAATGTCTTTGCAATTGCTATCTAATGTATACCAGTAAGGCCACCAGATGTCCTTTCCTTTTCCACAGTGGCTGCTAAGCCAGCATTCATTATTAGATTCATGGCTGGCTCTGCAACAGTTAATGATTAAATTACTGTTGATTCCACATCTTCATTTGCTCTAGATTCACAGAAGACAGGCCATGCTGACTAAAGGTAGCCTCTATACAGTCTTCTCTTGGATGGAGTTGAACCGGCTTTTTCAGAGCAATTTAAAACCTTGGGTGTGCTCATGGAGAAAAAAAAATTATAATTCCAGATCCAAAATACCCAGCTCGGGATTATAAAGATAATGTGGAGGAGTGGGGAATCAAACCCGGTTCTTCCAGATTAGAGTCTGCCACTCTTAACCACTATGTCAAACTGGCAAGGAAATCAATGAAATCAAAGAAAAAGAAAAACATGAGCATGTACAGCTTTGTTGGTAAGCACCCAAACAAGAGAGAGTGAGAGAGAGAGTGAGATTGTTTCAGGGATGGTAGTTCTGTTCATTAAGAAACCTAGACTCCTAATACCTTTCCAGAAAATCATGGTAATGGCCTGAACCATGGTGTAGTGGCCAAGAGTGCTTTCTGTCTGCTGCATCTGGCTCACCAATTCTCTCTTTTTTTCTTAGATTCAGCTGATCTGGCCATGCTGATCCATGGTTTTGTAACTAGGGATGGGTACAAACTGGGAAACTGGAGGTGCATGAAGGTTCGGGGGGTCTTATGAACCACAAACTGGGATGGACTTCCCCAGTTTGTGAATCAGTTCAGGTTTGTGGGTTTTTTGAGGTTCATGATGCAGTGTGGCTTGCAACAGCCATTTAAAGGGAACACATTCCCTTTAAATGGCTTTTGCATTGAAATGCCTTCTGAGTTGACCTGCGTGAGTCATGCTGCAGTGGTGACTTGTGAGTTGTGCCGCCGGTGCACTAAGCTGACTTGTGTGAACCATGTTGTTGCTGTGGCGTGATGCGAGTGAGCTGTCAGAAGGCATTTAAGTGCAAACCATCTCTGCTCAGCTCTTGCTCTGAAAACTTTGTGGACGTAGGGTCATCAGTCATTTGCAACTTGATAAGACACAACTGTTGTTGTTGTTGTGACTTGTAAGCCTCCTTGAATTTGGCCACTGTATAAAATAGGATGCTGGACTGGATGGACCAATAGTGTGATCCAGCAGGGATCTTCTTGCACTCCTTTAACCCTGATCAATGTAACAAATGGGACTTCTTTTAATTCAATTTTTTCTGTGTAAAAACAAATTAAATATCATGTCTTAGGAGGATGTTGCTTAGCAATATTCGAGGCTTCCTGCTGGTAACCCTGTTTTGTTGAATATTATGGCTTTCACAATGGAAGAAAGCAAAAAGGAAATCTAAATAAATAAGTAAATGGAGAAGAACATAAGAGGTCTAGGAATCAGACTCAAAGTATGTTGAGTTCAATGTCTGTAAAAATTTAAAGTCAGTTTTTATGATTTTTTTCTTCAGAAAGAATTGCAACAACAACAAAAGTCCTGAAGATAAATCAAGTAGATAACTATTAAAGCACAGGAGCCATTGAGGCAAATAATCTGTGATTTCATGTTATCTGCATACAGTGACTGACACAGATTAGATGCTATTGCCCTAACATTCTGTTGAGGTTGGCTGCAAATGTCGCTTTTCTGTGACTGGCAAATACTTTAGCCTGATAGGTAAGCTAGTGACAAAGATTTATTACCTAGTTTATCTCAAAGATGGAATGTAGTTTGGTAGTGACAAGGAAAGATTCTGCCAGCTCAATGTTATGACCAAAGGAATAGGATAATTCCTTCCAACGCTAATAGAATTCAGGTCAATAGAAATGAAATGCAGAATTAGCAGTAGAAAAATCATTCACTTTACCATGCCATTCTATCTGGCTGCAAATGATCTCTTTGCATAGGATAAAAATTTTCTCATATTGTAGGAGAACCCAGTTTCTGTTATTGAACTTCTTGGTTCATGCACCATTTACAAGGAACCCAACATATGTTCATAAACATATAGTGCAACAAAATATCAAATGATTTGTCATGCAAAATCCATATTATAGTGAGCCACAGAGAGGCAGACAGGTCTACCTTTCCCCAGGTAAAATATACTTTCTGTTCTATAAATAGGATAATGGAGATCTGCCAAACTTGCACCTGCCTATCTTATAGCATCACATGAGTTTAATATCAGATGGACTAGTCCTTTCTGCCTCCACAGAACTACAGTTCCCAAATGCCCCAGAAGGAAAGATTACTGTTTAAACAAGTCTGTAGTGTAGATATGTCCCTAAAAGCCTTTGTGTGAGCAGAAAAATGTACAAAAAGTTATTTTGATTCCACTGTGTACTAAGAACTATATATACACTTGAAGCTACCTTAATCAGACTCAAGCCATTGGTCTATGAAGGTCAGTATTGTTTACTGTGACTGCCAGCAGCTCCCCTGGGTCTCAAGTGGAGATCATTCACATCACCTCTTCCTCGATGCTTTTAACTGGAGATGCCAAGGACTGAACCTGAGACTTTCTGCATACAAAGCGGATGACCAATTACTGAGCTATGGAACTCAGGGCTCATTTCGTAGCAGGAGCTCCTCTGCATATTAGGATACACACCCCTGATGTAGCCAATTCTCCAAGAGCTTACAGTAGCCCCTGTAAGAAGAACTCTGTAAGCTCCTGGAGGACTGGCTACATTAGGGGTGTGTGGCCTAATATGCAAAGGAGCTCCTACTACAAAATAAGCCCTGATGGCACTTACTTTTAAATGATCTGACACTGGGCTAAAAGTTGTCTCTGAACAGGGTTGCCAGGTCCCTCAAAGTTCCCAGCGGGGGCATTACTGGAGGGGGTCGGGAGTCACCAGCATGATGCCATCACACAGAAGTGATGTCATCATGTTGTGGAGTGGAGGTCCCTGCCTCTCCCCAGCAGGGGAGAGGGTTTAAAGATATTAAAGGAGGGGGGGGAGGCTGCATGCGCCTGTACTCCGAGCCCCAAATTCGGGGCTTAGATTGCAGGTGCATGGACCCTGCCTCTCCCCAACAGCTTTTAAACACTGTTGGAAAGAGGGGGGGAGAAGGCCGGGGGGGTCATTCTTGGGGGTGGGGCTTTCTCCTGCCCACTGGCTGGCTGGCAGGTGGGAAGGAGCCCCTCCAAATCAGGAAACCCCCACTGAACAGAGAGGTCTGGCAACCCTACCCATGAATCTATTGCATCTATATATCTAATTCCCAAGTATGTCCCCATCTGTGGATATCTAAATCCACAGACAGGAGGCATACTTACCCCAAACAAGCTTTTCTTCAAACTTGGGTGACCTCCTAGGTTTGAAGGAAAATCTGAAAAATTTAAAAAAAATATATTGGGGGGGGGTTAAATCCCCCCAAATAAAAAACATTTTCTACCCATGAACAGACAATGCAACTTACCTTTGAGGGTCCACAGTGGCTCCACAGCCATGGTAGCATGGAACTCCAGGAGCTGCTCCAGGCCCAGCTGTAGGATCCATTCCGGGCCTGGCGACAGTGGCAAGGAATGACAGGAGAGACTCTGGGCCTGGCCACGGCAGCAGGGAATGCTGGGAGCTACTCTAGGCCTGGATGCAGTGGTGGGGAATAGTGGGAGCTGATCTGGGCCTGGCTGCAGCAACACAAAACTCTGAGAGAGGTTCTGGGCCTGGCCATGGTGGTAGTCTGGGAGTAGGGCTGCCAAGTCAGCCCAGGGGGTGGGGGATCCCCCGCTAAAGGGGTTCCCAATCCGCCAGCCATCATTTGGCCGGGGGGGGAAACCCCACCCCCGAAGTTGTCCAGCGAGGACGACGTAATGACGTTACCGGAAGTGACGTCAGCATGTTGGGGGCGTTGCTAGGGCGACGCTCTGGCAATGCATCGCCCTGGCAACGCCTCCAATGTGCTGACATCACTTCTGGTGACATCGCTGGGCGCGCGCACAAAGCGCGTGCGCCAGGAGGAACTCCCGGCCGGAGGAGGACTCCTCCCCGCCGGTGAGTTCTGAAGACTTGGCAACCCTATCTGGGAGCCAGTCTGGACCTGGCCACCACTGAGAGCTGCTCCAGGCTTGGAGCAACTCCCAGGCACTGCCACCACTGTTGGGCTCAAAGGTAGGGAAAAAGGGGGGGGGAGAAGGGAGGATTGGCTGTGGGGGAGGGAGAAAGGGAAAGATGGGGTGATTAGGCAGTTGGTTCCCTTGCTTGAACACAATGACCTGGCAACAGTGATTCATGCAATGGTCACCTCGAGATTAGATTACTGTAATGCTCTCTACATGGGGCTGCCCATATCCCAATCCGGAAGCTACAGCTGGTGCAGAATGCAGTGGCCAGGCTGTTGTTGTGTCTCCCTATGTGGGAGTGCATCCAGCCTACGCTAAAAGCACTGCACTGGCTGCCTACAGCATACTGAATTTGGTTCAAGGTGCTGGTTCTTACCTTTAAAGCCCTATATGGTCAGGGACCTACTTACCTAAGGGACTGCCTTCCCCCACATGTTCCCCAGAGAGCACTAAGATCAGGGTCCCAAAATCGTTTGGCCCTTCCAGGCCCAAAAGAAGCTAGACTAACAGTGATGAGGGCCAGGGCCTTCTCAGTGGTTGCCCCGTACTGGTGGAATGAGCTCCCGGAAGACATCAGAGCCCTGCGGGACCTTTTACAGTTCTGCAAGGCCTGTAAAACGGAGCTCTTCCACCAGGCCTTCGATTAGGGTGCTGCACTTTTAAGAACGAGGCCCTGGCCCCAACACCAACATCAACTTAACAATATGATCAGTAGCCTGACAAAATCCACACTACAGTGGTAGTTGGTTATGTGGATGTTGAGAATGCCGCCATTGGCTATGAATTGTACTAGCACTTTATGATATGTTTTATTCTGTATTGTCATGTTTTTATTCAAATACTGTGTTTTAATTGTTTTAACATATTGTATGTGAGCCGCCCTGAGCCTGCCTTGGTGGGGAGGGCAGGATATAAATTAAACTGATGATGATGATGATGATGGCGGCGGCTTGGGGGGAGAAAGAAGGGAGGATTGGCTTGGGAAAAGGGAGAAAGGAGGAGACATTGGTGTGGGGGACAGAGAAAGAAGGGGGGTTGGCTTCAGAGAGAGAGAAAGGTATTGGCTTGGTAGAGCAAGGGAAAGAGAAGAAGGGGGATTGACTTGGTGGGGGGGAGGAAGGAAAAGGAAGTGGGATTAACTTGGGGGGAGAAAGCGAAAGAAGGGGGAGAAGGAGGGAAGCAAAGGTGGAGGAATGCCCCCTCTCTGCAGGTTGCAGGCCCCCACTTGTATTCAATCATATTTCTATTTAAGCTATTTTTATGTGCCCAAGTCATTAACTGACCCGTGTCTTTTGCCTATCGGTACTGATGCAGTTCTTTGCATTTATGAGCACCCCATATTAACCCCAAATGCCAAATAGATAAGAACCAAATCTGTAAGCATTTATAATGATTTATTTTAACAATAATAATGATAATTGTATGCCTTTTATAGAAAAGAGAATAGTTGGCTAAGTGGCAGTATTCCAGAGAATATGCATTCATACATACAAAAAGCCAGTATGTTCAAAAATAGCTGAGACAGCTGGCTGTTTGAAAATTGGAAAAACAAGGTGGGGGGTGCGTGAAGCACACATTTTTTGTCCTTCATTTCTGCATGATATTTCAGCTAATTATTTCAACACATTGTGAATTCCTTGTGGTGAATCTGAGCCTAGGCAAGAATATGAAATTAAATACAATAGCCCGCAGGGTGCAAAAAACTGGTTTTAGGCTTGCGGGCTTAAATGTTTCCTGATTCACCCTGCCCTGCAAAGAGATTTTGTAGTCCAAGATCAATGGCTACATATGGCTACCTAAATCCAATGAGAAGGAGTAATTCCAAGCTGGTGGGATGAAACAAGACAATAATGGGTCTCATTCAAAGCTGCTGTCCCTAGGCATATTCGATTTCTCTTACATGTCCTTTATTTATAGACTTACAGGGGAAGGGGAAGAAGTATATGATTGAAAGCGATTTTTTGACTGTTCAGATGTTGTTGTTTTGCTGTTATAAGACCCCCTCGTGTTTTTACTGCAATCATGTGAGTGCTCAGTTACCTATCCTACCAAAGCACAGAGAGATTCCTACTGCATTGGTCAACCCCTTTCTAGCTGTAACAAATTTGGTCAACAGGAAAGCATAGTTATCACAGTGAAGTATACTGGTAAATCTGGATGAAGAAACTGGGGGGCCCTGACTTACTTTGGACCCCCTTTGCAGACCTGCGGGGTGAGGGAGGAGGCAATGCACCTGTTCCAGGGCCATCAGGGGCCCAGTGGCACAGCTGGCTAATGGCTGGGGAGGGCTCTGCTGCTGTGCAGGCTTCCTGCCCCTCATCCTGGCCAATCAGGCACAGCCTAACATGTCCTGGGAATGGGACCCTGGCCAGTGGGCCTCACAGAGGGTGTTTTTCCTCTGGTCCCTCTGGGTAAAAAGGCCCTGCTGCACCATCTGGCCTCAGTTGGCCTTGTGGCTTTTCCCACCAATCCCACCTGCTTTTTTCTTTAGCATCAAGAGTGTGTCACATCAGGCATTCTGATTAATGTTTTACTTTATGGTTTACTTCTTCTGTCACAACAGTGTTGGGTTGGGTAGTATCAGCATTGAGCTGGATCCATTTTTGTGGACAAGGTGGCCTGTGTGCTCATTTGGGGATATGGGGGGGGGGACAGGGGACATGCCCAGCTAGGGGGCTGTCAAAGCACCCTAACTCTCAAATGGCAGGGGAGACTTGTGGCTTCTGCTTATGTGAAATACAGCATCCTGCCATCCCAGGTATCCCCCACCCTAGCAGATGGGCTCGGGTGGGTAGGGTACATAGGCTGGTGGGTGGATCAGCTGATGTCTGGATCCATTGATGCATTTGAATTATGGTGCTGGAGAAGACTCTTGAGAGTCCCTTGGACTGCAAGAAGTTCAAATCAGTCAATCCTAAAGGAAATCAAACCTGATTGTCCCCTGGAAGGGCAGATACTGAAGCTGAAGCTCAAATACTTTGGCCACCAAATGAGAAGGGAGCACTCAGTGGAGAAGATCATGATGCTGGGAAAGATTGAAGGTAAAAGAAGAAGTGATGTAGGCACATCAGTGATGTCAGGGGGCGACACTCTGGTTTTTGGGCAAAACTCTATGATTTGAAGCAAATCTACCAGAGTTTTGCCTCAAAACCAGAGCATTGCCCCTATGTCACTGAAGTCCCTATGTCACTTGTGGGTGATGTAGGCATTTTGCACTTGTTGCAGTAACTCTCCTCCATTGGCAACCCTATCACCATCTTCCCACCCCTTTAGTGCTGAGCTGCAAAATGTATTAGCAGACTCTGTACACATACTATGAGACTGTTCACACAAACACATCTCATTCATCCAAGTTTGCTCCTCCTGTAACATTTCCCATCACCTTCGCATAATTATGCAAAGCCATAATGAAACTGTACTAGTTCCTCTCTAAGGTTATGTCTTTCTCTGGGCTTTCAACATGTGCTTTTGTTGAACATAGCTATCTAGTTACCATCATAGCTATCTAACAGAGAATTCTATTGCAACTTAACACTGTTGTCTTTTCATGGGCAAAGCTCGCTTATGGAATAAAACGATTCTAATTTTTGCTATGTGTTTTACTGTTGCGGTTTATTATTTCAATATATAGTACTGGTGCTGCATAAGTCTCAGACAATAACTGCTGCAGATTCCCTATAGGGTTGGTGTAATAGGCATTAAATGGTTAATGCTTTACCCTGGTCTGAGAACCTTGAGTGACAGGGGATTCAAATGGAATCCTACAGCTGAGAGTGGCAGTTAAGAATGACAGTTGAGAGTAGAGTGGGAACAGTGAAGGAGAGTTAAGCAGAGTGAGAGGCTCAAGGAAGATCCTGAATTAGGGAAAGGGGACAAGTAGTCCTTCCCTAAGGGAAATCGCTTCTAGTAGGGTGTGTATGTATGATCCCTATCAAGTGATTTAGAAGGGAAACTGGAACTTATGTGAATGTTCCTGCCTTCACAAACTTAAGTATTTTTAAGATGAAGAAGCTTAAGCTTGCTTGTTTAAGCAATGACTACCAAGAGATCTCACTCCACAGTTTTAAAGATCTGTCTGTATAACAAACCAGCTGCTTGATTCTGACAAACTAGTGTTTATATTTATTTATTTGACTTATATCCTGCCCTCCCCGCCTCATTCCTGTTGCCTGTTCATCTTCTAAGTCCTAAACTTGATACCTACCTGACCATTTCCTCTCAAAAGTGAAATAAAACAGTTTGTTAATTTTGAATTACCATCAATCTCTTGAGTGCCTTTATCAAATAAAGACAAAAGAAGGATTTTAGTTGGTCTCTCAGTTCCCTGGGCTGGGTCAGCATATATCTGTATACACTGAAACAACTGGATGAAACAGACTGCAAAACAAAGAACAAGAAAAAAAGACTGCCCAGCCAAAGAAATAGAACAAAGGAATTAGGGAACTGGGGAAGTTGGGTAGGTAACCTTGGGGAGTGGGGAAACAAACATCTATTGGCCAGAAAGTGCAGGACAGACTGCACCTGGAAATAATAATGGAATCATAGAGTTGGAAGGGACCTCTAGAGTCATCTAGTCCAACCCCCTGCACAATGCAGGAAATTCACAAATACCTCCCCTCACACTCCCAGTGACCACTGCTCCATGCCCAGAAGATGACAAAAAACCTCCAGGATCTCCAGCCAAACTGGCCTGGAGAAAAATTGCTTCCCCAAAGTGGTGATTAGCATTTCCCTGGGCATGTAAGAAGGGCCACAAGAACTAAGCACTGAGGCAACCCTTCCTACCCTCCCTCTCATGATCAGCTTAAATTCACAGAATCAGCATTGCTGACAGATGGCCATCTAGCCTCTGTTTGAAAACCTCCAAAGAAGGAGAGCCCACCACCTCCCAAGGAAGCCTGTTCCACGGAAGAACCATTCTAACTGTCAAGAAGTTCTTCCTAATGTTTAGCCGAAAACTCTTCTGATTTAATTTCAACCCATTGGGTCTGGTCCGACCTTCTGGGGCAACAGAAAACAACTCCATCTCAGAGATGTTCAAATGCCTGCGTGCTCAAAGTTTGACTCATCTATGTGTGGTATAAATGACTTTATATACCTTGTCTCCTTCTCCCTTGTTTGTATTAACATTAGTGATTGAACAACCACCACAACAAAATGCAATATTTATGATGAGGTAATGCCCCAAACCCCAGCCATAGTGCCACCATAAATTAAATAGTATTGACTACATTGCCCATTTTTCACCAAGGTTTTAGAACGGAAGATAATTTGTTTTTCTCCCCCATGGGGTCCACACATAGTTCTGAAATAGAAGGCACTCATCAATAACAGGTAAGATGCTACTGGTGAGTGGAGTGCCTGTTTGATCAAAGCAGTAGGAGTCTCTGTGTGCTCTGAAACAATTCTTACTCTGACATTTAGAAATGGTACTGTTGAGACAAGGGTTCTTGGGAGCAGTTACTTACTCTGTTCCAAATGTGACATAAAAGTCTTAATAAAAAGCTCAGTGAGTTCAGTTTATTCAGTCTTAGTTGTGCAAAGAGCACTGAAGGATCATGGGATTAAGGAGCTGTAAAGAACCTGAAAACTTTCTAGTCCAGCCCCCATAATTTGAGAATGAAGCACTCATACTAAATATCCCTGGTAGATTAGACGGTGTAACATACTGCTACAAGCATTCAGATTATAGTACACCAGATGAAAGGATTTAATATATGGCTGTGAAATATGTAAACGGTATTTGTAGCACAAGGAACAAGTTTAACTAGACCCCCATAGACTGTTATTTGGTCATTTGCTCTCTGAGACAATGCAATAGGAACATTTTAATATATACAAGACGTGAAGAAATGCATTTTTCTATGGAGGTTTGAAATGAGCAAAGCCTTCACTCCGAGTTTTAAAAAAAAAAACCCGGGCAGAGAAGGGGGGGGGGGTCAGTTCACTTGCTTTCCAGACTTACCTCAGCCCACCTTTATACAAATGCTAATAGCTCTAGAGACAATGGGAGGGTCAAATTCCCTCTCTCCCCAGGAGGGGACAGAGATTTAGAGGTATTAAGACTAAAAAGACTTCAGAAAGAAACTCAGGGAGACTTCAGGAAAAACTTCTTTGATCCTGCATTACCTGGTCAGTGGGTGGGAACTGCTGAAACTCCTGGGAGAGAAGGAGAAAGGTCTCTTTTGTGCTGATTTCATCAAGGCAGACAGAAGTCTTAACTGAGGTTGGTAGGAGGTGACCATTGCCAAGTGCTGGCCTGCACACTTGAAAGAGGCTTGAAAGTAATGCCTCTCCTGTAGAACATCTGGTAACCTTTTAAGCTAAGGAGCCTGCCTTATAAACATTTGATAGGGCATGTATAGAGGGAGTGACAGAGGAATTGTGTTTTACCCTTTTCTTTTGAATCCCTTTCTCAATCTGGTGCTATGCTAAAAGTATGCTTTTGAACATTTTCTTTTTAATAAATACTTTGTAAACTTTGATCCTGGTAGTGGTTTTCTGTGCTACATAGTCCTCCACCATCTTGGACACATTATTTTTAAAGGAGCACCAGGAGGAAGGGGAGGGCAGTCAGTTGGCCAGTGGCTACTCCCCTAGTGATGCAAAAGGCAGTAAGCAGTCCCTGTGGTCACCAGGGAAGTAGGAGACACAGAGGCAAGGCCTCAGAACATGGAAGGAAAGCTGGAAGTCCTGACCCTCCCAGTAGGCAATTCCTACAAAAGTCAGGTGGTAGCAGTGGTTGAACACACACACACACACACAGAGGCAGACCCCTCCAGGAGTGGGGAAAACCCAGGAGGGCAGGATGGGACAGGGCCTGCAGGCCAGAGTAGGACTGTACCACCACGAAAGCAATCTCTCTATATAATATTTGAGTTTTCATGTCCCTCTTGCCTCAACATTCCACATGCACCCACAGCCTTTGGTCCCCTGACCTGTCAATCAGAAGCTGTCCCTATCCATTGGCTGTGAGTACTTGCATGCAATTGGCTTGCTGCTGGGTCTGCTCCTCTTCCTCACCCTCTCCTTCAGCCACTGTGCCATGTCAGAATTTCTGGCAGATGGCTTTTGCTCTTGACAAAGATGCTTCTCCTGCTTGCCTCCTGTATGGGACTAACTGTTCCCTCAGTGGCTGTTGGTAGATACAACGAAATGGCAGTTCCCTTTGTTTGTAAGACGGCCACTGTCCGTAGAAAAATGTACCCCCATAAGGTTCAATTGAGCTGTAGTTCCAGAGAGGGGCCTGCAGGGGTATCACTCACTGGGTTGAATGGGGCTTCCTCATCTGCTGGCTTACAGTTCTCAGCTGCCCCAAGGCCAAAAAGTGCAGGAAAAGAGGGACCCTCCCAAGGGGCGGGGCACCATCGGTATAGACTCCAGATGTCATCAGTTCCCCTGGAGAAAATGGTAGACACTGTGTCCTTATACCCTGCTGAGATGGCCCCCCCTATGACAGCCAATGTGACGTGGTAGTCAGGGCTTCAGAGCATG
Source organism: Lepidodactylus listeri (assembly GCA_029233225.1). Classification (NCBI taxonomy): domain Eukaryota; kingdom Metazoa; phylum Chordata; class Lepidosauria; order Squamata; family Gekkonidae; genus Lepidodactylus; species Lepidodactylus listeri. Next base: position 73,397,345 of record JARCFY010000008.1, read on the forward strand.
GTAGAAGATGTGGGGAAGGGGGTGGAGATGGAAAGCTGAACAGTGAGGGGAAAATAAAGATAGGTTGATGCTTGGCTGGGAAGGAGATAGGGTTGCCAACTCCAGATGGGGAATTCCTGGAGATTTGAGGGATGGAGCCTGGAGAGGGTGAGTTTTGAGGAGGGATGAGGCCTCAGACAGGTACAATGCCATGGACTCTGCCCTCCAAACCAGCCATTCCTCTTGTAAAGTCCACCTTCCAAAGCAGTTATTTTCTCTGGGCGGGAGAGATTTGTTGTCTGGAGTTCAGTTGTGATACCTGGCGATCTTCAGGCTCCACCTGGAGGTTGGCTACCCTAGGCATGGCAATCAGTGCTTCAGAGCAGGGTCTGCTAGATCCAGGTTCTTGCTGTAGAAGCTGAGTGGGTGATTTTGAACCAGTCACAGACTTTCAGCCTAACCTACCTCACAGGATTGTTGTGCAAGTCAAAAGGGGGAGTTCCCACTGCAGAGAAAGACTACTTTTCCTCCTGGGAAATTTATTTATTTAAATTTCTATCCCGCCCTCCTGGCCAAGGAAACCATTGTTGCCAATCTCCAGGTGAGGGCTGGAGATCACTCAGAATTACAACTGATTTCCAGGAGGGAGGGCAGAAGTCAGCTGCAGTCAGAGGGGCAGATAATGGTAGGTTGGTGGTTAGCTGGAAAGGACATGGGGTTGCCAAGTCCAGGTTGGGAAATTTCTGGGGATTTGAGGGGTGGAGCCTGGAGAGGGGGGGGGGATTGAGGAGGGTGGGGTTTGAGGAGGGGACAGGTACAATGCCATAGACTTCACCCTCCAAACCAGCCATTCCCTCCTGGGGAACCATTGTTGCCAATCTCCAGGTGAGGGCTGGAGATCACTCAAAATTGCAACTGCTCTTCAGGTAGCAGAGATCAGTTCTTCTGGAGAAAATGGTGAACTCTGTGTCATTATACCCTGCTGAGGTCGCCACAGCAAATTGACGCTGAGTGCCCAAGGCTGGGGCACTCTCCCAGAGCCTTTTTCTAGAGCCTGTTGTATTTATTTCCACAACGGGCCTTATTCCTAGTAATGTTATAAAACTGGATTACAAAAGAGACCTCCCCGCCACATGCAGATCCTGGGGCCAGCTTCTCCTGTGGTGCTGTAGAGAACATCATATTAAAGCAGTACTATATACAGGCCCTTCTACAGGCACCACTTTGCAGATGTACACATGAATTATCTGTAGTGGTGGCCCTACCCTCTGGAATGGCTAGACTGAGGAAGTCAGGAAGACTCTCACATTTCGGGTTTTCCATTAATGATGTAAAACAATACTGTTCTGTAGGACATTTTTATAAAGGAAACAGGGCAACATTATAACAATGATTCAGGAAGATGTTTCAGTGGAGGTAAGGGATTGTGACTACACTACTAATGGGTTTTATCTCTTTGCTGCTGTATGTTTTTATCTTGCTCTCACTACATTATGTTTGTACTTACGTAATACCATTTCCTATATTGTTTAACGTGTCATGTTTAATACTTATGCCTTGTTCCAGATTTCTGCAGTCCTAGTCCTATTACATTGTTTATTAGATGTCTCCCTATTCTATTGATTGCACTGGTTTCCATTATGTAATCTATCTTGAGTTTCAGTGAGAAAGGTAGAATATAAATAACATAACACAGAAATAGTTTGGTGTGGTGGTTAAGAGTGACAGACTCTGATCTGGAGAACTGGATTTCATTCCCCAGTCCTCTACATGCAGACAGCTGGGTGATCTTGGGTCAATCACAGTTCTCTCAGAGCTGTTCTCCCAAGAGCAGTTCTCTCAGAGCTCTCTGAGCCCCACTTACCTCTCAGAGTGTCTGTTGTGGGGAGAGGAAGGAAAGGAGATTGTAAGCTGCTCTGAGACTCTGAGTGAAGGGCAGAGTATAAATCCAACTCTTCTTCTTCTTCAAAATAAATTATATATATATTGTAATAACAAAACTCCTTTAGGGATAGCATTCAAAAAGAAAAGAAGGTGACTTATTCCTGTTTTACATGCAGAGTCACCATTGTGCTTTGTTTCAGAAGAGGGATGCTTGCAGAAATAGTACTGAATTATCATTACCATAGAGATGGATGACACAATAGTCCTATCCGTGGAGTCTGAGCATACAGCATTCAGTGCACTCAGCATTTTGTGTCTGATCACTCCCAACTGTGATCTATTATTAAACAGGGCTTTATTGGGGGGCTTTTCTGAAACACAATATTTGAGCAAGATGCATCCAAGCAAAGTTGATTGAAGTCACATTTGTTTTGGTGTCAGGTGAGATTCTGTTCCTGATGCTACTCAAGTGTCGTGCTCTTCAGAAATGGTAGCAAATACCAATATGTCATTGCTTACATTAATAACTCCTAGGAATCAAGACAGAACTTCTCAAATGCCACTCGGAAATATTTCTGCAGCTGAAGAAATACCAAAATTGAAATGATTGTAATGGCAAAGGTCCACAGAGGTGAAAAAAAGTTATTTTTGCATGATGTTCAGGTTGGTGATAACCTGGAATGAAGTTAAATTTGGCTCCTAGCTTTTCTCTGTTTTGTTTTTGTTTGTTTGCTATTTTTGGCAATTTCTGTGCTCGTGGTTCTTTGTACTTTTATCACTATTGTCTCTATCCATCAGAAGCTTCAGAGATAACAGGCATCAAGATTTGACTATTAAAATTGCTAACAAATACTAGAGAATTTAAATTACTCCCATATCAAATGCTGATACAACTAAAATTGTTCCAGCTTCATCCTCCCAGAATTCCTTGTAGCCCAGCAGTCCACTAGAAGACTTAGGATGGACTCCCCTGCAACCAATGTCTTCTGGAACCATGGCTGGAACTTAGGTATGGAATCCATCAGAAACACTTCAGACTTGCCTGACCTGGATGGCCTAGGCTAGCCTGATTGTATTAGATCTTGGAAGCTAAGCAGGGTTGGCCTCGGCTAGTATTTGGATAGGTGTCTTCCAAGGAATACCAGAGTTGTGACACAGAGGCAGGCATTGGCAAACCAGCTCTGAAATGTCTCTTGCCTCAAAAACAAGTCTAGCTCACCACCTAGTGGTGCATAACCCTGAAAGAGCTAGAACTTTTGGTTGCTAGACAATCTTAGGATCTCCTGGCTATACTACACACAATGCCATATGATAATTACTTCAGACTTTTCTATAACACCTTGAATATGAGCTTTAGTGAAACCAGTTGTGTCCATGTTGTAAGGCCACGCTATTCTAATGAAGTTCTGTTTCTCTTAAAAGGGAGGTTGAGAAAGCATTTCTGCTCAGGAGCCCTCCAAATAATAGCTAGCCGAAGACTGAATATTCTGTTGCATAGTCAGCACAGAGTGTAAATTCTAATGCTGGTAGATGACTTGTCTTTGGTTGAAGAAACTACGGAGCATGTAGCTGTTAATAGGAAACACTATAATGGATTAATAATTTACGTGCCACGTGAGGTAATAGGCTGAGTGCATCCAGACTCAAAGAAGAGAGGGAGATGTCTCCCAATTGTGCTACACTATGAGAACGGTGTAACTGCTATTACATAAAATTAGATTGTTCTTTAATAGCAATTAAATATATAGTCCCTTGCCATTGACAAGTAATTTGACCCCAAAGAAAAGACTTCACTAAATAATTTTTATATCAAAATGGTAGGCTGTGTGTCTTTGAGAAAATATCCCCGTGTAACATTTGACAATGCTAAGTCTTTTGTCTATGGCTACAGCAACAGGATAACTTTTGTTAGTGTCCTACAGAAATAAAAGATTCTTTTCAGTAATGCCATGATTTTGGTTTTTTGTACCCAAAGTCTTTGCAATTTAACTGGAAATAAAAAATTGAAGTTTTCCAGTAAAGGCCATTTTTCCTTTTATATCCTTGGAGAAAGAGGTTGCTGCTGGGTAAAAAATGAGAAAGCGTTTGAAAGCAAATCATCTGTCAGGGTTGTGCATCCAAAACAAGCTAAATATAAAACAAACCACCACAAAATCTCCTTACCTCTGTAGCTGGTTATTAGGGCATCAAATCAAGTCAGCATTGCCAGTATTAATGAGGTTCAAGGACTGATTGGGCTGCAGAAAACAAGAAGCAGGGTATGTAAATATTAGTCCATTTGGTTCTCTCTCTCCATATACATACATATATGTATGTATAATACAGGCACAGCATTGTACTTGATCACTTTGAAAACATCATTAAGCCAGGCTGTGTCCCCCCCCCCTACAACTCTATGCAGAATAACTCTCTCAAAAGATTCTGCTTCCTATTCATTGCATTTGGCAGTTCCCACCACATAGTAAATGATCACATTATATGCAGGATCCTAATGTTGTGCAGACTGTAGATGCCAGAGAGGATAATGAATAGGGCAATTGGTGAACCAAATTACATTTCCTACTTACAGCCCTGATCAGCCCTAGTTAGCATACTCATAAGTAAAGAGTTAGTTATGGGAAGGGTGCTGGTGATTAAATGAATGAAGAAGCCCATCTGTTTCATAAAGCGGAAGGCATCATAACAAATGGCAGCCTTGGACAGCACTCCCAGTGGGCAGGAGTGGGTTCTGCGGAAACTCTGTTCAATGAGAGTCATAATTTTGTTTGTTATTAATAGCCTCTTTACCATTTCAGGGCTGCTTATACATGCAATCCAGCATTTCTTCCCATCTGTTTTCCCCTAATCTGCAGGGTCTGGCTGAATCCTGTCAGTTTCAAGATATTGCATATATTAATGGCTTACAAGTTGTTTTTAGCTAGTGAGGTGTGGGGTGAAGTTTTCTTCCACTGATCACATGATGAAACATGGTTCCAGTTTTCTACACTGTCATGAAGGTAGAAGGAAACTGAAACAAGCCATATCCCAGGATACAATCACATGACTTTCCCATTTGAGCTCAAAGGAGAAACAATTCAAGTTTCATTCCTCAATGCCATTTATTATTGCCTACCACATTCACAGGAACCATTCCTATGTTTTCATGGACACTTCACAACCAGTGAAAGGGATAGTTCTCCCTGGCTGTGGTCACACATGCCAGATAGGGCTGCCAGCTTCCAGGTGTTGCCTGGGGATCCCCCGCTTTTACAACTGATCTCCAGCTGAGAGAGATCAGCTCCCCTGGAGAAAATGGCTGCTTTGAAGGGTAGACTCTATGGCATTGTACCATGCTGAGGCTTCTCTCCTCCCCAAACCCCACCCTCTCCTGGATCTGCCCCCAAAGTCTCCAGGTATTTTCCAACCCAGACTTGGCAACCCTAACTCCAGATAAGGCAGGGGGGAAGTGAGGCTATTTCCTCCAGAGGAATTTGACCCACAGTTGTGAGATCACACCTCCTTCTGAAGCTGCGGGCGCAGCCCATCAGTGTGTAATCAGATACAACTGTGGGTGAGTTGTTTCAGTTTTTTTGCCATTTGTTTCCCATGTGCTTAAACAAGGAATCAATGAATCGCACCTCTGCACTGAGGGCTCCCTATGGAGTTTGCGATGATGCACATACTGAGAAGGAGGAAAAACAACAGCATGGAGTTGGGATGGCTTGATCAGACCATCCCAATGGCATGAGAGTGCACTGGAGCGATCAGACAGGGGAAAGTCCATCTGTGGCCTGTTGCAACTCGTTTACTACCAGATTTTCCCCAGTGTCTTTTAACTCCGCTTCTGTGGTAGGGCAGAATGGGTTGCCTGCGGGATGCTTCTCAGATGTTGCTGTCTGATCACTTCCTTTAATTCATGCCTATGTTGGGTCTAATTGTGCATATGATTGCAGCCCCTTCTTCCTTTCTTCTTCTTTTTTTATTCTTTAATATGTACTGGGGGGGGTGCATGCGCATGTGTGTGTGCACCTGGAAGCCATGGTGACCTCTGGTGACTGACCCCCTACTGGGGGCCTGGAGGAAATTCAGAGAGGTGGCTGAAAAAAGCCTGCCCCCACATCCCACCTCTGGTATTTTAAGGAAGTCTCCCATCTAACTACTTGCCAGAGTTGACCCTACTTCACTTCTGAGATCTGACAAGATCAGGCTTGCCTGGGCTATCCAGGTCAGGACACCTTCTTCCTTTCTTGATGGAGACTGTAAGATATCATCAGAAAAAAAATGTTAGCTACCACTGAGCATATAGTTGTAAGAGCAACAGATTCTCTTAAGATAAGTGGATCAGAGTGCAATCTTATTTCTTGGCCTTACTCCCAGAAAAGTGTTTTGGGGATTGGACTGTGATTCTGAATATACTTTGAGAGCATTATCCCCAAGATCTGTCTCACATGGACTATTCAAATGGCAACTCAGTTATTCTGTTGTACCTTCTGTATCTGAAACTGTGTGAAAAATACACAGTAAGATGTTGACCGCATGTGACCAGATTTTCATATGCAGCATGTATTTATTTATGTTCAGTATCACTTTTTGGAACCACTGTTATACATGGCAATATAATATAAAATTAAGCTGTGTTTTTAAATAACCTAAAATTCAGTATATTTATTCACCTCTCTCACACAATAATCATCACCTTGCTGTACTTTTATCAGGAAGCCAATGAATAAATACAGCAAGACACCATTCCCCAGTAACCAATTTGAATTTCTGGCCCAATGGTTGCATTAAACCTGCTATGGCAATCTAGCTCTCTTCCCTCTCTCATACTCAGGATTTCCCCCCTTTTTTCTTACTTCTGTCTTGCTGAGCAGCCCCTATATCTATTTTCTTCTTATTTGTTTGTCTATGGCTGTCCTATCCAGTTGCTTTAATACTGCACCAAGATTTATGAACATGTATTAAATATTGATAATGATATTTCATTATTTGTGTGGGAAATGAATTCAAAAAGTTTAAGATAAGAACTGCTTTCTCAGATCAGACCAATTTCCATCTGCCAACATTTTTTCTTAACAGCAGCCACACCCACTCACATTTGAAAATGGGTGGCTGCACACAGGTTCTCAGTATCTGGAACGCAGAAGTATTTTAGTGTATGTTATGTGCACATTCCTTTACATTTCACGGCTAAATTATTTGTCTCTTTTTAGCTATTAAGGAAACTGGCCATAATTATTTCTTATCATAATGGATTCTATATTTATTAGGTTGACTCCCCAGCCCATTCTCCAGGGAACACGAGATGGAGAACAAGGTTCTCCATTTTATACCTGCAATAACTCTATGAGATATATTGTGTAAAGAGAGAGACATTGGCCCAAGATCACTTTATGGCAGAGTTAGAATCCAGATATAATCTACCAAGTCTTATGTTTCTTGGGAAACAACTAGGGGTGTGCATTCGGCACAAAATCCCCCAAAATACCTTACCTGAATTTTTGGGGTATAATTTAAGCCAAATAAAGATCAGAGAATCTGATTGGTTACTGGTATAGCTGAGTCCGAATAAAAGCCTTTTTTTGGCTTTTATTTGGGTATATTCAAGTACACTGAATGGGCAGTGGGAGCTGAGAGCTCCATGCCACCTCAGCTGGGGCTGGTTCCTCTTGTAGCCCAGTTTAAACCAAGCTGCAAGGGGTGCAAGCTCCCCCCCCCCCCCCCCGCTGATCCTCTCCTGGAGCTCAGTTTAAACCAAGCTGCAAGGGGAGCCAGCTCAAGTTTGGCTGGGGTAGTGGGAGCTGTGAGCTCCTCCCCCATATGCAGATCCCGGGGCCAGCTTTTCCTGTGGCGCAGTTTAAACTGCACTACAGGAGAAGCCCTCCCAGCCAGGTCTGCCTGTGGCAGGAAGAGACCTTGCTGCCGCATGCAGATCCTGGGGCCAGCTTCTCCTGTGGTGCAGTTTAAAATATGCTGCAGGAGAAGCCAAGCCAGCCCTAGAAACAACATGAGGGCTTCGTATCCCAGATGCATACTGGCTCTTTTCTGTTTTCAGCCACAGCACGTAGAGGAAAGTGAATATAGCATCTCCCACCCGCTGTTTTGACATCCTTCAACTGCTCCACAAAGCTGGTATTTGCTCCTTTGTAATAAGTCATGTTATTTACATGGGTACATATAAGTTTCACAACAGAGCTAATAATGGCTTCATGGAGTGGTTTGAGACTTGGTTTTTATACCCTGCGTTTTGCCACTCTAAGGAGTCTCAAAGTGGCTTACAATCACCTTTCCTTCCTCTCCCCACAACAGGCACCTTATGAGGCAGGTGGGGCTGAGAGAGTTCTGAGAGAGCTGTGACTGGGCCAAGGTCACTCAGCAGGCTTCCTGTGGAGGAGTGGGGAATCAAGCTCGGTTCTCCAGATCACAGTCTGCTGCTCTTAACCACTGCACCATGCTGGCTCTCAAGGAAGTGAAAACAGCTAGGAAGAGACTACAGCTGCTTCTCCCTGTGAGTTGTGGTTGTAAACAGAAAAGAGTCAGTGTGTATCCAGGAGGCAAAAACTCCATTGCCTGTGTGATAAAAAGTTGAATGTCATTTCCCAACAAACACAAGGACTTCATAATGTTTATAAACATTTGAACCTGAGGGTTGGATCCAATGGTCATTTCTGCAGATGGAAGGAATTTCCACCAGTGGAATGGGATTTTCTTGCTTCTCCGTCTCACAACAGGCCGATATGCTCTCTGAAATGCTGTCTCTAGGAGACAAGAGATCTCCCCCCACCAAAGTTGATAAGGGTGAGTCAGAGGCCTACAGCAGAAAAGGGGGGTCAGTGAAAATGACCCCCTTCCTTTAGCAGAAATCTATTGCTAAATCCAGTGCCAGGTCTCCCCAGCCATAGTCCAGATGTGCTCATGCTGAATTATGCATCACATGAAGAAGCATCTTCTGTCTTGGCTCACAAATCAACTTCATGTGGCAACCCCAAGTTTTAACATAATAAAAGAGGAGAACAAGTTGACTCTCCACTCTTTCCACAGCATTCATCATTTTATACATTTCTTTTACCCCCCACCCCAGTTATCTTTTCTCTTAGCCTCAAAAGCATTAAGTCTTCCACGATTTCCTTGTAGACATCCAGCACTACATGATTTCAAATTCTGAAATTTACCTGCACCAACAATGTTTGACAGCAAACAAAAGTGTGGATTTGCAGCTACCACTGTTATGAACAGCAAATCTAAGGCCTTCTGTCTCAAGGCTACTGGTATCCTTGCTGCGATTCCTACTAGTATTATTGTAATTAGAAGCCCAGCTCCCAAGAGATAGCTTTGCTGAACTAAGTTATTTACTTAACCCTGAGCTGAAATGCAGTTGACCACAATGACAATCAATTGACAGCCCTTTGCTGAGGAAGTCTGTTTGCAGCAAGAGATACACAGAGCTTTTCTTTAACTGGAATACGTTACCTCATTTTGTGACAGCCCTCCGTTTCCATGGTAATGGGCACCTCTGTGCATCCTCATTTAACTGACCTGGAATCTGAAGTTGGGTTGCAAGGAAGAGTGTTTTAAATCAAATGCAACCCCCTAACAAGGGGATAGAAGAGTGCTCTTTTTTCCCTTCAGGTGACTGTTTGTTTAGCTGTTCTTAAACACAGATGCTTTATAGAGCCATTTACAATTCAATTCCTTTTAAAACAGTGAACTCATGATTTCCCCCCCTTTCATACCGTAGCTGAATGAAATGTAGTTTTCCCCTTCCCTTTGTTCTGTTGCTAGCTCAAGGTAACCTGATGTCAGGATCCAGTCTTTAGAACGTCTTCTGATCTGACCAAATTAAGGTCTTAAATTTCTCTCTCTCTCCCCATGAAGGTTTATAGGTCAGTGTCTAATACTGTCCTGGTTTGGGACTAGCAGCATGAGACATTTTTAATTGTGCTAGTGTGTATGTAGCTACTGTGAGATATTTGAAAGCACTTCTGTATGGAGAGATGGCTTAAAGTTGGGCCTACTGACTATAAAACCAAAAGAAACTGGTCTTAGATATGAACCCATACATCAGCTGTGAAAACAATTTTTTGGGCCAATTGCCCATTACAGAAGAACATAAGAAGAGCCTTGCTCCATCAGACCAAAGGCCCATCTAGTCCAGCATTGTTCACACGGTGGCCAACCAACTACCTTTAGGAAGCACACAAACAGGAAGACTGCAACAGCAGCCCATTCTGCATCTAACATTCACTCTGCTGTTTTACCAAACCCATGTTGGAACAGAAATTCTCCTCTACATTGCATGCCACTTTCACTTCCTTTGATAGTTGAATTTTATGGAAGCCTCCACACTGCATGCCGGTTTCACTTCTTTTGATCTCTCAGTTTTATGGTACCATCTGCATAGATTTATGGCTGTTTTATGGCCATTCAGGGGTGACTCTGCAGTCACTACGGCATTGGCCTGGGGTGTCTGAATGTGGTTTTGAGCCACATTTTTTTCTGTTCCTGTGTGAGTTTGGTAAAACAACAGAGCAAATGCTAGATGCAGAATGGTCCAGCATCATTACTACTATACCTCTTGCCTGTTTCCGGGGCTGGTGTCATGTGTAATGCCGTTACATTACAGTCTTGCAAGAAATGGAAGCGTACAGTATTGGTAAAAATAACTACGAAAGTGAGTGAGTGGCAAAAAAGGAGGACAGCAAGGACAGGTAGTAAAATGCAGCAACGTTACTTGAAAGAAAGCATGTATAGTGCAATAACACATAATTAAATTGTGGAGCTCATTGTCACATCTTAGCATAAGTGGTGTTAAAGGGTATTAGAGAAAGTCACAGAAAATAGATCCATCAATAGCCATTAACCATGATGGCTAAATAGAACTATCATGTTTAGAGGCAGCACATACCTGAATTGGGCTGAAGCTGTGGCTCCGGGGTAAAGCATCTGTTTTGCACCCAGAAGGTCCCAAGTTCAATGTCCAGCACCTCTAGTTTAAAAAGGATATGGTAGTAAATGATGTGATGTGAGACCCAGCATGGCGTAGTGACTAAGAGCAGTGGACTCTAATCTGGAGAACTAGGTTTGATTTCCCACCCTTCCACATGAAACCTGCTGGGTGGCCTTGGGCCAGTCACAGAACTCTCTCAGCCCCACCTTGAAAAGTACTGAGTTCTCTGTGGCACTGATGAGGACAAAGTTGGTGTAGTGATTAGCTCAAGTCTGCATGGCCCATGGATTTCCCCGGGCGGTGCTGCAGTGTGTAGTTATAGCCCGCTAGAAAAATGGAACATCAGAGGACCCTGGGGGACAAGACTTGTGGGGTCTGTTTGTCTGCGGCGAACAACCCCAAAAGCAGCCTATGGTCTGTAACTATGGTGAATGCCCTCCTGTATAGAAATCATGAAATTTCTTGACGCCCACCACAATTGCCAACCCCTTCCGGTCTATTTGTACATAATTGCACTCGACAGCTGACAATGCGTGTGAGTAATAGGTGATCGGTACCTCCTGCCTGTTGGGAAGTTGATGCCCCAGTACTGCCCCCACCCCATAGGGAAAGGTGTCACACACCAAAATGACCAGCAAGTACTCGTTGAAGTGAGCCAGGACTGAGTTAGAGATTAAAAGAGCTTTTACAGCTTGAAAAGCTCCCGCTTGCCGAGGCCCCCAGACCCAGGGAGTGGCTTTGTCCAGCAGTCAATGTAGTGGCTCTGCGACTGCAGCCTTGTGGGGGAGGAAGGCATGATAGAAATTCAACAGTCCCAGGAATGCCTGTAGCTCTGCCTTGGATTTGGGGGCGGGGGTCTCTACGATGGCTTTGATCTTGTCCTGGGCAGGGTGGAGCCTATCTGCATCCACGGTGAACCCCAGGAGGTCCATCCATTCCACCCTGAGGAGGCACTTTTCCTGTTTCACTTTAAGTCCCATTCTCTGGAAACGGCTGAGGACAGTGCGCAACCGGGCCTCGAACTCCCCTTGTGTTGTTTCAGCAATCAACACATCATTGAAGAAGGGGGTTACCCCGGGAGTCCCTTTTAAGAGACAGTCCATTAAATTCTGGAAGATCCCCGGAGCCACGCTCACCCCAAACTGTAGTCGTTTCACCTTGAATGTCCCCCTGTGCGTTACAATCGTTTAGGCATTTGCCGTTGCCTCATCTATGGGTAGCTGTTGATAGGCTTGGGCTAGGTCCCATTTGCCAAAAATCTTGGCCCCCACCAGGGTTGCTAACACATGGCTTCCTACTGGAACTGGGTATGCATGGTCTTGGAGTGTGTGGTTGAGCGTGCACTTGTAATCCGTGCAGATGCAGACGTCACTGTTGAGCTTGACGGGCGTTACAATGGGAGTCTCCCAAATGGTGTGGGACACAGGTTCTAAGACTCCTTGGGCCACTAAATGATCCAGCTCTGCATCAATCTTGGGCTTTAGTCAGGGGTCATTTCATAGAAAAAGAGGTGCAGGAGCTTATTAACATTACTCATTAGCATAACTTATTTGCATATGCTACACCACCTGACATCACTGGAAGTATGTCAGAAGGCAAGAAAGAAAGAAGAAAGAGAGAGAAAGAGAGAAAGAAAGAGCTGGCAGAGAGGGGACAGCTACTGATCCAAGCCTCAGAAATACCACTATTCTGGGAGGATAGCTTCAGTGGTGGCTGAAGCCTTCAGAAGGCTGGTCAGAGGAACAAGAACCTTTCCAGGGGATGGGGTCATTTTGCTGCAGCCATGACACAAGCAGGCATTCCCCTGCGGGGGGGGGCTTGCACCAACTCCTGGAGCTGCGCTTCCCCAAGCTCCTGCTTGAAATGACCCCTGGCTTTAGTGCAAAGAGCACGTGCTGGGTGCGCATGCAGATCAGCTGGACACTAGGGTTGAGCTGTAAGGAGATGGGGGGCTGGTATTTTGTCCCAGGGAACTGTCGAATGCTGATAGCAACTCCTGGCACACAGCATCACAGTTCTTTAGGGTGCAAGTATGGATGCCCTCTATGCAGGGGTCATTTCGTAGAAAAAGAGGTGCAGGAGCTCATTAGCATAACTCATTAGCATAACTCATTTGCATATGCCACACCCCCTAACATACCGGAAGTGTGTCAGAAGGCAACACCCACCCCTCAGGCTTCACTCCACAGGTGAGTGAAACTGACCTGCTCTTCCTCCATTCCCTTCCCCATCCAATACTTTGTGCAATAAAAATAAGCGTAAAGAACACACCCTCATTCTCTTCCTGCTCCCTTGAAACCACCAGGTTTCAAGTAGACTTGAGATACCCAGGACATGTGCACCACCCATCCCTTCCCCTTCCCCTCCCCACAACAAGAACACCCTGTGAGGTAGGTGGGGCTGAGAGAGGTCTTTCCAGAACTGCCCTTGAGAGAACAGCTCTGAGAGAACATGTGACTGGCTCAAGGTCACACCAGCAGCTGCATGTGGAGGAGTGGGGAATCAAACCCGGTTCTCCCAGATTAGAGTCCAACTCCTGGCCACTACACCAAACTGATAAGGTGGATGCTGCTGAAGGGTTGGTGAAATTTCTCCAGTACTTATGTGCCATGTACCCAGTGGACTAGCCAGACCTCCTCCTCGTCTGAGTCATTGGAGATGGTGGCTGCTGATGCCTGGTGCATCGATGCGGTGGCCCGGTCCCAGTGGGCCCTCTTGAATGCCATCGCAGTGTGCAGGGCTGCGTCTTGCTTCAGGTCAGGTGTGCCGATTAGCTTGCGGCACAGCTTGTGGTCCCAGATTCCCCTGACAAATTGGGTGAGGATGATGGCCTTTATTTCCTGGAACTCACAATTCATGGCCAACTGCCACAGTTTGGCCACGTAGATGGTGGCCAATTCTCCTGCCTTTTGCTGTTGTGCCCACAGGTCCATCTGTCTTGCCATCATGGTCGGCTTCGATGCAAAGTAACTGGTTAGGACCTTTGTGATGTCTGCATATGTGGCGTCGGCAGGCTTCTTGGGGGTGAGCAGCCCTTGGGCTAAACGAATTGCTGTGACCCCACACATGCTTAAGAGAAGAGCACATTTTTTTGCCTTGTCCATCACTTCCTGGTACATGAAGAAGTTGGTGAGCTGTTCCACCCATGCTTCCCAGAACTCAGGGTGCATGGGGTCGAATGCCTGGATGTTACCCAGAGTGGCAGCCATGACTCTGTAGCGAGGCGGAGAGCAGTGTTCCCTCTAAGTTGAGTTAGTGAGAGCTAGCTCACAGTTTTTTAGCCTCTGGCTCACACATTTTTGTCTTCGCTCAGGAAGAATGGCTCCAGAGCAAACTAAATTTATGCAGTAGCCAAATCGCCTGCTCACAGCTTTAATGCCAGTAGCTCACAAAGTAGAATTTTTGCTCACAAGACTCCACAGCTTAGAGGGAGCATTGGCGGAGAGTGTTGTCCAGTGGCATGGTCAGCGGTGCCTGGGGTGCTGGAGCCCAGCAATGCACAGTGGCCGTGGATCAGTGCTCGGTGTGGTGCTGAAGTCAGAGTCGGCTCGCTCAACGGGATACCATCCTCATAACCAGTGAAAAGTACTGAGTTCTCGGCAGCATTGACGAGGACGAAGTTGGTGTAGTGATTAGCTCAAGTTTATTTAGAGAGAACAAGCATGGTTTAACTAGTCAAAAGGCCAACATATATACACACACCCCAGGACACACCCCTAGTCCCACCTATAGTCCTATAGGGGCGTTTTAATTTTCCGCCTAGATCTCATTGGCAGGCTGCATGAATCTTAGGATCCTTGGCCCCTATTGTTCTCTGGGCCAAGCTCAGGGTACTATTGCTGGTGCCACGTGGCAGTCAGTGAACACAACACACCTACAGGCCCATAGCCAGAAAATTCTCAGGGTGGGGGGAACTGGTGGGGTGTGACATCACAAAATTAAAAATAAATACAAATAAAAAAAACAGTTGCACACACTCACTCATATGCACGCCGGCTGGCTGGCTGACCAGCTCACAGAGCCACGGTGTCCCTCTTACCCACCAGAGAATCCTCGGCAGCTCTTTATATGATTTTAAAAGTATTGCAATGATCTAAGCCATAGCTGCTGGCACAAAACAGCATCTCTTGCCCACTCCAATAAAGTCCAACTGGCTCTCCACCATCCTCATCGCTGACCCCACACCTCACTATCCCATCAAAAAGGCCAGCTCTTCCAGGATGGCCGGCAGGGCAACAAATGAGCAGAGCATGCGGGCAAGGAGTGGGTGGATCAGGCAGGCAGGCCCCTCTGCAGTGTACCTGCACTGAGGAGTCATGTTTGCTTGCTGCCCTGCCAGTGCTGGACTTTTGGGAGGGGTGGTGAGGCATGGGGCAGGGGCAGCCAGCCAGACTTTATTGGAGCAGGCAAGAGATGCTTTTTTGTGCAATTGAGTGTGGCCAGTTCCCAGACAAGCTGGCCTTTTGGAGAGGTGTGGGGCAAGGGTGGTGGGTGGTGGGGCATGGGGTATGGGGGGTGGATCGCAATTTAGGGGGTGTGGCCCAGAAATGCCCCACCACAGCTACAGGCCTGCCCACCTTCCTCACAAGGGGACTGTTGTGGGGAGAGGAAGGAAAGGTGATTGTAAGCTGCTTTGAGACTCCTTAGGGTAGAGAAAAGTGGGGTATAAAAACCAACTCTTCTTCTGATGTGAAAGATCTCCTCTTGAGACCCTGGAGAGACACTGTCAATTAGAATTAGGGTCTGCACTGGGAAAATTATCTGAATTGCACTGGAAAAAATCTGAATCTTAATTGAAGAGAGGGAAGTTGTATTGGTTTTAAGAATTCTCAGAAATGTTCTTGTATCATGAGGACTGCATGGGTTCCATTTTCGTTTTCTTTAAGATTGGATCAGACATCTGCCCATTGTTTTCCAGGTGCAGAAAATGGTAGATAGTCCTGAGTGGATTTTTTTTCACTACATGGTATCTAAGTAACAAGAAATCTAATCCACCCTCTCTTCTAAAGACTCCCCATATTTCAAGTGAATTGGACAAAGGAATCTGATAATATAGCCCCTTCAGTAAGGTGCCCCCTGCCATTTTCTCTGCATATTTAAGAAATGAGTGAAAATGGCCACTCAGTGGAGCATTTTAAAAACTACCCTGTGAGTAAAAGTAGTCCTTCTAGATTGTCTATCTAGTGAGTCACCTACTCTGACAATCACAGTCCAGATGAAAGAGAGCCCAATCTAGCCAAACCTAGGCAATGAAAATGTGATTTTTCACCAACAATTACTAATCAACCTATGAAAAGGTAGAAAACAGGTAATCCTCAAACTGAAGGCAAACAGAAATGCCAAGAAAAAACCCACCAGAAAAAATAAGAAACTTCTCAGAAGCACAAAAAAGGAAAGCCACAAGATCAAAACTAACCAAATATTAAACCACACAGAACTGAAAACAAATACGTTTCCCAAACTCCCCCCTCAGTGACCAAATGTGCCCCCCTTACTACACTCCCCAAGGGGAAAATG
Organism: Lepidodactylus listeri; assembly: GCA_029233225.1. Taxonomy (NCBI): domain Eukaryota; kingdom Metazoa; phylum Chordata; class Lepidosauria; order Squamata; family Gekkonidae; genus Lepidodactylus; species Lepidodactylus listeri. The sequence continues at coordinate 73,413,651 of JARCFY010000008.1, forward strand.
AAGGCGGAATGGCTAGCTGGTTATACATAATCAGACTGGTTCGTTGAGAAGCACCATCCAGTTAGGATCCATCCAGCAGGGGTCTAACTTTAGTGTTGTTGAGCAGGGTTGTTTTTCATCTCAAGGGATGGCTATAATGGTGGAAGAGATTCTTATGACCATGAGCTAGAGCCAGCAATATTGTGGTATTGTTACAGCTAAGCAAGGTGTTTCTCACAAGATGTAAGGCGCGAAAAGCACAGCACTAATGTGGCACAAAATGGCCAGTAAAACAGATGGGTGTAGTGTGACTGGCCAAGACAACATGCCTTGTAAGTCCCAGAGTTAATATTGGCTGGGAGGAACACTGTTTCCCAGGGAATAAGGAGAAACATTTTATTAAAAAGAGCAGGCAGGCTCCCTCGAAATTCTGACAATTAATTCATGATGTTATGACATCCGGGAGTCATCCCAGGAAGACTTCGACTGCTTCAGATGTAGCCTACCTGATCCAATGCTGGGTAAGTTGGACAACTTTAGGACTGACAATATCTGGCGGCACACCCCTGATCTGAATAGACAACACTGACCTTGATAGATCAATTGTCTAATTCTGTAGCCTTCTTCACATGTTACAGGGAATGTACAAACATCTGTTTGTAAGAAAGAGCCAATGTGCATTCAATTTGCAATTGAAACCAGCTTTCTGTTGAGAAATGTGAGGTTTGTATCACATATTCAGCTGTACATGCACCAAAGTAATGTAAGAATTACTCAATGCGTGTATTTTTTAAAAAGTGTACCCTGTACATAGATTGTACTTGTGTTAACTGTCATTTGGGAACAGGGCTTGTATAAGGCAGCTTCAGGTATACATGTATGGTTGTGTACCAGTGTGCAGCAACAGCAGAAATTCTGGCTTTATAAGGCTTCTGGATATTTCATTGGCTACTATGGGACAGAAGATCATGGATGTAAATCTCCATGCGCGGTTCTCCAATGATGGCTTGGAAAATTCCTTTGTGTTCATGGTGCAGTTATGTAATTACAAACACAGAAGCAGGATAGCCATCTTCCCTGTTGTTCAGACAAAAAAAAGAAGTGTCTTTGGAACTCCTTCTGAATCATTCTGTGTGTCCAAGCAACGGAAGAAGCTTGAGTATGTAATAGAACTTGGGTGTCTTATTCTGGGCAGGGAAATAGTAAATTTGGTTTATTGAGTAGTGAATTGGAATTTTGTCCTTTGTGTGAGCTGGTGGCTGTTTTAGCAGGGATTAGGACAGTCGAACACACCATTTTGCCTTCCATAATCTCAGGGCTTTTTTTGTAGAAAGAGCCCAGCAGGAAATCATTAGCATAATAGGGATGCTAATTAGTATTAGCATAATAGGGATGCTCTCCCAACAGCAGAAACATATTAGTATATTAGGCCACACCCCTGACAGTGCAGCTCCCTCCCAGGATCGGCTTCCCCAGGTGCCCTGCAGCTGCAAGGTGCCTGGGGAACCCAAGGAAAGGAGGCCTTCCCTTCCTGGATCATCCTGGCTTCCCCATGCGCTCTGTGGAACCCGAGGGGGGGGGAGGCTGTAGGCGTGGCCAACTCAAAAGCCAGCTGGAACTCCGTTCCTGTGTGTTCCTGCCCCAAAATTGCCCTGCATAATCTTATGTTGATAAATTCACTGATGGCTGAATAATATCTGGTACATGCCCTTGTTGTTGTGCAGGGTTGTTTTTCCTCTAAAGGGATGGCTATGGTGGTAGAAGAGTTTCTTGTGACTGTGAGCTAGAGCCAGCAATATTGCTGTATAGTTACAGCTACTCTGATAGGACAGCAGATATCATGATTATAGCTACAGGAAGCTGGCAGCCATATAATTAAACTGCCACTTTTAAAATATGTGCTCCCTCTTCATCCCTTTTCCATCTGAAGGTTTAATTCAGATGCTAAAAGTTAATTTAAAATTATGTCTTGCACATCAGTTTCCCTTTTCCTCTTGAAAACTAATTTTGTTAATAAAACATGGCAAAAGCAACCAGCATCAGATTAAAGCACAGGTGTGATACTAAATGGCCAAGGATGTAAAAGACTTTATGATTATGTTTCCAATTTTTTAAAACTTTCTAATATATTTCTGGGGTGTAAGTTTTGCATCCCAGTTGAGGTTTCAATTATCTTTTTTCTTTATAGCTCACAGGCCCATACCATTAGGGATAGGCACAAACTTCCCTATAAAAATCACTGGATCACGGTTGGTGAACTATTTGCGCCCATCCCTGTCAACGATCCTTGCACAACCCTCCATGTGGTTATTGAGAGGTTCATGGGGCTCATGGTGGGAAGTGGGGGAGGGAAGCGAGAGGGGTTGCTGAAATGGCTTGCGTTGATTTCAGCCTACCAGCGGGGCTGGTGCACCTGTTGGCTGTTAGGTTGAAATAGATGCAAGCCATTTCAGCGATCCCTCTTGCTCCCCCACTTGGAAGTGGGGGGAGCAAAACAAAGGGGTTTAATGGCTCGCTGCCATTTAAAACAGCTGGGATTTCTCTCAGCTGCGGTTCCTTTGTAGGATTTGTTGGGCAGTCCATTTTGAAACAGGCTGCCCAGCAGAGCCACCACCAAGGCTGCAAGGAGAGTTCTGAGATCTCCCCTACTTCCTTTCTGCTGTTGGTGGCTCCTCAAGTCTAGCAGAATGAAAGTGGGGAAGTTCTCTCCCTCCTTCCTCCTTTCTGTTGGTGGAGGCTCCATGCAGACAGCAGAAAGGAAGGGGGGAGGGAGATCTGAGAGTTCTCCCTGCAGGATCAGCTGCTTGAGGGCTCTTTTGGGCAGTCTGGTTTAAAGGTACTGCCCAAGGGAGCCCCAACTGAACCTGTGGGGAGAGTTCTTCCCACAGGATTAGCTGCTTTGCAGGCTCTTTTGCGGGGACAAGAATTTGTTTAAACCAGGCAGCCCAGCAGAGCCCCAGCAGAGCCTGCGGGGAGAGTTCTTCCTGCAGGAGCAGCTCCTTTATGATCCAGCCAGCCCCAGCTGACCTTCCCTCTCTCCTTTCTGCTGGCAATGGCTCCACGTGGCCAGCAGAATAGAAGGAGGAACGGAGATCTCCCCCCCCCCCTTCCTCCTTTCTGCTGGCAGTGGCTCCATGTGGCCAGCAGAAAGGAGGGGGGACAATCTGAGAGTTCTCCCTGCAGGATCAGTTCCTTTGTGGGCTATTTTGGGCAGTCCGGTTTAAAAGTACTGCCCAAGAGAACGCCAGCTGAGCCTGCAGGGTGAGTTCTTTCCACAGGATCAGCTGCTTTGCGGGCTCTTTTGGGCAATTCAGTTTAAACTGGGTAGCCCAACAGAGCCCAAGCCCAGCCCTTGGGGACAGTTCTCCCCACGGGATTGGCTCCTTTATGAACCAGTGAACCCCAGCCAATCTTCCCTCCCTCTTTTCTGCTGGTGGCAGCTCTCTGAGGCCAGCAGAATGGAAGGGGGGGGGGTGAAATATACTAGGTTCAGATGCGTTGTGTGATCAGCTCACAGTTTATTGTGATTACAGCTCAGCTAAAAGACACTCTAAGCGGGGCTCTTTTGGGCAGCCTGGTCTAAAGGTACTGCCCAAGAGAGCCCCAGTGAGCCTATGGGGAGAGTTCTTCCCACAGGATCAACTGTTTGCAGGCTCTTTTGAGCAATTCCATTTAAACTGGGCAGCCCAGCAGAGCCCCAGCAAAGTCTGCGGAGAGAGTTCTTCCCACAGGATCAGCTCCTTCACAAGCCAGCCAGCCCCAGCTGATCTTCTCTCCCTCCTTTCTGCTGGCAGTGGCTCTCCAAAGCCAGCAGAATGGAAGGGTAGCAGCTGCAAGAGAGGATCTTTATTCTTAGTGCTTGGGGGGGGGGGGGAACAGTGGGAGGGCTTCTAGTGTCCTGGCCCCACTGGTGGACCTTCTAATGGCACCTGGTATTTTTGGCCACTATGTGACAGAGTGTTGGACTGGATCGGCCATTGGCTTGATCCAACATTGGCTTCTCTTACATTCTTATGATCAGCTAGGGCAGCGTTTTCACCTGGTCACAAACCTCACAAAATGAACGGATTCGGAAAATGGGGAGACTTGTGAAGGGTCATGGGTTCTGCAGCCCCATGAACCATGAACCAAAACGAACCTGTTTTCCCAGTTGGTGCTCATCCCTACATACCATTCCAATTTTTTGAAATAAAAAATAACACAGAAGGGGGGGGGGATTGTGTTGACATATAACGGTTGTGCTACATGTTTTATTTTGTGATGGAGATTCTAGACGTCATCATAAATTTGAGTAGTACCTTAAAGACCAACAGAATTTTCCTGGGTATAAGCTTTTGTGAGTCAAAGCTCACTTCAATAGATAAGGTGCTACTGCGCTCAGATTGTATTCTACTATTACAGATTAACAGAGCTACTCACCTGAAACTATCACAGGTGTTGATGACCTCATAAGTGGCAACTCAGTGTGTGCATGACAAAAATACATCCTTGTATTGTCATTTAGGTATTATGAGATGTGGGTTTTTTTATTTGATGCAGCAAAAATTACACAGACCTACATTACTATCCCTTAGTCTCTTTTTCATCTCTGTAATATGGGATTTGTTAGATGTTGTAGGCAGGGGTCATTTCGTAGAAAAAGAGGTGCAGGAGCTCATTAGCATAACTTATTTGCATATGCTAAACCACCTGTTCTAGCATCTTTTAACAGCTGAATCTCTTCTACTGCAGAAATCACCTGACATCACCAGAAGTATGTCAGAAGGCAAGAGAGAGGGAGAGGGAGAGGGAGAGGGAGAGGGTGAAAGAAAGAAAGAAAGAAAGAAAGAAAGAAAGAAAGAAAGAAAGAAAGAAAGAAAGAGTTGGCAGAGAGGGGGCAGCCTCAGAATCCAAGCCTCAGAAATACCACTATTCTGGGAGGATAGCTTCAGTGGTGGCTGAAGCCTTCAGAAGGCTGGTCGGAGGAACAAGGACCTTTCCAGGGGACAGAGTCAGTTTGCTGTAGCCATGACACAAGCAGGCATTTCCCCAGCCGGGGAGGGGCTGGCACCAACTCCCGGAGCTACACTCCCCCGAGCTCCTGCTCGAAAGGACCCCTGGTTGTAGGTAACATGCTTCATTCTGGAAATGTACAAGAAATTCTAAGCTGAAATTTGGAAAGGAGAAAAAACTCATCAGAAAATAAACTGTGTTAAACATATTTCTCACTACTGCCATAAATGTGAAACATGATGTTACACTGCAAAGTCATAAACTTACTTACCAGTGACCCCTGGCCTTGACCTATTCTGCACTGTCAGGTTGGCCCTTGCTGTTTGCATGGGAGAATAATTAAATAATTAATAAAGTGGCCCATATTCATCCCAACCCTTTGTCTGTCTCTTCCTTCCAATGGGGGGGGGGGGGAACCATTTGAAGTGCCCAGACTGGACAGACATCCTTCTTAGCACAAAGTTTCCCAGAATACAGATGTCAGGATAGAATTATTAAAAGAATGCTGTATTGGTGGAGTTACAATCCCCAAATGAAACAGTCCTGAGTACATTAGCAAGCAATGAAGAATTCCTTGTGACATTGTCTGATTTTTTTTAAGGTTCTATGATTCCAAGTTAATTAATGTCAGCCTGGTTAATTTAAAAAAGAGTTGGCTTGCCAGCTTTTGTAAGACGACATCTTATCTATGTCACTAATATGTTCAGTTATTAAAACCAAAGTCCACGTTAAAAAAGGACACTAATTTGCTTTAGAACACTTGTGTTGCTTTTGCCTTTGAGCTGCACTCAGTTTGGAAAATGCAAATAGGCATTATTCATTTCAGTTCTGTCTCACAAGCCTTAGTTGCACAAATAATTCCCCAGGAGATCTTGTTCCATTCTTGCACTGTCTACAGAGGGAAATAAAGTCATTTGATTCCAATGAGAGCTCCTTCGGGGCTGTTTAGAGGTGAGGATTGAAGGATCAGCTTTTCTTATCTATTGCTGGAACCAGTAGTCTCTAGGTACTGCCTATGTTTGTGCATTGGATGAACAAAGAATTAAAACATTATTAAGCTTTGTGTAATCTTATTAGTATCTATTTAAATACTGGATCCAAACTAATTTGCCTGCAACCTCAAATGTCTTTTTTGTTCTTTAAAAGATGTGATCTAAAACACATTTATTCCTTGATCCAAGAAGGGGAAACCCTTCCAAAGGCACAGGATTTCCATGGAAGGGATTTCATCCACAGAGTGCAATTTATTTGCTTTCCCCTTCATAAAATGCCGTTAGTAATGTTATTTGTCATAGGAATTTTTAACTGTTTTAGCTATTTTAATGTATTATTTTTGGCTGTGTGCCCATGTAAGCCGCCCTGAGCCCATTCGCGGGGAGGGCGGGGTATAAACGGAAGAAATAAGTAAGTAAGTAAGTAAGTAAGTAAGTAAGTAAGTAAATAAATAAATAAAATGCCCCTTGAAATGTTGCTCCAGGGGGACAAGGCCCCCCCGTGAATAGTTGAAATTTCTGCTGTGCCTTAAAGCTCATTGGATGACTTTGGTCTGGTCACTTTTTATTAACCTAACCTACTCACAGGGTTGCTGTGAATAAACATGGATGAGGGAGAACTGTGTATACTGCCCTGGGCCTTGGAAGAAGAGTGGGATAACAATATGCCAGATAGAGAAAAAGATCTATACCTGAACTGTGATTCATATCTAAATGAGAAACATCAACAGATGTGTATGGCCATGTGGGTATCCATCTCGCTTGCAAGCCATATCTGAATTTTAGTGTCAGCCTGCAGGTCTTGGGCTATTAATACTATGCAGGGGTCATTTCGTAGAAAAAGAGGTGCAGGAGCTCATTAGCATAACTAATTAGCATAACATTTGCATATGCTACATCACTTGGCATCACCGGAAGTATGTCAGAAGGCAAGAAGGAAGGAAGGAAGGAAGGAAGGAAGGAAGGAAGGAAGGAAGGAAGGAAGGAAGGAAGGAAGGAAAGAAAGAAAGAAAGAAAGAAAGAAAGAAAGAAAGAAAGAAAGAAAGAAAGAAAGAAAGAAAGAAAGAAAGAAAGAAAGAGCTGGCAGAGAGGGGACAGCTTCTAATCCAAGCCTCAGAAATACCACTATTCTGAAGGATAGCTTCAGTGGGGGCTGAAGCCTTCATAAGGCTGGTCAGAGGAACAAGGACCGTTTCAGGGGACAGGGTCATTTTGCTGCAGCCATGACTCAAGCAGGCATTCCCCCGGCCGGGGGGCGGCGGCTGGCACCAACTCCCGGAGCTGCGCTCCCCCGAGCTCCTGCTCAAAATGACCCCTGATACTGTGTATCATTCCTGCATGACTCTGGATTGGGAATTTATATTATTTATTTATTTTTATTTATTTTATTTGGTTTATATCCTGCCCTCCCCCACTAGCAGGTTCAGGGCGGGTCAAACAGGTCATTTCACAGTAAAAACAATATTAAAATATACAATTTAAACCCAGTTTAAAACCAATTAAGAATAAGATGGCAGGCTGGTTTGTGGTAGTCCAGAGTGCCTTCTGCTTGGGTGCTGGCTAGGTGGTCAATAAGGCAACCAATTTGCCGGAAGATGCTGTGCAGAACTCTTTAGCCATTAAATAGGGCAGTATGAGCTGTGGAGGCAGAGATGGCTGGACATCCGCTGCCTCAGCTGAAGGCCTGGTGGAACAGCTCTGTTTTACAGGTCCCGTGGAATTGTAATAGATCTTGCAGGGCCTTGATCTCAGATGGGAGCATATTCCACAAAGCTGTGGCCAGGGCAGAAAATGCCCTAGCCCTGGTCGAGGCTAGACAGACGTCTTTCAGGCTGGGGACTACCTGAAGGTGTTGATCTGCAGAGCACAAGGCTCTCTGGGGCACATATGGGGAGAGACGGTCCCGTAGGTATGTTGGTCTCTGGTCGCATAGTGCTTTTGAAAGTTAATTCCAAAATCTTGAATTGGATCCAGTACTCAGTTGGCAGCTGGTACAATTAGAAAAGACCCTTGGAAAACTATGTGCAATCTTCAGCCTTTTTCAGAGTACACAACTGAAAAGTACTGGAGTCGGGAGGCCGGTGGTAGTGATTTCAGCATAGCAAGTTTATTTCAGGTCCAGATGAAGCATAAGAAAACAGAGGTCAGGGGGCCTGCTTATATACACAGGTAACCACACCCCTGACATCGCCCAAACAAGGCAGTTGGATAAGGTAATTGAATAAGTTCCAAGGTAATTGGATAATCACAGATTTAATCACAGAACATAACAACAATAAAAAAACAAAAGCTTTTCTTCATTCTATACTAATTTGTTCCTAAAAATCATATACTCATTAGCAGATTACACAACCATTTTTGTTTAATTGGCTGAACAATTTGGCCCCTCTTATGATGGCTGCCTAATCTGTCTATCCATATTGTTGCTTTTAAATGACAATTTAACTTTAACCCATTGTGGCCAGTGTTGAAATATGGATATAAAATAGAAACAAGATTGTGTTCATAGTACCAATTGTTGGATGCCACTTTATTTGTAGTAAAATAAAGTTGAAAACATTTTGAAAACATTAGAAATTACTATAACTCCAAAACGTGTATAGTTTCAATGAATTTCTAGTGGGACACTGCTTCTGGAAATATGTGCAAAGAAAAAAATAACAAAAACTGAATGGGCTTGTTCAAAACCCTGAACCAAATCCATTTGGTTTCTTGTTTGAATTTTGTGTGAGCCAGTGCAGCTGTTTGCAGCTTTTTCTCTTTTTCGAATCCACATTCCAAAATTGGTATCCTACTGTATTTTAGCTAATACCATTGGGAGTGCAAGAGATTCTGAAGTTCAGTGCCTTCCTACTTAAATCCCCGAACCCTGGTCTGTTGCATCCTTTCCTTTCCTCAAAACTCACCTGCAGGTGGGAGTAGTGGCAACTACATCATTATTAGCATCAGGTAGAAAGAGAATGGATTGGCTGTAACAGTATACAGACAAGATGGTGGTGGTAAACTGATTAAGAAGACCAGATTCACTACAGTTTGGATTCTGATAACCATCCCCTGGGGATGGCTGAATTTGTAGTTTGTCATTAGGAGGCCTCTATTTCTAAATGTTGGCACCTCACTAATTACAATGTGCTAAGATTAGTCCAGGCATAAACTAAGTAAACACCACTGAGTGATAAAAGTTACTACACTAACAGCTAATAATCCATCTTGTCCTTTAACTAGCAACGGACCATGTTTATTATTTACCACTTGCTTTCATCAGTGAAAAACAGAACAATTATTATAGGCAATAATGTCATTTCCCCTTCTTTCTGGAAATATCCTCCTTAAAGTTAAAGGAGTCTAAGTCAGTGCTGTGTAAGGATTGTATTGCATTACTTGCTGACAGTACTCTTAGAAAGAAAGAAGAATGTATTTGTTCCTCTTGTGGTCCATAATGGCTTTGCCCAATGAATGACCCTACACAGCAGCTGAAACCTTATTAAGGCATATTTTAATGAATGTCCCAGAGATGCGAGTGGCCTGCTAACAAATGAAAGTGTCAGACACAGTATGACCCTCAAATAACACTAAACTCTACCAGGTTCCATTGAAACACTTACCTCTGGTACTATCCCATGACAGTTTCAAGTAGCGATACAATTATCATGTGCAGTGCTGCAGAATGAATTCTTTCATCAGAGAAGGAGGGGGAAAATACTGAGTAAAAATGAGATGTTGTCACAGAACCTTATGATGAACCCACTTCATTAACTCTGAGAACCATTCTGGGGAAGAGAAGCAGTGAAACCCTGATTGATACTCACTGAGGCATATCATTTTGTAAAGAGAAAGAAGTAACATCGAAATCAGGATGAACATCCCTCTCTTTCCCTTTGTTTTAAATGGATGATTTTATTGTGTAAGCCATAAGCTAGTCATACAAGAAGTGGAAGCCTCCACTTTGTTCCAGGACTGCTGCAAAAGACTTTTTCATCTTTACTTCTAAACTGCTCCTCTGGCTTTTTTACGTGGTAAGTGGGGGCAGTTATTACTTCTCATCCAATGTTGAATGCAATGAGAAATATCAATGAAAAAGTCATAATCATAATCATAATGATAGTAGGCCCAAACCAAAGTAACAATGATAAGCAATAATAATAAAAACAAAATTGCATTTCTCTTCTTTAGGATTTGTACCTCTCTGAATCACTTTAATGCACTCAGGGTGCTGGCATCATATTTCAGGCTGCCACAGTAATTGCAGCTTAAATTAGTGCCTCATCTATAGATTTACCCATAAAATCAGAGGCCTACAATGCAATCTCTCTGAGGACTTTTCAAGGTAGCAATTAATATAGAAACCTGCTCCACAGCTCACAATAGAGTATGGAAAAACAGTGCTCTGCCTTTAGCAGACTGTATTGTAGACTGGACTACTATTCTCACCTCATAGTGTGATCCATAAAAGTAGTAGTTGAATAACCTGCTTAACTTCTTCTGGCAAAGATACCTGGATAAAGGGACTCCAGTGATAATCTCAGCTGACAGCTCCCTCAGTTTCCTTCATAAGGAAGAACGTGGACCCTCAGATCCCTTGGACCACATCATTTCAGTCTTTAAAGGTCAACTCTATTACTTTGAATAGTCTCCAGAAACAAATTGGAATTTTATTACAATCTTAGCACACCATTTAAATATCTTCAGTGTGGTAGTAGTAGCAAAGGAGAATAGTATAGGTTTGACACAGTTCAGGTAGATTGGGGGTGCCTTGCAGAAAGAAATAACTTCATGGACCCCCCTCTACAGTTTCCACCACAGGGTTTATCCAGGAAACTGAGCAATGGGAAATTATTATTTTCCTTTAGTTATTATTAGCTTTTATCTCTATAATTTCCAGGTTATATATATCATTGCTCTGTACACATGTGCAAACAGAGGGAATGGGGGACTAGCTCTTCATATGAATATATGAAGCTGCCTTATACTGAATCAAACCTTTGGGTTCATCAACATCGGTATAATATACTGGGTCCAGACATGTTGTAGTGAATTCAGCTCATAGTTTATTGAAAGCATGCAAACACGAACTGACGAGCAGGACTTGGGGCTGCTTATATGCCGGTACAAACCACACCACTGGTCACACCCAATCCATGTGATAGGGTTATTTACAAGGCACCTTTGACTATAGGTCCCCTTTAGGATCCTGAGTGGCAGATTAGTCCAATTTACGATCTGCATGGGCTATTGTCTACCGATGCGAAGCTCCGGTAGTTTGCCCGACCACATGTGCGATTCCTGACCACATGCATGGTTGCCATTAGAACACATCAATCAGTATTGTATACTATGACTGGCAGCAGCTCTCCAAGGTCTTGGGCAAAGGTCTTTCACATCACCTGATACCTCATATCTTTAACTGGTGATGCTGGGCATTGAACCTGGGCCCTTCTGTATACCAAATTCCACCACTGAGCCACAGCCCCTTCCCTCTTGAAAAATAACCTCCTTCAGTTACTCCAGTTCCAGTATAAGGCACAAATCAAGTGAGATTTCCCTCCCCTTCCCAATTTAAACATACTATGATAGCAAAGCTGGAGACAGTGTTTTACCACAGTGCATGAAATAAACTTGGATAGTAAAAGGGCAGCATTTGAAAAAACAATTGTCCCCCTAGGAAATTTTGACATTCCTAAAATATGTGATGCTTACATGATGGAGGACATCAGCACATTTAACATGAGCCACTAAAGGGTTATAAATTGGTAATGACTACAGTAAGTCAGAATTTTCATGAGCGACCTGAAAATGAAACTCTTTGTATAGCTATCATTCTCAGCTATCATTCTCTTGGGCTATGCATTTTCTTGCTATAGCAATAATTACTGAATTTCTATACTCATTAGATGATATCTATATACTAATTCCCAGAGTTTTTTTTCTGTGCGGATACTTATATCTGCCCAAAGAGAGCTCACTGTCCCCCAACAGCTTTTCCTACATAGTCAGGGGCCTTCCTCGGTCTGCAGAAAAATCCAAAAAGTTAAAAAAAAACTTCAGGGACTGTTGAATTCCCCCCAATACCTTTTGAAATGGCCTTCACAGGGATCTAACGCCATATGTCAACTGAGAGAGATTAGAATGTTTTGGGGGGAGCGTTTTAACTGTTTCTGTCAGTAAAAAGCAGGGTTTTTACTGGCAGCAGGCTAGGGTTGCCAACTACCCCCCCCCCCGGCCACTGGCAGTGGATCCAGTTCCAGGCTGGGAAACTCCTGGAGATTTGGGGGTGGAGCCTGGGGAGGACAGGGACCTCAGTGAGGTATAATGCCATAAACGCCACCCTCCAAAGCATCCATTTTCTCTATGGAGAGTTATCTCTGTAGTCTGGAGATTAGCAGTAATTCCAGGGGATCCCCGGGTCCCACGTGGAGGCTGGCATCCCTAGGCAGCACCCTCTATGTGACTTGATATCACCTGATTTGCATGACTCAGGTAGGCCCAGCTGCTTACTACTGTTCAGCAGCAGCCACCCTATGAAAGCCAGTGTGATGTAACAGTTAGAGCTTCAGACTGGGATCTGTGAGACCCAGGGTCAGATCCCCATCTTGCAGTGGAAGCTGACTGGGAGATTTTGGACCAGTCACATACTTTCAGCCTAACCAATCTCACAGGGTTGTTGTGCAGATAACAAGGAGGAAATAATAATGTAAGCTGCTTTAGTTCGCACTGTGGAGAAAGACTGTAATTTTCCTAGGTAGGGGCTGTGAGGGAGGGGGGTGGAGATGGAAAGCTGAAGACAGATAAAGGTAGGTTGGCTGTTGGGTGGGAAGGAAATAGGGTAGCCAACTCCAGGTTGGGAAATTCCTGGACATTTGAGGGGTGGAGCCTGGGAAGGGTGGGATTTGAGGAGGGACTACAGACCAGTATAATGCCATAGACTCCACCCTCCAAACCAGCCATTTCCTTCACTTGAACTTCCATTGCCAGCCTCCAGACAAGAACTGGAGAGCACCCAGAATTACAACTGTTGTCCAGGTGACAGAGATCAGTTCCCCTGGATAAAATGTCTGCTTTGGAGGGTTGAGTCTATGGCATTATACCCTGCTGAGGCTGCTTGCCTCCCCAAGTCTCACTGTCCCAAGGCTCCACCCCCAAATCTCCAAGAATTTCCCAACCTGGAGCTGGCAGCCCTGAGGTGAATTGATCTCTGCAGCTGGGAGATCCATTGTGATTCCCAGATCACTGCCACTGCTGCTGTGGGGGGAGAGGAAGTAGGCAGGAGGCTGGGAGAGTGATGGGGCAGAAAGAGTGATGGAGTGGCAAGCAGAAAGAGAGAGAAAGAGTGATGAGGTGGGGAAGCAGAAAAACAAATAGAATGATGACGGGTCAGAAAGAGAGAGGAAGTAACATACATGGAGGAGACAGAGAAAGTAAGGAGGGGGGCAAAAGGGAGAAAGAGTGTGAGAGAGGAAGGGGGAGAAGGGAGGAAGCAAAGGTGTGAGGAATGGGATAACCATCCCGCAAGTTTTTTGCGGGTCTCCACTTGTTATCTTATAAATGCCAACTGCACCACACTATTATTTATAAAAAGTGCTTTCTTTTCTGAATTTAGTTCATAATTATTATTTTGGCTTGCTAAGGCTGATTTTAAAAAATGGACAAAATCATTTGTTGAGAATATAAGTATTTTTATTAAGAAATAGTTTGAGGTAATACAGTGAACCAGTTTCAGGAGCAGTATTTGCAGTGTGTGTTTATGTAAAGTGTATTTACAAGCGTATGTATGCATTTAGATAATCATGAGAGATGTGTTGTCAGAACTTTACCAATCTCAGTCAAATTTAAACAACAAACTATACAGAAATAAAGGAGATTTTCTTAATGCAGACCAAGTTACCTGTGACATTTGGGGCCAGGCAGAAGTATTGTGATCTGATATTTCATCTGTTCATTTTGCTGAACTGCACGAGGGGCAACAAGAAGAAATCAGAAGACAAGTGCCCAACAACAACATCTTCTAAGCAAAACAGTTAGTTCATTTCTTCCCCAAAGAGGATTAATCTTACTGTTGTTTCTGTATATGACTCCACTCTGTTCCACTTGTCCAGCAGACTGGGGCTGCCAAGCCCCCAGCAGGGGTGGGGAGGCACTCATCCCCAGATCCCATTGGCCACCACTGCTCCAAGCAGCAGAGGGAGAAAAAAAATTAAATCATGCAGTGCCAGAAGTCCTTATTGGATGAGACAAAAGGTAGTTCTAGGAATCACTGGAAAGTCTGTGATTTTACCATTGAGTTTCTGGCAGTTCCTAGAGCCACCCTTCATCAGTTCTGGGGTGGTTCTAGGAATCACTGGAAACGCCTTGGTTTTACCATGAAGTTTCTGGTGATTCCTATAGTTACGTGTGCCACTTCCATTTTTATATAAAGTCACATGAAACTGCAGGTTGCATCATGGACCCCTTTTCCCTGCCCACAACCCAACTGTAAACAGGTTGGACAAAAGTGAAAGGCAGATGCTGAAAGCTTCATCAGCAACCCAATAATTACACATAAAGCTAGCAAGATCTGAGAGATCAGTAACAGGACAGGATGAGGTCATCTTTCTATGGCCGAGGACAGACTGGCAGTTTGGCCTGATATAGGTCTGCTTTTCAAGTGGATTAAGAGAGCCCATTCAGACAGCCGCAGCTGCCCGGCATTGCCGTGCCACACTCACCTGGTCCTGAAGTGCTTTCATTGTGCTTCAAACAGGTCCCTGGTGAAACCGGTGTCAAGCTGTCTGGGTACATGTTCATCCCGCTTCCTGGCAGTGTGGACACAAATAAGCTGTGCATCAAGCGGCACCAGTAATGTGAACTCACTAATCCAGCTGCTGCGCCCATGCGCCTATGTACTCATGTGCCTATGCACAGCTTGGCAAAACAGACCAAAGCCACGCGCCGCCATGGTGGCCCTGCCAGGGGCTGCCCCGCAGTGTGAACGGTCTGTTCCACCTCCTCCCCGGTATTGTCCCGCATCAGTCTACGCAGTGTGAACAGAAAGCCCTGCGAAAACTCAGCCCATGTCTTTTTGCCCCACTTCCCTTGCACTTCATTTTGCCAGCCTGTCCTCAGTCTATGTAAGAGAAAACTACTGACTGAGAATCTGAAATCTTTCAACATCTGCAATTTCTTGTAAAAGTATTTATTCACTGTCCATTTTACCTAATATAGATTTACCCCCCTCCCAGCTTGTATTAGATTCCCAGTAAGCGGAAAAGACAGCAAACCTTTCCCTTTCACCCTTTCAGTTGTAAATAAAAGCATAAGGTGATGGGGGAGGGAATTATTTTTAGAACATGTTTGTCAGGGGAACTAAACCCTTCGGATATTTAACATAGTATACACCATTTCTATACTAGAAGAACCATACACTTTTCTGGGTTAGGCTGCATTTTGCATTTCAGACGGGATTAAATTTGGAAATTGCTTTTCTTCCTTAATGAAGGTCGACACAGGGACTAAAAAAAATGCTAACTTAACAGTACCAGGATAGACTTTATTCTGCCAGCATTTGTTGGTTTTCGGAATTTAATTTTATGATCAATTGCATACCCCAACCAAAGGTTTGAGGGGGACTGGGTTGATAAAAGCAATACAAACTAACAGGTAAATAATAAATTAAAACTTTTGGATAGAAGGAAAGAAAGACAGAATGTTGGGAGATATTGCACCTCCTCCCTGCATGGCCTGATAGGATAAAAAAAATGAAATTATATATTTCTAGGAAGAAAGTGATTTTTGGCTTTCTAGGCTAGAATGATGTCCCTTACAGTTATTATTTTTTTAAATCACCCTTTGCTATACAGATATGAAATCAGTTATGTCGCTAAGTTATTGGCTCAGACTAGGCTCATGAAATATGCATGCTTTGTATGGACCACATTTCATTCAGTGTTTGTGAGTTGCATGATTTCACTTTCATGGGTAACAAAATGCCAATATTTTTTGAGAGATACAATGATCTGGTCTCAATAGTGGCCTTAATGGGAATACTATCTCCAAGTAAATATTACCTACCCTAAATGATCTCTCTCAGTCTCAGATGCTCAGGGTAGAAGGAGTAAATAATTGCAAGTGCCTAACTGTATCACAAAGGAACTGCATCTAGGGGGTGAGAGATTACAGAATTGTGTCTGAAGTGTTTAAAGGTCATCAGACCAAGAAATGCTGCTGTTGTGATCACAGAAGGGAGGACACTTCTGAAAGAAAATCTTTATCTTGGTATAATGACCACAATGGAAATAATGGGTATGATGTGCTACAGCTACCCTAATTATTTTCCTTGAATACAGATTTAGGAGACAATGTACCTTCAAAGTATTTGAAGTATATCCTAAAAGCATCTCTGGGTGTGCTGTAGTTACAGAAGGAATGAGGCATATAGGATCGTATCCAAATGTCCAGGCCTCAGTTGTTTCAACCTACCAGCTCCACTACTGGAAGAGCTTTGAAATAATTGATTAAATATTGGCTTTTCAATATGGGTCTTTCCCCCCCAGTTCTGGTCCCCTGCTGCTTTGGTTTAACCCTTAGTTTTAGCACTAATTTTTATTTAGCACTAATTTAAATTTCACTTTTTTTTTGCCCCACCCCCCTATTTTTTCCTCAGTTCTTTTGAGACCACTTTTACTCCAATATTTCTTTGGAAGCTGATTCTGAGTTAGCTTTTTCCTAACGTGTAATGTTTTCATCAGTTCTATTTGTCCCACCGACCTCCAGTCCACTTTTCAATGACTGGACTGACATCATCATTAAATGACACACTCTCCCGCCCAAGACAATGATTCCAATTTTTTTTAAATCCCTAAAATATCTATATAACATCACAGTACTATAATGATAGTTTAAGCAGGTTCTCTGAATTCCCAGCTTTCACTTTAAAAAGCAAGTCTTTAGCCCTTTCCCTCACAGAGATATAAGGAAAAAGCCATATCTCTGTGAGGAAAGGCGCTAGAGACTCATTTTTGAATAAAAGCTGGAAATTCAGAGAACCTGCTTAAGTTATCATTATAGCACTACAACATTATATTCCTATTTTATGGAGTTTTTTTTTAAGCGGGGGTGCTGTGACACCACCAATGCCACCAATGACAACAGCACCTTCCCTTGAAAATCTTCATTATTTAAGCCATGTGCAGAAGGAAATAAACTGACCTCACAACTGTAAAAATGCACAGGGATGGCAGGCATGCAGAAGAACCCTGCCCAAACCCATTCCAATGCTTGTGGATTGACTCTTAAGAAAATCAGGAGTAACTCAAGTGTACAGAAAAGGTCTCTGTCTCAATAGACTATGAGATGATAGGAGGTTTGTCCCAACTAATAAGATCACACTCCTGGACCATATCTGACCCACCCAACCTATACTTAGTCATAGCATCAAGTTTGGCATTTGAAGACCCAGAGCTAAAGAGGGGGAATGTAGAACATTGTTAAAAACCCAGAAAGGGGAAATCTTGGAAAGTTATTTTGTCAGAGAGGGTTTTTTGTTGCATAATCACCATTGGAATAAATGGCCCATCAAAGGATAAAAGTAATCTTGCCTTAAAGGAGCTGTTTAATGTTTCAACTGACCTCAGGGTGATAGATGAACACAGGGTGATAGATGACATTAGGTAAGCCTTTAAAAACTTTGCTATACAAAACTTGGAGTTTCAAAAGGGATTCAATAAAGCAATCAGACAAATCTGATGAGGTTCTAGCACAAATAGACTAGTATCTGACACACCAGAAACCTTTCAAAACTGCTGTTCAATAGATGAGCCAACAGGAGGCTGAGATTGTATTAATGTCCTCACTAGTAATTTTTTTTCCCCATGATTAGATTTAATTATTAGACTAGTGAGATATGAAGCCCAGAAGTGCTGCCTTACTAGTGGGTAGCCCTAAATAACAGGACACCCCACTTCTAACTTGAACCAGAGACCCAAAAACTCAGGTCAAGGAAGGTACTCTTGGCCTGAAACACAGAGCTAGCCAAGGGTCTCCATTTTCAAGTGGCATAAGGCAGCCCTCAGAGCAAACTTCCACCCGTCCCCCTCCACCCAGAAAGGTATGCATATGAGACAAGGAGGTCCACCAGGTAAAGTATCTACATTTCTCAAGGCTATTCAGAGGCCACCAGGCTAATAGCCCTTCGGTATCCAGAACTTCACCCAATCCTTTTGTGGGCACCTGTGTCAATGTAAAACTCCTTTGTCTCCACAACGGTCCCTTCTGCTCCAACCCCCAGGATACTGAAATAAACCAATCATACATTCAAATGTTTAGCGATCCTTCCTTTTTTTTTTTTATTGATTTTATCTATATCTACTACTACATCGCTACATTTCTAAGCTATACTTACCTTATACAGAGTGTGCTTTAGCATTTGCTTAATATTACCTTACCACTAATACATATGAAGCATTTTAGACCTTGGTTAATGTTCAATTAAAATTGTTACTGATGATATATGAAAAATAAAAAAGCTGTTTGACAGACATGCTCTTTTGAAGGGATGCTTAATTATACAAATTATATATAATATATAAGTGCAATTTCAAAAAACATTTCAACCCTTATTTCTTCTTTCGTCCTCTTCTTGTCTTAACAGTCTCTTCTTGTACCTTTGGAGCTGCTGCTCCCTTTTCCGAGTCGGAAATTTCTTCTTCGCTCTTTGAGCTATCAAATCCATACATACTTTCTTGTGATGCCAGCGAACCATCTGAGTCTCTCTCTTTTTTCTTTTCTTTGCTTTTTTCCAAAAAACTTTTTGCCTGTTGAACAGAGTCAATCTTGTATTTTTTGTCTTTGATGTTGAAGCTCAGTCCTTCCGGGACATTCCATCTGTAGATAATAGATTCAGACTGAAGCCAAGATGTCAATTTTCCATAGGCTTTCCTTCTTTTCCGTATTTCAAATGGGATATCTTTCATCACTTTAACTTCTTTTCCTTTGATCTTCAGAACCGCTTTATTTGTGGTCCTAAGCACCACATCTCTTGTTGACTTTTTGGAGAACCTTATCTGAATCTCACCAGCCAGGCTTTTCTTTTTAGTATAGTCTGGATAGGTTCTGTAAACCATATCCATATCGCTTTTTATCTCCGCTGCTTTTAAGCCCGTCACTGGTTCAAGCGCTTCACTTAACAGATTTTTAAGGTCTTCTCCTTTATCCTCTGGTACATTCTGAAGTCTTAGGAAAAAGTTCGATCTTTCCATCTATAGTTTCAAAAGTTGATCAGATTGGAAGGCCTTTTCTTTCTCCGCTTTTTGTAGTCTTGAATCATGATTTTTTACTAAAGTCTTAACTTCCAGAAGTTCTCGCTGCAGCTTCTCTGTAGTTTTATTCGACTCCTTCAAGTCCAGCTGCATCTTGTCCATTTTGACATTGAGAGCTGTCATTTGGTCCACTAGAGGTCGCAATAACGAGGAGAACACAGTGCTCATCTCTGTGGTATCAACCTTTGAACTCGGAGCTGTACTTCCTAGTTTGGGGGAAGGTTTCGGTTTCCCCGCCATTGTTGAGGCTACGCTTCTTTGTTGATAGTTAGATAAGATGGACGAAAGAAGCAAATTCTACGACTGCGCTTATATCTTTTTAAAGTTCATATCCTCTAAAGAGCGATGCCGCCATCTAGCAAGCCGAACATACGTTTTTTCATGCAGTAACGCCACATAAAGAGTCCCGTAAGTACGCCAGTCTCGAGGGGGGGGTTTTGCTCCACCCGCCTTTCCCGCTGTGTTCTGCTTGTTTTTACTTCAGACTCACGTTTTCTCCGTGCGTAACTATAAGTTCCAGCTTCAAAGCTTCGCACTCTCTGCTGCTTCACAGTTTTGCGCTTTTAGCCATACGGCTCCCACGGACGGGGGAACCTATGGGGGTGATGAAAGGGGACCTCAATCCCTCGATCGCCACCGTAGGGAGAGATCCCCCTCGTGCCACCCCAGGCAGAGCCCCTTCACTAGGGTCTCTGGGGGCTCGGCACCAGTCCGAAGCCCCTTCTTCCCGCCAGGTACGGATCACGCTCCCCACAGATGTGGAGGAGCGCGTCCGCCATGGTCGCAAGTCTTGCCGGAAGTCGTTTAGCGATCCTTCCTGATACTAATTAGGAACCCATCTCCCACCTTTTGTATAAACCTGAGAACCTATTCAACCTCCCCTGGCCAGACCATTAGTGGTCATCAAGCCCATTCAGCTAGCTCCAGTACAGTCACCCAGCACCTGGCTAATCCCATCATAGCTATTGTGAACCCAGACTCTTCCCCTCTGAAGCCTTATTGGTCACACCTAGGTCTTGCCTCTCCTGACACCGCACCCCCTGGGACCCCTGATTGGTCCAAGTAATCTTTTGTCTTTACCTGAGACAAGCCCCTCAAAACCTCCTATTGGTCTGCATTGTTCTCCAACATCTATGTCTATCAAGGCACATGCACCGGAAGCCAACTGTCAGTTCACCCACAAACTATATATGGGTCATAATCACTTCTCTTCAAGGACCTCTGCACATCTGGACAGGTAGTATCACCAGTAACTGACCCCTCTATTCGCTATCCTCACCTCTGCTTTCTTAGTATTGAGTTGCTTGTTCTTTCTTGAATTATTAGTATGCTTGTGATTAGGGAAATTTTTCAATAAAAACTATTTAATTTTCTCTTCAAATCTGGAGTCTTCCTACTGTACTGTACCTTGCTATAAACTGGTGTGCAGTCCCTGGTACCCCTCTGGCCTCCCCTGCTAATTTTCCCAACAACGAGGTGGGCTGTTAGCGGTAAGAGACAGTCCAGCTTAAAGAGGACAGAATTCCCACTGTCCTCACTGTCAAACAAGAGTGTTCTGTGACCACATCAGCCCCCTCCTTCCCCATGCTATCAACACTTCAGGCTGTTCCATATGAGACTGATCCTCTCCTTAGGCCTAGTGAAATGGCATTGGGAGCAATATCAGCTGAGGGTGTCTCTCCTTGATGGGCTACATCCAGAAAAGAAAACCTCCTTTTCTGGTAGGAGGTAGGAACATGAAACTCAGAAGGCTTAGGCTGAACTAGAAAATCTTCAGCCTGCTTTGTTTAGAGGTCTGGATCATCTACTCTCTAGGTTGCTTATGCACCACCATCCCTTGCTCTCCCAGCAAAATGTAAGTAATAATCAAGGAACCTGGATGAACCAGAGTGAACTGGGACCTCACAGATGAGTCAGGTTGCTGTCACTCAAAGAGTTAACTGTCAATGAAGAAGACAGTTTTAACTGCTGTCAAGGGGTCCAAGCCTGAACCCTGTGGGTCCCCAGGGCAGTTGCGCACAAGTAACCACACCATTGTTTACTTTTTAATAAAAGGATTTATATAATTTATTTTAAATTTCAGACAGTAATAAAATATTCTATAACCAGCAAGTTCCTCTAGATCAAACAGTGTTAGAGTGTTAGCTCAACTGTCTAACACTTTGTGTGGTTGCGTTAGACAACATCAACCTTAAAGTCAAAATTAAAAGCCCAAGTTGAAGCATTCTCTAGCTTGCCAGCCGTTGTAATTTCAAGCAGGTCATAGTAAATCAGGATCTTCACCAGCTTTTTTCTTTCACGGCCTTTATAGTTTTTGGCCCAGCAACCTCAGGTGATGATGATATCCAATCAGAACATGTTCTCCAGAGAAGCTCCTAGAAGATTACCTCATCACTCTGATTCTCCTTCCTCCCACCTACATGCCACATCACACCACCTTCATCTTTAGTCTTGAAGATGATAAAGCCAAACTTAGAGTTGCCAAGTCCTTACCAGGTGCCGGTGGGAGGGAGTCCTCTTCTTTCTGGGATCTTCCCGGCATGCATGCTTTGCGTGCGCACCGCAATGATGTCACTGGAAGTGACATCATCACGCTGGGGACATTGCCAGGGCGATGCTCTGGCAATCGCCCAAAAACTCTATGTTAGCTAAATTGCCAATTAGTAACATCTGCAAAATGAACTAGGCCTGTTTCTATTCACATTGACCCTTGAGAGGGAGGCCAGGAGTCCTTTGCCACACAGCTGTTTTTTAGGTCCTTTCAGCACTTTTCAGGTAATCCACAATGAAGCATCCCAAACAACAGGCTAAAGGCAGATGACTCAACACTCTTCACTGATGAACCTACAGCAGAAGACTCTTCCAGGGGCAGGCTGCTGTTGCAGTGTGTCTCTGGTGTAGCTGGATCTATCCAGAGGTCTGGAGTTCCTCTACTTTGTGCTAGTCATTTGATTCCACAAAGCCAGGGAGGCTTGGAGTGAATGCCAAAGAGATTCAGACACACATACACAGCAACTCTGGCCCTTAAAAGGTTATCAGGTTCTTCTTTCCTCCTCCCTGCCCCTCAGACTCTGATAAACCACAGTAGCCTGTCATCAGCTCTAATATTTCCAGAATACCAGAACAGGAAAAGTCAGGGGGAAAATGCAGGAGAGGGAGGACTATAGACAGCACCCAAAGACGCAAATAATAATGCTGCTGAATCTGGCCACCATGGAGGGTGTTGGCAATGCATGGCCTCTGCAGTTCCTCCCTCCCAGCACACCAGCTATCTAACAATTTAGTCTCTCAAAATTTCAGTCAGAATCCAAGATATCAATTGCTTATAGCTTGGAGCTATTAAATTAATAATTGTCTCCAAGTGTGTGCAAGGGTTTTCACTTGCCTTTAGCTCTTAGTTTGTGAAGAGAAGATAAACAGTCACTGGGCGGTGGAAGGCTGGTCTTGCAGATGTTAAAACAGGTGACTCCCAGATTTTTGAAAACTTCAAGGAGTAATGATTTTCTCCTCATCATTCTGAAAGCTTTAAACTGGCTGTACTCACTGTCCAGGATTGAATAAATATCTTAAATCATGATGCAGGCAGGAGCATAACTTTGAGGCGACTGCTCAGGTCGCCGTCTTGCCATTTTTCCTTGAAGTATATTGCTAAAATGGTCTGAAAACTATATACAAATTTGTATAATTGTTTGGTTTTTTATAATGTGTCAAAGCTGAAAAATATTGTTCTCTGTAATGAAATAAAATTTAGAAACCAGTAGATACAGCTTATTCTAACAATGGTGCTCCAAGAATTAGTTATTACCACTATTAATTAATTGCTACTTAGATTACTAATGGTCCATAACCCAAAATTGCTGGTAATGAATGGTTTCATGGGAATCATTGCTCAATGAATGTTCCTCTACCTATCCCTAGATAGTTTGTGTAGGCAACCATTTTACTGTCTATTTTAAGACACTAAAAGTCAATTATAGCAAATATTAAAAAGTCTTCTAGTGAGATGAAACAGATAATTTCTGGTAGTATAATGCTCTTCTGGGGAAGGGCTATTAAATCTGTACTTTCATTCAGCAACCAGAAACCAAGACATATACCTTAAAACTATTAAATAAGCTGACTGAGTAACAAAGGATTAGGTTTCTTGTAAAGTTATAATGCTCCAAAATCATTCACTTGAGATCATTTTTGGAGACAGAATATTCTGAGCTGTATGGACCAACATTTTGACAGATACAGGTTATATTTTATAATATATACTCCTAAGAGTCCTCATATCTGAGCTCTTACCATTGATTAGAGCAGCTTTGTCTCTTTCTCATTTTGCTGATGGCACTTCTGTTATTTAGGATTCTTATTTAGGAGAAGAGAAACATCTTCATGTTCTAGACACAGATACAACAAGTCCATGTTTCTTTTCAAGTGTACAAGAGGTACTGAGGAAGAACATGGAAGTTAATATATATTTGGCTTTGCTAATGTGGAAAACCACTTTCAGGCCCATACATTAACGGGATTCAGGGTGGCTTCTCTCATTTCAAGTAAGGTGAGCATGTGGGTAGAACTAAATATAATTTTTCCCCATGCTGGTGGGGCATTACTGCTATTGCATATGGTAATAATCAATGGCCACATGGTCAGCTTATTTCAAATGTATCCCAAAAGATGTGGAACAGTCATATCACAGCAACTTCTTTCTGCGGTTGTTCTTGACAGATTCGTTCACTAACATGCAACTTTATCCTCCCTGATATTATATTCTCTATTTCCATTGTGTTTTATATCTCAGAGAAAACAGAAAAAGAAGCAAGCATCTGTGTGTGTGTGGTGGGGGAAGACTGCTTTTATAAACTCCAGTGGACCATCGCTGAGATACCTCATTAAAATTAATAACCAAATACTTTTCATAAATGACTCCTTGCACTGTTAGGTGGGTATCTGTTCCCATGACCGTCCAAGGAGATTATTACCAGATTCTCTTCAGTAATGATAAACACAGCCTTCTGGTATCAAGCCCAGGGGTCCTTTCGTAAAAAAAGAGGTGCAGGAGCTCATTAGCATAACTCATTTGCATATGCCACACCCCCTGACGTCACCGGAAGTGTCAAAAGGTCACACATCCCTGACGTCATGGGCAGTGTGTCAGAAGGCAAGACGGGAGGGAGGGAGGGAGGGAGGGAGGGGGAAGGAAGGAAGGAAGGAAGGGGGGAGGGAAGGAGGAAGGGGGGAAGGAACAGGAAGGTAGGTAGGTAGTTGGGGGGGAGAGAGAGAAGAAAGGAAGGAAGGAAGGAAGGGGGGAGAGAGGGAGGAAGGGGGGGAAGGAAGGAACAGGAAGGTAGGTAGGTAGTTGGGGGGAGAGAGAGAAGGAAGGGAGGAAGGGGAGAGGGAGGGAGGAAGGGAAAGGGGAAGGAAGGAACAGGTAGGTAGGTGGGGGGAGAGAGGGAAGGAAGGGAGGGGCGCTTCTCCCCCCCACTGGGGCTGGTATTTCCCCCCCCCCTTGCTTGGGCCTGAGTGGCGTTAAGCCACTCAGGCCCGGCTTCTCCCTCCCTTGGGCCCGGGGAACTGTTGAGTGCGGGAGGGAGGGGGGGTTCTGGGGCTGACTGGGGGAGGGAGGGTTTATTTCCCGGGGCCAGCGGCCCCGCGGCCCCGCGGGAGCGACTGGGGGCGGGACGGGGCTTGCTCGGCGGGGCCGGCGGCGGCCAGCCGCGGCCCCGCGGGAGAGACTGGGGGCGGGACGGGGCTTCCTCGGCGGGGCCGGCGGCGGCCAGCCGCGGCCCCACGGGAGCGACTGGGGGCGGGACGGGGCTTGCTCGGCGGGGCCGGCGGCGGCCAGCCGCGGCCCCGCGGGAGCGACTGGGGGCGGGACGGGGCTTCCTCGGCGGGGCCGGCGGCGGCCAGCCGCGGCCCCGGAGAAGGCGGTGGGGGCGGGATGGGGCCCGCCCGGCCCCGCCCCCCGGCCCCTTCTCTCCCGGAGCGGCGCTCCGGCTCGCTCCGGCCCCAACGGAGCCCTGATCAAGCCTAACAGTATCAATAGGCAGCTTATATCCTTGTGCTCTTTCACCCCTTCCTGCTTTCATCTAAATTGCTTTGTGTGAATAAAAATGTGTAAGGGTGCATATTAAGGCTCACAGAGCTGAACTTGTACTTTACCTTCATCTGAAGACGGGCTTCATTTTGTATTAAGCAAATAGCTGCATCATTTGTCTTACAAAGGTGCTTCCCCTTTCCATTTATGGTCACTGTTGATTAATTGTCAGTGAATATTTATTCATCCTGTTACATTTTGTGTTTAGCCACTGAAAAGTCTAAATACAACATTGTTGTTGCTTTGGGGGTTTTTAACAAAAGGGAAGGGAAGGCCTATGTACAAACAGATGGTATAACCTCTGTTGAAATTAAAAGTCAAAATTAGAAAAATTAAAAACCATCCTTCACTGTCAAACAGAAAGTGTGGGGTCATCACACAATGGGATTGGTCTAGGCATTCCTTTGAGCATTGTTGCTTTCACTCAAACACATGCTGGCCAACAAAAGACAATTCTTTAATTTTCAGTGAAGGCCTGCCATCTGTGTACACTTTGGACTTCATTCTTCTATGTATTGGCTGGACAAATAGTATGAAGTCTCGTAGCACTAGGGCTGTGAACAGATCGCCCAAACTGTTTGATCTGAACCTTGTTGGATAATGACTGTTAATAAGATTATATCACCCTTTTTATTTTAGCTGTAGCCAGATTTATTATGCCTTAGAAATACTTAAAAGTATACAAGGGATTAAATGGACAATCTGAATTCAGGATGCATTCATACATGTATGTGAAAACACCTAGCAGCATGGAATCAATCAACAGAAATTTACTTCCCAGCCAGTGTTCCCTCTAAGCTGAGTTAGTGTGAGCTAGCTCATAGCTTTTTAGCCTCTGGCTCACACATTTTTGTCTTAGCTCAGGAAGGATGGCACCAGAGCAAACTAATTTATGCAGTAGCCAAATCGTTTGCTTACAACTTTAATACCAGTAGCTCACAAAGTAGAATTTTTGCTCACAAGACTCCACAGCTTAGAGGGAGCATAGAGTTAAAGAATTAAAGAACTTAAAGAACCTTGTCAGTTGACTTTAATGCAGATTGTTAGGGTTAAAAATGCAAATAACTAGTAACACTATGCAACACAAAGTTCTTGAAGAACTTGTTAGAATTACAACAACTTGTGGCAGCCTTTTCTTGAAAATATCAAAGTAATAATTATACAATTTATTGTGAAAATGCATTTTTCTTGTTGCATTCATATGACACAAAACATTTTTTTTCTTAATAGGCAACTTAAACGTAATAGGCCTTCATATACTAGGGTAGTTTACATATTCTGCTGGCCATTTGAAAATCATTTTAGATGTAGATTAAATAAAGATTAAAGTTTCATATAGATTAAATAAAGATCATTTTAGTAATTCAGTAAAAGTTTGAAAATGGGGGATCTGAAACACAAATTTCACTATATCTGAACTTTTTGGCTAATTACAAGCTGATCTTGAATCCTTTGGAAATTTGGGTTCAACCTGTACTTAGCTCAAGAGACTGGTGTTAGAACAGTGGAATTTTTGACTGCTTTATTGAATGTCCCATTATACTGCTGTGAAGGACATGCAACTTGGAACAGTAAAACCAAATGAAGATTTTATTTATAAGGGTAGGCAGTCAGGGAATATATATACACGGGAACAGTTGATCTTTGTGGATACGTAATTGCAAATGGTATATTTCAGCTTTAGGTTAGTTGCTTTATAATCAGTCACTTCAGATGACCCAGTACAAATCTCTCTCTCTCTCTCTCTCCAAACTCAACTGTTATGCTGTTTTAGACAGCCAGTTTTTGTGTGGAATTCTTAGGTACTCTCCACCTTCACAGAGAAATACCTCTGCTGTGCCTTAGGCTGAGGACAGACTGGCAATCTAAAGCGGAGGCAAAGCGGAGGGAACTGGAGCGGGGGAAAAAACCCACGGAGCTGGCCGTTCACACTGGCCAGAGCAATGCAGATCAGCGGCGATACGGAGCGTTCAGACTGCCACAGAGCGTTCAGACTGCCGCGTAGCCAGCGCGCGCGGCTTGCGCTTGCCGCTGCTTTTTTTTTTGTTTTCCGTTGATGTGTTTCGCATAACTTTTTGCCGGTGCGTTCACACTTCCTCCGGATGCCTCCCACTTCTTCCAGTTCACACTGTTTGGAAGCGGGAGGCATGCGGAGGAAGGCCCCTGAACACCGGGTAAAACCGGTGTCCTGTTAAAGTGGAAGGAAAGCGACTGGGAGACGGGTAAGTACGCAACGGAGCCGAGGGACAGATGCGCATGTCTGAACGTGCTCCTTTCTTCCGTTTGCGAAGCGTGCCTGCCCTGCTTTAGATTGCCAGTCTGTCCTCAGCTTTAGTTTGAATTTGGACATCCACTAGTCCAATAAATTTTTCTGGCACACACTAAATCCCCTAAACCAGGCTCTTTCTCCAGCAGGGTATAATTTCTAAGGGAGAGGAATGTGTATTTCTTATTTATCCACTCGGAGCTTATTTTCCTTGTTAAGACTCCTGAGTTATCACGTTTTGCTTTTCTCGGTTTCCCTTAAGATGGGAATCTGTATAGATATCTCCTTTGTTCCAACAAGACTTGTCAGTTCCCTCATACAGTACCAACACACTAAAAAAATCACAACCAACTGCCAGTCTCAACTGCCAAACTCCAACTGTCAAGAGTGTTTGTTTGTTTTCTCATTTGAACCCCCTCCCGAGTTCTGCCTTAGGATTACATCATCACTGCTAGTCACGTGACTGCAGACGTCTTTGCTTGCAGGCTGATTCCAAGCCCTGGAGTCCGTCACAACTACTTTTGCAGTTCCCTCTGTTTCAGAAGCAATTTGTCAGTTTGTTATAGTAGTGCTAGTAATTTTTGTGGGGGGAAGTCCTCTTGGATTGTGGAACTACTTTCATGGTTTTTTACATTCTAGTCTGTATCGGGTATAGGTCAGTTGGACTAAATATAAGGGAAGAGAGGGAAGAAAGATTAGAGAGATACTGTGTTCATTATATATGGAAATTTCAGAGGAAAGTTAATTTCTTCTGTGGGGTTTATGGGCTTTTCAGATCTGACTGTTTATGGTTTACCTCAAAAGGGTACAACATACAAATGGCATCCATTGGTGTATATTTTTCCTACAGTGTCTCCATCAGTTGACTGTGACCTGATGGCATAATAATAACAACAACAATAACAACAACAAAAATAACAATTTCAATGCAAGACTAAATATATTTTAATCAATTTTAGTGAAATGATTAGCTTATTGATATCATTTCTCTTGGCATTGCATATCCTGTGCAAATTCACAGTACTCAGCACAGTACTCCCTTCTCTCAGCCCTGCTGAAATCTGTAGCCCTGAATCATATCTCCAGTTCCACACATCTTCCCCATATACAAATGATTAACTACCTTAGGAACTCATTTTGTCTCAGCTCCCCCCAACACGTGGATTTGGAGACTCATATTCACTAAATAAAAATGCAGTGGGAAAAGTACTATACACTATTTTATACCAATTAAGTGATGATGCCAAATGTGTGTTTGTTTGTTCAGTATTTGTCACTAGCGAAAGCCATTATTTATTTGTTATGAAGAAAACAAAAAGTAAAAGAAAAGATGTATCAGCAGGTATGCCCTAAAAACAGAGTTTTTGTGGGTACTTGTCAGGTTTGCAGGTTAAGGAGAAATTCACAGATTTACTCCACATATCCTTTGGTCAGAAGTGATTGATGTAACACAGACATGCAATTTCTTGCAAAGTGATTTCAATCTAAGAGCATACTTTTCAATTGGCTTTGACTGGAGTAACTGAATAGGACTCTCAAAAACTTATATCCTGGAAATATTGTTGATCTTTAAAGTGCTACTGGACTCAAAACTTGCATAGGATTGCACTAGAACAAAGTCTCAGTTCAGTGGCACCTTTAAGACCAACAAAATTTTATTCAAGGTATAAGCATTCATGTGCTAGCAGACTTCTTCAGATACAGTGAAACTGAATTTTCTCAACCATTACATATAGGGTTGCACTAAAAGTCTATAATATCTCACTCATGAATATTAGCAAAGAACACAGCACTCAAAAAGCAGATTGCTTCAGTCATATGGTAAATAAACTAATCATTCTGTATTTATGTGAAGTGTTTTCATATGGGAAATGAAAACACAGCAATAACCTTTTTTTCCAACTCAAAGTGGTGACTGGTGAGAAGTTTTTTTAAAAACACATCAGGAAATGTTCCACAGACTGATTCAGAACTGGGCCAATTTAAATCATGATGGATGGGAGATCACCAAGGAAATCCAGGATTGCTATGCAGAGGCAGGCAATGGCAAACCACCACTGAATATCTCTTGCCTTGAAAATCGTATACTGTCATAAGTCTGCTGCAATTAGACAGCACTTTCCACCACTATCAAAACTTAAATGCTCCAAATTAATTTATTTCAATTGTTTCAGTCCCAGGAAGGTCCATGTATACTGTCTTGGTATTTCTCTATATCTAACCTACATCTACATATCTGTCTGTGTGTCTGTTTGTCTATATGAAGTTTAGTGCCAAGCTAGACACCATTATGTAAAAATGTGATGAAGGCCTGATTCTGATTAGAAGAAGAAGAAGAGATTGGATTTATATCCCGCCCTTCACTCACATGGAGTCTCAGAGCGGCTTACAAACTCCTTTCCCTTCCCACAACAGACACCCTGTGAGGTGGGTGGGGCTGAGAGAGCTCTGAGACAACTGGTACAGAGCTATGGCTTGCCCAAGGTCATCCAGCTGGCTGCATGTGGAGGAGTGGGGAATCAAACCCGGTTCTCCCAGATTAGAGTCCACACACTTAACCACTACATCAAACTGGCTTAGTTCTCCAGTGTAGCACTCTTGTTTTTCCCTGCAACTTTTCAAGGACTAAAGCAGCTGTGGAGTAACTGGGTTGAGGCTGCTTCAGTACTTGATAAGACATGGAGGCGGAATAAAAGCACTTCAGGCCACCATGCTGTGAAACCAATCAGGATTAGGCCTCATGGCATTTTTAAATGACTTTAAAATGGTAGCAGTTTCCTTGTGGGGACCACAAGGACATTATCACTTCTAGTTTGGCCCTTATTTAATAAGACATTACAAGTAGACCTGGCATCACTTGCACTTTTTGCTTCTTTTCATAATATCTAGCTGCAACTAACCTTTATATGATGTGATTGTGCCTTACATAATTAATATCTCACCGTGAAATCGTAAAATGAGAAATGGAACATTTAAACACTGAAATCCTGGGAGTGGACTAGATTAGGACATTTTCGGTCAGAAAATTACAAAGTACATTATTTGAGGAATGACAAACACAGAAGAAACAGAGTTGCTCTAATAGTGAGATGAGACGTAGCAGAAGCAGTCAGGGGCTATAATACAAAGTCTGACTGAAATAATATCAGAACAAAGTTTGAGTCCAGTGGCACCTTTAAGACCAACAAAGTTTTATTCAAGGTATAAGCTTTCATGTGCAAGCACACTTCTTCAACTACAGTATCTGTATTGTATTTCAGTGTATTTCCTGCATTGTGCAGAGGGTTGAAGTAGTTGACCCTAGAGGTCCCTTCAAACTCTATAATTCTATGAAATATTGAAAATTAGAATGAAGCTGAAGAAAAACACCAAAGCATTCATAGTTCCAAAATACTATCTAAACAACATCCCTGAAGAGTTTAAAGACCATGTAAAAACATATACAGAACAGATTTGCATTACTAAGTTCAAGTGAATTTGAACCGAAAGAACTATGGATTGAACCCAAAGATACTATTGAGGAAGAATGCGCAAAGACTATTCCTGTAGCCGAAAGAAATGAAAAGCCTTGATGGATAATTGATGAAACTCTTAAAATTGCAAAAGGTAGCAAAAAAAACCCAAAGTAAAAGATGATAAAAAGAATCAGAAGTGTAAATTTCAGCATTTCAGCAACTGGCACATAGAAACACAGGGAACTATTATAATAATCAGCATAAAGAAATAGAAGAGAACAACAAAAAAGGAAGAACAGGATCTGAGATATGCAGGTGACACCACATTACTAGCAGAAAATAGTGAAGAAAGTGCCAAAGCATGATTACAGTTGGACATCAAGAAGACAAAAATAATGACTACTGGGGAAAAAGTTTAATGATGAAGAAACTGAATTTAACTGAAATTGTTAAAGTTTTCCTAGTCCTTGGCTCCACCTTCAACCAAAAGGGAGATTGCAGATGTGAAAGTTGGACAGTGAAGAAAGCTGACAGGAATATAGTTGACTCATTTGAAATATAGTGTTAGAGGAGAGTTTCACGGATATTGTAGACTGCCAAAAAAGACAAATAAGTGGGTTCTTGATCAAATCAAGCCTGAACTTTCCCTAGAAGCTAAAATGAAGAAAATGAGGTTATCGTACTTTAGTCAGAGAAGATAAAAGTCACTGGAAAAGGCAATGATGCTAGGTAAATGGGAAGGCAGCAGGAAAAAAGAAGACCCAACATGAGACAGATTGACTCAATAAAGGAGGCTATGGCCTTCGGTTTGCAGGACCTGAGGACATTTTGGAGGTCTTTTAATTCATAGGGTTGCCATAAATCAGAAACTACTTGGTGGCTTAACACAGAGAGACATGAAATTCAGTATCTCAGCATGAAATGGTTAAAATCAATGTTTTGGTACAGAAAGCCTGAAACTTCATGAGAATGCAAAAAGTTAAAGAAACATGGCAGCATTTGTTCATGCCAGCAATACTCATGAGCAGAAGAAACAAGAGCATGGCTTTTGGTTTAGCATTTCGGCATATTCTCTAAAATTTATGAAAATGCAATATTTGACCTGAATTCAATTTTTTCTTTCCAATTTTGGGAGCAAAATGTATTAAAAACAGTATGATACAATTGATTGTCATAGATAAAAGTGGTTTGTTCCAAAGGCACTTCCTGGTTGGATGCCCTGCTCGGTTTGATTATAGTTCATTTGTGAGCCACAAGCAATGATTCCCTGTAATGAAAATAAGCAAATGTTTGCCTCTGCACACAAACACAGTATGAAGCAAAATGTGTTTAGAAGAAAGACTGCCAATTATGCTATGTAAAGTGCAGTGCCCTCCTAGGGGAACATAAAAGCAGGTGATTGGCTGAATGGCTTTTGTATTTGTTTGCTTGATAATACCTTTTTGTCTTAAAGTGAAAACAAATGACTTCAGGGATATGAACCAAAATGGTTTTCCTTATTTGGATAATTCACATTGAAGGGAGAGCCATCCAGAGAAAAGGGAAGAGCTTTCAAAATCTGTTGACAGCAGAGTGAAAAGGAATAGCTAGATGCAGCTTCTCTTGAGTAATGTAAGAGCTGTTTATTTTGCAACAGCTGCTTATGATGTGATCAGGAGCGTATGACATGGTGGATCACAGGGAAAATTCTAGCTCCCACCATTGAGTGCCACTAAAGGGAAAGGAGGCTGTGGTTTCCTCAGCAGAGGGCATCAGGAGATGGTAACAGAAAGGTTATCACAGCAGCATCAATGGTGCCAGAACCAGGTGCCAGCAAATAATAAATTCTGCTATACATTCAGTTGATAAGTGGTAGTGAAGAAAAAAAAGGCCTAGTCTCAGTTACGTGTAATTTCTGCCAGTCACCATGATTTTCCAGAACAATAACACAGATCTGGGGCACTCAAGAATTATAAAACATACACACACACAAAAATGTATGTTGTTTTTTTCCATGTTCGGATGCTTACTGTCAGCAACAGGTGTCTTGTTTTTCCATGATTCTCCTGATTTCTCATACAGTGGATCCTTACTAGGGATCAGGAGGTGAATGCTCCCAGTCAATCATCTTTGGAACATGCCCCAGAAATGGAATTTCCATAGAGAGTCTGTGTTGAGCTGTGGGCTTGGGCATACTCAAAATAACAACTGCCCACTTGGGGATTCTTTAGGATAAGGAAAAAAGCTGAGGAGGGAGCAAGAGCACCATCCTCCACCTGGCTTTTAAAATGATATTCCTGGAGCTGACGTGTGACTCTGATCAGCAGGGTGAATCTGGAGAAAATTTGTAAACAAAGATATCATATACCTTAGCCCTCAGACTCCCCCAGCCCTTTGCTGCTCTATCCTTGAGAAATTTCTTTAATAGCAGGGGTCATTTCGAGCAGGAGCTCAGGGGAGCTCAGCTCTGGAACTTGGTGCCAAACCACCACCCCCCGGGCGGGGAAATGCCTGCTTGTGTCATGGCTGCAGCAAAATGACCCCGTCCCCTGGAAAGGTCCTTGTTCCTGCGACCAGCCTTCTGAAGGCTTCAGCCACCACTGAAGCATTCCTCCCAGAATAGTGGTATTTCTGAGACTTGGATTAGTAGCGGTCCCCTCTCTGCCAGCTTGCTTGCTTTCTTTCTTGCTTGCTTGCTTGCTTGCTTTCTCTCCCTCTCTGTTTCCTTTCTTTCTTGCCTTCTGACATACTTCTGTTGATGTCAGGTGGTGTAGCATATGCAAATAAGTTATGCTAATGAGCTCCTGCACCTCTTTTTCTACAAAGTGACCCCTGTTTAATAGTAATAGTAATAATTACTAATTAAGGTACCTCTGAAGTGGACTTCCAGCATGAAGACACGTGTCTCATAGCAGTCAGATGACTGATTCATCAAATGCAATCACACATGGACATGCTTTATTTTATTTATTTTGCAAAAATTAACTATTTTCAAAGATTGCAGGGACAGAGCATGATGCAGGAGATTTTCTGCAAAGGACAGCAGATGCAGGTTTTTTATTGTCAGTAATTTTTTGCTGTCAGTCAGTGTAAGACTACATTTAAAAAATGGATGCAAACTGGGTTTTTTTTTTAAAAAAAAGCTGGTGGCCATACCTGACATTCTCATAAGAACGTAAGAGAAACCAATGTTGGATCAGGCCAGTGGTCCATCCAGTCCAACAGTCTGTCACACAGTGGCCAAAAACACCAGGTGTCTTCAGGAGGTCCAGCAGTGGGGCCAGGCTCATACCTGTTGGAGAAATGAGCATGTAACACAAGGCCTGAGAAATTCAGTCATTATAGGGTTAACTATGCAACTTGTTTGTTTACCTAGGTTTAGCCTGGAAGTGATACCTGGCAGCTGGCCAATTATCTGTAAGCCCGGGAAAACTAAAGGTGCACTGTCTTGCTAATTGGTCAATGATATCAGGTGTTTCCTTTCAGGGGTCAAGAAGAAGGAGAGATCCTCCATTACAATCTCTCACTCTCTATCAGTATGTCTTAGTGTGAAGACGGAGCACAATGCAGCTCCTTAGAAAGCATGTTTTGTTTATTTGTAGCTAATCCCGTTTACCTTTTCCCTTTAGTAATAAACTTCTTTTAAACTAAAAGAAGCAATCTCTTCTTTCCAGAAAAGCAAGATTCATTACTCTGAATTTTTCTTGATTATTGGACAAAAGTCCTAACAAATGGTAGGAAGAGAGGATGGTTCTTAAAAGATGGTTCTTCTCCTAAAAAAAAAAAAAAAAAAAAGCTTTCTGGATTGATTGAGAAAGAGAAATAGGGAATAAGAGCTAGAGGCTTGGATTTTTAAAACGACCACTTTTTTTCCTTCCTGCTCTCAGAGCAATCTTGCAGCCAGAAAGGCCCAACCCTGTTTCCTTGCTGATCAGGGGAAAACCTATGCTGGATTGTAGTTTGCCAGGAGCAAAGGATCTTTTTTGACTGGATTAATTTTTGCCTGCTGTAAGTGGAGCTGAGACTTGGAGCACCGGAGAGACGCTGCTGCCGGGAGAACAAAGGAAGGCGAGGCAAAGGAGCTTTTGAACTTCGCGCTGCTGCTTCTGCTGCAGAGAAAGGAAAGATTAACCCTGCCAGCTCCTGGAGAAGTAGATGAGTGAGCCAGAACCTGTGCTTCTACCTCAAATCCAAAGGGACGTGAGTAACAAAATGGCTTTTAATGCCCCATCCCAAGAAATGCCAAACCTCAGACTTACAAGGGCTAACTATCAGTGGTGGGAGGAGTATTTGAAGAGTCGCCTGCAGACTCACAATGCCCTTCAGGTATTAACAACTGAAAATCCTCCAGAATCTGACCCTGATAAGACACAATTCCTTATGATGGATGGTTTTGCTAAAGCCCTGATTTTAGGGAGTATCCCCTACACAGAGGTATCAGGATTAAGAGGGCTAGCCACGTCCAGATTGATGCTTCAAAAGCTAAAGGACAAATTTGATAAACACAGCAAGAGTAAAATCTATTCCCTCAAGGGAAAGATTTTTGATTTCAGGATGAAGGAGGGAGACTGCCTTCCCAAAGAGATGGACAAATTAATGGGCATTTACACACAGCTTAAAGACCTGAATGAAGCACCCTCTGATACAGATATGATTTCTTCAATTCTTAAGGGTCTGCCTGGCTCCTATAAGTCTGTAACCAGTATGATTAGACTGAAAGATGATCTGACTTTAGAAGGTCTTTTGTCTGCACTAACTGAGGAATATGATTCTAGAAATTTGAAAGAAAGTTTGTCTGATGAGATGTCTGTTTTGAGTCTAAAGCATGGACAGAGATTTAAAAGGAAAATAGAGTGTTTTATATGTGGGAAAAATCATCTTGCAAAGTACTGCTCTTCTATGAATGCACCTAATGATGAGCCCCAAGAACAAAGAGCCACAGGAGCACATGGTTCCAAAGAACCATGTAACAAAGAACCAGCCAGTGGAAGGGGAAGCCATTATGGGAGGAGCAGAGGTCACGTTTCACATGCACAGCACAGAGGCAGAAAGTTTGCAGCTGGGACACAGAGCAAAGGTCATGTTTTTAGGATCACTGATGATTTTAACACAGATGATAAGAAAATATTTTTAATCGATTCTGGCGCTTGCACACATGTGTGTAGAGAAAAAGCCTGGTTTAGTAACATAGATGTTGAAAACAAACCAAGAATTTACCAAGCTAACAGGCAATTATTGAATGTACAAGGTGTTGGGACTGTAAAATTGCGATTGTCCACTACAGATAATCAATTAATTGAAGTTGAATTGCGAAATACAGCTTATGTGCCTGAAGCTGTTGAGAACTTAATTTCAACAAAAAGTCTCATGAACACAGGACATCATGTCCTGCTCAAACCAGAGCAAGGAAGCAAGGTCTCTACCAAGGATGGAGAGCTTGAATTTAAAGTGGAAGAGAAAAATGGCTTTAATTACCTTGTAGCTTGTGATGATGAGGAGACAGAAACTTTTGATGTTGATCCTGATGAGGAAATAGAGACTGTTGATGATAAGGAACAGATTTGCCAGACTAAGGATGCTTGTGATGATACTTGTAAACATGAAAAATGTTTATTTTCGTGGCATATTAAAATGGGACATAGAAATTTGAAATCTGTTGAGCAGTTGTTAAAGCAATGTGGAATACCTGTTGTGCATTGTGAAAAGAGTGAAACTAGATGTGAGACATGCCTCAGAGCAAAGGGAGATGCCCCAAGTTATTCTGGGAAAACTCCAGTGCAAAATCAAGAATTTTTGGAAACTGTATACAGTGATCTTGTTGGGCCTTTACCTGCATCCCTAGGTGGGAACAAATATTTTGTGACTTTCACAGAGAATAAAACAAAATACACTTATGTGTATATGCTGAGAAGTAAGGATGAAACACTGCGTAGATTTAAAAATTATGTGGCTATTGTTAAAAATAAATTTGGCAAAGCACCTCAAAGCTTACTCACAGATGGAGGTGGTGAATATTGTAATTCTGAATTCAAACAATTTCTACAAGAGCAAGGAATTCAACATAAAGTATCCATTGCCTATTCACCCCAGCAAAATGGAGCTTCTGAGAGATTAAACAGAACACTGCAAGGGATGTGCAGAGCTATGCTAATGCATTCTGGACTGCCAAACGGTTTATGGGCAGAAGCCCTGAACACAGCAGTGTACTTACACAACAGATTACCCTCAAAGATTATTGGAACCTCCCCTTTTCAGGCTTGGTTTGGAAGACAGCCTGGTCTAAGACATATCAAAGCTTTTGGCGCAAAAGGGTATGCACACATACCAAAGGAAAAGAGGGGAAAGCTTGATTCCAGAACTGAAACTGGACTTATTGTAGGCTATCCTGTTGGTGGGAAAGGGTACAGGATATACAATCCCCAAACCCACACAGTTGAAGAACGCAATGTTGTTTTTATTGATGAGACTGTATTGCCTAGTGTTTCCACTGCAGCTGATCCAAAGATGCCCGGGACTGCACCTGATAAGTTCGTTGCTTGGCTACCTGTAGTGACCGCTGGTGAACTGGCTGGGGAACTGGCAAGTGAAGCAGCAGGTCCACCTTCTGAGAAAACTATTGAAACAGAAGGGGAAGCAGGGGCCACACCAGAGGAAGCGGCAGAACCCACAGCAGAACCCACACCCGGTGTGAGGCGATCAGAAAGGAGCACTAAGGGACAACCTCCAATGAAGTATGGATTTTGTGAACTTGTGCAACCTGCAAAGGAACCCAAGAACTGGAAGGAAGTTTGCAACTTACCTGCGAGTGAAAGAGGCAGATGGCTTGAAGCAATGGAACAAGAGCTGCTATCCATTAGCGAAAAAGAGGCCTGGACTCTCACTCAACTACCTCAAGGCAGAAACCCTGTTGGATGTAAATGGGTCTTCAAAATAAAGCACAAGGAAGATGGAACTGTGGAGCTATACAAAGCACGCCTAGTAGCTAAAGGCTACTCACAGCAATATGGGACTGACTATTTTGAAACTTTTGCTCCAGTTACTGACCAAGCAACATTCAGAACACTTCTAAGTGTTGCAGCATCTAGGAACATGATAGTAGAGCATCTTGATGTAAAGACTGCTTTTCTCAATGGAGAACTATCTGAGGAGATCTACATGGAACAACCTGAAGGTTTCAAGGTCAAAGGTCAAGAAAACTTAGTCTACAAACTTAATAAAGGACTCTATGGCCTAAAGCAAGGCGCAAAGGCCTGGTATGACAAACTTACTGAACTTTTAAAGAAGCAAGGCTTCAAGCAAGGGAAAGCTGAACCTTGTCTGTACACTAGAATCAGAAATGGACAATACCAGTATGTTCTTGTTTACGTTGACGACTTGATCGTGGCTTGTCAAAACAGAGGAGACATCAAAGCAATAGCTGATGGACTGAATAAGGAAGTGGAAGTCAAACAGCTAGGAGATGTTCAACAATACCTCGGAATGCAAATTGAGAGACTCGAGGATGGAACTTTTCTTTTATGCCAGAAAAGAAAGATTATGGACTTTATAGAATCTGTTGGCATGAAGAACTGCAAAGCTTCATCAATCCCACTTGAACCTGGATATCTGAAGGAGAAGGACGGCACACCACTAAAGGACATAGGAGGATACAGAGAGGCTGTCGGAAAGCTCTTGTACCTGAGCAAATCAACGCGTCCAGATATTACAGCGGCAGTTGGATTTCTAAGCAGAAAAGTAAGTTCGCCAAATCATCATGATTGGAGCGCAATAAAGAAGATGGCACGTTACCTAAGAGGAACAATGGATTTAAAACTAAAAATTGCACCAACTGAACAACCGAGACTAGTCGGCTACATGGATGCCAGTTGGGGAGAAGAGATGAACAACTACAAGTCTACCAGTGGATACCTATTCTTTTATGGAGATGGACTGATAGACTGGACTAGTAGAAAGCAGACTATTGTAGCGCAATCCACAGCAGAAGCTGAGTGCATTTCAGCAGCAAGTGCCTGCAGCAGACTTGAATGGATCTTTGAGATGTTGAAAGATTTTGGAATAATTGAACCTGTACCTATACTTATGTTAGAGGATAATCAAGCTTGTATAACTATATGTAAGGAAGAGAGCACGACTGCTAGAAGTAGACCTATTGGTATTAAATGTGCATTAGTTAAAGATTTGTACCAGAAAAGGTTGACAGAGATTAAGCATTGTCGTACAGAAGAGATGGTGGCTGATATTCTGACTAAGCCACTGACCAAAGACAAGTTTGAAAGACTTCGTGAAATGTTGAATATGCTTGATGCTAATGTTCAATAATGTTTTGTGTATGCATGTATAATGACTTGCATTTCAGGTCTTGAGAAGGGGTGTTGGAGAAATGAGCATGTAACACAAGGCCTGAGAAATTCAGTCATTATAGGGTTAACTATGCAACTTGTTTGTTTACCTAGGTTTAGCCTGGAAGTGATACCTGGCAGCTGGCCAATTATCTGTAAGCCCGGGAAAACTAAAGGTGCACTGTCTTGCTAATTGGTCAATGATATCAGGTGTTTCCTTTCAGGGGTCAAGAAGAAGGAGAGATCCTCCATTACAATCTCTCACTCTCTATCAGTATGTCTTAGTGTGAAGACGGAGCACAATGCAGCTCTTTAGAAAGCATGTTTTGTTTATTTGTAACTAATCCCGTTTACCTTTTCCCTTTAGTAATAAACTTCTTTTAAACTAAAAGAAGCAATCTCTTCTTTCCAGAAAAGCAAGATTCATTACTCTGAATTTTTCTTGATTATTGGACAAAAGTCCTAACAATGCCAGGCTGCTGTCATTTTCCTCCTAGAATAACGAGTGCAGAAACGTGCACCTGCTCTGAGAAACACCTACTTCAGTGGTCTGTAAAATCAAATTCCTTTGTTTGGTGTGCTTGAAATATAGGGGGTCTTTAGAAAGGAGGACAATGTTCTGTGCAAATCTGGTACCATTATCTTTAAAAACAGCTGTCCCACCCTCAAAACCCTCAGTTTGGTTCTCCATTGAAAATAATGCTCCTGAAATTTTGGAATCTGAAAAAAAACACATGGATTTGAATCCCAAACCAGTAATGTACTACCCCAAAATTAGCAGTCACAGTAAACCCCCTCCCTAATTCCGGATTTGAAATGCTAACAATTTTTCTCTCTCAGCACATCCCTACCAATACCTCCAATCCTGCCTCCTGGAGCACTTTAGTGTCACACTCCCATTACCTTTCAGCACCACTCATTATTGTGATCTGGTATCTCTCTAAGACTAACCATCCAAATGACAGTATGATATAATGTCAAGTCCTTACTAAGGAACATTGTGAGAACATGACCACTAAAGGCTTAGAAACTTAATCCTTCTATCATAGGCTGAAGCTAGACTCCACCCGAGGCCTTTCTTTTCTCATTCCTCACATGTTTTATGTCAGTGTTTTCTGTCTGATAATTACATAGTTGAGTGTTTATCCTTTTAATAAAGTCAGCACAATTGATTTGTTCTTGAATCCAGAGGCCCCACACAAAGTACACATTGGACAGTACTAACCTAGTAGTGTAATTGTGTAGTTAATCTTCAGGGTGGCTCCCCATGAGAGAGATTTAAACTCATGCCTGGAAACATTGCTTTCTTATATGGAAGTCATGCACCCAACTCTCATCTGTGCTGGAGGTACCTGAGTGAATGGCACTCAGGACGCTCATGGCACTTTTGTTTTTATTATTTCCCTGGGAACTTTATTAATCCCTGGGAATCTTCTGGCCTTCATATTAAACCAGTCCCTTTGAAGCATTCATTAAAGATGTAATGTGAAGTTTATTTGGTTTTATTAGCACCCCTACCTCAGATTTTTGCATGAAGACAAAATACTCCTGCCACTGGCATGGAGTTTTCT
Source organism: Lepidodactylus listeri (assembly GCA_029233225.1). NCBI lineage: Eukaryota > Metazoa > Chordata > Lepidosauria > Squamata > Gekkonidae > Lepidodactylus > Lepidodactylus listeri. Next base: position 73,454,598 of record JARCFY010000008.1, read on the forward strand.
CAGAACCAGTTCCTATTTCCCCCCTCCCTTTAGTAGAAATGTAATATATTGTGTTGCCTGCTCTCTCCATTAATACAGGTGGCAGGAACTGCAGTGCTAATTCACACTTGCTCTCCCATCATCATGCTTAGCATTCCCAGAAACAAGATCACTCCTGCCATTAGTGGTCTAGCATCAGTGGTGAATGCCAGAGTTGCTGCACAATCCATGGATACTGAATCAAGCAGGTAATGCTAGTGGAGATCTGTGGATTTCATATGTCAGCTTCTCACTTTGTTTCTAAGCCACAGTGTGGCGCACAAGTTTTCTGGCAAGCCATCAACACAAACAGCCACCTTGTGCCTGCGCATGGCACTGCCCCCCTTTTCTTATCTCCTTTAGTGGGCAGCAGCAGTACCCTGCCCAAGCTGTATTCCTGGCTGCCTTTCATGGCTGCTGGATCTTGCCTGCACAGCTGTGCTTCCTCCAGACTGCACAGAAAAGATCAACAGCAGCCCAAGAGCAAGCAATACAGTGAGAGTAACAGAAGACTGTTGTCCAAATATTGCAGGTTGCTACAAGCATGTAGTGGTAGAGCTGGATCTCTTCTTGCCAAGAACGGGAAAAGTTGAATTTAAGCCTTTGGAAGGAACATTATCTAGCTGTTGCCGACACTGGCAGAAGCAGGCTTATTACAGGCGGAGGGGGGCTTCATTCCATATGTTCCTTCATTAAGATAATTACACATGAATTGGCCTGCAGAAATCCACTCTCTGTGCTCAAAAAAAATGAAGCAACAGCACAGGAAATTATCGTACATAGTGGTGGATGGAGGCATGGTTATAAAAAGGAAAAGGAAAATGTTGGCTGGAGGGCCATTACATGGGTCAGGTTATTTATTTCTTCCTTTCAGCCCTGGTCTCTTTAAAACAAAGTAACAAGCTAGATATTCTTCCTTTGAAATGGCACACAGCACATTCATTTTTTAATCTGCCAACGATATAGCTTCCAAGCACTGATTACAGGCTTGCCTGATTGATTTGGATGACAGACTTGCAGCTATTTCTCTGAGAAACCATTCTGAAATCTTCATTCTTTTCTTGACAAGTAATGCCAGACAGTTGCAAATCAATAATCAGTCACTTTGAATATAGCCATTTACTGAGAACCGTTAGGACTGCCATCCTTGTATTAATAGTGACAGCAACTGCAGTTACAGTTTTGAAATCTCTGAATCTTTATAAGGGCAAGGTGTTTGATGGCTTCTACGTATTGAGTATGACTCCCACAATGAACACCAACATATCCATGCCTTGAATGACTGATGGTGAAAAAGTAAAAAATGTCATGCAAGGCGCTGCACATTTGGGTATCTTCTTACCATACTTGGCTGTTAGGAATTAAAGCAGGTAATCTGTAGGCTGTAATCCTATTTGGAAATAAATTGCATTTAACTCAAAGAGATTCTTTTTTGAGTAAACATGCATAAGGAAAACAAGTAACTTCTTAGAAACAGAAAATAAAATCCTTTACAAAAATTAGGGAAAAATATGGACTCCAAACAGGCATTTTTGTTTCGTGTGAATTCTCTCACTATTGAAAGCTGCTAAACCGTACAGCCGTGGGAGCCAGTGAGGTGGAATGGTCAGAGTGTTTGACAAGGTTCTGTGAGACTCAGGTCTGAATCGCCACTCTGCCATGGCATCTTTCTGGGTGACCTCGGGCCAGTCATACTCTCTCAGCCTGACCTGCCTCATAGGATTGTTGAAGGAATAAAATGGAGAAGGACATGATGTAATCACTTTGGGCCCTCATTGGCGAGAAGGGTAGGTCATAAATGAATGAAAGAAAGAAAGAATAGGAACTGGACAGAAGGTGAAAGCAGCTGCTTTAACCTTCAGCCTATGATTCCTAACAGAATGAGCACCTTATGTAAAATGCATTCATTATAATGCAGTGCTGGTAAAGCTCTGTACAAAGCTCTGTACAAAGCACCCACCATGCCCATCAGTTGGTTCCTTAGCCTTGTTTATGGGGTGGGGGTTAACTTTTTAAGGTGGTACAAAACCTTTATGGTATAAGGCAGGAGCATCAGGGCTTCAATATGGAAGGCTTCCCTTCAGGGGTAGGCTGGCCATTTACTTTACCTGGATAAGTTACCTGTGAGAAGGAGCAAGACAGTGAGTCTTCCTCTCTAGCCAGCTCTTAGGCCCTCTATCAGGAGAGGCATGATGGTGGGAGGGGACTGTCAGCTAATGCTGTCATCCCCTGCCCAGGAGGTGGCATGAGTCACCCTGTGACATCGGGTGTATGGAATGTTCTGTTTTGTTTCTCATAGCCTGCTTATTTCTTACTGCCTAGCTCTGACCTTGGGAGACTGTTGGTGTCTGGCTATGTATCTTCCCGCTTTTTCCCTGAGAACCTGAAGCCAGTATTTTGGGCACCTTTTACTTGATTTATATGATTGGTTGCATTCTTTTACGAGACCCTCTTTGTTTTCTGTATAATTGCCCCGGCCGGGATTGTTCTAACCATTACTGACACAGGATGTGTAGATGACCACAACAGACCTTTCTCAATAAAGACTACCTTTCTTTAAGGACGCTTGTTGGTGACTGACTCTGTAGGACTCTCACAGAGCGTCTGTAATCTCGCTTGAGATCATGCCTCACACCCAGTGATGGACGGCAAGGAAAAAGTACCCATAACTACCGTTCTATCGAAGGTGCTGGTGACTACCCAGGAAGAGGTAGTGATTCCCACCACCAGTTGGTGGGTTTATGAAAGACCCACATGGGGCCAGTATTCCTGGACTCATTTCTCAACTATGCCCCTGGAATTGTGGTTGATGCCCAGACGGGGGTCTGGAATAGGTCAGTATGACCTCCCAGTGGTCTCAAGTGTCCTGGGGCCATTGAAAGGGGCAATGGGGCCCATGAGTGAGCTATGGGCTCACATGGACTGGAGGGTCAAGGCTCTGCAAGAGAAGGTTCAGAAGGAGATTTTAGAAATGTTCATGGACCTCCCCAAGGTGTTTGCAGCAGTAATCAAGGGAGAGGAGGAACAAGTACCCGAGACTGTCCCACCACAGCTGGCACCACAGCCACAGGGAGTTCCAGCAGGACCAAGTGGTCCGCCCCCGGTACCCACAGTTCTGGAACCTGTGGTACCCTAACAACCCGAGTTCCAGGAGTTGCTTAGTGCTACTTTTGATGGGAACCCCAATAAGCTCCAGTTTTTCATGATTGAGGCAGGGAGATTCCTATAGAATTGGGGCCATCTATTCCCTACTGAGGAGGAGCATGTCAACTACACTGGATTGAGGATGCAAGAAGGCACAGCCGACTGGCACGTGAGCCTACACAACATTCCAGGACCTGAGCTCAGAAAAACAGAGGAATTTATGTGCATTGCGACAGCAGTACGAAGACCCCATGGGAGAAGAAAAGGCCCATAACCGAATCCATGCATTGCAGCAAGGAAACAGCTCCATGTGTGAGTACTCTGATGCATTCAAGAGATATGTGGCTAAGATACAGGGGTGGCCAGAAGCCATGGTTGTTGAACAGTATCGGCAGGGCCTTAATCACAATATCTACGAGACAGTACTCAGGAATGTGAATCCCACTTCATTAGCGGCCTGGGTGAGGGCGGCGGAAGATGCTGAGGGCAGATTTCAGATGATCCATATGCATGTCCCAAAGCCAGTCCCAAAACTCCCAAAAGCTGCTGGGAAACTGGAACGACCCAAGCCGAAGGAGCCCCTCTGTGATCTACGAATGAGACAAGGGCTTTGCCTGCAATGCGGAGAAGCCAGCCACTATGGGGCCGGAGCCCCAACGGGAGTCCCCACCACAACAATCATCACCCCTCATAGCAGCAAGGGGTCCCATTACCCAAAGCCCCAGGCCCTGCAGCTCAAAGCCCAACTGAAGCAGGAACGGGTGGCCAGGGTGGAAACCACTCAGCTGACAGGAAACAAGCAGGACCTACACTAAAGGGTGCAACCCAGCAGGTCTGTGAACAACCGGTGCCACAAGTGGTGAACAATCTCACCCCAGACACTATGCTATAGTCTCTGTAGTAAACCTGGACTCGGGGACACAGGTCCGGGTCTGGGCCCTCATTGATTTGAGATGTGCTAGAGACCTTATTAGTCCTATAGTGGTCATGGGATTGGGAGTTGGGGTGATGAGATTGTCTGAGCCTTTATGATTTACCCAGATGGATGGCTCAGAAATGAAAGAACCCTGTTCATATGAAACTGAGCCTTTAATCATTGGGATGGGGGAGCATTGGGAGAAGAGAGCATTCATAATCAACCCACATGCCCATTCCCCATGGTCCTGGGGAGCCCCTGGTTGGGGTCCCACAACCCTTATATTGTATGGAGTGAAGGAAAAGTGCGCTTTGTAACTATCTGATGTGCAGAGCACCGATGGCTCTCCGAATGGGGAACCATGCCCACGTCAGCCCCTCTTAAAGCTTGTCTGGCGATGGAGGAGTTTGAGGCCATCCCTTTGGAGTATCGGGACTTGAGTAAGGTGTTCGAAGAAATCGAGGCCAATGAACTACCTCCTCATAGAAATATTGACTGTACCACTAAATTGTTACCAAGCCTTAAGCTACCCAAGGGGAAACTGTATTCCATGAGCCCTGCAGAGAAAGGGGAGCTGCACAAGTTCATCTACAAGAACTTGGTGTGTGGCTTCATACGACCCGCTACCTCCCCCCTGGCAGCCCCAGTGCTATTTTGGAAAAAGAAGGATGGGGGTTAAGACTGCACTGACTGCCTACTAAATGCGGTGTCAGCATCTAATGCCTATCCCCTCCCTTTAATCAAAGATCTTTTGGCGGAGGCAGCCCAGGAAAAGATCTTTTCCAAATTAGACCTCTGAGATGCTTATTTCCAGGTGTGCATACGAGAAGGAGATGAGTACAAAACTGCCTTTAATACTCCCCTGGGCCAGTTTGGGCACCCAGGGTCTTCATGAACTTAATAAACAAAGTTTTGCATAAGCACCTATTCAAGGGGGTCCTCTGCTATTTAGATGATCTGTTGTACTCCCCCGATCGAGAATTCCATGTTCATGCCTGCCCAGGAGAGTCCTACTTGTGGCGCTGGTTGTTCATGGACCTGCTGGGTTGTGCCCTTTAGAGCAGGTCCTGCCCATTTCCCGCCAGCTGAGCAGTTTCCACACTGGCCACCCATTCCTGCTCTGGTTGGGCTTCGAGCTGCGACTTTTCCAGGGGGGTTTTTGGGTCCTAATCTACCCGTTTCCCTGCAGTTTACTTGCCCCTGTCCCTTGGTGGCAGCCATCCCCCTCCCCAGGCCACTGGGGCCTTTTCAGTTTTTTTTAAAAAATAAGCAGTTGCATATTGTTATATAGTAATGTGCAAATCAGATTCTCTGAATTCCCAGCTTCCACTGGGGAAAAAGTAAGTCTTTAGCCCCTTTCATTGTGGAGATATAAGGGGAAAGACATGTCTCTACAATGAAAGAGGCTAGAGATGGTTTTAAAAATGAAAGTTAGGAATTTAGAAAACTTGATACAGATGTATTGATAATATTATATAAATATTATAATAATCAATTTCTGTTTTTTTTTAAAAAAATAAAAGCCCACCAGTGGCAGGGGGAAGAAATGGTCACTGTAGAATGGGGCCAGGGAAAATTGCTTCCATGTGTGCGGGAAAATCTGAACTTTCTTACCCATATTGCAGCCATCCCAGCTTTACTGTGATCTTTCCCAAAACTTTGAGAAAGTTCAAACAAAAGCTGGGAAAACCCAGGGTGGTGCAGTACTGTACCCAGGCCCATAGCTGTGGTGTGGGAAAAAGGGGGTGGTGCCCCATTAATTATTTGTCATGCCCCTCCAATCAGCACTAGGGTTTGGTGTGAAATCTGTCACAGTCTTTCTACAAAAGGAAGGAGTTGAGGTAAAAAGTGTGAAAAGTGTTGTACGAGCCCAGAAGAAAGTAAAGAAAAAGAGAGAACAGGACAGTGTTTCATAATAGTCCTGTAGAACTCTTATTGCTGGGGAAATTATTTTTGACAGAACAGGAGACAAATAAGGAATTTAGGTCCAGAGGTAAGTGAACACAATTCTTCTTTTTTGCTAATATATGCTAATCCACAGGAATCTCATTCACAGGGCACCGTTAGAACCCTTGAGTTAGTGATTTACAGAGAAAATAAGGTTGCATTTACAGTTTCACGTTTCAGTAACTGGAAGAAGGCTCTCACACTTCTTTAATTCTGTAAACTATATAAAACAGTTGCTTGGGAGGGTGTTTTTTATAAAGGTTATACAGAACAGGGCTGTAGACTATGCCACAGTATACACTATATATTATTGATTTGTTGTATGCTCAATCATGCTCTTACAGCATTGTTTTCATTTTTTGTAATTCCATTTTCTACATTGCTTGACATAGCATGTTTGATACCTTTTTTTGCATTTTTGTAATTTTTGTTAGTCCTATTGCATTGTTTATTAGCTCTCTCATGCTGTTTAATTACAATGTTCTATACCATGTAATCCATCTTGAGTCTCAAGTACAAAATTGGTAAATAACTAATATAAATAAATAACTAATAAATAAATAAATGATGGGCTGACCACCACTGTACTCATTCCCACCCCATAAAATTTTTCTGGCTATGAGCCTGACTGCACCACAGTACTGAGGAAAGCAGGAAAATAATCCACATCAAGGGCAAATAACCCATGTGGAAACGGCCTTTCTCTTCTTCTCATGGATAACATGTCCTATTGAGCAAAGAACTAGGCTTCCAAGGCAAAAGGGGAGAGGTAGCTGCTTCTAGGGTTGCCAGCCCAGTGCAGGCACCTGGCAGGAGATTGGTGTGAACAGGAACCTACCCAGATGGTGTCATGCTGACACTTCTACCACAAACCAGAAGATATGTCATTGGCCGAGGACAGATTAGAGTTCTGCCGTGCTACAGGAGCGCGGCAGAACAAGCCGGGGCAAACTGCCCCGCAGCGCGGCGTTCAGACGCCGCTGCAAGGAAGCCGCCTGCAGCATCCACACTGCAGGCGGCTTCCAGCAGCAGCGGCAGAACGCCACGCGGCTCCGCCTGCCCATGCGCGTTCACACCCGCCGGAAGCAGGTGGAATGCACGCACAGCCGCCGGGACACCACTTGGAAGTGGTGCCCGGCTGCTGCGGGAGGAGCGCGCCACCGGACGAGGTGAGTCCGGGGCACCTTCGCGAGGCAGATGTGGCAGTCTGGACCAATAGGGTTTGTTCCTGCCGAAAACCATAGTCTTCCCTGATTGGTCCACTGCACAACTGCAGCCAATTGGGCTGTTGGTTTTAGGATACTGAGAGTCTGTGGAGCTTGTGACTGAAGCTCAGGCTCATTCTACAATTCAGGCTATCCATATAACACAATATATAACACCCAACCTTCAGGAGGGAGTTGCACACCAACCACTTTGTCATTCCCTCGTGGCTTCTCCTTTCTTCTCTTTCTGGAAGATTCTGGTCTTTTTCAGCTGACCCCCTGTTGCCTATCAACAATCTCACTGGCTTTTCCAGGAGAATCATAAACTGGGCAGCCAAGATAGTAATAGCGTGCTTCCCCACCACTTCTTCTTGGCCCCAGGCTCAGTGGGGGGGGGGCAGTATCACCCCCAAGATCATGGCTGCTGGTTTCCGCATTCTCTGTGCCTCATGCATTTCAATGGGGTTGTTAACTGGCCTTGGGGAAACTTGCCAGGATGAAAAAGTTTCATCATCACCAGTGTGAGTGGGCAAGTGGTTTAGTGGAAGACTGATCATACTGAACATGGAAAATAGGAGGGGATGAATATTTTCTCCTCTCCCCCAACCGTGCTCCTGTAGATAATACAGACATAAATTACAGTGAAGTTAACAAACACAGAGCCCTTTTGTCATTCAATATGAGACCCTTTTCTCTTTAATTTGGCATCCTAATAATACTTGGAGTCCCTTCCTTCCAGCAAGTCCCTGGCAGATGCTTTATTGTGTCTGTTGTTTTTCCTCTGGGGCTGTACATTAGGTTAAAATATCACAAATAGCTGCTATTAAAGTGTGAATCACAGTAGCTATAATTTTTCATGACAGTCAACGGAAATGTGACAGGTTGAGGAAACCCTGCCATTGATACTAACACTCTGATCTTCAGGCAAGTGTTTAATGACATATTCAGTATGCTGTGCAAACTTCACTATCTAGCCAACAAAAGGTTACCACTAGAATGCTATAAATATTTGGAAATGTCAGGAGACAATCACAAAGGAGGCTCTTTATTTCCTGATCAGTGAAGGCAAGATGACCATCAAATCCCACCTACCACCTGCCTCTTTCCCATTCTTTTTGGTCCATTTTATAAATTGTGTTTTATATTCCTGGTAACAAATGTTCACGTTTGTTGCAGTATGACTGAACATAGCCTATATCTGAAGTCATCATAGAGATGACTCAAATAAAAGTAGAAAATTAAATTTAGGAACAGTGTTGCAGTTATTAAGGCCCCCCCAGTTGCTGAATTTTTTTTGTTATGCTTTTAGTTTGTGTGTCCTATAAAATTGTTATGTTTTGTTAGCCACCTTGAGAACCTTACTGGATGGACAGGGGATTCAAAAATCCCCACGACAAATAAATAATGTTCCCCTCCATGTCTTCTGCTCCCCTGAAATATTTTCCTTTATTTCACAAAAGAGACAGTGTCCTTCATCTAAAAACCATTAGCTGAAGGAGTCATAATATATGTCTTCTTCCTTTCACAGTTTGCAGAGCTTGTTAATATCCGTCTTCTTAAGCTAGAATCACTTTTGTACTGTAATCTTAGCTATCTCCTAGATTTACTGTCTTTCTGCCATAGAATATCATGACCACTAAATGCATCCTCCATATTGTATACATCTTATGGAACACTTGTGCATCTCCCTGTATCAGTGTCTACTTCCCTTATGGATGCTCAGATTCCTGCTGGTTTGACTTACCATCTGATTTAGAGTCCAGTGGCACCTCTAAGACCAACAAAGTTTTATTCAAGGTATGATCTTCCTTGTGAATACATACTTTTTCAAATACATTGGAATGGAAGGTAAGGTTCAAACTTATAGACAGGGGCTGAACAGAAAATTAACATGTAACATGATGAAGATGTTTTAAGATATGTGAAGACAAAACTAAATAACAAGCTAAGGTTATAAGATCAACAGTTGTAAATCAATAAAGTCAAAATAAGACAGACTCTCCACTCACTACTTTCAGGTGAAGAGGACACTTAATAGCAATTTTTTCTTTTTTGAGGTCGGTGTAGTGTTATGTCAGCCAAACATTCCAATATTCCTTATATTACATTCAGTATTCTAACATACTATTCTGAAAAAGAAATACACTAAAATACAGAGGATGTATAGTCCCTCTGTACTGAGAATACATATGTGAGGACTGAATGAGTTAGCATATGTAATGAGATAAGAAACCAATATCCTTGTTGAGTCCTGGGGAGGTTTTTGTTCCAAGTGTTGTGATAACTTGTAATTCAGCAATTTCCCTTTCCATTCTGTTCCTGGGGTTCCTTTGTAATAAAACAGCTACACCCACCTCAAAAAAGAAAAAAAAGTGTTGAGAGACTTCCTTGGGTAGCATAGCAAGTGGTTTTCTCCACAAGTTTGGAGATTTTTTAAAATCCTTGCCTCATAATCCCCCTGGCTCTTTGACAGTATGAAAGCTTGCCAGCTGTCTGACTTAGGTTTGCCATCTCTAGGTTGGGAAGTTCCTGGAGATCTGGGAGTGGAGCTTTAGAGGGAAGAGCCCTCAGTGAAGTATAATGCTATACAGACCATCCTCCAAAGCAGCCATTTTCTCCAGGGAAACTGATATCTGTACTCTGGAGATTAGTTGTAATTCTGGGTGATCTCCAGATACCACAAGGAACTTGGCAGTCATAGTGTGGCTACTGGGCCTATAAGCCCCTTTCTCATTGTCCTATTTCCCCATCCTCCACCTTTTAAATATAGCTTCCTGGCCATCTCTGTTATCTATTTGTTTTACTTCATTCTCATGCAGAACTTAACTCCTGAGCAGCTTAATGCTCTGAGAAAGTCTTCTCTGCTCCCTGTAGATCTGTTCTGACCACAGAACACCTCTGCAGCTGAGCTGTTGTTCCTTACATAACTATTTCTTTTCACAGAATGGTATGGTTTGATAGCTGCAAGCAACAGGGAACGGTTCATATTGCTTTTTAGAAGCATCTCTTGGAGGTTGACTTGGTGGAGCCTTGGTCTGAATCATCATAGCCTGTTACCAAGATCATGTGAAATTTGACACCTGAGGATTTGAAAATAGACCTGAAAGGAAGAAAGTCGGGAAATGGTACTCTAAATTATGCATTTTGGAAAAAGACTATTTTAAGAAGCTGCCGGGGGGGGGGGGGGGGGCAAGACCAGATGCTTCAGGATAAAGTTCCAGTGAAAGGGCCAGTTTAAAAGTGGAAGTCTTCAAAGAAACCTCCAAAGCAAAGCAGTCGGCTCTGAAATATCCCTCTGATATTGGGATCCTTTATAAGAATATAGTGTTATTATTTTCAAACACAACCCAACAATGAAATAGGTAGAACGTAACTTCATAATTACCATACATAAATAATTTGCACAAGAGACAGAATTCGTACATGTATCACAGCATTTTTACATCAAATTTAGCCATACTAGGGAACCATAAGATTCTGTGCAAGCCACTAGGAAGCAGTGGGGCCCTCTGAAAAGCTCCCTATAGGCCAACAATCTTGTTGTAGTAAAGCACAACAGAGGAAGATTGGCAGACGTTTGAGAATTACTGTCTGAAATAACATCAATGCAATGTGAGATGCAAGTCTTTTTTTTTCTTCTTCCTGGAACCATAATAAAAGATAATGACTGAAGTTGAAGCAGCTTTAAACAAACATTCAAACATACTTACTGAAGTAGACAAGAGACTTCAGGTGTTTGAAGACAAGGAACTAAAAAATGGATGATCTGACGAGTGCCAAGAGAAAGCCTAACACAAGACTGAAAAACAATCCTCAAAAGGGCTGGCAGGAGACAAATATATTAAGCCTTGACTTTTAAATGGAAGAAACATTGTGTGGAGAGAAAATATATCACCCATTTGTTTCACTGGACTGTGCTGCGGGAGCCATGGTGACACGCTATTGCTTGCATTGCCACCATTAGGCAGAAAGCTGTAAACCACAAAATTTGACTGCATACTCATCCTAGTCAATGGGAGTACTCCAGTACAGAGATATGAGGACAGGAGATTAGTCAGTCTTATGTTAAGCCAAACTATAAAGTTTGTGTAACTACTACAGAACAAGTACAGAGTAGAAACAGACAGTTGTTCAAAGACAGTAGAAAAGCATTGCAAAACGTTAACAGTGGCCAAAAACACCAGGTGCCAAGACTAGGAAGGAAGGATGACTTACTATGAGTACTGCAAGAAACTGTCACTGTAATATATAAACTACTATACTTTATTTGGTGAAACTACATCTGAATTTCACAATCATGAACATAGAGAAATAACAATAACATCCCTTAAAATAATTTTATACCACCATTTTCAACAGGGCTCATCCTTATGTTATGTTATAAAACAAAAGGACCAAGGCAGTCCCTTTTGATAAGTAAGTACAAAATCTTCTGTTCTGTTACTGGCAAAACGCTTTCCCAAAGTGCAAGCCACTGAGAACATAAGAACATAAGAGAAGCCAGTGGTGGATCAGGCCAATGGCCCATCCAGTCTAACACTCTGTCACACAGTGGCCAAAAACACCAGGTGCCATCAGGAGGCCCACCAGTGGGACCAGGACACTAGAAGCCCTCCCACTGCTCCCCCCCAAGCACCAAGAATACAATGCGCATCACTTGCCCCAGACTGAGAGTTCCTATCTATACCTTGTGGCTAATAGCAAATGATGGACCTCTGCTCCATATCTATATACTAATACCGAAGGCGCCCTCTGCATGCAGATATCTAAATCTGCGGGGGGGGGGCACCGGGGGGCAGGGAGATTGTTCTGCACACTTGGGAGATTCCCCCTGTGTGCAGAAAAATCCTAAAAGTTAAAAAAACTTTAAAAAAAAGTTAAAGAGCGTTCCCTGTGCATGCACAGGGAATGCTCTGGGAACTGCAGCGGTCAGTCAGCCGCTCCCTCCCGCCTGCGCAGAAGGTGCCTCAGCCTCTGGTCTCCGGGCTTGAGGCATGGCTTTGTGGTTGGCGCCGCTGGCGCAGTGCCTCCCTCCAGTGCCTCAGTCCCTGGTCCCTGGCCAGCCTGGGCTCCACCCTGTCGGATCCTTTCACGCCCAGCCGCTCGCCCTTACCTGCACCGCCACTGCCTTCCCGCTCATCCTCATCGCTCGACCAAGCCCCACATGACATGGAGGGAATGGACAGGGAGAAAATTTGTTTTCTCTCCCATAATACTAGAACCCAGTGTCATCCAATGAACCTGAAGGGTGGAAAATTCAGGACAGACAAAGGAAGCATTTCTTCACATAGCATATATTTAATTTGTGGAACCTGTTGCCACAGGATATAGTCATGGCTACCAACTTGGAAGGCTGTAAAAGGGGAGTGGACAAATTAATGGAGGACTGGGCCATCAATGGTACTAATCATGATAGACATCTACTCCCTCCAGTAACAGAGGTAGTACACCTCTTTAAATCAGTTGCTGGGGAGCACAGATAGGATGATGCTATTGCAGTCTTCCTGTTCATGAGCTTCCGAGAAGTAGCTGGCTGGCCGCTGTGTGAGCAAAATGTTGTACCAGATGGGCCTCTGGTCTGATCCAACATGGTACTTTTTATGTTCTTAGAGAGCCAGTTTGGTGTAGTGGTTAAGTGCGCGGACTCTAATCTGGGAGAACGGGGTTTGATTCCCACCTCCTCCACTTGCACCTGGCTGGATGACCTTGGGCAAGCCATAGCTCTGTACCAGCTGTTCCCTCAAGGACAGCTTGGGAAAGAGCTCTCTCAGCCCCACATACCTCACAGGGTGTCTGTTGTGGGGAGGGGAGGGGAAAGGAGTTTGTAAGCCGCTCTGAGACTCCCTTGGGGAGTGGAGGGCGGGGTATAAATCCAATCTCTTCTTCTTCTTCTTCTTCTGTGTTCTAACCTGATTTTCAGTGTTCTCATATGGTTCTCGAAATTTCCATAGAATATAGCAGGCACTATGTTCTATTTTGTTCTTACCAAACTAAAATGGTTTGTCCTTGTTCACTGTGTTATTGTTGTAATATTGTTTTAATAGGAAAGAAACTTCCACTAATAAAACATAAGTGATAAAAAAAATCAATCAGTGTTACATACACTGTGACCTCAAATAAAATGTAGATCAAATAAAGATAATTGAGTTCATGTAGGTCTTGAGACATATAAAGGCTGTGAGTTGCTCAGTGCTTTTATGTTAATTAAATTATTAACTCATTAGAGAAGCCTGACACATTAAAAGGATCATTACTGTACACATATTTATATAGTCCATCAAAACACAGCAAACACTTTCTAAAATTGTCTCTCCAATCATTCAGTTTGTTTGATTTTATCTTAGCATTCTACAGGGCAGTTGAAAATATAGAACAAAAGGGAAACAAAGCAGAATGGTCATTGCAGCAGTTTTTCTTAATATACTCTCAGGGTAATTAATGTAACATCTGCTGCTTGTACTCACCTTTTACTTTTTCCTCTAATTTCATGGGGGGGGGGACACCCCACTTCACACCTTGACTATATTTCCAAGGACCCCAGGCTAAATTGTAGGACATGCTGCTATAAGACTTGGGTGAGAAATATAATGAATTAAGAATTTTTGAATATGGATGTAATGTGTTCAGTACATTTGAACAAAGATATGAATAACTTGGCAATGACTTTAGTTGCTCTACATGGTACTCACTGGACTCCTTTCCTAGAGTCTTAGAGGCAGACAAGTGTTTCTAAAAAGTGAGCAGGTGCTAGGTGGGATTTTTTGAGTTTTGGATGCTTTATGGTATAATACAGAAAGGTTTTATGTAAACTACTTTACCTGTGCAAACAGCTGTGTGATATTCCAAAAACAGTGGGACGATGCCGACTAAGCACAATTGGACTGCATGGTTAAAATCCTTAATGTACCTAACTGGAATTTCTATTGAAGTAATCAGATTTTCCCTGTTTTAGTGTATGTTATAATTCAGGGTGATGTTGGTAATAACATTACAACACCAAATCTTGTTCCTTTTCAAAACTCTGGCCAGAAGCTCTCTTACTGTACACATGTCCAAGAAGCTCTCACTAGTTCTTCTGTACCAACTGTTATTTTTAGAAGTAATAGTGCAGGTTGAAAATGGCTGGGGTCATGAAAGAAGTGCTCACTTTGGCAGCACATATACTAAAATTGGAATGATATAGAGAAGATTAGCATGGCCCTGTACTCTTTTAAATGGATAGAGAGGAGAAAAACGCATTTCCCCCCCTCAAGTTCATTAGATGCCTACAAAACAGATACTGCCAGATTGTTTCTTAGCTAGCTCTTTATGTAATCATATTGGCCGAGGACAGACTGGCAATGTGGAGCAGGACAGCCCCGCTTCGGAAGAGGAAGAAGGGAGCCCGTTCAGACATGCACATCTGTCCATCAGCTCCGTTTCGCACTTACCCGTGTCCAAGCCGTTTTCCATCCGCTTTAACAGGACACCGGGAGAAACCGGTGTCCAGGGGCCGTCTTCCGCATGCCTCCCACTTCCAAGCAGTCTGAACCGGAAGAAGCGGGAGGCATCTGGAGGCGGCAGTGTGAACGCGCCGGAACTGAGTTTTGCGCATATGTGCATATACGAAACACAGATGAAAGGGAACAAATAGAAAAAAAGGAGGGGGGGAGGGAGAGAGAGAGATAGTGAATGAACCTTGAGTGCACTTTCGAAATAGACTGTAGAAAGTTAGAAAGTGCATTGAAAGTGCATGGAAAGAGGGAAACCTCCTCTGTGTGTCTGCATCGCCACCACCAGCTCCAACTCCTCTGGATCCATAGCCAGTAACCAGTGCTGCACCGTACCTACAGAACGCTGACTTTTCCTTGTGAGCTGTGCTGGCAGCTCCCTCACTGCAGGTGTCCTGCTCTGCCAGAGTGTGCTGTCCAGCCCATTGTCCCCATCTCTTGCTGTTTCGCATATGCGCCACCAGTGCAATGGAGCTGCATGAGCCACGGAGCCGGCTCCGTGACAGTCTGAATGCTCCGTATCGGCACCACTGCGCACTATGCTGGCCGGTGTGAATGGCCAGCCCCGGGGAGTTTTTCCCCCACAGCA
This sequence comes from Lepidodactylus listeri, assembly GCA_029233225.1. Taxonomy (NCBI): domain Eukaryota; kingdom Metazoa; phylum Chordata; class Lepidosauria; order Squamata; family Gekkonidae; genus Lepidodactylus; species Lepidodactylus listeri. The sequence continues at coordinate 73,469,907 of JARCFY010000008.1, forward strand.
GTTCCCTCCGCATTCCTCCTGCTCCACATTGCCAGTCTGTCCTCGGCCATTGTGTGTATACAACAATATGTTAATTTAAAAAGAATTCCATTAAACAGATCTTCTGCCTGAAATGTTGAAGACCTACTGTCAGAGTTATGCATAACCCCCCCCCCCACACACACACACACACACCAACATTTTGTGGCTGGCTCCACCTCCGATAGCAGCCATTTTGTGCTTGTACTCATCATGCTGCAACAACATTCCAAAGGTGCATGAAAACTGGAAAAGTTCAGGGATCTCTGTTCTACAGTTATATGAAAGTTATGCAACAACACAGTATATAGTTAATATTTCCCAGAAATCATGCCATAATGTAAAGAAAATGTACCCACTATCTGTCTTATCATATGGAAATAGAACAGCTAGATTTGGAAACTGGATAGCAAGGCGTGGTAAGTAGTCATGAAAGTGTGAGTCTTTTCTTTCTTTTGTACAGAATTAATCCTTGTAGTGCTACAATAATGTAAAACTATAATTTTATATAAAATGGTGCCTCCAAAGCAACAACAACAACAACAACAGTATCTTTTTTTTTTGTCCCTTGTATATTTTCAGTAATACCCACATTCAAAGATCTTCCTGGATCTTCAGTTTCTTCTGGTGTAAGTTCTACTTGATACTTATGTTTACTGTACAGGCTCTTGAACCATGTATAACTGTCATGGGCATACTAGACTTAAGACTGGGGACTGAGCTTCATGATCATGTCTTAGAAGTCATCTAATTGTCTGAAGCAAGGAGCTGCGACTTTCAAAAATCAAAACAGAGGTCAACTTTGTAAAATGAGAAAGTATTCTGGGTAGAATTTTCTGAAAACTCTCAAGGATGGCTACTGATATATGTGGTGCCTACCTTTTTCTCTTCTCTGAACATAAGAAGAGCCCTGCTAGATCAGAGTAATGGTCCATCTAGTCCAGCATCCTGTCTCACACAATGGCCAACCAATTCATTTAATCAAACAAACTATGAACCCCAACAAACCACCATTTTCCCGGAAGGCAAAACGTTTCAGATAGCCACTTGGAACTAGTCTTGAAACACCCGATCAAGGGTCCCATGCTATGAAAACCAGTGACATCTGTGTAACAACCTAAAATTAAATTCCACGCCCAGATACATCATTATTTGACTATGCAGACATTACTCTGCTTTACATTTTCCCACAGCTGAAAATTAGCCATTCTTTTCAAGAAGGGAGAACTTGGGGGGGGGGGGCAGGAAAGAAGAGAGAAAACTCTGTAGAAAGAATAGCCGTAGCCATAAATGTGATGAATGGCTTGCTAGAAACTACATTAAACAGCAGCAATATCAGTTCCAAGATGAGATCTGCAACATTCTTATCGCCAGGTTGTGTGGCTGGATGATTCACTGTGCGCTCACTTTTCATGGTCATCTTTTAATGGTATGTCCTGTGTCACTAGTCATTTGCACTCATACTGTGCAAGACTCATGTGCTGCTGCCTACCACTCCATCACACTTTTCTCATTTGCCAGAGTGTTATTAAGGGATGGGAAAGAAAATTAGGAATAAGACGGGTTGTGCCTTCCATTCCTTCTGCTATCACTGGATTTATTCTCAGCCTTTTGTCTAGCACAGAATTCAGGTCTCTCTGGTGCTTTTGCCAATGAACTTATTTTTCTCAGGTCTCCTGTACAATATAATATACTGTATCAATAGCTATCCATGGATTGAAACTTATGTTTAAATGTGGCAAACCAGAGGTGTCATCCTATAGATATGACTTAAAAATCACTGAAAAGCTCAAATGTTTTCACAGTTCTGATGTTATTGGCTTTTAAAATCAAGGTTCTAGCTACCCACTTTCTGCTCTTCTGATTGTTCATGCTGATCCAGTTGGAGGCAGGCCCTGTTTGCATGTTACAGTGAATGCCATACATCCTTCCTGGGACCAATATCTGGATAAATGTGGGGTATGTATCACATGTTCAGCTGTACATGTGTTGATTGTAACATGAGAATTTCTCAATGCACATATAAAGAGAAATCATGTGTTCTCTGTTCATGGCTTGTAAGTGCATTCCCTGTAACTTGTAAACAGGACTTTAGTCATGCTCCAATGAGACTTAGTCAGGGCTATTTTTTCGGCAGGAACACACAGGAACGGAGTTCCGGCTGGCTCCTGAGTTGGCCACACCCAGCAGGAACTCATTAGCATAATAGGCCACACCCAACAGCAGAAACTCATTAGGACTGGCTACATTAGGGGTATGTGGCCTAACATGCAAAGTAATTCCTGCTACAAAAAAAGCCCTGGGTTTTGACAACAAACAAGGTAAACAGAATAAGAAGCAAAAGGTGGGTGTGGCTGGATGACCACTCTTCTGGCAACATGGGGGTGTGGCCTAATATGCTAATGAGTTTCTGCCGTTGGGTGTGGCCTATTATGCTAATGAGTTCCTGCTGGGCTTTTCTACAAAAAGAGCCCTGGACTTAGTCATAACTAACATCAGATGGATTAGGACTGATTCATATTACATGCATTCACTTGTGCACAGTTGTGCAGTCTTCAATATATCGCCATTTATCTGAACTCAGAGCTTTAAAATTCCATAACTTAGCTAGTGTAACAAATAATAATGTAGCTACACATTCTTATTACAAATTGGTAGGTTTTCTACAATAAAATAGAAACAAAGTTTATAAACCATACAACATGCACAGAACTGTTCTACATATGACTTTTACTTTGCTTCCTTGTTGGCTGAAACAACATATGTGGAAATCTTCAGTAATTTTTTGAAGCTGCCACAATGCAATTGGATAATGTACATTCTCTGTAGTGCTAGGTTCTCTGGTCTAAATCTGCACAGCCAATTGCCCCACTTTAAAGAAGAAGATGCTGTAAGGTCGCCTCCATGCTTGAGAGGAAACGGGGGGGGAGAGGCTTTTGTCGCCTTTCCTAATCTCTGTGCTCTGGCGCGGAGCCCAAGGAAGACGACGGGGAGGTGGCTTTTGCCGCCTTTCCTGGGCTCTGCACTCTGGCGTGGAGCCCAGGGAAGGCGAGGGGGGGGGAGAGGCTTTTGCTGTCTTTCCTGGACTCCGTGCCGGAGCCCAGAGCCCAGGAAGGGCAGTGGGGGGGCGGCTTTTGCCACCTTTCCTGGGCTCTGCACTCTGGCACAGAGCCCAGGGAAGGCGGTGGCAGAGTGCCCTAAAGGCGGCAGTGGGGAGGGGGAAGCAGCCATTGCCTTATCTGCTGCCTTCTTCCTCCTTGTGGCCCCACTGAGGGCTGCTGGAAGCAGGGGGTGGGGCTCTGGCCCCAACCAACCCCTGCCCTTTGCCCTTAAAGGGAAAGCTCCCTTTGAGGGCAAAGAGCCGGGAGGCAAGACCTTGCGCTTGATTGAGCATGGGGCCCTTTTCTGCTGGAGGGGAGGGGCAGGCTCGTACGCTAGCCGGAACACCATTCCAGTGCGTTCTGGCCCAAAAAGAGCCCTGACTATCAGCATTCCACAATTAAGGGTACATCATTTCGACATATTTGTTTCCTTCACTGTTTTCCCCCTAGAATTGAATGCAAACAAATGGTAACCATATAAACTAAGCTTATTATTCCTGTTTGATCCTTGAATCTGTTAAACATCTTCATTATGCTATAGGATAATTTGCTGCTCACCCTCTAACTATATGTATGGACTGGTAATTTCCATTTTTGTTTCTGTCTCTGTCTTGACTCTAATTGGCCCTTCCTGACAACTAACCCCCACCCCTCTCTCTCTCCTCCTATATGTAATAGTTAAGGAAATTCTGTTTCACTGTATCTGAAGAAGTGTGCTTGCACATGAAAGCTTATCCCTTTGTTGGTCTTAAAGGTGCCACTGGACTCAAACTTTATTCTCTGTGGTGGATTATGTAATTGCTTCCCTGAGAAGGTCAGGAAATCCCTTACCCTTCTATCATTCCACAGTATATGCAAAACAGAAATGCTAAGGAGGGCATTTTTATAAAGGATTTAGAACTGCAGTAAAATGGAACAGCTGAGGAGAGGATTGTAATCCACTTCAACTGTAGATGTCACCTTGCTTTTACGGCACTGTCTTCTACTTTTGGAATTGTACTTTCTGCATTGTGCATAGTATGCATTGCCTCAGATAGTCTATTGTTTGCATGGTTTTCTAATTCTGTAATCCTACTCCCATTGCATTGTTCACTGATTGCTTTATGGTGCCTGATTGCATCATTTTATATTCTTTAACCTTCCTCGAGTATCAGTGAGAAAGATGGACTATAAAGTAGATATCTATCTATTAGTGCTCATACAGCTATAGTCTTGAGCAGAAAATGAAATAATAACATAAAATAAAATAAAATACTGCCTTTCTTGATATTCTTTTTCTGCTGTTTAATTATTGCCCCTAAAACCTTTGCCACAGAGATAGAACCCAAGAAAAATCATGGGGCACATCCAAATCTAAGACGTTTAGCAAACCCCACCACCACCACCACTAGGGTTGCCAAGTGTCCCTTACTTACCGGCGGGGGGAGTCCTCCATCGTCCGGGAGTTTCCCAGGTGTGCGCGTGAAGCGTGCGCGCCCGGCAACATCGCCCGGAAGTGACATCATCACGTTGGGGGCGTTGCCCTGGCAACGCCCCCAACGTGATGACATCACCTCCGGGGGATGTCATTACGTTGGGGAAGGAGGGTGGGGTTCCCCCCGCCAGCCAAATGCTGGCCGGCGGATCGGGAACCCCTGTAGCAGGGATCCCCCGCTCCCCGGGCTGACTTGGCAGCCCTAACCACCACCACCACCACCATCAAAGCATGCTTCAGGAAACCTTACCTCCTGTGTCACAGGAAATGCCTTCCTGGGTTGTTGTCACTGCTGATGGTATTAGTGGTGGTTCCCTACATCGGGCATCAGTAGCTGTAGATTTGTTATAATACTTAAATGTGGAAAGTTTTATTATATAGCATATTGTGATTCTGAGCTGAAATGATGCCTGAAATCATCAGTTAATCACATCTTTCCCCAATATTACTGATAATTATGGAGTACCATTCTCATATATTAGTCATCATTTACAGTTTTTCTCCTATTTAACATTTGACCAAGGTGATTTTTTTATTGTTTAAGCTGCTGTTAGGAGCCCATATTTTCAGTGATATAAGTAGGCCAAAAAAGTCACCAGGGGCTGCAAAACCCAGACAGGACTTGATTAACTGCTGAAATTATATTTAAAGCATTTTTAACAGAATATATTTACCTCTCATGGAATTTCTCAATTCATCCAATAATTATATCATGACAGTTCTGATTTTGGTATTGATGAAAATTACACAGTAAATCAGCAGGACTATTTCAACTGTCATGGGCTGCATGGTCTTTAAGTCCTATCTTTCTTTTTTTTTTTAAAGCACAGCTTCTGAGAACACTGCTTGGCCTTTAGTGCATTTCGCAAGCTTAATACATTGTAAAAAACTGATATTTATTAAAATATTTCTATCCTATCCCAGAAGAGGCTCAAGGCAGTTCACAAACTTGCATGTCTATAGGCATAACAAGTATTACAATCTACAAAGAGATACACAAATAAGATGCAGACATGTAACCACGTCAGTTCAATCAAATAATGACACTGCCCGAAGAGAGATGCAGTCAGAAACAAAATGAAAACTCTTTCAGCTACCAATTTAATCAGAAGACCCTTTGGGAAAATATAGCTTTGTATGCTTCCTGGAAAGCTAGTAAAGATGGTGCCTTTCTCATCTTCTATAGAAAAGTCCATAAAACCAAGATAGGGCTTGAGAAAACACTGAACCAAGCTGTAGACAAGTAAACCTCTCCGATAGAATAAACTGTCGGAGAAAGAACTGATGGGAGAGATGAAGCTAGCATACTGGTCCATACAAGGAGAGATGGTCACTTAGGTGTTGCTTTAAGTCACTACTTGCAGAACAAGCAAAATAAGAATTTCAAACAACAGCTACTGACTTTTCAACCTGTCTCACTGTAGCCTGGACACATAATCCAGTGCTCACCACACCCAAGAATAAATCTCTCTCTCTTCCTTCTGGCTGTAATTATATGTGCCTCAAGAAGAGGAACTGTGCATATCAGGTTGCATTAAAATTCTCCAGGTCTCAAGCAGAAGTGTGTCCCAGTCCTGGTATCTGTGCTATGATCTTGCAATGATCCTGAAGATATCAGAGATTAGATCCTGGCCTTAGAGTATGTACCACCTTTCTTCCAAGGACTTTGGGACAGCATATGTGGTTCTTCCCTTTTTGTTTTATCCTCACAATAACCCTGAGAGTGACTGATCAGTGATTATCCTGTGAGCTTCCTATCAGAATGGGCTGAAATCAGGTATCTTCCTTCCCATCTGCTAGTCTGTCACTCTAACCACTATATCGTATTGTGTCTCACTCCCACTGCAGATCTCCATCTTGCCTCTCATGCTGTTTCCAGAGGTCCTCTGCTCCTCCCAACCCATGAGCAGCTATTCAGGTTGCAGCAGGAGGGAAAAGGTGAACAAGCCCCAGTCTACTGAAGTAAATGCCTTCCTACTGGAGATTTACCATGGGATCCAAATGTTACATTTTAAACAAACAAACTTTATTTGGGGTAACCTCCCCCTCAAATTTCAAGTAAATGTCATTGGGGGGGGGGTGAAGGGGGCTGTGAGAGTCTGAATAGAATATTGGATGGAATGAAAAACAATGTCCCAAAATACTGTGAACAGGTTGAAAGGAAGACAAGCAGGGGAAAAAAAGTAGATGAGGATAGGTATACTGGAGCCAGTACTGGGGAGGAAGGTGAGCCAAAGGCTGCAGTGCAAGGAGAAGGAGAGGTGATCCAAAGGCAGTGGAAGGAAGCTGACTGGGGGTGGGGTATGAGAGCTCCCCTTCCCTGCAAGTCCTCATGGGCCTCCTTCTTGTTTGTGACTTGCAGATTATCTCCAGATGGGAAAGATATCATTTATGAAGAAGACCTGACTAATAATGAACTATTATTGTATTTTACACATTGAATTTTATCTTAAGAGTTCATTATAGGGTTTCTGTCTTGAGACTTATGCATTGTATTTAGTGAAAAATGGTGTTGTGCTAAAACCGTTACTAATTAATTCTTCTGCATAATGTTAAGCAGAAGTCTTGTGGAGCGGGAATAACAAAATTTAGGGGAGACTCTTATTTCAACTGAAACCAACTATTCCTTCCACCCAAGAAGCAGGATCTTTCAAAAGTCACCACACCACACAAGTCTATATTTATCTACTTAGATTCAAACCATCAAATATGTGTTTGAGTTAGAGAACAACTGAATGTAAAGAAATTTAGGGATTAGGAATGACCATGAACTGGGAAAATGGTGGTTGATTGGGGTTCATGCTTTGATTAAATGAACCACGAACTTTTCTGTTTCCCAAACTTGTTTGTGGTTTGTTCGGTTTGTGAGTTTGGGATGTGGTAAAATGCCCCCCCCCGGAAGTGAGCCCGAAGGCACTTAAATGCCATTGGTGCCTACCACAGGCTCGCAGCATCACCCGAGTGAGCTCAGAAGGCATTTAAATGTCTTTGGAGTTTACTTCTGGATCCGGCTGCCCAACTGGGACAGTCTGGCCTAACTGAGCTCTGAGAGTAGGCCTTTGGAGCTCTGAGAGTGGGCTCTGAAGGCTCTGAGAGTGGGCTCTGAGTGTGGGCTCTGAGAGTGGGCTCTGACTGGGCTCTGAGAGCCAGTTTGGTGTAGTGGTTAAGTGCGCGGACTCTAATCTGGGAGAACTGGGTTTGATTCCCCACTCCTCCACTTGCACCTGGCTGGATGACCTTGGGCAAGCCATAGCTCTGTACAAGCTGTTCCCTCAAGGACAGCTTGGGAAAGAGCTCTCTCAGCCCCACCTACCTCACAGGGTGTCTGTTGTGGGGAGGGGAAGGGAAAAGGAGTTTGTAAGCCGCTCTGAGACTCCCTTGGGGAGTGGAGGGCGGGGTATAAATCCAATCTCTTCTTCTTCTTCTTCTTTTCTAGGCCTTTAGAGCTCACTTTGGTGGGGCTGCAGGCCAGTGGTGGGCTACGATGGCATTTAAATGCCTTCAGGGCTCACTTCCGGGTGGCCCGGCAAACCCAAAAGTAAGATCTGAAGGCATTTAAATGCCTTCAGAACCCAAGAATGTGTCTCCCATGAACCTCATGAACCTCCATGAAAAACATGGAGGTTCATGGGTGGATTGTGGAACACACATTTACGATCCATGAATTGCCCTGGTTTGTGCTCAAACTGGTGTTCGTTTGGGGATTTGGGCCCATCCCTACTAGGGTATGTTAAGTTATTTCATATGGCATTGATTTCAATGGTAGGGTTAAGCTCACACAAAACTTTGCCACTGAATTAATAATTTAGTCCAGAATGTGCTTTGAACGTATAGGCTGAATTTCAATGTCACTTGTGAGGATTTAGTTTCACTATTTTCATAAACCTTGTATTAAAAAAATCTATATGCACAAATTCAAAAATTTGAAGTAACTGACAAGGTGGTTAAGTTCCTTCAATCCGCCATGCTGCTGCACCAAGAAAAAGTACAGTTGTAACCTATGGTTTTATTCAATGTATTTGTAATACAGTGTCTCTCTACTTGTATATTTTTATAATGATTTTAATTTACTGGTATATGCCAATAAAGGCTGACTTGACTTGACTATATGTGCAAATTGAAGGCAATTTTAAACAGAAACAGGGGAGTAATAGTGCCTCGTTCTGAAATGTTGGCTCTCTCAATATTTTTAAGTGGACCGATACAAGCTCTGGAATGGTGGTGGTATCCACAGGTCCAACCCCTGGATGCTCTAACATCTAGTTTAGTCCATTTCCTGGTGAATCCAGAGTGTGAACTTTGGAAATTCTACATGCCAGGTATATGCTTTCCCACTTAGCCTCAGCCTTTTCACTGACATTGCCAGTGGATTCGGTGATGGTTAGGGATGAGTGAATGTTCCCCATTTCATGCCTTTTTATATTCATGGTCGCGGCCACACGAACGAGATAATCTGGACAGGAATCAACACAAATTTGCACTGGCGCAATTTGTGCCGCATTTGCATGATCACACAGGTCCGTGGACCCGCGAGGACAAACCACTGCTGCGTGATCACACGCAACTGCAGGCGAGTTGGGGGTTTTTTTCCAGCCGTTTTCAATCCGCTTATTCACTTAAACAAGGGACTGATGAATTGCCTCTCCACCCTGGGGGTCGTCCGATGATGCAAATACCGGGGGGGGGGGGGAGAAAAAGCCTGATCCCCAATGCCGCACATTTGTGCTATGGCTTGCCCAAGGTCATCCAGCCAGGTGCAAGTGGAGGAGTGGGGAATCAAACCCGGTTCTCCCAGATTAGAGTCCTCGCACTTAACCACTACACCAAACTGGCAATTTATACAGTACTCATTTGTCATATATTGTACAATATATGTACAATGAATAATACTAATTTACTGATGCACAAAAAATGATGAAATGCATTCTATAGATAAACAGGAAGCAGAAAATGACATAAATGTAAAGAATCATGGGTTTGATTTGCAGAAAAAACAGTAAAATTTTTGGGTTGAAACAGCAGGGATACAGCAGTTGAAATTATCCCTAGTTGCAGAAATAATTTTATGTACTAAATACATGGAGGAGAGTTTATTGATTGATACCTATTAGTCAATCCCTGTTTTAAAGACAGTGCTTTTCTGAACAAGAATGCTAGAGAACTCTGTTTGCTGTACTTCACTGAAGTATCCTATTGGCCCCTGTTGATAAACAAAGTGTTGAGCCAGCTGAACAACTTGTCAGATCCAACATTACAATATTTTTTAATCATTTATATAAAGTTCACTATTCATGCTGCAAGATAATATTGTGAGAAATATCATCTGGGAAAGTGATAAAAAATACCACTCTATTCACTTTTAATAACAGAAAACTAAATAGCCAAAATCCTAGGTATAAACAGTAACGAGCTATTCTGCAAGAGTTAGCAAAGTAGCATGCTTGCTTTTCTTTAATATCTTCACTAAAAAGGCAGGAACTCTTTGTTGATGAACTGTGCTCCGAAACTGAAGAAACCTGTCAGTGGTTACTGGTCCTAGCGATATGGCAAGTTAATAGGTTTTCTGCTGTTCTGACAAAAATATTTTGACACCTGAAAGTTAGAACCTTGACGGAACTCTGTATAATGTTATTGAGGTGCTATATTATTGTAAGGGCGAAAGTACTGTTGAAATCCACAACACTTCGTGCACCACTGGGTGGCCTTTAAAAAAGGATCACCTAGTTAAGGAAATTTACCTCTCTTGAGTGACCTCCTATGAGTTAAATACATTGTAATGGTCCATGATACATTGGGGGGGGGGGGTGTCTAATGTGATCTGCCTGTGTTGACAGGCCAGTAAATGATTAGAAATCTTCTATCTTCGTAAACCATATGGTAGGTGATATGAAAGCACTTAAAAATAACCATTTCTTAGAAATGCTCTTCTCCCGGTGTTCCTTTTTAATCTTTGACCTGATCTGCAAGGAATGATCATTCTGGCTGCCTTCCTGAGAGGTTTCTGCAAGTTATAATAACATTTTCAAAAGCAAACAGAAAGGAGTCTATATTTAGCTTGCAGATCTAGATACATATTGAGAAAGTTATCAGACCTTTTCCACTTGCATTGCTATGGCCTTTACTTATTGATCTGGGGATTATTCAGGTTTTCAAGGAGTCAATCTGGGCTGGAGTTTCTTTGAAAACATGTGGGCTGCAGAGAAAGAGATTCATGCTCTCTTTCCTTTGTAACATTTTCCTAAAACACACACACATGAATTTAAAAAATATATAGCACAACAAAGCTAGTCAGCCTGAAGGCAAACAGAGATTATTGACAAAGTAGTAATTTACTACATTGGACATGTAACCCAACTTTTTATAAGTAATCTGTAAAGTTACTGTTGGATAATTTTGAAAATAAAATAAATTATAATTAAATAGCCAGTTTGAAAGGTGTCCCCCCCCCCCAAAAAATCCTTTATCTCTGTGTTTATCTTACTTGGTATTCCAGTAACACTGTCAGCAATATCCATGGCATATTGTTCTGATAATTAAAAGAGATTTCTTGTCCCCAGCCTATCCGTTTCACTGTGACTGTGTTAACATGAAACATTACCCAGCTCTGAGGCCTAGATATTGATTATTTCCAACTGTACATCTGCTAATATGGGTTTTGTTGTGGAATAGATTAATGTGTTTACCCAGAACACAAAGAAACAGATGTGAATCCTACTTTCATAGCCTAGAGATTTTAAAAAGGACGAGAAAGAGGTAAAAAAGAATTTAATGACCCTATTAAGCACTTTCTTTCTTCCTCTCTCTCTCCTTCTTTTTTGTCCCTTTGAGTCTACAACTTCCAAGCCAGCAGCATATAGACATTCTTTCTTTTCAGGGTAAAGTATCCCTTTGGAAAAAGAAACATGTTCTTTGCAAAAGAAAGACAGTTTATACAATTTGTATTAATTTTTGTACAAGTAGAAGATAATCTGCAGATAGAGAAGCCAATATGTCTGTTTTGCTGGTTGTTAAAGAGTTTATACCATATTAAATCGACTCCAACAGGTTTAATTTTTCAGTGCTTTTACAACCACTAACCTTTCTTATCGAGAAGGTCAATAGGCACAATATGAAGTCTTGTAAATCACAGCCTCACTATGCCGGTAATATCTAATGTGACCCTATTCAGTTCATACACCTCAAAAATTATAAAACCCAGCACATGTTGTATATCAAACAAATAAATCAGGTGCCATAAATATAAGCCTCCCTTTTTGTTCTAGACAGAATCATTCGCCTGCATTTCCCACGTTTGAAATTGTTTTTGGCTTCTTTGACAAGGGCCCTCTTTTGTATTCAGTAAGCAGAGCTTCTGCCTTTAATCTTTTTTAAACACTTAAGATAACCAAAGTGACTCCAAAGCAGTTTCTTTTTTAATATGACCCCACTTAAGTCCTTAATGAATACACACATGAAAGAAATGAAATTATTATATTGCAATCATTCTTAACACCTGGGGTTTTTTTAATGTTAACATTTCAGCTGTGGTAGGTACCTTGATAAAAAGGAGGAATTAAACACACAGTGGTGACCTAATATTCTATTCCAGTATCTCAGGTATAATGTTTTTTTTGGGGGGGGGGGGTTGTATTACATTTATAAAAGATTCTTCACATGTAGACTCCAAGCAATACAAATGCACCAGGCTTTTATATGGATTGGTTCAGGGAATTAACTCTCCCACTCTGCCATTTGTTTGAGGCAGCTGCTGCCACTTGTATTGTAAATCTTCTGTTATAGTATTCAGAGTAAACTTCATACTTGGTTGAACAAATACGGACAATCTAAGAGCTTGCTAACATTAACAAAAAAATACATTGCTCTGGGACTGATTCAAGGCCACACAGCCCAGCGCACTCTTATTGCAGTGGAAAATCTGCCAGAGGGCCCATGATCATTTTCTGATGCTAATGATGTTTTTCACTAAATACATTTCCCCTTCCCTCAACCAAGGTTTATTGCTTGAAAGTAGAGAACCACTGCAAACCATATTGAAATAAATGAGATTTGTGTAGATGACAACAGCTTGAGTATTAGTTTGATCGTTCTAGAACAGTTTCAAGGAGGAGTTATTCCTCTGGGTACAATAGTAGCTTTCCATGGATAAGGCCCCTGATGAAATCATTACTAAATCCTCTTAAGGTGGTTCACACAACAGGGTTAGGAAAGACCCCCACCTGAGATGCTTGAGAGCTAGATATGAAACATGTGATCAATAAACACTGAGCTATCTGGGACACCAGGCTATTCACCTCAAGTTTTATGCAGCTCTACACTAATTGCAGCTTCTATATAGTTTTCTTCTAAATAATTTCACACTTTGTGCCTTAGATTGCTGGAGATCATATCCAACACTTCATACAGATGTTCTACATAAACCAATAGGAATTTCCATGCTATGTGAATTTATGCTTCAGCTCTGTCATTATCCTGAGCCTACAGTGGTGCAGCCTACAGGCTCTAAGGAGGCCTAGTGGCTCCAGGGAAGCCTGTATTGGAGTAGTCATCAGGGCCTACATTTCCCAGGTTCCCTCTGGACCCTGTGATTGCTTAACAGGGGATTTTGGAGGGAAAACTACACCAGCATGGGGGCAGAGGGTGTGATGCCTGGGAAGAAGAGATAAAAGGTCTTGCCCAAAGTGTGAGGGGGGTTCTCTCTCAGGGAGTAGGGCTGGTGAGGCTGCTGCAGAAAGATGGATACCTCATCCAAAAGGGGTGAGTCAGTCTGAGACCTGGTACCTAGAGAAGGCTAGGACCATATAGTCAGATGAGTTAGGATTTATTATTTTACTGATTTACCTATCTTTACTGTGCTCATTTTTCCTACGTTTTTGAACTACAGTTATTATTAAATCTCTTAAATAAAACTAGTTTGTTACTCTGCCTATGTCCTCATGCCTCATTTGATCATGTATAAAGGGAAGGGGTAGGATGCAAATCTCATTCTTGGTTATCAAAAGAACAATAGCCTCACTAATGTCATTCGCTTTTTTTCCCCTTTATCAGTTTTATCCATGACTTTACCATTAAACTTTATCCATGACTTTACCCCCAAAATACTCCAGATATACAAGAATTATCCCATTCTATCCTCTCAAGGAAAAGTGGGTTTAGGCAGAGAGGGTACGACTGAGAATAATTCTGTATGCTTTGTCAGTGAGTGGAAATTTACAACTCATCTAGCCTGGATCAATATGTTATTCATCCCACCACACTCATGGCCTCCAAACTTGTAAACACTATTTTAGTCTATGCTTCTATATTTATTTCACTCGAATTAATGAACGATGAGGACCAGTGGAAACATTGACCAACGGGACTTACTCCCTAGTGAGATTACACATCATTATCTTGAATTGAATTCAGTAAAAACAGCAAAAAACAAAGAATAAATAATTTGATTTCTATCTAAAATGAGATTGAAATGTGTCAACTCTGGATTTCTCATATGTTGGCCTTGGGTAGAGATGGTATTTTCTTTTCTGCTACCTTAAATGTTATGGTGAACTGGAAAACACTGAAAAATGGAGGGACATTTGAAATGACCTTGCATAGAAGACTATTTTGACTGCTGATGAATCTTCATTAACAAAAACAGAGGGCTACAGATGTATAGACAAGACCTCCAAGTTTCTGCATGTAGTTCTGTAGTTGCCATCTGTTAATCAGCCATTTTTAGTCTGCATATAGAGTCCTGAAAAGAAGCTTCAGGCATTTTAAGATTGAAGCAGAATAAAACAGAGCCACTTTATGAAGGAAATCTATTTTTTCCATGATGGATCAGCTTTTGCAAGTTATTGCAACTAACTGCCTGAACAAAAGACTGGCTTCAACTAATTGATAAGTACCAGGTCATGATAACAAAGTGGATACTGGATCCACAAACAACCAGAAAGTGGAAACCTAGTCAAAATGGTGAACACTTTTTCTTTCAAACGTGAGTGTTCAATTGCCATTGCTAAGGGGTACTGTAGCATAAGATGGTGGAGACGGTCCTCGCCTCAAGTACTAAATACATCCAACTGGAGAACCTGCAGGGTCTTCAAGGGGCATCTAATTTCCCCTCCCCCATTTCTTTCTGAAAGCCTCATAGACTCCCCCTTTTCCTAATTCCTTCCCAACCTTCCCACCTACCAGCCAACCTAATTTTATCTGTCCCCTTGTTTTCAGCTTTTCTTCTTCTCTCCCCCTGGCATTATCTCTCTGAAAAAGCTCTGACCAGGCTGTGTGGTGCCAGTTGTTGAGCCAGGCCCAGTTGCATGGTGACAATTGCTGGGCTGGGCCCAGTTGCATAGCAGGAAACCTGCAAGGACTTGCTTGAAGGTGGTACCTCATTTTTCACTGTATCCCACTTCCCACAGTATTTCCTCTTGGCAGCCACCATATCTCACCTTTCCCTGCTGCCTTCTCTCCTTCCTCCCACCAGCCTACCTATTATACACTCCTCCATCTTCAGCAATATTTATTATTTTTTATACACTTTAATGTGTTCCCCAGTGGGGACTTAAAGCAGCTTACATCATTCTCTTCTCGGGTTTGTAGAAAATCTGTCATGTCTTCTCATAGCTCCAATCTCCACATTTAAGTATCCACAGATGTTGAGAAATAGATATATCGATGTAGACTAATGAAATTTTGCATTCATCCTTCTGATGTCTTAAAGTTGTTTCAAAATTCAATAAGATCTGCAGTTTGTAATGGAGAAATCCAACCTTCAGGTTTTCCTCTTCTTCTTCTTCTTTTTTTACTTTCCTCAAAGTATCCTAGAAGCTCTGTCAGTTTGTTCCAGTAATTCATAGCCTTAGACTTGGCAGTATAAAACGAACTTTAAAATGTGGAAGATGCTCAGATGAGCCACACTATAAACTGCTGAACACCAGTATTTTACAATGAAGAAAGAACAAGTTTCATGAATTATGGTACTCTAAATATAGACATTTGCACCATAAAGTGAATACCTATTTTCTACAAACACAGACAGATATGATTAAAGATACAATGGACAACTTCACCTGTGTTGAATTTTCTTTGACAAATTTGTTATTTTCTCCAAATCAGCACCTCACACAGATCTTCAGTTATGTCTCAACACAGACATACACATCAAACTCATTTCACCTTTAGAGATTTATGGGAATTACATAGATTGAAACATGTCTGAATAGCTTGTATGGCTAAGTAAATTTTTTAAAAATCCTATCAGAAGAATATACATTTAAAACCACTGTATACGTAGCCAGTCTGTGGCCAACTGAAGAATACTGCACTATGACAATAACCACAGAAAAACATTTTGTCATATTTAGCTCAATTACATTTGATGTAATTATACATACAACCATAGGTAAGAATATAAGAGAAGCCATGTTATATTAGGCCAATGGCCCACCCAGTCCAATTCTCTGTGTCACACAGTGGCCAAAACCGAGGTGCCATCTGAAGGTCCACCAGCAGGAGTAAAGAACAATGGCAATTCACCACCTCTGTCATCCCTCTAAAAATACTAAGAACTGCTGTGTTGTGTTACTAACATCAGAAGACTGATGACAAACAAACCCAAACATCACTTCTATTTTCTCTCAGTTCCCACCACCACCACAAGTGATTGCCCCAAATCCTGTAATTACTGGGTTATGATTCAGACTCAGCAACGCATAAAGGTCATATTCAATAAAAGTCAACCCTTGAGATTCCAGATGTTATTCTCTAAATGAGACCTTAATACAAGCTATAAAATAACACTTCCCAGCCACCCACTTACCTGGGTGGGAACTGTAGGGAACTGCTACAGTTACTGCTTTGGTATTGGTAGGGAGAGAGAATCTTTATATATCCCAAACTCTTCTGAAGGGGCTGGAATGCTTCTGCATCAGAATCTGAGTCATAAGCCATTAGCCACTTTGGAAAAACTGTATTTCTCAGGGCCCTAAACTTGTAACTCCAACACAGGGCATCCCAGGTCCCAGCAAGCAGCAGATGGTGAATTTGAAGCTCATCAAGAGGGTGTTCAGGAGTTTGTAGTCTCATTGGGGGTCAGAATATAAATGAACTTGTATTTTGATGTAGATATTTATTCTATGTAATTTTATATGTTTCCCAAATAGGCTGTTTGCACATTTAGTGGGTAGTGCATTTTGTGCCATTGCACTTTTAAAGAGATTAATTATATTTAAATACTGTTCAAGCAATCAGTTTTTATTATTATTTTACTGGTGGGACATCTGATACTTGGCATTTTGTAAATGCAACCTGGCTACTACTTGCATTAAGCATCATGTTATATGACAAATGACTCTCATCATTAAAAAATATATATCAGTAAAATCAATCCATGATCCCAGTGCATCTCCTTGAGCACCACCATATATGCAGCACCCTATTTTGCCTTGGTTTTGTGCCATATAAAAGTACAAGGATAAAGTGAGATAGATTTCTTACTGATTAACATACTAACAATTGCTGTGACATGATATTTTTGTAAACTAGAACCATTTAATCTACTACAGTCCAAAAACAGTAAGCCTTTTTTAAAATTTGTGTTATTTATAGTCTGCCTTTCTCACTGGGACTCAAGGTAAATTACACAGAGTGAGTCAGTACAATCAACAAGATGGAACATTCAATAAATAATGAAATAAGATTTGGGTTTTAGATCCAACCAGAAGGCCAAAAACTCAAAACTGAAGCAAAGCATAAGTGTTAACATGACACATTAAGTGATGAAAACTTGCACAATGGGAGCCAACCCGCAGCGAACTACACTCTTGAATAATTCTGTTTTTCATAGTGGTTTTTCAAACCAGGAGAGTGGGAGCCTTCCTGACCTTCTTAGGCAGGCCATTCCATAAGGTGTGGGCCACAATGGAGAAGCCATGTGTGTGGTCAGTTGTTGACTTCTGCAAGTTGGTACCTGCAGAAGGCCTTGCTCAGATGAGCAACGCTATCAAGGCAGAGTGTAGAAGGAGAGATGGTCTTGCAGATATGAGGGTCCAAGGCCAAAGGGTTTTGTATGTGATAGCCAATACTCTAAACTGAGCCTGGTAACTGATGGGGATCCAGTGGAGTGACTGTAGAATAGGAATAATATGTATGGTCCATCTAGTTCCCAATAATGGCCAAACTGTGGCATTCTGCACCAACTGGAATTTCCAAAGTGATTTTGAGGGAAGATCAATGTACAATGCATTACAGTAGTCTAGTCTCAGTGTCACCATGGCATGAATCCAGATGGCCAGATCATTCTTCTCAAGGTAAAGAGCCATTTTTTGAGCTAGGCTTGAGTTGAAAGAAAGCCTTTTTTGCAACTACATTAACTTGCTTCTCCAGCAATAATGTTGGGTCCAGTATAAAGGTTAAAGAGCATGGGGTACAGGATTACACCTTTTGGAACCCTGCAGGATAGGTCCCATACTGATGATAACTTGTCTCCAATGACAATTCTTTAGGTCTTGTCCATGAGGAATGATTTGAACCAATCCAACAGAAAAACCCTGACACCTACTTCTGCCCCCATGCACCTCAACAAGATGGCATGGTCTGTTGTGTCAAAGGCAGCAGGTAAATCCAGCAGGAGCAACAGGGAGGTCTGACCTGTGTCTGCATTTAGACAGAGGTTATCAACTAAAGCCAGCAAAACCATCTCCATCTCATAGCCCAGTCTGAAACCAGACCAAAAATGGTCTAGAGCAGATGAATTATCCAAGGAGACCTGGCGTTGGTTTGCTACTGCTCTCTCAATCACTTTGCCTAGGAAGGGCAGATTAGAGTCAGGGCAATAACTGGATACATAATTTTTTCTGCAGGGATGGATTTTTTAAAATATTAGATGGATAACCACCTGTTTGAGTGGTCGAGGAAAGGTGCCCTGAGTTAGTGATTAGTTTATAATAGATATTAAGAATTCATTGATGCAGTCTTTATATGAAATATGTATAATGTAATTTACTGTTTGTAAAAATTACACAATGCATGTTGTACGTGAAACTTAAACAGTATAAATATATATGTATTTGATTCTTCCAAATCCTGACATTTTCTTTGGTGGTAATAAACCATGTATCTAGTTAAGCCACATTTATTGTATTGAAGTCATTTATTTCCCATAAATCAATGAGATTGAATTAGTTTAATTCATCAGGAATTTCTTCTAAGTAAATAAATCTAGAATCAAACTATTCTTTCACTTATTTTACTTCAACTGGCAAGTGTTAAACATTCCAATATGTTAACTTGTCCAAAGTGCATGAACTTCTGTGGACAGAACTTTATTGTGCTATGGCTTACATAAAAGTATAGCTAAACACTTCTTTTATTATTGTTCCTTTATTGGAGTAGCAAACTAAGCCAGGTGATATTACACAATTATTTTTTAACAAAGATCCCCAAATAATCAACATTGTTATTTTGGCTGGCTATATAAACTATGAAGGTCCAGAAAGTCTCTTTCTAACATGCTGAGGCTCATACTTGCCTTTATTGCTTCTTTACATAGATCTATTTCATAAATTGGAATGTAATTTTCTCTTTGAAATATTTTCAATGTAACATAAATTTTATATCATTTCATATTGACTACAGGAGGACCGCATAGAGAAGGTCAGAGATGTTGCCATCATTTTCATTTTTTGATTTGTTTTCCTTTGCTATGAAATTTTGTAAGCTGAATATTCTTTTAAATTATCATTTCTGGGCCCATACTTAAGGGATATGTATATGATATTGAGTGACATTTACAGGTTAGAAAACACAAGCTGTCTACAAGATTAAAAATTCAAAGCTCTGGAGGACAGCACAGAAGAACAAAAATATTTCCCAGCTGGAAAAGGGAAGCTGTCTACAATATATAGTAAATGTTATTAGATAAGTATGTGGTTTCAAAATGTACTTCATTGCCTGAGCTGATTTGCCCTCTCTGAACACTAATTCAAGGGATGTTAGATGTTAAAAGAATTTAGTTACTTAGAAAATGCTGTATTGATTGCCTGTAAGAGTCTTTAGAGACATTCCTCAGAAGTGTAATCAAAGTGACAGATATCAGACAAGGTGAAATGTCATGTACATTTTCTTGGGATCAAAGTATCAGGTACTGATTTAACGTTATTCTTTAAGTCTCAGCGAAGGATACATGTATGGTCCAGAGAAAACTTTCTTGAGAATTCATAAGCAAGCATTTTGAACACAGGATCATGTATCCCAACTCTCCACTGAGCAAACTTTAAAACATTTCCCCAACCTACAAGACTTCCTCCAACCTAAGGAAACCTCCTCCAATAGAAGAGCTATTTAAGTTGGAGTAACACTTCTTAAATTGGAGGAAGGCTCCTTAGGCTGGAGATCCCCCTGCCAAGGCAGGATACATGTTATGGCTGCATAGTATTAACAACTGCCTTGCTGGATCAGACCAGAGAGTTACATAGTTCATTTTTTGTTATAGTTAATAATCATTGATAGACCTCTATCCCCTGTTGCTAGTTACCCAGATTGAAGAGATCCTTCACAGTTTTCTTGGGATTTCTATTAGTAATTTGGTAACAGTCACAAATGATACCCTTGACTCTAAGGCCTGGTTCATGCATACAAGAGAATGAAGTGACAGCAGGATGACATGGAAGGTCGCGATCAGATGGCTTTTTAGATCTGAAACAGGCATGAGTGCCTGGTAGATTTAAAGGGCACGTCCAGACAGCGACATCTGGGAAACATACCACTGCTGTGATCAGCCCAGTGATCCCCGCCAGGGAGTCATACTAAAAAGATAGTGCTGAAAGTTCAGTCTAAAGCTTGCCAATGGGCCAATGTCTTTCCCCCGTCTGGTTGTTCCAGCATACATGACTCCAGACCATCCCGAACTACCGCCATTTAAAAAAAATTCTTAGTGGTATGTGGTATGCATAAACACATAAACATGTGGTATGCATAAACACATAAATTCTTAGTGGTATGCATAAACACATAAACATGACGGCTGCAGAGCTTTGCTCAAACGTTTCAGACAATTTCATGTTTCTGAAGGGCCCGTGAAACTTATGAACTTCGTTATTTGAAATGGTACCGAGAGGAAGGTACCACTGGTGGTGCTTTTAACATTCAAGTCCACGCATGCGCGGAAAAACAAGTAGACAGTGAGGCACATATGCGCATGTGCAAACAGAATTTTTTAAAAATAAACCCTGACCGCGCTGTCTAGACAATTCACCACAGAGTCTGTGCATGGGGATTCATGGGGGAGCTGTCTGGTCACGCAACACTGGATGAAAAAGATAGGGATCAAATCAGAGTCGGGTCAATGGCGGGATTAGCTGCCCATCTGAATGCACCTGAAATAATATGAAAGAATGAACACCTCCACCTTGGACTGCAGGTAGAGGATCATTTTTTAATCCCTATGTTAAAAACTCCCTAAAAACAATTAGAAAACCTGCACTACAAGCAAAAAGTGTAGGTAGAATTATTCTATAATAAAACTAAGGTTGCCAGGCCACAGCTTGGAACCCTCAGAAGCATTTGGAGGGCAAGAACATGGTGTCACTTCCAGCAAAAACCAGAACTGACATAATGATGCCGGGGGTACCCTCTAGGATCCACAAAAACTTTGTAGATATGCCATAGAATTCTTAGCAAATCCTAGTACATCCTACCAATGTCATGACATCACCTCCAGTTTTGTACAGGAAATGATGGCATGAGTCTGATTAAAAAATTTCAAGCTTTACTATTGTTATGAGGGCTTGTCTATCAATGTGGTGAAATCCAAGGTCATAGTATTCACCAAAAGGGAAAAGGGAAAAATCTTCAAATGGAACATAGCAGGCCAATCAATGGAAAAGCAAATAAATTTAAATATCTGGGAATCCTAGGGCTGCCAAGTCCAACTTGGGAAATATCTGGGGACTTTGGGGGTGGAGCCAGGAGACTTTGGGGGTGGAGCCAGGAGAAAGGAAGTGACATCATTTTGTGATGTCACATCCTGTGATGTTGCTTCCACATGCTGACACATGAACTCATGAAGTTTCCTAATACTGAATCAGGCCATTGGTCCATCAAGGTCAGTATTGACTACTCAAACTGGTAGTGGCTCTCCAGGGTCTCAGGCTGAGATCTTTAATGTCACCTATTACCTGATCCTTTTTTAGCTGAAGAAGCTGATACCTCCTGCATGTCAAGCAGATGCTCTATCACTGAGCAACAGCCCTACTGAATCCTTCCTCATCTCGGCAGAATATGAAGCACTAAGTGCTACACAAGTGCTTAATATGATTTTCATATCATAAGAACAGGAGAGAAGCCACAGTGGATCGGCCCATCCAGTACAGCCCATCCAGTACAACACTCTGTGTCACAACAGTGGCCAAAAATACCAGGTGCCCTCAGGAGGTCCAGCAGCGGGGCCAGAACTCCAGAAGCCCTCCCACTGTTGCCCCCCAAGCACCAAGAATTCAGAGCATCACTGCCCCAGACAAAGGGTTCCATTTAGACCTTGTGGCTAATAATAGCCACTGATAGACCTCTGCTGGATGGGGACAGAGAGAGAGAGAGACAGACAGACAGACAGACAGACAGAAAAAAGAAAGAAAGAGGGAGAGAGAGAGAAGGAAAAAAACTGGCAGAGGCACTTACTTCCATTTAGACCTTGTGGCTAATAATAGCCACTGATAGACCTCTGCTGGATGGGGACAGAGAGAGAGACAGACAGACGGACAGAAAAAAGAAAGAACGAGGGAGAGAGAGAGAAGGAAAAGAGCTGGAAGCCACATGCAAAAGCAGCCCCTTCAGTCCCTCCTTAATCTCTGGGCGGACCTCTCTTGCTGTGGAAGCTCTCTTGCTGACTTCTTAAAGGGGAAATGTCTGGTGAGGCTTTTTACTGCAGGGCAGGCTCTCTGCAGACATTTCCCTTTTAAGGCAGGGCAGGGCAGACTCCGACGTTCCCCTGCGTTCCTGCTGGCAGCCATTTTGTCCCCCGGGGGCCAATTTTGAAAAAGCGGGGGTAAGCAGTAAAAACCGGTGTTTCCCCCGCCTTACCAGGGGACTTGGCAGCCCTAGGGAATCCACTTTGAAGCATCTTTTACATGGAAAATACACTTGGACCTCAAGATGTCCTCAAAGCAGGAGGACCTTGAACAGATTGCTTTTGTCCAAAAAAGAAAAGCTGGTATTATCAAAAGAAAGGCTGCTATGTATTAAACCTGCCTTACTCCTGGGCTTTTCTACATTTCCCTTGGGCAGGACAGTACCATAGTGGTACCCACTCTCCAGAGGTGCAGTCAGAGGCATGACAATTTCTCCCTCATTCATTGTTTTCTTTTGGCACCAGGGGACTGTAAAACCCCATACCCACAACATCTTCCCAGTATCTGAAAATATTATTATTATTATTATTTATTATTACTAAATTTCTGGATTGCCCAATCCCTGAGTACATAAGGCTCTGGGAGATTTACAACAGGTTAAAAACAGTACAAAAATACAAATTAAAATCAAAAAATTAATTATTCTTAATTTAATAGTCTTCAGAGGGTGTCCATAATTAAAAAAAAACAAAACTATTCTGGGCTGTTTTTCTATCTTGTGGGCAGGTTAAGGAGGAAACTGAAGCGGGCAGAATGGGTGCCAGCTATGATGGAAAACCATTGCCATCCTCAACCAAAAGTCTGGTGGAGCATCTCTGCCTTACAGGCCCTGCAGAATTGCATTAAGTCTCACAGGGCCCTGATGGAAGTTGGCAGAGAGTTCCACCAGGTCAGAGCTAGGGCCAAGAAAGCCCTGACTCTAGTCAAGGACAGCCAGATATCTTTGAGGCCAGGGATCACCAGCATATTGGTCAGAGCTCTTGGTCAGAGCTCTTCTTATCAGATATGAGACCGGTGGTCGGTGGTCTTGTTCATCAGAACTGTGGGTGTTTGTCAGGTATGTGTGGGTGTCATTCTTCATGCTTGTTCAGCAATCTGGGGCTTTCCAATGATGAGTTTCAGGCAGGGGTTCAAGGAAAAATACTCCTGAATAACACGGTTGTGCATGCAAACAGTTGGGGGGGGGATCTTTCCCCCCTTATCTGTGGAACCCAGTTCTTTGCATTCTGGTTCTCATGGCATCTCATCAGGTGGTAATCTTAGAAGGCAGAGTTAATAATGCAGTTGACACATCAGTTTTTGGGCTCCTTTAGCTGAATCTGCAGATTCTCCCAAAGTCCTTGGAACAATCACACAAAATAAAATAAAAAAAATCCAAGAATCCATGCTTTTCATGACATCATCATATCACATAGAGTCAAATACAGTTGAGTTCATCTTGTCAGAGTGGTCTTCTGTTGTAAAAACTCATTTGGACAAGCTTAGACAAGTTGCCCCCCTTAACACTTTCTCTTAATATTAAGAGGTAATTTCCCAGTGTTTACAGCTACTTGAGGTTAGATGTTCCTCATGGAATGCGCAACAATCACTCAGGGCTGTATCATTGCAATCCTAACAAACGTCACAGTTTCTGACAGCAAACTACACAAAGTGAGGGTCACACAATGTTGTTCAAAGATGGAGTCTGCAACTGGGCCCATTCGGGGCTAAAAAGGTATTGAATTAACAAGGAAGCCAGCCCAATGACAACCTTATGGGATTGGGCTGGTAGTGTATTTCATACAAGATAGCAAGCTTGAATTTCAGTCTAAAACTACAAGCCTTCAATAAACTATTAAGGTATTGGGGGACATTAAAATAAGGGACATTCATTATGTTCTGTGAAGATGCCATGTTCTGGAAATAAGGAGCATTTATTTAGAATGAAAGACAACACGGAATCTTAGTTGTGCAGCCCATTTGTTTCTACTTGGGAGATGCCTTGATGATCTGTGGCCTGTGCCTTTAAAATTTCCTTTGTCTGCTTTTCCAAGAAAATCTGTCATAAAAAGCGCACAAAGGTGCACCATGTTATATTTTCTCATCCTCAGAGGAAATGAGATTTCCTTTGCCCATCTGCCTCTTTCATACAGCTGTATAAACAGGAATTCTATAAGATGCAAATAGCACAGCTTTTCTCCTCATATATCACATATACTTGTAAAATAATACGCTGTTTCTATTGTGGAACATAAACCAGCCACATTACAATGCTTCAGTGAATTCAAGCATTAATATCTTTGAGACTTTCTGCTGAGAAAAGGCTCTGTATGTTTGTTATAGTGAGAAGTGTGCTACTCAGGAATTCATGATGGGTACTAGACTTGAGAGATGCTGAAGATTATTTACTTGGATTACAGAAAGGTAATGCTGTTCATGCAGAACAATGATGTTCAGAACAAAAATTAAGTGCTTATTGCAAAATGAGATTTGAAAGACTTGCAAGCCTCTTTGACAAGCAAGTGTCATTAGCCTAGCCAATCTGAGAGACAAGATGAAAGCCCTGTGAAAGACAGGTCAGTGCATGGTAGACAAGTCCCAGGGACAGAAGCTAGAAAGATGGTCCAAAAAAAACTGATTCAAATGGAACCACAATGGAGGACATGAAACCAAGACATCCAAAGGGTCTTCCAAAAGAAGAACTGATCTCTCACATTGTGTAGTCACATGAGCAGTTTGCAGCAAAATTGTTGTGGTACCTTTGTGGATTTAAAGAGCATGCTCAGACAACAACATCTGCTTTCCGTGCCCCAGTTGTGGCTACCCTGTTTTGACCCACTTTGGAAGCAGTGTAACCAGGCACCAAGGAAAGTCCGGTCTTTGTGGATGCCAGCACTTCCACTCCACTTCTCCGGCCATCTGAACTCCCCTGTCGCAAACTGAAGCTGAGGGGAGGTCTGGATTGGCAGATCCATTTCCCCCAGGTTGTTGTTTGTTTGGAATAGCTGCTGATATTTGCATGAGTGTATATGCGCATGTGCCCATCTGTTTTTTTTATGAAACCGATCGGGCAGCGTGCTCCATGGTTGAGGCACTGCAGCAATGTGGATGCCTCCCCACCAGACAAGTGTGTGGGAAAACTGCCTCAGTGTGTGCTGTCTGGTCAGTCTGTCCCACAACAATTGAACTGGCACACATAGAGATGCGCCCAGACCATGCTTAACCTCTAGTGTGAACACAGCCCTTGTCTTGTTCATTGTGTATTTATTATTGGGGGAAGCTTTAGGCTGCCTTCACACACATACACCAGTTTTCTGATGGGCTGCTTATTTCTGGCAGTAGTAAAGCTAGCCCTCTGCCTTTGTTTCCCCAGTTTGCAAGGCAAGCCATACCTAATGTAGAGTGGAGGCAAGCTGTAGCTGTTTCCTGTTTCTCCCTCTTTTCCCATGTCTTGCTTCCTGTAGGTACCAGTAAAGCCTATACCATGTCTATTGAGCATGTATAAAGTTGGATAATAGAAAAACTCAAGTCAACTAGATCTCTGCTTCTGTAGAATGAGAAAGCTGTCTGTTGCCCCCCCCCCATTCAGAAGAAAGAGACAGACACCAATATGGATTTAACAAGGGCCACTTTATTTAACTTAATTAACCTGTGCAGCAAGGGAATTTAAAACCCCCTCATGCAGAATAAGCAAGACAGGTGTCACCCAGGACCACCTCCTTGCTCTCCGTCGGGTGGGCAAGATCAGATAAACGTGCTAGCACACAGTCCTGAAAAGCCTTGTCTGGGATACCCTGTTTAGATTTCTCCCCTGGTCTGGTTGGTATGACAGCCTCACTTATCTGGGGTTTTTTTGTGGCATCAATCCTTTCCAAAATTGCCCACTGCCCAGGATCCTCAGTCTCCTCATCAGAAGAGGCCACAGATGCTGGACACTTGGGAGCCGGCTCAGGACACCCAGGAGCCGGCTTGGGAGTGGGCTGCTTCTCCTTGGACCGACCCTGCCCTTTTTTAGGTACCATAATTACTTCAGATTATTCTTAGAAGCACTATTAGTATTATTTCTTTTACTTTCCCTGTTATTTTATTATTATTGTTATTATTATTTTTAAACCAAGGTTAAATGTTGCCTCCGTGTTCACTCCTATGAGCCCAAGTTGTATTCCTTCCCTTATTCCTTAAAGCAGTCTGACAGCCCCCAGAGAGAAGTTACTCATTTGGCCACTAGGGGCCAGCACAGCCACCTCCAGATTCAAAAGGGGTGCCTGCAGTGAACTGAAAATTCCACTGGGTGGCCAATGCAGCCTGCAGCCCCTCAGCCAAAGACAGGCGGCAATGAAATGAGGCCGTTTATTCCTTTATGTTTTCCCCAGGCAAGAGCTGACTCAGCACCCCCCAAGACCGCTGTGCCCTCTGAGAGGCCAAGACAGCAAACAGATGCCTTTCTTAAAAGGCCCTCAAGTCCCATTGATGCCGGCCCAAATGCATGCTGCGCTGCCCGCAACAATCACTGCCCCCCAAAAACATGCCACGGCCCAGCTGCTGGCTGAAAACCCCATCTCCCGATGCCTTCAGTTGCCACTGCCGCCAAACTGTGACCAGGTGAATGGCAACTCCTCTGTGACCAGCCCTCCCATCCAGTGACAATTAATACTCTGCTGCTTGAAGGTAGGCCGCTTTTCCCCTGTCAGCGCCGGCACACAGTTCCTGCCAGCTCCAATCAGTGCCGCAAAGAGGGAGAGTGAAGGAGTGGAGCCACCTAATAACCTACTGGCTCCATCCCTTGTCTCTACAGAGCTACGCTAATGTTGCTTCATTTGGTGCTGTCTCCCTCCTGCCGGGGAGGCAAAGGCAGCCCCTCCCTCCAGCGCTGGTGGCTCAGAGGGAGAAGGTAGCTGGATAAGTAAAGCACACAACCTTATTTTCTAGTGGTCAGCTTGAAAAGGCCAATATATTTCACCGTGAATCTGAGTAACAAAACCACAAGGAATCTAATCAGGAAAATCATGCCCAATAAGTGATGACTGCAGCAAGTATTCACATTTTATAGTCTTGTAAATGAAGCTCGGTCAGAGCCTACACTGCATTTTACTGAAGAATTTTCAATCTAATGAAGCTGGGTCAGAGCCCACACTGCGCTTTGCTGAAGAATTCTCAATTCTCAATCTATTTTGTAAAACAGAGGTACAAACCATAATGTACATTCTATTTTATTCTGAAAGGAAGGATTCTACTCTAGTAAATTATTTTGAAGTCACTAAAGCTATTCTTCAATAACTGTTGCAATATAATTCAAGTCCAGTAGCAAGCTCTGAGAACCCACATTGATGCAAGCCTCTGTGTGGGTCCCTTGCTATCTGACAGGGAGGGTCATGTGACAGCCCCCTAGCTAGGCTTATTGCTGAAAGGCTGCACCCTCGAGTCCCCTTATATGGGGTCTCCAGACCTGGGGAGGCAGGCACACAGGTTCAGTCCCCCCCAAACAAATATGGCCCAGTGCCCAAACCATGACAGGAGCTGGGTGTCAAAAGAGAGGCCATTTTAGAAGGGAATTCCAGCTAAACTTTCATTTTACTGTATGCTGACTTGTCTGCAGGTGTCAGCCACCCTCACCCCGATCAGCAGTTACTAGGCAAGGTCATCTCCCAGGCCTGTTAATTAGCTCACAGAGTTGAGCTGTGAATTTGTAAGAGTGATGGGGAAAGTGCTCCTGTCCAGAGTATTCCATGGAGACAGCCCTGTGATTGGTTGAGGAAGGTCAGGAGGTTATGGCTGGCTATTTCTGTAAAGTATAGCCTATGATGGGAGAGGACACCCTTTTCCCTTTGCATTTCTTGCTTTTTTCCACTTACCCCATTCATGCTGTCTGAAGATACTCATTCTATGCTCTGGAACACCATGTTTTAGCTATAAGAACCAACATCTCTAGTATAGGAACTGAGTCAGTAATTCCATGGAGTAGTTTAACTTTGTTATTTTTCTGTGCATTTGATTTTGAAAACCTTTCATTGAATTTCTTCAGTAAAGCCTTTTTTGCTTCATGGTGTGTATTACTGGGAAGTGACCTGAACCAAACCCCTGTTAAGCCTGGTTACATTACAGCACCAAGGCCAGGGTCAGCTTTAACACTGGGAAACCGCCCAACTCACGCCAAAGTTCCTATGACTGCAGACAAGAAAGCAGGCCATACCATGAAGCCAAACATCCTGCCCTCATTCAGAGTGGTGCACACACAAAAGACAGCTGCAGGTCGAAAATAAATGTCTGGATGACATATGATGGAGGTGCCTTCTGCCTCCCAGGGCTGCCCCACTACCTTGCTCACTTTCCTCCTTATCAAATCAACTTTGCCCAAGGAAAGAACCATCTGCACCATTCTAGCACCTCTAACAGAAGAGCCAAGTGTCCAGATGGTGGGAAGCTATGGTCTGCAGATCATCTTCCAGGGCCAGCTGCACCTTTTCTGCTGGGTAGGTCATTCTTGCATAACTGAATAATGAGTGCATCCAGGGAACCTGCAGGCTAGGTACTCCCTAGTGACCAAGACAAGGTGCTGATCTCTGGGGCAGGTTGGAGATGCACTTTGGCCCCACACCCCCTTCTCGTCTGCCTTGGACTGCCAGAAGACAAGGCAGAGCCATGTCCCACAGTTGGATGGCCCAACCTAAGCAGCCCCAGTGTGAGGCGGAGACTAACTTGCTACTGCAGAAGGCCCTGTAGAAGGCAAGTGGCCAGGCACAGGGTAACTTTAAAATCTGACTAACAAAGAGCTGGTAGCCACCAGAGAAGCCCCTTAAGGACTGAGATGGTGATGGGCCTGTGGGTGTTGACCGATCACCACAGCTCACTGCCTGCCATGGAGCCAAGCAGAGGAAGGGGAAACTCTCCTCTTTCACCTGCTTCTGGCCCCACAGCCACAAAAACAATCCCAGGTAGGTTTGGCACCACAACTTTCATAAATAGATTTTTTAAAGCAGAGAATTTTTCAGACCATCAAGGATTTTTACTGGGAAACAATGTAAGTGGGCTTGAGATTCCTGCTATTCATCTGTACTTATGCAGGCTTTCTTCCTTTTTATGTAACTCTCACAAAGCTCTTTTGTCTTCTGATTCTAGGCAACAGCCTTATGTTTTATCCCCTGCATTCCCCGTTTTTTACTCTGAGTCTGTGTAATATGTCTCAGTCGTCTACAGATAAGGCTACCAGAATAAAGACTGTTTTAAACCGACTTTAATACAAACATCTGGTGTTATGTCATGCCCACAAACTATCAGTTCTCTAAGATGATAATATGATAAGTAGTGCTGTTTTGTTTTTAAAAAGGGCTGGTACTCATATATGAGGCTGCACTGATTTCCATTAATTCACCCTCAGGACTTGGAAGAGCACCCCCCAAAAGGTGCTGGTACTTAGTACCAGTAAGTACCACCACAAGAAAAGAAAAGAAAAGCCCTGATGATAAGCAAATGTCTCTAAATGGTAACTTCTCTCAAAACAGGACAGTTCTACAGTATTTCATGCTCTGACAGTGTACCCTACACCTACTAGGACAGCGATCCTCCTTTTCCTTACTTGCCATATTTGAATGGAACCTACCAGGTCAGGTCAACCTCAAGACTAAAAGTGATACAAAAGGTCATTTCATGTCTTGAAGTCTTTTGGCTTCTTTTGCCGCCTCACCCCCCAGACCCTCTTTGTCTACCTCAAACTATGCATGACATATTTAGCAAAATGCCCTTGGGAAATAAAACTACACGTGAAACTCATTTTTTATTTTCCAGCAATCTTCATAACAGTTTCTGTGATTCCATCCTTTCAATGGATTTCGAGTTTTATCTTACATGTGAGAAATGACCTTCTAACCTTTGTGTGACAGTTGTTTGGCTTTTATTAAGTGCCTTGCTCACTAGCAGCATTGGGGCATTACTCATATGTATTTGTGTGCTACCTCAGTCAGCTATAGCAAATTATTTTTACATTGTCTCTTGCTTTTGCTACGTATCATTTGAGTTAGTGAGAAAACTGGCCAGTTCAGCTTTCAGGAGGCAATGAGAGAAAGGTTACAGGATTTCTGTTAATAAGTATTTGAAACTTGTTTTCAAAATACAGCCTGTATAATGATGCATTATTTCTCCAAGAAGTTCAGAGTAGCAATCATTGCTTTCTTCTCCATGTTATATCCTCACAACAACCTTGGGAGGTAGGTATGATGGACCCCTGCTGCTTCTTCTCTGTGAGGCAGATTTTCCTGCCAAAACACTGTTCCCCACTCTGACTGATTAGCCTCTTAGTAGCATACTTGAATTATAGAATTATAACTTTCTGTGTGTCCCACCCTGTGGTAGAGAACTGAGGCTGCAATTAGAAAGGCACTTTAATCTACAGTCATCATTCCTCCCATCCAAATTAAAGTGTTTGTTCAGACAGCAACATCTGGCTCCTGTCCTGCAGCTGTCAGCCTCCCATCATTACCCCTGACTTTCCTGACCCAGTGGAAAGTCTGGTATTTGCTGAACCTACTGGCATTATTGCATATTTGCGGATGTCTGGTTGATCTCCCATGCAATCAAGTCGGCACGGAAGGGAACCATCCCTTCTATTTTGGTGCCATTTTTTAATTCTGTTAGTGCATGACCGCCAACATATATTATCAAACATGTGGGTGCTCCTGTACTTTATTTCTTTTGGGGGGACAATGAACACGAGGGGAGGGATCCTGCAACTGTCACAGCACTAGCTGGTGATTATGCATTTTTATTGACATTTGATATTAGTGCAAATAGTCCCTGGGCAGATACCTATGGCAGCCATTTTTGGAAGCGATGATTTGAGTCAGTGTTTCTGTGCATATGTGGGAAAAAAAGAATTCAAGTAAGCACCTATGCCCATGCACAAACACAGAACTTAATAAACCCCCACAGATCATGTGCACAGTGGTTTCTGCCCAGCAAAAATCTGGACGCTCAACCATGGAGTCAGTGCATGGTGAGGCAAGTAAGCGGGGAGCTGTCTGGTCCAACCACAATGGACCAAAAAGATCTAGATCAAATTAGAGCCATGGCAACTGTTAGCCAGCAAGGCACTTTTTGTGCTCTTATGGATTTTCATATCCATAAGCTTGAACCGTGTGTCACCAACAGTGGTAGGGTCTTGCGCTTTCTTCTTCACATAGGAGCCAGCTCCAGCCCAAACCAGGAGGCTGACACCCCAAACAGTTCACCCAAGACAAAGATAAGGGATTCCTCTTGCCATGAGGTTCCCTTATGTCAGACATCCGCTGGCTAACCCCCACTCCCCCACTATACATCTGGATAGTTATGCTAACCAGCCTGCCTAGCAACTAATGTGCCAGCCATCAGATACTTGGCTAAAACCATCAACTGACAATAGGTATGGCCAGGTGAGTCATCGGACCCCAGACTCAGTGTCTGTTTCCTGGTGAAGTCATACTTTTGCAACACTGACCAAACCCCTGGACCTCCTCCCTTTGTTCACCTTTAACCTATAGCAAGGTCCAAGAGGGACGGACCGCCTAGTAGGAGTGTTAGTGGGTTGTGGTCTGCAAAGCCCGCCCCATGACCCCCAATAAAAGTCCAAACCGAGAGTCACTCGGTCTCTTGAGCCGTCGCCCTCTATCTTACCTATTGACCCTTCAGTCCAGCTTTCTGTCCCCAATCCTTGCCTCCATCTTTAAACCCCTTTTTCTCTCTCTGGACTCGCGATCCAGGAGAACCATGTGGTCTTGCCGGTTCAAGCCTCGTGGCCCCATAACTTTTATACCCTTCTTCCCCAAATCCAATTCATCTTGACATCGGACAACACATCTAAGGTAACGTGCTTTCCCCACCAACGAAACCTGCTCATGCAAAAGTGCTATTTTCTCTCTTTATTTTATTAGACCTGTAAGATTGTGTGTGTGATTACGATTTTTGTATGCTTGATTACATGATCCAGTAAACAACATTGAACTTGGAACCCGCCTCACGTGCCTCTTTCCTTGAAATCTCCCGGGAGGGGTGGGACCCTGGTATAGTTGGCAAGAACCCGTGTATTTTGCTGATTGCTAAATGTAAATTAAAGCAATTCGGCTAACACAACAGTGGATAAGCTGTCCGTCTGACTGCAGCCTTTTTCAGCTTTTGCCCAGGCCAGAGATTTATTGTAACTCAGCAGGAGCCCTCTTATAAATCCCTTTGGAAATGGCACTTGACACAAAGTAAAGTTCAAACAGAAAGGTTGATTTTATTGAACAGGCACAGTGGAGTTAGGAAAAGGGCAGGGGATGAGAAGTTGAGGTAAATTTGGTTCTTTATACAAATCAAAATATTTTGAACAGGCAACAGTATAGTTGAAGTTTATATACATAGTTCTTGACTGTGAGAAGTTTGTCTTGAAGATTTCTTTCAGCAACAATGTGTCTTATTAAAGTTTCTTAAACCCAGGGCTCATTTTGTAGCAAGAGCTCCTCTGCATATTAAGCCACACACCCCTGATGTAGCCAGTCTTCCAAGAGCTTACAGTAGCCCCTGTTAGAAGAGCTCTGTAAGCTCTTGGAGAATTGGCTACATTAGGGATGCGTGGCCTAATATGCAAAGGAGCTCCTGCTACGAAATGAGCCCTGCTTAAACCTATCTTAGTTTTCTGGAAGTTAGTACTTTCTGTATTTAAATACTTCCCTTGTGAGATTATAACTTTTCCTTTTTTACTCTTGAGAAGTCTAACCATTTCCCTTTTCACACAAATCAGGGGTCCCTTCTGAGTTGAACCCTCTGAATAACTGGGTAAGAAATATCCTCCTCTTTCTAGGAGTGATAATCCTTTTTCTCTTTGGCTAGACTGGCAATTTTTCAACCTGCTTTCCAGTCTCTTCTGTCAAACCTAAACCCCAGTTCTGGAAACTGTGAATACATGGAATTCAGTTAGAGCTGACCCTTAGACTTTAAGCTCTATTTTCTGAACTTTTCCTCAAACTTGTTCATACACATTTAGGGCAAGGAGTTGTGTCCTTTCACTCCCCAAGTGACTTGTCTGTTTACCTCAGAATGACACACACACTCCTCTTGACTGACAACTGCCAAACCAAAGTCCAAAGGATGACTGACTCCCTCTGACAAGACTGACAAAACTTTTGAAAACTCTCCTCAGTTGGTGCTGACCAATCAGAGAGAAGGGGGGTGCATGCAGGCAGCAGACTGTCAATCAAACTGTGCTTTACAGTGGGGCATTAACTCCCAGCTACAGTGAGGCATAAATCTCCCAGCTCTCTGATTTTGATGCCCTAAGCATCCTGGTTTTTGGAGGTCAGTTCATCACGGTAGGCTAGGATGAGAGACTGTGATTGGTCCAGGATCACCTAGTGAGCTTCAGAGCAAAATGGGGGGTTTGAATCTGAGTGTCTGATTTTACTCCAGCCTTCCAACCATCAGACCACACTCGCATTCTACATATGTAAATTTACCTTTACGTAATCCTGTAAAGTAAGCAATAACATGCAGATGTGGAAGATGTGGCTATAGATAATTTTTTTCTGAGCATGCAGAGCACTGAAATTATGCCATCTTCACTCTTCAGTTAGGAGAGCTCTATGAGTAGATTAGAACCCCCTTATCTTCAAGAAATTGCTGTAGAGATGAAAGCCATGCCTTCCTCATTGCTACTTGTGGTTGTGGCCAAGGAGCAATGGATCAATTTCCATTTCTACCACTTCTCTCTACTTCTAGGCTTCTACCTAGAGGCAATTATTTGAAAGGAGTTATAGAACTTATTTTGGATCACCTTCCATCCTTCTCATGGAGTACCTTACTGTCTGGCCTGTAACACTGGCAGCTTTGAAAGCTAAAAAAGTCTGCACACAACCCCATGCATGACTAGGGTCACATTTCAGATTTTTCAAAGGGAGTTTCAAGACTGAAACAGAGAGCTTTATAACCAATAACTCTGCGAAGGTAGCAAAACTCTCCCATTTCAGAGTGCTGACTTTATAACTAAACAGGGGTGCAATGAGCCCTGGGATTATATGAACTAGAGTATTTGAAGTAATTATTATTCTAAACTAACAGTAGAAAACAAGAGATAATACACTAAATGCGATTCCCATATTCTTGAAAGGCAGAGAGATAAGGTTGCTACCACAAACACAAAGCCAGTTTTATGTAGATCAGGCTTGCAGCTAATTTATATTTCATGCTCTTTAATAAGTAACATCTAATGAGAATTACTCACTTTTAAAAAACTCTACCTTATCAGGAGTTGCTAATAACCAGCTACACTGTTTTGCATGCAAGTTGCATCTTTCATAACATTTTCAGCACCCTGAGACTTACCAAATAAAGCTGTCACTCAAGCCTCATTTCCCCTCTGAGCATAAGGAATCAAAATGGACAGTGAATTAATGCTGCATATTGCCTTTTGTTTGATGAGGTCCCTGCAAGATCTTTGTTCTGTCACCTTTAATGCACTCTGCTTGAAGGACCTGCTATCTGATTTCTTATCAGATTCATGAAGAGCTGAATATTACAAAGCTGTTATGAGCCTTATCTAATCTATGCCTTTGAAATGTTTTGCAGGTGTGATAGGAAGTGAGAAAAAAAACAGCTCTGAGGTATCAATGTTTCCTTTTTCCTGTGAAAGTATGTGACTAGAAAGTTCATTAATTAAAAATGCATGGGCTTCACACACATTTATCTGATTTCTTGAAATTAAAACAATAACTGAAGTGTTTTATGTTGTTTCTGCTTATAACCTATGCCAGTAAAGGTGCTGACTGATGGACTGACGGACTAATAACTGAAGTAAAGATTACAAAGCCATTATCACTCTTACCTTCATACAGCAATCTGGCACAGGCATCATTGGTCAGTCTTCTGTTTGCTTATGGAAAAGAAGTCCCACAGAGTTCAATGGGAATTATTTTCAGGAAAGTGTAGATTGCAGCTTTAATTCTGATCATTTTCTTGCTTAGGAGGTGGTCTAACTTTTAAAAACAATGGCATCTTCATGCAAGTAAGTCCTCCCAGTTTACCAGAAGTAAAAAGTGTAAACATATACATTCAAACATATGTTTTAGCAGTTAAAGCCTGCCTGTATTATATCTCAGATACAGGAAAATCGCTCCCTTCCTCCCACCCAGGAAAAAAAGGGACTGGTAGTCCGAAATCAGGACGCATAATAATACAGGAAAATCGCCATCTGGATCTTTTTATCTATACTGAAATTTTAATTGTTATATATAAATTTTAATGTTTTGTGTTTTGTATTTTATGACATTATGTTCTGTACATTGTCCAGAGCCCAGCATAAGCCAGGATGGGGGTGATTAATAAATAAATAAATAAAGGGATAAGCATTGTTCTCCAGGACTGCTGGTCATGTCACAGGACATGAGGTGACATCACATCCTCATTTTCTATCTTTCCCAGCCACTGACCCCCAAATCTCCAGGAATTTCCCTAGTGTTAGCAACCTGGCAAGTAGTAGTGGGTAGAGTAAAGAGGGGAACTGAATGAAAGGAACAAATCTGACTAGATTAGGGTTAAAGCAGAGAAGAAAAAATCTGGTGCAACAGAATTTTTGTTATTATGTATTACTTGAAGGTCCCTATGTGTTCTGCGTACAGCTTTGTTAATAGATCTGTAAGGCAATCATTTCTCAAAATGTTCCCACTATAATAAACTCTGGGTTAGGGTTGCCAATTCTGGGTTGGGAAATTCCTGGAGATTTAGGGTGGAGCCTGGGGAGACCAGGGTTCAGAGAGGGAAAGGACCTCAGCAGGGTATAATGCCACAGATACTGCCCTCCAAAGCAGCCATTCTGGAAGATACCCAGACTGTACCTGGAGGTTGGCAACCCTAGGATGGATCCAGTCCACTGGGTGTAACATCAAAGGAATGTCAGCATAAATATATTTTATAATATTACAGTGGTGCATTGAGTGATTATCAT
Source organism: Lepidodactylus listeri (assembly GCA_029233225.1). Lineage (NCBI taxonomy): Eukaryota > Metazoa > Chordata > Lepidosauria > Squamata > Gekkonidae > Lepidodactylus > Lepidodactylus listeri. The sequence continues at coordinate 73,506,306 of JARCFY010000008.1, forward strand.
TATGACATTGTTGGCTACGACCAAAGATCTACGTAAATTGAAAAACAGCCATCAAAATGGCTGCCTTGAAAAGACAGTATATGGTAGAAAGTAAAATGCGCTCCCCCATTGATTTCTATGTGACTGCCAGGCTGCTGCCTCCTTGCACCCCCCCCCCCCCCCACTCTTTGATTGGTCAGCTGCAGAGCTCAGTGTTCTGAGGTAAAAAAAAAAAAAACAGTTACAGGAGACTGCAGAGAGCTAACAGCAGTTGAGAAAATCAGGAAAGGCCAACAACCACCTGTGAGGTGCAGTAATGCTGCTGGCCCAGCCTCTCTGATGGCTTCCAACACACTCCCACCACCTCCGACACCTGACAGGCGGTTGTCTGTGAATTCCTTCTCACTGCTCTGGTTTACATCACCACTCCCCCAGACCAACTCCCCCTCACATTTCTCACCTCTCACTGCCCCCAAGAAAGCTCCTGGCAAATGTCCAGCCAGATACACCAACACTACAAAAAGGAGGCAACTTAGAAATGCGGCAAAGTTCAAGAGGCTGCAGTTCCCCCTCAAGGTCTGCTTTGCTATGACCATCAACAAGTCCCAAGGCCAGACACTGAAGGTGGCAGGAGTTGACTTAACAGACGACTGCTTCTTAAATGGGCAGTTCTATGTGGCCTGCTCCAGAGTGAGCTCACCAAGCAGCCTGGTGATCCTGGCACCAGAGGGCAGAACCACCAATGTGGTCTACAGAGAGGTCCTTCAGTACAGAGAAAAAACAGTATGTATGTCTCACTTTGTTTTTTACACTACAATCTTCTCTATTAGAATTCCTACAACAAATGTTACATTTCAGACTTCACACCATCAGTTTTACAACTGGATTTATGGAACTTAAATACCATAGTGAATCACGGGTATCAGGCTAGTGCTTGCAAACTTAGGTCCCCCTCCCTGGCAAAACTGTTTCTCACACTTGCAAGTCAGGAACTGATAGTCAAAACTTCTGAATCAGTATCCTTTAAAGAAATCCTTCCTTTTAGTTCTTTGGCGCCACAGCCACCACACTTACTCATTCTGTAGCTATTTGGGACTCAGCTTCTGTGAGAACATCTGACTGCTAAATGTAGGAATGAAAAAAAGCTGGAGGAAACATGCGTTAACCATTGTTCTGAATCAGTTAAAAAAATATCCACTTAGATCCTGATTCAGTGAGGTTAAAGAAACATCCCTGTAGATAATCGTTAGTGCCGAGATTACTTTTCTGCAGATATGGCAATTTCTTGTATTCTTTTCCCCCTAGTAATCATAATGAAAGTACCCCTACAAGAAGGGGGGGGGGGTAAGAATCTAATTTGTCTAGAATTTCTTTTTTTAAATGGTGAACAACCAATAATCGTAATTTATCCAAAGACATAAATACCTGCTGAGCATCCTTTTCCAGGCATTTTAACTGCTCATAAGGTTGGGTTTTAGCTATTGTGCAATTTAAGGGTGACAGCATTTAAAAAAACCCAAACCAATAAACCAGCAATATGAGCCAAAAAGATAAATGCTGCATTATTTAATGCTTTTATTTAATATTGATTTTTTTATAGTGATCATAGCTGGAGTTTCTAGTTATAACAGCATTCTACAACGTGAGCAACTTGTAAGATATAAAAATATTTGATGACACGGGGCTTATCACTGGATAATGCATACCAGGGGCTTTGTTAACCACCCCGAGTTTTGCCTCCAGCTGTGTAACTTCTTCAAAGATATTAATTTCATATGTTAATGTCTGTATAATCAAAGGGTCTTATTTACAGACTGGGACTCTTTTAATTTGTGCACTATGCTTACCAGCAGAATTTTTACAAGTTTCAGGCATTAACTGTAGAGCTTAGTTGCTTCATAATACAGACAATCTTTGTGATAAAGTTTTGACTGGCTTCCTATGGGAATATAAAGCACCTCATCATAAAAGGAACTTGAAACACTACATAGAAAGGAACTGAAGTAACCCTTTTGTCACTGGATTCATACACACTGTAAATTAATGGGCAGTTTCATACAGTGCATTTTTATGAATAAGCACTATCCAACATGCCATGCTTAACCCATGAATGCAAAACCAGTCATAGTATCTGTATCTATGGGTTAATAATTTCAGCCGTCTTACCTAATTCCCCTCCTTACTACAACCCATTTCCCATGTGGCTTTGTCCCCCTTCCGCCTTTTCTTATCATAGCAAAAGCTGGTTATATCTAACCCTATATATCTATCTATTGTTGCTTCAGAAACCATGTGCAGCACAGGGATAGTGACTGCATGGTTCCTAATGCTGAACATTCCCCTCTAGTAGCTAGGCGTACTATGTGGTATCAATCACATAATTATCAAGGCTAGGAGAAAGGAGCAGGGGCTGGATTCAGGATCTTCTCCTGTCAGGAACAGATAATCAGCATTTACTGAATTGCTTTTGATTACAAAAGATTGCAGTCAAATTTTTATGGGTTGGACAGAGGCCATGAGAAATGTGAGGATAGTTTGATCTAGCATTGGACTGGCTAGCCTTCAGGTACTCCATGAGTCTGTGACTGTGAATATGTATATGAAGTAGCAGCATGAATACATATGATAGTTACGGCAAAGATGGAACAATTTTCAAGAGAGAAAGGAGGGGACATTAGACCAAACTGTTATGACTGTGTTGGTCCGTGCGGATCCTAAATAAATCTCTCTTAATTTGGTGTAGTGATTACCTTTGTAAGCAAATGCATATTGAAAATAAGAACCAGGTATTTAATATTTATCTGTGCCAACAGCTGAAAGAACTCTACATATGAAGCTCCTATTTTAGTTTTGCCAAAGAAAATATTCAGCCTGAACAACATGCATTATTAGAAATACAAATTTGCCTTATCTTGTAACTAAAGAGTTTCTGAAAAATAACAGAAAGAAGAGGCTTCTAAAAAAATATAGGGAAAGAGGTATTTCCTTAGGCTATTCTAATGAAGAAAAAGTGTTCCAAATGTGAACTAATGAAGTACTAAGTAATGAATATTTAATTTGTATAATTTACTGAAGTGAAGCACAGAACTAGAGCTACATTCTTCACAAACATAATGTTCATTAGACCATCAGTGTAGACTGCATGCAATTACTAGATCCCCCCCCCCCCCGAATATGGTGGTATAGAACGGCAAAGGAAGATGAATCTCTCTCTAATGTATAGGTAGCAAATGGCAAAGGGCAGCAGCGGTGTCCACCCAAAAGAAATAAACTACCTGCTTTCACTCATAATTTTAAAAGGGAAAAGCAACCGTCAAAGTCAAAAGAAAAATAGAAAAGGTAATAGAGGCTTAGCTTAGCAGGCTTTGTGCCTGGCAGTGAAAACATTATTAAATTAGCTCCACTGATGGAAGAAATCACACAAAAACAGAACAGTATGATGGCTTGGTGTGAGACGGTAACAGTATTAATGATGGGGAGATAAGTGCAACCAAAACTGTGCAGAACAAACACATCAGACAGAGACGATCACATTTCTCAAAGCTATGATGTGATGTGAATTTTAATATGAGTGTGAGGAAAAATGAACATCTAAATAGCACAAGATGCTTGAGGAACAAAGGGGCAAGCTTTCATAGGCTGCAGCTGGAATGGTAAATATCAAGCATAATTCGCTTTTCTATTGAAAAGAATGGTGTTTTGCTCTGCAAGAAATGCCTTGCTTACTAAGCGTGGAGGCTGGCATCAGATTGGATCTTTGCATGAACGGCTGCTTCATATCTCAGGCAGTCACAGGAACTGTGGATTCCTAAAATTGGTATAAACCAACACACAACAATGCATTGCTATTTGACCACTCCTGCCTACTCAGGGCCTCGCACTTCTCTACCTTCCCCTTGTTAAGATTGCACCAGGTTGTCTGAATTGTTTCTCCTAAGTTTTAGAATTCCCTGACACCTGTTCTTAGTTATCATCAAAAATTATTTATTTACTTTATTTACAACCTACCTTTCTCACTGAGACTGAAACTGGATCACCCAGTATTAAACATAACACTTCCAGTAAACAGTGCAATAGGATTACAAGTTAGAAAAACAATGCAAGGAGTAAACAGTATCAGACATGAACTATCATCAACTATGCAGAAAATCAGATCACAAAAGGGGAAGACATTGCAGTAAGAGCATAACACATACAATAAACACTGGAAGTCTATAGTCCTCCTGTTCCTTTGATAAAGTGTCCTCCTGAGCTATTCCATTACACTACAGCCTGATTCCCTTTATAAAAATGACCTTTACTTAATCTGCAGAATGACATAAGCATGGGATCCTTCCATTCCAAAAGGAGGGAGTGACTACAGAGCAATACCCATATGGACATTTGCCTATCTTATTCATTGGTATGGTGGCAACTCTGGAAGGCTTTCCTCAGATGTGCAAAGCTGTCATGATGGAACATAGCAGGGGAGCTGGTCCTGCAGATATATGGTTCCAAAATCATGAAGGATTTTGTAAGTGGTAAACAGTACTTTGAATTGGACCTGGTAACTGATAGGTAGCCACTGGAGTAACTACAGAATGAATGTGAGTGCAGAAATGGTATAATAGTGCATACTTCACCTAGCTCCTAATAATAACCAAACTGTGCCATTCTGTACAAACTGGAGTTTCTGAGTTGATTTAATGTAGAATAATTTACAGTAGTCTAGAGATGACCATTGTATAGATCCCCAGGGCTGTATTGCCCAAGTCAAGGTAGGAAATCATCTTACAGGCTAATCAAAGATGGAAAAAAAACATTTTTTGCCACCACATTAACTTGCTTCTCCAGCAATAATGCTGGGTCAAAAATGACCCCAGACTCAAAACTGCTAGCAAGGGGTAGTTGAATCCCATCAAATGTGGGGAGCAACATGTCCTTCAGGACCTCAGCCTTCCCAACCAACATTCTCTCCCTCTTGCCAGGATGCAGTTTCAATTTTTTCTCTCTTAACCATTCAACCACAGTAGCCAGGCGGTGGCTCAAGACCTCTGCACCATCACCAGGCTATTCCACATACCTGATGAAAGCTAAGTAAGGGGAAAGACAGCCAAGATTGCCTTTACTTTTCAATCAGTTTAGCCAGGTGAGTTCTATTTTTCCCTTCCCTAACGCAAATCCTCTTTCCTTATTTACTATTTCCATAACTCATGGCCTGATTGTTAGAAATAATTAATATGCCCAGATAGGGGTGGGTTTCTATGATTAATTACAACTGAATCAAAAGAGGGATGCCAAGCCAGAGTTTCCAAAAGGGAAAAATAAGAACAATTGCCTCTAAATCAAGTTGCTTTTTGCCATCTGCAGTTGAAAATGAGGACCGGTAACACTGAGCAGGAGATGAAACCCTGACCCAAGAAGGCCTCAATTACCATAGGAACTATCAGTGCCTAAGGCTGGCACAGTAATCTAATAAGGTATTAAAAAGAACATGATTTTGACAAATTATATATTTTAGGGGTGTAAATAGGCATCATGCTGTGTGCTGCATTTTGTCTCCTGTGCTGCTGAATGAAAGGGTAAAAATTGCCCTTGCTCTGGGTCACACTCATCAATTTGCATTCCTTTTCTCAGCACTGCAAGTGAGCAAAAGTACTCCAACTGAAACCATTTTTGGACAGCTGGCAAGCTCCATCCACAGAAAGGCCCCCTGCCTGCCTGATCTAACTCATGCCTGTTGGAAGATAGAGTGGGTAGATAGTTGTACATCATCCAAAAAGATCAGCCTTGGCAGCTTCAGGTATCCACCTATAAAAAGCTTGGCAGGGTTCTGAACTGAAAGCTCCGCCATTTAGCAAACCATTTGCTGGAAACAGCAGGAGGCAAGTTGTCTTCAGACTAGGGAAGGCAATGGAGACAGGAGACCAGGAGTTTTGCAGTACAAGATCTCTGTTATTTGGAACAGGTTACAGTATGTAAACCATGAAAGATTTTTTAAAAACATAGATAAAACATAGATTAGCAATGACAATGAGTGTGTTATTATACGTACTTACTGGAAATAAATGCCTCTGAAATGAATTCATATTTTCTAGTAAGCACATTTACAATTAGATTGCAAACTACCAACTAGCCACATATTGCAAAATAAGACAGAAGTCCAATGGGCAATTTAGAGAATAACAACATTTATTCCAGCATGAGTTCATAATATCTTAATAACAAATTGTGAAATGGTTCCTGGTTTACATGTTATTCTCATCATTTTACAGATTTTCAGCGCAGAGTTTCTACCAGATTTCTTAGTTCATAGCAAATTAGCCTGGTACAAATTACAACTGTGTACACAACCAAAGGTAAATCCACATGCAACCAGTTTCACTGTCACAGCCTCTCCCAAAGAACTTTGGAAATTACATTTTTTTTTAAGAAGAACTGTTGTGGCAGACACCACACAAGTTCATCTGGGACAGTTAAAACAGGGCAAGCAAATCAACTTGGATGCAAAATAAAAGTCCAAAGCTGTTCAACGCATATAACAGGAACATGGAACAAGAGAAGTATGAACCAAGGTAAGCTCAAAATTGTAAAGCAAGAAACGGAATGCTTAAGCATCGCAATCCTGGGAGTGAGCAAACTAAAGTGGACTGGATTAGGACATTTTCAGTCAGAAAATTACAAAAGGGTTTACTCAGGAAATGACAAACACAGAAGAAACAGAGTTGCTCTAATAGTGAGGCGAGCTGTAGCAGAAGCAATCAGGGGCTCTAATGCAAAGTCTGACTGAATAATATCAATCAGACTTCGTGGAATGCCTATCACAAGGAGAGATTAAGATGTGACAAGAGATCAAAGAAGAAGGGAAAGAGATACAATGGTGGATATATTTTCAAATTGTTTCTAGATTTGAAAACAACATCTGTATGAAAAAGAAGAGTTCTAAAAGAACTGACTGATTTTGAAAAGATTGTCTCACAAACCAAAGACCACCTACTAGGGTGAATTTACAAATTATTGCTCAATATGATTCTGAAGATGAATAGGTTAGACCATGCATGATTAAATGGATGCAAAATTTTGGTGAGGAAATACAGTTTTGAGGCTGGGAAAACCTATGGACTAAGGATGTTAGATTCACAGCCAGTCAGACTAAGCGAAAACTGGTATAAGATGTTTTACCGGTGGTATGTTTCTCCAAAAGATATTGAAAAAATGGATAAGTATTACAAAGAGTCCTGTTGGAAATGCAAAGAAGCAGAGGGCATGTTTTATCATATGTGGTAAGCTTGCTGAAAAAAACAATAATGTTAGGATACTGGAAAAAAACAATAATGTTAGGAAAAGTTAAAGGCAGCAGGAAAAGAGGAAGACCCAACATGTGATAGATTGACTCAGTTAAGCAAGCCTCAGTTTGCAAGACCTGAGCAAGGCTGTTAACAGTAGGACATTTTGGAGGTCATTAATTCATAGGGTTGCCGTAAGTCAGAAGCAGCTTGATGGCACAACACACAAATAACCTTAGGTTTGCACTGTAGACTTGCCCAAAATTGCATAGTAGCACATATGCATGAGATAGCCTAACCAAAGTTAGCTAAAGATGTAATATTTGCTGGGTGTGCTGTCCCCAGTCTCACATGGAAGAAGCAGGGAGCACAAGAGCACTGGGAAGGCAGAAGGGCAAAGGAAAGGGAAGGAGGCAAGATTCATTGGAAATAAGCCAATCTGAGCCTGTCTAACAGAATAAAATTATTTATTGCTTTGTTGTTTTTTGTTTTTTCTTCATTGTTGGTGCAGACCTCTTCTCCCACTTTCCACTGACATTCCCAAGCAATTATAGCTTATCTTTATGGATAGATTTGCACAAATGCATTCCATCAATTGGTGGCCATCATTGCTAGTGATCAGTAACATTTGCATAGGGAAGTTTTCATTCTTTTTGAGATTAGAGAAAGCCACCAACACACAAGAGGGCCCAAAATCAGTACAGGAAATTTACTGCTGATACAGAAATGACATGAAAATAATTGCATTTGTTATTAATCTCTTTCTTTGATACTGAACTGGGGAGACCGAAGCCCGATTGCTGAGGAGAATACAGGTATCTCTCCCACCCTCTCTCACATGCATACTCTGTTGCTGACAAGGTTTATTTATTTAGATATTTATACTCTTGTTTTTCTCTCCAGTGGGAATCTAAAGTGGTTCACAACATTGTTCTCCCTCGCATCCATCCTCATAAAAACCCTGTGAGCTGGGTTAGTCAGAGACAGTGTGATAGGCCCAAGGCCACCCAGTAAGTTTCAATGACAAAGTGAGTTTTAAAACCTGGGTCTCTCCAGATCCTGGTCTGATACTTTCACCACTAAGTCTGCTGGCATTTTCTGCATGGACTAATAATAATAGGACCATCAGGTCAGAGGAAAATATAGTCATTATATACATTATGGGGTGGGTGTGGATGCTAGAATAGAGGTTGTCTAGGCGAAAAGGATATGAGAAAAAGACACAACTTCTTATACAAACTCTTGTACTCAGATTTAGAGGCTGAAAACAAAAAATAGACATGATGTAAAAGGACTGACAAGTGCACATATAGTTTTACCACCTATCCATTTAAAACGAATAACAATGTGAACTTTATCCTTCCCTAGTCCCCACTATTTTAAAGAAACCATCTGTGACTATGGCTGCAGCCACACGGGTCTTAAATGCGGGAGGAAGGGCAATTTCCTCCCGCATTTAAAGGGGCCGACCAGACGGCCGGCCCTTAGTCCCGTGCCGAAGTGGGATCCAATGCAGGTTCCTCCCGCATTTTCCGACCCCGGGAAAATCAAGTATTTTCTCGGGTGTTGCGGGAGGAACCCGCATTGGAGGTATCTGGACAGCCCTCTCTCGCAAGCATTGCGAGAGCAGGGCTGTCCAGATAGCCCCGCCAGCCATTTCCCCCCTCCCTTTTACACTTGGGCGCATGGCTATCCATGTGCCCAAGTGTAAAAGGGGGGGGAAACCAAACCCCGACTTACCAAGGTGGATGGCGGGTCGGAGGCCGCCACCGCCACTTCCAGTCCTGCTGGGGCCACCTCCGCTGCCTCCACAGCCTGTGCTGACGTCTCTTCAGTGGCGGCCGCCACTGCGGCCGCCACCACCATTTCTGCAGCCACCTCTTCCCCCGTGGCTGCCTCTGCCTCCGCCGCGGCTGCTGTTCCCGCCGCGGCCGCCTCTTCAGCGGCCGCGGCCGCCGATCACGGTGCCGCAGGGGTTGGGATGTTTAGACATCCCAACCCGCTGTTGAAAAATGCGGCCCCTTTAAATCCGGGATCCCTCCCAGATTAAAGGGGCCGTGTGACTGCGGCCTATGACACCACAGATCTGATGCATTCATTTTGGAGCCAAATACTTCTTTGAATATTACCTTGCACATCTAATATTTTTATATTCAAGTGAGTGCTTTATTTTGCTGGTTCTCTCAGATAGTTGTTGTAAACTTTATTATATGTCTCAGGCTCTTGAGATTAGGTGAATTAGATAATCTAAAATAAATGAAATAGTTCAGTGATGTTTCTAATTGTACTTTGAGTTATGCATAAGACTTTCCTTCAGTGGAGAAAATTTTTGTGCTTATCTCTGTTTCCCTTCTCCTTCCCCTCACACTTTCCTGCTCTGTTTCTCTCCTTCTGTTCTTCACATGTGGCTGCCCTGTAGGAATTTCCAGTTCATTCTTATGGGCTTCATTCCAAACCTTGTCTCCATAGGGCAAACATGATCAGTTGCTGCAGTTAATGATACATGTAAATGATCATTACCAGCTTTTGGAGTGAATGCTTGAATGAGAATAACAGGGGTTGCTGAGCTGGCCTGTTCAGAATGTCATCAAGCATCACCATGGCATCCATTTGCTTGGGGGAAAATATTTGGCAAGAAGAGATAAAGGAAACCTTTTTAATTTTTTAAAATTAGGTCCTATGACCTATGAACTGCTTTAGTGAAACATGGAATCATAATGAAGGTATGGGCATCAGTGCCAGCCACTGGCAGAGATATGTCAGCACTTTGCCTCTGTGTGGAACAATGTGGGAGGTGAGCCACACTTCAGTCTATGCATCCTTTATCATTTCTGAAGCTGGAAATAGCAACCAAATGGCTTGACTAATGTCCACTAGATGCACCTCCAACCTTTCCAGTACGTACATGATAAATTACTCATATTATCATGGTTCCCACAGTCCACACTACAGATGCATAGTCAGCATGAAGTCAACACAAGCCAAGTGGTCTGAACAGGATGGGCGATATCAGTGTGGGAGAAGCTCTGGAACTGCAGACTTTTAAAATTACTTTGAAAATTGCCACTCTGCTAACAGTCACAGTGTAAATTGAAAGAGCATGGTATGAGATTTGGTATTTCTAGAAACAACAGCATTACCCAGTAGTCTTGTAAATGAGTGAGGAGCAGGCTGGCAATGGCATCAATCCTGAGAAAGATGTATAGTAAGACATGGGAAGGCTGACTGCCTTGTGTCTCACAGTTAAGGAGAAAAAGACGTAGATATTCATATTCAAACTGGAGTATCTGCCTGTTTAGGCTGTCACAGCAGCCCTCTATGTTACCCACTGATTATAGCTCAAATCATCTGATGGGGGCAAGTAGAGAGCCAGCATAATATAGTGGTTAGAGAGCTGGACTGGCATCTGAGACTGATGTTCAAATCCCTACATTGACTTAAGCAAACCAGGTGACCTTGAGCCAGTTTAACCTTCCTCTCAAGAGGTGTTATGAGTATAAGACTGAGAGTGGAGAACTGTGTTTACCACCCAGAGCTCCTAGGAGGAACAGTAGGATAAAAATGTGCTAGAAGGATTTGGGGTGAGAGCAGTTCTTATCCTAGACTGGCAACTGACTGAGACATTTGTCTGCTCCATTGTGTGGGGTCGGAGAAACAGGGGGAATTTAGTGAGTAGCCCAAGGCATCAGAGCAGTGCTGGAGGCCTTAACCTAAACCTTATGGCTTCCATGTGCATGGAGACCTACTAGGTATACTTAGACCCCGAAGGCATCATGCATCCAGAGCCTTTTTAGCAAAGAGATGAGGATCCTAAAAGGGCTTCCTAGTCACACATAGTGATTGCTGGCATGCGTGAACGAGACATGGGTATGGGAGGGGGAGACCGTTGCTCTCTCCCAGCTTGCCCCTCCCAGGTTCTCGGTCCTCCACAAATCGCAGACTAGGAGGTGGGGGGAGGAGTGGCCATATTCATTTAGGAGGCTTACTCCTTTAGGGTGCTTCTGCTGCTGAAGATCATAGGCATTGAGTGTACCGACCTGGTATGGGAGGCTAGGGAGAGATTGGCGATTTGGCTGGTCTACCAACAACCTAACGCACCAGCCAATAGCTTGCCATCCCTGATGGAGGCCATATCAGGCTGGGTATTGGAACACCCTATGCTAATAGTCTTGGGTGATTTCAATGTCCATGCCGATGATGTGACCTCCACTCAGGCAACGGACCTAGTGGCATCCATGGTGGCATTGGGACTCTCCCAATTTGTAACAACCCCCACCCACCAGGCCAGTCACATGCTCGATCTGATCTTTGTGGCCGGTGTTACAGTGAACCAGATTACTGCCTCAGCAGTACTATGGTCAGAACACTTGAATGCTGGAGTTTGTAGTCACAGAAATGCGTGCTCTGGTGGGAGATAGATTGGAATGCCAAGCTTTCAACAGGATGGCAGGGTATTGTTACAAATACCAACCTTTGAAATAATATGTAATGACTGGCTGCTAATATCTTCCATATACACAACCAGGGTCTGTACCTTCCTCCCCCTGCTGCTGCTTCTAGTCTGCCATGGTGTTATCTTGCTCATGTATAGCCTAAAATTATCCATCCCATTGATGTTATTAACCTTGCTACAAATTCATCCTTTTAACCTCACCCCTTTGCTGTGTTGTTAGCAAATTCCATCTTGTCATTACAGAATCGAAGGTGTAGGAAAGAAAATAACCATAGATTTTTGAATAAAACTGCCATCCATGCAGAATTTCCCAAGAGTAATTTCCATAGGAATAACAAAGTGTTTTTAATCTCCCTATCAATATGAGACATTTCTCCAGCTTATTCTTATCATTTGTATGCATATTCCTTCTTCCAAGGAGAAAATTATTTTTTTCAATCTAGCCTTTTTATTTGATGGAATTATTATTCCTTTTGTGCCTCCCCTGCTGTTTCATATCAGCACTGAATGTTTGTTAAGTACAATCAAACTAATGCATTCCTTTACCTGCTTTGGGGGGGGGGGGGGAATTTGCTTATTCAGCAAATAGGACTAAAAAGAGGTAATGAAGTGATAAATTATGTTATGAAGTGATAAATTAAGGAGTGATAAACTTTGAGCACTGATTCTCTCAAGACCTGAGTGGTCTAAACCACCACAGTACAGCATGAAGCTATCAGACACCCATGTATGAAAGGCGAGTCACTCAGCATCTTTTAATTTTGTAAACCGCCTAGAGTCCCAGTAAGAAAGGAAGATTATAAATAAATAAATACAAATTTGAAGCCATTGAACTCAATAATTCAACTCTACAACTATTTATTTATTTGATTTATATTCTGCCCTCCCCAGAAGTAGGCTCAGGGCAGATCACATTAAAAGTAGAGAGCTGTATATATCTGCACCTATGTGGCTGTGGTCACACACACTAAATAATCCACTTTCAAACCACTTCCAATGCACTTTCCAACTGGATTTTTACTGTGTAAACTGGCAAAACCCAATTCAAAAGTGCACTGAAAGTGGATTGAAAGTGGATTATTTAGTGTGTGTGACTGTAGCTCTAGTGTACTACTTCATTATCTCCATGTTTTTCATTCACATGCATACCTACACAGTACACCCTCAGGACTGGCTACAGCTACTCCCTTCTGCCAGTGAACATGTTGGTATCTTTTAGTGGAAGGCCCTCTCCATAGGAGGAAGGCACCTCATTTTGCAGAAAGAAGCCAATCCATTGCATACAATGCCAGACGGGTTTCTAAAATGCCAGTTCAGTCCTTTGAGAAACTAAATCATCTGTTCGGGGCTCTTTAAAAGTCCTTCTTCAAATCAAAAACCACTGACTTCCCCTGACCACCGACTTCCCCTGCATTACAAAATAGCCAAGACTATATTGGTCAGTAAATATCAAAGAAAGTGTACCTTTTCACCCTTGTAATTAGGGAGAGCAAATTAAAGGTGAAGGAATGGTACTGGATGTTTAAATACCTCCCTGAAAATGCCCCTTGGTTGGGGTTAATCGAAGTAGAAGGCCAGTCTGTACCCATGCCAGTCAGGGTCTAATTTGTTTTTGCAGAGCAGGAGTGGGTTTGTGTATGGAAATTTCAAAATACCACAAAATTTTGACAGTTAAAAGTTATTTTTCATTAGTCAGATAAATGGAAACATATACTGAGCAATCAGAGATCTATTCACAGAATTTGCTTGGTTACCAATATCAAGTTACCTGTCATCTAATGTTTAAAGGTTGGGTTGTCTCTCTTGTCTGTCTTTTCTACAACAGTTTTGGGGAAATCTCTCTCTGTCTCTCTTTTGTAGCTAATGCAAAAAAAAAAAAAAGGTTAAAGCCCAAAACAAACCCCACATAATTAAGTTTTCTCCCCCCATCTTAGTCACATGTCCCTTTCAACACACGTTACTGAAAATTGACAGCTGGTGGGAATTTAAATAGTTTCCTGTTAAGTGTATGACTTCAAAGTAAGATGTCATCCTACTGACTCCAAAGTAAAACATAAATCCCTCCTTTTACCCCTTCCCCCACCACGAGTTTGTATCCATCACATATGGGGTCTCCTTTACTATTTCTTCTCATTATCAGTTTGAAAGGTTTTGCTGTTCATTTCTCATCCTATGAGAGTTCACCTCAGGGTGGCTTGGTCCCCTGCATGGGTTCAGAGCTTGACTGCAGCCATGATGAAATACGAACAAGATAGCGAAGAGCCACAGGCTAAAAGGAGACAAAATAGAAAGTGCAAGTTGATGTGTAAAGGTAGACATGTAAGAGCTAACTTAACAGTTTTTGAACTTACCCAAGTAAAAATCACTCAACAAAACAAAAAAGAAAATATATTTCATATTTTCTTTTAAAGAAGGAAAAACTTTTTTCCCAATTGTATTGACAGAAGAATTATTCTTATTATTAGATATGTATATTTGGTTTTTCCTGCTGAAGGGGACTAAAAGTGGCTTACAACATCATTCTTCGCCCTCCTCCATGTTATCCTCACAACAGCCACCCAGTAAAGTAGGTTAGATGAAGAGACAGTGACTGGCCCAATGTAAACCACCAAACTTCCATGGAACAGTGGGGATTTAAACCCAGCCCTATCAGATCCTAGCATGACACTTTTAGCACTGCCTCATAAAACGACTTCCTGACACAAAAATACATTAAACACTCAAACATCTGACTACTTTATTTCCTATTCTATGGGGTTTTTTTAAACATCCCAAAGCTTACATTTTAGGCCATTCACTCTAGTAAGTTAAAAAATATATTCCTAATGGTAACACATTAATCTTGGCCTGGTTTTTTTTTTGCCAGGTCTTTAAAGATTTTCATATGGTATCAGATATGACTTTTCAGTTGTTGAATTCAATTTGAAGGCACCCATCCTCATTCATCATCATTAGTCTTTAGTGTCTTTCTGGTGATGATCCTGTGGCTGAATTAATGCTCTCCTGTCATTGTTTCTTGCAAATCTCAGTGGCTCCCAAAAAAGAAGTCTCATTTCTATCTGTCAACATTTTTTCTTTCCTTTAGTATTTTTCCCCCCTTCAGAGTACATATCCATTAAATTTTGGGTTTCCTTCCTCGACTGGTCTACTGATTATCAGTTTGCTATTCCTTAATAGTTTTATAATCAAGCATCTCAGGACCCAAGGCAGATAACAATAATATTGAAGTAATATATAAATTGGAAAAAGAAACATTAAAACAATAAATATAAAAAGCATTAAAAACCAATTTAAAAACACCTTATGCCCCCACCAGCAGGGGTATTCCCCCTTTACCCCAGTATTCCATCTTGTTTCCTAGCAACCACAGTTGCTCATATGCATATAAATGAAACTAAAGCATTCACTTTAAGGAAGGCTCTGATTTGCCTGCCACTGAAGCATTCTAAATCTGTTACTACCCAGGCCCACTGATGAGCAGGCTGCTCTAGCAAATGCAAAAGTGGTACGTGCAGATAATGGGTTAGAGTCTACTTCAGTAGAAGGCTTGATAGGGTCTTTCTTTATCATGCACTGAGAGCAGCAGTTGATGGCCATTAAGATAGTTATGGTGGGAGGGGAGTAGCAATACAGCCCTTCAAATAGAGCAGCTCCACACCCTTCTCTCATGTTCATACCATAGCAATAGCTGGATTCTCAGAAGACATGATGAAGAAGAGACTAGACTGCCTTTTCATAGAGTAACTGTACATCACATTCTCCATTCACCCAGCAAGAAAGACTGGGACCAACGATCATTTGGTCACTTCAGTTTCTTCTTTGCACTGACAGGCTTCCTATTTTTACAAAAATGGGTTGTCCAAAAATGGCTAATTGAATCTATAAATCCAAGTTTTTATTTTGTTTAATGGACTTACGAGGTTTTAGGCCTGTTCAGTACCAAAGTCAGAAAATGTATCTTGGACTCATATTGGGGGAAAGGGGAATACTGAATGACAAATAGTTGGATCCACAGCTTTCTTCAGCTCATGCAACATTACTGCTGGTTTCTTCCTCCCACTGCAGACCTCCATGTTGCATCCAATGCTCTTTCTGAGGAACTACAGGAGCCTCACAGCAAGCTGCTGTGGGAAGCTTAAGGTGGGAAAATTACATTCCACAAGTACAGCACTATTCTCAATGCATCGAAACCAGCCCAGAGAATGAAAGATTCTATAGTTACCAAAACTATTGGAGGGTCCTCATGACCTTACTTTACATTACCAACATGATAGATAGTGTGCCCTTTTGAAGATGAGACTTGCATGAAAAGGTGTTTGGCATGATATAATTAAAATCTACTGTGCATGGGTAAACATGCAGACACAAAGACATATTTGTGTTTTAAATGAACCACTTGTCAAACATCCAAAACTTTGAAGAACGAAGTGGGAATGAAAAACAAACCCGCAAACCCAGAGAGAATCATAAAGATGCAACCCAACCAAATGGCAGACCGTAATCCCAGGGAATCAAACAATATGCAAATTGAGGTAATCAAGAAGGATAACAGGGAAGTGTGATCAAAGTTAAATACTCCTGATATCAATGGCAGTTCCTTATTATACAAGTGCATGAACACCATGTAACAGCAATAAAAGGGCCTCAACAAAGTAACAGAATCAAAGAATATGGCTCCAAAGGAAGGACTGCATAATAATGTAACAAACGGGAAGCCAACTCCACCTCCCACCAGCAATCAACTTGAAATAGTACAGTTATCAAGACACTGTCAATTAAATTTTCTAAAACCAAGTTTTTTAAAGCACTTTTTAAAGGAGTGTAAAATTGCATTATAAGAATAATAATTCCCCAAGAACAATACTGCTTCCAATATAATGTCATAAATATTAGTTTGTAAAAATTTTGGTGGGCTTTCTTCTTTTTAATCATCATACTTATCTTTAGGTGTCATCCTGAGCTACTTTTGAAATAAGTCCAGTTGCATTCAGTAGGCATCAATCACAGTTAAGTGTGCACAGGAGACTTCCTTATGACTCGTATATAAGCTGATAAATTCATGGCTGTGAATGCCTATCTTGATTATTATCAACAGACAGATAATTAGGAACAGGAATTTTATTTATCCTTGGATCCTTCCCTAACAAGGCTTGGGTTTAAAGCACTATCATAGAACTTTCCACTATAGATAACTGAACTTTGAAACAACATATACATTGTTGCAGCCATCCATGATCTACAAAGTGGCAGCCATTCATGATTTAATTCCAAATGAGAGGGCTAACCTGGTGTGTATCACTGAGCCTTGGTTGTGAAAAGGAGGAGGTGTTAACCTTTCACAACTATGCTGAGCCTACCTTGTTGGGAGCAGCAATCCAACAGGGGAACATGCCAGAGATTTTGCCTTATTATTTATATTGAGGTACTCAACCTTTTTAAATCTGTGGGCACCTTAGGAATTTCAGCACAGAATGGTGGGCACAACCACAAAATGGCTGCTGCAGCTTACCTTCACTCACTCAGTGATGTTCCTTGGGGTTTGGTGGTAGCCACTGCCAAAGCAGCATTTTTAAAAATCTGTACAGCCAATCAAATTTCTGTCAGCTGTCTGTCAGGTGCAGCAGTGGGTGCAGGGTGCTTAAAGCCATCAGGGAGCCTACCCCAGCAGTAACACCTTAGCAATCCTGCCAGCCCAGCCTCCACAATGGCTTGCAATCCCCCTCCCCTTCCTACACTGGACAGGCAGCTGCCTGTCAGGTGTAGGAGAGAGGGTGAAATGCTTACAGCCATCTGAGAGGCTTGCTCAGCAGGACTGCCTTAGCATTGCTGCTGGCCCAGCCTCCCTGATGCCTTTAAACATATTTCCCCCCTATACCAGACAGGCAGGTGTTTGTCATGTGTAGGACTAGGGCCAGGGTACTTTAATCCATCAGGGAGTCTGCCCCAGCAGGATCACCTCCCCAGTGGCTTTAGCCACACTCCCACCCACTATGGAAATATACCCAAATTTGTAGAAAAGTGGTTTCCTGTATTAGGTTATTTAACTTTTGACAATGTGGGTTCTAGAAAATTGGTTCATATGAACTTGCTTAAAATCTGATTGCTCGGATGTTGTTTTGAGTATGCAGTTTTGAACCTGCCTTGGTGGGGAGGGCAAGGTATAAATCAATCAAACAAATAAATATATAGTTATGTCCCACTTCTTAAATGTAACATAAATGAGAAGCATTTTGTAAAAAAAACCCAGGGTATGTCCTGCAACACCCCCCCCCCCCCCCCCGAATAAGGAGAGTGCATTCCCTTAGCTGACTTATGGCAACCCATGACATCAACTACGAAGAGATTTTTAAGAGGGTAAAAAAGGGCAAAATGTGTTCCCCCAATTGTTTTCTACATGCCAGGAAGGCTGCTGCCCCCCCCCCCCCATGGGTCAACTGTGTCACTCAGAGTTCCGAGGTAAAACCTGCCTGTTTGCACCCACCTCCCTCTGATTGCTCAGCTGTAGATCTCAATGTTCCGAGGTAAAAATAGCCCACTAGCTTCTCCTCAAAGTGGGGGCACCAGTGATGCTGCTGCAGAACCTCAACCCAGCCAAACTCTGCAGTGGCACCAGATTGCAAGTGAAGGCCTTGCACAGGAACATCATCAAGGCCACACTAAGGGAGAGTCGGTGTTCATACCACACATTCCACTCATACCATCAGAAAACCTCTTTAAGTTCAAGCTGCAGTTCACCCTCAAGGTCTGCTTTTCTACCACCATTAACAAGTCCCAAGGCCAGACACTGAAGGTGGCAGGAATTCACTTAACAGATGACTCCTTCTCACATAGACAGTTTTATGATGCCTGCTCCAGAGTGAGCTCACCAAGCAGCCTGGTGATCCTAGCACCTGAGGGCAGAATCACCAATGTAGATACATAGAGGTCCTTTAGAAGAGAAAAAAACAGTACATATGTCTCACTTCATTTTTTACACTACACCCTTCTCCATTAGAATTCCTACAACAAATGTTACATTTCAAACCACATCATCAGTCTTATAACTGGATTTACAGAACTTAAATACTGTAACGAAGCATGGGTATCAGGCTAGTAATGACTAAATGTTATAGAGGAAATGTAACTGGTGTTGAAAACAGTAGGCCTTGGTGATACTGTTTCGCTCAGAGTTTCCCTGTTTTTGCAACTGGCACCAATGAAGTGGAGCTGGGATAGAGAAATCTGAAACATAATAAGATTCATCATGCTATTTTTATTGCAGGGAAGAAGAGAAGAAGAGAGGTTGCTATTCTGAGCAGCTTGGCACAAATCCTGAGAAGCCTAGCTTTGCCTGACTTTACTACCATCAGGCACAGAGGAAAAGGTGATACACATAGCAGATGCTACTGACAAATGCAAGAGACATCAGAAGAAAAAAAAAGTGGAATGTTCTGGACCATGGGAAGCAGAAAACATCAAGAGTATATGTCTAACATATGTGGAATGAAAAAGATTGTTGTTGAACTGAAAAGACCTGATTCCTGGTAACCTTACTGTGATTGCTTTAAGGCTGGTATCTGCAGGAACTGTACTCTGGAAAGTCTTACTAATGCATGGAGCCCTGAAGTAATTTATTAACTAACCTAGGGTGTTTACAGTAAATCAATTAGCAGTGTGCAAGTGAATGGGAAACTGACACGTCTGCTTAAAACCACAGTGAGAGTGAGGAATGGATGTAATTTGGCACCTGACCTATCTCTCCTCAGAGAACATAATGACAAAGGCATTAGAGTCAGTGAAAGCTGAAGTTAATAGCAGTCAGAAGTGGTTTGTAATTTCAGGCATACAGATGATATAGAATTAATGACCAAGACTTATCAACAACTGTAAGAGCTTTGCAAATCAAGAACAAAATACTTGATTTGGACCCAGTCTAAAAGAAATCCTAAAAATAACTAACCAGATGGTTTCTTCCTATGGATAAGAAACAACACCTCAAGCTGACAGAAAATGGCATGTGTGTGTCCTGAGCTTTGGATTTCACAAGGCTGACAAGTCACACTTGCATGCTGCTGATTCCCAGAGAATCTTTACCTATGTCTGAAAACACAATGTTTAGAAAACGAAAGGAAAGAAAATCAATTCTAAACTGATTTTAGTCTTACTTGTCAAAACCGTAAGGATAAAATGAGTTATGGAGTACAAGCAGAATGAGAATCACTTGAATATTTTTGCAGAGCATATGGAGTGAGTCAGACAAGGAGTCTACTGCTATCCAGTATATAGTAACAATTGAAATGCTTTGCAAAAGCAAGGCTGACCTCCTGGGCCTATATCCCAATTTGGAGAAGGTGTCTGCCCTCAGAGCTGAGGAAGTCCCGCTGTCAGGATGCCATGCCCTGCTACATCCATAGAGTTTCTCCTTATTAAAAGCACTGCTGATTTCCTACCAGCTCCTACCTTCCTCTTTTTAGGGGTGTGTCCTCAGACTGTTTCCAAATGGGGTAGCTCTGTTGCAGCAAAAGTAAACTGGTGTCTTGTAGCACTGTAAAGACTAATAAAATCATATTCCCACATAAGCTTTCAAAGGCTTATGCTGGAACAAAGTTTTGATAGCTTTTAAGGTGCCAAGACTCTGCTTTAATTTATTTCTAGTTTATGTAGCTGCAAAAATTTCTACACCAAGCTTCACCTCTTCAACACACCCGTGTCTTCCTTTTCTCCTCCTTTGGAACCTGTAAGTTTGTTATTTCTAGAGCTGCAACATTCTGGAAGGAAATGAATTCTCTGAATTTGTATTAAATGTAAATCTTCCTGACTCTGTGACCCTGCCATTTTTGTCTCTCTAGGATTGATGCTGCCTTACTGGTATTAAGATGTACAGATGCATCATCAATACCAGAAATGAAATATAAGAGGTATGAAAAACAAGGCAGTTTCTCTGGGTGGGGGGGGAATCACTAGAAATCTTTGTTTTAGGGTTTCTGAAATATGGTGGTGATCAGGGATCATTTCATTAAAAAAGAGGTGCAGGAGCTCATTTGCACAATCCATTTGCATACGCCACACCCCTTCATTGCATATGCCACACCCCTTTATTTGCATAATTCATTTGCAGCTGCGGCACACCTGGAGAAAATTGGGCAGGGAACCCAGGCATGTTTAGAATGCCTGTCTCTCCCTTCCCAATCTGGGGAAGAGAAAGAAAGGTATTTAAATCCCCCCCACTCTTCTGAGTTTCTCTGCAAAAGTGGAGAGGCTCAGGGGAAAGGGGGGGCATATCTGCCTGCCTCCCCTCTCCTTCTCCTGCCAGTCTGCCCACCTGCCACAGCAGGCTACTTGGAGAAGGGGAGGGGAAGCAGGCAGACATGCCTGCATTCCCTGCGCAATCTTCTCTAGGTGACCTGCGGCTGCAGTATACCTAGAGAAAATTGCGCAGGGAACCCAGGCATGTTTAGAATGCCTTTCTCTCACTTCCTCAGAGAGAAAGAAAGGCATTTAAATCCCCCCAGGCAGCGGAGTGTTCTGCAGGCCCGCTGGGAGCTGGGTGCAGGGCTTGCCGCCTGCTCCTCACTCCAGCCCCAAATGACCCCTGGCGGTGATGGTGGAAAGTGCCATCAAATTGCAGCTGACTTATGGCAACCCAACAGGTTTTCAAGGCAAGAGATACACAGAGGTGGTTTGCCATTTCCTGCCTCCACATAGCAATGCCAGTCTTCCCTACTGGTCTCCCAATCAAGTCCTAACCATGGTTAACTTTGCTTAGCTTCCAAGATCTGATGAGATTGGGTAGCCTGGGCCATCCAGACGATGGCTCTGAAATATACAATGTATTACATACTGAGTGAACCATTTTTGTTCCCACATTTTTTTCTTCCATTGGTCCAGGTGTTTCATGAACTATGATGCTAGCCTGCAGAAGGATCAAGGGAATTTGTGTTTGTTGATCTGAATGCTGGTGTCCTGTGAACCAATCAATATTCAGCTGTCCTGGTGTTTGAGTTGGGCTACCTGAAAAATTCCCTTAACATAGCGTAACACAATATTTTAACTAGTCACAAAAGATGAGACAAAATTGAGTATTGGCATCTAGCTGCAATTTACTGAATCTTCTTACCTCAAAAAATGACCCATGAGTTGGTACCTGGGACTCAAGTATGAAAAACAGCAAGCTATATTCCAGATAGAAACTTCACTAAATGCTTTGCATCTCACACTCAGTTGAAGCACACTCTTTTATGCACTGAAGCTTTTGACTCTGAAGAAGCCTGGAACAGTCTGACAATTACCTCTCTGGAGCTTCAGTAACTGTTCCAGAAGTGGTGCACTGGCCACTGTGCAGATTATGGCCTCATTCTTTTAAAGTAACTGCACAGATAGAAATAAAAAACTCCATTTTCTGTTCTGAAAAATGCACAGCTTTCTTCTCTATGGCAGAGTTTGTATGGACACTCTTGAATCCTTGGCATGGATACAGGCTGTCATTTTTCACACATCATCACTGAAAACATGGCATCCTTAGGAAAATACAGGTAATTTGGTAATCTGTTTGGGTTCAGACAGCTGCTTGACTGATTAGTTGTCTTAATGAGTGGTATGGTAGCATTTGTAAAATGGCATTCTGTAACCCGCCAGGCTCAAAATAGTGTGCAGCATTAATTCCTAGTAGGTGTCAGGCTGTTGAACTTTTAAAGTGCTGTTTGTAAAATCTTCTGCAAAAAAGGAATTGTTTAAATCAACCAGCAGAATAACTTTCATAACATTTCTACCCATCATTTTATTACAGCAGTTTATTTGAGTGTGTTTACTATTCACATGGGATATGAGAATCCTGGAGAATTTGGTTTTTGTTTTGTTCCAAACATGATTTTCAGTGGATCTTCAGCAAAGCTAAGCATAAAAATCTCATTTTACATTATCTGTAATTTTAATCAGATTGTATAGTGTTTCAGAAAAAAAATAATTATTTGAATTTTCTTTTTTATCCTTTAAAATAGAATTAGCAATTTCTTTAATATAGTTTAACAATTGGATCCTTTTTTTTTTGCTATTTTTTTGCTTGAAGTAATCTGAAACGGAATGCATTTTATTGAAAAGAAAACAGAGTCCAATGAATAATGGTAACCCTCTATAAGGGAAATTAGTGACTGTTACTGATAACTGGATACGATTTATAAGCTTGAAGGAAACCACCAGGAGGGGGGAAAAGATAAATAATCCTCAGGTAGAACCATTAAATAAAGATCAATTGTGACACTTGCAGAACAGCTTTCCAAAGCTCTGGAGGTATAATGCCTTTCTCCATATTAATTAAAGATAGTCAACAACTATTACAGAGTTCAATTGTTTGAGAAGATTCATTTTAATGTCTGTTCTTGCAAATATTGCTGCTCTGAACCACATTACTTTTGGGATTTTACTTGCTTTTTTTAAAGAAAATGAAAAAGCAGAACTCACAAATGAAATTTTCTTTTGCCTCCTTATTTGTAGACTTCTTATGTGACGTTTCAGCAATTTCCACATATTACTGATTTTGAATGGTGCAAACTTTACACAAAATGCTTACAGACATTTGAACTTAACATTTAGACTTCCTCATATTGCTTCAGGGCATATTTTGAATCAAGCATCTCTTTGCCTGAGCAGTAGATGTTTCTACAGGGTTTCCTGCAAAAAACAAATAGCTAATTAATGCCGCAGGTTGTGCCTTGGTACATAAGCTACATTTATAACTTATATATGTGTCTACTATGCTGATAGTTAAAGTTATCTAATTTAGTACAGATTACTTGCAGTTTACCTTTCCTTTGAGCCTGCATATTCAGGATACGTAAATTACCTATGGTGTATGTACTGCTTTTTGCATCTATGTAATCAGTGACATTCATCACCCATTAAAATAACAGTTTTAGCAAGGCCATGTCAACATGTGCATGCGTGGGATTTTCCCAGGTCCAAATGGTCAACCATTCCTTACAGTTAAAGAATACCAAACCAACAGCCACTCACATCTGTAAGTCACAAACTATGAAATGATAATGTTTTGCATGCATGAGGAATGTGTGTCAAGGCGTGGTGACAGGTTAGGCAAGAGCAAAACATACAAGACTGGGGAAGAATCCCCACTGTTAGAGGACTAACTCTCCAGCTAGGAGACCAAGGGACAGAGTCCCCAGCACTACTGAGTATTAATCAACAAATCAGTACTGCAAGGTAGGACACTTGGAAGATAAGTTCCAAAAAAGATCACTTTGAGAGCTGTAGCCAATGAAGGCCAAGGTACTGGGCTACAGTACCCCAAACCCAAGTAACACCATAGAAGTATAATTAATAAGGTTTCTTAAAAGGAATATGCAAGAATATACAAATATTTGAGTTCAATGCAAGTAAGAAAATCATAAAATTTAAGTAGCTTATGTAAAATACAAAAGCAGGCTTTGGTTATCTGTCCCAGATGTTACCTGACCAGACTGAGACATAGAGTCCAAGTAAAGCTTGAATCCAAGAGCAGGTATTCTGGCCATGCAAGGCCCAACCCAGTCAAAAATGACTAGAAGTGGGGAAGAATGAAAGCTCTTGCTTTATGCTAGACTGCTGTTAGCTGGCATGCTCCTGTTTGGCCAATCAGGTGTGTTGAAAATACACTTGATCATGTGCTTCTGAAGCTAATACATGCTCAAAGTCAAGCAACTCACCCCTGCCCAGGATTCCTTTCGCTAATGAGATGGAAAGAAAATGCAAAACTCCCTCTTAGTCTCAGCCTTGAAGCTCCCATAATCTGATTTGCTCCTGTGTCCATCTCATCCCCTAATTTGTCTCTCTGAATTTGCCTGTCATCATGACATTAAGTTCCCAGAGATGCAACTTTTACTAGGTCCAAAATCCTGAACCAAATATTTGAAAAGCCAAGAAACTGCTAAGCAGAACCAGTTTCTTGACATCTTCCCCTTCAAAAATGATAAAATAGAGGGGCTTTCTCCAAATTTTATCTTCTAATGCAGTTTATGACATATATAGCATGCAAAGATATGGCATAAAATAACATAGAAAAAGGGTACCCAATAACACCTTCAAAAAAATAAAAGAAGCCATGCGCACACCTTGACTAGACTACAGACACATGAGGGACTAAAATAAGGGCAATAGCAGCAATGTATGAATTATATGGTAGTATAAAATACAAGTCTGGTGAGTTCAGTAATACAAAGCAGCAAATAATACAAAGCATTAGAAGTAAAATTATTACTCAGAAACAACAAGTTCTTGAAAGGCCACCAGCAGCCTCTCATAAGAACAACATCAGAGTCAAAATCTTGCAAGGCTGAACTCCAGCTAACAACTAGGGATGGGCACAAACCAGGAAAATTTAGGTTCCTGTTGGTTTGTAGGGCTGCATGAACCCCGAACCTTCATGGACCTCCTCATTTACTGAACCAGTTCATTTTGTGAAGTTCATGATGTGGTAGAATGGCCCCCCTGTGGGCTAGAGATGGAGCAGGAGGAGAACTGCACACAGATTATGGGGTAAGCTTCTCCTGCACCATGGTTTAAAGAATGCCACAGGAAGAGAAGCCATCACAACCAGGATCTTCCTATAGCCAGGAGAGCCTTCCTCGCCCCATGTAGATCCTGGGGTCAACTTTCTCCTGATTGTGACAAGCCATAGCCAGGAGAAAGTGGAGAGGGTATCTCCCAGGAAAGGTCTTCCTTTCTCCTGGCTGTAGCAAGCCTTAGCTATGAGAAAGTGAGGGGGGTCTCCTGGGAAGGGACTCTCTTCTGCCTTTCTCCTGGCCATGATAAGCCACAGCCAGGAGAAAGCGGGAGGAGATCTCCTGGAAAGAGTCTCACTTTCTTCTCATTGCAGTGAGCCTTGGCCAGGAGAAAGTGTGTGGGATCTCCTGGGAAGGGACTCCCCACCATGTTTCTACTGGCCATGGTAACAACTTTGATTGGAGTTTTTCATCTTAGCCCACCAACATAATGGAGAACAGTCAGTATGTAACTGGAACCTTTGACCCCAAAGATATGGGAGTACCTTGTTCAAAGCACAAACAGTTCCCAGACACTCTTTCTCAACTGTGCCTAGATTCTTTTTTCTAGGTAACAGCTTCTTATTCAGGAAAGCTAGAGGGTGTAATTCTTTATCAAAACTCATTTGCAAGAGAATGGCACCAAAACTGGTTTCACTAGCATCACTCTGTATCACAAAAGCCTGATCAGGGTAAGGAGCAGGAAAAAATGGAAGATTTACCAATATTAGATTTTAGAGCATCAAAAGAAACTTGGCATTTCTGAGACCATTGGACTTTCACAGAGTTGGGTTTTTTTTTTTTTGCACAGATCTGTCAAGACTATTAAAATGTGGGACAGACCTTCTGCAATAGCCTGCCAGCCCAAGGAATGATTTGACTTGGCACTTAGTCATAGAAATGGGCCATTATTTAATACTTTGGATCTTAGCCTCTAAAGGCTTAATAGAACCTTATGGCCTAGATAAACAACTTCACCAAACCCAGACTGACAGTTTTGCACTTTAACAGTAAATCCAGCAGCCTGAATTCTGTTGAGAAATCAGGTGGTCTTCCCAGATGTCACTGTAAATAGCAAGATGATCAAGGCAGGCACAAGCAAGTCTTGCCTTGCAACTAAGTGTTAATCGTTGAGGGGTTGCTGTGGTGTTTTTGAAGCCAAAGAGAGGGTGATAAACTAGAAGAGGCTCAAATTGGTGACAAAAGCAGACTTTAGAGAAGTATCCTAATCCAGGGACACTTGCCAGGAATCTTTTTTTAAAATCAAGAGCAGTAATGTACTTTGCTCACCCTGATTTCTCAATCAGATCATGACTGTGAGGCAAAGAAAACTGATCTGGAACAGTGACAGTGTTCAAACATATATGATCAACACAGAATTTAATTCCTCCATCTTTCTTGGGCACTAATATGATGGAACTTGCCCATGTAGAAGTGCTAGGTTTAATAACACCTATGTCCAGCATAGCATGACTCTAACTGGCACTATCAGTGGCATGCTGACCACTAACTCAATAAGGGTGTGAAATAACAGGTGGTACATCTCCAGTACTGATACTTGATACAGCAAGGTTGGACTTTCCCAGTGGATTCATTTTAAACAGCAAGTAGTCGGATCTTTTTGTCAACACTGATTTCAGGTGAAAAAAAAATGTCTTCAACCCCACCTCCTTGTTGACACTTCTGTTTCCTCAGCAACAGTCTGCACTGAGACCATGTCAGGGGTTCATTCAAAATATTGTTTCAAAGAGTTCATATGATAGATTTTAGGCTTGATATGCTCCTTGGGATCCATAACAAGATAATTCACCGTTCCAGCTTTTTAACAATAATTCCACATGAATGATATTTTATTCGGCCAGACAGGTTTAAGAATCAGGACCTTGTCACTGTGAAAAAAATTCTCTCTCTTTAGCCATATGACCATAAATGTCTTTCTGTTTAAATTGAACTCCATTTAAATTTTCTTGGGATGACTGCCACATATCTTTTAAGGTATTCTGTAGCTTGTGCATGTAGTCAATAACAGTAGGAGGATTCAAGAGTCCCTTCCCAGTGTTGTTTGAGAAGACTTGGGGGACTTCTGACTTGTCTGCCAAAACCGAGTTCAGTAGGCAAAAATCCAAGACTTTCTTGGGGTGTGTCATGATAGGCAAAAAACAAATAAGACAGAGTTTGGCCCTAATCCCCAGGGTGGTCTAAAGCATTTTTCCACAGCATTTGGCCCAAGGTCTTATTTAAATGTTCAATGAGGCCATTGCTCCAATGACAATAAAGGGGACTAAATTAGTGATGGATGCCAGCAATTTCAGACTGCTTAGACACAAACCCAGACCCCAAATCAGAAGCAATGGTCTTAGGAAATCCCCAATGACAGCAGATATTCAGAAAAACCTTGACCAGACTAGGAGCAGTGATGCAGACGAAGGGGACAGCCTCACAAAAATGAGGACAAAAGTCGATCTCAGTCAGAATAAAACACTTGCCAGATCTGGTAGGCTTAAGAAGTTCCCCATTTTTCAATCTGCTCCCCTTATAGAGGAGTAGGCTGCAGGGGGGTGGGATTAGGGTGATCTTTGTCATGACCCATATGCTGATAAATATCACACATCTGACAATAATCCCTCACACTCTTGTGCATATTGGGACAATAAAACTGTCTGGAAATCTTAGCCAAATTATGTTTAATCCCAAAATATCCAGCTAGGAGAGTCTCACAACACAGACTTAAAACAATAGCTCAATAATTTTGTGGCACCACTAATTGTCTCTGAGGGCATCAGTCTGAAGCACATTCTTAGGCAAAAACTCCCGGTATAGTAACCCTTGGTCATAAAGAAAGTAAACGCTTACCATTTTGGATAGAACAGGTGGATTTATATCTGCATCATGACAAGATTCCAGAACAGGGTCCGCTTTCTGGGTTTCTTTAAATTCAGATGTAGAAAAATCTTTCCCTTCTTGTTCAGAAGAAACCTTTATATCAGATAATTTATAACAGAAGAACATTTATATCAGCAGGGACTTGTTTAGAAGCTGGCTCAAAAGAAGTTTTCTCCCTCTTCCCTTCTCTTTGTCTCCTAGTGATTCCAAATGTTTTTTTTTGTTTTCACAGCAGTGGCTTGTGGCATTAATTCTTTCAGAATCAGACAGTTGAAAAATGTCTTATTGTTATAGGCTTCTTCAGGACCTCAAGCTGAAACAGCTTAAAAGCGAGGTCCTTCCAATTAAAGCAGGGATAGAACCTTGCCATGAAGTAGCACATGCATGTCCCCTTCAAACTCTTGCTATTAGACATGAATTTTAGTAACATCAACTTTCAAGGGATCACAAGGAATGCTATCAAGAGCCGGGAGTTGGCACCCCATTACTGCGCCTCCCCTACCCAGCCGCAGAATCTCCATCTTTGATGAATTCAGTCTCAGCTGGCTCTGTTTCAACCACCCATGATCTCCAGCTTCCTAGCCAAATTTACAATGGCAGTATCCATCCATCCATCCATCCATCCATCCATCCATCCATCAATCAACAGATACAGCTGGGTCTCATCAGTGCACTGATGACATCCCATCCTGAGAGTCCAGACCAGCTTGTCAAGGGGGTGCATACAGATGTTAAACAGCATCGGTGACAAGATAGCCCCCTGCAGAATCCCACATATCAAGGGATATCTAGGTGACACCTTCTCACCTAGTGCCACCCTCTGTCCCTGACCTTGGAGGAATGAGGTAAGCCACTTCAAGGCTATCCCATGAACTCCTACGTTGGTGCGGCGGTGGGTCAACCACTGTTAGGTCAAGCGACAACAGCAGGACTGACCCGCCTTGATCCAGCTGTCTGTGGAGATTGTCCGTGAGGGCGACCAGCACAGTCTCTGTCTCGTGGCCAGGGCAGAAGCCAGACTGGAATGGAGCCAGAGCCGATGTGTCCTCCAGGAAAGTCTGGAGCTGCTCTGCCACCACTCTTTGTAAACACAGTATCATCCCCAAGAATCCTATGGACAGTTGTGGTACATAGTTAGTGGTTTGCATAACATATTATTTGCATTGAAAAATTTGTGCAGTGTTGTGTTTTGTTATGCTGCATCAGCTGTAACACAATAGTCAGCATTCCACATCCTTGCTAGCATGCCGAATCTTTAGATCAAGCCAAAATCAACACAATCTGTCTCTGATGCATATTCGTCTATCATGAGTTTTTTCACTAGAAACGCAAGCAATGGTATCTCTCCCTCCACTTTGAAATCATGATCCAGCACTGGAAACAATCTTTTAAACTGGCCAGCTAAACATCTTATATATTAAAACCCTCTTTAATAAAGCATCAGATATTTCCTGTGAAGTCTGGATGCGTGTGATTGCCAAAATATTAAATCCATTTGCATCTTTATTTTTATCCACATATGATTTCTCCTGCATTTCAGTGTTTAAGATGAATGATATATTTATTGTGTTTAGCAGATGTTAAAGTGTTTGTTATGGTCTGATGCAGATTAGCAGGTTTCATTTTTTACTGCCATGTTCCTTATTCTCCTTTTGTGCTCAACAGTTTTTATTTTCTATTACAAGAAAAAGTCAGTCGTATCAGGAAAAAAATCTTCCATATCATGCATAAATTTCCATAAAATACTTAGAAATGAATTTTAATGCATATGTTAGTTTCATTTCATGTCCCATTAAAGAGCATGAAAACTATAATCAGACAAATGTCTTGATTCATTTCTATGGAAATACATATAAATTGACATAAATACTAATTTGTGCTTTGTTATGCATTCTTAGATTTTTTCTTCCTCTTCAGTAAATATTTCCTGCATTTAAAAGCACTTTGTCCTCTGTACAAAAGAAAAAGAATTGCACAAAACAATGCATTTATACGTTACTTTTTGCTCAGCTCAGGCTACGGAACAAAGGGAAATTATCAACTTTATTTTAATAGAAACAGCAAATAAGCAACTTGGTTGTATTTCTAAATGGATAGCTTCATGTTACATTATCCATTCTACATTCTGCATCTCTCTCACTCTTAAATTAAACTTTCTGAAGGTCACATGAGTACTAACTCCTGGAGAAAATAGAGTTGTAGGCATCCCACTTACCACTGGAAAATGGTCAGAGACGGTGGTGAGGCCAGAATTAATATAACAGGCTAAATTGCAAAAAATGTATCTGTGAAATGCACTGGGAGGGGGATTGTGTACATATTCTAAATTTTTCTCACCAGCTTTGTTTAAAGCTTAATCTGGTGCTCTGGATTGATGGAGTGAGAAGTGAATCAGGCCATGATATATAAATCTAGCAATGTTCATCCCTCCACTCTTTGTTCCCAGTCTTTATCATGGCACTCAATTCTTACTTTGCTATTGGATTAAATATCCAGGGAGATCATAGAGTGAGAGTACGGGGGCTCACAGTGCCATCCTAAGCAAGGTTTCTCCCTTCTAAGTCTATTTAACTCAGATTTAAAAGGGTGTAACTCTGCTTAGGATGGTACTATTAATATGCACACAAGGAAAATGTATATTAAGTGAGAGCATACCTTTCATTAATAATAGATACTCTTACTGGAGCATATGAGATGCCAAAGTAGCTGGCCATTCCTAATAGGGAATAGTAGTCTTTAGATTAAGCTTCTCTCTCTCCTTTCACTGCAACATGGATGTGAATGGAATCTATCTCAATAAATACAAGTTTCACCTTTTTTGCAATATACTCTTTTGGAGTTCTTTTACTGCATGCAATATCATGCTTCTAAAACTGGGCAACACTGCTATATTAAATAATATAAATCCCCAATAAAAAGAGTCTAAGGTTTTAGTAATTTCAGTGCAAGATATGAAGGGCTTCAGTGCATTTGGGGATCATACCCCCCCCCCCCCCCAGTTCCAAGCAATCTAATTTATCGGAGTCCCTGATGAAGAAGTATCAGGTTATGCCTAGCTTGTTATATGAAAAGGTGTTTTTAATAATGTTTAGGTTTAATGGATCTAAGTATTGTGTTAATGATGATGAGCTTGAAATTAAGAAACCCACCCAGGGGGCTGAGCTGCTCAGTACAAAAGCCACTTACCAACATTCTGCAATCAGATTTGTTTTCATGGATCCCTGTGGCTGATGGATTTTAAAGTATGCCACGTTTGTTTTTCCCCTTGTTTTCACAGCTTGTGTCACAAATGTAATGTTGTTTCAACCCTAGGAAAAGTTGTACCCTCTGATTAGTTTAGCTGTGTCCAGAGTTCACTGGAAGATGCCGGAATCTGGAATAAGATTGAAAACTCACAGAATATTTTCTTAAAGTCAAGAAATCATCCCAAGATGGTTCCATAAAGATATAAAATATTTTGACACTTAAACAACCTCAACCATTACTCTTGTTCAGTAAATTTATACACATAACAAATGATGAAACTGAACTCTGTCATGAATGTCCAGGACCAAAAATTAGAATTCTGCCTATATGTCATTCTTATGAAAAGTATTAAAGTGCAGAAGATACCATAGAAAGAACTCTTTTAGGCATGTACTTTTGGGCAGGTCTGGTGGAATATTTATTTTCTTTTATCAGAGCCACACATAAACAGTTTTTGGAGCTCTCCTTAGTTTCAGAAGTGATTCGCTATGTGAGCTAGAAGTCTGCAGCATCTCAAGAACACAAGTTCAAATCCTCTTGAGAAACTGGTTGAAAGGTGCTCTGGATTCTGGCTTTGCTGCATACTGACAGGATCAGACAGCAATTGATAACAACAACTCCTTTAAAAGAAGTAGGTAGAATTATTTAGGCCTAGGGCTGCATAGGAAAGGGTGGGATGGATCTAACAAATAGTTCAATCCAATCACCTGCTGCAAAAGGAATCATTGTTTTAACACTCAATAAAAACTCTACAGGAAAAGATGATTACTTGTGTTCCACTTTTTAACAACACCCTTTTAAATATCTAAAAATTATCAGCATGTCTGGCCCACTCTTCAATTTTCTTTTCTCCAGGACAAATTACAGTACTGAGTATCTTCAACAGAGAATTTTTCTCTTAGATATTTTTCTGGCACAATTTAAAGTGCAGGTTCTTATTTCTAAGGCCTTAATTGGCTTGAGACTAGAGAAGAACCACTTCTTTCCATACTGCTCAGCCCACCAGTTAAGATCCTCCTCACAAGCCCTGCTGTCTGTATTCCCACCAGCAGACTTGAAGTGGATCTCATAGAATCCTGGTCACCAACTACCATAGAATTGTCTGTTATTTTACTCTGCATCCTTCCCCCCCTTTTTTTGTAGTACAGTGCAAAATCTGTTCTTGTGGACATTCCACTACATTCAGTGGTAATTCTCTCCTAGTAAATAATTGCAGTTTTGATCCCTCTGCCATTGAACAAATCTACTGTCTTTAAAAGGATTATAAAGAGGAAACTGTTTAGGAAGTGATAACTTGGGGTACAATCCATTTGGGGGGGGGGTGTCCATGCAAGCACCATTGAAATTAATGAAAACTGTTTTAAGAGTCTATTAGAATTTGTATGAATATAAAATGAGAAAAATGGAAGTCATAAAATGAACAGTGCTTTGTGATTGTGAAATATAACACTTTATAACACAGTAACTCTTTGTTACTTTACAAGGTAATTCTGGGTATTTCAACCGGAACAGAGCTCATAAGTTTCATTTGAAACATACTATGTTTGAGGCATTCAGTGTACAGGCCTGGTAAGTTTCCTTGGGTTCTGCTTTTTTAAACTCTTTTTTAATGGCTGATTTGCAGAGCAAATATTTTGCCCTGTTCCAAGAACAAAATGTTATTCTTTGAAGGACTGTGCGGCTGACGGGGTTGAAGCTAAGCTTCTTGAACTTATATACGACGTGGAATCTATTGCTGAATGGGCTTTGTTTTACTTTCAAGATGAACCTCTCTAATATTTCATACTATTTCAATTACAGTCCACAGCACCCAGACTATGTGAATTCTTGTGCTAAATTTAATCAAGCTCTCCTTCAAGGTGGAAAAGAACATCTCTTCGAAACTAATGGAAAGAGACAAATGAAATCAGTCCTGGGGAGCTTGGTTCTGCCCATTGTATGCCAAAGGATGTCCCAGAGCCAAGACCTTCAGCAACAACTGAAGCCTGAAACTGGATAATGTAAAAACTTAAAACCATCAGGTATGAAATCTATGAAAAATGGTACACTTCATCTGGACTGTAGAATCAACAAGAATCTAATAAAGTTAATCAGATCATCACCGTTCAAGTGCACATCAATTTGAATTGTTTCTCCATTATGAAGTGCTTGTCTGTAAATTATTGCAGAGAAAGCCATTTTCAAATTAATGTTTGAGCCATTAGAAAATACAAAGGGCATTTTCATTAATTAGAGACAGCTTTCTCCCCTCTCCTTTCATCATTACCTTTGCTACCCAGAATCAGTTTAGAGCTCAGATTTATTGACATATATGATTCAGTGGCACTATTTGCTTATAGTTCACCCTATACCTGGTGGAATAAACTCATTAAGTGTAAATGAATAGTTATATAGTCATCATCTGAAATGAGTCAGTGCAGTCCTCTGAAGTCATTATGAACTGCCTGAACACAGCTGGAATAAAAGTCCCTCTGAAGGTTATCGCTTTCATTCTACAAGTTTAGCCAACATTTATCTCCATTATTGTCACAGAACGAATTTTAGACTCCTGGTTAAAGAGAAAGGGATGCTTATTTTATGAGAGACGGGTGTTCTTCAATTATATAAAGGACATGAAACCTGGAGGGGCCTGGAATCTCTTCTGCATCCAGCCACAAACAAGCAATTGCCATTGTCAACGTTGATAGCACAGACCATTTGTTTAGTCTGGCATGGATGATCCCTGATACATTAATGGGAACTATACACATACAGTTTACATTTCTAGATGCAGGCATCCAACTGGATGATCCATGTGGGCAACATATACTTTGTCATCTAGGTACCAATGTGGTGAGGGAATTTACACATAAAAGCTTCACACCATTTGCAAATATGTTTTGCTAGATCAAAGCAACAGGCTGTGATCTATGCTTATTGTTTGATTTCTATGCCATCCTATGACTTTAAAAAGCAATCAGGAAGGCATGAAGAAGATAATAAATACACAACAATGAAGTAAAAATAAAAAATGAAAATAAAACATAGACTTTTGTTTTGTCTAGCAAAAAAGGTCCATGTTAGAAGGATGCTTTCTTTTCACATGGCGAACTCCCTTGATGGATTATGAGCACCTGCTAAAACAGATATTGTCTACACACAGATCTGGTTGTGATTATATCCAGTAGACATACAGATCTTTTGGTTTTGATTAAATCCATTAATCAGGACTGTATCCTCAGTAATGATCTCTGGACAAATGACTAAATATCTACCCATCCTAGACCTGGTTAGTTCTAATTTTGGAAGGAAAAAGACTTCTCTTTCTTACTCTCATTGAAAGGTCTTGTAAAGCTGACAGTGAAAAGTAGTTGTTGTTTCAGTGGCACATGCAGAATCCTGTGCAAACATTTCTGGACTGGGAACACTGTTTTCATAAGTGCGAAGATGCTTGAATAAATACATGCTTCTAGCCATTTCCCCCTTTTTAATGAGGTGTCATGAACAACTGACATTTGTCAAGGGAATCATGGCATGTTCTATGTTTACATTTTATTATTTTATATCATGATTCTAAAGCATGTCTGGAAAATTCTTACAAAATGCATACATTTGCAGACTGCTTCCCTTTATGTAACTTTGCAAAGTGGCCATCTACTCAAAGCGGGCTTTGGAACAGATGATGCCAAAGGTCCCTGGCTCTAAAACAATTAACAGATTTTATTAGTGCTCTCATAACTTGTTTCAAGTAATTCAGTTTTCCACTGAGTGCTTACTGAGTATTACAAAGCAATGAAGCTTTGGATCAAGTCATAGATGCTGCTGCCATCTGTTTCAGAAACCAATCTCATCATCATTATTTTCCTGTAAATGGCAGTCTTGTGATTGTCATACTTATATTCCCTTCTTGTTTCTTTCTTCACTAATATTTCCTTCAAAATACTTAACAGTATGTTGATAAGTCCAAAATTGGAGGAACAGGAAAGTCTATGTGTGGTATAAACATTTTGTTGCATAATAACAAACTAGCCCAGTATTGTCTACTATGACTGACAGTTCTTAGGGTCTCAGGCAGAATGTCTACTGGTGGAAAGGGCTGTCAAATTACAGCTGACTTATGGTGACCTCAGGGGGGGGTGGGGGTTTGAGGCAAGAGACTAACAGAAGTGGTTTGGCAGGCGATGGCAAATCCTCAGCTTCCTTGATGGTCTCCCATCCAAGTACAAACCTGGGCTGACCCTGCTTAGCTTAAAATTTGATATGATCAGGCTAGCCTGGGCTATCCAGGGCAGGGCAGAACTCCTACAACCTGAAATCATTTAACATGGACTGAAGCTGGAGCCATTGCCACACAACACGTTTCTGACCACTGAACCACAATGTGCCTTTAAATTAGTCCTGTCTTACAACACCTATTCAAAAGGAAGAAAATCCTGAATGTAAGATTAGACCCTTTAAAAAAGTCTGCATGCAAATATTTAATTACTGTGTGTAACTGTTACTTGTAAGCAAATTTAAGGTGGCTTCCTTTTTTTCTTGATGGCAGATGTAGAAAAAAGCCTTGGTAAAAAGGATAACTACACAAATAGCCCTCTAGTACCAAGCCTTCATCTCCCAACCTGTGTAAAGTCTATCATTTACCTAAACCTTTCTCCACTCTCTATCATCTATAACTGTAGTTTCAACTGCCTAACTTTTTAGAAATCTCATCTCACAGATTATCACTGAGAATTTGGGGCGTGTTCTTTAGTGTTTGCACATTTCATGTGGAGTATCAGCCGTGCCTGCTGGGCTTCACTGTTTCATAGAGACCATGACTTTAGAACTCACCCAACACACTACTGCAGCTCCCTTTTCTTAGTTTAGAAACCCCAGATAATCTTCCACAATTTCTCAGAATACTGGTATTCTGGTAAAATAGAACAGGCATTTGTGTGTTTGTACATCTCAATTACATACCTTTCATCTTTCATCAGAATGAAAGGTCATTGTGACTGGGGCATACACATAGCTAGATAGACAGGCAAATGCAGCCTGAAAACTTTGTAATGAAGGATATCTTCATTTTTATGCAAACATTATTTTATAAAACCTAGATTGTAGCTGGCACAAAGAAGATCACATGTGATTGAGAAGTATTATAAGAAATGTTGGAGAGAAGTCCATTTCAGGAGGTACAGTCCTAACAATGTAGAAGAAATAGTTGGGTTTTGCTTATCTAATTAGATTTGGTTCACTTTGGCATTATAACTCTGTATTCAAGATCTTAATACTGGCACATCCATTTTACTGATATAAACCTGGTCTATAGTTGTCAAAAACATTCTTTTCCTCATCCAACTGCTTTTCATGGCCATTTCTTAATCCCAGGGGAAGCAATATTGTTTACAACCCTAGCCTCTGTGGCTCAGTGTTCACATATTGCAAGCAATGCAATCAATCTCATTATGAAAAGCTGAAACATGGCTGAGAACAGCATTATTTACTTGTAGGTTTTTTGCCCTTGTCGGGAACAGAAATGAAAGAAATGGTTTGCCTTGGATTATGCTATTCTCTCAATCAGGCTCAAAATTTAAAAGTAGTTCTTCATAATACAGATCTACTGGTTTCCTATCATTAGGAAAATAATATTTCCATTTTTTCTTTCTTGAGTTCCCAACTCATTTACTTAAATAAATAAGTAGGATGCACACAATTCAGACTTTTAGCCAGCATGTGTTTGTTGCCATGTTCACACACAGGAGCCTCATTCCTCAGGGTGAGAATGCTGGTTCAATCCTCATTCTCTTGAACTATGACAAAAAGAGGCAGTCATGCAAGTTGGTCCAGGAATGGATTAAAGCTGGATGGTTTAAAACCCAGTTTGGGGTGGGGGTACTAACTTGAATTAATTCACATGCCAGAATTTGGATGCACAGGTAAATGGAATGAGTTCCAAACCAGGATTCTTAGCTCAAGAAGAGGACTCCTCTCCACTCCATTTATTAACATGTTTGTCGATACATCTCATGTGCTTTTAGATGAGACAAAATTTTGCACAGTGACTCGTTTCAATTTTTGTCCATAAATTGCACCCTCAGGTCTCTTGCTACAAGGTTATGTACAACATAATCAAAGAGAATTATTTAAAATTGCAGGGATACATTTATCTAAAACATTATCACTCTTCCCCATTGTTCTCACTATGGTTGTCAGAGCCAGACCAAGAAAGGAAAATGCTCCTGCAAACTGGGCTAACACAACAAAGATGAACAGTTGGTGACACCAGAGGGTTATTCCTTTCATTAATCAAATTATCCTTGGTCAGTGGAGTTTCTAGCCCAATCTGCCTGCTCTCAAATCTTTTGAGGAAACAACATCCACAGAACACTCATCTTATTCTTGGCTGTTAATCTGAAACAGGAGATTTCAGAAATTTAATTGCTTTCCTTCACCATTCCAGATCTCCTCAAAGCAAAGACAACATCTAAGCATTTCTTCAGTGACAAAGTTGCGTCCCTGCCTTTTTCCAGCAGTGCCTTTTGTTTTGCTTTGCTGCAAACTGCTTTGCGTCTCTCTGGGAGGGAAAGTAGCCTAAAATGCTTACCAACCAACAATCTAGATTAAGGAAACAATGTAATACACACTCAGTTGCATTGAGTTCTGGGGGAGAGCTGGTTGTTGGTGATGATCCTTTTGTAAGGGCAGCTGCCTAATATGAAAATGAAGTCCCTCTCACTTTTCTAGGAATGGGGAGGGAAAGGCCCTTCTCTCTAAACATGGCTTTAGTGACAGATTATCTTCCATTTCATGTTTAAATGAGTAGATACTACAATGTATATAATGAAGTCTTCTAAAAAGCCGTCAAGAATGTAAGCTAGCTGATGGCCCTGAAATTTCAGCCTGCTGTCCTGAGGACCTGACAATGAGCCCTCAAACCTGAGTTCTGGCTACTCTAGGAAGTACCCACTAATCCTTGCTACCCCTCAACATTAGCTCAGTCTGTTTAGGTGGTCAGGAGGAGGAAAAGGAGAAGGATTTTTTCAGCCTTTCTGGCTGAACAGGTGATTGTCATAATTTCCTTTTTTCCATGAAGCTCCACAGATGTGTGTGTACAATATGTTCAAGCTGTTCCAGCACAATTCTAAACACATTTATGACAAAATACTAAACTGAAATGCCATGATTTCAGCTCAAACACACATGTTCTGGAGCATATAGGGATGCCTTTAGGCATGCAACCCAGGGTGCGTTGTGATATTATTAATGTATGGACCTATACCACCCCGTGTGACATATACACCCTCTACTGATTGAATGGCTTTTGCCCAACTTAAGAGTCCATTGCTGCATTTAGGTTTCCAGAAATTTATCACAAAGTCTAGTCCAATATCATGTGGCAAAACCTAGGCACAAGGCTATCGGTTTCTTATTGCAGACAGCTGCATATTTTTCCCACAACCTTTGTTGTAAAAACATAATATAACAGTATACTTGAACATCCTGGCAAACAAAAAATTAATAGTATTGCAGAGTATCTATTAAAGCTGTCATAGTAAGCAATTCAAATAAGGTATAATGCCTGTCTTTGCATTTATTTGCAAATGTGTACAGATATGCTTCATTCAAATTAATCCTCCCCCAGCATTATAGGGAAGGAATTATGTTGTGTGGTCAAAAAGGTGGGGTAGAGGTAATCTGATTTAAGCGCAGCATGTAAAAATTAATTGAAAGTCAGAACTCCATAGTGTTTATTATAAAGTAATTTCACACCAGCTCAGGATTAACATAGTAACAGGTGACAATAGTTGATTACTATGTTAATTTAAAGACAGCATGCTTTAGTAAAACAGGAAAAAACATATTAAAACTCCTTTATTTTATCTGGGCATTCAGTAGAGTTTCTGTAAAAATAATCCTTTTCTCATTTTTCTTGAGGAGAACAGTTTGGATGTGGATATTCTCCAGAAATATGAGACACAGCTTGTCTTCAGGCATGCCTACTCATTTCTGACTCAAAAAATGTGGATCTGGATGCCCTGAATCCTAAGAGAAAAGGTATGTTCATAGTTTCAAATTATGATCAGAAAGACAGCCCAGTCTGGTGTCTGGATTCATGGGAAGCAACAGAGATTAAAGCAGAGGCAAGGGAAATGTGTCATGCTTACTTACCAGTTTAAAGTTACTAAAATAAAATGAGTCCCACATAGGATTAACATAATTTGCACTCTTGTCCAGGCATGAGGGAAACCCTTTTTGTTTTAGGTGAGTTTATCGAAAAGACGTGGTAAAGCCTCAGGTGAAAATGACTTCACTCTGACGTGGAAGTGACACAAGAGCTAATACATTCTTGTGAGTCAGTTGTGATTCTATTAAAGGGTGCCCATGTGGTAATGGAGAATGTATTTTGTATACTATATTATCGCTTTGTTATTGTTGTAATGGAGAATGGGCCATGAGTTGCTAATGTTTCTTCTCGAAATGATGTCAGCCATGGATGTATAGGAAGTTCCCTGTAGAAGTGAGCATGCGATCTAAGTCTTCAACCTCAGGTGGCAGGTGTCCCATTTGATTTGCATAGTGGCAAGAAGTATCTACAGGCTTTGCTGGCTGACAATATATGGGCACGATCATACACACCCATTTGCGACACAAGAAGGACGATTCCCCGCCGGCTCAAAGTGGCGTGATCACACAAGCACATCTGGGAAGCATCCTGCAGCCGGTGTCAAAGTGTCGCAAACCACTTTGAGCCAGTGGAGAATCGGCTTATTTAGCTACCAGTGAAAAGGCAGTCTCAAATGGTTTGTGATGGCCCAGAACTGACCTTTCCTGGTGTGATCACGCCAGCGCAAACAAGTGGCGTTGGGGAGCAGGCTTTTTGGTTTTTTTCCCCCTCCCATCCCGGTATGCGCATCATCAGATGACCCCGAGGGTGGAGAGGCAAGTCATTGATCCCTTGTAGAAGCAGATAAGCGCACTGAAAACATCTGGAACCCCCCCCCCCCCCAACTCGCCTGTGGCTGTGTGTGATCACGCAGCGGCAGTTTGCCCTCACAGGTCCATGGACCTGTGTGATCCTGCAAAAGCGGCACAAATTGCGCCGGCACAAATTTGTGCCACTTCCCGTCTGGCTTATCTCGCTCATGTGGACGGGGCCTACATGTCTCTAAACTCTTTTGTTAGCTAATGGGCTCTTATAATTTAGCCCAAATGTGCACACTAAAAATAAAATAATGCAACTATAGCATAAAGAAGCAGACTGTCTTGTGAAGGGTAAATGGAATTTTGAGGCACTGCTGGAATAGGAAAATGAATAACTGCAGTTTTATTTGTTGAAAGAAAAAAAAGAACATCTGCAGTCTGATGGATGAGATGATGGGATATGTGACCTTTTCGGTTCACCCTTCTTTGAGAAATTTTGCAAACCAGATTGGGTTATTTCAAATAATCTCTTGAAATATGTAAATTCCAATGCAGCAGAGCTACAAATATGGAGAATGATCGCTATGACTTTTCCCACTGACAAAGACAGTACCTTCAGCTATGTCCCTCTGTTCTAAATATTCTGATTGAGAGTGCTGCCCACTTTAATACAGACCAACATTAAAAGAAAAGAAAGCAAGGGTAAGCGAAGCTGTTATGGTTATTTACTGGCTGGAATGGAGTCCAGTAATTCCCCCCGCCCCTGGTATTTGAACTGCAGAGTACATTTGCTAAGATAACAACCAAAAGATTAACAAACTGACTAGAGTTCCCATGCTGGTTATCCGCCACAAAACACAGGGATGTGCAGCTGTACTGGAATTCTTCTCAAGTTGGCTTGTCAATGCAGCAAGCTGTCCTTTTGCAGCAAGAAGGCAGCAAGAAATGATCAGAGCTACACATTATCCATGCATAGCTTGATGTGTACAGTAGCCTTCATGTGGTCATTTGCTCATGTGCCTCATTCCCAAACACACAGAGATTAAGAGAAGGGAAGGCCAAATTATTTAAATATTGAAGTCAGAGGTGATGTCATTTAGAAGATTGCAGAGTCTTTTGCTTGCCTTTCCTTGAAGTTGACAAGCTAGGTCAACTGTGACAAGAACTTTGTGAATCCAGGGCAGAACAAAAGACAATAGATTACATATGCAGAAAGTCTACATTTGAAGTTCACAGAATTTACCCAGCTTATTAAATGTGCTCAATGACATCAGCAATACTCATTTCAGTGAATTCACTGAGAAGAAGTGACATTTATCAGTGAATGGAACAAGGTAATAGAGTGCAGCTGAGACTTGGCTCATGAAAATCCACATTAAACAGCTGTGATAGGTCATCTGGGGATTCAGAGTGAGATACCATCCATATGCTGATATTACTCTATTTTGCCTTGTCACCAGAATCAGGTAGGTCAGTGGATAATTTGAACAAGTGCTTGGAAGCTGTAATAGGCTGAATAAAAATTCATACTTGACTGAACCCCATCTGGATTTAAACAAACAGGTCTGCCACTGTCCTATCATTTGGTGTACCTCGAAAAAAGTTGGGAAGAACATACAATATTTTTTCAAACATTTAAAATTCTCTCAGAAAAAGAAAAGCTAGATATATCCTTTCTACTCACTGAGGTCAAATTAACTCTGAGGAAGACATTCCTACCTACATTTATTCTTATATTTATATCCCACCTTTTTGTTCAAAAGAACATCCAAGGCAGCTAATAAATATGAAATCCTACTTACAATACAAAAATAAAATCCTATTACATTAGCAAACAACTGCCTCACATGGCATCAGACCATGGGTCAGTCTCATTCAGGCCCAGAGTTTTCTACTCTGCTAGGAATTGACTGTCCAAGCAAGACATATACTTTCTACAGCACTTGTCTCTGAGATCCTGTTGAATGAGGATGCAGTGGATCAAACCCTGGAACACCTTCTGTTGGTGAACTACAGCCCTTGATCAAGAACAATTCAGTAACTGAGCAAGCTTTGAAATTGTCTTTTTTGGATACCTGCAGAAAATTAAAAACATGGTTCAACAGGCAGCAGTTGGAGCTTTCTCTGTGTACAGAACATCTTGGCTGAAATAGCCCTGTTGAGATGTTTCCCTCATGCAGCGTTATTATTTAACACTGCAGTACTAAGGTAATGAGTATCCACATGTGAACCAGTCCTATCATTCTATAATTCTAGATCATCCTTAGGACAATGAAGAAATAAGGATGTACTTCTCCAGATAGGAGGAAATTGCAACAAAAAGAGTAGGGTGTATGTGTTAGTGTGCAAGGGAGTTTCACATACAGGATGGACTGCTTTGGGGTTCAGAAAGGTTATCAGGCAGGTATTTATTAGAGCCCCCCCTGCCATTTCTGCCTTGCACTCGAAAGAAAAGAATGCTATCAGTTTGACATTTCTGTCAGAACTGGCATTTGAACCACTGGATGATTCTGACAAATGCCATTGCTGTCATCTGCTACTCAGTTTTAATTACATCTGACTGAAGCCTTCAATGGGAGCCAGCAGAAAACTTAATTAGCTACTGTAAAGACTGATATACACTGCTGGAAGACTTCAAGCTGCTTTGGAGAATTCCTAGAGTACCTAGAGTATTCCAGTTTTACAATCTGATTGTATGGGTAAGAAGGATTAATAGTCCCCCCCACACCGTATTTTAAAGACATCAGAATACATGCCTATAAGGAACACAGACGCCAAAGCAAAATATGTCAAAGAAGTTGCAAATCTGAGCTGTAAAGCACCTCAGTTTGTAAGAAAGTTGCTGTGCTGACAGGTTGGAAAAATACCATCCCGTCCCGTCCCATCCCATCCCACAACACAACACAACACAACACACCATACCTTCAAGAGAACTTTCAGTAAATGAACAGCTGTTACCTTGAAGAGAGTATGCACCCCTTCAGCAGTGGATTATTTCAAAACTCTGAAAAGAAGGTATTTCTCAGTTATCAGTGCTGCATTCAACTAAGCAGCTGTAAGAGGTCATATTAACAACTGATACCATCTCTGAGTTTGCTGTCAAAGTGTTAATACAATTATAAATCTCCATTATACTTTGAGGAAGAAAAATCAAGCATTAGCCAAGTGCCTTGTGAAACTAGTCTTTCCAGATTGACAATGTGCTGAT
This sequence comes from Lepidodactylus listeri, assembly GCA_029233225.1. NCBI lineage: Eukaryota > Metazoa > Chordata > Lepidosauria > Squamata > Gekkonidae > Lepidodactylus > Lepidodactylus listeri. The sequence goes on from JARCFY010000008.1 coordinate 73,549,731, forward strand.
TCTCACAAGAGGCAGAGGAGATGTGTCTGGGCTATACCGCTTCAGTCTGGAAGCCTGAATTCATATGGTTGAATGCTCTTGCATTACAAGAAAATTCCTTGCAAATGCTAGGCTTAGAACCTAATATTCTCCCTGTACAGTATGGAAATTCTTGATCTGATTAAGCATGCATCCAGAGGGCAAATGAAGTCTGATGTTATAGGTGGAATAAGAAGCTTCCCATGAAGATAAGTTAATATGGAGAACAATCCTACCTTTCCAAGTATATATTTGAAGCATAACTTACTACTAGTGATGCATGTCAAGTCCAAGGGATCATACTAGGGTTCTGCAGAGTTGGAAACTGTAATCACTTTGTTTCTGTTAACCAGCTACTAGTTTATAAATACAGGGATATTTCCTTAATAAAACATATTATATACAACCTGAGAGACATATTTTAGGGTGAGGTTTTTTTAGCTAGTTACCTGTAGATATATGTATCTAGAAACTATACCATAGGAAAGTAATATTTCTTGTTTTGTCTGCAATCAGACCCACCCATGTAGTAAAATGAATTCCAATAAATATGATCCCATTCCATTCTTTACATTCCATAATTTCCAGAGAGTCTGAAGAAGGCTGTGGTTGTACCGCTTTTGAAAACCCATCTTTGGATCCAGCTGATCCAGAATGTGGCACGCGAGTCCTGATGGCAACATCACAGATGGCACATAGTCAACCGGTGCTGCGCCAGCTACACTGGCTTTCAGTGGAGTACTGAGTCAGGTTCAAGGTTCTGGTATTGTCCATTAAGGCATTGAGAAGAAGAAGAAGAGAAGAGATTGGATTTATACCCCGCCCTTCACTCACTTGGAGTCTCAAACTCCTTTCCCTTCCCCTCCCCACAACAGACACCCTGTGAGGTAGGTGGGGCTGAGAGAACTCTTTCCCAAGCTGTCCTTGAGGGAACAGCTGGTACAGAGCTATGGCTTGCCCAAGGTCATCCAGCCAGGTGCAAGTGGAGGAGTAGGGAATCAAACCCGGTTCTCCCAGAGTAGAGTCCGCGCACTTAACCACTACACCAAACTGGCTCTCTAGGACCAATGTATCTATGGGATCATATCCACTGTTATGTCCTCAAGAGAGCCTTGCACTTTTTGAATAACAACTTGCTGGTGATCCCTGGCCCTAGGGATGTCTGGATGTCGTCAACCAGGGCCAGGGCCTTCTTGAACCTATCCTCAGTCTGGTGGAACTCTCTGCCAAATGACATCAGGGACCTGCAGGATCTTATACAATTCCACAGGGCCTGTAAGGCAGAGATGGTCTGCCAGGCGGTTACCTCATTGGCTGGAACCCACTCTTCTCCCTCCCCTTCTGCTCTGAGTTCCTTTTCCTCCTGCCCAGAAAAGGGCCAGTAGTCCAGAACTGAGATAAATTATATTATAGGATGCCATCTTGGATCTTTTATTCTGTATTGTGATTTTTATTAAGTTGTACATTGAACTTTAATGTTTTTGTATATTCTATGGCATCATGCCCTTTGTATATCTCCCAGAGCCTGGTGTAAGCTGGGATAGGGCAATTAATAAATCTAATAAAAAAATTATTTGGGCAAAAGTTAGCAATGATGGCTGAAAGATGTCAGATTAAATTATTGCTTATTCCGCGCCCCCCCCCCCCCAAGTATTTCTGCCCACCTTTTCCGCTGAAAAGCCTCATAACTGTTTTTTCTTTGAGCAGTTGTAAATTACTTATTGGAAGAGGAATGTCACTCAGTGTTCTGTTCAAGCTCTGCCTCATTTTACCCATGGGGTAAATAGTTGAGGTTGACTAAACTGCTTGTTGTGGCTTTCCGGGAACTGGGAATTATGGAACTTTGGTGCTACCGGCACTCCATTTTTCCTTAGAAAGTTTGAAGATATAAAAAGTAAGCAAAAGTTGCAAAGGTATTAAAAACATCCTGTGGTCCCTTGATAATACAGTCTAATTTTTGGAGGAGAAAAGTTATATGCAGAGTCATTTGATATTCCATGACTCCCCTCCCAGATAAGTCATTGCAGGCAAAGAGTCATTGTAGAAAGCTCATTAGATAATCATCTTTTCTTCCCTTTGTCGTGATCATTTCAGAAAAGTCTCTAATCAATTCCTATTTGTTTACTTGCTGCCTACTAGTGAGCAAAAGTGTAAAATGTCCTTTGTCTTATTATGGAAGAAATGGGATGGCAGGGGAAACCATACTCAGAATTAAATGGTGTGCTATGCCATGGAGCAAGTAAGTAGAAAGCCTCCCCAATAAAAATGTTACAGATGACATGGAAGTACAGAAAAAAAATAGCTACTAGCATGAATAATTCACTAACTATTGCCTGGTATAAGTCACCAACTAATGTGCACTGTCTGCCATTTAATAGTGGATATATCTGAAGAAATATGAAAATTGGAATACTTTAATAACTTTCTATATGAAATATGATGTGACTGCCTTAATGATTAAAAGGAAGATATGTTATAATGAACTAAAGCCACTCGAGTGTAAGGTAATTTTAATTCAAACCTCCATCTGCTTATGTATAATTAAGACTCATTTAACAAGTTAATGCCTTACAGAAAGAACTGATAAGTTTAGTATTAAAGAGCTTAAGAGAAGTAAATTGAACTGTCATGTTGGAGGAGCTCTTATTTTAATTTTGTGCACCTGAATCCTCAATGCTGCCTTCCAGGGGGAATTTCTTTACTCAAGCCATCTAACCAAGTGGCACACTTTAGAAGAAAGGGGATGGAAATAAAACTGATTCCCTACCACCACTATACTTTTCTTTCTGTTTTAATTCTTGATACCATTTCTTGTCAGGGACCTGACTGTATTTTTGCCAATGTGAAACTATATGGGATAAAGGAGATACTGCTCATGCCAGCAAGAATATTTATGCATTGTCGATATTGCCAGTGGGGTTAAATAACCTATAAAAATTTGAGATATATCTTTGAAGTGCAGGGAAGAAATGAAAGTCAGATTTTGATCTCTTGTAAATTCCATGTGATATTCCCTTCACATAACTTTTGATTTATTCTTTCTATACATACATCTTCTTTGGGAGGTCCAACAGTCAAAATAGTAACTTGAACCTTTTCATCTTCCATCATGCAACTTTAATTTTCCTCTTTTATTGGAGGGAAAGAAGACTTCTTATCAGCTGTGATGAGAATTTCTTAAATTTACTTCACACTTAAAATCTCTCTGCCTTTGAATGTTATCTGCAGAATCAGGCATTTACTTTGCTTTGCTATTAGCACTTACTTTCAAAAATGTGTTTGCAAAGCAAATATGAAGTCTGTGTGTTGAATTTTAACTGCTGGGTGATTATTTCTTAATAACTTAAGACAAAAAGTCCAGTTTCTGAAAAGCAGCAAAACATAAGAAGTGAAGCAACACTTGGAGGGTTTTGCTCCCCCTAAAACAAAAGATTTCAAGAAAACTGTTAGACTTAAACTTGTAATCCAAAAATGATGTTAAATGGGTGTAATACTTAAAACTACTTAGTTCAATTGAATGAAGAGAACTCCTTCATACAAGGCAACCTCTATCTTTAGAGGATTACAGCATGATCTAAGGCTGTGATCAGATTGCAGGGTTGGCACAGACTGGCCCCAGCTCTAAGTACTCCATTGCAGTTTGTAATGGAGAATTTTAATCATACATCCCAACCTGAACTGGCCTCACTGCATGCTCAGCCTGTGGTTGACCATTCAGATTATTGCTGCACGGCCACCACAGAGAGGGTGGTTGGGTGGCTTCTTTTTTAAAAGTTTCCTTTTGCATATGCACATAACCACTTATTTGAAGCACTGCTCAGTTTTGACAGATGGAGGAGGCTGCCTCCCCCTCTGAAAAAACACATCTTTTCAATTAACCCCTTTCTCACCCTGTGTGCTGCAAAGCTGTAGGCAGACAAAGGGGGCTTCTCAACCTGCCCTTCCCTCCCCCCTTCTCACCTCAGAGGACAGCTGAAAGCTTTCTGGTGTGCACAGAGGTATGGTTATATGCACACTGCTATCTGACTAAAAAAAACCCAATGAGAGAAAATGGACAGAGTGACCAGAGTTCCCAACTGGGTTGAGCTTGCACTAAGGGAGTTCAGACATCCAGAAGTGCGGGCTGAAAGCGCTGATATCCATAAACACCAGACTTCCCCCGGTGTCCATTAACTCCAATTCGAGGATGAGTGAGAATGGGGTGGCAATGACTGGGGAATGCGAGGCAGATGTGGCTGTCTGATCATGTACTTTAAATCCAGTAGGGAACAGCACCCACATCAGATTAAACTGCTTGTCTGACTGCAGCCTAACCATCTGACCAACAAGCTGTTTCAACCACCAATACTTGGTAGGTAGGTACCTACCTATCTACCAGCAATACTTATACTTGTTCAATACCATTGATAAACCCAGGGAAGTATAGGTTAATTAGATAAATTGTCTCTGTCTGTCCCATTCCACGCTTGCAAAGAGTAACACTGAATTAATCTAATTTCCACATTCCACATTTCCACATAATATGTTTATATCTAGGTAAGAGCAGGGCTTTTTTTGTAGAAAAAGCCCAGCAGGAACTTATTAGCATAATAGGCCACACCCAACATCAGAAACTCATTAGCATATTAGGCCACACCACTGACAGCACAGCTTATTAGCATATTAGGCCACACCCCTGTGTTACCAGAAGAATGGTCATCCAGCCACACCCACCTTTTGCTTCTTATTCTGTTTACCTTGTTTGTTGTCAAAACCCAGGGCTTTTTTTGGAGCAGGAATTAATTTGCATGTTAGGCCACATACCCCTAATGTAGCCAGTCCCAATGAATTTCTGCTGTTGGGTGTGGTCTATTATGCTAATGAGTTCCTGCTGGGTGTGGCCAACTCAGGAGCCAGCCGGAACTCCGTTCCTGTGCGTTCCTGCACAAAAATAGCCCTGGGTAAGAGACTGTGATCCTAAGGCTGCATATGCAAGAAATATGCATGTTCACACAGGGCCTTTTACATAACATTTCCCTATAGTGCCATCCCAGTGTAGAAAATAGATCAACTAGTGATAAAAATGTGTTAGTTCTGAGACAAGTTTTGCTTTCCATCAGTAAAGATACTAATGGTTGTGGGGAGGGAGAAGATTCAGGATATTAAAAAATACTTTACCACTAACTTTAAGAAGATACATTTATTTCAAAATGCTTTTTGACAAGATCCTCCATGACAGAATACCTAGTAGCCATGGAATAATATAATCAACACTTTATTGATTGGTAGCTGGTTCAAATTAAGCAGGAAGGAGGAATCTACAACGGAGCTGTTGGTGTGGGGCAAGACACCACCTATATGTTTAAGATACAAAGGCAAATGGCTGCATGTCTCATGCTAACATTCTTATCTTCAGAGAAAACCTCCTTGGTTTGTCATGTGCAAAACATGTAACCACTGGCAATTCATGTTAACACTTACAGCAGAAAAGAAGACTGAAATGTATTTATTTAAAAGCTCTGAATCCCACTTTTCCACAAAAAAGTGCCTTACATAGGTGTTTCACAAATATGAACAATAAAAATACAGACAGATTCTGTAAGTAACAAGAAAACTTGATTTAAAACCAGAAAATCAATCCAAGATGTGCTAGCAATCAATCAAAAGATGGTGAAAAATATAATTCATGACCCCACAAATGCACAAAAATAAAATTGTTTCAATGTGTTGCTAAAAAAAAGAAAATAGAGGGAGCCAACTTGAACACACCCTAACATGGTAATTCTAAAGACTGGGTGCCACTACAATATCCCTGCTTGATGTTCATCTCATTTTTGATAGTGTATGTAATGAAGAACCTTTGATGATGTGAATGTTGCAGTACATGGGCAATTTCATGTGGAAAAAGTTATTCAAGGTGCAGAAAATTTAGCATTTTAAATGTGTGGACCAGCACTTTGAATTGTGCTCACAAAACTACTGGAAGCCAGAACAGATCTTAATCAGATGCATAATTTGCTCAGACAGTCAACTTTAGGTTAAGAACCCAACTGCTGCATTATATAATTTCCAAATGCTTCCAAGGCATAGTTAATCTGGAAATTACTAAAACATGATGATAATGGTGCTAAGGCTTTGTTTCCCAGGAAGGCTGTAGCTGGTACCAATCAAAGCTGAAGTGTCTCTAGTTCCATATGCAACTTAAACCTTCAGGGGCAGAATTAGGTCTGACAGCACTCCTGTGTGGCAAAGTGCATCCTTAAGAGACAGAGCAATCCCACACAGAAGAAGCTGAAGACTACCTCCACAGGCAACAGAACTGTTGATCATCAACACTTCTATAATATACGGATTAACTTTGTTTGCTAATTCCCATTCAACCCATTACTGAGCTTGCTTTCCACCACTATAAATGTCTAGCCAGAAGTAAGTCCCACTGTGTTCAATGGGCTTTACTCCTAGGTAAGTGTGCATAGGATTGCTGCTTTAGTCACCTATCCAGAATGCCAACTGTTACACCTCAATTAGATGAAAAGAAAAAAAACACAGCAGACTAATAGCATCTCGCTCCAAATCCCTGCACAATATCCCATAAATTTCAGGAAGATTGGTTATAAGAGGACATCTTGCTGCAATCCATATACCATGGAATGGGGCATTTCCCAGCACCTTCACAGTTCTGCATAAAAGACAGGAATAGAACCATTGCACTGCAGTGCTCCTTTTCTGAATCCAGCTAAGCAATCCAGAAGGACACCATGAATGATGGTACTGAAAACTGCCAGAACCTGCATAACAATCAAGAGCATATCCTGCCTATCTGTCTCTCACTGTAGGCTAACCACCAGGATGACGAAGAAGTTTTTGACTTGAAACTCAAGTTTCAAAGTTGGATTGAAACTGATCCACATAATCAGACCAATCTAGTAATATCCACCACACATTATTGGAAAGAGGTTGTAGTTTAGTGGCAGAGCACATGTTCCGGGTTCAATGCCTAGTAATTTCCAGTTAAAGGATCTCAAAGCAGTTGTTAGTAAAAATCTTTCTTTTCCTGAGACCTTGGAGAGCCTCTGCCAGTTAGAGCAGTCAAGACGGATCTAGGTGTATTAATGGTTTGATGGTACCATTGTTCTTCTTTCTTATCAATGGTACCATTGTTCTTCCTTCTACTGAAGGAAGATTTAGCAGAAGGGAGTCAGGGACCTAGCTTGAGTCACTGAATCCATTGAATCCAACCAAGGGTGTTTCTCCCCCCAAAGATGACACATTCTACTATCTCCTTCAGTGAAGCATTGAGGCATTCACAACCCCATGGACCCATTTATCTATTCCCTTTAGCTAGGAGGTTTTAGTCAAACTGGGCAAGACTCACCCATGCAGGTGGAAAGCCAAACATTTTGCCCATATCTTCAGGCTACGTAGACTTTACAAAGGCAGCAGACCAGGAACTAGGGAGCCTCCAGTTCAGGACAAGTCAGTCCAAAGGAAAGACTGTGTAAACACTCAGGGTAATATTGACAGAAATGTAATAGAACTTGGGAGTGAGGGCACAATGGTGACTGAGGGCCATGTGTGGCAACTAAGGCACCAAAGGAGGCAAGGGTTACTGGAGAGGGAAATACATTATAGGTGTCTATATGCCAATGCTAGAAGACTTTGAGCCAAGATGGGGGAGCTGGAGTGCTTGGTGTTCAGTGACAATTTAGATATAGCAAGTATTTCAGAAACATGGTGGAATGGGGAAAATCTGTGAGATACAGTCATTCCTGGGTATAAGCTCTATAGGCAGGACAGAGTGGAATAATGATGATGATGATGATCATGATGATGATGATAATTATTATTATTTCATTTCTATTTCACCCATTTCCCAAAGCTGGGCTCAGGGTGGTACACAACATATCTCAAACAGTACATAATAAAAGCATACAATAAATATAAATAATAAATACATACAATACATTTAGATTCCAGCGTCATTAAATGGCATCACAAATCTCTCCTGTAAACAGTTGGGGTGGCTAGTGTGGCATCATATTCCATCCATGGGAAGGTTCTTAACCAGAAGGGTAGGGGGATAAAAAGGGAAACCTGGAAGGCCACTGATCTCACTAACCATCGCTATCTTCAACCATATGCCCGGTAGAACATCTCAGTCTTATATGCCCCATGGAAGTGGGTCAAGTCCCACAGGGCCCGGATCTCACTAGGAAGAGAGTTCCACCAGGCCTGGTCAAGAACAGCCAGACAGTTTTAGGACCAGGGACTACCATAAAGTTGGTACCAGTTGAGCATAAGGCTCTCTGAGGGGTATATAGGGAGAGGTGGTCCCGCAGGTATAATGGTCCTAGACTGTTCAGGGCTTTGAAGGTGAGTACCAAAACCTTGATTTGGTATTCAGTTTGGAGCCAGTGCAGCTGATGGAGCACAGGTTGTATGTGCACTCTCAAGCAGGTTCCTGTAAGGACCCATGTAGTTGCATTCTGCTGAAGATTCTGGAGCAAGTTCAAGGCCAGCCCTGTGTAGTGTGAATTGCAGTAATCCAGTCTAGAGGTGACCATTGCATGGATGACTATTCCTTGATTGGCATGGGATAGGTAGGGGACCAGCTGCTGGACTTGGCAAAGATAGAAAAATGCCATCCTGGCTATATTAGTGACCAGTGCCTCCAAAATAAGAGAAGAAACAAGGGTCACACCCAAACACTTGATGGAGGAAGCTGGTACCAACTGTACCTCATCCAGAGTGAGAAGCTGAAATCCTGGCCCTGCTCTTCCTGGCCCAGTCACAGGACTTCACTGGGTTCAGCTTCAGGAGGCTCTGTTTCAACCATCTCACCATGGCCCCCAAACAACTGGCCAGAGTGGTGTCTGGTTGGCAGTACATTAACAAATGCAGCTGCATATTGAACCTCCTGGGCAAGAGGGTGCATATAGATGTTAAAGAGCATTGGGGAGAGGATCACCCCCTGGGGGACACTGCACACCAATGGGTGTCGTGAAGAAACCCTTTCCCCGAGCACCACCCTCAGTCCTTGCCCTTGGAGAAATGAGCACAGACATTGTAAGGCAGTCCCATGTATTACAGGATGGGTTTGTAGTGGTGCTGTGTTGTACATCAAAGAGGGCATAGAATCAAATGTTAGAAGACATCAGGGGAATTAACTTCCCCAAAGAAGCAATAGGGCTGGAAATACTGGGCCCTAAGGGTTACTTAAAAATGGGGATGTACTATCACCCATCTGATCAAACCTAATCTTGAGATGGAGAAGGAAGGGAGGTGACTAAAGCACATAATGTTATTATACTGGGAGACTTCAACTATCCTCAGATTGACTGGGTAAACATATACTTGAGTCATGCTGTAGAAATGAGATCCTGGACATCATCAATGACTGTGCACTGGAACAGTTGGTCACAACCAGAGCCAACCAGAGGGATAGTGATCTTGGACTTGGTTCTGAGATGGTCTCAAGACCTGGTGAGAGATGTAGAGGTTGTTACACCAATTGGGAACAGTGTCCACAATGCTATTCAGCATTCAGATCAATGGAAAGTTTCCCCTAAAGTCTAAAATGTCAACATTTGATTTCAAAAGAGGGAACTTTACAAAAATAAGGGAATACAAAAAATGAAGCTGAAGGGGAAACATGAGAGTCAAATGCTCTGAGAAACATGAGAGTCAAATGCTAGAGGATGCTTGGAAGTTTAAAACCACACTGATTGAAGCTCAACTAGAATGCATTAAACAGGTTAGGAAAGGCACTGCCAAGTCTAAAAGAAGGCCTGCGTGGTTAACAAAACAAGTCAAGGAAGCTATAAAAAGTAGAGGCTTCTTTTAAAAACCAGAAGGTCTGCCCCAATGAATTGAACAGGGGTGACCACAGGTTCTGGCAAAAGAAATGCAAGTCAATAATTAGGCATGCAAAAAGAGATTTTGAGATGCAGGTTGCTAAAAGCACCAAAACAAACAATGAACATTTAAAAAAAATATACCTAGAGGAGGAAACCAGTCAGAGAAGCAGCGGGGCCTTTGGTGACAAAGGAATAAAAGGGATTGCTAAAGGAAGATGAGGAGATGACAGAGAAGCTCAATGACTTTTTTTGCTTCTGGGTTCACTGTGGAAAGTACGAGGCACATATCCATGCCACAGCCCCTATTTTCAGGAAGGAAGTCTGAAGAATTGAACCAAATTGAGGTGACCAGAGATGAAATTCTAGACCTACTGGAGAAATTTAAAACTGATAAGTCTCCAGTCTTGAGAGTTTTTTAAGAAACTCACATATGAAATCGTTGACCCACTAATCCATATATGTAACCTATCACTAACTTTGGCCACTGTACCAAAAGACTGGAGAGCAGCAAATGTAACACCAATTTTTAAAAAGGGATCCAGAGGGAAACCAGGAAATTACAAGTCATTCAGCCTAGTGTCTATCTTAGGCTAATTAGTAGAAATTGTAATAAAAGATAAAATTGTTAGGCACACAGACGTAAAAACCTTGCTGAGGAAAAAATCAGCATGGCTTCTGCAAAGGGAAGTCCTACCTCATCAACCTTTTGAAGTTCTTTGAGAAAATGAACAAGTATATAGACTACCGCGACCCAGTAGATATTATATGCCTGGACGTTCAAAAGGCTTTTTAAATTTTTTAAAATATTTTATTAATTTTATGGAAAAAGTACAAACAATAATGACATATCATGTATAAAAACCAAAGACTCCTGAGTAAACTTAGCAGTCACAGAATAAGAGGACGGGTTCTCTTATGGATTGAAAACTGGTTAAATGTCAGGAGGCAAATAGCAGGAATCAAGTGACTGTTCTCACAATGAAGGGAAGTAAGTAGTGGGGTCCAACAAGGATTGATATCGGGGCCGGTACTATTTAATTTATTCATCAGTGATCTGGAACTAGTAGTGAATAGTGTAGTGACCAAGTTTGCAGATGACACCAAATTATTCAGGATGCTGAAAACCAAGGCTGACTGTGAAGATCTCCAAGAGTGGGCCATAATGTGGCCAATGTTCAGCGTTGGTAAGTGTAAGGAGATGCACATTGGGACAACCCCCCCCCCCCCAACTTCAAGTATAGGCTAATAGGGTCTGAACTTGCTGAGACTGAGGGGAAAAGATCTTGGGGTTGTTGTGGATAGCTCAGTGGAAGTGTCAACTGCAGGTGTGCAAAGAAAAAAATATTTGGTATTATTTGGATTCGGGATTCTCTGATCCAAATATATCCAGTATATCCCAATATTCCTGGATATCAAGATTAGTATGAATACCCTATTTGGGAAATATTTGGGATTCCTGAATCTATTCAGCTCTCTTGGATTGTGGTTCTGTGGCTGTGCTTGACATCAGAGCAGACCTGTGGGGCTGGTCTTTGCCACAATGGCATGGGGTGCTGCTGCTGGGCACTAGTAGAGTGTGCTGTTTCTGTTACCCTTGCAGAAATACACCCTCCCCATGGGTTTGCACTTCAGAGATTCTCACACTTGACCTTAGTCCACTTGGTTTCTTGGCACTGCCATGTTGGCACTGGGTTGTGTTGATGGACATTTTTGTGCTTTTTCTGCTGTCCTTGCAACCCCCTCCCCCTTGCTTGGACTGTGATTCTGTGGCTGTGTTTGACATTGGACCTGTGGGGCTGGCCTTTGTCACAATGGCACGGGGTGCTGCTGCTGGGTAATAGTAGGATGCATTCAGCCACTGAGCACTAGTAGGTTGGCACAGGTTGGGTTCTGCTGCTGGCCACCAGTACAGTGTACTGTTTCTGCTGTCCTTGCAGAAGTGCCACCCCAGAGATTCTGACATTTGATTTCTTGGCAATGCCACAGTGGCACTGGTTCTGCAGGCTACACTAACCTGGTTCTGCTGCTGGCTGAGTAAACAATATCCACCCCCCAGAAAAAACTGCTTTCTACTGCAGAGATTCTCTGGGAGAATCTCTTCTCTGCTGTGCTTGTGCTATTTTCTCCACCATTGGACACAATGGTGAGATGGGGGCACCCTATTTGAGTGCCCCTAGAATTGGACCCCCTCGTCCAAACTTTTTGAGACTTGGGGGTTCTTTTGGGGAGAGGCTCCAACAGCTACGCTGCGAATTTGGTGCCTCTACCTCAAGCCCCCTTCCCTTGGCCCCTAAATATACCCTAGGGGAGATTTGCCATGGACTGCAATGGCCCCATAGGGTATATAATGGAGCTGAACAGATTCAGGAATCCCAAATATATTTGGGCTTCTCTGTTTGGCTATCAGATACACATCAGAGAATCACTTCCAGCTGAATATATGCTTTATTTGGGTATATATTTGGCTCAGTTTCTACCAAATGCATACCTCTAGTGTTAACCCAGTGTGCTGCAGCAGTAAAAAAAAAAAAGGCAAACTCTGGGTTAGGGATTATTAGGAAAGAGATTGAGAATAAAATAGCCGATATTGTAATGTCCCTGTATAGATCTATGTTGTGGCCTTATTTGGAACACTGTGTACAGTTGTGGTCACCGTATCTTCAAAAGAACACTGGAAAGCTGGAGGGGGCTGGAGTACCTTCCCTATGAAGAAAGGCTGAAGAGTCTGAGACTTTTCAGTTTAGAAAAGAAACAACTCAGGAAGGACATGATTGAAGTTTATAAAAATATGCATGGGGTGGAGTTGACAAAGCAAATTCCCCCCCCCCCCCCCAAGTACTAGAACTCGAGGGCATCCAATGAAACTGATGGGTAGCAAGTTAAGGATGGACAAAAGGAAATACCATTTTACACAGAGAGTGATTAAAATGTGGAATTTGCTATTGGAGGATGTAGTGATGGCCACAGGGATAAACAGCTTTAAAAAGGGATTAGATTAAAACAGGTTTCAGAACTTAGAATCCTTCTTATAATATGGCTAGTTCTCCCTACTAGCACAGGCTGCCAACTAAAAGTGACTTCAATGGATTTACACAGGTATAACACTGATGGCAGCAAAATCACATTTTTCCAACATTTTGCAATCTTCATCCACCCACATTTCTGTAATCAGTAAATGTATTCTATTTGGATAAATTTAACATTACTATTTTTTAATACGAACATGTCATAAGTACATGCCTTTGTTACTGTACTAAGATACAGCTGTTACTTAGAGGACAGGAATTTTACCTACTTCCCAATGAATTAACCATTAGAAACTTACAGAGAAGGTTTTTGTTTTGTTTTTTGGCTACCAGTGGTGACATGTCCAATGCAAGTCTGTCGTATAATTGCATCTTTATTCTTTCAATGGTAGGGGAATCTCTCTGCAATGTGTTTCACATACAGCTGCCTTCATTTATTTACTTATTTTATTCAGCTTATATCCCACCCTATCCCACATGTGGGCTCATGGTGACTCACAACAAAATAAATAGCAAATTCATAAAAACATTAAACAATGTGTCTCGGTAAAATTACTTAAATGGCTAGTCCCTAATGGCAGCTTCATAATTTCTAACAACAGTGCTTGCTGCAACATCAGGGAGGGCACGTTTCTGTCACTAATTGATGCCAAGTAGTTATAGGCAGTGCCCTAGGGCAGATGAGGCAGATCAGATAAAGCAGGGAAACCCAGTGTAATTTGGACGTCTGCCACCTCAGCCAAAGGCCTGGTGCAACAGCTCTGTTTTGCAGGCCCTGCGGAACTGTGATAGATATCCTTATAGAGGATTTGGAAACTTAAGTCAGTGCAGAATTCTGTAGCCAGACTTCTATAGTGTCAGGAACCATGAACTAAACGTACAAATACTGAAACAACCGCACATTTGTTTTGAGGGCAGGTTCAAAGTGCTAGCAACAGTCTTTAACACCCTAACAATGCAATCTTATGCAGTATTTCAGAAAGCTTCTGCTCCCGTATAAACCCATTCCTACATGCACCAAAATAATCCTGACTGACTCTACTTAAGGTATTAGGGAGACTGGGAGTGACAGGGCTGCTTTCACAGTTGTGCCACAGCTCTGAAATTCTACTTTCTGAGTGTGTTTGGGTCTAGTTATTACAGGCATTCTTCAAGGAGTGAAAACCTGTTTTGCAAGGCTCTTAATTGATCTGTTTTAATCTGAGTTTACAACAGGTTAAATGCTCATTTCTTAAACTTTTGTTAATTATTGTGGTTTGGATAAGGTTTTAATCACTATTGACTTTTATGATTATTTAATTTTAGCAGCAGCATGCTATCAACACTTCTGTAAAGCAGCTTAGAGCAAAGAAACTGTTCAGTCTTGCTGCTGGTTATGTAGGACTGGCAAACTAATCAATGCAAAGAACACAAAATGTCTAATGAACTGAATGGCTAACAGGTAACCTGCAGATATCACATGCATATAAATCAACAACATTTTCATACAAACTACAGCAATGTAAATGCCTTGAGTGAATGCCACGAAGTCACAAACTGGGCTTAGAAACCAATAAATACTGCCTTAATTTTGTTTTTAATATTCCTTTTGTTTTGGTCACAGACATTCATAATTCCTTAACAGTAGAATGAAGAATCAACACATCTTTTGCAGTTTCTTTCAAAGCAATTTTTTCAAAGCAACCAATGCTGATTTTTAATGCTGAACACAACACTTTTAGCATGAAGATTTGTTAAAAAAGAAAAAGACATGACACATTTCATGTTACCATTGATCTTCTGTGAAAAAAATGGGGGGGGGGGGTTTGCAAGCAAAAACCAATTTTCCTCCAGGAAGGGATAGAAGACAAAAATCGTTATTCAACTGGAAAGTATATCTTCTTTTTCCAAAACATTTCTCAATTACGTATTTATGTCTATGTATTATTACAGAATAAAGTTTCTTTTGGTGTGACAAATTTTGCTAGACTTTAGTTCATTTTCTGATTGTGCTTGGTTCATTACTGGTATAGCCTGAAAATTAAATCTGCAAAACAATTTTAGAAAAGTCACATTATTTTCTCAAGCTTTAGCATTTCGCACCATAATTCTCCATTAATAAGTGAAGTTTGTTCAGTTCTGGAAAACTGGATAAGCTGTTTTACACATTACAAGCCAGAAACCAAGGTTTGCTCCTATAATCTATTTACACACAAGTACACTAATCTAATCTGATTAGTGTACTTGTGTTTCCAAGCCTGCTTGCCACATTTTCAGTTCACAAATTTAGATGTGCACTTACAACAATTCTTAGATGTATACCTAACAAACACAACACAGCTGATACACAGCATCATATGAGTAAATCTAGTGGTGAATGTTATCAGTGAGATGCCTACACGTAATGAAGATGTATCAGAATGCACACCAAGCTTGGATCAGATCCACAAATTGTAGTACTGATTGAGAGCATTTGTATTTTAATGAGTTAGGTCCAGTTTACCTGCAGGTTCTCAGCAGCCATGCAGCTTTGGGAAATGGCTTTTTAAAAAATAAAGGAGAGCTCAAATGGGCTGGGAATGCCATCACAATGGCACAATATTCCCTCCCAAGCCATTTTTCCACTGCAGAACGACATGGGGGTGTATTTCCTGTTTTTGTTGCTCTGTGTAGTATACAGTAAATGTGGAGTGGCAAAAAGGTTACGTAATTCCCCCCTGCAGGAAAACAGCTCAGAAGGGAGGCAGGAGCCCTTCCTTCCCGCATGGTGGCATTCTGAGCCTGTTTGGGCACACCTTTATTATTTTTAAAAGCCATTCCCTGAAGCTGCTGTGTGTGTTGAGTTGGGACTGTGGAACTTGGATCCTACTCCTTAAAAAAACATGAAAGTGTAGTTTGGCTCTAAGGCTACCAGAATTCACACCTTAATATGCTATGAAGATATTTCTCAACAGTTGTACAGGCCCATCACAAACATATGTAGTGAATGTGAGAATCCAGAAAATGTGATATTATAAAGGACAAGCATGAAGGTATACATGAGTTTTGTATTATATCAAGAGATCAATGATGGAAAATGTGTATGAATTATATGCTTGTTCTACAGAATTATGTTGTTTCCAAGACTAACGCCACCTTCCCAATACCCTATGTTCTATCTACTGGATGCATTTCACTTCTGTCTCCAGATAATATCTATTGAACATAGTTGTACTACTGGAAATCTGCTAAAAAACTGTGAGGGACAAATAAATAAGGATTTCACATGAATGTTCATTATATATAAACAAATACCTTTGACCTAGCCTTCAAAGATCATGTATGCAGGAGTAACTTAAACTAAAATCAAAGCAGCCCTTAATATTTGTTCTTAAAGATAAGAAATAATTTATTTCTCTTTGATCTTCACAATTACCACAGATTACCTAGCTACACAACCAATGCCATTACATATCACAGGAGAATTGCTCACCTACACTTTACTTAGACTAAGACAATTGCAATTTTAAAATTAAATGAACTGTACAGTGTGCTATTGAGCAAAACGTCATTCTTAAGCCTCACGAGGAGATGAGGTATGTGATTTATGGACAAATGGAATCTACCACGTATAAAATTTAAACTGCCAATAAGCAAGAAGACAGTATAAAGCAGTTTTGTTTTGGCATTGGAGTTTTAGTTAAGTATTAAAAAAGAAAACTAGAGGAAAAGACCCAGTTCTCAACTTCCAGTACATAAAATTGGTTACGAAAGTAATTAGTTCCTCCCTTTTTGGATTTTTCTTAAATAGAAAGGAATATTATGAATATATTGCAGAGTAAAGAAAGACTGCCAAATTACCAGGTAAAGAAAATACTATTGTATGAAAAACAAATGCAAAATTACCAAGTAATTTGCTTACAAAAAAGATCAAACTATAAACAGTCACAAAATATATAAAAATGCCACTTTGAACGAGGCAATCGTACTCTACCAAAACTGGTAGTAGGCTTGTTTTTTTTCAGAACAGTTGATTTCATACAGTAGTAACTGATAAAAAAGCATTGTGCACTCTTGTGTCATCTGGAGATTTAGCACCATGTGTCATAAGTTCCTGGATGGTCATCCAGTTGTCCAATATCTTCTTATTCCGCTTTTTCATCATCTTTTTGTGACTGAGTTCAATAATATTAATTTCCTTTTTGCCCTCACTGCCACTTTGAGGGCTTTCCTTAAGACACTCTAACCTGCTACGCATCATGAATTCCCGACGCCTTCTCTGCTCCTTGGCTCGCACTAGGTGCTGCTTCCGTTCCTCTTTGCTCCAGTAACGACCCATCTTCATTTCACTCATTGTATCATCATCTGTTGTCATCCCACTACGTTCCTCTTTAATCTTTAAGGCACGTTCCTTAAGGATTCTGTCTCTTACTGGTCTTTTTGTAATATACCTTGTCCCATCACTCCTTATTTTCACTTTCCATTCCATCTTGGGCTCTGTACACTTCGGTGAATCTTTGCACATATTCACTAAACTAAGCTGGCTCTGGGCATACTCCACTGCAGATTTTTGTTGGATCAGCTGCATATAGCTTTGATAATGCTTAGCATGTGTGGGTATGTTCCCATACCTGTATGAAGAGCTGTGGTATGGGGACAGATAAGGAATATGCTCAGGGCTTTGCCTTTCTTGTTCTGTTGATTTGCTACTTTCTGAAACTGTTTCTTTTTCTTCCAGAGAACTGTTTTGCTCAGTAGCTTTGGTTTTGTTTGGGGTTGTATCCCTGCTACTCTGTCTTGAAGACAACTGGTTAGCCACAATGGTACTCCTCAGATTTTTCCTGTTGGTAATGCTGATCATTCTCTGGAGAGAACTATCAGGAGATTGATCAACATTTAGTGGAGTGCTTCTGCAGCTCTCTGCTGTATTGTAAGCACTAGAAGTGTCTTTGTCAGATTTTTCTGGGTGCTCTATAATGTCATCCAGTTTTCCTCCTTGAAAGTCTATGCTGGTATTAAAATTCCTGAATGTACCACTGTGCAATGACCAAATGTCCCCATACTGATCTTTTACTTTTTGAAGCCGGTGAGCTTGCATAATGTTCTGACACTCCAGTTCAATGTTCCTTAGTTCCTCGTTAAGCAACTGCAATTCATGCTCAACCCCAGCTTTTTGCCTTCTATTACATTCTATTGTACTACTTGAGTAATACAAGTCATACTCTCCATGATTTCTGATCTTGCACTTAAGCTCCAGCAGCTGGCGAAACCTTTCACAGTCCTCATTCTGGTTACCAACACTATCCGATTCAATGTATTCCCCAGACACTAGGCTCTCTTTGCACTGGAGTTCAATGCTTCCCAAAGTGTCCTGACTCTGCCCAACCTCCTGTTGGCTCTGCAGGGTTGTGGTATTCTGCTCTTCTGGAACATTCTCTTGTTCTGAGCTTTCGTCATTGCGTTGACTCTCATCAGTGGGTCCCACTCCACTGTCTTTTTCATTGTTATTGGATGATGAAGTAGCAGTATCTGTGGTGCCATCTTCTTCCTCATGTTTCTTTGGCTGGGAAAACAAACAGTTCACGATCACTAAACATCACAGCGTCATTACATGTAAGATCCATCTTTCTATTCTCTCATAGTTAAAAAAAACTATAAACACCTGCACATTTATGGGAATTGTTACTGTGTAGTGGGAAAAGGGTACTGAATTTGCACCTGCAGGAATAGGACTGAGTTCAAATACAAATGTATTGGGGCAAGTTACATGGTTTCTGCCTTAGTTGTTCTTTCTGTAAAATGGGAATAATAGCATCTGTCTTACATGGTTAAAAAAAGTAAAAAAGAATTAAAAGCATTCATCCAGCAACTCTATGTTTTCCCCCTTTGGTTGTGACTGTGCATAGTACAATTCATATTGCTGCACCAACCCTATATCTTATTCTTTCTAAATGGGGCACAGCTAGTAATATGTTCCTAATTAATTCCATCCCTTTCATTCACCTTACCACTAAACATCTAAAGGCAGAGATACACAAATAATTACAGGTCCAAGAGCTTCTAAACAGTATCTAGGATGTATGACTCCCTGTCCACTTCATAGTTCTGCCCTAATTACAGCTACATAGCAGATTATGCTCAGCTGAACATGTGCTATATAGCACCGATGCAGATACCAGTGTCAGCCTCATTGTCTATCCTAGTGCATAAAGGAAACTTTGTTCTATACACCTCCTCAACACTAACTCAGATCAGGATTGCATGTATTATTCTTTTATGATAAATACGGATCACCACTACCACAACTACAGGCATTAGAATGAATAGTCCACACTGAATTTTAATCTGAGGATAAGAATTATGTATTTTATTTAAACTGAAACAAGGCAGTTCTTGGAAATATTTGACTAGATAAATGGCTGTGTTTTGTTTAGGATTAACAATCCATTCAGATTTTATTGTATTAGTCATAGACTTCTGTAATAAAATGCATAGATGCAGATTCCGTATTTCAAAAGGATGCTACAAATATTTCTCTAGTACATCTTCATAACAATCAACTTAACTCATTTTGATAAACTCATCCTTGAACCTTGCCACTGTCAAGCAAATATAGTTGTGTGTGACAACCCTGTCTTTCTCACTCAGATTTAAAACTTCTGATAAATGCAGGCCAATACAGAGGAGATTAAGAACATAAGAGAAGCCAATGTTGGATCAGGCCAGCGGCCCATCAGAAATACAACCTGTTTTCTATCGCCATATGGTATTGGACAAAACCCTCCAAAAAGATATGGGGTATCTACTGAATTGGATGTTTGAAACTTGCCCCCTTATTTTCAAAGAGTTTCCTGACTCAAAAATCTTGCGGACAATGCCCTCATATATCCATGCAAAGTCTGAGGACAGTCATGTAACTCTTTTTTTAACAACTTCTGTACATGTTTGGAGTGTGGGAGTTTTCCTCCTGAAGACGCACTTGTGAAAATTAGACCAATTTCCCACTAGTGCTGCCTCGGCGTTGGGTCCTCCATTTGCCCTGATTCCCTGCTTGAATTTCCCACTGTTTGCTGTGGGGGGCATTTTGACCCGGGGCTTCACATGATTTTCTCTGCGGCTTCGGTGATCCTGTTTTTTGAAAAAGTGGGAAATTCAAGCAGGCAATCGGGGCAAATGGAGGACCCAACGCCGGGGCAGCGCTAGTGGGAAATCAGTCTGAATGTGGTGGTGACCAGTGCATGCAATATCATTACTTGTAAATGGGAATACACATTCAAATATGCATCAGTATGTGCATTCTATTGAGAGCAATCCAGCACTGACAGATATTTATACCCAGATGCACTTTCTGTACATGTACATTCAGCCAATATTTCTCCACCTAGACTTTGTGCATGAAGCTAACAAATCCCCCGATAGACAGAACTGGACAAAAGGAAAGGCTGTGGAAACTGTTTATCCCATAAGGCAATCAAATTGTGATTTCCCATTGCTGCATTTCAAATACACTAGAAATGCATTCCACAGTAGGATTAACTCCTATGTGTAATGGTAATGGGAGTAATATTTGTCCTTTAGTGGCTATTACAATGAATATTCCCACTGACTCTGGCAATGTCCTAGGGTAAACTGGCACAATGGTTAGCTTTGCTAAAATCAAGTCTAATTCAAACACTAGCTACAATGTTAGTGCACAGCTGGCAGTCACTCATCTACCAAAATGGTAAAAGTTACATATTTTGCAGTCTGGATAATGTGTTACAAGCACTTTATCCTGATCCCTAATTTCTTGCTAATGTAAGTTCCTGGATTTGAATATGCCCCCCCAAAAGATGTTGTGTGTGTCACTGGATTTTCTACAGAGAAAATGTTGAGTTAAACATTAAAAGAGTTAAAACTTAAACTCTGGTTTTCAATATAGTTAAAACAAAATGGTCTGCCTACTTTGGGCATTATGTCAAGCATTTTTATGGATCCCTTTTAACTCACCCTGCATTAATTGCACTTATTTATTGCACCTTTTAATGCAAAGAGCATTAGTTGTCAGAGCACTGAAATGGTGTAGGGTTTTTCAGACTGAATAGTAGAGTTGAAGGCATTTTTGTCCCATTTCACTTACCCAGTTTCTCATCCGAAGTGCACATAGTCTATTTACAATACAACAATCTAAGTGCACATAGCACCAGGCAAATGTGTTTTCTCCTTTAAGAGGTATAATTACATAATTAAGCATAATGGCTAGTAATAATAAAATGTGATGGGGGGAATGCAGCATACTAGTAACGGAAACAAATTCAAAGAGGCTGGCTACTCTGTTAGTAATTGCTATTTTCCTCTATCGAGACATACAGTGAGGGACAGGGGGGGGGAAATTAGTGACATACACACAAAAGCCTCATTATTACCTTCAAGAGCACAAGCCCACCAGCTAGTCTTTTATGCACAGTTGTTAGAAGAGATTGATGCCAATAGGTCACCACAGTTAGAATAAAAGCAATTAAAGTATGCTTCAGTGTAAACTAAATTAAAAATAAAATTGGAAAGTTGGCAAAAAGTGTCTACATGATAAAGTCTGAGTGGAGGGAACACTTCAGGGTGTCTATCATCAAATTCTCCAGCGCCAAGGTTACAATCTGATTGATCTTCATGCCAATTCCCACTGTTGTGCTGGCATGCACTGGCCTCTCTCATGCCACCTTCTTCAACAAAGCAAAACTTTTGAGATTTCTCACATGAGAGTTGGCAGGGCTAAAGTCTGTCTACAAGTTTGCCATGCCTTCCATCCTGAAAAGCATTTCCCCTAGAAGTGTGGGATACAGCTTCCACATGTGCTAAGTGAAACTCTTTTTATACATAGCATGGCACATACTCTAGGCTTGAGCCCTGGGAATGAATCATACAGAACCTGATGCAAAACAATTCATGGCAACTATCATATATTGGACTCCCAGACCTCTACCCACAAAGTGGGATATTACCGCACAGTGGCTTTTCTAATCACCATTTGATGGAAGAAACACAGTCTTCTCAATTTGCTATACAGAATTTAGCACAGCTAGAATGATCTGCCAGGTACAGCATACAGTGAAGAAACTGTTCAGTACTGGGTTGCCTTTTCAATGAAGTCATTTATGTTTGACAGTGTGTGTGCACACCCAGTTAGGGATGGGCAATAAGGATTTGGAAGTATTTGAAATTCACAGAATAAAGTATATTTCAAATGTACTGAATATTTCCAAATATGATTTTTATAATTCCAATTATTATGAATGTCTGGATATTCAGCCCTATACGGTCAGGAGCCAGCATACCTTCAGGACCACCTTTCCCCATATGAGCCCTGTAGAGCACTGAGGTCTACCAACCAACATCTTTTGGTAGTTCCTGGCCCCAGGGATGCCCAGCTTGCCCCTACTTGGTAGAATGAGCTCCTGTATGAGATCAGGGCCCTGTGGGACTTATTACAATTCTGCAGGGCCTGTAAGACAGAGCTCTTCCGCCAGTCTTTTGATCAAGGCAGCGGACATCGTCTCCCCCCCCCCCCCGATGATCTTCTATTGGTGGCCTGGATCTGAATAGCTATACAGGAACCATCTACCACTGAGATATCTGGTTAAGTTATACTTGGCACTTTAAGAGCAATGTTGTTTTATATTGTTGTTTTAAATTGTTTATTAATTGTATTGTGTACTCTACTGAGATTGATAGAACCCGCCCTGAGCCTGCTTGCAGGGAGGGTGGGATACAAGACCAGTAAAATAAATTTTAAAATTTCAGTAACTCTACAGAATGAAGGCTGGATTGTCAGGGAAATAAAAGTGAAACATATCCACAAGATTGGTTGATACTAAGGATGATGGCAAAAAGAAACAGAGGGGCTGATACCTGGTTTTTCCAAGGAAGATGAGACAAGGGTGAGAACAAAGCCTGTAACTGATGTCTGTTGGTAGTTGTGGAATTCTGAAGCAAGTGCAGACAAGAGAAATCACTTTATCAATTATCCTTTACAACTGAAAGGTGTGTATAGCTGCTTTATGATTCTCCTGCCTATCCACTGACTATTTGCTAGCAGTTAATACTGTGCTTGGAACACTGTGCCTGGAACATTATAATAGCCTCCTGATTATATATAGCATTCACGTGTGGGGGAATACCCCTGCACCTGGAAAATCAGGTCCATTTTGTTTTTTTAAAAGCAAAGTTAATGTGTGCTTCGTTATTGAAGATATGGCATGCACATAAACTTAATAAAAAAGAAAACATTTGTGACATATCAGGACATTACTGTGGAAGGAGCAGAAGGAGTAAGCCAAATTAATGTGGTGAGAAGTTAAGATAATAGGAATGCCATGAGTGAATGAGAAATCTTACTCTTCTCCCCGTAATATTTCATGTTTACTTCCCAAATATATCATTCTCATTTGTTACCATTTGTGCATCTTAGTGGAAATGTTGTAGTGAACCCTGGGAATATAATTTCTTATTTTCTTTCATGGCACTGTCTGTTTATTAAAAACAGTCACTTCAGAACATTTCAAGCTACACGTTTTATGTTGAGCCTACCTGCTCCACTTCATTGCCTGTGTACTGCACTGCTTCATTATGCTGCTCTTCCAACATTTCTAAGTTTAACTCCTCCAAGAATTCATTCCTTTCATCATCCAGCCATCCTTCTTCCAGCTGTAAAGAATACATTAGTACATTACATGAGGTTAGTGGAAATGCATGCTTAAAATAAGGAAAATCCAAATGGCAATGCCTCACTAGTTCTTTTTATAATAATGACTCTCTTCAGAATACTGAGGTCTTGGAGCTCGCTTTTTGAAAAGGCAGGGGGGAAAGATGATAAAAAAAAATTGGACTCTTAGGCTTTTTATCTTTCCTGAAACAGTATCACTGATTTTTCTCTCATAATGAGGAAGACTGTACGCATAGAACATTATTTCCTTTCAAAATGTGCAGAAGACATTCCGCGTAACCCCGAAGCTGTCATGTTCTTTACTTCTGAGAGCATCAGCTTTAAAAGAATCTAAAGCTACTCATATAAGGCCATGAGACAGTTGGTTTCTTTCCCCTTAACAGCCTCTGTGTAGGAACATGTCTCACTGCTTGGATTTCGAACATCACTCTCATTGTATATTTCTATCACATTTGTCCTATTGATTTTTTCAGGTAAACTTCCAGTAACAGCAGCTACAACACGAACAACATAATAATTGATTGAAAAGGTGCCCATAAGGCCCACTTTTGTTTTTCAGCTGTTACTTGGGGAGTTCTTTAAAACAATAATCAGGAGAGTATTACTTTTAAAATATGCTGACTATTTTGTCCACAGCAGAATGAGGCCTGTTTTGGTAAACTTAACCAGCAGGACTTTTACACAGACAGATCTTCATTCTGGATCTGAATAAATCTCTCCCTCTAATATACAAATGTTAAGTGAGAATTGCGGAGAGGGAGAAGAGAGGGATGCCAATGTCAGATCCCTTGTGCCAAAAGGCAAATACGCATTGCATTTTCAAATTTGGTACTAGTGTGTAAACTCATCCGGAGAGAGTGTTTTCAGACGTTCCACCTGTAATCTCTGAAAGTTTATATCTCTGCTACCTGGCATTACATGTTATAACACATGTGGCCTGGCCCAACAAGGTCTCATTTATGTCAGATCCGCCCCTCATTTTTAAAAAATATCCTTTAGAAGATTGTAATTAGTTCAAAGATTACAAGTTTTCAATGTTATTAACAGATATATACTTAGCTATCTAATTAAACCTCTGTACCACTTAACTACAGATAACCTCTAGACTAAAACCTACTAGCACATCTACTTTAAGCCTTATCTAAAACTAAACTCTTACTGCCCCACCATATTAACAATCTTATTAACTAGCTAGGCCTTATGCAAACTACTGAATTATACTTAACTAATATAAACTACACTATGAAACTAACTCCCCCACCCCTGGTCAACTACCTTCTGTTATGACCTTACTAAACTATAAATTTTAGCGATCTCTTTTTTATTTGTTCTTTAGGAGCATACCCTTTAACCGTCCCCCCCCCCCCATTCTTCCCCTTTTATAGATTTAAATCATACAAGCAAATAAAATTTTCCCAAAGCAAGCCAGCATTATCTTATGTATCTCACGTTCTAGTAGATAAGTACATCAGAGTCCTCCTCCAGGTCTGTCTTATTATTAGGGTTCATTTCCCATATTTATTCAAAGAAGATCTTATTGGGACTTTGCTTGCCTTATGTGGTGACATTGTGATTGAAAGCCTTCTCTTTGTGGTTTTCTTCTCACTTTCTGTTGGTAAGACAAGGTTCAGGTCTTGCAGAAGAATTTTACTGGTGTCTTCATCAGTGGCATGATACATCTTTCCTTGGTGTCTGACAGTCAGGCATCCTGGAGTACTCCACCTGTACTGGATATTTTCTTCTTGGAGCTTTTGTGCAGTAGCTTTTAGCTTCTGGCGAATTTGTAGAGCCTCTGTTGGTAAATCTGGGAAGACAGATATTTGTTGTTCTTGAAAAAGTTAGTAGCCTTGTTCTCTTGCAGCTTTCATAACTGCTGTTTTCATTCTCAGATCTGCAAAGGAAACCAAGTTATCTCTTGGAAATTTTCTATTTGCATTAGACTGTGAGCTGATTCTATGTGCTTTTAGAAGGACTGGGAATACTCCTTCCTCCATCTTTAGTATAATTGCCAGCCAAATGCTCATTAGCTTAAGCAATTCTGGGGTTTCTTCATTATTTTCCTGAAAGCCTCTGAACTTCAGGTTCTGTTTTCTTGCTGATGCTTCTAGGATTAAGATCCTGTCTTTCATGGCTTGGGATTCCTGTTGTAAATTTTGATTTTCTGTCTGTAGTGACTGTCCCAAAGTCCAAGCTGACTCAGACGTGTTTCCAGTAACTTCTAAGGATTTCGTCATCTCATTGATTTGGTCCAGAATGGATTGCAAAAGTCCGTTCATTTTTGAGGTTATATTTTCTGAGATACATTGTTCTAGCTTTTGCAATGAGCTTTGTAAAGCATTTTGTAACATTTTATTAGTTACCGGCTTGTCTGCTAAGTCTCTCTTTTTCATCGCTGTGTTGTCGGCCGCCATTTTGTTTGGGCGCTGCTCTTTCGGCCTTAGGGGTTCCGTCGTGTCTTCAAAGTGAAATACCATTTTTCCCAATGTCTTGCCCCCAGCTTTAGATGGGTTTTTGTTTTCCCCCGGTTTTCGCATACTCTGGGGTACTTTTTGGTTTGTTTTTGCTCGCTTTAGAAAGGGTTAGGGAAGAACAAGGAAGGAGCGGCTGGATTTGGTGTCCTACATCTTTCACTCCAATGCCATGCCCCAGATCTGGCTCTCATAACAAATGAGTTCAACACCCCTGCTCCAGGGGCTTGGGGAGAAGTCTTTTATATCATGTACAATCTGATCCCTTTAAGCGGAGCGCCTGGAAATTGAGCTTTGTCCATAAAGTATTTCCCCTTGTTTAATTTTGCTGTCTCTGGCAGAATATCCTATCCAGACACGATCTAGAGGACAGCAGGACTGGGCCTCAAAAAGAAACTGAAAAAGCCTTTAGGTCCTGCTTGCAGCTGCAAAGTCAGCTTTCAACCAGGAAGCTTAATGTGATGTACTTCAAAGAAGATGTACCTTCATTTCTGTGCCCAGGAAAGAATACTGGAAGTCATATCTTAGAAAGTATGCCTGAACCTTCTGCTTTAGGGCTATTTTCCCGTATTGGCAAGGACAGACTTATGGCAGGCTGTTTGTTATATATTTGAATCCACAAAGATGTATCCCATACTAATACAAAAGCCCTTAAGTCTATAAGCAGGGCTATTTCAGCAGCCTTTTATAGTTTGGGAGAGTTATCTAAGTCTACAAGAGCCATATCCAAGCAACATAAACCTGAGGCGAATTGCTTTCCTCTGCTCTGGTATACAGCCTCTTTTATTGGGGCCATTTAGAATGTGCAGGACTATAAAGGAAATATATGCTTCAAACTGTGATCTTGTATAACTACTATAGTCAAGGAGGGATTCCGGGTGACATTGAATTACATTTACTCGATGTAATTTATAGAGATTGTGCAGTTACTAGCTCTGAAAGATATCAGATCAATAACATGAGGGACAAATGGTAATATAACCAACTTTGCCTAAACCAATGACAGATGGGTAGAATAGTATCAATAGAATGTACTTTTTGCTTTGTGGGTTTAAAAACAGGATAAAAGGAAGCCCAAATAGTTCTGCAACTAGATCTCCTTCTTTAGTAATGTGCCTAATATTTCCTTTTGTCCAAACACACACACAAAAAGCATGTTAATAAAAGCCACAGTAACATTTTGATTCTGTAAACTGCAGAGAGTCACTTTTTGCTAAAAATGTATATGTTGCTTGAAAAGTGTGGGACACCACACACAAGGACAATTTTTATTGCTTCATCTATTTATTGTGTTGTGTAGAAAGCTGAACCTTGCTGTAAATATTAGTGAAATGCCATACAAAAAAGCCACAATCCTGTATCAGTCAACTTCTAGAATAACAGACTCTAAACAACTACAGCTAGATTTGAGTCCAGTAGCACCTTAGAGACCAACAAGGTTTTCAGGGTACAAGCTTTTGAGGGTCAAAGTTCCCTTTGTCAGATCTACTGTTCTATACTGCAGACCAACATGGCTACCCTCTGAAACTAAACAATACAGAATTTAGTCAAATGCAAGACTAGGTCCCCCCCCCCCCCCCCCAAGTCTGCCATAAAAAAGAAGTGCTTGTCTTAAGTTTGCATACAAGTTACAGTTACGCAAATAATAATTTGTGTGTGTGTGTGTGTGTGTGTGTATAAAACATTGAAGGAGGGGTCTTAAATTCAGGATCATCTTTCTTTCAAGTAAATATGGTACTGTCTGGCACAGTGATGAAAAATATCAACAAATTTCTAACCCTGCACAAGCAATTTGTGTGGGTTTTTCTCTTTTTCTTTTTGTTAAGCATCTCATTAACATTAGAAAATCAGGTAGATAATATGTAGGTGCATTTGATTTTAGAGACTCATTGATAATCAAGCTCTCATTAATGTTGTTTATGTCTCCAGCTAAGAAATAGTAAAGACCATTTATTTTCATTTTCTCCACTTTGACACAAACCTCTGTATCCCTTATTTTTCAGCTGCTCATTATCTACGGCTTCAGACCAGCCTTGTCTCTATGCATCTGTTTACTCTTACCTGTATATCTGGTCTTGCTACCAGTAACACAATTTTCTTGCATTCGTCACTGGAGAGCAATGCCACTGCCTCCTCCCTGTTCTGGACATCTTGGCCATTTATCTAGAAAACAAATGAAAGAGGCACATTAGTTTCCATTTCCGCAACACAACACACAATATAGAGCAAATATCAGCCCATTTGTGGTAAATGTATGGACAATGAAGCTCACACAATGGACTCATCTTCAGCCCCCTCCGTAGTAAGTGCCTTCACTCAATTATGCGCTTACTGTAAGAGCAGTATCGATTGTTGAAGGATGGCGGACATCAGAGGAAGCAGTTATGTTCATAAATGTCCAACCTGCACCCTGGCAACATACATCTAGCAACACAATTAACCAGCCCTTGACAGGTGACGTTCATCTTTCTCCGTTCAGAGTAATGGAAGTGTCAGTCTGGGATAATAGTGCTGGTGGAAGCAAGACTGGTAATACTACAGCTGAAATCAGTCACACTGGAAGCTCAGAGAGAGCCAATTAGAGATCTACAGTATTATCTCTCACTAGGCAACACTTACAGTCCACTGCTGCTTCGTTTAATTATTTTATATGTGTGCACATGCACACATACACTACCAACACACATGTGTAGTTGAGGGCCAAAATTTATAATAAATGTATATTGTGGAAGTTAAAAAGGCACCTTCAGTAAAAATTAAAAAGTAAAAACCATGTTTTCTTCCAACTTCTGAGCGCAGTACTTTGATTGTCCCTGTAGTATACACTAATTATGCCTAAATGAGGAACTGCAAATGCAGACCACAGATGAACAATGCACAGAAATGCTGCCAAAATTGAAATATAATTTTTGTACACATTTGCAGAGAAAGATTATAATATCTGTACGTGACACGGATAAACTTTCCCACTGAATCTACAACTCATTCTACCCAAACTTATAGTCATAGTAGTTGAGAACAAAAGCAAGGCAAAAGAAACTATATGTGCACATTATTTAAATCTGAAAATAAGGCTTGTACTATCAGTCTTAATTACACCAAATATTGGCAAACCCACCCCACCCCACCACTGGGAATGCTGTAATCTCAAGGCCAAACTAGACATGACAATGTCAATGGGTCCCACCTGTGAATGCTGCTGCCATTTCAAAAACATTTTAAAATATTGTGAGGGCTTGATCTTGATTGTGTCCACAGTGTGGCAGGATGAGGCATTTTTGTTTCCTCTGCTCTTTTAATGCACAACTTGAAAAGGTGAGTGTGTGGGGGGAGACAAGAGTGCCTCGGCTTGTTGTACTCCCCTGCAGCATATTTAAATCTTTTAAAAATGGCAATGGCATCCATGGGTTTGACCTGTGGATGCCATCAGATATAGTCTGATGCTCGGTTCAGATTCAGTTTCACTTAACTTGTTTAAGATCAATCTGTTCTCAGGCAATGGCTCATTTAGAACTAAGCCTTTGTTGCATTTCTAATACAGAGTACCCACTCCCTCAGCCTTCTGCCAAATACTTTCCACCAAACTTATCCGGTGGCAGGAAAACCTCCCACCAGTGGAGGCATCAGGCTTAAGGCTTGAACAGAACATCCACAGATATTTTGGTGTCTAGAAAATGATGCACCAAATACTTCACAACCCAATGGACTGGAACAAGAAGCATCTGGTATGCCACAGCCTAGACTAGGGATAGGCATAAACTGGGAAAACATGGTTCAGGTTGTGGTGTGCCTAGTTTGTGAAACATGAACTGTCATGAAATTTTAGGGGCTTAACAAAGTGGTTCAGTTCATGATGTGATAGAACAGCCCCCCCCCCCCCCAGCATGCTAGAGACACCAACTCACAGGGATCCCCAGTTGATTCTCCTCTACCTGCCCTCCAGGTCTGGTGAAGTTTGGACTTAGGGGGGCTGAGTTACAGCCTGACAAAGAACATGCCCCTAGGAAAGTGCTTTCTGGGAAAATGACAGGCACAGGTTCAGGAGTGTATAGAACGGACCCTGTGCACACTAGAGGCATCAAATAGGGGACCTCCCCCTGATCCTCCTCTACATGTCTTCCAAGTTATGTGCAGATTGGACTTGGGAGGGTCTGAGTTAAGCTCCCCAAAGAAGGTGCCTCCAGGAAAGTGCTTTTGGGGTCAGGCATAGATTCAAAAATGTATAAAATGGACCCCCTGCAAGCTATGCACACCAAATGCACAGGGGACCTCACTCTGCTACTTGCTCCTCTACCATTTCTCCAAAGAGGGTGGATTATATTTCTGGGGTCCCCCAGTGCCCTCTTTGGAAAAGGCAGCTGTAGTTAAAGGAGTCTATAGAATGTTTCAGGAACAAGCCAGTGACCAAACTCATAAGGAAGCTTCACCTGGGCAGGACCCTCCCCCCAGCCAGACACTGGAATCAAGGCAAGCATCTCCCCTATACTCACAGCCCCCCAAGTCTCCAAAGGCAGGTTCTGAATGACAGAAAGGCAGACATCCCCAGAGTTCCAACAGAAGCTCCCCAAAGTAACCTCATGTCAGTTTGGCAGCCCTTTAGGCACACCACAAAAACAAAGAATGCATGCCCACAACTTTCACAGCCCCCAGGGCTGAAACACACAGGTCCAGACCAATGTTCCCTCTAAGCTGAGTTAGTGTAAGCTAGCTCACAGTTTTTTAGCCTTTGGCTCACACCTTTTTGTCTTAGCTCAGGAAGGATGGGTTCCAAAGCAAACTAATTTATGCAGTAGCCAAATCGCTTTAATGCCAGTAACTCACAAAGTAGAATTTTTGCTCACAAGACTCCACAGCTTAGAAGGAGCATTGGTCCAGACCACACCCATGGCAGAGTTCCAACAGGGGCTCCCCAAAGAAACCCCACAACAGATTGGTGAGCACTCTAGCCACATCACATGAGCAAGGAAAGCATGCCTACAACTCTCACAGCCCCCCTACCCCGGGCTGAAACACACAGGTTCACAACACATCTATCAACTGTGGGGTCTGAGTTATGGCCCCCCAAAGAAGATGTCCCCAGAAAAGTGCTTTTGGGGAAAATGTCTAGCGCAGGTTCAAAAGTGTGGATCCTTAGCTGCTTGGCATGAGCAGAGAGACAGGGTGGCTCAGAGATTAGTTCCTCTGTAAGAAATGGTAACTTTGGAGGATGGGTTCTACGGAATAAGTAATGTTGCCAAACCTCCCCCCCCCCCAATCTCCATCCTCCTCAGGTACCACCCTCAAATCTCCACAAATTTCTCAAGCTGGAGTTGGCAACTGCAATTGTCTCCCTATTACTCCCCATCCAAATTCTCCAAAAAGCTTGGCTTTTAGTTCTAATAAAATGAATGTTTTAATACAAAATAAAACTTTGTTTGTCCAAAATGGAATTTGAAGAAGCAGAGGAGTGACTTTTAACACCTTGTAATGCATAAACCATATTTTTTAGTACTGGGAGCAATCCTGAGAGCAATGCTGCTGTGCAGTTTTCATTCCAGTGGGATTTTCCACACAGGACCCATCAAAGTGAATGGAAGTAGTGCACTTGTTAAAACTTGATGCTGGTTTTGTATAATCAGTTGTAGAATAATGGAAATAATTCAGTTGGAGGTTTTAAAAAGTTGCTTCTGTTTGTTTGGAAATAATAATATGATAATATGTAGCAATATAAATACCAGATATTTTTTCCTCAGGGGAAATCAAAGTTATTGTAATAGATTTGCCTCCAGGGCTGCTTCCACATTGGATGTTAGGACTGGCTCCTCTACAATCTCTCCTGGGGTCCCAGTTATGGACCTTCCAAAAAGATCTCCCACATTTATACCCTCCCACCCTTCTTGAGTGTGTGAACACCTCTGTGATTACTTTCCCTGATCTGTTCATGGGGCTCTCCGCAAAGGCAAAAGTGATGCTAACACTCTTTGGAGAGGAGGACTCTGACAGTAGTGTTTCAGAGGGTGGGTGGAAACATCCTCCCTTTCCACACCTCAACTCCCTGTTGCTGCTCCTGTGCCAAATACACCCCTCTGTGGCCCCGCCCAGTCCAGCACCAGAAAGAAGCTGTGCCTCTTGGAGGGGTGCAACCCCCCAACACTTATCCTTCCCTGTCCTCTGCAGGAACCTGCAAAGGCTGAATCCAACTATGTTTGTGCTGGAGGAAGGAGTGGTGGCCAGCAGGAGGAAGAAGAGGCCCACTTGCTCTCAGCAGGGAGAAGCAGAGGGGGAGCAGGAGGGCCTTCCAAGAAAGGCTCCCTGAACTTGGGGTGCCATGGGTGGGACATAAAGGTGAGCTGCCCTCCAAGAAGTCTAAAGGGCTATGTGGAGGGCCCAGGAAGCAGTCACTTGCCTTGTCATTGGCAAGATGATTGCTCATGGACTGGCTGCAGTGGTGATGGTGAAGGTTCAGCTCTCCGGTACAGAAAGCAGAACAATGCACTTCACAGCAGACCTCTGCAGCAGCCAGCAGGACTGCTGGACATGGACCAGGACACAGGAGGGAACAGTCTTGCCACTGGGCCACAAAGTGATTCTGCTTCTAGTGCCTGGCTGTCCACTTCTCACACAGAATCAAATCTTCCCATCTGCTGTGCGAATTCACAGCTTGGAGTGCAGGCACATGTGTGGCCTCCCCCTGCTTCTTTAAATGCTTTGGGGGAGCGGTCAGGCCACCTGTGGGGGCCATGCATGCATTTCAGTGCCCCCAAACTTTCTAAAAGCACCCCCCCAATTGAAAAATCCTGGCTACAAGCCTGTTGATATTATTACTGAAAAGTTAGATAAATTCCTTTCTTGACAAATCAAAACCTTGGCAACCGAACTCAAACAAGACAATAGAGGTCTGCTAACTCAACTTCAACAAGGTATTTAAAAAGACATACAAAAAATAAGGACTGAGATTTCATCTGGACTGCGAAAAATAAGCCCCAAAATTCAAGAAAACAAACAAGAAATCCAAGAAATTAAGACAAAGCAAAAAGAGTTTGAAAGAAAATAAGACAAAATTGAAGCTGTACAACACCAAGAACATTATTTAAAAGAAGTAAATCATAGAATTGAAGTTTTAGAAGTGAAACTTAGAAGCAACAATCTGCAATTTCACAGTATCTCAGAATCCCTTCACAACCAAGTTTTAGAGAATGGATTCCAAGAATTAATACAAGATTACCTGAAGTTACAAGGTGATTTCCCAGAAATCGAACAAATATTTAGAATTAATTCAAGATACACAAGTCGAAATCACTTACCAAGACATATACGGATCTGTTTCACTCATTAAAAAATCAAAAGATACAATTTTATTACAACACAGGAGAGAACCATTTAAAACTGAAGGATAAGAAATACAAACATTTCAAGATCTCCACCAGATACAACTAAGAAAAGGAAAGAATTTAAGCGCTCCAACAGAAAAATATAAGATACTGCAGGAAAATTCCCTCTGCTTTAAAAATATTTCTGACAAAAGGCAGCATTGCTCTCCTGAATGAAGAGCTCATGGAATGGAAGCGTGAGCAAAGAAGTGTGGAGGCTACTGGCCAATAGATGTGGCTAGAGGGAACAGCAGGTGTAAGATGCTGGGGAGGGGGAGGAGGAGCCACAACCCAGTACATCTACCTCAAAGAGCCTAACCAGGGAGAAGCCCCACTAATTCTCCTCTCACCCTGCAGATCCCTTCAGATCTAGATACCAAAATATCTGTGGTTCTTCTGTTCAAGTCTTAAGCCTGATGCTTAGCCACTGGTGGGAGGTCTTCCTGCAACTGTCATCCCACAGGATAAGTTTGAGGGGAAGGATTTGGCAGAAGTCTGAGGGAGTGGATACCCTGTATTAGGAATGTAACATAGGCTTAGCTCTACATGAGCTATTACCTGGGAGTCCACTCTCTCTTCCTCTGGCTGAGTGGGGCACACAGGTGCACATGGATTCTGACAGAAGAGCCTTCCAAAAAGATGTTCAGTAATGGTTAGTACCATCACAAAAAAACCAAAAAAACCAAAACAGAACACCCTGTCACACAGCATGGACCACATCACTAGGTGCTATATATACCCTCAAGATCTAGTCAAAATCTCTGAGGGCTTACTTTTTTTACGTATTCAGAAATTTAAATGTGAAGTAAATCAAAAAACCCTGAACAACAGTCATCTTTTACAATTAAGTAGTTGGTTTATTTAATCTCACCCTTGATCACAGTCCTGTTAACAATAACTTTTGCTACTGAGACCACTAAACCCAGCCACCCTGCCGTGAACAGAAATGACAGTGATTCTACATAAGCAACAGACCAAACATAGGTGTCTGTGGCTTCAAATGGGATTTTACAAGGGCCTTCATAGTTTTATTTTGTGGCTGTAATTCAGATCTACTAGAATGACTGGATTCCCCACCATCAATTTCAAAGGGACTGAACTACAACCATAATCCAGGACTGAACTGCAACCATAATCCTAATATACAAATATAACAAATGTATATCTCATACTACAGAAATACTACATAAATCATGCTAGTGGAAGCTTATAAAGAAAACAAGAAGCGGGACCCGTGATACTCGTGGGCGGGGGGGGAGTATTCCTAAAGGCTGCAGCTCCACATCGAGAAGGAAGCAGCTGCAGGTAAGTCTTCTTCCCCCCCCCCCAACACCGGTGGCAAGGCCTCAGCAGCTCTCAGCTGCCAGGCTGCCACAGAGTTTCCAGAGTGTTCTCTGTGCATGCTCAGGAAATGCTCATTTACTTTTGGGGGGATTTAAATATCCCCTGTATAGTGTTTTTTTAAGTTTTAAGATTTTTCTGCACACCTGGGGAGCCCCCCAAGTGTGCAGGAAAATCTCTCTGCCCCCTAAGTGCCCCCGATGTGTGGATTTAGGCTGAGGATAGACTGGCAGTCTCAGCCGCTCTGCTTCCGCTTCAGAAGCGGAGGCAGAGCGGCCATTTAGACTGCCGCATCTGCCCCCAGGAGGCGGCCCGGATGCATCGCGTCCGGCGCCGCGCTCCTCCCGCACCAGCCGAGCACCACTTCAAAGTGGTGCTTGGCTGCTGCGGTACACCATGCGCGCACGTTCCACCCGCCGAAGCGGGTGTGAACGCGCGGCGGGAGGGGGAGCCACGCAGTGTCCGCCCGCCGCTGCAGGAAGCTGCCCGCAGTCTGAACGCTGCGGGCAGCTTCCTTCCAGTGGCGTGTGAACGCCGCAGGGGACATTCCCCCCGCCCCAGTCTGCCGCGCAGCAGAGGCGCGGCAGACTGGCAGTCTGTCCTCAGCCTTATTAGATATCCACATGGAGGGGATGCCTTGGGAGTTAGATATATAGATATGGGATATTTTTGTTGGGTGAAAAGCCTGCAAAGAAGTAACTGGGTTTCCAGAACGTCCCTTGGCCTTCAGAAAATGCTGTATCACTAAAATCTTGCAATTACTTTGATATCATCCCTGCAAAATAAAATTGCCAGATTCTATTCCTCTGATCTATCTCAAGGGTAGGCAAAGAGCCAGTACATTGTCCAGTGTGTAAGACAACCCCCCCATTCATTTTGTGATAAGCTTAATATCAGCCTCCTAGCCAAATATCAGCACAGCCACATATACAATAAATATATCATTTGTCAAAAGCTCTTCTAGCATATTTTCCCCCATATCTGGATTTCTCCATCATTAGTCCCAACAGGTTATTTAGGCATCAAGGCAGATGATAAAGGTATTCAGCATATGCTGTACCTATACCTTCCAATACATTCAAGTAAAATATCATGGAAAAAACCTGTTCCTACACAAACTACAATACAATGTCCAAACCTTTGCATATCCCATAAACACAAGCACACAAAAAGCCCACAGAATTTGGTAACTGTGACAGAATTCAATATTCCAGCAATTTGCACTTTCATTTTTTTTATGTGGACAATGTTTAATGAAGTATCAAAAGGCAAAGAGGGGTCAGAGCTTCTCTCTAGAACTAGATGAGCAAAACATGCAAATGTGTGTGACTAAGTTTAGTTTACATAGTTTATACAGATTATTTTGCCCTGGTATAGACCTTGGTTATTTTGATATTTTTTTAAAAGCACAGACTAGGTAAAGCCCTAAATATCAAAACTTGTGCAGTGACACATACAGATCTGTTACATGGCCCACTGCTTTTCAATTCTGGTGCATCTGAAATTCATATTACCCAACCGTCCAATCAAGGTAGGGTTCTGAGATATAAGTAACTTTTGCTCTGCGATTTGTATACTAGGAAGCATTTTTTCCATATCTCAGCCCAAGCCTTCACACTCAACGATAGCTTATTATTTTCCTTCAAAGTAAGGGCTATTTCAATCAGGTAGCTTGCAGTTTTTATTGCGTTCCAGTTATTTGTTTGATTCCCTGATCTGATAGTGCAGTAAGAAATAAAGCTATGTTTTCAGCAAAGTTGTTTCCTGAGGAAATAAAAGAACTGGTGGGATGGAATCAGACTGATCTTGAAACATTCAGTGGGCTTTCATGAAGGGTGAATTACTATATAGCAGTTATAGGGATATTTGTACAGAACCAACTTGCCATTGCCAACAAGCATTGCTGGACAAGTGAATGAAAATTGACCCAAATGTCTCCCCCAAAGAATAACTGGCATGTGCGCATACAGATAATAGTGGTCAAGAGCAAAAATGAAAAGTATTAGATTGCTTGAGAGGAATTCTAAATTTTATGCTTTTGACATCAGCATTGACAAAATGTATTAAATAACATTTATAGGTTTTAGAAACAAACCTTCCATCTTCTAACATATCAAGTTCTCAGCCTGCTGTGTAGCAGAGCAAACTGTGCTGCCCATTCTTCTCCGGATATTTATTGCTCGTAGACCTTGAAAAAGATCTTGCTAGAGAAAACTGTATTACAGTCTGAAGTTTTTATATGTTCAGTTTTGCAGGCACACTCTCTAGCTTTCCTGGATCTTCAAATGCAGTTTTTTATGGCTTGTATCCAACCACATGGTTCCAAAAGCAGCAGAAATGAATGGGCCAGAAACAAACTACCATGAAAGTGCTGGTTGATGCTCCTGAATAACATAAGTAGACAACTAGCCAGACCCTAGTAAAGAAGTAATGCCTTGGTTGGCCTGCTGACAGGGACGACTTTCTCATTAACCACTGCATGCATTATGACAGATGGGGAGATCTAACAAGGTATGCCGGGTTTGGTATGTTCTATCAGAAGTGTGGTCTGTCGTAGTGGCTAGATTGTTGGACTTTAACTGAGAGATACCAGTTCAAATCAGTACTCAGCTATGAAACTTACTGGACCACTGACTCTTTCAGTCTCCATCTAAGGTTGTTGAAAACCTAACCCTGAATGTGGGGGGGAGGGGGGACCGTACATACACCATTTCTAGGCTCTCTGGAGAAAGGGTGAGATAAAAATGTGCAAGATAGATGAAACAGATAGAAAAAGCCTTGGCATTCAAAGATGAAACAGACAGAAAAAGCCTTGGCATTCAAGGGGGGGGGCTCTTTAGGGTTGGTTTCCTGCCTCACCTCTCAAAGAGGCATTCACTGCTTCTTGAATCCAGCCAATCAATTCCCTACAGCAGGGGTCCACACAGGCACCACAGTGTCCAACCCCTTCCTCACACCTGCCAAATGTTTTGTGGCTGGGACCAGGTGGGACTTTTGCCCAGCAGGGCTTCTGACTGGCTACAGCAATAGCTGCTACTACAGCACAAGGAACTTCACCACATTATTGTGTTTGCTTGCATGAAAATATTTTTAAACAATATGTTCATTTTAAAATGCATCCTATTAAACAGAGTTTCTGCCTAAAATGCTGAAGAGTTATTATCAGATTTATGCCAAACTTCATTCCTTGACAATTTATGGTAGACTTCGCCTCCTATGGCAGTCATTTTCTACTTGGCTCCAATTCCTGCCATTTGTGCTTGTGCCGTCCATACTGTATCAGAATTCCAAAGGTGCCCTCAGGATCCCTGCCCCACAGCTTGATATGTCAAGAAATGTAAGGTTAAGGGAAGGAGGTTGCAGCATGGATCTCCCCAAGTACTCTGTCCAATCCTCAAACTGAAATTTATCCAAGCAAACATGACAACTGCGTGCTCTTGTAACAACCAGCAATTTATCAGTAGTGGTGACCAGGTCAAAAGGGAAGGGGATCTTTCACAGGCAACAGTTTTTCTCTCTATGATTCAATAAATGAACTGAGAAATACTGAATATACACATTAGCTGAGATGGTGAGTAAAATTCATATGAAGTACCCTGTGAAAAACATGATCTCAGATACAACTAGATACTTCATATATCTGGTGTTTATAAAAGCTTGTCTATGGAACCTTGTGTGTGTTAAGTGCCATCAAGTGTCTTCCAACATATGGTGACCCTATACAATAATAACCTCCAAAGCATCCTATAATTAACAACCTTGCTCAGGTATTGCAAACTGAAGGCCATGGTCTCTAATGGTTATAGAACTTCTCTACTCTGTAACGGATGTTAAGACAGAAATGATTATTAGTTATACATATAAAACATGGAGTATACTCTTTGTTAAGCACTGGAGTAAGAAACAAGGCTTATAGTAACATACCTGTAAAATCCGATCTCCTTCACGGATCCGTCCATCTCGGGCAGCGATACTGTTTGGATCTATCTACATAGGGTAAAAATCCCAATATTAACTCTAAAAACTTGGCAAATATCCATCACCTTTTAGAATTTACTGAAGTACTAAGTTTCACATTCATTTCAAGTCAGGTGAGTACTTTGTTTCAAAACTCTGAACTCTACTGTGAAAATCACATTTTGGCTTTCAACAGGTATGCCTTCCCAGTAACTGAATGGCTGCATTGAACTGCTGCTATTATTATACCTCATCACAAGTCTGGTTCTTTAACTTTTTCCAGGGAGATGGGCAAAAATGTCTTCCCTACTCTACCTGAGCTGGAAATGTGCTTTCTAGAAAGGGGTGGTGTTCGAGAATCATAAGCTTACAACTCTTGTGAAACACAGTATTAGTGGCAGGATTCATAGGCAAAAAATAAGAGTGATGCTTGAGAAGCAATAACAACTGAGACTGCTGCCTAACAGATGTGTTTCTGCAAGTAGTAGGCAAAAAGAAGCAGTTTTTCTGTTTTTATAAAATATTTATGAATAGGGCTGCCAGGTCCCCCCAGGCAGGGTTTCCCCCGCCCGACTCACCATTTACCCAGAACCAGCCACTGGGAGGAACTCCACCCCCAAAGTGCCGGTATCATGGCAACGTGCCCTGGCGTGATGATGTCACCCGGAGATGACATCATCATGCCAGGGCACATTGCGCGGGACGCTCTAGCATTTGAGGGAAAACTCTATGTTCAAAAGTCAGTTTCCCACCCTCAACGTGCCCGACACAATGACTTCACTTCTGGGTGATGTCATTGTGGTGTGCGTGCTTTGTGTGCGCACTGAAGAAACCCAAGAACAAACCAGGACAACCCCTCCCCCCCCCGCTGTAAGCCAGGTAAGACCTGGCAACCCTATTTATGGACCACCATTTTACCTAGCAGGATAAAATTCTGGGGCCTTAAACACAAAGTAAAATAGAAGGGTAAAGGAAGTCCAAATTCTTTGTGTATTAATTATTACATAACTAGCCTGATACCTGTACTTTGCTATGGTATTTAAGTTCCATAAATCCAGTTATAATACTGATGATGTGAAATTTAAAATGTGACATTTGTTGTAGGAATTCTAATGGAGAAGTTTGTAGTGTAAGAAATGAAGTGAGACATACATACTTTTTTCTTTTTCTATTCTCTCTCTAGGACCTCTCTCTAGACCACAGTGGTGGTTCTGCCCTCAGGTGCTAGGATCACCAGGCTGCTTGGTGAGCTCTCTCTGGAGCAGGCCACATAGAACTGTCCATTTAAGAAGCAGTCATCTATTAAGTCAACTCCTGCCACCTTCCATGAAAGTGATAGCCTTTCTACTTGTGTTCCTGGATTGTTTTGCTGTAAGCATCCCACCTCCTATCCTACACTTGACAGGTAGCTGCCTGTCCAGTGTAGGAGGGGGAGGGGAGAAGTATTAGAAGCCATTGTGGAGGCAGGGCTGGCAGGATCACTAAGGCATGACTGTTGGGGTGGGATCCCTCATGGCTTTAAGCACCCAGCAACCATTGTTGAACCTGACAGACAGCCGCCTGTTAGGTGTAGGAGATGGGGGGAGGGTGTTGGAAGCCATCAGAGAGGCTGGGCCAGCAGCATCGCTAAGGTGATCCTGCTGGGGCGGCGTGCCTGATGGATTGAAGTACTGTGGCCCTGTTCCTACACCTGATAGACACTGGCCTGTCAGGTGTAGGAGGTGGGGGAGTGTGTTGGAAGCCACCAGAGAAGCTGGGCCAGCAGCATCAGTGCACCTCACAGGTGGTTGTTGGCTATTCCTGATGTCCTCAACTGCTGTTAGCATTCTGCAGTCTCCTGTAATTGTTTTTTTTATCTCAGAACACTGAGCTCTGCAGCTGACCAATCACAGAGTGGGGGGGTACAAGTAGGCAGCAGTCTGGCAGCCTCATAGGAATCAATGGGGGGAGTGCATTTTCCCCCTTTTGACCCCCTTAGGGGTCGAATTTCTAAAAATCCCTTCTTAGTGAGCACCTGCACCATGGTAGAAGCACTCTCCCCGAATTTGGTGTTTCTAGGTCCAGGAGTTTGGCCTGGGTGTTGATTTTACAGTGAGGGGACTTACTTTCTTTTTTATATATAGATGAGTTCAGGTTTAACTCTCTTAACTTTAATTTTACCCTAAATGGATATTTAGGGCTCCATTAAAGTCATCCCCCCGAGCCACTATAGCTGTTCTTGAACAATGACCAACTGTTTAAAGGGGCAATACTATCTAGCACCTTTTTCTTGATAGTTATCTTAACTCATTCATTTTACCTTGTCATGGCAAGAACTATTTTTCAAGCCAAATATTTCCAAGTATATGTTAGCTACAGCACATTGTGCATTGCTGGAGAGAAAATGATTTTGAAGTGTTTAATCAGGTATGAGAGACAACATAATTACATCCACTTAAATGAAGGGAAAGGCTTAGTGATTCCAAACAGGACTAAACTATAATATGACCATGGAAGCCTTTTAAAAATATAAATACAGAGAGAGGATTGCTTTATCAAATGTTAATGCATGATCTAAAAGGACAATATTATTGGTTGTTGGTCAATTACCTAATTCACTTCCATCTGCTACCTTGATAAACGTAAGAACTGGCATAATCCTTATGTGGGTTGTACAGTTCAGGTATTCTGACTTCATGTGCTGACATTTATAAAAGGCTTACCTAAAAGCTTGGACAGTCTTTCAGACAAGCTTA
Source organism: Lepidodactylus listeri (assembly GCA_029233225.1). Lineage (NCBI taxonomy): Eukaryota > Metazoa > Chordata > Lepidosauria > Squamata > Gekkonidae > Lepidodactylus > Lepidodactylus listeri. Next base: position 73,591,118 of record JARCFY010000008.1, read on the forward strand.
CTTAGTTGTACATTCCTGGAAGAAACCAGTTTAGAAGATCCTCTTGGAATTCTTCACGGCTGCTTTCTTTTCACTATCCCGAATAATCTGATATCACCATTCAGCTCTGATTTTTATCATTTCTGAACAAGATCATTTGCCCTTAGAAACCCACTGCTTCCTCCCTTCTGTTGTGATATATGAACATTACCTTATACTTCCTGTTGATTAACCAGTGGCTAAACCATAGGATTATGTATCCTCTTATTCCATGACATCTAGGATTACTCAAAATCTGGCAAGGTACTTTGTCAAAAGCTTTTTTTGATATCCAACTGTATCAACTAGATCTCCTTTATGCTCTTTCTTGTTAATACTCCCAAAGAACTCCAAAAGATTAATAAGGCAGGCCTTCCCTTTGTAGAAGACATTTTCTTCAGCATGCCTAATACTTCAATTTATACTAATGTTTTCAATCAATTCACAAATGTGAAACTAATGTGAGGTAAACTATCTTGCAATTTCCAGCCTTCCCCCTTAACTCCGAATTTTTTTTTTAATCTTTATACTTTCTAATTCTTTGGTAAGGCCCATTTTACTGCCAAATTACATATATTTGTTAGGAGATCAACAATGTCGCACTTTTCGTTTTCAAAGAAACATCCAGATGCAAGAAAACATCACTTTTTCATTTATCAATAAGCTCCAGGCAGAAGGATGACCATGGACACAGGCCAAGCTCCAGCTGTTTGAAGTTTAGGGAACATTCAAACCTTTGGGGCATTTCCCTCCTAATGCTGCTGCTGTATTTGAAGCATTTACATTAAACAAACAAGCTAGTAATAACAATTATATAGCTCAGGTGACGTAATCGTCAATGGACAACAAATAGCCAGAAATTTGCAGTCAAACTATAGAATGCTTATTTTTCTTTCTGCCACCAGATCATTACCTCACTGATATAGATTCCTGTGTCTTCCTCATCATCTGTGCGGTAACAGACAGTCAACCCCAGTTTTTCTTGGCTACTAACACGACAGAGTTCAACCTCCTGTAGGATAAAGTACAATGAACTGAAGCATTTATTTTGACAATAAATTCTGCTGCAGTCAGCTTATTTACTTCTGTAATAACTGAGGCATTTTCACAATATTTGCATTAAGGGATTCACCAATCACTTTACCTCAGCTATTTGATTCAAAGTTAAATATTTCTGGATAAGAATAGTGAAAGCTATTTTCCTTCAGTATTGCTGTACCTCCTGTTTTATTGACAAAGGCCTGCCTCAGACACATGGACCCAAAATGTACAAAAGGTGGAACGCCTCAAAATCTGGCATATCAAAATCAAGCATCTTAAAAAAAAAAGGCTGACAATTTATCATCCAGTCATTTTATTTCTACCAAGCCAATGGTTGATTTATGGGACAGAAGAAAGACAAAGTATTCATCAATCAGTCATCTGCCAGTGTCAGTCTTCCATCAGCTTCTGAGGCCATAAACCAAAATCACAGTTACCTGCTATGGCGATCTCGCCCTCTTCCCTTTCTCACACACAGAATTTTCCATTTGTTTCTTCTTTCTTTCTTGCTGAGCAGCCCCTATATCTATTTTCTTCTTATTTCCTGGTCTATGGCTGTACCATCTTGTCATATTATTATATATCTTGATGCTGGCCAACCCAGGGACTTGAGAGAAAAGACAAAATCACCTGCTAATATTCTACTCCTGTAATAGCACACAAGAGTCTTTTGAAAGTTAAAAATAAGCAAAATGTTTGATTTAACTTGAAGGGGGAAAGGTCAGGTGTAGGATGTATGAGGTGAACCAATAAACTGAAGTAACTTTGTAATCACACTAAATCCAGCTAATAAGTAGTCAACAAGTAAAAGTTTTTGCTTTTCAACAAGGTCTTGAAACTCTGAAAAGAGAGGCTTTCTTTTCGGTTTCTGCTTTAACTCACAAGCATAGGTTTCTGAGTTTCACTGGCCGAGGACAGACTGGCAATCTGAAGCGGGGCAGGCACGCTTCGCAAACGGAGGAAAGGAGCACGTTCAGACATGCGCATCTGCCCATCGGCTCCGTTGCGTACTTACCCGTCTCCCAGCTGCTTTCCTTCCGCTTTACCCGGACACCGGTTTTTCCCGGTGTTCAGGGGCCTTCCTCCGCATGCCTCCCGCTTCCAAACAGTGTGAACTGGAAGAAGCGGGAGGCATCCGGAGGAAGTGTGAACGCACCGGCAAAAAGTTTTGCGCATATGCGCATATGCACATGTGCGCATATGCGCATATGCGGTAAACATCAAAGGAAAACAAAAAAAGTGCAGCGGCACGCGCGAGCCGCGCGCGCTGGCTATGCGGCAGTCTGAACTCTCCGTGGCAGTCTGAATGCTCCGTATCGCCGCTGATCCGCATTGCTCTGGCCAGTGTGAACGGCCAGCTCCGTGGTTTTTTCCCCCCGCTCCAGTTCCCTCCGCTTTGCCTCCGCTTCAGATTGCCAGTCTGTCCTCAGCCACTGACACTTCATGTTCAGAAGGCAGGAATGTACAACCAAGTTCCCCAAATCCTTCTCTCTATACAGACCAGTGATTACTCCTCTTTTAAGACTTATCTCCCTTTTCACTGGGCAGGGATTATTTCTCTTGACTAGCCGCTCTATCCCTTTTTGACTTGAATGGGGATCCACTGTGATCCACTCACTCCTTCAGACTCTTTCCCAGTCCACAGTCAGTGCTAAACTGTCTCTTCTTTAACTGTCAGTTCCCAACTGTCACTTCTTAACTAACTTTCTCGACAGAATTCTGTTTGAACAGCCAGTCACTTGTGCATATAGAATGTGTCAAATATAGGGTAAACAACAATGCAACCATAAGCACTGATAACAGCATTCAAACACAATTGACTTAGGTGAGACTCTGTAAAGGACTGTACTATGACACTTTTTCTTCAGAATCCTTATCTGTCCTTATTACATAATTTCATTTTCATCTGGCAACATTCTATGTGTCACTCAAGCTGTCCCTATCCATAAGAACATAAGAGAAGCCAATGATGGATCAGGCTGGTGGCCCATACAGTCCAACACTCTGTCACAAAGTGGCCAAAAACACCAGGTGCCCTCAGGAGTGGGACCAGGACACTAGAAGCCCTCCCACTACTGCCCCCCCCAAGCACCAAGAATACAGAGCATCACTTGCCCCAGACTGAGAGTTCCTATCTATACTTTGTGGCTAATAGCCACTGATGGACCTCTGTTCCATATGTTTATCTAATTCCCTCTTGAAGCTGTCCATGCTTGTAGCTACCACCACCTCCTGTGCCAGTGAATTCTTTGTGTTAATCACTCTTTGGGTGAAGAAGTACTTCCTTTTATCTGTTCTAACCCGACGGCTCAGCAATTTCATGGAGTGCCCCCGAGTTCTTGTATTGTGAGAAAGGGAGAACTTCTGGCTGCGTTGCCTGAGTCTCCCTACCAATATTCTAAACAGTTTGCTGTTCCACTCCCCCCAATAGCCAGTCGGAACACAGAAGTCATTTGCATATGCTGCCTGATAGGCTTTTGCCTCTAACATTCTAATCAGTTTGCTGTTGGGTCACTGAACGTGGTCCTGAGGTAAAATACATCTCCCAGTCTTCACTTAAATGGTCACTGGAGTTGCTAAAATACATATTCCAATCTTCCCTTCCCTCAGTTCTCCTGGAGAAAATGGCTGCTTTGAGCAATAGATGCTATGGAATTATACCCTGCTGAGGTCTCTCTGCACCCCAAACCCTGCCCTTCCCAGGCTCTGCTCCTCAAATCTACAGGTATTTCCCAACCCAGAGTTGGCAACCCTGTAACTGGCTATGGAACCGCTTTTGAGACCCTTGGAACCCAGAAGACATCGCGTAGGAGGAGGTTGTTTTCTGCCTTAGCTGCCACTGCATAGCCCCATATCAACATAAGTCAAGGGTGGAGGAAACCATACCTGTTACCATGAGGCTGTCCTCCCATACTTCCCACTTGGGGCAGCAAACTGACTTGAGACAGCCCTGCCTTATAACTAACCAGAACAAAATAAACACGGCTTGCCTCCGTTTTCCCCTTCCCTCTGCCGCCCCAGCCACAGCCTGGACACTCACCTGGAGCTTCCTTCTAGAGCCTGTTGTATTTCTTCCCACAATGGGCCTTACTCCTAGTATTGGTATAACAAAGTTTGAGTCCAGTGGCACCTTTAAGACTGTCACTCTGGGCATTGTCCTCCCACATGTTCCCGTCCTCCACTGTCCTGGGGGGAAGAAGTTCAGCTAAAGCCTCAGAATGGGAGTTGTGGGGTTACTTCACTGGCCTCCGGCACTCCCTGGCTGTTAACTGCCTCCCACTTCTCATTCTCTCTGAGTCTCTTACAGTTTACAGTTTCTCTTTCCTCCCCAGCATCAGCGTTTCTCCCCCACTTTATCCCTCTCTCCCTCTCTCCACTACCCTTCTCCCCTCTTCCCATTGGCCTCTCCAGCCATCCCTCTCCTCTCCCTGGTTTTTCATTAGGTAGATCCCTTCTCTATCTGGGTCTCACCCATGCCAGTCATGTCTATGGAGTGCTGAGGCTCAGCAGGGCTTGGGAGCTGATCAGATGACTGCTGTCTCTCCCGTGCCACCATCAGATGCCTCCCATCATCCTGGCTTCTCCCCCTGGCCCTGTCTCCTACATGGTTTGCAGAGGTGAGGTCTGGCATGGCCCAGCTGCTCTGCAGCCCGGTACTCTCCTTGGGGTGCCCAGCCACCAGCCCTGTCCCCAGCACCAGGGCTGACACTATGGTCTCCAGAATGCAAATCACTACCCTCAGGAATGTGGCAGGGATGTGATGGCTTGAAATCAGCAATGTCAAGAACAGAATGGCCATGGCCTGGGTTGGGCCACCCTGGCTTGCCTGGAGATTGGTTTGCCAGGGCATGGGTCTCCCCCAAGCTGGCCACGGTGAGAGTCTTCAGGCCCTGGCCAGGACAAAGGCCAACAAAGTTTTATTCAAGGTATGAGCTTTCATTTGCATGTACACTTCCTTGGACACAATGAAATGGAATTTACCAGTTCCATATATATAAGGCATAGGTTGAATAGCAAATTCGCAAACAACATAATGAAGATGTTTTGACAGATGCAAACAGGAATAAGCTAAGTGTATAAGGTAATCATTGTTTGGATTTAAGAGTAATTAACTGATACTTTGTTGTTAAGCTCCATCTGTCTCAAGCATGGAGATAACTAATAGCATCTTTTTCTTCCAGGTGGAGTGATTTGTAGTGCAGTGTTGTGTCTCCTCTGTTACCAGACCAGAGAAATGCATTCCAATATACCATTCTAATATTCATTGCATTACATTACAATCACTATTCTAATCTACTATTTCAAATAAGAAATACACTAAAATAAAGAGGATGTATAGCTATTTTTGGTGAGAATACAGATGTAAGGATTAAATGAATTTAGCAAGTATAGTGAGATAAGAAACCAATATCCCTGTTAAGTCCTGGGGGAGGGATTGTTCTGATTGTTGTAATAACTTGTAATTCAGCAATTTCCCTTTCCAGCCTGTTCCTGAAGTTCCTTTGCAATAAAACAGCTACTTTGAGGTGACCCATTGAATGTTCTAGAAAGCTGAAGTGTTCTCCTACAGGTTTCTTAGTCTTGTGATTTTTGATGTCAGATTTGTGTCTATTTATCCTTTGGCATAGGGTTTGGCCTGTTTGCCCTATGTAGAGAACCAAAGGGCACTGTTGGCATTTAATGGCATATACAATGCTGGAAGACGAGTGTGACGTACTAACCTCCAAAAGCAGGATGCTTAATGCATCAAATTCAAAGAGCTGGGAGATTAAGGGTTAATGCCTTATTGGGAAGCACAAGTTGATTTACAGGTTGCTGCCTGCATGCTGCCCCCCCCCCCCATTAGTCAATGCCAGATGAGGTGAGCTTTATGAACAGCAAAGTGCTGAGGAAAAGGGTCTTTTTTGTCTTGCTTCATCTCTGGAGTGTCAGAAGCCAGACAGATGAAGTTAGTGTGTCTGTCAGAGGAAAACAAAGTTCACTGGTGAAGTGAAGGAAAACAGCTCTTTGTCCTTACTGTGTACCAAAAAATCTGAGGAAAAGTTCCAAATAAGAATTTTAGTCTATGCATCAGCCAAACTGAAAAGCATTTATTTCACTGGGTCAAGAACTGAGGGTCATTTTTGACAAGAGGGATCCTTCAGTAGGTTGAAGCTGCCAGTCTATCCAAACAGAAAAAGGAATATTGCTTCTAGGAAAAGGAGAATATTTCCTTCTCAGCTATTCAGTGGGTTACTTAGTTATTTAGGAGCAGAAGCTTGGAGTTATAATCTTGTTTATGTGTCATTACACTTTTGGGAATTGTCTAGACTTGATACAGATCTATGCTGACCTTCAAAATACAGGGTAAAACAAAAAAAGAGTTCAGAATGTGGATATCGTAACACGTTTTAAAAATAGAAAATGCTGATTGTTAGGTACTAGCTCTGCTTTTGATCTGCATATATTCAAAATAATTTATTTGCTCTTAGAAATGCACAAAATCAAGTAAACTGTTTGTTCTTTTTGTTTATATAGTTAGATATATATAGAGTACTGAAGAAACATGAAAGGTATGTCTTTAAACCACAGTAAGGGAGTCATCCTAAGCAGGTCTATAGAGAAGTAAACCCCATTTGATTTAATGGGGTTTATTTCTAAGCAAGTGCTCTTAGGAATGCACTGGAAGTATGAAATATTATTTTCAAAGGAAAGATAGCTACGAATAATTAACTGGTAGGTCACAGGAAGAGAAAGAACCAACCAAATAGCAGTCTTATTCAAAACCTTTAATAATTGGAGTCTGTCTCTGAAGGAAGTGAATATTTGACTACAACTGTTAATGTTAGGATGAAATTACAGTAACAAGAATGGCTTCGACTACAGTAACAAGATATACATTTCAGAAACAAAAAAAAAAGCTTGTGGCCCCTTTGAGGCCTATAAGGAAGTCTAAATATGCCATAAAGGACAGAGACAGAGGCCTTTAAATCATGTCTAACAAGAAATAACATACAAGCTGAAATCCATTTACCTCTGTTTTCCAGTTAGCAGAAACTCCTTCAAATCAAGAGAGACAAGGTCTGTCTTTTGTAAAACAGCATATATGCACATGAATAATAACAATTTATTGTATGTGACTGCACAGTGACCCTGGTGCTCTTTCTACACCATTCACTGCAAAATGTTTCTTCAGACCACAATTGTGTGAAATTGTTAGCCGAATTGCTTTAATTTACAGTTTAGCAATCAGCAAAATACATGGGTTCTTGCCAACTATACCAGGGTCCCACCCCTCCCGGGAGTTCTCAAGGAAAGAGGCACGTGAGGCAGATATCAAGTTCAATGTTGTTTACTGAATGATGTAGGTCAAGCACACCAAAAACGTAATCACACACACAATCACACAGGCCTAATGAAATAAAGGGAGAAAATAGCACATTCGCATGAGCAGGTTATCGTTGGTGGGGAACAGCACAGTACCTTAGATGCGTTGTCCGATGTCAGGAAGAATTGGATGGGGAGAAAAATAGAAAGGCTATGGGGGCACGAGGCTTGAACCTGCAAGACCACGTGGTTCTCCTGGATTGCGATTCCAGAGAGAGAGGATTAAAGATGGAGGCAAGGGTTGGGTACAGCAAGCTGGACTGAAGGGGTAGTAAAGCTGATAGAGGGCAACGGCTCAAGAGTCTGAGTGTCTCTGGGTTTGGACTTTTATTGGGGGTCTTGGGGCGGGCTTTGCAGACCACATCCCACTAACACACCTCTGGGTGGTCCGTCCCTTCTGGACCCTCGGATAGGTGAAAGGTGGACAAAGGGAGGAGGGCCAGGGGATGGTCAATGTTGCAAGACTATGATCTCATCAGGAAACAGACACTGAGTCTGGGGTCCAATGACTCACCTGGCCACATCTATTGTTAGTCAATGACTTTGGCCTGTTGGTTAATGTCTGGCACATTAGTTGCTAGGCAGCTTAGTTAGCATAACTATCCAGATGTGTAGGAGAGGGGGCAGGGGGTTGACCAGCGCTCTGAGACAGAGAGAGAAAAACCTCTTTGCCTCTGTCCCAGGTGAACTGTCTAGGGTGTCAGCCTCCTGGCATGGGCTGGAGCTGGCTCCTATCATGAAGAAAGCACAAGGCCCTTCCATTAAAGACAGCCCAAAGTTCAGGCTTATGAATCTCATAATTCATAAGAGCACTCAAAGTGCCTTGCTGGCCAACAAAATGGCATTTAACTCTTAAAGAAAGTTGATTTGATTTATTGAAAGATTTAACTCCCATGAAAGCGTGAGAGCAACCAAAAGGTGCTTCAAAGTGTGGCCACATTCTTCCCCCCAATACAGTTCTACTGATCTTCTGGGTACATCGTGAAATAACAGTGGTGCTTTCCATAGGCTGGAAGATGTACGAACTGAAAGCATGGCACCCAGGAGTACACTAGGAAGTGAAAATGGCCCTGGAGCATGTGAAGCTGAGTGGTTCCTGAAGCTAATGCTGCAAAGGACACTCAATTCAGCATTGCCAACAATGGACATTAGCTTGTTCATTACTTCCTTTTGCTAAATGGCAACAGTGTTAGAAGAAATAACTGTTGAGCTAACACCAATTACCATTGTCTATGAAGGGTCAGACCAAGTGGCCACCAAGGCACTGATAGAGTTGCTGGATTCATCCTGTTTATATCCCACTCTATTTCCATGGGACTCAGGATAGCAGTTATGGTTAGGATCAAGTTGGATGCTGCTGCTTCTTGGTCTGAGTCCAACATACTGTCTCTCCATCTCCACTTATCTATGCTTGGGCAGAAGGGTCTTATTTTCTGTACTGCTATATCCAGCTTAGCGAACACAGTATTTTCAGTATTTGGCCACAAAAATGACCTTTTAAACAATTAATTAAATGACTGATTTATCCTATGAAAGATGAGAAACTAAGTAAAGGTCATCTTTGAACAGGCACAGTATGTAAAGCTGAAGAAGTTATATTCTCAAAGGACAGGATAAGAAGTTAAATTGTTCATCCTCTAGGGTGATGGAATCATGGGTTGAAGAGCATAACCTTCTATTACTAGGTTAAGAGTCGTTATTCCCTTCAGCAACTGGGTTAATACTGCAATTTCTTCAGGTGATAGAAGAGTAGGTTGTAAATGTCATCCACTGTGTTAAAAGTTTCTTTGACTTACTTCTTGAAAGAAGATGATTATGTGCTGTAGCTTGGGATTCTGTAAAAGTTTGCTTTCAGGTCACAGTAGAACTCTTGAAGCTCACATAAGTGAACATGTACACATGGAAGTAAACTGTTTTAGAAGACACTAGCATCTAGATTCTCTATAATTGTTGTCCTATGTAGAAATGCCACATCCTAGATTTACCTATTAAAAAAATATTTTTTCAAACATTGTTTTTAAATCTTTAAAGGTCAAAGGATGGGGGGGGGGGAAACATTTGTAGTCCTGATGAAACTCAGTTTGACAAAGGCAATTAAAATGGAATTAATGTGATAGAATACCTGCATAGAGAGACATGACAGGGGATACACAATTGCTGGTTGTGTATTTCCCATAGGGTTTATTAAATGTTAAGTTACTTATTAAGACTAGATATAGGACACTGCTATATTCCACTAATTCAGGCTTCTTCTTTAAGTCTATGATGTATGTAGATAAATTGGATAACTATTTGTGTGACTTGAATAATAGTATATTTAAATTTCTATTGTCTCAACATTGCTCACAAGAACATTGGAAGAATATTAGCCTCAGACCAGGCAGGAAAAATTGTCTTGCACGTCTCTGAGGTAGAAATAAATGGGGATCTACATTAAACACTGCTTTCTTCCTAGATTCTGAGTTCATGACTAAATATTTAGAGCCCAGTTGGGAGGAAATCCCTTGATAAATTCTACATAACAAAATGGTTCCTTTCTGGCTCATAACATCCCAATATTAGATTAATGGCATATTTCATATTAATCTGAGTTTTCATTTATTTATATATTGTTTTCAATAAGATTTTTTCACAGTACAGAAATCAAACATTGGGTAGGGGAGATGGAGAGAATGGGAGCAGTAGTGGGCTCAACAAATGGGAAATTGGGAAGGTAAGCGATCTAATGGACCCACTGAATGTTGAAAATACAGGAAGAAAAGAAAAAATGGGGAGGGACTCCTATATACAGAATGAAAGATCTGTATGCACATTTTTTGTGTGTGTATGTGTATGTGTGACGGAGTCAGGTTGGAAATCCTTTAAATTGTATCAGATATATATGTACATACTAGGAATAAGGCCCGTTGTGGAAATAAATACAACGGGTTCTAGAAAGGCTCTGGGAGAGTGCCAAGGCCTTGGGCACTCAACATCAATTTGCTGTGGTAACCTCAGCAGGGTATAAGGACACAGAGTCCACCATTTTCTCCATGGGAACTGATCAATGCCATCTGGAGAGCAATTGTAATTCTGAGTGATCTCTAGCCCTCACCTGGAGATTGGCAACAGTGGTTCCCCAACAGGGAATAGCTGGTTTGGAGGGCAGAGTCTATGGCATTCTACCTGTCTGAGGCCCCACCCCGCCTCAAACCTCACCCTCTCCAGGCTCCATCCCTCAAATCTCCAGGAATTCCCCACTTGGAGTTGGCAACTCTATCTCCTTCCCAGCCAAGCATCAACCTACCTTTATTTCCCCCTCACTGTTCAGCTTTCCATCTCCCCCCCCACCTGCAGCCTCTACCGTGCTCTGAAGCCCTGTCTGCCACGTCACATTGGCTGTCATGGGGGGCATCTCAGTAGGGTATAAGGACACAGAGTCCACCGTTTTCTCCATGGGAACTGATCAATGCCATCTGGAAAGCAGTTGTAATTCTAAGTGATCTCCAGCCCTCACCTGGAGATTGGCTACAATGGTTTTCTTGGCCGGGAGGGTGGGATAGAAATTTAAATAAATAAATTTCCCAGGAGGAAAAGTGGTCTTTCTCTGCAATGGGGACCAAAGCAGCTTACATCATTCTCCTCTCCCCCTTTTGACTTGTGCAACAATCCTGTGAGGTAGGTTAGGCTGAAAGTCTGTGACTGGTTCAAAATCACCCACTCAGCTTCTACAGCAAGAACCTGGATCTAGCAGATCCTGCTCTGAAGCACTGATTGCCACACCTAGGGTAACCAACCTCCAGGCAGAGCCTGAAGATGGCCAGGTATCACAACTGAACTCCAGACAACAGGTCTCTCCTGTCCAGTGAAAATAACTGCTTTGGACGGTGGACTTGATGGCATTCTATTCAGCTGAGGCCTCTCCCCTCCCCAAACCCTGGCTTCCATAGATTCTACCAGAAAATCTCCAGGAATCTCCCTACCTGGAGCTGGCAACCCTAGTCAGAACTGGTCTTAATGAGTTCTTTACAAAGGCCTGCAAAGGGTTTCCTTCCTTTGTCTGAACCAAGCTTGGTTGCCTACTATTGCAAAACGGGCTCCAGTTTGCAACTCAGCTGTTCGCCTCCCTCCCTCGTCCTGTGGGCATATCTCACTCCTTAAGTTCCCTGCCATCCGTCACTGAACTGTCACTGCCTTTTTAGAGGGCCCCTGTGGCGAAATCTCCCTGTTTGGAGATAGAATCCTCAACCTTTGGGGGATCCCTGGAAAGTTGGCAACCAAAGGATCTGGCCTTTCCTTGCTTCCCTGGGCTACCCCCTCCCTTTGGTATTATGCAGAGCAGGGGAGACTATGCACAACACAGATTATTAGCCCATATAGAAAAAATTATTTTACTATTTATACAATAATGGAGCGCATACACACACACACTAAGTGAATAAGGCACAACGGTAGGAGTAAGCACATACTACGAACCAACAGGGCATAAATCAACAGGGGTTAAACACAATCCTCCCTGGATGGGCTGGAGTCTGTATTGATGGTGCCCCACCCCTTGGGACAGTCCCTCTTGTACTTGCAGGGTCATTAAGCTTTTCCCACACCTTTTTGTCCACCTTAGGAAAACCTATCAAGTTTTTGGGCCAATATGTCAGGTGCCCCAGGGTGCATTTTGCCCTATAACAAGAGCACCAGCCCAGCCACTGGTGCAGTGTGTGTGTGTGCCTTAGATCCTCTGCATACACCACCACTTCGTTGGGCAATCTTCTCCTCACAAAACGCTGGTCTATTGCTGCTTCCATGGACGCTGCTCCAAGCATTTGATAAACTAGTTTTATTGTGGGAGAAAATGTTGACTCATGTCTTCACATCACAGTTTTCCTGTCTTTAATCTCTGTATGTGAAATGCATTAAATCCAGCTCCGCTCTTTCTTTGAGACTGGTAATTAGCACCCTTCCCTAATATCTCTCTCCCCTCCCCTCTCTGTATTTCTCTTCATTAGCTTTTGTATGAGTGTTTATTGTGTGCATCTTGTTTTATTCTTTCTCTAATAAAAATCTTTCTGGTTAAACATCTGCCTGGTTTATTTTGAGAGTCCTCTTAAAGGGAAAATTCCTCGTAAACATAGGTGGAGAATGCCAGTTACCCCTCTCACTCTGTCTCCTTAAAGCTAATTCCCCCAACTAATTAGAAGAAGACCACCTATTTGGGTAACAACTGGGAGGGTCGAAGACCTAGGCACTGAACCCCCACTTCTTGAACAGTCAAAACCCTGAACCCCACTCCTCCAAAGAGATTATTTCAGTAGACGTTTTCAATCCTGTTTTCACAGATATAAAGGCCACAGTTTTTCTTTTTTTAGCCCTCATATCTCCAAAACCGCAATGCTTATTTTTGCATTCAATCTACATTCTACGCGTCTTTTATTCCTTCACACTTGATCATGGCATACAACTAGCTTTGAGTAAACACATGCCCCAAACATGAGTAAACACTGCCCCAAACATTTGATGAACTAGTTTTATTGTGGGAGAAAATGTTGACTCCTGTCTTCACAACACAATTCCCTCCTGCCTTTAATCTCTGTATGTGAAATGCATTAAATCCAGCTCCACTGTATTTGCAATAAAACTAAAATATTTATTTCAGTCAATTAGCAGACAAAGGATGTCTCTTGTTTTCAAAACATTCTTCGCCATGACAAATGGAAGGCCCATACTTGCCAATGCTGTCATGTATAATACATGGAGTTCTAGACTGCAAGACGCCTGAGAAGGTGTTGTCACAACAAACTAGCCTATCCTTTTAGACCTATTGTCTCTACAAAAGCAAAGAGTCAGTTTCCTTTATGAATTAATAGTTCCGAAACATAAACACAGCATATTGTTACAGCAGAAGATGCTGGGGAAACATGTTAAAAGAAATTTTCCTCCTGATTCCATACCAACTAGTCTACTGGTGCAGGAACTGAAGATTTGTCTTTCTTTTTTATTGATATTGCCAAACACTGATCTTCTCTCTAAGCAATGAAACGTCCAAGATACTTTGTAATGCTCTTTTTGTAATGCTTTTGTAATGCTTGTTTTATTTATAAATATACAGCTAGAGCATAACTGGAACAAAGTACACTTTTGCAAGGTACATGAGAGGAAGCGCAGAGATACCTTACTCCCAATAAACTTCATCTTCAGGAAACTCAAATTCTGTTGCTCTTTGACTTTTTCAAAAACTGCTAACTTTGATTGTTTTCCCATACACAAATTTGCCAAGCTTTCTTCTCTGATCCAACCCCTGAAGACTGAAAGCCCATTCAGGAAATATTCTTAATCACCTGACTCCATTTTGTTTTCAGAACCGCACTAACCTGAGTTCCAAAAGCCCCCCCAAAATGGGAGGGTCTCATCTGTTGCAAAAACTACAAGTGAACCCAATATTATTTTTGTTTTTCAGTTTTTGTTACATAAAAACTTAACATACCACAGTACTAAACTCTGTTTGATGCAATGTATAGATAGCTTCTGAAAACGTTTTGTGCAATGACTTTTTCCTCCAAATGAGAAAAAGAGACATTGATACTGAATACAGTGATACAGAATAGAAAGTTTTAAATTGTTTAAAAATCCTGATTAAAGAACATTAACAGTGTAATTCTGGCCGTGGACAGATTGGTATTCTGCCGCGCCTCTGTGGCGCGGCAGAACAAGGTGGGGGGAATTGCCCCTGTGGTGCAGCATTCGCACGCCGCCGCAAGGAAGCTGCCCACAGTGTCCAGGCTGCGGGCGGCTTCCGAACGCCGCGCGGCTCCCCCACCCGGCGCGCGTTCATACCCCCACCGGAAGAGGGTGGAATGCACGCCGCAGCAGCCGGGACACCCCTTTGAAGTGGTGCCCAGCTGCTGCGGGAGGAGCGTGGCGCCGGATGCAATGCGTCCGGGCTGCCTCCTCCAGGCAGATGCGGCCGTCTGAACAGCCGCTCTGCCTCTGCTTTTAAAGCGGAGGCAGAGCGGGCCAGACTGCCAGTCTGTCCTCGGCATCTGTGCAAAATTTCTCCAGTCTAAATCTATTGATTTCAATGGGCTTAGACTGGAGTAAGTGCTCAGAATTGTACTGTAACATTCTGTTGTTAAATGGCCTAATTTTCATCCGGTGTCATTTTAAGGCAAAGCCATTGCAATAGACCCATTTCATAGTAATCTAACAGTAAACTTGCAAGAATATGAAGAGCAATACACGGCATTTTCTACCACAGGGGCAGAGATCAGCAGTCATTGTAGGAGGTGTCCAAAATCCGGACCTTTGGAAGAAAAGTCCATAAAACCATCTGTTTGTTTCAAGGCATATGTTTTCTGACACAGATATAAATATAAATGCTAAAAATCATGACATATGAAGCAACACTTAGGTTTTCTTTAGTAAATGTAGATTATTTTTTGGGGGGGGGGAACAGATGAGATAAATAACACTATTATCACCCACAGCTGTCCTACTGGATAATACACTTCAGAACTCCTTGAGTTCATATGCTTCCTCCTCCCTCATGTATGGCTCATGAAAAGAAAGATTTCTGCTTTTTAATTAGGAATGCTTCCTAATATTTCAGAAAATACATCTTATCATCTGGGGAATGCTGGGGCCTTTGATAAATACATGTGACAGCACCATGCTATGTAAAGTTAATCCAGTCAGCAACCATTGGAATCAATGGGTTTAAACAGGAGTAACCTTAGATAGGATTGCCCTTCAAAACTCCTACTTTGTAGTTTTCTTCTGTGTTGTTTGAGCCAAGTCTATAAGTCTTTATTTCCTACTGTTTTCTGTTTTACTTGCACCAAATTTTCCTTTTACATCTACCCAATATCTGATGCTATTTTTGTATCAATTACATTAAAAAGTTGTTTTTTAAAGGATTTAAAAAGGGGAATATTCAATACAGTAACACCCACAATTTGGGTGGAAACTCATGTTTAAAACCTGATTTGAAATGCTAAGTTTTTAAGGAAGAAATAAGTACCATTTGCATTTTGGTTAATTTAGAGGTCACAACAAATTGTGGTTTGTTAGAAACCTGAAATGTTTCTATTTTTGCATGCTTGAGGCCAAAGTCTTCCAAGGCTTGTGTCATACCAAACTGTAATTTGGTAGCATGAATGCTGCCTATAATGATTTATCACAATGTTCTATTTTCTCCTTATTTGAGAAATACATTTGCATTTCCACATTTTGTATGTTTTTTTAATGAAAACCAGTCTCTATGATCTTCTAAAAATAGAGCTAAACTCCTGCTCTTAGACATTTTTACTGTAGAAGGTAATGAGTGTCTTAGGATTGTAGCTGCTCTCATCCTAGACACCCCTAGAGCTTTTCTATTTTGCAGAATTTACAGCCAATCCTGCCAAAACGTCTACAGAGACGTGGTCAAGTTAAAGTTCACACTTTTAAAGCCGCTGAAATCCTACACATGTGAAAATACCCTAATGAAATATCCAGCCTCTTTCTCTTTAACACTTACAATATATTACATCATGCAGATTTTTATGGAGACAGCCTCATCTACAATGTATTTGTGACTATCTAGATGGAAATAGAAAAGCTATGGAGCAAGACAGTCTAGATGTAAGCAAGCTGGAACTGCTGACAGCTTTGCAGTTAATAAAATAAAATTGCCCTCCCCACTGTCTTCTCACTTATCAATTCTGATAGAGGACCATTTTGGCTTCTTATAAGCATCACTGAAATGACAAATCACACTGGATGCCAATTTTGCCAGAACTGATTTGGTTAGCTGTCTACCAAAAAGAAATGGAGAGTTATTTCTATTACAATTTTGTGGAAGAAAGATAATTAAATCCAGAGATTTCTGTCTTCTTAGCATCCAATAGCCTACCAAAGACCTGAAATTCTAGCAAGAATTCTGTCAAACATCAGTATACCATTTTCAAACCAGAGTTATGTATATGTGCACCACTTAGCATGGAAACTGGGAAATTAGGAAGGCAGGAAAAAATAAGCAGTGGAGAGTTAAATTTCCCTGCAAATTATGCACTGGCCCTGGAAGGGGTTGTATCAGTTTTGACAAGTAATGTCGCATGCTATTTGGCAGGTAAATTCAATTAATCTTAGAGGAAGTAAATGAGGGTTCATGTTGGCATTGGCTTACAGCAGATACAATGGCTTTTAAAGAAAGCAAATATTCCTATTAGGTGGGCTGCATTTTGTCCTCTGTGCATTCAGCTTTTACTAAATGGTTTCTATACAGTTAAGCTAATGGTGTGTGAGCTCACATGATATTAATGCCCAGGGAAACTCAATGGGTTGGTTTGACTTTGCTGACATTTGATTTTAAAGCATACTGAAGTCTTGAGCTTATAGACAGCATGGAAGATTTTTTTATGAAGAAAGTCTCATAAGTAAGTCAAAGCGGGGAAAGGATTCCTTAAGGATTATAGACTTCCAGGCTACAAAAATCTCAACAGCCATCAGCACATCCTCTAGTAAGTCACAGACATCAAACTGAACTCCACAATTTCCTTCCTAATAACTGTGAATGTTCAAATCCTTGCTGAGAGATTAGCATATTATAGTGATAGATGGATATCCTTAAAAAACAACTGAGGCTTTTCTGCATTCACTGAAATAGTTGGATAGTTCATTCTTCCATGAATATTTCTTCCATTCTATTTTATCTGTTTATTTTTCTTCCTCTTTGTTGTAGCATTACTGAGACTGATTTATGGAGGCAAGTTTTCATCCTAGCTCCACTAACAAATACATATATTTTGCCATGAGAAGAACACTGGGACTGAGAGGGGAACTTGTAAACCCATGCATTCTTCAAAGGAGATCAGCTGTTTTGTGTAGTTTGCTAGTTGTTCTTAGCAATTCAAAAAGTACTTCCCAAGGCAACTTTAAAAGTTCTTTATTAAAACAGATTAAACAATGAAAATAATTATTTTCTATGCACGAACATTAATCCTTAATGCTAGTAAGACAAAGGCCACTCTAAATCATTCTAGGGATGTAACTGTGGGATTTGCTCTTCACTTGACAATCTCAATCATTCAACTTGGATGTAAGCCTTACTAACGTCAATGGAACTTACATCCAAGCGAACATGGTTAATATTTTATGTCATGGGAAGATCAAATCCAGCTAAAAGAATTCCACAGACACTCATATCTGAAAAGTTTAATTACATTTTTTTAGTCCAGAGGCTTCCTGAAAATTCAGATGAAGGAAGACTTTAAAAACTGTTGCATCCACACATCACTGGATATTGCAGTATCATTGCTGGTGCTTACCTATAAAGCCCTGTATGGCCTGGGACCTATCTACTTGAAGGACCGCCTCTCTCCATATGTTCCTCAGTGAGCACTTCGGTCTGGATCCCAAAATCGTCCTCCCAGGGCCGAAGGAGGCTCGGTTGGTGGTTACGAGGGCCAGGACCTTTTCAATGGCGGCCCCACACTGGTGGAATGAGCTCCCATATAACATCAAGGCCCTGTGGGACTTTTTACAGTTCTGCAGGGCCTGCAAGATGGAGCTCTTCCACCAGGCTTTTAAGTAGGGGCCACCTAATATTTGCATCTTTGGCCCTGGCCCGATTTGATCTGCCAATTTGTGTGACCGCTCATATTGGTTAAAATCTAGATGCTGCCCTGATATGCCAAATGAGGGTACGCCATCTGTATTTTGTTATTATGCTATTTTATGTATTTTAATGTTTTTAAGATAGTGTATTTTAGTGTTTGAATATGCTGTTAGCCTGCCAAATGGCACGGAGGGCAGGATATAAATCTCATAAATAAATAAATAAACATAAATAAATTGCATTATCTTCATATACACAACTAGATTTTTCTGTCTGGACAAGACAATTCAAGAGGTGAATGCTTGCTATAGCTATATGATGTATGGCTGTAGCCCATGATTTAGCAGGCAAATCATTACAACAGCACAATAGTACAATAAAAAACAACAGGCTCTTCCCCACCAGTCAATTGTTGTAAAACTGGTGTTTATAATGGTGGTTCCAGATGACATCACTGAAAATCTTCAGTTCTCCCATTCTTTCTACCCTGTGATGTAGGTGGGACTGAGACAGCTCTGAGACAGTATATGTGCTGCTGAAGCAAGCACAAATTTTGGTTGAGAATGTTACAGCTCAAATCCCCAAACCATGCTGCTGCATTCTGTTTTGTTGTTTGGTTGTTTGTAAACTACATATTACATATAGTCCCTCTCTAAGAGGCTGAGCTACTGATCTGGAAGTCTCAGGTTCAAATCCCCATAATTCTTCCATAACCTCATTAGGTTAAAGTCTCAACCAAAATTTGTGCTTGCTTCAGCAGCACATATACTAAAAAATTGGAACGATAAAACCAAAATTACCACCCAACTGCTTTCTACTCTCACTTTGAGAGCCAGTTTGGTGTAGTGGCTAAGTGCGTGGACTCTAATCTGGGAGAACTGGGTTTGACTCCCTACTCCTCCACTTGCACCTGCTGGATGACCTCGGGCAAGCCATAGCTCTGTACCAGATGTTCTCTCAAGGATAGCTGTCTCAGAGCTCTCTCAGCCCCACCTACCTCACAGGGTGTCTGCTGTGGGGAGGGGAAGGGAAAGGAGTATGTAAGCTGCTCTGAGACTCCAAGTGAGTGAAGGGCAGGATATAAATCCAATCTCTTCTTCTTTGAGAAAAATACAAGTAAAAACAGCTTGGGAGTGGCAATTTGGGGTATGGAAATGAAGAAGCAGTTAAATGTTCTTACTTCTTCCATACTGGTTCTCTTTTTTTAAAATGTAGCCTCTGCAGCTGCTGAAAATCACCTAAAATCATGGAAAATTATGGAAATGCAACCTCTGAGTTATTTAAGTTCTACTGCCTTCCAAGAACCAAACCGGGTCTAAAATTTCCAGTTCATTTTAAATAGCTGATTCAAATGTCAAGATATGCCATTTTGTAGACAATAATGAACTTTAGTTATACACAAAGTCAGTATATTCAGAACAAATACACTGAACATCAATTTCACATAAATAAGCATTTGTCATCTATTTGACACGTCATGATGGCTGTAATAATTTGTTTCCCGTGCCCCCCCCCACATGTTAGTGGTTTGTACTTGGCTGTGTAAGCATTGTTAGAGATTTATTTGACTCATCACTATACTTTAAACATCCAGCCACCCAATCAGAATTTAGGGGAAAGAACAGATGTGCTAGCATATGCTTTGAGGAACATTTGCCTAGTGAACAGAGTATATAACTACAATTTCAAAACTGCTACAGTTGCTACAGTTCCACGTATTTGAGCATTCTTAAACTAAAACTCTGTGAAAACTACTTTGGCGTGTTAATTAAAGTCAAGTTGTAGAGCACAGCACTTGCCTGCTAGATAGTTCTTGGAAACCTGATTATTTGACTGAAATGCATTTCAGGGCACTTGTGCATGCCAAATGCTGAGAAAACACCAACATAATGCACACTTCAATATTTACAGCCCTCACATGGAGGTCAATAAAAAAACCTTTCATGTTGTGGGGGTTCTCACAGCAGGCTCATGATACACTAAACAGAGAGATGGGTACAAACCAGTCCGGCTCACAAACTAAAGTTCATCACGAATTCTGGCCAGTTCGTAATTTGGGCAGTGGCGTTCGTGAACTGAAGAGCCACCATGAACTACCACAAATATTGATGCAGATCGTGGTAGTTGGGGGAGACTTATTAATCCAGTTTGCAGCAATGGTGTTCTTAGCTATGGTTAGTAAAGTGTGAATGAGTTATGTTCTGCGTTTGTTTCCGTGTGGGTCTGTCCAATTGTTCAAAAGTAGTATTTCAGGCAAGAGAAGCAGGCGTACCTTTGTGATCAATTGTATATGGTGGGTGTCATGAGTGCCTCTGGGGATCTGCCTTCTGCAGATCTAAGTGAGGTGAAGGATTAGCTCCCAGCTCCAGAGGAGCCTCCACCTGAGCCAGATGAGGCTCAAGCAAGCACCTCCCAGGCTTTTGCCCCAGCACCAGCACCAGCAGCAGCTGAGCCACAGCTAAGTTCAAGCCCACCTGATTCACCTCCTCGGGTGGAATGTCTAAGATCCCGATGCAGGCAAGACTTAGCTGTGAGAAGGAAAGAGGCATGCCTGTGTGGTCACAGATCACTAAGCCCTGAGTTTTAGTAGGAGCCTTTGCTAATCAGCAAAGATCTGGAGTATCTTCATAGAATTTCCATGTAGTTGTCCAGTGGAATCCTTTAAGGCATATATGTGTCTGGCCACTTTCTTTTCTTTTGCTCTCCAGGCTAATAATTTCAGGGATTTAGAGGATTTTTGCCAGAACTATTGTTTTGTATAAAGCAGATTTAATTTAATAGCAGTGGTTTCAGTAGCCTCTAAGATTTTCCTTTCTGCCTATAGTTTTTTTGGTAAATGCGGGAACTGCCTGAACGTCTGTGTAAGTCTTCTAAGTGGTTTATATTAGCTAGTAAGATTTTCTTTTATTGTTCCTTTTCTCTTTTTTTGGTGACCTTGATGGTGTACTAGCAGCTTCCCTTGAGCAGTCCACTGGTACTTGTAATTTGCCTCTTGAAGCTGTGTTGTCACTGGCTTTAAGGCCCTGCATGTTTGGAGTGCCTCAGTGGGAATGTCCGGCAGTACAGAGATATTAAGACTATGGTAAGAGAGGTGACCCTTTTGTTTGGCTAGCTGGAGGATCGCTTTGCATACCCAAGGATCTGCCAAAGTAACTATGATATCCCTTGGGTATTTTCTGTTGAGGGCATTGGGTAGTCCCTGTCTGAAGGCTTTGAGGATTACAGGGAAGACTCCTTCCTCCGCACCCATTTCTGAAGCAATCCAGTTACCTATGAAGCATATTAAGTCTGAGTTTTCTTCACCCCTTGGTCAGACCTTTGAATTTAAGGTTCCCTTGTCTGAGAGCTGTTTCCAGTTACAAGACTCAATCCTTCAAGGCTTGTGAATCTTGGAGCTTGCAGGAGTCACTTTGTAGGGCTTGGCCGTCTCTGCTGTCGCTTGCGCCAAAGTCTCAGCAATCCCCCTTAATTGCTCTGCTGTCGCTTGCGCCAAAGTCTCAGCAATCCCCCTTAATTGCTCTGTTAAAGGGTGGAGCATATCTGCCAGTTTTTCAGTTAGTGTGTCTAAAAGCAATTTTTCCATGGCTTGGAATGAAGCTTGCATCAAAGTTTGCAAAAATTATAGCACTGCGTTCTCTGCAGGGGAGTGAGTTGGCATGGTAGAAGCTCCGGCTGCCATTTTGTGTAGCGTTGTCTCTTCTGGGCCCGAGTGCGTCTTTGCTAATCCTACTGGAAAGTAAGTGCTGACCGATTTGCTTTTTTCTGTTAGAGGTAGCGCTTTCAGTCCTCCGGATTTTCCCATACTTTTGGTGAAGATTAGTTGGTCCGCCGATACGTAGAGAGGGTGAGGGGATGGGTCAGGGTTAGAGACAGCGGTTCAGGCATGCACCATGTTCCTCAGCATTGCCCTGCCCCCAGCTTTCTACTCTTCATGAAAGTTTGGTTTAAATGTCTCAGAGCCATTTAAATCACTGCTTTCTGATCACCACAAAATCCACTCAACCACTCCCGACCACTCAGCTGTTTGTTTTAAATGGTTTTGAGACATTTAAATCCCTGCTTTCTGCTCCCTGCTGCTTTTTGCAGGGACCAGAAAGCAGGGGTTTAAACTTGAAATGTCTCATGAACCAATACGAATCAGTTTGGTTCATGAACTGGTCGATCGGTTCATGGTTCGGTTCGTGAACTGCAAAAAATGCAGTTTGTGCCCATCCCTAACACTAAAGTGCTTGAACAAAGTCCGAGTCCAGTGGCACCTTTAAGACTGACAAAGTTTTATTCAAGGTATAAGCTTTCATGTGCATGCACATCTGAAGAAGTGTGCATGCATACAAAACCTTATACCTTGATTAAAACCATCAGTCAAAGGTGCCACTGGACTTGGACTCTGTTCTGCTGCTTCAGACCAACATGGCTACCCACCTGAATCGAACTAAAGTGCTTGTCAGTCAACTCCTCAAAGATAGCTGGTATTTCTGCAGCACAATTGGGCATGTCTGAAATAAACTAGGCATGGCTGGTGTTGTCGAGATATACATAAGAACATAAGAGAAGTCAATGTTGGATCAGGTCAGTGGCCCATCCAGTCCAACGTTCTGTCATACAGTGGCCAAAAATAGCAGGTGCCATCAGGAGGTCCACCAGTGGGGCCAGGACACTAGAAGCTCTCCCACTGTTGCCCCCCTAAAGTACCAAGAATAAAGCGCATCACTTGCTCCAGACTGAGGGATCCTATCTATATCTTGTGGCTAATAGCCACTCATGGACCGCTGCTCCATATATTTATCTAATTCCCTCTTGTAGCTTGTAGCTGCCACCACCTCCTGTGGCAGTGAATTCCATGTGTTAATCACTCTTTGGGTGAAGAAGTACTTCCTTTTATCTGTTCTAACCCGAGTGCTCAGTAATTTCATTGAATGTCCACGAGTTTGTGTATTTTGAGAAAGGGAGAAAAGTCTTTCTTTCTCTACCTGCTCTATCCCATGCATAATCTTGTAAACCTCGATCATGTCACCCCTCAGGTGTCATTTCTCCAAGCTAAAGAGCCCCGAGCGCTTTAAACTTTCTTCATAGGGAAAGTGTTCCAACCCTTTTATCATTCTGTCATGTCATGTATATCGACATCAGTGGCAATTTTAATCTAAGAATCAGCTCTCTGTTTTGAGCACCATCAACTGGATTTTACTTTCCAGCTTTAACTCAGTTTTTACTTGATCCTATATATGCTGTTCCCAACAGCTTAAGCTGGTTCTGAGAACAACTAAGTATTTAACACACAGTCTTCACTCATTTGGAATCAACTTTATTCAACTCTTTATGCATTCAGTTTACTCACACTCCCTTTCCTGGTGCTGATAGGAGCCTTAAAGTCCTGAGTCTTTTGAATGATTCATGCGGTAAAAGCAGCTGAATCTCTCCCATCTGCTTAAACTAAGAAGATTACAACAACTGAGAAGAAGAAAACAGTTTTCTCCGGGGAAATGTTATCAAAGGAAAAAGGAGGCTGTATAAAACCAATCAGGAAGGCTATTCTTAACCAGCTGACCTTAAGGTTACTAAACTACATTTCCCACAATCCTTTATAAATTTAAAGATACACTGCAACTTGCTATACCTTACAATTCTAATCTCAGCTGGGGCAGCACACTATACAGAATTCACATGACCTAAAAATACCCCCTTTTAGCTGATTCAACAGTATTTTTGTAATGCATAACAATAGTTTTAAGAAAGTGTTTTTGAAATACAACATGTACTTTAAAACATTTATTGTACAATACATATACAATGCTATATACAATGCATAAGAACTCTCATAAACCTATACAAGTGGATGATTTGTATCAGCTCTCATATACAAAAGGAGTTAACATGTCAGTAAGTGTAAAGTGATGCACAGTGGAAGGGAAAATCCCAACTTCAAGTATAGGTTAATGAGGTCTGAACTTGCTGAAAATGAGAGGGGAAAAGATCTTGGGGTCATATTAGATAACTCAATGAAAGTGTCAACCTAGTGATCTGCAGCAGTGAAAAAGACAAATTCTATGTTAGGGATTATTAGGAAAGGGATTGAGAATAAAACATCGGATATTGTAATGCCCCAGCATAGTTCTGTGGTGCGGCCTCATTTGGAATACTGTGTACAGTTCTGGTCCCCATATCTCCTAAAGGACACAGCAGAGCTGGAAAAAGTGCAGAGGAGGGCAACCAAGATGATGTCAGGGTTGGAGCATCTTCCCTATGAGAAAGGCTGAAGGGTCTGTGGCTTTTTAGTTTAGGTAGATCCAGCAGGGCTCTTTTTATGTTCTTAACATCAGGCTCCTTCTTCATAGAAAAACAGAGCAAGGTGGAATAACAGTGCCCAACAACAATCTCTGCAATTTTTTTTTTAAATTAAATTTATGAATTGCCCTTCTTGCAAGCAGGCTCTGGGCGATTTACAACTTTAAAACAATTAAAATACAATCAGAATAAAATTATCACAATAGACCAACAGGTTGATAAATTAACCGTCCAAGATGGCAGTATAAACCCTTTTGCCAGCTACAGTGCTGTCTGTGCAGCAGGGCAGAGAAGGGCACATGGGGTTATAGGAAGAAAAACAGAGAAACTAAAAGCCTGACAGAACGTCTCTGCCTTACAGGCCCTGTGGAATTGCAGCAGATCCCGCAGGGCCCTGATGTTGTTCAGCAGAGAGTTCCACCAGGTCAGGGCCAGGATCATGAAGGCCCTGGCCCTAATCAAGGACAGCTGGACCTCCCTAGGGCTGGGGATCACCTGCAAGTTGTTATCAGTTGATCTCAGTGTTCTTCTGGGGACATATTGGAGGAGGTGGTCCCGAAGATACATGGGTGCCTGACCATTCAAGGCCTTGAAAGTCAACACTAATACCTTGAACTTGACTTGGTATTCCGCTGGTAACCAGTGTAGCTGGCACAGCACAGGCTGTGTATGTGCTGTCCATGGCGTTCCCGCCAGGACTCACACCACTGCATTCTAGACTAGTTGGAGTCTCCAGGTCAGTCTCAAGGGCAGGCCAGTGTAGAGCAAGTTACAGTAGTCCAGCCTGGAGGTGACCTTTGCATGGATTACCGTGCCTAGGTCAGGGTGCAACAGGAAAGGGGCCAGCAGCTGTGCTTGGTGTAGATGGTAAAATGCCAATCTGCCAGTATTAGTGACCTGTGCCTCCATAGAAAAGGAGGCGTACAAGGTCACACCCAAGCTCCTGATGGAGTGCACTGGTGTTAATAGTTCCCCATCAACAGCTGAAAGCTGGAACTCCAATCCCGAAGTCCTCCCCCTCAGCCACAGAACGTCCATATTCTGCAGATTCAGTCTCAGCCTGCTCCTTCCTTAACCATCTGGCCACAGCTTTCAAACCCTCAGCCAGATGTTATGAGGTGGTCTCTGGGTGGCTGTCCAAGAGCAGATATAGCTGGGTATAATCTGCATATGGTGACACTCAAGCCCGAAACTCTGAGCCAGCTGGGCGAGGGGCACATATAGATGTTAAACAACACTGGGGAGAGGACTGCCCCCTGAGGAACTCCACATAATAGTGGGAACCTGGAGGATGTCTCTCTCCCCAGCACAACCCTCTGTCCTTGACCATGGAGAAATGAGGAAAGCCATTGTAGGCCTACCCCATGAATCCCCATGTTGGTGAGGCGCTGGGTCAGGAGAACATAATCAACTGCATCAAACGCTGCCGTGGGATCAAGTAACAATAGCAGTGCTGATTCACCTCGATTCAGATGCTTACAGAGATCATCTCTTAGGGCGACCAACACTGTCTCCATCCTGTGGCCTGGGCAGAAGCCAGACTGGAATGGATCAAGTGCTGATGTGTCATCCAGGAAACCCTGGAGCTGCTCAGCCACTGCTCTCTCAATTACTTTACCCAGGAATGGTAAGTTCGATACTGGGCGGTAATTGGCTGGATCATATAGATCCAGTGACAGTTCCTTTAAAAGCGATAAGACCACAGCCTCCTTAAGACCCTCTGGAAAGACCCCTGTTTCCAGGGACAGATTGATAATATCCCCCAGTGGACCCCATATCCTCTCACTGACAGCTTTCATCATCCATGTGGGAAACAGATCCAGGGAGCATGTGGTTATGAGAAACCTGAAGAACACTGGCTTCCCATCCATTCTGTGGAAACCATCATGATTAGTGTAATTGCACCCCGCAACCAGGCTAAATAAAGTTAAATGATGAGTGGGAGGAAAAAAAATCTTCCAGTCCCATCTAATTAGGTCTAATTAAACTAGGTCCTCAACCCTAAACTAAATAAAAAGTCAAAAATCTACTACGCAACTTGAGGAATCTACAGCACCAGTAGTTTTTTAAAAATTTTTTATTTGTATTGATGTCTTACATTTTATATCCATACATAATCCATTCATAAAGTTTACATAACCAAACATCAAATACATCTATTTTCCATTTTATTATTCCCTCTCCCCCTTACACAATTGAGCAATTGAAAAAAACAAAACACCAAAACCCTATTATTATATCTGCAACCGTGAGCACACCCTATGGAGTTTTACAAATACATCATTATTGCCCCCCCCTGCTTATCTTAGATGTAACTGGGGAGCCAATAAACGTTCTGTGTGCAGCAGGAACAGACAACGATGAAGAAAATCAAGGATATTTTGCTGGGTTTCAGTAGGGTAAGGGGCCATACAATAGAAGGTATCCAAATTCCCTCCTTCCACTCTTAACACTCATCCATCCACTCTGGGCCTCTAAGGAGATAGTCCAGGCCTGACTATCCCTGAGCATGCACAAACATGGATGCCCAAGGAACCCCGGTCATGGCCAAAACCAGTCAGTTCCAGGGACCAGGGTGTGCCCAAACAGTCTAATCCTTTGTCAACTCCTCTGGCCAGCTGGAGATGCTGCCAACACAACATATCTCCACATCTGCAGCATGGTATCCCTGGCATCGGAGCCGTCCAAACTGAAGGACTCCACAAGTTCCAAACTGAAGGACTCCACAACTCTCAAGCCACCAACTGAGTCCCATCATAATCACCAACTCCCTAGGATAAGGGAAGCTGGGAGTAGCTGAAATGCTGACAAAAGAAATAATGCCCCAAACAAAAGGGTGCTGCTGGATCTTACTGTAATGCAGCTGATCTTCGCCATGGCCTGCATGGCTATGTCTAAAGTGGGAGGTGCCATCATAGGGTTCAAAAACCCCACAGTAAGAGTAGAGGGCGTCGGCGTAGGATTGAGAAACACTGTGGCATGGGATAGCTCCGGCCACTCCAAGGAGGCCACCAAAAAACATTCTGCATCTCCCCTCCTCCTCTCTGTTCTTTACATTTGGCACCAGCTAGAATATTTAGTTCCACAGGCTCCTGAAAGAATTCTTGACTGCCCTCAGATCTTCTGGGGGTAAGCTGGGCTCCCTTTTGCTTCATTAACTAGAAATTGTAAAAAGTCCGGGGCGAGCTCTTTCTAAGGCTCTGATCCCATTGCCATCTTAAGCTCACTTTTCTTTGCCCTGACCTGGATAGCCCAGGCAAGCCTGATCTCATCAGTCACTCTCTTAATATCCTCCAGGCCCCCAGTAGGGGTCAGTCACCAGAGGTCACCATGACTTCCAGGTGCGCACACACACACACACACACACACACACACACACACACACGTGAAAAATACAAAAGAAGAAAAGCTCACTTTTCTTCTGTGAGGGAAAAATAATAAAATCCTATTCTATGACAACATTAACATACAAATTTTATTTATCTTTCTAGTGAAATGAGGAGTAGCCCTGTGCTCACTTTATGAAGCAAAACTAACATTACTTCCTTGATGTATTCCCTCCTCTGTTCCTCACACTAACAAAATGATTAGTGATAACGGTGATAGATTCACCCATGTCATTTTTGTGTCCTTTTTGCCTCAACCCTAGTGATAATCCCCAGTGAGGGAAACAATTCATTTCCATAAATTGGGATATTCATTACCAATGATAGCTACAGATGACATCTCATCTGCTTTGAATACCAGCCCTCCCCCTACCTGTCTTTTTATGATAAGCACTTCCAAACAGGCATAAAGATAAAAAACAAGCAAGCATGACAGGAACTAACCTGATATCCTGACTCACCTCAGTGACCCACTTATCCAGATTAGATCAAAAAGTGAGTGTGTGATTTAGTGGCCTAAATATCTAACACAGCTGGTAAAATTACTGGCTTGGCATCTCTGTTACCAGCTAGCTCTGTGACCTTAGGCAAGTCTCTTAATAGGCCTGCCCTTAGCTGACCCACTTGAAACATAAGATAACAATGCACAAATGCATTATATTGTGGAACTGAGTTTCCTGGATGATTATAAAATGAGTTCCTCATTTTAAAAACAATAGAAAAGCACTATTATAGTAACAAATGGCCAACACACATATTTATGGCCCACTTGTGGAACAATATTTCCCACTGTCAGGTCTAAGAACAGGGCCGGAGACCTCCTTTCTTGGAAAATACGCTCTGAGTCAGCGAGAAATGCAGCTGGGCAGAATGGGATGAATCAGATTGATGGAGTTTGGAGTAGTACCTCTTTTGAGGTGGGGACCCATTTCAACTGATTTTTTAAAGAAACAAATTTCCTTTAAAAAAGAATTTTGAAGACTTTACACAGAAATTATGAGACCATAAATTTTAAAATAATTCTGGTGTATATAATCAGTACTCCAGACATGCACTTGACCCACTGTTGCTTTGATCTTACTTAAATACTCTTAGTATTGGTGTGAGGTCATAGCTGCTTTCTCCGTATAACATTTATTACCATAAATGAAAACTGGAGTATTGATGTAGCAGCAGTCATGGTTTGTGTGTTTCGATGCTTCTCCCTTACCTAACAAGGATATTTTCTTTTTCATAAAAAATGTATTCACCAGATTCTTATAGTCTCCCTGCATTTGCCATATTGATCCCTTTGTCCTTCACTCCAGTCTTCTTTCTCCTCCAATGTTCCAGGTATAATTGCAGTGGGAAATTACAGCCCTGTTCATGGCTTTCATGACTGTTCTAGGCTATAACAAATATGTCTTTTATTAGGACTGTGGTTAGAGAGCACAATATTTCTTCAAGGCCTTTATTTTAAATTATTTCTGTGGCCGTTGAATTTGGAACCTGACTTTTACTTGCTCAGGGCTCCTTCTGATTTATTTCAAGTTTTATAAAAAAAACAACCTTAGTTGGATATAAATAAAAAGACTGCAATTTTGTGGACTGTGAACATAGAAGTTTCCTACAGTTGCCAACTGTACACTTTCTAACAGGACTGCAGCCAAAATGAGAAATTCAATGGGTTGTACCTAATACACAGATGGGCAATTTGTTTATTAATGGAGATCAGCTTGAAAGAATATTGTGAACCATGGATTAGAATTGTGTTTTTAAAGGTGGGCAACAGGAGTTCTTTGCTGGAAGACAAAGATAGGATGAAGCTAGATTGCTGCTTGCAAAATAAAAATGTTTTAGATTCTAAATTTGGTATTTGTACAGGATGCAAATACTATGGTTATGACTTGAGAGACAGCTGAACATGTTCAAGTGGTCAAGGATGACCAAATAAGGATCAGTCCCATCAGTCCCCATTTTTCTTCCTTTAATCAAAAACTGATTAGCTTTTTTGACTGCTGACTTAATTTTTCCATTACTCTGGAATAAGGCAGGGTAGGATGTCTTGTGATCAAATTCCCACTGAGTCTGGAAGGCTCTGAATTTTTCTAACCCAAACTGAGGGCCATTATCTGAGTACAATATGAGTTATTCCATAACAGGCAAAATGGTTATTTAGCTTCCTAAAAGCTGTCTAAGATCTGCTGTCTGGCAATGGCTCTATCTAAAAAAAAAAAAAGTTGAATAGTTGTCCTCTGTTATGAGGTAATTCTTCTCTTGTCGTGTAAACAGGTCTACTCCTGCTTTTTCCTAACGTTGTCTTGGTACCTCATGTGGATGTAGAGTCTCCTCTTGCTGTCTGTCTCTAAGTGAGATACAGAAGTCACATTGTTCCATGTAAACTTTCATTTGGGCATTCATGCCATGTCAGTGTACGCATTCTCGTGCTCTTCTGAGACAACTTTCAATTCTCATGTGTGAGGAGTATACCCATTTTTTATGTTCAATCACAATGCCTTAGGGATGATAGCTCTTTTACCCCAAGACAATCCCATCTTGGACACTAAAGGTGTCTCTCATGGTGAAACAGGATGCAGCTTTTCTCTGCAGGCCAACCTGCAAGGATAATTGGCTTAACTATCTGGAGACAGTTGTCTTGAACGGTAGCTTTGTCTATTGATTGTAAGCAAGGTTAGGAAACTGGAAGGTACTGCACCATATTTATTGATTCTGTGTCCTTCTCTACTGAGTCTTCTTCACTGGGCTTAGTGAGATAAGCTCTGTTTAAAATGTCTGCCTTGACCAGATAATTCCCTGTGTGGTACTGAATATACACAACATATTTTTGCAGTTGCAGCAAAATCTACTGAAACCACTTTGGGGCACTTAATAATGGTTTATGAATAATGACTTCTAGAGGCTTAAGGTCCAATTGGACATGCACTTCAATTTCAAACAGTATGGACAGAAGTTTATTTTTTTGTGTCTTTGATTTTTCTCAAATGCTTCCTGATGACTGACTATTCCACCTATTTGTGTGTCAGTTGTTGGAGTGGTTCACAGTAATCCTCCAGCCCCTTGCCAGGTAGTTAATCATTCTCAAGAATCTGGAAATGATTTCATTTTGTTTGGGTATACAGTATTCATCTAGTGACTTGACTAATTGCTCCAGGGTACAACCTGTATCAAGGTCAAGAGACTTTCAAACCTCTCTTCCATTCTCTGCTATGAGGTAGTATAACAGCTTTGCCTTCACTTTTCTTCTTCTCCCTCCAAGGCAAGAGCCAGATACAGTTCTAACTCCTGTCTCTAGCACTTCCATGCTTGGGCTAGACTGGCTGCAACATAGTCCAGTGGTACTGAGGGATTCATGTTGCAAAACTCTTAGTTGCTTTGGTTATTCCTGCTGCACTACTGTGGCTCTTCTAGCATCATTCCCTAATGTGGCACCTTCCCCATGTTCCAAGTGGGTGAATTAGGGCTTCTGGTAGTCAAGTGGTCCACTTCCTGAAACAGATACCACTGGACGGAAAACAGGTAAGCTACGAACCTCCCTGAGCTGAGGGCATTGTGCCACAAATGGAAGTAAAGGTACCATTCCCTCTGACATAATCTCTACCTTTCTTCAGAGTCCCTCCACTCTCATTCCAGCACCCAGACAGCTGCTGGGAGGAGATCAAGGTGGCCACAGAGAATACAGTAAAACTACCACCATGGCAGTCACCTAGGAAATAGGCCCTCCTCCAGATGCCTTGGCAACCTCAGTCTGACCTGGTGCCTCATGCTGAGGAGACAGCAGGAAAGCAGAGGAGTCCGCACTACAGATGCCCAAGGTTCAACAGTGGTGGGAGAGGAAATTCTACACACACAGCGGTAATTTAATAATACTATACATATTGTTATGTATTGAGCCTGAACTTACTTGCAAAAGACTTAGCTTGGGACACATAATAATAGATCACTAGGATCCTAGAATGGGCCAGTAGGGAGACAGGGATCCTAGAGGAAACCAATTGGAAAACAATAGAATGTAAATAGCCTATCATTGGGAGTGGGGTGTGTTTGGGGTGTAATCCTTTTCAGGCATAATTACTGGGCTTCGGCCAGGGATAACAAGTCTTCTTTTCTCCTTGCTG
The DNA here is from genome assembly GCA_029233225.1 of Lepidodactylus listeri. Taxonomy (NCBI): domain Eukaryota; kingdom Metazoa; phylum Chordata; class Lepidosauria; order Squamata; family Gekkonidae; genus Lepidodactylus; species Lepidodactylus listeri. Next base: position 73,622,893 of record JARCFY010000008.1, read on the forward strand.
TAATCAGTAGTAAACTATGAGCTAATCATTCTAAGCGTCTGAATCCAGTATATTTCATATATGAATAGTTATAGCTAATACTAATAGTTATATTTTATATTATTGTATTTATGTGTGTGTTGCTGGTTGGCAATTATGCCTGTGATCATACACACAATTAGACCCAACATAGGCAGAAATGCTGGGTGGATTTAAAGTGAGTGATCAGACAGCAACATTTGGGAAGCATCCCGCAGCTGTTGGCAACCTGTTCTGCTCTGCTGCAGAAGCGGAGTTAAAAGACACTGAGGAAAATCCGGAAGAAAACGTGTTGTGATGGGCTACGGACAGACTTTCCCCTGTTTTATTACTCCAGGATGCTCTCAAGCCATCGGGATGGTCTGATCAGGCTGTCCCGACTCCGTGCCATTGTTTCCCCCCCCCTCTCAGCATGTACATCATCGCAAACTCCATAGGGAGCCCTCAGTGCCGAGGTGCGATTAATCAATTCCTTGTTTACGCACATGGGAAACAAACCACACACAACCCCCCCCCCCCCCGACTCACCTGCAGTTGTGTCTGATCACACACGACAGGCTGCGCCCGCAGCTTCAAAGGGAGGTGTAATCTCACAACTGCAGGTCAAATTCCTCCAGAGGAAATAGCCTTGTTTCCTCCCCTCTGTATCTGGCATGTGTGCCCGCAACCTATATGTCATTTTTGGTTGATGGTAAGGTAACTGCAAATATGGTTCTCCGTGAACTTTGGAGTACTACTGCTTTAATCAGTGTTATTAACAGTTGTAAGTGCTGTATGTTACAAGAGTCAGGACCAGTTCTACACAAGTGGATTTCTCAACACAGTCATGTAGCACGTACACAGATATGGGAAGAAAAGCTTTTATGAGCTAAATTGTATAAGTAGTAAGTCAACATCCACCTCCACCCTGCAACCACTGGAAAAAGTGTGGCTGTGGCCACTGACATATTATCATCATCTGATTCACATTAACATTTCTCTACACTGCTGTGTACCCTCTTCAGATATGATTTTAGTCCTTGGAGGTCTCCCCTCTTAAAATACTTTAGTGACCAGAAGAGTGACATGGCAAAAGATGATCTGCAGGATTTGGCCCAATAAAAAAACTTAGGGGTGATACCCATAACAAATAGTACTGCATTATTATGTTTACAAAGAATTCTGACTCAGCTGAATTCACTCATAGTCCCACCATGATTCCTTCTTTCTCCCCACTGGCTCCAGAGCTAGTCTAATCTGCCAAGTCTACAAACAAAAACAATTATTGTTTTTTTGTTTAAATATCTGTACACTTCTTTTCACCCAGAAGGAATCTCAAACAGCTTACAACAATAAGAAAAAAATATAAACAACCAACAAAACGAAACAACAAACTACACCTTGGGCCAGTCCTGGATTCAAATGGTTGGCTCATACAAAGGCACAGGCTGTGAGTCCTTTGGTTCACACCAGAGGCTCATGTCTCTAACCACACCCAAGTATGAACACAGGCTTTACCAGAAGTTACACTGTACTTCACTGCACACCTCTGAGCCAGCAAATTATAAAAGAACAAGAGGTGGGACCCGCAATACTTGTGTATGGGGGGGGGGGAGGATTCCTAAAGGCTGCAGCCCCAGGTAAGTCCTCTCCCCCTGTGATTCCCCTGCCTGCTCCAAGGCCCGAGCGGCTGACAGTCACTTGGGCAAACAATCCCTCCCCCCGATTCTTCCTCTGGAGAACAGGTCTACCCATTCCAGTCCACTGTATTGGTAGACTGGGCCTCTGGAGAACATGTCTACCAATATAGTGGACTGGGGCAGGTAGACCTGTTCTCCGGAGGCCAGGTCTATCAATAGAGTGGAATGGGGTGGGTAGACCTGTTCTCCAGAGGCCAGGTCTACCATATAGTGGCAAGGGGAGGGTAGACCTGATCTCCGGAGGCCAGGTCTACCAATACAGTGGCAATGGCTGGGTAGACCTGTTCTTTAGAGGCCAGTTCTACCCAGCCCTTGCCACTATATTGGTAAACCTGGCCGGGACTTAGGGGGGAAGAGAAGGGGCTCACCAATCTCCCCCCTGTTCCCAGTTGCCCTGGCGAGCTCTTCCCGCCAGCTCTTTCCTCCCCGCCCCTCAGAGACAGCGAGGCCCACGCGGCTTCCAGCTGCAGGGCCCACCAGCTCTCCCCCTGCCAGCTCTCCCCCACCAGCTCTTCCCCTGCCAGATCTTCCCCTTGCCCCCACCCCCCAGTGACTGCAAGGCCCGCACCTGTGGCTTACCTGTGGCTGCTGCTGCTGTTGGGGGCGGTGGGGGCAGGTGGAGAAGCCTTGCCGGGCCTCACCATCACTGGGGGGGGCGGGGGAAGAGCTGGCAGGGGGAGCTCTTCCCCCTGCGACCTCTAGGCCCAACAAGGCCTGGCAAGGCTTCTCCATCTGCCCCCGCCACCACAGATCCGGAAGGTAAGTGCGCTCCCTGCGCATGCACAGGGAATGCTTTTTTTTTTTTTTTTTTTAAACTTTTGGGGAGATTTAAATATCCCCCCCAAAGATTTTTTTTAGTTTTCAGATTTTTCTGCACACAGGGGGTATCCCCCACGTGTGCAGGAAAATCTCCCTGCCACCAAGTGCCCCCCCTGTGTGGATTTAGATATCCGCATGGGGGTTGCCACTTGGGAATTAGATATATAGATAGGTGAGGAACTGACATCATGGCACACAGTTCTAGGCACTGCCAAGATTCTGATCCTACTAAAGGTATCAGCTTCCTTGGCATGAAAATGCCATGGTGACTCCTTACTGAAGGCTCCAAGGTTAAAACCAACATGCAAACTTTGAACTGGATTCAGTCTATAATATGACTGAACTAATATAATAATGAAAAACAAAACTAAAACTAACTTAATGTCACGAAATACTTTCAGTTAAAAAATCAGTGTGTACCATTTAAAAAGACTTCACAGTTTTAAGCATGCATGAGGAAAAGTCATGCTCACACAACTTTACAATTGGTTGGTTGTATGCTATCAGGAATCTGAGGGGAGCTCTTGTGTTTAAAAAGTCCCTAAATATGTCTTTACAAGATAGACAAATCTGTTTTGGTCTGGTGAGCGAGTAACCCATGTGCTGAAAAGTCTCTAAATATGCACCCACAAGATAGACAGATCTGTTTCAGTCTACTAGGCCCAGCATAAGAGCCTGTTTGAAAGGCCATAAATGGTTACACAGAACATATTCTTGCTAGAATACTAAAAAAAAATAGGAGGGGGAAAATGAATCTGGAAAGATATATTTTTGCAAGTTAGCTTCAGTTCCATGCATATCTTATTTGACTAAGATTACTTGTCCACTTTTCATGTTATGCTTCATAGTTAGTCAGAAGATCAGAGCAGCTCTGGGCAAGGCTGCCACCAGCCACCATTGACAAAGATTTCACCTGATTCCCACACAGGAATCCAATCCATGTGTCTAATTTTGTAATTTTATACTTGTACACACATACATATAAGACACCACCAATGAAGTGGGCTGTAGTTCATATCACAATAAATCTTTAGTAAGTAAATCAGTAAGAAGTCTGTTTAAGTTTATGCTTACACCTTCACCTAGCACAAAACAGAATCAAATTGATTATATAGTGTTGCTGGATGAGAAGCAGGGGTCATTTTGAGCAGGAGCTCGGGGGAGCTCAGCTCCGGGAGTTGGTGCCAGCCCCCCCCCTCCTGCGAGGGAATGCCTGCTTATGTCATGGCTGCAGCAAAATGACCCTGCCCCCTGGAAAGGTCCTTGTTCCTCCGACCAGCCTTCTGAAGGCTTCAGCCACCATTGAAGGTATCCTCCCAGAATAGTTGTATTTTTGAGGCTTAGATTAGTAGCTGTCCCCTCTCTGCCAGCTTTCTTTCTTTCTTTCTTTCTTTCTTTCTTTCTTTCTTTCTTTCTTTCTTTCTTTCTTTCTTTCTTTCTTTCTTTCTCTCTCTCTCTCTCTCTCTCCCCCCCCCTTCATTCCTCTCTCTCTCTCTTTCTCTCTCCTTTTTTTCTTGACTTTTGACATACTTCCGGTGATGTCAGGTGGTGTAGCATATGCAAATAAGTTATGCTAATGAGTTATGCTAATGAGCTCCTGCACCTCTTTTTCTACGAAATGACCCCTGATGAGAAGTACTGAGATCATTGAGGTTGATTTAACCAACATTCTCTAAAAAGATCCAGGTAGGCGGGGAGCAATGCGCACGCGCTAGCAATTCGGACGCCTTGTCTCCACTCCCCGAGGAAAACAAAGTTAAAAGGCTTTAAAAGAATGTGAATTGTTGGTCCAACTGCAGGAACTGATTTATGAGACGTCTGGAATAACAAGAGGCGGTCTGGTGAAGGTCTTGGTGAGAAGATAATTAAATTCCTTTGCAATTAAAGAAAAGGGAGGCTGGGCCGAGACTGAGATAACATGGCTGTTACCGTAAAAGCTTTGTCTGAGCAATTAGCGAATTTTCAGGCTTTAATGCTTGAATCTCAAGCTAAAGTACAAACTTCTCTGACTGAATTAACAACAGAGATGAGAAATTTAGGATCAGAGATTAAAGCAGTGGCTGGAATTGCGACAGAAGCCAAGACTATGGCACAGCATAATAGAAAGGAGATTGACTTATTGAAAAAACAATACACAGACTTATCAGACAGAAATAGAAGAGGAAATATTATTTATTTTGGTATCTCAGAGGAAGTGGCAACAAGTGACTTAGAGCAAATTATAGTGGAGTGGCTTTCAGTACAGGGGCTGGAAATAGAGACTGACGAGATTGAACGCACCCATAGGCTGCAGACAAAAAGAGTGGGAGGGGAACCACGTCCAGTAATAATGAAGTTTGTGAGAGAGAAGATGCAGCAGAAAATATTTAAAACACTTAAGAAGAATAAAAGCCTGACATTTAAAGGTAAAAAGGTCTTTGTGAAAGAAGACTTTTGTAAAGAGACTCTTAATCAAAGAAGTCAAATGAAACTCTTTGCACAAAGGCTTTATCAAAGCAATGTTAAGTTTAGCTGGGCGTGTCCAGCATCATTGGTCGTTTACCAAGAAGGGAAGAGGCTTTGTGCGAGGAATCCTGAAGAGGCACAGAAACTACTAGACACTTTGAGAGGGGAAGAGATAAGGAACGCCGAGCCGACACCAATGGAGGAATCCCATCAATCTCCAGGGGAAGGTCCGTCAACCCATCTGGATAAGAGGCCAAGAACGTCTCAAGAATAAGACATACTAAGGGAAGTATACAATGGAACTAAAACAATGCTTAAAGTGATTATTAGTATAACTCGGGGAGTGGAGAGTGCGCTTGCTCCAGATGTGTAGAGAAGGGATGAGTATTCATCCCCCAATGCTGGCTCTACACAAGGGGAGGGAGGAGGGGGGGAAGAGGGGAAAGGGAAGCAGGGGTAGCATAGAGGGGAGTATAAAGTCAAACAGCTGGCCAGGGGAACGAAGGGAAAGTAAATTTACGTTTGAATATGGCTAAAAAGCTACAGACGCTAGGTATAAGCTCTCTAGATTTCTTAAACAGCAGAACATAGATATAGTATGGCTCCAGGAAACACATAAAGCAAAGAAAGATAAAAAACCTTTGATTAGAGACCCCAATTGGGGAATATTGGCAGAGGCATGGGGATCAGCAAAAGCAAGAGGTGTAGCAATTTTGGCCCATAAAAGAAATGATATAAAAGTCACAGAAGCGATAAGAAATAGTGAAGGAAGATACTTAATGATTAAGTGTTGGGTGGAAAATAGATTAATAACATTGATAAATATATATGCTCCAAACATGGGACAGAAAGCTTTTTTGTTAAAGGTATTAAAGAAAGCACGTAACTTTTCTGAAGGAGAGGTAATATTAGCAGGAGACTTGAATAAGGATCTTAATAAAGACAATATAATCAACTGGAGACAATGGGGTTTAATAGAAGTGCATAAAACCCTTGGTCTAGAGCCTAAACCCACATATTTTTCAAGCAGACACAAAACAACTTCATGCTTAGATTATGTACTTATTAACAGGGCATGTACCTGGGAAGTAAAGAGTATAACCACCCACCCAATATGGATCTCAGACCACGCCCCAATAAGTGTACAAATCATATTAGAGTATAAACAAATTAAAAGACAATGGAGGTATAACAATATGGTTATGGCCAGAGAGGAAAACAAACGGTACATTAAAGATCAAATAAAGCTGTATTTTCAGGAGAATAAGGGAACAGTGGAAACAAATATACTATGGGATGCGGCTAAAGCGGTGATTAGAGAGCAATGTATTATGAAAGAAAAGGAGATAAAGAAAAAATGGTATGCTGATAGAGAAGAGAAGTTACAGGAACTGGGTAAACTGCAAAGGGATCAAGTGCAGAAATTCTGCCCCAATAAGCATAGATTAATCAGGGAGTTACAAAAGAAGTTGGATGCTCTCGACTCCATGGCATTATGGAAAAAGCAGGTTATGGTGAAAAATGAATATCAGAGAAATACAATTAATTCAGCTAAAAGGTTAGCAAACTACTTGAAAAAGAAAAAGGAGAGACAAATGATAAGGAGCATTAGGACAAATAAAACAGTGACACATAACCCAGAGGAGATAAAAAGGGCATTTGAGAACTTCTATAAGAATTTATATAAGAAAAAAGATGTAAGGGAGTTCGAGGAAGAGATAGGAATAATGTTAACAGACACTGAACGGGGAAACCTTGAAGAGGACATAACACAAAGGGAGATTGAGCAGGCGATAGGTAGTTTAAAGACAGGTAGGTCGCCGGGGCTCGATGGCTTTTCAGCTGAGTTTTATAGGGAAATGAAAGATGTTCTGACTCCCGAACTACAGGAAGTCTTTAATAACATATTGAGGGGGGGCAAAGTTCCAAATACATGGGGGAAAGCAGAAGTAACGCTGATTTTGAAACCTAGGAAAGATCCCCAAGAAGTGGGATCCTATAGACCAATTAGTCTGTTGAACCAGGATTATAAAATTTTCGCCAAAATAATGGCAAATAGATTTAAGAATATTATTCTGAAAGTGATAAAAGAAGATCAATATGGTTTTGTGGAAGGTAGGAATATAGCGCATCCAATAAGAAATTTAATCAATGTTCTGTGCCATAACCAATCTAGAAAATTAGCATTGTTGAAATTGGATGTTTATAAGGCCTTTGATACACTGTCACATCAATTTCTATGGACAGTTATGGATAAATATGGGTTTAGTCAATCAACTATACAAGTATTACAAGAGATATATAGAGAAGGAACAGCAGAAGTCAGAATAAATGGGGAACATACCCAACAAATTTTAATTCAGAGAGGAGTCAGGCAAGGATGCCCACTCTCTCCATTTCTCTTCATAACGGCTATAGAACAACTAGCGCAGCGAATCAGGAATGCTGGGAGAATAGAAGGATGCCAGCTAGGTAAAGAGGAAGTCAAACTAAATTTGTTTGCAGATGATCTGATTATAGTTATATCTAACCCTAGAGAAGGGGTTAAAGAAATAAAAATTATACTAGAAGACTCTGAACTAATCTCAGGATTAAAAATTAATATGGCAAAATCAGAAATAATGTATATTAACGTAAGGATGGAGGAAAGGAGAGATATACATAAGTGGACGGGAATAGGGTTAGGAGTTAAGAAAATTAGGTATTTAGGAATAGATATAGTCAAAAATATTAATAAGATGGTAGAGAAGAATTATAATCGGATATGGAATGCAATACTGAAAGAAATGAGGAGATGGAGAGGGAAGACACTAAACATAACAGCCAGGATCAACACAGTGAAAATGTTTTGGGCTCCAAAATTATTATATTTGTTTCAAACAGTGCCTCTAGAAATTCATAGACAAAAAATCAATAATTGGAATGCGAAAATAAAAGAGTGGGTCTTTGGCAGCAAGAAAAGTAGGGTCTCCAGGCATTTTATATACGCTCATACTTCAGATATGGGATGGGGCCTACCAGAAATGGGGAATTATTATGAGGCATTTCAGATAAAAGCATTAATGGAAATAGGGGAGGAAGGTGAACAAAAATGGGTTAGAGTTGAGAATGAGGCAAATAAAGGGATGGGGAAATTTGGAGTATTTACAAGAGAAAAATTTAAATACGATACATTAGGAAAAGGGCCGAGAAGAACAGCACTAATGATATGGAGGAAATGGCAATCAAAATGGTTGAGGGGAATATCTAAGTATGCCCCATTAGAGGCTTTGGATGAAGAAGAAAAAGATGAGAAATGGTGGGAGCTACTCAAACAGAAAGGGTATATTAGGTTACACGATATAATATACGGACAGACACTTGAATCACTACCAACACTATACGAGAACATAGGAGAGAAACATTGGCTGAAGATAACAGGTTTATATAATAGACTCAAAAAGATAATTGAAAATAAAACCTCGGCTATGGGAGAGCCAATGGAGGAGTTATTACGATCAATGGCTAATGCAAAGAGAGGATTAGCAGGTAGAATATACAGGAAGATGATAAATGATAAAGATCAAGTAAGAACCCTGCTCCAGGGTAAATGGAGTGTAGAAACCTGTCTAACGGAACAGATGGCTAAAAGAATCATAAATGGAATCCAGGAGATTAAAGTGCACAAATTTAGAGAACTGGAATTGAAATTTTATACCAAATGGTATAGAACTCTGGCTACATTGGCTAATATGTTCCCACAACTAAGTTCAAACTGTTGGCATTGCAGGAATGGGAAAGGATGGTACTCCCATATGTGGTGGGAGTGTACAGAAGCTAAAGGTTTTTGGGAGAAAGTAGTAGAGCAGCTTTATAAGTTCTTTGCAATAAAGCCGAAGATAGATTTGGAATTGATGCTAAGCAGCACCTTAGGAAACCAAGTCATTGGAAAAGGAGGGCAGGATTTATTTAAAGCAATGGTGCTAGCTGGCAAAGCAGTGATAGCACTCGGTTGGAAAGACAAAACTAAATGGACAGAAATAAATTGGCAAAATTATTTATTTGAATATATACAATCAGATATTATAACTATTTCTAACCAGGATGCGTTATGGGAGGTAAGAATAGGAAAGATTAGGGGAAAATGGCAATTATATCTAAACTGGGTCATGAAAGGTCAAAGGCAAGACGTTCAGTGGAAGCTCTTAGGTCTGTGCCCCTGGCTAGAAAGGACGGGTAGTTAAGGGAAGGGGGGAGGGAGGGGAGAAGGAAAACGCAAATGAATAACATGTGTGAAAAATAATCATCCAAGTTACATTAAAACTTTTCAATCCTGACTTCAGGACACGAATAATCTTCGGCTACGACTCTAAAGAGAAGAAGGAAGAGGGAAGAGGAACTGAGAAGGAAAAAGATGAAGAAGACTTAAAGATAGACAGAAAGAGGACTTATATAAGGGTCTTTTTGCCGAAGACACAGAAATAGCATATAAACTTTGTGGAGAGGGAGGGCAGGGTATATAATGTGTATGGGAATGGGGATGTGCTTGAATGTAATGTGCATTAAAAAAAAAAAAGATCCAGGTAGGCAGCCATGTCGGTCTGAAGCAACAGAACAAAGTCCAGCGGCACCTTTAAGACCAACAAAGTTTTATTTAAGATATGAGCTTTCATGTGCATGCATACTTTCTCAGATGCATTGCAATGGAAGGTAACAGTTCATATCTATAGATGGATGCGTCTACATAGGTGAACAGTGTGTGTGTACACGGAAGCTCATTTTCTAAAAAGTTATATCATTTGTCATATAACATGAAGCTTAATGTCTACAGTAGCAAAGTAGTGTTTATAAAGGGATATTAGATGTTCCAGCAATACAACCACCACCCACCACCTAACAGTGTTTAAAATGTAATTAAATCTAATGGGAGGGGGGAGAGAAGGAGTTCTACCTTCTGTTCCACATGTGTAATCACTAATACAGATTAACATTCTATTACCATGCATGTAAGGGTGGGAGCATCCTTTTACTCATCTGATAGATCATGGGGAAATATTAACTTCCCCCCCTGCTTCTGTTCATAATATTAACAACAATTTCCTGTTATACTACCATTAAATACATTCTAAGTTGCCAACCAGGAAAGAGAAGGAGTTGAGGCAAAGACTGTCAAATAAAGGGGGGAAATTACAAGGAGAGAGAGAGAAATGAAAGCATATCATAAAAGAAAGAGAGCAAAATGAAAGAAGGAGAAAAGTGTGGGAAAGAGGAAGAAAAATTAAGAAAAAAGGAAAGGCTGTTTTATTTTCTATAGCACACTAATCGGGCTACCCCTTTGCAAGATCTGGCTGAGAATACAAAATGATGGAGCTAGGTGAAAGGAAAGGAAGAAGGAAACAGACTTCTGGAAACCACAGCCATGTTAGCTGTATCAGTCATGAGCTATGCTGGGTGGTCTTGCCTTGCTCCAGTGCTGGCTTGGTTGATGGGTTTAGTAGGATCTGATAAGCAAGGGTTTCCCTCAGTCTCATAGTAAACATTGCAGAAAGCCCCAGGCAACAGAGTCAGAGCAATTCATACTTAGTGCCTTTCCTGTGCTCCTAGAGGCTGCAGCATAGAACTGTATTAGAAGAATAAATAAATTGGATGCATTCTGAATGCAACATGATGCATCCAGTTGACTTGGGCCCCAGGAAACTTGCCCCCCCCCCCCCATGGCCCAGGCTCTGGGAATCTCTGAACAGGAGCATCCTACTTTAATTCTGTGATAGAAACATTCCATCCTTCTACTCTCACTTTTGGCGAATATCCAGAATTAAAATCTGAAATCATGTTTGCACAAGGCATTTTTTCCCGCAAAGGCTGGAATCAAGAGGTAGTTGGTTTTTCAGATCATCATGCAGAAATCCTCTTTTGTATCAGAACAGATGGCTATGAACATTGGACAAGTGTGGGCAACAGTCTGGAGTACAAAGGACTGTGCTGGTGACTTCTGCATTACATTGCTGCTTTTCTTGGATCTCTTATCTTGTATGCCGACTTGAGTCAGCATAAACATATGGAGCAGAGGTCCATCAGTGGCTATTAGCCACAAGGTATGGATAGGATCTCTCAGTCTGGGGCAAGTGATGCACTGTGTTTGTGGTGCTTGGGGGGCAACAGTGGGAGCGCTTCTAGTCTCCTGGCCTCACTGGTGGACCTCCTGATGGCACCTGCTATTTTTGGCCACTGTATGACAGAGTGTTGGACTGGATGGACCACTGGCCTGATCCAACATTGGCTTCTCTTATGAGTCTGCGTCAATGAATTATGTAGAGTTTTACCACTTCCTTACAACAGACTTATGAGTATTCTGATGGTATGATACCATGGTAATCATGTACTCCAAGGTAGCATGTTTGTGCAGTGCGGTGTGTGATTTTGGAATATTAAAAGCCAAGTGCGTGCAGAATCACTGCCCTCCATTTTTATAGCAGAACATACCCGGAAGCTTGTGGTGGGAAGTGATATTGATCCATTCTGATGTCCCAAAATTCCTGTTTCTACCTTAATTTGCTATGGGATGGACATTGTTGCAGACTAGCTTCCCCCTTTCTTATCTTCTTTTCTATTTTTTCCCATCTTCTTTTCTATTTAAATTTCATGTGAAACATTCTTTATTTCAGTCAGTCAGTAGCTTTGCCTTGTGCTACTGAATCATCGCTGACAGCAAATTAATGACTAGGACGGTATGATTAGTAGAGATTACAGGCTACCAAGAACCTACCTGATCATTTACCACTGTCATAATACTTATGCTGGCCATTATTAGGGATTAATAATGGTGATAAAGAGGACAGACATGCTGCACTGTACTAAGCTCTCTATGTGAAGTCTGACTGCATTTTTAATATACATACTGATTACACAGCAAAAATAACAAAAAATATAAAAATGTTATTCTAAAAGCTTTTTCACATAAAAGGATATGTATATAAATGCACAACCAATTACCCAATAAATGAACTGAAGTTAGTGCTTTCATGAGTTTAGTAGCTTTTTCTTGGTCTTTGTGAGGCAGGCTGGGTTGTGGGGGATCCATTTTCTTACCAATCCCTAATGATTTATTCAGACAGTTCAAATAAAACTTTATCCTGGATAAGCTTTAGTGAGCCAATGTTATTTCATTTTCCTTTCTCATTTGGGAAGAACTATAGGTTTCTGCAGTCTTCTAAAGAATGTTTCGTAAGAACAGGATGTGAGTATTATTAAAGAGATCCATTTGCTTATTTATCAAGTCTCTGCCAGTGTGTTTAGTTTCTAAATATCAAGCAAGGTTTCATTACAAATTTTGAAAGCAGACCAAATAGGAGGAAGATAAATTGCCTTTTTTCCTAATTCCAAGAGCTATTGAATGAAACCTACTTAATGAAAAATAAAAAAAAATCCTATTTGCAGTTTAATTCCATACAAAGCATGAACATATTATATTCATGAAAGGGCACACTTGCTCTTTTGCCACTGTGTTTAAAATGAAGATAAAAATCTAATGACTGTCAAATAAAGAGAAGCTTTGGGAACTGAAATAAAATTCTAACAAAAGGACACCATTTCTAAAACCGAACTATTATTGGGTGTGGGGGGGAATGATACATCACATCTTTCTAATAGCTTGTGCAGATACTTTTAGGCACAATAAACACACAATAGACAGATACAGCATCACGTGCAATTTGTTTTCATTGTACTATGTTCTGGAAGCATCACATAAAAGAACTAAGCAAAGCCCCTTTTATTCTGAAGCTTGAGCCTTGATCTGTCAAGAACCCAGTCTATGCCTTCACAAGATCCAGTTATAATACAACACAAAACTGCATAAAGTTTCTGCTTTTTCACCCTTGAGAATTAACAACCAAAATTTCTAATGCAGTCACACAATTTCTAACCCATTCTTTAAAACTGGCTGAACGTTTCCACTTCAGAACCATAGTGAAAATTCAAAACCAAACACTCATGATAACATTCTACTTCATTTCTATACAATTCAGCCCTAGAGAAGTGTGAGGTATTTCACAAGAATGATAGGCTAGAAGGAAGTTTGGTATTTTTCTTTTTTAAAAGATGATTCTAATTATTATATTTCCCAAAGGCTTTTGATATCAGCTGTGATAATAATATACCGGACGTGCATACGGGTGTGTAGTGAGGTGGACAACATTGTCTTACCTCACACTCAAAGTCCTCAGTTCTGTCTGCATCAGTGGGCAGGCTGGAAAGATACTCATTACCTTCGTAAAATTCATGCTCTACTGGATGAAGAGAATGGCAGCTATGTGAAATAAAGCAGAACAAGAAGAGTAGGTTAGGTATTTGATTTCAGTTTTTCAAATTAAAAAGTATTTTAGAAACTTGATGCATTAGATTTTTAAAATACAGAATGCTATTTGGAATTATTTCAGACAGCTCAAGATTTTTGCTCCTATCTGTAAAAATGCATTAAAAAAATAATTTTGCAGAGCAACAGAAAGTGTCTATGGCAAGACATTTTTATTGTTGTGTAATCTTGGCCAGAACTTTTTTTTCTGGACCACTGGACATTAGCCCAGTAAAAATTCAGAAGTGAATTTGTAATTGTACTGGTGATGAAATCATGAAGCAATGGAGTGATGAAAGTCAACAGGGGAATGATGAATTATGAAATGTTTCAGGGACATTGGAAGGTAAACAGCACTGCCCAGGTCTTTAGGCCTCTAGCATCAACATAATACGCTGTCATTACCATGCCATCTCAACTGTGGAAGTAATTTAGAATGCATTATCTATAGTTCCTGAAGCTCTCTCAAGCTTTCCCATACATGATGGATTCTGTGATCTGTATACTATCATCCCTCTCAGCAAAGTCTGAAGCCTTTTCCAATGTAAGGAACTTTCTTCTAACTTAAATGGCTTCTGCCGGAAGTAGGATCAAGACCTATATGTTCTACTACTTCCAGTTGCTGGGAATCTGAAGAGTAGGACAGTTCAGAGGAAATCCAGGTGAAAGAAGGGATCAGCAAATTTTCCCACAGTTGAAGGGAATTTTCCAAATCAGTATCTAGTTTCTTTGTTATTTGAAATTCCTTTGGCAAACAAGTCACAAAAATAGTTATGTTTTGCTTCTAGTACCAATCTCCTAATGACAATATTGTTCCTTATTCCAGTGTAACAGTTCCATTTCCACAGTTGGTATTGTTCCTCTGGGAAAAGTAAGACAAGTGTAGCACCTTAATGGCAGCATTTTGATTAAGAAGATGGCAAGGAGGAAAAGGTTTAAACATCCTTAAACAGTAAGGAGGGAAAGGGTTAAACATGCCTTCCCCAGTACAAGCAAAAAAGAAGACCCTGATCACAGACATCTTGTATTGTTGTGAGACTATCTCACACCATTTGTCAGCTCAGTAGAAAAAAAAGTCATACCTGTCTGAAAGCAGGAAAGGACATATGTCTGGTACTGGAGGTGTGGTTGGCCTTAGCTTGGCCAGAGCCATAATATGCTCAAAGGTAATATCTGTCTGTGTGCTAGCATCCATGAGCCGAACATCCTGTGAGCTCCCATGTGCTTTAATGAAAGGTGCTCTCCGTAGAACTTGGACTACAATGGGTTCCTTTGCATTGCGAAAAGCCTCCACTGCCTCCTCATGAGTAGCTTTGGAGAGATCTTTTCCATTAACCTTTGGGGGGAAAAGACACTTCATAGATCAATATTATGAGAAGTGTAGAATACTGAGACCAAAAATTATTCATAACATTTATCAGATTTTTCAACAAGTCTTCTATGGTGTCAAAGAAAAGAGGAAGAAAAGTGTCAGGTGGAAAAAGAATCAATGGCTGCAGTCACACTCACTAAATAATCCACTTTCAATTCACTTTCAATGCATTTTCCAACTGGATTTTGCCAGTTCACACAGTAAAAATCCAGTTTGAAAGTGGATTGAAAGTGGATTATTTAGTGTTTGTGACTGCAGCCCATGTTATGACATTTCCAGAACATATAAAATGGCTCTCAAATTAGAAAGAAACAAAGCAAAATAAATAATAGGACAAGTTTGTTCTATCAATCTTTTAGAAAACATAGGGAAGAGATTTAAACATTATAAAGAATATAAGGGGTTTAAATTTCAATGTTAAAATTACATGGGATATAAGTTTTAAACTTGTGCACCAATTTAGATCTTCACGTAGTGCCTCCCCACTGTTTCCTTAGGGCTGCAAGGTCCCCCGGGGGGGGGGGGTTCTTGCCAAAACAGTCCCCAATCCGCTGGTCTGGATTAGGCCAGTGGGGGGAACCCCACCCCCAAAATGCCTGGTTCGGGCTGATGTTCCTGCCAACGGTCTAGCGATCAGCCCAAAAACTCTATGGTAAAATAGAGTTTCCAGGCTGATTGCCAGAGTGTTGGCCGGCGACGTGCCCAACGTGATGACATCACTTCCGGATGACATCATCGCGCGCGTGGCACTAACTCTCCCCCGCTACACCAGGTAAGTCACTTGGCAACCCTATGTTTCCTTTCACAGAGTTATGCCACAATCTGAACTTTGCTATGGTTCTAGTCCTTTGGAATGGGCTCCCAGAAGAGGTCAGGAGTGACTCTGCTGTAGACCTTTGTTGGAAACTGTAAAGTGGCCTTGTTTAAAATGGCCTTTGCTAGTGAGTGATGTTTGGAGTTACTATCCAGCTTGAATATGTGCAGTATATTACTGTTGGTGGTGTTTGTGCTTTGAATTGTTATAGTGCAGGTGAATACTGGTTTTAGTAAACCAGCTTTGGCCACCGTTTATAGTAGGAAAGGCAGGATATAAATATTTTAAGAAGTAAAAGCAAATGTAAATGCAGCAATGACAGATAGATTAGCTTTATATATCTATTTTTTCTCTTCTATCTAAAAAGCAAAATATGAAAATCATATATCTAATGCTGAACCTAGACCTTGGCATGCAGATCAAAAAAGGTCAAAAGCTGGGGCCAGGCTCAGACTATGAGCACGGATGTACAGACCTGGCCCAGGTTTAACAAAACCCTAAAAAGTTTTTTTTTTAATTAAACATATAGGGGAAATATTACTATGTCATGAGATCTCAGCCACTATTTTAAAGGTTGCTTACAAAAACTACAAATGTCCAAACCAGCCTAAGTGCTGTAAGTCAGTGCTGTGGCTAGTAGGAAGAGAATGGAAAAGGAGCATTCTTCAGCCACCATGTGAGCTAGGTAGGCAACAGTGCTGTAGGTAGGAAGGCAGACAGGGAAAGTAGTGAGAGCTGCTGCCCTCTACCAGTACAATAGCACATAAGCAAGGGAACTGGAGGCAACACCATTGCAGGCAGGCAGGGGGGAATGGGAGCCATGGCTGCTCCCCTGATGACACCTCCCCACTGCCACCTGAGCCAGGGAGGTAGAAGTTCTGCAAGTATGCAGAGTGGCTGGTGAGTGGGCGGCCTGGTGAGTGAGAAGAGGGTGAAAAAGGATGGGATTGTACACGCAAACCATCACTACCAGTCTCACAAGTCTTCTGCTTAACTTTCATATTATTCATGCATGTTGCAAAAGTACAGTATGCCAGAAGGCAGTCTGCAAGATGACCCTCGAATAGCATAAAACTCTGTCACTGCTGTGCTAGCACTAGGTAAAAGAGTCGAAGGGCTGCAATTTCCAAACACAGTAGCACTTTGGTATCTGAAAGGTGATACCCTAAGCTCAGTCCTGTTTCTTGGTGGCCATGGCCAGTTTCCACCAATAAAATGAGTCTGAAAGCCCACCTGGAAGCCAAATAAATATTTTCATTTTCCATGAACTGCATTGGTAAGCTGGACTATATGTTTAAAGAAGTAATGCTGCACCATCCCAGATGTTCCTATCTTCAACAGTCACACAAATTACCTAATTATATATATATATATATATATATATATATATATATATATATATATAGTCATTAAAATGATGCTTATATATGGTTACATGAAATAATGTATTACCTTTCACATTTAGATTGGTGGTTCCCAAAGCCATCCTTCATAATTTTTAAAAAAGTTCAAAAAATCCTATGACCTTTAGAATACTTTCATACTCATGCAATTTCTTTGTAATAGGTAAGCACTTAGGATCCAAGCTCTCTACTCTTAATCATTTTTTGAAGTTCGTCAACTGATTGGGTTATCCTGACTGAAGGTCACCAATATTCTAAATCATGCCTATTTCTATAAAAACATGATATAGCTTAACTATACTATAACAGCAGCCAAGAGGGTTCACTCTTCCCCTACAGAACACTGAATATGAATTTTAAAATGTTAAGATTTAAACAAAAACTTTTTAAAACTTTATGCCGTTATCAGCATTCTTGCTGAAGTTTGCATTACTTTGGTTCTGAGAATGAAACATAACCAACAACTTATCTACCTGTTAGCAAATGTCACCACAAGTGCTGTTCCTTCCCCAAACCCTTGAAACTAGAGCCATGCAGGCATATCACTTCATATCCACAACAATGCTCTGCAATTGAATTCAGTATCTTAAAACAGCACTGATCTAAAATGATTCTTGCTTTCAACAGCATCCTTTGCTAGTGCACTTTGGAGGTAAGTTGCCCAGTCTCTATAAGTAGAGTTCTATACTGAGAGGAGATTGCATTTCAAAGTCAGGAGGCAGGAACACAAGTAAAACCTCTTAGCTGCAGCTGAAAAGAACAGAGCCCTCCAGCCTTTTCAGTGTTATAGAAGTATCTCTCATTCACTGAGCCCAGTGCTCAGTTCTAGTTCAGAAGAGAGCCGTCTGGCTAATTACAAGGTAAACATGCATTGAGTGCGTAAAGTGTACCAGGAGCAAACACAAAATACTACCTGTAACTTTCACCCTATGTCTCCATTCCAGGACTGTTTCTTGGACTCTAATTAACTGACCTTGTGGGACAAACATATTCAAACACCCATTTCTATAGGCTGTTAATAAGGGGTTTTCATGTGTGTTAAAACAAACTCTGTGATATTTAAATGCTGAATTCAAGTTTTTTAATCAATAGTGCTCAAGATGCATATGAAGGTATTGCTGAAGCAGGCCTGAGGGTGGTCAGCACCTGGATAGGAAACTGCCTGGGAACCTGGATAGGAAACTGCCTGGGAACCCCATGAGTTCTATGGAATAAAGCAGGGGTGGACAAACTTACTTAATGTAAGAGCCACACAGAATAAATATCAGATGTTTGAGAGCCGCAAGACATGAACAAATATTACACGCATGCTTTTACTGAAAAATATGCAAATTTGCTTATGTTAATATTAAGTTGATAACTTTAGATGGGGAGGGAGGGGAGAAAGAGAGAGAGAAAGAAAGTGGAAAGAAAGCAACTTTAACGTTAAATGTGTCCTCCAGGTCCCACCCCACCCCCACGCTGGCTGGCTGGCTTGTCTTGTCTTGGAGAAGGGATTTAAATAGACAAATGCCTTCTCCAAACTGGCTGGTGGTGGGGGACTTTGAGAATGCATTTAAAGTTCCCATTGCTTTCTGTCTCTGCACTGGCTGGAGAAGGGAAGACCAACTGGGGAGGCATGCCTCCCCTTTGCTTCCCCAGCCATTGTAGCAGGAGCTGCACAGTATATGTGAAAGAACCACATGTGGCTCCCAAGCCACAGTTTGACCACCACTGGAATAAAGGCATAGCATCAGTGTAATAAACAAAAAATAATGTAAAAGGTGTAAAGATACTGGTCTCTTCTGTTGGTCTCTTATCTCACAGGAGAGGTTGGAATACATTTGTTGGAACAGATGGGCTAATTAATCCATAAGCAACTTGTGAATGTTAAATAAAGAATGTATCTCTTCACATGGAAACATATCACTGCCTTGTTTAATAAAGCTTCTGTTTAATGAACACTCTTCACTTTTTGGATAAACTGTGAAATCTGGGCCACTTGTCAAAAACTTCCCCAGAGTGTCTGCTGACCCCTGCTTGGAAGTGAGCCACTCCCACTTTGATTATCTCTCTAAATCCAGCCACATGTATAAATTCATCAGTATCAGAAAACAGTTTTTTGTCTTTGATGCACACACATACACATGTGAGATTGAACAACATTGGCGGGCTGCCATTCCCAAAGGCAGTCACTTTTATGCCGTATCTTTGCCAAGCCCACACAGAAATTTGCAAAATGAAGCACAATAAAGGAAGAGTGGATTATAGACAGATTATTTAAATACTACAGATAACTGGCCAATGCTAATTCAAGGTCAAACACAGAATAACCTCACCAGATTCCCCCCCTCCCCAGTCATAATGGCTTACTTGAGTTTGGTTTTCTGCTACTAACATATTTTTTTGTTTTTCGTTTATTATTGGAAAGTAAGCTGCCTCTTTAAGAAAAACAGATACTTCCAGCCAGTCCTAGGGAGCAGAACCAGGAGAAAAGCTATGCTAGTTTACATCAAACAATGATATTTTACTCGGAATACAACCAGTTTAATTTGGAGACTCTCCAATTTAATTAGTGTTAAATCGAACACAACTATTATCATAGACTAATCTTATTTTATTTATTTATTGAATTATTTTGATAATTCCTATCCTACGTTCAAAACTTTCACAATACCACAATAAAGGACAGTTAGGAAAAACTGTGATAAGCAGGGGTCCTTTGGGGCCGGAGCAAGGCGGAGCAAAGCTCCGCCAGCTCAGGAGTGGCCACTAGGGCAGCCACAGGCTGAATCAGATTATCTGATTCGGCCCGCTGCTGAATTGCCGCCGAATTTTGGCAGCAACTTTAAAAGCGACTGGAGGGGAGGGGGTTTGAGGGAAAGGCTCCAAACTTGCAGGGTAGCTGCTGGGGCCTCTCCTCGAAATACCCACCAAGTTTCAAGAAGATTGGACCAGGGGGTCCATTTCTATGGGCCCCCAAACAGGCTGCTCCCATTCCCTCCATTGTTCTCTATGGTAGGAAAAAAGTAACACTTTTTAAAAAAGTAACACAGTTAGTCTGTGTGTGTATGCGCTCCATAATTGTATAAATAGTAAAATAAATTCTTCTATATGGGCTAATAATCTGTGTTCTGCATAGTCTCCCCTGCTCTGCACAATACCAAAGGGAGGGAGTAGCCCAGGAAAGCAGGGAAAGGCCAGACCTTTGGTTGCCAACTTTCCAGGGATCCCCCAAAGATTGAGGATTCCATCTCCAAATAGGGAGATTTCGCCACAGGGGCCCTCTAAAAAGGCAGTGACAGTTCAGTGACTGATGGCAGGGAATATAAGGAGTGAGATATGCCCACAGGACGAGGGAGAGAGGCGAACAGCTGAGTTGCAAACTGGAGCCCGTTTTGCAACAGCAGGCA
Organism: Lepidodactylus listeri; assembly: GCA_029233225.1. Taxonomy (NCBI): domain Eukaryota; kingdom Metazoa; phylum Chordata; class Lepidosauria; order Squamata; family Gekkonidae; genus Lepidodactylus; species Lepidodactylus listeri. The sequence continues at coordinate 73,643,167 of JARCFY010000008.1, forward strand.
ACCAAGCTTAGTTCAGACAAAGGAAGGAAACCCTTTGCAGGCCTTTGTAAAGAACTCAATAAGACCAGTTCTGACTAGGGTTGCCAGCTCCAGCTAGGGAGATTCCTAGAGATTTTCTGGTAGAGTCTATGGAAGCCAGGGTTTGGGGAGGGGAGAGCCCTCAGCTGAACAGAATGCCATCAAGTCCACCGTCCCAAGCAGTTATTTTCATTGGACAGGAGAGACCTGTTGTCTGGAGTTCAGTTGTGATACCTGGCCATCTTCAGGCTCTACCTGGAGGTTGGGTACCCTAGGTGTGGCAATCAGTGCTTCAGAGCAGGATCTGCTAGATCCAGGTTCTTGCTGTAGAAGCTGAGTGGGTGATTTTGAACCAGTCACAGACTTTCAGCCTAACCTACCTCACAGGATTGTTGTGCTAGTCAAAAGGGGGAGAGGAGAATGATGTAAGCTGCTTTGGTCCCCATTGCAGAGAAAGACTACTTTTCCACCTGGGAAACTTATTTATTTAAATTTCTATCCCGCCCTCCCAGCCAAGGAAACCATTGTTGCCAATCTCCAGGTGAGGGCTGGAGATCACTCAGAATTACAACTGCTCTCCAGATGGCATTGATCAGTTCCCATGGAGAAAACGGTGGACTCTGTCTCCTTATACCCTACTGAGATGCCCCCCATGACAGCCAATGTGACATGGCAGACAAGGCTTCAGAGCACGGTAGAGGCTGCAGGTAGGGGGAAAAATGGAAAGCTGAACAGTGAGGGGGAAATAAAGGTAGGTTGAGGCTTGGCTGGGAAGGAGATAGGGTTGCCAACTCCAAGTGGGGAATTCCTGGAGATTTGAGGGATGGAGCCTGGAGAGAGTGAGGTTTGAGGAGGGGTGGGGCCTCAGACAGGTAGAATGCCATGGACTCTGCCCTCCAAACCAGCTATTTCCTGTTGGGGAACCACTGTTGCCAATCTCCAGGTGAGGGCTGGAGATCACTCAGAATTACAACTGCTCTCCAGATGGCATTGATCAGTTCCCATGGAGAAAATGGTGGACTCTGTGTCCTTATACCCTGCTGAGGTTGCCACAGTAAATTGACGTTGAGTGCCCAAGGCCTTGGCACTCTCGCAGAGCCTTTCTAGAGCCCGTTGTATTTATTTCCACAACAGGCCTTATTCCTGGTGTAGTAATAAAACCCAAACCAATAGTATAACTCTGTAGTGGGCAGATGAATAGGAACACTTGCATGATGATGAGTCTGGAGACGGCCAGAGTCTCAGGCAGAATGGATTGGTATCTTGCTGCCTTTGAGTGGTGATGGTGGTTGGTCTAGTTTTTGCTTTTGGGATGTTTTGCAGAGATCAGCAGGCAGAAGAATATGGAGACTGAGTAGCACAGAATGCCTGGTGTCAAGGCCTTCAGCCTGGTAAAGTCTCTTTGTTAATAACTTGAAGGTTTATTAGGTCTTTCCACTTGTATCGTAAGCATGCTTGTGAAGGGTTTCTGCGAGGGGCTTCAGATCTCACTGTTTATTTAAAACATCTGAGGGGAAGTCTGGGAAAACCAGTATAGGATCCCTGTTGAATGATAGTGATCCCCTTGTTTTGGCCAGGTCCAAGATTTTCCTTCTGGCTCAGACATCAGGGATTGTCACCAGAACGTCTCAGGGGACACGCCTCTTGGGATTTTGTAGAGGCTCTAAGCAATACACATTGGAGATGAAGGGGGCTATTTCTGCTTCCAGACCTAATTCCTGTGACAGCCAGTTCATTAGGAAATATGGTAGGTTAGAGTTAAGAATGGTTTGTTCACTGAAGCCCTGAAATGTCAAGTTGGCCGGATGCATTGAGAGTTCTGAGTTCATTTGGAGGCAGTCATTTTCATACTGAAGCATTCTGTAGTCGACTTGAAGTACCGTGCTGAGTGCTAAAGCACTTTTTGGCTTTTTGTGTGGCTGTATTTAAGGATATTTTGTGATCTGCTGATTGATCCAATAACGGTTTGATTAGGGCTGCCATGTTGTTTAAAAGTCTCTACTCCATATTTCAGAGGAGAGTGGTAATGGCTTCATTTTCATGTGGAACCTTTGGTGGACTTCCCATATTATTTATATTTTAATTTATATCCCACCCTACCCTGCCACAACAGGCTCAGGGTGGCTTACACAAAATAAAATACACATTAAAACAATCAAATCATCATAAACATTAAAACTATTCATTAAGACATTACATTATTCAATATTAAAGTGCTAGTGATGTTGTTCCGATGTCATAACAGTGGCGTTGCTACGTGAGTGCGTTCCATATGTTATTCATTCCATGTGTTATTATCGTCAGATGCCATCTTGTCCACCTCTTCTTAGTTCAGGTGACTCCTGTTTGGATGTGAGTAGAAGTCAGAGATTTGTTTGGTGGCCCTTGGAGTTGATAGTTTTTTAGAAGACTGCTGTTTGCCCGCAACAATATCCATTTTTTAAAAAAGGCTAAAGCAATCATTAAGGGGGTTTAAGAGGAGAGGAGGGACAGAACACTCATTTTAGGCATCCATCTCCACTGCAGCCAGTGCCACACCCCCATGCCATTGTCAGCTTTAATTGATGGAAATATGGAGCCACCAACAATCCTTGCTGAGTGGATCTTAATCAGCAAAGTAATCCATATGAAGGGGGGAAGTTCCTCAGGGCTACCCCAACAGGCCTGAGAAGATTCCTTCTGGAGCTCATATAACACCCCCAATTTTCCATCTTATTTCTGCAAGAAAAGCAGTCACAGTGTTATCTAGTAATTAGAGTATTGGGATCAAATCTACACATATTCATAAAGCTCCCTGACTGGAAAATACTCTCTCTCATTCTAGCATGATTAGCAAAGTAACTGCCAAGATAAAAGGTGCAAACCCCATATTCATGAATCCCATGGTCTAATCCATTTTCCATAGAGGTAAAAGTTCTTTTTTTAAGGTTACAGTTTTAAGCAATAATTGGGGGACTTTAGCAAAAATCAACATTTTTTTGAAAGGACAAGCAGAAGGCAAACAGCAATCCAATCCTAGATTGTTGCAAGGGGGGGAGACAGGGGGTAAAACACATTGGTAAAATTTGGCCAACCTAGCAGTTTGAAAGCAAGAAACTGCAAGTAGATAAATAGGTACCACTGTGGTGGGAAGATAACAGCATTCTGTGCACCTCGGTGTCAAGTCATGCTGACCACGGAAATGTCTTTGGACAGCGCTGGCTCCTCGGCTTGGAAACGGAGATGAGTATCGCCCACTAGAGTTGGATTTGACTGGCTTTCGAGCAAGGGAAATCTTTACCTTTACTAAAGCTTCACACAGCCCAGAAAAATCTATTCCATGTCTCTTCCAGGTGGTAAACACTCACACAAACCTTGCAAAACACAAGTTGTCTCTTCCAGATTGTAAACTTCCAAGCAGACCACCAAATTGCCTTGGTTGTCTCCTGTACTCCATGTGGCAGGGCCATGGGAATTTTTTTACTGTTAGTTCCTCTTGCCAGTTGTGCCATATCATGAATGTCTTTAAATGCTATTACAGTAAAAGCTTTATTATTCCACACATACGGGGAATGGGGTAGCTGATTAATCAAATATGCCAGATACTCCAGTTTATTGCTCTGTCCCTACAGAGAAATCTGGCTTTTCTGCCAGTTCACTTAAATTCATGGCTAGTTCACTTAAGTTCAATTTAACAATCAGACACTCTAGCAACTGCTATTTTACATGGGTCTTTTATGTACAAAGACTAGTGAAAAGGAACAGTACCCTATACGCTCTCCTAGCCTTCTGCAAACTATGCAAAACTGAGCTATTCAAGAGTGCTTTTCCAGACAGGTAGGAGGGTTACACTGTACAAAATGGTTCACAAATTTACTTGGATAAATAATTGAGACTTGTGGTCTATACCACTGTGTATAGCTTATTTTAAATGGGATCCTATTAGTAATTTCTGTACCAATTAATTTTATTTGAATTTTAGACTGCCCTCCCTGTGAATGGGCTCAGGGCAGTGAACAACATTTTAAATAAATATATCCCAGTTAATTAAAAATAATTAAACAGTTTAAAATCAGATTACAATAATTCAGATCAAGATTTCCAGAGGTGCATAACATACATTAATTTGTATACACTATGGGGTAAGGAAAAGAAAGGAGAGGAGAGGAGGAGCCAGCCAGGTGAAAAAATATTGTTGTCCTCAAACCACAGGCCTGGTGGAACATCTCTTGTCCTGCACACCCTGTGAAACTGAACTAAGTCTTGTAGGCTGTCATGTTTAGGGTTGCCAGACCCCTGGTCAGGGTGGGGGTTCCCCTGATTTTGGGGGCTTCGATCCACTTATGGCCCCAAAGAGCCACTCCTGCATCAACCTTGGTGGCAAGATGATGTCACCCGGAAGTGACATCATCACGCCTGGCAAGTCATGCGTTGACACTCCTAGCATTTTGGCCAAAACTCTATGGTTACCATGGAGTCACCATAGAGTTTTTGGCCAGAATGTGAGAGCGTCAATACACGGCATGCCTGGAGTGATGACATCACTTCTGGGTGATGTCATCATGGAATGTGCACTTAGCGTGTGTGCAAGAAGATCCCAGGATGGATCCAGGAGCCCCCTGCTAAAAGCTAGGTAGGACCTGGCAATGTTAGTCATGCTAATGCTTATACTATGTTTCAGTTTTTTTCTGGTGGTTCCAAACTCCTAATATCTTAATGCATTGTTTATTGAACATCCCATTTTGTCGATTGTACTGACTCACTATGTGTAATTTACCTTGTAATCCTGTGAGAAAGGTAGACTATAAATAATGTAAATAAACAAAATTAAACGAGCTACATGAATTACATTATCTGTTGTATCACTCTTAAAGATTGGGTCCATATTCAGTCTTTCTGATTATTTCACACACCAAACCAGTGATGGTAATCTTGTTAGCCGAATTGCTCTGAATTTAAGATGAGTTGGCAAATAACCGGGTTACAGCCAACTATACCAAGGTCCTGCCCCTTCCAGGAGTTCCCAGAAAATAGGCACTGAGGCAGAGGTCAGTTTAAATGATGTTTACTATAAAATGTTTTCAAGCATACAAAAACAGAATCACACACACAAATACACAGCTCCTAAGAAAGTTCAGGTAGAAAAATAGCACTTTTGCATGAGCAGGAGAAACGTTGGTTGGGAGATACTTTACCTGTCCTGGAGATGGGTTGTCCGTTCCAAAAGAAGAACTGAGGGATAGAAAAGAAAATGGGGGACGTGTCTTGAACCGGCAGAAGCATGCTTGACTCTGGTCGCGAATCCAGAGATCAAAGATGGAGGAAGGGTATTGGAATAGCAAGATGGATTTAAGAGGGGTAAAAAGCAGACAGGGGTCATGGAAGCTCAAGAGAGCGATTGCATGGAATGCAATCTCTTTTATTAGGTGATTTGGGGGCGGGCAGCGCTGACCACATCCCACTAACACACCTTCCAGGTAGTCTGTCCCTACAAACCCTATCATTGGTTAAAGGAAAAAGAGGAGGGGATGTGGAGGGGTGGTCAATATTGCAACACTAGAGGCTAGACAGGAACTGACACCTGGGCAAGCGTTCGATGAGTCACTGAGCCATTCCATTGTTCCTTGATGGCCCTAGCCTGGCCAGTTGATGGGCGAAAGATTAGTTGCCAGATAACTTCATTTAGCATAATCCGTGCAGGTATGTTGGAGGGGGCTGGGGTTGCCTAGCACAGGGGTGGGCAAACTTGCTCAGCGTAAGAGCCACCTAGAACAGGGGTGGCCAAACTTGCTTAACAGAAGAGCCGCATAGAATAAACATCAAATGTTTGAGAGCCACAAGACATGAACACACATTACCTGCTTTTATTGGAAAATAAGCAAATTTGCTTTTTATTAACATTAAATGAGACTGCCAAAAATAATAACAAAAGGGGTAAAAGCAGATATTGATAATGATATTAATTTGTCCAATGATATTTGTTTGCTAATGATATTTAGCTTCCCCAGCCGCCCTGCCGGGAGCCACATAATATATGTGAAAGAGCCGCATGCGGCTCCCGAGCCACAGTTTGCCCACCCCTGGCCTAGCGCAAGGTGACAGGAGAACCCTTGTGCAATGGGGTCCTTGTCTCTTGTCTTTGTGTGAACCATGTCAGGTGTGTGCTTCCTGGAATGGACTGGAGCCTCTCACAGCAACGAAGAGTGCATGTAGTCTTTCAAAGAATAACATCCCAAAATTCAAGCTTATGAACATTAAAATCCATAAGAGCACATGATGTGCCTTGCTAGGCAACAATCTTACAAATATGTATCAGGTAGATATAAACAGGGCTGGAAAAATCAGGGAGGGAAGGTGTTTGCCCCTGCTGTCTTCAAAATTATAAAGCAGAAAAAGGAGTGCAAATGTGGAATAGAAAGGCACTTATTTAAGCAATTTATGATCCACACTTTCATGAGGGGATGAAGGCAGTTTATAGCAAAATAACATAGTTCAAAACAATATCAGAACAAAAGCATCAGAGAAGACACAATGGTCCACCACATACTACTTTTTTCCATCAAAAGAGTCTTGCCTTACAGGATCATCTAAAGGCAAACCAAGAAGGGCAGCCACCTAAAGGCCATTCCAAAGAACAGGAGCGACTAAAGAAAAAGCCCACAAAACATTAACCTACATGATGGTAAATATTAAATACTGGGCTTGAGGCAGCTTTTATCAAACAGTAATTTCTTTTATTCAGCTCAGAACACAACACAAAAACAACCCAGCAACAATCCCCACTTATATACAGTCAAGAGCAGTCAAAACCACACCTCCTGACATAGTAATAACCAATCATAGTGAACACTACAGCATACCTTATTTGCATTTCCTGTTTCGTTCTAGACTTCTCTGATTGGTCTGTTATTTGGGCAGCTAATCAGAGCAAGTGCTCAATCATACTGGCAAGCAATGCTATCTAACACAAGGCTCAGGCATTAGCTGCTTCAATATAACTACCTCTATATGGTAAGAGCCAATAGCAATGATTCCCTCCAAAATATGCCCTCTTCTGATTAGCTCATAAGGACACTCTCAGGATCCTTGCAGTCCATGAAGCTTGGCACAAAGCTCAGTCACAGTAACAATAAAAAACAGTAAAATTAAGAGCAATTGCTCAAAGGAGGACAGGTACAGAAAGTTTCAAGAAGTGAATGTGGCCCACAAGCATGGGGTAGACCAGAGACTGCACTATACATTTCCTGATTCCTTAGCTCATACTAGATGTCCTGTTATAACAGCTACTCTTCAATGCTCTGTTTGTATTCAACTGTGTGACAGCACTTCCATGCTGTTGTCAAACAAAATAGGCTGTTGGAAAGCTGGAATGTATTTAGGATCTGCATATATCACATCCAGATGATAATCCAAACTTTAGTCTTTCCCAGATGGTGGTTTAATGAGCCTGGAGTGTATTTAATATGCAAATTGAATGTTATATTGACCAACTGATTTTTAATTACTGCAATTCTGCCTTATGGTGATATGGATTCAGCTAGCTGTAATATACATAAAGCACATGAAGTTATCATTTAGCATAATTAGAATTTCTCAGTTAATTATTACAAACTTAAAAATGCTTTGTTTTGCTTGGCACTCCAAGCTCCTATATATTGTGAAGCCATTACAAAATCTGTTAAGCAATATTCGCACAAGTAAGAAAAATGAATACATTAGAGACTATTTCTTTGTAAGCTTACACTTCCTCTGCTTTGCAATAAACATTAAAATTTCTTTTCAGAGATCATTTCCTTAGTAAATTGCTAGATTGATGCCTGTTTTTAAAGTTACCTTAGATCAGATAAGGAACGTTCAACTAATCTATAACAGATGACACATTTCACCGCTTTCATGTTATTTATATGAACACTTCATCAGAAACATTTCCTCTCTCTCTTAAAAAGAAGAGTCTTTACAACCAATACAGAGATGACAAGCGTAGCCATATGAATGGGCCACTTATCACTGTCATAACAATTCATCCTCTTTCCACTGGCTGAAACTCGGATCTCCTCTGAACTGAGCAGTTTAAAAAGATAGATGGTTGCCTTCTGGCTAATTGTGGGAGTCCTTTCATTACTACAAAAAGTCTTTTTATATCTCAAGTGACTTTATAAGCAGTGAATAATGAGACTTAAAGTCTTTCAAAAAAGACTCCACTGATCAAATGCTAGAGTAACTTATGGACATGGTGACCTTTTACTGATCGAGTTACTCCAAACTGCTGCTGTTGGCACATTATTAAAATTATTCATTTATGGAGAGCAGTTAGCCATGAGGCAATTTTCTCCTTTTTAAGAGAAATAGCAATTTCAGGTAGTAGAGAGATAAAAAAGAAGTCTTGCATACCCACAGTGACACATCATATACTTTGGTGACACAAAATGGCACAGAAAAGACACAAATATCACCAACAGCTGGGCAAGATCACTTGGCATCAAGATCAGCTAACACTGCCAACTCCACCACGTAGTCCTAAGAGGGAGCTGTGTTACTAACTGTGAGCATATCCATGCCTAGCAATACTTTGTCATGTTCAGCAAGATTATTGGAGCAGAGGTTACATCTGTCAAGTGCTGTCACTGTTCCCCTTGGCCATGTCAGAAACTGGAAAGTGCCAACAAAATCTATTCCCACACCCAAAGCAACACAGAAGTATCTACAAGGGCTTCTAAAGCATCTCTATTATAGCATATGTTAAGAGGATAAACTTTGAGGCTGGATAGGTTGCCTAGGGGGAATTTTTCTTTCAGCTTCAATGCCTCATCTATGAGATGGATGCTGGCAGTGGGGCTAGGAAGAAGAACCCCTTTCCGACATTATGACATCCTATAAGATGACAGTCAAAGCCGCGAAGAGAGAGTACTATGCGGCCACGATTGCGTCTGCGAGCTCACGCCCAGCTCAATTATTCAGAACAATTCAGTTCATAACTACCCTGCCACAGGGCAGGCCGAATGCTAGGGAACTGGAAATAGGCTGTGAGGCATTCGCGAGCTATTTTGTGGATAAGGTCTTGTTACTCTGCTGTGACTTCCCCACCACATTTGATACAGTGAGTGAGCTCGGGGATCCATGCACGTATTTGGCTTCAGTTGTGGATCGGTTTGACCCGCTCAGCCTAGAGGAAGTTGAATGATTGCTCTTGACTGTTTGTCCTTCCACTTGCAGCCTTAATCCGTGCCTGTCATGGCTAATTAAAGCTGGCCATGATGGGTTTTGAGACACCTTAACAGATATTATCAACAAATCTCTCACTGAGGGACAATTCCCTGGGGTGCTCAAGGAAGCAGTGGTTCGCCCTCTTTTGAAAAAAACATCCTTGGATCTGGCTGAATTGGCCAACTATTGGCCAGTTTCCAATTTGCCTTATTTGGGCAAATTAGTAGAGAGGGCAGCAGCAAACCAGTTACAGAGCTTTCTGGATGACACATCGATACTAGATCCCTTCCAGTCTGGCTTTCGCCCTGGTCACGGGATGGAGACGGCACTGGTTGCCCTTACAGACAACCTCCGTAGACATCTGGATCGAGGCGGATCGGCAGCGCTGATGCTGTTGGACCTGTCGGCGGCATTTGACACAGTCGACCATTGGCTACTGGCCTCCCGCCTCGCCAACATAGGAATTCAGGGGCTTGCCCAACAATGGCTTGCTTCCTTTCTCCAAGGTCGGTGACAAAGGGTGGTGCTAGGGGAACAGCAGTCTAAGAGGCATCTACTGGACTGTGGAGTGCCTCAAGGGGCAGTGCTTTCCCCAATGTTTTTCAACATCTACATGCACCCCCTTGCCCAGATTGCCCGGAGGTATGGGCTGGGCTGTCACCAGTATGCTGATGACACCCAGCTCTATCTGATGTTGGGCGGCCAGTCCAACTCCATACCAGAAGTTCTGGACTGGGCATTACAAGCTGTAGCTGGGTGGCTTAGGCTGAGTCGGTTGAAACTGAATCCAACGAAGACTGAGGTTCTGTGCTTGAGGTGGGGTGGTTTGGGGGTTGGTGCCGGAGGTTAGGAGTTTGGGAGTGCTCCTGTATGCTTCCTTAACAATGGTGGCCCAGGTAGCGGCCACTGCCAGGTCAGTCTTTTATCATCTTTGGCTGATCAGGCTGTTGGTTCCCTTCCTCAACCATGTTGACCTAGCAACAGTGATCCATGTGATGGTCACCTCGAGACTGGACTAATGTAACTCTCTCTATATGGGGCTGCCCTTGTCACAGATTCGGAAGCTGTAGCTAGTGCAGAATGTGGCGGCCAGGCTGTTGATGGATCTTCCCAGGTGGGAGCACATCCAGCCTGTGCTGCAGACGATGCACCGGCTGCCAATAGCATACCGAATCCACTTCAAGGTGCTGGTTCTTACTTTTAAAGACCTTTATGGCCTGGGTCCAGCATACCTATAGGACCGCCTTTCCCCATATAAACCCCAGAGAATACTTCGGCCGGGGTCGCAGAACCGATTGACCCTCCCTGGCCCTAAGGAGGCCAGGCTGGCCAGTACCAGGGCCAGGGCTTTTTCTGTGGTTGCCCTATCCTGGTGGAACAAGCTCTTGGAGGAGATCAGGGCTCTGTGGGACGTTTTGCAGTTCCACAGGGCCTGTAAGACGGAGCTCTTCTGCCAGGATTTTAGTTAGGGGGCCGCCGCCGCTGTAGAGCCCTGGCTCCTGGTCTTTAACATCCTGGTCTTAACATCTAGCCTGCGCTCCAAGAAGATTGTGAGCTGAGCGAACCTCAAAGACTAAAGAAGCCATCCACAATGATCATCTCCAGCACTTTATGAAGACAAGCCATCTTCAATAACCATCTTCAGCACTTTTGTATTGTACTGTACTGTAAATTGTATTAATAATGGAACTGTTTTATACGATTTAATGGTTTTAATTGTATTTATATATGGATTGTGAGCCGCCCTGAGCCTGCATTGTGGGGAGGGTGGGGTATAAATGTGATTAAATAAATAAATAAATAATAAAACAACAGTGGCCAACCTTACAGGATTATTATAAGGATATTTGAACAGGCAGGGAAAGCACTGCATTAATAATAAGCATTGTGCATTTTCAAATTTTGATTATCAGTTTCTTAATCAGGGACACTTCACACATGAAATTAGCATGTTAAAACATATTGAGTTGATTGATGCTTAAACCCAATCCATACCTTACCCAGGGATACTCAGCCACATTTTGGTATCACTTTTGGGTGAAGCAAGGGCACAGTGAATGTGATTCGAGTTATTTTAAAGTGATAACACAACCACTTAGTCCATCATGTGCTAAACAGATCTATTGACTCATGCTTTTAATATGCAGATCTAGTCATTTGAATTGGCCCTTAATACTCTCATGCAAAATCTGGTTGAATGGTGAGCTAAATACCAAATTGTGTCGTCATCGTTACCACCACCACCACCTTACTGGGAACTATTATACCAATCATCAGTTTTGCTGATTACGCAGCTTTACAATTAAGCCTCATTTCAAGAAAACAAGTGTAGCAAGCAGCAGGATCTAGCAGCTTACAAATGTACCCATACCAGTAGGTTACCCTCTTTCCTCTAATGCCTTTCCTTCATTTGTTTTCCTGCTGTGTCCACCTTTATTCTTTCCTTGTCTCACTTCTCCATTAGTAAAGAACTCTTTTGTTCCTTTCTTGTGCTTTCTGTATGCCCTTTCTCTGCATGATTTCATCCTATTTTCTGGCCTCTACACGCCAGCAGAAGCAGCCACTTAGCAAGGTTTTTTGACATTTGAAAGAGCAGCAATGGGGACTTCGTACTAGTTTTTGGTCTACATATAAAATGCCTTTATGCTTCTGCCAGAATAGCCAGCTTTTTTCTGTAAGGGAAAAAGTTAATTGGTGAGATCAGATAGTGCTAACCAATGTCTATAACTGTTCCAAAACAGGACCTTGCTGAACTTCAGTTTCTATTCAGCTTAGCTGTTTATGCTGCTTCAATGCCAAAAATAAACAAAGAGCTGAATATCATGGGCTGGTGGTCAGAGGTGTATTTCAGATCTACTCTAACTCTTTTAAAATATTAATTCCAATTAAAATCAGATTATTACCATTTCAATAATCCCCATTCACTCTACATAAAATAATAATCTGGTTTTAGACCCATAAGGATGCTTTGTGTTAATTCTATTTGGAATTTAGAAAAGATTAAAAGTTGCAAATGCAGCACACAGTGCTGAAGAGTTAAGGTTCAAATGGTCATCACATTATTGATACTACTGACCCCAATATCTAATGTGGTATTTCATTATTATTGAAATAAATGTAAATTATCTTCCCCACTCATTTTAAAATACACAGAGTCTCACCAAATCACCCAGCATGCAAGAACAGTAATTTCCTTTTAAACATTTATCCATTTATTTACTTCATTTAGAAGGGTACTATTGGAAATCATATGATTCTGCAATATTCCTGAAGCAAAAAAGATATAAATCTGTTCAGAACCTGGATGACAGAACTCGCTGAAAAATTATATATGCTACCTTGAGTCCCATAATAGAAAATGATGGAAGAAAAATATAATAAAATAAATAATATATATGTAGAACCAACCAATAATGGCAACAGCTAAATTAATATATCAGTTAGTAGCACCACAGTAGCCAGCAACTTAATCTCCCAGGTTGGGGGCATCAAAAAATTGGGCATCTGATAAAGAACCTAACTGCTGGGAAGGGTCGTATGGGAGAAGGCAGCCCTTCCAATACCCTGGCCCATTAGGCAAAACAGCACTTTGAACTGTGCCCAGAAACAAATCAATGAAGCCAATAAAATTCTGCATGCATTGATAAAATATGCTCATTTCTATTTGTTCTAGTTAGAAACCTCATGGCTGTACTGGGAACCAGCTGAAGTTTCCAAACGGTCAGTAATTTAACCTGGATGTTGAGCATACATAACCATGGCTAGGACCCTTTTCTCCAGGGCTACAGCTGGCAAAATAACCTATAATACACTGTTTAAAGGTCCTTCATACCAAAGCTTCAATCTGCAATGCAGGATCTAACAGCGATTCCACATTATAAATACAATCCTTTATTTATTTATGTTATTTTTAGTCCACATGTCTGGACTCAAGGCGAATTCCACAGAGCGAGTCTATGCAATTGACAGATGGGACAGTCAATAAACAATGCAATAGGATTAGGGTCACCAAAGACCCTAACCAGAAGTCTAAAAACAGAACTGAAGCAAAGCATAAGTATTAATAGGTAAATGTAAAGGTTCCCCTTTGCTCGAAAGCCAGTCGAATACGACTCTAGGGATGCGGTGTTCATCTCCGTTTCCAAGCTGAAGAGCCTGCACTGTCCAAAGATGTTTTCATGGTCATGTGGCTAGTATGTCTAGATGCCGAGGTGCACAGAACACTGTTACCTTCCCTCCAAAGTGGTACCTATTTATCTACTTGTAATTTCTTACTTTCAAACTGCTAGGTTGGCAGGAGCTGGGGCCAGAGACGGAAGCTCACTGTCATGCAGCACCAACCTTCTGGTCTGCAGTTCAGCATCTTAACCACTTGAGCCACTGCAGCCACTAATATAAGTATTAATACAACACATTAAATGATGCAAAAATCCATTGTAGAATTTCAGTTTCAGCAAGCTATACATAGTAGTACAGACCATAATCCCTAATAATTTTTCCAAGTAACTTTGTGAATCATTTAGTAAAGTGCAACACTATTGTCTGTGTAGAGAAGCCCTCTTGAATAATTCAGTTTTGCATACTTTGTGGAAAGCTATGAGAGTGGGAGCCTTCCTGACCTCCTCAGGCAGGCCATGTCACAAGGCGGGGGTCACAACAGAGAAGGCACATGTATGGGCAGTTGCTGACTTTGCCCATTTGCAAGTTGTTGCCTGCAGAAGACCCTAGAATCATAGCATCTCAGAGTTGGAAGGGGTCATACAGGCCATCTAGTCTGACCCCCTGCTCAATGCAGGACCAGCCGACTATCCTACAGTCGAGTCCACAGTCCTTCAGTTTACATCAGAACCTCATGGGGAACCCTGTCAAAAGCTTTACTGAAATACATGTAAACATCAACATCATTCCTTTGATCCAGTAAGCTTGTCACTTGATTAAGGAAGGAAATTGGGTTGGTCTGGCAGGACCAGTTGGGGACAAATCTATGCTGGCTTCCCCAGACCACCGAGTTGTACTTTAGATGCTCGCAGATCAATCCCTTTAAAATCTGCTGGCCTGCAGTTTCCTGGGTCATCCCTCCTCTTTTATGAAAATTGGGATAACATCTGCTCTCCTCCAGTCTTGTGGCATGTCTCCCATTCTCCAAGTGGTCTGGAAGATGATGGACAATGAGCAAAGCTGTCATCCCAGAACATAAAGGGAGAGTCAGTCTCGCATATAGGAAGGACCAAGGCCATGTAGGGCTTTGTATGTGAAAGCTAATATCTTAAACTGAGATGGTAACTGATGAGTAGCCAGTGAAGTATCTGCACAATAGAAGGAATCTGCATGCTATGCTTAGCTCCTGAAGGCATTTTGCACCAAATGGAATTTCCAAATTGATTTTGAGGGGAGACCAGTATACAGTGCATTGCAGCAGTCTAGTCTAGTTCTGATGCTACTGTGGCTTGGATCCAGGTGGCCAGATTTGCCATATCAAGGTATGGGACCATACTTTGGGCTAGGCTGAATTGGAAGGAAGCCTTTTTTGCAACTGCTTCTCCAGTAATAATGTTGAGTCCAGCATAGCCCCAAGACTCTTAAGTGAGTCAGCAAGGGTCACTCCATCAAAAGTGGGGAGCACAGTATCCTTCAAGAGCTCTGCCATCCTAGTCAGCATTGCCTCTGTTTTTTCATGGTTTACTTTCAATTTGCTCTCTCTTAGCCAATTTACCACAGCAGCCAGGCAGTTTTTCAGGACCTCTACTGCGTACCAGGAGATTTGGATAAGGATATACAGAGCTGGGTATCATCCTTTAGGGGAACACAGTCTGTCTAAAACATATCTAGTCCAAGGCAGGAGATGCACAACTGCATTTCCCCTTTTCTGTCTGCTGAGCTATCAGGGAGAATCTCTGCACTTGCACCCAAAGGATTGGCTCTTATTGCATCTCTGTATACTTCTGGGCTATTTGGGGGAAATGGAACTGGGGGCATTGTGCCACGTGTTTCCATTCCTATCTGACTGATCAGATCCAGAAGAAGGCACTGAGAGTCTGCAACATATCTTATATGGAGTTATGTGAAGTGCCATCTTGTCTCATGCTGATAAGCATCTTCTTGAAACTTCTGGGTGATTTTAACTTGAGAAGTAAGCTACCAGTATCAGATATAAGTGAGTCTGTAGATTTTTTTAATTCAATGCTCCTTCTAAGCTGTGGAGTCTTGTAAGCAAAATTCTACTTTTGTGAGCTACTGGCATTAAAGTTTGGAGTGAGCGATTTGGCTACTGCATAAATTAGTTTGCTCTAGAGCCATCCTTCCTGAGCTAAGACAAAGATTTGTTAGCTGGAGGCTAAAAAACTGTGAGCTAGCTCACACTAACTCAACTTAGAGGGAACACTGGTTCTGATCCAAGTCTCTCAAGTTAGTAATGGAATGGATGGGCTAATAAAGCTTGTTCCATATAAGACTGGGAATTAATAGTTGGTGATACAGTTGAGCAAGGAAGTGGGATTTTGCCTATTTAAAATACTTTGGTCCTAAGTGTTATTTCAGGTTTAGAGGAGGAAACATAGTAGTAGTAGCAGCAGCAGAAAGCAATGGCAAAGAAGTAACAGAAGCAAAAAAAAAAACATGCAGCAGGAATAGTGAGTCAACTATTTATCCTATGCAGTAAGTCTTATTGGAGAAAACAGCGCTTACTTCTGATAGACGTGCACAGATTGCTCAGTTACAGGGACAGAGAGCAGGGAGGGAGAGAAAGCAAGCAATGCCAGGGAACATGCACTGTTATACACAGTCCTACCGAAAGCAATATCAACAAAGCTGCCTGAATAACAACAACAACAGTAGAAAGGGAAACATTTGACAAAGCCAGAACAACAACAATACCACCAGTGAAAAGGGAAACATTTGACAAAGCCAGAATAAAATCCATCCAGGTCAGAGGCCTCAAACATATGGCCCGCAGGCCAGAACCGGCCCCTGCAAGGCTTGTATCCAGCCTGTGAGCAACTGGCTGTCTCCTGCTTCCTTCTCCAAGGCTTCCCTTTGCCATTGTTGACTCAGCCCTTAGGAGCAAATAGAGCTCTCAAAATAGGGTGTGGGGTGAGGTTACTTCATCACCACTACCACCACCGCTGTTGCCCCCTACTAGGCCCTTTCCAGAATGGGCAGGCACCTCAGCACCTCCTCCCTGACCTCTGTCCTCTTTGCTCCTTTTATCCTTCCGCGGCTCCCTTTTGACCCACCTCTCTTCCCCCTTTTCCCTTATGTCTCCACCTTCTTGTTTCTCTTCTATCTCACTGATGTCTGCCTCGTTCCTATTCTGGGGGTGGGTCCAACCCGTCTTCCCAGGTTTTGGGCAAGCTGCACACTGTTGAGCATCCCATTGCCTGCTTCCAGGCTGTGAGCCATCTGGAACCACATCTGGCCTGTGCCGAAGGCACCACACTGGCTGCCAATAGTGTACCGGATTCGGTTCAAGGTGCTGGCTTTGACCTTTAAAGCCCTAGATTGAGGGGACAAAAGAGGAGGTCCTACAACTGATAGACAAATTAAAAACTGACTTATCACCAGGCCCAGATGGCATACATTCAAGAGTTCTGAAAGAACTCAAATGTGAACTCGTGGATCCCCTATCATTAAAATCTGCCCCCATTCCTGAGGACTGGAAGTTAGGTAATGTAACCCCCATCTTTAAAAACAGTTCCAGAGGAGATCTGGGAAATTACAGGCTGGTCAGTCTAATGTTGATACCGGGTAAGTTGGTGGAATCTGTTATTAAAGATAGAATTAGTAAGCACTTGAACAAAAGCTACTGAGGAAGAATCAGCATGAATTCAGTAAGGGAAAATCTTTTCACTAACTTGTTAAGAGTTCTTTGAGGGGGTGACCCAATAGGTGTTGTTTACCTAGACTTCCAGAAAGCTTTTGATAAAGTTCCTCCTCAAAGGCTCCTAAGTAAACTCAGTAGTCATGGGATACGGGGACAAGTCCTCATGTGGATTAAAAACTGGTTAATTAACAGGAAACAGAGTGAGTATAAAGAAGAGACTGGATTTATACCCTGCCCTTCAGTACCCGAAGGAGCCTTAGATCAGTTTACATCAATGCTTCCTCTAAGCTGTGGAGTCTTGTGAGCAAAAATTCTACTTTGTGAGCTACTGGCATTAAAGTTGTGAGTGAGCAGTTTGGCTACTGCATAAATTAGTTTGCTCTGGAGCCATCCTTTTTGACCTAAAACCAAAATGTGTGAGCCGGAGGCTAAAAAACTGTGAGCTAGCTCACACTAACTCAGCTTAGAGGGAACACTGCTTACAATCTCCTTCCCCTTCCCACAACAGACACCCTGTGAGGTAAGTGGGGCTGAGAGAACTCTTTTGAGAACTGCTTATGACAGAACAGCTCTGAAAGAACGTGTAACTAACCCAAGGTCACACCCGCAGCTGCATGTGGAGGAGTGGGGAATCAAACCCACTTCTCCCAGATTAGAGTCTGCACTCCTAACCACTACACCAAACTGGCTCTCCAAATGGGCAGTTTTTACAGTGGAGGATAGTAAGCAGTGGGGTACCACAGGGCTCAGTACTGGGTCTGGTGCTTTTTAACTTGTTCATTAATGATTTGGAGTTGGGAATATGCAGTGCTAAGTTTGCAGATGACACTAAGTTTTTCAGAGTGGTGAGTACCAGGGAGGATTGTGAGGCACTCCAGAGGGATCTGTCAAGGTTGGGCAAGTGGGCATCAATGTGGCAAATGAGGTTCAATAACAACTATTTTATTTTACAGTCAATGACCAGCATACACAAAATCAAATGGTCAAATTCCACAACTTTAAAAATTTCATTCAAATAAGGTTCAGTGTGGGCAAGTGCAAAGTAATGCACATTGGAGCCCAAAATCCTACCTATAAATATACATTGATGGGGTCCAAACTGGTGGAGACTGACCAGGAGAGAAATCTTGGAGTCATGGTAGATAACTGAAAACATTGACTCAGTGTGCGACTGCAATAAAGAAGGCAAATGCTACACTGGGGATTATTAGGAAGGGAACTGAAAACCAATCAGCTAGTATCATAATGCCCCTGTATAAATCAATGGTGCTGCCTCATTTGGAATACTGTATGCCGTTCTGGTCACCACACCCCAAAAAAAGATATTATAGCATTGGAAAAAGTGCAGAAAAAGGCAACAAAAATTATTAATGGGATGGTACACTTTCCCTGAAGAAAGGTTAAAAAGGGTTAGGGCTCTTTAGCTTGGAGAAATGACAACTGAGGGGTGACATGATAGAGGTTTACAAAATTATGCATGGGATAGAGAAGAGAGAGAAGTCCTTTTCTCCCTTTCTCACAATACAAGAACTCATGGACACTCAATGAAATTAATAAGCAGTAGGTTTAGAACAGATGAAAAAAAAGGAAGTACTTTTTCACCCAAAGAGTAATTAACATGGGGAATTCACTGTCACAGGAAGTGGTGGTTAACAACCACACAAGAATTGAAATACAGTGAAAACTGTTATGCAAACAGAATAATCTGTCATGCTGTACAAATAACACCTTTAAGATCAATAAAATTTTATTCTGGGTATAAGCTTTCATGTGCATATACACATCTGAAGAGTACATGCACACGAAAGCTTATAACCAGGATAAAACTTCGTTGGTTTTAAGGTGCCGCTGGACTCAAACTTTGTTCTGCTGCTCCAGATCAGCACAACTACCCACCTGAATCTATTTTCTTTAATAACACTACATTCTCCTATCTTTTTCACATTTATGTATTCTGATCAAGGACAATAACTGTGCAAAACATATAATTTTGTTTGGGGCAAATGTGTTTCTACCAACAAGTTGCCAAATAGCCTTCCAGGTATAATCTGCTTCTCTGCACACAACGACAGCACAGAGGAATGCAAGTGAAAAACAGAGAAGTCCAAAAGATGAGAAATGTCTCAGACTGGTTTGAAATGGCAGCACAAAATCTAAGCAAATGCTCTACACCTGAGGAAAAGGAGAAGTCTATAAATCATTCTCGACAATCAATTCTGCTGTTTGATTTTGCCCTGACACTTGTTGGGCATAGTCGCTGACATGGAACTGCTGTAAAAAGGCCAGGCCACCAGGGAAATCTGGCAACCTCAACATCTGACAGTGAACTAGATGACCTCCTCACTTCATCCCCCTTAGTATTATTTTTCATGCTTAGCATAATAATATGTTGTCTTCTATGCCTTTCTGTAGGATCAGTTTTTTGTTACCATTGCTGAAGTAGAAAGTGTGAGATGGAAAAACTCTCTTGAAACCAAATCTTTAAGTTTTCTGGCTTATCATGTTCTATAGCATCAAAAGAAGCTAGAAATTACACAAAATTAATGTTCTCACCATAGGTTTCGGTTAATATTTATAAGGTATGAAAATAGGGTAATTTAAGACAACAAACCTTGCACAATGTAGCTTTTACATATAGTGCACGGATGCAATACAATTATGTGGGCTTTAAACTTGGATGTCTTTGATAACTGCAAGCAATCCTTTCACTAGCTCTTCCTGATACTAAAACTGTTAAAGTAAAATACAGAAACATTTATTCCCTTCTATTTCCATTAAAAGACAAACAATTCTCTGAACATTCTTGTACATACAATATGGTAAGACCTATGTAAAATGTGAAAGCCCATAAATGTGCCCTACAATGGGAGAACAAGAACCCACATATCAAGCTGCCTTATACTGAATCAGACTGTTGGCCCATCAAGGTTAGTACTGTCTTCTCAGACAGGCAGCAGCTCTCCAGGTTCTCAGGTAGGGGTCCTTCACATCACCTACCTACCACCTGATCCTGGAGAGGTTGGGGATTGAACCTGGGACCTTGTGTATGCCAAGCAGACGCTCTGCCACTGAGCCATGGCCCCTCACTCTAATAACAATCTCATCTGCTAACAAGACTGATCACATGATCAGAATGGTTAGATTTTGGCATCTCCACTTAAAAAGGGTCTCAGGTAGTAGGATAACAGGAAACATATCTTGTCGTAGGCTGCTTTCACACATATTAGATAATGTACTATCAATGTGCTTTTAAGTGATTGTTTGCAAGTTGCTTTTCTTGTTTCACACAGGAAAACCCATTTACAAATGATTGCTAAAGTGCATTGAAAGTGCATTGTCTAAGGTATGAAAGCAGCCTTAGGCACTCCCATTGTAAATTCCAGAGAGTTATGCTTCTGAATAAGCAGGGTGAGAAGAAGGGATGGGCATGAACTGGCTGACAAACTAAAGTTCATCATGAATTTTGGCTGGTTCATGGTTCCCGAAGTCAAGTTTGTGAACTGATGAACCATGACAAACTTCCACAAATTTTTGGTGCAATCTGTGGTTGCTCATGGCGGTTCATGAAGAGCAGAAAGCAGGGGTGTGCACTTTCCACTCTTCACAAGAAACTGCTGAGTGGCTGGGAGTTCCCTGCTGCTGAGTTGTTTGGTTTAAATGGCTCAGTCATACAACCCTGATTTCAGCTCCCCACAGCTTCTCACAGGCTACCAGGCTGGGAGCCATTTAAACCCTTCTTTTGGCTCCTCATGGCTTTTCACAGAATTTAAATGGCCCTGCTTTCTGCTTCCCATAGCAAGTCGCAGGAAGCAGAAAGCAGGGTTTAAATAGTCATGTTTTTAGCTCTCCACAGTTTTTTACCGGGAGAAGAAAGCAGGGTTTAAATACCTGGAACCATTTAAACCCTGCTTTTAGCACCCTGTGGCAATTAAACCAACAGCTGAAAGGCGGGGAGAAGCCTTCAGGCTCTCCTTTGTGGCTCCATTTAAAGGGGCAGTGCAAGGGAGCCCAATGAGTCCATGGAGAGAAGCCTCCATGCTGGCCGAGCTTCAGGCTCTCTTGTGCAGTCCTGTTTAAAATGGGCTGAGCAGGGAGCCCAATGGAACTGAGCTTTGCCACAACACATCATTTGTCAGAGCCTGAGCCAAATCTATGGATAATTGGTCTGACCACTTAATTCCCCTGGCCCCAGGAAAGGTATTGTCTAAAGAATCTAAGGTGGGACTTAGGTAAATAGCCCATTTAAAACTGAGAAGAAGTCTCAAAGGGCAATGGTCACCCTCAACTCTGTTGCCCACTTGAAAACAATCCACTAGATACAGTAAAGTAGGGGAAATGGCTATATAATCAATTGTGCTGGCCCAATAAGGGGACAGATAAGTATAAGTACCACCAGAAATATCATATTTTGTACCATGCAAAACATACAGATTGTAGAGAGAAAGCAACTCCAGTAAACATAATCCAGACTTATTGATAACTGAATCTTGAGAGGATCGATCAAGAAGACAGGCTTGTTCAGCTATCATAGTCTTGGCATTATCTGATTTAATCCTGGCATTAAAATCACCACAGAGAACAATCTGGGCATTAGGGTAGTGACTAATCACGGCTTCAAGAGCTTCAGATAATAGCTTCCAGAATGTTTTTTTGTTCTGTGATGCAAACCTAGGGGGGTTGTACACATTGATAAGCATAAAGGAGCCAGTTTCTTGTCCTTGGATTAGAAGGGCTTGGATATATCTTGGACATTTATTTTCCAGAGTTTGCACATCAACTTTCAGATCAACAGTGATGAAGATCGCCAAACCCCCACTGGCCCGGCCTTTGGAATGAGTTTAATTGCCGGAACAGAGAAAACCTGATAACCCTGAACCGTTGGGAGAGCCAGGGTCCTGTACCCATGTTTCCTGCAGGCAAATAATTTCAAACTTGTGTAGGAAATTGATAAAACTAGTGTCAGAGAGTTTGTCCCCCACCCCCAAGTTCCAGGACAGGAGATTTAATATTCAATCACCCTTATCAATTTTATCTGTCCCTATTCCAGTCTTGGAAGACACAGCCATTTTGGGGGGGGGGGGGGGTCCTTCATATTTATAGATTTCCCAGACATGTCTTCACCAGTCCATCACAGAATCTGGGCAAGCAGAATCTCTAATAACTGAAGTATTAGGATCAGTAAAAAATTGGAGCTTGTTTCCTTGGAAGTTGTTACTTTGATTCCGCAGCAACAGAAGATTAGTCCTCAATGTCTCCAATCTATTAACAATCATAACTTGATCCTCTGTTGGTAAATTTGAATAGGAGTTTATCAAATTAGGGAGTTGTTGAGAGTCAGACCTTCATACATTTGAGCTTCTGAAGGTAAATTCTTCCCTGCAGATTAAGCTGCCTTAGCAACAACTCTAGTAGTTGGGACCTCTTCCCTCTGACTGGAGAAATCCATCAAATCAGGTTGCAAAAAGTTCTGGTTTTGGACAGCTTTAAGCTCCTTACATTTCTTCCTCAAAAGTGGAACAGGTCTTGATGTATTCAAAAAGGCATGAGCCGGGAAAATCCCTTTGCTTTTAAAAACTGCAGTCTGTCTCATTATTGATGATGGAATCTTCTTGTTTGCAAATGTGAGTAGGACTTTCTGCACCTGGCCTGGTTGGCTAATTGTTTCTAGCTCAATCAAGTCTAATCTAGAATTCCCCTTCCCTAGTAATGAGCTCAGATGTCTTAGGATCTTAGGTTTTGTATTCCGTAAAGGAAGCCAGCCTCTGTATCTACAAATCGTTGAACGTATTTTTTTTTTGGTTGAAAAACCAGCTGGAAATTAGAGCTTCTGTCCTCCCTTTTGAATGGGAAGGAGGAAACTGAAGGTAAATATTTGCTCCCAGGCATTGTTTGCTCATTAACAGGATTGTGTTGTAGACCTCTAGTACAACTACAGAGCCTTTTCCCTTCAGTTGTCCCACTCATCATCTCAAATTTCTCAAGTTGCTTATTAATTTCATTTAACCGCCTTAGAATGCATTTAACTGTAGTAGCAGTCAAATCTTTTAGATTCTCCAGCTCCCTTTCATGATCACAGCAGCGTTCTTTGCCTTTTAAAGGGACAGTATTTATTTCTGCTGAAGTCTCTTTCTCTTCCTTTCTGTCCATTCACTCCTATTTTTATCAGCTAAAGTTGCATATTTATTTGAGACAGGAATGTTATAAACAGTCCTTTCAGCAAGAAAGTGTCCATCTTTGTTTGTTTAAATGCTGGAGGGGAGGAAGTTCCTCCTATCTCTCTGGCGTTTTCTAGCACCCATTACGCTTTATTTATAGCAGACAACTTCAAAAACCTCCACCAGATGAGAAAGCAAGCATTTGAGTGAAAAAGGTAAGTCCAGTATTAGCAATATACCCAGCAGAGAGGAAACGGAAAGAAAAAACAATATCCAAGAGGAGCCACAAAAGATGCTCACCAGCCATCTTCTTCACCAATCCAAAATTTTGATAGGTATAGTATTACCCTGATCTCTCCATCCCCTCTGTCTGTCAGCTAACTTTTTTGCTTCTCCTTGTATGCTTGCAATACTTGATTTGAGTGTAAGTATCTAAATTATTATTTTCCCCTAATAAAACTCATTTCATTCACAATTTGGACTGGTTATTGACTTAGCCAGTGGTCTAATGGGGACTATCTCCATAAACACCAATAGCAGGTCCTTGCTTTTACCCCATCCTCTTTCTAGCTCTGCCTTTGCAGCTAATATCCCCAATTAAACCAAAGGCAAGAATTTATTTATTAAAGCTGTTGTGGGGTAACCATCTGCTAAACTGGATATTGTTGAAGTGGACACTCTGCTTGAACTTTATTGTGTTGCTCTTGTGATATTTATGTTCAGTGCTGCTGTGATTAATGATTGGCAGAAGGCCTTAATGTTCATGGTCATGTTTTTGATATCAGCACAATTATTAGTTATTTCTGGTTGTTTTACAGATGTACTCCTGGAAAACTTTATGGAAAGGCATGATATAAATTTTTAAAACCAGTTAATTAATGAATGAGGGGCAAGAATGTTGTGAGCCGCCTAGAGCTGCTTTGTGCTGGCTAGACGGAATATAAATCTAAATAAATAAATAAATAAAATAAGAAAGATTTGTGTGCTATTGCTTCTTGTAGGCAACCTTCCTATCAGGAACTGAAACATTATCCAGTTTCCACACTGGGTTTTAGGAACGTGCAGCAACCCCCCCCCCCCCAAACCCACAAAATTGGTATTTTTTGGATCCAGATACATTGGAACAAAAAAAAAATGTTATTTTTGTTTTCCCAAAGCCAGTATGGTATTTGGATATGTTTCCCCCCGGTTTCTGATATATTCAGCTCCATTACTCTGTATGAGGAATATTTCTGGGGTGGGGGTGGGAAGGTGTTTTTAAAGGTACTGACACCACTTGCAGGCAAACCTCCAAATTTCAAGTCAGTTGGACCAAAGAGTCCAATTCTGTAGACCCCTGGACAAGGTGCCCCAAGCTGTGCTCCATTGTTTCCTACAGTGGGGGGAAAACCCTGCAAAAAACATAAAACCGAATAATCTGCCCCCCATAGAAACACTATTGCAAACTATTATGAACTCTTCTCAACCCGGGAGAATCTGTTCTATCCATTTCAAGATGCTGGCTATCCCTGTTCTGCAATATAAAATGGTATCTTTCACATACATGTTCAAGGATATACTGAAACCAGGGAAAACATGGTTCAGTACCTGAAATCTCTAAAGCATATAGCCTTATAGCATGGTATGCAAACCACTCAGTTTCATGTAGTACTGCTTTAAGCTTGAGCTCTTGAATTTAAATGTTCTGAAGCTTATGGTAGACCTCGCATCTGTAAACTGGCCTCCTACATGGTCAACCACATAGTATGGTAAATCCATATACCAACCACACAGTTCCCTGAGCATGGAAACTGAGGGCTTCCTGCAAACTGTGGATAATCCACATAAAAAGCTAATAATTGGGTTGACTACATGGAGTTATCACTACATGTAAGTGCTTTGGGGCATCAACTACCTAGCATTATAACATTTGGATACAGAAGTCAGGGTCTAAAAACCTGGATTCAAAGCATTTGTAGTGATAATTTTTGATGCACCCAAAAGGAACAATATAATCCACACAGGACAGTAAAAATGTGTCTTTGCCATGAATATCTAGTACATAACATTTTTAATTGCTTATACACATAGATGCTTGATGTGCAGAAATGGTGAGCTGATCATATATATAACCATTCTATGTGGCCTGAAACACACTGTGGGATGGGGAGAATACCCCCCTCCCAGTAGCACACTTGATTAACTTTCGTTCTATCAATTTTAGTGGCTTAAAATGGGCATACCGTGTTGTAACACTGATGAGGACTGGGTTGAATGGCGAAAACGGCTGAAGAATAAGATATCTTACCTTACACAGCTTGCTAGGCACAACCTTACTGCAGCTTTTTAAAAAAGCCTCACTAAGCTGAGGTTTTTTTCTCCCTTTAGAAGCCTCAAGAAAATATGTGATTGAGTTCTTACCAGAGTCAAATGTTTTAGATGGCTATTTTTGATTGCTTAAATGGAGGCTCACAAACAATGAATGAAATATTTTCTTGGGAAATCATCATTGTTTAAGGTTTGCACTTGAATGAAAAACAACACTACTGGCAATTTCCTATGATGTTCTTATTGCTGCAGAAATAGTGTGTAAGGCATAATCATAAATCTGTACCAATTCCTGCCTGACTCTGCATCAAGGTTATATCTGTTATCTGCAGAACTACTACTAGGCAATGGTAAAAAGATAGTGAAGTAAAGAAACGAAATGGCAAACAATTCTGTTTCATTACGTAAACAGCATCACAAGGAAAAAAAATCTTGGGGCTCAAGGACACTCTGACCATCCTCTCTCCCATTCAGTCATCACTCCAATTGTTCCTATAGCTCACACTTCAGGGGGTCATTCTAGAAGGGAGTCAGGACAAAGAAGGGAAAGTCACATCTAGCTTTCTTTTTGCTTCCATAAAACACTAGGAAGGACATAAGCAGGCATTGAGGTAGGCACCTATTTCTAGTCAGTGCTAAAGCAATCAGTAATATATTCTTCCTTAGACATGCTAGTTTCCCATGGTAAAAGGCAGGGTCTGAAGGAAAGGCTCTAATACATGGTCTTAGATTGTATTTATTTATTTAAAACATTTTTATGCTGCCTTTTCACCTGATGGGGGACAGAAGTTGGCAAACATAAGAAACATTAAAACATTTAAACAGTTAAAATTATAAAATAATTCCATTAAAACAAATAACACTAGATGGAGGGAAAGTAACTGTTACTGGCTGTATGCCAGAGGAAACAAAAACACTTCGACTGCTGGTGAAAGATACCAATAGAAGGAGATAGAAGAATTTCCCTGGGGAGGGAATTCTAAATTTTGGTGCCACATCCTAGAAGGCCCTTTCTCAGGTTGTCACTCATCTACTTTCAGATGGCAGGGGCAACTGAAGCAAGGCCTCCAAAGATGATCAGAGTGTATGGGTAAGTTCATAAGGGAAAAGGCAGTCCTTAAGACATGCTGGTCTCAGGCCCTAAGGTATGTTGGTCCCATGGCTTTAAATGTCAATACCAGCTACCTTGAATTCAGTCTGGAATCAAATTGGAAGCCAGTGTAGATGGAACAAGACTGGAATGATATGGTCCCTGTGACCAACTGCCATCTAAACTCTGGCCACAGGATTCTGTACCAACAGTAGCCTCCCTGGGATCTGCTGGTAATGCCAAATAGATATGAGTGCATATGAAGACAAGGTTATGAGAACTATATTCCATCCTTCATTTATTTGAAGTATGTGCAAGTCTTCCCAGAAATCTGGGACCAAATGTGGGTAACAACATAGAAACAATAACAATACAAGTAAAACGTACATCAGAAGCCTGCCGCAGAATCCATAAAAACTCAGTTTTCCTCTATAGTGTTGCCCCTCTATGAGACCTCAAATGCCCTTCTAAACTGTTTAGCATTACATCGTCTTCGGAAATCTATCAGAAAGTAAATCTCCCTGATATGCTCAGGAAGGCTATTTCATAAGATGGGGACAGCAACTGAAAATGATCAAGCTACAGCTTACCTCACCCTACTGCAAGGGAGGACAGAGTGAAACTACAATATGACAACAGAAGCTGCTACATGGGTTCATACTGGGAGAAGCAGTCCAACAGGTGACTCCCTAGACATGGGCTTTAAAAGGTAAGGACCAGTGCCCTGAATTGAATCCAGAAGCTGACCCCTTGGAAGAATCACTGCATCAAGTCTAACAAGTCTTGTACACAACAGTGTTGGGAGCTCAGAGGCCTTGCTTGGACACAGAGACATTTAGGGAGAGAGTCATTAAAAACTCATTCCCTACTGATCCCCAAGGCAACTTCTGATCCCCCCCCCCAAATTTTCAGCATGGGAGATCATAACCTGACTCCCACCTAGAAGCTAGTTTTTGATACCCCCCACCCCCACCCCAAGGCTGAGAGAGCAATTTCCTCAGCAGGAGATCAGAACCCAGCTCTGAACTGATGATGGATCAGCTGGGAGTTGGCGTCCAATCCCCAGCCACCCCATGCCTCTTCATGGTGAACAGAAATGAATACACTGTGAATAGCAGAAGAGCATACTGGACAAGTGGGAAACAGCATATGATCTGAACCCGTGAGTTTTCAAATATCTCTAGTTTAAATAGGATTCTGACTTAATTTTGCATGAGTAGTATATACTGTACACACTTTTAACCAAAAATAATTTAAAATATACATATTTTCTTAAAATTAAAAAATAAACCTTTTCAGGTTTAGCACTTAGCTATAGGAAAAGAAGATAATTTAGATGAGACTTTACTGATTCCTGTAGCCTCCTCTGCTTTCAGATGTTAGCTCAGAATGATTTAATTACTTCAGTGTAATATTTTTCAAATTGTTAATCTGGAGAGTGGATTATTGCCCTTGGGTATTTTGTAGAAAAATAAAATTGAAAACAGCTAGGGTATTTCATTTAGAATAGCTGTTGCTGTGTATGAACATTGCCTCCCCCCATACATTAGATTCTGAAGTACTTAGACTTTCTAAAGCAGCTCTGTGGACATGGCTGTAACTGCTCTTGCTCAGCTGTTATGGCTGATGATCCATGAGTTCAAAAGAACTTGCAAAAAGATGGTAATAAAGCTGGTTGGGAAATAGCCGTAGACATGTAGAACATTTACACACACTTAGATAAAATTGCCCACATGACAAAATGCAGTCAATTGTGTCATCTGTATTTGTACAGAACAGATTGAGCTTTTGGTTCTCATCCAGTGTGCCATTTGTGCAGTATATATCTATGCTTCCTTTCATTAGTTTAAATAAGAAAGTCCAAGCTCTGTTCTAATTTGCTGCTGGTTTCTGTGTTGCTCTTTCAAAATGTTGTAATGAGTATCTTCATAGTTAGGTTTGCCTTTCATCTAATTCTAAACTAGAGTTCAAATCCCACTGTACTGTGAAGTTTATTGGGTGATCTTGGGCCAATCACTGTCTCCTAAAATGATGCATGCCACCTAGGGTTTCCAGATCTATCACTGTCATTGCCCATCACCACTCTGAGTGACAGCAGGAGAAAAATAAAGAAGAAACACTGGTGCCCTCTGTGCTGGCACATTCATTCTGGGTATAACTCAGAAGTGGCAATGGGTAGCTTAGGAATTGACAGAAACCATAGCGTTTCCAGTTGTTTCTAGAGCTACCCATTGTCACATTCTAGGATCCTGGGTTGTACCCAGAATTTATTTACTTATTTACTAGCCTTGCATAGCAGGGCTCAGAGTGGGAAACAACAGGTACTGACAATGGTATTAAAACAATGATAAATACAACATTAAAACCCAGCTTAAAATAACAATAAGTAATAACAATTTCAGTTTAATCAATCGGATGGCAGCACACTGTTTGACACAATTTAGAGCATCACCTTCTTGAAAAAGACTGTACTTCGGGTGTGTCCATGTATGTGGAGATGGTACTATAGCAGATGAGCCACTTAGCAAAGCAACAGAGCAAGGCAGGGCAAGGGGAGGCCAATGCAGATGGAATTGCTACTTCCTCAACCACAGGACATTAGAATGATAGAAAGTCACACACCCCTGTGTCCCCGCCTTGAACCCTCTTGCTGTAAGCCCCTGAAAAAGAATTGTATCATTAGCAGCAATCATTTTATGAAGTAATAACACAAAATGAACAGAGACCATTATTTGTCAACAATTCCACAATTTTTAGTGTAATATCATATGGAATATCATAGCATCCATGTGAAAACTCAGGCCAAGTGAAGATTCTCCAGGCTGGCTGCACTGCCAAACATCCTCCATGCAAGCAACCGCCCCCTTCTCTCCTGTCAGCTCAGTCCAAAAGGATTAAGAATGGACAAATCTCTGCTCTTGCCTCAGGCATCTTCTACTGACCAAATGGCTAGTCTTTTATCTGTCAACTTGTACAGGTGGGCAGGGACAGGGAGCCTCTGGTCTGTGCTATTGTCATGAATGAAGTATGTTGCATCAAGGGCGCAGACTTTCCAATTTTCTGGGTGGGGGGGGGGGGGGGGAGGGCTGCGGCTGAGCCAGAGTCGCTATGCTAGGTCCTTAAAAGAACCAAGGCCCAGTGACATCATAGGGAGGAACCAGTGACATTGCAGGCTATCACAGGCTATCATTGTCACTATCAATGGAGGTAGAGCCATGTGGGATTTAGGGAGGGGTTCTCCAGAAATTTAGGGGGGCCTGGGAACCCCCTAGCAATGCCCCTGGCCTGGGCTCAACCCAGGAAAAGGTGGGAATTGGCCAGTGGTTATAGTGGTAGCAGTCTCCTGCTGTGTCCTTTATTTAAATTCACTTTTAGAATAGATCTGCAAATATACATACCATGTGCACCAGACAAAGTAATGGTCACAAATGTGACAGTAAGGAAGACAACACAGAAAAGCCTGTAGGGGAACATTGTAAAAGTTTTCCTGGACATTCATTTAGAGGAGTATAACGAAGTCGACCCCTCACCTATTAACCAACCAGTCCCCTAACTCTGACCGACAGCAAGCGAGCGGATCTCCTGTCTTACTTTGGGTGACGGGGTCCCTGAGGTAACCTGGATCAGCCTGTCTCTGGATAATAATAAACCCGCTGACCAGTTTCCTCCCTCCTAAAGTAGCTACAGTTTTACAATATAGTCTCTTCGGGGTTTGTTAATATTTG
Organism: Lepidodactylus listeri; assembly: GCA_029233225.1. Classification (NCBI taxonomy): domain Eukaryota; kingdom Metazoa; phylum Chordata; class Lepidosauria; order Squamata; family Gekkonidae; genus Lepidodactylus; species Lepidodactylus listeri. The sequence continues at coordinate 73,673,464 of JARCFY010000008.1, forward strand.
GTCTCTGCGTTTAGTATCTGAGGTAAATATTTGGGACCCTGTGTACTTTGGTCGGAAATCCCTTTTCAAAAGGCACCACAGCTTTTCTTTTACTGAATACAACTTTATTGGTACAATTGAGTATAAGTGGAGGGAATTTGCGGAGATTGCTTATATTGTCACGATGTTACTGTTTCTGATGTCACATTAAGCTTTACTATTTTACAGACTTGTTGTTACTTTGTTGCAGTTGGTATGTTTTGACACACTTTGCACACACCCGCTAAACACTCAGACTTCACCCTCCTGTCCTGCTGCATGGAGATGTACAGTTTCTTGGCTTGGCACCCTAGTCTCACACTAGCCCCTGTTGCCTCACTAATCTGCCCCTCAGCCTCACTAATCTCCCTTTTAGTCAGGATCCTTTGGTTGACCGTACTGAATAGTGTTTGTGTGTATTCTTAAGTTCACTTGTCTGCTCCCACTCTGGCAAGTCAGACACCTAAGCTCTTCTCACTGAGCTTTCACACGCTGTTCGCTCCCACAGAGCACCGAGGGACATAGACTGCCCTTCTGCTCTCTCTGACGACCCAGGCTGGACTCCCTCTCCACCTCACAGTTCTCTGACTGTTCGTTCCTAACTGACCACTCTGACAGTTATCTGTCTATCAACAGTGGGTTCCGAGCCCTTGGGCCCCCCACCTTTTCAAGTCATGTGACTTTCCAGGCATTCTACTCTGCCCCTTTAAGTTCCATTTCGTCACAAGGAGTCTTGTTTCTGTCTTATTTGTAAGGGTGACTTTGTACTGAAATGTACTACATTATGGGATCACAGATGCCTTCATTTGGTAAATGTATGGCTGAAGTCTCTGAGCCAGGACAGAATACCAAACAGTTGCTGTGCACTCAATTTCTGAGCAATGTACAGAGTTCAGAGTAGCACCAATCTTGAGAGGCAGTTTGGTGTAGTGGTTAAGTGCGCAGACTCTAATCTGGGAGAACCGGGTTTGATTCCTCACTCCTCCACTTGTACCTGCTGGATGACCTTGGGCAAGCCATAGCTCTGTACCAGCTGTTCTCTCAAGGACAGTTGTCTCAGAGCTCTCTCAGCCCCACCTACCTCACAGGGTGTCTATTGTGGGGAGGGGAAGGGAAAGGAGTTTGTAAGTCGCTCTGAGACTCCCTTGGGGAGTGGAGGGCAGGGTATAAATCCAATCTCTTCTTCTTCATCTCTTCTTCTTCTCACTTCAAACTCATATCCTAGGAGTGGGAGTAAGTCACAGAGCACTGAGCCTATTCCCAGGGGCTGTCATTCTACTCTGTGACCTGTCATTCCAGTCCCAGAGCACAGATTCTATTGCTAGGGACCGTAATTCCACTCCGGGGGCTGTCATTCCAGTCCCAGAGTAGCCTATCTGGGCCCAAAGACCTTAATTGAAACACCATTCCATATTTTCTTTGCAACTTGTTTTTTGCTGTAATGTATTTCAGTGGAGCCCATGCAAGTCAACTGGCATTCCTGGCTCCCATTATCTCCAATGGGCCTTCAAGCTGGCATTCCAATGGGCAAGCTGTTTCCAATGGGCAATCCTGTCATTCCTTTTACACATTCCAGTTAACTGTCCCTTTGAGACTGTACCACACCATTTTAAGTTAACAGCAAATGAAGAGCATGAACATGTACAGAGTGCACATTTCTTGCCGGGCTGCACACAGCAAAAGGAAATTTTAAAAGGACGTTGATCTGCATGCCCCCCCCCCCATCTTGTTCATGCAGATAGGCTTATCATTTAAAAACAGACACCCTGTGACTAGGCAGGTGGGGCTGAGAGAGCTCTTTTGAGGACTGCTCTTGAGAGATCAGCTCTGAAAGAACTTGTGACTGACCCAAGGTCACATCAGCAGCTGCAAGTGGAAGAATGGGGAATCAAACCCGGTTCTCCCAGATCAGTCCATGCTCCTAACCACTACACCAAACTGTAACTCAAAACCTCTTTTAGAAGCAAGTGGCTCAAGTGGTTATGATGCTGAACTGCAGACGGGTAATTCAGTAGTTTGAGACCCGACTGCTGCATGACAGAGTGAGCTCCCGTCTCTGGTCCCAGCTCCTGCCAACCTAGCAGTCTGAAAGCAACAAATTGCAAGTAGATAAATAGGTACCACTTCAGTGGGAAGGTAACAGCATTCCGTGCACCTCGGCATCTAGTCATGCCCACCACATGACCATGGAAATGTCTTTGGACAGCGCTGGCTCTTTGGCTTGGAAACGGAGATGAGCACCGCATCCCTAGAGTCGTATTTGACTGGCTTTCGAGCAAGGGAAACCTTTACCTATAAGAAACATAGTACACCCTCTCCACCACATCAGAGCCTTTAAGCAGATAATTTCCAAAACAGTCCTTCAAAGCCTAATTACGTGAACTAAGCAGCAAGCAAGATACACTGTTCCCTCATAAATACTCAGAGATCCTGTTGTCTTCCAGCAGTGACATTTATTCACTCCAAGGAATACCAGGGACATGATGCAGAGTCAGGCAATGGCAAATCACCTTTGAATGTCTCTTGCCTTGACAACCCTACAGGGTTACCATGAGTTGACTACGACTTGCTAGCACTTTCCATCATCACAGGGCAACTGTGCTTTAATGCCCAGAACCATTTGGGCAAGGCCTAATGTGTAACTACTGTCAGTAGCATGAGATGGACCCACAACTCAATTGGCTCTCATATCACTGCCATAACATATAAAATAGTAGAAAGCTCAGTAGCTCCTTTAATACAAACCAACTGTATTGTAGCATAATTATTACTGTAGCACAAGGGTTTTCAGAAAGCCACACACTCTTTTCTAATCCCACTTTAGTGCCAGTTCCTGTTCTCAAATTCACAGAGAAACCCAAACCTTCCATTTTTGGTAGAATGACACCCTTCCCTTCCTCCAACTGGCTGTTGTACATCTTATATGAAGAAGGGTGATTTGGCAAATGCAGACCAATGCCAGTGGTTTGCATGCACCAACTCACACAGCAGAACCAGAGCTTCCAATTTCAGCACTGGAGCTAGGGATGCTAGCCTCCAGGTGGGACCTGAGGATCCCCTGGAATTACAGCTCATTTCCAGACTTTCAGTTTTTTTCCCCTAGGAAAAAAAACCAATGTTCTGGAGGGTAGCCTTTATGGCATTGTACCCCACTGAGGTCCCTGTCCTCCCCAGGCCCCATTAGGCCACCCCTCCCCCCATCCCCCAGAGGTAGCCAGGGGGAACCCTAACTAGGGCTGTTTTAGAAAGGGAGGGAGGGAGGCAGGGGAGAGATGAAAAGAAAGCTAATACTTGGGGAGAGAAGGAAGGAAGGAAGGAAGGAAGGAAGGAAGGAAGGAAGGAAGGAAGGCAGGCAGGCAGGCAGGCAGGCAGGCAGGCAGGCAAATAGATGGAGAGAGAGAAGTGAAAGACAGACAGAAAGAAAGAAAAGTCAGGCTGCAAAGAAAGCAGCCTAAAGTGAGGGGAAAAGTAGCTCCCTGCCTCTCCTTTCTTCCAGCTGTCACACCCCTCAACAGAAATGGATAAAGAAACAGAAAGAGAGAGAGGGACAGAGAGCACAGCCCCCCCGACTACAGAAGAAAGTGAGCCCAGGATTTTCTGTGTGCTGGAGCAACGTGCTCCGTGCAGCACAAGATTTCCTGGGGCTGCAGGAGAAAGCAAGATGGCACTAGCAACCTGAGGAAACTGTGTGAAGGAATCGAGGCGTAGTTTTCTTGAGCAAGCACGCTTCCTTACCTTGCTTTGTGCGCGTGCGCAGCATGGGAAAGCAACAAAGCCAGACTCCATGTGCAGCCCTCCAGTTCCTCTAGGTTGAACTGAGGGCTGCTGGGGGGTGGAGCTTAGCTTCCAGGAGGAAGCAAGCCCCCGCTGTGACTTCCTTCCCTCCCTCCCAGTCCCAACCCAGCCTCCGAACGTAGTCTCTGAAAGCGGAGGGGAAATCCCTTGCTTTCAAAATGGGCTGGAACCTACCCCCAGGGGAGGCTCAGCACCATCTGGAAATGTTCGGGGGGGGGGGAGGGGCTCGTGCTCCACAAACCCTCTGAAGATGACGCCTATGTGTTGTATGTTTCTAGCCCCAGACTCTGGAATAATCCTGTCATTCCTGTCTCCATATATTTGTCTAAGATACCTGCATTCTTACACCTATGCCAGACTTATCAAGGTAAACATTAACTCTCTATGTCTAGTGAATGGTCTCCCATTTAGGTCCATCCTGCCACACATTAAGAAACATCACCTCTTTTGTGTGGCACCAGGGAAATGCCAGGCCACTCCATTGTTCCACAATGGACACTCCCAGCCCAACCACCCAGCACCTGGGTAGTCCCATCAAGGCTATTGTGCAGGTAGACTCTGCCCCTCTGGAAGCACATTGGTTACACTAATATATTATTGTGATGGTCTAGAAACATTATGGTTTTACTGGTTATATGACAGGAAGTGATGCTGCATAACACTTGCCCTGCTCCCCAAAGCCTACCACACCCCAATATGCTACTTTTTTCTAGTTTGTCACTAGAGTATCTTTATGTTCATGTCATGAATTACTTTAATTAATGACTTCTGAACATTTAAGCAACAGGGTATAAGGCAACATGTAAACTGGCAGTTTTTCAGGGCTGCTTCTCACATTGTTTAAATATATGTATGTACATTACTGAGAAGTATATAATGCCTTAAAATATATGGTCATGCAAAAAGGGAAATAAAGCAGGATAATACTAAAACATGTCTCAAAAAGGAGATATACAGCCTTGCCTGAGATATCTTATCTATGTGCATTTTTCATTTAGGGCTGCCAAGTCCCCGGGTAGGGCGGGGGAAGCACCGATTTTTAAAGCTTTCCCCCGCTTTTTCAGAATTGGCCACCGGGGGAGGCAATGGCTGCCAGCAGGGAAACGTCGGAGCCTGCTCTGGCCTCTTAAAAGGGAAATGTCTGCAGAGAGCCTGCCCTGCAGTAAAAAGCCTCAACAGACATTTCCCCTTTAAGAAAGAGCAAGAGAGTCCCGCCCAGAGAGGCTCTTTCTGCTGAAGGGCCTGCTTTTGCATGTGGCCTGCTGCTGGAGTAAGCTGCTTGGGGTAAGCTGCTGGGGTCTGCCTGCTCTTTTCCTTCTCTCTCTCTCCCCCTCCCCCTTTCTTTCTTTTTTCTGTCTGTCTGTCTGTCTCTCTCTCTCTCTCTCTGTCCCCATCCAGCAGAGGTCTATCAGTGGCTATTATAGCCACAAGGTCTAAATGGAGCCCTTTGTCTGGGGCAGTGATGCTCTGCATTCTTGGTGCTTGGGGGGCAACAGTGGGAGGGCTTCTGGAGTTCTGGCCCTGCTGCTGGACCTCCTGAGGGCACCTGGTATTTTTGGCCACTGTTGTGACACAGAGTGTTGTACTGGATGGGCTGTTGGCCAGATCCACTGTGGCTTCTCTCCTGTTCTTATGATACGAAAATCATATTTAGCACTTGTGCAGCACTTAGTGCTTCATATTCTGCCGAGATGAGGAAGGATTCAGTAGGGCCGTTGCTCAGTGATAGAGCATCTGCTTGACATGCAGGAGGTATCAGCCTCTTCAGCTAAAAAAGGATCAGGTCATAGGTGACATTAAAGATCTCAGCCTGAGACCCTGGAGAGCCACTACCAGTCTGAGTAGTCAATACTGACCTTGATGGACCAATGGCCTGATTCAGTATTAAATAAAATGATTCCATGGCACTGCAGGGTTTTGAGCCAGGCTCTCCCAGATCCCAGCCAAACAAACTGACTGCTACATAACACTGACTCTTGTTCAGCGACAAAAAACAGTGGCATAAAAGTCACAGTCTGGGTAATGCTGCTTGCAAGCCTATAAAGCTCAAGGCAGCAGCAGAAGCTCAGTATTAGGAAACTTCATGAGTTCATGTGTCAGCATGTGGAAGCAACATCACAGGATGTGACATCACAAAATGATGTCACTTCCTTTCTCCTGGCTCCACCCCCAAAGTCCTCAGATATTTCCCAAGTTGGACTTGGCAGCCCTATTTTCATTCATGTTATATCTTCATGTACCTTAAACTGCATTTATATGCCACATTTCAAGTATGTTCAAAGTGTCTTAGAACAATAAGCATTTCCTAATAATGGATATGCCTCCCATAAGTATGTCTTGTCTTTTAAATGCCATGAGGAAACATGTTAGACAGTTTAAAAAAATTGCAAATAATGATGTAGTACAAAATGACTTAGTGTATGTGTGTACATTCTTTTAAGGAATCTAATAATATATATGGGTTTCACATGGATAAATCTGTAACAGGCAATATTGTTTACAATTTCAAATTATTTTAAAATAGCTTGAGTTTCTTGGAAAAAAACATTCTAAATGCAAAGACTTATTTAAAAGAATATGTACATAACAGAAAAGCCAAACAAACATCAAGAACAGAAATGGAATTCTAAGTTTCTGCTGTCAGTTTGTTCGTAATTCATCCAGGTGTTCAAAAAATATCTCCAGGGTCTAGTATACACATTAAGAGTATGGCATGCATTGCTGTGTGGGGCACATTTAACACTATAACATCAGCGTTTAACAATGAACTTGCTTGCTGTTGCCAAATTTTCTTCAATTAGAGAAAAGCACTGTACTGTCTGGTCACCAGTTGGCAGACACAGTTGGCACTACAGATGGACCTGGCTCCCAGATGCAGATTCTGGAGAAAATAAAATGTGCAAAGAAGAACTCCCAGATGATACAAGCTTAGTGCAGTTCCTACTGGCTTAGCCAGAAGGATGCTTCCTTTTGGCATGGGTAGGCATAGGCTAGAGAGATGCAGTCTGGAGACCACCTGAGTCCCCATTTGGAAATTCATCTCTTGTAATATGAATAATACACAGTTGAGTCAGGTACTCTGATTCTATACTCTGCAGGCACAGATGTAACATTTAACATAAACCTCATAAATGGACAGGAGTTAATGCCTGACTGGAATAACATTTATTCACGATGTTACATGATCACTTTTAATTTAATTCCCCTTTGTCAGAGGAAATCCATATACCTTGTTCCCCAGTTTTTATATTACAGATATTAGAGACTGCACTAATAATCAGAACTTATTTTGTGCTGGTATGCACTAGTATAGTATACTAGCACCTTTTTGGACTATGGAAATGGGGGCTGCAGTCCAGAGGCCATCAGAGAAGACAGCAGGGCAACTGATATATTCTGTTGCACATTCTGATATCATCAGTGGGTGCAATGCAGGGATGAAGGGCTAGGGCTGCCAAGTCCCCCTGGGGGGCAGGGATTCCCCTGCTCAAAGGTCCCCCAATCCGCCGGTCCGGATCCAGCTGGCGGGGGGAACCCCACCCCCGAAGTGGCCAAATCGGGCCAATGTGCGCAATGTGATGATGTCACCTGGAAGGGATATCATCACGCTGGGCACGTAGCCAGGTGACGCTCTAGCAACTGGTCTGAAAACTCTATGGTACTTCCGGGCAACATCACTGCATTGTGCACGCACTTTGCATATGCATGAATGTCCCGGGACAGGACCAACTCTCCCCTGCTGATTTTCGTGAGTCACTTGGCAAACCTATGAAGGGCCCAAAAAGAAAAGACGGACCAAGCTGCACTGCCTGAGCTTACCCATGGCAAAAAGAATTAGCTAAGCCATGCCTGATCGATTATTGCAGATCCTGGCTCAAAGGCAACTAACTCTAGGAATTACATGTTAGAATGAATGTGTGGCAGCTCTAGGAATGGTGTTAGAAACAATTTAAGTTAAAATAAAGATATACACTGAAGAACTTGCTGAGGAATTTATATGAATGCCGTCAGCTTGCTTGGTAAGTATCTGAGGAGTGACACCTACGACAATCTTGTTCAATGTGTCTAACCATGTTACCACAATTTATTGCATATCCACATTTATAACAATTTTCTTGTTTTTACTGCTCCCCTAACAAAATTATCCTAGGAGATTTTTATTGACAAGTGCAAGCCATATATATAGTATGAACTAAACAAACTGTAGAAAGACAAAGAAAAAGAAAAACCAACCTCTCGACAATGGTCTACCTACTCATGTTTTCTGTTTTGAATGAATAATATACTGTCTTCATGCTGCTGTTTTTACTATGTTTGGCAGGTATGTTTTTTATATGTCTGCTTCATCAGAACAATTAATGTCTGAGGCCTTAGGAAATTATTTTCAACAGATAAAACAATTATGCCAAGTCCTAATAAAAGCTCTCCACTGTTCCACATCTGCACAAATTGCCTTGCATTTTAGATGATTTTTATGTACATTTAATCACTAAAGATTAATTAGGTGGCATACACAAACCAACAAAATACTGAAGAGCTAACTTCACTTAAAGTTCACATGCAGCTAACTTGTGTTTTTTAAGAACAATTTTAATTAAAACTACTGAAAAAATCATCCAGCTGAAAATATTAGGAGCTTTGGGATGGGCTTAGCATAGCTAATTAATTGTATATTTAATCAAAACAGCCTTTGGCTGTAATTAATAATCTATTTTGGTCTGGTAATAAATATAGTAGTTCAGTGAAACAGAATATATAATTTGAAGAATGCCAGATGTACACTCTAGGGATGGGCAATTTTTTTTAATTCAGTATTTTTTGGTTTAGGTCTATTGGATCCCCCAAAATTGGCATTTCTGAAAAATCCCAAAATTTTTAATGTCCAACAGACCTGAGAAGAAAAATGCTGAATTAAAAAACAAGCCAGCCCAGCCCAGCTTAGACTGTGCTGTAGGAGAAGCTAGCTCCTGGATCTGCGTGCCTCAGGGAAATTGCTCCCCGGGGCACACAGATCCTAATTGGGATGGCTTGTCCTGCAGCATAGTTTAAAACAGGCTGCAGGAGGAGCCAGACCCAAGCTGAGCTGGCAGGAACAGTCTGCTTTCCAAGGGACAGCCAATCCTGATCCTCAGGCTGTCTTCTGCAGTTCCTTTAAACCTTAAAGGGACTGCAATAGAAGCATGACAAACAGTTGAGAGGCTCTCCACTGTTTTCAGTTCTACTGGTAATTCCCGAATATATCCCAGATTTTTTGGGGATTTTTTTTTGTTTTCCCAAGAAAACACAGATTTATTTGGGATGCCAAAATATACCCAAAAATACTGGTAAGGTGTTTTCTGGGTATATTTTCAGTGCAAGTAGATCCAATGCACACCCCTAGTACAAATTATTGATACCAAAAAATGATTAGGTAGCTCCAAGATTTAGAGTTAAGATTGTTTCACTTTTAAATAATTAACAGCATTATAGAATCTATATACTATTTCCCAGAAGGTTTTTTTCTGTGTGGATACTTATATCGGCCAAAAGAGAGCCCATTCTCCCACAACAGCTTTTCCTACATAGTCAGGGGCCTTCCTTGGTCTGCAGAAAAATCCAAAAAGTTTTAAAGAAACTTCAGGGAACGTTGAATCCCCCCCAATACCTTTTGAAATGGCCTTTGCAGGGATCTAACTCCAGGCATCAACTGTGAGAGATTAGAATGTTCAGGGGTGAGGGAGGTTTCTAACTTTCTGTCAGTAAAAGGCAGGGTTTTTACTGGCAGCAGTCTAGGGTTGCCAAGTACCCCCCCTGGCCACCGGCAGTGGATCCAGATCCAGGCTGGGAAACTCCTGGAGATTTGGGGGTGGAGCCTGGGGAGGACAGGAACCTCAGTGAGGTACAATACCATAAACTCCACTCTTTAAAGCATCCATTTTCTCCATGGAAAATTATCTCTGTAGTCTGAAGATGAGCAGTAATTCCAGGTGATCCCCAGGCCCCACCTGGAGGCTGGCATCCCTAGGCAGCACCCTCTGTGTGTCTTGATACCAACTGATTTGCATGACTCAAGTAGGCCCAGCTGCTTGCTACTGTTCATCAGCAGCCACCCTATGAAAGCCATTGTGATGTAACAGAGCTTCAGATTGGGATCTGCGAGACCCAGGTTCAAATCCCCATCTTGTGGTGGAAGCTGACTGGGAGATTTTGGACCAGTCATATACTTTCAGCCTAACCAACCTCACAGGGTTGTTGTGCAGATAACCAGAACGAGAACCAGGGCTTTTTTGGTGGTGGCTCCCATCTGGTGGAATGAGCTCCCGGAGGAGATCAGGGCCCTGCGGGACCTTTTTCAGTTCCTCAGGGCCTGTAAGACGGAGCTCTTCTGCCAGGCCTTCGAACAGGAGCTGCCACCGGAGACACCGGTCAGGCTGGTGATTCCACCCATCACATTAACTAGCTGTGATGGAACCTGACTCAGCACAGCCCAAGCAAGATGGCTTGGGGCTCGGACCTGCCATTAGGTTGCCAGAGGCTATACTATTGGAAGCTTTTTATATATATTAATTATGTATTTATTTAGGAATGTTTTTAATTGATCTTATGTGTTTTAATGTAATATTTAGGCCCTAGGCCCATGGAAGCCGCCCTGAGCCCGTTCGCGGGGCGGGCGGGATATAAATCCAATCAATCAATCAATCAATCAATAATGTAGGCTGCTTTAGTCCCCACTGTGGAGAAAGACTGTAATTTTCCTAGGTAGAGGCTGCGGGAGAGGGGGGTGGAGATGGAAAGCTGAAGACAGATAAAGCTAGGTTGGCTGTTGGGTGGGAAGGAAATAGGGTTTCCAACTCCAGGTTGGGAAATTCCTGGACATTTGAGGGGTGGAGCCTGGGGAGGGTGGGATTTGAGGAGGGACTACAGACCAGTATAATGCCATAGACTCCACCCTCCAAACCAGCCATTTCCTTCACTTGAACTACTATTGCTAGCCTCCAGACAAGGGCTGGAGTGCACTCAGAATTACAACTGTTGTCCAGGTGACAGAAATCAGTTCCCCTGGATAAAATGTCTGCTTTGGAAGGTTGAGTCTATGGCATTATACCCTGCTGAGGCTGCTTGCCTCCCCAATCCTCACTGTCCCAAGGCTCCACCCCCAAATCTCCAGGAATTTCCCAAACCCAGTTCAATTCTGGGTATTAGCTTTCATATTCATGTTCAGATACTTTGAAACAGTTTTCCTCAAATCTTATATATCGGTAGAGAGAGGGTGTGAGGGTTAGCTGCCAGGAAGGTCTAGTTAGAGCTAAGATGCATAAGTAAAAGGGTGATAAGTATAGTTGAGATGGGATTAAAGCACCTGGTAAGACCCATGAATGGCAGAAAATTAGCATACAGATACAAGAGTTAACAAACAGATGTGAAAACTAAGTTTTAGTCCACTGACACCTCTAAGACCAACAAAGTCCAACTGAGAGACTTAGTATGTGTAGGTAAACACTTCAGATACACTGAAACAGATTTCTTCAAGTGTTACATATAGGTGGGAAGGTTAGTTGCCAGGAAGGGCTAAATAGAGTTAAGATGCATAAGTACAGCTAAGATTGGAATGATGCAGTTGGTAAGGTCTGTATATTCACATTCTGCACTCAAAGCAGACCAGGTTCATAAGGTAGTAGGCAGTCCTCCAAGTATTTTGGTTCCAAACCATACAGGGCTTTTATGGTCAGTACCAGCATCTTGAATTGTGCCAGAAGCAAATTGGGAGCCAGTATAGATGGGCCATGACCAAAGTGATATAGACTTTATGACCCACTGCAGTCAACATACCAGCTGAAGCATTCTATACCAACAGAATTTTCCAAACACTTTTCAAGGGCAGTCCCACATAGAGTACATTGTAGTAATCTAATCTAGATGTAACCAGGACATGCATCACAGTGGCTAGATCTCTTCTGCCCATATGCATGTACAGCAGGAATCTTGTAAATGGAAAATCAGCAAAGAAATGTCACCAAGATAGTATTCGACAAACTTCCTAGAAGTGCACCAAGAATAATATGTGAAAATAGCTACTAGGATGTTCATAAAACACCTTCATCTGCTTCTCTCTTAAACTGGTCAAGATGATCCAAATCCATTTTGTCAAAAGGCTGGAAGCTTATTTTTCCTCCCCTCCACTTTGTGAGACAATCTGTGAACTTATTGTGAAATGGGTAATTTTCTGTGTCAGTCACCCTCAGCAGCCTTTCTAGTAAAGTGCCAAAGCTGTTGGAAATCTTTCTTGACCTTGATGGGTTCAAATATGGGCAATAACCTGTCTGTATCAAATGCAGACCATAGATGTGTGAGTTACAATTTCCTTTCACAGGTATTCCTCCTGGTTCTGAATGTCTGCCTCTACGCTTTCTCTCATTGGCTCTAAAGGCACTATTACTAAACAGTCCAGCCTCTGGGACTGTATCCACAGGTAATCTACAAATACACCTCTCATATCAGAAAAAAGAAACAAGAATAATGAAACAAGAGGATGGAAATTTGTTAGGAAAGAGAGGGAAAGTTGGGTATAGAGCTCCTTCTGCTTCCTTATTAGTAACTGTCTTGAAAGAGACTCTCAAAACAAAGCTATAGCACAGAAACACAGAACACTGCCTAAATCTGGCAACTGGCTGTATAGAAATACTTCTGATCTCTACTTGGATCTTCCTTTGCTATTTTTATAAGCTTTCTGCCTTCTAGCTTTTTGAAATGCCAAATACATTTCTGATTTCCTTTTATAATACACATATTTAAATATATATGAACTACACCTGTATATTCACAATCCTGCCTACTCATAAACCAGCATAGTTATGCTACCCAACTATGTTCCCTGGTAACAGTCAAGAGGAGCCTTAGAATAGAGTGTTTTAGTGGCCTAAAAAGAATCAGCTGTAGCTGGTGACAGCTGATAGTAAATGGGTTCTTTCTTATACGATTTTAGGAAAACTGCCAGGCTAGGTGCTCAGGAAAAACACTCTGCACATTCCCTGTAGCTTGACGATCAAACTCCCTTCTCACTACATTATTAACAAGCACTTAAAATCAGAAGGAGAATGTACACAAAAACAATTCAATACCTATTGACAGATCCCTTGCTTTGTAACCCTTTCTCAAGCCTGCCAGGGGGAGGGAGGGAATAAGCCAGAGCTTGTTTCCTGGCCAGGCTGCCTCAATCACACAGGAGAGAAAGGCAAGCCTTTGTTCCCTTCCATTGGATGAGGCTCCTTCCTGAAGGGATGGAGGGAAGGAGGGAGAGCTTGCTTTGCTTGGCTGCCTCAATGGGAGAAATACAAAGCACCTTTAAGGCCAACAAAGTTTTATTTAAGGTATGAGCTTTTGTGTGCCTTGCTAGAGTGTGTTGTTTTGTTGGACTTGTTATGCTGTGGCTCTCCTGGGTGCAACTGGGTTCCCTCCCTCTTTTTACTGCATTCATGCCCTCATGATCCAATCTTGCTCAGAAGGAAAGCAATGTGAATTATTTAGATGAGGAATAACAACAAGCCAGTGAGGTGAAGTAGGCTGAGAGTGTGTGTCCAGACCAAGTTCACTCAGCACATTTCCTTTGGGGATTTTGAACTTAGACTTCCCAGATAGTAGGCTGATACTGACCACTGAGGAAGACTATAGGTTTGTAGACAAACACATAGCCCTCAGCCTGTGTCATGGTGCCTTCTCATGTTTTTGACCAGCACACAAAACCATTTATGCACAAAAGCTCACAGTGCCAAGCCATTTCATGTTTTCCCCTGGACCCTAGACTCATAACTTTGAGCATGAATTTCTGTGGTGAATGTCAATAAATCAAAGGTAGGTTTGCAGCTTATTTATTTATTTATTACTTTCAATTTATATCCCACCTTGCCAGGCAAACTGGCTCAAGGTGGCGTACAACAATTAAAATACGATAAACAATAAAATACAATAAAATTCATATAGAAAACAAATTACATAAAGTGCTAGTAAGTACAGATGGCAGTTTCTATACATGGTCTGATAAAGAAGGCAGTCTCCAGCATTGTAACATGGGGCCATAGCATGTTCAAATTCTGATGGCTCGTTCATCAGTGGCGGCTCCTAATTGAAGGCCTGGTGGAAGAGCTCCATTTTGCAGGCCCTGCAGAACTGCAAAATGTCCCGCAGGGCCCTAACGTCTTCCGGGAGTTCATTTCACCAATGTGGAGCCACCACTGAAAAGACCCTAGCTCTGATAATGGCCAATCTGGCATCTTTTGTACCAGGGAGAGTCAGGCAGTTTTGTGACCCTGACCTCAGTGCTCTCTGGGGGACACATGGGGAAAGGCAGTCCCTCAACTAGGCAGGTCCCTGACCATGTAGGGCTTTAAAGGTCAAAACCAGCACCTTGAAATGCATCCGGTATGCTATCAGCAGCCAGTGCAGCACCTTCAGCACGGGCTGGATGTGATCTCTTGTAGAGAGACCCATCAACAGCCTGGCCGCTGCATTTTGCACAAACTGCAGCTTCCAGATTAGCTTAGAGATACACACTTGAACAGCATACTCAAGATTGCAACAGCACAGACATTTTGATGCAATAACTCAGAGCAAGAGGTGTCAGTTATCAGACATTGTTCAATAAACAAAATATTGCAAGAGTATGTTTTAAGCATGTTTTTATTTTAAGTAAAAAAAACCCTTTGTGTTTGTGTCCTTTATAAAGTTTATACCTATGCTACCTGGCATTACATTTTATGACACACATAGTCCTGATTTAGATTATAGTATTCTGGCCTTATATTTTTGGCCAGCTATTTTAATTATTGATTGGTAATAGAAGTGGCAGAGAGGACAAGATCATATGACAACAAGATCATATGACAACAAGGTCACAAGAGAGAGGGGAAACAAATATATGGTGAAGGGCAAATGTATGCACAGTACATGGCTTTTGACTTGTCCTGGCACCAGAAAGCTGGGCCTATTTGGATGATATTATTATCTGTAGTCTGGACTGGGACTCGCACGTCCTCCACCTTTGCCCGGTGCTGGCAGCCCTTCAGGAAGCTGGGCTAAAAGCCAATCCAAAGAAGAGCTGGTTGGGCTTCCAAGAGCTGAAATACCTGGGGCATGTGGTGGGTCAAGGGCAGCTACGCCCCCTTCTGGAGAAGGTGGCTAACCTGGAAGACCACCCCAGACCCCCAACCAAGAGACAGCTCCACCGTTTTCTAGGAGTTGTGGGGTACTATAGCTGATTCATCCCCCAGTTCGCCATGACAGCCAGCCCCCTTACCGATTGCCTGTAAAAGACAGAGCCAAATCAACTCCGTTAAGGTCCCTCGCAGGAGGAGGCATTTAGAACCTCCAGAAGAGTGTCTCCAGAAACCCAGTCCTGCACAATCTGGATTTTGACCACCCTTTTGTGGTATACACTGATGCCTCAGGGTCTGGCCTTGGGGCGGTCTTGTCCCAGGAAGTCGATGGCCACAAACTTCCAATCCTCTTTCTCAGTCAGAAGCTGCAATTGGCCAAATGGTGGTACTCCACCATAGAAAAAGAGGCCCTGGCAGTTAAGTGGGTGGTTGGCCCATCGCAATATTATTTGACAAACAACCCCTTCCAGCTGGTCGTGGACCATGAACCCCTCTTGTGGTTAGCCCGCATGAAGGACAGTAACCCCTGTATCCTCTGGTGGTACATGTCTCTCTTACCGTCTTATTTTACAGTTTGACACTAGGCGGGAAAGGATCATTGAGTGGCCGACTACCTCTCCCGGCTCTTCAAGGAAGACCTGGCTGAAGGGAAAAGGGAGGGGTGGTGTCCTGGCACCAGCAAGCTGGGCACCAGCAAGCTGGGCCTCAGCCACGAGGCTCCCACTGACCCCCTTGGTGGGCCCCCCCACTCACCAAAGTCGACCAAGGCAGGAGAAGGACCAGTGGGAACATGGACCACCAGAGCAACCAGTGGAGGTGAGATGACTGGGGAGACAATGAGGACAGCAGTGGCATTGGCGCCCCCAACCCTGAAGACAGAGTTCAGCCTAAGCCACACAGGGCGAGGCCCCAGGGTTGTGCTAGTTAGGCTGGCTAGCCCGGCATGCTCCCACCGGGTCTCACACTGCAATGGTCCTCCGGGACAGACACCTTTTCCATTGTGCCTGGCATGAACCAGGTGATCACCACAGACCATGGCACCTCCAGAAGGATGGCCCCGCCCAAGGACTTGGCTGAGCTTTTGTATGGGGGCAGGGCCAACCATGATTGACACCTCGACACCCAAGATATAAAGGAGGGGATGAGGAAGGAAGTTGGGGAGGAGAAGTGGAGTCAGAACGAGAGAAGCCTGGAGAGCCCAGAGAGAGAGAGAGAAAGCTGACAGAGCAGACCACCCTAGAGACTGCCACAGGGGTCCAGTACTGCATTGGGTGATGTCAACCCTGGAAGCTGGCCCCTTTTCTGAGACCTCCTGTCCCCTCCTTCAAAAGGGCACCCTTCTTAGCAATGGCAACTGGGGGGGGGGCAGAGCCTGATATGGCTTAAACCACAACGAACACAGCTATACTTGATTATTTGGTTTGAAGGGGACATCCAGAACTGAAGGTTCATACTGACAAATTTCAAAAACCTCTTTCAGAGATAGAAAGAATCAACTTACATATTTTGATTGTATGGCATTTTGAGAAATCTGTTAATCATTCATTATGCAACCACTTGCTGACGTATTATACGCTCAAATACATCTTCCTTGTTACAAGATCCAGATAGCAATCCGGACCTTAAGCAATGACAACTAAAAGCAGTTAAATAATTCTATTCATTTTGTCCCTAAGCCTTTAAGATGAAACCTTTGCATTAGCCTTCTGAATTTTCTAAGAATGTGTGATATTTAGAGTACTGTCTCTTCTAAAGTCATTTGACAATGACAGGAATCTGAAAACATCTCACTTGCTTTTAAGAACCTGAAAATTTAAATGGGTACAGATTAGGGGCTCCAATGTTAAAATAAATAAATATACAACATAAATATTACCAATTATCAAATTCATTACAAATAAGTTTAATTTATTACAAATTAGTTTGAAAACAATTATAGGTCCAAATATAGCCTCAGTAAGAATTACAAATCGTACAATATGCACAACTGGGACCTTATGTGACTGTAAAACAGACATGTTTCAGCCTTCCAGCCTTTTTGAGTGGTCACGCATAAATGTTGCACATAGGCTCAATTATTGCAATACTAATATTAATCAATATAGGACCAAGTGAAAATTATGTTCTGATAAACATCAGTGACACAAGGCAAGGATGTACTGTATAAGCCTCACGTAGCATCGCCTTGTGCCCAAATCAGGTACTTATAACCAAAATGGTATTTCAGTTGTGTACCCTCCTATTTTGGTCCAGGAGATTCAATCCCAAAAGCAAATATATAGCCAGTTTAACAATTAGTATGCAGTGCCAATAAATTTCACTTGCTTCCTTCTTTTGAGACACAGATAACATGTGCCTATGCCTTTTTCTTCCCTTTAAATAGGCTGAACTGCTTTGTTGTTCTTCAGCAGTAACCAAAAATAAATGATAAATTGTGTGACAGCTTTCACAGCTAGCCCTTATTTTAAGGAAATGCTCTTTTATGAAAGAAAAAAAATGATAGCCTAAAACTTGTGGAAAATATAAACACAGAGATGGAGCCTAGGGAAGATTTCCACATTTGTAGCAGTCCTTGTGCAAGCAAAATAGCTAAAATAAGTCCTCCTGTCAGCCTGTGCTAAGTAAAGGTACTTCTAATTTGACTGTCTTTTCTGCATGTACAAAACATTCTACAACGTCTTTTTTTCTGATATAATTTCAAGACCAAATGAAACATCATCATGCAAACCATCTGTGGTACATTCCATCTCTCCATATGCACATTTTTAAAAATATCAAATTGAAGCATTTTGTAACAGAAGCCACATGTAACAGAAGTAATAGATGACTGAAACTCCTTGTACAGTCAATGTATATACCTGATTTGGGCACAAGGTGATGCCACATGAGGCTTATATAGTGCATCCTTGCCTTGAATCACTGATATTGACCTGTTCTTCAATATTCATTAGCTCTTCTGCAGACAATCTAGCAGCATATAAAGAATTATACTTGTTCTAGTAGGGATGTACAAGGAACTTGCAGGGAGGGGACAAGGAACTTGCAGGAACTTGTCTTTCCTTCATCCCTTGTCCCCCCACCCCTTCTTTCACTTATTGCCACCTTTCTTTCTATCTCTCACCACCACCTCTTTGTCCCTTCATTCACCAAGAGATCTTCATGGAGTGGGTTTCCCTCTCCCATCTCCCTCATTGGGTCTGGTAATAGAGGGAGCATGGAGGGAAGGCTCCCCTCTTTCTTGTCCACCCTCTAATCTCCCCTGTTGCCACCTCAGCAGCTGTTTCAGTGGCAGGGAAGAGGACAGTAGGTGGCAGCACAGGCACTTCCTCCTTGTTAACCCACCCATTGAGGGAAATCAGACTACATAAACTTCAGTCCAGTCACAGTATTGCTGCTGGTCAGCTTTTGGCCTTAAAGGGATTCTCAGGTACCGGGTGGAGGTGAGGTTCATTTATTATTATTTTATTGTAAATGTTGTGTAGCCTGCTGCAATGTAGGTCAGGCCATTTCTTCCCCCAGGATAAAGATGCTGCTTTGGCTAATTTGAAGCTTAGCATCCCCAGTGAGAACATCCTATGATAGCCACCATGGATCCCTTGTGCCCACTTTCCCCAGCATGGGCATTCTAGCCACTGGGAAAATGCCAGAGTGCTTATTTGCCTGCCAGAATCTCCTGTGGAGATGAATATGTTCCTGCTGTTAAAGTGATTCTGTGAGGTGGCTTTTTGAGCTGGGAAGAAGGAGACAGAGCTGGAGAGCAGTGAGGATTGTCATCCCTGTCCAACCTCCAGCTTCCTAGCCTTCCCCAGCCAAAGAACTCCTTTCTCCAAGAGACTTCCAGATGCTCTGAGGAAGGGGTGTGATGGCTGGATGCTTTCTCAGCTCCCCACCCACATCATCATGCCTTCCCATAGCCCCACTGCAGCTACAGGCCCACTCAGCAGAGCTTTGCCACATAGACTGGCGTTATTTAGCAAGGCTGCTTCAGCAGTGGACAGGGAGAAGGACTCTCCCAAGAGACAGTTGTCTTTGCAAGTGCTGTCTCATCCTGCTTTCCACCCACTGTCAGCACAGTGCTCACCCAGCTCCATGGCCCCCATTGTGAGCACAGCCAGAGGAAGAGGAAGAAGCCTCAAAGGCAGGGCAGGAGGAACTGGATACAATTCTCATGGTAGAGGCAGCTCTTCTTATAGCGGTATGTCCTTCCTGCTGTGCCACCATCAGATCTCCCACGCACAATACCAAGGTGGCTATATCGTCTGCACTTTCAAAAACAATGGTCTTGGTTCCGGGGGGGGGGGGGGATTTAAATGTCCCAATGTATTTTTATACGTTTTCAGATCTTTCTGCAAACCTGGGAGATCCTCCGAAGTTTGCAGAAATATCAATTTTTAATGAGTGTGGGTGTTATATATTGATGCTGCGGTCGCCATGTGCTCCCGCAATGGCGACCGCCACATGGACCTTCTCACGTGGTCCGAACCTACCTGAGCTTCGGCCAGGTAGGACAATAGACAGTTGGATCCTGAACGGCCACCAATCCTGTGCCTAGGTCCCCCCCAGGGGACCTATGAACTGCAACCGTGAACTTAAGGTCCTATCCAGACATTTGGGCGAGGTCGGGAAATTATCTCCGACCGGCATAAAAGCGGTGTGAAGCCTGGGGTTTTCCATGTATCATCTGACCCGCAATAAACATGCTATGCTGTTTTCACCGTTACCAGCCTCCCGACTCCAGTACTTTTCAGTGGGCCTATTCCATGGATTTAAGTATCAGCAGATTGGCCGACACCTCACTATTAGAATATATGATAGGATCCTCTTGCTGTGACTTGTACTCTGAAATTTGCAGAATACAAATGGTGTGTACATCTTGTATGTGTAAAGGCTCTGCACATAAGATACGAACAAGATGTAAAATAGCCAGTAGCCATGGTCTCTATTACTTGTCTCCAGCTGTTGACTACCCAAATTTTTAACATCTGCATGGAGCACATATTCTAAATTGCTTTGATAAACATCAACAGACACTCTGAAACATTTATTTTCTATGCATAAAATGTGTGGTTCAGATGACTTCCACTAGATTTAGAATGCATAGCTATTTTTACCATAAGCTGCTAAGGACATTGATACACTAATGCACAGGTGACCCAGCACACAGGCTTAATCCAGATGCAGTTTTGTGATGGTTCACTGACATGGCTTTAGCTACCACCATGGAAGGGTGAAGTGTGATAACTTTACTGGAGAGTATTAGTATGTGGTGATGGAAATACTGGAGCTAATGCTGCACTGTGGAAGCAAATGGCTGCTGAGTAGATAGCAGAAACTGGCACAGGCAAGCAGTGTCATCGCCTACACAATACTACAATCCACTCAGCAGCCATGTGCTTTCACAAAGCCACAAATGCAGTCCTGGTGTGTCTAGCTTCACCACTTGACATCCTGTGGTAAAGGCATCAAATCACCTTCAGACACACAGAGGCCCAATCTGCATCTAGCATTTGCTCCATTGTTCTACCAAACCCACACTGGAACAGAAAAAGATGTGGCTCAAAACCACATTCAAATACCCCAGGCCAATGCCGTAGTGACTGCAGAGTCACCTCTGAATAGCCATAAAACAGCCATAAATGTATGCAGACAGCCACCATAAAACCAAGAGATCAAACGAAGTCAAAACGGCATGCAGTCTGGACATTGCCATAAAATTCGACAATCAATCAAAGTGAAAGTGGCATGCAATGCAGATGGGAATTTCTGTTCCAGTGTGGGTTTGGTAAGATAGCAGAGTAAATGCTAGATGCAGACTGCGCTTCACTGGCAGTAGCTAGATTCTGCCCTCCCACAATTCCCACTACCATGAGCTATACCTGACTAAAATCAAATCTACCGAGTAATGACATTGGAGTTTGATCTATAGAATTTTAAGTAAACCATTACTTTAATTCATGAAATTGCATTGGTTGTCCTGTTCTGAGGCAGCATGTCTTTCCCTTGCTTGTACCTGTGAATACAGTCTGTTTGAGCTAGAAAACAAAAAAAACTTAGGACCAACAGTTCCTGACCCAGAACAATCTATAAACTACTGCACTGGAAGACACCAGGGACATCATTGGGGTGGACTTCTGCCTCTTTTGTGCTTGACTGGGCAGAAGAGCTGAAGAAAACATAAGTTAGGTATTATTTGCTACTGAGTTCTATGGATTTGGGAAGTCTATAGCACTATTCTTGCCACAGTCAATGTACACTGAAGCACCTGAAGCAATTCTAGAAAGTTACAGTGAGCATAATGGGCAGTGGAACACTGGCATCAGTTGAGATTTGCAGTTGGATCTGCAAAAACCTGAGGAAGTCACCCCTCCTCCCCACAAGTCATTATCAGGGTAAAAAGAACACTCTACATCAGGGGTGGGCAATTGTTTTGGCTCGGGGGCCATTTTGTGGGAGCGGAGGTTAGCGGAGGGCCGCACCTTTTAAAATGATTGCATTCATTAGTTAACTTTGCATTTCAGAAAAGGTATAAATTGTATCATAAAAATCAATAAATATAAATAAAATAGTGGTAGTTTTATTCAATTTATTTATTGTGCTAATTTCATATCATCTATAGCTGCAAGCACATTGAATTTTAGAATCAGTTTAATGAGACAAATGTACCCTATCACACTTTTCTACAATTTTTTTTGAAATCAGGAGATTGCTTGTTGAGAAACCACGTGGCCAACTGTCTTGGCGGGCCACAAAAAACTCTGAGGCGGGCCACATGTGGCCCCCGGGCCGCAATTTGCCCACCCCTGCTCTACATAGCTGTTTATCAGGTGTCCAGACCCAAACACAGATGATTGGAAGAAGCGGGAAAAGGGGATACAGATGTGATGCAAACTTAGCTGGTAAGCAGGTATTCTAATGGCAGCAGTTGACAACAGCCCAGCTGGCTGTTAGGAACACAGAGGAGACTGCTCCAGGACCCAGTAACAAAAGAATACAGTGTGTCCAGCAAAACAGCTAAGGGCCAACTGAGTACGTTAACCTATCAAAAGTCTTCCCAGTGATCTGGGAGATATTTAGAAGGGCAGTCTTTAGGGATGTTTAGAGCAAGCCATAGTTAACCAACTGGCAACACAGTCTCAGTGCCCTCTGACAACTAAGAAGGATCACAGTGGTCTACCCTCACATGGCCTCCTCAACCACCACTGTTCTCAATGGTTTTTTAATACAAGCTTTTGCTTGTCTCTCATATTTTGGATTATTTTAAAGTATCAAAATCACTTCCTTTTTTCAAGGTTTCTATTGAGGTACATTTATTTAATATTATGACAACTGTCATGTTACTACACATTGTCCTTAACTGGTATTTTTCTACAAGCAAAAACATGTTGTACATCCAATTCAATATATTCTGTACATATTGTTGTTAATCTGTAGGACGATAACTTTCCAAAACGACGTGAGATTAATTCCTAAAAGTCAATGACTGCTTCAAGCATCAACAGACAAAATTCTATTGATTTCTGTGAAGACTGAGAAATCCAGAAATTACATCTGATAACACGCAAGCTACTAAACAGAAAATTGTTATGAATATTCTGAAACCAGAGACCTCAGAAGTGAATTCTAATATATTATTAATCACCACAGACCTTATAGAATTAGCAAGACAATGTCTTGCAACCCAGCACATTCTTAGCTCCTGACAGAAGACAAGCACAGTAGAACAGTGCTATTCTTTAATACAATTCTTTTCCAGTGCTGTGTTAAAATTTTGGCATCCTCCTTGTTGTCAAGGTGCCCAAAACTTCCAGGTCACCAAACAATAATTTAATTTTCTCAAGAAGAGTACTACTAGAAATACTGAAAATTAATTTTATTGTATTGATTTACTGAACATATTCTGTCTTCAGGTATTACTATTAGTATTTTTGTTATTTATAATTAGGGAGAAAAGATGAGGGAAGTAAAAATTGTTGTGAGACAGTAAGGAGGAAGGGTGTACTTGGGAAAGTACACTAACCAATGAGAAACTGAAAGGTGTACTTGGGAAAGGTGCCTGTGCAACCTTATAGAGAATGAGTGAGTCCATACTCCAGAGACAATTGCCATGTAAGTGCTACTGCGACTACCAATGCTGTCCTGGCTTCTTTACTTCAATGACAGCTAATTGTTCATGGCTACCTGAAGACAGTATGAAAAAGCATCTGAAGGTTGTTAAGCAAACACTATTTTCCACCTTTCTCATTACCATGGTACAGGTGAATGACATCAACTATGGCAGCGGTTGGTCATGATAAACAGAAACAGCAGCGTGGTGTTGTTAATCGAGTGCAGACAATAGGTTGATGTACAGGAAGGGATGATGATGAGAAGTCACCATGCCACTTATTGCTGTACTGGCCATTGCATTTCTAAGGCTGTGTCTGGAAGAAGTGAAGGGTTGGGCTGAAGTGTGGTTTTAGAGAATGAATAGAGAGACCTTCTATAATGCAATGAAGAGATAACTGGATTATACAAGAAGTCAAGTACACATAGAAGCAATAGTAAAAGGCTCTGGAGGCTTCTGTCCATTGTTTCTTCCTGTCCCAAGCACTGCCCTCATTGTCATCTAACTCAGTCTCGTAATTTGGAGAGGCAGCCACTGGTAGGTCTGCTGAGCTCAGGAAAGGAGCCAGAGCCATAGTTGGCTCCTTTGGTGGGAAGCTGCCCGGCATAAACAGGCTGGATTTCAGCCATGCACACTTCCTTTCCAACTCTGTAGCCAACAAGCTGGGCAAAAAGCTTGTACTTGGTGGGAATGGGTAATGTGTGTGGCTGTGTTTCAAGGTTTTTGATGACTGCCATCTGTGATTTTTCTTTTCTTCCCTGAATGATTCATCCCAGCAGAGTATATCTTTTCCCAGCAGTAGGAATTTAGTGGTGTTCGCTTGGACTGTACCTCTAATGGGCACTAATGGCTTGCCTGCCTTTTGTCCTTCCTTTCAAAGCTGCAGTGTAAAGTGAACAGAATGTGTAGAAGGCTAGCCCAGGATAGCCACCATAAGAAGCAGTTTGGGAAGGAAATTTAACAGTGGTTTATTTCAGGCTGGATGAGCATCTTCTGAGAATATTGTTCAGAAATACATATTATAGCCCAGACTCTTGGTTGACCTGCGCTATATAGATTTGAGGAAAGATTTGAGTAAGAAGTTGTAAATATATCTTGCACTGTGTAGATTTATTTTTTTGGGGGGGGGGGAGAAGGTTTAACATTTTTGTATTATTGCACAGAATTAAGGCTGATTTGTTCAAGGTCATTCTTAGAAGTGTGTGAAGCCAATGGTGGGCCAGTAATCCGGCTAGTATCCCTCACATGAAATTATTTAAACTGTAGTAACCACGTGGGTCTTTTAATTCATTATCTCTGATCCCAGTTAGATCAAAGTCCGAACAATGGCTCCACATACTTCCAAAGTGGTGTATGTACCAATCACTAGCACTAAGTCAGCACTAAGAAAGTAATTAAAAACAACAACTATGGAAACCATTTTGGATTCCTTACTACCAGAATTCCTTTGGCCTTAAAGAAAGACAACAGACCTAGTACTCTTGTTACTGCCACTAAAGTGTTGACTTTATCATTTATATATTGGAATGTTTTGTTCCCAAGTCCAAATTGTAAAAGTTTTTAGAATAGAACTCAAAGTTTTAAGAAGCACCTGTGGTTCAGTATCAATAGGGAGTACAAATTCCAGATAAGGAACTTAAGACCTGTTTACTCATTAAATGTAGTAGTATTCAGAACACTCCAATCCTTCAATAGGACCAGTACTTAACACAGGTTAACAGAGGGTACTGGCACTTCCATATAACTATTTGGTCCAGTTGTGGCCAAGTCTTTTAAGGTACGGGCCATCTGCTGTTTAAGTTATTTGAAATGTTAAGCAGTTGAAAAAAAGATCAACATACTTAAATGCATAGTGTTGCCAGAACCAAGCACAATAATGTACTCATTTCTTTTCCCCAGAAAAGGGCGGGGGGGGGGGGGGAAGGAGTTTCTTTCTAGAAGCAAACCCCTCCATAATAATTTTTACAGCACCAATTAGATGTAATTTTCAGTTTGCAAACACCAGCTTGGTCTAAAATCTGCAGGGTTCACAGCTTTCAAGTTTCTATAAAAACACGATAACGGTTGCTTAGAAACTCAGTCTGCCTTAGGTGCTTGGACATTATTTATTTAATTCTTCTCAAGAGCATTTCACAGAGTCTGTAGTTCGCACACTAATTTAAACAGAAATTTCAAACACCCATAACTTTCAATATAAATTCTACCTCTCCTCCCCAAAATTATTTGCTGGCATCTAATGTTCTAGTTTTGGGAGCTGGGAGAACACTTGCACTTAGTTCAATCTAGGGCTGTGATAACACAAGCAGTTTGGCCCGAGACAGCCACCCCTCCCCTCTGGATCAAATGGGCGCAGTCAAATAGCCACATCTGTGAGGCGTTCCCCTGCATACTCATCCCGTCATAGGACAACTTGGAGCTGGGTTAAAAAGGCACCACATCACATGTGGTGTTTTTGGTTCCTTGCGCATTCATTGCCCCTGGCCAGATGTCTGAATGCAGGGGAGTACATGCAGAACGAGTTTGGCAGTCTGAACCTGCAGATCCATTCCTGCTGCTAGGGAGTTTTGTTTTGTTTTTGAATTTTTGTCTGTATGTGCATTGGCACACACATGTGCACTTATGCACGCACATGCACACTCATGCATTTTTAAACATTTCTGGGCAGTGTGCTCCATGGATGAGGCACTGCAGTAATGTGGATGCTTGACCATGGGATGTCTGCATCGGTAACCCACAGCAGGGTGTGCTGTCTAGATGATATGCACCGCAGCACTTTAAACTGGTACAATAAGAGGTGGCACCATATCGTGCCCAGCTGCGAGTATGTGTACAGCCTAAGTCAGCTCGAATTCACTGCACTGAAACATGTTAAATACAAGAGAGCCATTTATACTCTGATTCCGTGGTATGTCAAACTCTGTTTTTACAAAAAGGTTACCCACATGGCAACACAAGCTCAAAATCAATCATCTTTGGAAGACTGTGTAAAAGGCTATCCAGGTTTTAGAATGCTGCAGTCTAAATTGGGTTGCTTTGGCACTGATAGGGTGAATGTCATTTGTAACACCGTGTATTGTTCTTTCTTTTTCCTTGTCAAAAAGAGAGCTAAAAAAAGGGTCTGGCAACCAAGTCAATCCAGGGGTTAATACATCTTCCTATGAGAAAATGGTAAAATACATGGGGGCTTGTAAAGTTTTTATATTTTATTTTTAAGAAAAACATGAGGAACATGTCTGAATTATTTAATTCTTATGGTAATACAGTGAAATTAAAGGGAACAGAAGTATGGGGCATACCCAGGCAAGAAACATAAATTTCACTAGTATGGAAGCATTTTTGGAGTAGACGCAGAACCTAATGTTTTCTAGCAGTCTTGAGACCATTATGGAACTAAGCAATAAATATATATGTAACCCCTTTTCATCCCAATGGCTGGGTTCCATAGTCTAAAGTAAGGCTCACACCCAATTTTTCAGAGATTCTAATACAATTTAATTAAACAATGCAAAGAACATTCCAGAATCCAAGAAAATGTCAAAATATATCATCAATAACTAGCACATATTAGAGTCCTATAGAAAGGGAGAGTCCTGCTCATGATCCATCCTGTACAAACCATAGTACAGAGAGTTCTTCGGTAAGAACTTTGGTGTGATCCAAGATGCCACAATTGTCTCTTCAAAAGGAAGAGTTCTTCCCATGAAGATCACAGAAGAATCCTTTATTCTTGCTTTATTGCCGTAGGAGCAGTTCCCCTTTCCTTACAGGCTAAGAATTAAGACAACTTTTGTCTAGGGTCAGGGTTGCCAGGTCCCCTTGCCACATCAGCAGCAGGATTTAGGGTGTGTTACAAGATGTCGCCAACACAATGATGTCACCCAGAAGTGACGTCATCACGTTGGCAACATTGTGCAGTGATGCTCTGGTTTGAAGGCAAAACTCTATGGTTTTAGGCCAAATTTACCATAGAGTTTTCCTCTTAAACCAGAGTGTTCCACGCAATGCCCCCAACATGATGACTTCACTTCCGGGTGATGTCATCATGTCGGGGATGCTGTGTAGGGAAGTGGCTGTTTGGGGGCAGGTTTTATCCCACTGGCCAAATGGCTAGCAGCAGGCTGAATCCCCCAAAACCATGGGAACCCCTGTTGGGACCTGGGGACTGGCAACCCTATCTAGGGTGCAGGGCCTAGCACAGCCCACGAAGAGCTTAGGTTTAGTTCACAGTGATTTTTGCTCTTTTTCTCCTAAAGTGATTTCCTCTTATTTTCTCTTAAGTGAACCAGCTCTTAGGGAAGACAGTGGTTAACTCTTCCCAGTTATCAGTCACTTCAGCTCTATCTCATTTGTCCGTTAAATAACTGGCAGTCACCCACCACCAGTAGGGTCAGCTCCCATCTTACCACTCCAAGAATTGACAAAGTCTTGCAATTCAAGAGTACAATCCTCAGTATTTCTTGGTTATTTCCCATTTAGTTAGCACAGGCTATTAATTATAATACCTCTCAAAGTCACAGTGACTCTTCCAGTACATTTCACACAAGCCTTTGCTTAGCATACAAACTACTGACAGGCAGTAACAAAGCCATATCTAAGAGTCTGCTGCCTGTTGGTTAGCCCTGGCCCAGAGCCTCTTTACCAGCACCAGCACTAGTCAACATTCAGCACATGCCTACATAGATTTTTGTTTCCTCCTTATTTCCTTGCAGGCTTCAGAGCATGTGAAATTGCACAACTACCACAGGTGACAACAATGGGCAATACTAAACCCCTATATTACATGTCTATGGCACCTGGCCAGGAAAATAATTTAGAATCAACTTAATGGAAGATAAACAATTCAGTAGCTGTTAGCTATGAAAGCTAGATGGAAAACTACTTTGGGAAGCAGTAAACCTCCACGTACCAGTGGTCAGGAGGCAAACACTGGGATATTGCCTTTGTGCATTGCTTGCAATTTCCCAGAAGCATCTGCTTGACTGTCAGAGGATGGATTGGATGGGTGAGATCCAAGTCAGAAGGACTTATGGTCTAATTGTGCAGAATCTATATGCTTTATCTGATATCAAGGTAGCTTGTCATATGCCTGAATTATCAGAACTGGCACGTAAGTTTTTATCAGAGGTGGGCAAGAGAGAACACAACCACAGGGTGATTATGGTACTGTTGTTGGTCACCAGCTTCCTGCCATATACTGTCCAGGCTCAAGAAAAGACATGATAGAAAATTCACATTTAAACATACACTTCTCTTGTCCCTTATGACCCTTAAAAATCCTGTATAGTAAAGGACAAAAACACTAATACAAAATCTGGCATCTTTTGCTAAAAAGATCCTTAGAGACATAAAATAAAAGTCCAGGGTTTCATAGACCTTGCAGAAAATGTATGTTTATACTGATCACCCTTAAAAAGGCTTGGTAAATCTCTGTACATCACTCACTTTCAAACCATTTGTTCAGCATGCATGTACATACAACTTAAACTTTTACTTGTCACAGTAGAAAGAATACAAAATAGAGGAAGTGTTATCTTATTCAAGTGTACCAATAAAGATCTGAAACACTACTCAGTAATTTGAATAGACATCAAGGGTAAAGGTAGGAAGGATGAACATGGTTCTGTAAAATTATTTTCTGTAGTTGTCTTGAAATCACTGAATATTTTACAAGTACAGAATAAAGAATTAAACTTCAAATGTATATCCTTCAAGAGATTGAAAGCAGTATCAATGTATCTTGACTGAACAGTACTTCAAGAAGCATTAAGTATTTGACATGTTATGCCAAGTTTCTTTCCCATATCAATTTGAAATTATAATATTCCCTGGACTTGTTTTGAGGTATCTGATAACATAAGATAAGGTTTACTTGCACAGAAACTGTAATGGACATTACTCCTACACTCAGCAATATAATCACAGAACTCTTTCTGGCCTTCCCAAATTACTGTAATACAGTTTCAAGGTTTGGAATTCTGAACGCAGGATTTAAATTTTGCTGTCACTCAATAGTTTCTGGCTCCCGAACAAATTGTTTATATGATCCTGAAGAAACATGCTTCTTTGGTAGAAAAGCAGATAAAAAGTGACATTAATAATTTTAAAGAATGAATAAATGTGATGTGAGTAGACTTCCCCTTGCCTATCTGATCAAATGCTAAAGCAGATTCTTATACACAACATTCATTGCTTAAAGATGCTCCTCATGCTCTGTGTACCTGTCTACTTTATCATATGTTCACAAATGAATGGGAAGGTCCCTGCATCTATTGATCTGACCTGACTGCTAGTGGATCTGTGTCTTAGGTCTGACTTACATCAGAGGAACTTGGAGGCAAGATACTTACAGGTCTTGTCTATGGAGGCCCAGGTAGTAGCCACTGCCAAATCGGCCTTTTACCATCTGAGGCTGGTGCGGCAGCTGGTTTCCTCCCTGAGCCGTGCTGACCTGGCTATGGTGATCCATGCGACGGTTACCTTGAGGCTAGACTATTATAATGCTCTCTACACGGGGCTGCCCTTGTCACAAATCCGGAGGCTGCAGCTGGTGCAGAATGCCGCGGTGAGGCTGCTGATGTGCCTCCCTAGATGGGAGCACATCCGCCCAGCGCTGGCGGCACTGCACTGGCTGTCTATAGCATACCAAATTCACTTCAAGGTGCTTGCCTTTAAAGCCCTAAATGGCCAGGGTCCGACCTACCTGAGGGACCGCCTTTCCCCATATGTACCCCAGAGAGCACTATGGTCTGGGCCCCAACACCTTCTGGTCACACCTGGCCCCAGAAAAGCCAGGTTCGCTGCCACTAGGGGGAAAGTTTTTTTGGTGGTGGCCCTTTACTGATGGAATGAGCACCCAGAAGAGATCAGGGCCCTGTGGGACCTGATGCAGTTCCGCAGGGCCTGCAAGACGGAGCTCTTCCGCCAGGCATATGAATAGAGGCCGCCCCCCCTTTTCTTCTCCCCCCATGTTATGATTACCAATGAGGGGCCTCAGACAATACCACCTAGCCCCAGTGCTATTGACACTGGGGTCTGAAAATGCTGGAACAGATGGTACGCCACTTAATGTTACTGTATTGTACTGTATGTAAACAGTAGGCTTAACTGTGAATCTTTTATAATGTTTTAACTGTTTTAACTTTTATTGTATTTATGAACCTTGGTTGCCCAAGTCATGTTAGCTGCTCTGGGCCTGCAATAGCGGGGAGAGCGGCCTAGAAATTGGAATAAGTAAGTAAGTAAGTAAGTAAGTAAGTACTTGGATAAATATAAATGTCCATAGACAACAAGAGAAAAGTAATGCATAAAGAACTTACCTGACTGATAAAAGGATAATAAATGAAAAATATTCCTTACCTGAAAAACATAATAAAGAACAACATTTTAGGATACTGATTCATAGTTATTCGTGTATCATTTAGTATTTAAAGTACTACAAAACCTTTGCTGATCTTCCTGTTGCATGCACTAGTGAACAAAAGCCTGTTTGTTTACTGTAAAACTCAAACACATTAAGCACTGTGGAAATAATAAATACTTACGGAATTATTATTTTGTTTTCTTTTTCATTTCAGGATAGGCCTATTCTGTGTCTATTTCAGGATAAGGCCTATTCTGTGTCACTGATGCTCAGACTAAGAATGAATAAGTTTGCCATCTACAAATGTTGTGACCTGGTCAATTTCGAATTTCTTTCCTTTATTCACGGATATGTGCCAACATTTCTTGTAGACAATTTCACCTTCAATCCTGCCGAGGACCTACCCACTAATAACCATAATGAAACATGCTTTATGTGAGAGCCTGTTCATTTATTTTCATTCGCGTGAGTGCCTTCAGAGACCAGTGTTGCAATCACGGCTACTTACTATTTAATTCCCAGCCAAATTTATGGTCAAATTGAAAAATGGATGCAGGTTGCCTGATGCAAGATGCTTTTGTCTGAAGCATTCCTTGTGGAATCATTATACTTGCATTAATCTTTAATCTGCAATTAAACAATCAGTTCTATGTAAAAGATAACAGAAAATTGATCTATGAATGTGTACTAGACAATATATCTTAATGCACGTGTACGGTGGCAAAAGGGTGGATGGATGCAGGGATAAAGAAGTTGATAATTAGAGCAGAATTCATCATTAGGCTTGGGGTCAACAAAAGGTTAGGAAGGGAAACAAAATGTTTATTATTGGGTTGCATCTACTCTGTACGTTCCCAGTACTTAATGGGTTTATCTTTTTTCCCTTCCATGGGGTGGGAAACACATAGAGGAAGAAAATACAATAGATGAAGGCATGGCATAACTGATAAATCTGTCTTGGCAGAATATGCAACCCACTTTGAATCTGCTTCTTTCCAATTAAGAGCCCAGCTTCCAGCTCTAGCAGATGCTTAATTGGTGACTGAGGCTGCCAGGCAGGCACCAGCACTACAATCATTAACAGGTAGTTTGAAGCCATTAAGGTGCTCGAGCTTGTCAATTTCCTTCTCCTCCACCATTGTCATAAACCACCTTCCTCCTGGAGGCCAGCTTGTCTTGCTGAGAGAAGCTACATGCAGCTGAAAGCTCTGCCTCAATTCTGAGGCTTTGGAAGTTATTAAATTAGGACCTAAGGCTTCAGAAGCAGTGCGCACATAAACAGGCCTTCTTGTCTGATTCCAATGTAATATCAGCATGGAACCAAATGGCAACGTCAGTAGGTGACCAGAAGGGCTTCTGCTAGTGAGAACAGACAGAAATTCCTTAATTAAATCTTGATAATAGAGAAGCACAAACATCTGTTTGAAGGGTTTCTTACCAGCTATGCATATAGCTATGATACCATTTTAAAGAATATAGTGCTGTACCACCAAGAAACAAATGACGACTAAAATACAGAAACACAAAGAATGTTCTGTGTATACACCTGGACAGTATTGTGTACTTAAGGACTATTAAACAAAATCAGCTACTTAGCTTCTATGTAAACTTGATTCACTGATATACTGTTAAGCAAACAATGGACAGTCTCTCCACCTCCCAGCTTTTCTTCCCTTTCAGGATCATTATTTATGTATTTGTATTTACTTAAAGCTCAATCTAGTTTACTACAGTAAATAAAACAGCCAATTTTCAAACCTCAACTTTTTTTTAAAGAAATGCTGTCAGTCTAAAAGATGAAAATTATCCAGTTAACTGCGTAATTTAAGATAAAAGTGCCACTGAATGGAGTCACTTTACACATACAAAAAGAGAAAGGGATGGTGCCATCTGGGTTTCATTGGCAGCATGTTATACAACTCTGGGGCTATCACTGAAACATCCCTGGAATAGGCTACCACCATCGTCACCCATCTGTAGGAAGAGCCAGAAAGGAAGAACTGGCTCTACAATTGTAGTTGTGCACAGGCTCAGAGAGAGAGAGGAGTGGGTGGGTTATCCTTCAAACAATATAAGGCTTTAATGGTTAAAATCAATACCTTGAATTGAGCACAGAAACGAACAGGGAGCAATATGCTGGTAGCATCAGGTGTTAGTCATAAAGCAGGCTGCTGTACTGTGAACCAAATGTAGTTTCCACTTTGTCTTTAAGGGCAGCCACACATACAGCACTTTGCATTAATCTACCTCTGAGGATACAGTAGCATGAATCAGTGTGGCAAGGCTGATAACATGAAAAGCTCCATACAATAAGCCCTTCCTGGCAACTAACCGCCCTACATCCATGTAAAGTTTGAGGAAATCTGTTTCAATGTATCTGAAGAAGTGTGCATCGACACACGATAAGTCTCTCAGTTCTTGCTTATACCCAGAATTGAACTTTGTTGGTCTTGGAGGGGCCACTAACACTCAAACTTAGTTCTCACATCTGTTTGTTAACTCTTGTATTCGTAGGCTAATTTGCTACTATTCAGAAGTCTTACCAACTGCTTTAATCCAATCTCACCTATAATTATCACCCAGTTACTTATGCATTTTAACTCTAACTAGCCCTTCCTGGCCACTAATGCCCCCATATGTAAGGCTTGAGGAATACTAGTTCAATGCATCTGAAGAAGTATGCATGCACACGAAAACTTATACCCAGAATTAAACTTTGTTGGTCCTACAAGTGAATCTGGACTAAAACTTTGTTCAATAAATAAATTGGTGACAGAATCAATCCCTAGACCACCTCACATGTCAACTTCCAAGGAACTGTATGAAAAAATGCATTTTTTTCTTTGGAAGTTTGAAATGAGCAAAATCTTCACTCTGAGTTTTAAGTTTTTTCTCTTTCTCTAAGCCGAGAACAGGCAGGAAGAGGGGACATCAGTTCAATCACTTTCCAGACTTACCTCAACCACCTTCATATAAATGCTAATGGGTCTAGACAATGGGATGGTCAAGCTCCCCCTTCTTCAAGCAGGGAGTGGAGATTTAGAGGTTTTAAATACTAGAGAGACTTTAGGAAAAGCTTCTCTGACCTGGCCTGACCTGGTCAGTGGGTGGAGAAAAGAGAGGTGATAAAAGTTGGGAGCAAGGAAGAAGTTCTCTTTTGTGCTGGGTCCATCAGAACATACAGAACTCTTAGCTGAGGTCTGGAGGAGACAACCATTGAACATGTGCTGGCCTGAAGAGCTACAGAAAGCTTCAAGGTAATGGGAACTGAAGAGATGTGTAATTAAGAGATCTGTAACTAAGGAGCCTGCCCTATATTTTAACATCTGATATGGCATGTATAGAGAGAGGGACAGAGGATTTTTGTTTTACCCATTTCTTTTGACATAGGATTCTTATCTCACTACAGCTGCTAATGTTCTGCCCCCAAGCATGTCTCTATTCAGCCCTGTGTGAGATATCTACTGTTCTGAACTTGTGAATGAACTCAAGTTCAGCAATCTCACATTGTAATCACCCCTTGAATCTTCTCTGTTTGAGGACTGCTAGATTCGAGTCGAGTAGCACATAGAGACCAACAAGTTTTTGGGGGATATAAGCTTTTGAGAGTCAAAGCTCCATTCATTAGATCTTCTTGGTCTCTTATGTTCTACTGGACTTGAATCTAGCTGTTCTATTGCAGATCAACACAGCTACCCTCTGAAACTGTTTGAGAACGAGACCTCTTAGGTCAACAATGAAATGACATGGAAGATTAAAATGTTCTCCCACTGGTTTTTGAGTGTTGTGGCTTTTAATATTTGATTTATGTCCATTTCTTCTTTTGCATAGGGACTGACCTTTTTAATAGTTTTATTAATAGTAATACATTTAGTATAGCTTTTAAATTTAATATTCTATCCCTCTGCCTTTCTCAAAAGTATTATTTGCATACATTCTATTCCTACTTACTTTTAAAATTTGTTTACAATTCATTTAAAATTGCAAAAATAGAGAGACAAGAACTGGACAGTCTTTAGGGTGTGGGGATAACATGCAATGTATATAGCAATCAAGAACCTAAAAAGGTAAGTCAAACAGAATAGAGGGCCAACTATAAAAATGTGTATAGTCCTTCTTCAGAGGTCAAACACAAACAGGAGCATAGTGGCTTATAACAAAAAGGGACAACTTTACTGAGGACACTTTGGCTAGACAATCATTGGAAGGCACTTTCTGGACCAGAAATTATTATCAGTGAAACATCATTTGGCATCTGATTGCATCTTTGGAGGCCTTGTTTTTACTTTTATTCTATGCCTAGTGGTTTCACTTTGGAACAATTCTTTTCTGGCCCATCTTGTATCTATGTTGCATAATTGTATGATTGTACTGTAGTATGATATAAACCAATATGCTCCACTTTCTGTTTGACCTCTGAAGAAGGTCTATACAGGCCGAAACGCGTAAAGTCAAGTCCATTAGCCCTTGTGTGCTAAATTCTGGTATTTTTACCTGAGGTGTGATTGGGCTCCTATACGTTTTTAAATTCTTTGTTAATAAATACATGTATCTTTCTATACTATACACATTTAGTTTTTATTGTTGGCCATCTATTCTGTTTTAACTTACCTTTTTAGGTTCTTGATCCCAGGTTTTAGGGTTATGTCCCCCCCTCTTTTTTTGTCCCATGTATATAGTGATGCCATGTTTTCTGCTTATTTTCTATTCTTTTTTATTTTCTTAAAGTTTTTGTTTTTTAAAGCCTACTTCTGCATTCTCAATTCTATATATTTTGTTGTCCTTCAACATTATACTATCTCGTCAAAGAATTCACTGCTTTTCATCACTTACTGTCTACAAATTGGCTGATCAAGATGAACATACACTAATTAAGGACATGGAAATAAAAGGCTTGTATTGATTGAAAGCACCAAAGCCCTGTAAAACTGATTAAATATAAATTTTAAAAAAGTTAATAAATGATTTGACTCTTTTGTACCACACTTTACTTGCCTCCAGGCTTTTATCATCTAAGTAGAAACTGAATGCAAGTTTTCCACCAGTTTAACTAGCTGCAAAGAATATAGCCATGCCTGCATATTGTAGCTTCTAGTCAGGGCAACTAAGAGCCATTACAAGTCACCAGACAAAGATCCTGCTGGGTTGCACTCTTACTCCAGAGAGCCAGTTTGGTGTAGTGGTTAAGTGCGTGGACTCTAATCTGGGAGAACTGAGTTTGATTCCCCACTCCTCCACTTGCACCTGCTGGATGACCTCGGGCAAGCCATAGTTCTGTCAGAGCAATTCTCTCAAGGACAGTTCTCTCAGAGCTCTCTCAGCCCCACCTACCTCACAGGGTGCCTGTTGTGGGGAGGGGAAGGGAAAGGAGATTGTAAACCGCTCTGAGACTCCTTTGGGTAGTGAAGGGCGGGGTATAAATCCAATCTCTTCTTCTTCTACAATAGATTCAACTCAACCATTCTATTGGGGGGGGGGGGGTGTGTGTCACATTTTACCATTAGAACAAAAGGGCTAATAACATGTTTCCTCTATGTGCACTATTTTTTCCCCATTTGATTCCTCACTGTGTATATCATGCCTTTCCTTAAAGGCTATTTCCCTTTGATTCTTTACTATGTATATGTTGCCCTTCCTCAAAGGGTATACATGGCCCTCCACCTTTATTCTCACCCAGTTCTGCATTAATAAAGGGCCTTTTGAATTTATAGTGGAACTGACAGCAAGTATCCTAGGCCCCTGGGCCCCTACAAAACTAGGAATTTCAGAATATTATGGCCCTGTTTCCAACTTCCTGTTAGGGCCAAATCAGACACTACAGCACCCACCACGGGTCTAGCTTATGGACACTGATAGCATTTTAGACATTAATTTGGCCGTGTAAAAATGCCATAAGGCTGTGCAGCAAGACCAAGTTATCTTGTTTCCGTCCTCACATCTTTACAAGTGCTGAAAAGGCTGTTTTCCCCTCTCCCTTGTTTCAACAACCCAATTAATAATTGTATATATTATATAATATATTATATAATATATATGTACTACTATATATATAATATATATATTATATATATATATATATATATATACACAACAGAGTGGAACAAGGTATTTTCTTTTTGTTAATGTTCATCATTATACTTTATCAATAAAGTAATGTGAGCTCGTTCTTGACTTAAACTTCTGCCCTACACACTTCCATTTCATTTTCAACCCACAGTTTCAGTATGAGTGGGCTGGAAGAAGGAAGTAGCCAAAAACTTCTAATTTGTATCTGTCATTGAGGGCTTAGACAAGAATATTCAGAGGAGAAAAAATAACCAAATTAATTTTAAAGGGCATATTTTATGTCAGAGCTCTTGGGTTTGTCAGAAAGAACTGATATGATCATGTGAACCAGAAATCATATTTTGACATCAGTATAACCCAGATGTATCAAAATACATACTTCTTTAGGATGTCCACTTAGAGATTCATCTTCAGCTTTTGTAGATGTGCACAATGAATTAAATAGATAAATAACGAGTTACTTTTTAAAAAATCAGCTTATTTGTAGCGTGATGTTTTCTATGAGGGCTTTTCTGCATTTTGGGGGGGTCAGTTCTGGCCTTGTACTGCTTTGGCTTATCCCCAGAGTTTTGCATATATTTTTGTGCCTTTAGTTTTCACTTTATTTCTGTTGTTGTTGTTGTTGTTTTTCCCTGAGTCTTTTCTGTTTCTTTTGAGACCACTTGTACCCCAATACTGAGTCATCCCCCCATTTGTAATATTTCTATTGGTTTTCTTTGTCCAGCACACTTTTCAATTATTGGACTGTCATAATCAGTTTCTGAAAAACAGGCTGCCCCAGCTGAAATGGGACAGTTGTTAGATGTGTGGTACAGTGATAGTGTCTGACTAGGATCTTGGGAGACCCAGATCTGAATCACCACTTAACTATTTATTTATTTATTTGCTTCAATTTGTATCCCGCCCTCCCTGCTGAGGCAGGCTCAGGGCGGCTCAGATCAAAAATTAAAATATATTAAAACACAGATGTAAAAACACAATACTATGACATAAAACATCACAATACAGATAAAGTGCTTGTGTCAGTAATGGTAGCATCCTGGTAGGCCATAATGAGATGATACAGAGTATGGCCACAGTCAGTGTCCAATGTATCGGAAGCTGTTGAAGGGCCTTAGTTGTTATTGGTAACAGCTCCTAATCAAAGGCCTGGTGGAAGAGCTCCATTTTACAGGCCCTGTGGAACTGCAAAAGATCCCGCAGGGCCCTGATGTCTTCCAGGAGCTCATTCCACCAGTGTGGAGCCACTACTGAAAAGGCCCTAGCCCTGGTAGGCCAACCTGGTGTCTTTTGGTCCAGGGAGGGCCAGACAATTTTGTGACCCCGACCTCAGTGCTCTCTGGGGAACATGCGGGGAAAGGCTGTCCCTCAGGTAGACAGGCCCCAGACCATATAGGGCTTTAAAGGACAAAACCAGCACCTTGAAGCGAATCTGGTATGCTACTGACAGCCAGTGCAATGTCTTTAGCACAGGCTGGATGTGCTCCCACATAGGGAAACCCATCACCAGCTTGGCCACTGCATTTTGCACCAGCTGCAGCTTCCGGAATTGCGACAAGGGGAGCCCCATGTAGAGAGCATTACAGTAGTCCAATCTCGAGGTGACCATTGCATGGATCACTGTTGCTAGATCATTATGTTCGAGGAAGGAAACCAACTGCCGGGTGATCTGCTAGTCACACACACTCAGCCTATCATAGGGTTGTTGTGAGGACAAAATGGAGTAAAGGAGAATAATGTAAGCTGCCACTGAAGAGGAACATGGGGTATAAATGAAGTAAATAAATAAATAAGTAATTATAATTAACACATTTTCAAGTGGTTGTATATTAACAGTTTAACTATGGAAATGATACTTCTTTTTACCCAACCCAAATAAGCACTGTGAATCCTAACAGTACTCTTTCTTACCTGGTTAATTTCTAATTCAGCTTCCTGTTCTCCCATGAAGGTAGGGTTTACCATTATTTAACCTCCAATGTAACGGTTCTTCCTCCAGACCCCAGGGTCTCCCCCCCACCCCCATTTAATGATATGGCTGAAACTATTATTACTTCATCTGTTTTGCTGGCCAAAAATGTTACCTCATTCCTTTTTTTCAATATGGTCAGCATTTAATGATAGAAATAAATATACACCCACAGTGTGGTTATCAGTTTACTCAAAGAGTCCAGATGGGGTTAATAAAATGTTTGGATACAAATAAAATATACTGTGGGTTAAAAAACAAAAACAAAACTACAACCTTCCACCTTTCTTTGTTGCAGACAATGGGTGATTTACACAACTATTAAAATGAATGATTGCCTAAACAAACAGGGCAATGTGTGCACTTCAGCAAACACTGTAGTTGTAATATAAGGGAGAAAATACCAAGATCTCTGTTTTGAAAAACTTTTTTTGAGGGGGACATAAATCTGTACCTAACTCCCTATAAAAGTAAACATATCATGTGGAAAACTGAATAATTACAAGGGGCTTGATTTTGAAATTATACATTTAAAATAAAAGAAATATTACTCGAGAACTAAAGTTATTACTGGACTGAGACATGTTTTGTCATGACACTCAATACTAATTTAAGTTATTTAAACCTGCTTTAGGCAAAGTAATTAATACTTTAACATGAAACTGCCTAAAAAGCTCAATATTCAAATGGAAAAGGGAGATAAAACACAAACAAATACTCAAATAGAAAAGGGAGATATTACAAACTTTCTAGCAACCCTTCTGGTCAAAAATTTTTGGTGAAAAATTAGTTCTACAGGTTCTCGGGAGGGGGCTACTGATCAATAAGAAACATTGACTTTTAAAGAATATCTTTGTTGGGAAAAGAAAAAAGAAAACAGCCATTAGCAAAAACACCAAACAGAAAATACACTGGTTGTTTCACAACCCTTACAGCAAATTTATATTTTTAATGGATTTAACTGAACTTTGATATTAAGTGATCTATCAGCTTTCTCCGTACAGCACATATAATCTAGAAAACCTTCTATGGTTGGCAAGAATGTTTCATTTTCCTTCCCCAGTTCTCACATGACTATGGTCCACGACTATCACTGAGCAAAGCAGCTTTCTTCATGTCAAACTCAGACTTAGTAATAGCTTGATTTCCTCGTGCGTGTTTCATGTGCATGGAAAATAGACTTCATAAGGAAGACAATCTCTTGCGCCTACTCTATACTGCTTCAATTGATGCAGAATGCCTACACGTATGTCAATCAACCAGGGCTGTGATCACATGCTCCTTTAGATCTGACATAGGTGCAAATGCCTGATGGATCTAAAGGGAGCAATCAGACGGCAACATCTGGGAAGTGTCCCGCAGTTGTTGGCAATCTATGCTGTTCTGCCATGGAAGCGGAGTTAAAGGATACCAGGGAAAGTTCGATCCTAATGCTTGCCAATGGGCTACAGATGGACTTTCCCATCCGATCGCTCAAGCCTGCTCTTAGGATGGTCTGATCATGCCATCCCGATTCTGTGCCCCCTCCCTTTGCAGTATGTACATCCTCACAT
Source organism: Lepidodactylus listeri (assembly GCA_029233225.1). Classification (NCBI taxonomy): domain Eukaryota; kingdom Metazoa; phylum Chordata; class Lepidosauria; order Squamata; family Gekkonidae; genus Lepidodactylus; species Lepidodactylus listeri. Next base: position 73,713,458 of record JARCFY010000008.1, read on the forward strand.
ACTCCATTATGTGCCCTCAGTGCGGAGGTGCGACTCCTCATTTACGTGCAAGGGAAACAAATGGCAAAAAAATATATAACTCACCCACAGTTGCATCTGATCACACAGTGATGGGCTGTGCCCACAGCTTCAAAAAGCTGTGTGATCTTGCAACTGTGTGTCAAATTTCTTCAGAGGAAATAGCCTCTCTTTCCCTTCGCTTCAACTGGCGCGTGTGACTGCAGCCCAAGACATCTTAGTTTTGCTCTGAACAACTGTGCCAGTTGAAAAAAGTATGGGTTTAGAGGCTTCAGTGTTTTAAGAGAGCTGATTTAATAAAAGGTATTATTTCATAAGTTTCTTGGCTGTTCTAAAAGAAGATGTTCTCAGTGGGACCCTTACAGGGGAGAGGGTTGCTTGACATGGCATCACCATCACTTTTGCCTCTTGTGTTCTCTTCCAGTCCACTGGTTTGTCAATTTTTTTTCACCCAAAAGTTTTTCATTATCATTTATCTTTTCTTCCTTTTCTGTAATAAGACTAGCAATTGATCAAGATTACATTCCTAATAATCCCTTTGTAAGCATTATAACATGCTAAGACCAATATTACAAGCATTCCAGTTCTCATCTGTGCTAAATAGTGTGTGTGTGTAAGTGTGTGTGTTCTTCTGGCCTGCTTATATATCTAAAAAAGATCCCTTTGGTCTATCATTCTTCCTCCTTAACAAATTTCTTTGAAAAGAGAGTTAAGGGTGAGGATCATAGTTTGTATGTTCTTCTGGGCACAATAGTGCTCCTAGATGTTCAGGTTGCTGCTCTGGCCACTGTTACTAACATTGGATAATTTGCTAGCCCTCTCCTGTGAGCCACTGTACCCATACACATTCCCTGGAAAATTCTTAACTTGAATACTGTCATGAGCTCCACATTTTCTTTTACACTGAACTAGTATTTATTTAGCTATTTTATTTATTTATTTGATTTCTAGGCCGCTCTCCCCACGTTCGCAGGCTTTACATCCCACTTAATGAAGATGCAAATTTATTTACTTATTAAATTTGTTAATTGCTCATTTCCTGTAGTGCAGGCCTCTGAGTGAAATAAATCATTCATAAAACCATCAAGATAAAACAATTAAAACATTAATAACATATTTCAAACAAAAACAGCATATATTAATTGGTCCCATTTCAGACCGCTGGCCCCTTTGTGGGCAGGGGAGAGGAAGGCAAAGCAGATATGAGAAGCAACTGGAGCAAAAAGGAGGCCAGATATGATGGAGACTGTTACTGTCCTCAACCAAAGGCCTGGAAGAACATCTCTGCCTTACAGGCACTGCATACGGTCCCACAGGGCCCTGACAGTATTTGGCAGAGAGTTCCACTAGGTTGAGGCAAGGACTGAAAAGGCCCTGGCCCAGTTTGAGGACAGCCAGATAGCTTTAGGTCTGGGGACCACCAGCAAGTTGTTATCTGAAGAGTGTAACGCTCTTCCATGGACATAACGGAGGAGACGGTCCATTAGATACATTGGTCCCTGACTGCAAAACATTTTATTCTAACAACCATCTTGTAAGTTGGTTACTGCCTACCGCCACATAGGCAGAGCAAGAGAGTGACTGGCCCAAGGTCACCCTGCAAGCTTCAGTGGCAGAGCAGGGATTTTAACTTGAGTTTCCCAGATCCTTGTCTGACACTGTAACCATTTTATCATTATACCCACACACCCATTCCATTTTTAACAACAGCTAAAACTTTATCATTCTATTCCATGTCCTCTCACTCTTTCATATAATGTACTTTTTGGAACACTGTGCCTCAATTCCTGGGGTATGTATGGGCACACAGGTTCATTTATTTTATATTAAAATGTACAGCATCCTTTTCCATTGCCAACAGGAGTTCAAGATTAAGTTGTGCACATTTACGGACACAATTAGGAAAAAAAATAAGTCTGATTTCAGAAGAAGGAAGCACATGCAATCAGGAAAGGACACAAAGAAACCAAGACAGTGAGTAGAGAAATGAGAATGAGAGGAATGGCGTACTGGTGTAAGAACAGCCTAGAGAAATTTTTAACAGACCAGCTAAACAGTTTCCCTTTATTTGCCTTATTCTGAATCATAACTGTATCTGTCCTTGCTGTTTTTGCGTATCTGTACACCCCTTAGCTATCAGACCTTTATTTACATATTTATACCCTGCTTTTGTCCTCAATGAGGATCTCTTTCTTCCTCCTCAATGAGGATCTCTTTCCTCCTCCATTTTAATCTCACAACCACACTGCAAGATACATCAATCTTAGCAATAGTGAGGGCTCTAAGTGGTCTAAGGTTACCCAGCAAGATTCCATGATGGAGTAGGGATTTGAGCCTAGGTTTTCCAGATCCGAATCTTAGGCTGCGTTCAGATGGGCAGTTTTATACATTGCTGTTGCTGTTCCCTTATGGATTTAAAGACCACAATCAGACAGCACCATCTGTCTGTCGTGTCACAGTCGTCTGAGTCCCCCCACCGCTGCATGTTTCTTTAATACCTGAGAAAATCCGGTCTTGTTGATCTGAGCTGGTTCCAAAATGGATTTCCTGCTGTCTGATAGCTCTGTTGCTCACCAAGCTGTCAGGCTCATCTGACTGGTCTTTTGTTTTCCAGCCACCATTTTGTTTTACTAGTTAGCGTGGAGTGCATAACTGCATATACAAACTTTCTACTCTCTCTCACCACCCCCCATAGGGGCTGTTCAAAACTTTGTTTTCTTTTAAAACTCTCAAAGGAAGATAGCTTTTTTCTGTCCTTTGGGAAAGGGGTAAATGGAAAAGATTAGAGGGAGGATGGCAGTGAACTCCATATCCCAGCAGTCTCAGCAAGTGCTTGTGCGCATGCTCACAAGGCAAACTTTTTAAAAAATGGCCAACAGCCCCATGAACTACATATTCCAGCAAACTGATCAGTGCTTGTGGGCATGCTCCGAGGACAAACTTTAAAAAAAAATGGCCTACAGGCTGACTCCCTGCCTGCTGCAGTCTGATCACGTAAAAGCAATTTGAAGTGCACTAAAAGGGGTGAGTCTGATCAGGATTCTCTGTCACAAAATAATCTGGCTCAATTAGAGGCGGGGCAACAGTGGATTGAAGTGCCCATCTGAATGCAGCCTTACACTCAAACCACCACACCATGCTGAATGTCATATAAATCATATATGAGAAGATTCTTACAGCCTTTTTGGTGATAGTATCAAAACTTGAGAATTTCTTCCTGAGAACTTCATTAATTTCATATTTGTGTTTATGTATCAGAAAAAGGACCCTTTGCAGTGCATACTTAGAGGTAAGTAAATAAATATCACAAAAATGCAGCTGAAAACATCTGTCATATTAGGAAAAGCAAAAGGTAAACTATACAGCAGATGTAGTTGAAATTGGATGCTAGCTGGTATATGACGGCAGCCACCATCTTTGCTTGGAGTTGTTTACTTCTTGAAAAGGTTCTCATACAACAAGTAACCTGAAGTAACAATGAAGTAACAGAACTTGAAAGGTAGAAAATGAAATCTTGATAACAAGCCTGCTGTTGCACAACACTATATTATTTAGCTGAAAGTAACATAGGATAGTTTAAGATCCATTTTTGTTAATATTTAAATCAAGAACACTCCATTTTTTAAAAAAAATAGCATACAGCAATCACACTAATTGCTCTTGTTGCACGTTACATTTTTATAAAATGAAGATCGCCTCACAAAATAAGCAATATTCACTAAAGTTATGATACAGCTAACAAAGAAAAGAAATTCTTCACTTTATGCCTTGTCTTGTTTATTTTTGTCACTGAATAATTTTGAAATCTTACCAAATAAAATGCAATATAAACCTTCAATTGCTGTTAGATGGGATTGAAATGACATTCTGTCATTGGGAGCAAAGCTATTTTGCACAGCAATGCAAATGACTGTATTCATCGCAAGAGCTTTGTTGGTTATTCTTTGTGTTCCTTATCATTCCTTTCCAAAACCCCAGTGCTTCTGTGGCAAGCAAAGAGGTGTGTCAACAGCAGTCTCAGCCACCGTAAAAGGCATCCTTATCAAAAAGCACAGGGTGCAGTCGGAATGACCTGCCAAGTCACAGAAACTGGTCTCCTCTCCCCTACCTTTTGTGCAAATCATACGAGCCTTTGTCCTCATGATGCAGTCTCTCTTTTGACATAGCATAGAGCACTCAGAGCCTCGATCAGTCAAGAAGAACAACTCAAAATGGGGTGAGTTTTGAAAACTTGGTAGACCTTATCACTCTAGAAGTTAGCTCTGACTCAGGAAAGATTATGCTAGAATTAATTTTGTCAGTCCTTAAAGTGCCACGGGACTTTTGTTTTGTTTTGCTGCAACTGACTAACATGGCTACTCCCTCTAAAAGTATAATCCCTTCTATGGTTCCTTAAAAAAAAAAAGAATGCTATGACTGGGTTTACAAAAGATTTCAGTAAATCTTAACAGCTATACTGACAATCTAAAGTGGAGCTATTTAGGCCCAATTTACACCTTCCCTCTGAAGTAGTTTGACTGCTGTCTTTTCCCAAGCTCATTTCACGCTGGTTTCAAATTTCACTTCAGGGGGTCTGAAGAGTACTAAGCAACAGCATTTGTTTAAAGCAGTATAATGCTAGCTTGACCACAGGAGGACAATTAACGAATGTAAACAATAATTTATAAACTAGAACAAATATGGTTTGAAACTAGAAACAGGTATAGACAGGTTTTTTTAAAACTAGAATGATTCGAGCAGGAAAGTCAGATGTAAATTTGACCTTAGAGACTTGATAAAAAGGCACACAGGCTTCTGCCATACTCACTGGCAGGGCTGCTGAGAGTCACCATGGGCCCCCAGACAACGATTCCATCTGCGCCCCCCCCCCCCCATGACCCTGATCTAAACAACATAAACAAAAGAAATCACTTGGCTGGCTGTTAACATACATCTATAATAATAAAATGGGCTGCATGTCCATCTGCCTGTCATTTGTTACATGCATAGCTCATCAGAAAATAAAACATGGAATCTCAAAATTGGATACCAACTTCAGGATGATCATGGGTGGTCCCAGGCTAAAAATGAAAGGAATTGGAATATCCTGGCCCAAATTATCTCCTGAATCCCCCCCTCCCCTTGCTATTTGCAAGGGAAGCTAAGCATGTGCAGTCATTAAAGTGTTGGACTAGGATCTGGGAAAGCCAGGTTCGAATCCCAACTCTGCCATGAAGGCTTGCTGGGTGACCTTCGGCTCATCACATACTTTCAGCCTAACCTTCCTCACAGGGTTATTATCAGGATGAAATGGAAGAGAGGAAAACAATATAAACCACTTTGGGTCCCCCTTAGAAGAAAAGGTGGGATATTAAACAAAGAAACAAATAAATAAGTTCTGTTCCACATTTGTTACCACTAGCACAGATTAACATTTATTACGATACATGTAAAGGGGGGGGGGGAGCACCCTTTTACTCCTTTATGGGGAAATATTAATCCCCCCCCCCTTCTGTTCATAATATTAACAAAGGTTTGCAGCTGTACTACTATCAAATACATTTTAAGTTGCCAACCAGGATGAATGAGCAGCTAAGACTGAAAAATAAGGTGGAGGCAGAACTAGAAGTGGGGACAGACAAATGGTAGTTCATGAAAGGAAGACAGCAAAATGAAGGAGGAGAAAAGTGTGGAAAAGAGAGAAATGAAGAAAAAGACAAAAAACGGTTTTTTAAAAAACCTGTTACCACGCACTAATGAGGTTGCCCCTTTGCAGGATCTGGCTGTGCATGAGCTGGGTGGAACTAAAGGAAAAAAGAAAACCACAGACCTTGTTCAGAGGCTGCATTTTTGCATTGACTGCAGCTTGTCCTGGATTTTCTTGCATTGCTCCAGTGCTGTCTGGGCTTAGCAGGATCTGAGTAGCAAGGACTACCCTCAGCCTTGTGGTAAACTTTGCAGAAAGGATGAGCCCCAGAGTCAGATAGAGCTCTCTACTGTGGTCTGCCTTTCTTGTGCCTCTAGTGGTGCAGTCAGAAATACATTAGGAAAAAAATTTAAATGCATTCCGTGAATACACCATGGCACCTGCTTCAGGGGCCTTCCTGCTGACTTGGGCCCTCCAAATTTTGTCCCCCATCCCCCCATCAGAGGCCCTGCTCATTGGTTTTAAATGCAGAATTTAATGCTTACATTTCTGGCACTAAGGCCCTTTTCACCTTTAGGTTTTAGCTTTTTAATTGTTGTTTGGAAGCTACCTTGTGAGTATGAGAGATGCATACGCTAAATAAATGAATGATATATTATCATTCTTTGGGTTGTGTAGTGAGAGCTTCAACTAAATACACATTATCAGAAAGGCTCCTCACAGCTGCATTCAGATTGGCTGTCCTTGCAGAACTGGTGTTGACTTGTATCTCACAGGGCAAATTTGACTGTCACCTTAATCTTGGTGCACATTGAAGGCTGTAGCATCAGGACAGGAATGCTGTTTGTCTTGGCAAGCGCAGTGGAGCCAAGTGAGAGGGTATGGCACACTTCACAGTGGACAGAGGCCTTCCTCGTAATTGGCAGTGACCTGAATCTTGACTGTGGTGATGAGGCTCTATGCTGGGCGGAGAGGCAGGTGCATGCAATGTGTCCCAATTTTCTGCAGTTCTGGCACTGAGCATCTCGGAACCTCTGCATGACTTTTGCTGATAGTTGCCACCACAGCTGGTGCAAAGAATCCCATAGGCGGGCTGAGTCCCCTAACGCTTCTTGGTAGTGACTTGTGTGCAAAGGACTTCCCCCTTTTCATCATCAGTGGAGGAGAAGTCTGTGAGGCTTTTTCTTGGTGCACAGCCTCAGTCTTGTGGTTAAAAGGTGGACTCCGCATCTGGCAGACCCCTTTGGTTGACTGCTCAGCTGCCTCGGCTGTGATGGCCTCCTCGTAGGCTGTCTTAAAGTCCAGGTCTCGTTTTGCAAAGAATCATTGCTGCAGATTCTCATCTTGGAGGCAGCACACTAAACGATCGCAAAGGGCCTTCTCTAAGTTGTGGAAGTTGCAGTGGTGTGCTGCCTTCTGAATGGCCACCACGAAGGCGGCAATCGATTCTCCTGGAGCCTAATCCCTTTTTTTAGAAGGCGTGCCAGCAGGAGATTCTGGCGGAATGAGGCAAGAAGTGATATTTCAGCTTTGCCTTAAGCTGGGTGAAGGACACAGCGTCAAGTTCCTGTGGCGCCATGAGAGCCCAGGAGATTTCGAAGGTGGAGCGACCACAGAGGCTGAGGAATGTGGCCTTTACGATGTCCTCGTCAGTGATTTTGTTGGCAGTAAGGTAGACCTGAACCTGGGAAATGTATGCATCCCAGTCATCGGTGGTGGCATCGAATGGTTCAAATTGACCCTTGGTGGTCATGCTGAACGATTGAGCAGTTGTTGTAGTGATTCAGCCAGATCTCTTCCTAGTTCCTTTCTCTGAATGCCATCCTCTTCGCCAGTGTTAAGTAGTGGGTTCAAGGCTATAGTGATTTCAGAATAGCTCTTTTATTCAGAAATACAACAACAACAACACAGGCAGGAAGCCACAAATATATACAGAAACCCCAGCCCCAAACAGAAACATAGCTGCTAGAATCCTTCATTTGCATGGCCTGATTCATACTTCTGTTATGTGATTGGCTAGTTCTGGAAGGGCAGCCAATCTGAATGTCACTGTGAGGAGCCTTTCTAATAATGTGTATTCAGTTGAAGCTCTCACTACACAACACTTGGTACAAGCAGAAAGCAGTGTGCAGTGTGGCTCTCAAAGACATTGACCACTACAGCTCTGCATTTTTGCTACTCTTCTTATCACGTCACATTCCTCCCCCAACCCAGTAAACTTTCACATGGGAGGGGGAAAGAGAATGAGCTGTTCCTAGGGCACTTCACTAGACTTTATTTGCATAGCTGTGCTCTTTCAGGACACCTGGTAATGTATTTATTGTATGGGACACTCTGTTGGTTTAGTCTCATGGGGTGGAGTCCTTGCTTGTTAGGGGTCTTTTAAAGTTTGTTTGTTAGTTAGAATGACAGACTACACAACATCCCTTGTCCAGAAACCAGCTGCTTCCATCTTCTTATTACTAAACTGATGTCATTTTGAACTTACCTGTCTGCTGTGTGAACCTAAGAAAAGGAACTGTACCCTATTTCTTACTTGCAAGCAAAAGGGAACATCACATAGTGTCAGGTGGCCCTGTTACTTGAGTACCTAGCACTGTATAAGAAGATTCCAGATTATACCTTTAGTGGAGCATGTCAAGCCTTCCTTAGATTTATCCTTTGTAGGGAGTTTAGGGGAGAACTGAAAATGAAGGGAACAGAAATTTAAACTGTCCCTAGCAGTCACAAAGACTGAAGAATATGAAGATTATAAAATGGCAGTCTTGCTTCCCTGGCGGTGGTGAAAAATGCCATTAAATCAGAGCTGATTTACAGCACCCGGGGGGGGGGGGTGCCATATAAGAGATGGTTTGCCTGGATTTTCCCTGGTGTCCCTGGATTTTCTTGGTGGTCTCCCATGCAAATATATACCAGGGCCAACCCTGCTTAGCTTCTGCGATTGGGCAAGCCTCTTGCTTCATTGCATAGGAGAAAAAGCCCTCAGGGCTTTTAAAAATATGCAAAAGGTGTTTTGCAGGTCCTGCCAATAAAACCCTAGCAGAGGTTTTAACAGCCTTGAAATTTTGCTGTGACTCCAGGACAAATCCTATGTTTGAGAGATACCAGTTCTGGCAATTGTAATATAACAAGGCTTCTGGAATAAATGATTTTGTCACTAAGTTAAGAAAAAGAAGAAAAAGCCATAATTATGACTTTGGCCCATCTCAGGACCTTATGCTAAAATACGATAGTGTTCAGCACAACTGACTATACACTTAAGGAAAAACTGTTAGAAAAACCTGCACTCATCCTTGAACAGGCTATGGATATTTGGAGAACAAAATTCTCACAGTGCCCAAACTAGACCTATGTCTGTAGAAGCAACATTGCACATAATTCAGCAAACATGAAACTATCCCAGCTCTCTACAAAGGCAAGGAAAACTACCAGCAAAATTTCCACCACAAATAACTGGCCCAGCAAGCACAAACAAGCAATAAATGTGGAACTGTGCACAGCTCAATCCAGCATTCAGCCTTTGAGGCAACTTATTATAAATGCTGCAGGGAAAATCATTTGTAAAAGCATGTGGGCTGAAGGAAAACAGCGTACAGGTAGGAAAGAAATGAGCATGCTGCTTATGGGATCTATGTCCAATCAACCACTTTCCAGGAACAATGATCATTATAATGCATGGTACAGCACATTTGCAGTAATGTTTCTGCCAGGCTCTTGAACTGGATAGTGAAGCAGAGGCAAACACCATCCCAGCTGTAAAAGCCAAAATCCTGAAGGGTCAGGTGCAGTGTTCCCTCTAAGCTGAGTTAGCGTGAGCTAGCTCACAGTTTTTTAGCCTCCAGCTCACACATTTTTGTCTTAGCTCAGCAGGGGTCCTTTCGTAAAAAAAGAGGTGCAGGAGCTCATTAGCATAACTTATTTGCATATGCCACACCCCCTGATGTCACCGGAAGTGTCAGAAGGCCACACACCCCTGACATCACTGGAAGACTGTTAGAAGAAAGGAAGGAAGGAAGGAAGAAAGGGAGGGAGGGAGAGGGGAAGGAACGAAAGGAAGGAAGGTAGGTAGGTGGGGGGAGAGAGAGAAGAAAGGAAGGAAGGAAGGAACAGGAAGGTAGGTAGGTAGGTGGGGGAGAGAGAGAGAAGAAGGAAGGAAGGAAGGAAGGAACAGGTAGGTAGGTAGGTGGGGGGAGAAAGAAAGAAAGATAGATAGAAAGGGAGGGAGGGAGGAAAGGAACAGGAAGATAGGTAGGTAGGTAGGTGGGGGGGGAGAAAGAAAGAAAGAAAGAAAGAATGAAAGAAAGAGAAAGAAAGAAAGAAAGAAAGAAAGAAAGAAAGAAAGAAAGAAAGAAAGAAAGAAAGAAAGAAAGAAAGAAAGAAAGAAAGAAAGAAAGAAAGAAAAAGAAACAGACAAGGCGCTTCTCTCCCCCCCTTTTGTTTGGGCACTGGGGCCCAGCTTTTCTCTCCCTCCCTCCCTTCCCCCCCCCAGGAATGGTGAGGGGGGGATGGGGGCTCCTTCCTGGGGACATTGAGCAGGAATGGGTGGGTGGGAGGGGGTTTCTTTGCGCGGGGGGTGGGTGGGTGGGAGAGGGTTTTTTTGACATTGCGCAGGGATGGACGGGTGGGTGGATGGGTGGGTGGGTGGGAGGGAGGGGGTTTCTTTGCGGGGGTGGGTGGGAGAGGGGTTCTTCCCCGGGAGTCTCAATGGGGGGGGGAGGAGGGAAGGGCCTTCCCGGGGACGGCGGAGCGCCGCCGTCCCCGGGTGTCTCAATGGGGGGGGGAGGGAAGGGCCTTCCCGGGGACGGCGGAGCGCCGCCGTCCCTGGGTGTCTCAACGGGGTTGGGGGAGGAGGGAACGGCCGGGAGTCTCAACTGGGGAGGGGGAGAGGAGGGAAGGGCCTTCCCGGGGGGAGCGGGGCTTTGACGGGGGGAGGCCGGGGGGGCAGGGCTTTAAGTGCCCGCCCCCCCGGCACCTCTCTCCCGGAGCGGCGCTCCGGCGCGCGCCGGCCCCAACGGAGCCCTGTAGCTCAGGAGGGATGGCTCCAGAGCAAACTAATTTATGCAGCAGCCAAATCAGTTGCTCACAACTTTAATGCCAGCAGCTCACAAAGTAGAATTTTTGCTCACAAGACTCCACAGCTTAGTGGGAATATTGGTCAGGTGTGCAATATTCAGAAGCAGACTGCATTGATTGATTTTGGAAGTGCCTACTTAACACCCCCCCCCCCCAAAAAAAAACAATTCTGGCATATTGCACAGCAGGACCTATAGAAACTGAATTGACCTTCTAGATATACGCAAAAGATTATTCTCATGTGGCAAAACAAACTATGGGAATACTTTCTATTAAGCAAAATAATGAATCATTCAACAGATGCTAACTCACCAAATTATCAAAAAACGTTTCAAGCCTTTTGGTTTACTGTAATAAACTACTTAGCAGACAAAGAAATAATCCCTAACAATCCATATTACCAACACTTGTTATATTTTTAATAGTAATGTTAAAATTGCACTTATAATTGTTTATTTGCCTTATCGTTGATGACAAGCAGTATTTTGCTTACTTATGTATGAGAAAGATGAAACTTTCTTAATTTTTTGTATGAGGACTGTAAATGTTGTTATTGTGATTGTTAATAAAAAATAAAATTATGTTATAGAAACCAAAAGATGATCCTCAGAAAATATGCAAGTATTGTTCTAGATTTACTTCTTTCTTTTTTGGTGAGTATTTTGTATATGTGTATGTGCTTGCAAAACTGGAAGTCATGGTGCCCCCTAGTAGGGTTAGGACATTTCAGAGAGGTAGCTTGATATAACCTGCTTCTGCGACCCAGCCCTTGTATTTCTTGGAGGTCGCCCTTCCAAGGGTCGGCCCTGCTTAACTTCCAAGATCTGATGAGATTGGGCTTGCCTGGGCTATCCAGGTCAGGGCCATTCTAGCTTTACTTCTGTGAGTCCATATGGTAAATCACATAGAACCTGCACCAACAGATGCAGTTTTCAAACATTACATGGATATTTTTGAAAGACTATATCAGTTTCCTGGCACCATATTTATTTGAATGCAGCAATACTCCCCGTTTTCCATGGATGTAGGAAGAACCCCCATTCTGTACTGGAAAAATCAAAGGCCATATTTCAAAACCTGAAAGCTCAGGACCTCATCACAATGGTGATCAAGCCCACTCCTTGCACCAGCAGCCTATTGATCACATAAAAGTAAGATAGATCACTGCAAATTTGCCTTGATCTGTGTAATCTTAGGCTGAGGACAGACTGGCAATCTGGAGCGGGAGGAATCCGGAGGCAAAAGCTGCGGGGGGGAGGGGAATTTCCCGGAGCTGGCCGTTCACACTGGCCAGTGTATTGCGCAAGGATGCTGTTACGGAGCTTTCAGATGCTGCAGAGCAGCCCCGGGTGGGCCGGCCTCTGCAGCTTGTGGCAGGGCTGTTTTCAGCAATGTGTGTATGTGCGCATGAGCGCATGAGCACTCATGTGCAAATTGCTAAAACGGCACGTTCACACAGCCGCCTCCACTTGAATCCTGCCTTCTTCCAGTTCACACTGTCTGAAAGCGGGAGGCATGCAGAAGATGGCCCCTGGACACCAGTTTCTCCCAGTGTCCTCCTAAAGCGAAATGAAACCAGCTGCAAAATGCGTAAGTGCGGAAGGGAGCTGAGGGACAGCTGCGGATGTCTGAACGGGCTCCCTTCCCCTGCTTCCCAAGCGGAGCTCTCCTGCTCCAGATTGCCAGTCTGTCCTCAGCCTTAATAAAGCAGTGATGAGGTAACATTTTTCTTTCTCTCTGCTGAAGATATCAGGAAGAGTTTGGCAGGGAAGTTTTTTACCATTCTTGATGGTTAAAGAATCAGCAGAAGTGTGCACCTCTAACACCCCATGGGGCAAATATTATTTTAACAGACTTCCATTTGCCATCCAGTCAGTAAGTGAAGTATTTCCACAAAAGATTCATGAATGCTTTGGTGACCTCACAGGTGTTCACATCACTGCAAATGACATGATCATCACAGCAGCAACCAAGGAAGAACATGATACCATCTTGAAAAGTGTTATTGATAGGGCATGACAAAGAGATGTACACTTTAATAAGGGCAAGATCCAGTTCTTCATGGAAAGCCATATTGTTGTTTTTATCAAAGATGGTGTCAGGCCTGATGAAGATATCAATCAAATTTCCTCACTCAAAGACAAGAAAGATTTTAAAGATTCCCAGGGACTTATACAGTACCCGGCACAGTACACTACAAATGAATCAAGTCTGATTGCACCCCTGCAGGCTCTGCTAAGAAAAGATGCTCTCTGGCAATGGGCATCATGACCCTCAGAAAGCTTTGGACAACCTCAAACAGGCCATTGCAACTGCTCCTGCACCTGGATATTTTGATCCAAGGGAACAGTTGGAAATACAGGCAGAGGCATCCAAAGACAGCTTAGGAGCATGCCTGTTTCATCAAAAACAACCTACTGCCTATGCTATTAGAGTACTGACACAGGCTAAGCAAAAGTATGCACAGGTCAAAACAAACCTTCTGGCTATTGTATTTGTTATCACTAAATTCTACCCATTGAAGCATCTGAAACACAAGTGCTAGTCCAGTCTGACCATATACCCTTAGATGCAATCTTTTCTAGGCTCATTTAAAAAGTTACTTTATGCCTAAACATGATGTTCTTACAACTTTACAAATATTACATGAAGGACAGATACATTTTCCAGAGCTGGTACAATCCTTCCGCCTTCTTCGTCATATCCTATCTGTGAGGAGAAAGTAATTTGCAATATGGTAGACACTGAGGCTTTCAGAAGCTCATTGTTACAAGATCACACAAGGTACATGTCCCAGAATGGCTATGCAGAAGGAAGAAGTTTAAACCGGCTCTCTGACTGTACTGGTCCCTCAGAGACCAAATCAGGATTGAAGATGATTTGCTTATGATAGGTTCTGAAATACTTCACAGTCTCACAAGATTCATTCCCCCCATCAAGGCATGTGGAGGTCAAAAGCCTGGACTTGTCAAAGCATGGATTGACCTGTCATGAATGCTCACATAGAGCAGTGGGTTAAACATTGTGTAGCATGCCAGAAACTTCACCTGCAGGAAGTCAGTGATCTCACATGAGATCCCATATTTGCCTTGTTCCAAACCGGCAGCTCATATTTTGGAGCGCAACAGCCAATCCTATCTTATAGTTGATTATTGTACAAAATACCCTGAAGTTATCTTATTGATGGATAAGACAGCAAGCTTGGTTGTAGCCAAGATAAAAACATTGTTTACATAACATGGCATTCCTGAACAATTCTTTTGTGACCATGATTCTTTTGCTAGTCCAGTAATGAAACAATCTGTTTCCAACTGGGGCATCTCCATTACACACTCCATTCTTTGGCTATCCCCCCCCCCCCAATCCAATAGTCAGGACAAATACATGGTTCAAACCATCCAACATATGTTTTTAAAGTATAATAAACAGTATTTATCTCAATGTGGCTTTACTCAGTTCAGGTCTTCAACATGCCCCTGCACAGGTCTTGATCAGAAGAAGAAGAGGAGGAGGAGGAGAAGGAGGAGATTGGATTTATACCCCACCCTTCACTTGAAGTCTCAGAGTGGCTTACAAACTCCTTTCCCTTCCCCTCCCCATAACAGACACCCTGTGAGGTAGGCGGGGCTGAGAGAGCTCTTTCCAGAACTGTCCTTGAGATAACTGCTCTGACAGAACTATGGCTTGCCCAAGGTCATCCAGCAGCTACAAGTGAAGGAGTAGGGAATCAAACCCGGTTCTCCCAGATTAGAGTCCGTGCACTTAACCACAACACCAAAGTGGCTCTTACACTGGTTTTTACACAGCATTCTGCCCAGTCATGTCAGCAACACTGACACCAAGATTGCTGACTGATGTTAATCAAAAATGAAACAATTTCCAGTGCTGAGAAAAGAACTACTATAATAAATGGTCTTTGACCCTTCCATCCCTACAACAGGGAGAGAATGTGCGAATGCTGTATGGGTACCAATGGCTGAATTGACAGTGGAAAAACCTAGCAGAAATATATATTCCAGGAATAGGGGGCATCTGAGAAAATACTGTTGCCCCAATACCTGCAGAACTTGTTACAACACCTAATGAGGCAAACCCAGGAGAGACAGCTGATGGGGCCTGGAGATCTCCTGAAAAATATGGCTGCTTTGGAAGATGACCTCTATGGTATCATACCCTGCTGAGTTCCCTCCCCTTCCCAAACCATGACCCGCTCAGGCTTTACCCCCAGTCTCCAGGAATTTCTCAGCTTGGTGAAGGCAGCCCTACTGATGAAGTTCCAGCCCAGCAAGAACATGGTAAGGGTAAACCCCAGTCATGAGTTAAGTGCTAATAATCAGTCTCCCTATCTTTGTAATATTTGAATTGTGCTGAGTGAGCACTCTGAAGTAAAGAAGGGGGATGTGGAATATTTATTGCACATATTAAACAGGAACAGTCTGCCCTCCTGATATTTGTGTGTGTTTAGTCTCATGGGCTGGAGTCTATGCTCATTTTCTTTGTTAGAATTACAGACTGCATGAGCTCCTTTGTCCTGAAACCAGTTGCTCCCATCCCTACATCTTCTCGTTAATAAATGGATATTGTTTTGAACCCACCTGTCTCGGCTGTGTAAACCTAAGTGCAGGAACCTGAGTAAGTACCCTATTCCTGATTTGCAAGCAAAAAGGCATCACCATTGGGAATAGTGGTAGCTTGCCAGAGAAGTGGCAGTAACAGAGTCTGCAGCAGTCACTCTGTATTAATATCAAGTCTGATCTGAATCTCCCATTGGTTAATAGAAGTTCAACCTATCTTCCGTAGCTTTGGAGGAAAACTGTGCTGCTGTTACTAAGATGAACCCTACTTTAATTTTTCCACTGCCAAATTCATTAACTACCAAGGAATCTTTCTAGGGGAAAATGGCAATTTTTAAACTACCCCAAATGCAGTAATACGTTGAATAACACAGAGATAAGCAGGGAATATGAATAATTGACAGTTGTAGTTTCTGCAACATGATTTTTAAAATTTCATTATAACAGAACTAGGAATAAGGCCTGTTGTGGAAATAAATACAATGAGCTCTAGAAAGAGGATCTGGATGGGTGCCCTGGCCTTGAGCACTCAGCATAAATTTGCTATGGCGACCTCAGCAGGCACACAGAGCTTACCATTTTCTCCAGGGGAACTGATCCCTGCCATCTGAAAAGCAGTTGTAATTCTGAGTGATATCCAGCCCTCTCCTGGAGATTGGCAACAATGGTTCCCCAGGAGCAAATGGCTGGTTTGGAGAATAGAGTCTATGGCAGGAGTGTTGAACTCATTTGTTATGAGGGGCGGATCTGACATAAATTAGACCTTGTTGGGCCAAGCCACATGTGTTATAACATGTAATGCCAAGTAGCAGAGATATAAACTTTATAAAGGACACGAAGATTTTTTTTACTTAAAATAAAAACATGCTTAGAACATTAGCACTCTTGCAATATTTATTTAACAGTATCTGATAACTGACACCTCTTGTTCTAAATTATTGCATCAAAATGTCTGTGCTGCTGCAATCTTGAGTGTGCTGTTCAAGTGTGTATCTGTAAGTTGCAAACCTACTTTTGATGTATTGACATTCACCACAGAAATCTCATGCTCAGAGTTCTGAGCCTAGGACCCAGGTTAAAACATGCAATGGCTGAGCGATTGAGAGAGTCTGGCAAAGCAAGTTATGATGGAGCAGCAGCAGCAGAACTGGAAGGAGATGGCCAGTTCCACTATGGGCCTGATAGAAGCTCTCCGGGGGCCTGATTCAGCCCCCGGGCCATATGTTTGACAACCCTGGCCTATGGCATTGTAACTGAGGACCCACCTCTTCTCAAACCCCACCCTCTTTAGGCTCCATCCCTCAAATCTCCAGGAATTTCCCAACCTGGAGGTGGCAACCCTGTCTTCTTCACAGCCAACCACCAACCTACCTTTATCTTTCCCTCTGACTTCAGCTTTCCATCTCCCCACACACACACCTGGAGCCCCTACCTACAGTCCTTCTCCTCCTCAGTGGAGACCCAAGCAGGAAGGGAAGTGACCTCAGCAGGGTATAATGACTGAGAGTCCACCTTGCAAAGCAGCCGTTTTCTCCAAGAGAACTGATCTCTGCCATCTGGAGAGCAGTTTTAATTCTGAGTGATCTCCAGCCCTCACCTGGAGAATGGCAGCAATGGTTCCCCAGGAGGAAAAGTACAGACTTTCTCCGCAGTGGAGACCAAAGGAAATGGCTGGTTTGGAGAGTGGAGTCTATGACACTGTACCTGTCTGAGGTCCCACCCCTCCACAAACCCCACCCCCTCCAAGCTTCACCCCTCAGATCTCCAGGAATTTCCCAACCTGGAGGTGGCAACCCTATCTCCTTCCCAGCCAACCATCAACCTGCCTTATCTGCCTCTCTGACTTTAGCTTTCCATTTCGCCCCCCCACACACACACACATCCGCAGCCTCTACCTAGGAAACTACAGTTTCTCCGCAGTGGGGACTCAAGCAGGAGGGAAGTGACTTCAGCAGGATATAATGACACAGAGTCCACCCTGCAAAGCAGCCATTTTTTCAGGGAAGCTGTTCTCTGCCATCTGGTGAGCAGTTTTAATTCTGAGTGATCTCCAGCCCTCACCTGGAGAATGACAGCAATGGTTCCCCAGGAGGAAAAGTACAGACTTTCTCCGCAGTGGAGACCAAAGGAAATGGCTGGTTTGGAGAGTGGAGTCTATGACACTGTACCTGTCTGAGGTCCCACCCCTCCACAAACCACACCCCCTCCAGGCTTCACCCCTCAGATCTCCAGGAATTTCCCAACCTGGAGGTGGCAACCCTATCTCCTTCCCACCCAACCATCAACCTGCCTTTATCTGCCCCTCTGACTTTAGCTTTCCATCTCGCCCCTCCACACACACATCCGCAGCCTCTACCTAGAAAACTACAGTTTCTCTGCAGTGGGGACTCAAGCAGGAGGGAAGTGACCTCAGCAGGATATAATGACACAGAGTCCACCCTGCAAAGCAGCCATTTTTTCAGGGAAGCTGTTCTCTGCCATCTGGTGAGCAGTTTTAATTCTGAGTGATCTCCAGCCCTCACCTGGAGAATGACAGCAATGGTTCCCCAGGAGGAAAAGTACAGACTTTCTCCGCAGTGGAGACCAAAGCAGCTTACATCATTCTCCTCTCCCCCTTATGATCTGGACAACAAACCTGTGAGGTGGGTTAGGCTGAAATCACCCACTAAACTTCCACAGCAAGAACCTGGGTCTGGCAGACCCTGCTCTGAAGTGCTAACTGCTACACTTAGGGTAGCCAACCTCCAGGTGGAGCCTGAAGTTCACTGGGTATCACAACTGAACTCCAGACAACAGATCTCTCTCCCACAGGGAAAATAACTGCTTTTGGGGGGGGGCTCTACGGCATTCTATTCAGCTGAGGCCTCTCCCCTCCCCAAACTCTGGCTTCCATAGACTCCACCACAAAATAGAGTCCTGCCTTTGCCTCTTTACTTGCAGAACCAAGCTTGGTTGACTAGCAACAGCCACTGAGGAGAAAGTTAGTCCCACAGGAGCCAAGCAGGAGAAGTGTCTTCATCAGGAGAGACAGCTGTTTTGACAGTTTATTCTGTGAGGGAAGAGTGTCCAGGCTGGCAGTGGACAGGGAAGAGGAGCAGACCCAGCCCCCAGCCAATGGCACATGAGTACTCTTGAGTGGTGGTTGATGGGCTAATGGCTAATGGAGCACACAGCCCAGCCAATGTAATAGAGGGAGTCTAGGGTTGTCAATCTCCAGGTGGTGGTCCCTTAGGCTCCACCCCCAGGTATTTCCCAAACTGGACCTGGCAACCCTAAGGGAGTTGCCTTGCACCATGTAATAAATGCTTTAGGAAATCATATGCTATTTCAGCAGCCCAACAATTTAACCATGTTTACAGTCTGACAATTAAAGCATTTTTTGGGAAGGGTGTTTTTCATCCAGAAGAACAGGAGAATAAAAGAAACTCCTTAAAATTATGAATGGTGTGGAAATAGAAGATGCTTCTCATTCTTTCATATTCTAGAAGCTGGTGGGTTCTCTCAACACAACTGATTGGCGGTGGGTAAAGATACGCAAAACTAAGTAATTTTTTCACATGAAGCACAATTCTTATGAAATTAATTTCAACAAAATATGCTAGAGGCTACTAGGCAATGTAGTTGCAAAAATAATTAAACAGCTTCCTAGAGAATAGGTTTTTCAGTGGAAAGCAGCCATTAATGTAAATAAAACATCCAAGTGCTATCAATGCCATAAGCAACAATGAAGGGAGAGACCTGCTGTTTTATGCCCTGCTTGGAGGCTTTCAATGATCATGTGGCTGGTCACTGATGGAAACAAGATGGTGAGCTATATGGCCCTTAGTCTGCTTCACTTATGTAGTGCACAATCATTTTCCACACAGAAGACTCTTGCATACCATAAAATTGGCACTACACAAATGGCACTACACAATCAACAGTGTCACGGGTTTGGGGATTCCTTTTAAAGATTTTTTTTGGAAGATTTTTTTTTAATTTTAAAGAAGAAAAATGGGATCACATGAATAAGCAGCTTCCTGGATCATTCATCTCCATACACCCCCAGCATAATGTATTGTATTTCTAAATAAAATGAATTTTATAATATGTTCTTTTGGGGGAATTCTTCAGAATAAGGATATAACAGTTGTGTGCCCTTGGCTGAAACAGTCTAGAAACCCACAATACAGTCAATTTGAATATTCTGGTTAACTAATGGATGAAACATGGCATGCTTGAATATTTTAAAAATCAATATAAAGATGCAAGTAGTCAGCTTAGTGATTTTTTTTTTCTCTTTCCAAAAATGGGGAAGGATTTAACACTTGCCAAGAGCTCGACTGTACCGGAGAATATATTTTTCTACTAGTGAATGGTTAAACATGTGGGAATTCAAACTGATAGTCTCTATGCCCAATGAAAATACAGTATTTCACCAAGAAATCACTAAATCTCTCAGACACGACATAAAAAGCACATCATAATGACATACTGTTCCATTACAAGTAGTACTGAGTGCATAATTAACCATTGTTCAGCAATTGAAAAAGAGAAAAAATATTCAAGTGGGATATATTCACCAAGCTGCCAGAAATATATAAATGAAAATGTCAAAATGAAAGCATGCGCTAGTCGGGCTATGTTTATGATCCCATGACATAAGATATATAAATAGGGAAAAATTACCACTCAATTCACTTGGGGCTAATGAAGCAGAACTAAGATCACATGCACACAATCACTCAAGGGCAAGGCATTTTGAAATTTCTCAATTTCATATGGAAATACCTTGCTCAGATCACATACCCTAAAACAATGGTCATTTTCTCTCTTCTTGCTTCAGTTTAGCTCATAAACTATAATTGGTCCAGAGGTTTCATTTTTCTTAAGCTAATGTTAATTTGATGACTATTCTTTCTACATTTGTAAATGTAATTGATGGTATCTCACATCAAAACTATTAATAAATTCCATGCAGCATGCTATACCAAGAAAATTGGGAGATTACATCTGCACTGGACCGGTGTTGCAATGGCAGTTCAGAACAGAGTTAATATTCTTAACTTCTTTTGAAATAAGTGGAACTCAAATACCATAGGTGAGTAGCAGAGCATTTGTTTTGCATGCAGAAGTTTTCACATTCAATCACTGGCATCTTCAGGGTTTTGTTTTGTTTTTAAAAAAGGATCCATAGTAGCAAGGATCCCTGGGGAAAAAATCTGCCAGAGGCTTGGATAACAATTATTAGTTACTGTCCATAGTTAGAGTAATGGTTTGACTCATGAGTCACGACTACAAAGTATTATATCCACAGACACACAAAAGTGCACTGCATTGCATCTTTAGTGTTCGATTCTCAACTAACACACTGAAACAGGATCCCATTTCCTTGAAGTGTGCTTAAAGAGCATTATGCTCATTTAGTTATATTATGGCAACTGTGAAAACAATTAAGTATCCAAACATATGAGAGTGTCTGCTTTGGGCAGTGAACTTGAAACAGGAAATGAGTAATTAAGGACTAGAATAGCAATCAAAGAGACACCTTCATTCTCTGCATGTTCTTTTATATTTCTGCAGACAGCAATTCTCTGTTGGCTAAAGCAAAATAATATGGCATTGCATAATAATTGTTCACATTTGTATAATTAACCACTTACAGTTGAGACCATACTTATGATTTTAGCAGCTTCTCTAGTAAATTACTACATTTTTTTTACTTTACTTCATTTATTGTCCACCTTTCTCACCCATACTCAAGGAGGATTACAAAGTATAAATCAATGCAATCTACATTACGAGACATCTAATAAGCAATCTAATAGGATTAGGATTGCAGAAATTTGACACAAGGCATTAGCATCAAACATGATATGTTAAATAATGCAGAAAATTGTATTATATAACAACAAAGAAACATTAGTAGGATAATACTTACAGCAAAAAAAAAATGCTGAGCACTGTGGAACCCAGAGTAGAAAATGCTAGTCTTGCAAGGCAACCCTAAGCAGCGTTGCACACTTCTAAGTCCACTGAAGTCAACAGGACTTTGCTTAGAAATGCACTGTTAAAATACCATATATTCTCCATAAAGCACTATATTTATTTATTATTTATCTATTCCATTTATATCCCGCCCTCCCTGCGAACAGGCTCAGGGTGGTTTACATTGGGCGGTACAAGTACTGTAAAACCACGTAAAAACACTGAAAATATTTCAAAACATTCAGTTAAGTTCTAAAGTGCTAGTGATAGTAATAGTTCCATCATGAAATAGGATGGTGTGGTATATGATGTCAAAAAACACCAGGGGTCCGTTGGAATGGGAGCGCACAGGAGCGCAGCTTCGGGAGTGAGGAGCCCAGGGGGCGGGCACATGACCAAGCCCCGCCCCCTCCTCAGCTTCCCCGAGCAGTGCAGAGGCGCAGCACCCCGGGAAAAGCCCTGCTAGGGTCTTTATTGTTTTTAATGTTTTGTTTTAATATTGATAATTTTATCATTGTTCCTTTTATGACTGTGTGCTGCTTTTCCAGAGACTTGCTCAAGGTGGCATATACATTTTCTAAGTATACCATTTTTTATCTGGGCACATGGCACATAAGTACTGGAGAAATTTCACCAACCCTTCAGCAGCTTCCACCTTATCAGGAGTTGGACTCTAATCTGGGAGAAACGGGTTTGATTCCCCACTCCTCCACATGCAGCTGCTGGTGTGACCTTGGGCCAGTCACAAGTTCTCTCAGAGCTGTTCTCTCATGAGCAGTTCTCAAACGACCTCTCTCAGCCCCACCTACCTCACAGGGTGTCTTGTTGTGGGGAGGGGAAGGGGAAAGGATGGGTGGTGCACATGTCCTGGGTATCTCAAGTCTACTTGAAACCTGGTGGTTTCAAGGGAGCAGGAAGAGAATGAGGGTGTGTTCTTTACACTTATTTTTATTGCACAAAGTATTGGATGGGGAAGGGAATGGAGGAAGAGCAGGTCAGTTTCACTCACCTGTGGAGTGGAGCCTGAGGGGTGGGTGTTGCCTTCTGACAGACTTCCGGTATGTTAGGGGGCGTGGCATATGCAAATGAGTTATGCTAATGAGTTATGCTAATGAGCTCCTGCACCTCTTTTTCTACGAAATAACCCCTGTAAAACACTGATAACCACAGTAATACATAAACCAGGAAAAAACCACTGTTTAACACAGACAATAATTCACAAGCAATCTAAGGATTCACAATCCTCACAAAGGAGGAGCTTTAAATGGGACCAGTACAATACAACAGCCCAGCAGGGTCTATACATATATTAAACAACCCAACAGGGTCCACATGCATGAATACATAAACCTTCTCTTATACAGGAAATCTTCAAACCATGAAATCTTCTGACGAAGGATGAAGATGCCAGCTTTTATCCTTCATTTCGTCAGAAGCTTCTTCAGCTTAAACTTCTTCAGAACAAGGAATCCAATTTTTATTACATTCAATGAAGATTATTCCAAAACAATAAGCAAGAGCATAGATGGGCATCCGATCCAACAGGGACACAGCCTCACATGCTGACTATGCCTCACATAGGTGTGCCGACTATGTGAGGCTGTGTCCCTCAGAAGCGATATATGTTTTCCAGAAAATTTACTGATTCTAATTTAAATAAACAATTGAAATGATGTTAGCAAAAGAAGGCAAATTTAGAAGAAGAGAAGGACTGGATTTATACCCCACCCTTCACTACCCAAGGGAGTTTCAGAGCGGCTTATAAACTCCTTTCCCTTCCCCTCCCCACAACAGACACCCTGTGAGGTAGATGGGGTTGAGAGAGATCTGACAGAAACTGCTCTTTTTCAAGAACAGCTGTGCCAGAACTATGGCTTGGCCAAGGTCATCCAGCAGGTACAAGTGGAGGAGTGGGGAATCAAACCCAGTCCTCCCAGATTAGAGTCTATGCACTTAACCACTACACCAAGCTGGCTCTCATGTACAAGCACTGGGGTTTGTCCATGTTTCATATGCCATATGTCTCTTATATATAAAGCTGTTTTCAAAGCGGCAAGATTCCATGGAGCGCCAAAATCAGTTGGCTGCAAGAACTGCCACTCAAAACGGCGTCCTTGCCCACTGGCTGCATTCCCTCCCTGCATTGCCTCACTCCCGCCCACAGAGCGTTGCACTTCGGGAGTTTTAGTTCTCTGCTGGCTTTACTGCAACCATAGCAAAGGGAATTAGAACTACAACTCCCAATTTGGGAGCCCCAAGAGGCGGTGGGCCAGGATAACTAATTAGCTGGTGTTAAATGGGAAGCAGCTTTGCAATTGAAAGGGCTTGCAGGGAAACGAAAGGAAAACATCCAGCACTGAAGCTTACGGTCAGTTCACTGTGCATGCCCATGAAAGGCTACCTACAATTAAACTTTGTGGGTCTTAAAGGTGCAGCTGAACTCAAACTTTGTTCTAGAAATCAGTTAAGTGCTGGCTTGCAGCAAGTCTCTGGCTCCACTGCTCTGCACCAACCTCTGGGGATTTCTGTAGCTTTGGGACATGAGAGAAGAGCTGCAGACAGTGGGGCTCAGTACAGGAGGAAGCATTTATTTGCTTTCAAAATCAACGATGGGGGAGAGCCCCTCTGCAAGCCCTTTTGTGGTGCCTACAAAATGGAAATAGGTGAGCTGGCCCCAGCTTTAGCCCTAATACTGTGTGTGTGTGTGCACAGCCTGTTTACTTGGGAGTAAGTAAGGAAGAGAGATGCACTCCGACACCAACTCAGTTAATAAATGCAATGGCCTCTACAAAGAGGCTCTGTTGGGGGGGGGGGGAGACAGCAAGGGTGTGGGGGGGAGCTGAGAGGAAGAGGGAAAGAAGTTGAGAGGAAGAGAATTGCTTCCTTCCTTCTTTTTCTTCCTCTTGCTAGCGCCCATTGCATTGTTGCCTGCAACGGGCCTTTCCCCTAGTGTATTCCATATAACAAAATTGATTTGCAACTCTGACATCTATAGATAAACAGACTTGCTTTACAGACTTTATTTACAAAACTCTGCAAAAAAAATCCAGTGCTATATTTTTCCTCCTCTTGGAGCAGAGCACTGAACCCAGCCAGCCCTTCTAAGTTCCACCTGCAATGCCATTCCACTTAGACACATGCTGCCCTATGGCTTCTCAGTCCCCTCTCCGGTGGCCTCAGGGAGGTTGTGAAATGAGTCTTCACACCTAACCATGGTTTTCAGTTCAATAAAGTCTGTGTTGTGCCACAACTGTGTCTCTGTCTGTTTGGTTTTGACTACATGACAGGAGCTCCACACCCTTTCCTGCCCCACTCCCTCCCTGCCCCATCTGTGGCTCTCCCCTGATGACATGCCTAGAAGGGAGGGCTCTTGGGTGTCTTGGGTGGCTGTGGATGGTTTTGCAGATGCCACTGATTATAGTCCTCCACTCTGCCAAACAGCAGGGGCCCAGCAGCACCTGCAAAGCTGACTGGTTCCCTCCCTCAACTTGCAGGCTGCTGTGTGAAGGGTGAAGGGGCCAGAGGGTGAATGAGCCAGCTTGGTGCAGTGGTTAGAGTGTGAGACTGGATCTGGGAGACCCAGATTCCAATTCCCACATGTACCACAGAAGTTTGGTGGGTAGCCTTGGGCCAGCTGCACACTCTCAGCCTAACCAACCTCACAGGGTTGCTGTGAGTAAGCAACTTGTAGTCCCCATGGGGGGGAAGTTGGGAAATTAATAGAGTGAATGAAGTTCTTAACTATGTGTCCACTCTAGGAAGGGGGGGGGCTTCTGTCACCCAAGAGGAAGACATCTGTGATGGTATCACTGAAGAAGAAGAGTAGGTTTTATATCCCGCTCTTCACTACCTGAAGGACTCTCAGAGTGGCTTACAATTGCCTTTTCTTTCCTCTCCTCCCAACAGACACCCTGTGAGGTAGGTTGGGCTGAGAGTTTGGAGACAGCTGTGACTGACCCAAGGTCACCCAGCTGGCTTCATATGGAGGAGGGGGAATCAAATCTGGTCCCGCAGATTAGGGTCTGCCACTCTCAACCACTACACCAAGCTGGGGAAGAGGTTCACGGGGTTGCCTGGAGCCAATGGCTGTGGAGAACCAAAGCAGTGGGCAGACGATGTCTTTGGGGGGGGGTGGGGAGGGTACGGGCAGGAGTGGTGTGGGAGTGTTCTTGGCTACCTGGCTGGGCTGCTGGGAAGTGCACCCACCAGGGAGCAACAGACAACCCTAAGTGCATAGGGTGGCTACAACAACCCCTTCACCTTCTGCACTTTGGAGATACTGTGATCTGTGAGGGCACTGAGGCAGTTGCAGATGCCTGTGGGCTGGACAGCTTGAACCTCTCCCCATTACCAGGTGCCTGGGTAGGCTGACAGGATTTGGTCCCTTTACTGGGGTTGGTGGGTTATGCTGACAACAAGCACAGAACTCCTGTGGCCTGCCCCTCTTCTCCTGCCTGAGATGGATGCTGGACCCCTTGCCACATCACACCTGATTGGTTCTGGTGCCCCTGTCCATCATAATGCCACCACCTTCACTGATCACAGTGGCACTATTGCCATGGATGCTATGCCAGTTATGCTCAGATTACACTGAAAACTCACCAGATTTGTCTGCTGGCTGCTGCGTAACTTATCCCCATACAGAATGGACTAGCACCACCACAGCTACACAGTGGCCGGCCACCACAGCACAGGCACGGCACAGGACTGCTTTGCCGGTCACTTAAAATGTGTAACATGAAAATTCCTATGTATGCTGTAGACATATGTAACATTTGTAAGTTACAGAGATCATCCCCCCCCCCCAAGACCTTCCACAGACTGCAATTTTCTTCTGTCCTTAATTAAAAATTGCAATGTTATCTATAAAGTCGTTCACATTCTTTGAGAAAAGCACCTGAAGTATCAGCTTCTCCTGTATTTTACAGCTGAGGCAGTCTACAGAAGTCTTCTTCCTACCACCTGGCAAACTATCAGTAGTTCCTAAGCTACCTGTTGAAACCCCTGCTCTAAAGTGATGAGCAAAGAGCATTTGTTTAATCTTCCTTAGCTATGTCTATTTTTTTTCTTCTGTCTGACATTTCATCTGGATGCTTGTGTTTCTGATGTATTAAGGTTTCCTTTCTCCTGCAGTTGCATTAGAATTCTGTTTAAATGCTTGTGGATCTCTGTTTTGGGTTTTTATAGTCATTTGCTCTTTTGTTTTATAACTTTTTTGTTGATTTTATTTTTTGTTTTGTTTTAGTGCTGTTGACATTTGTGAATTGCTCCAGAAATGTTCAGATTAATGGAGTAGGATATAAATATCTTAAATAAATATATAATTCAACAACTGCAACCCGTCACTTGTGAAAAGATCTCCAATGTACTTCAACATTGTGTACATAATACAGCAGTGTTATGTACCAGATAGCAGTATTGTGCTTCTCCTATGTACCTCTGGGCAGGGAGCCATATGAATATGCAACAGTAGAAAATTATTCAGTGATCTCTATTAATTCTAGCTTTTTAAGTGCAGAAGAGCAAGAAGCCAAGCTGTGCGTGTAGGTGATCAAGTACTGCTCTGAATTCAGCTGGAGAGAGCCAACCAGAATGGGCCATCTCTAAGTCTGTAACTACAAGTCTACAGTCCTCTTTTATCTTGAAAACCAGTCAATCTTATTTATTTATTTATTATATTTTATTTCTAGCTCGCCCTCCCCTGCACATCAAGGCTCAGGGTGGGTTACAACAGTACAGATAAAGCAATAAATAGTAGCAATTAAGCATAACTATAAGATCATTACAACCTATAAGGAACATCAGATAATACTCAATCCAGATGGCAGTCAATGGCACAAGTTAACAGTTAACACATCTGCTCCCAACAGAAAGCTCTACATATGTGTGCCAGGGGATGCTGATTAAAAACTGGAACAAGTGGATGGACAAGGGAGCAAGGAGAATGAAACAGAGCAGGGGAGGCCATTACTGATGAACCACCACCACCTCAACCATAGGCCCAGTGGAACATCTCCGTTTTACAGACCCTGCAGAACAGCACTAAGTTCTGCAGGGCGCAGGTCTCACTTGGGAGAGTGTTCCACCAGGCCGGTGCCAGAGCTTAAAAAGCTCTGGCTCTGGTTGAGGATAAGCAGATGTTCTTCGGGCCAGGGATCGCAAGAAGATGTTGATCCATAGAGCATAAAGCAATTTGAGGGCCATACCGAGAGAGACAGTTCTGATGATATGTTGGTCCCAGACCACATAGGGCTTTAAATATTAACACTAGAACCTTGAACTTGATCCAGTACTCAGCTGGGAGCCAGTATAGCTGGTGGAGCACAGGTTGTATGTGAGCTCTTAATGGTGTATCTGTAAGGACACACACCACTGCATTCTGGACCAGCTGAAGTTTCCAGATCAGTCTCAGATCCATCCCCAAAATTTAGATTAATGAAAGGGTTGGAGCAATTTCTCCCAATTTCCCCCTTTCTCTTCATATCAAACCTCTGGGTCCCCTGTCCCCCAGAGCAGTATTTTGTGGGCAGCAGTGAGAGGAAGAGGGCAGGAATGTTTCATTCTACCAATGGAACTTTCAGTCTGGATCCAACCCTTGTCTTCTTCAAATGGCTTTTAGGTCCAAATAAAGAGTCCCACCATGTATTTTAGAGTTGGATGTAAGAATCACAGCAGATCCACCCATCCATCCACCCACCCACCCACCCATCCATCCACCCACCCATCCATCCATCCATCCATCCATCCATCCATCCATCCATCCATTTATTTTCATTTAAACTTATTTTCTCTGCAGCCCTCTGAGGCTGAGAGGGAGTGACTGGTTCAGTGTCTCCCAGCAAGAATCACAGTTGAACAGGGATCTCTCTGGACCTAGTCCCTAACCATGTGACAGTGGCTCTGTACTAGTCCCATAATCATATTTTCCTTCAACAGTTTTTATCTCGTTTCTTCATAGGAAAGTTCAGACTGACACACATGGGACTTACAGTGACCTGGCCCACTTCTGCTTGGTTTCAACCGTGGTAGATGTTCTTAATTGATTTTTAAAAAGGCCATGAAAGCCTTCAGCAACATATTGATTAAAAACTGATTAAAACTGCAAAGTCTAGAACAGTAGTCAGTAAGGACAGGGATCCAATATAATAGCAAGTTTCAGGAGTTCAAACCTATGCCAAAAAAAAATCCTTCCTGCATAGTACTACACATGATGGCGGGAAGTGAAAGAGCCTTTAAAAACACAAAACTAATACATTTCCCAGTGTGTGAATGACAGCTTTCTGATTTTCTGGTCCAAGCAAACTCTAGGTTACCCAAGTTTTGAGACCCTTTTTTTGAAAGATCGGAGGATGAGGCTCCGAAGTCACACTGCAGATATGGAATCTCAAGTTCCAGCTAAGCCTGCACTGCAGTTTACAGTTACACACCTACCTACCATAGCTTTGCTATATTTTAATGGTGCAAAATGGGAATATGATTTCCCATAACATATATTGCTATTGAAATTATCTTAGTCAAATAGTTCTGACACTTTTTCAGTCATTCCAAAGCTTCCTGAGCAAATGCAGCTAACAGCATATATGACATTTACGTAAACAACATTTTCAGTTAATAAAAATATTACGGAAAAAAATTGGAAGGGTCAAGGGAAATAAACAGTTTCCTGAATTATGGAGCAGGAAAGGGATCCTTTTACAACTTTCCCTGAACCCCATGAACCAAACTGGTTCAGTAAATGGTGAGGTTCAGGGAGATTCATGTGACCTCACAAACTACCAACTGGGACTAACCTTAATTTTCCCAGTTCATGCCCATCCCTACAAATCACTATTATATTCATGTGGATCCTATGGGACTCATACATGTGTAAATTATTGTAAGCCCAAGTATATAAAAAAGACATCCACCTTAAAGATACATCTATAGAAAGGTGAGATATACATATGATATTTTAAGTAAACACAGAAACATTAAATGTTTATCTTTGCAAAATTCTGAAATATGCTGACACTGCTGTCATGATCCTAGTAACCAAAAAAGGGTTCTGAATACCTCTTTCTATACAAGGTCACGGTGGTTCCAACAGGCATCTTATCCTCTGGGATACAACTGAGGAAATTAGCTTCCACCAGAGCCCTAAACAGCTATTTCCCCCCCTCCAAGGCAGAGATCCTTGTTTTTTTCAACTTCTTCAAGTGCTCATTTTCCAGAACATTCCATTACCGGGACAAGTAGGCATATAGAGTTAAATCTAACCTTAAAATCCTTATCCTGAACATTTTAATTTTAAAAAATAAATTATTACTCTAGTCTAAGTCCATTTAAGTCAATGCCTAACTCTGCACAGGTTTGCACTACATACTAATCTACAGTCTGTCCTGGTTGCATTCACAAGCTCTGTTTGTGCCTATCATCAACAAATACTGGTTTATTATGTCAGAATTAAGACTGCCATTTGCCAGGGGAACTCCCCACCCCCTATGGCTTGCCCCTTGCTTCAACAAGCAGTAGGGGGGAAGTGCAAGGAAACATCCAATAACATCATTTCTGCCCACATGTGTGGAAGCATGTCACCGTGTCACTGGGCACTCTAGCATTTACTTGAAACGCTGTTATTTTACTATAGAGTTTCATGTGAAGGCTATAGTGTCCATAAACATAGTTACATCACTTACAATGCTGGAAATGACATCATGACTTTGCAGGGCACTGCTACAGTGAGTCTCCACCCTCAAAAGTCTCTTGGGCATTGTTGGGCAAGGGCTGGCAATCTAGCCAAAATGCAGCTTTGGTACACCTTATAAAATAGTAGAAAAACACTCTTAAAAAGAAAAAAAAATGCCTATTTACTTAATATTGTTTACAATCCATAATTTTTTTTAAAAAGCCAGTAAAACAAGTGCTTGTCTCTCTTTATCACCTCCAAGAGAATAATAATTGAAATCAGACAACATGTTAGATAAAAGGGGATTTGAAATGGTGAATAGATATTGCCACTGTAAGGTGAAGAAAGAAAAGTTTCTGGCTTGAACTGTATTTCTTGTGTGCTTTCTGAACACAGTGTTAGAACAGGTAAAATGGTACATTCTAGTTCAGTACTCTATTATGCAAGCCCTGGTAGGAAGAAAAGTTGTATTGGTATTACCCCTTTTAAACTCGTCCTAGCTGCTTAACTATGTATCAGTATGGCTCCCAGGCTACAATTTTCCTTGTACTATAAACTTAATGCATCCTCAAAAGGGGACATCTAATTTATTCTTTCATTTGATTTGACCCAGAATGCAAAGGAAGTGACACAGATACAGTTAACAGAATTTGTCAGATTCATAACATAGTAGGATTGATCAGGATTTTCTTATGAGGTGTAATACAATATGGCCTGCTGGTAAACCACCTCAGTCATAAGAATACCAGCTTGACCTTCTTACTGCTACAAAAAAAAATCTACATTTATTGTTTGGGAATACTATTTGGAAAAATCCTTTTGTAAAACAGGTTCATCAGCTCATAATAAAAAATACGTTGAAAAAGCAAAGTCAGATTTTCAGCTTTATGCTGAAGGCATTTGGGATCTTGGATGTGCTTTATAACTTAATCCCTCAATCAGATTTCTACCAGATTTGTCCCAAAAGATTGTCCCAGCTGCACTTATACATTTTAATCAGACTCAGCAGACATTTATGAAAACTCTATACATTCAACGGCACTTCCAGGCAAACTGTGACCTTCCAAAGGCAAAGCAAGGAACTACAAGGAGGAATTATTTCACCTTCAGTTAGAATCGTGAGTATTCTGAGACCTCTACATGTTTCACAGAATGTAGTGATAGTGAGGTGACAGATGGCTGAGGAAACAGTAAGGATTATTCCTTCAGTGAAGTTTGAAGGGGAACAAGTACAGATTTTGAAACTTGGTCACAAGGATACCAATATGATACCTTTAATAATTCCATGTAAATGAGAAAGTAGCCTGCTCTGGAAGGGTCAGGCTAGAAAGTTCCTATTTTTTTTTGCAGGGAATTTTTTACATTGGGGAGCATTAAGAATGTGACTATCCCCATCCAGAACCTGTGTTATACTTCCTCTTATGACCTCAGGATTTTACCACTTCATTCAGCCGCATATATACAGTTTGATAAATTTCAGAATGTTTCTGACAAACACATTGCAGTGAACTTCAGTTGGTTCCCTCTTACCTCCATTATTAAATAATGTTTAACCAGAATATTATCTGATGAAACACCGCTACTGGAAATTTGGCCAAATGAGAAATTAAGCAAACAGTCTTTATTGCGTCAGCCATACAAAAAAAGGTCATAGCATCAATACAAAGTAAAAAACAAATATCCAACAAGATAAAATTGGGAAAATAATAAAATAATTTAAAAATTGGACATGTTTACAGAAAATATTAAAATACAAAGTTATCATTAAAATATGTCTAATAATAAGAAAGGAAGACCATATACTCCAGAGATAAATTGCAAATGACAAGTGGAGCAGTCATGGGATGGGCATACTTTGGTCAGCGTGCCCCATTGTCTTTTTACCCTTTATGCTGGTAGTAGGAAATCTTGCCATTTGGAAAGTAATGAATTTGTCCCTATCTGCCAACAGTATGACTAATTTCTCCTAATCTGTCCTTCCTGGGAAGCAGGATATTATGGTTTGCAAAAATTTACTATGTTTAGCCTCATATCTTGGACATTAAAAAGTCATGTGGGACAAGTCCTCAGTAAACTTTTGATCACAGGAGCAAACTCCTTTCATATATGGGATCCTATTAAAATGGCCTTCCAAGACTGCAAGCAGTAAAATATCTAAACATGCCTTGGTAAAGGCCTGTACTTGCAATTCCTTAAATTGGTAAAGTATGTTGGAAGAGTCAGGGGACCAACATCGGTTTGAGCACTCTGGTCTAACAATCTTTGTTTTATGAGTAGTTCAGCTACACAGAAACCAGTATTGTACTGAGAAGCCAAGGCTAGCCACTAATCTCAATGCAATACTGTGCCATGACTTACCCTTTATCTCTCCATGCACCAAAAGGCCTGGGGATATATAGAAGATGACTTTCAGTCAGTAATAGTTGTTTTATAAACTAAGGTTGTTATTAAGGGTAGAGATAATTCTATTTTGATCATAGCTGAGGGTATTGATGGCGGAACACTAACTGCCGGCATTCAAATTTGTTTTGAGTAATTTCTAAAGATTGGAGATTCCCAGAGCCCCAAATTGCTGCTCCATACAGAAGCTGGGGCAGTAGTTTCATTTTATAAATGTCTAAAGTTGGAGAAATTAGACAGCTTACTCTTTTCCTATAGAATCTAAGAATACCACAGACAGCTTTTTGAGGTTAGCACAGTCAATATGAGGTGTCCAAGAGCCTGATTGATGAAATATTACCCCTAAATATTTAAAGCTAGAAATCTGTTCTATTGAACAGTTTACACTGTATGTTGGTCTTTGTCTGTAATAATAATAAACTAAACTGTTCTATTGAATAAAGTTTGAGTCCAGTGGCAGCAGTGTTGCAGGCAGCGGCTAGAAAAGCTCTCTAATGACTGCCACCACTCCGTGGGAGGGCCCAGAGCATCCACCCTACCCCTTTATACACTCCTTTTCCAGCAGGTTCCTGTAGGCCACACTACTATAGGCCTAGGATCATGACACAAGGTATAAGCTTTTGTGTGCAAGCACACTTCTTCAGATGGTATCTGAAGAAGTGTGCTTGCACATGAAATCTTATACCTTGAATTAAACTTTGTTGGTCTTAAAGGTGCCACTGGACTCAAACTTTGTTCTGCTGCTTCAGACCAACAACAGCTACCAACCTGAATCAACCTGTTCTATTGGTTTTTCATGTCCATTTACGATGATGGGGCCTTCTACCAAAACACATAATCTTGGTTTTATCATAATTAACATTAAGTTCCTTTTTTTAACAGTAGGAGCTGAATTTTCTCAACAGCCTTTTAAGACAAATTTGAGTATGGGAAATTAGCAGTGTGTCATTCGCAAAGAGCAAAATTAACATGGTCCCTCCACCTACTTGACGGTGTGCGATGTGGTGAGTGTAATGTACAGCTAGCGTAAAGTAACAATGAGAACAACAGGTTGTTTGGTGCAAAAATATATACAGTGATTTATTATACAAATAAATAGTCCACAAAATAATACTCAGACTGGCAAAGTGCTCCGCTTGGCAACTGATTCAGAAGAGAAGGTAACTTCACTCTACAAGCATTCAATATATACATAGGTTGACCAATCACATCACACTGCTGAGTCATTGTGGCTGATGCAACCTTCACACCACATGATCCCAGTCATATGACCTAGCACTTGTCAGTCAGATCATCATAATCTACACATGTCTCCAGCTGTCATCTTGCCTTGTTACATTATAGTATACTGACACTACTTTGACTGGAAAGAAATGAGACCTGACAGGAATTCTTCCATATCATTTATGTATAGATTATAAAACAGTGAGGTCAAAATACAGCCTTGGTGGACCCCTTTTGTGATTTTAACTGAGCTAGACAATTGGCATGGACACCTAATCTGATCTTTAAAATGTTGTCCCTATAAAGGTCTTTTATATGCTCAAGCAGCCTATTATCTATATTCATATTAATTAATTTTCTTCATAAATGGTATCATGAGATGGAATCAAATGCGGCTTTGAGATGAACACCATATTTAGTGCCTGGATGATTCATTTGAATATTTATTGATAAGGTGTTGCATTACAAGGCAATTGTCCAGGATGGAATGTCCCTGCCTAAATCCAATTTGTTCTGGTGGTAACAAGTTATTTTCAGTTACCTATGTCTCCAGCTTCAATAGGAGATATCTTGCATAAAGCTTTCCTGTTACATCAAGCAGGTTTATTGGTCTATGGTTAGATGGATCAGTATGGTCCTCCTCATAAACTGGAACTAAAAGAGGTCCATTCCTGAGGGAACCTACCAAATCTATCTATATGAGTAAAAAGGGTGGCTAAAACAGGCACCCACCAGTCCTGGAAAGCCGTGACCAAATCAAGGGGGATCAAATTTTCACCTGGGGCTTTATTAATTACAAAGATGAGGGATTTTATTTCACTGACAGATACAGGGGGGCACTCAGGTAAGTTAGTTAATGGAATAATCACAGGGCATTCGACTACACTATTCTCATGGGCTTGATCATTAAATAGTTTAGAAAAGTGTTCTTCCCAGTGGTCCTTGGATACATAGGCATGTAACTCATGGTGTACCCTCCCTTCTGAAGTTGCAAGTATGTGCCAGAACTTCGTCATGTCTTTCTGAGTTAAAGCCAAGCCAAGCTCTTGCCAAGATTCTCTTATTGAGGCAAGCCCCGCCCCCCCCCCCCCCGAATAGGCATTTCTATTTATTATGGAGCTCAAAGAAAGATTTAGGTAAGCAGCTTGTTTTAGACACCAATAGCATATCTTAGCTGTTTTTTTTCATATTTGAGCATTCTCTATCAAACCAGTTATTCTTACATTGTCCTCTTTCATTTGATATTCTAACTTTCTTGATCTGGGAAGACCTTAAGGATTCAATTAGCTCTCCATATACTGACATGAATGTATTTTGCTATGAGAATTTTTTTCCTGATCTCAAAAAGTGGTTCACTGTCCAGCACCTGTTGTAATTCATTTTGAAGTGTGTAGGTCCATCTCAAATTAATGTTAGTTGTAATTTTCATAGATGGAATTTTCCAAGTTCATAGATGGAATTTTCATAGATATTCATGGTCCAACTTAGGACAGAGTTCAACTGGCTAAAGAGTTCAACTGACTCACTGTCCTAGCTGTCAGGCAAGAAAATTCAGCAGCCACATCAACCCTTCTTCACCCCATGAACACCTGAGGAAGGCCCACCTGAGACTGGCCCACTCCCTAGACCCAGTGCGGCAGATGACTCCTCACTGGCGGATGATTCAGCACTCTTTGCTAAAGCATGTTTAGCAGCATAAGGGTCTCCCCAGGATATGGCTAGCTGTTGATGCAATATCTCTTTTGTAGCTAGGAGTCAAATTCCCAAAGGAGTCAAATTCCTCTGAACTGTACCACATATCCAAGTCCAAAATGCAGGGAGAACTAAAGGGGGAGTCAGAGTGAGTCAGATGAACCAAACAACTCCAGTCCAGCAACACAAGTTTCCTTTTCTCCTTTTCACCCTGTCTCAGCTTCCAGCAATCACACAAGCTTGCCAATGACTTCATTATTGCCATTAGGGAACGAAACAGAGGAGAAATGGCAGAAAAACAGGTAGGGGGAGGAGGATTCTATGGACAGCACTCAAGAAATAAA
The DNA here is from genome assembly GCA_029233225.1 of Lepidodactylus listeri. NCBI lineage: Eukaryota > Metazoa > Chordata > Lepidosauria > Squamata > Gekkonidae > Lepidodactylus > Lepidodactylus listeri. Next base: position 73,749,041 of record JARCFY010000008.1, read on the forward strand.
TCATAGCAATGCTATGCCCAGAGCAAATGTCCAAAGATTAGCAAAACTAATTATGTAATTTTTTTCTTGGATTCAATACACGGTTTCTCACTTGCCTGAAAATTCCAATCCGTGAAGATAAGTAGCCACTGAAGAGTGGGAGGCTGAGTTAGGAAACCTCTAGATCTTTACAAATTATGAAAGACTGTATTTCTCTCCCAGAAGACTTCAAGGTTCATGCCAGCTGTACTTTATCAAAATTTGGTGCTCGGAGTAAATTAAATATTTTAAAACCACAATATAGGAAGGAGTGTCACACCAGTGGGTCTACTCATGACGCCATCTTGACCCCTCCCCTCAACAAATTATTCTTAGATAATACTAATCCTTAAAACTCCATAGAGATAAATCTCAAGGAAACAGGAAACATTCATGAAGGCGGACAAGTGTTGAAAGAACATCAACATTTATCCAAGAGTAAGTCCCATTAACTTCAACAAAACTGAACAAACACAAGTGGACTTGTGATATAAATTAGAATTATACTGTTCATTTTCTGACTCTCCACTGACAGCAATCCAGTATGCTGGTACCTACACAGGACCACAACATGCAATCATAATAAAGATACAGGAGTAATAATAGCAGTAGGGCTCAAGTGAAGTTACTGTTTTCTCAGTAAAAATACATTACATTCCCCTGTAATGTTGTTTCCCATACGTACAGTCTCATGACTCATAAAAAGAGGTCTGCTTATTTATTAAACATTGGTTTATTTAATACCATAGTGATGGGCTTGTTGCTCAAGCAGGACAATGCTGAGAGACTAAACAATATATTTGCTGTGAATTATATTCCTTAATTAATATTTTTCCTATCTCTTATACTGCAGATCTTTTGTGATACTATAATTTCCATGTGTTTTCTTAAAGGAAATATTCTATGTGTTTTCTTAAAGGAAATACAGGAAATGAAGTGCAGGAAAAGGAATTATCCCTCCTGCACTTCAGCTACACCTCCATTTAAGAACATAAGAACATACAATGAGTCCTTCTGGATCAGACTATTATTTAAACTGGTACGGCTTCCTGTTTTACAGTAGCTAACCAGACGGGCCCTCACAACAGAGCCACTGAGGGCAAAGACTCTTTCCTTCCTGCTGCCCACCCACCCAGCAACTCACATTAAGAGGTAATTGTTGTCTCTGCCCTATAGCTATCACATCCTTAATTTCATAAACTTCACTCCTTAATTACATCTTTGTAAACTGAAAAGCAACAATTCTTTAGCCTTTCCTCATGTTTCCTTGAACATTTTAATAACTCTTTTCTGTGTTCTTTTCAACTCTACAATATCCTTTTTGTGATGGAGGAACATAATTGTTCACAGTATTCCAAATGCAGCCACATGCTTAAACAAGGACATATTGAGTGTTTTATTTTTACTTCCTTTCCTAATAATCCATAGCCTAGAATTTGCCTTGTACATCACTGCCACACAATAAATAAACATTGTACTGGGCCATTTACCTGGATCACTAGATCATATTCCTCATCTGTTAAAAACAGTTCAGATCTCTTTAGTATGAAACACCAGGCTTGACTTACTGGGGACCACCTTTACAGCCTGGGGCCCAGAGCCAAACAAGGAAAGCTGCTGGCTTCTCACCACCCATGTGGTGTGTGGCGGGGGCAGAGCATGGTGGCAGCCCCAAGCTGGCCATCGCATCATCCTGAGCAAGCCCTGGGGGGAGGGTCCAGTGTGGGCTCCCTGTATGGTGTTCCCCTCATGCCTGCCCCTCCCCTATTTATTACACTGCCACCAAGCTCCTGCCATTCAATTGTTTCCAGCTTTTCTTCCCTCTTTCGTTTCAGTTGTTATGGAGTTTGCGTTTTATGGTTTAGTTTTAAATGTCACAGCTTAAGGTGGTTTGGGCATTGGAATGGATCCTTTCAGGGGTGAGGCAGTGCCTGTGTGCTGGCCTCCCCCATTTAGGGACTCCCTAAAGGTGTCTTGTGGTGCAGCCATTCAGCAGCATGCCAAGCTTGGGGGCAGTTGGCTGGCTCTCACCACCAAGAAGTGGAAAGCATGGGATGATGAAATGTTAGTTGTGAATTTATCCTCTAGGCAACTCTCTAGAGATGAATTGAGGGTGTTAAAATTGGGGTTGGGTTTTGTACCCACCCCCATATATGACTCCTTTCACACAGTTTAAATTTATTAGATTATTAAAATTGAGAAAAATGTTTGGTGAAGGGGAGGATATTCACAATAAATGGAAACTGAAGTTTACATTTGTTCCATCCTTGAGTAATCTGTCTATGAATGTTTTTGAATAAGTGGTATTAAGAGATATTAATCAAAATGAGAGCAGGAATGGAAGGAGATATTCCAATATGTCTAAACGTGATTTTGAAACCCTGAAAAAATTGTCAGCTGACAAATCAAGGAGGCAGACAAAGGTGGGGCGGTAGTAGTCCAAGATATTGAGGATTACATGTGGGAAGTAAGGAGACAACTTAACAATAGAACATGTTATGCCCCTATAAAAGAAGACCCCCACGGACCCCATTGCAAAATTGATTGATGCAGTTTTGACAGAAACAAATGCTTTGGGCTTCTTAGATAAAAATACATGTGCTTTTAAAAGAAATAAATATCCTAGAGTGCCTCTATTTTATATCTTGCCAAAAATACATAAGATTGGAAAGCCACCACCTGGCCCCTGGGAGACCTGTAGCTGTAGGCATTAACTCTGTATTGGAACCCTTAGCCCAATTTCTTGATTCTTTCTTGAAACCTCATGTTGAACTTGTAACATCTTATATACAGGACACCAGATACTTTATACAAAAAAAAAGAAAACAAAACGATTCCCTCTAGGTCCCTGCAGGAATGCTTGGGTGCTAGGGATGAACAAATGCAACCTACACATGCTATTATGGATCTTTTTGATTTAATTTTTGAGAAAAACTATTTTCATTTTTGACAAGATTTTTATTTTCAAATATAACAGATTGCCATGGACAGTGCTTGTGCCCCTAATGTGGCAAACTTATTTATGGCTTGGTTGGAATAATGGCTAATACTTAACAACTTTTTCTATTAAAAAAACAAGAAAAACTCTTTCTTTGTGGACATATTTCATGTTAGATTTATTGATGACATTTTATAATTTTTGGAGCAGAACAAAGAGCTCAGAGATTTAGCCAATGGATCAGCACAATCCATACCACTGTAAAATTTAAAGCCCTATGAAATTCTGTGTCTATTTTTTTACACAGAAAAATTTAGGAGTAGAGATAATGCCATTCAGATTAAAAATCATGTGAAAATTATGGATGACATAATATTTACATTTTAAATTGTCCCCCCCCCATCTTAGACATAATTTCTCCTATGGGCAATTGTTCAAAATGAAGAGAAATAACTGTGTATAACTACCTCATAGTAGTTATACACAGGGGTCATTTCATAGAAAAAGAGGTGCAGGAGCTCATTAGCATAACTCATTTGCATATGCCACACCCCCTGACATACCGGAAGTGTGTCAGAAGGCAACACCCACCCCTCAGGCTCCACTCCACAGGTGAGTGAAACTGACCTGCTCTTCCTCCATTCCCTTCCCCATCCAATACTTTGTGCAATAAAAATAAGCGTAAAGAACACACCCTCATTCTCTTCCTGTTCCCTTGAAACCACCAGGTTTCAAGTAGACTTGAGATACCCAGGACATGTGCACCACCCATCCCTTTCCCTTCCCCTCCCCACAACAAGACACCCTGTGAGGTAGGTGGGGCTGAGAGAGGTCTTTTGAGAACTGCTCATGAGAGAACAGCTCTGAGAGAACTTGTGACTGGCCCAAGGTCACACCAGCAGCTGCATGTGGAGGAATGGGGAATCAAACCCGGTTCTCCCAGATTAGAGTACAACTCCTGACCACTACACCAATGGGGTGGAAGCTGCTGAAGGGTTGGTGAAATTTCTCCAGTACTTATGTGCCATGTGCCCAGATAAAAAATGGTATACTTAGAAAATTTATATGCCACCTTGAGCAAGTCTCTGGAAAAGCAACACACAATCATAAAAGGAACAATGATAAAATTATCAATATTAAAACAAAACATTAAAAACAATAAAGACCCTAGCAGGGCTTTCCCCGGGGCGCTGCGCCTCTGCACTGCTCAGGGAAGCCGAGGAGGGGGTGGGGCTTGGTCATGTGCCTGCCCCCTGGGCTCCTCACTCCTGGAGCTGCGCTCCTGTGCGCTCCTGCTTCAACGGACCCCTGGTTATACATAAAGCTAAAGTAGAGCTCATGTAGTTGAAAGAGAAAATTTATTATACAGGAGATCATGGGTGAATAAGAACAGATTGAACTGTATATTAATGTACACTTCTTTAACCAGTACTATTAGATCAACAATTTATAAGCACAGACATATTGTTAAACATCTAGCTGGCTGTGAAAACTTACCAAGAATAGGATTTTAAAAGACCAGAAGTATATGCAGGGGTCATTTCGCAGAAAAAGAGGTGCAGGAGCTCATTAGCATAACTCTTTATGCTAATGCTCATTAGCATGACTTATTTGCATATGCCACACCCCCTGACATCACCAGAAGTATGTCAGAAGGCAAGAAAGAGAGAAGGAAGGAAGGAAGGAAGGAAGGAAGGAAGGAAGGAAGGAAGGAAGGAAGGAAGGAAGGAAGGAAGGAAGAGCTGGCAGAGAGGGGACAGCTACTAATCCAAGCCTAAGAAATACCACTGTTCTGGGAGGATAGCTTCAGTGGTGGCTGAAGTCTTCAGAAGGCTGGTCGGAGGAACAAGGACCTTTCCAGGGGACGGGGTCATTTTGCTGCAGCCATGACACAAGCAGGCATTCTCCCATGGGGGGGGGGGGCTGGCAGCGTTCCCCTGAGCTCCTGCTCAAAAGGACCCCTGAGTATACGTGACAGACTTATTAGAGCTGATATATCATCCCCAAGTGTTAGATCTTTGAATATTACTGGACATTTTTGTTGTGGGAATTGTTCAGTCTGCTTTTTATTTTGGGAAACTAGACAATTTATGCACCCTTAGGGTATTTATAAAAAGGACCTAACATTTATGTCCAATTGTAACACAAGTTGGGCCATTTATGTCCTAAAATGTGAATGTGATTTATTGTATGTGGGCATGACATTGTTCCCTGTAAAACAACACATTTTGGAATACAAATCAGGCGTAAAAAATAAATTAGCAGAAGCACCTATAGGCAATCATTCTTTGGAAACAAAAGATAATTTTGAGGATTTTAGATTTTGTATTATATATAAGTATGTACCAGGCAAATACAGCAGAATTGATGTAAAACATTTATTACATTTGGAAACGCAGTGGATACATAGACTGAAAACACTGACACCTAGTGGCCTAAATACTAACCAGGATTATTCATGTTTCGTATGAACAATCATAGAAATAGGTATATACCATTCTAAGAAATTTATACTGGGAAATAACTGAATGGCGGTTGATATAAAACATTGATTCCTAGTGATTTTAAATACCAAATAGGATTAATCATTTTTCTTATGAACAATGATAGAAATAGATATATTCCACTGTAAAATATTATACTAGGAAATAGCAGCTGTAAGCAATAGAGGTCAGTTGTATAAAATACTATAGAATGGAAGATGTAATTAAGAATATGGCCAGTTTGACTTTTGGAAGAGACAACTTCATGTTATATTTTGGTACCTAAGCTTTCAAATTTAATATCTGGAACATTTTTGGTAAGTGTATGTATGTCTGTATAATTTATGGGTGATTGGGTTTACAAACACATCGTACAATACTTATATTGTAGTTCTTATGGCAAGTTTAGGAGATAAGTCTTCTGATGAAAGGAATTCAGAAACAGGATGATCACCAGGAACCTGAAGATCACCAGGAACCTGTAGAGAACTGTCTCAGCTGATAAAGAGGACTGTTTCAGCAGATTAAAAAATTCTTTCACAGGGCAAAATAAGCTGAAACAGAATCATCTCAGCCAACATATCTGCATGCAGAGAACAGGCCTGGAAGACATCTCAACAGATATAACCCCAGGGTTTTTTATTAGTGTTACCAACAATCAGAGACTGTGTTATCTTTTGTATGGTTAGCAGTGAACATACATGCTTCTTGTGGATTATATGCAATGACAATTTGAAGTATTATTCTTACAAATGTTTTTGCATAGTTGTAGCCATTTTCACAGAGATTCTTTGATGTATACTCCTATGCTGTGAATCCTTATTATTAAACCAACTCTCACTATCAGGTGGCAAGGAAAACACAGCGGCTGACACCCATATGGTACTCATGGTTTTCCAGTCCATGGTTACCCACTGGGCAAGCAGGCCAGGGGAATGGGTATATTGGGCAGTAGGTGGATCACCCAGTGCTGGATCAGTTCTCATGCTACACCAATGCTCCTTCATTTGTATGCAATAAAGCAGTGGCCAATTTCATTTCCACTAAGTGGTCTGTCTTGGTCTCCTTCCTCTCACTCACTTCTTATTGGCCACTGGGTCCACAATAACTTTCAAATTATTTACACTGAACCTCATTTACCATACTGTTAGCCACTAACCCACTTGGAGAGATCTGTTTTCATTCTTCACCATTCATTCTTAGCTTTATTGGTGACCCCTAATTCTAAATAATTTATGAACAAAGTTACTTTCTTACTGAGACTCAAGGTGGATTACAGCTAAACAAAACTGCAGTAAAAATGGTACAATACGTATAACCTACAAAATTAGAAAATGTTTTATGAAAACACAGTATAATACAGGCAAACAGATCACTAGTGGACACTATTATTTATTTCCCTCCATTTCAAGACCTGTCCATTTACTCCTATTGTCCAGCTATTTAACCAGGTTCTAAATTTTAGAGAACTTGTCTTCTTATCTCATGATTATTAAATTTACTCAGGACCTTTTGGTGGGCTTCATCAAAAGCTTTTTGGAAGCCCCAAGAATGTAATGTCTACCAACTCATAAGTAACTGCATGCTTATTAACACTCCTATACAATTCAAAGAATCTTTGTGAAGTAGGAACTTCCATTTGCAGAAGGTGTGCTTATTCTTCCTTATAAGAGCTTGTTCCTTTATAAGCATGATAATTCTACCAAGTTTCTACCAAATTACTCAGAAAGGACATCAGCATACCTAGCCTGTAGTTCCCCAAATCCCTTCTGCATCCCTGTTAAAAACCAAAAACAGAAACCCAACATTACATTTTCTGCTTCCCAATTCTCCAAAAGGGAAGCTGTTTTTAGTGGCAAGTTGCATATTGTTAGATCAACAATTTCAGGAGGGGTGCCCTGACCTGGATAGCCCGGGCAAGTCCAATCTCATCAGATCTCGGAAGCTAAGCAGGGTCAGCTCTGGCAAGTACTTGGATGGAAGACCTCCTTGAAATACCAGAGGGGGGGGGGAGGCTTTATTCAGCCACCTTGCTGAATATCCTCCAGGCCCCTAGTAGGGGTCCGTCACCAGAGGTCACCATGACTTCCAGGTGCAAACACAGTCACGAGTGGTTGCCATGACTTCCAGGTGCACACCCAATCAGTCACATGGGGTTGCCATGACTTCCAGGTGCACACACATTCACGCATGTGCACGCGTTCACACACACCAATACAAAAAAACATTCAGGGGGAGGTATGTCCCTTCCAAACCCAGGTGCACCCTGCACTCACCAACTGGGCACTGCATGCCCAAGGCCCCGTTTTCAGGCTCCACATGTTCACTGAAGTCAGCTGTAGGCCACCCTCATGAATCTCCCACCACCTGAGGCACCCCACAGAGGAGGCCCCTCATAGTCAGGCTGCATGCCCTACTTGCCTGGGGAGCCAGACACTGGGGCCCTGTGCCTCCCTACCCCTGCCAGCACACATGACTGATGCCAGCAAATCTGCACCCCTCAGATGAAGCCATGTCACCACCAACTTGCCACTAGGTCGCTCAGCTGTCCATGGGGGGGGGGGGTGTGAAGATGAAAGTGATCACCCAGCTCCTCTGTGTAAGCTCTTTCACTTCATGGTTTAAAAGTACAAGCTTCACTGCAAATCAGCTGTTCCACTGACCAGCTGATAGAGTGGTGAGCAGGTGATCTCTGTGGCTGACCGATGAGCAGAGTGGAGTCATCTGGCCATCATGCAACTTTAAATAGACTGCCAGGGCAGTCCTGGGGAAGGGCCCCCAACCCATGGGGCCCTCCCTCACTGCCCACCCACCCTGAGGACAAGGTGGCAACAGGCCACTGAAAGGGCAGCCACCAGATGCCTCCCCATGTTAGTGGCTGTGCAACATGGCTCACAGCTGCATGTCCTTAGCCTTTCATTCTGAGGCCACAATGGTAGCCCTGGGTAAATTTGAGGGCCACAGCTTATTGTTAGATCAACATTTTCACATTTAACTTCCCTAAGCAACCATGTTGTATGCGACCTAGTGACTTTTTAGTTTTTAAATTTTTCATTTAGCTCTCAGATTAGCTCCCTGTATCCGATCACCTATTCTTTAACTTAGTTCTGCAACCATTTCCCCTAAAAATAGTGATTCTGGGGTGGGTAACAGTGGAAACAGGTACAAAGAATTCATTTGGTTTCTTTTTACTCTCCTTATCATCCTTTAGTAAATATTTTACTCCTTTGTCCTCCATTGGCCCAATTGTTTCTCTCATCCAGTTTCCTGTTTTTGATATATTTAAAAAAATTTCTTGTTTGCCTTCATGCTTTTAGCAAAATGCTCCTAACGCTCTTATTTTGTTTTTCTTACTGTCAACTTACATTTGTTTGCCAGAGTCTAAGCTCCTTCTTATCCTTGTCTGGTCAAAATACCTTTTAGCACTTTGTCATATTTCATGTCTTCCTTGACTATGTTAGTTGACAACAATGCTGTCCTCTTAGTTTTGATGTTAGCTTGCTTTCCTAATTGTTCTTCCCTTCACACCAGACTCTTTTTAATTCCTGTATATGACTTGCCCTTTATACCCACAGCTCTTAAAAGAAGCTAACTGTAAAATATATTGTAATCTTTCCAACACAGTCCCTATCCTCTCAATAATAAAAAATGAAATTGCACAATCTTACCTTAAAGTTGCTATGGGTATGGATAATGGATAATTTAAAATATCTACCATGTCCTGAAGCTTCGTTTCTTTCTCTCTCTCGCTCAGTCACACATACCAAATGTTGACAATGGAACTATATTTCTCCTTCTAAATCTGTCTCTCTTCCTCCAGTACTGGCATCTTCCAGTTCTTGCCTCCATATACTTTCTTTTCAGCTGGATTTTTTCTGGTTATTCTTATTATTCATTGTGAGGAATCAATATTGAGAGGGGTTCACCAGAAACACGTCAACTTTTTAATTTGCCCTTCCTTCCACCCTTCCTTCAAAAACTAGCCACAGTCTAAGGCCCTAAGCAATTCATTGATAGCCAGACAACTAGAGACAGGGAAAGGGCATCTGAGCATCTCTTTCATTTTCTCATGGCATCTTCTGCTTAAGAAAAGTACGTTTGAAGCCTGAGTTCATTGTTGTGTCTTGTTGGGAATGGCTTGCAAATATATGTGTGTCTAAAGTCTGTATTAAAGTGGTTTGGTGCTTACTGCCATGCAAGAGAAAACATCTGAAAAAGTAGCTTCATTGTTGTATGTGTTGGCAGAACACTTGATTGTTGCATGGGGGACTTTGGGGGACATCTGCAGAGAAACAGAGATGTAACTAAAAATGAGCATGGTCAGCAGCACTTTGGACATTGCCTGTTTTGTAAAATTTAAAAAGTGGGCAGAGTTTCTGATGAAGATGATTGTCCCTCTTCTCCTGCCTCTGGGCTGACATCTGCCTTTAATGGGCCAGCAAAGTTGATGTTCTTAAACCTCCTAATAAGAGAGATTTCTGCTTCTGAGGAGTTGACTTCCAACGATTGGTGATCTTGTGATGGTAGTGATACTTTGATGTGGTAAAGACCACCTGTTCACAGGATAATTTTACCTGTGTACAGACTCTGCATGGTAACCACTCCACTGGTACATAATTGCTTGTAAAAAGTATTATAGTATAATAATTCAGGTGGGTAGCCGTGTTGGTCTGAAGCAGCAGAACAAAGTTGGAGTCCAAAGTTTCATCCAAGGTATAAGCTTTTGTGTGCATGCACACTTCTTCCATCTGAAGAAGTGTGGGTGGCACATGAAATCTTATACCTTGAATAAAATTTTGTACCTTGAATAAAATAGTCCACAAACTACTCCCGTCCAGTGCATCCACAAACCTAGAAGAAGAAGAGATTAGATTTATACCCCGCCCTTCACTACCCAAGGGAGTCTCAGAGCATCTTACAAACTCCTTTCCCTCCCCCTCCCTACAACAGACACCCTGTGAGGTAGGTGGGGCTGAGAGAGCTCTGAGACAACAGCTGGTACAGAGCTATGGCTTGCCCCAAGTCATCCAGCAGGTGCAAGGGGGGGAGTGAGGAATCAAACCCAGTTCTCCCAGATTAGAGTCCGTGCACTTAACCACTACACGTACTGGCTCCTAGTGTTGTTCTGCCAGTGAACTAGGGTTGCCAACTCCAGGCCGAAGAAATCCCTGGAGATTTGGGAGTGGAGGGTGGAATTTAGGGGAAGGAGGGACCTAAGCAAGGCATAATGCCATGGACTCTACTTTCCAAAGCAGCCATTGACCTGATCTCTGTAGTTTGGAGCTCAGTTGTAATTCCAGGAGATCTCCAGACCCCAGCTGTAGGTTGGCAACCCTAAAAAATCATATTCAGCGTACTAGTTCTGCAGGAAGGCAACCTGATTTCCATGGGAACCTAACCTTTAGGAATTCATTCCAGTCCAGTGTGGGGATAATTGTTGGACATAAGATATTGGTTTAGGCAAGATTTTGTATAGATGGGACAGAAAATAATGTTTTTATTGGTTTTGTCAACACTGTTTTGACAACAACGTAAACAGAATAAGAAGCAAAAGGTGGATGTGGCTGGATGACCACACTTCTGGTAACATCGGGTGTGGCCTAATATGTTAATGAGCTGTGTTGTAAGGGTGTGGCCTAATATGCTAATGAGTTCCTGCTGGTCTTTTTCTACAAAAAGAGCCCTGTTAATTAATATTATAATACTTAAATAAATTGTGAGCTGCTAGCAGAAGGAATGGCTCAGGATTTAGGAAGAGCTGGGATATAGATAGGGTGCATCCCCTAGTGGCAGCTTCTATTTCATGACAAAATCAACACTATCCACTACAGCAGTCACCTTCTATCTGCTTTATCTAGATAGCCTATTATTTCTATACTAAATATGATAGTAGTAGAAATAATCTTGATTTTATTACTAGAATTTTCATTACCTTAATAGAGGATCAGAATTATAAATACAGAGCTAATCTAAGAATATTATAATTAAAGGATCCTTCTGTTGCAATTGTTCTGAGTGGAGCACCATCTCTTCTCTGCAAGGTCAAACAACTGGGCTTCCTTGAGGATTCTAAATTAAGAATATTTAATAAGCAATATGTAAGTCAGTCATGAGTTTGGTTTTTAAAATAGCTGGAACATAAAAATGTTGTACACATTATTGAGCCTGAATAGTAAAGAACAGGCAAAATACCCCAACCAAACAGCATACAGTCTGGTGCATGTCTGATCATGACTGAGCTGGACACGAACATCCCAACAGTCAGTGGATTCAGCCAATATTTCCTTTCATGTGAGCTATAGTACTGTCTTGTGAAAGGCAGACTACAAATGGAGTAAGTAATAAGTATACATGATATTTATCACAAAATCCTGCAACTGTACAGTAAAACCTATCTGAAGGTTATCTCAAACCAATACAAAATCTAGCCTCCCAATGAACATCTAATAGAAGTATAAAACCTGTGAGTAATCAAATTGGTGGGCTAGCAGAAGCGAACAAAAACTATTAAAGTGCACTGTCTTGGAAACACAGTGGAAGAAATAAATGCAGTAAAGCACAGGTAGCGCATTTTTAAAAGTTTTTTTTAAAAAAACACACAAATAAAAATGGTACCTTAAGCAGTTGTACAAGAGAAGGAATATTTTTTTAGTCCTTATATAGCCTTGGAAGATGTTGCCTTTACAAATATTATACATACAGAAATCTTTATGTTGGAAGTCTGTACATTCCTAGTCCACATACTGCCCTCCAAGAATGTTTTAACTTCTAATTACCTCACTATTTTATCAATTTCACATATAAACTAAGCACACATATAAGTCCTGTCTCAAATCAATAGGCAATTTATTGAAACACTGACATTTAGGAAGACAATGACAAAGCCAGTCATGCAATTGTGTATCCAGCGCTACCATGTTACCTTACCAGTTACAGTAAGTTATTGAAACCTGGCATTTTTATATTCAAACTTTTTAGTCTTTCTTTCTTAAAATGCACACAATTAGGCACTCAATCTTTTCCTAACTGCCACATGAGTGTATTTTAATGAGTGAAGCTGTGAAAAACTAGTATACACACAGTTCAGATGTGATAGACATACATGGACATTATGCTTTGGTATATGTTTCCTAATACAAAAAGGGAAATGGAAACTAGGTGTGACAAAGTTGTAAAAAATGGCAGATACATTCCTGTGACTGTGTCATAAGAAAAAAACCCCTCATATTATGTTTACAGGTGCTGTACAGGTGCTAAATAAAACTGACATAGAAGTTAGCTTGTTATTAATCATGGTGGATCAATGTGGTCAACTATAGATTTAAATAAATAATAACTGCACTGGAGAGTCTGATTTGTTCCTTCAAAAGGTAGGATCAATTGAAGGGCACATTTTTCTTCTCTTTGTTCTTTTCCATCAATTTTAATGGGAGCAGAACATCGGTCACATCTAATATAATGAGACAAGAAGATGGATGAGTACATTTGAAGCTACTAGTCACTGGACAGAAAACATCCTGGCAAAGTGACTGGAAGCTTACGGGGTTCAACAATGCAGCCTGGACAGCAGAAGAAACTACACTGCATTATTTGATATTGTCATGGAACAAAATCCATTTTCTGACACTATTCATCACGTTAGACATTAAGAGGCATTTTTTCTATTGGACATTATCAAGTAATGAGACAAACTGAGAACAAAGAGATAAATGGTAAAGGTGCTATGTATTAAAAAAAATCCCATAATCAACTATGCTGGATCTCTACAAAAATTATGAACAACACTGAAGCTATCAGTTACCAATGTAAGTAACAAGAATTGCTTTTTGAAGTACCAGTCAAGAATAAAGTCAACAACCGTTCTGATAACCCTACTGCTGGTATTGCTTCTTGTAATAATGTTCATAGTAAGAGTCATTTTATTCGCAGGTTCTAAAGACAATAGTCATCAACTATGTTCAGGCCTAGTTCTTTTTCCTAAAATTTTAAAGGAAACACACACGAATGTAGAAAAATAATTTCATAAAAAAGAGGAAAGTTCCAAAGATTAAGCCCATGTGGGATTAAAGTTTTTAGGGCGTGAATCCAGTAAGATTCTTTACATAGGAACATTCTGCACACATCCATGGTAACATAAGGATGTGGTTCAAACTTTTCCAAAACCAAAAATCTAAAATCATCAGATGTGTGTCCTTTATCAGCAAAATGTTGATTCAAAGGGACTTCAAAATTTAAATTCCTGATGTGAGAACAATTTTCAACTATATGGGTTCTAACCGCGTGAATGGAGGATCCTACATACACATTGGATATTCTTGTTATTTACATGGGTAAGTGATAGCTTCAATGTTGTTCATAATTTTTTGTAGAGATCCAGCATAGCTATTACAGGATTGTTATTAGTGTTAATTTTGTTGTACCAACTATACAGATCATAATTGTCCAATGAAGGTATTCAAAACGTTGACCAAATCTGGAGACGGCATCAGCGGCTTCTTCTAAGAAGCAGCTTTTTAGCTGTTGTCAAGGCTTCTTCTAATAATATGAACTATGACTTCACCTTGGACAAGTGGATTTGACACATTCAGGACTAATCTGTACAGCTACTCAGAGGCTTGGTGAAAGCTTTATTGCAAAGAAGTCTTGACAACAGCTGTTTCTAATTTGTGTCCTGTATAATACACTTTGTATGGAGGTTATAGAAAAATATTAATGTTTCCTTATGATCTTGGTAATTGTTTTAACTGATCATTGTATCAATATTTCTTGTATTTATGTTATATATTTGGAATGATACATAAAACAGTTGTATACATTTATTATCAATATAAAACTGAATGACATATAAAAGCTAAATTATTAATTTTCTTTGTTGATATAATCCTAATGTTGCCACGCAGTTGTATTGTACTGTATGTTTAGACCTGACAACTGTAGATTCTTATTTGGATAATGTATTAAAACAAAACAACTTTTGCTAAATTGTAAAGTCTTATACAGTACATGACTGGAATTTAAAATACTTCTCAGTCATGGCACAGACAGAAAAAAGAATAATTTGATGAAAAAGGTTACTACAAAATACTAGCTTTAGGGTTTCCGTTGGTTTCAATGGAGGGGGAAAGGCATTTAAAGGGATCATGGTCCCTTTAAATGCCTTCTCTAAGCTGCAACTCTGCGAGTGAATGCCAAAGGCATTTAAAGGGCTCGCCGTCCCTTTAAACACCTTCTCCAAGTGGCAAGTTCACCGACAAGGCATTTAAAGGGACTGCAATCCTTTTAAATGCCCTTTAACTTTTATCTGGTGGCCATTTCAGAGAGCCAAAATTCAGCCCCAGTTTATAGCTGGGAAATACCAATAAGGTATTTTTTGGATATTTTTTTAGCTCAGATTTAGCTGAATGCATATCCCATTCCTCATTAGAAGCCAGAGACTAATCATACATGAATAGCATCCTTGAAAAGTAACAACAGTTTTGTTTTAAATTGAAATCCAAATTTAATACAAACATGTTAAAGCCTACATTAATAATATCTTAAATGTAATCTACAATCCTGTAGAAATCATAGTAATATAAAAAAGATTTACAATAGGGGAAAATGCTCAACTTTGACTGGATTGTGCCCCTACTCTACTATATAAAGAACAAATACCTGTCAGTTGGGGAATAAAGCAATACCAATATTTATTTGCTAGGAGGAGGAGGAGGAGGAGATTGGATTTATACCCCACCCTTCACTACCCAAGGCAGTCTCAGAATGGCTTACAAACTCCTTTCTCTTCCCCTCCCCAGAACAGACACCCTGTAAGGTAGGTGGGGCTGAGAGAGCTCTGACAAAAACTGCTCTTTTTCAAGAACAGCTGTGCCAGAGCTATGGCTTGCCCAAAGTCATCCAGTAGGTACAAGTGGAGGAGTGGGGAAACAAACCCAGTTCTCCCAGATTAGAGTCTACACACTTAACCACTACACCAAACTGCTAGGAGCCACATACCACCATTGTGAAGCTACCTGGCCACCTGGTCATATTCTCATTTTATGCCTCTGATCTAATTTTGTTACTTGACTGCTGTTAATTAGGTCTCCTTAAGAAGGAGAGTTCTGTTATTATGGGTTCTTCTCACCCCAGTGATTACTAGGAAGACACATATTCCAAAAATTTACTGATAAAAATAAAATGGTTTATTGAAGGGACTATGCATAATACATGTCAAATGTATGATAAATAGTAAAGGGCATTGATATAAGAACTCACAGAAGATATATTTGACTACAGAAAATAATATGGGACACATAGGCAATGAATAAGTGAATGAGGCATGAGTCTACAACACAGTTCTAAATAGGGATGGAGGTTTGCCCCGGTTCATGGTTTGTGAGGTCACACGAACCACAAACCTTCACAAACCTCTGTTTGCCAAACCAGTTCAGTTTATGCACTCTTCCTTCTCTCCTTTCTGCTTTGCGTGGCTTCCCGAGGCCAGCAGAATAGAAGGGGGGAAGAGCTTGCAAAAGCCATTTAAAAGGAATGAAGCCTTTTAATGGCTTTTGAAAGCCGTGTGTGAAGGAAGTCCAAGCAGCAATTTCTGCACTTCTGGGTGAACTCACCGCTTGGACTTCAGTCATGCATGGCTTGTAAAAGTCATTTAAAGGCAATACTTGGAACGGGGAGGGGGAGTGAAAGGGACTGCTGAAATGGCTTGCATCTATTTCAGCCTCACAGCTGACAGGTACACCAGCACTGCTGTTAGGCTGAAATGGATGCAAAGTTATTTAAGCAATCCCTCTTGCTTCCCCTTCTTCCCACCATGAACCTCCGAAACCACTTTCCAACTAGAAATGTAAAATTTCCAGAAATTTTGAAGCTTGGAAAAAAACCCAGTTTTTTCCCATTTTTTTCCCAGAAAAAAACAAAGATTTTTGGAAAAATTGAAAAAAATGCTACATTAGCACTTCTTTTTTCTTTTCCAGACTGAAAGTCGTTCTGTTACTTTAGGAACATAAAATATGACTATGGACAATTTTACTTGGCATGAAATTATCACAACTAGCATATTAAAAATATAGTGTATCCAAACAATTATTACAAACTGAATTTACTTTTTAAATAATATTTATTTGTAATTGTAACAAACGGAGCAACAATCTCCTGAACTGTTTACTAGTTTATGTGGAACAGACAAAAAACTCTCCACAAAACAATTTTTAAAAATCTAGAAGTAACAATTATTCCTCTCCACAGTATTAAATAAAAATTAAAACACCCATTCTCATAAAAAGAATAGAAGAGGGGAGAAGTATATAGAAGGGAGTGTGGGACTAAGTTTAAATGAATGGGCATAAAATTCAATCAGAATAATTTTCTGAGCTGTAATGATCAGTTATCAGTTTCAGTCTCTGCTTCGGCAGCTACTCTGTTATGTCTGTCATTATCACAGTTATTATGGACCTCTAAAAACTATACTTTCAGGTCCTTTTTGTTGCTCTGTATTTTCTTCTAATGCTTTGAAGCCTGAGTGCCAGTATATCCACCCACATGCAAAAACAAAACTGAAACCTTTTTTTTTCTTGTGACAATAGCACCTCCTAAAGGAAGAAATGCATCTTGTTCTTGCATTGGAGAGTTCAGTTTGTAACCAAGGACTTGCTTGTCCTCAGTGCACAGAAATCAGATTAATCTGATACCATACATATTTTTTAGAAATGATTTGGAAAATATTTAAACACCTTGTCTTAAAATATGTTATTCATCATGTTAAAATAAAATGTTCCACAATCATTTTTTTCTTTTCTTTTCTTTTTTTCAATTTTTCAATTTTTTTGGGAAAAAACCAAAAAAGTCTTCAGGAAAAAAATGGAAAAAACCTGGGTTTTTCCCGATTTTTTCCGGGGTTTTTTCCGGGCTTTCACATCTCTATTCCCAACACTACTTTTCTCCTCTTGTGGAATTCCAGGTGTGTATTTACTGTTTTAAACACATATTTAATACTGATGACTGGGGTGGGGAACCAAGTAGAGGGGCAGTTTGGAATGCACAAGTGCAAGGCAGTCTAAAAGTTCAACACTCTTCCTTTTCCCACATACACTTTCTACATTCAAAATATAGCTCTCAAGATGTTACCTATTTTCCCCTCTGAAGATGCCCAGTAGGCAGTTTCTGAGGCTTCAGTCTCTCTTTCTCTGGCTAAGTGGAACAGTCTGGCGAACACAGATGAAGACTTGGGAAAGAGCCCCCCCCCCCCCCCCCATTCCAGTACTCAGTACTGGTGAATACAATCACAAAAAACCCCTACATGTACCATACCCACAATTTGCTGTAGTGTTGTCAATATCAGGGATTCAGGAGTTTACCAGTGTTTGGAACTGAGCACATTATTAAGCTGTTGTACCAATCATGGATGAGGACTTGTCAGCTTTTTAAGCCAATAGCCATGGACTTGATCTCTTCCAGGCACTATCCAGTTTTTCACTTTCTTCAATTGTTTTTGCAAGCTTTCCAGGGATCTCCTCCCTGGATCCTCCATTTGCTGTCCTTTCAGTTTGTTTTCCACATCTATGATCCAGGTGGCTTTTTTATTGTATTCTTTTGAGTCTTCCCAGAGTTTTTCCCCCAGAAGGTTTTTTTTTTCTTTTTTGGTTTTAACTTCTACTTTTTCATCACTCTCTAGTGATTTGTAAAACTGTCTTTGGTTAGTCTGGAATTAGAAATTTTGTCTATATTTCTGTATCCTACTGTTGTACCTCTTGATCTTGGATATTGCAACAATTTTTTGTTTGATTTCTTCTTCAATTTGATCTATTGATTATTAATATCTAACTGATATTTCTTCCTGAGGTTTGCTTTTCTTCTTTCATTTAGGTGTTTCCTTTATTTTGATGATGATGTTTCTATCTCTCTTAGACTGAATATCTATAACTGCCATTTTCACTAGAACTGTGCTGACCAGAAACACATTTTGATCATTGGAGAGTTTCCATATCCCTTTGTAAAAGTATACAGGGAATGGGAGTATTGGAGAATAGAGAACATGTCATTTGTACCAAGGCAAGAAGCTGACATTTTCACTGATCCAGTCCTGCTGGAAATTAAGAGAACTTTTTAAGCCAACTGTTACAACACTCCAGTAACATATCTATATTTTAGTGCCATTTTTTAAAAAGAAAAAGAAATAACTCATCTTTTTTTGGGTGGGAGGGGGTTTGACCGTAACAGTCCAATCATTGAACAGTGGGCTGGAGGAGGGTGGGAGTGGGTGGGACAAAGAAAACCAACATAAACATTATGCATGAGGAAAAAGCTGATTCAGAATGAGCCCCCAGGTAGAAAGTTTCTCAAAGGATTTTTTGAACCCACGATTAATTTTTCATGCCAAAAACTGAAACTTCTGGAAATTTGATACAACACTCATTTTTACTCTTCCTACTGCCACATTATACTACCATCTAGACTTATCATGATGATCATCATTAACAACAACAATAATAATTTCATTTCTATACCACCCACAGCAAAAGCTCTCTGGGTGGTTTACAAGTATAAAAAGAGTAAAATACAATAAATATAAGATTAATATAATATAATATATATAATATATAATATAATATAAAAACAGTAAAAAGGTAAAAACAATAAAAAAAAAACTTAACAGAGACACCTAGCTAATCATATCAAGCCACTGAATGACCCAGAAGATCTTTAAAGGCCTCGGTGAAGAAGGCTGTCTTAACCTGGCACTGAAAAGATGGCAAATTTGGTGCCCGGTGGGCCACAGCAGACAGGGAGCCACCACCGAAAAGGCCCTCCCTCTAGTTGCTGCCCTCCAATCCTCTCGAAGAGTTGGCACCCAGAGGAAGGCCCCAGAGGCTGAGCACAGTGTCTCCATAGACTGAGGTCAGAAGAGGCACTTTGACAGGTATTGTAGTCCCAGGCCATGTAGGTTTGTTAGGTTAAAACCAGCATCTCGATTTGGGACTGACAGTATACAGGCAGCCAATGCAGGCAGCCAGAACTGGTCTTATATGTTCGAAACTCCAGGTCCCAATTATTAATCTGGCTGCTGCATTCTGCACCAGCTACAGCTTCTGAACCATCTTCAAAGGCAGCCCCACAAAGAGCGCATTGCAGTAATCCAATCTGGAGATTACCAGAGAATAGATCACTGAAACCAGGCTATCTGTGTCCAGATAGGGGCACAACTGGGCCACCAGCCAAAGCTGATAGAAAGCACTCTGAGCCACTGATACCACCTGAGCATCAAGTGACAAAGATGGATCAAGGAGCACACCCAAGCTACAAACCTACTCCTCCAGGAGGAGTGCATCCCTATCTAGAACACCCCCCCCCCATCCAGTCAAAGGAATCACTGACCAACAGCATCTCAGTCTTGTCTGGACTGAGCTTCATTTTGTTAGCCCTCATCCAGTCCATTATTGTAGCCAGACACTGGTTTAGTACATCAACAACCTCACCTGCTGATGATGAAAAGGAGAAATAGAGCTGCATGCCATCAGCATACTGATGGCAATGCACACCAAAACTCTGTATGACCCCACTCAGCACTTTCAAGTAGATATTGCATAACATGGGGGACAGAACAGACCCCTGAGGAACACCCTGCTGGACAGTCCTTGGGGCTGAAGAGTATTTCCCAAGCATCACCTTCTAGAGATAGCCCTTCAAGTAGGAACAGAGCCACTGCAATGTAGTGCCCTCTATTCCCAACTCTGCCAGCCGTTTTAGAAGGATACCATGGTTGATGGTATTGAAAGCCACCAAGAGGTCCGGTAGTATCAAAAGGATTGCACTCCCCCTGTCTTGCTCCCAGCATAGGTCATCATACAGGGTGACCAAAGTTGTTTCCATGCTAAAACCAGGCCTAAACCCCAACTGAAATGGATCCAGATAATCAGTTTCATCCCAGAGTCGGTCCAGTGCCATAGTTCGGGAGTAAATGCAGACTGTGAGAAAGGGAAAAGAGGCTTCTTGCCTCTAAGGTGTGATCCTTATACATACCAAATTCTGATCCATAAAATCGCCTTGAGGATATGGAGAAGCTTCTGGCTTGGCTCAAAGGCATGAGCTTCTTACAGGATTTCCCAGGCATCAGCTGTGCTGCTCCTTTCCAAGAGGAGAAATTTTTGTCCTGGGTTGTGTGTCTTGATTTGCTGGAGGAGGGGCTTTTGTATCATCCCCCTAGATGTGCGTGGGAGGGGGTTGGGCTTCAAGGTCTGTGAATCGCCAGTTCTTCCCTGCAAGTGGGGGGGGGGGGGCAGGCCGGCCGGCGCTCTACAACTGATCCAAGGAGGAGCACACGGCGAGTGGAGTGGCAGCTGAGCAGGGCTTTTTGAGCCAAGGCAAGTGAGCTAGAAGGGGTGCAGGGCGGCGGCAGCGAGGGGACGCATTTAAACGCTTCCTTTGGGCTTCTCCTGGTCACCCGCTGCAGCGTCCTACTCCTCAGCACTCCAAATCAAAGTTTGCCAGCCGGGCTCCCGGGGAGGGGCTCAGTCCCCTCTGGGAATTTTCAGGGGTAGCTTCAGCACCTGAGCCCCCCTGAAGTTGACGCCTATGGGGGGGGAGGGTTTCCTCCAGCTCCGTGCCTAAGTGCGGGCCAGGAAAAGCAAGTGGGGGGGGGGGGTGCCCAGCCTTGACAGGCCTCTCTGAGGCCCAGCGCTGGGTCCGAGAGAGGCGGCAGAAACTTACCTTCTGCCTCCTCATGGCTCATTGAGGGCTGCTGGTAGCAGTGGGCGGGGTTTGGTTATGTGGGCAGGTTGCCCCGGGCTCCTCTCTCCCGGAGCAGCGCCCCGGCCCCAAAGGACCTCTGGACCCAGCCTCTGGAGAACAGATCTACCCACCGCTTTCCATTATACTGGTAGATCTGGCCTCCAAATAACAGGTCTACCCACCCAAGTCCACTATATTGGTACACCTGGCCTCAGACTGTCACCCTGTGCTGAAACCTGGGGGGGGGGGGTACTCTTACAGTTTACTTTATTTTTTTGTGAAATATGACAACCAGCATTACAGGTCAAGTATCATAGAGGTGGAACAATTACTGTCAGAACCCTGCCTAACCTAACAGACAGGAAGTTGCTTAAACGTCGTCAACCTGCCCAAACCACTTATTCAGATATTTATATCCCACTTTTTCCTGTGACTCAAGACAGTTTACAAATCATACTGAAAAGCATAATAGGGGTGTGAAAAAAAATCTATTATAGCCTATAAGGGCTGTTATAGTCAATGGACTCCACAGGTTATAATATTGATCGGGGAGTATCTGGGGCTGTGGGGGGGGGGGCTGTTTTTGAGGCAGAGACAGCAAATTTGCAGCATGGCTTCTGGTGCCTCCAAGTTTCAAAAATATTGGCCCAGGGGGTCCAGCTCTATGGGCCACAGAAGGAGGTGCCCCCATCCTCCATTGGTTCCAATGGAGGGGAACATGCCTTCTCAGTTCACATGTGGCCAGAGGCAAAAATCCCTGTACTGCCAGTTAAAATTTTGTGCACCAGCACTATCTAGAGTAGCTTAGAGGGAATTTTAGTTGAAAGGTAGGTGGTACAGCACCAGAATCCACCATCTGTCCCATTTGCCTAACACAAGATGTACACTCTAGATCAGTTGTCAGACAGACAGGATGCCTGGAGAAAGAGATGGAATTCCTATAGATCACAGCAGCCCACATCTATCCTGATGCTGAACCAAGTACCCAAGTGGGCATGACTGGGACAGACTAATTCCTCCCTGTTCACCCATCCAAGTTTCAGTTATACATGCAAGGTCAGCTACTTCCTCCCCAATTAAATCATTTTATTCTGCACCAGTCTGACATTTAATAACAGCATTTGGAGACCTGAAGGCTGGTTGATATGGCAACCATCAAACCCACAGATAGGGGGAGGACCGGAACATGGAACAGCCATAAGCTGTCTAAGCCGTGTTCCCCTTACCTGGCCCATCCTCCTCCAGAGCCATATCTCCATCTGCCCATCAGTATGTTAACTGGGACTCCCACCATCTCCCCATGGCCCCACAGACACCCCCTTGCCCAGGACCAAGTCATAAGCCCACAAAAGCAGGGGGATGGTAAGGGACAACCAAAAAGGCATGCTCACCCTCCTGACCTTCTGAAGGCACCTTCCATTTGCAAATTGTTTGATAATGTTTGCTCTCATACCAACTTTGTGAAGTAAATCACTTTTATTCCCATTTTATAGGTGAAGACACATGCTCATCCATGACTAGATAATGCCTTGAATCCAGAGATGTGCAAGTAAAAATATAAACAGGATTAGTTCTGCTTGCACAGGATCCTGTGTGACATGTAGTGCTGTCCTCCCAATATACTATATTGCACAGAAATTGGTTGCACGAGTTCTTGCACAAGCAGAAACAAAAGTAGGAAATACAATAATTTGGACATTACAAAAGGCTACAAAGTCATTTCCTTCCTTCCTTCCTTCCTTCCTTCCTTCCTTCCTTCCTTCCTTCCTTCCTTCCTTCCTTCCTTCCTTCCTTCCTTCCTTCTTTCCTTCTCTCCCTCCCTCCCTCCCAACCCCTTTTCTCCCCACAGGGAACCCAAAGTGGCTTAAATAATTCCCCTCTCCTCCATTTTATCCTCACAAAAAGACTGGAAGTAGGTTACGCTGAGACTGTGTAACTGGCTCAAGGTCCCCCAGCCAGCTTCCATGGTCATGGAGATCCAAACCTAGATCTTCCAGATTCTAGAACTAACCACAACATCACACCGGCTCTCTATTTTTCTTGTGCTTGCACTTCTGCAAGAGCTGTGGCAAAAGATGAAAGTTTGTGTTGGATCCAACTCACTGAGTCCAAGGCAGGATTGGATCTTGAACTCAGGTCCTGTAGATCAAAGTTTAGCTCTATATTCACAGAGACATGTGGTCTTTTTAACACACACACAAACTTTAAAAGTAAAATATGCAATTAAAACATTGGTAGGTGAGGTTAGTAATTTCACTGAGAAGCTTCTCCTCAACAGCAAAGCCTTCTGCATCATTTATTTTCTACAAAGCTACAATACCTTCTAGTCCAGTAAGGAGCCTGAGACAAAGAGCCACAAAATAATACACCTCTCTTCACTAACATAGATTCCATCTGCATATGTCTTTCTGTTCCAACAAGCATGCCTTAGACAAGCTAGTGATATGGAAAAGAAGGGGGAGGGATAACAGGATTGTTTTTCTTTATTATAGTGATTCGATTGCTACCTCAGTTTGATATCTTACTGATAGTCATTTTTGTTGTTATTTTGGTATGGCAAAATGGAGCATTCTTTTGTGACATCAGTTGCTAGCCAGGAACACCTGCCAAAAATTTGCTGACGTGATCACAAAGCTGAATGAATACCAGAGCAAAACCAGAAACTAACTCACAGATCCCCGCAAGACCAGCTATACCAAGACACATCATTGTTCTCTTCAAATACTTTTATCAGTGACATTTTCCCCACACAACCCAGGATGCAAAAGCCGGAGGTTTGACTGCACAATTGCTCTTCTGGAAAACTCACTCAGATTCTTCCAGGGATTATACCTTATCAGGTAAATACCAGGGTTAAAGCGAAAGTGGTAATTCATTTTCCCTCCTCTGTCATTTCTTTATCATGAAAGCTGCAACTCTGTCCAGCGGAGGAAACAAACAAGTGAAAGAATGAATACCTCTGGAATCCTCTCAACAAAAGGCAACTGCTTTTGAACACTTATAAAGCTTTAGTATTTAATGTCATTTCAAGCAATTCACAAAATGTACTTAAAATACCCTCTAGCTCCCTATACAGTTAAATATGCCTTATGAAAAATCCAAAGAAAGGCTTCGTTTTCAGAGCACAGCCTTGGCTTCTTTGATCTGCTTCACTGCAGTCTACTAAGCTATTTACATTTTATGTTTTTAGGTATCTTTGGTTATTCCCAGCCTGAAGGGGGGGGGGGGCATCATATGAACTGAGACTTTACTACACCCTGTATTGGAAATGGAAGCTTTTTACTTCTAAACTGAAGGAAAGTGTTCCACCTAGAGTCCATTTTCCGCAGACGAAAGCAACTGAACAGGTTATCTGCTGATGGAAATTATTTTTAGGCTAGTTCATAGCAAACTATGAAGCAGAGGTATTGTCCCAGTCATAACTGACAATGTTAATCTCCTCCCCCCCCCCCCCCCCATGGTGATAAAGAGAGTCATTTTTATATTTAATTAATTCAGAGGATCATTTTGGAAACGGGCTAATGAGGCTCTGATCACATTACCATGAAAATGTGCATTAACACTGCAACTGAGGAGGATGTTTCATGTGTAGACAATCCACTTTGTAATTAGTCCACTGTGAAATGAATCACGTCAGGAAGAATTTGAAGGGGTGTAGTATAGAAACAGTAGGCAGTGGGTATTTAGCAACTGCTGTGCCAACAGACCACCAACATTCTAAGCTGTTTTGTCCTCAGCCCACCATCAACAGTGCAGTCAAAAACTGGGAGTGTTCAGCCTCTGTCAACAGTGTCGTGTCAAAGCAAGGATAAATTACAAAAGAGGAAAGGCACAGATGCTGGAAAGCACTGAACTTTCATCTGCCAGATTTCCTCAGCAAAAGACAAAAAATAAAGGCTGTCAGTGGGACTTGTGCAAAATTGCATGGTATTACAGTAACATTTTTTATCATCACTCTCTCTCTTTCCCTGTCTTATTCCAATTACATGCCAGGCACACATTTTAGCAGTTTACAGTAACATTCCTACTGCTGGGTTACACACAGTGAAATAAGGAGATGGTAAATGAAAATCTCCTTCTTCCTAGTGATACAGGCAAATAGTATAAAGGATAGAATGACACCTGGTAAAAGCATCACCCACTGGAAAATAGAAAACTTAAACCAGTATTCAAGACAATAATTTATTGTTAAATAGAGCAGCAGCTGTTAATTTAAAACAAAAAGGAACCCCAAGCCTTGTCATCTGCTACTGAGCTATAAAACTTCTTTCAGTAAGTTGAACATACCTGAGACCAAAGACCTGTTAAATCCTAACAGCTGCAGAGGCATCAGTGTAACTGACAGAGGATCCAATTACCAAAGCTAAAGAGACTCTCTATACACATTGTGGACATGGTTCAATGATAATGCAGGTCACTCCCTGAGAATTTGGCAAAGATGCACAGAAATCTTAAAAGAAGCACACAGGAAGTAATTTAGGGTAGGAGTGGTGACAAACCTGAAAAATAATAACTAACCAAAAACATGCAAAAGCATGCATGCACACATATACACAGGGAAAATAAACATCCCTCTTTATGAGTAAGTGCTTTCCAAAACAGCACAAAATTCTTATCCTGGCACTGCTAGGAATATCTTCTGCACTCACCTGAGAAACTTCATATAGCAGTTTGTAGTGTTCCTCCCTCTTCTGAAAACTGCACAGATTGCAACCCATTCTAATAGGAAATAATGGAAAAGGAATGCTCCTAATTTCCCAAGGACTGAAAAGCAAATGCACTGGCAGGGAAGCACCCTCCAGACTTGACTACTGTTTTTCATCAGTCACTCCAGTGCAGGAACACAGACACGCCACTGTTAGCTGGAAGCACAAGCCAGGGTAGTGTGTGTAAAAGCAGCATGCTCTTCTTCCTCTTCCCTAAGTATCTTACACTCACGTATACACACAGACATACACAGAGTTTCATCTCAGTTCGCAGCAACACTCCCCCTGTCTCCGCATCAGTGCACATGACTACACAGATTCCAACTCATGAATATTAATAAAGCCTCATTGATTATTTATGACAGAACGTGTTAGCAGGGGAGGGGTGTCATAGCTGCTGTTGATAACAGATGAATATTCACTAATTAAGAAGCAAATGTAGTGTGGTTAAACAAAATATACGTGTCACTAACACCTTGGTTTATTAAAGACAGAGGGCATGGAGATACTTTATACATTTTCCCTTCAACTTAAAGATAATTTATGAGTAGTAATTTTTAGGAAATATCTTGGGTCACCACTTTGGTCAGTTACAGTTTATACCACTTGCTTTTAATAGTTTTTTTTTTTAATTAACTTAATGTAAAACTGGGTTATTTTTCTTAAAAACTGAACCAAACAAGCAAGAAAAGTAAACAAATCCAGATGGCTGTAGTATGCTCTTGATTTGCACAGCACCACCAAATTCATTGAAATACTAAAATTAGAAGGGCAATTCTAACACTTTGCAATATGTGGCTGTATTATTATTACTGTTAGCTAAATTTTTAACCCACTTCCTAGCCGAAGCTGTCAAAAGACATCATGTGTATGAAATTTCAATTAATGCACATATTGAGTTGGATCCAGCACCAAATTTTCAGTTGCACTAGAACTTTGGCAGAGACAGAAGCGCAAGAAGATGACATGGTAGCCACTTGCTCTTAGTCAGAATTATATCTCCAGTTGAATTCCAACTTGCAAAAGAACTTGTGCAACCAATTTCTGAGCACTACAATATACAGAGGGGGAATTGGTGGTTGTGGCACAAGATCTTGCACAAGCAGAAATGCACTGTCCATTTACGTTTCCACTTGAATATTTCCAGATTTAAGCAATTAACAGGATATATGCAGTTACAAAGTACTGTATGGTATATCTTAAAACCTTTATATTTGTTGAAACTTTATGCTCCGTACATAAACTTGGATGCAACTCCATTGATTCCAGTGGAACAGTTCCCAGTCCCCACCATGCGATTACAATTTAGGAGTCTAGCCTGATCCAACCACACTCAAACCTGTGAAAGTAAGGATATTGCACAAGTCGAAATACTATTCCATCTTTAGTTTGCTTCTCTGCATGCATCAGTAAGTACCAATAGGGAGGGGGAATCCTCAACATAAATCTAGCAATAGTACAGTGCACTTGCATCACTCCAAACATGGTTGGCAATAGTTCTGGGCAGATCACATACTGCTGTGCAACACCAATGTGGGAGGCAGAAGCAGAATTGTGCTCACTGGCTCTGCTCTTAAACTCCACATATTGATCAGGGTTTTCAAAACATGTGCTCACAAACCCATGCATACATCCATGCAATCTTTCCCCCTACATGGTAAGTTCACGTGGAGAAAGTATACACAGATAGCTCTGTTCAGAAAACCTGGTCAACATACAAAGGTCAGATGAAGGGCCAATGCTCATAATCACTTATGTATTGGGTTCTACCATCTGCACAGAAAGAGAGTCAATTGTAATCATCTCTGATGGAGTGAAAGTTTATGCCCATAGCCAGGTGAGAAGCACTATCTCTCCTGCCTCTAAAAGCTGACAGTGCAGTCACAGCTGCTTTTCCGGAAGACATTGTTATATGTAGGAGGCACACATACAACCTGTTGCTGCATGTAGGGATCTTTGGATCAGGCTTTATATTGACAGGACAGAAAAGAAAGAAAAAAAGAATGAATAACCAGATATTTTCACTGAAAGTAACTTTATTCAAAGTACATTTTTTAGAAAGCCTGTGGCTTGTTTTGCACAGTGGGATGTATATTTTAGCATAACTAGGGACAGAAATACAGCCTTAATGTGAATATGAATGGAAGTAATTATGTATTGGTTCTTTATTTTTAAATATTTAAAAGCTTTTGTTAGTGCCTGCCTTAAAGCCTAATTTTACCATTTGTCAATGGGATGTTAATAGTTCCATAGTTCTAACCATGTGCATAAAAGCAAGGACACATTTAAAATTAAGCTTAGATATTAAAAGCAGTGCAAATTCTGTTCACTGTATCATGTTTTAGAGCATGCAGTTGATCAGTGTCCTACTTAAAATTAAAACCCATGGTATATCCACCGTTCTTTTCCAGGACTTCTTTTGTTTATAAAGGATGTCATGTGACACTTTCACTAATTAATTATAACTGGCTCGTGTTCTGCCACATCTTAAAACTGAATGAGATGCCAAGTGGATTTTGGTGAAAAATAATCTAAGGCCAGCAAAATCAGTCCAGTGAATCCAAACATTGTTTTACAAAATATCTTTAATTTAATAAAGCACTGCTGCTTTTTACCTTCTTGAAGTGCTTTGTAGAATTTTTTTTCCAAAAAAGTCAATACCAGGAAATTACCCTAATGAGTGCTAATTGTTAACAAATTGGCTTTGCATTTAGCAGAACTTCAAACACCACCAATGCAACATGGCAAGTAGATCCACAATCATGCATAACTTATCATTTCTTCCTCTTGGGATGTAATAATCTGATTTTCCAGACTTTGATTTTAACCTAAGATGTTGGATCAAAGCCAAGTAGAGTAACCTGCATGGAAATAGCATCATTACTGTCAATACAGTCTATTAGTAAATGTGTATAAGAAATCACACAAATTACAAATGAATTGGTAAAAGTTTAAATTTAATCTCTTTTGAACAGAAAGTTCTGAGTTACACCCTTCTAAATCTGAAGTCAACAACTGCAGTGTAGTAAATCTTATTTTAAGGGGTATTCTTTAATCTAGAACATTATTTATTTAGTGCATTTTCCCTTGCCTGTCCTCCTAAGGAGGTCAGGCTGGCATACATAGATTTCTGTTCTTCTGCTCACAGCATCCTTGTGAAGTAGAGTAGGCTGAGAGATAATGACTTGCCTGGAGTCACCTGGCAAGTTTCATGGCAAGTGGAAGACTGCCTCATAATAAAGACAGAGTGCCTCACTACACTGGGGAGACCCAATACAAATCTCCACTCTTCCATGAATTTCACTGGTTGCTCCATTAAACACACCTGAAGAGAGGAGAACCACAAACACCACACTGAGCTCCATGGAGAAAATGGGACAGGACTTATCAAGACAGGACAGAAGTAAACAGAGAAATGCTGAGGAATATGGGGACAGAAGTGACAGTGAGTTTCCAATTATGTTTGATGTAGGTGAAGAGGGGAGAAGATGAGGAGATGGGTCTAGTATCACATAGGTTTTCTTTTCTCCAAAGTCCTGTGTATCTTGTCATGGTGTCCCCTTTCCTGTTTCATCCATATTGAGGAGTAAAAGGAAGAAGACATCTGTGATTGCAACTAGAAAAAGGTACATATGGGGATTAGTGTGGTAGCATTGGAGTAATGAGAATAAGAGTGTGGCAGAGGTGTATAAGCCGTGATTTAAGGAGGCAGGCACATGACTGAGCGTTGATAGAGGTAAGGTACCAATCAGATTGAATTTTACTCAAGACATGTGTGCTGTTTAAAAGCCACTGACTTGATAATATAGCAGTAAGAAGCTACGGACGTTTTATGCCTCTGCATCTTTGTTTGATTCACTTTTTTAAAACTAGGATCTTCATATAAATGAAGAAAAAAATCACTTAAAATCCTTTAATATTTTACACACTATGGAAGATGTCTTAGATATGGGGGGAGGGGGGGGGGACCTGAATTTAAGCTAGACAGACATAGATAAAATTCCTGAAAGGAAAAATCATGCTGCCATTCCCTGAAAGCATACTTATCATAATCTTTTTGTACATGCAAAAACCTGCAGAATGCAGTAGCAACTTTATCTACATTCTTTCTTTGAATGATTATAATTTGCTTTATCACGTAAGATACACTTGTACAGAACTTCATTTTGTTGGTAACAGAAATAAGGAAATCATATAAAATATTTTATGTAACGAATAACATCTTCCACTAACTTGTCTGGGCAAGATTCTTCACTATTCCGTTGCTGGCCAGTTTCATTGTTCATCCTTGCTAGGCTGGTTCAAAGGTTGGCAAATCTCTTACTTGTTAAATATAAATATACGTGATAGGGTATGCAAACTATCAGTATATAATCAATCATACGTGATACATGCCAATTTTGCTTTTAGTACATGACCTAGAATGCTGCAATTCACTGTGGTATCCCAAATTGTGTAAGTACTTAGAGTGGCAAAAAAAGAAAACATGTATGCCTGTTCCACATGTCAGAACTTCCATCCTTTCTCCTCCTCAGAACAGCTTTTTGTGTAGGAAATTTGTCACATTTGATGTGTCCTTTCTGATATGAGAAGCTTTGTTCATTTATCAAGGACCTGCCCTTGGCCTATATACTTGGCCTATTTACTTTTTATTTCTATAGCTATCTAATGGTCACTAGCTGCAAGGCTGAGAAGATTTATTTCTTCAAAGCATGTTGTAGGACATTCCAAATTCCATCAGAAAAATGCTGCTTTGGTTTCATACATGCTCAGTTCCATAACCTGCATGCATAATAATGCACACAATGGAAGTATACAATAATTGGATTAAACACTTCACTGAAAAATAATACACTGCTTTCACAGCAGAAAAAAATATTAAAACACAAACATTTTTATATAATAAGTAATTTAAAGATGCATGAATTATTCAACAACTTTTCTGATAAGCAATTGTTTCTCTATGTCATGTTTAATGTAATATCACTCACCTCAAAGGTCCACTGAAGCAGAAAGGCAAATTAAGAACCAGTTAAAGAAAGCACTGTCCTGACATGCATAGCCCAGGCTAGTCCAAACATGCCAAGTCTTGAAAACTAACCAGGGTCAGCCCTGAGTATTTGGATGGGAGACAACAACAAAAGAGTACCAGGGTCCCTATGCAGAGGCAGGCAATGGAAAACCACCTCTGAATGTCTCTTGCCTTGAAAACCCTATGGGGTCACCATAAGTTGGCTGTAAATTCACAGCAAAAAGAAAAAAAAGCACCAGAACTTCTGAAGGATAAAGTTTAATTGCTGTAAAACAAAGCTTTAACGTACAAGAGAAATATGTAATAAACAGTAATTATTTTGTTACAATTAAGCAAAATAGAGAGAGCCTGTGTTTATTTAATAATTCTGGTTGTTTTTTTTTACATATTTGAATCCCCCGCTCTGCTATGGAAGCCCATGAGGTGACCTTGGGCTCATCACAGCCTAACCCACTCTCAGAAGGCTGTTATAGTGATAATTAAGTGGAGGAGGGGGAGAATTATGTAAAAATCCACTTTGTGTCCACACTCTGGAAGAACTCTGGAAATTAATTGTATTAATTTCTCACATGAGTAAAGCAACGTTCAAAATCTTACACCAAAGACTCTTATCATATATGGGATGAGAAATGCCAGATGTTCAAGCTAGATTCAAAAAAGGAAGAGGCACTAGAGATCATATTGCAAATTTGCGTTGGTTACTGGACCACGCAAGAAAATTTCAGAAGAAAATCAGCTTGTGTTTAATAGATTACAGCAAAGCTTTTGACTGTGTGGATCAAGAAAAGCTATGGTTGGTTTTAAAATAAATGTATGTGCCACAGCACCTGTTTTGATGTGCAACCTGTAATTGGGACAATAGGCTACTGTTAGGATAGAATATGGAGAAACAGAATGGTTTCCAATTGGCAAAGGTGTCAGACAAAGATGTATTTTATCTCCCAATCTGTTTAATCTTTATGTAAAACATATCACAAGGAAAACTGGATTAGATTTAAATGAAGGCAGTGTGAACATTGGTGGAAGGAATATAAACAATTTGAGATTTGCAGATGACATCACATTACTGGCAGAAAATGGTGAAGAAATGACTACTGATGAAGGTTGAAGCAAAAAGTGTCAAAGTATGATTACAGCTAAACATCAGGAAGACAAAAGTAAAGACTACTGGGGAATTACCCAACTTTAAGGTTGACAATGAAAAAACCCTGAAATTGTTCAAGACTGCACCCAAGAAACCAGAATGAAATTGAGACTAGGATGGGCAGCCATGAAGGAGCTAGAAAAGTGTAAAGATGTGTCTCTGTTGAACAAGATCAAGATAACTCATGCTATAGTATTCCTCATTACTATTTATGGGTGTGAAGGTTGGACAATGAAGAAACCCGACAGGAAGGAAGTTGATTCATTTGTAATGTTGTGTAAGAATTTTATGGATACTGTGGACTGCCATAAAGACAAATGAATGAGTTCTAGATCAAATCAAGCCTGAACTCTCCCTAGATTCTAAAATGACTAAACTGAGGCTATCGTACTTTGGTCACATTATGAGGAGACAAAAGTCACTGGAAAAGAAAATAATACTAGGAAAACTAGAAGGCAGCAGGAAAAGAGGAAGACCTAACATGATGGATTGACTCAGTCAAGGAAACCACAGCCCTCAGTTTGCAAGACCTGAGCAAAGCTGTTAATGATAGGATGTTTTGGAAGTCATTAATTCATAGGGTCTCCATTAAGTCAGAAGCAACTTGACAGCACTTAACACAAGCAACATCTATAAAGGGTGGTTGTTGCTGAGCTCCTATAGTGAGTGAGAAAAGCCAAGACCTTGTTCAAGCCATGGGGGAAGATGGTATTGAATTTCTTGATAAAACCTAATTCAGCCCATTTGTGCCTCCAGATCTCACACAAGACAAAATAAGTTTCTGACCAGAATCAAATAAAAGGTAAAGATCCATCGGCAGAAGCAAGACCATACCTGATTCAATCACGCTAACTGAAGCCGAACAGAAATCTCTGGGAGCTGCCCTGAAAAGACCCTCCCTCAGCCATTTCATTCAGATCATCATGCAAGAACCCATAGAAAAACCCTTATCACTATTAGCATTTCCATTGCCTAAACCCAGGATCCAAGATCATATTTGCATCAACATCTGTTATAAATTTGTTCCTACTTTTGTTGTTGTTAGCCAGTTCAGTTCTGTTCAGTTCAAAGTTTATTTTGGTACAAGATCAGTAATAATAAGGATAAGGGGAAAAATAAAAATACAGAATAAAATGTAAGATGGAATGCTGATTGTGAGGGAACGGAGAGAAGGAGGTTATTCTTAAGACTTGGCCAGCCGCTTACATCTCCAACATGCCCAAAGGCAAAATTCAGCTACTTTATCTGTTATCTCTTGGGAGGAATCTGCAAGAAGGAGAAAGACGTAAAGTTGTTCAGATCTTCCTGGTACAGTTGATAGGATTGGGGCTATGTACTGAGATCATTTCATTGTAGAATGGGCAATGCAGCAGATCATGGTCAATAGAGTTTACTTTCACTGCATGGCATGGGCAGAGCCATTGAGGGAGTGGGATGTGATGGTATCTGCCTTCCAGGAGTGCAGAGGGTAGAAAGTTAAAGTGTGCAAGGGTAATGGTTCTCTGATACTTGGAGGTCTCAAGAATCTGAAATAATCTGCTGGTTGGAAGCATTTGGTATGCTGCAGAATAATTGGATATTTCTGTATCTGTGCCCTATCTGATTGTAGGGTGTGATCCCAGAGCCACTGTTTAATGGTTTCTTTTGCTTTTTGGTATCCAAGATGCAGTAGAAGTTGAGGGGAGAGGCCATGGAATTTTGCCAAGTCGAATGGTGGCTATCGGCAAAGATCAGGGGTGCTAGGCTCACCAGATTGAAGGTGAGTTTTAGCCAATAGTTAGCCACATATGAGTCTCTGAGGGCATCAGCTGAGTCTCTAATCTAAGAAGGGTGTTTGGGATACATCGTGGGACTCCAAGGATCAATCATAGGAACTTGAATTGTACCGCTTCCAATAAGCATCTTTCTTTATAAATACAGAAGTGGGAACCGTATAAGAGCTGGGAGACAACCTTTCCTTGGAAGACCTTGATTGCTGGAAGAATAAAGGAGGCTCTTTTTGCAAAGTAGAATTTTAGAATGGCGGAGGATGCTCTTTGGGCAGTCTCTGCAGCATGCAGTGCCTGAGCTCTCCATTATCCAGATGACTGGAAGACTATACCAAAATATTTAAAGATTTTTGTTTGTTCAATGTTATTTGCCCTCTATAGATTCAGTGCTTTTTTGGTAGTTTATTGCCAGCTGCTCCTTTTTGCAGTATGCAGTGAAGGCATGGAGTGCTCTCCTAAGGCCCTCTTGAGGGAGTCTCTGGAAAGGCAAAATGTACTTTTCTTTAAAAAAAATACTTCCTGCCCAAATGCTTAGACATCTGAACTGTTATTGTATCCCTGTTGTCACCAAGGAACAGAGGAAGGGGCACATGTGCCCTTTACATGTATCTTTCAGTCCCAAGGCAAGAATTTCATAGATTGTGTATCAGATGTGCAACCTTAGGGATAAAATCTTAAGTGAAATTGTTCAGGGGATGGAGAGAGAGATTGAACTAGAGCTGACCTTTATTAAACATATACAGGTAGAAAGGAAATGAAAGGATATAGAGTAGATGCAAAAGCAATGCAATCAAATAGACTAAGATCTGAGAGTATCAATAAATCCCATAAACACAAATGAGTTGCAGAATAAGTTATGAACAAGCAATTTTAATAAGTCCTCATGGAAAGGTATCCTCCTGTGGGCTAGACCAGAAATGAAGCCTTCCCCTGAGGGGTTACATGTACAACGTCCCCAGGAGGAGGAGAAGAGGAGGGGGAGGGAAGCAGGGCTACTGATATGAAGTAAGGAGATGACACACAGGATCAAGGTTCCTCCAAGTAGTGCACAGGGAACAGAAAGCAGGGGCTTAAAGAAACTCTGAATCAGACTGCTTTCTGCTCCATCCACAAACCACCATGAACTATCACGGACTGCTTTAAAAGTTCATGGAAGTGTGTGACAGTAGACAAATCACAAATTTCTGTTCGCAAACCATGAATGGAGCAAAATTCATGACAAATTTTGCTTCGTGGTTTGGTTTATGCCCATCCCTACATACACCCATGATTTTGAAAGGATTATACATAACTGAGCAGTAGATGAGAAAGAGAAAGGAGGACAGAATAAACCAACAGATGCAGCGAAAGGATGGTGATGCGATAGTGTAATAAAGATGAAGAATATCTAATAAATATTATGTCTAAACTTCATCAATGGAAACACTGTGGCTCTGATCTGAAAGGCTTTACATTATATCACGCCAATCCATTGCTTGGAGAGAAAGCGCCAATTAATTTACTCTGCTGCATCCAATTTCAAGAAACTGAGTGGAATTTTGGCTGAGGAATTGCACAATTATCATCTAACTAGAGACATGCACATGGAAGTCTGTTTCCACATAAATGTGGATCAGGGTACATATACCTAACTGACAGATCAGGCTCAAAAATCACAGATATTATGTCTGATAAAAACCTTCACCTTGATTCAGGCTGATAATCAGAAACCCCACAACTTGTTTCTTATTCTGCCAAAGACGGATCGTTCATCTGATAACATAGATGCCCGGGGTACTGAGCTTCTAGGGTGCCATTTGATTTTAACATAGACATTTCACTGTCTCTTACGGACATCTGCCCAGTGAATTCTAGAACACCAATATAGTTCTTCCTGCCTCTTACATTAAAACTGCTGACCATT
This sequence comes from Lepidodactylus listeri, assembly GCA_029233225.1. Classification (NCBI taxonomy): domain Eukaryota; kingdom Metazoa; phylum Chordata; class Lepidosauria; order Squamata; family Gekkonidae; genus Lepidodactylus; species Lepidodactylus listeri. The sequence continues at coordinate 73,784,754 of JARCFY010000008.1, forward strand.
GGCCATAGCCATAGCCAGTAAGGGACAAAAACATTATGAATACTGAATACACCTTGATCATCTCACTTGATCTCTATTTCTTGGTCATCTTTGTTCAAAAAGATGTTGAACTGGCAATTACTTCATGTAGTTCTTAAATAACAAAAAAGTATCTAATCACTCTGTACCATCCAAATTATATTGGATGAAAAAATGCACCTAAAATGTGCTGAAAGACACAGGACTGAGAAATATCAAACACCAATCTGCTATACATATAGCTGAAGTTATCTCTCCTAATTAACCTGTTTTTGTGTGACTTCTCTGAACATTCCACATGCTCCCACAGCCCTTTGGCTCCCTGCCCTGTCACTCAGAAACTGTCCCTATCTACGGGCTTTGAGTACTTGTGTGACACTGGCTGGGTGCTGGGTCTGCTCCTCTTCCCTGCTCTCTCCTTCAGCCACTGTGCCCTGTCAGAATTTCTGGCAGATGGCTTTCTCTCCTGATGACTCTTGCTTGCCTCCTGTGTGGGACTATTCCCTCAGTGGCTGTTGGTAGGTGTAACAAAATGGCAGTTACCTGTGTTTGTAAGATGCCTGCTGTCTGTGGTGGTTTGTTTAAAGTGTTCCCCCATAAGGTTCAATTGACCTGTAGTTCCAGGGAGGGGCCTGCAGGGGTATCACTCATTGGGTTGAATGGGGCTTCCTCATCTGCTGGCCTACAGTCCCCAGCTGCCCCAAGGCCAAAAAGTGCAGGAAAAGAAGGACTCTCTCAAGGGGCGGGGCACGATCAATATGGACTCCAGCCCATCCAAAGAGGAGGCAGTCTTCGTCCTACAGGAAGTTAGGAAAGGCTCCTGCTGCCTGTGCTGACCCAGGCTACAAGCCAGAGACATGGGGGGGGGGGGGGAGAACCGTAGGAGGCAGCAGAGATTCAGCCACTCCACAGTCGGCTGGTTTGGGGAATGAATGGAAGTTTCCCTGCTCTCTTGGGCAAGAGAGTGAGGCTGAAGCAGAGCCAGAGGCTGGTCCAAGAAGAGATCCTATCCTGAGCCCACAACCTCCAGAGGTAGAGAGAGTATTGTGTGTAGGGAAAGAAAATTGTGTTTAACCCCTGTTGATTTATGCCCTCTTGGTTCATAGTGTGTGCTTACTCCTACAGTTGTGCCTTTATTCATTTAGTGTGTGTGTGCTCCATAGTTGGATAGTTAAATAAATTATTTTATTTGGGCTAATAATCTGTGTTGTGCTCTGACCACATAGTCTCCCTCACTCTGAACAATAGAAAAAGGCGGGGGTAGACCAGGGAAGCAAGGAAAGGACAGACCCTTGGGTTGCCAACTTTCCAGGGATCCCCCAAAGATTGGGGATTCCATCTCCAAATAAGGAGATTTGGCCACAGGGGTCTCTCAGTCCCTCTGAAAAGGCAGTGACAATTAAGTGAGTAGTGGCAGTGATCTTAAGGAGTGAGATACGCCTACGGGATGAGGGTGGGAGGCGAACAGCTGAGTTGTAAACTGGAGCCCATTTCACCACAGTAGGCAACCAAGCTTGGTTCAGACAAAAGAAGGAAACCCTTCACAGGTCTATGTGAGGAATGCATTGGGGCCAGTCCAGACTAGCGTTGCTAGCTCCAGGTAGGGAGATTCCTGGATATTTTCTGGTAGAGTCTATCGAAGCCAGGGTTTGGGAAGGGGAGAGGCCTCAGCTGAAAAGAATGCCATAAAGCCCACCTTCCAAACCAGTTATTTTATCTGGGCAGGAGAGATCTGTTGTCTGGAGTTCAGTTGTGATACCTGGTGATTTTCAGGCTCCACCTGGAGGTTGGCTACCCTAGGCATAGCAGTCAGTGCTTTAGAGCAGGGTCTGCTAGATCCATGTTCTTGCTGTAGAAGTTGAGTGGGTGATTTGGACCAGTCACAGACTTTCAGCCTAATCTACCTCATAGGGTTGTTGTGCAAGTCAAAAGGGGGAGAGGAGAATGATGTAAGCTGCTTTGGTCCCCATTGCAGAGAAAGACTACTTTTCCTCCTGGGAAATTTATTTATTTAAATTTTTATCCCGCCGTCCCAGCCAATGAAAATATTGTTGCCAATCTCCAGGTGAGGGCTGGAGATCACCCAGAATTACAACTGATCTCCAGGAAGGAGGGGGGAGGAGATGGAAAGCTGAAATAAGAGGGGCAGATAATGGCAGGTTGATGCTTGGCTGGGAAGGAGATAGGGTTGCCAACTCCAGGTGGGAAATTCCTGGGGATTTGAGGGATGGAACCTGGAGAGGGTGAGGTTTGAGGAGAGGTGGGATCTCAGACAGGTACAATGCCATAGACTCCACCCTCCTAAACAGCCATTTTCTCCTGGGGAACCATTGTTGCCAATCTCCAGGTGAGGGGTGGAGATCACTCAGAATTACAACTGATCTCCAGGAGGGACGGCAGAAGTCAGCTGCAGTCAAAGGGGCAGATAACAGTAGGTTGATGGTTAGCTGTGAAGGAGACGGGGTTGCCAACTTCAGGTTGGGAAATTCCTGGAGATTTGAGGGGTGGAGCCTGGAGAGGGTGGGGTTTGAGGAGGGGTTGGATCTCAGACAGGTAAAATGCCATAGACTCCACTCTCCAAACCAGCCATTTCCTCCTGGATAACAATTGTTGCCAATCTCCAGGTGAGGGCTGGAGATAACTCAAAATTACAACTGCTCTTCAGGTAGCAGAGATCAGTTCCTCTGGAGAAAATGGTGGACTCTGTGTCATTATACCCTGCTGAGGTCACCACAGCAAATTGACGCTGAGTGTCCAAGGCCGGGGCACTCGCCCAGAGCCTCTTTCTAGAGCCCGTTGTATTTATTTCCACAACGGGCCTTATTCCTAATAAGATTATATTACACACCCTATTGACGATCTTCTGTAGGCATTACCCTGGATCTTTTTCTGACATTGTCTTCTCTCTCAAAGCTTCTGATAGGCACTTGTGAAATGACAAGTGATATTAGTGTGTGTATGTATACCCACATGCATACTATCTTGCAGAGATTTCTTCTTATATGGGAAAGAATGAAAACAGGAAATATGACAAGTGGCTTTTGATGACACCTCACAGGACATATTCTTAAGGCTTAAAAAATCTACAATGGATTTCCCTGTCATTAAAGTTCAAAATTGTCTCTAAGCTGTGAGTAGGGATGTAATGAAAGGTAATTTGCTTGCCAAGATGTAGAAGCACTAACAACACTGCCAGTTCTTCGATAGGCTTCAGCAGACACCTATATCTCAACACCAACACAGTCTAGATCTCACATATAAGTGTAAAGATAAATAAAAACATTCTGTGCTTTCATGCCCTGTTATGACTTTTTGTCACTTTAAAACCAACGTGACACAGTGTATGGGGCTGCCAGACAAAATTCAGTTTCTAGCTAATAACTGAATAGGATGATAGATGCATGAATAGCACAGTGCAATACAGCAAAGAGGAACTGTGCAAATGGTTCAAGTGTCTGTCAGCAGGCTAGTTTGATTTAAAATTACAATTTGAAGAAAAATCAACTCTATTTCTTGATGGTCATTAAAAAAGAATTATGAGTACCATTCATTTTGTTGTAAAAAAAAAAATCCTTCAGTGACCGAAGACTCTACAAAATCCTTGCAGCAGCAAAGGTTTACTTCAGCCACTATGTGGTTTTTCAAAAACTTCATCCTTGCCAGTGCACCTGCTTTCAGAAGATCATTAGGTATAAATCCCAATATACTCCAATCAACCTTGCTTTAGTTACCCTACCGTCTGCTCTAGAAGAAAATTAATGTTATTAGATCTTTTTTTTCTGTCGAGATTGGCTGGTGTTTGGTTACTGTGCCAGCTGTCTGAGAGGTGCTTAGGTCTGTTCAATGCTGACCCATCTTATTGTCTGGGCACAGCCCAAGTCCCAACATGCTAACATTAAAGCCACAACTAAAGCCTGCACCAGCTGTTTAACTATTGTACAGGTACTTAAAAGGATTACAACATTCTAAACCGCAAACTTGGCAGAGGACCCTGAGTTATCAAAGAAGCTGTGCTGGCTCTTCTCACTTCAGAACACTAGGCTGAGATTTGGCTTATAGTTTTAAAACAGTATAGCTGGAAAAAGGGAAGGCAGAAAGTCAGTATGAGAAACTCCTGTGGGGCCTTGTAGGCTGCAATGGATTAAATCAAACCAACCCTTTTTCTTGACTTACAGTTTCCTGTGAAAAATACTGATTAGCATAGAGAACTTTGCTATATCACTCAACAAAATAAAAGATCCTTCATCTGAGATTTGTTCTTTCCTACAGAAACAAACAACCCCACCCCCCACAGATAAGCCCAGTTGAGTTCAGAGCAGGGATTTGTCATGATTCGGTAGTTCTCAGGCGGCCAAAGTGTTCACCTGTTAGTGATTTCAGAAGTAATTTTATTCTTATCTTACACCTCATCTTGATCACATAACCACCAATTTAACTTTTGCAGTTCTGCTCCCAACTAAAGTTTTCCATTTGCAGTGTGTTAATCCTTCTAATGTTTGCCAGCTCTACAGTCTGCATTACGCAATGCAATTATTTTATTTCATACAATATGTCATAAATCAAATTGATTACATTTATAGCTAAAAGTAATGCAGAAATTTAAAACAGACATTGAAGATGAGTGCTAATACCCAGACTTAATGTTCTAACTGAATTTTTAAATTGGTCCATTTACCTGTTTTGCACTACAATTCAAAGTAGAGAAGGTTGCAAACAGGTTTGTGACCTGGCTTCCACTGAAATTATCAACACTGAAGTGGAAAAAAATGAAACATACCCTTAATACATTGCTATTTCTATTAACAACAACAAAAAAGCAGATCCAAAACAATTACCAGTTTAAAATTGTCTCCCCATAGATTTTCATTTTGAGTTTAACAAAATACTTATTTAAAAACACTATCATGCTTATTCCCCAATGTCTGTTTTTTCCAATATGATTAACAAATACATATGTCATAGTTTAAATAAAATGATGCCAAGAAAAGAGGAAATTCCCTCAGGTATCTCTTTTTGAGATTCCATGTTGACTGTTCTTACTGAATTATATGGAAACCCATATTTTGACAAGCTGAAAGTCTGAATGAGACTGAATGTGAGCAATATGCTATTCCAGTTCCTAGGATGATAACCAAAGTGCATATCTGAAATAGACATAAGAACATAAGAGAAGCCAATGTTGGATCAGGGCAATGGCCCATCCAGTTCAATACTCTGTCACACAGTGGCCAAAAACACCAGGTGCCCTCAGGAGGTCCAGCAATGGAGCCAGGACACTAGAAGCCAAACTGAGAAACTGTAACATGTCATGAGGAAACAGTACTGTTTCAGTATTCCTATAAAGAGTCATTTGAAAGCTTTCCATTTGACACCGGACTCCTCCTTAATGTGACTGAAAGAAGCCCAATGCCAAATTTTCTCTACAAAACTATATGTAGGACATTTTCAAACCAGATTCCTACCAAAAAAATAACAAGTAGTAAAGTCTGTATAAGGACCAAATTACCTCAATTTCATATATATGAATTAACTTCTGCAAGCTACTCTCAAAAGTTTTGTTCGTAGTTCAAATGATAAACTGCAGAGTATTACAGTACTTTTCAATATTTTTATATAAAATATATAATATTTTTATATTTTTATAAATGATCTGGATGAGAGGGTGGAGGGGCTACTCATTAAATCTGCAGATGACACCAAAATTGGGAGGAGGAGTGAACACACCGGAAGATAGAGATAGAATTCAATGAGATCTGAACATACTAGTTCTGCAGTGGAATCAGCTGCCTAGGGTGGCAATGTTCAAGCATCGGGTGGACGAACACATGTCAGGGATGCTTTAGGCTGATCCTGCATTGATCAGGGAGCTGGACTAGATGGCCAGCATGGCTCCTTCCAACTCTATGATTCTTCATTTGTTACACAGCATTACAGTGTTATACAATGCCCCTCCACTGCCCTCACATCCTCTTTTTTCTTCACAGCCCTTCTATTGCTGCTACCTTCTCTTACTTTTATTGTCCACCCCTCCTTGCCATCACTGCCTTCTTACTCCCTCTACCAACCTCCCTGCTGCTGCTTTCCTCCCCCTCCCCTAAGTCATTCCTTACTTTTATTTTGGTTTAAATGCCTAGTTATTTGGATCTGTTAGGCAATCCTATGTCCTGTCCTGACCTGCTAGACAATCCTGTGCCCTGACCTGGATAGTCCAGGCTAGCCCAATCTCATCAGATCTTGGAAGCTAAGCAGGATTGGTCCTGGTTAGTACTTGGATGGCAGACCACTAAGGAAGTCCAGGGTTGCTACACAGAGGCATGGCAAACCACCTCTGAATGTCTCTTGCCTGTAAAACCCTACAGGCGCACCATAAATTGGCTGTGACTTGACAACACTTTCTACCACCAGGCAATCCTGTAATGCCAGCTGTAATTTTGGCTGTCTTTTTTTAAAAGTTATATTGTATGTGCAGGTGAAGACATCATTTTTGTATTAGGGGATTTTAGCCCACTTTTTAAACTTTTAGGATATGGGGTTTCCCTGGTTTCTGGAAACATCTCCCTTTTTGTACCTAGCCTCACTGTGCAGATTTTTTTTGAGCTGAATTCAGAGGCCAAGTTCAAGATTAGATTTATGATATTTAGTTAATTCTCAAAGTACAGGGGTTCTAGTTCAATATAAACTTCAGTCCAAGGTTTAATGCTCTAGCAATGACATACTTAAGCAGAGTTACATCCTTCAAAGCACATTAATTTCAATGGACTTGGAAACATATAACTCTGATTAGGATAACAATAAAGGTATTTATCCTCTGAAGGAAACCAATGTATTTTAAGTCTTGCTAGCACCTCTGCTAGATGTATCTTCTTCAGATTTCTAGTGGAACAAAGAACATTTTAAGTCTTGCTAGCACCTCTGCTCGATTTATCTTCTCCGAATTTCTAGTGGAACATGGAAGTATTCCTCACGTGGCTTATATTTCACAAAGACTTTTGTGGAGAAAACAAAAGGATTTCATTATAAAAAAAAATAACTTCTAATAAGAATTTAGAACTGTGTTCACCAAAGAGTAAAAAAGAAAATGAACTTTTGCATTACTATAAATAAAAAGAGTCAATTCTCCTTTCTCATGCAAAATTATAATTAAACCTGCATAAGCTTTTTTTTCATTAAAAAGACTGTATTTCAAAGTCTTCCCTCTTGAAAGAAGAGGCTCTTGCACTGTCCCCATCCTGCCACCTTTCTTTATATTTTAGTCAAGTATGGTGAATCAATTTAATTTCTATTCATTTTTAAGGACACTGGGATTCTATATATCAGACTAATTCAATGATAACAAATTCCATAATATAAATCCTGCCATGTGGGACAAATCTGCCAAGATCTTGATCATAAAAACAAATGAACAGACAGTCAAATGTGACATATGTAGCATATACTTTGGCTGATATATTAGCTCTCAAAAAGCAGGCGTGCATACTGTAACTGGATGTTACGGTTTCTCTGGCAAACAATACTCTCCCCCCCCAAAAAACAACTACTGAATAAAAATATTCTGAAAGAGAAGAGTCTCTAGAAAGAGATAAACAACAGAAAAGCCTTGTGTAGTTAAAAGGAACTTTACATCTGACACAGTCGTTTTATAAAAACTTTTGTATATACCTCTAGAACTTACCCAACATATATGCTGATGCTAAACAGGGTGTTCTGTATTCCCTAGTATGTGCACTTCAAAATATTTTGCAATAATTTTGCATCTGGATTTCAGATAGATCACTGTTTTCATTATCCTGACTTTTTTTCTCAAAGTGGTATTACTGGGATTTTGAGGATTTCTTTCCCCAGGTAGTGTTTGGGGGGGGGGGGGGGGGTGTCACAAAAATTCAGGACCATTATTTTTGTCACTCTCCCTTTCCTAGGTAACAGGAACAGGAGGGAAGGAAAGAGAGGAAGCCAGCCCTGGGCTTTCCATGTTAGCATTATCCCCTTTGGAGGCCTCTTCCTGTCACTAGCATTGCTAGCAACACAGTCTGTCCCACAGTGAGAAAACTCCTGGGCTCCTGTGAAGCTTGGCTGCTGCAGTGGCCATTTCTTCTCCTTCCACTGGGGGATTTTTATTTGATTTTTTAAATCAGCAATTGAATAGGTTTATATTGATATAACAGTATAGCAATATGTGTACATTAATCTCTGAGTTCACAGGTTTCATCTTAAAATAGTCTTTAGCGCTTTCTGTTGTGAAAATATAAAGAAAAAGGCAATGGAAGCAGTTAGGGACCCACTTTCTTTAAAAAAAAAAAGATAAACTTGGAATCTCAAAGAGTTTGGCACACATATTGTTGTTGTGTTCAGTCGCATAGTCGAGTCCAACTCTTTGCGACCCCATGGACCACATCACGCCAGGCCCTCCTGTTTTCTGTCATGTTCCGGAGTTTGCTTAATTTCATGTTTGTTGCATTGATAACACTTTCTAACCATCTCATCCTTTGCCGTCCCCTTCTTCTTTGAATTTCAGTCTTTCCCAGCATAAGTGAGTGTGCCCTTCTCATTTGGTGGCCAAAGTATTTGAGCTTCAGTTTCAGTATCTGATCTTCCAGGAAACAGTCAGGGTTGATTTCTTTTAGGATTGACTGATTTGATCTCCTTGCAATCCAAGGGATTCTCAAGAGTCTTCTCCAGCACCATAATTCAAAAGAATCTATTATTCGGTGCTCGGCCTTCCTTATAGTCCAACTCTCACAACCATACATTACTACTGGGAATACCATTGCTCTGACCATACAGACTTTTGTTGGCAGGGTGATGTCTCTACTTTTTATTATGCTGTCTAGATTTGCCATCACTTTCCTCCCAAGGAGCAGGCATCTTTTAATTTCATGGCTGCAGTCACCATCTGAAGTGATCTTGGATCCCAGGAACATGAAGTCTGACACTGTTTCCACAACTTCCCCTTCTATTTGCCAAGGAGTGATGATACCATGATCTTAGTTTTTTGATGTTTAGTTTCAAGCCAACTTTTGCACTCTTCTCTTTCACTCCGAGCAAGAGGCTCTTGAGGTCCTCTTCACTTTCTGCCCTTAGAGTGGTATCGTCTGCATATCTGAGGTTGTTGATGTTTTCCCCAGCAATCTTAATTCCGGCTTGTCATCCAGGCCGGCATTTTGCATAATGTACTCTGCATATAAATTAAATAAGCAAGGTGACAATATACATCCTTGTCATACTCCTTGTCCAATACTAAACCAATCAGTTGTTTCATATCCGGTTCTAACTGTCACTTCTTGGCCCTTATACAGGTTTCTCAAGAGACATGTGAGGTGGTCTGGTACTCCCATCTCTTCAAGGACTTGCCATAGTTTGTTGTGATCCACACAATCAAAGGCTTTAGCATAGACAATGAAGAAGAAATAGATGTTTTTTCTGATAATCTCTTGCTTTTTCCATAATCCAGCAAATGTTAGCAATTTGATCTCTAGTTCCTCTACCTCTTCAAAACCCAGCTTGTACTTCTGGCAGTTCTCTATCCATGTACTGCTAAAGCCTAGCTTGTAGGATCTTGAGCATGACCTTGCTAGCGTGTAAAACGAGTGCAATGGTGTGATAGTTTGAACATTCCTTGGCATTGCCCTTCTTTGGGATTGGAATGTAAACTGACCTTTTCCAATCCTGTGGCCCTTTTCAGGCTCCACTGTTGTGTTTTCCAAATTTGCTGAAAATTGAGTGTAGCACTTTAACAGCATCATCTTTTAAGACTTTGAATAGCTCAGCTGGGATACCATCCCCTCTGCTAGCTTTGTTGTTAGTAATGCTTTCTAAGTCTTGAGGTCAGTGATTACACTGTCGTGGTTGTCAAGGACATTTGAGGTACTTCTTGCATAGTTCTTCTGTGTATTCTTGCCATATTTTCCTAATCTCTTCTGCTTCTGTTAGGTCCCTACCGTTTTTGTCCTTTATCATGGCCAGCTTTGCATGGAACGTTCCCTTGATTTCTCCAATTTTCTTGAAGCGATCTCTAGTCCTTCCCATTCTGTTGTTTTCCTCTATTACTTTGAATTGTTCCTTCAGGAAAGCTCCTTATCTCTCCTTGCTGTTCTCTGGAAATCTGCATTCAGTTGGGTAAATCTTTCCTTTTCCTTTTCACCTTTGCCTTTCCTTCGTTCCTCTGCTATTTGTAAAGCCTCATCAGACAGCCACTTTGCTTTCTTGTGTTTTTTTCCCCTTTGGGATGGTGGTGATTGCTGCCTCCTGTACAATGTCACGAACCTCCATCTAGAGTTCTTCAGGCACTCTATCAAATCTAGTCCCTTAAACCTATTCTTCACCTCCACCCTCACTTTCACAGGTAACCTGTTCCACCGGGGAGAAGGCTCTATACACAAAGAACAAGCTCTAGGGTATTTCAAACAGATGACTTTAAGCAGCCAGAAGACAATACTTGGCACATGATACAAACTGGAAGAGACAGACTTTCAGAGACAAGGGTCCTTGTTACTGGAAATGCTCAGGATACATGTGAATACTCATTTCACGTGTACTCTCAGAAATCAATGCCAATGAATCTTTTGTCTGTGCTTGAAATGAGCACAAGTTTGGGCAATACTTCTGCAAGGGACTTGGAGCAGCCAACAATAAGGGAGACAATACATAAGGAAATGTATGTAGACTACAAAGCTATTAGGAAAATAACAAGTTTCATCCATGACTTTACTGCAAGCTGGCATGTAAAAGTCACTGAAAGGAGTAACAACAAATAAATCAGATTATTCCTAGTAGAAGCTGTCCCAAGTACACTAGATGCCCTTCCTTACAGTTAGTCCAACATTCAGAACTTACCCTTCGTGTTTATTATGAGCATACCAACTCCCAAGAGAGTGAAGGTAGGATGGAAGATGGGGTTGAGCCTTTCTCATGAATGGCAGAGAAAGGGAGAAGGAAGGTAGTTTTGGGGAAGACAAAGAGGCTAGGAATTGGAGGGAAAGGGAATGAATTTTTTTGTATTGCCTGATACAAAGTCCAACATTGCTGGAGGGGTACAAAATAGTGAGGGAGGGAGCCTAGGTGAAAAAAGTGTCTCTATCTAGTGATTTCAGTAGTAGAGCAATCATCTTGGGGATCAGATTAGTACTTAATTTTCCCTTGACAGGATACTAATTTTCCCTTGACAGGATTCATTAATTTTCCCTTGACAGGATTCCCTTGACAGGATACTATTTTTAGCCTATTTTTTCTTGGGCATTTACTACTGAGACCAAATTTTATCAGTGGTATTTTTGGATCCTCTCTTTGGACCAAATCTTCATAATTCTGTCCATGATTGTTGGAAGAATGTCAGAATCCTTGCTTCTATTGGAAGAAAGTCAGAATCCTGGTTATTATTGGTAGATTTGGCTTTTTGCAAAGGTGACAAGAGAAAAAGCAGAAAATATCCCATACAGGAACCAAAGAATGGAGCCTTCATCAAGAGTGTGTATGGGTCTCCAGGAGAAGCTGGCTACTTCCTTGTGAGTTAGTACCACAACTACCTATAGCCTGATCTTAATTTCTCAGCTTTAATATCAAACATGGAATATATCCCACAAACTCAGGCAGAACGAGGTCTTAGAAGATATGGAAGAAGCTCAAAATAAGGCTCCCAACACAGGGTATCTTTCAAAGTAAAATCTGAGTCTGTGAAGGGCTTCAAAGGATATAACCAGCAACTTGAATTAAACTTGGAAAAATATGGGCAGCCAATGTAGCTGTTTTAAAATAAGCAAGATGGGTTTATATTGGTTAGCTTCTGTCAATAGTTGGGCAGCAGCATTTAGAACTAGTTGTTCTTTCCAAATTGTCTTGGAGGACAACTCAGCTCACAGCATATTACAGTACTCCAACCATGACTACAAAATGCAAAGAATTTTGACTCAAGGTTATTTATTTATTTATACCAGGGGTGGGCAAACTTGCTCAGCGTAAGAGCCACCTAGAACAGGGGTGGCCAAACTTGCTTAACGTAAGAGCCGCATAGAATAAACATCAGATGTTTGAGAGCCACAAGACATGAACAAATATTACCTGCTTTTATTGGAAAATAAGCAAATTTGCTTTTTATTAACATTAAATGAGACTGCCAAAAATAATAACAAAAGGGGTAAAAGCAGATATTGATAATGATATTAATTTGTCCAATGATATTTGTTTGCTAATGATATTTAGCTTCCCCAGCCGCCCTGCTGGGAGCCACATAATATATGTGAAAGAGCCGCATGCGGCTCCCGAGCCAGTTTGCCCACCCCTGATTTATACAATTCATATGCTGCCTCTCCAGAGACCTACTTGAGGCACCTGACAAAGTATAAACAATAAAATCATAAAAGCATTCTAAGAATAATCCTATATATACTGGCAATTTCTGGCTCTCCCATTGGCTGTGCTGTGCGCTGCATCAGCCACTGGCCTCTCAACCACCACTCAAGAGTACGCAAGTGCCATTGGCTACTACTGCTTGGCTCTTCCATGGCTGGCTGCTGACTGAGGTGGGCCAGCGGCCATCAAACCATTCACTTCTCTGCCTGCTGTGTGGCTCACTTTCACCTCAGGGGCTATTGCTTGGCAACCAAGCTTGGTTCTGTCAGTAAAAAGGCGGGGGGGGGGGGAAGGAAACCCTTTCCAGGCCTACTTTGGCCTTTGTGGGGAACTCATTGGGGACTGTCCCAACTAGGGTTGCCAGCTCCAGGTTGGGGAATTCCTGGAGATTTGAAGGGTGGAGGCTGGAGACAATGGAGTTTGAGGAAGGGTGGGACCTCAGACAGGTACAATGCCATAGACACCACCCTCCAAACCAGCCATTTCCTCCAGAGGAACAATAGTTGCCAATCTCCAGGTAAGGGCTGGACTCAGAATTACAACTGCTCTTCAAGTGGCAGAGATCAGTTCTCTTAGAGAACATGGTGAATTCTGTGTCATTATACCCTGTTGAGGTTGCCACAGCAAATTGACGTAAGTGCCCAAGGCCAGGGCACCCACCCAGAGCCTCTTTCTAGAGAACATTGTATTTATTTCCACAACAGGCCTTATTCCTAGTCAATAAAACAAGCCAGGAGAAAAAAAACTAGGGGCATAAAAACAGTGTAAAACAGCGTTCAGCAGCAGCCTAAAATAATATTCTTAAAGCAGTAGACATGCTAGAAGCAAACCATAAAAACAGTAAAAAAAAAGATGTAGCCCTTCAGTTAATATGAACTGTGCTCTGTAGACCGGTTAGCATAAGATGATATGATCCCTGTATCTCAGCACCAACACTTTGAGCTTTCCGTTATAGAAGAGAGTCCAATGTAAAGTGCATTATGGTAATATGACCTGAATGGACTCAGATTATGGATCACCATTTCCAGATTAAGCCTTTTAATGAACAGATATAGCTGGCATATGAGCCAAAGTTGCCAAAAAATTGCTATGGAAGCCTGGAGCTTTCAATGATAGGCCACGATACAGCAGCACACCCAAGCTATGAACAGGAGCAAAGCAAATCTCTTCATAACAGGCTGACTCCTCAGTCCTCGTGCATCTTCATCATTGGCCAACAGCACCACAATCTTGTCTGGAATGAGCTTCAGTTGACTGGCCCTCATCTATCCCACTACCCTACATACCTGTGCAAGACTCCCCCCCACACACTTCATTAGTTAAAGAGATGCCACCAATAAACAGGTGTCATCAGCTTCATCCTAAGTCCCTGAATTCTCTCTCCCAGTAGTTTCATGCAGATGTTAAACAGAGGAACGGTATGGCTCATGAAGAAAGGAGGTAGAGAATGAGAGATAAAGGAGGAACTGGTGCTGAGGATAGAGAAGGGGATGGATCAAGGAAGCAGTCTTCAGCCAATGAGTCAGGACATGCATGAGGGTTTGCAAAACTCTACCTGTGGGGTCATGATGCCTTACAGAGCCACATTTTTGCTGTCCTACATACATGAAGAGCAATGGTATCATGCCTCTTGCCTCTCTTTGCAGCCATGGTGCGAGAAAGAAGAAAATGGTGAGGTGACCTTGGACACAGGACAGTTCTGCTGAGTCATGAACAGCAGAATATCATAGGATAGATTAGCCTTATCAGTTGGTTTCCATATAAGTTTGTCTGACAGCTTGAAAGGTAAATGGCTGCTGAACTGGGATACCTTGCTAATAGGAGGGAATGCACCCAGTCCTGATCATTCAATCTTGGACTCACATCCTAAGTAGGTCACAGTGGTGAAACAGGATATGTTCACCATGAGGTTCTCAGTATGGCTAATTATAAGCCACAAAGTGTTTGACAATTTTCCTATTGCAGTGGCTCCAAACAGCAGCAAACAGAAAGCCTATCAAACTTTTTGGGGCCTGTACACAACTAATGGGCAGCACTGGGCTAAGCAAACCATTAGTTAGGCAGGCCTGGGATAAAGGGAAAGACTGAATAAATTGAAGAATGCAAAACATACCAGACTGTCACTGTGACTGAAATTAATGTTAGCTAGCTAATGTTAGCTCACAGATACTCAGAATAACACTTGGCCATCCAATACTTAGTGGTCGATTTCCTCAGAATACTCAGGGGTTTAAAATCAAGCCCAGGGCAGCTGTACATCTATTGTACAAAATAAACCAGAATAACTCTGTCACAGGCTTAATGGATTTTTTTTCTTTCATGCCACTTCAGAAGTCATCCTGATCAATGCTATTTCACACTCTCCAGTCAAAGTTTTACTGCTCTAGGCTCTGAGTAAAAATAGATTCATCAGGCAAACACCAAGGGAGGCAACAATATATCTTGTGGAGAACACAGGTACTGTCACCTTACAACTTTCCTGTTTTCTCTTACATGGAGCAGGGAGGAGGAGGAAGCAGGATTCACAGTGCTGAAAAGAGTGCAAAGGCTGGTGGTGGAAACTGATGCAGTGTATTTATCCACTCACATTAAGTATGGAGGAGGCAGTCACTGTGCGTGCTCCCTGTAGTGCTTTTGCAAATTTGTTTTCACTTCCATCTTCTAGCAGGTGACAGAAAGTAGCAGTTACTGACAAATGCTAGAGGGGAAAGCACAAAATCTGAACAATAAATAATAAATGTTTGTCGTACTCTGTATTTATAAATCTCCCTTCATACCTAGGCAAAGGCACGTATAAGGATTCTCATATAACAAAAGGTGATGGAAAATATAGGCCACACCCACATGGTACTCTTTTAGGATAGCCTAAAATTCAACTAATTCTGCAATCCTTACAATGCTTCATTTAGAGGAACTTTGCAAATGGAACTGAGCCCTTAGAAACTGACCTGGCAATGATAAAAAGTATTATATTAGTGATGCTGTCAGAGTCAATATTTCTCTAGGAATATTTCTCAAACTGAAGTCTGGATATGTTTCCTCCGGAGCTTCATCAGAGAAGCAGTAGCCAAATTAAGGCACAAATTCGGAGTTGTTGTTTTCTTTTGAGCTTGCTTTATGAACTGTTGGCAATTGGTAAACATTCTATGCTGTTTGCTTCCTCCCAGCAAATGAGAAACAGTAACTGTGCCCAACCAAGGATAGTGTCTTCCCCTATAAAAGTGGTCATTATACTTTTCTGACATGACACACAGTGTCACAAGCATGTGGGTGAAAAAATAACGTATGCCTCAGTAAATAACATGTGATCCTACAGAAAAATAAAGGAATGTTATCTTAAACTTCTTAAGGTAAAGGCAAAGGTTTCCCTTGCTCGAAAGCCAGTCAAATACGACTCTAGGGATATGGTGCTCATCTCTGTTTCCAAGCCGAAGAGCCAGCAATGTCCAAAGACGTTTCTGTGGTCATGTGGCCAGCATGATTAGATGCCGAGGCGCACGGAACCAAAGTGGTACCTATGCATCTACTTGCAATTTCTTGCTTTCGAACTGCTAGGCTGGCAGAAGCTAGGACCAGGGACGGGAGCTCACTCTGTCATGCAGCACTCAGGTCTCAATCTGTTGAACTACCGACCTTCCGGTCTGCAGTTCAGAGTCTTAACCAACTGAGCCACTGCAGCCCTAAACTTCTTAAACTACGATCAAAACAAGACAATTATGCAGCATAGAAAAACTAATCTCTCAAAGGATACAAGTTTCTTACAGAAAATTCTCATGATTGCTTCATAGCCTGATGCCTAGGAAGCCATCAATTTGGGCCCCTGGAGAAATATAGACTCTGGCAGCATCATTAATATAACATTTTTTATCATTGCCAGGTAGATGAGTGGAAAGCAACTCACTCCAGTCTTTGAGGCATGTACAGAAAAATATAATTTCTCTGCTCATGTGTAGAAACAGATCTGTAACTTCAGACAGACAGGAGAATGCATTTATTTGTTTGTTTGTTTGTTTGTATTTATAGCCCGTACTCCCCGCATAGCAGGTGCAGGGCAGCTTCCACTAAATAATAACTGGTATACAATATACATAGATACAAAGTAAAAGCAATTAAAACTCCAATAAAATACAGTAATATTCCTATCATACAAATGAAGGTTGAAGTCTCACAGACACAGTCTATTACAAGTTGGGGTCCAACGATGATAATACAGAACTGACCCGCTGAGGGGAGGCCAAGAGAGAGGGCACACCCACTGCCCTAACTAAAAGTCTGGTGGAAGAGCTCTGTCTTACAGGCCCTGTGGAACTGCAAAAGGTCCCATAGAGCCCTGATCTCATGAGGGAGCTCATTCTACCAGGTAGGGGCTAGGGCTGAAAAGGCCCTGGCCCTAGTCGAGGCAAGACAGACTTCCTTGGGGCTGGGAACCACCAGAAGATGTTGGCTGGCAGATCTTAAAGCCCTTTGGGGCTCATAGAGGGAGAGGCAGTCTCGCAGATATGCAAGCCCTTGGCTGTATAGGGTTTTAAAGGTAAGCACCAACACCTTGAAACATCTGGTACTCAATAGACACAGCACAGCACCAGGTTCACAGTTTGCACAGCACCGGGTGAATCCACGTCCACACAGACAAAGACCACACCCATGCTGCTGTGTTCTGTACCAGCTGCAGTTTCAGGAGCAGAGTCAAAGGCAGCCCCAGGTAGAGAGAATTACAATAGTCCAGTCTGGAAGTGACCATTGCATGGGTCACTATGGCCAGGTCCCAGGGGTTGAGATACAGAGCCAACTGCCTGATCTGCCTCAGATGGAAAAGGCAGACCTGGCAGTTGCGGCAACCTGGGCCTCCATAATTAATGAGGCATCCAGATACACCCCCAAACTCTTCACCTTTGATGCCGGCAAAGCTTGGGAGCCCGATTCATGATAACAACCCCCTGTGCTCCAGGTACAGGACCTCTGTCTTTGGTGGATTCAATTTCAGTCTGCTCTGTTGTAACCAACCAGCCATAGCTTGTAATGCCCTGTCCAAATTTTCTGGGACTCCATGTGGCCATCCATCAGTAGATAGAGCTGGGTGTCATAGGCATATTGGTGACAACCCAGCTCATACGTATGGATAATCTGGGCAAGGGGGCACATGTAGATATTAAATAACATTGGGAAGAGAATTGATCCCTGCGACACACTACATTCCAGCAGGTGTCGCTGGGATAACTCCCTCCCAAGTGCCACCCTATGTCCCCGAACTTGGAGAAAGGAGGTCAGCTGCTGCAAGACAAGCCCCCTTATCTCCACATTGACCAGGCAGTGGGTCAAGAATTCATAGTCAACCATACTGAACACTGTCCACAGATCAAGGAGTATCCGCAGCACTGATTCACCTCGATCCAGGTGCCTCCAGAGGTCATCTACCAAGGTGACCAACACTGTCTCCGTCTCATGGGCAGGGCAAAAACTGGACTGGAAGGGATCCAGGATTTAAGCATCCTCTATGAAAGCTTGGAGCAGTGTTGCCACCGCCCTCTCCACTACTTTACCCAGGATTACTATTTCAAGGCAATGGACAGCACCATCAACCCCTGATCCAACTGGGATGGAACTCACATAGATTGTAGCTCTCAGATTGTAGACAGAAAGTTTCTACTTTGTACAGGCAACTCAAATTCTCCTTTCCCAAGCAGAAATATATAAATATGGGAATATTTTCCCCTCCATCCACTACCAAGGGATAACTACTTTTAAATATACATGGCAAGCACTACTAAACTCTGTACCACATATGCATAAAACTAGTTTAATTTATTTCAGCATCTTTTCCAAGCTGTTTCCTAACTAAACTCCATTCTGGCTATCTACTTGCATGCTTGTTTGGAAAAAAAATGAAATGCTTCACACAGTGAGATATGCTGTGGTAAAGCAGTAGTTTTATCTCCTTTAGCTCACATTCACTTTGTTAAAAATATATTTTACAAACATAAATGTACTGAAATATATATTAACTTATACAAAAGATAAAAGCCAAAACAATAAGATAAACGCATAAATAATTGTGTCAAATTTAGCCATACAGTATTCATGATGTTATACAGAAAACAAGCCAAATTTTTACCTGTTTCACCTTTGATCTTAAATGAGCAGTCAACTGCTAAAAAATTCCAGATCTGATAAAAACATTCTTATTCAGCAGCCTTTCCCAATATTTGGCATTCACCATTCTTGCAGCCCTTATTATATATTAAAGTTGAATCTTGTAAATGTCCAGGAATTAAATGCTTAACATTCTCTAGAAAAATATTTGAATCTAGGAGATGTAGTCCAAGCATGTCATTAATAACAGTTTTAACCATATTCCAAAATGAAATGGCTCTCATGCACAGTCACCTCATATACATTAAAAATTCCTCCACTCTGACAGCAGTATCAACATGCATCCATCCCTGCATTACAAGTTTTGGCAATCCTCCAAGGTGACATGTGTAACTGGATTGCCATTTTAAGACAATCCGAACAAGAATAGCAATTTCTTCTCATCCCAAGTTTATATGCGCTTCTGTGCACATGCACACACACACACAAACTGGGTTTTTTTCCTTTTTAACTTATGAGAGGGCGGAGGACCAATAGCCTTCATTGAGCAAAGTATGGTTGAGGGAAATGGAACACATCACAACCCACCTTAGGCCTGCAGAGGGCTTCCAAGGGAAGGAAGGGATAAGTCTTATGCCAGAAAATCTTTTATCTGTATTGACCTCTTGTCTGTCTACTGCCATTAGCAAGGAATCTACCCACTATTTGGCATAAACATGGGCAAAGTGTTAAGATTGGTACCTGAGCCTGTGAGGCTTGTATCTGCTGAATCCCTTTTCACTGTCCCACATTGCTCTAGGGCGGAGTATCAAACATATGGCTCTCAGGCTGGATCTGGCCCCTGCAGGGCTCAGATCCAGCCAGCAAACAACTGGCTCCCTCCTGCTTCCTTCTTCGGGGCTGCTGCTGCATCACAGCTCACTTGTGCCCAGCTCTTTCTGCTGCTTCCTGCTTCCTTCCAAGCCTCCTTCCTGCTTCCTTTCAAGCCAAGCCTCCCTTTCCCTCAACTGGCTGAGGGCTCCTCCTTTGGGAGAAAGGGAGGGTGAGGCAAAGAGCATGAGAGAGCCCCACCCAGGAAAGAAAACAAAGTCTGAGTCCCGAGGCACCTTTAAGACCAGCAACATTTTATTTCAAGTATAAGCTTTTGTACATTTCTTCTTCAGAAGGAGGGGAGGGAGGGTAGATGGATTTTTCTGACAAGCACAATTTACATTGCTGTTTTCTTTGAGACTTGATATTTCTCTGTCTCTTTCTCTCTCACACACTTGTGCACAGGTGTATGCGTGTTAAAAGGAAGAGCAGGTTGGGATAAGGGGAAAGGAAAATTAAAAGGAAATTATTTTGGCTTATTCTGATTTTTTTTTAAAAAAAAGATTAGATTTCTCTGTGCCTATCTGGGATTTCATTTTTTTTTTTCAAAAAGACCATGATTGGGAATTAGAACACTTGGATTGGCTTCCATTGTTTAATAATCCAATTACATTGGATTCCATTGGATTCCATTGTATAATAATGGAAGTAGATGGCTAAATATTTAAAATACAGTTATGGTTCCATATGTTCCAGTTCAACATGTCTCCCTTTCTCCCATCCCACCTTGCTGGCTGCCTTTCTTCACTCCCCCTTTGCTTTTCCAACTGTCTGATTATCATCACCAGCACCTGAGTGCATTTTGCAAAGTCTGAAATCAACACGTTATTTCACTTGGAGAGATCTCCCTCTCCAGTGTAAGCAGATGAAGGGGTGGGGGGGAAGAAACTTAACAGTACAGCTTGCAAGCTTTATTAGTGGAAAGAAGCAAGAGTCCCATAGCACTTAACAAAACTTGTGGCAGGGTGTAAGGTTTCATGAGTCATTGCTCACTTCTTCAGATACAGTTAAAATGTCCTTATATCTTGGTCCTTACATCCTGGAGAGTGGAGTGATTTCAGATGCCAAATGACAATAGCAGGCAGTGGTCATGAGACAGGAAATCTAGGTCTCAGTTCAGCCCTGGACAATGTATTGAGCTTCATTATCAGTTGTAATTCAGCAGTCTCTCTAATCTCACTTTGAAATTCCTTTGTAAGAGAACTGCTACTCTTAGGTCAGCAATGTCCTGGAAGGTTAATTTTTTTGAATGTTATGGTTTCTAATGTCAGACATGTCAATTTATTCTTTGCATACTCCTGGACTGAATCCTCCTGGACCAAACTGAGACCTAGGTTTCCTGTCTCATTACCAATGCTGGTATCACCACACCTACTACCCCTCTGCATATCACACCTAATCTAATCAAGCCTGCTGTTGTCATTCACCTGCTATTGCCATTTGGCATCTGAAATCACCTTTATAAATTTATATCTCTGGTACATTGTGTTATGCTTTATGGCCTGGCCTGACACAGTGACATTTATGTTAGATCTGGCCCTTGTAAAAAAATGAGTTAAACACCTCTGCTCTAGGGAAACAGATAAGGATGTAGGAAAATAGAAAATGAAGCACAACGTCCTGTCAAAAGTACATATTTGGGAGAACAAGTACTCCTTTATACAAGACAGCTAGGAGAAAGTAAGGAAAGTAATACCTTGTATGGTTGAGAAACACTATAAGTGTCTGAAGAGATGCTCATATATTACCATCATACTGGAGATTTTTTTGTGTTAACAATGCTTTTCTGCAAACCTCAGGAAATGGGTTTGTAGTATCCATATAATTTCCTACTCAGAAAAGGATGACTTCCCCCCTGCAAAACTTTCATTACCTTCCTATCATTTTCTATATGGAATACATTGCACAGGGACAGAAAATGCATTGCTCTGGAAGAAACTACAGGTTATAATTCTGAACTGAACAAAAAACCAAACTTTGCATAAGTTTCTCTCTATAAACTAGGATTCTAAGACACAGTCCACTCCAGCTTTAGAAGCCTATCTTATAGGCAAAAGAAGAAACCACAGTTTGTCATTTTGTCTGCTATGAATATCATACCTGCCACTTTCGTTCACATCTGGTTTGCCAGTTGCAAACAGGGAGCCAATTTTTCAACCTGGCTATTTAACAAGTTGTTTCATTGTATTCCTTCCATCCTTGCGACATCCCTAAAAACAACAAACTGCAATTTGTTGTAAGCCAGGAAGTCATCAAACTTCAGGCCATTCATGAGTATGAAGGAGCGTAAGAGCCTGAAAAGTAACTGGTGCATTCTCATTATGATCAAACCTTGTTTTTGTTCATGGTGAGTACAGCTGTTTTGCTAGTAATGCATGCCAAGTCCTCAAAACAAACCAGGAAAAGTAAATGAAGTTTGCAAAATGTATGTTTTATGTGTATATCAGAACATATGATGGAACCAGCTCTATATTTTGTAAACAAATGTTTGCCTGCAAAAAACTGGACAGTGACATCTTGACCTAAAATACAGGTCAGGTGGGCTTGGTTAACCTTTTGGTTGTTCATGTTACTTCCATAAATATAACTTTATACAACTACTATTCAATAGTTTCTTTTCTTTACCAAAGTAGTTTTATTTTATAAAGGTTTTTTCTGCATACTTTTAAGAAAGAAATGCAAATAATGATAAATGCTCAGTATCTTCCTTATCTCAGACTAAAAATCTGTTAAAATTTGCATTGCCCCCCCCCCCCCCCATGCAGAATAAAAGACAGACTCAAGGTTGGGATTAACAAGGTCCATTTTATTAACTATTTAATAGTTAACCAACGGTGAGGGTACTGACATAACCTAGGAACCTGTCAGGTGCCAACCCCCTGGCCACCTTCATTTTCTTTTGGGCGATGCACCTGCCCTGATCTCGAGCCTTCCAACTGACTCTTGATCAGCAGCTTGGCAATTAAAGGAACACACTGACCCCACTACCCCAGAAGCTGCAAAGCCCGCTAGGGCAGCCCAGGCCAGATTGTTCCCAGAGAAGATCCCCATTTCCTGGCCTTGAGCTGCAAAGACCCGAAAGCCATTCGTGAACGACCTAAAATCTTAATTGCAATGCCAAGGTGCTCACCATTTCCCGCATACCTATCGCGCTCCCCTGCCAACTAGAAGTGACCAACCTATTTAACAGCTGAACCACCAGAGCCAATTTCCCAAAACCACCACTTCAGAGCAAGGTAGGCAAAAACACCCCTTTCCAAAATGCCAATTGAGAAGGGACAAAAAATTCCTACCTGGCTCCTAAGAGGCAACCGGCTAAACCTGCACTAAAATGGGTGGGAGGGTGGGCCAAGCTCTCCGAGGACTGCAGGTAGGGAGGGGGTGAGCTCCAAGTCTTAAAGGGCTAGCTCCGCCCCATGCCTGTTGCTATGCAAAGCACAGCACAGAGTTGCCTTTCCTCCTTTGGGGAGGCAAATCAGCCCTCCCTCGCCAGCGCAATGAGGGTTGTGGCTTGCATTGCTATGATACAGAGGATACACAGTCTTCAAGTACCAGTTTGAAGGCCCTGACCTGCATGGCTCAGGCTAGCTCAATCTTGTCAGATCTCGGAAGCTAGGCAGGTTTAGCCCTGGTTAATACTTGGATGGGGAACCACCAGGAAATTCCAGGTCTCTATGCAGAGGCAGGCAATGGCAAACTACCTCTGTTAGTCTCTTGCCTTGAAAATCCTATGGGGTCATCATAAGTCAGGTGCAACTTGATGGCACTTTACACACACCAGTTTAAAGACATTCATATTGTCATTTTATTGTGAAAATAAGTCATATTTCAAATGCATCACAATAATCATCCAAGTTTTCTTTTAATTCTTTAAGAAATAAACATTTTCCACAGCCTACCTTAAAAGTTTTCTATTTCCGTTTATAGTGTTTTATAATGTCTCAAAGCTTCTCTTACAATCTGCAAATATTACTAGCTCATGTTTTCCTCTAAGTGTTGAAGAACTGCCAAGGCAATTACAAAAATTATATTTCCCTGCATCCAAGAACTCTACCATGAAAACTGTGAATAAACTACTGACTCCTGTAAAATAACTATTTACAAAGTCATGGAATGCATGTTTTAGGAATTTTAATTACAGTTCTGAGATTGCTTTATTATCAAAACACAACGTTCAGCTAATACGGCCTTTATGATAAGCAGTTTTAATTAGAAAGGTAAGATAAGGTTAAAAATGCCTTTTAAAGTTACAGAATTTGTTCATGCTGGTCATGTGATTACTTTAGCACACCATTTCCCTTGGCAGTTTAAAAATGTGAAATACTCTTTTTCAACTTTTGTTTCCATATACTGTAACTACTGCTTTTTATGCCAATGGGTTTGCTCCCTGTAGTGTGTGTCAACACCATACTTATAATTAGATTGCAAATCACAACCTGCCTTTAATCTTTTCGCCAATCCAAACCAATAAGTTCTGCCTCACACGCCTATACTGGCATAAGCAGTGCAAGACAGACACAAATGTTCCCTGCTGCCAACAGTGTGCTTACCCCTTTCAAACAAACTGTCTCAGAGGATGGCCATTGATTTCCTCGTTATTATGAACATGAAATTATTGAATGACAGATGATAGAGTGTTAGGTCCTACAAGTATATTCCCAAATGAGTTATCTAGCCAGGGTTGTCATAGCAACTGTGCTGTTTGACAGAGCTTATATGACAAAGAACTCACTTCTCAAAATTACTACAAAACAGCAGTGTTTTTTTTTTAATCTTGTACCCAGATCTGCAAATGGTAAGGCAGGGGCACTTCCCCTGTCAGCCCGGGGGTGAGGGGGTGGAGTGTTTGAATATCTCATCTGAGCAAAGGCTAGCTCTTGGGCTGTTGCAGGTCAGTAAGCTTTATGAAAGACGGTTCTCCTTCCAAAGCTGGACAACTGCACTGTTAACCAAACTCATTAATTCCCCTTAGTTGAATTAATAGATTAAAAACATTGAGTCTAGAAGGATCACATGTTGGGCACTATAATACACAAGTGGCACAAGAAAAGGAAGACAATGTACACACACAGTCTGCCACTGTTATTGCAAAAAGTTAGTTACTTTCTCATTAATATTATCTATATAAATTGGGGGGGGGGGCTGCAACATATTGTTCAGAGATTACATCTCCTCCCCAAAATCTTGTTGGCCTCTAAGATCCTACTAGATGCAAAACAAGCTTTGAAACAGTGATCTGTTTAGTTTGGAAATTCCTGCTTGTTTCTGGGCTCAGTTTAAGGTGCTAGTTTTGAACTATAAAGCACTCCATAATCTAGGATCCATGTATCTAAAGGACTATTTCTGCCAGTACTTAGGTACATCTGACATTTCTCCCAGCAATGTCTTCGAATACTCTCTACAATTAGGGAAGTACAGATAAAATTGTCCCATTCAAGAACAGTTCCTGTAATTGCTCCAACACTCCTGAATGGCTTCCATTGGAAGAATGGAAGTCCTGTCACTGTTTTTTAGGATTGCAAAATGCCTCTGTTCCAAGAGAGTTTTTAAGAACCTCCAAATTTGTAGCATTCTAGATGCATTTTGATCTCCAGGCCGCGCCTTGTGAGGTTGCTGCTAAGATCTAGCAAGACTTGCAAAATCTTATTCAATATTCAAAGGCCCATGGGGAGGGAAGTGTGCCTGCCGACCTGCCAAGGTGCACTGGCTGGGGAAGCAAAAAAGGGGGGCAGCGGGGAGGCATACTTAAAAGGCTCTTGTTCCCTTCTCCAGCGAAGAGAGAAGGGTTTTAAAGTACAATGGAGTGATCGTGCCGCCGCCAGAGAGAAGAGTTTTATAGTTTAAATCCCTTCTCTCTAGAGTCGCACCGCAGCAGCGGCACAATCCTTCCATTGTACACTAAAAAAAAGTCCAAGCCTGGACCATTGTAGAATATGTCTTAAACAGAAGAGGCACTACCAGTAGGCTTTGCTTGGAATTATGAAGATACTAGAAGGAAAAATGCAGAGACAGGCAGTTCTTTAGATATGTGGGCCCCACGTCATCAAGCCAGTCAAGGGACCTCAGAACAGGAGCAATGTGGTCCTAGTGGCAGACCCTCATAAATGGGCTTTTGATTAAAAGGTTAATATGAATAGTAAACAGTTTTAAGGAAAACTGTTAACAGATTCAGCATTTTTATAACTCAAGTACTTGGCACAATTGATAACATAAAATAAACTCACATATTATCCTATCCGTGCATTTTAGAATACAGTTGAGAATACTAAAGAAAGGTAATAGTTTCTTAAATACAAGATAAGTATTTTTAGCTACTGCTGTTAGAAGGAAAACATTTCATTCTGGAATACATATATCCACCACTTGGGATACTAACGGGAAGAAAAAAGCTATCTTAAAGCTGTTGGTTTTTTTATAATCAAATTTGGCACAGGGAGGAAGGACATGATGTATCTGCGGAACAAGCATGGAAACACAGCATGGGGTGTGTGGTTCCATTTTTACTGTTGCTTATTAAAAAAAAGTTCCAATCTATCTGCATTGCAAAGAAAACTTTGTTCATTTATTTAGAGTTCTTTCAAAGTTGCTAATTTAAAAATAATTTTTGCATAGTACACTTGTGTACAGAAGCATTAAATAAATCAACAATAAAACAAGTAAAGATTAACTCTTACAACACTAAGAAGCAGCCAATCACTAAAAGTTACTACAATGATCATTAGAGCTACATACTCTCAAATGAGATCTGGAATTACAAAAAAGTCTTAACAAGACGTCTGAAGGAAACAAGAGAAAAGTAAGACTAGCATCCAGAGAAGGGGGCTACAGCTGACCAAGCTCTGTCCTAGCCACTAGTTCACTGGCTCTATACTCACCTTGTAGCAATATAAAAGAAATTTTCATGTTCCTCAGTGGGATTCCAAATACATTGTTTGAACAGGTCCCTTTAAGCTATGGTGGGGGGGGGGGAATTCAATCAGCAAACATATTCAACTCTCACATGAAGTTTTAGATGAAAGCCAGTATCTTTTATGAAATTTACAAGTGGATCCTAAGTAGTCTGTTTTTACATGCCTTCACCATCTTTGTCAATTTTGTTTGTTTTCCCTCACGAGCTCAGAGTCAGACCAAATCTACCCAAGTGGTCTGTAACAGTATTTAAAAACTATTCTATTCTGAAAGTTGTCATGATAGATTATTTTATAATGAAGACAATGGTATGTATCCTAACATCCTTTTCAGCAAAGCTTGAATCTTTCCTTGAGCCCAAGGAGCTTTCTTCAGATGGAAGTAACACTTCCTTTGGTGGAAGAGACAAGCCTTCAAAATTTTACTGAAAAGAGTGGTGGGTTACATGTCAATGACTTCGCAAAACAAATAATTGTATTTTCCTTAACAAGGTTTAGCAGGCTAGACACATAAATACATAACATTAATACAATTATGCAATTTCTCTTCTGTGATATATTATTATTTATATAACATCAACACTGCAACTCTCTCATCTTCAGAAACACAAAGTGCTTTGTTTGATCAGCAGTCACTCTGCAATATTTATTTATTTATTTTTATTTAAAACATTTTAAGGCCAGCTTCCTACCCAACATAGGTTCCCCAAGGCAGCAACAATAAACACATTAAAATAAGTAAAAATGTACATAGATATATACAAAACAATTAGACACATGAAAAGAAGGGTAAATGGGAATCAGTGCATCAAATATGCATTTACTGGTGAAAGACAAATACTCCAGTCCTGCTAGGCATACACTACCTGTAACTGCTGAATAAAATAAAGTTAATCAGGTCATAACGACCTTTTGCTGCCAGTCTAGAAAATAAAGGTCAATAACAAAAGCTGTTGCAAATTGAACAGGGTTTATTTATCAAAAGAAATTGGTTCATTTCTTTTTCAAAAGAGAGAGAGAGAGAGAGAGAGAGAGAGAGAATGTTGAGGGTGGAAAGGAAACTCAGTTTGCAATAATATCCAAGGCACAGAAAGTAAAGAAGAAGGACCTGTTTAAGCCCCAATGATTTCAAAGGAGAAATTAATATTTCTTATTCTAGGCTTCTATAAGGAGCAAAACCAAAACAATACAGAATAATACCAGTGCACTTATATCTGTAGGAAGTAGAAGGAAAACACATAACATATTTAAATCATTTTTTTTAAAAAAAAGTCTTAAACCAAATGGTTAAAATTTTAAAAATAAGCATAAAAATTACATACTAGCATAAAAATATCATCCAAATTTGTATTTTTAAAAAAAATTTTAAAAAAACCTCAGGAAGAAATAGAGCAGGGCTCCTCTAAATAATTCTTGAAGCATGAACATTCAAAGTCCCTAGGCTTTGGGAAAAGGGAGGAGACCATTTCTAGAGCACATGGTCACACAGAAGCACAGGAAACCAACATAGGCATCTAGTGTGATGTTGTGTGTAATGTGCAAGGACAGAGAAACTATATTCAGTAGTTTGTAACAATCATCTTAGCTGAAGGTTTTGCTGAACTTAATACCTAATCAAGTTCATGGACAAATCAATTGCTAAGGTTGTCTCTAACAGCAAGTAAAGAAATATACTCTGTACCTGTTCCAGTGTATTTTTATCTGTTCTGAGGCTTTAAGTTCCAGGGGTGAGCCTTTACATTACAAATACACAATCTAGAGAGTAAAACATCTGGGGCAGCAAAGTGTGGCTACTTTGCACCTCTGTGTTGAGTAGCAGCATCCTACACTTCATTCTCAGCTGCATTCATACATCAAGGTGCAAACTGTAGCTGGAGTTTAAAGTCTACAGTCCTGCTTTTTTTAAAAAAAAAATCAGTACTCAACTAGGGATGGGCACAAACTGGATCACAAACTAAAGTACATGACAAATTTTGGGCGATTTGTGCTTCATGAAGTCAAATTTATGGCAGCTCACCTGGCACAAACTTTCCACAAACTTTCAAGCTGTTCATGGAACCTTACGCCAGTTTGTGAGCAGAGATGTTCCTGGACAAACTTTGCTCAACCAAAATGTTTACAGAACTTCAAAGCAACAACTTGGAGGGTATGTAGAGAAGCAATCAGGGGAGGTCCCCTGCAACTTTGATGTCTCTAGCTTGCACAGGATCCATTCTATACACTCAGGGACCTCAGTCATTTTGATGGGTGCAGGTTCAGCAGTGTATAAAATGGATCTTGTGGAAGAAAGACACCAAACCCACAGCAGACTTCACCTGGATAGTCATCTACATGGTCTCCATGTTTGGTGTCTCTAGCTTGCACAGGATCTATTCTATACACTCCAGAACCTCCTAAACCTGCACCTGTCAAAATGACTGCCTTTCAGGGGTCATTTTAACAGGCACAGGTTCAGAAGGTGCAGGAGTGTATAGAATAGATCCTGTACAAGCTAGAGACACCAATCTAACAGGGGATCTCCAGCTGACTTTCCTCTACTTGCCCTCCAAGTTAGGTGAGGATTGGATTGGATTTACAGGGGCTCCCAAGAACATGTTTTCTGGGAAAATGACAGGCAGGGTATGTTACAAACCACAATTTGAATTGTATTTCCCCAGTTTGTGCCCATCCCTATATTCAACCCTGTTGAATTTTTGTGGCAACTGAAACCTAAACTTGAGAACAAAGCAAAGTAAGTATGTGATAAAATAAACTAGGCTAGTGTTTAGTAGCTTCTCCTCCCAATTCAACATAAAACATTTAATCCATACTTCTAATAACTTGGGGGGGGGCACCATAAAACAACATCTGCTTTAGCAGCACTTTTATAGTGCATTAACAATTAGCAAATGCTTTCAATATCTGCTTATGTAAGTTGTTTTGTAAGACACAATAAATGAGACAGAAAGAGCACACTGAGATGTTGAGTTTACACAGTGCCATCAGCTCCCACTGTCATATTTTCTCCTCCAGGTCTCCTCTTCTTACCATGAACAGAGCTGTAAATGTTTTAGGACTGTATGATAGTCCCAGAGAAGAAAAGAGAACATATGTGGTATATTTTCACATGGAAAAAATATATGAAAACTTAATTTCTAAAGTGTATCTTCTGTTCAAAGCATACCCTTGACACTTATTCAGCTGTAGTGCAAATCACTTAACACAGATTACTCACTCTGAGACAATACAAGGCACCAGCACAAGTATATTAGTCAACAATTTCATATAAAACCCAATTATACATTTTCTATATCAATCCCCAACTACCCACTAAAATTCTGCTGATATTAGCCCATTCAAGGGCATTTCAGGGACTGGGAACAAAGATAATATCCATTACAGTCTAATCTATGGCTCCTGTCCTGACTAAGTTAAAAGCACAACAGGGACAAGAAAACTGCTAGAAAACTGCAGATTAAGTAACTGTGAGAAACAAGGAAGTGGGTGTTGGTACACAGGTGTTTTGCTTACATAAAGATGGAGCCTGATACACCTGCTGAACAATGAATTATTTTCTCCAAATAAGTTGTGATGAACTTCTTACACTAAAAACCAAATTGGTGCTTAACTCCCCCCAAGGAAAAAACTCAGCAAAAACAGCACAGAATAAAGTTGCCATGTGCAACTTACAGTTTAGTGGGGGGAGTCCCGGCCCCGTGAGGAAGTCTTCTGGTGCCTGTGCTTTGTGTGCACGCCACAATGACATCACCTGGAAGTGATGTCATCACGTTGGGAACATTGGGGGCAGGACCTCTACAATTCAAGGGGAAACCATAGAATTCGAGGGGAAACCCAGCAATTTGGGGGTGGGTTTTCCCCCAGCAGCCCAATCCAGGTCGGCGGGGAGCAAGACAATCAAATGGGGTTTTCCTCGCCACCCTAGCACTTGGCAACCCTAGCACAGAAAGGCCCTAAGGAACTAGCAGGGACTGAGAATTATATGCCTTTTATTATAAAGCTACACAAACCCATTCAACCCTGGTTCAACCCTGGTTCCAATACTGTGTTGGATACTGTGTTGCCAGCATTAGGTGCTAGCAGAAACAATTTTTTCCTGCTTTTCCCTTTACCCAGCATGTCTCCTTGAGAACCAAAAAGGGGATGCCAGGTACTGACAAACCCGCATGGATGTACAGCCAGACAACAAAGAGGCTACAAGGAGCTGGATGCATGGTTAAACTGCCCCTCAGGACAGAAGTGTGATTTTGCCTACTTCCTAATCCTCTCTGCAGCAGCCTGTGTTCATGCAGATCGGCAACCTTTTAAGGTCCAAACCTTCATCAATTTAATATTAAGTTCATTGTGTGAGTACTCTTAATGTATTAGTTTGCATGGGAATCCAGCTGTCAGAAATGGAATGCAACTGATGGAGGCTTTTCTTAATTATGGAGGTGTGTGTGTCAGGGAAATAAAAGCATGACCAAAAAAGACAAGTTCCTTCCTGATAACAGGAAGGATAAAAGAGGGATGGAAGAATGCCACAACTCACAAAAAAAATTGCAGTAAAAAGATATATCATTGTCTAATACTACTAAGAAACAAATTAAAAGCACTAGAAATCTCCCAAGTAGATAAAAATATCTTACTAATGAAACATAAATTTAATTATAGGAGCCCCAAATCTTTAAGTATATTAGCCTGGAAAATAAAACAAAGGAAAGTAGAACGTACAGTCAATTGCATACAAAACCAACAAGGAAACCTAGTAACATCAACTCCAGAAATCATACAAACCTTTGAAAACTACTATGGCTCTCTATGGCTGAGGACAGACTGGCAATGTAAAGCGGGACAGCCCTGCGTTGGAAGTGGAAGAAGGGAGCACGTTCAGACATGCACATCTGTCCATCGGCTCCGTTTCGCACTTACCCGTCTCCCACTCGCTTTCCATCCGCTTTAACAGGACATCGGGAGAAACCAGTGTCCAGAGGCCGTCTTGCGCTTGCCTCCCGCTTCCAGGCAGTGTGAACCGGAAGAAGGCGGGAGGCAAGCGGAGGCGGCAGTGTGAACGCGGCGTTTTGCCAGTTTGCGCATGAGTGCACATGCACACATGCGCAAATTGCCGAAACAGCCCTATCACGAGCTGTGGAGGCCGGCCCACGTGGGGCCACTCTGCAGCAGTCTGAATGCTCCGTATCGGCACCGTTGCGCAATACACCGGCCAGTGTGAACGGCCAGCCCCAGGGAGTTTTTCCCCCGCAGCGGTTTCCTCCGCATTCATCTCGCTCCAGATTGCCAGTCTGTCCTCAGCCTATATAAATCCACCTCACCACCTAAAAATAAAATTCAAACATACTTTCAAAATACCCACATATCTACCCAACCCACATATCCAAAAATCACAAGGACTTCTTAGACACACCAATAACCAAACAAGAAGTAATAAAAACAATTAAATCCCTAAAATGTAACAAAGCTCCAGGACCAGATGGCTTTATAACAGAATACTACAAATGCTTCCAACAAATTCTAGCTCAACCATTAACAGACTTGTTCAACTACATACTAAATGGAAACAACACCCCTCCAACATGGAAATCAGCTAAAATTATAATTTTGCCCAAACCAGGTAAGGACAAAACAAACCCCAAATCGTACAGACCTATACCTCTCTTAAACAATGATTATAAAATATTCATGACATTATTAACAACAAGACCATATACACCAAGACCAGACAGGATTTATCCCACGAGATATTACCAACAACATATGAAAAACTATAGATATCACTCACTACTGCAAACACCACAATATAAAATCACTGCTGATTATGTCACTAGACATAGAAAATGCTTCTGATTCCTTAGAATTTGATTATATACTAAATTTACTAAAACAAATGCAATTTGGTGAAAAATTTATTCAAACAATAAAAACCACATATACTTACCCCAAAGCCATCTTATATATAAGTGACATGCACACTAAAGAATTCATACTAAACCAAGGAACCAGGCAAGGATGCCCCCTGTTACCACTACTTTTCGCCCTCTCTATTGAACCACTAGCGACCACTATCTGTAACAATTCTGTAATTTCAGGCATACAAGACCACCACTTTAAAACAAGCCTATTTGCAGATGGTATGACTATCTTTATAACTAATCCAGCAAAAACCATACCAGCTCTATTCAAAACTCTTAGTTATTTTGGCTTGGTGTCAGGACTCTATATAGATCAAACCAAAATGGTGATACATCCAATTAAACTTACTTCAGAAACCTCCTCATACTTAAAGCAGTATTACACATCAATGGGCTGAGTGATCCTGGCAATATTTAGGTGTTAAAATCCCACTAGACCTAAAGGATATTTTAAAATATAACCATATAGAAGTCAATGACCAAACCAACAAATTATTCAAAACATGGGAAACTAAAACCCTAACATGGTTTG
The DNA here is from genome assembly GCA_029233225.1 of Lepidodactylus listeri. NCBI lineage: Eukaryota > Metazoa > Chordata > Lepidosauria > Squamata > Gekkonidae > Lepidodactylus > Lepidodactylus listeri. The sequence continues at coordinate 73,817,420 of JARCFY010000008.1, forward strand.
ACAGAATCAGTATAGCTAAATCTTTTATTCTGCCAAAATTTCGGTATCATTTTCGCGCTTTACCCATAAATATCATCCCACATTACCTCAAATTATGGCAGAGAAAACTGAACAACTTCATCTGGCAATCACATAAACCTAGAGTAAACTTTCAAACAATACATAAAAATAAGGAGGACTAGCCGTCCCAGACCTCAACCTATACTACACAGCTACTAACCTTACCAACCTACTTAAACATTACCATCAATCATATAAAGCAGATTGGAAGACTATAGAGGACACATACTTACAAATGAGCTCCATAGTAGAAGCCCTTTGGAGACCAGCCAACTTTAGACTAAAGAAACACAACATCTACCACTTATTGAATGCTATTTTCAAAACATGGGATAAATCTAAAAAGACTCTAACACCTAAAGGTACCCCAGTAATTACATATTTTGATCAACACTGGTTTAAACCAGGCTATAAACCCAGAAACCTTCCCAAAATGGAGAATTGCAAATTTAACCAGATTTAGTGATATAACCAAACATGGAAAAATACAAGAAAAAGCAACATTGGAACAATCTAGTCACACAAATCTGCCATGGTTTGAATATCAGCAAATAGTACATCTGATTCAATCACAAAAAACAATATAAGATTCGATAGACCATTAAACTATTTTGAAATACTTTTAATTGCTAAATCATTTAATAAGAAAGGTACAATATCACAAATATACAAAGCCTTGCTAGTAGAACCATAGTTTAAACCTACTCCATCTCAAAAAAACCATGGAACAAAGATTTGAACAGAACTCTTTCAGAAAAATAATGGAAACAAATCTGGGGTTCCACAGTATACAATTCAAGGTCTATTTCTATCCAGGCACAAGCAACCAAAGTTTTACTTAGATGGTACTTAACACCAAACAAATTGGCTCACAATCTACCCTCTCAGTCTCCTCAATACTGGAAATTATGAGGCAACCATGGATCCTTCTCTCACTGCTGGTGGCTGTGCCCACATATTAGTAATTTCTGGTCAGAAGTTATCCAAGAAATTAAAAGGGTTATGGGGTACTCTATTCCAAAAGACCCTGCATTAATTCTGTTAAACCTATGGCCCAAATCTCAGATTAACAATAGAGACAGAGAACTAATATCAATCCTAATCACAGCTGCAAAAAGCGTCATTGCAATGAAATGGAAGGACAACACCACACCTACAATGGAACAATGGTATAGGAAAGTATGGGAATATTTCTTATCCAATAAAATTACAGAATGGACAATCCGAAATGAAACAACAACTGAACGCAAGAGTGCAATGTTCAAATGGACTCGATTTATAGAAACACAAAATGATATATTACAAAACGTTAAGCAAACCAGTTGGGTAGACCAATCTGCCCTCTTATTGTTTCATTAAAGTAAAGCAAGACATATAAAAGTAAAATAAGGAGGGAGGAAAAATATTAAGAATACATTAGTTAAAAGATACGATACTACATAAAAACTGTACAAATCTTACAAAAACTTACAGAATGTGAGGTGGTGAAAAAGACAAAATATCTGGGTGTAAACCTAACTACGAAAAATATTGATCTTTATAAAAATAATTATGAAAAATTATGGTTGCAAATTATGCAGGATATTAAAAAGTGGAATGTATTGAATTTGTCATTGCTGGGTAGAATTGCGGTGGTCAAGATGAATGTGTTACCACGATTAATGTTTTTGTTTCAAACTATTCCAATTGTGAAAGATGTAAAAAAATTCAAATGTTGGCAGAAGGAGCTGTCTAAATTTGTGTGGGGAGGGAAAAAACCAAGAATTAAGATGAAAACAATGTGTGATGCCAAAGAAAGAGGAGGGTTTCAACTACCAAATCTAAGGTTATACCATGATGCAATATGTTTGACCTGGGTAGGGACATGGACTATGTTACAAGATAGAATGTTATTGTCCCTGGAAGGTCATGATTGTAGATTTGGGTGGCATGCATATTTGTATTATGGCAAAACAAAAATGGACAATATGTTTAAACATCATTATTTGAGAAGAACACTAATGGATACGTGGACAAGATATAAAAACTTTTTTTCAGAAGAGATACCCATGTGGATTGTACCCGCAGAAGTCTTACATCCAACATCAAGATATAAAGGACAAAATTGGCTGAAGTATAGAGACTTATTAATAAGACATGGCAAGGATTTCAAACTGAAGGAGCAGCATCAGATTGACTTTGATTATGGCTGGTTAAGATATAGACAAATATATGAAATGTATAGAAGTGATAAAAAACACGGTTTCAGGGAAAAATATAATGAAATAGAACAAGTTTGGGAGGAAGGTGGGAAAAAAATGATTTCTAAAATGTATAAAGTCTTGCTAAAATGGTTTAATGCTGATGAAATGGTAAAAGAACAAATGGTAAAATGGGCGATAAACTTTAACAAAGACATTGAAATGGAATCTTGGGAATTTTTATGGAAAAATGCTATGAGTATATCTACGTGTTATAACTTAAAAGAAAATTGTTTTAAAATGATGTATAGATGGTATATGACACCAAAAAAAAATGCAAATATTGGTCAAAATATGTCTAACAAATGTTGGAAGTGTAAAAAGAAAGAAGGTTCTTTTTATCATATGTGGTGGACTTGTGATAAAGCAAAGACTTATTGGTCAAAAATACATGCAGAAATGGAAAAAATCTTGAAATGTACATTTAAGAAGTTGCCTGAAATGTTATTGCTAGGACTTAAACTAGAAGAGATAAATGTAAAGAAAAGGACAATAATATGGTATATGATTACAACAGCAAGAATGGTGTATGCACAAAACTGGAAAAATGAAAAAATACCAGAGGTGTGGGAATGGTTGAAAAAACTGTTATATATGGCTGAAATGGATAAATGGACTAGAAAATTGAATAATCTTTACTCAGAGACCTTTCTGGAAGACTGGAAAGATTTGAAAGAATATGTTGAAAAATATTGGGATATGAAAAACTATATCTATACATGGTTATAATAGCATAAAGGAATAGAAATATATTATATGAATGTTTTAGTTAAAATTAGACAATAAAACTGTTTTTATTTAGAAATACATAAGAGTATAGAAAATAAGAATTGGTGTATAAGTATTTTAAAGCTATATAACCGTTACCAGAAACGAAACATAGATATAAGTATTACTATTTTGAATAAAATGGAAAATGTGTTATGCTTCAGAGGTGGTGGGAAACCACTAAAACAAGATAAAAATAGAATGTACAAATAGAACAAAATGTTATTTAATATGGAAAAAGGGATTTGTATAAGGTTAAATGTATTATTTTTGATTATTTTTTTTTTGAAAAATAAAAATTTCTTTACAAAAAAAAAAACTGTACAAATCTTACAGTTGTCAAAATTTTCTGTATTATTTGTCATGTATTGTGTATTTACGACGGATTGATTCTTGTACTGTAAATTGCTTTTAATTTTCAAACAATAAACAAAAATGGAAAGAAAAAAAAGAATGCCGCCAATTGATGAATGCTGCCAACCCAACCACACAAGCAAAATGAGGCAGACAACACCTAATTTAGTTGCTTTAAAAACAGATGTCCCATGAAGATCCAGGACACAGTAATAAAGCAAGGGTGGTGAGCAACTACCTGGCCAACTGTCATGCCAAATGCTCCCAGTGCATAGATGCAAAACTGCCTGCAATACTGCTCATTTACAACTGAGGGGAACATTTTAAGTGATCTAAAGAGAGGCTCGACTCAAGAAAAACACCCTGGCATTGTGAACAAGTTAAGTTTAAACGTATTCCTGGTTTTCAGCATTCCACTGTTTTTTTCCTGTGTGGAACATGCTCTACTTTTTGAAACCTAAATCATGTCTTGTGACGCCTATATGTACTTTTCCACCCAATACACCCACAACTTGCTTGCTATGAATTTATTTATACATTATATGCATGACAATTTATGTACTGAACCTAAATTATTTGTAAAATACCAATAAAGCTCATTAGTTTGAATTCATGCTTAGCTGTTGGCCACTGAAATTCATTACTATCAAACGTCTGTTCAGTATGTTACACGAAACGAACTAGTAGATTCAGGCCAGCTCCTACTTTAAAAATGTCCAGATCATTCAAAACAACTGTATTTTACCTCCAGTGCCCACTGGCAGCTTGGAAACATGCAACTTTTTTTTAATAAAAGCTCGGAAATAGCATTGAAAAGAACATAAGGTGTATTGCTGTACAGGCAACAGCAGTTTCCAATGCTATTAATTCTATATAGCTGACAGGTGCTTGTTTTTCAGACTGGAAAGCTTTCAAAAGTTTCCCAATTCACAGCAGTACCATACTGCACGCATTGTTTTTCTTTATCCCTATGGAGATGGTCATCCAGAGAAGAAGTGAATGTTTCAGTGAAGAAGAGCTGCATGAATTCAAGGGCTTGATACATTAAGGCCCACGGGCATTAGTGAGCATAGGTTAATGAGCACATGAAAACTTCAGCAGATGAAACTTTCTCTATTCCTTCTCAGCATTCACACTTTAATTTCTATACTGGATGCTGTGGGCACAGGCCTTCTAACAAGCACTGGTTAAGCCATTTTCTACAATAAATAAATCAACTGTAACAATGAGCTAGGCTTGCTTTCTCAGCTTTCCTCCCAACAATCCGTCTAAGTTCAAGCCAGCTTTTAAAAATTGATCTATTCTGAGAGCAATTAAATTGGGCATTACCTCCCTCCTCTTCCCAGCAAGGCTTGTCAATCCTATTAGACCAAAGTCTAATTAAGGGTGGGAAAGTGGTTGTTTTATCTGCCAAATGAAAATAATTTAGTGCAAGTTAATGAGGACGGGCGTATAACTGATTAGTCATTTTGATTCCAGCTAGTTACAATGGCAAAAATACTTACAAAAATGTAGATGTATCAGCAGCTTTTTTCACACATTCTGTAAACAAGAAGACTTTCTTTTGTAATGCATTTGGGTACAAATGTACAATTTAACACAGCAAGAACATGGTCCACACAACGCCCAGTATCAAGCCTTGGAAATACATTTCTTTCAGAAATATAAATATGATTCAGTTATTTTCTTCACATCAAATTCACACCTAGTTCTCAAAAAAAAAAAAAAGAGTTTATTCTGCTTGTTCCCACTCACTCAATCCTATTCAACTCATCCAGCTCCATCAATAATAGCAGTTGCAGGAACCCTGTCTTAGATTGGGACTGGAGCACTGGGGCACTAAACTCTCTTTCCCCTCCCTGCTATCTGAAAACCTCACTGAGCTCCAGCATCTGCTATTTGTCCTAAAAAAAAAAAAAAAGAGCCATGCAGCTTTGCCTCACGGTGTCTGGATAATAGAAAAGTACAGGACAAGGGTTCAACTCTCCCTTCCCCTTGATGTGAGAGCCAGTTTGGTGTAGTGGTTAAGTGCGCGGACTCTAATCTGGGAGAACCGGGTTTGATTCCCCACTCCTCCACTTGCACCTGGCTGGATGACCTTGGGCAAGCCATAGCTCTGTACCAGCTGTTCCCTCAAGGACAGCTTGGGAAAGAGTTCTCTCAACCCCACCTACCTCACAGGGTGTCTGTTGTGGGGAGAGGAGGGGAAAGGAGTTTGTAAGCCGCTCTGAGACTCTTAAGTGAGTGAAGGGCGGGATATAAATCCAATCTCTTCTTCTTCTTCTTTATTTCCAATCTCAACTGTGTCTCCTCCAGCTGCTATTTATGTAGAAAAATGTCACTAATAGTCAGCATGGTTCTTCTAGTACCTCTTGACCCTGAAATTTATACATATGACCTGGACCAAGTGCCATGGTCCAAGTTTGTCAGTAACAAAAGCACTTTGGCAAATGATACATTTTACTGGATCAAAATCGAAGTAACTTCAAAAAAAAGCAGAAATAGAAAACCCAAGGTTTTTTGTAACTGGCTCCTGGTCCTATATATTCAACATCTACTTGATCTACAGTCATTAAGAGGTGATACCACTTACCGCCATGCCATGAAAAACATCACTGGTTGATTTATTAAAATGAGTTGCTTTTAAAAGCACAGAAGCAAATCAGGTCATGGAGGGGCCCTGGCTCAGTGGTAAGAATCTCTGCTTGGCATACAGAAGGTGCCAGGTTCAATCCCCAGCATCCCCAGCTAAAAGGACCAGGCAATAGGGTGATATGAAAAACCTCTACCTGAGATCCTGGAGAGCTGCTGCTGCCAGTCTGAGTACCAATACTGACCTTGATGGCCCAATGGTCTGATTCAGTATAAGACAGCTTCATGCATGTGTTTTTTCCTGATCTGTGGGCATCTCTAGCAACAACCGACAATCAAGTAATGGGTAAAGAAGCTCTAATGAGTAGTACAGGACTACTGCAATCACCCTTTCTCTCTTACTTTGAATTCGCTAAGGATTCCTGCTTGTGAGCTTGCAGCTGTTTTAACTAAAGTTCACTTTCATTTTGAACAGTTTGCATGATTAGGTATTTATAAGCGGCAATCTGCAAGGATTTGCAGGGAGCACCTCATTTTCCCCTGCCCGACTATTGCCTCTTTCCCTTCTCTGAAATCCCTCATGGCCTTTCCCCCTTTTTCTGCTTCCTTCTCTCCTTCCCAGCCACCAGCCAACCTATCTTTATTTGTGCCCTTGTAGTCAGTTTTCCCTGCTTTCTTCCCCCTGGAAGTTTCTACTTGGGAAAACTATGGCCCAGTTGTACAGGGCAGGCCCCTGGGTTGGGCCCAGTTACACCATGGGAAACCCACAAGGACTTGTAGGGAGCACCTCATTTTCCTCTTTTTCTTTTCCCACAGTACTTTCTCTTTTCCTCCTACTGGCAGACCTTCAACTATCCCTGTTTCCTTCTTTCCTTTCCACCCACCAACCAGCCTACTTTTTAACTGCCCTCCCCCATCTTAAGCTATAATTATTGTTTATTTTATTTATACCCTGTTTTTTTCCAGAATGGGCCCCCAAGCATTTACATGCTCCTCCAGCATGATGTAATGGTAAAGAGCGTGGACTTTGATTCCCCACTCCTCCACACGAAGCCTGCTGGGTGACCTTGGGCCAGTCACAGTTCTCTCAGAACTCTCTCAGCCCCACCTATCTCACAAGGCAACTGTCATAGGGAGAAGAAGAGAAGGCAATTGTAAGCTGCTTTGGGACTCTTTAGGATAGAGAAAAGTTGGTTACATAAATTAACTCTTCTTCTTTCCTCCATTTTACCCTCTGAAGTAAGTTAGGCTGAGAATGTGTAACTGGCTCAAGGTGTCTGACACTGATACCGGATGCACCAGACAGATGGCAGAAACTGAGTCAAGGTCATGCAGTGAGCTGTCAAGGCAGAATGGCAATTCAAATCTGGAATCCTAGTCTGAAACTCTAACCACTATACCACACTGTATTGTGTGGAGTGCTGCTGTTAAACAGAAGATATCAGTCCGTTATGGTTGAGTCACGCAAGTCATGTAGTAGTAAGTCACCCAGTGAAAGCTTCTATTATTTGGGAGTTAACTCTCCAACTTTTTTTTTTTAATCAGATTTGGCCATGTTGAGAATACTGATCCCTGTAAACTTCAGTTAACTAGAGTAGCATGGATTGTTTTTTTTTAGCCACCCTTCTTCTTCTCTATAGTTTACCTTTTTACCCAGGATCATTAGTATCTGGTACAAGATGGTTAGTGAGCTGTATCTAATTCTAACCACTCAAATTTTCAAGAAAATAAACATTACAAGCTATTCTGGAAAGTGTTACAGGGATGGGCATAAACTGGCTGATGAATCAAAGTTCAACCATTAATTTTGGCACAATTTGTGGTGGTCCATGAAGAGCTGAAAGTAGAGGGTTACCCCTGCGTTCTGCTTTTCACAAGAAATGGCTGAGTGGCTGGGAGCTCCTTGCCACTCCTCTATCTGGTTTAAATGACTCAGAGTCTTTCAGTGCCCTTCGGCTTTTTGCAGGAGCAGAAAGCAGGGTTTAAATGGTTTGGAACCAATTAAACCATGGCTGTCTTCTGTTCCATGTGGCTATTCATCAGAAGCAGAAAACAGGGGTTTAAATGGCCCTGCTTTCTGCTCCCTGGGAAAAGCTGTGGGGAGCAGAAAGAAAGGTTTAAATGGAAAGGGTGAAGTCCCTTTCCTGGGGCAAATTTCCACTGGTTATGGCTCACTGAGGCCAGCAGAAAGTTGGAAGAGAAGTCCCTTCCCAGGGGATCCCCCCTTTCTGTTGACCACTGTTTATTAGGCTGTTTTCTACAGTCCTTTTAAAGTTTTAAAGAAAAGTGGAGGTCTCTTTCCAGGGGAATTCCCTTCCTTTCTCATGGCTGCAGTTCAGCCATGAAACACAAACCAAACCGTATTTTCCTATCCCTAGTTACAGTGTTTTAAACATTCAGTGTGAAAGGAATAGTGAAATAACTAGGCATATTTAATTTTAAGAGGAAGCTTTTATATATTAATTTTAAGAGGAAGCTTTTATATATTAAAATACATATTATAACATATTAAACTAAAAGGGCCCTATCTTCTAGAATCAGAGGAGAGCAGATCAGATTTCAGCAACAAAGAAAATATTTCTTAACTTTAAGAAATTATTTACAGTGTACATCTTATAAGGATATTCTTTCCCTAGAATTCTATAAGGTTAAAAATAAAATGCCATTTTGGTAACAAAACCACTAAATCACATGGAGGGGTGGTGAAATTAGTGTTGCCCAACACAATTTCATGAACCTTACTTCTGAATCTCTGGATGTTGTAGAATACCAGATCCATAGCCTTGGAAATTAACTAACAGTGAAATCCTAAACAGTGAAATCCTTCTAAGCCCAGTGACTTTGAGGGACCTTGAAGAATTTACTTGTATTTAGAATTGTACTTTAAATTCCAAAATCACCATGACTGGATCAAACCCCAGGTAGGTGTGATGTCTGAACAGACACAGTCCAACAAACCAGCCTGGTAACAAACTAGCCATTTGTGGTTAGTTTGTTAATCACAGTTTGCACTAATTGTGGGTTGCTGTAATATTTCACATGACAAACCATGGTTTGTGAGTAATAACCTTAGTTATATGGGCTGTAACTCTAGAAGTTTAAGGGGAATTTTTCACAGTTTTGTATTTACTGTTGCTGAACTTTTATGCCAATGGTTTTAAAAGCACATGTGGGTTTGCTATGTGGTTTTGTTATGTGGTTTTGCTGTTTTAGCATTATAAGCTGTGTTATTGTCCAAGAACAACAACAGCATACAAATATTTTAATCATAAACACAACAGAGAGAATGTCCTCATTCTGAAGTGAAGAGGGGTCAAGCAGACAAACCAGGACTTCTTATCTCTATTGAGTATGCTAACCAGAGTTTGTTGCTGTAGTTTATCGTGATTTCTGAGAGCAAATGAAGTTACCATTTCCAGAGCCACTTTAGTGTAGTGGTTAAGTGCGCAGACTCTAATCTGGGCGAACCAGGTTTGAGGCCCCACGCCTCCACTTGCAGCTGCTGGATGACCTTGGGCAAGCCATCGTTCTATTAGAGCTGCTCTTGAAAGAGCAGTTCTCAAAAGAGATCTCTCAGCCCCACCTACCTCACAGGGTGTCTGTTGTGGGGAGGGGAAGGGAAAGGAGTTTGTACGCAACTCTGAGACTCTGAGTGAAGGGCGGGGTATAAATCCAATTCTTCTTCAGATCAAGAATTACAATTGAGTGAGAATCTTTTAATAAATACAACATTTGGAATGTTTCAAAAAGTAATTTTAAAAACAAAATGTTAGAACACATATTTTCAGTCTGGAAACATGAACTTTACAGATCTTTAATTTTAAATAGCATCCCTAACACACTTTGCAACTGAATTGCTTTTAATATGATTGGAAGCAGATGCTACTCAAGGGCCTTCTCATCTTCCTCACTTGTTTCTTCTGACCTTGACATTTATACAATTAGAAGTGATTTGCCAGTCATGTACAAACTATTCTAAATTCAGTTTCCTCACACCAATGCATAAGCCCCATCCAGTTAGTAACGATTTAAAACAAACCTAGAGAAAAACTACAGAAAGACAGAAGCATTTCAAATTGCTATAGCACCTGTCTTAGATAATGTTATGTTCTTATTTCCCAATATGGCTCTCAGTAAATGTTAGATAAGCCAACACAGTCAGATTATTTAAATCAATTTCCTCAGTGGAGGAGAAATCTCAAGTTTGCTCAAGCAGGATTTGCTCCACAGTTAGCATGCCTCCTCTTTTACAGGTGGGAGAGAACAGAGGCGATCACAGAATTGGTATCACAACTCTGTCACACATTGCACTCTGGGAGAGGAAGGCTTGTTAAGATTGTCAAGTACCATTCACAAATTTATGCCTGTGAAGTCGTTCCTTCTGGAAGAGAACCAAATAACTCATACTTTTTGAAAATTGCTTATGACAGCTTTTCAGTCTGCTTCAGGCTGGCTCTCAATAGTGATTTGTATTTTCATATACTCCTCATACATTAAGAAATTTACACCTGTCAGACCCTGACAGAGTGTCTCCATCCCTAACCTTTTCAGGGAGGTGGAGTGGGAGAGAATATTCGCTTGAAGACATTATCCAAATAAGTTTCTATCAGAAGTACCAGTGACATAACACGTGGAAGAATAAGAAATATGGAGCAAACCTGTTTAGAATTCTAATGAGACGGTGAGGTCTGTTCTATTATAAAAAGGATGAAAATTACTACACTGATCCCTGACACTTCAAATTGAATGTCAGGCCCATAGGCTAATCATAATGGAAAGGCATGAATACTGCACTACAGAACTTGCATTCTTCTCTGTTTGAAAATTATGTAAAAAGTTCAAAGGAAGAGTTACAGTTTAAAAGAAGCCCTTTGTGAATTAACAGTTAGATGGATGCTATTGCTCTGTTTACTTCTAAATGAATAAAACAGCTACACATAACATTAAGATGAATATACAATAGTCAAGGGTCCAACACAAAGATACCATTAATTATTCTCTTATAGGAATGGTGCACTTGGGTGATATCATTAGTATCTGCTATTTAACAGGAGTTCCTGTCACAGAGGCATGGCATGACACGTCTCAGATCAACAAAGGTGAAACAAGAAATGGGGTTCCTACCTGGAAAAGATGAGCTCTGACTAGAATTGGCAACTGCTACAGATTAAAGTCTTTCAAGTGTATTAGGGTGTATTCCAGACCTTGGATTTCTTATAAATCACATAGATGTTTGTTTCTAATCACATTAAAATGTATGGATTCAAGCTGGGAAAAGATAGCTTTGTCTCAAATGAATAAAAAAACCTATAATGTCTCACCCCATATCTTGGGTAAGGATAGACCTGGTTAGGCTTTGATATGTGTCCCAAAATGGACTTCAAGGACCTATCACCACCACCTTGGTTTCCTATTTCAAGATGCCAACAGCAACACAAGGAAAGAGCTGGCTGGGAGGTCATGTCCATAGTCTAGCTCACACCTTTATCACCTTTATGATTAGCAAAAATATCAGAAACATATTCCAGAGACAGTGACTTATCATTCCAAAGTTAGTCATAAATCATTAAATATTATGCTATTGTAATGGTTCATATCCTGGATTTTCCTGGGTGAACAAAATAATCCAGGTGAAATACTACAATAGCTCAATATCCAGATATGTACAAATTCAGTCTTTGTCTGCAGTAAAATTGAAACCTAAGCAAGAAAGTATGCGTTTATGCTCTGCCTGCTTGAAATTAGAACAGCCATGTTTGGTGGCAAAAACAAGAACTTTGAATTCCTCTCACTGTCTTGGGACTTGGGGTGGTAGTGGAGGAAGGCTTGTACTGAACATGGTTTCATTGCTCACTCATCAGAATCAGAGGAATATGCAGGGCTACCTCCCCAGGAGAAGGTGAGATGGATGTCCCTGTGGTCTTAGGACTTCCTGCCTTCCTAGAGGAGTGGCTAGTTCAATGACTTCCTCTTGAATTCAAGAACCAACTTTTTTTGCCTCTTAGTCTTTGGATCCCACTCCTGATATGAAAGGAGCACAGCCTTAATCCATAGATCTACAATACTATTCCTAACTAGTGAAGGTGTATTTCTGAGTTTTGCAGCTCATAATTCCTGAAACCAGAATTCATTACAAATTTTAAAATGAAATAAAATCTAAATTATTATATAAAATTTATTTATTGTATTTGTATCCTCTCCCTGTGTCCAGTTTCAGAGCAGGTAACATCATGATAAAAAACATTCTAATACATAAATACAATAAATATACTAAAATACCTAATAATATATGATAAAATACATTATATCATAAACTAATGGTATAATAAAAGATACTAATGGTATAATAAAAGATGGAGGAGGAGACAAGGAGGAGAAGTGTATAGTCTGTCTAATCTAAAAGGGGGGAGAAACGGGAGAGAGGAGAAAGGAGAGACAAATCAAAAATGGAACTCGTTGCTGTACTCAAACATAGGCCCAGCAGAACATCTGACTTACAGGCCCTAGGGAACTGTATTAAATCTTGCAGGGCCTGGATCTCAGCTGGAAGAGTGTTCCACTGGGCCAAAGCCAGGGCCCAGGACAGCCAGATGCTCTCTGGGCCAGAGATAACCAGCAAATTTTGATTGCTAAAGCGTAATGCTGTCGGGGGGGGGGGGGTATACCAGGAGAGACGGTCTGAAGGTATGCTGGTCCCAGATCATTTAGGTCTTTGAAGGTTAACACCAGAACCTTGAATCTGATCCAGTATTCTATCTGGAGCCAGTACAGCTTGTAAAGTACTGGTTGAATATGTGCTCTAAGGGCCTTCCTGTGAGCACCCGCACAGCTGATTCTGGGCCAGTTGCAATTTCTGGGTCAGCTTCAAGGGAGTTACATTAATCCAATCTGGAGGTGACCGTTGAATGGATTACTGTGGCTAGGTCAGGGGGGACAGGAAAGGGACCAACTATTTAACCTGATGTAGGTGGTAGAATGCCAGTTTAATTACACTTGTGACCTGGATCTCCATTGATAGGGTCATCCAAGGTCACACCCAGGCTCTTGGTAGTTAACACCCAGATGTTAATGGAACACAGTCAAGAGCCAGAAGTTGGAATCCTAATCCCACATCCCCCCCTCGCTCAGCCACAGGACCTCCATCTTCATTTGGATTTACATTCAGCCAGCTCTGTTTTAGCCAGCCAACCATGGTCTCCGGGCCCCTGTCCAAAATCTCCAGGGCGGTGTTCAGCCAGCCACTGATCAACAGATATAGCTGATATAACCCTGCACCAGCTGGGCAAAGGGGCACATAAAGATGTCAAACATCACTGGGGACAAGATTGCCCCTTCCAGGACACCACATACCAATGGGTATTGTGGTGAGACCCTCTCCTCTAATGTCACCCTCTGTCCCTGATCTTGGAGAAAAGAGACAAACCACTGCAAGGCTGTCCCCCAAATCCCCACATCGGTGAGGCAGTGGATAAACAGGTCATGGTCGACTGTGTCAAACGCTGCTGACAAATCAAGTCTGACTGTGTCAAACACTGCTGACACACCTCAATCCAGCTGTCTGCACAGATTATCTGTAAGAATAACCAGCACCATCTCCGTCCCATGGCCAGGGTGGAAACTGGATTGGAAGGGGTCAAGGGCTGAAGTGTCATCCAGGAAACTCTGAAGCTGCTCTGCTACCACTCTCTCAACTACCTTACCCAAGAATAGTAAATTCAATACCAGGCAGTAGTTGGATATATCATTAGGCTCTAAAGGTGGCGTCTGACCACTGCCACTTTTAATCTTTTGGAGAAGACCCCTGAATTCAGGGATAGATTTATAATACCCACCAGGGGGCACCATATCCCATCAGTGCTGCTTTTTATCAGCAAGATGGACACAGGCAAAGAGGCAAGTGGTAGCTTTACAGCATCGAGGATCCTGTTGATCTCGGCCCATGACAGCTGGCTGAATTGGTCTAATACCAGAACAGAAGATGGCCAAGGGGACTCCAGTTCTTGTACTATATCAATATTAGCTGGCAGATCCTGGCAGAGCAACAAGACTTTATCCACAAAAAGCTTGCAAAAGTTTCACAGCTAATAACCAGATTACTAATATTTTGAGATCTCTCAGTGAGAGAAATTAATGACCTAATTACTCTAAACATTTGTGCTGGGTGAGAGCTAGCAGATGCAATTTGGGCCGCATAAAAATCTTTTTTTGGAGTCTTCACTTGTATCTCATAGGAACTCATAAACATCCTATAGGATGCTCTTGCAGCCTCATCACGAGTCCCTCACCAAACTCGCTCTAGCCATCTAAGCTCCTGTTTCATCCTTGGTAGTTCCTCAGAATACCAAGGAGCTACTTTGTTACAGGGGCGAAGAGGGCGTTGGGGGGAGCAATTTTGTCAATGGCTTCAGAAAGTCAGCTATGCCAATCATCCATTAGCTCATTTAACAACCAGATCCTGTACAATATTCTGAAACCCAATTGTTAGTCTCCTCAGGCAAACATAAATCAGCTCATCACCTATGCAGGGAGAAGTTGGGATGCCAAGACGGGCCTTCAAGACAAAGTGGTCTGGCCATGGCACTACATCCATAATAGTTTATCCATGTTTATATTCATTTTCATTTTCTTTCTGAGAACCAATGGCTCTATAATTAGCCTAGTATATGTTAATTCTTCTCTATCCATCCCACAAAGTTTTTATTTTACATTACAGCTTTCACTTGAAAAGTATTATCTTTCAGAAACTAGTTGCAATGAAAATATCAAAGCAGAAGAATTTTCACTCTGGTTAATAAAGGACCCCTAAAGTGGCAGACTTTCATCATTGGTAAAATAGTCACTTGAACACATATTCTGAAGTCCAAGCTAAAGGCAAGTTGCTCAGTACAGTGAGCAGCCTTGCATACATAAAACTCTCTTGGAATCAACAAAGTGAACTAATGTATCACATTAAAAACTTACTTCATATTTAAAACTTGCTTCAGCTCAGTCTAAAAAAATGTGATGTAACCCTGGAAACAAACAGTTGGAAAGTACAATGAAATGTGAGGGTCTCCATCTGTTTTCTGAGCTCTTTTCTGAATATGTTGTTTCACAACAGTTTCAGAGAGGCTATATCTGGTCCATGAAATATATACCCTCAGCCACCATCTGTATTCATACTTTGTCCAAAATAAATGAGAATTCAAGTTGGAAGAATGAGGAACATTTGACACTGAATTCCTGTAGTACAGAACATATCAGAACAACTCTGTGGAGTGTGTTTGTTCCATACCCATGGTCAAATGTAATGACTGAAAAGGGCTAGCTATGCTGTGGATCCTACTTTCTCCAGGCAAAAGTCCAAAAGAGGGCTACAGGCTGACCCTGTTCACAAGTTATATACAGTGAATGCACACATGTCTGTATACAGTGTATTTTTCTTTATACCTGCATTGAGTGGATCTCATATTACCTTTAATGCATGTACAGCTGAACGTGTGACTTCACCTTTATCCAGGTATTGGTCCCCAGTTTCATTTGTAATGTGAATATGCATTGGATCTTTATTGCAAACATATGGACATACATGCAGGCTATACATGAAACTTAAACCCTATACACATGTATTTGCATTCACTTCAACGTGTAAACAGGGCTTAAGGTTCACTGTGGATTGACAATAAAACATAGGAGTAGTTGCTAGGCGTCCACCATGACTGCAAGGGTGCTTTGAAACAGATCTTCATATATGGGGAAGAAACCCATAATGCCATGCTGGTACTACACAGGAAGCCTTTACAGGGTATGACCATGACACAGTTCATCCTCTCAACTGTGTTTGCAAAATATGGATTCAAAAGCACAGGAAAGATGGGTAAATGACAAATGAAACAGAATCACAAAGCTTTGCCACAATTAACCTACAAGATTATGCAACTTTACCTGTCACAACATAAATTGTGAACTCTTCTTTACAATGAAAGCAGCTTCATCAGCTTCATCTGTTCAGAATTTAGGATGGTTCCTCAGAGCAGATTGCTTAACTAAACTCAAAAGGGCTCAGATTCAAAACATTACTGACAAGTTCAGGAAAAGTTTAAAGCACTTAACACGTGTTTTTAATTTCAGACTTTCTTCACTGACAGCTGAACAGTAAGGGCAACTGAGAGCAGTTTAATATTGCATTCATTTTAGTAGGAAAGAGACGAGATGACAGACACTGTGCTTAGGAGACCCCTGAGAAGGGGAGGGGAAAAAGATGTAATAGGTTAACACTGGGATTTAATACAACTTGTGAACAAGAAAAACACATTGCAAATGGATTCAAATCAAAGGGCTAAATGATTAACCTTTGGGTTTGAAGTAGCCAATAGCTGGTCTAAAGTAAACATTTGCATACTTTAATACTACAGCACTGGCATGCAAGCATAATTCTTAACTTTAGCATCTCTTAGCGTTTAATAAATTAATGTATTACCACTAGCTTTAAAACAATACAATGCATCAAATGTAAAGATATGTTATTCAAATTAACATTAGATGAGCTAATAAAGCAAGCTTTTAATGCCATTTATCTACGCAGGATTCACCATCCTGGGTTTTATAATTAATGCAGTACACAAACTGCTGAATTACAGCATAGCTTTTTAAAAATTCAAGTTTATTACACAGTGCCTCCTGTTGTACATTATAACAATCTGTCATGGCCAGCACCTTCAAACATAGGCACAGCTTAAAAGGAAGAGAGCAGAATGACAGAATGTGCAATCAACCATTCATTTTAGCAGATTCATTTTCCTTCTGGGGCAATAGTTTTTGTACTGTTCTGTCATTAACTCCACTGGGAGCAGAAACAGATCTATGATGGGCATCAGGATAGCTATTTCTCTTTATTGGGGGGGGGGACACAAGACGACATATACTCCCAAGGTAAAGGTGCTGAAGTTTATACAGCACACTGTTTGATTTAGCAGAAATACTAAAATACTTTACATGGTAGGAAAAGGTCACTCCAGTCCTAAAGGCAGTCTAATCAATCCCATTAACAGAAGTATCATCTGCCACTGTTGGCTGGGAGATAAAGAACTTCCTTCACAAGTGAATCAAACATAACCATCCTAAAATTTCTGTACTTCAGTTAATTCTTTTCTGAGTTGTGTTTCTTTCATATGAATCTGAAAACAATAGTTATGTAACTACCACGAAAAAGAAACAAAACATAGTAACAAAATTCAAGATTGGATGTATATAACAAGGATGAACTGCACATCACAGATTTTCTGACAAGCAATTTACGCTTAAAATAGAGCTGTGTGAGTAGACTACTTTGGATTCGGACCAAGATTCTGTAATGGTTAAGTCTTCTCTCCTGTGCCATATATCCAGACAGAAATGGTTTTCTCTCTCCCTTTCTTCTTTAGCTACTATTAGACATTGTAGGAAGAAAATATAGGTTAAAAATGGGACAACCCTTTTTGTATGTGTGCATGCACACCAGATCTGATATCAGAATACTGCAGTCAGGATGTTGACTAGACTGAGTCACAGGGACCATATCACTTTTTCTTAGCCCATCTACACTGGATCCCAAACTGTTTCTGGGCACAATTCAAGTTGTTGGTCTTGACTTTCAAAGCTCGGTACAGTTTGGACCAAAATACTCCCTTATGAACCTACTCAACCACTATGGTAATCTTTGGAGGCCCTGCTTTGGTTTCCCCCACCTTCTGAATTTAAGCAGATGGCAACCCAGGAAAGGGCCTTCTCAGTCATGGGACTAAAAGCTCTGGAACTCTCTCCCCAGGGATGTTCATCTGCCATCTTCTGTTGCCGTCTTCCACCAGTGGGTGAAGACTTCTTTGTTTCATCTGGCATTCCCTCAAGGATCTCTTCTTCCTAGCCAATGCTTTGATTTCTGTTTTTATGGTTTTTTGCATTTTAATTCTGCTTTTAATTGTTTTAATATGTGTTTGGAAGAGTTGGTTTTAATGGTTTTCCATTTTAATTTTATTATGTATGTTTTAAATTGTTAGCCACCTTGGTGGCACTTATAAAGGCAGAAAGGCAAGATACAAATTTTGTAAATAAATAAATAATAAATAATATCTTTATGTAAAGTGAACCTTGAGGAGGGGTGACTTATTTTTCATTTTGTAAGATTCCTCTGTGTTTTTTAAAGTGCAAAAGCACCAAGCTAGGATGGCCTGATCAGACCATCCCAACAGTTCGGAAGCATGCTTGCACGATCAGACAGGAGAAAGTCTGTCCATGGCCCGTCACAACCCATTTACTACTGGATTTTCCCCAGTGTCTTTTAACTCCACTTCTGCAGCAGAGCAGCGTGGGTTGCTGATGGCTGTGAGATGCTTCCCAGATGTTGCTGTCTGATCGCACCCTTCTGACCCATCGGGTATTTGCGCCTATGTCGGATCTTCTGGTACGTGTGATCACAGCCTTAGCCTTTGCTCCTTTTTCAAGGAAAGGGCACACCTTTGTACGCTAACTAAAACTGGTTAGAAGTGCTACTTGCCACAGATTGTTTTTCAACATCAATTTGCATGCATTGATCTAACATGCATCTATTGGTCACATTATCAACTAACAGCACATTGGTCATGTTTAGACTGAATTTCGGCCTTATAGATGCTTACTGTGGTACAATGAGATGCAAGTACAAAGATACATAGTTTCTGACTCCAAGATGTGGCTGTCACAATTTTAAAATGTACTACCTGAATCTGATTTAAATATGAGGTTTTATACTGAGCAGAGTCAACTGTTTTCCTTTGCCCCTGGCCAGTCAAGGTTCTATTTCTTAATATCCGTACTAGGCTCTTTACACACAGAGAGACAGATAGCCCTCATCTTCTCAAGCATGTAAGAACACTACTATATAATAAGCAGAAGGTTTATCACATATGCAAAAAATCACATCAGACAGAACAACATAGACAAGTCTGGGTTTATTTGTCACAGTGTAAGCCCTCTCCCCACACGGGTACAGTAGAGAGGATACAGACACTGAATTGCCTTAAATTAAACAGTGTCCATACAAAACTGGCCTGATTCTCCATAGGCCACATCAGAACTCTGTATACTCTAATCAAGTGTGAAAGTGACAGCAAAGTCCGTGGCAGCAAAACAGCAAAAAGAATCTGATGGGTGTAACTTTGTTATTACAACCCTCCCACTCCCTAGAAGGATCTTAAGGTCTCAATGGAAAACCTAGTGAAAATTTCAACATAGACTGCTGTAACAGTGAAATGGCAAATTCAAATTAGGAATGTTTAGGAAAGTGACTAAGTACTAGTTTTCACTGGGTTAGCAAACTTGTGTATACCAAAGACTATACACGTTGACTCACAAAACTGGATTATACTCCCTGGCCAGTAACCCACTTGAGGGGATTTCCATTCGCAATTTAGGACTTTTCTGCCTTCCCTTTCCTGCTGCAGCATAAAATGCCCTCCCAAAAGCTGCTTCTGGGGGACAAGAGAATACATGGGGAAATCAGAAATGTGAGATTGAGTACAGGAGTAGGGAATGAGTTAAAACTGCCCCTCCTTCTATTCATGGAAATCCTCTGCTGGATTCAAGTCCTTGTCTCTTTGTATGTATATATTTCCATAGATGAAACTATCATCCTAGACACCCAGCATGTGTATATGCAATGTGCATAGAAGGGAAATAAGACTGCACATCATGTACGCAAGGGTCATGTCAGAGAGAGATTCCTGCCTACAGCCTCAATGTAACGAGGTACCATATTTTCTTGATTACTGCTTTCTACCCTTCAGGCTTTGTGCTTAAGGTCCAAACATTCTTATTTAAGTAAAGTGTTTTTTCCCCCCTTTTTCAGTTTGAATAACATTGTGATATTGTACTTATTTTTTAGTACTGTATTTCTCCTCTAACAGGAGACCTCTTGTAAATGTCCATTTACGCAAATGTTAGACAGTTCTTTCCATTCTCTTCACCGTGAGACAAACACAAGCTGCAGTGGTGCAGTAATGACAACACACATTTCAATGAAGAAGATAATTTACATCATTCTTGCTACTATAGGAAAGTGATTGTGAGTGGGGCTCTTTCATCCAATTGTAATTGCAGCTTCTACCTAACTGCCTGCTATTTATGCTCTGTCAAATCTGGTAATGCCCATTTTATTGCTAAAAATCTTACAAAAAGAAACAAGCTACCAAAAAGGAAACATTATGGTCTATCCCATTAAACACGGTAAAACTTTAAATCTCGCATAAAAATAGGTCATCCAATTACATGGTAAAAGCATCACTTTTTCATTGTCCAGTACACAATATATTTACAGGAAAATTACCAGAAACCTCTCAGCTGTATCAGAACTCAACCTTATATTTAGATGCAGTCATATATTACTGCTGATAATGTGATGTCAGTGAATAGATTGGAATTTTTCACTGTCCTTTATCAAGATAAATTGTTCTGTCAATAGCAAATGGCTGCCAAGTATTAACACTCTGCACACTATATGACTTTTCATTCCAAGCAAAAATTGTATTTAATGCTTTTGCACAAAATCTATGGCCGTGACTATCCCTATTACCTATTTAACTACCTTTTAAAAGGAGGATTTATTTCAGCAAATTAGGACCTAGGTAACATGATGGTAACATGCATCATAAACTTTAAGTCAATACAATGCAGGACCTTGCAGTTTGAATGGGGAAATACCTTACTCTCATCAGTTCAACATCCAATAATATTATCAAGCTGTGGTGGGAGCAGCTGCTGAGAGCAGAACTTTATCTTGGCCTCCTTCCATCTACACCACCATAGTGTCCCATAGTAGCAATTTGCTCATTGGTCTATTACTTTCAGTAGGTATTCTAGTAATTGGCTATTTCACACTTGTAAGGCTTGAACTGGCAGAGTGCAAAGGCCAGGCAAGCAGCCTGTCAGGGTCTAGCAAGCTGGTCATTCATCAATTATCATCACCTCTTACAGGAACGAAAGTATCTTCTGAAATCTTGTTGGCTTAGACCAGCTATGATGCCAGAGTAATTCAACCCCAAATTGTACTAACTCTTTATATGAAGAACGAGGTTGCCAAGGAGTGACTAATATGTTTGTTACCTGGAATATGTGTAGAATTGGAGGAGAAAGAATGGGGGAGGGACACAGAAGGCCTTTTACTCTTAGAGGATAACAACTTGTGCAAGTTTCTATGTCCACCTTCAGTTCTGTACACAATACCATTCCCACTTCTGAGCACTATTCAAATTAGTTAAGAATAATTTCTTATGAGAGTCTATTTTATTAGAAAAGTACATGAAAATCCATAAATATCAATGTAACAAGCTTGAAGATTAGAATCAAGCTAGGATCAGTTTAAATATTTTTTTTATTTTGCCCCAATTATGAAAATGTTAAACATAATTTGTAACTATAACAATTATTGTTCCCCAAACCCATAACATTTATAAAATTATCCATGCTTAATGCTAATGAGGATCTGAAACCAAGGTTTGAAGCTGATTATTAAGCCAGAGCCACAAGGGAATCCTCAATTGGAAAGGAAGGCAACTTGCACATACTGGGCTGAAATATGTGATACTAACCTAGCAAACTCTTAAATATGGTTAACAGACCACCAGCATTACTTCTTTCTGCACCAGCCAACTATGAAGACTGTTTGTGTTCAAATAAAAGCTTTGATACATTATTTCTTTTTCTTGCAGAAGTGCACTGAAACATAACAATACTGAGTTTAAAATATATGGATGACTAGCACTTCAGTAAAACAATTTTCAGAAATATTCCACTAAAAAACAAAACCCTGTGATTTAATTCAAGGTGCAGACTAGTTGTTGTTAAAGAAGCTGTTCATTCAGAGCTATTCTGAGTCACTATCACAAATTCCTGGATTATTTCACACACTTCATTTGAAGCTACATGCCGGACCAAGTTATTGTTTACACAAAATCTATGCCAACAGAAGGCATAATTTACTGGCAGTTCACACTTTCTAGGGGGTGTACACAAAAAAAATCAGTATTTTTCAGGCTTGGGTATACTGAAACTGGAAAATATGGTATTCCCCTATTTTCTTGAATCCCAATACTGATATGATATTGAGGTTTGGGAAATATTCAGGATGCTGAATTTTTTCGGCATGCAGACTTGGCTAGGACTCCCC
The DNA here is from genome assembly GCA_029233225.1 of Lepidodactylus listeri. Lineage (NCBI taxonomy): Eukaryota > Metazoa > Chordata > Lepidosauria > Squamata > Gekkonidae > Lepidodactylus > Lepidodactylus listeri. The sequence goes on from JARCFY010000008.1 coordinate 73,839,590, forward strand.
TGCCCGGTGGTTTCAACCACCAGGCAGGAGAAGCTGGCCCCAGAATCTGTGTGCTGTGGGGAGGCCTCTTGCCACTGCATATAAACCTGGCTGGGAACCTTCTCATGCCCAACAATTTAAACCACCAAGCAGGAGAAGCTGGCCCCAGGATCTTGGGGCAGGAGGAAGGCCTCTCACTGCCACACACAGACCTGGCTAGGAGCCTTCTCCTGCCTGGCAATTTAAACCTTGGACAGGAGAAACTGGCCCCAGTATCTTTATGCCTTGGGGAGGTATTAGGGCTACCAAGTCAGCCAACCCCACCCCTGAAGTCGTCCAGCCTGGACGACTTTCCCTCACGTAATGACATCACCCGGAAGTGACGTCAGCACGTTGGGGGCGTTGCCAGGGTGACGCTCTGGCAATCGCCCCAAAACTCTATGATACCAGAGCGTTGCCCTGGCAACACCCCCAACGTGCTGACGTCACTTACCCCCGCTGGTAAGCTCAAGGGACTTGGCAACCCTAGGAGGTATCTCCCTGCAGCATGCAGACCTGGCTTGAGGAGCCCACCAGCCAAGGTGGTGCAGAGTTCTCAGCTTCCACCGCCCCATCTGATCCTCTCCTTGGTATAGCTAACCTGAATAAAAGCCAGAAAAATCAGCTTTTATTTGGGCTCAGCTACATCAGTAGCCGAATTAGATCCTTTGATCCATATTCGGCTGAATTTTTTAGGTATTTATTTGGTTCGCTTTATGCTGAACACCCCCCCCCCAACTCTTACACTGATATATTCAGAAACCTACGTAGTTGGAACTGAGGTATAGTAAGTATGCTTAGGTTTATAGCTTTGAACCTGATTTAATTGTGCAACAAATACTACTGTATCTACTGTGAAATAATATGGAGACTGTTCCATGTTGCAAGCCATCTGGCTGGATCTGACATAAATGTCTGTCAGGCTGGGCCAGTGTGCCATAAATTGTAATGCCAGGTAACAGAGATACAAACTTTATAAAGGACAGCAGCTGGTAAGCTCCGAGTTGGTATGTCCTCACTGCAAGGCCTCATGGATTGGGGGGATTGCAGAGGAAAACCCACATGGGTGGTTTGGAGAGTCAGAGGGGCAGCATTGGGCAGACACTCCTACACTGCCTGGAGGGGGGGGCAGGCCTCTTTCCCAGCCCACTCCTGCTGCCAATGCTGTGAGCCAGAACTCCAGCACTATACACACAAGGCTACACATATGGGGGTACAGATATGGTGATGGTGCTGGCTGCCAGCAGGCCCCTGCAGAGGATCCTCTGCACTCCCTTTGTGCAAACACTGATCCCCACAGCCATCTGGGACTGCATTCCTGGAGCTGCAGGTCAAGTAGAGAGGCATGCAATCTCAGCTTGGAAACCTGAGCCAGCCTAAATGCAGCTGTGGTGGCTTCCAACTTACCAGTGAGGCCGCCACTGAAGTGAAGAGGTCTGCCTGACTGCTGCAGATGAGGTTGTTCTGCTGTGTTGAAGCCACAATTGGAGTGGCACCACCCACCCACCCCCAGCAGTTCCCTCCCTCGCACCAGTTGCTTGTAGGCTGGACAGGGTGCCTCCGCCCCCCCAAGGCCTTATGTTTGACACCCCTGTGCTAGCTTGTATCAACATGATTTTTTTCAAGCAGCTCTCAAGCTACATTGAATTGGTGAATCAAGCCTTAATCATTACTTTATGAGTGACCATATACTTAAAATCATTATATATTCGCATCCATTCTCCAAGACCTTATCTGCATTTTGTATTCATTGCTCCAAAAGCTGGTTTGGTTTGTTGGCCCACCTGGTAACAACATTAGTTATGTACAAATAACTTGACAATTCAGCTTAAACAAGTACCCTGAACATAAGCAACACAAAATCAAATCTGCATAGGGAAAAATGCACCTCAAAATAAAATTATATTTATAGAGAGGGTAGTCATTTAGAATCCTATTTATAAACAACTCTGAATTTGGAGAGGACATGACTGAGGCGCTTAATAAATTTGCCTGCAAAGGGATCTAAGAGTTAGGCACCATTACTATCTGAATAAATGGCATGACGCTGAAGCATATCTAATTGTAATACATCACAAGATAATGTGTCAAGCCCCAAGTGCTCAAGCCCTGTCACCCTTCTACATCCATTATTTATATATACCCTTCATTGCCAATGAAACCCCTATGAAGTATAGTATGAAATCTGCAGGCTGTGGCTTTGACATTCTATCAATATATCCCAATGTCTTTCAGAGTGAGAGCCTACGCAGAAATGGTTAATCATACAGAGAATTGGTTGTGATAGAAACAAATATGCCAGGGTCACAGAATCAGCAATCATTGTTCATTGGTCCGAAGCATGTTCCTATGCTTTGGCCAGGTACAAAAGTACAGCTTTGTGAATTCTGCTGCCCAAGCTTTCTTTAATCATACAACCATGACTTCCCCTCCTGTACACATTGCTACTAGCATAAACATAACTGAATAGCTTTGGAAACATCTGTTACAGTAATAGGAAATCTAACTAATGGACCAGCTGACTTTTTTTTTATTCTGAAGTTGCTAAAGATGTGTGAAGGGCAAACCAGTGGTCATATTTACATACACTCATGATCCAAAAAGTTTCAGTTCAGCTAACACAGCAAGAAAGCCAGTCTTGTTTTCTTAGCTTATCCTTGCTTCATACATAGCATTCCTTTTCTTTTAGAGTGGATGGGAAAGAAAGAGGCCCTTTTCACATTACCATTCTAAACCAGATATTATTCGTTGTTGGGCCAATTTCAAGTAAAGTGATACAGGGACAGAGATTTCATACAGTGAATTTCCTTCCATTAATGAGTTGTCTCTGAAGCACTATAGTCATTTCAAACAGTGTCACTTTTCCCCCACCCTTTTTTGCCACACAATCTTCCTCACACCTTTTTATGTTCTAAGGTGAGCACTACAGCACTAAAGTGCTACAGCAGCACCACTGAGATGCACTGACTCAATGGAATCAATGGATCTCAATGGTGTTACTATAGCACTTGAGTGCTATAGCCGTCTAGTGCTAGAGTGTTCACCTTAGAATGGTTTTAAAAGTCTGAAAGGGGGGGAAGCGGCACTGTAGGAAGCACTATGAACATTTTAAACAGCACACCACAGCAGTTCAGAAGCCCAACAAAAGCGATGAAAATGGGGATCAAGCAGTTTTCCCCCAAAAGCAGCTCAACCACGCTTTGCTAACCCAATGAAAGCGGGTTTGTATGAATAGGTAAATAAAATCCACTAGCAGTGGGTTACTAAAATGAGTCTGTCTAAAATGAGAGAAAAAATCCATTAGCAACCAGTTACTAAAATGGAATACAAAGGGTCAGAGAGAACCATCAGAGCATCAGTTGTGCTGGTATTCCAACTGAAGGCATACACTGAATGTCTTCTTTAAAATCATAGGTTCATAATAGCTTTAACACAGTGAAGGAAACAAAATATACATTCTAAAAGCATTTTGAGAGTTCAGCCTGGACTTTGCCTTACTCAAGAGGGGGCAACAAAATCTGCTTCAGGCATACACTACTAGAAAATTAAAGGTCCTATAAATTCAATGGCTATATTCGTCTTGCAGTCCAATTACAAGCTTTATTATTTGCCAATAAAATCCCATATAAAATGCTATCCTCCAGATAAGGCAGCTGCTGCTATTTGGTTTCACTGTGATTTTATTTCTGTTCTATAACTTTGCCATCTCTAAGTTGCTGATACTGTATCTGATTTAGTACAGCCACTCTTTGGATAGACACTGGAATACTGAAGAACAGGAGACCCATTTATGTTTATTAATAGTAAATTCCATGATCAAATGGATAATTTACATGTGTTTAAAAAGTAACCCTGATTGTATCACCAACACTTTTCAATTGGGGCAGTTTGCATGTTTCACTGAGAATCACTGAGATACTGAATTATGTGAATTCATACAGATGTGAATCAGTCCTTATCTTAGCCAAAATCTCTGCTGAACTCTGAACTCACATGGTAGCCTAGTGGTACTCATTATGAGAGAGCCACATTCACAATAATCATCAATTGAAAGAACGACACAGTTTTATCCTGTACGTTCACAAATCCTTTGTTAACAATAAACTGATGTGCTGTAGAGATTTTTAAAATTCTGAAGTGCTGTAGAGATTTTTAAAATTCCAACTTGTAATTAGAAAAACATCCTTCATAAACAAAAAAGCATCTTATTTTTCCCAAAGATCAAAAAACTAAAATTGAAATTGATACAATTACCAAAAAAAAACAAAAACAAGAGAAAAACCCTCTTATTGCATTTCAAGGACCCTCCTGTTTAACTAGTTCCAAGAGTCCTTTTTCTGATCATAATAAAATTATTTGCCATATGGTTCAGATGCCTCTGATACTCTTTCAATGAGGAGATTATGCATGAGCTGTAATGCCTACTGTAGTTGCAGCCAAGCACACAGCTGGCTCAAATAATGCAACAAATGGCTTCATCTATCTCAATGTCACGTAGGAGCTGGTGCGATGAGAATCAGCCCGGAGTACAATTAAAATCTACATCATCTGTGAGAAAGGTGATGGAGGTTCTGACATCAGAGCTGTGCCAGATTCATCGTCTATCCATTGCAACAGAAGAAACATGTTGCCCCGTTCACCCTGTCACACTAATGATGTGCTCAGCACATCCTTCCCCAGGCACATAAAAGGCAATAAATCAGGAAGATTCTTCTTTTTAAAAAACCTTACCTTTATCTGACATTCAGTAACAAGAACAATTTCTGAATTTAAGTGTATTCCTTTACTCTCTTCTCTATGATGAGATAAAGCCACTGAAAACTGCAAGTGGTATACAAATAGACCGGAGTTTATGAACCGTGTGTTTCTTGCATATGTGACAGTATGCAAGAATAAACTTGTGTTTCGTCACAATAATAAAAACAGGTATGCACAGCCATTTGTTCCAGGAGGACAAATTTTATTGAAAAAAATACCCATAATTCACAGCAAACAAGTTCAACACCAATCTCTTACTTCCAGCTTTCAAGGCAAGGAAATCACTGTGTAATGATTTTCATTTATTTGTCATATTTTTTAAAAGGCAAACCCACGAATATATTTTATTAGCATTTCCAATGATTCACCATAAGTACCAGATATAATAAAACCTGAAAGCAGGGGAGAAATAATTACAAGCAGTAGATTTAAGAACAGTGTTTTTTGGTTTAAAAAAAAAGCTCTGGATGTTTGAAGTATTTAAAAACATAGCAGTATTTTTTTAACTTCCATTTCTACTCTTCCTGCCAGATCTGGTGGATAACCTAATCCAAGATTATAGCAGCATAAAAGAAAGAAAGTATAGCAGTCCCCAGTGATGGTATCCAGATCAGTCAAAAATGGTGCCAAAATCCAAACAGAAGGGTGAGTAGAAGCAAAGCTAGGATAAGCAAGTAGGCATAAAGAGAGGTAGCCAGCACTAGCTTGGTGTAAACTGTACCAACAAACTGCTCAGAGTGAATAGTATGTACAAGCTGAAAGATATTACAGTGGAAGCTGAAGCACCATTTAATTCTCTGAATCACCAGACAGGGTGCTAAGAAAGCAGAACTCAGAGTTGAGCATGGAAAGCACCAAGTTTACAAGAGCCTCAGAGAACAGAGAGAATTTATTAGACAACATAATCCAGTGGAGGCTTTGCGCTGTGCCATATCTCCTCTAGAGGTGTGATACATCAGGATACAAGAAAGGATCTTTGCAGTGATAAGTTCAATCTTCTGAATTCTCTGTCCTTGGATCTCAATTAACTCCCTCCTAACTTGCTTACATATTTCAGAATACTTTTGAACCAGGTAGCATTTATTTATTTACAGATTTGGGTATTGATCTACTGCTCTTTTTTATCTAATTAAAAACTGTTTAGTTTTTAATGGCTTGTTTAATCAACCATTTCAACTGTTTTAAAAGTCCTGTATGGGAATGAAAAGGTGAGCATTAAAAAAATTCTGAATAAATAAAAAACATTTAGCAGATGTGGGTAGAGAAAACACTTTTCACTTAATCACTGTGGTAAGCCCCTTGTACTCTGACTACTTACAAAGGAAATATTAAATAGAAAAAATACTCCTGAGTAAAAACTAATGGCAGAAATTCTTGTAATGTAGTTATTATTAAATATATAGTACCATATTTCCCAATACATGTAAGGTGAATCTTAGTAGTCACCCTAAAAACAGCCTCTCCAATTCTCTCTTCCTTCCTTCACAGAAAATGCCACAAAGAAAGCATTTGCACACTTTCCCACAGCCCAGTAGTCATCACCAAAAAACTAACTCTAGGAACTTCAGTTCTGATCAGGAGTGTGCACTCTGGATAACACCATGCTTTTTAAAGACTACTACAAATCCAGACCATCTGTCCAGAAACCTGTAGAGCCTGACCAAAACTGCCAACAGGGACAGATTGATCAGCACTAGGTTGTAATACATTTCCTGATCAAACAAACGATGAATACATTTGTTTGGAATGTGGCAACTGCAACACTGAAAACATGGCTGACAATATACTAGAGCTGATAGATATGAAAAATATCACAGCTCAGATTACACAGACCCATTTAATAAGGGCTGGCTATATTTAAACTAATCCTCCTTATATATAATTCTGTTTTTACCATGGACTCTCCTGAACATTCCAAAAACTCCCAAATCAGTTGGCTTCCCGATGTGTCACTCAGAAGCAGTCCCTATCCACTGGCTCTGAGTACTTGTGTGCCATTGGCTGGGTGCTGGGTCTGCTCCTCTTCCTCACCCACTCCTTCAGCCACTGTGCCCTGTCAGAATTTCTGGAAAATGGCTTTTTTCTTTGACGAAGATGCTTCTCCTGCTTGCCTCCTGTGTGGGACTAACTATTCCCTCAGTGGCTGTTGGTAGGTGTAACGAAATGGCAGTTACCTGTGTTTGTAAGATGCCTGCTGTCTGTGGTGGTTTGTTTTAAATTTCCCCCCATAAGGTTCAATTGAGCTGTAGTTCCAGAGAGGGGCCTGCAAGGGTATCACTCACTAGGTTGAACAGGGCTTCCTCATCTGCTGGCTTACAGTTCGCAGCTACCCCAAGGCTAAAAGGTGTGGGGAAAGAGGGACCGTCTCAAGGGGCGAGTGCCCCATCGATATAGACTCCAGCCCATACATTCGTCCTACAGGAGGTTAGGAAATGCTCCTGCTGCCTGTGCTGACCCAGGCTACAAGCCAGAGACATTGGAGGGGGGGGACCCTGGGAGGCAGCAGAGATTCAGCCACTCCACAGTCGGCTGGTTTGGGATGTTTCCCTGCTCTCTTGGGCAAAAGAGAGAGGCTGAAGCAGAGCCAGAGGCTGGTCCAAGGAGAAATCCTATCCTGAGCCCACAACCTGCAGAGGTAGAGAGAGTATTGTGTGTAGGGAAAGAGGATTGCGTTTAACCCCTGTTGATTTATGCCCTGTTGGTTCATAGTGTGTGCTTACTCCTAAAGTTGTGCCTTTATTCATTTAGCCCATGGGTGTCAAACATGCGGCCCGGGGGCCAGATCAGGTCCCTGGGGGACTTCTATCAGGCCTGCACTGGAACTACTTCCAGTTCTGCTGCTGCTACTGCATCATAGCTTGCTTCACCAGACTCTCTTAATCACTGGGTCATTTCATATTTTAACTTGGGTCCTAGACTCAAAACTCTGAGCATCAGATTTCTGTGGTGAATGTCAATAAATCAAAAGTAGTTTGCAGCTTACAGATAACACTTGAACAGCATACTCAAGACTGCAACAGCACAGACACTTTGATGCAATAATTCAGAGCAAGAGGTGTCTGTTATCAGAGACTGTTAAATAAACAAAATACTGCATGAGTGCTAATGTTCTAAGCATGTTTTTATTTTAAGTTTAAAAAAAGCTTTGTGTTTGTGTTCTTTATAAAGTTTATATCTCCGCTACCTGGCATTACATTTTATGACACACATGGCCCAGCCCTACAAGGTCTCATTTATGTCAGATCCGGCCCTCATAACAAATGAGTTCAACACCCCTGATTTAGTCTGTGTGTGCTCCATACTTGGGTAAATAGTAAAATAAATTACTTTATTCGGGCTAATAATCTGTGTTGTGCTCTGACCACATAGTCTCCCTCACTCTGCAAAATACAAAAGGGAGGGGGTAGACCAGGGAAGCAAGGAAATGCCAGACCCATGGGTTGCCAACATTCCAGGGATTCCCCAAAGATTGGGGATTCCATCTCCAAAATAGGGAGATTTTGCCATAGGGGTCTCACTGTCCCTCTAAAAAGGCAGCGACAATTCAGTGAGGGGTGGCAGTGAACTTAAGGAGTGAGATACACCCATGGGACGAGAGTGGGAGATGAACAGCTGAGTTGTAAACTGGAACCCATTTTGCCACAGTAGGCAACCAAGCTTGGTTCAGACAAAGGAAGGAAACCCTTCACAGGCCTTTGTAAGGAACTCATTGGAGCCAGTCCTGACTAGAGTTGCTAGCTCCAGGCAGGGAGATTCCTGGAGATTTTCTGGTAGAGTCTATGGAAGCCAGGGTTTGGGGAGGGGAGAGGCCTCAGCTGAAAAGAATGCCCAAAAGCCCACCTTCCAAACCAGTTATTTTCACCAGGCAGGAGAGATCTGTTGTCTGGAGTTCAGTTGTGATACCTGGTGATCCCCAGGCTCCACCTGGAGGTTGGCTACCATAGGCATAGCAGTCAGTGCTTCAGATCAGGGTCTGCTAGATCCAGGTTCTTGCTATAGAAGCTGAGTGGGTGATTTTGGACCAGTCACAGACTTTCAACCTAACCTACCTCACAGGGTTGTTGTGCAAGTCAAAAGGGGGAGAGGAAAATGATGTAAGCTGCTTTGATCCCCATTGCAGAGAAAGACTACTTTTCCTCTTGGGAAATTTATTTATTTAAATTTTTATCCTGCCGTCCCAGCCAATGAAAATATTGTTGCCAATCTCCAGGTGAGGGCTGGAGATCCCTCAGAATTACAACTGATCTCCAGGAGGGAGGGGGGAGGAGATGGAAAGCTGAAATCAGAGGGGCAGATAATGGCAGGTTGATGTTTGGCTGGGAAGGAGATATGGTTGCCAACTCTGGGTGGGAAATTCCTGGAGATTTGAGGGATGGAACATGGAGAGGGTGAGGTTTGAGGAGGGGTGGGACCTCAGACAGGTACAATGCCACAGACTCCACCCTCCCAACCAGCCATTCCCTCTTGGGGAACTACTCCTGCCAATCTCCAGGTAAGGAGTGCCAATCACTCAGAATTACAACTGATCTCCAGGAGGGAGGGCAAAAGTCAGCAGCAGTCAGAGCGGCAGATAACGGTAGGTTAATGGTTAGCTGGGAAGGAGATGGGGTTGCCAACTCAGTCTGGAAAATTCCTGGGGATTTGAGGGGTGGAGGCTGGAGGGGCTGCCCTCCAGCCATTTCCTCCTGGGAAACCATTGTGGCCAATCTCCAAGTGAGGGCTGGAGATCACTCAAAATTGCAACTGTTCTTCAGGTAGCAGAGATCAGTTCCTCTGGAGAAAATGGTGGACTCTGTGCAATTATACCCTGTTGAGGTCACCACAGCAAATTGACGCTGAGTGCCCAAGGCCGGGGCACTATCCCAGAGCCTCTTTCTAGAGCCCCTTGTATTTATTTCCACAACGGGCTTTATTCCTAGTTAACCATAAAACAGAGAAATCAGTCTGGCCTTGACATCAGATCATGCTGCATGAAAAAGAGGGGAAAGCTTCATAAATGCAATGAGCTGTTGCTAAGCAATAAATTCTTTCACTTATATCAAAAGCTAATTGTTAAAGTTTATTATTTTGCAGCATCCAGCCCAAAATATATAAGTTCAGATTTTAATTGTCATTCAATAGATAAATAAATAAATCAGATATTAATATAGTAAAATGGGGGGGGGGGTATAGCCATTGGTGTTCCAACCACCATCACATGCTGATGTGTGTACACATCACAAATATCCCATTTAAAAAGGGGTGATCTTTTCATTAACCTGAAAAAAAGCAAAAAGTTATTCTGAGAGAAAAAATATTAGTTCTTTAACAATCCCAGTGAAATTGTAGAAACCAAAAAGGTTGTGTTAGGGAACCTAACAGCTTGAATAGAGTTAACCGAACAGAAAATATAAGGTTTTTAAAAAGCTGGATAACCTGGTACACAAATGCCTCTGCTGATATTTTGTACTTATTTAATAAGCTCTTTTCTGCCTATTCATAAAGGTTGGAGGAGGCAGCACAACAGAAGCAATATACTGAGAAAGTAAAACTACCTGAAGCTCAATTTCAGGAAAAGAGAAAACAAATAGACAGTAAAATGTTAGTGGAGTGGACTACCAATGGCAGTAGAATCAATCCAGAGGAAAGATTGGATTGGATGAAGGAAAACTGGCTGAAGCGAAATCCTTCTAAGACCAAGGTCATATGTCTGGGTTAGCACTGATCTGTTGGCAACATACAACTCCTGGCTCTTGATGAGATTTTGTTTACATTGCTGGATTCTGTCAGGAGTCTGGGGGTATGGTTGGATACCTCTCTCTCATTTGAGAAACGGGCCTAACATTGCATGGACTGCCTTTTAACAGCTACAGGGAACCCACTAATTAGTTCCCGAACTGTCTTGTTCTGATCTTGCTACAGTGATCCATGCCACAGTCACCTCTTGCTTAGATTATTGTAATATGCTCTATGTAGGGCTGCCCTCAAGGCTGTTCCAGAAGCTTCAGGTAGTTCAGAATGCAGCCCCCAGATTGTTGGCTGGTGTAACTTGGGATGCACATATCCAACCTGTGCTGCGGAAGCTGCACTGGCTACTTAACTATTTCTGGATCAAGTTAAAGGTACTTTAAAGCCCTAAGTGATCTGGGACTGTCATATTTGAGGGACTGGCTGTCTCACTATAATCCCCTTTGAACACTGTGCTTATCATGCAACGTTGGTGGTACCAGGCCACTGAGAGGCCTGCTTGGCTACCACCAGGACAAGGGCCTTTTCCACCTTGGCCCCGTCCTGGTGGAATGCCTTGCTGAACACAGTGGACAATACAAGCCAATGTCAATGCTAAAACATGACTCCAAAAACAAATTAGTCCCAAACATACTTACTTGGAAATAAACACTGTGTAGTTAAATAATTATGTTTAGAAACAATGCTTTGACCTTTTTCTGTTCATCTTCGGGTTTTTTACATAAGGGCTACTATATTAAAACCTTAAACCTTAAACAAAGATACTATTTAGAACAGAATTAATAATGTGACTCAGTAGTACTGCATCTGTTCTATATGCATAAGGTCTCCATTTTAATCCCTGGCATCCAGTTAAAGGGATCAGGCAGCAGTTCACATAAAAGACCTCAAAATAGGAGCAGTAGCCAGTCAGAATACACAATACTGACCTTGATAGACTAATGGTCTGAGTTAGCATGACTGAAATATTCCTGAGACAGCTTTAATCATGTAATTATTTGCATTCCAATCTATCTAGGTGCTCTGTTCCTGAAGCTGTACAGGATGTGCAAGCAGATGCTATATGCATGGGTTGCACCATCAATCCAAGAGGTGGGACTGAATACCCAAACCTTTTCTAAAGGACTGTCTGTCAATGGCTATTAGCCATAATAACTAAAGGGAATCCCCATAGAGCCAATTAACTTTTGAATATCAGCATTAAGAAGTTGGTGGGTGACCTTAACTTCTATGCACTATCTATTGGCCTTTTGGGTTGCTAGTGTAAATGGACCACTGGTCTGATCTAGCAGGGGTACCTCTTAGAAAAGTTAAATTCTGCTGATTTTGAAATGGGTGCAAAGGGGAAGACAGAATTTTATCTAAGGATAAAATAGAAAAGAAATGGGTCCCCATTGGGAACACAGGTGGGGCATAAATAAATAAAGCAATAAATAAATAATAAAATTATTTGCTCCCTGTTTTATTATTCTTGTTAAACAGCTCATAGTGTGGTTTTCATCTTTGTGAAAAATCTCCATGCATGCATTCTCAATTGCTTTTGTTTGTACTGCTTTGGATCAGGGCATTGATTATTAAGTTACTTCTCTCAAGAGCACAAATGATCCATGCAAAATTTTAATTATAACTAAACAGCTGTTTGAGCTAATTGAAAATAAAGAAGGTAGTTTTTCTTCACACTGTAATTAAAGAGTTAAGTCAAATTTGCTGTTTTCAGAACAAGACTAAATACCAATCTGGTATGCTTTATTATACTGAAAATGTTTTTTTTAAAAAAAAAAATTCCAGGAAAATAGCTAGAAACTATCCTAAAATTGAAGGGTTAAAGCTGTGAACAAGAAATCAAGACTGAGTTTTACTTAAGGAGTGTATTGAAATTGTCCAAGCAGGATAAAGATATTTCTTCTAAACAGCACTACCTGATTGCATCAAAATAGTAATTTTGCCCATTTATTCCTGGTACAATGTATTCTGTCTTCATGATACAAAAATACTTTTCTGGGCTGGCAGGAATAGAAGGAATCTGAAAATGTTTATGTTGCCTCTCCAGGGAACATGCCCAAAGTGGTTAACCCCCCCCCCCCCCCCAAACAACCCACAGAACATTAGAAGTCGTTAATTAGAACCCCGTTTAAGAGAGGCAACATAAAAACATAAATCACCGAACAGCTTAAAATGAATTTAACAGTTTTCAGGTTAAAAGCATACTATTAAAACAGAGTGAGGAAATCAATCCCGTCATTAAAAGCCTGAGTAAGCAGAAATATTTTGGTCTGGTGCCTAAAAGAGAATAGGGCAGGTGCCAGGCAAGCCTCAAGGGGAAAGGCATTCTGTAGGCCACATGACACTATGGAAAAGTCCTGTCTCTGGCTGCTGCTTGCTTCATCTCTGAACAGAGAACATATTCAGAGAACAAAGTTTATGAGGGGGATTTTAACTTGTGGGCAGGACAGCATGGGAAGAGGTGGTCCTTCAAGGGCCCTGGACCCGAGCCACATAAGGATTTAAAGGTAAGAACCCACACTTTGAATTGTGCCAGGTAATAAATGGAAAGTGAAAATGCTGCTTTTTGACACGGAATATATTTTCGCCTTAACCAAACAGATAAACCACTTTTGGAGCAAAGAGGGATTATTAAGTACTTTCAGGTTTCTTGTACTTCCTTTAGTATCTAGTATCTATGCAGTGTCTTATAATCATTTTGGTGTAATATAAATCTTCTCAATCTTCAAATAAATAGCTTGAGTATTCAGTTGAGGACAGTACTATCTCTGTTTTTTGCCATATCTTAGCAGTTCTGAAATAAGAAAAGAGTTGTCCTTCTTTAAACGTGCCTCACTGCTTTGGAAATTTCAGTACTTTCCCCCCACAGGACAGATTCATTAATATTAATCAATTGACATTAGTAAGAATATTGCTGTTGACTTCAATGGGATTTGGACTGCACCCTTAAACTTGAACAAATAAGTGTGGTTACAGAAGCACCAATATGTAGACATAACATTCTTACTAGTAGAAGAAACTTTTTAACCTATTTAAGTGTGATGTAATAAATAAATTGTCCCCAATTACTGAAATGAACTATAGACAGAAGTCCATTCTGGATTATACCAACTATGCTTTTCCTCTTCTTTACACACCTAAAAAGCTAAAAAAAAAAATACCTTGAGAATCTGGTGAACCATATGGCCTCATATGCATATTAAGAAACCATGTTATAACTGTGGCAAATTGAAGTCTGGAGACATTTTAATTCTATGAATATTCTAGTCCTCCTAACCCATCATTTTTGTTTTAATATCTAATATATTACTAGTATCAAATTATTTTGGGGGTCTCATGAGCAGGACCAATTTAACATAATTTATATATGCATGCACTCTCTTGAAAAATGAGAGGAATAATTAATTAGGGGAGCAGTGGAAAAATAATTTGTCTGTAATATGTTGAGAAGCACTGAAAACTGGTTGAAACTCTATGATATATAGATACTGGGTACTGTCTGTTTCCTGTTCACTTCCTTTTTCCAAGTTATTTTGCTGTTGCTTCCATTCATGGTGAATGAATATTAGCAATGCTAACCTGCCCAAATGCACAGGTTAAATGCAGCAGAGGCTGATCATGAAATGGTTAAGAAGTAATTTGTCTAAAGGTAACTAAGAAAGAACAGTTTGTGTGCTACACATCAATACAGCATCAATCACTGACTAACTGGTTTAGCAAGTCTAATCACAGTATTCTACAGCTAATCTCATTTTCTATACAGATGGCTGTATGGATAACAGTCACGGTTTTATATTAGTGCAACACCTAGTTTTTAAAATAAGAATGCAGAAGACATTAAAAGATAGTAAATACGTTACAGCCTTTCAGGCACCTTCAGCCTGCACCATGAATTTAGGTATCCAGCTGTAGGCAATTGTAGAGACACCTCTAAATTCTCAAAGCATGGTTTTCTACATATATAAAATGTTGGCTATCTTCATTGACATGTTTAATTATCAACACCTGAAAAACCTCAATCCAAAAAGCAATGCTATAATTTAAGTGACAACTAAGGGGGGTGGGGGGGGGGGGGGGAATCGCACATGCTATCATCATTTTCCTTCTCCCAATCCCCATCTGACCCCAATGGAATTAAATCCAATCCCAGTTTGGTCAGTTATCTGTGGTGTGCAACCCAGACACCATCCATTATATATCCACTATGAGTGACAGCATGAATGGCAGTCTTTGCCAGTTAAAGCCTTGATAAGGGCTGGTTTCTGTGAGAAGTTTCTGCTCCAGAGCAATCTCCATTGTTACAGCCATCAATTCTGGCAGGACATTTGATAGCTGAGATAAAAAGCTGATGATGCTAACATTCCCCCACCCCCATAAAAATCATGGTGAACTAATCGGTTCATCTGCGTTTAGAGAGATAATCCACCACTTTTTTCCCCACAAGTCATTTACCATTAGAATGTGCTGTAACAGAAAATTGTCAGTCCCTAAGAATAAGACACAAAGACTATCATGCATACTTTGTGTGTCAATGTATTGGAGGAAAAGAGTAATTTTATAATTAGGAGCATTGTTGCCACAGTGGCAACACAGTGCCGCTTTATCTGCCTTTGAAGAGTTCTGTGCAGCTTAAATGGAAATATAAATGCAAAAATGCTTTGGCAGCTTTTCTAACCAATGTATTTTCTGAACAATTCAAACACTGAATATTATTCCTAAGTAAATCAGTTCTATATCATCTCTGTAGGATTAGCCTTGTTGAACTATAGTTCAGTTAACTTCACCTTGTTCAAAACTGCAGCAGTTCTGTATTATGTTGCATTTTTCTTGCAAGGCAAGTTCACACAATCTGTAATATCTGAAGTGTAGCATAAATGCTTATTCCGTACAATGAATCAGTATACTACTACGCACACTGTCTCTCTATGTGCTTTATTTGCAAAGAAAAGACAAAGTCTCATTAACGCATAAATAAAGTATTATGGAGCTGGAAAAATGTGGCTTATATCCTATAGTTCACTTCCACTAGCACAGACATTCAACTAACAGATGAGGTCTTTTAAAAAATGCAACAGAGCATTCTGCAAAGAAACCCTCATTGTATCAAAGAAGTATAGCTATTTGCACAGGGCATGGCACTAAGGGCCAAACTAGACAATACCATGTCCCCAAGTGTACCATGGGGGTGTGGCTCTATTGAAAAGTTTATAACTTTTCAAATCACAACCAGGACCCAGACCTGCTGGGGACCACGACACAGGGATATGAGGAGCTTCCCTCTCTTTCCCGGGGGGGACTGAGCCCCCCCCCAGGAAAACAGTGTGCCCTCCGCTGTGCCTCCCCGAGCTCTTCCTAGGGCCGCCGCCGCCTCTCTCCCCCCCCCCCCCGGCCTGGCCACTCTGTCCCTCCCTCCGTCCGTCCAGGGGCCAGCTAAGCAAATGCCCAGCTGGCCCCTGGACAGACGGAGGGAGGGACGGAAGCAGAAGAGGTCAGGCGGGGGGGGGAGGCAGCGGTGGCGGGAACATTGTCCCAGCGGGCGGGCGCGCTTTGCGCGCAGAAGAGCTCCCCCCCCCCCACCCCAGGATTTTGAAAACTTGATGCCCCTGCATATGCCTCTATTCTTCTACCTGGTATGGAAAGTTTCAAACACTAGTGCTAGCAACTGACAGAAAAAGGTGGCACTGCCATCTCTTACAAGAAAATAGGTGGCATGCATTATAGTGACAGTATGGGAAAAATTATATAGCCACTCTCACCCTTGCAGAAAAATAACCATATCATAAGTCTTCTTGATGATTAATAAAATTTTCAACTAAGTGGTTCCAATATGTCATATTATTATGTTGATAGCTTCAAAAGAATTCAAGTGCAGGAAAAGTTCTGTGAACAAGTGTATACACTCATCCTTATCTGGTGATAGGTTTGTTTTGCCTTTTGATCCACACAAGGGGCCATATTTAGCTAGCAGAAATTTTAAAAAGTATTTAAAATACAAAGATGGCAGTCCTGAAAAAGAAACATTTGGCTACTGCAGCTTCTACATTGCTGCAAATTCCTCCCTCCCACGCCCCCTATATATGTATACTCCAAAAGACACTGACTTAACTACCAGATAGCCTGGATAAAATGATCCCATGCAATATCAAAGTAGGGGGGAAAAAGAGAATGAAAAAAAGAGGGTGAAAAATTAGGAGAGGCCACTCAGCCTTCATCAGGTCAGCCCAAGTCTGTCCACCACCCCAATCTTTCCTATTATATAAAGCCGTTTTCAAGATTCCAAGGGGCAAGGTTCCATGGGGCGCCAAAATCAGTAGGCTGGACAGACTGCCACTCAAAAGGGGGTCCCTGGCCATTGGCTGCACTCTGTCCTTGCTTTGCCTCAGTCCTGCCCACAGAGCCACTGGCCAGAGTCCCGGCCTCAGTCTGGAGGGAGCCAGCGAAGGGAAAGGACCGACTGTGTTCTGGGTCCACTCTTCTCTTCCACCCACTGCCAGGTGCGTCTAACTGTCCCCTCAGTGGACTGCTTCTGTCAGTGAAAATACAATGGACTATCAGCATAACCCCCTCCACCACACACTGCCAGCGTGCCCAGAATAAACTGTCAGAATAAACTGTCAGAAACAGGGGGCGTTTCACACTGCATCCCGTAGCGTTTCAGGACCGGTACAAAGAACTGGAGAACGCTTGGAAGAAGGTTTCAAGGTAAACCGGCTCAGGAACGCTTTCCCAACGGGAGAGGCACGGTTCTGTGTGAAAGGGCCACTATGCTCCATTAGGAAACCGGCATTAATACGGTTCTGTGTAAAATGCCTAACAGAAACCGTTACTGAAGAGTTCCTGAAATGGAACATATTGCTGTATGAAATTCCTCAGACTCTTTCTCCTGCTTAGCTCCACCATGGCTGGCTGGCTAATGAAGAGGGCCAGCAACCAACAAACCATTCCCTTCAACCCCCTGCAGTGTGGCTGACTTTCCCCTAGGGTTGCCAATCTCCAGGTGGGACCTGGAGATCTCCCGCTATTACAATTGATCTCCAGATGACAGAGGTCAGTTCCCCTGGAGAAAACAGCTGCTTTGGAGGGTAGACCTTATGGCATTATAGCTTGCTGAGTCCTTCCATCCCCCCTCCCCAAAAATGCTACCCACCAAAGGATCCACCCCCCAAATCTTCGGGTATTTCCATCATAGGGTTGCCAGGTCTAGGTTGGAAAGTCCCTGGATACTTTGGGGGTGGATCCAGGAGAGGGTGGGGTTTGGGGAGGGGAGGGGAGAGGCCTCAGCATGGTATAATGCCATAAAGTCCACCCTCCAAAGCAGCCATACTCTCCAAGGGAGCTGATCTCTGTCAGCTGGAGATCCATTGTAAAAGTGGGGGATCCCCAGGCCCCACCTGGAGGTAGGGAACCCTATTCCATTATCAGAGCCAACAACTATCCCCTCAGTACTCATTGATAGGCAACCAAGCTTGCTTCTCTGAAAGCCCCTTTCCACACCTATGTTGACCTTTGGGAGAAAACTCATTGAGGCCAGCTGAACAGAATGCCATAGAGGCCACTCTCCAAAGCAGTCATTTTCTCCAAGGGAGGGGGGAGGATCTGTTGTCTGGAGTTCAATTGTGATACCTGGCGATCTTCAGGCTCTACCTGGAGGTTGGCTACCCTAGGCATTTGTGTTTGTGTGTGTGTTTGTGTGTGTTTGTGTGTGTGTCTTTGTGTCTGTGTGTGTTTGTGTCTGTGTGTGTGTTTGTGTGTGTGAGTTTGTGTTTGTGTGTATGTTTGTGTGTGTGTGTCTGTGTGAGTGAGTGTGTGTGTGGTGAAGAGGCTTGAAAAAAAAACGGCAGTCTGAAATGGCAAACTGCTCCGAAGATGGCTCCAAAATGGTAGGGGAAGGGCTGTCTGAAACAACTGTCACTGTACCAGTTTATTACAAGCCGGTAAGCAGGATCTGCTAGACCCATTGTTGCCAATCTCCAAGGGAGGGATGGAGATCACGCTAAATTACAACTGCTCTTCAGATGGCAGAGATCTTCCCTTGGAGAAAATGGTGGACTCTGTGTCAGTATACCCTGCTGAGGTCACCACAGCAAATTGACACTGAGTGCCCAAGGCCAGGGCACTCTCCCAGAGCCTCTTTCTAGAGCCCCTTGTATTTATTTCCACAACGGGCCTTATTCCTAGTAACTTAATAATTCCACTTATATATGCAACCTGGTATACCTCCTCCTCCCAAACCTATAAAAGGGCATTCTAGTATTCCCAACTTCACAGTTGTATCTTCAACTGGACTTCCTTCCCCAAGGAGGTCCTCCTTGCTCCTTGTGGTTAGCTTGAATCCCTTTATCCCACTCCAGACCTACAAATCTCACTTGGATAGCTAACTTCATCGTTGGTTTCAGGGTGGTTCCCCCCTTCCTTTGCCTTGGACCAGGTTTTCCTTCTCCTGCCCCAGATCACAACACAGCACCCTGCTCTCCTTCAGGGCAGGAAATGTATGATTTCCCCTTAGATTTCCCCTTTGCAATTTGATTAGGCAACAACCAAGAGTAGCACTGCTAGGATCACATTTGCTGTCATGAACATTATTTTATCCTTTTGCATTTCCCTTGCATTTCATTTTTCCAGCCCTGTATCTTCTTGTTAGGAGAATAAAGATTTCCTTATTTGAGATTCTGTTTCTGTCTTGTCTTTCCAAGAGTATTGTTCTAGAAAGGGATCTGTATATACAATAAACAAGAACAGTCACAAATCATTACCCTAAAACATATGTGTGGTTCTGCACATCTAGAAACTATCTACATGACAGGCCAACATGAAGACTGAGTTGGGTAAGAAAGTTCCACATTGTTCCAGTACAGATCCAATTCCAATTGTTCCAGTACAGACCCAAAATGCCTGGAAAAAGCAAGCACCTTTTCCTTTTAATACAAAAGCACAGAAAGTAAGTAATGTGAACCTAAATCAGAGAGTAAGAGGACCCAGGGACCACAGTGGGCTGAAACACTTAATGTGTTTATAACAATAGTATTGCCATTTAAAACCAACAAAAGTAACACAAAACAGTGTTTCAAAATTTTAAAAAATTATACTCTGATTTGTATCATTTTTGGGTGGTGTTAATAGAAAGTATTACACTGCTTTTGTTTTTGAATGCTTTTTTGAACCAACCATCTGTAATTCTATCTGTAATACTAGAAGTGCTGAATCAGAACATTTGGAGCCCAAAATGTGAGCCAAACATATAGCTAAACATATGATACAAACAAACCAATTATTCAGCAACCATTCTTCAACCCCTATAGACCACTGGAAATAATAACAAAACTAGATGGCTAAGCACCACCATAACAGATAAATGCATACACTGTGACTCAGGACCATGGACAGAATCATAAACAGAGCACAAAAATCAATTTGGCTGCAGTTCCTGGCTGGGAAATGATAAGTTTTTGCTTCAGCAAAAATGTGAACTCTCTACTGTGCCAGCTGGGATGTTTGTACACCAGATGTAAGCCAGAGTTTGGGGAGGGGAGAGGCCTCAGCTGAATAGAATGCCTTAGAATCCACCCTCCAAAGTGGTTATTTTCTCCAGGGGGAGACCTAGGTTCTTGCTGGGGAAGCTGAATGGGTAATTTTGGACCAGTCACAGACTTTCAGCCTAACCTACCTCACAGGGTTGTTGTGCAGATCAAAAGGGGGAGAGGAGAATGATGTAAGCTGCTTTGGTCCCCACTGTGGAGAAAGACTGTACTTTTCCTCCTGGGGAACCATTGTTGCTAATCCCCAGGTGAGGGCTGGAGATCGCTTAGAATTACAACTGCTCTCCAGATGGCAGAGATCAGTTCCCCTGGAGCAAATGGTGGACTCTGGTGTGTCATTATACCCTGCTGAGGTGACCACTCACAGAATTTCAGCTTAACCTACCTCACAGGGTTGTTGTGCAGATCAAAAGGGGGAGAGGATAATGATGTGAGCCGCTTTGGTCCCCAATGCGAAGAAAGACTGTACTCTTCCTAGATAGAGGCTGCAGGGAGGGGGGAGAAGATAGCAAGATGAAGTCAGAGGGACAGATAAAGGTATGTTGACAGTTGGCTAGGAGGGAGATAGGTTTGCCAACTCCAGATTGGGAAATTCCTGGAGATTTGAGGGGTGGAGCCTAGAGAGGGTGGGGTTTGAGGAGGGGTGAGACTTCAGAGAGGTACATAGACTCCACCCTCCAAACCAGCCATTTCCTCCTGGAGAACCATTGTTGCCAATCGCCAGGTGAGGGCTGGAAACCACTCAGAATTACAACTGCTCTTCAGGTGGCAGAGATCAGTTCTCCTGGAGAAAACGGTGGGCTCTGTGTCATTATACCCTGCTGAAGTTGCCACAACAAATTGACACTGAGTACCCAAGACCAGAGCACCCACCCAGAGCCTCTTTCTAGAGCCTGTTGTACTTATTTCCACAATGGGTCTTATTCCTATTAATATATAAAAGCCAAGCCATCCTGGCGATGACTCACCTCCTCTCTCATTGGCCACTGGGGAAGCTGCCTTGGCGCATATTGGCCTGTCCCACCGGCTGCTCCATTCTTATACCCCCACTTTTGACGTATTGCACCTTGGGAGTTGTAGTTCACAGCTGGCCATACTGCAGCCATAGGAAAGGGAATTAGAACTACAGCTTCCAAGTTGGGAATCCCAAGAGGCTGTGGGGCATTAGTAGGGAGTCAGTTAAGTGTTAATCAGTTAAACTGTTAAACAGGAATTGGGGTGAAAGGGAAGGCCTGAACATCTCCCTGAATTACAACTGATCTTCACACTACAGAGATCTGTCCCCATGGAGAACACGGTTACTTTGGAGGATGAGCTCTATGGCAGTATACTTCACTGAAGTCCTTCAACAAACCTGGCTCTCCCCTAGGTTTTGCCAACCTCCAGGTGGCACCTGGAGATCTCCAGCTATTACAACTGAGTTCCAGATGACCAAGATCAGTTCTCCTGGAGAAAATGGCATTATATATAAGTGGACCCTATGGCATTATATTCTACTGAGGTCCTTCCGAACTCCACAGCCTGCTCTCCCCAAGCTCTATCCCTCAAATCTACAGGTATTTCCCAACTCAGAGTTGGCAAACCTGTAAATGGCTACAGAACTGCTTTCCAGACCCCTGGAACTCAGAAAACATGGTATAGGAGGAGTTGCTTTTCTACCTTAGCTGCCACTGCATAGTCCCAAATCAACATAAGCCAGGGGTGGACGGAACCATTCCTGTTACCATGCAGCTCTCCTCCCATACTATCCACTTGGGGCAGCAAAATGACTTGAGACAGCCCGGTCTTATAGCTAAGCAGAAGGAAATAAACATGGCTTGCCTATCTCTGCCGCCCCACCAGCCACAGCCAGGACACTCACCTGTACCCTCTTGTATTTCTTCCCACAACAGGCCTTACTCCTAGTGAGAGTTTTTTAAAAGGTATTTTACAGAGCAATATGAATAGACAGAGGTACTTCACAGTCTGAAATATAAGGTACAGCTGTCACTATCCAGGGACTATTCTAGACAATAGAAAACAGTATCAGGACCTATTGTGACAAGTGCTGAAATTCTATGAGTTTGGCTTTGATAGATAATGCATTCTCCTATGTATCATGAAGCTCAATTCAAATCAAAACCCCATTGTCTAAGAAAGAATGGTTTTAAGAAAGATATGGAGGACAGAACTGTTAGCCAGTAATTATGGAGTCCTACACTGTGAATTCTGACAGTAATTATTCTAACATAATTCTTTACAGAGTCTATTAAAGAAGAGATGCCAAATTAGTGCTATGTTATTGCACAACAGAATAATGACTGCAGATATAATTCACCATCCTGAACTACATAGGAGAACTGATTGCTGAAAGAACACAGAATGTTTAATTAGAAATGGAAAGCATCTGTATAGAGCTTAGGAAAACATAAGACTGATTTCAACTTCCAGATACTACTAAATGAATAAGACAGCTAAGTTTAGAATATGGCATAAAATTAGAGAACACACTTCTAGAACACTGGCAATAAACACTATCAGGCAGAGATAAGGATCAATGACACACCTCACATATAAATCACTGTGATTTTTTTTATATTAAATAATGTAATTATATAACAATGGCATGATATGCAGCATTGGAGGAGCAAAACTGTTTGCAGCCATGTTTACTGCACCTGATGAACAGACTGCAAACCAAATCAGTGGGTAACTGAGCATCTTAATTATTGATCAGCTAAAACAATGTTTGAGTAACTTTCCTACCAGGAAAAAGTTCTTCACAGCTTGAATTAACCTCAGTCAGTAGGGGCTTTTCCATATGTTCCCCCCCATCAGTTCTGGCCCCAGACTGGCTTCAGTTTATCCCCTGATTTCTGCACCCAGTTTTGTGCTTTTAGTTTCCCTTTGCCACCTCTGATTATTTCAGGCTCGTGTAGAAGAAAATAAACTGACTTCAGAACTATGAAAATGCAGAGGGAGGACAGACATGCAAAAGAACTGTGCCCAAACTGATTCCAGTGCTTGTGGATTGACTGTCAAGAAAATGAGAAGTTGAGCAAGCAGAAAAGCCCTAGAACCTGTGTGATATATTAGTCAGAAAGTTTTACTAAATCTAGAGAACCCCAGGTTCAAATCACCATTCATCATAAAACTCATTTAGTGATCTTGGTCTGGTCAGCATAAGTTGTTGCGAGGATAAAATGCTGGAAACGAGACTCATGCACATCACCAAGAAACTTGGAAGAAGGGCAGGATTAAAAATAATAATCAGTAAATGAAATACCTACAAGATAAATCCTGATCTTCAACAGCCCATTTGATAACACATGCAGTACACTTTTGTGAATATGGGGTCATCAAGGCATAGGGGTTCATATTTTTCAAAGAATGCCAGCAAATCACCTCAGTGTTGCTGTTTAATGCCTGACTTGATTACTGTGCCAAGCAGCTTAGTGCCTGCACAACAGCCACTTGTACTACAGAATCATGGCTCAGTCAAATTGCATATAAGTGAGGAGTTTGATCAAGGTAAGTTTGATCAGCGAATTTGATCACATCAACGTTCTCAGCATTCCTGCTCCAAAGAGACAGATAATGTTAGCATATGTCAGAATGTTTGAAAATCATGGAAAATAAGTTTACTATAACTCTGCATGATGCACACATTTCTCATTAGGTGAATATTACACCATCATAAACAATATTGCAACCAATTAATTGCTTAACAGTGTAACAGAGAAAGAGCAAAGGAGATCTCTTGAGATTTTTTCTGGTCATTAAGCTGTTTTTGTATCACCATCAGAATGAAGGATCTGAAAATGTCCTCTTCCTTCTGACCTTCAAATTATATGATATGAACTTTTTCTTCAAAATCACAAATCTCTTTGAATGTTTCTTAGAGGAATACTGTATGGGCATATAACTCAGCAGAGAATGTCCTTAACTTTTTAAATTAATTGACATTTAGTGAAAACTCCTTTGGGGCAATTTAGAGTACTGATGCATTGCATTGTCCTTTTGCTTTAGAAATATTAGTAAAGTAAACAGACAAAACAAGCAATGTCCAACAAGAAGTGTAGTGTGATAAATTACGGCACTCAAAAAGAAAACCATGAACTTCCAATCAAAAAGTACAGAACATGGAAGACAGGGTTCAAATGCCATTTCAGTCATGAGTACCTGAGTAAAAAGGATGCATGTTTGGTGACTGTTTTGCTCAATTCTTCATACCCAGGCTTCAGTAATTTTTCATGGGTAAAATTAGAAGTGTAAAGGTTAAATTGCTTAATCCCTGACATTAAAAAGGTTTGGTAGTTGATTTAAATTTGGTGTTATGATCCACTTCACTAATGCAACATAAGTGAGAAGTATTTTTGCATGACATTCTAAGCATCTTATATCTTACTTATCACAAGGCTGTAGAACATTGATGTGTGCTTGTTTTGTATATATATTGTAATAAACACCTGGGAAAACACCTGTACTGACAAAACCTAACCTGTTCCTAACAATGCTGATCTCAATCTTTGCATAGCAACCTTTTACATCAAGGCTGCGGTCACATGGGGCTTCAAAACAAGGACAAATAGACTAAAAAACAGTTTTTACTCGAGAGCTATTATTGCCCTGAATACTGCATGAGACCAAAATCTGGGGGAAACAGTGGTTTGGTTGCTATGTAAATCACAAGGGAGAAGCAGTAGTGAATGTCTGTGTGAGTGCGCATGATTTATATGTTGCGAGTCACTGAATGATGGCACTTTTTAATTTCATTGTACTATGTACAATGACAATAAAGTGTATATATATAAATCCGGGAGCCCCCCCGGATGTAAATAAACTGGTTTTTTTTTATTTCAGGTTGGGATGATTACACATCCCAGTCTGGTGGCGGCAGCTGGGGGAGGCAAGGTGTGGGCATGTGGGTGGTCCTCGCACAGCTGCCTCCCCCAAACACAGCCAGGCAGAAGCTCCCCCCCACCGCAGAGAGGCTCTTCCACTTACCTGCTGGCTGGCTGGCTCGCCCCACGCTCCACTCCGGGCCCCAAGCCCTGCCCACCACCTGAGGAAGTTGGGAGAAGCATGCGAGGGAGTTGCCAGGCAGCAGCGGCCGGCGGGGCTCGAGGCCCGGAGTGGAGCGGCGGCCGGCGGGGCCCGGGGCCCGGAGGGGTTGCCAGCCAGCCAGCAGGTAAGAGCCTCTCTGTGCCAGTGGGGGGAAGCTTCTGGCTGCGTTTTTCCCCCCTTTCTTTGAACTTGGGTGCTTGAGTGCCCAAGCGCCCATGTGCAAAGGGGGAAAAAAATCCCGGGAGGGATGATCAGACGGCCCTCTCTCACAGTCATTGCAAGAGAGGGCAGTCCAGATCGGCAGAATTGCAGGTTCAAAGCACGACTCCTGGGAAAATAGTTGGTTTTCCTGGGGTCAGAAAAAGCACTAGGAACCCACGCTTGAGCTGGCTTCAGCGTGGGAGTGGCCACAGCCGGTCTGAATGGTCCTTTTAAATCCGGGAGTCAACAGCACTGACTCCCGCTTTAAAGGGCCGTGTGACCACAGCCCAAGTTTTATAGCTGTGTTAAATCAATAAAATTAGAACTGCATTAAGGTATTAAGTTTTTTTTTTAATGTCTTTACTTAAGCCTGGGAAATAATTCTATGGTAATATTTTAATATATATTTGCTTTGCTATGTTTGTTTTTATAATTCCTAAAAATTGTATGTATAAATAAAATTTCAGGATTGTTAGTTTCTTTGTAAAGGGGAGATGGAATGTTTTTCCATTGTATGCACTCCTTCACCATTATAGTACTACATTTAGTCATGAAGATACACATACCTTAAACATGATTCAAGGTGAATATGGCCCATTTTTCAGTCTAAATCCAAACCAAAACAGCTTGAACACAACAAAGAACTCTTCCTTCCATCTATCACATCTCATTCTGTGAGGAACCTTCCTCTTCCTCAAACCAAGACCCCTTCGATAGTAGGGTCCACCTTTTATTTCAAACTTAGTTGTTTTAATAGGCGCCCCCTTTTAGAACCTAAGTACCAGGGTATCTGAAACTTGAGGAGTCTCATAAAAGCAACTGGGTTCAGCTATGACATTGGAAAATCCCAGGAAAGAAGACGAAGTGGGCACTGGAACTAGAAACTCATTAGATGCAATTTCCCCCATCTCAGTAGAATACTGTTCTCAATAATAAAAGACTTTTCAACACTGGAGACATCACCCAAAATCCTGACATACCCCAGAGATGTATCCTGACATACCCCAGAGACCATCCCTAGGAAGTTGCTATTTCATTAACCAACTCCCAGTTACTCTTTTCCTTTTTTTCCCCTCAATCAAGAAGGATACTTAAGTCATTAATTTTCCCTCCATCCTGTTTTAGGAGTCATTTCCCAATTCAGACTTTTGTGTCCATGCATATTTGGGTCCCTTCAACCTAATTAAAGCATGATAAATACATTGCCTCACCGAGCACTTTGTTTTGGCTCACAATAGCCTTATCAAGGTATTTTTCCTACTTTTTCCTGCCAAAGTTTGACAACAGTTAACTTTAAACCAGCCAATGACATTGATACTTTTGATCTTGACCCAATCCAAAGCCAGGATGGTCAAAACACCACCTACTCTGGGGATCTTCTGTCCATAAAAGAAGGACCTGATGCCCTAACAAATTGTTCCTCAGATGTCTAGTCCAGATATCTAGACCAGAACTCTGGTTTCTTCCTGAGGAAGCCTGCTACACCCTGCTCAGCCAGTGCTTGGCCAGATGCCTCCTTCCCCACCCCATACAAGGTTTGGTCAGGCAAATCCTTCCCCACCCTACACAGGGCTCCAGCAGTTTGCAACTGTCCTGTGAATACAGGGCTGCAAGGTCCCGGGGGGGGGGGGTTGCCCACTCTAGAAGCCTCTATTCCGCCGGCCCAGATCTGGCCACCAGGGGAACCCCGCTGTGATGCTCCAGGGCTTGGAATCAGCCTGCAAGCAAAGACACCTGCAGTCACATGACTAGCAGAGATGATGTAATCCTGAGGCAGAACTCAGGAGGGGGTTCGAATGAAGGAAAAAACACTTGACAGTTGGAGTTTGGCAGCTGAGTCTGGCAGTTGTTTTTTTTAAGTTGGTTGGTACTGTAGCAGGGGACTGACAAGTTTTGTTGGCACAAATGAGATATCTATAGAGATTCCCATATTAAGGGAAACCGAAAAAAGCCAAACGTGATAACTCAGGAGTCTTAACAAGGAAAATAAGCTCCTAGTAGTTAAATAAGAAATACCCATTCCTCTCCCTTATATCCTGGTGGAGAAAGAGCCTGGTTTAGGGGATTTAGTGTGTGCCAGGAGAATTTATTGGACTAGTGGATATCCAAATTCAAACTAAGGCACAGCAGAGGTATTTCTCTGTGAAGGTGGAGAGTACCTAAGAATCCCACACAAAAACTTGCTGTCTAAAACAGCAAAAGGGTTGAGTCTGGAGAAAGAGTGATTTGTACTGTGTAATCTGAAGTAAGTGATTATCAATGAAGTAACCTAAAGCTGAAATATACTATCTGCAACTACATATCCACAAACATCAACTGTCCCCATGTATATATATTCCATGTCTGCCTACCCTTGTAAATAAAATCTTTGGTTGGTTTTACTGTTCCAAGTTGCATGTCCTTCACACCCACCTACAAAGTGCCAGAATCAGGGCGACAAGCCTGGTGCAATGACATCACTTGGAGGTGGTGTCATCACATCGAGCATGTCATTGGGGGACGCTCTAGCATTCAGCATTAAAACTCTATGGACCCTCACTGGATACCAGGTAGGGACCTGGCAGCCCTATGTGCATATCAAGGGCCACCCTGCACATCAGTCATGGTGGCTGCATCAGGGAGCAGGGGGGCCCCAGCCCCCCCAGTGGGCCTTAATGTTGAATCTCCCCACTCCCTGCCCCAGTTCTCGGCAAGCTGCCACTCCAAAGGCAAGTATCCAAACATCCAAGCATTGCCAAGGTAGAAAGAAAACACATGATATGGGCAGTTCAGGGCTGGTAAAAGTTAATTTTTGGGCAAATTTTGGATTCAATTATAGGCCCAGCAGCTTGAATTAAAACAAGCTATTATTTCTTTCCAGGCTTGCAAAAGAAGTGAGGGATGAAGGGACAGATATTATGTGAATTGGCTGAAGGGGAACTGAAAGTAGATCCAAGATTCTGGAAAGATTTCCAAATAAGGAATGGGGGAGGGTGTTTGGAAGCAGCCTCAGTTACTTCACTGAGCTAGGGGTTTTTTTGGGGGGGGGGGGGACTCAGCCTTAAGCAGAGTCTCATGACTGCCTAACTTTTGGAAGGAATTATTTCTAAGACTAAATGCTAATACAGCAAGATTTGTTTGTAGCTAAGTGTTCTGATAAAATGCTGAAAGGTATTGATAAAAGTTTTAGATACCATGTAAAGTTTTATTCACTCTGGAGCTCTGTTGCACTCGTGTGATAATATTAAGGTGCAGTCTTAATCTCTCTGCCATCCCTTGAACCTCTGTTTGTTAGCTTCATGTGATTAGTAGAAAGAAGCAGTCCCACATGTCATGAAGCAAAGGAAAGGCAAAGGAAAGGACTGATGGCAACACCAGCAACTGCAGATAATCCATTTGTTAATTCCTCACATCCCTTATACTAACATGCCATCTTTCTTCTCCAAGGAGCTCAGCATGGCATATGTGGATGCAGTGATCCTACTTCCCTTTCTACACTCTGCAAGGTAAGACAGGCTGACAAAGAATGACGGGCCCAAGGTAACTCAGTTTGTTGCCCTAACAGAAATATGAAGCCAGATCTCCCCAATACAAGTCACTTATATGTATGAAGCTACCTTATATTGAATCAGATCATTATTGTCTACTCAGAATGGCAGATATCCAGGGTCTTAGGCAGAGGTCTTTTACATCATATGATCCTTTTAGCTAAAGATGCCAGGGGTTGAACCTGAGACCTTCTGCATGCCAAGCAGATGCTCAAGCACTAAGACACACCCCTCTCCCTTACTTGAATTGCTATCAGTGGATCTTTTTTGTTACATTTCTCTTCTATAAAATGGGGTAAAATAAGGAGAGTGGGACAAAAAATGAAAGAGAGTAAGAAGCAAGCAAAACAGAAAAGGAGAAGACAAGAATAGGAGGTGGTAGGAGAAATAAAAGAAGACAAAGAAGAAACAGAGTTAGGATATACAGCAGCTTGTTATAAAGGTAGCAGAGTTCTATGCAGCCAACCAGAATTATATTGCTATAGGATAAACTACTCTGTACTATCAGCATAGAGATAATCATGGGCAGTGAATAAAAAGGCTCAGCTGGCTCTGAGTCCTTATTGGAACAATTTGTTGGCTTCCTATGATCTGTCCGAAGTACTGAGTTCAAAAGTAGACAGGATCAGACTGATGACTGGCTGTTATTGCCGCATCAACCAACTCCCTATATATTATGAGAGCAATACCATGCTGGATACATCATGTCAGAGCTGCACAGGAAGGGTGAAGGAGAAAAAGAGATGAGGACAATGAAGTAGAACAGAAGGACAATAAGATACCTCATGAGAAAAATAAAACAGAGCTGGAAGACTGGAGTTTGTGTAAATAGATAACAGTAGATCTACCTGAATCTGATGCAACCAGGCAGACCTTAAGTTGTTATATTACGAACTGCTCTGGAAATGTATAATAATTGGATTTACACATACCTAAAGCCCTGACCTGGAAAGCCCAAGCTAGCCTGATCTCATCAGATCTCAGAAGGAAAGCAGGATTAGCCCTGGTTAGTATTTGGATGGGAGACCACCAAGGAAGTACAGAGAGGCAGACAACAGCAAACCATTGCTAAATGTCTCTGGACTTGAAACCCCCATGGCATCACCATAAGTCCATTGTGACTTGATACCCCCCCTCCCCAAAAAAGCATCTCTTTTATAATGGGGTGGATTCAGATGACAAATTTGAAACTTCCCATCAGAGTTAAGAAATCATCAGCCATATCAAATACCTTATAACCTAATTCCTTGTGAATGTCAAGTACCTGTTGGAAGCCAAATCAGAAAGACGTATGAATTGAACCTTTGATACATGTATTTGTAGGACCAAGTGCTGTTTTACTTATATGCCTTTACAAGGTAGCTGAAACAATATATATATTTTACAAGGTAGCTGAAACAATATATATATATTAATTGACTCACATCCATGTCTCTGTAAAATACACTGAACTAAACTGCATAAGTGATAGTAATGCTGGCAAATTGTTGGTATCAGAACAATAAGAAGTTCAAAGGCCTCAAAGAGAAAGGAATTCTATTCTGCTAGTCTTTTATGACAGAAAATAATATGACATCATAACAGCTATATCAGCTATAATAAAAAATGAATTCCCCTGACAGATATTACCCGTAAGTGCAGCCTGTAAATAAATGATTAATGTAAGTTCAATTACAAAAAACCTGCAATACTGAGACAGTAAAGGAACCAGCCAAAGCAGAATTAAAATGCCCTCTAGCAGAATTTTGACCACACTTAACTCCATTTATAATACATAACAGTTTAGCAATGTTAACAATCTGTTAACAGATGTTAGCAAAGTTTTCCGTGTAGTTCCATCCAGGAACCCAGATTTGAATGTAAGTTTTATGTAGCTTCTGATGACAGCAGATGCTACTAAGTTATAATAGGTATGCGGTAGGGAACAACTTCTATTGTCACATCTAAGTCAATGTTTCCTGTCTGTCAAGGGAGGCAATAAGCACAACAGCCCTGGAGCAGCCTTGTCTTCTGCTTGCCTCTGCCTGAATAGTGCAATTGTTCTTAAACAGCACCCTGACAACAGTCACCGGTTTGGAGCGAAGGTCAATTGTTAAACCAGCACGGAAACCCCATCATTGAACCTATATGCTCTAAGAGCAGAATGCCACAGTAGCAGGCCCAGAGAAAATATATGGTACTTAATACACCATAAGACTTTTTTATTCATACCTTCATTTTATGTGTTTAATTTAAAACATTAGCCACCTTTCTTCCTTACAGAACTTATTTATACAACAGAAACACTGTATCTACATGGGATGGGCATGAACTCAGAAAATGGAGGTTCATGGTTCATGGGGGTTTACCTTTCCATTTAACAAACTGGTTCATGTTTTGTGAGGTTTGTGGCATGGTAGAACAGCCTCCCTATGGGCTAGAGATGCCAAACTCACAGTGAATCTCCATCTGACACTCCTCTACCTGCCCACCATGTTTGGTAAGGATTGGAATCAGGAGGGCTGAGTACAGCCCCTCAAAGCAGGTGCCACCAGGAAAGTGCTCTCCTAGGAGTGTGCTGAACAGGCCCCCTGCAAGCTATAGACATCAAACTCACAGAGTACTTCCCCAGGATGCCCTTCTACCTGCCCCCCAAGTTTGGTGAGGATTGGCTGTGGGGGTGCTGAGCAGCGGCTTCCCAAAGCAGGTAGGGAACAACTTCTATTGTCACATCTAAGTCAATGTTTCATCTCTGACAAGGGAGGCAATAAGCACAAAAGCCTGGGAGCACCCTTGTCTTCTGCTTGCCTCTGCCTGAATAGTGCAATTGTTCTTAAGCAGCGCCCTACTTAAGCAGGTGCCACCAGGTTCTTAAGCAGCGCCCTCAAAGCAGGCGCCACCAGGAAAGCCACAGGTTCAAGAATCAGGGCTGTGTCAAACGAACCCCCTGTAAGCTAGAACCATCAAATTCCATGGCTGAACTCCTCTGCCTGGCTCTAGCAGAGGGAAAGGTGAAGCTCAGAGCCCTGAGGCCACCAGACACCACCCCAGTCAGGGACAGGTACACAAACTCCCACTGAGGGGTACTGTGTGGGTCCTCATCCAAGGAACCCATTGGCTGAGCCCCTCTGCCTAGTTGTAGCAGAGGGTCAGGTGCCTCAGAGCCCTGAAGCACCAACACTGTTCACATAGACTTCCAATTCCTTCCCTCTCTAATAGTAACTACTTCCTCTCTGCCTAACTGCCTGCTACAAAGTGAAAGCAGCTGAATGTAAGCTGGGGGTATATATCCATTCTGCTCCCATAGACCAGAATGGGGGGCTCTCTTGTTGGCAGCTAGAGCTGCCTATCAAGCATTGAAGGGCCACTATTGGTGTTTCCAGATCCCCCCCCCCCATTGCTTGGACAACTGATTCACTGGCACCAGCACATCAAGCCCACAAAATACTTATGCAAACCTCACAAACCTCCATGAAAAATGGTTCTGTTCATGGATGGTTTGTGGGAAACACGATCACATGAACCGAGGCTGGTGAATCACAAACCAGATGAATTTAAGTTTGTAATTTGGTTCATGCCCATCCCTAGTATCTACCAACCAAAATCTTCCAAAACAAAATTAGTTTGGTCTGTGTTTTATGGTCTGGCTGGTTTTTTAATGCTAGGTTTAAATTAATAATTTTAATTTTAATTTGTAATTATTTAGCTTATTTATAGACCAGCTTTTTCAATAAGATTTAAAGTATATTACAAAGGGGAAACAATCTCATAGCATAAGACATGAAATGAACCATGCAGTAAGACTAGAAATACAAAAAGTCAAAGACAATGTGAGCAAACACCAAACTGCCTAATGCAAGGTATTCTGCAAACAATGAAGAATGTGGGATTACAAGTTATTAGACATTGCAGTAAAAAAAAACCCAGCAGGGCCCCATATACCTGAACTCCAAACAAAGAATCGCCGCCTCCTCCTCCCCTCTGCAAGAGGGCCCTTTAAATCTCTCAGGAGAGAAAGGAGAAGGATGGCTGTGGGTGGTTAGGCTTGGGGGTGTTGCTTCACCCACTGGCCAGCTGGCCGTCTGTGGGCTGAAGCCCCCAATATTGGGGAAAAACCCACCCCAACCAGGGGTCTGGCAACCCATTAAAAATAGCTCTTTGTAGGAGTAAATAAATGTTCAGTTCTTGCTTAACTTGCAGTCCCATTACACAGCTATACCTATTTTGGTTATTTCATTCTGTCTTGTTTCTGTTGCTTCCAAACAATCAAGCAAAGGCAATCAAAAGGAAATGGAACTAACAGAGTATCTTCAAAACAAAACAGAAAATTAGTAGAGCAGCATGCTATGAGGATTCCATTACCAGTTGGGTGAGTACTACAAAGTTGCCAGGTATCTAATAGTAAGTACGAAGTTACCCTTGTGAAAAGTCACTTTTTTATTACTACCTTACCACCTGCCACCTGCTTATGATTCCACAGTACACACCATTCTATTTGACAATGATACAGAAGTATTTTTACCACCTGGAAAACTGTTTCTGAATCTAGTCTGTTGTCATTCCATGCCTGTAACACAACATCCGGTACCTAAAGCCTCTTCAGTTTTCTTTTTAAAGTGTTTATTGCTTAGCTGCTAAAACACTCAGCAAGTTAATATTAAATTAAGTTTCCCAACATTTTTTCAGATTCAGGTACACACAGAGCTATGCAGACAGAATTGGTTTCATTCTTAGTGGCTACTAAGAATTAGCAGGGGCAGGACTGCAAAACGGGAAAACCTGCTTCTCTTTCTAGACACTAGGATCACCAGGAGAGAAAGTAGGTTTAGCCATCATTTGACATGACCCTGAGTGTAAGCTTTCATTTTATTCTCAAATAAATGAATGGCTGCCATTAATTCCTACAGAGGAAGCTGACTGCTGTACTTTGCAGAACTACTGGAGGTAGTTCTGCAAAGGGAGAAACCTGCCTATCAATTCTGATATTAAATGATTTTAAGTATGCTCCCTAAGGCTTTTCTATGTAAATATTAGACATTCTATTACAGAACTTTTAAAGGGAATGCAGAACAACACCTCATTCACATCTATATTTTTATCTTGGATATTCAAAAAGAATGCAGAAATTAGATCTTAATAACTTAAAATTCCAGAATATTAAAGCATTCATCTTCAAGAATTCCAGCCGAGTTTCTTAATTTCTTTTTTAAAGAACATGCATTGTTATAGTGCAATATTAAAAGAAAATATTACATAGTTAGTCTATTAAGTTAAAATCAGAAAAAGCATAGAGAATACATTAAAAATAATTTACTGAATGTTTGCTTAAGGACATAAATATTGAGCTATGCCACATTTGCAAGAATATCAGCAGCAAGAGCCCAGAACAATAGGGTTGCCAACTCTTGGGCTGGGAAATTCCTGGAGATTTGGGGGTATAGTCAAGTGAAGGCAGGCTTAGGGGAGGGGAGGGATTTCAGTGGGTTATAATGCCACAGAATGCAGCCTTTAAAGCAGGCATTTACTCCAGGGGAGCTAATCTTAGCAGCATCGAAATCAGTTGCAAATTCAAGACCTCTCCAGGCCCCACTTGGAGGTTGGCAATACTACTTCACCATTGACATAATG
Organism: Lepidodactylus listeri; assembly: GCA_029233225.1. NCBI lineage: Eukaryota > Metazoa > Chordata > Lepidosauria > Squamata > Gekkonidae > Lepidodactylus > Lepidodactylus listeri. The sequence continues at coordinate 73,874,013 of JARCFY010000008.1, forward strand.
AACATAACATAAGAGAAGCCAATGTTGGATCAGGCCAATGGCCCATCCAGTCCAACACTCTGTCACACAGTGGTCAAAAATAACAGGTACCATTAGGAGGTCCACCAGTGGAGCCCGGACACTAAAAGCCCTCCCACTGTTGCCCCCCCCCCAAAGCACCAAGAATACAGAGCATGATTTGCCCCAGACATAGTGTTCCATCTATACCTCACAGCTAATAGCCACTGATGGACCTCTGCTCCATATGTTTATCCAAGTCTCCCTTGAAGCCATCCATGTTTGTAGCCGCCGCAACCTCCTGTGGCAGTGAATTCCATGTGTTAATCACTCTTTGGGTGAAAAAGTACTTCCTTTTATCCATTCTAACCTGACTGCTCAGCAAATTCATTGAGTGCCCACAAGTTCTAGTATTGTGAGAAAGGGAGAAAAGTACTTCTTTCTCTACCTTCTCTATCCCATGCATAATCTTGTAAACCTCTGCCATGTCATCCCTCAATTGTCGTTTCTCCAAGCTAAAGAGACCCATACGCTTTAACCTTTCTATATAGGGAAAGTATTCCAACCCTTTTATTTGCCTAGTTGCCCTTTTCTGCACTTTTTCCAATGCTATAATATTATTTCTGAGGTGTGGTGACCAGGATGAGGTCACACCACTGATTTATATGGGGCATTATGATACTGGATTATTTATTTTCAATTCTCTTCTTAATAATCCCCAGCATAGCGTTGGCCTTTTTTATTTCAGTTGCACACTGTCTTGACATTTTCAGTGAGTTACCTACGGTGACTCCAAGGTCTCCCTCTTGATCTCTGCCAGTTCAGACCCCATCAACGTGTATTTATAGTTAGGATTTTTGGCCCCACTGTGCATCACTTTGCACTTGGCCACATTTGCCATGTTGATGCCCACTCGCCAATCCTCGACAGATCCCTTTGGACTGCCTCACAATCCTCCCTGGTTCTCACCACCCTGAACTATTTTGAGTCATCCACAAATTTAGGCACTTCACTGCTTACTCCCAACTCCAAATCATTAATGAACAAGTTAAAAAACATTGGATCCAGTACTGAGCCCTGTGGTACCCCACTGCTTACCACCCTTCACTGAGAAAATTGTCCATTTATACTTACTCTCTGTTTCCCATTACTTAGCCAATTTTTGATCCACAGGAGGACTTGTCCTTTTCTCCCATGACTATTGAGCTTACTTAAGATCCTTTGATGAGGAACTTTATCAAAAGCTTTCCGGAAGTCAAGGTAAACAACATCTATTGGGTCCCCCTTGTCCACATGTTTGTTCACCTCCTCAAAGAACACTAACAGGTTAGTGAGACAAGATCTTCCCTTGCAGAACCCATGCTGACTCTTCCTCAATAGTTTTTGTTCATCAGTGTGCCTACTAATTCTTTCCTTAATAACAGTTCCCACCAGTATACCCAGTATCAACATCAGACTGACTGGCCTGTAATTTTCCAGATCTCCTCTAGAACCCTTTTTAAAATGAGGGTGACATTAGCTACTTTCCAGTCCTCAAGAATGGAGGCAGATTTTCATAAAAGATTACATATTTTTTTCAGGAGAGCCATAAATTCACATTCGAGTTCTTTCAGAACTCTTGGATGTATGCCATCTGGACCTGGTGATTTATCAGTTTTAAATTGTCTATCAGTCATAGGACCTCTTCTCTTGTCACCTCAATCTGACTCAGGTCTTTCAACACCCCTCCTGAAATCAGCAGTTCTGGCGTGGGCAAGCACTTCTCATCTTTCACAGTGAAGACAGAGGCAAAAAATGCATTCAGCTTCTCAGCCATTTCCCTTTCATCCTTCAGTAATCCTTTTACCCCTTGGTCATCCAAGGGCCCCACTGCCTCCCTGGCTGGTTTCCTGTTTCTAATGTATTTGAAGGAAGTTTTATTGCTGGCCTTTATGTTTTTTTGCACTATGCTCCTCATATTCCCTTTTTGCCTGCCTGATCACAGCCTTGCATTTTATTTGCCACAGCCTGTGTTCCCTTTTATCAACCTCACTGAGACTAGCTTTCCCTTCTTAAAGAATCCTTCATACCGTTTACAGCTCCCATTACTTTGTTTGTTAACCATGCAGGCCTTTTCCTACAGCTATCTAACATCACTTGTGATGTGCTGACATCACTCTGCATACACCTGGAAGTGATACCAGCACGTTGCATTAAGCTTCCATTGACTGACTGATTTTATGACAATCTCTTGTCCAAAACAAAAACGGGAAATGACAGACATAACTGAATATAGTACTGAACATAGAAAATAGCCTCATACATATATGTATACGTGATTACTAGCTAGCTCACCAACAGCCAAGTCCTCTGCATCTTTATTCAGCAGAAAGTTGCAGTGAGTCTAACAAGGTTCCTACAAAACATACTTAAGAACTTACACAACCTACCCACCATCACATGGTTACACAATAAACAAGCTATGGGGAAAATCCCACCCATGTGAAGCATACTCTCCTCTCTGTTTTGTCTCCTGTCAGATTCTCATGCCCACCAACTTTATTTCTTCTTGAACCAGTGTGGTGTAGTGGTTAAGAGCAGTGGACTCAACCTAAACCTAACCAGGATAGCCCAAGCAAGCCTGATCTTATCAGATCTCAGAAGCTAAGAAGGGTAGCTTCTGACAAGTACTTGGATGGGAGGCCTGCTTGGAATACCAGCAGTCAGGAGGCAGGGGCAGGCTTTATTCAACCACCTCTCTGAATATCCTTCAGGCCCCCAGTAGGGGTCAGTCACTAGAGGTTGCCATGACTTCCAGGTGCACACATATTCACATACATGTGCACAGAAACACATTAAAAATACAAAAAAAAACCCAAAAAAGAGAGCAGTGGACTCTAATCTGGAGAACTGGATTCAATTCCGCAAGCCTCCACATTAAACCAGCTGTGTGATCTTGGGTCAGTCACAGCTCTCAGAGGTCTCTCTGCCCAAAAAATAAATCTAGCTCACCACCTAATGGTGCATAACAAGAAAATGAGGTAGTAGTTCAGGCAGCCAGACAATCTTAGGATCTCCTGGCTATACAACACGCAATGCCATACAAGAATTTCTGATTAATATTACTATTACTTCTTCTGTATTTCTCTATAAACTACAATGATCAACTCATATCAAACATCCATTACTATATGCATCTTTAAAAACTAACACTTGCTATCACTCAAAATGCAAAGCTTACTATAATGCAACCAATTGTTTTGAAGATTTTTTAAAATTTCACACCGATGTGATAATTTAAACATTTTATGTTTATTTTTTCCACTTATCTGTAACTGACGACCAAGGTAATACTGAGAAAACTCTAGCAGATAACTGACTCACTGAAACATTGTTAATGTTTAAGGGACATAATGAACAACTAAAACCATGACTTAGAGAAGCAGGATGGGGGGCGGTGTTTACTTAATTAATACATGCATTAAAAGGTCAGTCTGGCATCCATTACAGAATAGTAGTTAAGAATCTTTTGTTATAGTACTTGAAATTCAAGTGTAAAACAACATGAAAAGTTTAGATTGTTGAATCCAGGGGTAATTCAAATTTTGAAGAATCAGGTTTTGAAAACTGAGGATACCTCATTTATGATATGCATTTAATGTCAAGTTGAGCAGTCAATGATTTCCTTGTAACTCAAAATGAATTCCATTTATAGCAGTTTTGGATGTGCTAGACAGTAGTATCAGCATTGAGAATGGCATAGCTGTGGCTGAAAATTGTTGCATTGCTTGGATTATTTATGTCACAGTGTCACCAGCACAGATCATGTGTTGTTTGTGCACCTGGAAAGTGGTTCACATTCATCAATTGGTAGCATTCATTGTGCTGCCACATCCTCCAAAATCACTGGGTTGATCTACAGGTGGCAGTACAACCAAGTAACCAAGAAAACAAAATACAATATTTCTTGGGAAAGTATTAGTGGTGGATATGACATGGCTCAATAATTGAATCCTATATAGTAACAACAAAGTTAGCCAAACCTTTGGCTGTGGCCAGGCAAGACAGATCTTTCTACAAATTTGAAAAGGGCCCCAGGTTTGCAGAACAATGTGAAATCTTTTTTAAAAAAAAAATACATGGGGGGGTGGTAAAAAGCCCCAAAAAATTATAAAAGGAGCATATGACGGACCCCTGCTCCTTGTTTTATTGTGAGGCACATTTTCCCACCAATATTCTTCGTAGTTCCCTGCTATGACTGAGCAGCCCCTAGTAGAGTGTAAATGAATGTGGTTTATAAAAGACTTTCTGTGGAACAGCAGGAGCCCTCATGTAAACCCCTTTATTGAAAACAGCACTTGAGACATTGTAAAGTTCAATTTGAAATAACAGTTTTATTTAACAGGCATGGCTGGGTTAGGAATATGCAGGGGATGAGAAAGCTGAGGTAAATTTCATTGTATTTACAAATTATAATATTTTTAACATACTACAGAATATTGTTGATGCTTATTTTCATAAATGCTTGGTTCTTAACAGTGACATATTTCTTTGTCTTAGAGATTTTGTAGCAACAATGTGTCTACATATAGATGCATTTAAACTAGCTTAGTTTCCTGGAGGCAAGTCATGGCAGAGGATTCAGCAGAAGTGATGGGGAGGGAGTACCTCACTGAGTCCCCTGAGCCCACCTCCGCCAATCCCTTTGACTACCGATCACACAAGGCTGCCATCTGGCCTAACCTCTCTTATGTGGCTGTGAGTCTCCTCTCCTGCCCTCCCACCACTGTTCAGAGCGAGTGGGTGTTCTCCCACCTGGGAGACATTCTCAGCCCCCAATGCTCCCACCTGGGCCCAGCCAGGTGGGTGAGTTGATCTTCCTGAAGGTTAATCTCTTCCTACTGGATACCCCTCTGTGGACCTCCTGTTATACCCCTGCATGTCCTCCTCCTTTCTGGGTGATCCAGCATGCAGACTGCGCCCTTGGTGTTTGGGTGGGGGTGGGCTCCCTCACCCAACATTTACCCCATGAAACAATATCTACCTCATAATACAACATACCTCATGTTTACCTTAAATGGAAAAATATTATTTCTACTAGTCTGCTGGGGCTGGGGTGTCCTGCCTGCCAAGCTATCATGGGGTTACTTCAGGGAGTCCCTGTCCTGTCTACCTTTCGATCGTGACTGGCATCACTAACCACTTTACATGGAAAACTCTGATTTCCACTGGTCTGGTGGGGCTGGGTTACCCTGCCCACCAAGCTGTCATGGGATAACTTTAGGGAGCCCCTGTCAGAAGTCTTTTGTCATGCTTGCCTTTCTGTCATTGCATCACTAATCACTTTAAATGGAAAACTCTGATTTTCATAGTCTGCTGGAGCTGGGGTGCCCACCAAGCAGTCATGGGGTTCCTTTGGGAAGCCCTTGTTGAAACTCTGGGGATGTCTGCCTTTCTGTCCTTCAGAACCTACCTTTGGAGACTTGGGGGGAGGGGCTGCAAGCATAGGAGGGATGCCTGCCTTTTTTCCAGGTCTGGCCGGGGGAGGGGAGATCTGCCTAGGTGAAGTTTCCCTGTGAGTTGGGTTTCACTGCTTTGTTCCTGAGCTGTTCCATAGACTCCTGTAACTGCAGCAGTCTTTTCCAGAGAAAGCACTGGGGAGACCTTTTTTGGGGGATGGGGTCAGTAACTGGGACCCCAGAAATGTAATCCGCCCTCAACTTGTAAAAATTGTAGATGAGGGTGAGGTTTCGAGTGTATTTGGTGTGTGTAGCTTGCAGGGGGTCCACTCTATACCCTTTTGAGTCTACACCTGACATTCCCCCAAAAGCACTTTCCTGGTTTGACCTTAGTCCTGTTGGGTTTGGTGTACCACAGTGGCACTGGTTCTGCTGAGCTTTCAAAAATGTTCCCCACCTTCAGTTTCTACTGAGAGATTCTCTAGTTTGACTTTAAGCCATTGGGAACAATGGGGAATGGGGCACTTTCTTTGAAGGGGAGTAACTCAGACCCCATAAATCCAATCCAAGCATAGAGGGCAGGTAGAGGAAAGTCAGCTGGAGATCTGCTGCAAGTTTGGTGTCTCTAGCGTGCCAGGATCTGTTTTATATTCTCCTGAACCTGTGCCTATCATTTCTGCAGAAAGTACTTTCCTGGAGGCACCTTTGGGGAACAGGGATAGCTCAGACCCCGTAAATCCAATCCTCACCAACTTGGAATACAGCTAACAAGAGTCAGCCAGTGATCCCCTGTGAGTTTGGTGTTTCTAATACAACGGGGGGGGGGGGGGGGGATTCTACCAGGTAACAAACTTCACAAACATAACCAGTTTGTCCAGCACAAAAAAGTTTGTGAGGATCTGTAAACCACGAACCAAACCACGTTTTCCTGGTTCGTGCCTGTTCCAGCAGACTCTAATCTGGAGAACTGGGTTTGATTCCCCACTTTTTCACGTGCAGCTGTTGGGTGTCCCTGGATCAGTAAAATTCTCTGAGAGCTGTTCTCTCACGAGCAGTTCTCTCAGAGCTTTCTCAGCCCCACCTACCTCACAGGGTGTCTGTTGTGGGAAGGGAAATGAGACTGTAAGCCGCTCTGAGACTTTGAGTGAAGGGGGGGTATAAATCCAATCTCTTCTTCTTCTTCCTAATGACAACACATGCTGATGGCCAGTGCACAACACAATTTGACTGTTGACTATACTTGTACATTGGGGGGCGGGGTTTAAGGAATTGCAAAATGGGATGTTTCACTAGTGGGTTGTTTTGTATGGTATGGTTTTTTAAATTGTTTTGTTTTCATAATCCTATTTTGTTATTATTTCCTATTGGTTTCCATCCAAATTGGATAAAACTTCAGAAGAGTGTAGTTTTCCCACAGTGCCAAACTTTCAGACTGACAGAATAAATTGGCCCTTCTTCTAAGGCAATGAAAGACAACCATGTTCAACATTAAAGGCTATGGGAGAACAGATAGCGAATATTCCAAACAGACAGCACTGCAGCCACATAATTTAAAGAACAGTAGAATGAGGAAGAGGCACACTGAGAAGGAAGGGGCATTTGGTGGCAAAGGGAAGGCAATGCATCTGGGCAGGCAGCAGAAGGAAGACTTTGAGACAGACTGGTTTGAATGAGGGATATTTGAAGAGCATTAGGGCAAGCAAGGGCATGCAGACTACAAGGGAAAGTCTGATGCAGCATGGCAAGCATCAAGAGGAGAGAGGAAGTCCCATCACATACCTTCAGGATTACACATGTATATAATGCTAGTGGCTACAGTGTGCAGTCAATCCAGAAAATCCAGAACCTGTCTTCTCCCTGCCCCTATGGAATTCTGTGTTCTATGTCCTTATCAGGAAAATGCTGCTGCATTGTAAAAGTGATACCAATAGAGGCAGAACCTGAACAAAATAACAAAACAAAATACGATGTTTTGATGGGGAATTTGTTTCATTTTTATATTAAGTACGATACATATGAGACACCCCATTTTGTAGTAATCAATAATAAAAGAAATGTACATTATGCATGATGCTTTGCAGAAAACAAGGACACAGGTCCCTGTCCTAAGTAGCTTACAGTCTGAAATATAAGATGAAAAATGACAAGGAGTGGCAAGTAAATTAGAGGCAGGGATGAAAAGGAGATAGAAAATACATTCTCTTAGGGCTCATTTAAACAATATAAGTGATACAAACAACATATGGGAATGGGGGGGGAGACCATCAGTGTACAAGTTAGGGTTGAAAAAATATATACAGATGTGTGCTAGATGCCCACAGAACAATACAATAACAAAAGAGACTAGATTAAAGCCATAACATCATTTAGTGTCTGGTAATAAAAAACAACCACATTCCTTTATATAAAAAAATACAAAGGTCAATGAAATTTCACATAGCAGTCTGCTCCAGGCACTCTCAGAATATATCCCTCTGACAGTATTGTGTACTCACAAGCAGTCTGCTTCAAATTCAATCAGTCTCTCTTTCAACACTTATTCTGGATATTGGACCCACACCTATGAATGTTATAGTGACTATTGTTAATGTATTTTTAGAATCAATGAAAGTGTCAACTTGAAGGTAACACTGAATGTGAGATTTCTATACAGGGTAAAATGGATTAACTTATCAATTTCTATACTCACTTTGTTTCACAGAGACTGATAAGCCAATGTAATATAATGTAATTTCAATGTAATATCACTGGAATTTCTTGTTTATAGATTTGTTCCTGAGGAAAGACCAGAGGTCTGAAACACTTAAATATCCGGAATAAGTGTTGAAAGAGAGACTGATCGAATTTGGAGCATTTACAGCAGGGAAGGAAGGTGGCATCCACCTCTCTCAGTCTCCTTCTGCAGCACCCCAACCCCTCCTCTGCCCAGTGCATCCTGCCACAGTTTGAGAGCAGGGAGGTGGGTATAAACCCCTTTGATCATTGACAACATTTTGTGTGTGTGCAAAATGTCATCAAGTTGCAGCTAACCTATGGTGACTCCAAAAGGAATCTCTCCTGTTCTCCCTTCTCTATCGTTTTCCAGCCTCCTGCTAATGGCTGCATGTTGATCCGGTGCTACTGTGCCCTCGTTTGCCTTTGGAGTATTTACAACAACATTTTATTGCAAGTCTCATATGCTGAACAAAAAAATTTAAATGGTCCTATGGCACTGAAGGTGGGGGTTGGTGGAAAAGAATTGTGAAAGCGAGGGGGGATTAAGAATGAAAAGGGGGAAATGGCTGGAGCTGAAGAATCTGCTCCACCTCTGCTAAGGAAAGCTGGAGGAGGAGGAAGAGGACTGATCATGCCTGGATCCAATCTATGGATAAAAGGGCAAACAAGAAGGCCCTGACTGAACTCTCCCTTCCTTCAAGCCAGCCACTGGACATCGTAAACATCTCCCCTCGATCATTCTTCACGGCAGATGGTACCGAGATAATCATACACACACACACACACAACCTGCCTGCTATCTAAAGCGTCTGCCTTGAAGTTTTTAAAAAGCAGACTCTGGCTTCCTCAAGAAAATATACAAGGAATGGGGGGACATAAGGGAGATGCTGGAAGTAAAAGGTATGCAGTACTCCGATCCTGTGCACCTTTACTTGGAAGTAAGTGCTGAGTTCAAAGGCTCTCTTACCCCCAAACATATATGCACAGGATTGGTAAAACATTACACTGGGATTTGGGTCCTGGTGATTTAAATTCTTGATTAGCCTTTTATTGCTAATCTCATACTGCTAAATTTTTTAAAAAACACTACAGGGGAAAATAAAAATTGTGGTTGTACCGTAATGAAGGAAGGGAAAGGTAGAAGGTGGTTGAATGGACGGAATGACTTTGATGTGCGTGGAGGAGTAAGAATCAAGGGGCAGCAAAAGATGGGAGGAAATCCAATGGAATCATTGCACTTTTGGATTCTCTTCCATTTGGAAGCGGGGTGGGGTTCATCACAAAAATATTCTCAGAAAAGGGGGGGAGCAAACAGAAAGCAAAGTGGGTGCTAGAGTGTGGAAAATGGATTCAGAAAGGGGGCGGGGAACCAACAGATATGTACACTGAAAGTGACCGAAAATATCCATGCCTAATGGCCCCCCATCATGACAACTGTAGCAAAACAGGCTAGTCTCAGACTACTGTCTCACTATTAGATTCATAATCCAAAACAATTTTGCCTTTAACCACAAATAAAGCCTCTCATGCCATTATTTTCCAAAGAAGGTTTTCCCATATTAGATAGATAGTTACTATGATCCAATTTAGAATATTTGAACTGGCAGCCAAAGCCCCACATAACCATTTGAAACCCACAAACTCTGCACCTGAAAGCCTCTCCATTTACCTTATTTGGAATTATTCCAAGGTTTTGGAAACACCCCATGCTTCCCTTCATCCAGTTAGACTGCCCATCTGATTTCCTCACCTTGCCCTTTCAATTTTCAGTCTGGGAGGAAGAAAATCTTTTGGTTTTGTGGCTGTGCTGTCTGTCCTATAACTGGGCTAGAATCTGTTCCTAAAGGTTGCTTTTGCCTGTTCAGGACTACTCCCATCATATTTGCTGCTGAGTATCAACTGACACACAAGACATATCATTGCTTGTTCCCTTTTTGGATTACTTGCTACTTAGACATTTTGATCCCTGCTTGGTCATTCAAGGAATGTATTTATTTTATATCCCACTGTACTCTCCAGCAGGAGCCCAAGTCAGTTTATCAATTTGTTCTCTCTGTCTCAACCTTATTCTCACAATAACACACCTGAGTGGTAGATTAGGCAGAGAAAATGTGACTAGCTCAAGTTCACCCCATGAACTTCCATGGAAGACTGAGGATTTGAACAGAGTTCTCCCATATCCTAATCCGACATTAACTGCTGCACCACTCTGGAATAGTAGCTACAGCCAGCTCTGCTCTGCTGACTCCCCCTCATCTTTTGCGTCTCTCCTTTAGTGAACTAACATGAATGGTATACAGATGCCTGCCTTGACTGTAGTGGGATGTCCAGTACTGATTAATACTGTTGAACTCATATTATTTTGACTGCTTCAGACTTGCTAATTCTATAGTCTCAATATTTGTACTAGTTGTCTTAATGAACTTTATTTCTGTTAGCAATATATACAGCTCTGGTATTCTTTCCAAACTTTTAGATGTACCTCAGCACTTAGTCAAACACTCCTTTACAGCCTTTGTGAGTGTTACTTCCTAGCTTTGAGGAAATCTATCAGCTGGGTAAAGAACCTAAGCCATACTTGTTTGAGTTTAGGAATGATAGGCAGTGGAAGGAAGGACTTCTTCATTATACCCAGGCTCCCTTAGCACATAAGTATCTGTGCTCAGATTGGGAAATGGGCCATATATTCACACTGATTCATATCTAATATGCATTCATCGATGGTCTACACACCAGAACATCAATAGGTAAAAATAAGTACCAGCTCTCGAATTTAGAAAAAAAGTTGCTTGCTTTTATTTCCTTAGGAAAAACATGATAAAATAGTAACCTCGTGATTCCTCTTTCCTTCTTATTCCCAAGATCCAATTTCCATTAAAACACTGCATAGTTTGAATTTTCTATGACTTTATTCCCTTAGTCATATTATCAAACTAATTTGTCCCCCCCAATCCTTGAGACTGTTAGTTAAACTCTGGAAATACTCCAGTCAATAACATTCTTTGTGCTAATGCGCATGTTAACCCTTTCAGTTATTTTTAAGGGCATTGTATAACCAAAAGTTCCCCAAAAAAGTAATTTGAGATTTCCACTATAACTGGAGTACAGTTTTCCAATGGCACTGAATTCAGTGTTTCTGTGCTGTGCTGGACTGTTTTTCTTCTTTACGAAGTCCCCTTACATCAAAAGAGAGAGAGAGAATTACCAGCTTGGTGGTCAATGAAACAGTGCCTTTTTTTCTCCAGCAGCAAAGACACAGAATAAAGTTTCCAGTTCAGCAGCAGGAGGCTGAACTGGCAACTGGCTCCCCCAGGAAGCTTCAGATCAGCATCATCAATCTACAAAGCAATATTTGAAAACTGCAATTCTTAAAGGTACACCTCTGAGTACATACAGCATCTAATGTTGCCCCCATGGATGCTAAACAGAAGCTAAGGTACACAAACACATGAGTTATTATAACAAAGCTTATAGAAGGTCTGCATATTCTATCTAGACCTGTTTCTGCATACTCTGCATTACCACCATCTGGACTATATGCAACAATAACTACCTGGTATAAATATTTTTGCACATATTGTATAGTTTAAGGCAAAGCAGTTTGCCTAAGAAAGTTTTTAAGGGGGTAAAAAAAAAATCAAGCAAGCACAATGCAACTGTGCTCTCCTATTTTTGGAAACAAGGACTGTGTTCAAGAGTAGGTTGTCACTCAAAACATTTTCATAGTGCTGCAGTGCAATATATTTTCAAAAGTCTGTCAGGGAGCCATATTGCAAATAGAGACACAAAACATCATGGAAGAGCTACAGTTCCAATTAGGGTAAAATCAGAAACTCTAGGCAATAAAACAACAGGAGGCATCACAACACTGATACCTGAGAAACACTGCCACTTGTTATCTAACCATATCGCTCAGTAAAAACATTACCCAAGAGACTCAGAGCCAGTCTAAACACTTCAGAAACCACCCAGTGCCGTATGGCATGAGATTCTTTCATACCTCAGGAGTGAAAGTTAGCCAGAGCCCCCTGACAAACTAAAATGATTTATTATCACAAAGCAGAACTAATGCATTCTGCTTTACAACTCTCCTGATAGTCTACGGGAGACGCTGCATTTATTACTTACAGTGCATAATGCCCATTGCAGAGCTCTGTATTATTCATAAGGCTGGCTTTTTTGTGCCATCATAATGCTGATAAATTATGGAAAAATGCATATTTTATTTCAATTTCTAGAATATTTTGATATACATATCGATACATCATGTTGCTGCAGGAGCAATAAGCACCACTGCTGACTGTTCTTGACATGCTGACCTCAATAAAAACAAAAGGGCTACTGAGATCATTCTGACTCACTTCTAACATTTCACATAAAAGCCCAGGACCTCCTCCTTTAATATTTGGAAGGAAATGTGTAGAAATGTTAGTGCTAAAAGAAAAAGAGGGATGAGTTGCTGGAGAAGAGAGGGAAATCAAAATTAAGCAAACTGCACTCCAAGTGAGTAGACTGCCAGTCAAAGTGCTGGCTGACAAGTTCCAATAAAACAGGGATGTTCACTTTATTCCCACTCTGCAGGTCACTGTCCACATCTTTAGGTTCCTTAACTCACAGCTCCAAAATTTCCCTACCCTAATTTGGACATTCACAGACTGCATGAGAGATATTTTCTCTCAGGCCCACCAACTGAATGACAACAAAATTACTTTGCATGTTGTTCCTTCCCCATTAAGCTACATGTGCTGCTTGGACCATCCTTATTATGATATATTCACATATACGACTGTTTCTTGGTGTGGAAAGGTTAAAACTACAGGGGGAAATGATCTTTTGCTCAAGTTTAATTTGTGCTTGGACTCTTTAGTGATAAAACATTTTCATTACCAGGGCTGAGTCCTAGAGTTTACAAGGAAACATTCCTCTTAGTATGTCCAGCAAATTTCTTAAACTATAACTTATTCCCCAACTCTTCAGGTGTACCAAGACAGATCTGTGAACAGTTAACAGCCAAGATAGCAAACCAGAATTTCCATGCTCATCAGCAGTATACTTAACAACAGAGCAACTATCATCATCAGGTCGTGCTTAATAGCCAATGGAATATCAAAGGCATCTCTGGCATGGTTTGGAAACGGGATGCAGGACTATGTGGACTGCAGGCTGACCCAAAACAAACAAACACCCTTCCTCTAAACAGCTCAGGGTGATATACCTGGGTACTACATGTTGACAATATATTTGTATTTATTTAATACATACTGCTTTTCTCCCCAATAGGGAACCAGAGTGGCTTGCAACAGCATTCTTGCCTCCTCCGTCTTCTCACAACATCAACCTTGTGAAGTAAATTAGGCTGATGCGCATGACTGGCCCAATATCACCTAATGAGATCTATGGCAGACTGGGGATTTGAACCTGGGTCTCCCAGATCCTAGTTATGCACTCTACCACTACACAGTGCTGGCATTCAGTAATCATGTTCTGTCCTCACAATAATCCTGCAAAGTAGAAAAAGAAGAAGAGATTGGATTTATATCCCACCCTTCACTCACTTAGAGTCTCAGAGTGGCTTACAATCTCCTTTCCCTTCCCCTCCCCACAACAGACACCCTGTGAGGTAGGTGGGGTTGAGAGAGCTCTGAGACAACTGTCCTTGAGAGAACAGCTGTGCCAGAGCTATGGCTTGCCCAAGGTCATCCAGCAGGTGCAAGTGGAGGAGTGGGGAATCAAACCCGGTTCTCCCAGATTAGAGTCCACGCACTTAACCACTACACCAAATTGGCAAAGTAGGCAGAATGTCTATGTGATCTGGCCTACATCATACAATGAACTTCATCAATTCTTTTGAGCTGGTCTAAAATACTATGCACTACAAGTCTCTGCCTGGAGAATCATGCTTTGGTCACCCTTTGAGACTTACAACATTTCATGCACTTCTTTTTGTGCAGTGGCTGGCTCTGCAAAGTAGCTTCCCTGGAGTCACAAGATGAACTGTATTCCCTCAGGGAATGGGGCCTCCTACCCTTGCCCCTGGTCTTGTAGGGGCAAAAAGCTCAGGGGCTGAAGTGCCCAAGTCCAACTGAAAATGCACAGACAACCATTCTAATGTCTAGACAATCCCCGAGAACAGCCAAATAGTACACCATTAAAGCTGAGGTGGAAGTTAGATTACTCTTAACTACTGCCTGTGTGGCTTTAGGCCACTGAGCTGGGCCCCTGGCATCAGCCAGTTTTTTTGACTGAGTGCCCCAGGAAGCCCTTTTAGATGGTTTAGAAGCAGTGGACCTCATGCTCTGCTGGGTTGTGGCTGCATTTCTATTGGAAGCCCGCAACTTAGAGCCTGTGGAGCATTTCCCCCTGTTCACAGAACACTGAGGTGGCATGTTATCCTGCTATGAAACTTTGCCTTAAAAGAAATCCTAAACTGTGAACCATATTATAGCTTAACCAAATTAGACTACTAAAACTGACCTGGACCTGGCATGTGTGACCAAGACCTGAGTGCAAGACGGGAAACTGTAGTTCTCTCTCAGTTAGTTCCATCTGGACTTGCAAAGCCAACTCTTGGCAGCCATCGATGAGATTTCTCCCCGACGTCCTCTGCGCCCTCACTCTAAACTCATTCCATGGTATAGACAGGAGCTGAGGTTGATGAAGCAGGAGCTTAGGCAGCTAGAGAGACAGTGGCAACGCACTCAGGATGAAGCAACAAGAGCATCCTATAGGACATTTATGAGATCCTATGAGATGGCAGTCAAGGCCGCAAAAAGAGAATATTACGTGGCCATGATTGCATCTGCAAGCTCTTGCCCAGCCCAATTATTTAGAACAATTTGGTCTTTTACTACTCTGCCACAGGGCAGATCAAATGATAAGGAATTGGAGATTGGCTGTGAGGCTTTTGCAAGCTATTTCGCAAATAAAGTCTTGTTGCTCTACCATGACCTCCCTGCCACAGTTGAGACAGTAATGGAACTCAAGGCCCCATGTGCATCTTCTTGTCAAATTATGATTTTAGTCCACTCAGTCTAGAGGAAGTTGACAAATTACTCTCAGCTGTTCGCCCGACCTTTTGTAGCCTTGATCCGTGCTCATCATGGCTAATTAAAGCTGGCCGTGATGGGTTACGAGGTGCACTAAGGGAGATCATCAACAAGCCCCTCACTGAGGGTCTGTTCCTTAATTCACTAAAGGAGGTGGTGGTCCATCCTCTCCTTAAAAAACCATCCTTGGACCCAGCCGAATTAGCCAACTACCAGCCCGTATCCAATCTGCCCTATTTGGGCAAACTGATTGAGAGAGAGGTAGCAATTCAACTGCAGGGGTTTTTGGATGACACCTCCATATTAGACCCCTTCCAGTCCAGTTTCCGACCAGGCCACAGAACAGAGATGGTCCTGGCTGCCCTCACAGACAATCTCTGGAGGTATCTGGATCAAGGTGGTACAGCAGTGATATTAGACCTGTCAGCAGCGTTCAACATGGTCAACCATCAACTACTGATCCACAGCTTCACCGACACCAGGATTCAGGGGTTTGCCTTGCAGTGGCTCTTCTCATTACTTCAGGATAGGGGATAAAGGGTGGCCATTGGGGAACAGTTATCCGGAAGACATCCGCTAATTTGCGGTGTGCCCCAAGGAGCAGTGCTTTCCCTAATGTTATTTAACATCTATATGTGCCTCCTTGCCCAGATTGCTTGGAGTCATGGACTGGGTTTTCACCAATACGCAGATGACACCCAGCTCTATCTGTTGTTGGACAGCCAATCAGACTCTAGTCTGGGAGATAGGGACCTGGCATTGAAAGCTGTGGCTAGTTGGCTTAGACTGAGTCAACTGAAATTGAATCCAATGAAGACGGAGGTCCTGTGCCTGAGTCGGAGCAAAGCAGTTTGCTGTGGCGACATCAGCAGGGGTACCTTCGATGGGGTGCTGTTGGTGCCAGTGCCAAAGCTTGGGAATGGCTTCTGGATGCCTCCTTAATGATGGCGGCCCAAGTAACAGCCACTGTGAAGTCTGCCTTTTACCATCTGCGGCTGATTAAGCAGTTGGTTCCGTTCCTTGAATGCAATGACCTGGCAACAGTGATCCACGCAATGGTCACCTCAAGACTGGATTACTGTAATGCTCTCTACATATGGCTGCCCTGTCCCAAATCCAGAAGCTGCAGCTGGTGCAGAATGTAGTGGCGAGGCTATTGTTGTGTCTTTCTATAAGGGAGCACATCCAGCCTGCCCTAAAAGCTGCCTATAGCATACCAGATTCGGTTCAAGGTGCTGGTTCTTACCTTTAAAGCCCTATATGGTCAGGGACCTACTTTCCTAAGGGACCACCTTTCACCACATGTTCCCCAAACAGCACTAAGATCGGAGTCCCAAAATCATTTGGCCCTTCCAGGCCCTAAAGAAGCCAGGCTAGTTGTGACAAGGGCCAGGGCCATTTCTGTGGTGGCCCCTTACTGGTGGAATGAGCTCCCAGATGACATCAGGGCCCTGCGGGATCTTTTACAGTTCTGCAGGGCCTGTAAAATGGAGCTCTTCCACCCAGCTTTCAATTAGAGTGCCACCTCCTAATATTGCGGCCCTGGCCCCAATATCAGTACCAACATTAACCAATAGCCTGGCAAGAACCCAGACTATGGCAGCAGTTGGCCATCTGGATGCCGAGAGAATGCCACCATTGTTTTACTAGCACCTTTGATTACTAGCATCTATTATTTTATATGTTGTAGTTTTATTTGAATCTTGTGTTTTTAACGTATCTTGTTTTATACACACACACATACACACACTGTAAGCCACCCTGAGCCTGCCTGGACAGGGAGGGCAGGATACAAATTAAACAAATAAAATAAATAAATTGTATTTATATATATATATATATATATATATATAAGCCATGTCATATTGGCACTTTCCAGTTCTCCCACTGGCTGTGCTGTGTGCTCCATTAACCACTGGCCTGTCAACCGCCACTCAAGAGTACTCACATACCACTGGCTGGAGGCTGAGTCTGCTCCTCTCCTTTGTTCACTGTCAGCTTGGCCACTCTTTCCTGTCAGAATAAACTGCCAAAATAGCTGTCTCTCCTGCTTGGCTCCCCTATGGCTGGCTGGCTACTGAGGTGGGCCATCAGCCATCAAAGCATTATCTTCTCCTGCTGCTGTCCAGCTCACTTTGCCCTCAGGGGCTGTTGCTAGGCAATCAAGCTTGGTTCTGTCAGTAAAAAGGTGGGGTAAGGAAGCCTTTTCCAGGCCTACTTTGTCCTCTGTGGGGAACTCATTGGGGTCACACCTCACTAGGGCTGCCAGCTCCAGGTTAAGACATTTTTGGAGATTTTATGGTAAGAGTCCACAGAAGCCAGAGTTTGGGGCGGCGAGAAAGCAGTTATTTTTTCCAGGGGGAGAGAGATATCTGTTGTCTGGAGTTCAGTTGTGATACCAGGTGATACCAAAGCCAGTGTGGCACAGCAGTTAGCACTTCAGAGCAGGGTCTGCCAGACTCAGGTTCTTGCTGTGGAAGCTGAGTTGGTGATTTTGGATCAGTCACAGATTTTCAGACTAAACTACCTCACATGATTTTTGTGCATATCAAAAGGGGGAGAAAAGAATGATGTAAGCTGCTTTAGTCCCCACTGTGGAGAAAGACGGTACTTTTCCTCCTGGGAAACCACTGTTGCCAATCTCCAGGTGAAGGCTGAAGATCACTCAGAATTACAGCTGCTGATCAGGTGGCAGAGATCAGTTCCCCAGGAGAAAATGGTGGCTGCTGTGTCATTATACCCTGCTGATGTCGCCACAGCAAACTGACACTGAGGGCCAAGGCTGGGGCACCTACCCAGAGCCTTTTTCTAGAGCCTGTGGTATATATTTACACAATGGGCCTTATTCCTAGTAGTATATATAAAGACTGCTAAACCCCCATCAAACCAGTCCATATCAGTCCTAAAACAGCAGCTGGCTTTTGAAAGGCAAATATCCACCACATGGAAGTCTCAGAGAAAAAGCCCAGTGTTGACCTTTGCAGAGCTGGAAGATCCACAAAACAGGGAGAAGTGCCCTGCTGTGGCAGTTTAAATACCTGCAGGAGATCCCGCGAAGTTGCCCTTGTCATCGCCATTCCTAGAGCAGCCCCCACCCATGGAGTCAATATTGATGACGTGTCTGGCTAGCCTGGAATTGCCATCAGGCACCAGCTCCAGCTAGCTCACACACATGGCTACCAGCACAGGCCAGACCTCTTTCCCTGCTCTTTTCCAGGCCTGGGCCACAAAACACAGTACCTGGTAAGTCAAGTTTGGCACTTATTGAAGGGTGCTGGCCTACCTTGTCTGTGGATATCTCTGGGAGCGAGAGAGAGGACCTGAGGTGTGAGATGGTCATATCTCTGTAGATTTTAAAAGAGACAAGAAGGGTGGCAAGGGTCATGTCCTGACCAACTTATTAACCATAATCAGAAGAAAAGAGGTTGTAGAAGGTGGTAGGCACTCTGTGTGAGCAGACAAGGGCATCACAGATGCACAGCCAAAAGTACAAAACAGTTCATGCCTCTCCATAATTCAATGGATTGTCTCTTGCTAAGCATAAGGTGAGTCTGCAATGAATTTCATTCCTTCGGAGTATAGTTCCTGCAAGCCTGATCTCTGAAGAGGAACTACTGAATTTCCCATTTGTATTCTGAATCGCAACAAAGGTGCTCTGAAATAGGACCATAAATATACTTGGGCTCAAGCAAGAAAGGAGATGGATTTTTAGTCAAGATTTTTCCTTTCCTAGCAAGTGCCTTGTTAAAGCATCCTTCTGCTCTGAAATATTAGCAGGCTTTCAGATTCAAGGAAACTTATTTAGAATTAATACAAAACTATACAGCCTAGGTTCTTTTAGTCCTTACTCATTTCCACCGAGACAGTTAAAATGGGAAATGCTGCAAGCCCCAATACAAGTACTAGCACCACGGGGTAACACCACGAGGTAACAATTATATCATGTACATTCAGGAAACAATACTGTTTGATGAGTCATTGCTATTTTTTGCAGTTGGAAAACAAAGGCTGTTCAAAACTCTACACTGAATCTACAGAAGTGATGGAGTTTGTCTTTCATTTCCAAATTTATTCAACTCAGCCATGCTGACATTGGCAGGATTAAGGACATGTTTAGAAGATTAACTTTGCTAGAAAGTCTATTTTAATTTTTTTTTTAAAAAATTAAAAAACCAATTCCAATAAAGGTGGTTAAGAAAATGCTACCTGTCTCCACTAACGCTGTGAGCATAAGAATATAAGAGGAACCCTGCTGGAACAGACCAGTGCTCCATCTATCCCACACAATTTCTTACACAGTGACCAACCAGTTGTCCTGGAGGTTTGAAAAACAGGACACAAAGACCAATACCATCTCCTGATGTTGAAACCCAAAGGTTTACTGCATCTGGATGCAGAAGCTCCCTTTAGTAATCACAAGTGGAGACCCGCAAGAAACTTGCAGGATGGTTATCCCATTTCTCATACCTTTGCTTCCTCCCTTCTCCCCCTACCTCTCTCACACTCTTTCTCCCTTCTGCCCCCCTTTCTTACTCTCTCTCTTCCCTCCATGTATGTTATTTCCTCTATCTTTCTGGCCTGTCATCATTCTCTTTGTTTTTCTGCCTCCCCACCTCATCGCTCTTTCTCTCTCTTTCTGCCTCCCACCTCAAATCCCACCCTCCCCAGGCTCCACCTCTCAAATGTCCAGGAATTTTCCAACCTGGAGTTGGCAACCCTATTTCCTCCCCACCCAACAGCCAACCTACCTTTATCTGTCTTCAGCTTTCCACCTCCACCCCCCTCCCCTGCACCTAGAGAAATTACAGTCTTTCTCCACAGTGGGGACTAAAGCAGTTTACATTATTATTTCCTCTTTGTTATCTGCACAACAACCCTGTGAGGTTGGTTAGGCTGAAGGTATGTGACCAAAAGTCAGCTTTCATCGCAAGATGGAGATCTGAACCTGGATTTCACAGATCCCAATCTGAAGCTCTAACTGTTACATCACAATGCTCTTTCATAAGGTGGCTGCTGATGAACAGTAGCAAAGCAGCTGGGCCTAATCAAGTCATGCAAATCAGGTGGTATCAAGTCACACAGAGGGTGCTGCCTAGGGATGCCAGCCTCCAGGTGGGACCTGGGGATCCCCTGGAGTTACTGCTTATCTCCAGAGAACAGAGATAACTTTCCATGGAGAAAATGGATGCTTTGGAGTTCATAGCATTGTACCTCACTGAAGTCCCTGTCCTCCCCAGGCTCCACCCCCAAATCTCCAGCAGTTTCCCAGCCTGGCTCTGGATCCGCTGCTGGTGGCCGGGGGGGGGCGGGGTAACTTGGCAACCCTAGACTGCTTCCAGTAAAAACCCTGCCTTTTACTGACAGAAACAGTTAGAAACCTGCCCCTCCTCCAAACGTTCTAATCTCCTCACAGTCAATGCCTGGAGCTGATGCCATTTCAAAAAGTATTGGGGGGAATTCAATGGTCCCTGAAGTTTTTTTTTTTAACTTTTTGGATTTTTCTGCAGGATGAGGAAGGGGCCTGACTATGTAGGAAAATCTGTTGGGGGAGACTGAGCTCTCTTTTGGCAGATATAAGCATCCACGCAGAAAAAAACCCTCTCAGAATTAGATATATAGATGGTTAGTAGCCACTGATGGAACTATCCATCCTGAATCTATTGTCCCTCAACTTTATTAGGCTATCCAATTTCCAGCATTATAGGAGATGCATAATTGTATCAACCACTATCATTCCCACCCTTTAGTTGTCTTTCATTTAAACTGAAAAGCTTTACACTCTTCAGTCTTTCCTCGAGTAAAAGTGCTACAACCACTTCCATATTGGTCATTTTACTCTCGGTTCCTTTCCTAACAATCCCCAGCATGTTTGTGTAAAGAGACCAAAATAAAAGAATATATTATGATACATTATGCAAATGAATTATTCCTAACAGAAACGTGTCCCCGTTTACAGGTAACTAAAATTCTCACTTTTAGAGCTGACATATGAAAACATGAATCTCCATTGAAGACAGTTTGTCACAGTTCTTTCCTGGCATACTTAAACAGGGTTGGGAGGGTGTGTTTTTAAACTAAAACAGTGCATGTGGAGAAGGAGAGTTAAACCATACTCCATTCCTACCTTACTTCACTGTGCCCCAATGTTTTCAGGATTTTTACCCCTACCCAGCACCGATATCAGAAGTCAGCTGCGCTGACAGAAAATGCTGAAAAGACTGGAATAAGATGCAGGACAGAGAAAGTTTAGTTCCCCTTGTCTACATGCTCCAGTACTATTTAAAAATAGATGTTCTATCCCTGCTTTTTAATATATAAATAGAAGATGCTGCCTGTCTTCAAAACAAGCCAGTTGCCTAACGGGGGGGGGGGGGGGGGGGGGGACACTGTAGCTGCTGTCTTTACCTTCCACCTCCCTCAGCTTCTACAAAGCACAAGTAAAACTTTCCTCTGAATGCCTAGCATGTGGGTAGCCCTAGTTAATGTAAGCAGGCAAGCAAGACGAGTACTTACCCAGAATCCAAAATCCCACCAAAACTGCAGTTATGGTACAATAATTTGCAAAAGAGTGGGGATTCAGTCCTCAGAAACCATGACCATTATGGGAAAGATGGACTAAGTGTTCTGGTTGGCCGGTGTTACTGTCAAGCACTGTTGAACAACACTCTTCACTCTCACAGACACTTCCATCTCCCAGTGTCTGAGGGTATCAAACCAGACAATGGTACCATCACCAACCGGATGCCTTATTACATTTCGGAATGGAGTGTGGCTCAGGCCAGATCATGATTGCAAAGTTCAAATTGCATCTCCCTAATGTTAAATGTAGGAAATATACAAGTCCTTGATCAACTAGAACTTTTTCTCTTTATGAAATCCAGATTTAAAGAAATGAGGAGTTTAGATCAGGACTTATCTAGATTTGATTTACTTTCAAATTGTGTATATATATAAATTAATGGCATTCCAACCAGTGCTAAACAATTATGGCACCATAATTTAACATCAAAAGCCATATATATCTTCCCATCCATAAAGAGAATACAAAACATCTGTAAACATGAAATCTCTTCTTCATGAGAGTTCCTTTAACACACTTTGCAGTAAAGTTCCATAAATAAACAGGCAACTGAATCACACACACACTGCAGTTAAATAAATTCTTGCCTAAGAAAATTATTTTTTTATCAAAAGGGAATAATTCTTGAATGGTGCAGTCCAGTGGCACCTTTAAGACTAACAAAGTTTAATTCTGGGTATAAGCTCTCATGTGCACACAAATGAGAGGCACACAAATCAGAGATACCTGATGCATGGATACGAAAGCTTATACCCAGAATTAAACACACAAAAGCTTATACCCAGAATTAAATTACCCAGAATTACCCAGAAGTTGCCACTGGACTCAAACTTTGTTCTATTGCTTCAGACCAATCCATTTGCCCACCTGAATCTGAACATGATTTCCCACCTATTTAGCCTAGGACATTCTGCCCTCTGCTGGCAAAATACTGAGCTGTTACAAGCATAACTCTATAGTTTCTATAGGAGTCTTTGGGACCCTTAACATGGTCACTGGGTCATGTGAGATGCTACAGAGTCCAAAAGGGGGGGCTGCAAATGCATGGAAATATTGGGGGGGGGGGTGTAACTTCCTTTGTATTTGATGATTTCACGTAAACATGCTATGGTGATACTTGATAAGTGTTAAACAATGAAATGTTTAGAGCCCTATACTGACACTGTGAGATAATATGAATTAGATACTTTCTGTTTCAACCATTAGCCCTTTAGGTCACTATCGGAACTGATACATTAGACAGCTGTGTAGATAAAACCCAAGAAAAAGAGGAGATAATAGTGTTTCTTCCTGCGTCTCCTGCATACACTGAACAAAGAAAATTGCAGTTGGTAGGCAGGCATTATTGGACGTATAACCTGATATTATCGGAGAAACAGCTTTGTATGTTCCTATTTTAAAAGAACAAAGAAACAATGGAGAATGCACATATATTATCTGAATGCCTAGATATTCTGTACAATGCATGGTTATTCCAAAGTGTATCCATATATAAAAACTGTCAGGCTAAATGTCAGTTACAGGCAGCTGACAGGATGGATTCAAATCACTTTACTAAGGTTAACGTGCAAGCATGCTATGCACAGAGTTAATTTCATAAGTGTCCATCCATCTCCTTTCATTTATACCCTGAAAGGCTGCATATTGTCAGTGAAATGTATTAGCTGTTTCACAGCAGACAGGAAATATACCAGTAGCTTTTGTCAAAAGAAATAGGCTTTTAACACTTGAGGAATGTAACTAGGCAAAGTATAATTACCCACACTGGAATTTGGCCAGGACACTGGGGATAAATCCCACTCATCCTGTGAAAACTACTATAGGCTTTTAATTAGCACAAAGGGTCAGGATCTTCATTTTACATTTAAACTGAAAGATGACACCACCAACAATGCAATGTTCTCTTCTAGTGACTGGTTAATAATACTCTCAGGAGGGAAGAATGTCACTTTCCAGGAAGAAATTTATAGCACAAAACTTAAGTGCATGACATCAAATTAAGCTAATTTTTCTTTGCATAATGACTTGGTAAACAACATCTTTGCATGTATGCTATGAATCTTTTATAAATATATTTTCTAACTCACAAGCTCATTTGTATATGTCATTATAAATTCAAACTCTACTTCAAAGCACTGTCAGCTTAATTAGACAACACACAAGAGCTTTATCTGCTTGCGATAGACACACACAATCTCCCACATTTCATGAAAACTTTAAGTCATAAAAAGCACCATGATAATGAAGCACACTGAATGGGATATCAGCAATATAGGTTTTTATATATTACTATGTCTTCAAACTGTTTCTGGGAGGATGATGAACTTCTTTGGAAGCTTCTCAGGGGCCTTATTTTGAGCCACTCTTCCTTGAAACACAGGAAGCATACCACTACTGATTTTCCTTCAAATGTACAGATGCAGTGGAGCACTGGCTGCTTTCTAAAGCATTCTCAGGACAGCCAGTTTGGTGTAGTGGTTAGGACTACAGACTCTAATCTGGAAGAACCAGGTTTGATTCACCAGTCCTCCACATGCAGCTGCTGGTGTGACCTTGGGTCAGTCATAAGTTCTTTCAAAGCTGTTCTCTCACGAGCAGTTCTCGAAAGAACTCTCTCAGCCCCACCTACCTCAAAGACTGTAACCATTTTGTTAATCCCTTTGGGACTATTTGCATGATCAAATATCACAGTATTTATTAATGATGATTAAGTATTATATATTACCTCAGACTAAACAACTACCCATAAACAGTAGGGAAAAGAATGCTCATAAATATTACTGGTTGATAGTTGTTTAGAAGCTTAAACATGTGTTTACTGGATATATTTAATAAGCAATGTTTTTAAAAGGTCATTATATTTGCAAAATCCAAAATAGTCTGCATGATTTAACACTTCTGCTGAATGCATGATACATTAATTTGACAAGGTGTTTAGTGTGCAAACAGATTGATTAGGCAAGTCTTAAAATCAACTGATATACTTGTTGACTACATTTTATACACTAAGCACAGAATAATTAATAAATCACCAGCCTACAGATAGCATGTTCTATGAAATATACCAAATCTCTTAGGGAACACGAAGAATCTCTTCACACATGAATGCACATGAAGCTGCCTTATACTGAATAAGACCCTTCGCCCACCAAATCAGTATTGTCTACTCTCCAGTCTCAGCCTGAGGTTTTTCAAATTACCTGTTTCCAGGTCCTTTTAACTGGAGATGCCTGGGATTGAACCTGGGATGTTCTGCATGCAAGGCAGATGCTCTCCCACTGAGCCATGGCCCTTCTTCAGGGATTGCAACTTAAACAACTGAACAGAATACCACCTTGGGAAAATGTCACTATTAACAGTACAAAGAAAAAGCTTCCTTTCCTACAACTTCCATTTTTCTGCCTACAAGAGAAGTAACAGAATCACTAGCTTGATCGCTTGCCTTACATTTTTGGTGGGATGTTCCTACTTTACATCCTCCATATCTGGCACTACCATTTCCTTCATCCATTAATCCAAGTTGTCTCCATACTTGGAACTAACAATGCCAATGGGTCAAACCTGTTTGTGATGGCTGTAAATGTCTAAAAAACCCTGGCTAGAGAGAGAGCTAATAGAGATAAAAGAAAATGAACACAGGTCTATTTGGTTTAGATCTTGCTTAAATTATGGCATTTTTTTTAAAGGCAGTTTAGGATAGTCATTACAAAAGTGGGAATGACTATCAGTTCACAGAAAAGTAGCTTACTAAGTGTAGAACTTAGGACAGCATGGCATAGGGAAAGTAGAGGAGATGATTCCTAATAACGGTATCAAAGGGCCAGATATCTGATGAACAAAAACATTCCACTGGAGGATCTTCTTGGCAAAAATATTAGAAAACTACCAAACAAGGCAGGCCACTCATCAGTTTCATGAGAAGTATCTGAACCTGAAAGGAACCATGATTCAAATTTATGAAATTGAGCTGTAGCACTGAACAACACTCAAAAAAAGCATATGCATTGCAAAATGCAGGTGCATGATTGAATGCTTTAATGCTGTCCTTTATAGAAAAAGCCCTGCACATGGAAAGCAACCACACCAGAAAAAATGAGAAAAGAATTCTTCTCCCTAATCTGTTGCCTTATGCAGAGAGCTCTGGGTGTATGAAGAATTCAAAAGCAATTCCTCACTCACATTCTGAACAAGACTCTGTGTTACGTATTTGCTTATGTGTTAAGTATTAGGTTAAGTGTACTACTGTAAGAATGAGCTTCGATCACAGCTCCATAGACTTCAATGCATTCAAAAAGACGCAACCGGATTTGTCACTGTTAAAAACAGACCAATCCGGAAAGCCTCTGATTTTTGGCAGGAAAAATTCCCATTGGTCCCAAGCATTGATTTGTGATTGGACATTATTGTTCCAAGAGGTGTGGTTTTCCTGGATCAAACTGTATATAGTTGATCCAGGAAATTCTGTGTGTTGGTTGTTGTGTTCTGAGCTGAATAATGAAATCACTTGTTTGCAAAGCTGTCTCGATCTCAGTACATAATACCCTGGGAAACAATACAACTATTATCTTTTTTTAGCAATAAATATTGGCCACTGCTTATGGCTACAAGTGTACTAGACAAAAGAATCCTGAAGCTAGAGTGGTACTGTCGGCCAGCAAGGCACTGCTAGTGCTCTTATGAATTTTGATATTCATAAGCCTGAACTTTGGGTTGCCTATAATGGAAGGGCCATGTGCTTTCTTCAATATAGGAGCCAGCTCCAGCCCATGCCAGGAGGCTGACACCCTAGACAGTTCACCTGGGACAGAGACAAAGGACTCCTCTTGCCATGAGGTTTCTCTCTCTCTGTTTCAGCACGCTGGTCAACCCCTGCCCCCTCCAGCATACCTGCATAGTTATGCTAACGCAGCTGCTTAGCAACTAATGTTCCAGCCATCACCCAGTCGGCCATAGTCATTGACTAACAATGGATGTGGCTAGGTGAGTCATCGGACCCCAGTCCAAAGTCCACTTCCTGGTGAGATCATAGTCTTGCAACATTGTCCATTCCCTGGCCCTCCTCCCTTTGTCCACCTTTCACCTATCCAAGGGTCCAGAAGGGACGGACCGCCTAAGAGGTGTGTTAATGAGATGTGGTCTGTATAGCCCACCCCAAGACCATCTAATAAAAGAGCCTGAGCAGAGGCATTTCGGTCTCTTGAGCCGTCGCCCTCTGTCTACTTTACTACCCCTCTAGTCCAGCTTGCTGTACCCAACCCTTGCCTCCATCTTTAACCCTTTCTCTCTGGAATCACGATCCAGGAGAACCACGTGGTCTCGCAGGTTCGAGCCTCGTGTCCCCATAGCCTTTCTATTTTTCTCCCCACCCAATTCTTCCATCGATCGGACAACGCATCTAAGGTACTGTGCTTCTTCCCACCAACGATAGCCTGCTCCTGCGAATGTGCTATTTTCTTCCTGTATTTCATTAGGCCTGTGTGAGTGTGTGTGTGATTACGTTTTTGGTGTGCTTATTTATTTATTTATTTATTTATTTATTTATTCGATTTATTCGATTTATACCCCGCCCTCCCCGCGAACGGGCTCAGGGTGGCTTACATGGGCACACAGCCAAGAATAATACATTAAAATAGCTAAAACAATTAAAAATTCCTATGGCAAATAACATTAATAACGGCTTCCTGTAACATATTATCAGTGGCGACCCAGTGGTAGGTCTCCATATCCCCCTTGCCACCAGCCAGAGCCATTTCGGGCTGGTTACATCATAGATGGTAAACTTGATGGGTGGAATCCCCGGTGGCGGCTCCTATTCAAAGGCCTGGCGGAAGAGCTCCGTCTTGCAGGCCCTGCAGAACTGCATAAGGTCCCGCAGGGCCCTGATCTCTTCGGGGAGCTCATTCCACCAGACAGGAGCCGCCACCGAAAAAGCCCTGGCCCTTGTTCTGATGAGCCTGGCAGCCCTAAGGCCCGGGATCTCTAGTCGGTGGGTTGTCCCCGACCTCAGTGCCCTCTGGGGTATATATGGAGAAAGGCGGTCCCTAAGGTATGTTGGACCCTGGCCATATAGGGCTTTATAGGTAAGAACCAGCACCTTGAAGCGAACTCGGTATACTATTGGCAGCCAGTGCAGCGCCACCAGCACAGGCTTGATGTGCTCTCGTGTTGCGAGGCCCATCAGCAGCCTGGCCGCAGCATTCTGCACCAGCTGCAGCTTCCGGGTTAGCCCCAGGGGCAGCCCCATGTAAAGAGCGTTACAGTAGTCCAGCCTCGAGGTGACCGTCGCATGGATCACTGTGGCTAGGTCATCCCGATCGAGGTAGGCAACCAACTGCCGCGCCAGCCGAAGATAATAAAAGGCCGACTTGGCAGTGGCTGCTACCTGGGCCTCCATTGTCAGGGAGGAATCCAGGAGCACTCCCAGACTCCTAACCTGCGACACAGGCACCAATGGTGCCCTGTCGAAGCTCGGGAGTGGGAGCCCCCGCCCCAAACCGCAATTCCCCAGACACAGGACCTCCGTCTTCGCCGGGTTCAATTTCAACCTGCTCAACCTGAGCCAATCAGCCACGGCGTGCAATGCCCGGTCTAGATCTTCTGGACCAGAGTCTGATTGGCCGCCCAACATCAGATAGAGCTGGGTGTCATCTGCATACTGGTGACAACCCAGCCCAAACCTCCGGGCAATCTGGGCAAGGGGGCGCATATTGATGTTGAACAGCATCAGGAAGAGCACTGCCCCTTGGGGCACACCACATTCAAGTGGGTGCCTCATGGACTGCTGCTCCCCTAGCACCACCCTTTGTCCCCGACCTTGGAGAAATGAGACGAGCCATTGAAGGGCCTGCCCCCCTATCCCCACGTCGGCAAGGCGGCGGGACAGCAGCCGGTGATCCACCATGTCCAACTCAGCCGACAGGTCGAGCAGCAGCAACACCGCCCCCCCCGCCTGATCCAGATGCCGCCAGAGGTCGTCTGTTAGGGCGACCAATGCCGTCTCTGTTCCATATCCTGGGCGAAAGCCGGACTGAAAGGGGTCAAGGACTGAAGCTTCATCCAGATACCCCTGTAACTGTGACGCCACCACCCTCTCAATTAATTTGCCCAAGTAGGGCAAATTGGACACCGGCCGATAATTAGCCAATTCCGCCGGGTCCAGGTGAGACTTTTTAAAGAGAGGGCGGACCATCGCTTCCTTGAGAGCCCCCGGGAATTTCCCTGCAGACAGGGAGGTGTTAATAATTTCCCGGGCAGTGCCTCGCAGCCCCTCGTGACTCGCTTTTATGAGCCAGGACGGGCACAGGTCAAGGGAGCACGTGGTTGGGCGCACAGTCAGGAGGAGTCTGTCAACTTCCTCTAGGTCAAGCAAGTTGAACCCATCTAACCCCCGACTCGAAGACGAGCAAGGGGCCTCACTCACTGTATCAACCATGGCAGGGAGGTCGCAGCGGAGCGACAGGACTTTCTCTGCAAAATAGCTCGCAAATGCCTCACAGCCGATTTCCAATTCCCTCGCATTTGGTCTGCCGCATGGCAGTACAGTTAAGAACTGAATTGTTCTAAGCAATTGGGCTGGGCGTGAGCTAGCAGATGCAATCTCGGCAGCATAGAACTCTTTCTTTGCTGCTTTGGTTGCCATCTCATAGGCTTTCATAAGCGTCCTATAAGATGTTCTTGACGCCTCGTCGCGAGCGCGACACCACGTGCTTGACCAACACTATCCAGTAAACAGCATTTAAATTGCTATCTGCCTCACGTGCCTCTTTCCTTGAGAACTCCCAGGAGGGGTGGGACCCTGGTATAGTTGGCAAGAACCCGTGTATTTCACCAATTGCTAACTTTAAATTAAAGCAATTCGGCTAACAGTACAACCTGTGTCCCTGAAAACAAAAAGCAATATAACAATGATTGACATCGTTTATGAATTAAACTTCAACAGCCAACTACAGAAATATAACTCATTAAGCATTCTATAAACATCTGGCAGGTTAATGACAATAAGTAATTTACACTGAAAATACTAAGGGATGTTATCATTGTCAATCTTGATTAAGCTGTATTTTAGACATGCATTTTTAAAAAAGCAACAGCATCTAGTTGCCAAACTCTTGTAATATTCGTGGAATATCAGCTTTGTACTAAAACAGTACTATGGCCACAACAGAAGAGGATAATC
The DNA here is from genome assembly GCA_029233225.1 of Lepidodactylus listeri. NCBI lineage: Eukaryota > Metazoa > Chordata > Lepidosauria > Squamata > Gekkonidae > Lepidodactylus > Lepidodactylus listeri. The sequence continues at coordinate 73,903,965 of JARCFY010000008.1, forward strand.
AGGTTGCCTGATTAAGCAATTTATGATACAAGACAAGGGGGGAAATGCTAAATGCTTACATTTTATAAATAGTGTTCCAGTAATTCAGAATGCTGTTTTGCACTAGAAAACTACCACTTCTTTTGAAAAGAAAAGAAAAAATACTTTGCCATTTAGATCATAAGTAATGTGAATTGTGCTCTTCACATTATAATCTTTTAAATTTTTTTTGTATTTTCCTGACATACGATGCCACATCATCTTAAAATATCTGGCAGTTGTAATAATATTCACAGCACAGTTAGAAGTGATCAAAAGACAGGAAGCAACACTTATAGTGGAACCAAGAAGTTCAATTCTAGAAATACCAGAAAATACACAACATTTCACAGACCTTAGCTGATCCATATTGCAATAGTGCATCATACATTTGGGGGGAAAGTTACATCATGCAAACTAGTTTGGATTTTGCAAATATAATTACCCTTTAAAAACATTTAAAAACATGCACTCTACCCAAATATCCCCTCAAAGTCAACTTGGAGACTCTAGCTGAAGCAGATTAGTTATTAATGGGAGCAAGACAGAGCATGAGGAGACAAGAGTCACTGGAAAAAAACAATAACGCTAGGGAAAGCCTTTTCTTGCCTGCTTCATGATGTTCAAAAGAGGTGGGATAACTTGAGATAAAATTAGGCCTGATCATAGGCCATAACTCGTTTGGCAGGAATAGGGTGGGCTGCTTATGGTTAAGTAGGCATGATCAGTGATAGTAGCAGCTTTATCTTCATCAGGGAAGGGGGGTGGGGCCTGGCACCTCTCAGCACAATATGCTGAGGGTGAGCAAGGCTGGCAAAAGCCGCTGGCCAACTTTGGAACCAGAAAGGATTTGCCAGAACAAAGGCAGCCATGGGTAGGCTGCATAGCACAGCCAGCCCCACTAAATATCAGCATAGTTAATATTTGATGACACAGAGTAGCTAATTTTAATAGTTAAACCCATGTGTGATGGACTGCACTTTTAGAAAGCTTAGAATTGCTGTACGGCTAAAGGGCTGTGAAGAGTGAATTCCTCACAAAAACAGAGAGCCTTGAGGGACAGGCTGTTCCAAGAGATATGATTGGTTAGCATCAGCTGAGCGGAGGAAGACTTCTAAACTGGATTCCAAGGAGAATGCAGTCTGATTTTAGCCCTAGCTGAGAAGAGAACTGACAGTTTTGGATTTCAACCTTCACTGAGAGAGTTTAACACAGACAGGAAAACTGGATTCCAAGGAGAATGCAGTCTGATTTTAGCCCTAGCTGAGAAGAGAACTGACAGTTTTGGATTTCAACCTTCACTGAGAGAGTTTAACACAGATAGGAAAACTGGATTCCAAGGAGAATGCAGTCTGATTTTAGCCCTAGCTGAGAAGAGAACTGACAGTTTTGGATTTCAACCTTCACTGAGAGCAGTTTAACACAGACAGGAAAGCTGGCAAGGAAGTTTGGGAACTAGGCAAAGACTCCCATTTGGGCCAAGGAAAGGGGATAGATCTTCTAGAGAGATAATAAAATTCCCTACCCAGTCAAACAGGGAGTTAGCTCTGAAGAGTACAGAGATCCCTGGTCTGGTGTGGTTACAAACTGCCTGTAGAAACCTTAAGAGTTAGTTAAAAACTCAAGATGAGTTGTGGTGTTTCAAGGGGTTTGAGTACTGGAAAGAGTACACCAGACTTCTGGAAACCAAAGGAATCAGAAAATACTCAAAGAAAGTGTGGTGGAGTTTTTGGGAAACACTAGAACAAAAGCCTCTCAACATAAAGATTTTAAATAACTCTGAATAGCTTAAGAAACTCTCATTAGCCTGAAATATAAGAATTAAAGTCTGTGCATTTATTGATGTTACCTCAGAGTTATCTATATTGAGTTACCACAGAAATTTTAGCTCTGATTTCACCTGACCTTTCCCCTCTATGTTGAATAAAATATTTTGTTAATTTTTAATTTCAATATGTCTCAAGTGCCATTTTCAGTGGCTTAATTTAAAGAGCAATACTGATCCTTCTTCTCAGGTTCCTGGGCTGAGCCAGCAGTAAAATATCATACTGTGACAGGGTAGGACAGCAAGAGTTCTTCAGGAAAAAATAAACAGACCATTAGGGCTGCTCAGTCAGAAAGGGAGATAGAAACCAAGGGAAAATCTTGCCTCTGAGGGAGAGAAAGGGAAGGCAGTCATCATACCATGCTATTGTCTAGTGTCTTTATTTGGGGTCCTGGGGCAATACTAATCAGAGTCAAACCTCCTCAACTTCCAAGAGCAGATGAGATCATGGAAGTCTGGGCCATCCAGGTCAGGGCATCACTTGGCATTAAGAGATATTAATTTTAGCTACAAAGACAGTCCATTAGGTACCAAAACTGATGTTGGAAATGCCACACTTAGCTTTTAGGTACCAAATTAAAGATAAAAGCTGTTAACTAGGGCTTTGATAACTGTCATGAATCTGCTTCATTTTTTAAGACAATGCAATCATTTTTATATATACAAATAGAAAGGGGAAATTAGTAACATACGCATGGCACAATTTTAGTCACATTTATGTCTGTGTATTTCTATGTCAGTATTTCTATGTCCTGCACAAACCTAAATTTTCTCATTTAAACAGTTGTGTTATACTGCCCTCTAATGTAACAACTGTGCCATTGCACTACTTACTGTCATAAATGCAGTGAAACATGGAAAAACAATGTGCAGAAATAAATTCTAAAATGGTTTCACTTCTACCCTCAAATAAACACTTCAGCCTGTTACAACTGTTATCTGGTAAAGAGTTTCATCTTAATGAAAAGGTGCTCTGGTAAATCACAGTTTCACTTCACCTAAAGTTGCTGTGATTCCTTATGTGTCTTTTAAAAACCCAGCCATATTATACAATTAAACTAAATCCTGATATTGTTATAAACCTCAAAAGAAGACTCAGTTGATTAACTCTTTTTTATCAACACATGAACACAAAACCCTCACAAAACCTCACGATCAAAGAGTAGGAAGCTCAGGGAGAAACTGGCTCAGTGGTAAAGCACATTTGGAATACTATGTGCAATTCTGGTCACCACACCTCAGAAAGGATATTATAGCATTGGAAAAAAGTGCAGAAAAGGGCAACTAGAATGATAAAAGGGTTGGGACATTTTCCCTATGAAGAAGTACTTCTTCACCCAAAGAGTGATTAACACATGGAATTCACTGCTACAGGAGGTGATGGCGGCTACAAGCATGGACGGCTTCAAGAGGGAATTGGATAAGCATATGGAGCAGAGGTCCATCAGTGGCTATTAGCCACAAAGTATAGATAGGAACTCTTGGTCTGGGGCAAGTGATGGTCTGTATTCTTGGTGCTTGGGAGGAACAACAGTGGGAGGGCTTCTAGTGTCCAGGCCCCACTAGTGGACCTCCTGATATTTTTGGCCTCTGTCTGACAGAGTGTTGGACTAGTTGGGCCACTGGCCTGATCCAACAATGGCTTCTCTTACGTTCTTATGTAAGGTCCCAGCTATAATTCCCAGCATTTCCAACTGAACAGATCAGGTGACCTTGGAGAGCTGCTGCCAGTTTGAGCAGTCAACTGTGACCTGGATGGTCCAGTCACCTGATTCAGTATAAGGCAGCTTCATGTGAAACAGTTTTCAGACAGTCATTCATCTCTCATTAGTAGTTATTTCATTTGAATCATAAACAGTTTTACTAACAACTGCACTAATTATTGCTTGTAAAAAAAACCCCTTCAGGTAGTAAATTTAAAAAAGCAGCAACAACTTCATTCATAGGAAAGTTTTTTCTTTGTTCTAATTATATGAAGACAGTTATCACTGGTGAAGATACCTAGAAGAAGAAGAAATTTCCTTGATATTGTATTTGCACAACAAATAATAGCATTCTGAAGAAACAGAAAAGAACAGAATGCAATGGACGGTGGATAAGAGAAATGACACATGCAGGTAAAAACAATAAGGTTTAAACACCCACAGTTATGGAACAACTACCCTGTGGAAATGCACCTGATCCCCTCACTTTCAGCCTTCAAGACACACTAAAAGGCAGTTTTATTTAGAAGTGCATTTGACTAATTTAGGTTTTTTTTAAAAAAAAAAATTTATTGGCAGTCCTAATTTGAGATTTTAAATTGTGGTCTTTTAAGAGGTTTATTTGTTTATTTATTTGTAATAGTCATTTTATTTACACTGTAAGCTGCCTCAAGTTCTGCAAGGCAGAAAGGTGACTAAATGTTTTAAGTGAATTAATACATCTGCAAATGATAAGGATGAATCAGGAGACTGCATGGCAGGAGGAGGCTGCTGTTTTCAACTTGACATTACCAGTTAGTGTATTCTGAACTGGTCATTACTAGTCAGGACTGAACAAACAACAGAGAGAGAGGAGAGAGAGGAAGTGCAGTTTTAATACTTTGTCTGAAACTAGTGCTGTTATTCATAATTAATTAGCACAAAAGAAAAAACGCACCATACAATTTTAAAAAAACATGCTTAATATGATTGTGCTCTCAAGATTGTATATTTGTATGTGTGTGTGTGTGTATCCAAGCACTGAAAAATAATACTAAATTATGGACTTAATTTGATTTCACGTATAATTTCTGGAGCATTAACACAATATGCATTACTACATTTTAAAAAAAATCATGAGTGTGAAATATACAGTCTAGAAAATAAGATTCCCTTTTATCTGTAATGCAATTCTGACAACTACAGCAAAATGTATCCATTCTCTTCGTAACAACTAGTTTTAACAGCAGGAAAAAAATCTGTATGCTTCAAGGCAACAAGAATACGTTCTACTGACAATGAAAAATTTACAAATTTACACTGTTACTGAAACAGTCCCCATTTTCAAAGAAAGGGATTGGGGTTTTTTCCCCAGTATCTTTGAACTACAACAGAGCTTAATTAGCATGTATGTCAGTTTTCATATTCCATGTTTAACAGGGGAGGAACATTCAAACAAGTATACAAAGTATGAAAACAGCAAAACAATTTGTCATCCATTTCCTGAATTCAGTGTACTGTTCACTTTAAATGCTGATCAAAAGAATGATTATTTGGTTCTACTCAGGGCTTTTTTGTTATTGTACTCACTGGTACTGAGTATCAGTACCTTCTTCCGGGGTTCTTCCAAATCCTGAGGGAGGAATAGGTGGAAATTGGTGCAACCTTATATATCAGTACTGGTACTATTTTGGTTTGGTTTGGTTTTTTAAACAAAAAAAGGGACTGGTTCTACCAATTTCAGCAAAGACTCAGAAGCACTTCACACATCACAAGAGACAAACACGTGGCAGGAAGTTCTGATAAAGGAGTAGTACCAGAAAGATGAACACATTAAGTCAGCATACACATTTTCAATTTAATTAAACAGCTCTCTGCAGAGCTGGGTGCTGAAAACTTCATGATGAGAGAATGAAACAAATGTGATGACTTAACTTTTCAAATCTCTGCATGTCTTGTATGCTTTAAGCAGAAAGGTGATAACATCCCACAGATCTCTTGTACCTTCTTTCTTTCCTCTGATTATCACCACCAGAACATTACTATGCTTGAGGTCAGGATGGGGGAAGTCCCTCATTGTGTTAATTTCCTGATCAACTGTCTCTCAGTGTGCTGGTACTTCTATACTTGGGTTTTTATTAAGTTTTTAATCATAGCTCTGTGAAGGCTAACATTCATTCCTTTCACAGTCCCCCTTCTGCATCCCCACAGTTAGAGAACAAGCGAATATCTGTCATAATGAAAGGCAGTTGAGAGGTATGTCTGGAAGTACTCCAGTATTATTATAATTGCATCTTCATATGCAATGATCGGCAAGGGTCGAACAATATGAACAGCTATCATTTAACTGGCATCCCTTTAACTGACACACACACAAAAATAGCAACCAATGAGCTTCTTCAAGACTTTTACAGTCTGGTTCATATGAGCCATTTCCTGTTCCGCACTTGCCTAAAAACAAAAGGCCTGTACAGTTTGCATCTGTAAATTCTTTCAACATATGGGCTAGTGCCAAATTCCTGTGAGAGTGAAAACAGCACATGATTACAAATCCCAAGAGCCCCTTAAAATTCAGATACTTTTGATTACATAGATTAGTTTCTCTTCTACTCAGTTTATGCTGTGTGGTCACCATTTCATACTGCAAGTTTTGTGCAAAAAATTTTGTGCTACTGTGTGTTTGTTTTCTTTGTTATCTTTTTGTTTTAATTTTGTGAACTTTCTCACAATGTTTTTAGCTGATTACATGGGGTAAAAAGTTTTTTTTAAATAATCTCAGTTATCGTGGGAGCACTCTTCACCTAGTCCTTTATAACTTAAATGCACTGCACTGCTGTTGCTCCAACTAGAAAGAGCAAAACAGAAATATACAGAGCCACACATAGGCATCTAGTATACTACTATCATATGGCAACAACAATGGAAATGAACTGCAGTGGAAAGGGAAGAAGTGTTTTGCCTTTTGACTATTCAGCTGACTACTTTTGACTACTTAGTCTCTGCCTTTTGACTACTCAGTCTCTCTCCTGCTCTCACCATATAATCAAGGTGAAAACTGTACTTATGAACTAGGGTATTGTTGGCCAGCAAGGCACTGCTAGTGCTCTTATGGACTGTAATATTCATAAGTTTGAATGTGTGTTGCTATGCTGTAAGGACTACAGGCATTCTTCATTGCTGGGAGAAGCTCCAGTTTAGTCCTGGGGGCTGGCAACCTCTATAGTTCACCAAGACAGAGACAAAGACTCCTTCTGCCATGCGGTTTCTTTCTGTCACACCATGCTGGTCAACCCCTGCCCCCTCCAACATACCTGCAAGGATTATGCTAAACGAGATTACCTGGCAACTAATGGTTGGGCCATCAGCCAGCTGGCTAGGGCCATTAAGAGACAACAGACTGGCCCCAGTGAGTCATCGGACTTTGCCCAGGTGTCAAGTTCCTGTTTAGTTTCAGTTTCACAATATTGACCACTCCCCGGCCTCTCCTCCTTTGTTACCTTTTACCTATGGTAGGGTCAGAAGGGACGGACCGCCTAGTAGGTGTGTTAGTGGGATGTGGTTAGCGCTGACTGCCCCCAAGACCACCTAATAAAAGACCTTGCACAGCCAGCAATCGGTCTCTTGAGCCATCGTCCCCTATCTGCTTTACCACCCCTTATGTCCAGCTTCCTATCCAAATACCCTTGCCTCCATCTTTAACCTCTGAGTCGCGACCAGAGAGACCACGTGGTCTTGTCGGTTCAAGCCACGTGCCCCATTTTTCTATTTTTCTCTCCCCATCCAATTCTTCCTTCGAGCGGACAACTCCTCTGCAGGACAGGTACAGTATTACCCAAACAACAAAAACTCCTGCTAATGCAACAGTGCTATTTTCTATCTTTATTTTCCTAGGTCTGTGTGTATGTGTGTGTGAATCTGTTTTTGTGTGCTTGAACAACATCATCCAGTAAACGGCATTTAATTTGCCATCTGCCTCACGTGCCTTTTTCCTGGAGAACTCCCGGGAGGGGTGGGACCCTGGTATAGCTGGCAAGAACCCGGTATTTTGCCAATTGCTAACTTTAAAATTAAAGCAATTCGGCTAACAGTATGCTGGGAATATCTAATACATAATCAGTTTATGCTGAAATATTCTACTAAAGTTGATGGATACACTCGTTTGCTTATCCATATTTCATATCCTGAAATAGTATTAACTCTAAATTATACTCTCAAAAGAAATTTCACGTTTCTGTATACTGCAATGCTTAACGTACTCCAAATAATTGTGAAAAGAAAACAGGAAAAGTTACATGATGGACTGAAGGTTCAGAATAGTGCTTCTACTGAACAGATCAGTTTCACTAATATTTTAATCTCCTGAGAAAGATACTAAATTAATTTTTGATAGAAGTAGACAATCTTCTTGCCTAAAATAGATATCAGACATGAATTAAATAAAATACTTGTCTATTGATCAATATATCAATAGAAATTGTAGATATATTGAAAATACACTATTTTGCTAAATATATATTTTTAAATGGTTTTTATTGTATAAATATATTGATGTATCTTTTCATTCTTCACATTTATATCAGTTTTCATACACTGAGTAGTTTATCATCATAATATAACTCTATAAGATAAGTAATGGTCAAAGCCAGCAACTGCTCGAAGATCACATAGTGTTCATGGCTAAGCAATTTGAACCCAGGTCTTTCTCAGTTCAAGTCAAATATAATACCCACTATACAATACTGACATGCAATATTTTTTTTCTCTTATATAAATATGATTATATTTTAATTCTTTCAAAAAATGATCTGTTAAAAAGATAGATAGATATCCCCTACCTAAAAGTATTAAGATGATTACCACAATGTTCTTTCTGATAGTAAAAACACTAAAATATTCTTTATTACTCTCCATTCTTCTGTTAATGTCCCTATAATCACCATCTCACTGAACTGATGTCAAATTAACTAGTACATTCCTTTTTACTGCATTTCATACATAACATGCATTCCTGTAATAACTGAGATATTCGTTTGAAGTCTGAACCTGCAAATCTGTTCTGCCATTATGGAGAGTTTTTTAAAAAAAATTGCCTATATGCACATGTGTGCACATATGCATGCATGTGCACATGTGTGCACGCATGAATTTTGGAAATTTTGCCAGTGCATTCCGTGGCTGAGGTGCTGCAATAATGTGGATGCTTTACCAAGGGATGTCTCTGTGGGTAACCCGCAGCAGGGTGTGCTATGTGGCTGATATGCTCTACAACACCTTAAACCAGTTCAATTAGAGGCGGCACCATATCGTGCCAAGCCGCCAGTGTGACCACAACAGTGACCAGACGCAAATCCATTCTGCATGCACTCCCCTGCTTTCAGACATCTGACCATGCACAATGACTGCGTGGGGAACCAAAAACACCACTTGTGATGTGGTGCCTTTTTAACCCAGCTCCAAGTCATCCTATGACAGAATAAGTATGGCTGGGGAATGCCTGACAGATGCGGCTGTCTGACTGCACCCATTTGATCCGGAGGGGAGGAGTGGCTGTGTTGGGCCAAACTGCCAAAGTTTCACAGAATTTGGTCAAACAGTAGGTTAGTAAGCAGTTTTCATACAACAAATGTATTTATGTGAGCTGTTTAATAACTTATCTTTGTAAGCTATGAATACAAACAAGAATGTGGCTTCTTTTTCATGTTCTGGAAGGCTACAGGAGCAAGGCCTTCCAGAGGTCAGTTCAGATGCTTGAGAAATGGTGACCCTAAACCTGAGAGCCCTGGCCTAGGAAACCTGGCCATCAACAACAGCAGCAACTTGAGAGCAGCTGGCATCAGCTCTGTGAAAAATGTGGGATCACACTGCATCAATATAAGCATTTGTTCTGAAAAGAATAACTTTAGTTTCCTTGCCTAGGAAAGAAAGCACAGCCAAGTAATACAAGGGTATTACTACAAAGATGTGCATCTTAGCACAAGTTGAAGAGGTCAGTTTTCTGGAGGCTTTTGTTAATACATTGGCAGCAAACCATTGCACCTGAAATATCTGAATAGGGTTTGTGTCATTAAAAAAAAAAGCAGTAATGTGTTAAAAGCATGCCATCTCTTCCCATACAAAGGAGTCACACACTTACGATGACTCTTATTTGAAGGAACTTTGCTTTAAATGAACAAATGTCCCATATTTCATAATGTCATGGTTGCACAGAACATAATACATTATTCATATATAAACTGCTATGTTTTAAACTCTAACATGAGAAGTCTAAAATTCTGCATGCAAGAAAATCTGTAAAAACATTATTCCTTGTTTCTTGCTTAATATTTGTTTCTGATGTATTTACAGAAAGTTTTTAGAATGGTGTTTTCTCCCTTATATTAAGTAAAATGTTATATTTTGTTAAGTAATTATAATGGAAACATCTGTCATAATATAGATGTTTACATATAACTCATAATTAGCTTATGGAATTCACTGCTATAAGATGTGGTGATTGCCGTTAACTCGGTAGCTTTTAAGAGGACTGGAAAAATACATTGGTCATCATGATGGGTAAATGAACATATAAATGGATGTCTACCACTCAGCACCACACACACACACCAATATCAGTATAGTCTACTCTAACTGAGCCTTTGAGCTAGGGATGGGCACTAACTTCATTTTTGTGGTTCAGTTCATAGCTTGTGGCTGAATTATGAACCGAACAGATATGCTGAATGGAGACTTCTCTGTGCCAGCCCAGCTGTCTTGGGCTCACTCACACAGCCCATTTAAAGGGGCTGTGCTAGAGAGCCCGAGGTAGCTGAGCCAGCAGGGAGAGACTTCTCTGTGCCAGCCAAGCTGTCTTGGGCTCATTTGCATAGCCCATTTAAAGATGCTGCACCAGGGAGACCAAGGCAGCTGAGCTGGCAGGGAGAGACTTCTCCGTGCTGGCCTAGCTGTCTCAGACTAAAATTCATGGTAGTTCATCCCAGTTTTTCAGTTCATAAGAACATAAGAAAAGCCAATGTTGGATCAGGCCAATGGCCCATCCAGTCCAACACTCTGTCACACCGTGGCCAAAAACACCAGGTGCCCTCAGAAGGTCCAGAAGTGGGGGCAGGAAGCCCTCCCACTGTTGCTCCCCCCCAAACAACAAGATTACAGAGCACCTCTTGCCCCAGACTGAGAGTTCCTATCTATACTTTGTGGCTAATAGCCACTGATGGACTTCTGCTCCACATGTTTATCTAATTCCCTCTTGAAGCTGTCCATGCTTGTAGCTGCCACCACCTCCTGTGGCAGTGAATTCCATGTGTTAATCACTCTTTGGGTGAAGAAGTACTTCCTTTTATCTGTTCTAACCCGACTGCTCAGCAATTTCATGGAGTGCCCACGAGTTCTTGTATTGTGAGGTCCTGCTTTCAGGTCCTGCTGTTGAGCATCCTGGGGCCATCTGGTTAATCACTGTGATAAAAAGGACCCAAGTTTTTTGGTCTGTTCCAGCAAGATTCATACTCAATTCATACTCCAGGATCACTGGATACAAGTTTTTGTATCTGTCTCCTGCATTTAGAGCCACTATAACAAATCACACAGACATATCAGATGCCGCATATTTTTCTATGACCATTAAATAGGATTGTTCAAAATAAAGAATAATGGAATGTTAGAATCACAAATTGTTCACATCTTCATATCACAAAATATCTTGCATGCAACCAGGTACCGAAAAAAGGAATCGCGCTGTGTTTATCCAGACCTTTAAATGAACTTCTAATTAAGAAGAGATGCAACCCTGTTCTCCCACCCCACCACGCAAAAAACCCCTATCAACTCTGACAATCTTCATCTGTCAAGCATTAATAAGTGTATTAAGCTTAAATATGCTATTAACTAGACGTATGCTAGATTATGATGGGTTTGTGTTAATACCTAATCACAGGAAAGGTGGCAGGAACTAAATTAAACCAGTAAAGCAATCATAGAACTAGGCATTTTAGGTATAAAACAAAGCATTGTTCTCTTACAGTGATACATTTTTTCCTCTTCTTTAATACTTAATGGGAAAGGCTATTCAAACTTGGACTGCCACTATGAAACTAATCCCTTCAACAAGGGATTAATTTTAAACATGTATACAAAGCACTGAAACTATTCATACATAATGCTAAAGCAAAGTAGGAGGAAATATATAAAAGACTAATGCCTGCAAAGGAAGAGGTGGGAATCCCTATAAGCTTCCTCAGTGCTTTAGTGCCATAGGCAACATTACACAATGATCCAAGACCCATACCTCGTTTGAGCTACTCCCAACAATATCCTCAGTTCTAACAGCCAGAAATGAATTTATATAAGAAATGTCTTGTTTGTTTTTGTTTTGCAGGTTTTCAAGAAACAGAGACCACTGATCTGACCATACTGGGTGTGACATGACTTCTGTATGCAAGAGCTTGTGTTGTATGTGCCTGTGCTTTTACTGGTTTTCCTGTATTGAGCTAATTGAATTTAAAGTCAGGAAAGAGGAGAAATCATATGTTTTACTGTAACCACAACCAATGCTCCCTCTAAGCTGTGGAGTCTTGCAAGCAAAAATTCTATTTTGTGAGCTACTGGCATTAAAGTTGTGAGCAAGCAATTTGGCTACTACATAAATTAGTTTGCTTTGGAGCCATCCTTCCCGAGCAAGACAAAAATGAGTGAGCCGGAGGATTAAAAACTGCGAGCTAGCTCACACTAACTCAGCTTAGATGGAACACTGCTCACAACTTATTTAGAAAGGCCTGTGGCTATTAAAGATTAATTAAAACATCACAAGTTAAAATAAACAAAAAGAACTGATTTTATTGACATTATTGACATTTATTGATTTTATTGACATTACCAAATTTGGATCCCAGTTATCAGAGAGAAAGCTGGGTTTATAAATTTTTATAAAGAAATGTAAATGTGTAAGTGAAGCAATCTTTCATATTTTATAAGACTTCAAATTAATATAAAAATTCAGGTCTTGCAAGTTTGAGCACCGTTAGCAATCTTCTAGAAAAGCTGTTGCTAATTTTGCCAACAAGAGAGATGATTTAGGATCCTAGTCCTAGTTCTATGCAGTAGGCCTAACTCCCAGGAAATTGTTCCTAAGATGACACTGCAATTTCAGTTCATTTCCTTCAATCTGGAATCAAATGTTTCAGGTTTTTGGAAATAAAGTGAAAAGAACGTATTACATTTTGAATAACTAAAATCTATCCTTGCAAGTTTACAATCTGAGCATTCATAATGACCCTTAAAATCACTGAACAAGCAGGTGATGATGGATCAGCAGATTCTCCCATCTGCTCCTATTGTTTCATTCGGCTTCATCTCCTCTTCCTTTTGTAATTTTAAAGGGTTAAATCCATGTCTGACAGACAGCTTGGCAGCCCTACTTATTTCCATTACAATTTGGTCACATTGTCTGTTATGGACGAAAAGATAACAGCATCAAGCCATCACATTTCTGACAAATATGCAGGGCTTATCTTTCCTTTTTACTAGACCAAGGCCCCTTAAGTGGCCAGCCTTCCCCTCCCCAACAAAGTGTACATGGGCATCCTGCATCAGGCTGGCCAGTCCTCCCTTTCTCCAGCCACAGCAAACCCCATCCCCTCACTTCAGTTGAGGAAGGGGGTGCAGGAAAAGACTTTCCGACAATTATGTATGGATTATCTGTTCTTTTGACATAATGCAGTTATGACACCCCCATCCACTTCCCTCCTCTCAGAGGCAAGATTTTCCCTCTGTTTTTCTTTCCCTTTTTGTAACTGAGCCACCCTAGTTATCTGGTTTCTTCTTTCCTGAAGAATTCTGGCTATCCCACCCTGTCACAGTGTAATATTTTGGCTGTTTGCTCAGCCCAGGAACCTGAGAAAAGGAACCGGAGCCCCCTTTAACTTATACGACTTAAATGATATTCAAGAAGTTTTTATATTCCCAATTAACAAAATATTTTAAGCTGCCATCAGATACTGATGTATTTTATCTTGATGAAGTGGTATGATGTTTTAATGAATTATTATTTATTGTTTTACTATGTGTTGAGGGGTAGGGCACGATACAAATAGAATAAAATAAATAAATAAATGTTATTCAACATAAGAAGGGAAAATTCAGGTGAAATCAGGGGTAAAATTTCTGAGGTAACTTAATATCATCAATTCTGAGGTAAAATCAGTACATGCACAGACTTTAGTTCTTATGTTTCAAGCTAATGAGAGTTTCTTAAGCTTTTTACAGTGATTTAAATTTTTATGTTGTGAGGGTTTTATTCCAGTGTTTTCCCCAAACACTTCAAACACTTTGAGTATTCTCTAACTCTTTTGGTTTCCAGAAGGCTGGTGAACTCTTTTCATCATACAAACCCCGTCTCTTAAAACACCAGAATTTGTCTTGAGTTTTTAACTGATTCTTAAGGTCTATTAAGGCAGTTTGTAACTACACAAGACCAGGGATCTCTGTACTCTTCAGAGCTATCACCTTGTTTAGACTGGGTAGGGAAATTCTTTCTCTCTCTAGAAGTTCTGTCTCCTTTCCTTGGCCCAAATGGCAGTCTCAGTCTAATTACCCACTCATCCTTGCCAACTTTCTTCCAGTTCTCTGTCTGTGTAACAGTGCTCTCAGCTAAGGCTGAAATCAGATGGAACTCAGTCAAGGCAGAAATCTGACTGACTCTCTCCTCAGTGAACAGCTCTCAATTCTTTCTCTGCTCAGCTAATGCTAAGCAATCAGATTGCTTGGAGCAGCCTGTCACTCAAGACTCTGTTTCTGTGAGAATTAACCCTTCACAGTCCTTTAGCTGTTTGTATGGCACTTCTAAGTACCTCATTGGTTTCATCATCCCCTCTCAAATTGAGAAATATTTTAGTGAAAGCAAAATTTTTGACAACCAGAGATTATTCTTATCAATAAGTCATAATGTGAGAAACTTCATGAACAGAAGCAGGCTTAATATTGGCAATGTGGAATGAAGTTATACAGCAGGAAGGAGGAATTCCCTTCGCTAATTAATATTTCAATTCAAAATGCAAACAAGGCAAACAAAAACTTTTCAACAACACAAGACTTTAGTACTTCCTTTTTGTTGTCTTACTGTGGAATTAAGCAGATCATTTAGATAATGTCATGCGGATCTAAAGTAAACTCTATTAGATTATGAAAGAATTAAAAAAAGAAGGTCTGCACTCATTCTAACTATTGACCAAGAAATCTAGGCTGTCTAATTAAAGTTAACCTGGAGCACACAAAGCTGAGTTATGATTTTCCCTACTGTACTGCCAGATCTTTATTTTGACATGAGAATCATAAGATCCTGATGAATGACTGCCACTGTTCAGTTGACTAAAAGAGGAGTCAGAAATGCCCTAACTTTGCTCTTTCTTACAGGCAGATGAAGGAAAGAATGGTTAATGGCTTTAAATATTGCCCTGAGATACAGAATTCAGCCTGTCTGGCACCATTCTTTGTAATTGCTGGAGTCTAGGCTAGTGTCTGATCTCATGACATTTTTTTTTTTGAAAAGGTAGAGCTTTGCTGTCATTTTTGCAGATAGATGGTATCTTTAACTTAGTTCTAATTACTTTATGGTAGAACAAATCATTTTAACTAAAAAAAAAGGTCAGTATATAAGTATCCTTCACTTTCTTACAAAAGAAAAATGTTTATTTTAGCTCTAAGGTTTTTAGAAAATTTAAAAATAAGAAAAGACTCACGTTGTTTAGATACAAGGGTTATTCTATAATAGGGCTAAGTGAGGCAATGGCCAGCACTGGTAGATTTGGGGGAGGAGATTATGTTATGTCCTAATGGCAACCACACATGCTGTCAGAGAAACGCACGTGGCTGGGCTGGCTACCGGAGCTTCGCTTCGGGAGACAACAGCCCGGCTGGATTGTAAATTAGACCAAGCGGTCACCCAGGTTCCACCAGGGGATCTATGGTTTAAGGTAACTCATGATTAATCCTATCAGGGAGTAATCCTATCAGGGAGTTTGAGCAAGACTGGGGGTGTGGTTTAGACATGTATTTAAGCAGACCCCCGAGCCCCATTCAGTAGCCTGAAATTGTACCATCAATAAACTTATGAGCTGATTTCACTGCAACACATCTCTGGACTCACTACTTGGTTCATTTGAAGAATGAACCAAATCAGAATGAAGGCCAAATCAAAGACAGACACAGTGTAGCACAAAGGCCAGTAAGCAGTGAATATAAGGAGCACAACATCTTAAAATCTAGAGTAAATTACATCATGTTTCCTGAGCAGGCTTTTCAGCATTTGTCTTTTCAGGTTTGCTATGTCAGCTATAGCCAACACAGAACTGAAAGGATTAAGCCCCACACTTTCACAAAGATGAAAACAGCAGTCATTATTTACACCCCAGAGCTTCTGCACAGTATGTGAAAAATTGAATGCTTCATGGTACTCAAAGCTTAATAACCACCCAATATTCCTTTATTACTGTGCCATTATATAATATTAACAAAGGACCTATTCCAAATGTCTGCATTTAAATTTCACTAATTTCAGTGGAATTGCATACAGGAAGACAGGCTGCAAAATTATTCATATTATATTATTTATTGTACTACCATATAAGTAAAAAAGAAAAGCTGCACAACTCTTGTTCAGAAAGTAATATAATTACACTTAAATCATTCATGCAGCTGTACTCAAAGATAGCAATTATTTTTTACCTGTTCATCTAGTTTATTAGGCCATTATGACTGATACTAGCTCATAGGCCACGAAGTATCCTAGCTCTAGTTTTTGTTGTTGTTGTTCAGTTGCACAGTCGAGTCCAACTCTTCGCGACCCCATGGACCACATCACGCCAGGCCCTACTGTACTCCGCTGTCCTCTGGAGTTTGCTCAACTTCATGTTCGTTGCATCAATAACACTGTCTAACCATCTCATCATTTGCCATTCCCTTCTTCTTTTACCTTCAACCTTTCCCAGCATCAGGGTCTTCTCCAGTGAGTGCTCCCTTCTCATTTGGTGGCCAAAGTATTTGAGCTTCAGCTTCAGTATCTGGTCTTCCAGGGACTTTATTGAGGACTGACTGATTTGATCTCCTTGCAGTTCAAGGGACTCTCAGGTGTTTTTTCCAGCACCATAATTCAAAAGCATCTATTCTTTGGCACTTGGCCTTCCTTATGGTCCAACTCTCACAGCCATACATTACTACTGGGAATACCATTGCTTTGACCTTTTGTTGGCAGGGTGATAGCTCTACTTTTTATTATACTGTCTAGATTTGCCATAGCTTTCCTCCCAAGGAGCAGGCATCTTTTAATTTCATGGCTGCAGTCACTGTCTGCAGTGATCTTCCATGTGGAGTAGGATTCCACAGGGACAGTATAGTGGATAGTGCCTTTGCATGTATTTTTAAGCATGAACACTGGCACAGTCCTGAGAACCAAGAGATACCTTACACAGCGTATAATTTATATAACAAAACATTTCCATATAGCAAGTAATAGCTCTCCACATTTATCATACTAAAGTATTGCTAGGCAGAAATGGCAGCTAAGTGCTGGATTGCACTCACTGTTCATGTTCTTACAAATGTAATATGATTTCTGAGCATGGTCGGAATCTGACAACATCAAGGAAACCAGGGTCAGATGGAAAATTCTCAAAATCTTTAGTTTCCATTTTTTCAATTTCCTGTGATTACACAGATATGCTTTAAATTACACAACCAGTGCCTAGAGAAATTTTGAAAGCCAAAACAAGCTGAGTAAGACAGAGCAGCTGCTGCCAGGATTTTAGGACAGGTGACACCTTCCCATTACATTCCCTTGAGCAGTTATTTGAAGATGAAAAGCACTATATATATATGTAAATATAATTTCTAGAAAACAGGAACCATTACCTAATTCAAATATCACTCAAAATATGCCTGGAATTTTTTCTGGACTAACTAAACTGCAAAAGAATTTGATGCCCAGTACTAAGCAAGTGATCCCCCCCCCATCAACTGAATACTCCCATACTCCAAAGCGAGCCCTCCTCTAATTGCATTTATTCTGCAAAAATGGAGTGACTAACAAGACTTGCAACACACACAACTGTCTGTTCACTTTACACAGCATCTTTCTTCAGTTAAATCTAGCAATCCTCCTCACCTGTGATGTTCTCACTTTCATTCTTCTCTCTGTGTGTCTTTTATTTATTTAATTCATATCTGTTTTTCTCCCCAATGGGGATTTAAATCAGTTTATATTGTTCTCCTCTCTTCCTCGCTATTTATCCTCCCAACAACCTGTTATATAGGCTAGCTAAGTGTGGTTGACTGGACCATAGTCACCTACCTCCATTGGCAGTGGGGATTTAAACCTGAGCACAATACAAAGGGGGAAACAACCTTTCTGACATTCATTATACACAGCCTATACACTGCAGTCTTCTCATGCACAAAAGCCCTCTATGTCAAGGAAAGATTATGGCACCTACAAAGTGACAGTTGATCTATTTAGTTAGAAGAAACAAAAGTCCAGCTCAGTAGCACCACCAACCCCTCTAAGTAGAGTAAGAGATCAGCAACATCATAATCATTTTAGCCATCCTCTCCAGTTTCCAGAGAAACTTCATTGTACCTTTTCATAAAAACCAATAACAGTTACACTGTAATTCTGAACAAATGTGCATGCACATGAAAGCTTATACCTTGAATAAAATTCCATTGGTCTTAAAGGTGCCACTGGACTCAAACTTTGTACTGTAATTCTTGCTAGCATAACTATTGACTTACTGGTCGACACTGATATCATACAAATGATTCCTGCTTTGGTGTCAGGAAGTTTTGTCAACTTTTCTGTTCCAACAAAAATGGCTACTGATCCCACCACTTCTGCCACACTTTACCTACTAATGATATTATTTATTCCTTACGTTTGCCCAAAATGTGTCAGTAAACTCCCTCATTCTTCCAATAATTTTTAGACTACAGGAGCATTGCAACAACCTGTCCTCCTACAAGTCATGTACCAAACAATCTGACATTTAAAAAATAATAACTTGAAAAATTGCAAATTGTAAAGTGATAATATAAAGCATTTCAACTGTCTGCTTCCATATAAATGAGTCACATGTAGGATGGGAGCTGTGGAAAGATGATGCCAGAAAGGTCATAGAAACCAACCACCCCAAAAAACTTTTGATATGATATGCTACATACATCAAAATTAAATTTCCTACAAATTTTATTTACTGTAGAAGGGCAAAGATATTTGAACTGACAGACATCAATAAACATCACTTGCAACAGTCACCAGACAGCAGCCTGTAAGGGCAAAACAAAGTAAGTGTCAAGAGATTCACATTCACAAAGGCTAAAAGATTATAAGAATTAAGCTCATTAATTTTCACCAGGATGTTATGTTACTCCCAACTGTCCTGAATGATCTATTGTTGTGTTTGAAACAGTTGCTATGTGAATCTGTTGCTTCACCAGCTTTTAGGGAAGGGAGCCACATCAGAAATTTTCTTATGTTCATTTGCAGCTATCAATTGTAAGTATGTCCCCAAAATGCATTGTAAATTATGTAGGATTGGAGCTGTATTCTTGTTTAAACTTTTTGATATGTTTTAAATAGCGCAAGGAATGTAGTGTACGTCTCCTGCCTTGAAAAGGTCTCTTGAAACACAGCTTCAAGCTGGCATCTGTGTTGCAGGACGTTTTTCAACAGGATTCGAAGCTGCTTTGATTTGTGTATATTGATGCATCCCCCACTTTTTAAGAAGACTCTTCCTTTTCGTCAAACTCTTCGCAACTAGGACTTAACACTACTGAGTGATTTTTTTCTGAATTAATAACAAAAAGAGAGCTTGTATTTTCTATGGTACGCACTGAAAAATTTGATATGTTTTGCACTATTTATGTGGAAATTATATAAAATTATAAAAATGCATTTGTAAGCAATTATTATTAGTTAGTCCATCACGGTTTAATCTTATCTGTTATATTACTGATCATGGATGAGACAGGTATGGCTCAACCATGTATAAGGCTATTAGAAAAAGGGCAGAGAAGGAGTGCTTGATCATAAACCCACTTCTTTTAACCATGATTAAGAAATTGGGGGGTGTTACCTATGTGATGACTCTGAAAGTACCCACTCCACATGAAGATCAGATGCAGTGCAGTTTAATGATAACTTTGATTTACACTTGCTTGTGAACTGTTGCTTCCAAACCAGCCCATTCATTCTAATGTACATACATACTTTGTTTCAAAAATACTGACTGTGCTGCTGAAGACTATGGAAGAGAACTATATTTAGTATACAACTCTGCTTCTGGTTCTCGTTAGTAGACCTAATGTCAACAGCAGTTAAAAAAACATGGATGTACTTCAAATATCCAGGGGTCCGTTGGGGCCGGAGTGAGGTGAAGCAAAGCTCCGTCAGCTCAGGACTGGCCAGTAGGGCAGCCACGGGCTGAATCAGATTCTCTAATCTGATTCAGCTCGCCACCAAATTGCCACCGAAATTCGGCGGCAACTTTAAAAGCCACTGGATGGGAGGGGGTTTGAGGGAGAGGCTCCAAACTTGCAGGGTAGCTGCTGGGGCCTCTCCTCTAAATGCCCACCAAGTTTCAAGAAGATTGGACCAGGGGGTCCAATTCTACAGGCCCCCAAACAGGTTGCCCCCATTCCCTCCATTGTTCTCTATGGTAGGAAAAAAGTTAACACAGAATTGGACCCCGTGGTTCAATCTTCTTGAAACTTAGTGGGTATTTCGAGGAGAGGCCCCAGCAGCTACCCTCCAAGTTTGGAGCCTCTCCCTCAAACCCCCTTTCCTCCAGCCCCTCATATATCCTATGAGTTTTTGCCATTGATTTCAATGGCCAATAGGATATAATGGGGCTGAAACTGACATTCCCTTTCTGACACACTTCTGGTGATGTCAGGGGACGTGGCATATGCTAATGAGTTATGCTAATGAGTTATGCTAATGAGCTCCTGCACCTCTTTTTCTACGAAAGGACCCCTGCAAATATCTATATACTTCAGACAACATATCAGCTAATCTCAGTCTTGTCACATCTCTCCAAAGGAAGGCAAAGCAAAACACCAAGGTGAACTCATAAAATGATGCACTAACTTCTATAATACAGTCATAGTTTTATAGTGAAGAACTATGCTTAAAGATCCCAGCTGTATTCCAGCTGTGCCCTTGAATTCTATTGTCACAGCATAGCAAGTGATTAATTTAACCCCCCCCCCCCCCCCGGTCAAAGTGCAAACATGCTTTTCACCCTGATTGTTTCAATACGTAGTGCTTTATTAAGTTATATACTATGCCAGGGTAGGGCCACAGAATGCTTTCAAATTTATTCCTTCTTTTGATATTCCCTTCACTTGTCAAAAAAAGGAGGGTGATACAGTGTGCAGAAAAACTGACATAATAAAAGACAGTAATGTGGCTCTCTTAGCAGGTTTTAGTTCTACAAAAGAAAACATCAGGAACTTAGCAAATGGTTCAGACACAGAAAGAAAAGTGCAGTCCTTAGCTGTTCAAAGAAATTCCCAAACATCACTTGTCAATCAGTGCCTTTGAAGTATCACAAGCACAACAACAACAGTTTTAAGTACTTGTTTACAGCAAATACTATATATGTTGAAAATCACTGATTATTTTTAGAATCAAAGAGCCGTTTGTCAATCAATAGATCTTTCATAGCTTGGGAGACAAAAACCAGGGAAGCTTTCTGCTTGATTTATCGATTTATTCTACTTTTCAGACAGACATAGGACACTTATTTAACCATGTCTTAGTATGTGGTAAACATCTTGTTTCTCTTATCAGCAAGAATATCACTAGTAAAATAACGTATATATGTCCTCCTGCCATATTAAATGTATTTTATTATTCTTACCTGTATGATCTTATCATTAATCTGCAGACCATCTGTTTTGTCAGCAGGTCCATTTACCAGAATTCTGGACACATAAATCCCTTCTGCATACTCCAATGGATCATCCTGGGCACAAATAGGAACACTTTTTAAAAGGCATACTTGTATGCATTTGAGTGTAAAGTGTGTAAAAGCTCAACCGACTTATGACGCAGCAAGTGAGAAGCAGAGGTGGTTTGCCATTGCTTGCAGTCTTCCGCAGGAGTCTCCCTTCCAAGTACTGACCCTACTTAGCTTCCAAGATCTGATGAGATCAGACTATACCATGCCGCCTTCACTAGGCATACTGTTACATGATAAAAAATATACATTTCAAAATCCTGCAATATATATCTAAATGAGAAAAACCATTCACTTTCTGGCTCCATAGTTCATTGGTATTTTTAATGCAACACCCAGAAGAGCCATGAATCAAACTGACAGTAGTAGCCAACTATTTCAGCAGGTTTGACAAGGTTATCTATTTCAAGTTCTTTCAGTCTATATGAACTGATTTTAGATATGCTGTTGCTCATATATAATAGTTAGTTACTGTTTATTATGCAGTATCTATTTAAAAACAAGAAGCACTGTTTTCCTCAATTACTTTTCAAAGCACCAGTTCATTTTTTCACCTTGAAAATAGCACCTAGCTGAGCATTTCATAGTGTGCAATTTTATCAGTTTTATTCATAAGGGACTAGAAATTTGGGCTTGATCCAATACAAGGATTGTGCCTCCTCCGGGCTTTCCCTTTCCTCCCAGCTGTCCTTTCTGACCCAGGGAAAGTTTATTTCTGGGGTTGCAGGATCCACATGAAATAAGAGCCATGCTGGTCTGGAGGCTTTGTGGAGGCAAACCCTCTTCCCATTAGCAGAGCCTCACTCACGAAGAAGAAGAAGAAGAAGCTGAATTTATACCCCACCCTTCACTCAGAGTCTCAGAGCGGCTTACAAACTCCTTTCCCTTCCCCTCAACAGACACCTTGTGAGGTAGGTGGGGCTGAGAGTACTCTTTCAAGGACTGCTCTTTCAAGAACAGCTCTAACAGAACTATGGCTTGCCCAAAGTCATCCAGCAGCTGCAAGTGGAGGAGTGGGGAATCAAATCCAGTTCTCCCAGATTAGAGTCCATGCATTTAACCACTACATCAAACAAGTCAAAAGGAAGTGATTTCTTCATATTTGCTGTCTCCACAGCAGCCTCCCAACCTGCACAGCTATTATTTCACACAACCCTAGGATCTAAACGAGGAGGGAAAAGAGGAAGGTCAGCATTCATCCATGCCTTCCTCTGACAGTCATGGCATATAATCTTGAAGACTGGCCAAGGACAATACAACATGACTTATTCAGTTCACCTGCACAAATTTCAGTCATCACTTGTGCAATGACCAAACTTAATTATATCCATAATAACAACAACAACAACAACCCCGAATCCAAACATTCAATTGCAGGAGTACAAAAAAACAAAACAAAACATCAAACACTACCATCACCAGAGGCAAGATGCTCTGAGCTGTTTAATATTGTCAAAAGACAAAGTTCAGCCTGTCATGTGCAGCTTCAGGCACTTGGGCCTCATGACAAGCTATTTCACTCTGGTCATTCATATATTTTTAGAAGTTGCTAACATGACAACCAGCACAATTCTTATTTAAAGTCTGAAGTGCTGGAAGGAAGAAACAGCTTTTTAAAAAGGACACTGCATTAACTTTGCTTCTTACCTGACTATGCTGTCCTCCAGTTATATTAAATCCAAGAGTATCATTTTCTCTGTGTAGCATAATGGTTAAGATCTTAGGCTGTCCACTCTAGGAAGAAAAACACAACACGCTATTAATTTTAAAAATTCCTAGCAACAACAAGAGTACACATATGACAAAAAGCTATTATAGCCATTCAAATTAAGCATTAAGACAAGAGACATTAAAACAACAATGCAGGACAAATCCATGTTAAGCCACCTCACCATCAGCAGCAAAGAGTTTCGTTTACAAGCCATGCCATCAGACTGGCCACAACACACGAGTTGTATAGCTGATCTTTCTTATAATCTGTGCCTAAGGCACAATGAACAAGGTGTGATTTACATCTGAGTAGAACAGGAAGATTATTAGAATGCTATAATAAACTATATTATTAATCTAGCCAACAGCCACCTGTAGGTCTCTGTGACAGCATTCTAAAGAAGGCAAGATATTTATGTTTTAAACAATGACCTGCTCTTCAAGTAGAAATTATTTGCAGTATCAATGCTTTGTTTGTCAGGAACTGGTAGCCCTCCAAATAACATTTACAGTAGCCACATTGTGATCAAACTAATTTGTGTCCCAATGAGACATCCCACTGCCTTGTATCATTTATTTGTTTGTTTGAGTAGATTTATACCCCACCCTCCCCACCAAGGCAGGCTCAGGACAGCTTACATTAAATTTTAAAACAGATTAAAACCATAAAACAGTTTTAAGGTGCTATATATATAAATATTATGTATGACAAACAATTGTTTTTAAGTATTAAAATTTGCCCTACTGAAATACACGTGTGGCTACAAACTTCCTTGGTCCCCCACAGCAAAAGGAATTCTAGCAGGACATGGTGACTTCCCCCTAAGGTCCCCACATCTGCCTTCATTTTTTGTTTGTTTGTCTGTTTGCCTCAATAATAATAAAAAAATACAAGCTCCACTGCAAATATAGTTAGTTTGGTCCACACCCTCAAGCATCCATAGATTCACAGGTGCCTGTTCCAACAAAGTAGGGTAAAGAAATTGCTCAGGAATTGCCTTCCTGCTGTACAGTACTATATGCTGGATATGCTATAAACCACTGCAGTGATTAAGCTTCCAGTGATTATTTCTAGGCAGACACAATTGTGTGGCTACATATAAAGTCTCAGTTTTGTCTTTTGCAAAAACAAATGCCTGATGGAAGACAAAGTTCCCTCCTATCCCTGTCCCAGTGACAACAATCCCCACGTTAGACAACCTTCCTTTGAGAACCAGTGTGGTGCAGTGGTTAGCATGTTGGACTAGGATCCGGGGGGACCCAAGTTCAAATCCCAGTTCTACAATGGAAGCTTGCTGAATGACATTGCTGGGTTACTTTCTCTCAGCCTAACTTTATAGGGTTGTTGTGATGATGAAGTGTTGAAGGGCAGAATGACAGCACCACTGGAGGAACCAAAAGATAAAAATGTACCAAATAAATAAATACCTTAAACTGATGAGGTAATGTTTCTTGTAGATGCTTAGCTTACAACCAGATGATTCAATAACTTTTATCTCTGAAAACACTGGAAATACAGCCCTTCCTCCAACTCAGAAATAACCTTCTTAGAGTCTTATAGTACTGTAGTACTATCTCTGGTTTCAACACACACAACAACAACCTCTTTCTGGAACATTATGAATGAAGCTGAGAAAGAGAAGTCTAGCTAAAACACCCAGAAACAATTTTAAGGAGAGTGCTTAAGAGAAAAGCCTCCAGTAGCTGTATTCACCGCCACCTCTTAGAAATGTGAAACACCATCAAAGATAACATCTGAGCATATGCAGAAGGAACACTAACCACCTCCAGCCATCACAAACTAGAGAGTAAGGGGGGAAATTCCAAGACAAAAGAAGCTTCACCTTCTAAAATTAAAGACTTCATACTCAAGGCTTCCTGATACTCAACACTTTCTGAGCACCCTTCTAACTAGTCCTGAATATGAGGCAGCTGACTGTGGTGAAAGGCAAACTATAGACGTTCAGAAGTACAATAACATATTGTTTCACTTGTTCCTTCACTGAAAACACATTCTAAAACTAAACCCTAGTGAGCACAGGTTCAGATTAAGCAGTACATCTACTGACCACAGACTCATAACTATTTTTTCCCCTTACAAAAGTATTCAGCTATTAAACACTGTGGGCGTTTTCTCATCCTGATTTTCTTGCTCCAGGGAAGCTCCGGAGCAGTGCAGTGATACTCTGGAGGAAATTGTGAGCAGGGAGCAAATGGTGGGAAACTGACCAGAAGCTCGGTGCTAGCTTCGGTGTAAACTGCGGGGGAAAGCTAGTGAGAAAACGCCCTGTGAGATTCCACAGGTGCACTTTTCTCCCAGAATAGGGCCTGGGGCAGTCGTCTTCTGGATTTTTACCACACCTTTATCACAGCTCACAAGGAGCTCAGGATCACATCCATAATTTCACCCTCTTAGCAACCCTGTGAAGTAGGTCAGACAGAAAGAAAGAGCAAACGGCTGGTCACCCAGCAAGATCTGCACACAAGTGTCCCACCTCGAAGTCAGCCACTGTCATCTCTATCTCTATAATGGGCGTTAACTAGAATAAGTGCATACCATTGCACTGATAATGGTTACACAAAGAGAGTCGGCCAGGAGAAGGGGTAAGGGGTCTCCCTCTTGATTAAGACTGTGGAGGGGGGGCAAGGAGGAACAACAGTCTGGCAGAGCAGGGCCATCAAGAGAGAGGGATCCGGGGGACATTATAGGAGGGGCCATGGAGGCTTGCTTTCTTTCGCATCGTGTTTGAATTAGATAACGGCAACGGGTGGTCCCTTTTGTCGGGGCGGGAGGCAGGCGGGACGGCTCCAGACAACGTCCCCTCAAAGGGGGCTTCTCCAGTTCTCCGCTGGTCTGATGCTCACCTTCCGGCGCGGCCCGCTCCCGCGGTCCCTGGGGATGGTTCCCAGGCGGCTCACGGACTGGCTCAGTTTGTGCCCCTCGTTCTGCAGCGCCGCCAGCTGGCCCAGCAGCGCCTTCTCGCCCTGACGCCACCAAAGGGCCCGCCTCTTTAGCTCCTGCTCCCGGCTGGCCGACTGGC
Organism: Lepidodactylus listeri; assembly: GCA_029233225.1. Taxonomy (NCBI): domain Eukaryota; kingdom Metazoa; phylum Chordata; class Lepidosauria; order Squamata; family Gekkonidae; genus Lepidodactylus; species Lepidodactylus listeri. The sequence goes on from JARCFY010000008.1 coordinate 73,930,240, forward strand.
TTCGGCGGGTGCCCGGTGCGCGCGGGCAGCAGGAACGGGCTGCGTCCTCCTCGTCGTTCGCCTCACCGCCACCAGGCCGCCGCTGCTTTCTTCGCACCACGGCCAACCCGCCGCCCTCCTGAACGCCGCTGCCCCGCCTGTGCAGCTGCAGGTCGAGCCCCTCCGCGCCGCCCTCCTCCCGCCGGTCTCGGCATCTGCCCGGGCTGAAGGCGCAATGCTCGACGTGCGCCGGCAGTTGGCGGAGGAGCACGTGCCTTCGGCAGCCCCGCGCGCTGTACTCGCACTTGACCGGGAGGCGCTGCACGAGGTTCCTCAGCGGCAGTACCTGGTGCAGCTCTTGGACGCGGATGGGCTGGCAGTGCAGGGGGCAGCGCCGCTGCCGCACCGCCCAGGGCAGCAGGCAGCCGGCGCAGAAGACGTGGCCGCACGGAGCAGACAGAGGCTCGTCCAGCACTTGGCCGCACAGCTTGCACCTCAGCTCGGGATCCACCGGCTCGGCAAAGCGCTCCGTGTCCAGACCCATGGCGGGGGTGGGCGACTTTCAAGCCAGCCCCCTGAACTTTTCTCCTCCTGCGGCGCTTGCCGCCGCCGCCACCACTCCGAGGAGGAGGCGGTCACGCCGCTAGGGGATAAAGGGACGGAAGGCGAACCCGCCGCTCGGAGTTGCTGCGCTTTGAAGTTTTCCGCCGCTCGCCAGTCCTTCGGATGCTGCCGTATTCCCTCGAATAGGCGCCGCCGCCCAATAGCTCCTCTCTTTCCGCACTGTCAACACCTCCACCCTTTCAAAGTGCTGCCGCTGGGCGGGGGAAAGGGGTTGGCTCGCTCTGCGCTTAGCCGAGATGACAAACCCGGCGCTCCAGGTTACAGCCATACGGTGGGGGCGGGGAACAGCGGGAGAGAGAACTGGACACCAGAAGGGAAACGAACGCAAAACAGCAGGCCCACGCAATTGGCTTTGCTTGCAAAGAAGAGTGCACAGGATCCTGTACTTAATCCCCAGCAAGGCTGCGTTTGGACCAGAGATGGCGCTTTTTAAATGCCAGAGATAATGTCACTGAATTCTTCACTACTGCTTGTGTGCTAATCCAAAGAAGAAGAAATATCCTGCGGGCCCCCCCCCCCCCCCGCCAGATATTGTAGATAGTTCTGTATAGAATATACAGAATAGATTGATTTGCTTCTATCTGTCAACTTGACAAATGCATTCAGTGGCATTAATTTACCTTGTGCTTGCTGACTGGGGTGAGAACAGTGCCAGGGAAGATGTGCACAGTGCTTTCCCTTCACTGATATATCAGAACACTCCTTTCCCTCTGGGACGACAGGAGAAAGTTTCCAGGTCAGTTGTGAGGATTTTTCACCAGAACTGAGACCAAACTCCCATTATTTTTTGCAAATTAAAGATAATCTGTATGTCATTGTTTCTGTGGTTTTGGTTTGGACACTCTGTTTGATTCCAGCACTTATTTTCCCCTCCCATTTGAGCTGTTGGACAGAGTTATTTCTACCTACCGAATCTATAATTTCCACAAATGTTTTTCATCCACAAATCATGAAACAGGAAAACATTTGCTGAAAGTTCAGTCTGGGAGCTTATGTAGGCACCACATCCGGATGAGCAGAGGAAGGGAAGGGCTGGAAAAGCAAAGGTTCCCACTTCACTCGGCCTGCTGCCCTGCCCCAGTGGTACACAAGCCTCTCATTAATGGGGCGGGTTGCTCTTTAAATCCCAAATGTATGCATAGTTATTTGGAAGGTAATGTCCTCAAAACACACTAGGTTATTTAAGGTTACAGCATGAAAGTAGAACTAAAAACACAATGCCTTTATCATTTTGTCTTCTGGCTCCAGTACGATGTTGCTGTGTTTAGTTAAGAGATTTTCTGTACCCCCCACCTTTCCAGAAAATTGAAATCTAAGCTGCATGACAAACATTTTTGAACAAAGACCTAATCAAAGTACAATATAAATACCATTTTTAAAGCAGTACTAAGCTCATAAATCTAACACACTCTACAGTTAAATCATACCAAAAGCATTTGCAAGTTTGCTGTTAAGGAAATCAAAGTTAGTGCCAGAAGAACACAGGAAGGGGGCATTCTAGGACAAGGGAACTATAACAGAAAGGGGTCTGACTCTGGTAGCTTTGCATCCAAGTGGTAACTATGGCAGCTATCCACTTCACATGGAACAGGGCCTTCCCATGTGATTTCCAGATTCCAATGAGACATGGTGGATTTTCACATTTGCTTTGGCATTCTCATTCAGGCTGCAATTGCACACACTAAATAATCCACTTTCAATGCATTTCCCAACTGGATTTTGCCTGTTCACACAGTAAAATCCAGTTGGAAATTGCATTGAAAGTGGTTTGTTTAGTCTGTGTGATACACGAGGCAAACTGTAGTAAGGGCCCTTAGCTTACCACAGTTTGGTCTTAGAATGTATGTGGAGTGCCAGAACTTGGCTTACACATTGACCAGTATAAAAGAGCTTTTTTCTGGTAATGTACAAAAACACTTTTATTTCACCAACTATACTCCTGGAAGAGTGCAGTATCTTTAAACTGGCTTGAGTCCCGGCACCCTAGAGAGCCAGTTTGGTGTAGTGGTTAAGTGTGCGGACTCTAATCTGGGAGAACCGGGTTTGATTCCTCACTCCTCCACTTGCACCTGGCTGGATGACCTTGGGCAAGCCATAGCTCTGTACCAGCTGTTCCCTCAAGGACAGCTTGGGAAAGAGTTCTCTCAGCCCCACCTACCTCACAGGGTGTCTGTTGTGGGGAGGGGAAGGGAAAAGGAGTTTGTAAGCCGCTCTGAGACTCCCTTGGGGAGTGGAGGGCGGGGTATAAATCCAATCTCTTCTTCTTCTTCTTCTTCTTCTTCTTCTTAACTTTAGAAATGAAAATTATTTGCTCCAGTGGAGAAATTTGTAGCCATCATTACACATAAGTTTCTCCATCAAAGCAAATAGTGACTCTCTGGGGTTGTTTTGAGACATGAAAACAACATAGGGGAAGGTTGAAGATGTGTTCATTCACAATCAGAATTGGTCCCACATGCATCTGGGATGCACAGAATGCCTATTGCTTGTCCCATGTAGTGGGTGTTTGCAGTCCCTGCATAAGGAAAGGGCTCATTCTTTACCTTCGTTGAGCCTGTAAAGACCTCAGCTTCTAAGGGCTTCATTTACACATGGCTCATGGTTATGATTTTACCTCCCAGGGATGACCAAATCTTTTCCTCAAAACAATTTTAGCTAGGCTTGGTGCAGCTACAAGTTGTGGGGAAAAGTTTTGAGGGTTTGCCTACATTGTAATGAAAAGCTTTTAAATCACAACAAATTGGATGGTCCACAATTTCAATCTCTGTATTTCTGTCTGAATTTTGTCCTGGCTTATGCCAGAGGACATGTGCTCTAATGTGAAGCCCTTACTGTTTGATGTCACCAGCTTTATTATAGAGCATGATCATTTATGAAGAGATCAGTTTCTGCAGGAAAATATACTAATGGGTCCCCAGACCATTGTCTGGAGAGTGGCCATCCCTGACCTAAGTGTAAAATAGAAAACATGGTTAATAAATGCTAGTCTGAAATGCTTTGCTTCATCCATGCTCCTGCCATCCAATTTCTGGAGTGATGCGTCATTTGCCAATAAATGTCTTTGTACATAATTCTGCGCTTCATATTTCACTGTCTCTATCACTCTGTCTTCCACACAGTTTGTAAGGCAAATCTTTTTTACTTCCTGCAAGCTATAGCAAGTGAAGTAGTAACCTCCTTCAATCAAACTTCTTGAGGAAAACAGAACTCCAGTGGAGGCTTCTTGGCCTGGGTGATGATTAAGCAGATAACAGTGAAACAAAAGGCCAAGAGATTCCCTGGGGAATTAGCATCCCACATTATGTCCAAATGCAGAAGGATTAGGAAAATAGAGAGTTGGTGTTTTTACCTAATACACTGCTACTATTTACCACTATACATATAAGACATGTATGACTTTAGACACTGCAGTTCTGACAATTCTGTTTCTGGAATCAACAAGAGAATGGAAATAATTCTTCTCTTACTTAAACTGATAACTGTTTGGGGAGGAAAACACCCTGCTGCAAATCACCTTCGAAACAACCAAACACACCCCATTTACCTGCCGTTTTTCTAATTGCCAAAACTTCAGCTATGTTTTGACTGAACCTAGTATGAAAAAATTGACTCTGGCTTGACAAAAGGTCAAAAGGGCAGTGCACTGGAAAGCATGACACTGTATGTTTGAATTCCCAACTCTTTTGCAAACTAGATAGCCAGAAAAGTCAGCTGTTAAAGTCCCAAAAGCATGAAAACAGATCACTGATCCAACCAACTATGTTATGAAGTGATTCACTGTAGCCTGAAGTGGAATCCAAATTGCTAACATTTGTGGACTTATCACAAGCTGAGAGCACAAGGCATTTTTGCTTTCTCTGTGCAGCTAAGTAATTACAACACAAATTATTCAACCCATTAAAAAGAAAACAATCCTTGGCAAGTAGTGCTTGTTGGATGTTGGACTGCCAAATAAACCATATATCTAGAACAAATATGGAATTTCCAATAGTCCATGTGGGACTTGCCTACTTAACCAGGTCACTGAATGCCATCCAACAAGCACTACTCCTGCCATCTACTCTTGCACAGTCGCATTCACTTAAATGCAAACCAAGCAACAGCAAAACTCAGTATGCTATCTGTGCAATCCTAAACAGATATACCTTTCCAAACCCATTGGCTTCCATAGGTTTAGAATGTTGGAGAAATGAGTATGAAAGACAAGACCTGGGATTTCAGTCATTATAGGGTTAACCTATGCAACTTGTTGTGTTTCTTAGTTTAACCTGGAAGTGCCTGGCAGCTGGCCAATTAACTCTAAGCCCGGGGAAACCTGAAGGTGTACTGTTTTCCTAATTGGTCAATGATATCAGGTGTTTCCTTTCAGGGGTCAAGAAGAAGGAGAGATCCTCCATTGTAATCTCTCTCACTCTCTAGTAGGATGTCTTAGTGTGCAGATGCAGCACAATGCTGCTTAGAAAGCATGTTTTGTTTAGTTGTAGCTAATCCCGTTTCCCTTTTTCCTTTAGTAATAAAGTTTCTTTTAAACTAAAAGAAGCAATCTCTTCTTTCCAGAAAAGCAAGATCCATTACTCTGAATTTTCTTGAATATTGGACAAAAGTCCTAACATAGAAAGGTATGACTCTGTTTAGGGTGCTCTCTGTGTTCCACCCCAACTGATCAAGACACTTTGTAACCAGATTCTGACTCAACTGCACAAATTCAAGTACAGCAAACAAACATGGTATCTCCATGGTATCTCAATTCTTGTGCACAGTGGTTGCTTATTTATATGTTGCTATAATTCACATTCTTTAAAACTGACCTTTACCTTTCTTACACTGTTCATAGGGGATATATTTTAAAGACATCCTATTTCTGACACAATTTAGGAACTCAAGACAACATCTCTCATGCAGGTTGACAGAAATAATCAGAAACCTCACAACTGTTCTAGGAAGGATGAATAAATATTTATGTTGATTCCCAAACAACGACTGCAGATATACTAGAAGGTGTAGTGATCTGCAGGGCTTTCTTTTTGAAAAAGAGGGGCTAGAACTCTCAAGAGAGAAATGAAGTTTTCAATCTGTATACTGAAAACTCATTAACTTTTAAACATTTTTAAAAGAATTTTGTTGAAGAGGTTCCAGAACACCATTCCGGCGTGTTCCCCCAGGAAAAAAAGCTCTGGTGAGCTTTAGTACTAAGACAGCAAAGCTAAGCCACTCTACTCAGAATCTTAGGTCAATCCAATGAGGCTTGCTGGGAAGTGTTTTTGGGACTGAACTGATATCCAAAAGATGCAGGACAGTATTTAGATGACATTCTGCTGACAGAAGAATTTCTCACTTTTCTCCTTTGCCCAATGGCTTTTTAATCAGTAAGTGTCCCTTGAACATCAACAACATCTTTTGGAGAGCTGCAAGTGCTGTTTGGGGTAGGGAAAGAAAGGGACTGATCAATTTTCGCTGGTGGAAAGTTGGCAGGATCCAGTGCATAATTTCTACTTACATAATTTTTTGTTAAATGTAGTAGATCTATGTTGAAACCCCTAAGATACACAAATGCATTTCCTGCCCAAATGAAATCCATTTAAAAGGTGAACATACCAACCATGTTTATATGCAAGTACTTTTTTAAATTTTCAGAAACTTGCTTCTCAAAGTATAAAGTGAGAATAAGTGATATTAATGACTTCATGGAATGTTTGCTTGATGGAAGATAGACATTTTTGTCTGAGTGTCCTATAGGCCTCATTCATGTTACAAGTGTGTCATGGCAGCTGCCAGAATTGGGGGGGGGGTGTCCAACATTCTTGTTGCTGTGAGTCTGTGTTGATATTGTTGTTATGTTTGCATCCCATATTAGAGTCCCTTTTCCAGCAAGGACACAGATGCTAGTAAAGCAACCATATGACCGATCATATGACCGATCATATGACCAACCATATGATCATATGACCAACCATATGACCGATCTATATAATAATTCTCTGCATGCTGGTGGCATGCTACTGAAGATTCCACATGCCACCCTAGCCTTTGGTCCCGTGGCCTGTCAATCAGAAGCTGTCCCTATCAACTGGCTGTGAATACTCACATGCCATTGGCTGGGTCTGCTCCTCTTCCCCGCCCACTCCTTCAGCCTCTGTGCCCTGTCAAAATTCCTGGCAGACTGGCTTTCTCTCTTGACGAAGAGTCGAAGACACTTCTTCAGCTTCCTTCCTGTGGGGGGATTAACTGTTATCTCAGTGGCTGTTGGTAGGTGAAACAAAATGGCAGTTACCTGTGTTTATAAGATGGCTGCAGCCTGTGGTTTGTTTAAAATGTTCCCCCATAAGGTTCAACTGTTACCTCAGTGGCTGTTAGTAAGTGAAACAAAATGGCAGTTACCTGTGTTTCTAAGACAGCTGCTGTCTGTGGTTTGTTTAAAATGTTCCCCTGTTGCCTAGCAAGGCACAGCATGTGCTCTCATGGACTTTAATGTTCATAAGTTTGAACTTTGGGTTGTTATGCCTTGAAGGACTACATGGACTCTTTACTGCTGTAAGAGGTTCCAGTCCAGGAAGCATGCACCCGACATAGTTCACACCAAGACGGAAACAAAGACCCCATTGCACAAGGGTTCTCCTGTCAACTCGCGCTAGACAACCCCATCCCCCCCACATACCTTTGGGATTATGCTAAGTGAAGTTACCTGGCAACTAATCTTCCACCCATCAACTGGCCGAACTAGGGCCATCAAGGAACAATGGAATGGCTCAGTGACTCATCCGACGCTTGCCCAGGTGTCAGTTCCTGTCTAGCCCCTAGTGTTGCAATATTGACCACCCCTCCACATCCCCTCCTATTTTTCCTTTAACCAATGGTAGAGTTTGTAGGGACGGACTACCTGGAAGGTGTGTTAGGGGGATGTGGTCAGTGCTGCCCGCCCCTAAAATCACCTAATAAAAGAGGTTGCATTCCATGCAATCGGTCTCTTGAGCTTCCACGACCCCTATCTACTTTTTACCCCTCTTGAGTCCAGCTTGCTATCCCAATACCGTTCCTCCATCTTTGATCTCTGTAGTGTACAGACAGGGAAAAGCGTGTTTCTGCCGGTTCAGAGCACGCTCCCTATTTTCTTTTCAACCCCTCCATTCTTCTTTTGGAACGGACAATCCATCTCCAGGGCAGGTAAAGTATCTCCCAACCAACGTTTCTCCTGCTCATGTAAAAGTGCTATTTCTCTACCTGAACTTTCTTAGTGTGTATGATTCTGTTTTTGTATGCTTGAGAACATTTTACAGTAAACATCACTTAAACTGACCTCCGTCTCAGTGCCTATTTTCTGGGAACTCCTGGAAGGGGCGGGACCTCGGTATAGTTGGCTGTAACTCGGTTATTTGCCAATTGCTAAACTTAAAACCAGAGCAATTTGGCTAACACCCCCATAAGGTTCAATTGAGCTGTAGTTCCAGAGAGGGCCCTGCAGGAGTATCACTCACTGGGTTGAATGGGGCTTCCTCATCAGCTGGCCAACAGTTCCCATCTGCCCCAAGACCAAAAAGTATGGGGAAAAAGGGACCCTACCAAGGGGCGGGGCACCATCAATATAGACTCCAGCCCATCCAAGGAGGATTGTGTTTAACCCCTGCTTTATTTAGTTGTCCCTTATTCATTTACTGTGTGTGTGCTCCATAACTGTGTAAATACTAAAATAAATTATTTTATTTGGACCAATAATCTGTGTTGTGCTATGACCCCATAGTCTCCCCTGCTCTGCCAATACCAAAGGGAGGGAGTAGCCCAGGGAAGCAAGGAAAGGCCAGACCCTTGGGTTGCCAACTTTCTAGGGATCCCCCAAAGATTGTGGATTTTATCTCCAAATAGAGAGATTTGACCACAGGGGTCTCACTGACCCTCAAAAAAGGCAGTGTCAGGGCTTCAGAGCACAGTAGAGGCTGCAGGTGGGGAGGGATGAAAAGCTGAAGAATGAGGGGGAAAATAAGGTAGGTTGATGCTTGGCTGGGAAGGGGTTGCCAACTCCAGGTGGGGAATTCTTGGAGATTTGAGGGGTGGAGCCTGGAGAGGGTGAGGTTTAAGGAGGGGTGGGACCTCAGACAGGTACAATGCCATAGACTCTGCCCTCCAAACCAGCTATTTCCTCTTGGGGAACTACTGCTGCCAATCTCCAGGTGAGGGCAGGAGATCATTCAGAATTACCACTGCTCTTCAGGTAGCAAAGATCAGTTCCCCTGGAGAAAATGGTGGACTCTGTGTCATTATACCCTGCTGAGGTTGCCACAGCAAATTGATGCTGAGTGCTCAAGGCCTCGACACTCTCCAAGAGCCTTTTTCTAGAGCCTGTTGTATTTATTCCCACCCCAAGACCAAAAAATGCAGGGGGGGGGGATGGAAAGCTGAACAGTGAGGGGGAAATAAAGGTAGGTTGATGCTTGGCTGGGAAGGAGATAGGGTTGTCAACTCCAGGTGGGGAATTCCTGGAGATTTGAGGGATGGAGCCTGGAGAGGGTGAGGTTTGAGGAGGGGTGGGGCCTCAGACAGGTAGAATGCCATGGACTCTGCCCTCCAAACCAGCGATTCCCTCTTGGGGAACCACTGCTGCCAATCTCCAGGTGGGGGCAGGAGATCACTCAGAATTACAACTGCACACCAGATGGCATTGATCAGTTCCCCTGGAGAAAATGGTGTGTCATTATACCCTGCTGAGGATGCCACAGCAAATTGACGCTGAATGACCAAGGCCTTGGCACTCTCCCAGAGCATCTTTCTAGAGCCTGTTGTATTTATTTCCACAACAGGCCTTATTCCTAGTATTACCATAAAGCCAAGTCAGAGGTGAAGTGGTTTTACAGGCTATGGCAACATAGTTTCAGTAAACAACATTTCCATAAATATCCTGGTGTCTTACTGTAAGTGTGGGAAACATCTGTTGATCTTCTAGTCTAGATAGCTGCCCCCAGGGCAACATGAAGATCATACCAGCAAACAAGGAGCATCCTGCAAGTTACACCTGCAGAACAAAGGTCGTGGCCACATGAGCGAGATAATCCGGATGGGAATCGACACAAAATTTGCGCTGGTGCAATTTGCACTACATTTGCATGATCACACAGGCCCATGGACCTGCGAGGGCAAACCACCACTGTGTGATCACATGCAACTGCGGGCGAGTTGGTTTTTTTCCCCCAGCCATTTTCGATTCACTTATTTGCTTAAACAAGGGGCTGATGAATTGCCTCTCCACCCCGGGGGTCGTCCGATGATGCAAATACCAGGGGGGTAAGAAAAAGCCTGATCCCCGATGCCATATGGTTGTGCTGATCACCACACAGGGAAAGTCTGGCTCCGAGCCGTTGCAAACCATTTGATACTGCCTTTTCACTGGTAGCTTTTTACGCCGATTCCCCGCCGGCTCAAAGCAGCTTGCGACAGTTTGATGACAGTGGTGGGACTCTTCCCAGATGTTCTGCTGTGATCACACCACTTTGAGCCAGCGGGGAATCGTCCCTCTCGCGTTGCAAATGGGTGCGTATGATCACGCCCAAAGAATGTCTTTGCTAAACACATTCTTTACTAGTGTTAAATTACAACTGGAAGATCTAGCTGTAGTTTACTGCTCTTTTTCTTGGAATTTTGGAATGAGATGCTGCTGACAGTTCTTGGGTGGAATATACTCTTGTACTTGTCCCAGTAGTTTTCGCTGTCACCACTATAGTAACAGAGAAATATAGAAATCATGTGAAAGGACTGGCATCATGTAGAAGATAATCATGGGTGGGATATTGGGGAAGGAGAGCTGTGGACAAGGCTGTAAGGGCTTGTTTCCCACATGATAGCTGATGTATTTTTGAGTAGGAGCAGCAGTTCTGCCAGTTGGCCATTAGAGGTTGCCACCTAATCCAGTTTAAGTAATCCAGGAATTTTCAAGAGTATATAGAGAAGAACCCTGACCTGGATAGCCCAGGCTAGCCCAATCTCTTCAGATCTGGGAAACTAAGCAGGATCAGCCCTGATTAGTATTTGGATGGGACACCACCATGAAATAGCAGGGTCGCTATGTAGAGGCAGGCAATGACAAACCACTTCTGAATGTCTCTTACCTTGAAAACACTCAGGGGTCATTGTAAATCTGCTGCAACTTGACAGAGAGAGGGGGGGGAGAGAGAATAATGTTTATAATGAAAACCCAACTTTATTGATTCTGGATTTCAAATGGAATGCATGCATGTTGAAGAACAATAAGTTTTTGGGAACATGGGCTTAATTTTTAAGATTAGTAAGAAAGGAAGTAATGGGACAAACCAGAAGCACGAAACAGCTCTCTTGTGAAAATAGGAAGTCAAGAAATACAGCGAATGTCCTAGGAATTTTAATTATTAAATACAAGAACTAATTAAGAAGGGTGATATTTGCATATAACTATTTTCTTATCTTATCAGTATAATATGCATCAGATGCTGATAAAAATATTAAAAGGTTTACAAAATATATTTCCTTGAGATCATGGTGAAACCATAAGCAGTGACATTATTATGTAACTTAACATCCCCAAAACTTTTTCTATTCACTTTTCAAGATCTATGCATCATTGAGCTTTTATTGAAGGAAAGGAAAGGAAAGGTTTAAAAGGATTATATTTAAAACATCCTTTCTTGGATTGGATACAGGAAGTATTTTCTGACATAAGGGCAACTTTACCTGAGAAAGGGCTTTCTTGGTTGTGGCATCAAAACTTTGGAACTCCCTCCCCAGGGAGATTTGTCCATCTCCCTCTATTGGTATTTTCTGCCAGCAGGTGAAGACTTTTTTGTTGTGTTTGGCATACTCCCAATAATGGTTATTGGCCCTCTTCCCTGATTCTGGCAATGTTTGTTTATATGTTTTTATTAAATTATTTTATAAAGTAAGGTTTTTGAATTGCTCAAATGTTTTAATGTTTTTATGACAGCCATCTTGTGGACCCCAATCAGGTGGAAAAGAGGTATAAAAATGTTTTAAATAAAATAAATCAGGAAATCACTTTTTCATTTTTAAACCTAAAAGTATCCAAACATGTGCGAATCTGCTATCAGCTGTCAACTGCTTTCAGCCCGGAAGTGTAAGATTCCATTGCATTTTTTTGTTCCCTACAGTGAATTTTTGCCTGGTTCCCTTTCCTTGTAGATCCCATCCACTTCTGCCCATTGGCACAGTTCAGACTCACACCTGGCCTGTTATTCTGCTCCCCCAGTTTCCTTCCAAAGAACAAAAATAATTATTTCTTTATGAGCTCCTCCTGACTGCCCTATAACCAGGGACAGAGTCCTTCCTTAAAGTGGGCTTTTGCCTGCCTTGAGACTACCCTTGTCTTGTGAGCTGCTTGAGGCCCTCTCTGATGTACAGCACTTGGTCCTGCTTTCACTCTTTGATTGACTTACTGCTCAGCAACTTGATTCACAGTTGGGTTGAAGGACTGGTATCTCTGGTCTTGTAGATATTTCTCAGTCCTTTTCACCTTTCTCCCCTTGCATTCCCTCTTCTTTCCTCTGATACCTAAAGTGTATAGCTTGCCACATTCAGGAATCACATTGACATTGTTGCTGGCTTCTGCCATAATAAATGAATGACTGGCTTTCATTTAGGTTTAATAATTATTTTCACCTCGATACTAGCTTTATTCCTTTTAATACATACTATTTACTATTTTTATTCTATTTGGACTCTTTCTTTCAAACTTTCAAACATGGAGCAGCACCATCACCAGGTCAAAAGAGCCTTATTGCTAGTGTGTGTCTCTTTGTTCTAATCATTATTTTTAGGTTATTAAATTTAGGGAAGCTCTGCTTCATGGGACGTTTTGTTTCAGCCAGTGTTAAAAGCCAAGGCAGCAGTTTTAAGAGACTATGGAAGACATGAAGTTTCTCCAGATTGGGTTTCCAAGACCAGATAGTGAATACAGACTCCATATTCATACCTAATGGATATGACCACTTTCATACGAACATGCCTGATCAACACAGAGTAACACATAAACATATTAGGCATGCTGAAGCCAGTTACTTACTACAATATTACTACTATGAAATATTGAGATGAGGCAGTTCTTTTCACAATAACATGCTTCTTTATTGAACTTACGAACCAAAGACACAGGCTCAACAGGAACCAATTTATACCTGTTGAAACCACACCCACCTTAAACAACAACCAATACCAAGTAGGCTGATAGGATTCTTCATTTGCATGAACCCTATACAAAGTAACTATTGACTGTGCAGCTATTGGATTATAAGCAACAAATATGATTGGCCTTTACCGGTAACACAACCAATAGTCTCGAAGGCCTTTGGAGCCTTCTCTCAGACCCAAGCTCCATCAATACATAAAAACCACTGTACTAGACTGTGGCATTATCTTTTAATCTGCTATATCTGGCCTCAGCCCCAAAGCAACCATTTTTTTCCTAGGGGGACAAGTTTCTGTTGTCTGGAGATTAGTTGAAATTCTAGGAGATCTCCAGGTCCCATCTGGAGGTGGGCAACCATGGGCCTGACAAGAACCACTGAGTGAGTTGATAGCACCCAATTTGCTTGACTCAACTAGGCCTAGCTGTTTGCTACTGTTCAACAGCAGAAATCCTTTGAATACCGTTGTGGTGTAGTGGTTAGAATGTCAATGTAATGTCTCAGGGACTCAAGTTCAAATCCCAAGCTAGCTATGGAAGCTCACCGTGTAATTTGGGGCCAGTCACATAGTTTCACTCTAACCTTCCTCAAAGAGTTGTTGTAAGGGTTAAAAGGAGGACAGGAGACTAATGTAAGCTGCTTTGGTCCCCATTGTGGAGAAAGGTGGAGTATAAATTAAGTAAATAAATAATAAATATAGCTGAAGATAGGATGCAGATAAAAAGTAGGTTGGTGAATGGCTGAAATGGAAATGAGGCCAGGAAAGGGGAGAGGAAATGGGGGTTGCTGGGGAAGGGGAAGAGGAAATAGTGTGTGTGGGGGAGAATACAGGGGAAAGTGAAGTGCCAGCTGACAAGTCCTTGAGAGCCAGTTTGGTGTAGTGGTTAAGTGTGCGGACTCTAATCTGGGAGAACTGGGTTTGATTCCCCACTCCTCCACTTGCACCTGCTGGATAACCTTGGGCAAGGCATAGCTCTGTACCAGCTGTTCTCTCAAGGACAGTTGTCTCAGAGCTCTCTCAGCCCCACCTACCTCACAGGGTGTCTGTTGTGGGGAGGGGAAGGGAAAGGAGTTTGTAAGCCGCTCTGAGATTCCAAGTGAGTGAAGGGCAGGATATAAATCCAATTTCTTCTCTTCTTCTTCTCTTCTTCCCTAACCATGCAAGTAGGCCTGGCACAGTGGCCAGCACCACACAACTGGGCCACAGTTTTCCTAGACAGAGGCTGGGGGGGGGGGGAGTTTAAGACAGAAGGTCAGATAGGTAGGTTGGCTGTTCGATGGGAAGGAGATAGGATTGCCAACTCCAGGTTAGGAAACTCCTGGAAATTTGGGGCGGGGGGGGCAAACTCCTGTGGGCAGTGGGATTTGAGGTGGAGAAAGACCTCAATGTTATAATGCCATAGAATCCACCCTCCAAAGCATCCATTTCCTCCAGGTGAATTAGGGTGAATTACAACTGATCTCCGGATGACAGAGAACAGTTCTCTGGAGAAAATGACTGCTTTGAAGGGTGGACTCTATAGCATTACACCCTGCTGAGGTCATTTATCTACCTTACCCACCCAAGGCTCTACCCCGAAATCTCCAGAAATTTCCCAGACCAGGTCTGGCAACCCTAAGGGGATCTGATTTTAGTAGTTGAGAGATATGTTGTTATTTCAGAAGATCTTAAGGCCCCACGTAGAGGCTGGTGTTGCCCTGCAAGGTGCTTATGTGCTCTTATAGGTGTGAAGTCTATAAGTGTCAATAATGGACTGTGTTGCTAAATGTATAAGAGGGTCTGAAATGCAATTTGACCAGATCGCGATGCCAACTGTACACACATGCCAGCCAACACCTGAGACGATGTGCCAGTGGTTCCCAAGGTTGCCAGTTCCCAGAGACATCCCTTAACACTGATACACAGAAACAGCCAATCGCCATTGTGGTTTGAACATGTGCTTCCAGACACCATCAGAGAAGCACTTCTTCATCATGCAGGCAAACTCCCCCCCCCCCGCAACCTTCTCTACTACAAAGGGACAAAATAATCTTTCCCACCTTCCATAGACAATGGACTTAGCCAGCCAGAAACCAGTTCTGCAGCCCTGAGACTTTAAGAGCTATCAGTGAAACAAAAGGTTTGGCCGATGTGTCTTTCTGGCCCTCCAGGTGTCTCTGTCACAGTTCAGGTAGAGTTTAACATTGCCCAACTCCTTAAGCCCCCTCCCCATTGCGGATGTGACTTTTGGAGCAGACCACCAAGGGATGGTCTCAAGGGAGGTGGCCAGCAAAGCCCCCTAATAAAAAGAGCTACCCAGCCATGTAATCGCTCTCTCTCTTTGCCTTTAGGCTAACCCTGCCCTATCTTGCAGACTCTGGCATAGCTAACCAAGAGTCTTTTCATGTGTTCTGCTGGTTCAGTTCACAACCCCCAATTCCCTATAAACTCCATTATTTTTCCAGCTGGGATCGCATCATCTCTCCAGACAGGTAATTATTGCCTTCGGTGGATACCAGTGATGATCTTGCTAAGGTGAATGGCTTTGCTCTCTCTCTATTTCTTAGGTTCTCTGTAATTGTGTGAGTGAATCTTGTATTGTTTGTATGAGAAAGATTCTTCAGTAAAGGAATAATGTTATTACTGAAGCCAGCCTCCTTGTCTATTTCTGGTGCTTCTGGAAGAAGTGGGACCTCTGTATATACTGGTGTTGTTCCCTTTTGCCTATTACCATATTTATAATAAACTCTAATTCCCCAATATTAATAATAATTAAGAGCAATCAGGCTAAAACCGGCAGCCCTAGAAAGAGAGAAGAAAGCAGGAAAAGGGGAGAGGCTAAGGGAAAGAAAAAATAGTGGAGGTGGGGAAAATTAGATGCCTCCCTCAAGTCCTTGCAGGTTCCCACTTGTAAACAATCCATGTAAATCAACTTCATTTGTTTAGCAGTATATAACTGATGTATGTCAGTTACTACTCTTCTTTGCCCAAATAATTTTATAATACACTTGATTCCACCTGATCTAGTTCATAGTTTGTCCTGAGTATCATTCCTAGTACCAGATGCTGCAGGAACATGACTGTTGCTTTCACACCAGTTTCTGAACTACTCAGAGGTATTTAGCCAGCCAGAGACGCAAACGGAACGCTGAACTTCCTGGATCTTTATGACAATGTTGGGGTTGAAAGTGGCCTTCACAGCACAAATTCTAAGATCTGTTTCCAGGACTGGAACTTTTATTCCCATTCCCATAATCTCTTCTGTCTGGGCAGCATTAGTCTAGGTCTAGGACATAAACCTATGATAAAACTGCTTTCCTTTTTAGCTACAGTGACAGTCCTAAGTATTTGTAATCCTGCAGCTGTCTATTTTCCCTGTTCCTTGGAATGTTACTTAACAACCCAATTAGCTTATATACTTCATTAATGAGCATAGCATGTTGTAAGGACTTAATTAGAGTAACTCACACAAGTAATATTATTATTGTAAATCATTTTAATTTCCTCGGACAAGAAGTATGACTGAGATGGTGGTTAATAATCTTGCTTCTAATTATCATTCTAAAAAGAAGTCCTTGTTGTTGAGAAGAGTGGTGAAATTGCCACATAGATGTTATTAAAGAGGTAATACTTCAGTTTTTTACTGTGATGACTGCAGGTGAAGTAAGTAACTTTTATCATCCATCTGCCAGTACTAAGGGGATTTTCCATGTTCATTCTTTATTGACTTTACCACCCTTCCACTTTTTGTGCTAGCCAATGTAGAGTTCAGAATGTGCTTTGTGATAAAATGTCAATGTTATTTATTTGGATGTCACCTCCACTGGGGTGGCTCCTACTCTTCTCCTAAGGGGCTTTTCCTCCAGCCAAAGAGCTGTTTATACAGGAGAGTGGCTCCATGGAGAATGTTTGCACCCATTCAGTGTAGGTTAAAGATAGCCATGTTGTTCCCAAAACAAAAGACAAAATCAGTAGTCTTGTGATACATTTTATTAAGATCAACAGAAATAACATATAAAAATGTAACCTTTCAAGTTTTCTACAACTCTTCATCAGGAAGAATTTTTTAAAAGATGTAGGGGAGATGCTACTTTGGGTTCCTTTTGTTTGTTTGCCGGCTTTTTAAACTATTTTTGGTTTTACTACATTTGGTATTTAAGCCCACATTATGAAGGTTATTTCACCCATGTGACTTTTTTTCAAAGCATCATGGAAGCCATAGTTTCCCCACATACATGCACCCACACATTATTTAATTGCCTGACTCAACTACCCATGACTCCAAAAGACAAGGAAATGAAACTCCACCACCACAGCTACTATGCAACCACAAAGCTGTTTGGTAACTGTTTAACTTGGACAGCAGCAAGGCAAACAGACACAAGGTTTGGCTCTGTGACTGTTGAATATAGTTATGTTTTCTCATGAAGTTTGTGGTGTCCCTACGCAGTACAGACTGAAGGTCTTGCTACACGTTACATTTTCCTTGTGTCCTTCCAGGATCCTGGGAAATAGACATGCAATGCAAGACACATACCTGAAACTCAATTTGCAGGCACACAGGGGCTAATTTGGATCAGGACCTCACCATGCAGGGATAACACTCTTAAAGCCCTTTCCTCTCCACCATTTTCTGAACTTGAAACAGTCCAGGGAAAGCTATTTTCCCCAAGGGAACACTGATGTGCAGCCCTTCAGTAGCTGTGTTATCCTCAGAATGGCAAACAGCACCTCAGGACCATTTTAGTTCAGGGAAACAGTGGGGAGCAGGGCTTAAGCCCTTTCTCCCCACAAACCATGGTCCCTATCCATATTGGCCCCCATGCTTCTGAAAATTGAGTTTCATGCTTGGAACACACCGCACATGTCTGATTGCCAGAGCTAGGGTTATCAACAACTGTTTTACAGTATGGCCAGCTGTAAAACATATTGAATTTATTATATGTCCAGTGCTGATTATTCACGTTTTATGGTAGATAAGGTACATTTCTAGATAATGGGAACAATATGGTTTTTAGCAGGCTGTCATTTGTGATTGTGAAATGACACATTCCAGTTCTTTGGCCATGTAGGATTGATCCTACTCCCATCCACAGTGAACTGAAATACCAGTTCAAATATTCTTGAAATATAGCAAGTAGTAGCTGTGGCAAGCCACTGATGGCTGAGTTCCTTCACAGGTCACTGTAAAAGAGCGCCTGGACAACATCACTCCATAAACAGTTAACATCTTCCCCTGAAAGTACGGGTGAGCTAAGCATTGGAGATTAATGTCGTTATCTTGTGATTTGTACAATACAGCACATTTTCAGTTATAATGCTAGGAGATAAGATCCTTGTAGTCACAATGGCAGAATTCATTTGTGCTTATGTTATATTTTGTTTAAGATTTTAGCCACCCGCGTTCTATTTCTCACACATACTTTTATCTGCAAGTATATCAAATAAAATTGCCCGTTAATCCACATATTGATGCTTGTGGCTTTTTATTTTATTTATAAATAAGGACTCAGTGTAGCAATCTCAGAGCTAACCAACACAGGCATAAACATGACCTATTTTATAAATTACTTTTGAACATTTTATTTTTGCTTGAAAGATACTTATCACTGTAATTTTACTCTCCAAGCATCTCAGAATTGACTGTTGATTCAAAACTTGGGTCTCATTTAATGAAGCCACCTCTCCTTTCTGCAGATAAGAATCAAATATCTTGCAGGAACAAGGAGTAAAGTTTTACGTTTATATATGTTTGAATTGTAGTAGACTGCAGTGGGTTTATTCTGCTTCAGATCTGATCACTGTTTCTATCATCAAGGTGAAAGGACATTTATCAAAAACAGAACCTAAGATAAACCAGCAACCTAATATCATACTTAGTGGTTTTGCTGTCTTACTCAGTTGGAAGCTGAGATACTGTTTACTTTAACAAAAAAAAAACACCTTGTTTAACAAGAACTGTTAGCATCTGGAGAATATTTGTGCATTTGCACATATGCGCAAAATATTTAACACCCAAATTTGCAAATAATTTTTGGGGAAAACTTTGGTTCTGGTATCACTTAAATAAACAGTGTTCTCACTCCAGGCACTATAACAAGAAGGGTCTTGCTTCATAGCCTGGAGCTCAAACACAGGAGCCAGAATACAACAATTGATCCAGCAACAGTCTCCCAGTTCAAGGCTTAAATAGACTGGGAGATAAATAGCCCCACCTGCTTTGAAGGCAGCACTTGGGACTCATCTTGCCCTCATGTAACTGGGGCTAGAATTCTGCAAAGGATTATATTCACTGGCACAATGGTCTGGATTAGGAACTGGAGCATGGGTTGCAAGCCTGGCACTGTATGTCTCTGGGCTGCTTCCATAAGAACCCACTGTCTCATCTCTGCTGCTCTTGTTGGGTAGTGGTAGAGACTGGGAGGGGGCTGGTGGTCCTGGCCTGGCAGAGGGATGGATGTCACTGGGTCTACTAGAAGCGAGGTCATCTGCAGGCTCATAGCACATGGTCTCAGAGACTCCAGGACTCCCAGTAGTGAACTCTTGACTCTTGGGGCATGACTGTGGGAGCCACAATTCTAGGGTTTCCCTGGGCCCCCTGATCTGCCTTTGACAGTATTCCTGCCTCTTCCTCCAACCTATTTGGTTCCTTCTTTGATGAGTCTAAAGGTGGCTCTGTGGAGGTCATCACAAATAGCCTCCAATGGAAATTGAGAAGGGTATGCGTGAGTGAGTAAAACAGAGAAAACAGTTTGAGCCACGCCATATATTAGTGTTGGTAGAGCCACATGTCCAGCACAACAATGTTACTGTGGTCTGTGTTTATGAGAAGAGCAACAACAACATTACGATTGTAGCCACTACTAGGGGAACAGGCATGTGGAAAGTACCATCCATGACATCACGAACAACCAGACAGAGAAATCCAGGAAAATAAAATTATTGGCATGAATAAAGGGCAGCCATCCACAGTTTCCTTCACCCAAACACAATCTGTGCCATGCTTTTGCCTAGTCTACTTTGCTCACTTCTCATTCTGCTTCCTGATTCTGATTCTCCCTTTCACTGCTGGCCCATCCCTTCTCCATCTTTCTCTTCCTTCTTTCTCCACTTCTTACCCTTTTACACCCACTTCCTCCATTTCCATCTTCCTGCTCTAGCCCTCTTCCCTGTTTCTACTGTTCTGCTCCCTGGTCACCTCCTCTCACTTGGCCTTTATATTCTGGCATGAAGACCAGCTCTTCCAAGGCTGCTTTTACATAGCCTGTTGAGGGCCTCCAGTGTCCCCACATCCACACCCCCAAGATAGGCCTGAAGAGCATGGACAGGTCCCATGATGTATCATCACCACCACCACCACCTTTATCATCATTATCATCAACATCATGATTTATTAATTGCCCTACCCCAGCTTATGTACAAAAAGGCAAAATGCCATAAAACAGTATACAAAATTTTAAAATTCAAATACAGTTTACAAGAAATGAAACCAAAATAAAAATCCCAGATGGCGATTTATAGTTTTCTGCTACTGGCTTCTGTGTTCTGGACTACCTGGCTATTTGGTGTGAGGGGAGACAGAAACTTAAAATATATATAGGGAGGAGAGGGAAAGGGGAAGGGTGCCAGCCAGTGTAACCAACTGTTGCTGTCCTCAACCAAAAGCCTGGTGGAACATCTCTACCTTACAGACCCTGTGGAGTTGCACCAGGTCCCAGAGGGCCTTGGTGTCATTCGGCAGAGAGTTCCACCAGGTTGGGGCCAGGACTGAAAAGGCCCTGGCCCTGGTCAAGGACAGCTGGACACCAGCAAGTTGTTTTCAGTGGAGGGCAAGGCTCTTCCAGGGACATAGCAGAGAAGGTGGTCCCACAGATACATTGGTCCCAGACCACTCAAAGGTGGTCTTAAAGGTCAATATCGAAATCTTGAACCTGACCTGGTACTCTATTGGAAGCCAGTGTAGCTGGCACAGCACAGGTTGAATATGGGCTGTCTGTGGCTTTCCCGTCAGGACTCACGCCGCCACATTCTGAACCATTTGAACTTTCCAGATCAGTCTCAAAGGTAGGCCAGCATAGAGTGAGTTACAGTTGTCTAGCCTTGAGGTAACTGTTGCATGGGTTACTGTGGCTAGGTCAAGGCGTGACAGGAAAGGAGCCAGCTGCTGGGCTTGACAAAGATGGAAAAATACCAGCCTGGCAATATGCATGACTTGGGCCTCCATCAATAAGGTGGTGTCCAAAGTTACACCCAAACTCTTGACAGATGGTGCCAGTGTTAGTGGTGCCTCATCAAGGGTTGGTAATCTGAATTCCAGTCCTGAACTCCACCCCACCCCCAGCCATAGAACCTCCATCTTTGATGGATTCAGTGTAAGCCTGCTCTTTTTTAGCCACCCCACCATGGCTCCCAGTCCCTTAGCCAGACTTTGTGGGCCAGTAGCCATCTGTACATCCAATAACAGATACAGCTAGATGTCATCAGCATATTGATGGTACCCAAGCCTGAAACTCCTTGCCAGCTGGGCAAGGGGGTGTATATAGATGTTAAATAACATTGGGGAGAGGAGTGCTCCTTGAGGAACCCCACACACAAAGGATTGCCTAGAGGACACATCTGCACCCAGTGCCACCCTCTGTCCCCAACCCTGGAGAAATGAGGAAAGCAACTGAAGGGCCACCCCACATACTCCTACACTGGCGAGGCAGTGAGTCAAGAGATCATGGTTGACTGTGTCAAACACTGCTGTAAGATCAAGCAACAACAGCAACGCCAATCTGCCTCGATCCAGCTGTCTACAAAGATCATCTGTCAAGGTGACCAGCACTGTCTCCATCCCATGGCCAGGTTGGAAGACAGACTGGAATGGATCTAATGCCGATGTGTCATCCAGAAAACCCTGGAGCTGTTCAGCTACCACTCTCTCAATCACCTTTCCCAAAAATGGTAAATTTGAAACTGGGCAGTAATTGGATGGATCTAGAGGATCCAATGTTTTTTTTTTTCAAGAGCGGTACAGCCACAGCCTCCTTGAGACCATCAGGAAAGATCCCTGTTTCCAGGGACTGATTGATAATATCCATCATAGGGCCTTGTAGCCTCTCATCACCAGCCTTGACCAAACATGAGGGACAAGGATCAAGGAGGCATGTGGTCGGCTTAACAACACCCAGGACCCTGTCAACATCAGGAGGTAAGAGCAGGCTGAATGAATCAAAAACTGAATCTGAAGACAGCCAAGGAACTTCCAGTTCATATACTGTATCATGGGCGTCAACTACGGGGGGCCTCGAGGGCTCGAGCCTCCCCCGAAATTTCCCGGGGGGGCTCAGCCCCCCCCGGCAAAATGGAGTGCTCGCCGGTGGTGCGCTGCTGCTCCTGCTCCTCATTCTGCTGCTGCTGCTACCACCACCGGGCTCGAGGCGGCCAGCCAGCCAGCCGGTGAATCGTTGTTGTCCCTCTTCCACCTCACTCACGCTCGCCGGGGGCCGGCCTGCCCACTGCCTGCCTGCTCGTCCAGTCGTCCTCTCAGCGCCGGCGCCACCACAGCAGCCGCGCCGCCTCGGAGTCCCTCTGCTGGGGGGGGAGGGGGGATTTCTGAGGGAGAGTTTTTTTATTTGATTTTTTTTTAAGCAGCCACTCCTCACGAGGCGGCGGAGGGAGAAGGGGTGGTGTCGGGGAGACCGCCTCAGGCGCTCGTCTCTCCCTCGCTCGTTCTCCCTCGTCCCGGTGGCCAGTCAGCCGGCCAGCTGGCCGTCGCCGCCGCTCCTTCCCCCCCCCCACCCCCGGCCTGCCCTCCTGCCTCCCTGGGCCGGGGGGGGAGGAGTGGCGGGGACATGGTCCCGTGCGCGCGCACAAGAAAGCCCCCGCCCCCCCCCCCGGAGATTTGGAAACTCTATGCCCCTGTACTGTATGTATCAACACTGGCAGGTAAAGCAGAGCGACAAGACTTCATCTGCGAAAAAGTTCATAAATGCCTCAGAATTAATAGCTGAATTTCTATGTCTATTTTGGTGCCTTTCGGTGAGGGATATCAAAGATCTAATCACCCTAAATAATAGTGCTGGGTGGGAGCTAGTGGATGCAATGGAGGCGGAATAGAATTCCCTCTTTGCAGTCTTCATCACCATCTCATAGGATTTCATAAGCATCCTATAAGATGCTCTTGCAGCTTCATTGCAAGTACGTCGCCAAACCTGCTCAAGTCGTCTAAGTTCCCATTTCGTCTGCCATATACCAGAGGGATGTTTTCCCACGGGAGTGCAAAGTACGTCAGGGGGCAACCTCTTTGATGGCTTCAGAGAGACAGGAATTCCAGTCCTCTATCAGCTCATCTAATGAGGCACTGGAAGGCATTGGATCCTGCAGAGCATTCTGGAACCCAGTTGGGTCCATTAGTTTCCACAGGTGAGCATAAATAAGCTCACTGCCTAGACAGGCATAGGCATCAACTTCAGGGGGGCTGGGAAGCTGGAGCCCGCCCCCCCCAAACTTTTCCAGGACATGCTGAGCCTCCCCCGGAGACAATGGCCTGTAATGTCTCTGGCCCAGCCCCAGCCCCCCCCCCCCCGCCATGGGGAAATTGGAAAGTCTACACCCTTGTAGACAGGAGGGGGCAGAAATGCCCAGCTGGGCCTTCAAAACCAAGTGATCCGACCATGGCACCTGTTCCTTCAAAATCAGATCCACATCCATCCCCATGCCAAAGATCAGATCCAGCGTGTTCCTGCAGGAATAAAAGATGCAAAAGCAGCAGACCTGTAGCAGCAAGGGTGGAGTTATCTGATGGCACTGCCATAGTGATGCTATAGATACATTAATTTAGTGTCACACGGCACCCTAATCCCGGATAAAGTCCCGCTGGACTTTAATCCGGGATGTTTTCTTTTGGGTTCGGATGATCACACATCCCAACCCGGCGGTGGCGGCTGGGGGAGGCAAGGCGAGGGCCACCCGCACACCCACGCAGGACTGCCTTCCTCCGAACGCCACATGGAGGAACTGGCTGGCTGGCTGATTTGCCCCATGCTCCGCTCCAGGCCCCAAGCCCCGCCAGCTGCTGCCTGGTGGAAAGTAGGGAGAAGCATGCGGGGGGGGGGGGGCGCTAGGTGGCAGCCAACGGGGCTCGGGGTCTGGAGTGGAGTGCAGGGCGTTTCGAGGAACCAGGGCTGCCAGGTGCTTGAGTGCCCATGCACTCATGCAAGAAGCGGAAAAAAAAACCCTGAAGAACGATCAGACAGCCGTTATCGCAATCATTATGAGAGAGGGCTGTCCAGATCAGCAAAATCGCGGGTTTAAAGTGCGAGCACTGGGAAAATGCACTAGAAACCCGGGAGTGAGCCCGCTTCGGCGCGGGAGTAGGATCGGCCGGTCTGATCAGGCTATTTAAATCCGGGAGGGAACAGCATTGAATCCCGATTTAAAGGACCATGTGTCCACAGCCTAAGGCTCCCTCTCCCCAGTAGCTTTGAAAATCTGCACCATGTTCGGACGCTCATTTCACACAGAGAAAATCATGGAGATAGGAGAGTTGTGTATATTCATAAAGATGAATATAAAGCTGTGAACAAGAATTTAGAATCTAATTCCTGCTACTGAAGGGCCTGTCTTATGGAGTGAAGTTTGTACAGATGAGACATATTGCTTCCAAATATGTCTTTAGAGTTGAAGTGAGGACACATTGCTCAGTTCTCTGATTCACTGCAAATGATATGAAATCCATAGGAAGTGCTACTTGAAAAGGTGATCCATGTGGCTTCTAGCATAACCAATATTTTCTAAAAAATTATCATCTACTGCACCGTCATGTCAAGAAAAAATATTCAGTTGGGTTTTTTCTTCTGCATCACAGAGATTGTTTTCTAGATGTTGGGGTTTGGAAAGGCACTTGAAACTGAAAGGTTTTTCAAAAGACAAACTTTCTCCATTAATGTCAATAGATTATCAGTTTAACAAAAGCTGACCTGGCAAAAAGACTTACGCGTCTACACAAAGGCACTCCTTGAAAGAAGAGATTAAGTTGGTAATTAAAAATGAGCCAATACAGGGTGTGCATCAGGGCAGACTATCACTTCAAGCCTGGAGCTCATTGCATCCATTCAGCAAATTTAACACATACCGTCATGTAACCTCATGTGGTTTATGCAATTAGAGCAGTAGATTATAGGCTTTTGAAACCCATCAGAAATCTCAGAAGGCTCATCTTCCATGAAGATTAGCACAGACAATTTAATCATGGCTTGGCTAGGAAACCTGATTTAAAAGATATGCTGAATTTGCCAAAAACAAACAAATCAGCAAACAAACAAACCAGACCTCCAACGCTTAGCCCCATAAAGTTCCAAGGGGTCACAGACCCTGATATTGGCATGTTAAATTGCCAGGCCACGTTATCTTGCATGAATACTTGGTAACAATAACAAGCATAAACATAATGTTAGCTCCACCTGAATTATCCTTTATTCTAATACTGAAGTTGGCCATATCTGAGGATACTTAAATGTAGTAACTGGAGCTGTGAACAGGCAAGACAGATGTTTCTAAAAACCTAAAAAATACCCCAGGTTTGCAAAAAACAAAACAAAAAAACCAAACCCTGAAATCTTTAAAGGAAAATGTTTTTCTTTTTAATGGCAAAAAAGAAGCACCTGTAGTTTTATCAAATAGATTCCCCCAGTGGCTATTGCTAGGCAACTACATCATTCCATGCTGAGTTTCAGTGAGTATAAGGTAGGGGGAGAGGGCAGGGCCCTTTCCAGGGCTGTTTTGACTTTTGAAGGAGGACTCATCAGGGTCAGGCCTGGTTAGGGTTGCCAGCTTCAGGTTGGGAAATTCCTGGGATGGAGTCTGAGGAGGGCAGCATTTGAGGGGGAGTCTCAGCTGGATATAATGCCATACAGCCCACCCTCCAAAGCAGCCAGGATATAAATGAAGTAAATAAGGTCAAGGTAGAAATGAAGTCAATAAATAATAAATATAGCTGAACATGTGAGGCAGATAAAGGACAGGTTGGTGAATGGCTGAGAAGGAGAGAAGGAGGAAGGGAATGATAAGATATGAAGGTTGCCAGAATGAGGGAAAGGGGAAATAATGTGGTGCGAGGGATACAAGAGAAAGCTATGTGCCTGTACTTCCTGAGAGCCAGCTTGGTATAGTGGTTAAGAGTGGCAGACTCTAATCTGGAGAACTGGGGTTGATTCCCCACTCACCCACATGAAGCCAGCTGGGTGACCTTGGGTCAGTCACAGTTCTCTCAAAACTTTCTCAGCCCTAACTACCTCCCAGGTTGTCTGTTGTGGGGAGAGGAAGGGAAAGCAATTTTAAACCATTCCGAGACTCCTTTGGGTAATGAAGAGTGGGGTATGAAACCAACTCCTCCTCCTCCTCCTCCTCTCCTCCTTCTCTTCCTCCTCCCCCTCCTCTTCACCATGCAAGTGGGCCTGGCCCAGTGGCTGGCACCACAGAACTGGCCCATAGCTTTCCTAGGTAGAGGCAGCTGGGTAGGGAGCTGAAGATAGAGGGACAGAAAAAAGGTAGACTGGCTGCTTGGTGGGATGGAGAAGGAAAAAGGCTATGGGGGCTTTCAGGGAAGGGAATAGGGTTGCCAGCCTCCAGGTGGGGCCTGGGGATCTCCCGCTTTTACAGCTGGTCTCCAGCTGACAGAGATCAGCTCCCCTGGAGAATATGGCTGCTTTGAAGGGTGGACTCTATGGCATTGTACCATGCTGAGGCCCCCTCCCCTCCCCAAACCCCACCTTCTTCTGGCTCCACCCCCAAAGTCCCCAGGTATTTTCCAACCTGGACTTCGCAACCCTAGAAGAAAAACAGGAAATAGTGGGGCAGAGGGATATGAGATCTCTCTCCCCCCCCCCCCCGGCAAGTCCTTGTGGGTTTCCACTTGTTATTTGTATAACACTATCAGTATGTGTGGCAATTTACAAAGTATACAGTGAAAAAAGCCCTTCTGTACATGGAGGCCATTGTGAGGGGTTGCTTTAAGACTCTAGAATCTTGAGGCAGCAGCACTCATGACTAGGAGCTGAAGATAGTAGTGGTAGTGAGTGGGGGAAAAGGAGAGATGGTGCAAGCAGTGTGTGGGGGAAAGCTGTGACCAGAGGATGAACAAAGAGGGATCCAAGTGGGGACAGACAGGAGAGAGGTACTTTCTTCTCTATTGCAAGGCCTTGCAGGTCTCCCTCTTGTACAGCACATGCATGGCAAATTACAGATAGGATAATATAACTTCCAAGCAAGATAGGGCTCTGATTCAGTGCCTTCATAGAACCACATGGCAGATGAAGATTTTGGAATGCATCTCTGCTAACTACCCACTCTAAAGGAGGAATCTGATTCTTTTCTACACATACACACACATCTTGTACCATTAAAGCAAATCAGCATGATTATACTGCCACTGCACCGTAACAGAGAGCAAAAGCAAGAAGAAACCAGAATCTCTCCCCCCACCTTCATCAGAAAAGACAAGGAACAGGGTTTTTTTTAAATGTTTATTTATTTATTATTTCAGTTTCTATCCTGTCCTTCCCGTGGACAGGCTCAGGGTGGCTAACAACAATAAATAATGCAATCTAGAACAATACAGCAAAATAATGCAATAAAACCAGTTAAAACATTTAAAATGGCAGTGCAATACATTTAATTCCAGTTTCTACAGCTGGAAAAATAATGGGCCAATGCCGAGCTATGACGGTCTTATGTAACAGCAGTAGGGAGGTCAGCTGACAGATGCCTGCTGCCTCAGCCGAAGGCCTGGAGGAACAGCTCCATTTTAGAGAAAAATTCATCTCTTGACCTCCCTCATTTTCTATTACTGTTACCTTATTTTGTGCATACTATTTTCTCTGCTTAGAATACTGAGTATTGGAGCAAATGGAAGGATTAAATCAACAAGGAGAACACAATAGAATATTAAAAATATTCCTACTATATGGGGAGAGAGACAGAGAAGAAGAATACCCCAAACCATCTTCTACTCCATCTCATCCTTCTCATTGTTGGACAGACAAGTTTCCTTTTGTCCAGTTACTCAAACTAGTTATTTTGCCTTAATAACTTATGGCACCATGGAAATATATCATTTTCTCGATCTGTACAAAAACAAATGGCTTGCCACTTAAAACAGTTGCAGTCAGCAGTATCGGTAATTAATGGTGAGGATGCCAACAAAAAAAATTACAAGACCTAATGTAGTACTGCATTATGTTCCAACTGTTACTCCAAAGCAGGCTTAAGGAAATGACTAATGTTGGTTGGATCCTGTTACACTTAGTGATATTGTAACAGTATCATTGGCTAACAAAAAAAAATCACACCACCTATGATGTTTTCTGAACTGTGAATAGTGTGCAGTATATACACAAATGTTCAAAATATGGTGATTGATGAAATTCACATGGGAGAGCTGAGATTCTCAGATGAATTTTGTGAATACCAATAGAGAAAGAAGAGATTCCCCTCTTTATTGACATGTACAAGTGAATCCCAACTTACTTAGGTAATGTTCTATTTTCACAGGTCAATGTACTAGGTATCAGCCATGACACATTAACCTGGGAGGATGAATATTCACATATGAATGTCTACATTCACCATACTTTGGATAATGCCTCTAACAATGACTTTTCTTTTGATATCTGAATTTTAATAGAAGGCGCATTCCATAGATGATTGCTCTTGCATAACTCATTTGTTTCAGTGGTATATGTTCAGGGGCCCTGCTGAGTGAATTGTGCCCTGAAGAATGTTCAAATATTGTCCACTTTATTGGCTGCCTGCTTAAAATCAACCAACTGTTCCAATACATTCATTTGCAACTGTAGTGAATACATTAATTCCCACAATACTAAGCAATGATGAAGGACTTGGACACGAGACAAGTGAGTTGGAAGGAGAACAACCCAAGTCTGCCCAACTTGAGCAGTGGTGGTTTATTTCAAGCCTGCTGACAGTCTTGCAACACAGTTAAAGACAGCTACATCAGCATTCAATACACAGTACAGTAAGAGAATCATTATAAGGATTTTAACATGAGGAGATAGTCTGTTATTTGCCAAAGGGATTTGCCAGTAGCCAAAGGGATTTGCCATTGTTCATTGTGTAGCAGGAAAGGGGGGAGAAGCATGGACTTTTGACCCGGCTAGCATACCAGCCTCAGATCTTCCCTACATCCCACTCTTTTTTGTTTTTTAATGCAAGGGGGGTGTCCAGCCCAGGTCTCTGTATCAGATCTCTCATTCGATGTGTCGTCAAAGAGATCTGTCCAGAACCTGGGCTGTGGGTCGCCGAAAGTTATCATGGGGTAGGCGAAGTTCTTTGGGGTAGCTAACCGGCAAAGTTGACACAGGCTAGAGAGACATTGTAAACCACAGCAAAATACAATTCCCAATACAGCAAACAACACACAATATTGAATAATCTGGCCCAACCACCCAATGGGGATCCAGCTCCAGAGAGCTGCCCACCAGGCAGGCAGGATATCTTGTTTGATGGACTCTGCCAGGGCATGCAGATTCTGGATTTGACGATGGACCGCCTTGGAGTTGTCAGTGAGATTGAATCAATTCCTCACAACCATGATGGTGTAACAAGAGCAAATAGTCAATTTGCTGCGCGGTTCTGCAACGTGGCTTAGAGAAGGAGTTTGTTGGCAGCTGGCTTGCAGCTCCCCCCAGGGGGAGGGAGGGCAAGCAAAGGCAAAACAGAATGGTGAGAGTAGAATTAACAGTTATAACAACACAAATCGCAGCAAAAAGATTCTCTGCGGTCTGTTCCTTTCCCTGCTCCGTCAGGAGGCACTGCGCTCTGTTGGTGGTCTGCTTGACAGCTCCCCAGGTTATCAGAGATGCCCTCTGCCAGGACTGGAATGGGTGCTGTTGATGCTGTGCCATGCCATGACTGGGGCAAACACACTTTGCAGGAACCCACAGTGGACCTGTTGGAGACAAAACAGAATACCCTCTCCCCCAGGTTAGCAAAGGGACGGGACCCAGCCAGGTTCGATCTGGCAGAGCCCGATATCACCAGAAGACGGGGAAAGGTGGACCAGACTGAAAATGTCGGTCAAAAAGCAGTTTGGGGCATGATCAGCTCCAGAGGTAACATTGAGCTGATTAACAGTAAATAAAACTCAGGCCACGGCCTGTTGGTAAGGAGGGGAAAGTTCCCCTGTTTTTATTTGTTTAGATCAGGCTACAGGGTACAGATTGCATCAGAGTAAAGTGAGGATGGGGGAGATGATAAGCAGTTTCCCCCACAAAGTCAGCCAGAGCAATTTGCCATTTCACCCCTCTGAGGGGTTGCATCAGAATAGGTGTCAATAGAAACATGTAAATACTTCCAAGGGGAGAATTCAGGGACCTGTGTGACTTCCATTTGCCAGAAATCACAGGGCCCATGGCCTCAGGGATCCTGCACAGCTGGGACATGCAGAAACAATGCGCTGTGCTTCAGAGAGAGAAAAAGTATAAAATCGGCTGTCAGAGCACAAACATTCTGAGGACAAACCAGGTGATTTTCAGTGGAATCAGAGGAAAGCAAGTGTACAGCAGCATCAGCACAGGAATTGCCTCAAATTGCCAGAAAGGGAACTGTGACTTCTAAAGTAGGCAACAAAAAAACCTTCTGAGTGCAGCTAGCTAACAACTTTTGCAAAGTGAGAAACAAGCTAAACAGATTAGAGTCTATGGTGGAGCCAGGTGAGCTCCTAGAAGAGAAGTAAGCAGCTTCACTACATACAGTGAATCAGAAATGAGATTAGGAGATATGACAGAAGAAGTTTCAAAATCTTGCTTAGAAAAATGAACAACTATTTTTACTAAATCTTGTCCAGCATGTTCTAAGACGTGCTGCCTGCCCTGTGAACAGAGCAGAGCTACCAAGGTTTAGGGGCTTGGAAAAGTGAGCTGGGGAACCAAGGGATGAGCCAGATGAAAGGATTTGAGGGCTGTGTCAACAAAATGCTGACAAAAGAGAAGGTGAATTTAGCATGCCTTGAGGAAGGACAGTCCACTGAAAGCGTCAAGTAGGGTGTGAATGATTTAACACCAGGACTGTGAACGCAAAGCGCTGCCGGTCTGGTGGGTGCAGGGGAATGGTAAAGAAGCAATCTTTCAAATCAATAATAAACAGTTGGAAATCAGCTGGAATTAAATTTGGGTTGCGCGTGCCACATTGCAGGGAGCCCATGGGCTGAATGCAGGCGTTCACTGCTCTCAGATCATGCAGAAGTCGCCATTTACCACTTTTCTTTTTTATGACAAAAACAGGGGTGTTCCATGGACTAGA
The DNA here is from genome assembly GCA_029233225.1 of Lepidodactylus listeri. Classification (NCBI taxonomy): domain Eukaryota; kingdom Metazoa; phylum Chordata; class Lepidosauria; order Squamata; family Gekkonidae; genus Lepidodactylus; species Lepidodactylus listeri. The sequence goes on from JARCFY010000008.1 coordinate 73,961,281, forward strand.
GGAAATCTCAATATGGCCTACAGCTAACTGCTCATTCACTAAACTTTCCAGAGCAGTGAGCTTATCCTGTGGCAGTGGCCACTGATCCACCCATACTGGGGTGTCTGTGAGCCAGTGCAAGGGCAGGGCAGTGGAGTTAGCCATCAAAAGTTAAAAGTGGCTCCAAGCCGGGAAAGTAAGTCTCTGCCCCAAAGATTTACATGGACTGGCAACACAAAAGGGCGCAGTTGAACACGAGTCTCAGAATTTTGAAGAGAAAAGGTGATAAACGCTGCGCTTTGGCGAGCTGCCTGGCGTCCTCCCACCCCCCGGGTTCCGACATTCTGCCCAAAAATGCCACGTTCTCCCACAATTGAAACACTTTCCTTGGGGCTTTTGGCCTTTCTGAAGTGCTGCTGCTAATAAACCAACCTGATGAACAGGCCCCCCAACATCTTGACATGCCTGAGTCATTTCTGAAAGACTGGGATTCCTTCCGAGACCCTGTATAACCTGGCGGCACTCGGCAGTTGCATTTTCCTTGGCCAATTTTTGCATTAATTCAGCCTGTGCCTCTATATTGACAATTTGGCGCTTTAATGCTTGTTGCAGGCGATTAATAAAATCCGGGTAGGGCTCAGTTGCCTTTTGGCGAATGGAGGAAAAGGACTGCAAGGGAGTGCCAGTAGGTGGGACTTTTTGCAATGCACGAAAAGCACACTCAGAGGAGACCCGAAGAGTGGCCTCAGGTAGAACAATTTGCTGATCTACCGGGGCAAAAAGACCACATCCATAGAGTTGCTCTGCTGTGTATTGCCCTCCAGACTGAAGACCCCGGATCTGACATTGCTGCTGATATTCACTGTCCCATACCACATACTGTGCTGGAGTTAAGAGCATACGTATGGTGGTTTTCCAATCCTCTGGGACCAAGAGATGATTTCTCATGGTGGCCTCTAAAAGCCCTTGGACATAGGGACTGCCAAGACCCATGTCCCGGATCCCCTTGCAGAGTTCCATAAGCAAGTTATAAGGCAGGGGTTTGTACTCCACAATGTTGTGGCCATTGGCGTCCTGTTGACCAGTATACTGAACAGGACAGAGACTTAACATCTCAGTAAGATCTTCCAAATCAGCATTCCCATGCTCCATCTCTGCCTCAAGGACCTGGCGAACCATGTTCCCTGGGCGGTTGGCTGGTCCCCTGGTTGAATTACAAGTGGGGGCCATTGGAGCTGAAGGCTGTCCAGCTGGAGGACTGGGAACAGTGGGCAATGGGGCGGCCACCTGACAGACCGAATAAGGGGGAGGGTTGTCAGTTAATTTCATTTTTTCCTGAACGGGGCTATGCATCTCTACTGCATGTCGAACCTGATGCCAGACATACAGCATCTCCACTGCTGCCCTCGGGGGGGAGTGAAGAGCCCTTCCAATTTTTTCCCATTGGCGTAGTTGTAGAGATCCCTCAAGAGGATACCAGGGGCACTCTTTTTCGATGATTTTCAAAAGAGTCTGTATTTGAGACAGGGTTGCAGACCCGCCACAAGCCTGTATCAAATACCTAAGTTCCTTCGCATGCTGTTGTTGGGGGAGTGTTAAAGTTCCCCCCATACTCACCAGTTGATGGGGTCGTGGAGTCCCGACGACGAAAACGAGTGCACTCAAGGGGCCTATGCCAGGCGCTGGTGAGTCGTAGTGTGACCCTCTCACATGTCCCTGTTCGGGCGCCAGATGAAGGACTTGCACACGAGACAAGTGAGTTGGAAGGAGAACAACCCAAGTCTGCCCAACTTGAGCAGTGGTGGTTTATTTCAAGCCTGCTGACAGTCTTGCAACACAGTTAAAGACAGCTACATCAGCATTCAATACACAGTACAGTAAGAGAATCATTATAAGGATTTTAACATGAGGAGATAGTCTGTTATTTGCCAAAGGGATTTGCCAGTAGCCAAAGGGATTTGCCATTGTTCATTGTGTAGCAGGAAAGGGGGGAGAAGCATGGACTTTTGACCCGGCTAGCATACCAGCCTCAGATCTTCCCTACACAATGAAATAAAGAATGGAGAAATCCCACACATCAGAGCAGAGCTAGTCATATTGTTTCAAACAGATTTTATAAATCAAGGATGACTTTCATGACAATATTTTTTGAAGCAGGGAGGCATTATTCATTCACTCCACAGAACTAATGTTCCATATAGAGGAATGACTGTTTATTATTGAACCCACAAACTTCACATACTTCTGGGCTTAATAAGAGGTGTTATAAAAATAACAAAAAAGGAAGGACTATTTAGGTAAGTTGCACGGGGCAAATTGCGCAGGAGATTTCATCGAAGAAATGTCATAATTTCTGTACAGAATCAAGAAAAGGAAATACAGTTGCATTTTATACAGGACAGGCAAGAGAGGGAAGATTCTTTCCCGGCTAGGCCACCATAAAGTTCAGGAGCTTCCCCTCCCTTCCTTGCCAAGCAGTTCAGCAAGACAGAGGAGTAAGTTCCTGCATGTTCTGGACAGCTCTCCACAAAGAACAGATTCCTGCCAATAATAAGGCTGTGGTCACACGCACCAGTTGGAGTGGAGGGGAAGCAAGGCTATTACCTCTGGAGGAATCTGACATGCAGTTGCGAGATCACACATCCCTTTGAAGCTGCAAGCTCGGCCCATCACTGTGTGATCAGATGCAACTGTGGATGAGTCGGGATTGGGTTTTTTTGTACCAAGTCAGGATGGAATGAGAGCATGCTTGTGCAATCAGATAGGGGAAAGTCCATCTATGGCCCATCAGAACCAGTTAGAGCCAGACTTTCCCCGGTGTCTTTTAACTCCGCTTCTGTGGCAGAGCAGCATGGGTTGCCAATGACTGTGGGACATTTTCCAGCTGTTGCTGTCTGATCATATCCTTTAGATCCATCAGGCATTCGCAGCTATGTTGGATCTAAAGGCATGTATGATTGCAGCCTAAAAGTAAATAAATAGTAAGTGACACAGAATAGAAAATACAAGTTGTGCTATGTCTCTTTCAGTTCAAAAATGTCATTTGTTTCATTTCATTGAATAAATTTATTCATTTTCTTTTCCATCTCCTTTAATAGGAAGCACTATTCTAATGGTAACTTTTGTTTTCCATCCAATTTTGATGAAGTTTTCATGCATTGTTAATTTTCCCTCACTACAGGATCCTTCCTGTTCAATTTTAGACACAATAGCAAAAGGTTCTCAGTTCTACAGGCAACCCAAATTATTATGTGAAAGAAAAGACAAAAGGGAGCAGTTTCACATCCCAAGCAAAGCAGATAAAGTTGTGCAGCAGGCAGGGTGAGATCTAGCTCCCCTGAAGGCAGGCAGAACTGCATAATGGACAGACGTGGTAATTTTACTCCTCAGGAAAGCATACTGAATTGCATGATGCACAGGGGTTTGCAGCAAGGCAACTTACAGAGGGGCAACAGCAGCAGACATTTGTTTGCACTTCCTGGAAGACAGGCTGCAGTGACAGAGTTGGCGTCATCAATATCTGAGAGCCTCAGGAATATACCTTTGCCTGTCTGTTTTGGCTCTCAGTCCCATGACATCATTCCTTTCCTCTTTCTCTCACATACACATTCTTACATTGTCTTTTTCAGTGTTAAGTTGTAGGATGACATCCTCCAGTTTTCTACAAAAGCCTCTGTGGAAAGCAGTCTGATTCTGAAAGCCCAAACTTTTGGCCTGACAACCTTCAGTTAACTAGACTCCATAAGAGATAGGCTATTACTGCGGCATACACACAGGCCCAATCCGACTCAAGTTAGTTATGACGAAATGGCATTAAAAGCTATAAAAAGTAACTTGATCACTGTCTCGTTATGCTTCTTTTAATAGGGCATGCTGCTACATCTACTGAGCTCCAGAGAGCTGGCTTCCAAATAAGATTACACATCAGTCATAAGGACTACCGATAGCTGAAGCCACCAGCAGGTGTTATTGCTTTTCATTTGTTACTCAATTCGGCTGAGTAAATGTTTGGTAAGTTAGGAAACAGCAAAACCAGAAGGGTGTATATTCAAACTCTTAGGAAATACTGATGTTTTTACTTTACTGGAAGTCAGAACAATTATAATTAACAATTATAATTACAAAGTACATACAGAGTGGCATAGTATAATCACATAGCTGATGAAGTAGACTAAGGCTTACAAAAGCTTATGTCACAACAATTTTTTTGTCTTTAGGGGTCATGAGAGTCTTTGGTTAGCACTACATGAGTCATACAAAGAGATGCCTGTAACTGAATAGATACCAGATCTCAAACTGTGTATTTGGCATGGACTAAGAATAGGTTGGAAGATATCTATTGGTGCTGGAGTTGAGAGATAATGGGTGGGTAAATCAGAGAAAGACTGCAAGACAGACTGTAGCACAAGGTCATAAGACTGGTTCATACATGCAAGTTACCAGTTGAGGATGGGCAGCTCAGAAGCATTATGTTTAATATCAGTGAGGTAATACTGAAGTTCTGACCCTGGCACCAGATCTGTAATGGCTCATTCTCACATGGGAGTCATGATGTTGCATTCATCACACGATCAATATGTATACATGAACCAGCCAATAAGGGAGCAGTGAAAATATAGGATGGCAGTGCTCATGACCATCAATTGCAAAAAACTGAAGAAGAAGAAGAGGAGGAGATTGGATTTATGCCCCACCCTTCACTACCCAAGGGAGACTCAGAGCGGCTTACAAACTCCTTTCCCTTCCCCACAACAGACACCTTGTGAAGTAGGTGGGGCTGAGAGAGCCCTGACAGAAACTGCTCTTTTTCAAGAACAGCTGTGCCAGAACTATGGCTTGCCCAAGGTAACCTGCAGGTGCAAGTGGAGGAGTGGGGAATAAAACTTGGTTCTCCCAGATTAGAGTTTGTGCACTTAACCACTACACCAAACTGGCTAAATGGCATTCTACACGACATCTTATGATCCCAGCAAAACAGTATAGTTATAAGCAGATGCTTCCAAAGGTAGTTTGATGAAAGGGCACATGGCTTGAAACTTTGGGTGCCTGGACAAAATGGCTCCTGCTACAAATGCAAATTTTCCTCAGCTGTACCCCACCTCCAGCTAGAAATACTTCTGACCTGGTCCTTTTGTGAATGGGAAAACTGTTTCATCTTAGGAAGGGCTAACATTTATGGAGATGAACTAGTTGGATGGAGACAGCAAGGCTGGGAAGATCTCATTGGTCTGGATCAGTATGTTTTTGCATCCTGTGGTGAAAATAATGAATCCCTGTGATATGATTAGCATAAACTCATTGGCTGCTACATTCTGGCCAGCTCCTGGAATGAGGATTCCAAAGCCCAGATGGCACAGCACCTCCAATGCACATGGGGAGGAGAAAATGCAAAGGAGATGGTCTCCCTTTGTGTGTGTGACAGCCAGGGAGCTTCTTCCATGCATACATGCATTTGCTCCAGCCCACAATGGGCCGGGGGGGGGGGGGGAGGAAGCGAATGCCAAGTAACTGTCATTTTCAAGTTAAGGAGTTAACCATAGACATGCTCTTGAAGTCCATAACTGGGCTGAAGCTTCCTTTTTTATATAAATGTTTTGTTTTTCCAGAAAGAATAAAGAAACAAAGAATAACATAAACAACAAAGAGAAATCAACATACAACAAATATGAAGTCTGTACTCATCAGCTTCCTGATGTCTTGCAAATGGATAATTGCATGGCATGTTGTGGCATCTCCTTGGAATGCAGAAGGACCCAGGTTCAGTCCCCAGCACTGCCAGTTAGAAGGACCAAGCACTTCATGGTGTCAAAAATATTGAGAGATGTCACTGTGTTCAAGTTTCCAAACTGGGGTGAATTGGATGCTGTTTTTCAGGATCCTTTTATACTTGTCATCTTCCTTAGTTGTTATTATGTCTCCACATCTCCAAATTTTCCCCAGGAGATAGTTGGGAATTGAACCTCAGTCTTTATCCCCTTTAATCCTCTGGCCAACAGAACTTCCTAGAGAACCACTTAGTGGGGGGAAATTACAAGTATTTCTTGAATTAAAAAACCTTCCAACAGATTCCTTTGACACCCTTAGATTTCCCAGAAAGCTTTCTGTGTTCTGGACAGGCATATTGCCTGAGGCCAAAACAGCTTGCACTATTTGCCAGACTAATTAATAGGCTAATGAAGCCTCCTCTTTGGCCGAAGCTGCAGTTCCAATCTTGTAAAAACATGCACAGGTTTACCTTTTTTATATAAAAAAGGTTTACCTTTTTTATATAAACATACCATGCAAAGTCAGTGGCACTGTAATAGCAAGAAAACTTGTACATCACCAAACGTGCTGATGTAAAAAACAAAACAAAAATGGTGTAGCTAGAAAAGTAAGTATAACCCAAAGAACAGCCAAGGTTTCACAGATACGTTAAAATCTCAATATCTGCCTTTTTATGCAAACCTCAACTTAAATATTATTTTTGTATTTTTTGTATTTTTGTATTCAGTATTATCTAGTATTACTTTATGGTTGTTGGGCTTTTAAAGAAATAGATGTCTCAGTCTCATGAAAAAATATGCATCCTTAAGGTTCATTGCCTTGGATGCAACTTAAAAGTACCTAATTCTTACACACTAGGGTTCTTTGCTGTTTGGTGCTGGCCCTCTGCAGGTAACACAGTCTTCTCATCAAATTAAGTATCCCAGTAGTTTCTTTACTGCCTTGGTCATTTCATTGCTCTTTCTCTCCTGTTCAGATCCAGAGTGGAGTGGAGACCACCTGATTTCTTTTTTACTGACAGTGTAAAACATTCATAAACAGAACAACTAACTTCATAAGAGAAAGAGGATGCATCTATGTATCTAACTTTCATTGTAGCCCCATCTGTGGATGCTTAAATCCATAAAGAGACAAGACAGCTCTTTCTACAAACCCCAGGTTTACACAAAAATCTGATCTCTAAAAATAAACAAACCGAAAACTCATTGGGGGGTTAACCTCCCAAATAATAGAAGCAGCAGCTGTCCCTTTAAAAAAGGAGATCTTGGCAACCATTGTAGGGGATTTCAAGGCAACCACAACAATATTGCTCGCATTCAAACCTTGGTTTCTGTCAGTAAAAAGCAAGGGGCATGTTTCTTTCTGGAGTTATTTTGGCCTCTCAGTCCACCCCTGCTCCCCTCTCTCCTGCCCTGGAAGGAACACTCAATGGGGCGAGGGCAGGCCCAGCAGCATCCACCAGACAACTTGCTACCATGTAATCTGTGCAACTCAGCCAGTGCAGCAGTGAATAACATACATCTTGATGCCTCTGTACAGCTTGCACAAGTTGGCCTGGCTCAGCAATGGCCATCACACGACACACCTGACTATCACATGCCTTTTGCAGCTTGGCCAGCCTTTTCTCAGGAAAAGAGGAAAAGCTGAGAGCCAGTGCAGTGTAGTGGGTAGAATGCAAGTGGTTAGAGTGCCAGAGTAGAATCCCCACTCTGCCATGGAAATTTGCTTGGTGACCTTCAGCTAGTCCTTCTCTTTTATCCTAATCTACCCCACAGGGTTGCTGTGAGGTTAAAAGGGAGGACAGGAGAATGATGTGAGCTGCTATGGGTTCCCCCTGGAGAGAAAGGTGGAGTATAAAATAAGTAAAGAAATAATAAATAAAACTGAAGACTGGAAGGACAGATAAAAGTTGATTGGTGAGTGCAGAAGGAAGTAGGGAAAGGGAAGAGGACATGGGGGTTGCCAGGAGGTGAAAAAGAGGGCATTGTGTGGGGAAGGGGATATGGCAGGAGGATGAATTCACCCCCATAAGTCCTTGAGAGTTCCCCACTTGTGTTGAAAATATGTGTGAAAAGGGAAGTTTACACCAGGAAGTGTTTCTACAGTTCCAGCTGGTGATAGATCAAGATGGGTAGCCATGTTCGTCTGTCTGTAGCAGTAGAAAAGAGTAAGAGTCCAGTAGCACCTTAAAGACTAACAAAACTGTGGTAGGGTATGAGTGTTCATGAGTCACTGCTCACAAAAGAAGTGAGCAGTGGCTCACGAAAGCTCATACCCTACCATAAATTTTGTTAGTCTTTAAGGTGCTACTGGACTCTTACTCTTTTCTACTGCTATAGTTCTGATTATAATTGTACCATATTATATGAACCTTGAAATGGTCTCTAACACAAATTAAACCTTGAATCACAGGTTAAACCCCCACCAATTGTCATTCCAAAGGGCACCTATTGCAAAGATGATCCAAGCTTGAAAGTCTAATATATTTGTGGGTGAGCTGTGTGTTCCTTCACAAAACTGCTTGGAAGATGGTGAATGTGCTAGAATGCAGGTAATCCTGGGAGGCTATGGTAAGAGACCTTGAGCAACTCTCGCTAAATCTCTGCCCTGACAGACTCAACCATCCACCTTTTCAGTTTCTGCTACTGATTCGTCAAGTACATTTTAAAGAGGAAACGTATTTTCAGAGATTTTTTCCCCCACCTCAGATTTGCTTTTTCATCTTTCACCTGTTCCTGTCCTTGCCAAGCAACTCTCTTCCTTTTCCCTTAGCCAAGTTCAGGCCCTGTGCCACTGTTTTCCTGCCTTAGGTGTTCCACTCAATCCTCTTCCTTTTTCCTTTCATCACTCTACATTTTACAACTGTCTTCATGAGGAATATTTCCATGAAGAATATTTTCAGCATCCTGACTGAAGAACTGAGAAGTGACTCATGAAAGCTGATACCTTGCCATAAATTTTGTTAGTCTTTAAGGTGCTACTGGACTCTTGGTCTTTTCTACTGCTCTTTCATTATGGCTATTTCAATGATACTTTCTGTACCTTGGTAGATATCATGCTGGATACCTATTAGAATAGTGTGGCCCACCACATCTAGAGACTTGATCCTTTTTACTTTTCATTGTTGCTGGTGCCAAGCCAGGTTGGTTGGTCAGTTGGGTTTGGAAGCTAATATATGCTTCTCTGCAGTATGGTTCTAACTGTTTTGATGGTCCTGAGACATCTCCTGAAGAATGTAAACCTGGAACCCAGTTACTTAGGTTACTGAATGTATGCTTGAATTTCCACATTTATCCAGGTACTGTGATCATTTGTAAAGTGAACATCCATTGGCTCTTTCTTACAAAAAGGATGTACATGAATTCACTAAACATGTGAATGGGGCTAGTATACTTGCTAAGAAAGTGACAGGGGAAGTGCATGCCCTCGATTCTCCTGGACTTCTAGGCAGCTTTCAATATCATTGGCCCTGGCCTCTTTCTGGAAAGATGATGGGTTGGGCATAGGGGCACTATGCTTCAGTGGTTCTCTTATCTGACTAGCCAATTCTGGACTGTGGTGCTAGGGGACTGCTGCTTGGCTCCATGGCATTTATACTATGCCCCCTCTACTGTTTAACATTTACATGAAACCACTGATTAATGTTGGATTTCTTTGAGGACTGAGGAATCAGCCTGTACTATAAGGGCTTCTACTCCCCCTGAAGGAGCAGGTTTACAGCTGGGGGGGGGGGGGGAGCGGCTGGATCCTGTCCTATTGTGGGAAGCTCAGAAATCCTCCCTAACACATAGCACCTTTTATTAGCTTTGGCTGGTATGCCAGCTATGGCTGTTCCTTCAAAAGTCTGATCTAGCCAACTGGCAGTCCCTGTTCTGATCCCATCAAGGTTATATTACAGTAATGCAGTCTGTGGGACTACCTTGAAAATTGTGAAGAATCTTCAGTTGGATCAAAATGCAGCAGAGGGGGGGGGGGATACAGGATACAGGGATCATTTTACCTTTGTGCTGAAATAACTGAGCAGGCTGACAGTCTGTTCCTGGGTGCAATTGAGGTGCTGAGGAGACTGGGGCCAGAGTTCTTAAAGGAACACCTCCTCCCATTCTGCCAGTTAAGATCTTGTTCCCTGTTCCCCGGCACTCAGAGGCGAGGTAAGTGGCTGCCAGAGACAAGAATTTTTCAGTGGTGGCTCCTTACCTGTCGAATGCCCTCCCTCTTAAGGATCACCTGGCATCTACCATACTCTTTTGGGCTCCAGGTCAAAATGTTTCTTTTTATCAAGGCTTTTAATTAGTGGGGGATCTTTTAACATTTTATATAGTCTACTTCTAGCCTGAGAACTGTTTTATGAAACTTGTTTAAAACTTTTCAATGATATCTTTATATTCCTGCTGTGTTTTAATGGTTTATTCACTGTTAATGACTCTTATAATTTATTTATTTATTCATTTTATTTTATTTATACCCCGCCCTTTCTGCCAAAGCAGGCTCAGGTTGGCTTACAAAGGATACAACATAGGAATAATTATAACATAGATAAAACCAAATAAAACCATATAAAACAATCTGATATCATAAACTGCTAGCTAGTTGTAAACTGGTATTTAAGGATGGCGGCAACAGTCATGTTTATATAATCTCTGATATCTGGTCTGCCTTGCTCATTAGTTTCTTGATCTTTATCATATACATGTGGCAGGCACAGGCTGTAACAGTGGAATCAGGGCACGGGCTCTATCTTTCTCAAGTATCGTTAACGATCTTTAGTGATGGTGTTGTTGTTAATGGTGGCAGCTCCTTAACCAAAAGCCTGGTGGAAGAGCTCCATCTTGCAGGCCCTGTGGAACTGTAAAAGGTCCCGCAGGGCCCTGATCTCTTCTGGGAGCTCATTCCACCAGTACGGAGCCGCCACCGAGAAGGCCCTGGCCCTGGTTGTTGCCAGTCTGATGTCTTTGGGGCTCGGTAGGGTCAGCTGATTTTGAGACCCTGAACACAGTGCTCGCTGGGGTACATATGGGCAGGGGCGTAGACTTTTGGAAATCCCGGGGGGGTGGGGGCTCCTTGCGGGAGTGATGTTCTCCCCCCCCCGGAAACCACCCCGCCTCCCCGAGCCCTTCCGAGGCCCACCAGCCGCTGCTGCCAGTGCCTCTGTCCCCCCCGCCACCCCTTCCCTCTCCCTCTCCAGCAGCGGCGGCCGGGCCTCGGAAGGACCCAGGGAGGCACGGCAGCAGGCACTCCGTTTTCCCGGGGGTGGCTGAGCCCCCCCGGGAAATTTTGGGGGTGGCTCAAGCCCTTGAGCCCCCCTGTACTCTACGCCTATGCATATGGGGAAAGGCGGTCCCTCAGGTATGTCGGCCCCTGACCATATAGGGCTTTAAAGGTAAAAACCAGCACCTTGAAGCGAATTCGGAATGATGTTTTATGTTTTTATTATGTTTTACTTTGCAAGCAGCCTCATCGATCAGGTTCACTGAAGAATCAGGATAGAGGTTTTGTAAATAAATAAGTCCAAGTAACCCCAAAACACTAACTTTATGCTCATTATGCACCAAGGTAAGGGTTGCATTCAGACTAAATTGGCAATTGTCACCAATTCCCTTTTCTCTCCGCAGACCCCCTTCATATCATTCAGTGTCCCCTATGCCCCCAGAAGAACATTTCATGATGATCAGTGGGCTGGAGTAGGAGGGAAGAGATTTTTCATCTACTGATGAAAAAATTTGTCTGGATCCAAACTTATGTGTATGAAAATGGCTGCTTTGCTGGGAAAAAACACTCAAGAGTTTTTCCAGCTGTTGATGTGTAATGCCAGCATGTACTTTGTAATTGGCATTTGGGATTTTTTATACTTGGCCGTTTGTATACTACTACACACAAAAACATCATAACTACCAGCCTACAGTACTCTTCCCTCCAATCTTTGTGGTTACAATGAAAGAACATTGGGTTACAATGAAGTTATTGACAGTTCCTAGAATATGTGTTGTCCCTGCATACATGATATAGGCTAATCCCGGTCATCAACAGACTTACTCAGATCTTTGGTGAGCTTCCAAATCTTCCATAATATTAGCACTATTTAATTAGGGGGGATCTTCTTGTGCCAGCAGTCTGATCAAGGGAGTGTGTGAAGATGAGGTAGTTGGGGTTCTGTGTTTGCTCAACTTGCATTGGCTCTTGGTTTGAAATTAATATCACTGGATTATTTTATTCATGTTTGAATCTATAGAAAAATGATCAAACAAAATACATCCATGGATTCTGGATCCTTGCTTTCTGGAGTTAAGAGTTCCATTGCTTTGAAAATCCATCAGTGCACGATTGATGATAGCAGCATGACATTTGTACTCATCCTTCTGGCATGAATTGGAGTTAATTAAATTATGAGAGCATTCAGGTTTAACATTAAACTGGAAGTAAGTGCTATTAGGATTTGGCAGGGGGGAAAGGCAAATGGAATACTGCAAATGTGAGATGAGGTAAAATCATCAACCTCAAAGGGAACCACCAATAGGACAGAATGCTAAAATTTATAATTGCCTTCTGTCAGATTTTCCAGTATTGCATAATCAAAGTATGGCTTTAAGCATGTATTGCTGCCTTGCTTTGCATAAAAAATACCTGTAAAATAGTCAACAAGGTATACATTATTTAAAACAAAGATTTTGATTATGGCAGGGGAGGAATGTTGGGAACACCCCTTGCCCATTTTAAGATACAGCAGTTATATTCTGCTCAGGATTGGAACTGCTCCTCTCAGTAGGGGGTGTGTGGAATTAGAGGGAACATTGGACTGCTGGGCCAGTGGCTTGCATCTAGTGGCCAGTGGCTTGCATCTGGTGGCCAGGCTAGTGGATCCAGGACCATGAGTGGGAATTGAATGGTAGATTTTTTTTATTGTATGGCAGATTTTTTTTATTTGCATAATTCATATTTTTCTGTTATTTTGTAACAGTAGGATAGGAACACCTATGTAACTTTGAGAAAAAAATTCAAAGTAATGCAACTATAATTTATAGGGGGTGGGGGGATCTGTTTGCATTAGTATGCATATGGTAGGGCAGCAATCTAGGTCTGTCCTTGCTCTGCTAGCCAAAATTTAGGGACAAGCACTTAAAGTCTTCCAACACCTGACATTGCTAAAAGCAACAAGGCTGGAAGGTAGACAGAGATTCAAAATATCCTCAAGTGAAACACACAAGTAGCTTTTTGTTTTATAGAGCACGTGCACCTGGCTCTATAAAAGATCACCTGCACACTACAGTATCTACTTATTTTCTTTACAACATCCACTTAAAGCAGCTAGTATTAAAAGATGACTATGCATCAAGTCCATAGTATGTCCGTCTTGCTGTCAGCACTGGTTACATTATACTTTAAGATTTGATTATTTACTGTTTTACTGTTTTCTGTGCTTAGAAAGCAAAATTCCCTAATTCAAAGCAAGGATTCATTTTGTTTTTGTCTTATTTCAGCCTTTTCTATGTATTTCTTCTTTTTTTTCAAAGCATCATAAATAATACAGGTTAGGAATCACCAACTGATGGCACACACCTACCAAAACCAAATTGAAGTGTGCTTTAAAAATGCTCATCATTGCATGTGTAAGCAAAACAAGCATAGGGTCTGTGTGTATTTTGTATATGTTTTACAGTATGGACAGGGCAGGCATCATAGGTAGGGTTAGGTGGGCATCTACTCACCAATGAGAGCTGCCAGTGGGCCCACTCACAGTGGCACCTTCTGCAAGTGCGGGAGGGAATCTGGAGTAATCCACTGAAGACAGGGGGGTTGCCTCCTTCCCAGCTCTCCTCTGCCTCTCACTTCCTCCCCACCTTTCCCCTCTCAGTCTGCTATCTGCACACAGCATCTGCTCCTGCACACCTGGGAGGACACATGTGAGGTGTATTTGCTGCTGCTTTCCATGCCTCAGCTTCAGCGAGATGGACTAGAATAAAGGTCAGGATCGCCCATTGGGAACAATGCGAGAGGCTTGAAGGCCCATTGGATATAATGGGAGCCAGGAATGCCAATTGACTTGCATGGGCTCCATTGAAATACATTACAGTACAAAAAAAGTTGCAATGAAAATGCAGAATGGATTTTGAATGAAGTTCTCTGGTTCCAGATAGACTGTTCTAGGAGGGAATGACAGCCCCTGAGAGTAGCAGAATTGTTCCGGGCCTGGAGTGACAGCTGCCAGAGTGGAATGACAGCCCTTGGGAGTAGCAAGTATCTGGGACTGGAATGACAGACACACGCCCCCCCCAGTGGTGTTTTGATGTTGGTCTAATCCACCTCATTCTGGTTTGTTTTCAAATACAAAGCTTGTCCCCTCCCTTCCTTTCCTTCCTTAGATCCCTTCTACTACTCCCAGGGGCCAATCATTCCACTCTGGGGGCTGTAATTCCAGGCCCAGAACACTTGTGCTACTCCCAGGGGCTGTCATTCCACTCTGAGGACCATCATTCCAGTCCCAGACTACTCTTCCTACTCCCAGGGGCCATCATTCCAGTCCCAGAGCACTGATTCTATTCCTAGTGACCATCATTCCTCTCTGGGGGGCTGCCTTTCTAGGCCCAAAATACTTCTGCGACTCCCAAGTCTTCATTCCACTCAAGAAGTTTATCATCCCAGTCCCAGACACCTCTTCTCCTCTCAAGAGCCAGGAATTCAGGTATCTCTGTCTGGGATTACCAAAATCTGAGGTTACATTCTGAGGTAATTTTAAATTGCAAATCTGTGATCAAATCTTAAGAAAATTGAATTTTAAATACATTTTTGTTATAATTTTTATTTTTATGAAAATCTCAATAAAAAGTTGAAATAAAAAGAGTTGTGTAATTTTGACCAAGTCACTAGAGCATTAGAAAACCTACATCTCAGAGTTCTTTGGGATATTTGTTTATTTACATCATTTATACACCATTTTTCTTCCCAACAGGGATTCAAAGTGGGAAAGGGGGCCTACAAATTTAAAAATCAATTTTTATTTTTATGAAAATCTCAATAAAAAGTTGAAATAAAAAAAGAGTTGTGTAATTTTGACCAAGTCACTAGAGCATTAGAAAACCTACATCTCAGAGTTCTTTGGGATATTTGTTTATTTACATCATTTATACACCATTTTTCTTCCCAACAGGGATTCAAAGTGGGAAAGGGGGCCTACAAAAACCGTGAACTGGCCCTGCATATGCACATTTGAGAAGGGTAAAGGATAACTTCCAATCTGTCTCTTTAGGGGAAACTTGAGAAGACCATTTATGTTTCTGTTGGGTTTGTTGGCCTTCCCTCATCTCTCCCACATTCCATCCATGTACAAATGGATCATTAACTGTGAAACCTTTACAGCTGGGAAAGCTGGTTTTATGAAGAGGACTGACCATCTGTTAAGTGACTAGAGAGCTGTATCTTCAGACTAAAAATTAATATTTTATTATTTGTACACTGAATCAGTCTCATGAAAATAAGTCTAAAAACTGCTATTCTGTTTTCTTAAGCCAAAATAGTCTTGCTGCTGTAACCCTTATGCTTCCCTAATCAAGTATTTTAGTCCAAATAAGAACAGGTCAGTAATTCCTACACTGTACACCAACATGACAAGTTCCACCAGACTTTTTTCTTTATTATCAAATGAAGTATGTGAGGGGGAGGAACTGAGGTGTGTCAGAGCTTTTACTATTGTAGGATGTCACAAACATGATGCTCTAATAAGTAAGCCTTTGTTGACAGTTCAGAGAAATCAAAGCATGTTAGCAGAGGAGGGAGGAGCAGCGTTTTAATGCATCTGGATCCCATCCAGCACAATTAACACCACATAGATCATATTAGTCACCTCAAGCCATAAATCAGTGGAACAAGCCCATATTTTAAAGGTTGGCTTGATCATCAGAATACCAAAATAGTGAAAATTAGGGATAGCTTAGAAAAGGTATAGCAAACTACACATTCAGCAGTGGCTAACAAATGTGTCCATTACAGCTGTCCTTCCAGTGTGCCCTTCTAGTATTGATTAATATTGGGATGAGTCATGTCACCAATTAATATATTATTTTAATTATAGAATGAACTAATGGAGTTACAGCCTGTCCAAGAGCAAACTTATCCACCCATCAGAACCCTCCAATATGTAAATGACCCTGCACAATTGAGGTGTCACAGGAACAGAGTGCTGTTCCACTATATGAAAGGCACCTGTGTAGCAAAACTACCAAATACAGTAATCTGTCACACTCCAGTTCTTAATAAAATCATTCATCTAGGTCTGATTTGCACATGCATTTCATTACATAATATATTATCTCTTAATGTCTTAGTGTCACTCAACATTCAGCTGAATGTGTGTACTGCTTTACTGAAAACCATTGCATTTGAGATACTGTGAGGTAGAATTAGAGTTCTGTTTGTAATTTTTGTTCTGCAAAGATTCACCCATGTATGGCAATACTTGTCACTAGCCATTGAGTGAAGAATATGTATGCATAGCCATTTCACAAGGACAGGAAACATGATGTGGAGAACCATGGTTGGTCTAGAGCTCCCTAGGCATGGTCTTTGGTCACACACACGTTTTGCAAAGTCAAATATTACAGGATAGATCCTATGAAAGTTTTCTAGTACATGGCAACAAGGAGACTTCCACTGGTGCAAGAGGCTGGCACAAGTCTCCTACCTTGCACTCAATGAAAGCATCAAAGTTAGAGGGAAAGTTCCATAGGATTGAACACTAAGTGTTCAGTATGCACAAGAGAGCCTTTAAAAAGTAGAGTGTTAAAACAGTAATATATGAAGCTAGATTCAGGAAGGTAGCCATGTCGGTCTGCAGCAACAGTCCAGTGGCCCCTTTAAGACCAACAAAGTTTAATTCTGGTTTAGCTTTTGTGAGCAGGCACATTTCATCAGATCCGATGCACACAAAAGCTTATACCCAGAATTAAACTTTGTTAGTCTTAAAGGGGCCACCTGACTCAAACTTTGTTCTAGTAATATATGAAGATGACAATCTTTGCATAGGATTAGATTTTGCGTGAAAGAGCTCATTGCCAGCCCACAGAAACTTGCTTTATTAAGAACTGCAATAGTCACATTATTTTTTTTATTATCATCAGATCAATTCTTTTAATAGCTATGCTTCTGTCCATTGGTCTATAAAGGTCAGTGCTGTCAGCTCTCCAGAATCTCAGGCTGTGTTCTTTCACATCATCTTCTACTTGATCCTTTAAACTGAAGATCATTGGACCCTTTGCAAAGCAGATGCTCTATCACTGAGCTATGACTTTTCTTCTAAACTAATTGAGTCACGTATCCCAATATTGCCAGTTGGGTCTCCAAGGTGGAAGACTTTTTTCCCTTTTAAAATCATATCACTGGAAATGCTGGACGTGTATAACTCTAGGAATAGAAACTGGAAAATTTTACTTCACAAAGAATACGCTCCATCACAGGCCTATGAGTCCTCCCCAAGGTCTAAATCCAACACTCGAGTTACCATTCTGCTCTATTGATTGTGACCAGCATCAACTTGTGTTCACAGGCCTAAAATTATTAACAGACCCTAGCTACACTAAAATCTCTACTCAGAAGCACAGAACTCTGCATATTATAATGGATGCAGAAGTTGAAGAAAGGAATGGACTGATGTAGACATCATGCTGGAAGATAAGAGCAGAAGCCAATAGGCAAGATAGGAACTGCTATTTATTTCAGAATAGGTAGCAGCACCAAATTCCCATCTGGAGAAACATCTGGCAATCCTAGTAATATCTGGCATGAGTTCTTACTGATTGAAGATGTTAGTCATCTGATAAATCAATCATCTACTAAACATAACAAGTTTTCTCTTACAGCCACGATAAAAAATTGAACACATTACCCAGGTGCAGAAAATACAAAATAGTATCTGTTTCTCATGCTAATCTGTTTCCAGGTGAATCAGGTTATATGAGGAAAGGGTAAATTAAACTGATGCAGATGTTTAAAAGCCATGAATTTTGTTGGCCCACATTTCATTTGTCTGGTTTGCAGTGCAAAGCATGTGCTTAAAAATTTCACTTTTCCTACTCTAAATTATAGAGAATTCTCTGGGTCTAAATCCTAATACTATTCAGTTTTCATAGAAGCTTTTTGTTTGTCTTCATTATAAATAGCCTTAAAAAGCTTTACACTCAAACCATTTATTTCCTTTACTTACCGCATTTCCACATGTCCTCTGTTCCCCTATATATAAAGTGTGCATATGTACATATACCAATTGCACGTAAGAATATAAGAACATAAGAGAAGCCAATGCTGGATCAGGCCAATGGCCCATCCAGTCCATCACACATTGTCCAAAAATACCAGGTGCCATCACGAGATCCACCAGTGGTGCCAGGACACTAGAAGCCCTCCCACTGTTGCCCACCCAAGCACCAAGAATACAGAGAATCACTTGCCTTAGACCAAGTTCCTATCTATACCTTGTGGCTCATAGCCACTGATGGACCTCTGCTCCATATGTTTATCCAATTCCCTCTTGAAGCCATCCCTGTAATTCCTATGGAAAAGCATGACTGTGATGCTTCCACACATATTTGTGAACAGAAAGACCAAATTATGCCTGCACCCACCTTTTTTAAAGACCTGAATTGATGGGACATGTTTGCACTGAAAGGCCTCTGAAAGTGATAGACTGCACTTTTTTAAAGCTTTGAAGTGCCATACGAATAGCTGAAGGACTATGAAGGGTTAATTCCTCACAGAGTCAGAGAGTCTTGAGTGACAGGCTGCTTCAAGCAATCTGATTGGTTAGCATCAGCTAAGCAGAAAGAGAGGAACTGGGTTTTCCGGTCGGAGGAATGGAGGTCTGACACGCTTTGCAATTGCGCAGGGCGGACAGCGGCTCTTCTTGACAGCTTGGGTGGATAAATCCACCTGACGCAACCTCACACAGGTAGTGTGAGGACCAGCAAGCAATATAATCCAGGTTTGAGCAAGCTCGGTGAAGGAAAAGCCTCGGAGGAGACTTTTACAACACCTTGAGCACTGCAGCCGAAGAAGATTTTTGCAAGTATCTCTAAGGAGCCGAGCTGGGCTGATTAATCAGCATAAAATCTCCAATTCCCCTGATTCCTTAACAAAGAAGACAAAGTTTAAACGTTGGGACCACATCTGAAGAGAAGTAACAACATAAGGTAATGGAAAAAAACTTTTTGCCTTACCATTACCGTGTTTTGAAAGACGAAAAGCAGATCTGGTGAAGCAATAGACTGTTGCAGATTGGATGGGTGCAGTTTTGAAATGTTAAAAAGCTGAATTTGAACTTAAAAAGCCAAAAAAAAACAAGCTGTTTAACATTCCTGCGGTTAAGAAGAGTCGGGAGGGGGAGCCAAGCATCACGAGACCAAGCTGTGAGGACTGAGACAGGAAGTGACGGCTTGAGGAGCAGACAAGAAGGGAAGCGGAGAAGAACCGGAAGAGAGCAAAGGGGACTGTAAAAACTGCTGGACCAAAAGGACTACAACAGGAAGTGACGTGCGGAGAGCAGACAAGTAAGCAAGAGGAAGGGACAAAAGGAAACTACGGCAAGCCAGAAGCAAGGTAAAAAGACTATAACCTTTGACACAAACCATAGAGAAGTTGCGCCCGCCATTTTGGATTTATAAAATTTTTAAACAGTAATATCTCATAAACTATATAACTTAGAAGGCTGAAACCAACGAAATTTGACTTGGCAAGACTAGCTTGTGTGATTACACTAAACGGTGTTTGATTTGGAAAATAAAATAAAATCGATCTTTTTTAAAGAGACAAGACGGATCGCGGGCTAAGATCGAGAGCAGCTACATGGTCCTCTCCTACAATGGCAGCAAAAAAAGAAAAAGAATTACTAGCTGTTATGGAAGCAATGGGAAAAAAAATGTTAGACGCTATAGGAGAGGTAAATGTTAAAATGAATGGTATAGCTGCGCAAGCAGACAAAAATTTTATAGATTTAAAAGCTGAATTACAAAAGTTAACCACTAGAACACAAGACATAGAAATTAAAGTAAAAGAACTGGAAGAAAATACTCAAAAAACAATGAAGGAAAATGACAGAATGGAAAAGATGATGCACTATAGAGACATGCAAAACCATCTGAGATTTAGAGGTATAGAGGAAAAATTAGGTGAAGACATTTTTACAAGAATGCAAGAAGCATTAGCAGATTTTTTACAAGAGGAAGAGGAAGTTGTTAAAGAACATATGGATCTTGTTTACAGAGTCAATTCTACATACGCGAGAGACAAAAATATACCAAGGGACTTGGTAGTTCAATTTACAATGAAGAGAACAAAAGAACAAATCTACAAGAAATGTTTTACAGACTCTTTTGAAATAGGTGGAAAAAAAGCTATCGTAATGAAAGAATTGCCCAGAGCAATTTTGCAAGACAGGAAAAAATTCAAGCATCTGACAGACAAACTGAAAGAGAAAAAAATAAGATTTCGTTGGGAAATACCACAAGGACTGAGTTTTTATTATGGTAACAACAGAATGGTGATTAAAAATTCAGTAGAAATGTACGCCTTTGTTGGTGAGAACGAAGAATTTGGTGATATTTAAGACTACAACAAGATGGATTACAAAGTACTCTCATGGAATGTAAATGGACTTAATTCACCCCAAAAACGTAGAATGGTAGGACACTGGCTGGAGAAACAAAAATGTAGTATAGTTTGTATACAAGAGGCCCATCTTAAGAAACAAGACTACAAATATTTAATAAGAAAAAAGTTGGGAGAAGAATTTTTTTCATTGGCAAGTAATAAAAAGAATGGAGTGGTAACATATGCCAAAAAAGACTTGGAACCTAAACTAATATTTAAAGATAAAGAAGGAAGATACTTAGCTATTGAAATTCTGTTACACGGACAGAAGACTTTGATTGTAAATATTTACGCCCCCAACGGAGCTAAAGAAATCTTTTTTAAAGAACTACAAATGGAACTGGACAGTGTAAACTATGAACAAATCATAATGTCGGGAGACTTTAATGGGACTGTGAATAATAAAATAGATAGGCGCTCAAAGAGAAAAGACGACACATTAGGGAAACTTCCAAAAAAATTTTTTGAACTGATAAAACAGGAAAAGCTGGAGGATATTTGGAGGAAGGTTAACCCACAAGGGAAAGACTAGACTTTTTACTCTAACAGACATGATTCACATTCAAGAATTGATATGATCTGGATGTCTATTAATCTAACATTTAAGACAAAAAAAGTTGAAATTCTACCTAGAATAATCTCAGACCACAATCCTTGTCTATGGACTTCTGGGCAAATAAAAAGGCAAGGGAGATGGAGAATAAATGAGGACTTATTAGACAACCAAGAAATAGTTAAAAAATTACATGAAGAGACAGATTTATATTTTCAAGCGAACATACAAAAAGAAGTAAAAATTCAAACTGTGTGGGATGCGTACAAAGCAGTTATGAGAGGATTATTGATATCATTGAACGCTAAAGACAATAAAAAGAAAAGAGAACAATATGAAAACATTGTACAAGCCATTAAAATAAAAGAAAAGGAACTGAAGAACAGACCAGGAAAAAAGAAACTGCAAAAGGAAATTTGGATGTTACAAGACCAAGCAAAAGCTATTTTGAATCAAGAGACTTACTGGAACCTGAAAAAATTGCAACAAAAAGCATTTGAAGGTGCAAATAAACCTGGAAAGTACTTAGCATGGCAATTAAAGAAAAAACGTGAAAATAAATTTATTACTAAAGTGATACGGGACAATATTGAGATAATAGACAATAAGGGAATAAAAAGAGAATTTTTTAAATATTATGCAAAGCTTTTAAAGAAGGAAAATAAAGACAGAAGAAGGATTAAAGAATACCTACAGTCATTAAAATTACCAAAACCAACGGAGAAAATCAAAGAACTACTTAACTGCCCAATGTCACTACAAGAGATTAAAAATGCAATAAATGATTCAAAATTAGGGAAAGCACCTGGATCAGATGGATTTACAGCTAAGTTTTATAAATCACTACAGGATTCGATCTCACCAGTGTTATTGCTATTAATGAATGACATAGGAGTGACAGGTGAGGTCCCGGAGACTTGGAAAGAAGCAACCATTTCACTCATTCCGAAAGAAGGTCAAGATTTAACCAATGTTAAAAATTATAGACCAATTTCTTTGTTAAACAATGACTATAAGATTTTTGCCAAGATTATAGCTGATAGGCTTAAGGAACATCTTAAAGAGACTATACAGACAGAACAAGCAGGATTTTTACCTAATCGCCAAATAAGAGACAATATAAGAGTAGTAGTGGATGCTATAGATAAACATCTGGAGAAGGAAGTGGGCTTTTTTTTTTTAGACGTGGAAAAAGCGTTTGACAATTTAAATTGGGATTTTATGTTTGAAGTGTTGGAACATCTTGAAATTGGAGACTATATGCTTAATCTTATTAAGTCAATATATAGAGAACAGAAATCCTCTTTAATAATTAATACTGAAAAAACGGATTACTTTAAAGTGGAAAAAGGAACACGACAAGGATGCCCACTCTCGCCGTTGCTATTTATTTGGATTTTGGAAGTCTTGTTACTAAATTTGAAAGAAGATAAAGAAATGAAAGGCTTAACAATAAAAGGTTTCTCTTTTAAATATAGAGCCTTTGCAGACGACGTGATGTTTATAGCTGAAGACCCTATGACTACACTTCCATATTTGTTGCAGAAAGTAAGAGAGTTTGGTGATTTGGCTGGGTTTTATGTAAATAAGAACAAATCGAAAGTGATGTGTAAAAATATGCCAAATAATAAGCAAATTGAATTACAAAATCTTATAGAATGTGAAGTGGTGAAAAAGACAAAATACCTAGGTGTAAACCTAACAATGAAAAACATTGATTTGTATAAGAATAATTATGAGAAATTATGGCAGCAAGTTATGCAAGATATTAAAAGGTGGAATGTATTAAATTTGTCACTGCTGGGTAGAATTGCAGTGGTTAAAATGAATGTGTTACCAAGAATAATGTTTCTGTTTCAAACTATTCCAATTGTGAAAGATGTAAAAACATTCAAATGCTGGCAGAAGGAATTGACTAAGTTTGTGTGGGGAGGGAAAAAACCAAGAATTAAGATGAAAATAATGTGTGATGCTA
The DNA here is from genome assembly GCA_029233225.1 of Lepidodactylus listeri. Lineage (NCBI taxonomy): Eukaryota > Metazoa > Chordata > Lepidosauria > Squamata > Gekkonidae > Lepidodactylus > Lepidodactylus listeri. The sequence continues at coordinate 73,984,182 of JARCFY010000008.1, forward strand.
AAGAGAGAGGTGGGTTTCAGTTACCAAACTTAAGGCTATATCATGATGCAGTATGTTTGACTTGGATAGGGACATGGACTATGTTACAAGACAGAAAGTTATTGTCCCTGGAAGGTCATGACTGTAGGTTTGGGTGGCACACATATCTGTATTATGGTAAAACAAAAATGGACAATATGTTTAAGCATCATTATTTGAGAAGAACATTAATCGATACGTGGACAAGATATAAAAACTTTTTTCCAGAAGAAATACCTATGTGGATTGTACCTGCAGAAGTTTTAAATCCATCATCTCACTACAAAGGACAAGACTGGTTGAAATATAGAGACCTGTTAACAAGACATGGTAAAGACTTTAAATTGAAGGAGCAGCAGCAGATGGACTTTGATTATGGCTGGTTAAGGTACAGACAAATATATGATATGTACAGAAGTGATAAAAAATCTGGTTTTAGAGAAAAAAGCAATGAAATAGAACAAATTTGGGAGGAAGATGGGGAAAAAATGATTTCTAAAATGTATAAAGTATTGTTAAAATGGTTTAATGCTGATGAAATGGTAAAGGAACAAATGATAAAATGGGCGATAAACCTAAACAAAGACATTGAAATGGAATCTTGGGAATTTTTATGGAAAAATGCAATGAGTATTTCTACATGTTATAATCTAAAAGAGAACTGTTTTAAAATGATGTACAGATGGTATATGACACCAAAAAAAATTGCAAATATTAATCAAAATATGTCTAACAAATGTTGGAAATGTAAAAAGAAAGAATGTTCTTTCTATCATATGTGGTGGACTTGTGATAAAGCGAAGACTTATTGGTCTATAATACATGCAGAAATGGAAAATTTTTTGAAATGTACATTTAAGAAGTTGCCTGAAATGTTACTGCTTGGACTTAAACTAGAAGAGATAAATGTAAAGAAAAGGACAATAATATGGTATATGATAACAACAGCAAGAATGGTGTATGCATAAAATTGGAAAAATGAAAAAATACCAGAAGTGTGGGAATGGTTGAAAAAATTGTTATATATGGCTGAAATGGATAAATGGACTAGAAAGTTGAATAATCTGTACTCAGAGACTTTTTTAGAAGATTGGGAGGATTTGAAAGAATATGTTGAAAAATATTGGGACATGAAAAACTACATTTATACATGGTTATAATAGCATAAAGGAATAGAAATTGAGTATATGAATGTACTAAGGATAATTAGATAATGAACTTGTTTTTTAGAATTATATAAGAATATAGAAAATAAGAATTGGTATATAAGTATTTTAAAGATATATAACCGTTACCAGAAATGTAAACATAGAGATAAATATTACTATTTTGGATAAAGTGGAAAATGTGTTATGCTTCAGATGTGGTGGGAAACCACCAATACAAGATAAAAGCAAGACTATACAAATAGAACAAAATGTTATATAATATGGAAAAAAGGATTTGTATAAAACAAATGTATTAATTTTAATGTTTTGAAAAATAAAAACTTTTTTACAAAAAAAAAAGAAAGAAAAAAAGAAAAAAGAAAGAAAGAGAGGAACTGGATGCTGAGGAAAATTCAGTCTTGGTTAGCATCAGCTGAGAAGAGCTGACTACTGACAGTTTTGGAATTCAGCCCTGACTGAGAGCAGTTTAACGCAGACAGGAGAACTGAGGGAAAGCTGGCAAGGAAGTTTGGGAAGTAGGCGAAGACTCCCATTCAGGCCAAGGAAAGGGGATAAATCTTCTAGAGAGAAGAAAATTCTGTACCCAGAGGGAATTAGCTCTGAAGAGTGGCAAGATCCCTGCTCTGGTGTGGTTAGAAACTGCCTGTAAAAACCTTAAGAATCAGTTAAAAATCCAAGATGAGTGCTGATGTTTCAAGAGAAGGGGTTTGGGTACTGGAAAGAGTGTACAAGCTTTCTGGAAACCAAAAGAGTCAGTGATTACTTAAAGAAAGAGTACTGGAGTGTTTGGAAAAACAGTGGAACAAAAGCCTCTCAACGTAAAGATTTAAGTCACTGTGAATAGCTTAAGAAACCCTCATTAGTCTGAAACATAAGAACTAAAGTCTGCACATGTACTGATTTTACCTTAGAGGGGTATATATTGAGTTACCTCAGAAATTTTAGCCCTGATTTCACCTGACCTTTCTCCTCTATGTTGAATAAAACATTTTATTAATTTGGAATATAAAAACTCCTCAAGTGCCATTTAAGTTAAAGGGCGTTCCCATTCCTTCCCTTAGGTTCCTGGGCTGAGCAAACAGCCAAAATATTATACTGTGACATGGTGGGGACAGCCAGAATTCTTCATGAAAAGAGAAAACAGACTACTAGGGCAGCTCAGTCACAAAAGGGAAAGAAAAATGGAAGAAAAATCTTGCCTCTGAGTGGAGGGAAGTGGATGGGGCCATCATAACTGATCAAAGCATGAAGATTCATAATCAAGTATCTTTTGGCAACTAAGTTGCAGCATGGACTTGGCTAGAGGCACAAGCCAAAGAACAAGAGTCTATGTACCTTTGGTGATGGATCTAGCCGCAGCCCAAGACGTCCGTGCGGCTCATCACCTCTGTTAAGAAGAAAAGAAGAGATTGGATTTATACCCTGCCCTTCACTTGGAGTCTCAGAGCAGCTTACAATCTCCATTCCCTTCTCATCCCCACAACAGACACCCTGTGAGGTAGGTGGGGCTGAGAGAATTCTTTCAAGGACTTCTCTTGAGAGAACTTGTGACTGACCCAAGGTTACACCAGCAACTCCATTTAGAGGAGTGGGGAATCAAACCCAGTTCTCCCAGGTTAGTGTCCTCGCTCCTAACCACTACACCAAACTGGCTCTCCAAACTACTACACCAATTTTGCACTAGGGTCTACTGGGTTGCAGAATTTTGTTTAAATTTGTACCATTCATGTGCATTTTACTTTTAAAGTCACTTTGAGCCCACAGTGTGGGAAGGGCAGGATAATATATTTAAATGAATAGAATTAGGCAGAGCTAAGTTTGCTAGGCCTCCTGCTATGGTGAAAGGGACTGCAGAAAAGCTAGGATAAGCAATCAGCAAAACAACAGGAAGACACAGGCTGCCAGGCCAGCTTCAAGGGCTGTTGATCAGCCAGAGCCCCAACTTCCATGGAGCTTTATAGCTGTTTCCTTGCAGGGATTCAATAGGCCACATTCATGGGTAGAGCTTCTCTATGGCTCAGTTTTTTTATTTGTTTGTTTATAATCTCTGGAACTGGTTCACCCTGCATTCTCAGTGAAACACAGCTCATAACTACTAGTTCATTTTTGTACAGGTCCTGATATACATATTGGTACCAGATCACATAGATCTCCAATAGGGAATCTCCATATTTCAGTAAAAATCAAATGGGACTCCAGCATGGTATTTTCAAGAATTGCAATAGGGAAGCAACTTGAATACTCCTCCTTAAGCCCTTTCTAACATAACAAGAGGGAAATGGCGTGAATAATTCTACATGGCAGTTACATAAATTAGTCCCTTCCCCACTCAAAAATGCAGGTGATGTCTCAATTATAAGCTATGATAACACACTCTTAATGCATGGAAGGATCAAGTTGGCAGTCACCCTATCTTAACCCTACTATTTTCTCATGATCTGACTGTTGGTTAACACTAGACCAGCCAGTGACCCATTTATTCCAGTCACTCACCCCCAATCATTGATATGTAATTTCTGCTTCTATAATTTCCCCACTTGGCTGTTAGAATCTAACTGGCTAGTAAGATTTAAACAGATCCTGGCTTTGGGGGCCACTTGATGATCACCTTCCTACATTTTTACAGTATGAATATAGCCTCACCTCAGCCCCAGAACTTTGCAGCAGCCATCCCCCTGAATTTAGGGCCTTCAGAGATCTTTGCTGTCCTTCCACCCAGGACCCCCAGGTTTCTCTTACGGTGTCAGGACAGGCTTGCATGTTTTCATTTGACTCCTCTTTGTTGTGTCCTTTTATTGCTTAGGTGTTAGGTTGTCTAGAGTTAAGGTTTGTTTTCTGTGTGCAAGAGCCTGCTGAATGTCAGCTTTATTTCTGTGAATCTCCCCATTGCCATAGTGAAGTGCTGCTACTAATTTCTGGACCTTGGTATACATAGGCAGTGATCCACAATTTAATTTTATCCAGATATGTATGTGAATGCTCTTAACACACAAGGGGGATGCTTCAAGTATTGGGTGAGGGGTCACATACAAGTAGGCCATTTGGGTGTCATATAATGTTCAAGAACATAATAAACATTGTCCATCTCTCAATAAGCATCATCTGTGGAAATTCCTGTGGTGCTCAAATTTTTACAAAAAATGCCAACGTTGTTAAAGAAGTAATTTCCCAGACTGCAACAAACCAGTCTGAGATAACCAATGCATCAATCTTTATATCATTAGTTCCCACTCTGCCATACTACCTATTTTCTTGGATTGTTTAACCAAAAGGTACACTTTTGTGCCTATGGACACCTTTGAATGTCTGACACAGGGTGCTGGGCACAACCACAAAAAAGCTGCTGAGAAAGTGGAGGCACCATGGCTACCATGAGAGGCAGAGCCCTCCCCTCCACACACACACACACACACACACACACACACACACACAGAAATCCCAAGAGGATTATTTTTAAAAAAAGAATGAGGAAGAGGAGTGAAAGAGGATAAATGCACACTGTGGTGGTAGCTGCCACTGAAACAATGTTAACCTACGCAGCTGATCATATTGCCAATAACTAAACAAAAGGACTTCTAGGTCCATGCACTTTCTAAAAATACTTGGCGGACTCCAAGAAAATTGTCAACGGGTGCCATGGGGAGAAGAGTCGAAACACTATCTGCTTTCCTAAACAGAAAAAAACAATGCTATCCATATAGAATAAGCCGGAGCATATACATGCAAAATAGTTATCAGGCCTAGTGGTTACAGATCAAAGGAAAATGTCATAAAACACAAATCTAAGTTAAGCTGACAATACAGGACAGTTACCTTTGACATCCCACTAGCCTATCATGGAGCAAATATGCATCTAGACCCCCTGCTTCTCCCTGCAGAGGAACTTGGCTCCCAGTGTTTGGTCACAGCATTTGGGCAAAGCCTTTGAATCAAAAACAATGGATGATTCAGCCTTTTAAAACTTCCTGCCTAAGTTGGTGGGAGCCTCTCCCAATCCACATTTAAGGGATCTGCCCTTCATGGGATGATATGCCCCAAACTCCCTCCAATCACGTGTAGTGCACATCTTCATATCCAGATCATGCTTTACAAACAGCTATTCATTCTGTGTCTCTTGCAGATGAGCAAGCAGCTATCTCCCAGTGGAAACTCATCTCCAGTAGAAAGTCCTCCTCCTTTCTGACCTCTTGGTGAGTTTTATTGCACTCTTCCCTGAGAAAATAAAGGCTTGATGGACTTCCAAGCATCTTATATCTCTGATCTACAGCTCTATCCAGAGCTTTATCATGAATACAGACATTCTTATCTATTTTGGGGTTCCAGAAAGATACACCAAAGAGAGTAAAGGGATAAGGTTCAATCCTGCAAAAATACATTTCCTGTGCTCTTCTGAAGTACACCCAGGGGCTCTATGTATACATGCCCTTTTATGCTCCTTTTTTATACAGCTTATGACCAGATCTTGAAGTATCATTCAAGAAATTAGCTTCCTATAAACAACATACTGGCTACAGAAGACAACTTGTAGGGAATTCCCAAAATATTCATCACTCTTGAGCACACTATATTACTTCACTTACAATTTCATGTTTCCCCTATATTTTTGTCCTCATCTTATCTCTTAATCAGTTTCTGATATTTTTAATGAACAAATAAATGTAATGAATAACATACATATAATGTAGAGAATGTCTGGGAAGCATTGAAACATCTCAGAATGTTGTGATGCATGTAGAGACATATTTCAGAATGAAGTTGGCATCCAAGAGAACTGGATGAATTCCAGGTGCATCCAAATTATATCTCATCTAGAAGGAGTGTGACTAATACAATATTTGAATGAGACATCTTTTAATTCTCCTTTATTATGGTCCCAAACAGGTTATTTATTTATCCTGTCAAACATAGGAAAGTGTAATTCCTATTAACAAGAGACCCATCCTATGCTCTAGGCAGCCTGGGAACTATGAAAATTAATGATTCCTTACCAGAAAAAAACAGAAGTTTTGTAGCTGTACTGTTCAATCAGATTCATTTTCCATCTGCCAAGTTTTCTATATGAGCAAATTATTAGATTTCTTTGAACTTATGTTCTCATATCTTATTAGCTAGCAATCCTGATTTTAATATACTTTCTCTTAAATGGTCTTTTTGAGAGCATAAAAACATAAGAACATAAGAGAAGCCAGTGTTGGATCAGGCCAATGACCCATCCAGTCCAACACTCTGTCACACAGTGGCCAAAAACACCAGGTGCCCTCATGAGATCCACCAGTGGGGCCAGAACACTAGAAGCCCTCCCACTGTTGCCCCCCCTCAAGCACCAAGAATATAGTACATCACTTGCCCCAGACTGAGAGTTCCTATCTATACCTTGTGACTAATAGCCACTGATGGACCTCTACTCCATATGTTTATCTAATTCCCTCTTGAAGCCATCCATGCTTGTAGCCGCCACCACCTCCTGTGGCAGTGAATTCCATGTGTTAATCACTCTTTGGGTGAAGAAGTACTTCCTTTTATCTGTTCTAACCCGACTGCTCAGCAATTTCATGGAGTGCCTATGAGTTCTTGTATTGTGAGAAAGGGAGAAAAATACTTCTTTCTCTACCTGCTTTATCCCATGCATAATCTTATAAACTTTTATCATGTCACCCCTCAGCCATTGTTTCTCCAAGCTAAAGAGCCCCAAGCATTTTAACCTTTCTTCATAGGGAAAGTGTTCCAGCCCTTTTGTCATTCTAGTTGCCCTTTTCTGCACTTTTTCCAATGTTATAATATTTTTTTTGAGGTGTGGTGACCAGAATTGCACACATTATTCCAAATGAAGTCACACCATCAATTTATATAGTGGCATTATGATACTGGATTCAGTTCCCTTCCTAATAACCCCCGGCATAGTGTTGGCCTTTTTCACTGCAGTTGCACACCATCTTGACATTTTCAGTTAATTATCTACTATGACTCCAAGATCTCTCTCTCTTGGTCAGTCTCCACCAGTTCAGACCCCATCAACGTGTATTTATAGTTAGGATTTTTGGCTCCAATGTGCATCACTTTGCATTTGGCCACACTGAACCCCATCTGCCACATTGACACCCACTTGCCCATCCTCGATAGATCCCTCTGGAGTGCCTCACAATCCTTCCTGGTTCTTACCACCCTGAACAACTTCATGTCATCTGCAAATTTAGCCACTTCACTGCTTACTCCCAACTCCAAATCATTAATAAACAAGTTAAAAAGCATCGGACCGAGTACTGATCCCTGTGGTACCCCACTGTTTACCTCACACCGCTGAGAAAATTGCCCATTTATATTCACTCTCCATTTCCTTTTAATAAGCCAGTTTTTGATTCACAAAAGGACTTTTTTTTTAAAATAAATAAAATTATTTGCTAGGTTAGATACATAGTAACATTGTTTCATTGTTACATTTTAGGCATTTTAGCATTTTCTCCCCAATCCCTCCCCCTTCAATCTAATCTTTGTCTATCAGCCAGGAACACAGAGCTTGTAGCTTCCACTGAATGTCTTCTTTCTGTTCCTCTTTTATCCAGTTCAAATAGATATGTTGGCCAGCAAGGCACTGCTAGTGCTCTTATGAATTTTGATATTCATATGTTTGAACTTGTGGGTTGCCATAACTGTAGGGCCATATGCTTTCTTCCTTACAGGAGCCAGCTCCAGCCCATGCCAGGAGGCTGACACCCTAGATAGTTCACCCGGAACAGAGACAAAGGATTCCTCTGGCCATGAGGCTTCTCTCTGTTTCAGCACGCTGGCTAACCCCTGCCCCCCCTCCAACGTACCTGCATAGATATGCTAACTAAGCTGCCTAGCAACTAATGTGCCAGCCATCAGCCACTTGGCCAAAGCCATCAACTAACAATAGAAATGGCCAGGTGAGTCATCGGACCCCAGACCTAGTGTCACCTTCCTGGTGAGATCATAGTTATGCAACCTTGTCCATCCCCCAGACCTCCTCCCTTTGTCCACCTTTTTACCTATGGAAGGGTCCAGAAGGGACGGACCACCTAAGAGGTGTGTTAGTGGGATGTGGTCTGTGCAGCCTGCCCCAAGACCACCTAATAAAAGACCTTGAACAGAGGCATTCGCTCTCTTAAGCCATCATCCCCTATCTGCTTTACCCCCATCTTTACCCTCCCCCCCAGCTTGCCTTTCCAGTCCCTCTAATCTTCTGTTGGAACAAGGATTCATCTCCACCCAATTCTTCCTTCGGTCAGACAACTCCTCTTTAGGATAGGTAACGTATTGCTTCCCCACCAATGAACTCCTGCAAATTGCAACAGTGCTATTTTCTATCTTTATTTCCCTAGACCTCTGTGTATGTATGTGAGAATCTGTTTTTGTGTGCTTGAACAACATCATTTAGTAAACAGCATTTAATTTGCCATCTGCCTCACGTGCCTCTTTCCTGTAGAACTCCCGGGAGGGGTGGGACCCTGGTATAGTTGGCAAGAACCCATGTATTTTGCCAATTGCTAAGTGTAAATTAAAGCAATTCGGCTAACAGATAGACCATTTCTCTTTGATCTGCGATGTTCTATTTTCTCATGGCAGGTCCTTATTGATTGTAGCCATTATATCTGACTGAACAAATTCAAAGAGATAATTATGCCAAGTTCTTTCTGTCCATTTACTTTTATCTTTCCACCCTACTTCTATCACTGCTTTACCAGCTAATATCATTGCTTTCAATAAATCTTGATTCTTTTTCTCTATTGTCCCATTACCTAAACTACTCATCGTCATCAGTTCAAAGTCTATATTCAACTCTACCTGGAACAACTCATTTATTACTTTTAATATATTTATCCAAAATTCTTTAACTTCCCGGCATTCCCACCACATGTGGGAATACCATCCTTTCACATTTTTACAATGCCAGCAGTTTGGGCTTAGTCCTGAGAATATATTAGCTAAGGTGGCTGGAGTTCTGTACCATTTAGTAAAATTTTTTAATTCCATTTCCCTAAACTTATGTATTTTTATTCCCTTAATTCCATCCATTAATTTTGATCCACAAAAGGACGTGTCCTTTTATCCCGTGACTATTGAGCTTATTTAGGAGCATTTGATAAGGAACTTTATACAGCATAACTAAATATTTGTTATGATTTAAATATTTAAACAAAAGCATGGAAACATAATAATAATAATAATAAAAACAGAGCATAATTTGCTAAAGAAAGTCCATTGACATTTAATAACTTAGTTTAGATACATTCAGTATCTCAGTTCTCATTCAGCACCTTATTTTTACTCTCCATAATACCCTCTGCACCTTGGCAGAGCTTATACCTAAAGACTTTGTGCAGATGTATTCTTGCCACAAAAATAGTACTGATGGCAAATTCCATTCTGATATATAGCACTGAAAATCTTATTTCCCTAGCCAATCTGGAAGAAAATCAACAATATGAGTCAGTGAGAAAAGATACATTACTGAGATTGGCTGATGCATGCCTGGCACGATCAGTTTCATGAAATGCAGCTGAAAGAGCAAGATATTTGTGGTTCCGGTTCCGGTCGTTGCGGCAGCAGGAGGTGTCTCTCGTTTGCAGCACCTCCGTGGCTGAATTCTTTTCCCGCTTCGAGGTTTTTCTTTTGCTGAAACCTCGCCAGGTCTCTTGGAGGGAGTGCTGGGCATAGCCATAGCCCCGGGACACCACATTACGAGCGGCGGCTCGTGAGGGACAGCCCCGGGTGCGGCGAAAAGCGGCGGGTCAAGACAAGACGGCTTGGTCTATTTCCAAGCCTTAGCAGCGTCGGAATTTTGGGGAGGAACACCCATACAAGTCTAATTTATTTGCTTTATTTACTTACGGAGAACACAAGCTGCTGAATCCTTTCTTCCTTTGTTGGTGTGAGTGGTGAGTCTTGGAGAGCCATCTCAGCCGGGTGACGCCCGACGCGCTGGGCAGGCTAATAAGCCAATTGCCGAGTAAAGAGGCGTGCTACAGTGGCGGCGAAAAGCAACGGCTTGGCTGTTAGCTTGTTACTGATCCCTTTATGTTGAGTGAGCAGACGATTTTGACTTCACAATCCCTAAAGACCTCATTGAATTAAGCAGCCTTTTGACTCTCTTTTGACTTGATCCCTTTATGTTGAGTGAGCAGACGATTTTGACTTCACAATCCCTAAAGACCTCATTGAATTAAGCAGCCTTTTGACTCTCAGCTTATCAGGTCTGGAACTGGTGTAGGCGTGTGTGGGAGACGGCTGACTGCTCTAGATTGGGGCGGGGTACTGTGAAGAAACAGTATAGAAAAAAAACAGCAGTGGCAGAATGGAAATATAGAACGGAGAGACTGAGACAAAGTTTGGAGAATTATCAATTTGCTAATGCTGCCCGGCTCTGGAGAACTGTGATGCTTTACTTGGAACTTTTCTAGTGAAAATGACAAAGCTGGCGTGGATGTAACGGAGAGAAGAAGTCTGACAGATTGTAAAGGAAGCACAAAGAGACTATAAAAGGACTTGCGTCTTAAGTGTAACGCCATTCAAATGCTAATAATTACTTGGGTGATTTAACTGGTTTAAGTGGTAAATAAGGTTGTTAGCTTTAGGGGCGAGGTAGATAGACAGATAGATAGGAATAAGGTGGTTTGCTTTAAGGGTGAGATAGATAGACAGGATAAGATAGGTAAGAATTAGGATTAAAAAGTCAGTAGTTAGTATAGAACAGTTAGGGAGGTTAAGTTAGGAAAGATAGATAGATAGATAGAGTAGTTTAAAATTCAGGATAGCTAGATTAGGTTAGAATAGAGGTAAGAAATTAAGATAATTTAGGATATTATAAGATTAGAAAGATAATTTAAGCAATAATTAAATTGGTTTAAAAAATGGCTAGCGGCTCTAGAAAGTCATCCCTACCAGGCTTACCTACTGGGTCTACACCATCCCTTTCACAAATGAGTGCCAAGGAACTATCTATTCAAATCCATGAAAATATAGTGGATGCAATGCAGGCAGTTCAAAACTCTTTGCCTAACCTAATTGTTAAAGCCTTGGAGCCGATGCAGCTGAAACTGGATACACATAATCAACAAATGTCTGCAAAAATGGAAGACCTTAAGAAATTAATAATAGAAAACAAACAAGAGATTTCAAAACTTGATAAAGCATATGTACAGGTAGACAATAAGGTGGAAGGTTTGGTCACACAAGTACAAGACTTAAAAACTAAATGTGAAACATTAGAATATTCGTTATGTACACTGGAATTAGATAAAGCCGCAAACATTTTAAGATTTCAGAATATCCCTGAAACTATTCAGGAAAATATCAGAGAGGTAATGGTAGAGGCTCTATCAGAATTTATAGGGCTTTCTTCATCTTTGGATACTGATAAAGATATTGATGTTATCTATAGGAGAAATTCTGCGTATGCCAGGAGAAATAAAATACCGAGAGAGGTCCATGTTAAGTTTCAGAAAAGATCCCTTAAAGAAAAAATTCTGGAAATTGTTAAAATTAAACCCTTCAAAATTCAGGAGGTGGAAATTCCAATTTTGCGAGACATCCCGTGGAGAATACGGGAAAAAAGGCAGGGGTATCAAAATCTGGTGACTACCTTAAGGGAAAATGAGATTCAATATAGGTGGCTGCTTCCGGAAGGTTTATCCTTTATGTTTAAAAGTAAAAGAGTAAATTTGACCTCGACCCATAAAGTAGATAATTTTTTGGAGAAACACGGTAGGGAACTGAATTATCAAAGGCTTTCAGAAAATGAATCCGAGGAAGATACACAGGAGGAGGTACAAGAAGGGGAATTTAAAGAGGCTTCAAAAAAAGGTAAAAGTAAGAAAACTAGATTCCAGATACCACCAGCAGTAGTTACCAGGTTACAATTTAGGAAAGAGGGACAGAAAAATGTACAAAATGGGCAGGGGGAAAATTAATCTGATCTCGGTGAACGTAAATGGTTTAAATGTCCCGCAGAAGAGGAAGAAATTTTTTCTACAATTACAAAAATTGAATTTGGATGTGGTTTGCCTGCAGGAGACGCATATTAGATGTCAGGATGAAAAACTGCTGGAATGTATGAAATTAGGAACTGTTTTTGCGGGTATGGATAAAAATAAAAAAAAAAGAGGGGTGGTGACTTATGTCAAGCCGTATCTCCATCCGGAGCTCATTTATAAGTCCGACGACGGTAGAATTGTGATGGTTAAAATACATAAACAGGATAAGGTAACTCTTATAGTTAACATATATGCACCTAATCAGAAACAGGATTCTTTTTTTGAGCACTTACGTGAAAAACTTGCCAGTATTCCTATTGAAGAGATATGTATTATCGGTGATTTTAATGCGGTGGTGGACAGTTATATTGACAGAAAGAGTTCCCGTTTAAAAAGGAAAAGGGGAAATGAATTGCCACAATCATTTTTAGGTTTAATAGATGAATATAAAATTGTTGATGCATGGCGAATTAGAAACCCAGGAAAGAGGGATTTTACTTTTTTTTCAAAAAAATATAAATCTTGGTCCAGGCTAGACATGGCCTGGACCTCGGCAAAAATGTTAACTGAAATTGTGGATGTGGAAATATTACCTGCAACATTCGCAGACCACAATCCCCTTTTACTTACCATTGAAGAGATCCCTAGAAAGGCCAGATGGACGATGAAAACTTGGCAGCTAAAAAATGGGAAATTTCTGTTAGACTGTAAGAAAGAATTTATTGATTTTTTTTCTCGAAATATTATACCTGAAACCAACATAGATATAGTCTGGGATGCCTTTAAGGCATTTGTTAGGGGTAAGTTTATCAGTTATGAAATTACTCTTCGGAAACAAGAGAAGATGGAACACCAGAAACTGGTTGAGACAATTCGTAAAGATGAAAGTCGTTTGAAGAAAGACCCTACACGGGAAGAATACATCTATAATTTGAGGAAATCACAACATGTTTTTAGTTGTTTATTAACCAAATCCCTAGCTAGGAAAATTACATATGCTAGACAACAATTTTTCGAGAATGCTAATAAGCCATCCAGATGGCTCTCATATAGACTTAAGAAAGACAAATTTGATAGATATATTAAGACTTTAAAGGATGATAATAATAAAGAACAAGGTGCAAATGTAGAAATAAAAAAGATTATAGAGAATTTCTATAAAAAATTATATAAGCAGAGCTTTCAAGATCCTCAAGAAATTAGTGAATATCTAGAGAAGTCTGTGAGCACTAAATTTACTCAGGAACAGCAGGAAATACTTAATGATCCGGTTACGTTGAATGAATTAAAAGATGCCATTAAGAAATTAAAGGGGAAAAAAGCACCGGGACCTGACGGTATCCCGGCAGAGTTTTATCAAGCATTTGAAGAACAGCTTATCTCTCCTATGTTATTAGTATTAAGTAATATATATGTACAGGAAAGAATTCCAAAATCATGGGAAGAGGCCTTAATTACACTTATCCATAAGAAAGATACTAGTCCCATAGAAATAAGAAACTATAGACCCATTTCTCTTTTAAACGTGGACTATAAAATCTACGCAAATATACTGGCCTATAGATTTAAAAAAGTTTTAGTGCAGGTAATACAAAAAGATCAAACCGGCTTTCTCCCCGGTAGACAACTACGACACAACGTCCGAATCATTTTAGATGCTTTGGAGTTTTATGAAAATAATCCAGACAAACAAGCGGCTTTTCTTTTTATCGATGCCGAAAAGGCATTTGATAATGTAAGCTGGAGATTTCTTTTGGCTCTGCTGAAACACTGGGATTGTGGGTCGGCGTTTTTGTCCATGGTTAAATCAATTTATGATAGACAGGAGGCCAGGGTTAGGTTTAATGGTGACACGACAAATAGCTTCCCGATCCAAAAGGGCACGCGGCAGGGCTGCCCCCTTTCACCGTTACTATTTATATTTGTTTTAGAAACACTTATAGTAAACGTGAGGGATAACTCCTTGGTTAAAGGTTTATATGTGAAAGGTGAGCAGTTCAAGGTACAAGCATACGCGGATGACTTGGTGTTTATTTTAGAGGACCCGTTAGATTCTATGGACCCCCTACTTTTGATATTAAGAGATTTTGGCTCGATGATGGGATTTAAGATAAACGTCAGAAAATCCCAATTGCTTACGAAAAATTGTACAAAGGAAATGCAAGACCAATTAACCCAAAAGACAGGCTTCGAGATTTGCACCAAAGTTAAATATTTAGGGATTTGGTTAACAAATAGGTGTTCTTCTTTATTTAAGGATAATTATAGAGTCATGTTATTAAAAATTAAACAAGACTTGGAAAACTGGAAGAAATTACAATTATCTTTATTAGGTAGGATTGCAACAATTAAGATGTGCATTCTTCCACGCTTAATTTTCTTGTTCCAAACGATTCCCATTTTGAAAAATAAGTCCTTTTTTGATGATCTGGACAAAGTGATAGCCAATTTTATTTGGCTCTCCAAAAAAGCAAGAATTAGACGCTTAGACTTGCAGGACAAACCTGAAAGAGGAGGAATGGGACTACCTGATTGGCAACTTTATTATAAAGCTGCAGTTTTTGTTTGGCTGAAGGATTGGGCCACCCTAGAAAACACCCGACTTTTGAAACTTGAGGGCTATGACCTACAAATGGGTTGGCACGCCTTTCTATGGTACTCTCAAGATAGGGCCTATTTTAAACACCATTTGGTGAGAGCCGCACTTTTTAAAACCTGGTTAAGTGTTAGACATATGTTATATCAGAAAATCCCTTATTGGGTCTCTCCCCTTGAAGCTTTTATAAAACCCTCATTATTTACTGTAGAAAAGAAAATTGATTACGCTCAATTATTAGACAGAGATTTAAAGCTGAAATCCTTTGAGCTACTGGAAAAAGCCAATATTAAGCTTACTTGGTGGGAAAGAATCCAATTAATATCGAGATTTAAAAAGGATCAAACTATAGGTTTTCTTAAAGAACCAAATGACTTTGATAAACTCTGGCTAAACTCGGAGATTAAAACCATAAAAAAACTATATAGTTTTTTTTTGGAAGAAAAAATGCAAGGTGAATTGGTTAAACCTACGATGATTACCTGGGCAAAATGTTTAGGCCATAATATAGATATTGAAAATTGGTTAAAGGTCTGGAAAAACAATATGAAAGTTACAAGGGCTTCTTCATATAAAGAAAATTTATATAAGATGATGTATCAATGGCATCTGTCTCCCGAAAAACTTTCTAAATTCTCACCAACCATAGCTAAAAACTGCTGGAAATGTAAAAAAAATACGGGATCCTTTTTTCATTTATGGTGGAAATGTCATAAAACAAGTAAATTCTGGCGGATGATACATAAGATTATCCAAGATATTATTAATTGTACGCTACCGTTTGACGCATCAATATTTTTGTTAAATATGATACCAGCGACTCTCTCTAAAACTGATACTATGTTAATCCTACACTGTGTTACGACAGCTAGATTGATATTCGCTAAATATTGGAAATTAGATATAGTCCCAAATAGAGATGACTTTGTTAAGAAATTGCTGGAAGTAGCTGAGATGGACAAATTGACATCTATTTTGAAAGGAAAAGAAGAATCCGATTTTGAACTGACATGGAACAAAGTTTATAACTGGATGGGTAAAATTAAGTAAATAAATATTAAGAACACAATTAAGAGTAGGAAATGTTTAGCTTTATGTATTTACATAAGGTTGACCTCTTATCTAATGTATTTGATATTTGATAAGATAAATTTTACTAAATTAGTAAATAGTGGGTTATAGTTATTTTGATTTGGTTTAAATGAATTGTTTGTAACTTTACTTTCTCCGTTTACAAATCAATGGGTGTATCTCACTAAGCATATTGAAACATGTTTACGATAATTTGTGAAACAAAAATTCATAAATAAATCAATTTAAAAAAAAAAAAAAAAAAGAAAGAGCAAGATATTTAGTTGTTGTCAAGATGCTAGAAGAGTTTTGATATACAAACCTCAAGAGAAGCCAGCCTTGCTAACAGGGCTGTTCCTATGACTGGAGGAACCTTTGCTACTGACTCAGTGAACCCAGTTGCCTATGAATAACATGTTTAAAATCGTGAGTTCTGAGAAACTAAACAAACAAATCTAGGTGTTGTTGCCTTTGATTTGGGAATTTGTGAAGAAAACACCTCACTATTAATGATGCAGAGAATTTTGATGCAAGTGTGATTTGCCAGTCCAATTTACCAGGGCCAGTTCCAGGTTTTTGTAGGCCCTGTAGCATGCCAGGGGAATTTCATGATGGTTCATGGCTCATGAACTGGCCACACCATGAACTGAAATGAACCACATTTCCCCCATTCATGCCCATCCCTAACCAGCACAGACTGAACATGTCAGGTCCCAGAGTGGAAAGATGGCCATTGGGTTTAGGGGAAGTGTTTGGAGACTGGAATGACAGCCCTTCCAAGTTGAATCATGGCCCTTGGAAATAGCAGAAGTGTTCCAGGTTGGGAATAATAGGTCCAAGGGTGGAATGATGAACCTTGTGATTGAAATCAATGCTCTACATCTGTACTCACAAACCTCAGAGTAGAATGAAATATCTTACACTGATTTCAATCACATGGGCTGTCATTCCACTCTGGGACATCATTCCAAGGTGTAGGGCTCAGTTTGATTCAGAATTCACCAGATCCCTTACCCAGAAACTCATTTTCAATTCTATAAAGGAACAAAAAGCAAAGAGGACTTTGGGCACATGTTATGGGCTTACCAAGTGCCCACTAATGGCAGGCAAAGTCCTGATAATTGCTGCTGATACCTGCCAGTGCTCATATGGTCAGTGGGTGAAAGCATTCATCAAGGTATAATGCCAAAGTGCCCACCCCCCAAAGCAGCCATTTTCTCCAGGGAAACTGATCTTTGTCATCCAGAGATCAATTGTAATAGCAGGAGATCTTCAGGTGCTACCTGCATGGTGGTAACCTATGAGAACAAGTCTTTTCCACTACTGCCATCCTGCCTTAATTTAGTAGAGACATTTGCAGTTATTATTGTGCAGCAGGCATTCAAGGAAGTATAATGTAGAAGCAGTCAGTCCTTCAAGTATCCCAGCCACAAAACATTTGGGTCTTTTAAGATAAGAACCAGGACTTTGTATAGTATCCAGAAACAAATAGGTAGTTATACATATATCATCCCCAGGCAACCAAGCCAATAACAGAAGGAATATAGAGGAAAGCACAGTCAGACACACATGCAACAGATATTTTGCTTGCAGCTCTAGGAAAACAGAAAGTAGGGCAGAGAAGATATGTCCACTTCAGTCAGCATTAGCAAACCCACCTACACATACACCCTGCAATCCATAGCATACACTCACAGAAAAAAAAATTAAATTAAGTTCTCCATATGTTAAAGGGAATGGAGAAATAACTAACATATTGGCTATGTAGAAAAGTGCCAGCAATAACTAGAAAATAACAAGTCTCAAAGAGAACAACTAATACAAGGAAAGAACAGAGGAAACTGCGGAATGGAATTAAGAGGAGCCTAAGCCACCGAGGCAGGAATGAAACAAGGACGTATTGGAAATATTCCAGATCAGTTTCATCTCTTTCCTGATACCCCCAAGTTCTTTTTGAACATTTTAAAGTAGTGACGCTATTCAGAAATATATAGAACAAACAAAATGTTCATATTCGATGTATCATCCTCCTAATGGTTGTTACAAATTGTTCACTAATTTGAAAACCAATACACACATAATAATTTATATATTTCTAGTCCTAGCTTTTCCATCTTCATATGTACACTAGTGCAGTGTTTTTCAACCTTTTTCGAGCTAAGGCACATTTCTTTCATTGAAAAAATCCCGCGGCACACCTGACAATATCTCACGGCACAGTGGTTGAAAAACACTGAAATACAAGATAAATGGGTCATTAGTTGCCTCAGCTCAAGTATTAACTATGACAGTGTTACAAATACACGTAATAGCCACTCAACTTGAAATCGTAAGTTACAGATCCAAAGTGTAATGGCTCCTTCCCATAACATTGACCTGAGTTTCAGAAGAAATATAATGTGGATGTATTTTAATACTGCGATTCTGCTAAAGTTTTTCAAATAGAGAGTTTAAACTCTTACTCTTATGTGAACGGCATTCCGCTGACCATAAGTGATTTGAAGAGAAGCACAGTACACCCATTCTTCGCTGAGGGACAGTTACTGATTTGAACCCCACCCTGACAGAAACAGCTAGTTGTTACCATCAAACATATTCATGTTTACTGGAATGTCTTGGTGCAAATCACCCCCCCCCACACACACAACCCAGGAGCCAGGCACTGGAAGAAACCAGCTTACTCTGCTGGAGGAGTGAATGCCCTTGGTACCGAATGTTCCTGTCCTCTGTATTAACATTCACAGGTCTAGCATGACTGATTCAGCACACGAGTCCTCCTCATTCATTTAAAACCATCTGCCGTGTGCGAGCCTGCCTCCGGCCCCCACGGAAGGTCAGCCCAGAAGGCACATTTCTTTCATTGAAAAAATCCCGCGGCACACCTGACAATATCTCGCGGCACACCAGTGTGCCACGGCACAGTGGTTGAAAAACACTGCACTAGTGTTATCCAAATAGGCAGTCTCCTAATTAGTTGGGGAAATTAGCTTTAAGGAGATAAAGTGAGAGGGGGTAACTGGGATTCTCCACCAATGATTATGGGGATTTTTTTCCTTTAAGAGAACTCTTGAATAAACCAGTTATATGTTCAGCCAGAAAGGGTTTTTTAATTTAAAAAGGGGAGGGAGGTAAAACATGCATACAAACACAGAGAAATTACACACAAGGCTAGCTAAGAGGAAATCAGGGAGGAGAGGGGGGATGCAATTTTGAGGAAGGCTATAGTTACTGGTCTCAAAGAAAGAGATCTGTGGAGGCAGCAGTAAAAAAAAAAACAGAGAGAAGAAGAGAAGGCCCAACTAGATTTGGGGGTGTATGTACAGGTCCTAGAACACACACACTCACACACTGGTGGCTAGGAATTCCAGATACAGGGCAAAATGCTCCCTGGGGCAAGTTGATGTATTTGCCCCCCAAATACTGGAAGAGTTTTTCACAGGTGGACAATTATTTGGGAAAAGCTTAATGGGTTTATCTGAGGTGAACTACAGGTGTAAATAGGGCCTGATAACCCTGTAAGTACCAGATGGGAAAAGTTACCAAGTTTGATGAATAGTGTTAAGTGTTGCTTAATTAGGGTAAATGGGTGAGGGGAAGTAAGGCTGGGTCTTGATGAGATTAATCCAAGGTGAGGCAAGAATTTCTTGGGAAATGCTTTCCCCTGAATTATGCATCTCTCTAGGGTTGGCATCCATTTTGTGTCATTTTGGGCCAGGCGGTGCATTGCATTTATGATATTTGAGATGATATATGAGGAGGGGTGCTTACTGTTTTCTTGCTATAAACTGTCCCTCAGCGAGAGGAGAGTTCTGGCTGCTAACACTAACACTCCAGTTTAAAAACACTGATGGAAAAACGTTTATGCTCCTTTCTTTCCCCCATCTCCAGAGCAGCTTCTGTGCATGTTTAAAGAACTCATGATCTTGATTTAAATTATGACCAGAACATCACCACATTGGTGAGTGAACTTGAAACACTGCAGAGCAATGTGAGCAGTATGTGTTGCATTTAAGTCTCTGAGATTTTTCTGGGTGGAATGAATTTTAAATTATACATTAATTTTATATAGTGAACTTTGCAGATTGAGTTAGCAATTATTATAGTGTGAGCTGAAGTGAAAACAAGATGTTTAGCTAATGCTCCTTTTAGTGCTTTTATCTTTGTGTGAGAAAGTTGAGCTCATCTTTGTGTTTATCTTTGTGTGGGAAAGTTGAGTTCATGTCTGTGCAAGAGAGTTAACTTCTTGAAGGCATCTCATAACACTTGGAGGGGGTGAGGGGAGTGGCAGCAAATAGAAGACAATGGTGGTCCAGCTGAAGCAAGATAAAATCTTTTAATCAAATAATGTGTGACTTTTATGGACTTATAGTCCAGCCAATTTGAACTACTCTAAGATTGGACACACAGAACATTGCTGTTTTGTAACATTTATGCTTTTGGGAAAGCTGCCTGTGTAACTGTTGGGCAGATATATGGACAGCTTTCCCAATATCTGGCTTACCAGTAATATTAATGGATAACACACTTCATGTTAAGTCAGTTGACTGTAACATTTAATTCAACTTGCACAGAGCAGGACTGGAACTGCATAGTGCTTAATTTAAGGGAAGATTGAATTCTAGATCTTGTTTTGAATTCCAGAGCCCAGCTCTGAAACACATGAAACAAACATTGGATGCCTGGCCTGGAAAATATGCAGAAGGCATCACCTCCACAACCAAATAAACAACTCAGTCTTACATATCTGGAAGAACGGATTTCCACATATATGCTCTCCAGTGCCTTTAAAAAGAAACTGGCCAATAAAGACATGGCTCCATGCCTTTGATCTATTCTTGCTTTTGTTATGTTTTGTTGAAAATGGTCTCCTGATCCTTGCCATCTGTTACAGCTTACCATGTCTTCTGATTTGGCTTAATTAAGAGGATTCCATGCATGGCTTCATTGTCCTCTCATTTTGTATTTCCAGAGTTAGACTCAAAGGAACTTCTTGAGATACTGATGAACAAGTCAATGCTGTTTAACCCCAGCAACTTTGTATACCTTTTATATTAATAGCAGGTACGTGTTCAGACAGAGCTCCTGCAGTATATCAGCATGTTCTACCTAATCCCAGATGAACCAAATCCATGTTGGATCAGAAAGTAACAAAAATGCCAGAGCTAATTGACTGACTTGAGAAACAACAGGGCAGCTTTTCTTGTTTTCTTCTTGAACCTATTATCTAGTATTAACTAAGCCAGAGGTGTTGAACTCATTTGTTACAAGGACCGGATCTGACATAGATGTCACTTTGTCAGGCCAAGCCATGCATGCCATAAAATGTAACATGAGGTACTGGAGATATAAACTTTATAAAGGTCATTTTAGATCCCAAGTGGCAAAAGCAGATGAATGACAATAGCAGGCTTGATTGTTAGATGTGGTATGCAGAGGGATGGTACTGCTAGTATTTATAAGCTGCTGCTGGTAGAGAATCTGGTTAAGGACAGTTTTGCAGGGGCCCAAAACTAGGGTTGCAACCTCCAAGTGATGGCTGGAGATCTCCTAGGATCACAACTGATTTCCAGGTAACAGAGATCAATTCACTCTGAGAAAATGGTCACTTTGGAAGGTAGACTGTATGCATTATACCCCATTGAAGTCCATCTCCTCCCCAAACCCTACCCTCCTCAGGCTCCACTCCTCAAAAACAAATTTCAGAGTTGGGGGGGGGGAGGCTACGACCAATGGTGGTTGGTAGCCATTACCTGCAGCTCACCATCTGCTCTCTCCTAATTTATTATTTTCAACCCTTATGAACTTATTTGAGATTCTGAAAACATGCCTCTGAGGCAAGGTAAGAAGGGGAAGCAGAAGGCAAAGCAAAAAATGGATACTATACCTTCTTTGACAGAGTTTTTTGCTCAGGCTGAAGCCGATGCTGGAACCTCCTCCACAATGGACTTAGGAAATAGTGATAAAGAAGGGACTACTCTTACAACAAATTTTCTTTTAGAAGCCTTGGCTAAACAATGACAAGAGTTAAGAATGGACATTGTAGAAATGCTAAAACCAGCATTCCAGTATATGGATGAATTAGAAGAGCTGTTTAAGCAAACTAAGCAAACAGCTGATAATACTTTAAAGAAGGTATCTGCACTGGAGAAACAAACTGCCTGCAACTCCCCTGATTTATGGGCTAGAGAATGCATTCTTTCTTTGGATTATCATTCCCATGAACTGCATTTGAAATTCAGAGGATTTAAACCAAATGTTGAAGAAGGAATGGAATTAAAAACTTTTATTGCTAATTGGCAGGTTGGCATTTTAAACCTGGAAGGAGGAGTGGTTCCTTTAATTCAAAAGGTTTATCAGGTGGGCAGACAATGAGAGGAAACAGCGAATGCTTTAGTTTATTATCGAGACGTTGTAGTTTTCAATGACTTCAGAACCAGACAACAGATATTAACACAGGCAAGAGAAAAAAATGGTTTGGAATATCAAGATGTAATGATACAGGTGTTCCCTGATCTTCCACCAGAGTTCCTCAAGATAAGAGGGGAGTTGAAGCCAATTACAACTAAACTCCAGGAGTTAGACATCAAATATCATTAGCTGGCAAACTCTGTGTGGAATACAAGCAGGTGATTACACAGCTTTTGACAAGGCATCTGGAGAGAAGTTGCTGGCTGTTCTAAAGAAATCACCAGGTGAACTATAGGAGAAGACAGACAACAAAAAGAAAACAGGATCACCTCCCACTCCATTTCAGGCAAACAGAATCTGTCGTTCTGAAGACCAAGAAGAGTTGGATAAACATATAGACTTCCTTTAAACAACCGGCATTCATGTTTTCCTCTGAGCAGGGGTCATTTCGTAGAAAAAGAGGTGCAGGAGCTCATTAGCATAACTCATTAGCATAACTTATTTGCATATGCTAAACCACCTGACATCACCGGAAGTATGTCAGAAGGCAAGACAGAGAGAGCAAGGAAGGAAGGAAAAGAAAGAGCTGGCAGAGAGGGGACAGCTACTAATCCAAGCCTCAGAAATACCACTATTCTGGGAGGATAGCTTCAGTGGTGGCTGAAGCCTTCAGAAGGCTGGTTGAAGGAACAAGGACCTTATCAGGGGACAGGGTCATTTTGCTGCAGCCATGACACAAGCAGGCAGTCCCCCGCGGGGGTGGGGGTGGGGGTGGGACCAACTCCCGGAGCTGAGCTCCCTCGAGCTCCTGCTCGAAATGACCCCTGCCTCTGAGGCCTGCCCTTGCTATATCTGAAATAGGGCGACGAGGTAGCAGCGAGCAAATGTGGGTATGTGCCCTCCCTTCAACAGTCCATGGGTGAAAGGCTAAGTCCTTTTGGCCTATGGGCCTCCCTTGGGCTGAACTCAGGTTTAAAGAAGAATAGAGTAAGAAGTACTATGATTGGTTTTGAGCCTGTGTATTTTGTTTTAATTATGTGGTTATGTTGAAAAGTTTTGCTTAAAATACTTAAAATGCAGCATGGGTTAATATTGAGAAGATAGAACTGAAGAGATAGAAGGGAAAAAAAGCTTTTATTGTAAATTATTAAAGCAAATTAAAAATATTTATGTACATCTATCAAAAAACAAAAGAAATTGTGATTTAAGAAATATGTATATATTACTAGCTAAAATTGTAATCTTTATTTGTAATTCAATTCTTAAAACAAAATGCAAAAAAATAATAATTTCAGAGTTAATGTGCAAGAGTAAAACTGTTTAATATGCCAAACAATAAAACCCAAAACTGAGAAATTCCTTCCCTCAGCAACCAGCCCAGGAACCTTAATTCTGCACTGTAACACAAGGGAAAAGTAACCACAAACAGCTGCTTGAAGCCAAATGAATGTTATTACAAAAGAGTTTTCAGCTGGCTGAAATAAAACTTTGTTGGTCTTAAAGGTGCCATTGGATCCAAAGGTGGGGGGGGAGACAGCCAATGGAAGGAAGGGAGGCTGGGTTTTTGCCTCTCCCATGTGACTGAGAGAGCCAGGTTGCTATGCAGCCACAGCCCTGGAGAAGAAGTGTGCATGCACATGAAAGCTTATGCCTGGGGGAAAAAAAACTTTGTTGGTCTTTTAAAGTTGCCATGGGATAGACTTTGCTGTCTCTCAAGTGCTCCCTCTCTCTCTTTCCCTTCCCCCTCCCTTCCTCCCCAAAGGAGGGGGGGAGGAGACAGCCAATGGAGGGAAGGGAGGTTGGGTTTTTATCTCTTCTGCACAACTGAGAGAGCTGGCTGAAAGCAAGCTGCAATGGAGCAGCAGCTTTGGAGAAGAAAGTAGGAGAGAGCTGGTTGCTTGTGGGCCGAATACAAGCCTTGCAGGGGCCGGTTCTGGCCTGTGGGCTGTATGTCTGACACCCCTGAACTAAGCTTTTCATAAGCTATCCTTCACAAGCATATTCTGATGTCTTAGCATCATGAATAAAATTCAGTAAATACTAATTAAAAGTAAATGAGCAAAACCATGGGGATATAATTTGTTTGGTTCTCAGAATCTTGTGTAGATTCTTGTGCAGAATCTTGTGTAGAAAAAGAACCTTTTTCCTACTCAAGAATCTTGAGATCAACCCCCCTCCCCCAGTAGTTTGCATGCATGGTGCTTGTGAGGGGTATCATCCCAAGCACACTGAGTCCGTCTAGCCCTAGGGGAATCTTGGTCAGAGAAAAGGTGAGTCAAATGTCACTTAGTTGTTCCTCTGCTGAGGTTCTGTGTGCTCTGCTGAGCCATGTGGTCACTCTTTCTTGGCTCCCTTTGGTTCCCACCTAAATCAGATTGTGTATAACATGCATACTTCCAAGGATGTCCAAGTTTCCTGTTTTCTGCTCTACCCCTTATCAGTAATAAGCATCACTGTGGGTTCCAGTTGCTTTCTTGCCACTCTGTGACCTTCTGTGTAGAGCTGATTTGTCCCTCAGGCTGAGACTTATCAGCTCAGTTGCAATAACTGACACACTTTTCTTTCACCCTCTTCCTTTCTGTAAGAGAGATTAGAAATAATTATAAACTTGATGGCACATTACACAACCACAAATTT
This sequence comes from Lepidodactylus listeri, assembly GCA_029233225.1. Lineage (NCBI taxonomy): Eukaryota > Metazoa > Chordata > Lepidosauria > Squamata > Gekkonidae > Lepidodactylus > Lepidodactylus listeri. Next base: position 74,009,072 of record JARCFY010000008.1, read on the forward strand.
TGTGAGTGCTGCATTTGTTGATGGCTCTTACGGGATCATGCGCTGGTCCTTTGGATGCACAAATGAAAGAGTAAACCAAATAAGGGAGTAATACAGTTTTCCTTATTGAAGACCACTTCCTTTTGTTTCTTGTAGTGCAATGAATTAAGTATATAATATCTAGTTTGAAAGCTGGGCTCTAAATTTGTTCTGGTTTGAAAGCAGCAAACCAGAAATGGCATACCCACTTTTTGTTACATTCTCTTAAATGCTTTTCCACCTACAAACATGCTAGACATATTCTGTTATAGTTATACATTTTATCCTTTTCTGCACACTTATTATCTCACCTCTACAGCACATCAAGGCTTTTGCAACAACAAATGACATATATGTAAGGTTTTTTGTTGAAAGGAGGATTTGAGAACATGATCTATGTGGCAAATCATACAGATTGCATGATTTGGGGATGGGCTATGGCTCAATGGCAGAGCATCTAACTGGCATGCAGAAGATCTCAGTTTCAATCCCTAGCATCTCCAGTTAAAAGGACCAGGTAGTAGGTGATGCAAAAGATCTCTACCAAATATTCATGAGCAAAAGTTTAGTGAATATGGGTTGAAGAGAGTTGGTTACCTGCATTAGGGGTGTGTATAAACCAAGCCAAAGGTGTATAAACCAAGCCAAGGCATTACTTCAGCCGAATAGAGATCAAGGATCTGATTTGGCTATCGGTATAGCCGAGCCTGAATAAAAGCTGATTTTTTTTGCTTTTATTTGGGTTAGCTATACCAAGGAGAGGATCAACCCCCCCCCCCCTCAAAAAAAAAAACCACAAGCAGATTCTGGAGCCAGATTCTCCTGGCCTGCAGTTTAAACCATAAGGCAGGAGAAGCCTCCCAGCCAAGTCTGCATGTGGCAGCGAGAGACCTCCCCACTGTACACAGATCCTCGGGCCAGCTTCTCCTGCAGCACCATTTAAACCATAGATATTTTTCTTCTCAGGTCTATTGAACCCCCCCAAAATTTGGGATTTCAGAAAAATCCTGGGTCTGAATACCATACCAGTATTGGGATCTGGGATTTTTTGGAAATACCGAAATATTTTTGTGTCCAATATACCTGAAACCCCCCCCCCCCCCCAAATACCAATTTTTTTTTGCATGCATTCAGTGAATCCAAAGAGATTGCACCCAAGCAGATCATAAACTGGAAACTTCTTAGGACTAATTTAACATACGTTACACATTAGACTAAGGTAGACCTAGTTCACATACAAGTTCATTGCTTGATGGCTGCAAATTCAGTAAAGAGTTGCAAAAAGAAAGAAGCACAGAAATCACATGGAATACATTCTAACATGGAAAGAAATGTTACTGGTAAGATTAGGACTAAACTGTAAATTTGAGGGGAGGGGGAGTGCAACATTTTACCCAAACCTACTTAATGGTCAGAACATCCTTTTAAAAACTCTTCATTGCCAATGTTTCCACACCTGTTGCTGTTTTGGCACCGTTAACCTAGATTAGTCAAATGGTAGTTTCCAGCCAACGGATAATCACGTAGGAAGCAGAATTACTTGTACCATCGGATTTGGCTAGTAATATCACTGCAGACAAATGAAACAACTGAGAATGAAAGCAGTTCTTCCAAGATACATTATATAGATGACAACTGAGGATTACATAGTGGATCACATCATAGTGATACATAGGGAACTAGATTCCACTGTGATTAGTATGTTACTGAAGATAACAAAGTAAATTAAAGTGGGCATAATGCTTACTGAATGGGGAAACACTTAAGAAGCAGTCAGCATCACTGAAAATCTTACCAAAGGGAGGAAGCACCTTTCGATGGTGCCCAAAATGTTCATGAAAAATAGAAAATACTTTCAGTTCTACACTAGTCATATCTGAGGGACTGACTCTCTCACTATAATCACCTTTGAATGTTGCGCTCATTGTTGCACAACTTTTTGGTGGTGCCAGGACCCCAAGAGGTTTGCTTGGCTACCACTAGACAAGGGCCTTTTTCACCTCAGCTCCTCCTGGTGGAATGCCTTGTAGATGAGGTTTGAGCCCTGTGGGACCTTCCAAGCTTCTGCAGGGCTTGCAAATCAGTCCTGATCAGGGAGGCCTTCTTCTGATATTGTTCTGTTGGCCCTCCTGGAACTTACCCACCCATTAACTTTTAAAATAACTTTTAAATATTTTATTATTTATGAGTGGTCAGTGACTAATTTTATTATCTTATATACTATGTATTTTATATGCAGTTGTTGTTTTATTGTTGTAATCTGCCCTGAGCCTTTGGGAAAGGGTGGAATAAAAATCTAGTAAGTAAAAATAAATAAAAATAAAAAAATAGTGAAAACCCACAAGAAGATGGGCACTGTAGCATGCTGGAATACTTCAGTCACTGTGCAAACGGCTGTGTATTATTATTTTTTTTGCTTTTTTTCTTCTTCTCATCCATTAAGGATAGTTGTGTTCCACAGAATACAACATGTCATGATTTGGAAAACAGCTGTCAAGATAAATATTCAAATACTTCTTCAGATTATCTTATATTCTAATAGCCAAGCTGGCCAAATATGAGGATACTTAAATTCAGAGATGGTACCCATGAATCGACAAAACAGATTTTTCTGCAGACCTGAAAACATCCCAGGTTTGCGTACATGGGGGGGGGGGGGGGTTTAAAAAACCCAAATGATAAAAAGAGTAGATTTAAGAAACAGATTCCATCAGTGGCCATTGCTAGGTAATCACAACAGGCTTGGTTTCAGCCAGTAAAAGGTGGGGGGAGGGCTCTTTCCAGGGGTATTTTGGCCTTTAAAGGATGACTTACTGGGGCCAGCCCCTGCAGGAACCACTTGGCAACCCTACCCCTCTACCTGTGCCAATCAGCCTTCTAATAGAAGGGCCTGAGTCTGACCTATCCAAACCCCACACAATTTGGGAGATGTAGTATCTAGCCAGGTTGAGGCAAGGCAGGGGAGACAGAGCCTGGCACACTGAACCCTGCACAAGAGGTGACAATGCCTGGCTCAGCCTGCTCAAGGCAAGGCAGATATTGGTGCCTGATCCAGCCAAGCCCCGTGTGAAGCAAGCCAGATGGTGGTGCCCGGTCGAGCCCAACAGTGGTGTCTGGCCTGGGTAAAACCTATACAAGGTGAGCCTGATGGTGCTGGGCCCCGCCAAGCTCTATACAAAGCAAAGCAGACAGGAGAGTCCAGCTGAGCCCCATGCAAAGTGAGGCAAGGCAGAGGGCGGATTTCAACCCATCCCCACAGAAAATGAGACAAGGCAGAGAGTGGTGCCTGGTTTGGCTGAGCCCCATGCAAAGCAAGGCAGAAGGTGGCACCCATCTGAACCCTGTGTGAAGCAAGGCAAGGCAGATGATGGTGCCGGTGCAAAGAGAGGTGGATGTCATCCCCCGGCCCAGCCAAGCCCCACACAAGGTGAGGCAGACAATGGTGCCTGGCCTAGTCAAGCTCCATGTAATGGCCATTGTTTTCCTAGGTAGAGGATGCCGGGGTTGGGACAGAAAACTGAAGATGGGGAGGGTGATAAAGGTAGAGTTGTTGGCCAGCAAGGCACTGCTAGTGCTCTTATGAATTGTGATATTCATAAGCCTGAACTTTGGGTTGCCCGCAATGGAAGGGCCATGTGCTTTCTTCAGTATAGGAGCCAGCTCCAGCCCATGCCAGGAGGCTGACACCCTAGACAGTTCACCTGAGACAGAGACAAAAGACTCCTCTTGCCATGAGGTTTCTCTCTGTTTCAGCACGCTGGTCAACCCCTGCCCCCTCCAATGTACCTGCATAGTTATGCTAATGCAGTTGCTTAGCAACTAATGTTCGGGCCATCAGCCAGTCGGCCAAAGTCATTGACTAACAATAGATGTGGCCAGGTGAGTCATCGGACCCCTGTCCAAAGTCCACTTCCTGGTGAGATCATAGTTTTGCAACACTGTCCATCCCCTTGCCCTCCTCCTTTTGTTCACCTTTAACCTATGGAAGGGTCCAAGAGGGACGGACCGCCTAGTAGGTGTGTTAGTGAGATGTGGTCTGTGCAGCCCACCCCAAGACCACCTAATAAAAGACCTTACGCAGAGGCATTCGGTCTCTTGAGCCATCATCCCCTATCTGCTTTAAAACACCTCTTCAGTCCAGCTTGCTATCCCAAACCCTTGCCTCCATCTTTAATCCTCTCTCTCTGGAATCGCGATCCAGGAGAACCACGTAGTCTCGCAGGTTCGAGCCTCGTGTCCCCATAGTCTTTCTATTTTTCTCCCCATCCAATTCTTCCATCGTTCAAACAACTCATCTAAGGTAAGGCACTGCTTCCCCACCAACGAATTCCTGCTCATGCAAACGTGCTACTTTCTGTCTTTGTTTCTTAGGCCTGTGTGAGTGTGTGAGTGATTACGTTTTTGGTATGCTTGAGATACACTATTAAGTAAACAACATTTAATTGGATATCTGCCTCACGTGCCTCTTTCCTTGAGAACTCCCGGGAAGGGTGGGACCCTGGTATAGTTGGCAAGAACCCGTGTATTTTGCTGATTGCTAAAGATAAATTAAAGCAATTCGGCTAACAGAGTGGTTGGCAGAAAGGAAGGAGTGAAGGAGGCAGGAAAGGGAGAGAAGCTATGTGGGCTTTCAAGGAAGGGAAAGAGGAAATAGTGAAGGAGAGGGAAATAAGATCTACCCAACAAGTTCTCACGGGTTCCCATATGCTTGATATAATGAAATGAAACAGAATCTGCCAAGCAACCTCCCCACATACATACATACAAAATTTGCCAAACATAATCCTTTAGAATGGGTAAGTTTAATTATCAAGGATTAATCTATAGGTCTCATGATGAGAAAAACTTTCACATGGATAACTTTTCCATAAATGAAGTATTTCCTGTCTTCCCCATCAGAAAGACATCCCAAATCCCTTAAACCCCTATCAAACTCAAATAACAATTATTGCATCTGGAGTACCATTAATACATTTATTTAATTATAATTTATTTTTCAACCATAAAATGGACAAATCATGGTCCTGGTCTACTCAGTAGGAAAGAAAATGATAAAAAAGTAACTTAAAAAAAATCCCCAAATCACCAATATCAAATAATGCTAATATCAAGATTGCTTGACATACAAAGAAACAACCAATATGTCTATCTATATAAACTTTTAATTAAGAACCTTGCATTGTAAAGCAGATGATACATTGTAGTTAGTTGTGCTGACAGTTGCTGGGAACGGAATGTCCCAGTCAAACTGGTACAATTGTGTGAAGCAATGTAAATCTGAGATTTGCTAATTAGCATGAATGATGAAATCTAGGTCATCTGTGTTGCAGATTAAATTTAAAAAGATCATTTTGACCTTCCAAGTCATTTTCATGGTTCTGTTCCATCATGTAGTAAGAAATTAAAAGCTAGCTATATGCATTTTGGCAAAAGTTTTAGTTGTGGTTGTAGGGTATATTAAAATTATCCTCACCAAATTTCACCAAAGGCTTTCCAGGGTATTATGCACAAAGATGTCATACTTTCTTTCAAAGGATAACATAATTTAAGGACCTCAGTAGTGCTTCTGTAGCTTTTGATATTCTTTATAGGAAAATCACAATTTTAAAAAAAGAAAAAATATAATTTTTTAAAAGATCCAAAATTAAATTAAAACAGTATTATTGATAGTTTACCAATGAAGAGTCTAGACTTTTAAAATGTAAATACATAGTGCAAAAATTATTAATGAAGGGGGTGTAAAATATTGACAGATCTGTTCTTGTTTCATGTAAATAGAATTCTTATGGACATCTACAGTATCAGATCTAAAAAGTTAAAGTCTATCTCTAAGCAGCTAGCAAGGTTGTGCTAATAAAATATGATTCAAAGCTTATAGTTCTGAAGCATCAGAAATTGCACTATTACTTGAGCCAGCTGATTCAATATCACTGGGGTTATTGTATTCAACATTCACACCAAATTCCCAGCACACCATGGATTCTGAAAGAAATATGTATTTCTTTTTAATAACTTTAAATACAGCACAGACACAGTCAGAACAAAGACATTTTGGTACCTCTTACTGGAATTCCAGTGTTGCAAAGAATATAAACTAATAATAACTAAAAACAGCCAGAATGGCTGAGATTTGCTTGAACTTTCATAGGATTTTTTTTGTTGGGAATGATAAATAGGGAAATCATTTAGGCTTTTAAAACTCTTATTTACAGCTCTAGAATGTAGAACAATATCAATTTATTGGAAAATGCAAAGCATTTCCCTAAAGGTTGGCCTTTACTAAAGTAAGGCAATATGTGTGTCACAAAAAAATAAATCTCAGGATCATTTTTGCTATGTGCTATTTTGTCTTCTTACTGCATATTCCATTTGTTATTACTGTAAATGACCCAAACTTTTTAAAAAGGTAAATACTCTATCAATTTTAATATTTGATGCTATACTGGAACTCCCCCCCCCCCCCAATTTTTTACCAGGCTATTCTATTGGCCAGCAAATATTAGAAAGCTTATAACATGGGGATTCAAGCCACATAATTAAAGTCTGAAGTGGAAGTACTTAAATTGTGGCAATAATCCTGGCTACAATGGAATATTATATGTAAATTTGCTTATATAGCTATTGATAGTACTCATAACAGCAAAAATAATATCTCTATGGCTGAGGAAAAATCACACTTAGCTTGCCTAGCATCTTTTCTAAAACAGCATGTTGAGTGAAAGGAAATAACTTTGAACTAAGGTGCTGAAAAATCCTTTACTCTTAATATTCAGCATTAATTTGTCTAAGTTCATCTAAAGTAAAGTCCATTGCTGCAGAACTTTGCTTTCAGTGTTCTCAACTGATATTTAGTCACTTCAAGAAGAAAAGCTGTTGGAAGAAGTGAAATGTTTTTGCTTTGACTGTATCTCTAAAAACCTGAAAATGTCATAAATGATGGGGCCATTCAAAAATATGCAGTACACAAAACAGATAGGATAGTACAGACGTAGTTACTCCTACATATACCACATACAATCAACATTTCAATCTCTATTATGTTTTCACAATTTGTTATTAAAGGTAAAGCACCTATGTGTGGTGGTTTTACTTTCACTGTACAGCCTATGTTATTGTATTTTAACACTGTAACTTGCCCCATTGGACCAAATCATGCAACTGTTGCAGATCAGCACAAAGTGCTTTAATAAGGCATCATTGGAACAAGTTAAAAATCATTACTCAGACTTTCAAAAGTTGAGTTGCTAGATGAAGGAGTTCCTGGATGCCTCAGTCTTTTTTTTCTTTTAGAAGTCCATAGTTAAGTCAGGAAGGTTTTGCTTGGAAATTTAATTTATTTGGCTCAGGATGGTGCCACAGGAATCAAAAAAAGAACTGAAATCCTCTCATGTTGGAAGGTCCTTTGCACTAAGTTGAAGACAAGATCACTCCAGCTACATTCAGAATTCCAAGTAGGCAAGGATACCAATGGCAGGCAGCAAAAAACCAAGACAACTAAACGATATTCCAGCAGCAGCTCCTAGAAAATAAACAGATCAAGCCTCTTAACAGTAAGGAACATCCATTACTTATAAGATTTACTCATTTTGACTGGTAAAAAAACCTGTTTTCTGAGCAGAAGAGTCTTAAAGTGTTATTGGCTGGCATGGACTAAAGAACCACTATCCTAGTAGCTCAGTTTTTGTCCCCTGCTTTGGAAATACGGGCTCAGATAATGTCCCAAGTATAATTTGCTTGATAACATCCTACCTTTTTCATGGTTCAATGTACTAGTATATATATGCATGATAAGCTGCCTTGAAGCACAAGGGAAGGTGGGATATAAATGTTTTAATAAATAAATCTGTAGAGAGATAATTTGGGAAAACTTTTGTTCCGCTTCTGTATGGTTTGTGGCCCATAATAAAGACTGGCTGACTGAATAGCAAATTTAATGCATTCAATGTTGGTAGAGACTTTCAGTGAAACAAATTTGCTCACAAAGTTTCTGCCTAAGTTTCTTCTGTGAATTCTGGTACTAAATATTCTTTGAATGTTTGCCAAATATTCACTCAATACTTGATCTCTCTGTTTTACATTGAATTACATTGTTTGTTTGACGGTTGGTGTTTGGCAGAACTTGAGAACTGTCACAGCACAGTATTTAGCATCTTGTGGGGCCTGCCCAAAGCCAAACAATCAGATGCCAACACACCCCAAAGCTCACAGTTTTCAAAATTTCCCACAGAAACAGGGCACCAACACCCAGAAAAACAGACAACACCAACCAATCTGGAATTTGTTATTCGAACATATCACAGGATTACTCCAGAAGAGAAAAAAAGAGAAATAAGTATTTAAACTATTGAAAATAAACTATTCAATCTGGGCCTACAAAAGTGTTAATATAACCATGATTAGCAATGAGCTGAGAGTTGTTACACAGCATGAAGCATTTTCCTGCTTGCCTGACTGTATAGGCTCACTGCTAGTCTCACAAATGACCAATTTAGCCATTTTTGAAAATAACTTGCATTTTCAGTTAAAACACATACAATATTGAAAATATGAAATCTGAGGAAAAGCCCATTCTCTGTATGTGGTTTCCTTATATCAGAGAGAGCCAACTGGAAGGCACTTCATGAAATTATTTTGTATGACCCTCTGAAGTTCTGTTAACCAAGATGCTATTAGGTATTGTGGTCCTAAGGGTAGGGGCAAAGGGAGAGGGGGGGAAGGGGACACAGAAGCACAGTGAGAACCAGGTGGAGGGAAACAGGCTACTGTTTTATGGATTACAGCTGATGAAGCATTGATGCAGCACACGGCTTGGATCCAGCATCAGGCAACCTGCCTGTCACCCAGTAGAACCTTCCCCAATCCATATGGCTGGGGCTAAACTTGGAATGGCAAATGGACCAACATGGGCATAAGCCCCACACAGGGAAGGTGGGCATGCAGATGCAATCTCCCCACAAATGAATCTGGCCCAGTGCCTGAAACTGCCCTAAAGCTGTGACAAGAAACAAAGCAACAAGACAAAAATTACCACACTAAATAGCATGCAACTGAGGGACAGAGGGAGGGATGTCGAAGTTGACTGAGCAGTTGGTTCTGGGCAACATGGCCTAGAGGATGAGAGGAGCAGACCAGGGAGGAGGAGCGCCTGGGAGCCACCCACACGGTGGCAGGTGGCTGTGTCTTCTCAGGTCCACCCTCTCTCTGTGGACACACCATGTGATTACAGGGCAGGGCCAACCCTCCTGCCCTGCCTGGGACACAAGAGCCACCCGTATGGTGGCAGGTGGTTGTGTCACACCAGGCCCCCGCTCCCTCCACAGACAATGTGACTGCAGAGCACAGCCAACCAGCCCGCCTGCTCTGCTCAGGCCTGGGAGCCACCCACATAATTGCAGGTGGCTGTATCTCCCCAGTCCCACCCTCCCACTGCAGACAAAGTGAGTGCAAGGCAGGGCCAACCTGCCCACTCTACTTGGGCCCAGGAGCCACCTGCATGGTTGTGGGTGACTGTGTCTTCCTGGACCCACCCTCCCACCAAGGTCAAGATGATTACTGGGCAGGGCAAACCTTCCCACCTTGCCTGAGGCCCGAGAGCCACCTGCATGAGTTATAGTGACCTGAAATCTGATGAGCCACCTTTTCACTTGTGGTTTTATATGGAAGAAAGCAAAGGACTGACTCTCCTACTTTGCCTCGATGGAGCAGATCTGTTGGAGTGGGGGGGACTAGGACTCCCACTGGGATGTCTGGGAACACACATTTGTGAAATACCATGGATAGCACTGTACTGTACTGTTTGCATACACAGAAACTATCCCACTGAATAGGCTCAAGCTGTTCATGAGCAGCTGAACTACTAAGCTCCCTCCTTTTAACCAGCAAGCAGAATATAAACCCACGCATCAGGTGTTCAAGAATCTCAATTCCAACACAGTATATTAATTTTAGAATGGAAAAGACTTTGGAATTGCTTTATAGAGAATTATATCTGTTTGGCAGAAAATGTAATGTATAACTGAAGTTTCAAATTCAGAGATATTTAATGCCCACCTACCTGGAATTTTTACTTGAGCTACTTCTCCATCTCCTCCCTCACTGTGCACTCGAACTTCAACAACATATTGACCCGTAACTGGAGCAGGAACCTCTATATAATGTTTACCAGTGGTAACCAGTGTACCATTATATTGGCCGTCTGGTCTATAAAGCACCTTTTAAAGATAAAATATGACATGGTACAAGCAGTAAATCCACATTATATTTAAAACAACAAAATTTCATTCTAGAAACAAATTGTGGAAATTGTTTTAAAAAGGAAAATGTTCTCATTCAGTAATTTCACAGTTAATGTATTTATTTTAGTTAATATACTTGCTTGGTGCAGCAGCAATTAAAACAGCTGCATAGCGGTAAAAGTAGTAAAATCAGCAACAAAAAGGCATTGCAGACAAAAACATACTGCAGCTAGAAATGTGAAAAAAAAGGGGGCGGGAATCAACCAAAAGCCTGGCAAAAAGATATGTTTTAACTTGAAACTCAATATATTTTGTACCAGGTAAACAGTTGTGTGAAAGTAGTTTCTAACTAAAGGCACTGCACTGGAAAAGGCCCTGTCTTTGATCACCACCAACTTTATTTACTGCAAATCTAAATCCTACCAAAAAGTGAGCCCCAAAGGCATTTAAATGCTGTTGGAGCCCACCACCAGAACATAACATTTAAATGCCTTTAGAGCTTACTTTCAGTAATGCCCAAAATTTTACAATAAAGACTGTTACCATATATGGAACAAGAAATGCCAGATGTTTAAGCTGGATCCAGAAAAAGAAGAGGCAGTAGAGATCATAGTGCAGATTTACACTGGTTACTAGAACATGCAAGAGAATTTCAGAAGAAAATCAGCTTGTGTTTCATAGACTACAGCAAAGCTTTTGACTTCTCCATTAATGGCAGAAAATAATGAAGACTTGACATGGCTACTGATGAAGGTTAAAGCAACAAGTGCCCAAACAGGATTACAGCTGAACACCAAGACAAAAGTAATGACTAATGGAGATTTGCACAACTGACAATGAAGAAATTGAAATTGTTCAAGATTTTCTATTCCTTGGTTCAATCATCAGCCAAAAGGGAGACGGCACCCAAAAAATCAGAAGGAGATTGCTGGGAAGGGCAGCAATGAAGGAGGTAGAAAAGACCCTTAATTGTAGGGATGTGTCGCTGGTGACCAAGATCAGGATAATTCATTATTTCCCATTATTATTCATGGGTGTGAAAGTTGGACAGTTAAGAAAGCTGATGGGAAGAGTGTTGATTCCTTTGAAATGTGGTGTTGGAAGACAGTTTTACAGATACCGTGGACTGCCAAAAAGACAAATAAGTGGGTTCTAGATCAAATCTAGCCTGAGGTCTCTGTAAGAAGCTAAAATGACTTAAAAAAGGCTATCATGCTTTGATCACATTCTGAGAAGATAAGTCACTAAAAAAGATAATAATGTTATGAAAAGTTGAAGGCAGCAAGAAAAGAGGAGTACTCAGCATGATTGGATTGGCTTAATAAAAGAAGCCACAACATTCATTTTGCAAGATCTGAGCAAGGCTATTGATGATAGGACATTTTGGAGGTCATTAATTCATAGGGTTGCCATAAGTCAGAAGCAACTTGACAGCACATTACACACACAATTTTAGCCCTTCACACATAAAGCTATATTTCCCTCCATGTTTATTTTCTGATTGAATATGAGAGGAAAAACCACTGTAGAGATTAATCCAGAACTGAATCTTTACCAAAGCAGAGCTGTCAACAGATGAGAAATGCATTTGCTGTTTTTTCCATTAATTCATCAATGGAGTCAATTAATTAATGGGCAAGGCATATAAAATACCATATCAGCTAAAATTACACAGAAAGGCAAAAACATTTTAATATAAATCTTACTTTATAACCTTTCACATCTGATTCGTTAGAATCTGAATGGACATGGTCCCAGGTGATGATGTATTTTGAACCAGATTTAACATAACTGGTAATTTTTGGTTTTTGTCTTGGAGCTGAAAAAATAACACATGATATTTACTTGACATAAAATATTAATTACCATACAGTTATAACCATCTCCCCCCCCCCCCAACCAAACATCATTTCTAGGAAAACTCTACTGAAGTATTTTGAAGTTTTTATGGTTAATGTTTTTGTTTAATTTCATCAGTCTTTGTAATCCCATTACAAATATAAAGTTTAAAGTACAAAAGTCCATGAAGTTACAGAAAATAGCAGCTTGAAAACAGAAATGTGTTTTCTCTTCAAGCAAAGCACTTCTTTGGATGAACCTTCTGTATCTGAACTGACTAAAACTGTACAACCAACAGACAAGAATTAGAGTCCACTCATTACAGTGTAAAGTACGTTGCTAATACTAAGGCATAAAAACTTCTCCAATAATTAAATTTTTGTTCTTGATTTTCATTCTTTATGACATTTTTGGTACCATCTAAAGCATAGTTTTATTCTTCTAAAACCACTGAAGTCAATGGATTTAGGAGCATGAAATTCTGTTTAGGATAGCACTGTTAGTGATTCATTCTGTGTAAAAAGCAAATGGTGATAAATTGCTTTTGATTCTACAGAAATGTTTGCTAATCTGTAGAACACTGACCAACAGAGTTAAGGACAAAGTACATAACCTACTTTACTTACGTGCTTTTTGTGTTGTGAAGGACAATCTATTACTGGCAGGGCCAAAGCCTGCACTGTTAAAGCCATACACTTCCACAGTATATCGTGTGTCAGGCCTCAGGCTTTCCAACCTTACTGAAAAATTCTGATTGCTCACTTGTACTCTGTTTGCAGCTATTTCTTTTTCATAAGCAGGCCAGTAGCGAATCTGTAAACATAAATGCAAAGTGGAGATACTGCATAACCCTTTCAGAAAGATCGTAAAGATTCTTTATAGTCAACAGCAAGACAGGATAGATTTAAAATAACAATACTTATGACCAGGGGTCATTTCATAGAAAAAGAGGTGCAGGAGCTCATTAGCATAACTCATTCGCATATGCCACCACCCCTGTCATTTAAAGAAGCCTCCCCCATCTTGCTTTGCTTCCCCAGCTGGCTTGCCAAGGTGGGCCAGCTGGAAAAGCAAAAAAAAAAAAGAGAGATGGGGCCAGCCTGACAAGCGAAGGGGAGGCTCTTAAAGATGCCTCCCCAACCTTTCTTAGCTTCCCCAGCCAGTCCGCCTTGGAAGGCTAGCTGGAGAAGCAAAGAAAGGTTGGGGAGGCATCTTTAAAATCCCCCCCCTTCCCTTCCCCAGGTGGCCTGCCAAGGCGGGCTGGCGGGGGAAGCAAACAGAGAAGGGTTTTAAAGTTTCTCTCTGGAGTCGTTTAAAGTTTAAACCCCTTCTCTCTGGAGTCTGGAGTGGTGGCATGTTCTCCTATTGTATCCTATGCCTCCCCGTTCCTTCAAGGGTCTTCCCTGACTTGCCTGCCTTGGCAGGCGGGCCAGGGAAGGCAGAGGGCCCTCCCTGGCTTGCTCACTTTGGTGAGCAGGCCAGAGAAGGCATGGGGAAACATTTAAATGCCTCCTTGATTCTTCAGGAGACTTCCCTGGCTTACCTGCCTAGGCAGGCAGGCCAGGGAAAGCGAGGGGGGCTCTCCCTGGCTTCTTTGCTTCAGTGAGTGGGCCAGGGAAGGAACATTTAAATGCCTCCCCACTTCTTCAAGGGCCTTTCCCAGCTTGCTCACCTAGGTGGGCGGGCCAGGGAAGGGGGGGCTGCTGGGGGCAGGGCTTGCTGCTCCAGGGCTTTTTACTGCTGGAATGGCATCCCTGCTCATTCCGGTTGGAAATGAGCCCTGCTTGTGACTTGGCTGAGTTTTGTTTCAAAAGAAAACAATGTCAGGAACAGAAAATATTTCAGATTTGCCTCAAACTTTTAAGCATCACTGGAAATGCTTGCCTTCCAAACTATACTCAGAAACTGGACATAACAGCAAATCAGTGGGTTGGCTCTAACCAGCTTTTGTGCTGGTAAAAAAAAAAGGGAAGATGTGGTCCTCAAAAAGTTACGCTGGGGATCATGGCCCCCATGTGGACAAAGGCAGTGTGTGATAGGGTATGTGATAAAATGCAGAATTAGGTGAGACTGAATGATAAGGTGGGCTGTATCCAGCACATAGTGCTAAACAGGAAATGGAATGAAATTGGAAAAGAAGAGTGCAGCAAACAGTGATGGGCATGAACCGCATTTTGTGGTTCAGTTTGTGGTTCATGGCTGAACTATGAACCAATACAAACTGGGAGGTTGGTTTGTGAATTAGTTTTTGTATTTGTAGTGTATTAGTTTTTGACCTCTGCTTTCTGCTCCCTACTGCTTTTCACGGGGAGCAGAAAGCAGAGGTTTCCCTGAGAAAAGCAGAAAGCTTCTCTGTAAAAAACAGCTAAGTGGTAGGGAGCAGAAAGCAGGGGTTTAGATAGAACCATTTAAACCCCACTTTCTGCTTTTCATGAACTGCCACAAACTGCCTTAAAATTCATGGAAGTTCTTTGTGAACATCGCTTCACAACCACAAACTGCCCAAAATTCATCTCAAACTTTTGTTCATGAGCCAGTTTATGCCCATCCCTTGCAGGGAACAGCAAGCTCATTTCAATGGACAGAACCATTGCCTCCAATTTCACTAAAATCTACTTTTCTCATGCGCATAATTGGAAATGGATTGTCTCTCAGGAGAAACAGGGCTCTTTGTTGTTATTCAAGTACTAGAAAAAAGAGCCCCAGATCATTCTTCCATCCAGTTCTTCAATCACTTTAAATTCATTTTGACCTAACATTGATACATTGGGTGCCTAATGAAATCCAGATTAAGCACCTTCTTTTGTTGCAGCTATGCTTTTTGCCCTGTTCAAGTGCTACTATTCAATTGCTCTGCTTTAGCTCACCTCATACCCATCAATCTGCTGGGTAACGTGCTGCCAAATAACAGTGACTTCAGTGGCTGATCTGACTTTTACATCCACTCTTTTTGGTTTCTCGGTGGGAGCTGAAAACATGAACATGAATAATACAAGTTACTTCAAATAAAAGAATGAAGGTAGACCATATGCAAGGTGTTGTTCTGTGATTCTTTAACTGACTGCCAATTTTATAATACAAAACTCCTGATTTACAAAGATTCTGAATGAAACCTGCGCTGCTTTCCCATTGATACAGTTCTCACTTCTCCTTGCAGATGCAAATGTACCCACATGGAAGTTGCCTCTACACTTTACTAGCCTTTGTCCTCCATGGCTGCCTTTCCCTCCCTGCCACCACCAGAGGACTTTTTCCAAGCTTTTTTTTTTTTAAAGGAGTAATAAAGATAAGAATGTTCTATTACAACAATGTATTCAATCCAAGTGTTTGTTTAAAGGAAATCTTTAGTCCATTTTTGTGGACTTGTAAGGAGGAATGTGCATCCTGATTGCTATAACAATATAACACAATAGTGACCCACCTTACAGGTGTTTTTGTTTTTTTTTTAAAAAGCAAAGATCCGTGATTTTTTTTTTGAGGGTTGTTTGTGACAAGTTGGAACATAAAAGGCACTGGTACCTAAACTCTGGACATCTTTCATATACTTAATCTTCTTACTGGACATTAAATCAACCACATATCAAAACGTCACTATTCAGGGAAAAACAGTTATATATCTGATGAACAGTATTCAAAGGATGTCAAATCACTTCGTATGGTACACTAGTTGTGACATTTGATTTCAGTAACAACTAAAAAATCATACCCATATTTGTAATCCAATGGATAAAGCATGGTGATTCTTATTAAAAGCTTAAACAAAGCATCTAGCACCCACTTCACATTTTCTCAACACTGCAGAAAAGGTGCATCTCAAAACCACATTCAAATATCTCAGAACAACCCATACTGACTGCAAAGTCACCCCTGAACAGCCATAAATCTATACAGAAGGTACTATAAAACCCAATGATCAAAGAAAGTGAAAGTGGCATGCAGTGTAGAGGGTACCATAAAATCTGATGATCAAAGAAAGTGAAAGCAGCATGCAATGCAGTGGGGAATTTCTGTTCTAACATGGGTTTCATAAAACAATGGAGGGAAAAGCCAATCCAGAATCACCCAAAATCACTGAGAGTGGATTTTTCTGAGATCATTACAATTAGCATATGCCAGCCTGATTATCTGAAACTGTTATAATGAGGTTCCCTTCTAGGTCTTTTGAATATATGTGCTTATCAGACAACCCCATTGGCTTGTGAATCCACTATCCAGTTCGGCAACAGAAGTAACTATTCCTGGTAATGTAAAATTAAGAGTGTATTTGCAGATTATATGAAAGATGAGAATTAAAGGTATGCTGAAACGAATGGCAGTAAGAACTACAGCCTGCATGTAGCTGTGGCATAGCACACATTTCATTCTAAAACTTTGCAATTCGTTTGAGGAATTTCCAGTTGACTATAAAGTCTGTATTGTCATGTAGATGGTCTAAACACAGGATATTTAGATATTTCTAGTACAGTGATAAATGCCAAAATAGTAGTTCTACAAAGGTTAGTAAAGTAACTATACTAAGTGCTAACCCAAACATTTCAAGTCAATTGGACCAGTTCTATGGGCTCCTGAACAAGCTGACCCTAGCTGTCTACTGTTTCCTATTTGGGGTGTGTGTGGGGATTGTGAAAAATGTAAAATTTGAGACTCTCCCCCCTGAAAGCTATTAGCCATTGCTAAGCCCAACCAATCTAAAACCCAAGATGTTAAACCTACATAAAACCCAATAATCTGAAACTATATGAAACACAAGAATCTGAAACTATGTGAAAAATGAGAACCTTGACCTATGTAAAATGAGAGAATCTCAATGTAAAATGCAAGAATCCACAAAGAAACCTGTGAACCTGACACAAACTCCAGCAAAGCTAAAGCAGCCTGGCAAGCCAATACTACCAAGCCCTGGTATTATAGTACTGCAATCTGGGGGATAGTTTGAGCATATTTAATTAAGATATAGTGTCCAACAGATTATGAATTAGCTATTTTCTAAGATTTTATGTATTAGCACTATCTTTCTAAAAAGCAGAGCAGCAAACAGTAAGGTCACATGATGAGTTCATAGCACAGCATATTGCAAAAGCAGCTAAGTTCACTTTCAACTGTATCAGGTTCTAGTCTGAACAATGGTTGACTTGGATGTCAGAAGTGTTGGCTCCAATAATACACAGCTGGCTAAAATGGATAATGACCGTCCATAAACCCATGGCTTCCATGTTACATGGCTCTTGGAGATAAGCACTGGCCTCCATCAAAGTGCTGTTTTGGCCACAAAGGCCCTAAACAACTTGGGGCCAAAGTACCTGAAAGACTTTCTCCCCTTGTACCACCCAGGGGCGTAGACTTTTCTTTTTTTCTTTTCTTTTTAAAAAAATATTTTTAGCAATTTTCCACCAAAATAAAGTAAACAATATTTTACAGTATTTACAATTTCAGAGTCATACATTAATTTTAGTCCAGTTATAAAATTTCGACCAGGTCTTTAAGAATTGGTCTTCATTTTTTCCATGTAGTTGGCAGCTCAGTTTATCCATCTCTGCCATTTCCATTAACTTTTCCACAGTAAGATCTGGGGAAGGTATCGATTTGTCTTTCCACAGTTTTGCCCAGCTTATTCTTGCGGCAGTCAAGATATAGGCTATTAGTTTTTGGTCTTCCTTTATAAGTCCTTCAGGTAGCATATTCAAGAGGTACAGTTCCGGTTTAAGTGGTAAATCTATGTTTAACATCTCTGATATTATCTTTCTAATCTTATTCCAATATAGTTGTATTTTTTGACACCGCCACCACATATGATAGAATGTCCCAACATTCTTGCCACACTTCCAACACAAGTTTGATACATTACCATAACATTTATGTATTCTATCCGGTGACCAGTGCCATCTATGGAACATCTTATATAGATTCTCTTTATATGCTATCACTGTGGTAAATTTTAAGGTCTTCCACGTTTTTGACCATTCATCTATATCTATCGTATAACCGAAGTCTTCCATCCAGCTAACCATCACTCTTTTAATTGCCTCCTCACCCATTTCATCGTTTAATAGGGTTTTATAAATTTTTTGGATGTTTTTTTCATTAGTAGTTAACCAGGCCTTCTCAATTTCAAGTTTAGTATTTAAAAAACCTATTTCCTTGTCTAACTTTATTCTAGATGTTAATTGATGTTTTTCTAACCAAGATAACTGGATTCCTTCCTGTGTTAGTATTTCAATGCTTTTTAAATTATTAGAACAATCTAACAAATTTTCATAGTTAGCATTTTTACTACTACATAGTAGTGTGGGTTTTATGAAAGCTTCCAATGGGGATATCCATAAGGGTACTTTGGGGAAGTATAAGGTTTTTATATGTTGCCAGATCTTCATCAGTGCCCCTCTCACCCAATGTTGGTTGAAGTTAGAATGCACTTTATCTTTTTCATACCAAAGGTATGTGTGCCAACCCATTACTAGGTCGTGTCCTTCAAGTGTTAGTGTTCTTGGATCCTCAAGTTTTACCCACTCCTTAATCCATGTTAAAGCGGCTGCCTGATAGTATAGTTTCCATGATGGCAAGTTAAAACCCCCTCTCTCTTTTATTTCTTGAAGTAGTTTTAATTTTACCCTTGGTTTTTTTGGATACCATATAAATTTTCCAGTTAATTTATTTAATTCAGAAAAAATGTTATTATTTTTTAAGATCGGGATTGATTGAGCTAAAAATAGGAATCTAGGTAAGATGTTCATTTTTATCACTGCAATTCTGCCTAGAAAGGATAGTTGTAGATTTTTCCAGGTATCTAAGTTCTTCTTGATTTCCTTTAACAACTTATTATAGTTATTCTCGATTAAGGCACTATTCCTGTTTGAAACCCAGATACCCAAATATTTTACTTTTTTCTCAATTTTCAATCTAGAAATCTCCTCAACTTTAGTTATAGTTTTTTTAGAACAATTTTTAACCAAACATTTTGTTTTATTATAATTAATTTTTAGCCCTGCCATTTCGCCATAGTCTTCTATGTCTTTTAATAACTTCGGTATTGATGACAAAGGTTCTTCTATTATAAATAACAAGTCATCAGCGAATGCTCTGAGCTTGTATTCAAATTTTTTAATCTTCAAGCCTTTTATTTGTTCATTATTCCTTATCTGCTCGTTTAGTGATTCCAAGGCAAAGATAAAAAGTAATGGAGACAGAGGGCAGCCCTGTCTTGTTCCTTTTTGTATAGGCACCTCTTCCATTAATTCACCATTAATTAAAATTTTTGCGCTTTGTTTTTTATATATAGCCTTGATTATGTTTTGAAATAATGGTCCTGTATCCCAGATTTTTAATTTTTGTAATAAGAAGCTTCAGGATAGATTGTCGAACGCTTTTTCAGCGTCCAAAAACATAAATACCGCCTGTTTCTCGGGATGGACTTCATAGAATTCTAGGGCATTCATTAAGGTTCTAATGTTATCCTTCAAGTACCTTTTTGGTAAGAACCCAGCTTGATCCAGGTGGATTATCTCTAACAGGACTCTTTTTAACCTTGTCGCCAAGATAGTTGCAAAAATTTTATAGTCGGTGTTTAACAATGATATTGGTCTATAATTAGCTATCTGGTTTTTACCCTCTTCCGTTTTCGGGATCAGAGTTATTACTGCTTGGTTCCAGGAATCCGGCATCTCTCCTGTCCTTCCTATTAGTTCCACTACTTTTTTTAAAGGGAGACTAATTTGGTCTTCAAATAATTTGTATATTTCTCCTGGTAAACCATCTATCCCTGGTGCCTTTTTGTTCTTTTGTTTTCTTATAGCATCTATTATTTCCTGCATAGAGACAGTTTGGTTCAAGACCCTTTGTTGTTTATCTGAAAGTGCTCCTCTGTTTTTACCTACTAAATACTCATTTATTTGCTTTTCATCTTCATCCTTATTTTTATGATATAAATTGTTAAAGAAGTTTACGGCTATTTTTTTTAAATCTTTTATCAGGAATTTTTCCTCGCCCCTCTCATTTTCTAAGGCTAAGATCATATTCTTTTGTCTCTCTTTCTTTAATTTATAAGCAAGCCATCTCGTTGGCTTGTTAGCGTTCTCAAAGAAATTCTGTTTTGCATATTGAATTTCCTTTGCTATTTCTTGTGTCAATACTAGATTAAGTTTATGCTGTAGGATTTTTATTCTCTTTTTAACTAAATCTCTATCCTTATTTGTAATTGAGTTAAGTTCTTCCTCTTTTATATCATTACATAATCGTTCATACTGTTGCCTTTTTTCCTTTGCTTTCCAAATCTGCTGACTAATAAAAATGCCTCTCAAGTATGCTTTAAAGGAATCCCAGACAATTCTCATTGGTGTTTCAGGTTTTATATTTCTGTTAAAGAAATCCTTAATTTCAGACTTGGTTTTTTCTACAAATTCTGCATCTCTTAATAAATCTGAGTTCAAAGCCCAATGGGAGTTTTTTTCCCTATCTTTAAGGGTAATCATTATCGGGTTATGATCCGCAAAGGTGGCTGGGAGTATTTCTACTTCCGACACATCTTTTATCATTGAGGTCGAAACCCAAACCATGTCAATTCTAGACCATGATTGATGTCTATGCGAGAAGAATGTGAACTCTCTCTTTTTTGGGTATCTTGTCCTCCATATATCTATCAAGGCATATTCTTCCGCTATTTGGAGAAAACTTTTAGGCAAAACTTTACTTTTTAATCTTTTCTTTTTCTGACTTTCTTTATCCAAATTTTTATCAAAGATGGCGTTATAATCTCCTATTATACATATACTTTCACAACTTTGAGTTGTTACAAAATTTGATAGTTTCTTATAAAAGTTTTCTTGATTTTGGTTAGGTGCATAAATATTTATTAATAATGTCTCTCTGCCTTGTCTATTTATGGTGATAGCTACTATTCTGCCGTCATCTGATGAAAATATTAATTTTGGGTTTAAGTGTTCCTTAACAAAAATCACCACACCTTTCTTTTTTTTCTCGTCTGCTGCTATAAATGATTTACCCAACTTTTTTTATATTAAATATTTTATATCATCTTTTTTTATATGTGTCTCCTGGAAGCAGGTTATTTCTGATTTTATTTTTGTTGCCTGATGGAAAATTTTTCTCCTTTTTTGTGGGCAGTTAAGGCCATTGACATTGACAGATAATATTTTAATCACTTTCATCTTTCCCATCTTGTTCTTCTTCTTTTTCCTCCTCCCTTTTGTTCTTATATTTGAACCTTGTCAGCACTTGTGAGGGTTTGAATTCAATAGTTCTTTTGGCGTAGACTTTTCTGAAGTCCGGGGGGGGGGGGCTCTTTAGCACGCACGCTTTGCGCGTGCGCTCACTGGGGCAATGTTTCCGCCCCCCCCGAAAACCTACCGTCAGCCGCTGCGCCTCCCCGGCCCTTCCGAGGCTCACCAGCCAGTGCTGCTGGTGCCTTTCCCTCCCCCTCTGCCCTGGCCACTCCCTCCCTCACCCCTAAAAGAGGAAGAGGGAGAGCTAAGGAGGGAGGAATGGCCAGGCCGGTGGGGGGGGGAGAGGCACCAGCTGGCGAGCCTTGGAAGGGCCCGGGAGCACAACGTGTTCCCGGGGGGGCTCAGTCTTCCCCCCCTGCTCCTGCCTCCGTTCCTCCATCCAGCACCCTGGGCATTTGCCCAGCTGGTTCCTGGACGGAGGGAGGGAGGAACGGAGCAGGGGGAGAGGCGGTGGCGGCGGCAGCCGGCCAGCCAGCTGGCCTGGGCACTCCATTTTCCCGGGGGTGGCTGAGCCCCCCCTGGGAAATTTCGGGGGTGGCTCGAGCCCTCGAGTCCCCCCGTAGTTTATGCCTATGGTACCACCCAGCCCACCAGTTAAGATTAGCCTCTCAAGCCCTGTTCTCTGCAGAGGTGAGACAAGTGGCAACTAGAGACAGGGCATTTTCTGTGGTGGCACCTCTCCTTTGGAATGCACTCTCCCTTGAAGCTTGCCTGGCAGCTGCTTAACTGTATTTTTGATCACAGGCCAAAACATATCTTTTTCACCAAGGATTTTAATTAGCCCCCCCCCCCCAAAGTTTTTAATGGTTTGCTTCTGGTCAGAGGTCTATTTTATGGACAGTTTATGCTGGTTATGTCCCCAGGCCATTTTAATGGCTTGTAGTTTTTATGTTGATAATGTATTAATTAAATAAACTCTGAAGAGGTGGCACAGAACTTTCCAAAATAAATTTTTGAACAAGTTGGCCACCAGAATACCACTGGCATCAACTCTTGACTCTCATTGCACAATTTCTACTCACCATCTTCTGCTGAAGAGATGGAAACAGTAATGCTGTCAGGTCCTTCCCCTTTGTTGTTAAATGCTTTCACTCTTACTTGATACTGTGAGGAAGGAAGCATCGACTCATCCTTGTGGACATATCGACTAGCGTCCGGCTGGGGAACTGTAACTCTCTTCCAGGAGTTTTGATTAAAGGGCGTGAAGGATACTATGTATCCAAAATTATGACCAAAGTGATACTCTCTTGGCAAAGGCTGAGTAGACAGAGAATAAATGTTAGTTTTTAGACCAAATTATTAGAAAGACCAACAACTGTGCCATATAATACCACTGGTGATATGTTCATTTTTAAAGCTCTCTTTGCAATTCTGCCTGTGTTCACATTCATTTAAATATGACCCACAATGGCGAATAAAATGCATAGCCATAGATTTCTTCTTCTGAAGCTTTTATGGTTGTACCTCTTTTTGCTACAGTCATGTGAAAACAAGCTTAGTAGAGTTACAGAGAGTAGTTGTAGAAACTATCGTGTATACTAATCCTAAATCCTACTGTCTTAATCTAACACTTCAAAAAAATACAGTTGAATTGCAAACAACAATTTGAAATCGCTGACCCAACTTAAATTGGGAAGAACTTGCCCATCACTAGTCTTATTTTAGATGTTCTTTGAAGAAGTAAATTAAGATGGTTAAAACACATTTTTAAGATTTCCAAACTGTCTAGTCACTCAAAGGAACACTGTGCAATGCAGACTGGGCTGCTAAAAGCAATTCTGTCCAAGTTATGGACATTTATGACAGCTCAGAGAGTGACAAGCAAACACTGAGAAATGATTGTTTTAAAGGCTCCCAGCAGCAGTGGGTAAAATTAAGGAAACTCCAGAGCCTTGGAGAAAAGAGGTTTCTCTGACCAAGTTCCAGGACACTTCTTAACCCAGGCACCCTATTATTATTGTGTCCCCTAGCTTCCCTCCTTGATCATTTTAGCTTCCAATGAAGATGCAGAAAACACATCCCTCTCAGAAGACTAAGCCTTAAATTAATTTTGTATTTTACACTGAGGCTTGTGAATAGGATGTTTTCCTTTTCCCCTGGCTCCAAAACTTCCCTAGGTCTGCTTCAGAGTCTTTATATGCTGGGGAGGAAGAGAATTTTTTTTAACCTCTGCCATTAATATCCATAACACTAATGGAGGTGCAGTTCAATCCTAAACAGAGGTCAATCTTCCCATGGCCACAGACTTCAATGAACTTAGAATTGTGGGCCTGTGGTTAGGACTGTAAGCCTTATTGAACAACATGGGACTTGCTTTTGAGTAAAATGCATAGGCAGGCTTTCTACAGAAGCACATAATATGCATATTTCTCACAAAAATGACACTCAATTTGTAATACATCCTAGCATTTTAAACTATACATATTCTGAACAGGTACTAACAAATTTCAGAAACATTGTTAGTTGGAAGTGATTGTTGATGGGAAGAAACTTCATAAACCTATTGTTCAACTTCTAAATCAAGATCTGAAAGAAGTTTGACTTCGGGGATTAACGAATCTTAACATATCTGCTAACATATCCGCTAACTGGGTTTCTGTCAGCCGCCTTGAGCCGGTTCGCTGGCTAGGTGGGATACAAATAGAACAAACAAACAAACAAACAAATAAATAACTGTACAATCTACCTTACATTCTATTCTCATGCCATAGAGTAGCATCTCACGGAATGAACACAATCCTTACATGAACCTATTTGTTTACACTGAACAAGAAGATACTGAAATGTTTATTTCTTTATTTAAAAGTTTCTAGCTATACATGCAAAAGGCACATCAGGAATTACTTAAAAGGAGATCACTGAAATGAAATCCTACCCATCTATTTTTTTTACAGCTTATATGATCCACCCATTACTGAACAGAGGAGAAAAACTCCCATTAGCTGAAAGAAATAATTGGTATATAAATCTATTTGGGTCCATGTGAAAGAACAAAGTGATCTTATTTTGGTACTCTCTGATCTTGCATTAGTCACCCTCCCCCTGGTTATAATTTTAAAAAATTTAGTCACAGTTGGAAATTATCCAGTCCTTGCAATGCCAGCACAGCTACGGATATGAGTCTTTACATGCAACACAAGATGTGTCACCACAGTTTGTTCATGCTTTTGGAAGTCAACCATTGTCAATATTTTTCAGTTTGTGGTATAAGTTTTAGTAGACTATTTTTGTAATCCAAAAATGAAGACAACTCAACAATAAGCTATATATTTTTCTAAACTACTATGCAAAGTGAGATTCTAAAATTCATTTTTATATAACATTTAAGTCTTCTGTGTGTTTTCAGTAGTATCTGTGTAGCTATATGGTTGCTTGTACTTTAAAAAGATGGAAACATTGGAAAACCACTGGAGTAAACTGTGTAATCATAGGGTTTATAGAACCTCAAGGACCATTTCCTCCCATATTGTCAAGCTTGTCAATTAAGATCTGCCTCCCTAGACCTGCTCTCCATGCCCTCATCTTTAGAGTTGGGGCAGGTAGTGACTAGAGATATAGCATTTTCAGTGGTGGTACCTCACCTGTGATTATTGTTAACACTGTTAATATTAAACCAATTTTTTTTTTTTACATTCAGTCCTTTCTAGGGTTTAAGCTGCCATTCACCAAGAAGAACACATTATCAGTGCAAATGTGTATTTGAAACTAGGAACTGCAGTAGAATTATATACTGAGCAATGGAATAATGAAATAGCAAACAGAATTGTACAGATCATTTTGTGTGTGTACTCCTGGCTTATCCTAATACCAATACTCTTGTGTTTATAGAACAATATAAAATCCTCATATTTATTTTAGGAAGCTTCTTTTGTCATGTACTTATTCATCAAAAACATAAACATCATCTTGAAGCACCTGAGATCAACCATTAATCACAACTGAAGAAAATATGACTAAGAAACAATGCTTAAGAGCATAGAATGAAGCAACGAAAAGAAGAAAGGATGTCGTTTTATGTAAAAATTTAAACATATCCTTCAAAACACAGACTATACAGAAGTCCAAAAGTATCAGTACGGTGTCACAATGATACAGTGCTTATCAGTGATAAGGCACTTACTCAGCAATGAACTGTGGCATTCATATATGTACAGGGAGATAGTATATGATGCACGTAAGACAGATGGAAATATTTTACAATTGCTATATCAAGAAGATATTGCAACAATATAAGCATGGCACCTGTGCGAACTCACATTAAGTTCCAGTGGAATTGATACACTAATCTTTGTACATGTTTTTGCTAAGTGAATTATTAATGGCCAGGATACATACCATGGTTTTTCCCTCCCTGTTAATTATAATTGTATGGGACAAAATATTCACTTTATGGTGGATGGTGGAAGGATGTATGATGGTCTGCAATACTGATAACAAATATATTTTCCCAAACACTAATAGTAGAAGTGTGGAGTGCAGCCTGTAAAATATAGCCTATGAGCCATACACAATCATAGATAGCAGAACTGCATCCATCCAAGCCCACTCACCTCAATGGATGTTAAATAGTGTAACTTTGCTTAGGACAGCACTGACAGTGAAAGTGACGGCCTTAAGACCGCTAGAAGTAATTGACAAAGTTTGGTATACTGCTAAAATACAAATTACAAATCACAATAAATGATGGTTTTTGAGCCATGATTTGATTAAACTCCAGATTAGTGTGATGTCTAAATATTGGCTGCCCAACCAACTGTGTTTTTTGATAGGTGCTAAACTGGGATTCTAAACCATGCTTTGTACCTAGCTTTTAAAATGTGATTTATACTAACTGTGGTTTGCAGTGATGTCTGAATGCAGAAATCCCTGTTTGTTCAGCAGCACCAGCCATCTTAGCTTCCTGCATACAGAAAAGGAAGCACAAACCAACAAAAAAAATTCCTGCTGCTTCAACTGCATTCAAATCTGCTCTAAGGACATGCTCATATCCTTCCGTCTGCCTTCTCTCAGCTCCTCCCTCTCTGATAGTGACTCATTAAGCAGAAATGTGCTTTAGAGAAAGGAGGTACATGGTCTTAAAGATGTATTTTGTTTCAGAGGGATTCACAGAAATCACTGGACGGAAAGGGGAAGGGTGGGTAACAGCAAAGAGAAAACAGTTGAGGGAGGGTGTAAAAGACATTTTCTTTCTGAGTGGAAAAGTTTAGTAATTTAGTAAAGCATCTAGACAGAAAGGAGGAAGAAGAGGGAGGGTGATTATTCTTAGTCAAGAGTGAGAAGGAGGAAGCTTGGATGGCTCTGTATACCTTCCTGCTATACTCCCATGTATCACAGTTGAGCCAACAAGTGACCTGAATATGCAGTGAGGATGTAGTAGAAGCATGACAATGCCAGGGAGCTCAGGATAGCATCTAGAAAACTCTGCTTGGAAGTAGGAAAATCAGTATTTACAGACATTGGGTTGGATTCAACCAGCTTTTCCACTGACAGAAGTGGGGTGAAGGGACACACTGGGCACGATCATACGCACCCATTTGCCATGGAAGAGGGACAATTCACCACCAGATCAAAGCAGCGTGATAATGCCAGCACATATGAGAAACGTCCTGCAACTGTCGTCAAACCGTCGCAAACCATTTTGACCAGTGGGGAACTGTGGTAAAAAGCTACTAGTGAAATTCCAGTATCAAATGGTTTGCTGTGGTTCACAGCCAGAGTTTCCCTGTGTGATCACTCCAGCGCCGAAGTGTGGCGTTGCAGATAGCATGATCACATGCTATCCCGATGCCACACTGTTGTTTTTCCCCGCCTTCTCCGTGTGCGCATCATCGAAAGCCCTTAGGGTGGGGAGGCGATTCAGCAATCCCCCATTTAAGCACCTCGGAAACCAACCACAAAAAACCCCCACAACTTGCCAGTGGTTGTGTCTGATCACGCAGTGGCAAGTTGTCCTGGCAGGTTCAAAGACCTGTGTGATCACACAACTGTGGGGCAAATTGCTCTGGAGCAAAAAAGCCTCGCTTCCCCTCCGGATTATCTTGCTCGTGTAGAAGGGACCACTGACCACCGAAAAGGCTATGCTAGAGCTAATGAGCCCTACATAGACAATAGGCATGTGATACAGGGGATGTAATAAGGAAGGGAATTTGTGATACTGACCAAAAAGGTTGTCTGGATCCTGGTGTAAATAATCCACAATTTCTTGTGATTTCTGAATGCATCTAATCTTATTTAGCAATCTGAGCTAGAGAAAAATTTCTGGGGTAAAATGACACGATTCATACAGCTCAGCTAACAAGCTGAACAATTTTTTATACCAACTCAGATAATAACTCAGATAAAAACTGCACTAACATCAACAGTTGTAATCTTCAATACAAGTTCCTAGAAATGATTGGGAGAATTATTATCTAACCCAGGGGTGTCAAACTCATTTGTTATGAGGGCCAGATCTGACATAAATGAGACCTCATTGGGCCAGGCCATGTGTGTCATAAAATGTAATGCCAGATAGCGGAGATATAAACTTTATAAAGGACACAAACACAAAGATTTTTTTTTACTCAAAATAAAAACATGCTTAAAACATTAGCACTCTTGCAATGTTTTGATAACTGACTCCTCATGTTCTGAATTATTGCATTACAATGTCTGTGCTGTTGCAATCTTGAGTATGCTGTTCAAGTGTGTATCTGTAAGCTGCAAACCTACTTTTGATTTACTGACATTCACCACAGAAATCTCATGCTCTGAGTTCTGAGTCTAGGACCCAGGAGAATAACATGAAATGGCTGAGCGATTGAGAGAGTCTGGGGAAGCAAGCTGTGATGCAGCAGCAGCAACAGAACTGGAAGCAGGAGATGGCCAGTTCCAGGGCGGGCCTGATAGAAGCCCTCCGGCGGCCTGATCCAGCTCCCGAGCCGCATGTTTTACACCCCTGATCTAACTTCTTCTCTGAAAATAATACATGCATGTAAAATGAAGTATTATCTACTTATATTTAATATGCTAAGTATTTTTGAGTTGATCCAAATCCATGATTCTAACAAGAGATCCTCTGCTGATTCAATGTACAAGAATGTGATGCTTTATGACATAGATACAGTATGTGTTGTTCCATTACAATACCCACCATCCATGTTATTGTCAGTTCTCTATTTCTGCCACCCCCTCCTCCAACTTCAGAAGGAGCCACGTTAGGAGCTAAAATAGGAAAGAAACAAAAAATATTTTCTTTGCTTCCGTGCAATAAAGAAACCATTATTTAATTTCCTTTTTTATTAGGAATGCCAACAAGCCCATATGGCCCACACAATTATAGTAATGATAGCCTGTAATATCTGAGAAAATCTGGTGCTTGCCAAATGTAAAGCATAAATCGCTGCCGGAGGATGTATGCCAGTTCCCCCTCAGTGAGGTCTGGCTACAGCAAATAATTTCTCTTGAGTATATTAGTCGCTTCTCTTTTTTGTAAGTGGACATACAGAGGATTTATTGCTCTTCTCTCTGAAGGGTCTCCACTCTAGGATTAATGCCTTTATGGTTCAAAGCATAAGCCCATGCTTAAAATATATACCTTATATAAAAATAATTATGTGCTACAACTAAAAGCAACAGTACGCTCCTAATGACATCATCTCTCAGGTCTTAAAGAAAATTCTGCAGATACAGAGTATTTGAACTGAACAAACCAAAAACACTATATACAAAAATATGGACATCTTGCATCTTTATGTGAGGCTGGTCTCCAAGGAAACTAACAATACGATCAAAAACAATTAATCAAATTCAAACAATTAAAGGTAACTGAAGAACTAAAATCCAGTATACAAAGATATATGCACCACAAACAAATTGGGATTGCACTGCCCTGCCTTTCTTCCATTTGTTGTCTCTCACCTTGCCTCATTTGTGCACTGGATTTCATGACTGCAAAGAAGCTTATGCAATGACAACCGTGTATATAATCGTGCTTGATCATCTGATTTGGGCCATGTACTGCTCACAATTTGTAGGCAAGAAGCCAATAGTTCAATAAGTTCTTGAGATCCATACAAGTGAATTCAGATTAATCCAATTAGAATTATTATAGTGCTTTTGTTTTATATAAAACATGATTACATTGCTTCCTTACATCAGTCACCCCCCCATCTGCCTCTGCCAACTCCACTTTTTCAAAGCCAAAAAGTAAGAAAGAAAGAAAAATCCCATTTCAGACTTCTGAACTAACACATTATTTAAGCCCCACTGGTGGGCCTCCTGATGGCACCTGGTATTTTTGGCCACTGTGTGACAGAGTGTTGGACTGGATGGGCCTGATCCAACATTGGCTTCTCTTATGCTCTTATGTTCTTAAGCACCTCAGCACGTCTATGTTTTCTGCTCATTAACCTAGATATTCTTGTATTCTGTTCTCATGATCACTTTTTGAATAGACTATGCAGGCATAAAGAGCAGGTAATGCAATCTAGCTGTCATTGTTCATTTAAAGTTTGCATCCAATTGTACAAGCACAAAGAGAGAATAAATAGCAAGAGATTCCATGCTTTACACAACCTATTTCTGCCTGACATGAGGCATGGGTTTTTGTTACTGTTTATTGTGTCATCTATTGTTTTAAGGTTTTATTGTTTTTATTGTTCATGGGTTTTATGTTGTAAGCCACCCTGAGCCCATTCATGGGATAGGGTGGGGTATAAACTAAATAAATAATGAATAAAAACATTCCAACATGTGACACTGTGGGGCCACTGAGTCAGGTGCGGCTAGTCTGACTCCATGTATTTGTTCCCACTATCTGCATAGGGCTAAAAAAATTCAAAGAAAAGTTTTTAATCACTAAACACTGGAGAAGAAAATGCATAAAGAGAATTCCTCAACACTTCTGCTAATTCATTTTTTTCTGGGTTGCTGCTTGTAGAAGCCAAAAGAGAGGTAATATATGCATTTTCTATTCCGTGTCTTTCCCCCTCATGAGGGGATAACAGGTGGGGGCAAATTTTAATGAAAAAATTAAAGAAGGCAATGTAACCTCACTCCCCTCCAGTTTCTCCTGACTCAAGATCACTGATTACTGTCACTGTGTTAATTTTTGTGATATTTTTGCGACATTTTTGTAACATTGTAATTTTTGTAACATATACTTAGCAGATGACAGAGGTGATCAGACACAGAATCAATGCCGGTAAGATGAAATAGATCAAAGCACACAAACTGTTAAAATTGTAGAGTAATGAAACTGGTTTGGCTGCAGGGTTACTTTTTATATTATGTATGCTACACTAAACAAACACTAATTAGTTAGATTTCATGACATCATCAGAATGTCTGGGATATATTAACTATTCTGAACATATTAAATTAGTTAAAAACACCGGGAGAGTGATTCTCCCACTGAAGGCCACTGAAAAGCTTCTCCATGTATACAGGATAACAGGACTTTCTAAACTAACCAAAAGACAAAGACACCTCCCCACCCAAACCCAGGCAGACAAAAGAGCTATGAAATCTTGAAAGAAGCTGACAATCAATTGAGGGGAGAAATGAAATGGTCAAGTTTCAGAGACTTAATATAATCCTGGAAAGAGATTTGAGGTGTCAGAATGCTCAAATTGCTTCTCCCACCTGCATTTCCCTGCAGGCCCCCACTTGTATACATTTTATTTTTGACTAGGCTCTTATATTAAAGCACTGTGGAATACAGATGTCTCAAACATTAATCCTGTTCACTGGCAGCAGTTTTGCTTTTCAAATTACCGTGATCTTTTCATTTAAGTTTATTTTCCTGTTTCCATTAGCCTGTCAAACTAATACTTCCTTAGTTCTCAAACCAATGTCAGCTTCAACAGAATACTGGAAGTTTTGCTCTGCAGCAAGACAAATGGTCTCTGTTTATCCTTCCAGTATATGCTCATTCAAAACAGTGGGACAGCAGTTGGACCACAGGGCACAAACAAAAGATTAATGAAGAATTTGCAGAAAAGGTGTGTGTGGGGGGGTGGGTGTCATGCATTTATCTACTGGGCATTTCTGCATGACATATGACTTCCAGGAGAAATGCTCTCTTATTTATTTTATTTTTTTTATAAGCCTACCTTTGTTCCTTTCCCCCAGATATCTGTGACCCATTTAGGAAGTTATCCACAGTCAAAACAGCACGAGCTACCTTGAACAGTAAATGTTGTGCCTAATTTTTCTTGTAAATGAACTCATTCAGTAATTAACGTCCAAAGACAAAGAATGAGCAAAACTATGTACTACTAAGATCTAACGTTAAGCAATTCAGAACTCAAGCCATGGTGGATAAAGTTATGTTTTGATACTGTTAGAAGGAACAGGACTGGGCTTTAAATAAGCAGTGGACTAATATCCAGTCCAACTCATAAATTTGCTCTCTCTTTTTTCTTTTTGGTAGCTTGCATGTTTATTCATGTTGGTACACTGCCAAACAGCACAGAATAAAGATAGTGTTTGAATTCATAGACTTTGCACTGACTATATAAAAGGGCAGTCTGTAATCGTGTGAAGAAACTGTTGAAAATCTTTTACCTCACCCTAACATTCCACTGATAAATCTGAGGCAACTTTATCTGTAATATTAAGCTGTTCAGTACACCAGTATTATACATGTAGGGTCTAGCTATTCAGTACATCAGTGAGGATGCAAAACATTTTCCCCTTGCTGCCTTGTACACTTCCCTTTATTTCTATGAGAGAACAATATCTTGCTGGAAATTAGCAAATCCTGGTGTTAGACCTATGGATTTCAGCAGGCCTTGATGTACATAATATCTACGAGCCCAGAGGCCTACAGAACTAAAGTGAGAGCTTTGGTGAGACATTTTCCTGTTCATTTGGAAAATGATGGCAGAGATTCCAGGACACAGTTTCTATTGATTTGGGTCCTTCTGGTCTTGGTGTTTGCTCTGAATCTGACCTAGGCAAAGCTTGTTTGGTTTGTAGCAGCTCTGGGCAGGGATCCCAGAATACTGTTAGCACTGAAGAAGGTCAGAAGTCAGAGCAGCCAGGAACAGCTGAGACATACATTAGGTTTGGGAGAAAGACAAATAAAGCACAGATGAGACATGAAGTATTTGATCATGATTTTAAGAGAAATGAACGATTTTGCCTTCCAAAGGAAATTTCTCACTTGCATCAGTACTGGTTCTGAGGTTTTAATTATTAAAGTACTCTGATGTAAGTAAGTCAAATCAAGTTGGGGTGTTGGGAAACTGAGATACAAAAAGAAGATTCATGAGAAATTCTGGCAGGCAGGGTTTTACACAATCAAATGAGTCCATATAGGCTGAGTGCACTGACAACCTGGAATACTGAAGTCATACACTATCCTCTCCCCATGCATTTAAATCTTTTTACTATGTGGCTGCCTTACCTATGGAGATGTGTCTAACCTACAGTAAATATATTCACTATAGATCTGTCAACTCTTCATATTATCAGTTAAGGGACCCTAAAAGGACTTTTGAGGAGCTGTCTATGCATAAGAGGATAGCTCTCATTAAAGGTTTTTGAGAAAGACTGTTTTCTGATGGTTGGAACACTTTCCCTATGAGGAAAGGCTAAAGAGTCTGGGGCTTTTCAGTTTAGAAAAGAGCAACTGAAGGGGAACATGATAAGAGGTTTCTAAAATTATGTATGGAGTGGAGAGAGTTGACAAACAGAAATCCTTCTCCCTCTCCCAAAATACTAGAACTCAAAAGCCAGCACAAAGCTGAGCCAGTGGGGAACAATCTGCTCCCCGCAGGCACAGCCAGTCCTTGGTTAGCTCTCTTTTCCTGCAGTCTGGTTTAAACTGGGCTGCAAGAGAAGCCAGCCCTAGAAGCTGCTATGCTGCATGGAACACATTACTCCCAGCAGCACAGCCAATCCTGGCTGGGATTGCTTCTCCGGCAGTCCAGTTTAAACAGGGCTGCAGGAGAAGCCAGCACAAAGCCCAGCCTCCGGGGAGTAATATGCTTTCAGCGGCACAGCAGATCCTGCGGCTGGCTTCTTCTGCAGCCTGGTTTAAACCGGGATGCATGAGAAGCCAGCCCCAAGCCAAACTGGCAAGAACAGTCCGCTCCCCACCAGCATACTGATCCCTGGGCTGTCTTCTGAAGTCTCTTTAAACTTTAAAGAGCCTACAGTAGAAGCCCGACAAACAGCTGAGGCACAGGAGCACATTGCTGCTGTTTTCGGATCTACCTGGCAGGGATCATTTTGAGCAGGAGCTCGGGGGAGCGCAGCTCCGGGAGTTGGTGCCAGCCCCCCCCCCCCATGGGGGAATGCCTGCTTGTGCCATGGCTGCAGCAAAATGACCCCATCCACTGGAAAGGTCCTTGTTCGTCCGACCAGCCTTCTGAAGGCTTCAGCCACCACTGAAGCTATCCTCCCAGAATAGTGGTATTTCTGAGGCTTGGATTAGTAGCTGTCCCCTCTCTGCCAGCTTTCTTTCTTTCTTTCTTTCTTTCTTTCTTTCTTTCTTTCTTTCTTTCTTTCTCTCTCTCTCTCTCTCTCTCTCTCTCTCTCTCTCTCTTCCTCTCTCTCTTCTTTCTTTCTTGCCTTCTGACATACTTCCGGTGATGTCAGGTGGTGTAGCATTTGCAAATAAGTTATGCTAATGAGTTATGCTAATGAGCTCCTACACCTCTTTTTTTTTTTACGAAATTACCCCTGCTACCCAGTAACTCTCAAATATATCCGGGATTCTGGGGGGGGGGGGGGGGATTTTTTTTGTTTCTTCGAGAAAACCCAGGTACATTTGGGATGTCAAAATCTACCCAAAAAATAATGGTAAGGTATTTGCGGATAGATTTTCAGCTTGGGTAGATCCAAATGCACACCCCTAGTGGCCAATTCATTCTATTGCCATATTGCTCTTGTAAACTGGTGAGATTTTCATAATTTGTAATTTAGTAGTGTGAGGAGTTAGCACTGAGGTCAGATATGTCAGGATTTATTGGGTGTTCTATTTGGGGGGCTAGTTCTTTTCGCGTTGAGAGCCTAGTGGAGAATTTACTTTTCAGAATTTGTTTGGGGGTTTGGGTTTTTTTGGCCAGTGGGGGGGTGGAATTTATCTTCTTAGGATAAGGAATCTGTAATAAGAGGTTGAAATTAAGGAATGAATCTTGTTGCCTTAAAATGTTCATAGTATAGCTGAAATAAGGTAGCTAAATAATAGTTAGATTGTTTCTGTTTCCTTTCACATGGGATTCTGCTTCTTTTCCACTAAGGATAAAAGATCTCTTGCTACTCAAATTTAGATTACAGTTAACACTGGGCCAGAGAGTACAGAAATACACCTTCCCCTATTAAAGTGATATTCATGTGTGAATTCTGGTAGAGGTGAAACTCTATATCATTGGTATTATTGTTCAGTAATAAGCACCTTCTGGAAGGCTTGAGATCCCAAATGGCTTCTGAAAAGGAAAGAAGGGTTTTCTCCATGCAAACATTATTAAGATTAGTGATATCTGTAATTCATAGCAATGTCTGAAAAACTGCACCATGTCATTTGGAAATAGTGGTACAGGGACCATGTGGCCTTTTGAAGGAATACTATGCATACTGTTTGGACGGTTTCGGCTATAAGTGTATAAAGTGCCATCAAGTCACAGCCAATTTATGGTGACCACACAGGGTTTACAAGGCAAAAGACATTCAGACGTAGTTTGCCACTGCACTGCAACCCTGGTCTTCCTTTGGTGGTTTCCCATCCCAGTATGTGAGGATGCATGCTCATGATGTAATATGCGATGTCCTAACCACAAAAATCATGACTTCATTCTAAAATACAATAATTCTCGAGACTAGCCTCAGACATGATTCAGACACAATGGCAAGAGATAGTTTGCCATTGATGTAAACCAGGCCCATAGACAGGATTTTGTGGCTTGTGAGGCAATTTTTTTTCTGGTGGGGCTGCCATTATTTGTCATAATGCAGGGGGTGGCACATGCCACCCTCCCTCCCCACCTGTAAGATTTAAAAAGCCCTCCAGCTAATTGGCGGGCCACGTGCTCCCCACCAATCAGCTGAAGCACTCTTTAAATCTTGCAGGAGGGGAGGGAGAAGGCATCCCTTAAAATGCTTTTGCGAAGAAGTGGGCACCCTTTAAGGGGGTGGAACCCCCAATAGCCTCACCATAGCTATGGGCCAGATGCAAACAAATCTGGCAGATCCTTGGTCTTGCATCTCCTCTGCCATTGCATGTGGTGAGGTAGTCAATGTATCTTCCCTACAAAACAGGATTCCGAACAAGGATCTAACTATATTATGGAATCCTGGTTTGTAAGGAAGTAATGTTTTAGGACTGGATGTAACAGAAAACTGTAATTTGCTGCATAACTTTGGAATAACTAATATATTGCCTAGGGGAGCACAGGAGAGAGGGGAAAACAGCACATGCATAAATCCAAAGATGTCCCATATTTATTCATTTTATCATTTATAATCTACATACAATTATACAGTATAAAAATAGGCATTTTAGAATTCTGTTGGTTTAACATGAAGGGATGATTCAAGCAATCAGTTTTTATCTAAAGTGCAACACACATTGACTTTAGCAGGTATACATGGTAGGACCATATATGTGGCTGTTGTCACTTTTATATACTACACTGTATATTTTCAAGTAACCTTATTCCACATGATTTCAACACACTGCAACTGAAAAAAAATGCAGAAAAAATTATTCACTTGAATCCTCAAAAATATTGTTCATATTAACAGTATTTGCAGCAAATCTGAGTTGATGGTTACTGAAAATATTTCTATTACTATGTTGTTATTTAATGCTCCACATTAATTAAATCAGTATGACAACAGAGTATACATACGAGATCCCTCTGTTCGAATCTTCTTCGATGGTATACTAGGGTCTCCTGTCCCTAAAGTATTAGTAGCCATTATCCGAAATTCATATTCCATCCACGGGATTAAATCAATCACCTTGGCTGATTCCGCATTTCCTTCAACTAATGTAGGATCTAAATGGAAACCAAAACATTATTTTAGGAAAACATTGTCATAAATAAATCCAAAATTGGCACAATCAAAGAGCTTGGCCCAGATTCTCCACAGCCACACAGCAACTGCACGGAACAGGTCCTTTTTTAAAAGAGGGGATAAGGGAGAGGAAGAACTCCTGCCCCTCCTATGCTGTCTTCCTGTGTGAAAATCACTGTGGGGAGTTATTTTACCAATTTTGCTGTGCCACAGGCAAAAACAGTGCAGGTAGAGCAGCAAAATCAGGGAAATACCGCCCCCCCACACACACATACACAGTTTTCACACAGAAAAATGGCTTGGGTGGGCAGGAACCCTTCCTCCCCTTGCAACATCATTCTAAACCCATTTGGGCTCTCCTTTATTTATTTGCTTTTTAGAAGCCATCCTCACAGCTGCTGTGTGGCTATGGGAAACATGAGTTGGGTCAAGGGAACCCAGCTCCAGATCTTTAGAAACTGCAGTGTTTAGTTTGGCCCAGAGACTAAACAAAAGTTAAAAATGAAATATAATAATTTTAGATCGGACTGTAGTGAGAAAATTCATGTGCAGTCTTTAGACTTGTCAAGTGGGAACATCCATCATGAAGCAAACTGTTCTTGTTTTGCTTTCTTGAAATTAAGCAGGTGTGTATGATGATAAGCAAAACATAATGATAAAAAACGTGGTGCCCTGTTCTATTTTTGCTTAGCTGTAATTTATTCATAATATATTTTATTGACATATACGATCCCAGATTTTCAATTGGGTACTTTTAAAATCATGTGTGACTACTTTCAACCCAGCAGCTAATTGGTTAATGCTTTTAACTAGGAATAAGGCCCATTGTGGAAATAAATACAACAGGCTCTAGAAAGAGTCTCTGGGAGATTGCCAAGGCCTTGGGCACTCAGCATCAATTTGCTGTGGAAACCTTGGTTGGGGGGCATCTCAGCAGGGTATAAGGACACAGAGTCCACCATTTTCTCCAGGGGAACTGATCAGTGCCATTTGGAGGGCAGTTGTAATTCTGAGTGATTTCCAGCCCTCACCTGGACTGTTCAGCTTTCCATCTCCCCCCCACCTGCAGTCTATACTGTGCTCTGAAGCCCTGACTGCCACGTCACATTGGCTGTCATGGGGGGGGGGGGCATCTCAGCAGGGTATAAGGACACAATGAGTTTTCTCCTGAAGGCCAAAATAGACATTTACTGATAGAAATCAAGCTTGGTTGACCAGCAGCAGGCACCGAGGGGAAAGTAGGGTTCCCAGCTCTGAGTAGGCAAATATCTGAAGATTTGGGGGGTGGATCCTGTAGAGGGCAGTGTGGGGGGGGGCGGCGGAAGGACTCAAGTGGAATTTTCCAACCTGGAGCTGGCAACCCTAGTTAAGACTGGCCCCAATTAGTTCCTCACAAAGGCGTGGAAAGGGTTTTGTTCCTTTGTCTTTTTACTGACAGAACCAAGCTTGGTTGCCTACCAACAGCCACTGAGGGAAAAGTTAGAAAAGTTGTCTTCTGAGGTAAGTTTTGGTGCCTGCTGCTTCTGTGGGCGGGACTCAGACAACACAACCAGTGGGCATGGACCCCTTTCTGAGTGGCAGTTCTTGCAGCCAACTGATTTTGGCAAGCATAGAACTTTGCCACTCTAAATGACGGTATATAATGAGGATTTACACAATTATGGAGCATACTCACACACTAAATGAATAAAGGCACAACTGTAAGCACACACTATGAACCAACAG
Source organism: Lepidodactylus listeri (assembly GCA_029233225.1). Classification (NCBI taxonomy): domain Eukaryota; kingdom Metazoa; phylum Chordata; class Lepidosauria; order Squamata; family Gekkonidae; genus Lepidodactylus; species Lepidodactylus listeri. Next base: position 74,047,134 of record JARCFY010000008.1, read on the forward strand.
GGCATAAATCAACATGGGTTAAATGCAATCCTCTTTCCCTACACACAATACTTTCTCTACCTCTGGAGGTTGTGGGCTCAGGATAGGATCTCTCCTTGGACCGGCCTCTGGCTCTGCTTCAGCCTCTCTCTCTTGTTCAAGAGAGCAGGGAAACTTTAATTCATTCCACAAACCAGCTGACTGTGGAGTGGCTGAATATTTGCTGCCTCCCAGAGTCCCCCCCCCCCCAATCTCTGGCATGTAGCCTGGGTCAGCACAGACAGCAGGAGTCTTTCCTAACCTCCTGCAGGACGAATGGATGGGCTGGAGTCTATATCAATGGTGCCCCCCCTTGGGAGGGTCCCTCTTTTCCCGCACTTTTTGGCCTGTAGTCCAGCAGATGAGGAAGCCCCATTCAATCCAGTGAGTGATACCCCTGCAGGCCCCTCTCTGGAACTATAGCTCAATTGAACCTTATGGGGGAACATTTTACCACAGACAGCAGGCATCTTACAAAAACAGGTAACTGCCATTTCGTTACACCTACCAACAGCCACTGAGGGAATAGTTAGTCCCACACAGAAGGCAAACAGGAGAAGCATCTTCGTCAAGAGAGAAAGCCATTTGCCAGAAATTCTGACAGGGCAGAGTGGCTGAAGGAGTGGGTGGGGAACAGGAGCAGACCCAACACCCAGCCAATGGCACGTGAGTACTCAGAGCCAGTGGATAAGGACAGCTTCTGAGTGACAGGGCAGGGAGCCAAAGGCTGTAGAAGCATGTGGAACATTCAGGAGAGTCCATGGTGAAAGCAGAATTATATATAATCGGAAGATATTAACCTTACCTGTTTTGGCATCTTTCCAATCATCATGTAAAGGGGTTCTCGACTGAATAGTGTAATTTGAAATAGGACTATGATTGTCTGTTCCACGGCTCCACTGAATAACCACAGATGTATTTTTAATATCTTCAATTCTGAGTCCTCCTGGAGGTCCTGGAGGTCCTGAAAAAACATTTTAGTGGCACAATTTTATGAAGAATTCCTACATCAGTAACAGAAAAAATATGTTTCAAAATGAATGCACTACAACTCCTTTAGACATTGCAAAAGCTTTCCCATTAAAGGAGCAATTATATATGCTAGGAATGATGCAAGAACTTCCGCACACCCAATAACAAACTGCACAAATAGGGATTTAAGTATTAGAAATTGTATCTGCAACAGAGGCTGCACTGTGTTTAATCATGCACCTTTCACAATATTTCAGAGGGTAGTCCAAAATGGACATTATAAATCATAAGTAGTCTTCTGTTATTTTGTAACACCATTCTACCGCAGTCACATTTTAATTAAACTGTTTGGTTTTTACGAGGTCAGGAGGTGATGCCTTACCCAGCTCAAGCAAGCCAAATGCAGGCTTATGAAAGCTTTGAGCATGCCACCACATATTCATTACTTATGAATACTATCAGTCTACAGAGCAATCAAGAAGGGCAGACATGTGCACATCTTTGTTTTTTTGTTAAAATTTGAGGAACTTCAAGATTTATTTAGGTGATAACACATCTAGAGGCAGTCCATTTTTAAAATATAATGTCTTGACATGTGTATGCCTGTCCCATCAATCCACTGGTGCAGAGAGTATAGCATTGGCCTCTGGTCAAATGAGAAAAGAAATGATAATGTTTCTCAGTGACTGCAGATATCCCCCTCAATAGGTCTCTATTACTCTGTTCAAGCAGCTCATCAGGACTTTTGGTGAAGATGACCTCCCCTGGCAGCTGAACAGACTAGGCAGACGGGTATCAGTGTCAATGAGGAAAGACAGTTTGAATGCTTGAAGTCACAGAGAGAGAGGAGCAGAGAACTGAGACTTAGCTGAAGCACCATAAGATGCAGGATTGCGCCCTCTCTCTCTCCCCCTGAGGATCTGATGTAAGATAGTGGACCTGCTGTTCTGTAAATGCCCCTGTGCCTCCATCTCTGCTTGATCTGTATATGTTATAAAAAAACAAATGCCATGAAACACCACAAGCTTCTGGTGCTCTCTCTTTGAGAGACCCAAACTAACTACACCATAGAGTCAGGTGGGTAGCTGTGTTGGTTTGAAACAGCGGAACAAAGTTTGAGTCCAGTGGCAACTTTAAGACCAACAAAGTTTTATTCAAGGTATAAGCTTTTGTGTGCAAGCACACTTCCTCAGATACAATGAAATGGAAATTACCAGTCCATACAGATAGGTAGAGGATGAGCAGCAAATTAGCGTTTGGCATAATGAAAATGTTTAACAGATTCAAAGACCAAACAGGAATAACAACCTTAGTTTATACTGTTACCATTTGTTTGGGTTTAATTTGGGGTGGGGGGACATAATGAAGGAAATAAACATATCAGAATTGGAGTTTGATGGGCAGATGTATCCTTAATTGTGGAATCCTGAGAGTAATTAAGTAAGACCCATTACACGCCATCCGTTTCCTCTCAAGCATGGAGGCAACCTTATAGCATCCTCTTCTTTGAGGTGGAGCAATTGGCTGTGTAGAGTATCTCCCCTGTCCCCAAACCATTGAAATACATTCCAATCTACCATTCCAAATTACAATGATGTTGTTAATAGACATGATTTTAGAAGTGCTATAAACCTACTATAAACAGATTCTTACCTCTTACAACAAGATCAGCTGAAGCTGTGGCATTATCAACAATTGTCTGAGCAACGCATGTATATCTTCCAGCATGTCGCAGTTGTGCATTTTTTACGAAAAGTTCACCATTGTTCTTGATCTAGGCAAAACAGAGATGACTGAAGTCAGCACTTCTTTTCTGTATTTGTATCATATACTTACACACCATCCAGGCTACTGTCACAAAATGCTGTGCACACAATGGTCCTAAAGACTAATAAATAAAATGATGCCATCACCTACCACAAGCTTGTTGATATCAGAGGAGAGTAGTAACAATTTGCGGCATTTTAAACATTTCTGAAGACAAATTGCCCTGTCTAACATGGTACCTGATTGGAATTGTAAACATAATTCCACATAATTAATTAAAATAATTCTAAAAAATAGTTGATTTTTATGCACTGATCAATATGTTCAAAGTGATGAAGGGCTTTGCAGCATGCTCTTTTAATTATATGCATTAACTAGAATCCATGGACTATGCAAAATCAGTTTTTCCCCTCTGCTTTCAATGTGCGACCAACTACTCCAAATACAATCACTGGTCCCAGTGGTAAAATTACTAAATAGAACGTTGAAGTATAGGCTAATGGGGTCTGCACATCTTGAGGATGAGAGGGGGAAAGATCTCAGGGTCGTAGTGGATTGCTCAGTGAAAAAGGCAAACCCTATGTTAGGGATTATTAGGAATATTTTAATGTCCCTGTATACATCTATGGTGTAGCATCATTTGGAATGTAATGTGTACAGTTCTGGTCACTATAACTCAAAAAGGACATTGCAGAGCTAGAAAAGGAACAGAAGAGGGCAACCAAGATGATTAGGGGGTTGGAGCATCTTCCCTATGAGGAAAGGCTGAAGAGTCTGGGACTTTAGAAAAGAGATTACTGGGGGGGGGGGGGCATGATAGAGGTTCCTAAAATTAAGCATGGAGTGGAGAGAGTTGACAAAAGGAAATTTTTCTCCCTTTCCCAAAATACTAGAACTTGAGAGGATCCAATGAAACCGATGGGCAGTAGTTTCAGGATGGACAAAAGGAAATACTATTTTACACAGAGAGTGATTAAGATGTGGAATTAGCTGTCAGAGGGTGTACTGATGGCCACAGGAATAAACAGCTTTAAAAGGTGATTAGATAGATTCCTGGAGGATAGGTCTATCATAGGCAACTAGCCATGGTGACTGCAGGGAACCTCCACATTCAGAGGCACTAAACCTCTGAATCCCAGTGCCAGGAGACAACATTTGGGGAAGGCCTCAGCCTCCATGCCCTGCTGTTGGCCATCCAGAGGAATTGGCTAGCCACTGTGTGAGACAGGATGCTGGACTAGATGGACCATTGGTCTGATCCAGCAGGGCCTAGCTGAGTAGAACCCAAATTCAGTATACACAGAAGCCTGTACCTCAGTTACTAAGAACATCTTTTTATTCCTCACAGCACTGCTATACTCCCTGTAATCCATTTATTCATTCACAGACTGCTACCTCCTGGACTCATCTAACAGCAGAACAGAGGGACAAAGAAGTCACTGTGAGTCTCCTGTTCACTTCCATTGTCAGAAAAGGCCAGGATCCATTGCAGCATGCATGATCAATTGAGCAACTACAGCACTGGAAAGCTCTTCTGGGAGCTACTACAATCACTGGGAGCAGTGATTATTTACAAGCAGAGCTATTTTGGGGGTTGGAATGCACTGGAACGGCATTCTGGCTGCGTTTCAAGTCTGCCCCTCCACTCCCCTTCCCGCGCCTCCCTCGCCAAAACCCCTGCAGTGTGTCCCATCTCAGCACCCACTGCCTCTCCCTCAAACAGGACAACCCAACGGGGCAAATGACTGGGGGGAAGGGAAGGCACCTCACCCTCCCTCTCAATGAGTAGGAGAACTGGAAGGGGGTGGCAGCAGCAGCAAGGCCAGAAGAGGAGGAGGAGGAGGAGGAGGAGGAGAGCAGAGTCAGGCAGGGAGGCCCAAGCCTAGGAGAAGCCCCTTTTCATCCTTGCCTCCCCCCCACCCATGCTGGCAGAACAGGGGCTGGAATCTCTGATTCTCTGGAATCTCTGGAATCTCCTGTTCAGCCTTGCCTCCCCCCCTGTTCACCAGCAACTATGGAAGCCAAGTGCAAGGCTGAACAGGGGCTGAGATCTCTGAGATCCCAGTCCCTGTTTAGCCTTGCCTCACCGCCCCACTCGCCAACAACTGCGGGAGCCCAGCGCGAAGCTGAACAGTGGCTGAGATCTCTGAGATCCCAGTCTCTGTTCACCCTTGCCTCTCTTCCCCATCCGCCAGCACCTGTGGGAGCCCAGCACAAGCCTGAACAGGAACAAATGCACTGTAAATAAAACCTCATTAGCCAATTAAAAATCTCATAGATTCTAAGGAAGAATAAAATCTGAACATAAAATTTACCCTATATCCAATCAAGGGCATAGACTTTCCAATTTCCGGGGGGGGGGGGGCTCGGGCTGGGCCAGAGACATTACAGGCCATTGTCTCCAGGGGAGGCTCAGCATGTCTTGGAAAAGTTTATGGGGGGCTCCAGCTCCCCAGCCCCCCTGAAGTTGACGCCTCTGTATCCAATTATGGATTTATGCAAAGAATCAATCTAAGGAGTCCTGTCAATAGACTTGTAAATGCTGACTTTGTATCTAGCCCACATATAATGAAAGGAAGCAGCATAACCCTGCTGCTACTCTCCCCCCTCCCCCAAAAAACCCTGCTGGATTTTGTAAACTGCTGTGCAGAATTGGGAAGAGCTCTCAGATTGCAAAGTGAGGCTTAGTCTCAGTGCAGAAACTTGACTAGTGCAGAAACTAGTCTGAAAGGCACAGTCTGAAAAATTCAGTCAAAAAAAGTCTAAGGACCTATTCAGACATTTACTAAGCCCAGGGGTCATTTCATAGAAAAAGAGGTGCAGGAGCTCATTAGCATACCTATTAGCATAACTCATTAGCATATGCCACGCCCCCTGACATCACCGGCTGAATGTCAATTTCAGCCCCATTATACCCTATGGGCCATTGAAGTCAATGGCAAAAACTCATAGGGTATATAAGGGGCTGGAGGAGAGGGGGTTTGGGGGAGAGACTCCAAACTTGCAGCGTAGCAAGTTTCAAGAAGATTGGACCATGGGGTCCAATTCTACGGTCCCCCAAACAGATTGCCTCATTCCCTCCATTGTTCTCTATGGTGGGAAAAAATGATATTTTTTCTGGGTTGTCCATTGCTTGTGAATGTCACTGCTGGGAGACCACAGGATCTCTGAGTATTTATGTGAGAAATACTTTTCAAAACAGTGTCTCTTGCTTGCTGCTTAGTTCATGTAATTAGGCTTTGAAGGACTGTTTTGGAAATGATCTGCTTAAAGGCTCTGATGTGGTGGAGAGGGTTTCCTATGTTTCTTATATTTGCTTCTAAAGGTTTTGAGTTACAGTTTGGTGTAGTGGTTAGGAGCATGAACTCTAACCTGGGAGAACTGGGTTTGATTCCCCATTCCTCTACTTGCAGCTGCTGGTGTGACCTTAGGTTCTTTCAGAGCTGTTCTCTAAAGAGCAATCCTCAAAAGAGCTCTCTCAGCCCCACCTACCTCACAGGGTGTCTGTTTTTAAATGGTAAGCCAATCTGCATGAACAAGATGGGGGGGGGGGGATTCAGATCAGAGTCCTTTTAAAATTTCCTTTTGCTGTGTGCAGCCCAGAGAGAACATTGGCTAGGAATGTGCACCCTGTACATGTTCACACTCTTCATTTTGCTGTTACTGAAAATGGTGTAGTATAGTTTCAAAGGGGCAACCAACTGGGATGTACTACAAAGGAATGACAGGATTGCCCATTGGAAACAATGGGAGAGGCTTGTAGGCCATTGGAGATAGTGGGAGGCAGGAATGCCAAATGACTTGCATGGGTTCCACTGAAATACATTGCAGCACAAAAAAAAGTTGCAAAGAAAATGTGGAATGGTTTTTCCATTAAGGGACGTGGGGGGCTTGCACGTGAGAGTCTTTGCTGATCCTTGTTTGATTTTCATATGCCTGCATCCTCTGTAATGTTTTTATTGGTTTTGTCAAAACCATTTTGACAGCAAACAAGGTAAACAGAATAAGAAGCAAAAGGTGGCTGTGGCTGGATGACCACATTTATGGTAACAGTGCTCATGATATGCTCATGAGCTGCACTATCAAGGGCATGGCCTAATATGCTAATGAGTTTTTGCTGTTGGGTGTGGCCTGTTATGCTAATGGGTTCCTGCTGGGCTTTTTCTACAAAAAGAGCCCTGTTCACACATCCCAACCCAGCGGCGGAGGCTGGGGGAGGCAAGGCGAGGGCCACCCGCACGCATGCACATGGCTGAAGAGTTCCCCCCAACCCAATCACTAACTTTAATTGGCCTCCTTTCCCCGCTCGGAGCCTACCGGTGGTTCATTTTCATTAAACGCCCCAAATCGAATCTGAAACGCCGCAGGAGGAACTGGCTGGCTGGCTCGCCCTGCGCTCTGCTCTGGGCCCTGGGCACCGCCAGCCGGCGCCTGATTGGAAGTTGGGAGAAGCATGCAGGGGGGGGGTGCCAGGTGGCGGCCAGTGGGGCTCAGGGCCCAGAGCAGAGTGTGTGGTGTTTTTCCCCCCTTTCTTGCACTTGGGCACTTGAATGCACAAGCGCCCAAGTGCAAGAAAGGGAAAAAAACCCCAGAGGGACGATCAGACAGCCCTTCTTGCAATCATTGTGAGAGAGGGCTGTCCAGATTGGCAAAATCCCGGGATCAAAGCACAACTTCTGGGAAAGTACTTGATTTTCCTGGGGTCAGAAAATGCACTAGGAACCTGGGAGTGAGCCCGCTTCAGTGCGGGAGTAGGCATGGCCAGTCTGATCAGTCCCTTTAAATCCGGGAGGGAACAGCACTAACTCCCACTTTAAAGGACCGTGTGACTGCAGCCTAGATGGCATCAGTTTGTACATGAAACCTCCACTGAATCAAACAAATAGTGGTTTTATTTGGATACCTTACTGCAGCATTGGTGCTTAGGTAATAAATAAATAATGTTTACCAAACAAATAATGAGCATGGTCAGCAACAAGTTTCAGCCACATAAAGATATGTGCCCAGCTATGTTTTCATTGAAAACCTCAAGTCTGGCTGAATTACAAACTACAGGCAGAAATGACTCATGGAAATTTTGATAGGAACATGCAGAGATGTTCCAAAGCATACATATTATTAACCTCACAGAGATTTCCTGAAGCTGAAAACAAAAAGACATCAAGAATAATCTATTGTTCTGGCCCATAGAAATATATGCTATTTTAACACTTTGCTATAGAGATATAAGTCAACTTTTCCCTTATGTAAATTTGTGTCAGTAGGTCTCAGTACACATTCTATGTTACGACTGAAGCTTTTCCATGTCAGTAGAATGTCTGAAAAATATAATGCAGGGAAAAACAGACGAAACATAACCCCATGTCTTATCGGTAAACTGCATTATTCATTTATTTATTTTAAATCTTACATACAAGGAAGACTCTCAGCTGTATTCAGAAGATGTTTAAAATAGGATCTTGGAATGGGAGTAAAATAGTTTTAACATTTTTGCAAAGTTCTCTTTCCAGTTAACTAGTTCCGCATATCTAAACTGATTCGGATGAGAAGATGAAAATATCAGCCATATTATAATGCTCATTAACATTTGAGTCCAGTGGCACCTTTAAGACCAACAAAGTTTAATGTAGGTATAAGCTTTCGTGTGCATGCACACTTCTTGTGCATGCAAATGAAAGCTTATACCCACGTATTAAGCTTCGTTGGTCTTAGAGGTGCCACTGGACTCAAACTTTGTTCTGCTGCTTCCAACCAACACAACTACCCACCATGGTATTGGTGGTAATCTTAGAAATGGTATTGGTGTGTAATCTTAGTAAGAAATGAACTTACTACAGATAATAGCTTTCAAAAGGAAATTGGAATAGAAAGTGTGTGTGTGTATATAGTTTCTTAAAAAAAAATTCTGTTGAAGTCACTGCTGTATTTTGATTGCTTAAAGTAGCCCGGCTAGTAGAATTCACCTTTAAATACTGGAAAGATACTGAACCAACATCATTCAATGTTCACATTGAACATTGCCCCCCCCCCCCAAATCAATTTTTGCCCCATTTATGCATTACAGAAGCAATCAATCAGTTTAATCAATGATCTCAGCAAATGCCTTTATCATCCCATGACTATTGATATTAGTTCAGCTACTACAATACCGCAATCACTCTTAACTTTGAAAAATAATCAAGAAGCAATGATGGTGCAGAACGTCAAACAGATATTTATATACAGTACACTTGTTCTTTTTGTCTTTATGGCAATTCACCACTTGAAAGATTTGATGCATCAGAGCTGTGCACCCCCTACTCAGAGTTGTAATCAAACTTTAAATAGAAATTCTAATGCAAAGGTGCCATCTGGTGGCTACAGCCTACAACTCCAAGTGAGATAACAGGATTGGAAAGTGACACATTACATTAAGCAATTATATTGTTTTCCAGTCTGGTTTGTGCCTCAGAAAGGCAAATGCACCCCCCCGCCCAGTAAATGTCTTCAGGGTGACTGTTAGGACATATGAACATGTCTTATACCAAATTATACCACTGGTCCATCAAAGCCAATACTTTGTCTCTAACTGGCATTAGCTTTCCAGGGTCTCAAGCAGAGGTATTTCACATCCCCTGCTATCTGATCCTTTGAAATGGAGATGCTGGGGAATGAACATGGGACCTTCTGCATGCAGAGCAGATGCTCTGCTACTGAGCCACAGCCCCTTGACAAAGTCTTGGAACCTAGCAAGAAAAATGGTTACAAACTATTAGGGGGCATTGGTGGGGAGAGACCCGTTGCAGGAGAGGAATACCAGACCTCCTACCAGTTCTCTTCGGCAAATACCCTCCCTATTTCCACGACAGCATTTCTCACCTTGTAAAATGTATTTCCATTCTAAGGGGACTGAACGTAGTGTAATATACTAATAATTTAAAGGCAATGCAGGCACTTTAACTGGGGGAAATGAAATGTGTAAGTGTGAGTGAAAAAACAGAAATCAAGAGAGGCAACAACCTTTTCACTGATGAGTACTCTTTTACTGCATTTCCTAGAAAATATCCACAAGTATAATTGCACACACTCTTCTGTAGCTGTGGCAGTCAGTTTAAATGGTAAAGGGGTCCCCCCCCCCCGTGTTTTACAATTGTAATCCAACTGTACAGTTGTATTCTTCCTCTTGGATCCCATGCCTGTCTTACCTTCACCCTTTTGCCATTTGAAAATGAATTCCAAATGTTCTCCATCTCATTCTTTTTTCTCCCACTAAAATAAACAGTTCCACATTTATCCCACCTGCAACCAAACCTACCTCCCAGCTTTTCAACATTTGCCATTAGTTAGCTGATGTTAAATCAAAATTTGTATTAAAGTGCAAACAAAATCAGTCCTGCATTTGGTGTTATTCATACACAATAGTCTCATCAGACAACGAGATATGGAATTTGTAGATTGTACGAGTGTCTACTGTGTGTCCAATAATTATGTGAATAATTATGTGAATCCATGAGCTGCTTTATACATTACGCAAGCTGTGGCTACTTCAAATGGCCCTTATATGGCAACTGCTCTGTTGTCATCAATGGATTCTCTTGGGCTTGCACAATACTCCCATGTCTGGCCACAGCAGGAACTTTTCAACACATCAGTCACCTCATAAAGGTATGGAGATTGTTTAATATAGTGTCTGTATAGTGATGGTAAATAAACCATTACTCCATTCATACTTGTGGTTAAGATGATGCAATGTCGAAGATGAAATGTGACTTCTTATTTTAGTTTCTCAGCAAGGACTACATTTTTCAAATTTCTCATTTCTACGAGAATGCATTTATTTTCCAAGCTCACTTGACTTTTTAAGGAATTATTTGATTGTCCAGTGAGAATTTTTTCCAGTTTTTAAAGGAGAAATGGGTTACAGTGAACTCTGATAATCAAGTCAGGAGTTGTACAGGATAAATATCGAATAATTCTGATGATATAGATCCAATTTCTTCCATTATTGTTTCTCTTAGATTCTAAAACAACTGCAAAATGACTTTTTAGGGATATATAAAATGCAGTTTAAGTACTCTGAAGACATTTCACTTCATATTGCAAAAATATTGCTAGAAGACTAATACATTAATGGAAGTAATTGAAGTTCAACACTTTCAACGACAATCTTGAGTGTGTCATTCTATCTGCATGCTGCAATCCAGCATGGAACAACTGTCTAGATCAGTGTTTTTCAACCTTTTTCGAGCTAAGGCACATTTCTTTCATTGAAAAAATCCCACGGCACACCTGACAATATCTCACGGCACAGTGGTTGAAAAACACTGAAATACAAGATAGTTGCCTCATTAGTTGCCTCATTAGTTGCCTCAGCTCAAGTATTAACGATGACAGTATTACAAATACACGTAATAGCCACTCAACTTGAAATCGTAAGTTACAGATCCAAAGTGTAATGGCTCCTTCCCATAACATTGACCTGAGTTTCAGAAGAAATATAATGTAGATGTATTTTAATACTGCGATTCTGCTAAAGTTTTTCAAATAGAGAGTTTAAACTCTTACTCTTATGTGAACGGCATTCCGCTGACCATAAGTGATTTGAAGAGAAGCACAGTACACCCATTCTTCACTGAGGGACAGTTACTGATTTGAACCCCACCCTCACAGAAACAGCTAGCTGTTACCATCAAACATATTCATGTTTACTGGAATGTCTTGGTGCAAATCACCCTACCTCAGGCCGGCTACAGAGCGTGCAAGCGGAATCAGCGAGACCGCGCCACTGTTCTTTCTCGCATGCGCAAAAGCGTTCCGGAAGGTCAGCCCAGAAGGCACATTTCTTTCATTGAAAAAATCCAGCGGCACACCTGACAATATCTCGCGGCACACCAGTGTGCCACGGCACAGTGGTTGAAAAACACTGGTCTAGATCTTGTGTGTCATAAATGCAAAAAAGTGTTGAGGGAGTAGACTCACATATAGTAATCTGAGCTGACCACAGGCTGCCCCTTGCTGTCAAGATGTTTTGAAATTTTAGGTGCAACAGCTTCAGTTTCTTTGGGGAGCAATCAATCTGATTACAGAATAATCTTTCATGCCCCCATGAAATGATAACTATTGGTACAACAAATTCACATGTTATGGACATAAATGTTTTATTGTACCATAAATGTGTATTTCATAATCCAAACTCACACAGGAAAAAGCATGAAATATTTTCCTTATTATTATTATTATTATTAAATTATAGACTCATGCAACCTACTGTTATGCACAAGGATTTCTGGATCAGAGCCCAGTGAACACAGGAGCATAGATATATTGATCAATGTTTTAATTATTTTTCCATTCCATTTTACAGACTGAGACTATGTTGTCTGTATTTTTTATTTTTGCATTTCAGGTTTTATGACACGTTCTACATTATTTTATAAACATGCCCAATCTTATTTTCAGGTGTTAATTAGTACAGCTCCGTTTAAATCACAACATGATTTGAATGGATGGTCGTACTGTTCCATCATGTAGATAAAATTCCAAAGGAATTTTAAAAAAAATAACCAGCCAAGAACAGAATGAGAGAATGCACTACCAGTGAATATTTGTATCTATGCAATCTGGATTTATCCTTGATACTGAAAATTGGTGCTGAAGCTTAGGCCTGACCATGAGCAGTCAAAGATCCATGGTGTTGCCCCTGGCACAATACAGCTCTTTTAGTTGCAGCACAATGATCTACATGATTTATGAATCCACTTAAATAGGTGTGCGTTCTACTAGTCCACTTCTGCAGAAGAAGTGAAACGTTATGTGTTTGGTTAGGCAATATTTATAGGGGATTGCTCTGCTAAAAGAAGAACTGAGAGCAAGAATGTGCTCCTTAACATCCAACTAACCCAAGCATCTGCCTTATCTTTGAATCCATCAGTTGTCCAGATTGGAACATAATGTTATTTATTTATTTATTTATTTATTTGATTTATACCCCACCCTCCCCACCTTCTGGCGGGCTCAGGGCGGCTGTTCAAACAGGGCCCACACACACACCACACCACCCAACACAATCTGAATGTCTGCCCCATCTCTGAAGCCACTAGGTGTCCACACTGAAGACATTACAGCAGCAATTCCATTGGAGCCCCACATTAGGAGGGTGTGTGTGTTAAAGATTTTTCTGCAAAACTGAAGTCCCTTGATTTTGCAGAACTCTATATTTTAACCCTGGCTGCCCCCCCCCCCTATAAACTACAAATATAAATGGTCTGAGCCTAGGACCCAGGGGGAGAACATTAAATAGCTGAACACTGAAAGCTTCTCTCTCCCCCCCCCCCCGGTCTACTCAGCGTGGCAGTGGCTCTCCAAGGTCTCAGAGGTTTTATTTACAAGGTGGTTTGAGGTAATAATTTTGGGTGTCCTCTTCAGCACTTGTTCTGCTATTATTCCATTGGAGCTCCACGTTAGGAGGGCATGTGTGTTAAAAACTAGTATTTCTCTGCAAAACTGGAGTCCCTTTAGTTTGCAGAACTCTATATTTTTACCCTGGCTGGTTCCAAACCTCCCCCTCCATACCCTTAAAACATGCCTGCCTAAACTGGAAAGGTGGGGGAATAGTAGAATTTTGCAAAACCAGTTTTAAAAGAAAAAAGGACAAGGATCACAGCAGAAGGATCCCCCCCCAGGCTCCTACCTGTGACAAGGACTACAGAGGCTGGGAGCGGTGGTTGGGAAGTTTGGTACCCCCACCCTCTGCTCTTTATACTCCTCCGTAGCTGAAGCTGAGAACAGCTAGAATGGACAGGGGAGGGGGGAGAGAAGAGAGCCCCACTCCTGGGCCAGATTAAAGGCCTGGGCAGGCTGATTCAGGCCCATGGGCTGTAGGTTTGACACACCTGGGTTAAACTATATGTACAAAGGATTTATTGGAGCATCATTTCCCTGTCTGCATGCCTGATGCAAAGTAGACTTACAAGGATGTGTATGGAATAAGGAATATTCTCATCTAACACTACACATTTTCAAATGATCTAAAGATGTGACCACAAGCAGATTTTTTGTCATGTATAATTACAGAAGAATCTGAAAGACTTATGGTATGATGGAAATACAGTGCTTTTATCCAAAGCACCTTGAAGGGAGGCAGGAGCACCCCGAACCTAGAAATAAACTCTTATTGAATATATTATTAGTCTGAAATATACTGTTGTTGATGGAGCCAGAATATCTGAAAGTGTAAGTAATAAACAAGGGTCCGTTGGGGCTGAAGCGAGGCGGAGCAAAGCTCCACCAGCTCAGGACTGGCCACTAGGGCAGCCACGGCCGAATCAGACTCTCTAATCTGATTCAGCCTGCTGCCGAATTGCCGCCGAAATTCGGTGGTAACTTTAAAAGCAACTGGAGGGGAGGGGGTTTGAGGGAGAAGCACCAAACTTGCAGGGTAGCTGCTGGGGCCTCTTCTCGAAATACCCACCAAGTTTCAAGAAGATTGGACCAGGGGGTCCAATTCTACGGGCCCCCAAACAGGTTGCCCCCATTCCCTCCATTGTTCTCTAAGGGAGGAAAAAAGTTAACATTTTTTCCCACCATAGAGAACAATGGAGGGGATGAGACAACATCTTTGGGGGCCCATAGAATTGGACCCCCTGGTCCAAACTTCTTGAAACTTGGTGGGTATTTCGAGGAGAGGCCCCAGCAGCTACCCTGCAAGTTTGGAGCCTCTCCCTCAAACCCCCTCCCCTCCAGCCCCTCATATACCCTATGAGTTTTTGCCATTGATTTCAATGGCCCATAGGGTATAATGGGGCTGAAACTGACATTCCCTTTCTGACACACTTCTGGTGATGTCAGGGGACGTGGCATATGTTAATGAGATATGCTAATGAGTTATGCTAATGAGCTCCTGCACCTCTTTTTCTATGAAAGGACCCCTGGTAATAAATAGTGGGAGACTCTTGAAATTGCTAAATTTAATGTCTGAGTTCTGTAATGATCCATGGACAATATGGTTTCTATAAGGCATCTAAACATGAAGATTTTCCAAGGCAGCAAATTAACCTCATCCAGAGGAAACTACTAATATGGGAAGGGGGGGAGTTTACCAATCCAGGATTTTTCCACTATAAGATTATTTGTTCCCAACAAATCCGAAAGAGGATTTTTAAAAAAGTCTTCTTGACACCCAAATGCATCAGATAAAAGTCTTACCATGATGCTCCTTTCATAATGATCACTCTCTCTATCAACGTCTACTGGGTATCCATTGAGTGTCCAAATAAAAGTCAGGTCCAAAGTGGGATCATGTTCTGCAAGACACTGCATGGTAGCATTGTATCCAACAGTGACATCAACATTAGTTGGTGCTAAAGTAATCCTTGTAGAATCTGTAAAGTTAAAAGAAGTGGAACCATGTATAGCAACAAACCAGTATATCCATAATAACTAAGATTCCATATCTGCTTTCCGGTATACATAAATAAAATAAAAACCTTACCACAAATCTTTTCAGCATTTCAGAAAGAGAAATTCTGTTCCTGCCTCCTGCCTCCCGCCTCCCATTGGCTGACCGATTGTTCTTCCAGACAGCCCCTATAAGCCTGGCCTCACAGCACAGTCTGGGCATTGGATGGGAGCAGAGAGAGAGGAAGAGAACAGGAGAAAGCCAGCCAATCATTCTGAATGCTCATTCATTTGGGAAAGAACTCTCATCCACTGATCTTTTCATTCATTTTCCTTACACTAAAATTAACAGGGCTTTTCCCATTTGTTTTTATACATATTCAAATGAATGCACATGTCTGTTGTTAAGTACTTCCACACCATGAGTCCAAGGAAGTTTCCATCTTTGTGGGGCACAAAATAAAAGAGTGGTTTGATGGTTAAGAGGTGTTTCAATTCTCTCTTTGTTTTCCTGAAGAAACACCAGCTACTTGTTCCATACAAAGCTGCCATATTACTCAAAACCAGGGGTCATTTGGGCCCGGAGCATGCCAGAGCGCTGCTCCAGGAGCTCAGGAGCAGCCACAAATGGTGATGGTGGTGAGCCCCACCCCCACCCCCAGCTCCCTGCCCCCAAGCTCCTTTTCTCTAGAGTCCCCATTGTATTCTATGGCCCGATAGAATAGAATGGAAAGATTGCGCCGCTGCTGTGGTGCGACTCTAGAGAGAAGGGGGTTAAAGTTTAAACCCCTTCTCTCATCGCTTCCCCCCTGCCCACCTTAGCAGGCCGGCTGGGGAAGCAAAAGAAGGGGGGGCCTCTTCAAAAGCCTCCCCTTTTCCAGCTGGCCTGCCAAGGCAGGCTGCAGGGGGGGAGCAGCCACACAATCTTTCATTCTATTTTATGGCCCCATAGTGAGTGGTGTTGAGTTGTAACCAGCTTATTATGGCAACCCCAGCGAAGGGGTTTCCAAGGTGACTGAGAAGCCCCACTTAGGTGCCAGGTGAGGGGGTGAGTCTGAGGAAAAAAGTTTTTCTCTGAGAAAAAATAAAAGTTTTTCTTTAAGAAAATGTGTGAGTGTGGGGGGTAGCACCTGCTGCACATAGAGTTGGGGGGGGGGTTGCCTTTGGGTAAAGATGTGGTCCAGAACTTCTGAACCTGAGCATGTGTGGAGTGGAGTTGTATTTGAAAAAAAAATAGGCAATATGCTTTCTAGCATTTATGGCATCACAAAATGGGTTTTGTTTTAGAGCTCATGAGTAAAAGGTCTTTGAATATAAGTGGAATAACCTTCACTGAGCTGGAGAAAAAGTATGTTATTTTTTTAAAAACTACACACTGTGGTTTAAGGGTCCTTAAACACTTGGCAGTATGTGTTCCCTGAGCTGGACAAAGGTATACGTGTTTTAAAAGGCCATAGCCAGGCCTCTGAGCATGTGCAGAGTATAGTTCCCTGAGCTGGACAAAGTGTCTGTTTAAAAGCCTTTTGGCCAGTTTCCTCTGAGCCATTCCATGGAGCTGCCAGGCAACGTTCTCTCTAAGCTGAGTTAGTGTGAGCTAGCTCACAGTTTTTGTCTTAGCTCAGGAAGGATGGCTCCAGAGCAAACTAATTTATGCAGTAGCCAAATTGCTTGCTTACAACTTTAATGCGAGTAGCTTACAAAGTAGAATTTTTGCTCACAAGACTCCAAAGCTTAGAGGGAGCATTGCTGCCAGCCACATAACATCTTGTAGAAATTATTACTATGTAGCGCAGTCACTGGGCATGGCACAGAGTAGTTATCAAAAAACCAGGTCCCTGCCCTGAGCTGCTTACCAACCAGAATTCAACCCAGGGGAAGACTACAGAGGGCTAGGAGAAAGTTGCAGACATTTCAGTTCAGACTTGTGTGTGTTACATGTAGGACTTTGAGCATGTGCAAAGGGCCTTCTCTGAATGGTTCTTTCTTTTCTCTGAGATTTTGGGGGTGGAGTCTGAACGGTGGGTGTTGCCTTCTGACACACTTCTGGTAATGTCAGGGGGTATGGCATATGCAAATGAATTATGCTAATAAGTTATGCTAATGAGCTCCTGCACCTCTTTTTCTACGAAATGACCCCTGCTCAAAACATGTAGAATTAATGTATCATAAAACTGACCCAGAAATTCTAATGTTGAGCTGATCTGAGCATGATTTGGGGACATTCAACATTACACTAACATCAACAAATAGAGGCTAAATTCACAAAACATGCTGAAGGCCTTTGTGATGCCTTCAGCAAGTTTTGTAAATTTAACCTCTATTACAATGAATTAATTACCTGTGATTACAAGAGTAGAGGAACCATTAGCTTTTCCTTTGTTGTTTTCTACAAAACATGTATAGTTGCCTGCGTCGGCCCTTGTGACATTAATAATTTCCAGACTTCCATCATACCAAATACGCATCCTATTGGAAGAAAAAATATTGGAGAAATTATTTCAGAAGAAACAATGCCAGTCCAACAGACTTTATTATAGCTATAGAATAAAACTGTTAAGAAATATCCAGTTGGTCAGTCATGTTGGTCTGAAGCAGTAGAACACAGAGTCCATTGGCACCTTTAAGTCCCACAATTAGAAAAGACACCTTTAGACATTTATCTGCTAGTTTTTTGCTTTACAACTGTTGAGCTTATAACCTTAACTTCTTATTTAGTGTCACTTTGCATATCTTGAACATCATCATGTTACATGTTAATTTGCTGTTCATTCTCTGATTATAAGTTTGAACCCTGCCTGCCATTCCAATGTATTTGATAAAGTGTGCATGCACATCTCATACCTTGAACTAATGTTAGTTGGTCTTAAAGGTGCCACTGGATTCTAAATTTGTTCTACTGCTAAGAAACGAATACTTTCAGCATTGAAAAACAGCAAATAATTATGAACCAAGACCCAAACTTCTTGAACTCAGGTGCTGTTTGTAATTGCTCATTATGATGCTAACACTTTCTACTACCAGACTTCTCTCCCTTCCACCAACATCCTATTCCCAAAATTCATCTTGGAAAGGTGGAGACCACAGTAGAAATGCTGGAGACCCTAAAGCAGCATCCCAGACTGATTTTTAACACCTATGTACTGCTGATTTCTTCTAACTATACCTGGATTGCTGCCAAGATGCCTGGGAGGCTGACAGTGCAGCCCCAAAGAGAATTACACCATTCTAAGAGCCAGTTGGATATAGTGCTGCTTAGGAGCATGGACTCTAAAGTGGGGGAACCGGGTTTGATTCCCCACTCTTCCACATGGGCAAGCCACAGTTCTCTCAGAGCTATTCCCTCAAGAGCAGTTCTTTCATAGCTCTCTCAACCCCACCAACCTCACAGGGTGTCTGTTTTTTTGGTAGTACCAGTAGTTTTTTGGTAGGTTTCTTTTTTGGTACTTTGGTAGTTTTAGTTTGGTAGTTTTTTGGTAGGTTTTTTTTGGTAGTTCCGAGGCACTTAAACGGGGGATTGATGAATCGCTTCCCCACCCGAAGGGCTTTCGATGATGTGCATATGGAGAAGGGGGAAAAAAACCAACAGCATGGCGTCGGGATAGCATGTGATCACGCTATCCGTGATGCCACACTTCCATGCTGGAGTGATCACACGGGGAAAGTCGGGTTCTGGCCCGCAGCAAACTGTTTGATACCGCATTTTCACTGATACCACATTTTCACTAGTAGTTTTTTATTCCGGTTCCCCGCTGGATCAAAACAGCTTGCAACGGTTGACGACGGTTGTTGTCATGAGTACCTCTGAGGACCTGCCTCCTGAGGACCCAAGTGAGGTGGAGGATCAGCTTCCAGCTCCAGAGGAGCCTCCACCTGAGCCAGATGAGGCTCAAGCAAGCACCTCCCAGGGTTTACCCCAACACCACCAGCAGCTGAGCCACCGTTAAGCTCAAGCCCACCTGATTCACCTCCTCGAGTGGAACATCTAAGGTTCCGATGCAGGCAAGACTTAGCAGCAAGAAGGAAAGAGGCATACATGCATGGTCACAGATCACTAAGTCCTGAGTTTTAGAAGGAGCCGGGACCTCACTACCAGCTCCTAACAAGCACAGGAAGTGGCTGGGTATTTAGGCACAGCACAGAGACTACCAACTTATGCTAGCAACAAGTCTTCTTGGCTAAGCTCTGCACTCGTCCGGCTTGTGATTGCTGACTTGATTCTGGGACTTCTGGATTGTGACTCTGGCTTTGTTTGACTTCGGCTTTGTTGACTCCCTGGACTGGTTTACTCGTGAGTTTCCCTCTTTGACTCTGGCTTGGACTGACTCTGTTTTTGGATTAAGTGTTTTGGACTTGGCAACTTGTTCCTGATTTGGCTTGACCTCAGACTGTCCTGGACTTCTGCTTGGCTCCAGTCCTAGTGACACCCAGCCTGTGACAGTTGTGGGATGCTTCCCAGATGTGCTGGTGTGATCGCGCCGGTTTGATCTGCCGGTGAATTGTCCCTCTTGCGTGGCAAATGCGTGTGATCGCACCCCTAGTTTTGTCTCCCCAGCTTTCTTGCAATAGCTCTGAAGAACCATCAGAACAGACCATCATTCAACATTTTATACAAATCAGGTACCAAACTTTTTTTCAGGGCTTGCTGGTCTTGGCAATCACTGGTAGCAGGTCACCCCACGGGAGAAGCATAAGAAAGTCACCCTTATAACGACAGCTGGGGGGGGGCATGAGGGCAAGAGATTCTGCTGAACAGGCTATCTGGGTCTTTTCTAGACAAAAATGTGTTGGGTTGGAGAGGCTTTTATGTTATGTGCTTGGGAAATGAGGGTGTGTTGGGAGGGTGACTCATATTACAGGCAGAAGGAGATTTGGCAGTGGGTAAAGTACAGTAAAGTTCCTGTGCCATAATCTGGTTCTTCTTTCAATAACAGGGACTCAGCAGTCACTGAAGTGACCCATTGGGTGTGTTCAAATGCGCCATTTGATCCGGCTTTGACACACTTCGAAAATGGATCAAATGTGCACGTTCAGATAGCAGCAGCTGCCTCCTGTCCCCAGCCATTGCTTACCAGAGCAAATGCCGGAGCAAAGCGTAGTATTTTGATACCAGATCCTTAAGTGGTATTTTCTATGCTCTCCTAGTTGAAGGCACATTTTCCCCAGTGTGATCGCTCCACTGTCGTGGAGCCACTTCCGAATCTTTAACACACTCCCCCCGCTGCGGAAGCCTCTGGCTTCCACTTTTCGCCCATCATTTTTATATTTGCATCAGCAATATGTGCATAAGCACTCCTCCACCCACATGTCATTTTTTTTTTTAATGACCACTACTTTTGAGTTTGGGAGCCCAAGGAGGCCAGTTTTGGGCAAAAAGTTTAAAGGGATGTGTTCTGTCACGGCGGTGAAATCACGGTGCTTGTGGAACTGTGAGAGGATTTGCTTTACTGCTTTTGTGCATGCACAAGGTTGTAGCTCCAGATGATTGCTTATGCGCATGTGCAAACTTAGAAAAAAAAACTCCCCCCCCAACATACACTCTGTGTGATCACAACTGTCCTGCATAAAAAAACCCTGCATCCAAGCATGGCGATTTAAAGCGGCTCCAGCACACTGTCTGAACGCACCCATTGTGTCTGAAAATACTATTGCTGAACACTAGTTCAGTTGTCATAAGGGTTATCCTCTGGAACCAGGCCTCTCTGGACAACATTTAGAACAGCGGGACACAGATTGCATAGTCCTGCTCTAACCAGTAATACTGACCTGGTGGAGTTTACAAGAATTTCAGTCCCTCTGCTCCATGTGATCCTAGGCCTAGGAGCAGCTCTAGGCTTGCACTCAATTATAGCATGACCTCCCCTAGCAGCTAAGACTTTCTTCTTCATGGGATAGAATTCAAAGGTAGGAGGTAGAACTGCAGAGAAAAACACACATAAATATTATTAGATATTTATATAATTATTTGGTGATGATCAACCAAAACAATGTTAGAAGACAGATAAATATACAAAACATTTAAAACCATTAAGTAAAATATAAACACACAAACAGGGAGAAGGGCCAATGAGAGTTAGCGAGGGAACACCAAACAAAATGTCTTCACCCACTGGTAGAAGACAATGATAGAGGGAGATCTACAGTACAGTATCACATTCTTTTTTAGTATGCTAAATATTCTGTGCAGCAGAACCAAGGAGATCCGATGTACCAAGCTTGTTCCAACTGTTTGAAGAGATTGTTTGGTTAATCATCTTCATTTTAATCAATTTATCAAATCATGTAATTGCATCATACTAAAACATCAATATAAATGCCATTTTGGAATACCTGAAAGAAATATGAAATAACATATAGCTGATTAACAAAAGATACAGATTCTATTACCTATCAGAATCCTAACAGCCTCAAAAGATAACAAATGTGCCTTTAGTTCATCTACTGATATTAGTCCTTGCTGGCTTAGCTTTATTTGACTAACTTACTGGTGCATTGCATTTTTATTCATTTAATGAAAGTGGTTTCAAACAATATCTATGTTTTCACTAACCTATAATTTTCAGCTCGGCATTTGAATAGATGATTCCATGTATGTTTTCTGCTACACACTGATACATTCCAGCATCATCAAATTTCAGGTCATAAAGTCTCAGTTCTCCTTTCCAGTACTAAAAACAAGAACACACAATTAAGGCACCAAGCAGTTTATTTATTTATTACATCTTACTGTTTTTGCAACCAAAGTCATAAACAGCAACACCAAGCAGTTCAAAGGATTTAGATAATCTAAAATCTAAATGTTACTGTGTGGTCAGGATTCTAAATGTTACTGTGCTCTTACTTCCATTTAAAATAATCTTCCTTACTGGCCAGGTTTCCCACCTGGGACATCTGCAGGAGTGAGTTGGTTGATTTGTGCACCCAGCTTACGGTCAGCTTAACATCTTCAGCAGTGCCTGGCACTAGTGTTGAGGGTGGGGTACACTAGTGCCAAAACCCTGGTCCTACATGGACTGAGCTGGAGTTGGATTCAATTATCCCCATCTCTGCAACAAATGACCACTTTTGTGAAACTCGATGGTGGTACTGAATGAATGAATGATGTTTATTTATGCTCAAAGACCATTGATCAAAATAGTACATGTTCATTAAGTACAAGCAAAATGACATTCAGCTCCAAAAATATATATTTAGCCATATCACCTTAAAATCTTTAAAATTTTAAAATGAATAAAGTTTAACAATTCATTGTATCAAGATAATTATAAGATTTCTAAAACATAAACTAATTATGAGTCATGCACAAGGTAAATGAGGGTTATACTTGATCTGCTTCTTATTGTGGAATTTTACCAGTTGTAAGCAGAATTTAGCTACTTGTCTGGAGATTTGCTGATTTTCCTCTATCAAAAGTCTCTCTAGATCAGCACTATCTGCATCGAGTGCTGGTCTATCTAAGGAGGAAAATAAACTTGTCCCCACAAACTTAAGGAAATGGACAGTGGAAGAACATGTGGATTCCACTTCTTCCATAGAACATGGGCAACACCTGTCTTTCTGTATTTCCCCTCTAGGACCTTAGAGGGAATGGCTGCACAATGAGCCAAGGTAAGAGCTCTGCTATAGGATGGCACATCCAGATAAGTCCGTTATTTAGCCATATTCATTACATATCTGGAGTCATTATAGACCAAGAAAGAAGGAGGTCGGTTTAAATCCCCTTGGAGCCCTAAATCACAAATCCTTTGTTTAATTATACTTCTCGCCTGTATACTGTTTTGCACCAATAAATCCTCAGGCGAGAGTGATGGTGGTACTGATAATCAATTCTCTGGTATAGTGGCTGTATCTTCAAACTTGGTGACTGGATAAGCAAAGGAAGCTGATTTTAGGCATCACACCAGGGGATTAATATATTTGTTGTTCCAAGAGGATTTGCATGCAGAAGCCTGCTTTGGTGCTTGGATTCAATTGCTTTTGGGGAAGAGGGTGTGATGATGATTTGGTTACAAAAGACACAGACAACAAGTATCCTTTTCAACAAACTAACTTTTTCTGCATTTGTCACCATTACTATATTACTATTTGAGCAAAATAATTTAGTTCACTTGAAGAACACACTGTCTAAAGAATATAATCCTTCACATCTCTCTAATATTTCCGCACTGTAGTGGGTAACTCAACCACTGCTTCAGATTTTGGTGTGGCTGGCTAGACAGGGATGGAATAAACACATTTTTAACATGGAAACGAACAAACAAAAAACAGGACTGCAGAATTATTCTGGCTTCCAACACATTTGAATGGCATAAGTATTTCATGTGTGTTATTTGTCCACATAACAAGCTTATCACATTGAATACATTAGAATACAACGCTAGCATATATACTCCAGTCCCACCACCAAGTTCTCACTAACAGCAGATTAAATTCTGTTTACATGTCCAACTGGAGCTTCAAGTTAAGTATGTTATTGATATGGCTTAAGTAACTTGCTATTGAAAGCCTAGTCCAGGGCTCCCGTAAACTTGTTGAGACTGTGGGAATTTTTGGAATTTTGAGAAAGGGGTGTTAACTCCCCCAGTGGCTGCTGGTGTTCACAAAATGGTGGCTGTAAGAGAGACTAATTACCAAATGCTGGAACATTTCACTAAATATTGGAAAGTTCCAAGCCAAGAGTGGTATGACAGAGGCAATTGCTTCTGAATGTGAGCTTCTACAGACACATAGCTGGTGTCTTCTGAACTACCTCCTGCTCAAGAAGGTGAAAGCAAGCCAGATGGGCTTTTTGATTTGGGAAAAGATGGTGCTTGGTGTCAGATTCCAAAGAAAGGAAAGGCTTTACTCTCTGTGAAGCCATAGGAAGAAGATGTCAAGCCTAGTACCATAAGTCTCTACGTGTGTCATAGGCATGAAGCAATTATGCAGGATTAGTTCAGTGCTTTGACAGTGAATCACCTGGTAGGGACTGACCTAAGCTTCCTGGTTTCATTTGTTCCCTTTGGATTTTATGTGTAAGCTGCAAGAAGGAAGAATGCTCCATGAAACACACTAGTAGGTACCATAAAGTTCATGGCATTCCCATTGGGGATCAATCAATCAATTAAATTTATTGTTACAATCAATGACCAATGCACTCAGTCATTTTACATAAAAACATTTGAATAATAAATATGAGATAAAACCAACACTGGCATACTTAAATTTAAAAATCTGTGATTATAACATAGAGATAAAAAAAGACAGCCATAAAATTTGTGTATAATTTAGATAAAGGATTAGAAAATCTAATTGCCATGCATTCTACGCTCCTTGTAAACCTGGGCACAAAATCTAGCCACCTGTCTTGATGTCTGATGGTTCCTGTCAGACAGGAGGTAATCAAGTTTAATTTTATTTGATCTGCCAGGAAGCATTGGGGATCAATGGCCTAGGTCATCTACTGGCTAATGTAACACAAAAATTAACATGAAAAATATTTGATGCCAGAAAAAAAGTCTGTACTTTCTTTCCCCTTGTAATTTTTTAAATAAAGGAACTTTGCCTTTTTTCAGGATGAAAAGAAAAAACAAAAACTATTTTAACAACTCCACTGAGTTCAACAAATAAAACATTCTCACCGCAATTTGGACATTTTGTTTTGTACTGTTCCTAACCATAACACTTAAATAATTGCATGCCAAACAGTTTAAGAACAATGTGTTGTATTCTCCAGTCAAATATGTAGGTTTCATCAAAAAGGTCATTTTCTTGCTTAACCATTTGGTTAAAGCCTTTACATAAACTATAAAGCCATGAGATTTTTTCCCTAGCTTTATTGTTCCATTGACATTGAAGATGTTTCTCCTCTTTTAACTGAATCTTTTGAAAACGAAGTAAAAATACTTCGATTTATCACTGCTTCATCAGGATATCAGTTTCCATCTCAGTTCTACATAATATATGTGCTCATTTTTCATTCTCTCTGTGTGTGAAGTGCTGACTAGTTGCTTCTGACTTACAGGAAAGCTATCAATTAATGACCTCCAAAGCATTCTATTGTTAACAGCCTTGCTCAGGTCTTGCAGGTTGAGAGCCATGGCTTCATTTATTGTTAATCCATCTCTTGTTGAGTCTTCCTCTGTTCCTGCTGCCTTCAACTTTTCCTAGCATTATTGTCTTTTTCAGTGAGTCTTTTCTTCTCATAATGTGACCAAAGTACAATAGCCTCAGTTTAGTCATTTTAGCTTCTGGGAGAGTTCAGGCTTGATTTAGTCTAGAACCTACTAATTTATCTTTTTAGAGGTTCGTGGCATCCATAACATTTGTCTTGTTGCAGGTCCACAGTATCCATAAAACTCTCCTCCAACACCACATTTCAAAGGAATCTACTTTCTTCCTATCAGCTTTCTTCATTGTCCAACTTTCACATCCATACATAGCAACAGGGAATACTATGGCACGAATTACACTTATCTTGGTCACCAGCAACGCATCCTTATACCTCACAATATTTTCTAGGTTCTTTGTGGCTGCCCTCACCAATCTCAATCTTCTTTTGATCTCTTGGTTGCAGTATCCCTTTTGGTTGATGATGGAGCAAAGGAATAGAAAAACTTCAACAATTTCAATATCTTCACCATCAGCCTTAATGTTGTGTGATTCTCCAACAATAATTACTTTTGTTTTCTTGATGTTCAGCTGTAATTCTGCTTTGGCACTTTCTCCTTTAACCTTTTTTAGGAGTAATTTCAAGTCTTCACTATTTTCTGCCAGTAATGTTGTATTATCTGCATATCTCAGATTGTTAATGTTCCTTCCACCAATTTTCATTTTGCCTTTGTCTAAATCTAATCCAGCTTTCCTTCTGAGATGTTCTGCATATAAATTGAACGGATATGAAAATAAAATACATTCTTGTCTGACACCTTTGTCAAATGGTAACCACTCTGTTTCTCCATATGATATCCTGATAGTAGCCTGTTTCCCAGAGTGCAGGCTACACACACATCCACACAATTAGATGTTGTGGCACACCCATTTCTTTTAAAACCTACCATAACTTTTCATGATCCATACTGTCAAAAGCTTTACTATAATTAAACAAGCTGATTTTCTTATGAAATTCTCTCATATGGTCCAGTAACCCACACAAGTTTGCAATATGATCCAGTGCCTCTTCCTTTTCTGAATCCTGCCCCAGTATGCTCCAGTAACCAAAATAAATTTGCAATATGATCTCTAGTGCATCTGAATCCAGCTTGAACATCTGCCATTTCTCAGTCCATATGTGGTAACAGTGTTTGTCAGATTCAGAACACAACTTTAGCTGCATGAAATATTAATTTGATGGTCCAGTAGTTGCTGCAGTCTTTGATATCTCCTTTTTCAGAATTAGAATGCAAATTGAGCATTTCCAATCCATCTGTCATTGTTTTATTCCCCATATTTGTTGGCATATTCTTGCTAGAATTTTGATGGACTTTGTTTTTGTGGCTTGAAATAGCTCTATTGATACTTCTACTACTACTGGTGATTTGTTTCTCCAAATTGGTCTCAGTGCAGCTTTCACATCACTTTCTAAAACTGTAGGTTCTTCTTCAAAAGATTCTTCTTTGAAGGAATCTGCAATAATCTCTCCCATATAGTTCTTCAGTATATTGTTCCCATCTTTTAATTATTTGTTCCCATTTAATTATTTGTTCCCATCTTTTAATTATTCAGTTAATATAGTTCCACATTGATCTTTCAGCATTGATTTTGCTCCTCCTTTTTGTTGTAGTATTCGGTTTCTGTACACTAGTTATTATAATAGTTCTCTTCGTCTCTTTGTGCAAGTTACTGGAACACTTCATTTAGAAGAAGCAGCAGCAATTGGATTTATATTCTGCCCTTCACTCGAAGTCTCAGAGTGGCTTACAATCTCCTTTCCCTTCCCCTCCCCACAAAAGACACCTTGTGAGGTAGGTGGGGCTTAGAGAGCTGTTTTGAGGACTCTTCTCTAGAGAACAGCTCTGAGAGAACTTGTGACTGACCCAATCTCATGCCAGCAGCTGTATGTGGAGGAGTGGAGAATCAGACCTAGTTCTTTTGGCTATAGGAATCACCTTTGATAATATCTTTGGTTTCCTTGATAATATCTCTGCTTTCAACCCATAGTTCTTCTGGTTTACATTCACTTGCACTTAGTAATGCTTAGTAATATTAAGCTCACTTGAATTTAGTAATGTTCTTTACACCGTCTTTACAGTCTTCAGGCATGTTGTCTAGATTGTATTTTGGAACTATGAATGTTTTGCTGTTTTTCTCCAGCTTTATTCAAATTTTGATATTAACAGTTTATCGGTTGTACCACAGTCAGCTCCTGGTTTTGTTTTAGCAGAGAAAATAAAGATTCTCCATCTTATACTTCCGATTATGTAATATATTTGATTTCTGTATTGGCCACCTGGTGATGTCCATGTATACGATCGTTTTTTCAGCTGCTTGAAACATTTGTTTGCAATGAACAATTTGTTGTCTTCACAGAATTCTGTGAGTCATTCTCTTCCTTCAGTTCATGCTTCTAGCCCAAATCTTCCAACAATATTTGATTCTGCTTTGTTCCCTACTTTTGCATTCCAGTCACCTATGATTATAAGGACATAGGTGTATGGTCAATTTCGTCCAGAACACTTTCATAAAAGCTTTCAGTTCCTTTTTCATCAGCATCTGTAGTTGGGACATAAACCTGAATGATAGTTATTTTGATAGGCTTTCCATGAAGTCTGATTGATATTATTCTGACTTTACATTACCCTGACTGCTTGTGGTACATCTCACCTCATTATTACAGCAGCTCCATTTCTTCTGTGTTTGTAATTTCCTGAGTAACAGACTTGTAATTTTTGACTGAAAATGTCTTACTCCAGTACACTTTAGTTCACTCATTCAGTTGACTGCAATGTTTAAATGTTCCATTTCTCATTTCACAATTTCAGGCTTTGTTTGACTCTTACTTCCCACATTTCATGTTCATACTTCATGCATCAAACAGTTTTGAACTTTCCTTTTGCATCAGTTCACATCAACAACTGAACATCTTTTCAGCTTTAGTCCATTTGTGTCATAATAACAGTGATAATTTGTAGTTGTCCCCAGATTTTCCCCAGTAGCTGACTAAGTTAACAAAATCGACTGGGGGAGAGGGGGGGGTCCATCTTCCAGCACTATATCTTTTTTAAATTTTAGATTGTGTTGTCATAGGGTTTTTGGGATAAGAAGTGGTTTACCATTGCCTTCTTTTGTGCAGTACTAACCAGGGTTAGTTGAAGTGGCACTGCTGTTATCTGTCATAGATCCTCCACCAGTGTCGCCTTCCTCTACTGCTGCTGCCCAGTAGCTACCCCTCAAGATTTCTTCTTCCTGCATTACCATTAGAACTGTCTGTTCTCTTCTGCTGATGTGGCCACAGAAGGGGGTGGATGCATCTTAGTCTGGTGTCTTAGCTGTGACCATTCTGCATTATGGTACTGCTCTGAGCATCACTGACACACACAACCCCCCCCCCCCTAATGTTAAAAATGTAAATCCAAGAGGGCATTGTATTGTTTGTTTAATCTGGGGCTCCCCACCCTTTTTGATCCTGTGGACACTTTTGGAATTCTGACACAGGGTAGAGTTTGAACACAAAATGGTGACTACAGGAGGTGGAGCCAAGTGCAAATGCAGAAGAAGCCCAAGTACAATCGACAAGAGGACTGATTTTAAAAAATACAATGGGGAAAGGAGCAAGAATAACATTAGAAGTGTGGTGGCAGCTGCTGCTGAAAAAAAAATATTTTAATCTGCACAGCCAATCAGCTCTCCAGTGGCTAATCAGAAGCCCTGCCCGCCAGTCAGTTGCACTTTGATAGGACATGAAATCTGAGCACATGCCTCAACTCTGCACAGTAGTGCAAGAACACTTCCTCAGAGTATGTCTTTCAAAATCTGGAATCCTTGAGGGTCAAGAATGCAGTCAGAGCTTTCCTCTCCAACTCTCCCACTACATTGTTTAGATAGCTGTGACTCACACACAAGATTACTGAGCTTGAATAATAGTAAGAACAACAACAATCTACTGGATTTTTTTAAGGTTCTGAATGGGGTTGTTTTGGAGATGTTCCCTAAATGATATATATATATTTTCAATTACAGATGTCTTTCATAGTTCAAGGTATATTTGCTATTGATTACAAAAGCATCAGAATTGTAGTGCAAGGCTATACGTAACTGTGGGAAAATAACCATTTCAACTCATCAAAAATAACACCTCATATAAATACTACAAACAACATTTCTGTGGGTAGTACAAAAAACAGATGATAGTGGCTATCATAAAATGCTAGTGAAAACAAATAGCAAACTGATAATAATAATTTAGGAGTAGGACTGGGGAAAACTTTACTACACAAGCAAAGATGAGATAAGACAAGCATGCATTTTTCCCATTTATAATTTTTTTCTAGTTCTGACATAGACTTTCTATTTATACATTCACTTTCTGTTGCTTTAGTAAAAGAAAAGAAATATGTCTGCATGGCACAGACTGTAATTTAAGCCTACCGGTAATCCATTTTTCAACCACCGGATTGTTGGAATTGGCTTGCCAGTAGCTGTGCAAACCCAGTGTAAATCACTGCCCAAATCTCTCTCAGTATCATTTATATGTTCCACCCATTCTGGCATTGCTGAAAGACAAACACAAATCTTATTACTGCATGCTTGATTAATGCCACTTTACTTTCTCTCTTTCTACAGCCATTTTTTTTCTCCACATAGTAGTGCCTGAAAAGTTGGCATGACATTCGAAGCTCTACTTCTGTCATCTTACTCAAATTCACTGCAGTTTTACTCCATCTTACTCCAAATTCACTGCAGTTTCCATGATGAGATAATCAGGGGTGGGGTTGTAGCCATAAAATGTCACATTTTGCTAGCCTTTTTGAACTGCTCTCCAACTCAATATATTCTGCACCAGTTTAATTAAGTTTTCTGGGGGGTAACCCCATAAAATAGACCTGAGTAGGATTCTTAGTTGCTCTCTAACAGGGCCATCCTAAACAGGGTTTCATCCTACTAAGGTCACTGAAGTCAGCCAGATTAGAATAGAGTAACTCTGGTTAAGCTGGCACTGTAAATCTCTTTGTTACAAGCTGTGCTTGCTGCATTCTCTTTCCTCTTGATGCATGGCATAGTTTCTGGATGGTCCCCATGTTGAATGTGTGGCATAGAAAAACAAGGCAATATTCCCTCTTTCAAGCTGCAAAGCAATCAAATATGCCTGTGTGCTTGGAGAAATGTGTTCTGAATCTCACAGCTCATACCCATGAGACAATTGTATGTTTTGTAGAGGTAGAAGGAATAGAGTCTTCACATTATTCGAACAGTTCTCTTTATTAACAGCAGTAATGCAATCTGCATTGTATGGGTGTTTTATTTTGTCCAAGAACATATATACTTTAATCAAACTATTAATTACATATGAAGCAGTCACTTAAAGGTTTTCATATGAAAAACAGAGGGCCAAACTACACATTGACTTGGGTCCAGAAATGCACAAACATAGTAGCATCATCAGAGGAAACCTGAGGTCCATGTATTCTGAATCTGAAGTCTAAATATGCTCAAACTTAGAGAGAGCTCTTATATGACAAACAGAATATTTGATGAGTATTATCCTGGTTTCAACATTTATTATCAATAATAATAAATAAATCAGACAATATTAAAATCTGGATGCCCAACCATG
The DNA here is from genome assembly GCA_029233225.1 of Lepidodactylus listeri. Taxonomy (NCBI): domain Eukaryota; kingdom Metazoa; phylum Chordata; class Lepidosauria; order Squamata; family Gekkonidae; genus Lepidodactylus; species Lepidodactylus listeri. Next base: position 74,078,014 of record JARCFY010000008.1, read on the forward strand.
AGCCAGATATGAGCTTAGAGTTGACACCACCCCAATTGGGGTGGGGTTTTCCTCACTTTTGGGTTCCCAATCCACCATCGGCCAGCTGGCTGATGGGGGAGCCCCACCCTCAAAGAATCCCATTGTGCGCAATGTGCCTGGTGTGATTATGTTATATCAGCTTTACTCTTCAGATGGACACTCAACTGACTCCACTGCCTGTTTAGGAAATGAGATGTACAGAAAACTAGGTGAAATAATATCTAGCTCATATAGGGTTGCCAGGTCTTACCTGCATTCCGGTGGGGGCCTCCAGCCTGGCTCCTGGGGTCTTCTAACACGTGCGCTTTGCACATGTGCCATAATGACATCACCTGGAAGTGATGTCATTGTACTGGGCATGTTGTACAGGGGATGCTATAGCATTTGGGTAAGAACCCTATGGTGACTATAGAGGGTTTTTTTACCCAATGCTAGAGCGTCACCTGAACAACATGCCTGGCAGAATGATGCCACTTCTGGGTGACGTCATTGCTGTGCACGTGCATAGCATGCACATTAGAAGACCCCAAGAGCTGGGCTGGAGGCCCCCGCCAGGACAGAAGTAAAATCTGGCAATCCTATGTGAGCCAGATATTATTTCACCTAGTTTTCTATATGTCTAATTTCCTAAATAGGCAGTCGAGTCAGTTGAATGTCCATTTGAAGAGTAAAGCTGATATGTAGCTGATCATGTCCATGTGAATAATCTAATCATCAAAATACAGACTGCTTTGAGGGTTTAAAAAGCAGCATGGCTCAGTGACAAAGCATCTGCTTGGCATGCAGAAAGTCCCAGGTTCAGTCTCTGGGATCTCCATCTCAAAGGATCAGGTGGTAGGTGATGTGAAAGACCTCTACCTGAGATCCTAGAGAGCCAGTGTCAATCTGGGTAGACAGTACTGAACGAAGAATCAAGAAGCTGGTTCAGTGTAAGGCAGATTCATGTGTCCATGGCATTTCAGTATTGCCAGATGACAGAGACCTTATATTCCATGAGGTGGTAAACCTGTGTCTGGGCTGTGACATTTGAAATTGCAAGTGGCTGCAGTAAGGAGAAAGGCTAGGCTAGAACCCTGGTCTTAATTTTCTATGCACAAGGAAATACATTCATCCGAGTTCCTGCCAGCCATCTGAAATAGCATGGAGCAGGCACTGGTTTACCACCTCAGGGAGGGCTAGGCAAGCAACACAGGACATTATGAACACCTGAACCTTTCAAAATATTACACAGACATACTGTCTGCCTTTCATACCAAGTCCCAACGTTAACTGGGACTGACTCTAGTGAACTACTAAAGCTGAAGGATGTATAATACAGCCTAATTTACATCCTGACTGACTAAGCCTTGACAAAAATGCTTAAAGCTACACAGTAGTCAAGCTTCAAATACAATCCAAAAGACATAAGCAACTGCACCGTACCCGCACTTGGATTTCATATATTTTCCTAACTGAAACATAACCTTTTCAAATAATGCAGCAGGTAGGAACTATGAAATTTTCAGCATAATATCTAGAATGATGTAATATGTTAAAAATTATTCTACCTTGAACATAAACGTTTGCAGAATGTTTATCCTTTCCTTTGTGATTTTCAGCTTCACATTCGTAAGTCCCTTCATCTTCAAACTGGATATTGAAGATCTTGAGAACTGCACCAGATGCACTTATCTCAGCCGTGGTTGACATGGGTTCACGATACTTAGACCATCTAAGCTCAGGAACAGGGCTTTGGAGAAAATAGAGCACATCAATAGAGATGACTTGGCTCCTTTCTCTCCAGGCCCTCAAGCATGCAGCCCTATGCCTTTACTTATCAAATAATTTCCATTTCCTCTCTTCAAGTTCATTTTTCCCAGACTTAACACCCTCTGGAACCAAGTGAGCCCCTTGCCTTTGTTGCTCCTCTAATGACTACATTCTACTTTTAGTCCCTACCTTGATAATCTAATACAGATCCTAAATTTTGTACAGTGCCCACACTGCTTAACAGCTGTTGAACTACAATATTAACAATGTTCTCTCACATAATGGAAACCTTAATGCAAATGTATCAGATGGAATTGTGTAATTAGAGACATAGCTAATAGCAAGGGATAAAGGCAGGGTTGGGGAAGGCTTTCAAACCCAGACACAGAAACTATTCAGGTAATATGCACCACATCAGTGTTTTTTTAGAGGGGTAGCCATTTATTTATTTAAAACATTTATTACTTGCCTTTCTTCCTTATGGAGCTCAAGGTGGCTTACAATATACATAAAATAGAGTGCTCAAAAGTACATAAAACCAACATATGTATACAGGTGGCCCAATAGATGTTGTTTACCTAGATTTCCAGAAAGCTTTTGATAAAGGTCCTCATCAAAGGCTTCTAAGTAAACTCAGCAGTCATGGGAAATGAGGACAAGTCCTCTTGTGGATTAAAAACTGGTTAATTAACAGGAATCAAAGAGTGAGCTTAAATGGGCAGTTTTCACAGCGGAAGGTAGTAAGCAGTTGGGTACCACAGGGCTTGGTACTAGGTCTGGTGCTTTTTAACTTGTTCTTTAATTATTTGGAGTTGGGAGTAAGTAGTGAAGTGCCTAAGTTTGTGGATGACACTAAGTTGTTCAGGGCGAGGACAACCAGGGAGGACTGTGAGGCACTCCAGAGGGATCTGTCATGGTTGGCCAAGTGAGCATCAATGCGGCAAATGAGGTTCAACTTGGGAAAGTGCAAAGTAATGCCCATTGGAGCAAAAAAATCTTAACTGTAAATATACATTGATGGGGTCTGAACTGGCAGTAACTGACCAAAAGAGAGATCTTGGAGTTGTGGTAGATACTCTGAAAATGTCAACTCAGTGTGCAACTGCAATAAAAAAGACAAATGCTATGCTGGGAATTGAAAACAAATCAGCCAGTATCATAATGCCACTGTATAAATCTATGGTACAGCCTCATTTGGAATATTGTGTACAGTTCTGGTCACTGCACCTCAAAAAAAAATTATAGCATTGGAAAAGGTGCAGAAAAGGGCAACTAAAATGATTAAGGAGATGGAAACTTCACAATGATGAAAGGTTAAAGAGATGAGGGCTCTTTAGCTTGGAGAAATGACAGTTGAGGGGTTACATGACAGAGGTTTACAAAATTATGCAGAGAAAATGGAGAAAGAAGTACTTTTCTCTCTTTCTCACAATACAAGAACTCATGGGCACTCAATGAAATTAATGAGCAGTAAGCTTAGAATGGATAATAGGAAGCACCTCTTCATGGAATTCTTCACATGGAGTTCACAGCCACAAGAAGTGGTGGTAGCTACAATCATAAACTGCTTCAAAAGGGGACTGGATAAACATGTGGAGCAGAGGTTCCTCAGTGGCTATTAGCCACAAGGTATAGACAGAACACTATTTCTGGGGGCAGTGAAGCTCTGTATTCTTGGTGCTGGGGGGGCACAGTGGGAGGGTTTCTGGAGTTCTGGCCCTGCTGGTGGACCTCCTGATGGCACCTGACACAGAGTGTTGGACTGGATAGGCCACTGGCCTGATCCAACCTGGCTTCTCTAATGTTCTTAACATTTAAAATGACAATTTAGTACTACTGTAAAATGCAGTCCTAGATACCATGAATGATGAATCCATACAGATATTCTTGTCACTCTACATTATCCAACAAAAGGCATTCCAAACATCAATTGAGGCATATTAAATGTATATATAAAACTGCACTATGTGTAAAATGTGTATGTAAAAGATGATAGCTTAGATTTTCCAAAACTGTGAAACAAATGCTAAGGGCTACTCTTGTAAGCAGATAAGTTCCATCAACCCTGCTCCAGTTCAGTCTACCCAAACTTTGCCCATGTGGACAAATACATTAAAAACATACTTACTTTCCAAGTGCAAAACACTCTAGTGTCACATTTTGCCCTAGAAGTGCATATGTGTCTTTGAATTTCACTCTGATATCTGGCAGATAAGCTTTCGTACCTAACATGAAACAAAGATGCAAAGATATTTAGCTTCTTTCAGAACATTTTACCACATATATATGGCTGAAAAACCTCCTTACCACTTAGCAACATGATACAGAGTGATAAGACAGGAACAAACCAGATGAGACACAAGGGCTGCAATCACACACACTAAATAATCCACTTCCAATGCGCTTTCCGACTGGATTTTACTGTGTGAACTGGCAAAATCCAGTTGGAAAGTGCACTGAAAATGGACTGAAAGTGGATTATTTAGTGTGATCACAGCCCAGGTGTTCCACAGAGTTCTTCCCACTCTCTTTTAAATTTTAATCATCAATCATGCATGAGTACAGTTCAGATCAGTACACATGTGTTTCCCTAACATGACAAACAGCAGCTCCTTGGTCCGCTTCAGGTCAGGAAACAGGATTTATTTTTGGGATTTATATCCCGCCCTCCCCACCTCACGGCAGTTCAATAACATAAAATCATAAAACATTTTCGTAAAACATACAGTACAGTATAACAAAATCATTCCAAGATGGCATAGGTTCCTCATCTCTGTCAGAGCCGTGTCACAGGATGTGACCGAATGATCCCCCCTTGCACCATGGTGCTGAACATCAGCGGCAGTTTTGTTCTGTGCAGGACCCAAGTTCAGAAAAGAAAACAGGCATGCTTCGCTGGTGCCTGATAGGGTATATTCAGGTACAAGTAAAGCTTAAATGTTAAAATGAGTGGGGCCTGGGTACCCTGCTCCAAACTTACACCCCTCTAAGACACATAGGAGCTGCAAAGAACTGCATTTTAAAGAGCCACAGGGACCCAGTTCTGACTGGGAACTGGGTATAAGGGGAAAGGGGTTCCTGCCTTACTCCCCCTTTTTCTGAGCTGATACAGGTCCAGGGAGGGATCCAGTCCAACACTCTGTTACACACAGTGGCCAAAAACACCAGGGGCCATCAGAAGGTCCAGCAGTGGGGTCAGGACACTAGATGCCCTTCCAGTGTTGCCCCCCCAACACCAAGAATACAGAGCATCCCTTGGCCCAGACCGAGAGTCCCTATCTCTACCTTGCAGCTGATAGCCACTGATGGACCTCTGCTCCAGATGTGTGAGAACATAAGAGAAGCCAGTGTGGAACCGCGATTCCCCCCTCCCCATCCCCCTGGCTCACACTCACATCCAGCGCCCAGAGTGCTGCTGCTGCTGCCGCCAGTGGCATGGTGGCTGGAGGACAGCGGCCAGAGCATGTGGGAGGGAGACGGGAGGCTACTACGGACATCTCAATTTAGACACCATTAGGTGCATATTGGCTCGCAATCGCAAACTAGTTTAAATTTCATTAACAAATAGTGTTCCCTCTATGACCCGCATGACCTTAAACCGCTCCCCCCAATTGGCTTTAGTGCCTGTTCTTGGCTGCTGGGTTTTATGGAAAGAAGGATAAGCCGAGTTAATCAATACACAGGAAAACTTTTTAATTGAAGTACAAACCGTGTAAACCTTCTCATTTATGCAAAGGAATAATGGTGTATGGCTTCTGAAAACTTGCCACTGAAGATGAGGAGGGAAAAAGAGCATGGAGATGCCCTCCTCTCCTTCTGGATCTGTTACAATATTATTTCAGGAGATTGCTGGTGGAATTTGCCGGCCTTCGGGGGGGCACCATTGGTGCCAGCGCCGAGGGTTCAGAGTTTGGGAGTACTCCTGGATGCCTCCTTAACCATGGAGGCCCAGGTAGCAGCCACTGCCAAGGCAGCCTTCTAGCATCTGAGGCTGATTAGGCAGCTGGTTCCCTTCCTTGGATGCAATGACCTGGCAACAGTGATCCATGCTATGGTCACCTCAAGACTTGACTTCTGTAATGCTCTCTACATGGGGCTGCCCTTGTCCCAGCTCCAGTGGCTGCAGCTAGTGCAGAATGCCATGGCCAGGCTGTTGATGGGTCTCTCTGCAAGGGACCATGTCCAGCCTGTGCTGAAGGCACTGCACTGGCTGCCTACAGCATACCGGATCCAGTTCAAGGTGCTGGTTTTAACCTTTAAAGCCCTATATGGTCTGTTTCCCTAACGGACCGCCTTTCCCCGTATATACCCCAGAGAGCACTGCAGTCAGGCACACAACATCGCCTGGCCCTTCCTGGCCCAAGAGAAGCCAGGTTGGCGACCATCAGGAACAGAGCCTTCTCAGTGGCGGCCCCCCACTGGTGGAATGAGCTCCCGGAAGACATCAGGCCCTGCAGGACCTTTTGCAGTTCCGCAGGGTCTGCAAGATGGAGCTCTTCCGCCAGGCTTTTGGGGCTGCCACTGGGGGAAATGGCTATGGGCAACTGGCCAGTTAAGTACTGGTATATCTGTAGGTGGTTGCCTCCTGGCTGTGGGGGATTTAGTTGCTGCCCTGGCACTGGATTTGTAATTTGCCGCCATTTTTTAGTGGTTTGTGGTTTTATTGCAATTTATTATATTCTGTGTGTACTGATTTTAACTGTTGTGAGCCGCCTAGAGCCACCTGTGCTGGCTAGGCAGGATATAAATCCAAATAAATAAATAAATAAATAAATAAATTTAGAGCCAGCAGCACCAACTCCATAAGTGAACTCAAAGTAGCAAGTGCTCTCCTCCAAAGATCCTCCATCATTGCTGAAAGACTGCAATTGGGAAAATGGAGATTCCGTGTGTGTGCTTGCAAATAGTTTTTAATTACTTGGTGCATAGGAAGAGGAAGAGAGTCCAATCAGGATGCCCCAGCGTGACACGTGATTTCTGTTACTGCATTATGACAAAATAATGCAAAAACAGGGAGGGGAAGAGGGAGTGGCTAGGAGGGGAATGGGAGGGGTGTGGGAGGGGGCAGCAGCAGGAAGCCTCGTGGCAGCCCTGGAACAGTCAGTAATGAGAAATGGAACATGCGGGGCAGATTAGGAGCTGTGGCTCCAAGTGTGAAATTGACAAAAATGCTCCAGAGGAAACTTGGAGGAGAAACTCTGGAGAGAATGAGAGGCAAGTGGCCTGTGCGAAATCAGTGGAGGACTTTGCATCACATGTGTGCTGGGAGATTTGTGCCTCCAAGGCACTGACCAGCTCTTCTCTGTTTGCAACCAAAGCAGGTGGGGAGAAGTAGCTTTAGCCTCTCCCTCATGCTGTTTTCCCATCTACAAACCATCCCACCAAGCTGTTATTGGCTTCACTGTGAAACTTACATGTAGCTACATCAGTACCATATTTTCACAATGGAATCAATAGCAGCTCCACAGGGGGGGTTGTAGACATGAAAACAGCATGGGGGAGAGGCTAAAGCTGCTTCTCCTTGTCTACTTTGACTGCAAACAGTAAAGAATTGGTGTGTGTTTGGGAGGCACAAAACTCCCATCACACATGCGATGTAAAGTCCTTTCATTTGCTCCCAACAAACACAAGGACTTTGAGTAGATGGCGCCTCACTGAGCTGTTACGTACACAGCTCAGGGTACACCTGGGTTTGTCAGGAAGTACAGAAACAGGGAGACCTGATGGAAGATCTTTAGCATCTCACTTACTTGCACCCTAAGATTCAGCCATTCCTGACTTCTTGATGAGGAAAACCTTCATGATCTCAAAACACACCAGTCACACTCATGCTACATTCTAGGGAACACTTCAAAAACCTCCTGCACCTGCATATGTTTAAAAATGTAACATCTGAAGACAGTTTGAGCCTCAAGCACAGGAAAGAAACAGAACCAGTTACAACAGGAAATGCCCTGGAAAAAGTTGCTTATAGATTAACCTCAATTTCTCCAAGAATACACTAAAAATGTACAAGTAAATAATGGTGTGCAAAGAGGACATTTCTGGATAATAATAATCTGGGTAAAATACTTACGATCTGGGTGAGGAATAAGAGGGATGAAACTGCTGAATACACTCTTAGCTATTGAGTTGCTGGTCACAAAGCAAGAGTAGTTGCCCTTATCTGATGCTTCTACTTTTGCTATGTAGAGATTGCCATTTGTCTGAGAAACAAATCGTCGTTTATCCAAAGTAATGAATTCAGGGAAATCATTCAGAACCCAGCGGTAACTCAGATCATCTGGAGAGAGAAAAATTGCTTTAGTTAATATGAAAAAGGCTCAGGTGCTTAAAGGTGGTCATAGGGACACAGAAAGGTATGAAAGCAGAAGGAGGTGCTTAATAAACTTTCATGGGCTGTGATCACATGCAAAATTAGCCTCGACATAGATGCAAATGCTGGGTGGATTAAAGGAGCGCAATCAGACAACATCTGGGAAGCGCCACACAGCTGTTGGCAATCCATTTTGCTCTGCCGCAGAAGCAGAGTTAAAAGGCACCTCGGAAAGTCTGGTAGCAAATGGGTTGCTATGGGCCACAGATGGACTTTCCCATGTCTGATCACTCCAGCGCGCTTTCATGGTGTTGGGATGGTCTGATCAGGCTATCCCGACTCTGTGCCATTGTCCCCCCGCCCTTTGCAGTATGTGCATCAACACACACTCCCACACACTCCATAGGGAGATCCTCAGTGCAGACGTGTGATTCATTGATTCCTCGTGTAAGTGCATTGGAAACAAACAGCAACACACACACACCCAAGCTCATCAGTAGTTGCATCTGATTACACAGTGGTGGGCTGTGCCCACAGCTTCAAAAGTCTGTGTGATGACACAACTGCGGGTCAAATTCTGCCAGAGGAAATAGCCTCGCTCCCCCCCCCCCCGTTTATTCTGGCACATGTGACTGCAACCATGGATTAGGCAAATTATTTAGATCCCTTCCAGTCTGGGTTTAGGCCTTGTCACCCTGGTGGATGACTTGCACTGGGAGATGGACAGAGGGAACATGACTTTGTTGATTCTCTATTAATTTTCCTGGACCTCTCAGCAGACTTTGATACCAACTCTCATGGCACCTCCTGGTGGTTCCAGTCCTATTTGGAAGGTATGTTTCAGAAGGTAGTGGTGGGCGACTGCTGCTCACCCTCTTGTCCTTTGGCATCTTGTCCACATGCTCTTTAACATCAGTTACATCAGGTGAGGTCCTCTGGTTATTTATCTAGTTTGGGCGGGATTATCACCAGTATGCAGATGTCACAACTCTATCTCACACTTCCAGCTGATCCCAGGGAGACTGTTCAAGGAACTTTGAACCATTGCCCAGAGGCCGTTTTCAAGTGGATGTGGATTAATAAAAACTTAATCCTGACCAGATGGAAGGGCTACTGGTGGATGGAGAGTCTGACCTTGATTTTAAGGTGTCACCCATTCTGGATAGGGCTATTCTCTTTTTAAAGAAACAGATCCATAGTCAGGAGTGCTCTTGGACCCAGGTCTACCACTGGATAAGCAGGTGCCATGTGGTCAGGAGTGTCTTTTACCAGCTTTGACTGGTTAGCCAGCTGTGGCCTTTTCTGTGTAGAAAAGATCTCACTAAGACACAGGTAGGGGAAACAAACTTGACCCAAAAACTGGAATCAAGAACCACAAGGATAAGAAAGAAGACTAATAAATGGCCAATATTATAAACCTAGTTAAAACTTATAACATACAAAAATACATACATTTATTAGAAAGGCAGTTAAAAACAAATAAGGGCCCAATGAAAGCCTTGTTGAAAAGCTCAAGTGGCCTAAACACAAGGGCCAATACACATGACCTGACATGTTTCTGCTCTATTGGGGGCCTTCTTCAGAGGTCAAACAGGCTGAGGGGCACATTGTAATATTACATGTTACAATAAGATAACTAATAAATTAATACTGGAACAAGAAAAGGAAAGCTTCCAATTTTGGTCCAAAAAGCACTTGTGTCAGAACTAGAGTGTCCCCAAGCAATGTGCCCAGCAGAACCAGTGCCAATGTGGCACTGCAAACCCAACAGGACAAAGGCCTGAAAAGCGCTTTTGGGGGAAATGTCAGGCGTAATATATGGAATGGACACCGTGAAATTACACACACCAAACACATAGGAAAACGCACCCTACTGCCGGCTTTTCTACAATCTCTCCAAGTTTGGGGTGGATTATGTTTCTGGGGTCCCAGTTATGTACCCCCCAAGGTCTCCCACATTTATACCCTCCCACCCCTCCTGAGTGTGAACACCTCTGTGTGCCATGAGGGTGAAAGTGGGTACAAACGTTGCTTCTTGTGGGGCGAAGAAGTTCTCCACCCCCTGCATGCCATAGGCTCCCATCCCCGGGAACCAAACCCACCCTGCCAGCTCACTGGAGCCCAGCTCTAGCAGGGCATTACCAGGGGTCTCAGAGACTCTTTCCCCTAATCTGTTTCTGGGGCTCTCCATGGAAGAAAAAACGTTGTTAGAACTGCCCAGAGACACCAGCAGTTGCTAAAACTTTTTGGTTAGGAGGACTCTGACAGCAGTGATTCAGAGGTTAGGGGGAAGCCCATGGTTTGGGAACATTTCCACACCCTCCCCAGTGACTCCTGTGTGGCAGAGTGCCAGGTGTGCCACATCCATGTCCAGATAAACACAAGCCCCCAGCAATTGTCCTCCTCCATCCTCTGCAGGCACCTGCAAAGAGTAAATCCAGCTATGTGTGAGAAAGAGTGGTGGCCAGCAGGAAAAAGAAGAGGTCCACTCCCTCTCAGCAGGGAGAAGCAGAGGGGGAGCAGGCGGCCCTTCTAAGAAAGGTTCCCCACACTTGTGCTGCTGTTGGTGAGACATCAAGGTGGGCCACCCTTCAAGAGATCAAAATGGCTACATGCAGGGCCCAGGAAGCTCTCCATATCTCCAGGGCATAAGGCAGAACCATCCACTTCATGACACACCACTGGAGCAGCCAGCAGGACTGTCAGGGCATGGGCCAAGCCCCAGGAGGGGACAGTCCTGCCACCGGGGTTCAAAGTGGTTTTGTTCCATGTGCAGGGGATGGATGCAGACCACACAGCATAAAACATCACCACCATGACACAGAGTAGACTGATAGAGTGGGTGGGTGGCGGCAACATCATCTGTGGCTACATGGTCATGGACACTGGTGCCAATAAGCTGGTAGAAGTGCCTCAAGAGCATTGTCTACCTGGCACACATGCTTCACCTGGTAGTGAAGGATGCTCTGGGGCTGGATCACTGTCAAAGCCACCTGGGATGCTGCCACCCTTGAGATGTAGTTCTTGCTCGAGATCTGCCAGCACCCCACTGCCAAGTTCTTGCTCAGCATCATGTCTGCCCATCTGCTGAATGAAAGGTAGGGGGAAGGGGATAAGAACTCCACCTACAGCATGATTGTGCATTTGGTGGTGCAGAACAGTGTGGCACAGGATGTTGTCTCCTCCAGGACCATCCTGCACAGGGAAGAGGAGCTCAGCATCAGCTCCAATGACTGGCTGTCCGTCTTCCAAATGGTGCATGTCCTCAAGTCATTCCACAACGCCACTGACATGCTCTGCACCCTATGGCCAGCCTGGGGCAAGTCATCCCCTAATTCGAGGGCTGGACTGGGTGCTGGCTTCTGCACTGGAGCCGGGCTCTGAGGCCCCAAGCCCTGAGTCCACCTAATACCCAAACCCCAGCAGGGAAGAGAAGTTCACAATCAGGAGGGTATACAATGCGGGTCCTCAGCCAAGGCAACCAGTAGCACTCTGCTCAGCATCAACAGAGAGATGGGATGGCTCAAAGCCCTGAGTCCTTGTAACACCTCAATCCCAGGAAGGGAGAAGTGTTCACAATCAGGAATAAATTATGTATGTGCTCTGCTTTTAACAAGTTCTCTGCCTCTCTGTCTAACTGCCAACAGAGGAGAGGCTGCGGAGCTGAGCTGATATACAGCATCTGATCCCACAGAGTAAAATGGGAACATTGTTATTGGCAGCCAGCAGTGCCTGTTAAGCTTTGGGGGGCTCCTACTGGTGTTTCCAAGATGGAGAATTCTGCCCCCCTATCACGTTGAAGTTTTGTAAACAGTTTAACTGAGCAGACACAGTCTGTTTGGAACTGTATTCATTCATGAACCACCATGAACAGTATGAAAGTTCATGGAATGTTCATGCCAGTCACCTTTCTGTGAACATCACTTCGCAAACCACAAACTAGCCAAAATTTGTGAAGAACTTTAGTTTGTGAGCCAGTTTGTGCCCTCTAGAAGGTGAACCAATAACCCACTAGAGAATGCTACAATATGCAGAACATTTTTTTTTTGTCTGAAGGAAAGTGTCTTTGCAAATCACTGGAGCATAGCTGTTGAGGTTCACCCAACCTTATAAGTTTGATCTTTTAACAGCAAGCTGGGCTCTTTAATATGAAGAGAACCAACCATTCTAGGATGAACTAAAGACACAAACAGAGAGGTCAAACTGCACTGATTTTATTAGGGGCTTAAACAGCTTATGAGGCTTACATAGTTGTATTCAAAGATAGCAGTTCTGTAATCATATTAAAGCTGGTGCTATCCTGCCCTTCTCATAAAAGCTGAAAAATATGAAGAACAGATTAATTTACCGGGATAATGACGTGGAGGGTCACAGAGAAGCACTGCTCCCACACCTTCCCGAACGTTTACCTCATGTCTTTCTTCAGGAGTAAATGTATTTAAATCTGTTCAAGATAATGAGAGGAAGGAGAGAAGTGTTACACAAATACAATTAAAATAATATCAGTATAGCCACATATAAAATATTAAGCAGAGGTTTCCAGACTGCTGTAGATGTTCACTATACTTTTACTGAATAATGAAGATGATTTATTCAAGCATTACATTCCTACTCTCTCTCAAAAAGCATTATATTCATACTCTTTCACAGAAAGATCACAATGCACTTAAAAGGTCCCTCCTACTACCATTTATCCTGTCCATAAGGAATCAAAGTGAAGTGGGTTGCAAGTAAGGCTGCCATCAGCTCCCATTGCCTATGACATGACACAGACAAAAATAATAATACAGTACTTAAAATGTTTTTTTTTCACCCCCTTTTGTTATACACTGACCCGAGAATGCAGTATCAAAGTCAAAGGACTGGTGGACACAGATATTTTAGGGGATCTCTGCACTACTTCCTTTACATAGCTGATAATATAGACTATATAATAACTTCTTCAGGAGTAGGCAATACACACAGCAACCACTTCCCCTTGCCATCAGGGGATGTTTTTTGATTTTTTTAAATGGTAATTTGACATATCACTATAGCATTGTAACACAGGGGTGGCCAAACTTGTTTAACGTAAGAGCCATATAGAATAAACATCAGATGTTTGAGAGCCACAAGACATGAACAAACATTACGTGTTTTTATTGGGAAATATGCAGATTTGCCTCTTATCAACATTAAATGTGACTGCCAAAAATAATAACAAAAGGGGTAAAAGCAGATATTGATAATGGTATTTATTTGTCCAATGATATTTGTTTTCTAATGATATTTAGCTTCCCCAGCTGCCCTGCCAGGAGCCACATAATATGTGTGAAAGAGCCGCATACGGCTCCCGAGCCACAGGTTGGCCACCCCTGTTGTAACACAATAACAATTTGTTGCTTACCAGTTTAAAAAAAGAAGAAGAAGAAGGCCTGGGGAGAGGGAATGGATACTTCATGGGCCCAAGTCAGGGAAAATATAGGGAAACCCTCAATATGGATGCTCTGCTGCATTTAATTGGCAGTTACAGCAGCAATGAGGAAACTACAGAGAATCATCACTGTATGGAAGATCCCAGAATGCACAGCACAGTTTCTAAAACAGTGTCATCACAAATAATCCATAGAGAAAGAGAAGGAGTGCTTGCTACTTGGCTGGCAGTGTTTAGAGAGAAATCATACAAGATTATGATGGGCTTCAATTTTCAAGAGGGCAGCAAGAAAGAGGGCTGCCTCACCATCCCTTATTAGTAAACATATAGTGACAAGAATCTTATTGCATGGTGAAAAGAAAGGATGGCCTGTCTTTAGTATAGCCAATAATGAGAGGATGTTTTTCAATGGCTCGTAATGTTATGACTGATATTACTAGAAGCTAGGACACTGGAGTGGGGACTAATATACCCATATTAGTCCAGATTTCTTTCCCTCCTGCCAAACACACAAATGTGCACATTTGTATATTTGGCAGAAGGGACAGAAATTTGGAGCAGGAATGGAGACAGCAGGAAACACAGGTCTGACTTGGGGAGCTGTCTTGGTTAGAAGAAGCTACAGTGTTGGAAAGAAGCTGGTTAGAAGAAGCTACAGAAAGACATGCTGTTTGCTTGAGGAAAACTTGTGCTGATTTACTCCCTGGATGTTTTCTGCTCAGTATGTATTTTGTAAATAAATAGATATTACAAAGGGCACTAGGTTTCCAGTATCCCTTACCCTTTGCTCTGCAGGACTGGCTCTGAGTTCTCTGGGAAAAGTGAAGAGTGTATGGCATAATAACAGGATACCATCATCCCTTTGAAAGTAACTGGAAAGGGGTGCCCCATTGTCCAAGTATGATTAATGCAAAACAAAACAGAACAAAAATGAGGAGCAAGCCAGCCAGTGTGGTATAATGGTTAAAGTGCTGGACTGGGGACTTCCAGCAAGACTTGCGATAATGGCGGACGTGCTCCTCCGCAACTGCGGGGAGCGCGATCCGTACCCGGCGGGAAGAAGGGGCTCTGGACTGGTGCCGAGCCCCCAGAGACCCCAGTGAGGGGGCTCTGCCTGGGGTGGCACGAAGGGGATCTCTCCCTACGGTGGCGATCGAGGGATCGAGATCCCTTTTCATCACCCCCATAGGTTCCCCCGCCGTGGGAGCCGTATGGCTGAAAGCGCAAATCCGTGAAGCAGCAGAGAGTGCGAAGCAATGAGGCTGGAACTGACAGTTACGCATGGAGAAAACGTGAGTCTGAAGTAAGAAAAGCAGAATATAGCGGGAAGACGGCGGGAGGAGTGAAACCCCCCCCCTCTCCGGGACTGGCGTACTTACCAGACTCTTCACGTGGCGTTACTGCATGAATAAAAGCCCATCCGCCTTGCTAGATGGCAGCATCGCTCACTTGGAGATATAAACTTTAAAAGGACATAAGTGCTGTTCGAAAATTTGCTCCTTTCGTTCATCTTATCTATCTATAAACAAAGAGCGCAGCCTCAACAATGGCGGGGAAACCGAAACCTTCCCCCAAACTAGGAAGTACAGCTCCGAGTGCAAAGGTTGATACCACAGAGATGAGCGCGGTGTTCTCCTCGTTACTGCGACCTCTAGTGGACCAAATGACAGCTCTCAACGTGAAGATGGACAAAATGCAGTTAGAACTAAAAGAGTCGAATAAAACCACAGAGAAGCTGCAGCGAGAACTTCTGGAAGTAAAAACTTCAGTAAAAAACCAAGACTCAAAACTACAAAAGGCAGAGAAGGAAAAGGCCTTCCACCATGATCAGCTTTTGAAATTACAAATGGAAAGATCGAATTTTTTCCTAAGACTTCAGAATGTGCCAGAAAACACAGGAGAAGACCTTAAAAATTTGCTAAGTGAAGCACTTGAACCAGTGACAGGCATGAAAGCAGCGGATATAAAAAGCGATACGGATATGGTTTACAGAACCTATCCAGATTATACTAAAAAGAAAAGCCTGCCTGGTGAAATTATGATAAGGTTCTCCAAAAAATCTACAAGAGACGTGGTGCTTAGGACCACAAACAAAGCAGCTCTGAAGATCCTGGGAGAAGAAGTAAAAGTGATGAAGGATATCCCATTTGAAATAAGGAAAAGAAGGAAAGCCTATGGAAAATTGACATCTTGGCTCCAGTCTGAGTCTATCATCTATCGCTGGAATACTCCAGAAGGACTATGCTTCAGCATCAAAGATGAGAAGTATAAGACTGACTCTGTTCAACAAGCGAAAAAATTTCTGGAAAAAAGCAAAGAAAAGAAAACTGGGAGAGACTCAGATGGTTCACTGGCCTCGCAAGAAAGCATGTATGGATTTGATAGCTCAAAGAGTGAAGAAGAAGTGTCTGACTCGGAAAAAGGAACAGCAGCTCCAAAAGTAGATGAGACTGTTAAGACAAGAAGAGGACGAAAGAAGAAATAGTGATTAAACTGTTTTATTAAGCATTGCACCTATATATTATAAATTGTTTAATTAACCGTATTTCTCTAGGTGGGCGTGCCTGCCAAATAGTTTTGATAATTTTTATAGTAGCAGTAACAAAATAATTGAAATTTATCCAAGGTTCTAAATGCTTCATAATTATATTATGTAACATGGTAGTATTAAGCAAATGATAAAGTACTCTCTGTATAAGGTATATGTAGCTTAGATTGTAGCGTATTAGTTGTAGATATAGGAAAAATCAATAAAAAATTATTTAAAAAAAAAAAGTGCTGGACTGGGATCCAGGAGACTCAGGTTTGAACCTCCACTCTGCCATGCAAGCTCGCTGGGTGACCTGGGGCCAGTCAAACACTCTCAGCCTAACCTATTTCACGAGGCTGTTGTGAGGAGAAAATGGAGAAAGAAGTAAGCTGCTCGGGGTCCCCATGAGGGAGAAAGGGCATTAATGATGAAAATAAACAAAAATGGAAGGGACTGCACTTTCAGTAACCCGAAAAGGTATTATAAACACATTCCTTTTCTTTGAGTCCTATGGATACATAAAACATGTATATCTACATGTTTTGCTTAAGCCAGTATGACCCAACAATGGAATGGCATTAACACACTGATTACCAGAAAGTATAAATTTACACATTTGTGTAAAAAACCTAAACAGGTAAGTACAGCTTACATCCAAAGTTTAGATTTGCTTCTCGGCTCCGTATGATTCCATGTATGTTGGATGCTATGCAGACATATGTTCCTTCATCCCTTGATTTCTCAGGGTTAGTGATTTCCAAGTTACCTCCTACCATAAGGTGGCGCCCCCTTGTAATATCAATATCCCAGTTGTTAAGTTTCCACCTATTAAGAAATGCAGATTTAATTATTTCCAAAAATCAAAGGCACTTTTTGACATTTCTTGTTAATGTTGTTCTTGTGTTAATCTAAAGCATGATATCTTGTTCCCACATTAAGGGAGTGGGGAATCATCTTGCCAAAGAAAGAGAGCTATACCCCGGTTGGTCATCTTTAACAAATCAGAGGAAATGAGCCCTTCAGCACTGGAAAGAGATTTTGTGTAGCTTTCCCTTATATTATTTCTTTTTATGCAAAGGGAAAATGTCCATGGAATCATATATCATTACTGCGAGATACACCACACTAAAAAATGCTCAGCTTCATAAAAACACATTGAAAAATTAAAAAATGGAAACAAAAGAAGTCAAGTTGTACACAAAATTGCACAGGCAAGGTTGTGGCTGTCTGTATCTGTGACATTTACACAGTGACAATCTATTTAGCACTAACTCAGACCTGAAGGCCTGAAGGGGGGAGGGAGAGTAACCCAGGAGAAAGTCCTGCTGAGTTCAAAGGAAGATAATTCCTGTGGTATACATAGGATCCCAGCCAAAATCTTGCTGTTTGAGTGTAGGGAAGACATAATGAAAATGTTGCATTGAGGGAAAAGTGTCTACAATGTAGATCCCACATAGCAAATGAATGATATGACAGTATTTCTGGCCTAGTAAATTTATTGTTTATATAAGCTGCAGGAAAATAGTCTGTAAAAATTGCTAATGAGTAGCATCATATTTAAATTATAAATTTTCATTCAAGCTCTACTAAACTTTCCAAACACACTATTCTTTTCAACCAAGGATCATAAATTGATTTAAGAGCTTATTAGCATGGCTGTGGGGCTAGTTTCTGAAGACGAAAAGACTTCTTTAGAGCTGAAAACAGCTGGCCTTGTATACATACTTATTCAGCAGCAAAAAAGGATAATTAATGATTTACTATATAAGTAGCAATCAGAAAGCAGAGACAACATAGCTGTAAAACAGGAGTTCTGAGTTGGATCCTATGGATATGTTGCACTAGCAGAGGGGATTTCCTTTGTCAAAAGGGCCTTCCCCATGTAGTCCAACCCCATAACTTCAGTCAAGCCACTCCCACAACAAGGACTTTGTAGATATAAGAGAGGATGGATTTGGTGGAGAATTACTAAGTACCTGTATTTTAGGTACAGACATGGCTTTCATTTGATTAATGTATCTGGTGCCCTGATATTCTCAACACTTTTATTTTTTTATGTCTCTCTGTGTTTAAAGAACTACAGACCAATTCATGCTATCCCTTGAAACTCTATTGTAGTCCCAGTTCGGTCTGCCCATGCAAATCTCTAGCAGTAGCATCATGGGTAGAACTGGCTGTGTGTTGTGTTAAGTACCATCGAGTTGCTTCCAACTTATGGTAACCCTATGAATTCATGTCCTCCTAAATGTCCTATCATCAACAGCCTTCATGGCCACCCTTCCCAGGCTCAGTCTTCTGATTTCTTGGTTGCAGTCTCCCTTTTTGGTTGATGATGGAGCCAAGGAACAGAAAATCTTGAATGCTTTCAATTTTTTCATCATCAACCTTAAAATTGTGTAATTCCCCAGTAGTCATTACTTTTGTTTTCTCCATATTCAGCTGTAATCTTGAGTGGATGCCAAATGCTGAATTCAATGTGGATGGAGATGCAGCTGCATAAAAATATTCCAATGTGCTTGGATACCAAGTCTAGCACACTGTGGCCAGTGTGGAAACAACCAGCTCACCCAGTGGCTAGAAGTCTGCATAGACCATATGACAGCTGTGGATATTATCAGCTCATAGGATCATGCCCAGCCTAGCATTTTGGATTGCCTTATGAACACATTTTCTCTATTATGAAGGTTCATAAAAATGTAGAGTACCATTTGGGCCACCAGGGGGAGTGTGCAACCTTCTGTGCGTGCATCTAGTAGAAATCTAACCAAGCAACCAGAACATCCTCAATATTTTTATAACCCCTCTTTGGGGAAGGGTCAAATGCAAAACCCTAAATGAGAATACTGCAGGGTTTTTAAAAAAAAAAAATTAAACAAAAATACATAGCACAGTTCTGGAAGTTATACAGAGCATAGTTCTAAATATCAAAATGCAAACGTTCATTCATTCAGAAAAGTAGGACTGGGGGGAAAAGCCTTCTACAGGGAATAATGGCAGGTTCTCATGCTGCTTAATGAACCCTGGTGGAGTACAGATGGGCACAAAAATAAAACTAAATTGCTATTAGAATGTACAATTGTTACACTGTTACTTCATACTGATTCCATTACAGGATACTAAAATTTTGCTAACATCCCTCTCCTTTCCCCTACCATCACCCCCTTTCCCTGTCATTTCAGGCACTAAAAGCCAGACCAAATAAAAATGGCTTACACAAAAATATAAGGTGATTTCAGCTGACCAGGCATTCAGGATCAAGGTGAGGTAAGCACAATTAGTAATACATTATTATAAAACAACTCACACAAATGGTACAGGCAGGTTACTAATTAAATTTTTAAATATTCAAAAAATTGCAACATGCCTTAACAATCTTCCTATCATTGCTCCCACCCTTGGCCTTCCTCCCCATCTGCAAAGTTGTTCTTCTGTACAGGTCTCACAAGCCCAGCAATGATCTTTCCAGGGGAGGGGAATGCAAGGAAAGTTTCCATTCTGCATATGGATGATTGGATACAGGCTCTTGGCTTAGGGTTCAGCTACAGGTTTCTTCCCTATTTATTTTAAAGAACTTTTTTTTTCCTTTTGCAAATGCAGCAGCTGGAATTGCTTTACCATGAAGGAAACAGTAAACAAGGCAGGAAGAAAGGGAAAACTTTAATCTTTTCCTTTCCTGTCATTTTTCTCACTGGAAAAAGCCATTTCTGAGATTTATTTATCCCTACTAGGGGAAATGTATGGGTATCTGTATTTTCTCCCCTGGAACAGGAATGAAATCAGCTCAGGCATAGCTGTCTCTGGGGTGGAAATGGCAGAGGAAGAAAGGGATAACGTTTTTGTCTTTGCCCGAGCCCTTCTTCTTTTTGATAATGCAATCCTGGCAAATAAATTTGCAAAAGAAAGAAAAGTCCTTTAACATAAATACCAAGAAACTATAAATGTGCACTTGAGGTCTTAAATTAATGGTAACTTCCTACAAATCAGAATAAATAAGAGCAAAAAGAATGTTACTTGTAAATGGGAGAAGGGATTCCTCTGGCTCTGCAATTCATTGAAACTCTTCCATCTGAGGATTCTTCTGGGTAGATTGTGTCAATGGGCTGTTCTTCAAAAATTGGTCCATATCCTTTTAATTCCTCTGAAAAGAGATGACAAATTCATTAAAATTACAGCTTTAAAATATCAGCTTAGCATATATGGCTGATGCAAAGGTTAAAACCCTACAGCACACACACACTTGTTTTAGTGAATCAAGAGTGAACACTGTGGGAACCGTTTAAACGCTATAGCTTCCAGTTCTCCATTGTATTCTTGTCCACGTACTCTCCCATAGAAAAAGAGACCAAACCAGTTACATTTCCCCTTAAGGCCATTGGCTGGCTGCTGACACCGTCAACAATCCTGCCAATTGGTGCCAGATTTAGTGACGGCATTTGTGACTTGCACATCTGTCTGTCTGAAAAACACACTGGGTCTCAAATCTCCTGCACAGACCAGCAAACAACCACCAGATTGTGGTGACATCTGATGTCCTCTGGCTTGGACAATAAATGGGAAGCTGAAGTGGAAAGGTTAGTTTCATGAGCAGTATGCTTACTTACCACACACTGCAACTGAAACTGCCATTTGATCCTGCTGCTATATTGCTTTTGGGGCTATAATTCTCAGCCTGACCCAAGCACTTAATGACAGTTCCAGAGTTTAGTGCTGGAATGCATGTAGAGGGGAAAAGAGAGAGAGAGTATCTCTGGGCACATGCAAAATCTCCACCCCTCACTACTAACAGTGCAACTCAGTGCTGATTTATTCCACTCTAAATAACACACGGAAATCAGTTGATTTATGCTGAAGTAAATCTGCACAGGATTAGACTGTATGGAATTATGGCATATGTTTCTAGGATGTGGGAAGTTTTCCAGATAATGGGTTGTATCCAGCCAGCTTTTTCAATCAATTGCATCTAATTCCCTGCCTTACTACAGCCACCAACTTATTTATTTATTTGTTTGTTTGTTTTCTAGGCCGCTCTCCCCACGTTCACAGGCTCAGAGCGACTTACAAGACCTGGTGTGCCAGGATTCACTAACATTATAAATATTTAAAACAATATAAAACATTTAGTTAAAAACAACAACAATTTAAAGTGCTCAACAGTCAAAAACTCAGATGGCTGCTCTCTGATCACACCAGTGCCATTTTCCCAGTGGCAGATGATACAGTTGGTGGTCAGACATTGGTGGATGTACTATGGGGGGGGGGGGAGGCAAGGGTAGCGGCCCCTATTCATATGCCTGGCAGAAGAGCTCCATCTTACAGGCCCTGCAGAACTGCACCAGGTCCCACAGGGCCCTGATCTTCTCTGGGAGCTCATTCCACCAGGTCGGGGCCACCACTGAGAAAGCCCTCCCCCTCGTGGTAGCAAGCCTGGCTTCTCTGGGGCCAGGTATAGTCAGCCGATGTTGGGCCCCAGACCGTAGTGCTCTCCGGGGTACATACGGGGAAAGGCGATTCCTCAGGTAGGTCAGACCCAGGCCATTTAGGGCTTTAAAGGTAAGCACCAGCACCTTGAAGCGGATTCGGTACGCTATTGGCAGCCAGTGCAGTGCCACCAGCACAGGCCGGATGTTAGCAAAAGGAAGTATTTTCATGCCAATTAAATCATAACAATATTTACTGAAAAGGAAGATCATCCTTTGACTTCAGATGGCAACACTATCTTCAAACAATGATGACAGAAGGTTTAAAAGCACAATAGCACCACTTTTCTGACATAGCAAGATATAACCTATTTCATACTATGCACTGAATATAACCTTGTCGATTATAGATACTGGTTCCACATGCACTGTGATACATGTTATGAATGGACAAGGAAAGCTGGTGTGTGGATATGCCAGTAAAATAAAACTATAGAACAAAGATGTCTCTTTCAAAATTAACACCTGTACACATTACAAAATCAACTGTTTTCAGGTAGCCAAAAAATGTATTTTGAGAACAGGTTCTGTAACAAGGAGAGGAAGAGACAGGACACATGTTTATCCAGTCAAGATTAACTTTTGGACGTAGAAGAGAGAAGAGAAGAGGAGATTGGATTTATACCCCGCCCTTCAGTACCTAAAGGAGTCTGAGAGTGGCTTACAATCCCTTTCCCTTCCCCTCCCCACAACAGCAGCTGCATGTGGAGGACCGGGAACTCAAACCTGGTTTTCCCAGACTAGAGTCCACACTCTTAACCACTACACCAAACGGGCTCTCTCTAGATACAAGGACATGCTAAAACAAAAGGTGACAAATGAATAGCAAAAAGTGTAGACAAGAAGATTGTGTATACGTTTAGGATGGCAAATTTTGACTTTCTGGTCTGTGATTCTAATGTAGGGATCACCAAACTTTTCTTAAATGAGAACTACTTCTCAGTAATGAAAAATATATCAGTCTATATCCTGGTTAAACAGCACTGGAGTCAGGCAGGCAGGGCCCTGGTACTATCAGTTGTTTTGGCATTGATGGAATGGAGAACTTGCCCCACATCAGCACCAAACAGCTGATGGACTCAACAGTCCAATCACTTTTCAGCACTGATCTCTCCAATCAATGCCAAACACCCAGTGGGGCCAAGGTACATGTGGCTGTCTCTTGAGTTGGCCAAAAGCGGCCTGGCCCCATCAGCTGTTTGGCACTGACAGCAAGGTAGAGTCAGCCAGGTGCCTTGATTGAAAATTACTGGTTGCAGCTGACAAGTTCGCAGCCCTGGTTCTAGTGCAAAATTATGGTTTTGAAGTATGCAACACAGGATATAGATAAGCTTCATTGCACTTCAGCATTATGGCTTTGTCCTGTGTGGTCAGTAAAATCAACACCAAATTTTGTTTTGTGGAATGTACATTGTTTCCTACTGATCTTGGTTCATGAAACACCATTGAAACTATGCTGCAGGTTGCCACTTCATTGAACATCAGAATTACACCAATCTTAGTGAAATAGCATATACTTATACACAGGGGTCATTTCGTAGAAAAAGAGGTGCAGGAGCTTATTAGCATAACTTATTAGCATATGCCACAACCCCTGACATCACTGGAAGTGTGTCAGAAGGCAACACCGACCACTCAGGCTCCACCTCAAAAATCTCCTGGTATTTCCCAACTCAGAGCTCGTGAGCCAGCTTTACACTTCGACTAAACATACTTTAGGTTTCCTTTGCTCTTGCAGGGAAGCTATCCTACAACAAGTATGAAAATACAGATCAAGCTATCTGTATTCAGCTTAAATAATACCCAGAAAACACTGGTATTTTTCGGGTATTTTTTTGGCTTGGTTTATTCCAAATGTACACCCCTAGTACACCTTTTGGCTTGGCATACTAAGAAGTGCTGGAATACAGCCTCTTTGTAACAAGACTTTAACTTTCCAGTTAAAGTACAGTTTGGCTCTTGCTATCAGCCAGGTCATTTCAATGTTTCCTCCAGATATACAATAAAGTCCTTGTTGGTATTGAAACTTCTGTATGGCTTACCTGAAAGGCCAGGTGTGAAGTTGGCACTATCAAAACAGAGGAAGGGAAGGCGGAAGGAGGCTGGCTGGAGTAAGAAGGCACAGGAGCAGAAAGAAAAGCTAAGCCCACCGGGGGGGGGGGGGGAAGGGCAAGAAGAAGAGGTAGTCAGAGAGGGAGAAGAATGATAGGAAGAATCCTAAGAAAAGAGGCAGGCTGCAGTATGGTGGCTCTTCTCCTTTGTAATGTATGGTAACCCTGAGGTGTGTGAAGATAACCACACCTTCCAGTACCTGAAGCAGGCAACTGAAAATAAAAACCATCTGGGCAAGGAAGCAGTGATTGGGCTAGTGCTTTCAAGATCCTATAGACCCCAGCTAGGATGTTTCCTTGCTCCTGGAGGGCATCACGCCTACTCTTAACAGAAGCCATAGGGTTTAATATGTTGAGACTAGAAGAGGAGCTGTGTACAACCTGGAGTTGAGAGAAAGCCAGAAGGGCCTGTGTGCTTATAGATTGTAACAGAAAATGGACAGTTAAAGTTGATTTATTAAGGAATAGGTAAAATGAGACAAGGTTGATCAGGAGAACCAGTGACAGAAAAGTAAAATCAGTCAGGAAAAAAGAAAAGGTTAATTAGATGAGAACCTGAAATTTATAATCCAGTTTTCTGTGCATGTTTCTTAACTTCTGAATTGGTCTGAATTGTTTTACGGATAAATTGTATGTTTAGGGCACTGACATGAGATCCCAGGTCTGTATGATCTATATTCCATATATTATCTATAGCATTTCTACTCTTGAGACACACTTTTTTATGACAAATCATTCTTAAAGACTTTATTCATTGTGAATGTCAGTAGTATTGCTAGGGAGGTTTTTCTACACACTAAATCTAGGGTTGCCAGCCTCCAGGTGGGGCCTGGGGATCTCCCGCTTTTACAACTGATTCCCAGCTGACAGAGATCAGCTCCCCTGGAGAAAATGGCTGCTTTGAAGAGTGAACTCTATGGCATTGTACCATGCTGAGGCCCCTCCCCTCCCCAAACTCTACCTTCTCCTGGCTCCACCCCCAAAGTCCCCAGGTATTTTCCAACCCAGACTTGGCAACCCTAACTAAATCAGAATCTAACAAGTAAAGTGTTCCATCCTGTAGAATGTGCTTGTTATTGTCCTATAGAGTGAAATTCTGATACCTAGAAAGTTATGTAAGTTATTTGCCTGCTTTTTCCATCTAAGCATACTTGCATTAGATAAAGCTACCTCACACACCTCCTGTAATTCCTCAAGAGAATTTTAAAGATAAATATTTTGGGAATTAATTATATAACATTCAGAAGAGACAGGACCAATTAACAAACAAGCTGCTTAACCCAAAGATGCCTGGCTGAGGCTTAAACAGGACAAGTGATGGTTTATTTTTAATCTCCACTGGGAACTGATGCAAAAAGACAAGGCATTATATAGTCTGCTGGCTCAAACAAACCACTTTGTCTCATTGCAAAGTGCTAGCCTCTATACAAATACCAAAATCCTCAAAACAGGCCCACCACAACTAATAATGAGAGCTCTGCAGACAAAGGGAATCCTCCAGGCTTGCAGAAAAGTATCTAAAATGTTAAAAAAACCACCAATTTTGGTGTTTAAAAGGCCCCTCAAACTGATCAATAATATTTGCAGGCACTGAAAAATGGCTAAAGTTTCCAAATCAACCACAATGCACTCTGAGGCATATTTTGCCAAATATCAGATTTACAATGCAATGGCTTTCCAAAGGACCAGAAGCTTGAACTGGCCAAAAATAAAAAGAGCCACCTCTGGAAGAGCAGCAGTTGGCCAAGTGCAAGGCGTGGAGATGGTGGAGAGAAGGGGGAGTCGGGCTAAGTGGGGCCTGTCTTAGCAGTACAGCAGATTCAAGGATGCACAACTCACCTTCCAAGTGCAGCATGGGGTTGCATGCTAGTGCTTAGCAAAGAATCAGGCTCCAGGTCACCAGTCAGTGGTACACCTGCAAGAAGGAGCTGGGGCGGGGTGGGGCTGGAGGCTATGCAGACAGGGGGATGGGGGGGAGGCATTTTTCTGGAGCCTGCAGCTATGCACAGGCCCAGAAAAGCAAGGGACAGGTGGAGGCATTTCTCTGGAGCCTGCAGCTAGGTGCGGGCCTAGAGAAACAAGGGATAGGGGAAGGCATTTCTCTGAAAACTGTGGCTAGGCGCAGGCCCAGAGAAGTGAGAGAGCAGGGGAGAGGCTTCTTCCTTGTTTCTTTCAGCTCCTCGTGGCAGGGCTTGCTATATGTGCCCGCCCCCTGGGCTCCTTACTCCAGGAGCAGCACTCTGGCATGCTCCAGGACGAAATGACTCCTGCTTGTACATAACTTTCTTTCCAGAATGCACAAAAATGACATTGAATCTGTACGTTATTGGTTATATTCTCATGTTCACTTTCCCCAGCCTTTAGGCACCAGAAGGCAATAGTTTCTTGCACAGAATGTATTCAGATCAGCAAGAGCCCTCAAGATAGTAGCATTGTATAAGGGTGGCTTCCCCACTCCCACACTTACCCAGCAGAAAGAAGCACACAGGAGCTCACACCCTTGACTGGACTGCAATTATTGCAGCAATAATTGAGGGAAGGGCAGCAAGAACAGATGGGGGAGCTGCCAAATCCAGAACAGCTGCAGTATACATCCTTCCTGGGAGGCAACCACTGCCCACAGAAGTTGGCCCCACAGGGCATAGTAGGGTGGGAGAAGAGAGGGCTGAGGCACTGGAGTTGAAGCCAGGGCAGGCAGACTGGGTTCCCATCTCCCTGCTAGGGGCTTGATGGGGGGGGACGAGCAGGAGAAGGCATGAAGGACCTTGACCTTCAGGCCAACTGCACAGGCCCTTGAATATTCCTGGGGTGTGTGAAGCAAAGGGGGAAGGATCCACAATAAGCCCCAGGCAGGAGGTTCTGACCCTGTGGCCAAAGGGATTGAGAGAGCCAAGGTTGTCCCTTCCCCAGGGAATCAAGAAGAACAATGCCCACCCTGTGAATCCAGTGGAAGGCCCACATGGTGGCAGGGGAGAGGGAGTTGGGTAAAGGCAACCCCCTCCCCCTCGCTTTACTGAGGCTCCTGAAGGGCCATCACAGCTAAAAAGACCCAGGATGCACCATAGCCCCCTACTCCACCTTGAAAGTGGGCATGTCTAGACTTGACTGTCTTTTTCTTTATCACTATGCACATTACGAAAGAGATACATGATAGAAGCCAATTTGTTCTGAAATTCTTCATCTATATGATGAGCACTGAATATCAACAAGATGTTCACTCTGAAACATGACAAAATAAGTTTGCTTTTAGATTGAAAGTAGAATCACTTGCAGCTGAAATCGAAACAACATCCCAAGAAGAGTTCTTGGATCACATCCAGTAACAAGGAAATCCTGGCAGCAATGAAATCTACTGCAGCAACGGGAGAAGAAGAGCTTTAAATTCAGCCACTGCCTAGCCTTTGACTAGGCCATGATTCTTTAACATGATTCTTTGTGTTTCTGTGCATGGCTCCAACCTATGAATACAAACTTAGGAAAGCAATAATGCTATGATATTTATTCAAAATCTCTCTCTTTTCTTGTGGTCTTTCCTCAAGGGAGATTTTTAAAAAATAGTAATGAAGACAGAGATTTTGGAAGATAACCAACAAAGCCTCCAAAGACTCAAGAAGCAGTTAGCACATCCCTTTGCCACAAATTATATACTGTTTGACCTTCTAGATATTCATGTAAGCAGAGATAGTGAATGGAAAACAATTTTATGCTGCACAAAAAACAACATCTTGGAAACTAATTCACTTTCAACAGAATCAATTTTTCTTCTCCACCATCCAATCAGTGTGGCATGTATCCAATTTTGAAATGAAAACCAAGGTTTCCCCACAGATTAAAAGAGGAAAAACAATTAATTACTCTTTTCAAACTTCTATATGTATTTGAAGTCTGATAGGGTTTTATCAATGAAATGTTTCCACTTCAATTTCAATAAAGTTTCAGAATATTGGAAAAAATATTCCTGGGAAATATACTACTCCACCATAAAAGAGCTCTATAATTGGTGATCTAAATGACTTACCAACAATAGTTCCTCCAACTCCTGGAAAAGGAAAGCCCATCCTCTACAGAGCCAGTTTGGTGTAGTGGTTAAGTGCACGGACTCTAATCTGGGAGAACCGGGTTTGATTCCCCACTCCTCCACTTGCACCTGCTGGATGACCTTGGGCAAGCCATAGTTTTGGCACAGCTGTTCTTGAAAAAGAGCAGTTTCTGTCAGAGCTCTCTCAGCCCCACCTACCTCACAGGGTATCTGTTGTGGGGAGGGGAAGGGAAAGGAGTATGTAAGCTGCTCTGAGACCCCCTTGGATAGTGAAGGGCAGGGTATAAATCCAATCTCTTCTTCTTCATCTTCTTCTTCTCCTTCTTCTTCTTCTTCCGGGAAACCACCCAGTATAAAGTTAGGGTTATAAATGGATGCTTCAACCAGTGTTTCTTTTTTATGTGAGGACTAGCAGTAGTCACAGAGGACATTTAGGCCAGGAGGGGGGAAAGCACAGGAATAAAAGTTAAGTATGACAACCTAGCCCTGTTCCCTCACAGACTCCAGTTCTCAGCCAGAGCTGGTCTGATTCAGCCAAATACTGTGCACTGGACTGACAGACTCAAGCAATTGCTACAGCAGCTCCACAATCTTTTCCAGTCAGGTCTCTGACTCCATGGAGGACAGATAGCCTTAAAAATGGCACCATATATTAAGGAGAATACAGAGTTCTTTACCTGCAATTGTTGCACATCATGCATTGTGCCTAATATTCTTATTTCATTTACTTTATTTATACCCCACCTTTTCCCCCAGGGGAGACCCAAAACAGGGTATATCATTCTAAAGCAGAGTGGGGGTTTGAACCTGGGTCTCCCAGACTGCAGTCCAACACTCTAACCACTAAAGCACACAAGCCTGGTTCTCTAGTCTAAGATTTTCAAGCTGAGGTCCAGAAACCCTGGGTGGTCAGGGAAGAGAAAAGAGTCAGCAACCCCCTCTTTTGAAAGGAAGACGCTTGTGGAAGTGTTGCTGCTGTTTGCCATCTTCCTGGCTTCTGGATCACCTGAAGCACTGATTGGTCACTGGAAACTGATGGTTCAGCCAAATTACACAGTACATGTAATATTCATGATTTACTGATTGAAAAAGCTGCAGGGAATTCCAAATTTCAATGGAGCAATAATGGGGAAGGTTTTTGGTGCCATTTTTCTAGTCTAACATTTTGGTGCCATTTTCTAGATTGCCTTCTCCACTGCCACTTGCCCTCAGAGGTACAGTTTTAATTATTTCCAATATAAAATTGCATAGGTTTTATCTGTTTTCCAATGCAAAAGATTTCAGCACTCAGTTAGGCTGCGGTCACATGGCACCAGATTCCCGGATAAAATTCCAGTGGGATTTTATCCATTTTTTTCTTTCTGGTTGGGATGTTCATACATACCAACCCCACCGGCGGCGATGGGAGGCACCCTTCCTGCTCACAGGAGCATGCTCTACACACCCCTCCGCCACCACCAGCTGCTGGCGAACCCATCCTGGCTGCCTGGCTCACCCCGTGCTCTGCTCCAGGCCTTGAGCCCCGCTGGTCACCACCTGGTAATTTTTTTGGGTTAGAGAATGTGAGGGGGGCTAGGCGGCAGTGGCCAGCGAGGTTTGAGGCTGGGAGCAGAGCACGGGGCAGTTTCCCCCATTTTTGCCCTTGAGCACTTGAGTGCCCAAGCACCCAAGTGCAAAAATGGGGAAAAAACCAGGGAGGGACGATCTGAACAGCCCTCTCTCGCAATCATTGTGAGAGAGGGCTGTCCAGATCAGCTCAATCGCGCATTCCTTGTGCTAACACCCGGAAAATACCTGCTTTTCCTGGGGGTTGGAAACAGCATGAGGAATGCGCAATTGAGCATGCATCAGCGTGGGAGTGGTCCTGGCCTGTATGAACAGTCCCTTTAAATGTGGGAGGAAACAGCAGTTCCTCCCACTTTAAAGGGCCGTGTGACCGTGGCCTTTGAGAGATGATCCATACACAAAAATAGCTGATTGCAGCTAGAACTAAATACTGGAAGTTCATGTTCTATGTGATTTTTTTTTAAAAAAAATATTCTTAGGAGCAGCTTTAACTGGCCTCAGGCTACAAGGTTTTAATCAAATAAGGAACTTCATTATTGTCTTCAGTGCAAAGGCCCTGCCAATCACAAGGTGAGTTTCATTAGAACTTGGGTCAGGGCCTTCTGAGTTGTGGCCCTATAAAATCAGCTATCCTCCAAGACCTGACCTTGTAGTCCATGCACTGATAACACAAAGTTTTTACTTAAATTTTCAGATAGCCATTATTATAATTCTGGTATAGTGAATGTAAAAAGAACTTGGACATAAGAGGAAAAATACAAGCAGCATTTGGCATTCATTTAAAGAAAGTTGGAGAAGAAGGCCTTTAATACAAAAACTCACAAAAATGTGTTTAATTTGCAGCAGAGCATCATTATAAATTCCTTTAGATGCAATATTTATCACTCTGCCATCTGTCTGATGCAAATCCATTTCAATCCACTAACACCAGTACTGTGGAGAAGCATTCTGTGTCTAGGCAAGCAGAAATGGAAGGTTAATCCAGTTTGTTTTTGTGGCTGTGAATGTGATGAGTGCATTTATTTTAGTGAAGTATATTTACACTGAAGTTCAGAAGGCAAACACTGCTGTTCTGGTTCTTCTGCTCCCAAAGCTTATGAAACATGAGTTCAGCAGAATGCAGCATACTTGCTGCTATGCCTGGAGACTCCTCTTTTCTACATCCCTAGATTTTGCTTGCCCCCTTCTGCATACGCAGGGAGAGGGATCATCTTGTAAAAACCCAGGTTCATATGGGGATAATGCTCATAAAAGCAGTTAATGAAGTCAGTCCAGTAGCTTAGGAAGGAAACAGCTACAGAGAGAAAGGTGTAGTCCTTCTGGCCTCTTTGGCTGAAGAAGAACTGAGCACTGAAGCTCTCAGTGTAACGTAAAGCAAACATAATAAAGATTTTGTTTTCATTCTGTAATAGATCACCAAACTTTGTTGACTTGCATTTTTGCTTTTATACTTCTCTAAATATCTGTCAGAAATACTACCAACCCTGAGGTCTCTGCTCTTTGCAGAACAGTTTATATTAATAGCAGAGCCTTATTGTCTTTTTTAGAGGTTTGTGGAGAAAGCCCTGTCTTTAATAAGGCTACAATAGCATTTTACAAAATAATTAAAGCCCCATCCTTTGTTCTATTAAAACAAAATAATTTCTATGCAGTTCCTGGCCTTCTAATTGCAAGCTTTCTGCTCTATAGGTCCATATGCATATCTTTCAGTATGCATCTCTGCTGCCGAGATTTTTGTTTTTCTTAAAAAGATACTGAGGTATGCAAAGAACATCCCTCCCAATGCTCCCTGGACTGCATAGATAGGATCTGAATCTCACCACACTTTGGACATCATTTGCTTGCACTTGAAATGAAACAGCATGTAAATTAGGTCACTTCAACCAAATGAATATGAACAATGTTGGGATGAACAATATTTATTGCCTTTTGTTTTCATCTGCTGTCTATTCCCATGAGCTAGCTCTGCAACCATATTAAAGGCACCAAATAAAATGCACAAAATGGAAAACAATGGAGTGGCTGTTTTTCAAGCAAATGACACCCAAAATTGTAGAGGAGCTGGTGCTGCCTGTCAACTAAAGAACTCCCAAGTTTCAAGAAGACTGGATATAGGGGTTCAAGTCTATAGGCTTCTGAACAAGGTACTCCCAGCTATCCTCCACTGTTCTGTATTGGGGGGGGGGGGACATACACCATGTTTTCTCCAAGGCAAAGAATAGCCAAATACACAAGAACAAGCAAAGCAACCACTGGCCAAAAGCCTCTGGAAGCAAACAAAACCAACAAGCCCAACAGAACTGATGCAGAACCAGGGAATCCCAGCAGAATCTTGGGCCAATGTGGCAAGCCTAACACTAACAATGTCAAACTACAGAATCTACGCCAATGTCAAACTAGAGAATCCAGGCAATCTGACAACCAAGGAACGCTTGATTCCAAGCAAGCCCAAGAAATAGCAAATAGCAAATAGCTGGTTTGACATTCCAAGCCAATGTCAAACCAGCATACCCAAGCCAATGTCAAACTGGAGAATCCAAAACAAACCAACTGAAGCAAGACCAACAGAACCAATACCAAGCCACAGCAAGAAGACACTGACATAGATACACTGTACAATTGAAGACAGTCCTGGGAGCCTTAAAATGCTAGTCCCTGATATTCCCAGATACTCCTGAATATTTCTGGGTTTTTTGAATATTCCTGGTGCCCCCCCAAATCCCAAATCCCATCTAGATACCAATATATA
The DNA here is from genome assembly GCA_029233225.1 of Lepidodactylus listeri. Classification (NCBI taxonomy): domain Eukaryota; kingdom Metazoa; phylum Chordata; class Lepidosauria; order Squamata; family Gekkonidae; genus Lepidodactylus; species Lepidodactylus listeri. The sequence goes on from JARCFY010000008.1 coordinate 74,109,985, forward strand.
GCCCCAAATACCAATAAATTATTTTTGGGTATAGTTTTTGAATGGAAATATCAAATCTACATCCATAATTTCAACAACTGCTTGGAGTCTTTAATCAGAAACTGATGTCTGGATTGGTATTCCAAAATCCTTGAGGATTACAGTCACAATAACAGACAAGGTAATGTTTTTCTCTTGTCAAGTACTGCCATGTTTTATGTTTTTTCAAAGTTGCAATTGCAAGATACAGAGGCAATGGAAGTAATTCCAGAGGGGTTAGTCTGTTGCAAAAAAAGAAAATAACAAGAGATTTGTGAAATCATGAAGTCCAACACATTTTTTATTCCAGCATAAGCTTTCAGGAACTACATCCTACTTCTTCAGATGCAGTGGCTGAAGATGTATTAAAATATCTAAAAAAAATTTACTCATTGCATCTGAAAAAATGGACTCTACTGACAGAACCTCATGCCGGAATAAAATTATGTTAGTTTTTGAGGTGTCCCAGGACTCCTATAAATTCAGTGGCAGGATACAATTGTATATGCAGTCACACTATCTTTAGAGACAACAGTGTACACACTGTAAAAAATACCACATGCTATATGAAAATTTTAAAGCCTAGATTTCAGTTTACAATTCACACTATGTCTTTCTGAAACTATTGCCTTGTAAAAACTCCATGCTATATAATATGAAACATCACTATTATATTTTCCTTCTTAAAGCAGAAAGGCCTCTGTTTAGTAGTAATTCAGAACATTTTGACAACCACATGATTGTAGCTGGACAGTTTTCAACAGTTCATGCGTTCACTGAGAAAATATTTTTGGTGATAGCCTGACTCATCCCATCCTATTGATGTCGAATGGATTGTCTTGAAAAACACAAAAAATATTTTTTTAAAAATCTGCACATAAATTTTTGAACTCCAAGTGTATTTAACATATAATGAGAAAATATATTCTAATGTATCACTCATGAAATTTTGAAATAGCACTGGTGATCCTTCAGATTTTGAGAAAGCCCAGCTCCTTACACAACTTATTTATGTAGGGTAAAACCATGTAGTTATCTATATCGGTCCCCAGAGAAATTCCAAAAACAGACATATTAACCTTTGAATTTGGAACCAAGCAAAGCATCCTGAAATGGTATGCAAGCTGTTGAGTTCTCCAGAACTCTTCCTCAAGCTAGATGTTAAGATCCAAATAATTTTCTTCCCCACTCCCCCCCCCCCATAAGCCGTGGAAAGTCTGCTATTATATAGTTTATATATATATGTGTGCATGTTCGACATAGATTCATAGATTAACTATGAAATGCTGAAATATAACTAAGAGAGATGCTGTAAGAAAAGAAGATACATTCTGGAACATCTTCTTAGAGCTGGGAAGCTAACAGTTCCTTTATTCTTAACTGAGTAATTCGCTCTCGTTTCACCTTTCACCAAGGAACATGCACCCTGAAAAGCCACATGTCAAAGAGAGATGGGTAAGTGAAACAGATTTCCAGCAATGATTTATCTGAAAGACAAATAATTATTGCTTCTCTAGCTAACTGCTGAAGACAATATGCTCATCCAAGCAGTTATAGACTTCACACTGACAGCTCTTGTAAGATTTTCAAATTAACTGCCACAATTTTTTTCACCCTATGAACTCAATTTTGCTGTGTTCTTGTCTGTCCAAAGAAAATTCATACGAACATATGCCTTGCATATCATCAGGTCTCAAGATCTATCACTGTCATGAGACAGCATGCTAAACTGAAAAAGCATGGTACACTTTTTATCACAGGTACACTTCAGATGTAACCCTTTCCAATATCTTAACCATGGTTACAAGCTCATGGACTGACACCCCGTCCACAGACTAACCATTTTGTGGCACATGGCTACAAGGAAGTTAATACTAATTATGGTTTCTGAATAACAGTCAAATCCTTCAATACGAAGTATGAAAATAGCCATGATTTGTGCATATATGTTACTGCTATGTTATAGCTACTACTAGAAAAACCAGAAGGGGTAATGGTACAAGAAACAGGAGGCAAATGTATGAGATGGGAAAACATTATATCTGCTCTGGGATTGAAACTCTGCCCTTATTCATATGTCCTGCCCCTCCACCATGCAGAGAGCCTGCAGTGTGACTCAAACCCTTTCTGTGAGTGTGGGAGCCAGAGTTCCTATGATCTCCCCCTACAGTTTTGAAAGAAGAAATAACATAAAGTGGTATTCTACACTGGCAGGTTCTCTTACAGAGGGTTTGGGTCACACTGCAGTACAGTCTGAATGGGGGCAATAAGGGCTCATCCACTGTGTATAAACCCATGCTATAACACAAAGGAAATAATCTCCATCATCTCAGTTTTGTCATGAATCCAAATCTATTTCTGAGAGTTCATGATCTGTCCAGGCAAATTCTTTCACTAAAGCTTACAGTCATTATGGTACAACCCACAAGCAACTCACCAAACAAGAAAATCCACGTCATCAGCAGATGATACAATAATTTTCTTTTTCCTATAGCAGTGATACTCAGTGGCTCAGGAACCATATGTGGCTCTTCTGAGCACAGTTTCCCAATGTGGCCTTGCCTCATGTTTCAGGAAAGGGAGAAGGCCCTTGCAAAGTGGGGATTGTGGTTGGCAGTTTATCCCATCTTGAAACAGCCACTGCCAGAAGAAGAGGTGAGCCTCCTTGAGGTGCAGGTTTCATGCCAGGGATGGAAGTAAATGTGGCTCCTTTGGTTGATGGTAATTGGGAAATGTGTCTATCCACATGCTGCAAATTGAATAGCATTGTCCTACAGAGTCACTATCCTCACCATTTAAGTGAAGTGCTCTGGGGATGTATAACTCATAGGGTTACTTAGGGAGCAATCCTAACTAGGTCTACTAAGAAGTAAGTTCCACATTATTCAATGGGGCTCGTTCCCAAGAAAGGGTCCTTGAGATTGCAGCTTTTGTCCAGCTATTATGTTCTAGCCTTCAACACTACATTATTGAAGAAATGTAATAGTTAAATGAATGGGGATCATCACCATGAAATGTTTAAAGGGTAGAAACTTACCTTGCATATGAACTCTATGTCCCTGGAATGCATCAAGTACTTCAGGCACATTTGAGAGAGAAAGGAAGAGAAAACAAGAAAGAAAATTACTTTGTCTCAGAATTTTTCTTTATGAACAACCTTTGATGCTCTGATAGCATGACATGCAAGCGGCCAAAAACTGCTAGGAGAAATGCAGGAAAAGCATACTCTGTGATTTGGCAGTCACTTTTGTACAGGATATGTGTTTCACAACTAGAGAAACAACCCAGGTTCAGACCCACTTAGAAGAAGATGATAACTTTGATAGCTCGCTTCTTCAAACACTAAATTTATGGAGGTAAATTCCGACTACATTACAAATTTGTCACTAGAAAATGTCTACCTTCTACCCAGGGCTGCAGTTTTATATTCTCTGGGCACACAAAAATTAGGATCACTGAACACCATGCAGATAATTTTGGGTTTTGGACACTGAATATCAGATCATTAGCACCATGTATGTGGAGAAGGAAGCCTTCACTTTCTTTACCAAAAAAAGAAACCCAGCACCAGACATTACGCCAATAAGAAAAATTATAAAGATTATCATATCTTTATGCAAGCTGTTTACAAACTGTGCACAAAATGAAAATGTTGCTTTAAAAAAATAAACAAGGTGTTTGACATTAAAATAAAATACTGAAGACATGTGCAGATGAGGGACACAGCATAGAATTCTGTAAATCAATACATTATATGCAAATCTGCACACCTTCCCTTTTCAACTTCTATACTTATTCTGCACCCTGAACATCCAGCCAAAATTAAGCACTTCAAATGCCCATTATTTCAATGAAAGATGTTTACATGTTTTAATCTCTCTTGTTGAAACCAGTGAGATTGTAAAGTGCTATAGTTTGGTTGAGTCTTACATGCTTACAAAATTTAGAATTTTATGAAGTTGAAAGTAATACAGTAAAAGCTTTGTTATTCAGCACTGATGGGGAATAGAGGTTGCTGGTTAATTGAATGTGCCGGATCCTCAATCTTACTGGTCTGCCCCAAACCCTACCCAGAGGAATCTGCAGTAACCAAGCCCGGAAATGACATGGTGGCAGCCCCTACCCCTGGCAGGACCCTTCACTTCCCACTGAGCCACAGAACTATCCTACACAGCAGGCAGACAAGCGGGTCAGCTGCCCAGGAGCCCTTCAGCAGAGCTGGCTCCTGACAGCTCAAGGCAGGCTGAGGGGGAAGGAAGCCCTCAAGGATGGTATCTGCTGGCAGCATCGGCTGGCAGAAGCCCACAAATGGCCAGTGGCACTAAGCACCTAGAATTTGCATGCACCTGAAGACACAGGGCTGAGGAGGAGGAGAAGGCTGCCCTCTGGGTGATGCCAATTGAGTGTTCTGGATAATCAAGTGTCAGATAACAAAACTTTTACTGTACCACGATACGATCAGGGGAAAGTGATGGAAATTGCCTTTAAACCATTAGAGAAGCATATAAAGTGAGAAGAACAATATTTCACAGACACTATTGTTCCAGACAAGAACGGGGGAGGGGTGGGGAGAAGGCTGTGATTGCCAGAATTCTGTCCCAGATGCTGTCAAACCCTCTGCAAAATTCCATAGCTGCAGATACCCAAAAAATAACTGGCTGAATCTGCCTTTAGGCCTTTGGCATTCTGGAATTTTGCCTACCAGCATGGAATTAATCAAAATCTCATCAGTCATTTGGCTCATGAGTATGTCACTGCATAAATCTGTGCAGAAGCAAACTGGGAAGTCTGTGATTGTCACATCACTCACCAGAATGGCGCACAGCACTGCAGCACCTTAGGCCTATTTTTAATAAAAGAAGAGCAAACTCTAAGCAATACTAAAACATATACTGTCATAACAAAAAGGACAACATTGTTCTGTCTGCTTTAAATACATGCAGGAATTGTGGGATGGGAATAGGAGAAGAGAACAGTAAGAATTTCCTCAAAGCCTGAAAGATCTTTTCCTTTATGGTAAATCAACCACACGGTCAGTCCCCCAAGATCCACAAGAGGAGCAGGAATTTATGTGGATGGGCTCTGGAAGACCTGAAAACTGAATAGCAGTGCTAGTTGAGGCTATAAGATCTAAAGGCCTGAATTAGGTTTGCCAACCTCCAGGTGGCACTTGAAGATCTCCTATTATTAAATTGATCTCCAGCCAACCAAGATCAGTTCCCTTGGGAAAAAATGGCTTCTTTGGAGGGTGGACTCTGGAGGGTGGCATTATACCCTGCTGAGGTGCATCCCCTCCCTAAATCCCACCCTCCGCAGGCTCCATCTCCAAAATCTCCAGGTGTTTTCCAACCCAGAGCTGGCAACCCTAGCCTGAATTGTAATCATAATCAAAATTTTACATTTCCACCACAAAATGGGGAGGAATGCAAAGCACCACACATGTCTGAGGGGGCTTCTTAGGGCTCAGCTACATCTACCCATTCTTCCATGTTTATTTTCAGTGAAAGTTTTTTTTTCTTTTACAAATACAACCTTCAGGAAAACTTACAATATCTGTTGTTTCTTTTCTTTCAGTGGGATAAAAGCTGTTCAGGGATGGATTTTTCCAGTGAGAAAAGGGTGGGAGGAGGATAGGGTTAAAGTTTCCCCCCTCTATTCCCCCAAGCAGTTCTCCTCATTGATAAAGCAGTCTCAGAGTTTGCATTTGCAAAAGAAAAAAAAGTCCTCTAAAATAAACACAAACAAAATGATAAGCTGTGCTTGAGCAGCAGCTATCAAAGCTTCATAAGAAGACACTTCAGAGAATCTTCCAGAATAGTACTCCACAGAGACCAAGTGCTGATGCTGGAAGTAAAAGTTACGAGTGTATGCTCACAAGTGTGTGTGTCCTGAAGAGCAGTGTACAACCAGACTTCTCTGGATCCAAACCATTTACAACAAATAATTCATAATACAAATTCTAAATGTCTGCTTCCAAATAGTTAGATTTTTATTAAGAACATTAATTGGAAGAGGTTGATTAAGAACTAGCACCACAGCTGGCTGCTAAAAGTCCAACATGTCAAAAGGAACTGTGGCTCTGCAAAGAAAAGGGATTGGAATATATCAGAAGTTGGAGTATAGTCTCTGGCTGTGGTCAGACTGGCAGGTTGGGATGGTTTGGGCATGCCAACTTTGATATTTTTTAGAACATTTCTTGGGTGAGCATGTGCACACATGCACATATGCGCTACCATTTTTTATTTTATTTTTAAAAAGGTGAACTCAGAACTACAGATTCACACTTCTGAACTGGTTTGAGCATACACCAGGGGAGTTCAGACATCTGGTAACACAGGATGAATGCACAGGGAGCCATTAGCACTGGGATTTATCTGCTGCTCCATCTCCAACTTGTCCTACAATGGGGTGAGTATGACTGGGGAATGGCTGCCAGAAGTGACTGTGGGAGCAAGCTGGTTTAATCCATTAAGGAAAAGCAACTATATCGGGCCAAATTGCCCATCTGATCACAGCCTGTTTCACAACTCTAATCTTTGCACTAGACATTTCCCTTTTGCCCAAGTTCTTTAAGTTAAAGAACATTTAAATGATATTCTTTGCCTTCTAGAGATCAGCTTTATTGACAGCCTTTAAATGGAGGGGAAAGTCCTTAAAGTTAAGCTCACTAGACAAAAAGCTCAAAATGCATATTCCTCTCAAAAGGTCAAGGCTTCTAAAAGTTAGGAGATTTGAGATTTGACAAATTTGACACTTTCTATTAAAAGTGTGTTATGTACCATCAAGTTGCTTCCATCTCATTGCAACCCTATACATTAGTGACCTCCAAAAAGTCCTATCACTGATAGCCTAGCACAAGTCTTGCAAACTGAAGGCTGTGGCTTCCTTTATTGAGTCAATCCATCTCATGTTAGGTCTTCTTTGTTTCGTACTGCCTTCAATTATTCCTATTAAATATCTGCTTTTATATTGTTACCCACCTGGACTTTTGAAGTAGGGCTAGACCCAAAATTTACTTTGAGTGATACTTTAGAATTTCATCAGTGCAGCAGTGATTCTTACCCCAAAGCTGTCCTTGATCATCACGCATTTCCATTATCCAACTTCCCTTTTTTCTTTAAGTGTAAAATTTTACAAAACAATATATATTTTTTTTATCAAGACCAGGCATGGGGGCAGAGCTTTGGGTTTCACACTGGATGTGCTTTACTTTTAAAATAAGTAATTGTGTGACTACAAACTCATCCTACTAATACCCTTGTTGTTGTCTGTATAAGAAGCAGGACCAGCAAACTATGGCTATCAAGTTTAAGCAAACCAGGGTTTTAGTAGTAGTAGTAGTAGTAGTAGTAGTAGTAGTAGTAATAGTAGTAATAGTCGTTATTTATTATGGTCTTTAGACCAGCATACAATTTAGTGAAACATAAAATACAATAATTAAAAAATGTTTGTTTTTAAGAGCTTTTAAGGTACAATTCCCATAATTTGAAAATTAATGCCCAGAATTTAGCAACTTGACATGTAATCTTAGAATTATTATCAGATTAAAATCAATGAAGCTTTGCTTTATTTGTATTTACATGGCTGGGGAATCACATCAAGTAATGGAGTAATAATTCCAAGATGTACCTCCATGTACAGTGGACAGCTAAAGAACATGTACTCTACAGACTCAACCTCCCCAAGGGAACAAGAGCATAACCTTTCTGGATAGGGGATTTTATTATACCTGCCCTCAATAATTGCAGAAGGGAGAGCAAAACACCTAGCTAGAGTAAATGCCCTTCTAAAAGTATTTGCTTCCATTGAAGCCAGATATGTTGCCGGCTCAATAGTGCTTTTGACATTTAGCAACACCCCAAGTTTTGATGCACTAGAGATATCAGATTGCTGTTCTATATCCTCAATTCTTTGTTTAATCAGCCTTTTTGCTTGCTCAAGTCCATAAGTTAAGAATACCTGAGGAGAAAAGCCAATTCTATTAATATGGCTATAAACAGCCTTAAACCAACTGGATTGGAAATCATCTTGGAGAATCAAGGGAAACAAACCTTGTGGATTAAAATGACCTTTCAGCCACATATTAATGGATAAAATACATACCTTAGGTTTAATCCAAAGAAGGCCAGGGGTCTTATTTGTCAAAATCCAAGCTTAAATAGCTAACAATGAATGTTATTAGTTTTAGCACTTATCTGTTAAATAGTTATCCCGTGGTTTTTCCAAGATGAGGTCCAGTGCCCTCCTGTTTTACCCTCCCCAACAACCCCATGAGATAGGTTCGGCAGAGAAATGGTGTCATGTTCAAGGTCACTCAATGAGCTACATGGCAAAACTGGGATCTGAACCAGTCTCCTCTGTCTAGTCTAATATTTAAAACCCCTATGCTGTAAAGCATCTCATTGTTCTTTGTGTACTTAAACAGAGAGACAAGAAACACAAGTTAAAAAAATAAAAGAGAAAAATAATAATTTCTTCTTTACATATTTTAATGTTGATTCAATGTTTCTGTAAAATTAAAAAAAGATATTTAAAATGAAACTTAAAACAAATTTCCAATAACAGTTAAAATGGTATACTTCCCCCCCAGAGCAGCAACTATAATTTTAGCATCTGTGGTTGATTAGAGGTCATCTTACCTGCCAGGCAAAAGGGGGAACAGAGTGCGACAAAATAACTGATTAAGGGCTGCAGCTTCATCTTCAGATGTGTTTATTTCACAAGGATTTCTGTCCTGTTGCAGTGAACTTCAAATAATAAAGAACAGCTGACAATAAAAGAAAAAGAAAAAAGAAAACATTACTTTACAATAAAAACTTTCCAGCAATGAATAGCTTGGAGCCACTGGAGGATTTTTGCTGACAGAATGGTTTCAGGGGGCATTTTGGGCTACAGCAGGAGAGGGCAGGTGAGAAAATGATAGTCCATGGGTGGGAATGACATACATACATAAAAATGACATTAGATGTTTGAAACTGACATCCATAAGAGAAATATTTAAATATATAAAGACACATGCACCAGTTCCAGGAATTTTACCTCAGTTTAAAGGGTACTAGAGTATTTAGACATCCTTGACAGAACCAGAAAAGAGTTAACAGTGTTAATTTACACCACTTTCAACTGATGAATAAAATCAGGGTCCATAGAAAAGCATGATAGTCTTCACTTGTTGACCCCTTAAGGAATCCATCTTTGCATGTTTCTCCATCTGCTTAAAGCTAACAGAACAATACTGTGTGACTAATGATAAAGGGTTTTGTTGTTGTCTGGGTATTTTTTACAGACAAAATCCTTCCACATTCCATATTTTAGTGTGGCTTAGCAGGAGTCTGTAGGGTTGTCAGGTACCTTTGTCAATCCTGGGGGGGGGGGATTTGGGGGGTGTTCTGGGAATGGGCAGGGATGCCCCAAGTCACACCCTCAAGCCCCACCCTCAAGCCACGGCCACCTGCGGCCACCCTTCTCCCTCCCTGCTAAAAGACTGAAAGGGCTTCAGCTGATTGGCGGGGAGCACATGGCCCATCGACCAGCTGGAGGGCCTTTTAAATCTTTTAGCAAGGAAAGAGAGGGGCTGTTGCCAGCCACAGCTCTGCAGGCAAAAAGACCCTTTAAAGCAGTGGTTCTCAACCTGTGGGTTGCAACCCCTTTTGGGGTTGAATGACCATTTCACAGGGGTCACCGGCTGGCGTCTGAGCCCACCCCTCCCCTCCCCGCTGGCAGGAAAGGGCCCTGCACTCGATCGAGTGCGAGGTCTGGTCTGCCGGCTCTTTGCCCTCAAAGGGAGCTTTCCCTTTAAGGGCAAAGAGCAGGAGTTGGTTGGGGCCGGAGCCCCGCCCCCTGCTTCCAGCAGCCCTTCCAGCAGGGGCCACGAGGAGGAAAAAGCCAGCAGGTAAGTCAGTGGCTGCTTCCCCCTCCCCACAGCCACCTTTAGGGCACTCCACCGTCGCCTTCCCTGGGCTCCACGCCAAAATGCAGAGCCCAGGAAAGGTGGCAAAAGCTGCCCCCCTGCCACCTTCCCTAGGCTCCGCACCGAAGTGCAGAGCCAAAGAAAGGCAGCAAAAGGCGCCCCACTGCCGCCTTCCCTAAGCTCCGCGCTGAAGCGTAGAGCCCAGGAAAGATGGCAAAAGCCCCCCCCCCCACTGCCTTCCCTAGGCTCCGTGCCAAAGCACAGAGCCCAGGAAAGGCAGCCAAAGCCACCCCCCACCTACCTACCTTCCTTTCCCCCCCCTCTCTCTCTCCCCCCCCCACCTACCTTCGTTTTTTCATGGCATCTTCTGTTGAAGAAAAGTAAGTCTGAAGCCTGAGTGTTTGTTGTGTCTTGTTGGGAATAGCTTGCAAATATATGTGTGTCTAAAGTCTGTATTAAAGTTGTTTGGTGCTAACTGCCATGCAAGAGAAAACATCTGAAAAAGTAGCTTCATTGTTGTATGTGTTGGCAGAATTTTATGGTTGGGGGTCGCCACAACATGAGGAACTGTATTAAAGGGTTGCGGCATTAGAAAGGTTGAGAACCACTGCTTTAAAGGGTCTTTTTGCCAGTGGGGTGGGGCCTGCAGCATGTGGGGGACTTGTTTCCCAGTAGGGATTCACTGCTTGGGATTCAGGCCTGCACCGCTGGCCTGGTGACTGCAAGCCCCCATCCCACTGGCACCATTCACTGTGGCCCCCACCCCACTGGCAAAAATAACCCTGCCCAGAACAGCCATCCAGACCTGGAGGCTGGCAACCCTAGCAGTCTGTATCTCAGTGTCTCCTTGAAAATATTTTCACAGAAGTAGCATGAATTTAAAAGGGTGCAAAAAGATGCACCTGATTACGTTCTGCTAATAGATTAACTGCACTGGAGACCAATGATAATTATGTATGAATGCATGCCAAATGTTATAATCTGCTCACTGCACCACAACATTTAAAGGGTTAATAATAAGTGCATGACACTGATATGAAGTCATGCTACTCGTTTGGAATGAGGACTTATCTTTTGCATTCATCTAATCCCATTCAGTTTTGAAAGGCTTTCCCAATGACTTCCTCCATGAAAGCAGGATGTTACGAAGAAACCACTAAGGAGCTGGTGGAGCTAATTTCCATGTTCAAAATACTCCATTCACAAATGCAAAAGGGGCTTTTGAAGGAGGAAGGTTGTTCCCTTATGTTCCACTATTTCAAAGGAGCAGATGAGCTAGGCATGTGTTATGTCTAACTGGTTCCACTAGTGAGAAGCAAAAGTACTGAGGCGTTTTGATAACATTGCTCTGACAAAATGGCCTCAGAGCTGTCTGCTATTAAATGAGGAAGCACACAAGTTACTTCTGTAATACAGTACTGTGGCTGGGCAGAAGATTCCCACTCAGCTGTGCATACAACAGTTCAAATTGATCTGAGACAGCCGCATGTTCAAAGGAAAGGATTTAGATGTACTGTGCACGCCCCAGGTCTACCATTTGTTAAGGATCTGAAGACCTTTTTCCTTTGAAGCTCTACATTTCTTAGCACATCAGACAGAGAGAGAGAGGGAGATACTGTCTCTGTCCTGAAAGACAGTCATTAACAAGCAGGTACTTCAGATTTTATTTGCACTTACAGAAGAATCAGTTCTGCTATATGTTCCACTACTTCAGACAAGCTAGGCATGATATTAGACACAGGCAACACAGGCATTTCATTGCTTTTTCTCCCTTTCCCGGTAAATTATTTATTATTTAGTAAATTTTTATGCTGCCTCTCCAGAGAGCCTGCTCCTGGTGGCTTACAAATTAAAACACCATAAAAATTAACTATTAATAAACTATTAAACCCATCATTAGGAAGAAAACAGTCAGAATATAACAATGGTATAGAACACTGAACAGCTTAAAACAAGTCTCCTAAAAGAAGTCTTAGCCTACAACCAGAATAGTAAAAGATTAACTTTGGCTGCGATCATATGCACAATTCTACCCAACATAGGCGTAAATACTGGGCGGATTTAAGGGAAGCAATCAGACAGCCACATCTGGGAAGCATCTTGTAGCCATCAGCAACCTGTTCTGCTCTACCACAGATGCGGAGTTAAAAGACACTGGGGGAAATCCGGTAGTAAACAGGTGGCAATGGGCCATGGACGGACTTTCTACTGTCTGATCGCTCCACTGGGCTCTCATGCTGTCGGGATGGTCTGATCAGGCCATCCCAACTCCGTGCCGTTGTCCCCCCCCCCCACTCAGTATGTGCATCATTGCAAACTCCATAGGGAGCCCTCAGTGCGGAGGTGTGATACATTGATTCCTCATTTAAGCACATGGGAAACAAACCACAAAAATAATTGACTCACCTGGAGTTGTGTCTGATCATACACTGATGGGCTGCGCCCACAGCTTCAAAGGGAGGTGTGATCTTGCAACTGCAGGTCAAATTCCTCCAGAGGAAACAGCCTCACTTCCCCCACCCCCTGCTTTATCTGGCATGTGTGATCACAACCTTCCTTAATTAAAAGCCTGGATAAAAGGAATGTTTTGTTCTGGCACCCTAGGCACTGGACAAGACACAAAGGGAAGGGAAATTCATAGGTGGGGTGCCACCCTGTCTCTGATCACCAGCCATCTTCCCTTTGAAGATGGGGGCACTGAAAGCAGGGCTTGTGATGAAGGGTTTATCTGGTGGGCTGGGAAGAATGGGAGGAGATAAATCTCCAAGCATCCTGGACTAAAGTGATTCTAGTATAAAGTAACATATCATGACAAAGTGCACTTGTGTTAAATAAAACATTAATCAGAGATAGGAGAAAGAAAGTTTCTGAATGGCCATGTCTTTGAACCAATTCCTCTACTGATATATCTGCTCCAAATGAAACCTACATCACAACAAATGGTCAATATCTACAAGGATTCTCATTCCATATTGACATCAATTTATACTAGTTTCCGATGAAAGAAAACACTGCCTTATTCACATCATTTAGCCAGTTCCAGAGCCAAGTCCTATCATTGGGGGGGGGGGGAATGTTCCAGCGCTCATCTTTGGCAAGGCCCAACTCCAACTAAACCCTGCTTCCTCCTCTTAAATAAAAGCTCCATTTTGACCAAGTGGCTAAAGTCACATTTCAGTTCAGTGAGAGAAACATTCACAAGCCCAATACTAGGTCCCTGAACCACTCACTTGGACACAAATTCTATGGGTCTGATCCAGTAGGCTTTTCTTAATTAAATTAATATTTACCTTGTTTCCTACATGCTGCAAACATAGCAAGATATTTTCTATGGTCCTGTGATAAATAAGACACACTAAATTACACAGGGCTGGATCCAAATAAGACATATTAAAATATGCAGGGCTGGATCCAAGTAGGACACATTAAAAGACACAGGGCTGGGCATTTCAAGCTTATTAGGTGACCTTGGGCCATCGCACACTCTCAGGCTTACCTATCTCACAGGGTTGTTGTAGGGATGCCAGCCTCCAAGTGGGACCTGGGGAACCCCAGGAATTATAGTTCATTTCCAGGGTAAAGAGATCAGAAGTTAGAACTTATATATATCCTGCCTTTCTCCCAAGAGAGGACCCCAAAGTAGCTTACATCATTATCCTGCCCTCCATTTTATTTTCACAACATCCTAGGGTTGGCAGGCCCCCTCTGGCCACTGGCAGGGGATGGGGGGTAGGGTTGCCAGATCCAGGTTGGAAAACTCCTGGAGATGTGGGGATGGAGTCTGGGGAGGACAGGGACCTCAGTGGGTACAATGTCATAGTGTCCACCTTCCAGAGTATCAGTTTTCTCCAGGTGAACTGTTACTACTCATTTGTTACTACTGAAGCTGATTAACATGCTTGCAAAAGGGTGCGGGGAGCTTCATTTTACTACTTTGATTATGGGGAAATATTAATTCCCCCCTTCTGTTCATAATATTAACAAAAGTTTGCTGCTATACTACTATTAATATGTTCTAAGTTGCCAACCAGGATGGACGAGGAGTTGAGACTAAAAAATAAGGAAGGTGACTGAAGAATAAGTTGCAGTAGACTAACAGAGGATCATGAAAAGAAGAGTGCAAAATGAAGGAGGAGAAAAGTGTGGAAAAGAGTTAAATGATCTGTACAGAAAAACAACAAAAGGTTGGGGGAGTTGCTACCACACACTAACAGGGCTGCCCCTTTGTAAGATCTGGCTGTGCAGGAGCTGGGTGGAACTAAAAGACTAGATCTGCTTCAGATAACAACCTGCTGCATCCTGGCACAGACTATAGCTTGTTGTCCTGGCTTGGCTGATGGGTTTAGCTGGCTTGGCTGATGGGTTTAGCAGGATCTGAGAAGCAAGGGTTACCATCAGCCTCCTAGCAAACTTTGAAGAAAGGCTGAGTTGGCTATTGCTCTTGACTGAGCATTGCCTTCCCTGCACCCCTAGTGGCTGCAGTCAAAACTGCATTAGATTTTTAATGCAATCTGTGAATACAGTATGATGTTGGACTCAGGGGCCCTTCAACTAACTTGGCCCTTTCAAATTTTGTCCCTCCATTCCCACCCACCCTTTGGCAGCTCTGGGAGTATCCTTGCCCACATTACACAAAATTCATAGACACTGCAAACAATCAAGTTTCAATCTAATTGTGTACATTTTCCTCGTTCTGGCACTCTCACTCTGTGTTGTGGCTGCAAATAATAGTTTTTTAGTTAAGTAAATATGCATGTTCTGATCCAGAAGTTTCTAAGCAGGCTTATGCTTTTTAACTTTATGGATGAGCTGAGTGGTTAAAGGTTAGAAGCTGGCCCAGTTAAGATCAAAGCACCTGTTCCAGATACTAAGAAGCAGGGCTATTTTTGGGCAGGAATGCACAGGAACGGAGTTCCGGCTGGCTTCTGAGTTGGCCACGCCTACAGCCTCCCCCCCCCCCGGGTTCTCCAGGTGCCTTGCAAGCCATAGGGTTCCTGGAGAAGCCAAGCCGATCCAGGGAGGGAAGCAGTTTAAATGGCCTCCCCTTCTCCAGTTCCCCCTTGGGGAAGCCAATCCTGGGAGGGAGTTGCGCTGTCAGGGATGTGGCCTAATATGCTAATGAGTTTCTGCTGTTGGGTGTGGCCTATTATGCTAATGAGTTCCTGCTGGGCTTTTTCTCCAAAAAAGGCCCTGCTAACAAGTCTTGTTGTTCACTCAGTAAACAGTGGCAACCTCAATTTTTAGTGCCCAGATATACTAAGCATAAAGCTGGTATAACTGTTGTCTGATCTGGTTTACCAAGGCTGAGGTCAGGCTGGCAGCTTGGTCGATATGGCGCCACTTCTAATTGTACCAGTTTAAAGAGTTGTGGGGCATATAATCCAGACAGCACACCCTGCTGCAGGTTACCCATGCAGACATCCCATGGTCAAGCATCCACATTACTGCAGTGCCTCAGCCACAGAGCATGCTGCCCAGTTGTTTTTAAAATGCATGCATGCACATGTGTGCTCATGTGCATGTGCACATATGCACACAAAGGCAAAAACTCCAGAAAAAAAACCCACCCTAGCAGCGGGAATGTATCTGCAGGTTCAGACTGCCAATCTGTTCTGTATGCACTCCCCCACATTCAGACATCCTGCCACGCATGATGAATGCACGGGGAACCAAAAGCACCACATGTTATGTGGTGGCTATTTACTCTGGTTCCAACTCGTCATACTACAGGGAACGGCTGAAAGGTGTGGCTGTGACCAGGCCCATTTAATCTGTTTGTGAACAGTGCCTATATCGGGCCAAACTGCCAGTCTGAACGCAGCCTAAATTATCCATATGGAGTAGGGATAAGGAGAAATTAAAGACTTTCCAAGGACTCAAGCAGGGGTCTTTCATACCACTTTTGCCAATGCTCCCTTGGTGCAAAATTTCAGAGCAAAAATTCTACTTTGTAAACTACTGGCATTAAAGTTGTGAGTGAATGATTTGGCTAATGCATAAATTAGTTTGCTCTGAAGCCATCCTTCCTGAGCTAAAACAAAAATGTGAGAGCCGGAGGCTAAAAAACTGTGAGCTAGCTCACACTAACGCAGCTTAGAGGGAACACTGCATTATGCCCTTGTCGCAAATCCAGAGGCTGCAGCTGGTGCAGAATGCCACAGCGAGGTTGCTGATGAGCTGACCGGCGCTGGAGGCACTGCACTGGCTGCCTATAGTGTACCGAATTCGCTTCAAGGTGCTGGTGCTTGCCTTTAAAGCCCTAAATGGCCTGGGTCCAACCTACCTGAGGGACCGCCTTTCCCTGTATGTACCCCAGAGAGCACCACGGTCTGGGGCCCAACACTGTCTGGTTATACCAGACCCCAGAGAAGCCAGGCTCACTGCCACTAGGGGGAGAGCCTTCTCAGTGGCAGCCCCTTACTGCTGGAACAAGCTCTCGGAGGAGATCAGGGCCCTGCGGGACCTGATGCAGTTCCACAGGGCCTGCAAGATAGAGCTCTTCCACCAGGCTTATGAATAGGGGCTGCCGCCTTTCTTTCTCTCCCCCCCACCTTAGGACCATCAATGATCGACCTCAGAGATTACTATCTGGCTCCAGTGCTATTTGACAGTGGAGGCTGAAAATGTTGGGGGTATATGATACGCCATCTGACCTTATTGAGCACTGAGTACTTTACTCAAATTGTTACTGTTGAATTGGGAAGATTTTGTAATTGTTTTAACTGTTTTCAAATTTTAAAGTATTTATGACTCTTGGCTTGCCAAGACCTATTAGCCGTTCTGGACCTGCAATAGCGGGGAGAGCGGCCTATAAATCGAACAAATAAAACAAACAAATAAATAAATATTACTTAAATAGTTTAACTGGGCATGATAGGGACTGAACTGATGATCTTCTGCAAGAAATCACAAGCTTTACCACTAAGATATGCCCAAATGCACTTTGCTATGGGGTATGGTCTACTAACAGGTAAAATAATTTCTTCATATACTTCTCACTGCTGTAAAACTTTACCCATTCCACATTTATCAGTGTAGGCAATAACATTCTCTTTCTCTAGCCTGCAACCATTGTCAGCTGAAAAATATTTGCTTGTGATGAACCATGAAGCAGTCTCTCCAAAATCAGGACCGTGAAAATTAAAAATGCTGTTCTAGCCCATTTTAGCCAAGAGCCCTTCTTTATACAGGCTTGGATATATAGCCCTTCTTTTTAATGTAATTTACTGTCATGTTATCATAATCACACACATTTAAGTGGTATGAACAGCGTCAACATGCTTCATTCAGACAGGAAACTAGACTCTCTTTTTATACAACACAAATATGCATAGCGGAAGAACTTCAACCTTAAATTGCTATAATCAAAGTTTAAAAATTTGCTAGTTCCATTTAAACAGAGTTTTTCATTTGTTCACATTTTAGTGTATCCTTGAGATTACTTGATAACAATGGTGAATTTGGCTTCTAAATCCTCTAAAAATAGCCATCTCTCTTCACACCTAGGATTTGCCCCTGTTATACAGGGAAAAACAGAAACTGGTTTGGATTGACTATCAATTACATAACAATTACATTATGGCAAATTATTATCTGGTTTATACCTGATCTCTTTTAGATAGACCAAAATATTTAAGTCTGAAGACAGACCTGATGACTTGACTACTATCTATATTTCTGCAGATGTAGGAGGTATCTACAACAGCCAAAAACACTTTGAAATTGTATTCCTGCATGACAGAAAACTCAAAAGAATAGCTTAGAGCAGGGCTTTTTTTCTGGAAAAAGAGGTGCCAGAACTCTCAAGGGGGAAATGAATGAGAAACACACGGGATTCTTTGAAACAATATTATTTTCATGTGCTACAGACTTACCTCAACTTTAAAGCAGCTTCTAAACTTTAGACATGATACCAACTTTATTACTCAGTTCTTTTTTGGGTCTTGCTTTTGGTGCCTAACACTGAACAATGACCTTGAAGCAACCATGATTTAACATATTTTGTTGGATCAGAAACTGTTAAGGGAGGTCCAACACTTTTTATAAACAATGAATATATTATGGTTTTGACTGACAAGGAGGATCTTTCTGGAATGACAATCAGGTTCATTTGGGAAAATCCCCTTCCACACTCACTGGAATAAACAGCTATAGTATTGAGAGTGCACTGAATTGAAGACCGTTCCTTGGCCATTTCTTCTCATTGAGCTGAAATCTTCTTGCCAATGTGCATATTTCTCTCTCCCACCCCCCCAAGAAGGTTGTCCCTTGAGTTTGTTGGCCAATTCTTAGAATCCAGAACTCTTCCACACCTTGACAGTTCTGTGTCTTCTTTTGAAAGTAGTGGGGGGCGCCAACCAAGCAGCACACAAGTGACGTCATGCTCCTCCAGGGCCCCATATGAACTTTTAAACATGTTTTGAGAATTTTGTTTCCACAAAGAAATGCCAGAACTCCATTCCAGTGCATTCCCCCATAAAAAAGAGCCCTGGCTTAGAGGGAGAATCAGTGTTCTCCTGAAGATGGGGCAGTAGGCCCCTTGAACATATGGAAATCTTGGCAGGATCTAGGTGGACTGGGCATTTAATACACAGGGAAATTTCCTAGTGGTCCAGTGCCATACAGGGTCACTGGTGGCCAGGAGCAAGCAGAAAACAGCCCCAGCAACTCTAACAGCCACTTAGCCTAGAGCCTTCTTTGGCAACAGAAATAGGTCCCAGCTCGGGGTGTGCAAAAATAATTAATTTTTTTTTTTGGATTCGGGTATATTGGACCCAATTTTTTTCAGGAATCCCAAAAAACCCAAATATTTATACCGGTATAGTGGTAATATCTGAAAAATTTCGGGATTTCCCCACAACTAGGGTCTATTATACCCTATGGGGCCATTGTAATCAATGGCAAAAAAAACTTCTGAAAAGTTTCCAGGGGGCTGGGGAAAGGGGGTTTGAGTTAGAGACTCCAAATTTGGACTGTAGCTCTCCCCAAAAGACCCCCAAAGTTTTGAAACGATTGGACCAGGGGGTCCAATTCCACGGGCATCCAAAGAGGGTACCCCATTTTCCATTGTTTCCTTTGGGAAAAACTAAAGGCAGGCAGGCAGGCAGCAGGCAGTGTCTCCCCAAGAATCTAAGAAAGAAAGTGAGGTGGTGAGGGGCATGTTTGCCAGGCCAGCAGCAGAACCTGTGCAATCTGCCCCCCAGAAACAGTACCACCATGCCAGTCAGTGTCCAAACCCAACAGGACTCACTCAGGTCAAACCAGAGAATCCCTGCAGCATAACCAGACTGAGGGAGCATGTTTGCCAGCTGGGCCAGCAGCAGAACCTGTGCAATCTGCCCCCCAGAGACAGTGCCACCATGCCAGTCAGTGCCCAAACCCAACAGGACTCACTCAGGTCAAACCAGAGAATCCCTGCAGCATAACCAGACTGAGGGAGCATGTTTGCCAGCCGGGCCAGCAGCAGAACCTGTGCAATCTGCCCCCCAGAGACAGTGCCACCATGCCAGTCAGTGCCCAAACCCAACAGGACTCACTCAGGTAAAACCAAAGAATACCTGCAGCATAACTGGACTGAGGGAGCATGTTTGCCAGCTGGGCCAGCAGCAGAACCTGTGCAATCTGCCCCCCAGAAATAGTGCCACTGTGCCAGTCAGTGCCCTAACTCAACAGAACTCAGATGATCTCTGCAGCATAAACTGAGGAAGCTGGAAGATGTAGGACTAGCCTCTCCTACAATGATTTGCCCAAATCATGGCTTGCTGTGAAGTGAATGTAGCCCACTTTGACGGATGGCATGAGAATCCATTTCATGTTAGATCTGAAGGTGGGTCTTCATGACTCCGGCCAAGCAAGCGCCTCTGTCTCTCCAAGCATGTCAGGTTACCCCAACATACATCCATTTGTGTCTCATGTGGCCCAAGAAGACTCTGTGGCTAGACTCATGGGATTGGAACAGGGAAGGAACCCTCAAAGTCATCTAGTCCAACCCCCCCTCACAGAGCAGGGAATCCACCAATACCTCCCCCTGCATACACACACCCAGCAGACCTGTGTTCTGATGATTTGCCCAAACCGTGGCTTGCTGTAAAGTGAATAATGTCCACTGTGTTGGATGTAGGAAGGGCTACCTCTAGTTAGAGCAGAAGGTGGCGCTTAGTGTATCTGGCCAAGCAAGCAGTCTGTCTCATGTTAGCTTACCTCAACATGCATCCGTTTGTGTCTCATGTGGCCCAAGAAGACTGCGGCTAGACTCATTGGAACTGGGAAGGGACCCTGAGGGTCATCTAGTCCAACCTTCCACAGTGCAGGCAATCCGCCAATACCTCCCCCTCCACACACACCCCCAGCGGACCCATGTTGTGATCTGAGTGGTGGGGTTTGCTCAAACCGTGCCTTGGTCTGTGTGAACACAGTCTACTTCATCAGAGGCACAAAGACCCACTTCTGAAGGTGGGTCTTCATGCATCTGGCCAAGCAAGCAGTCTATCTCATGTCAGCTTACCTCAACATACATCCGTTTGTGTCTCATGTGGCCCAAGAAGACTCTGTGGCTCTGTGGAACTGGGAAGGGACCCTCAGGGTCATCTAGTCCAACCCCACACACAGTGCAGGGAATCCACCAATACCTCCCTCTCCACACACATACCCAGTGGACCCCTGTTCTGATCTGAACAATGGTTTGCTCAAACTGTGCCTTGGTCTGTGACGGAGCCCACTTCGTCAGAGGCGCAAACACCCACTTCTTGTTAGATCTGAAGGTGGGTCTTCATGCATCTGGCCAAGCAAGCACCTCTGTCTCTTCAAGCATGTCAGCTTACCTCAACATACATCCATTTGTGTCTCATGTGGCCTGGCAAACATGCCCCTCACCACCTCACTTACTTTCTTAGACAGATTCTTGGGGAGACACTGCCTGGTGCCTGCCTTTAGCTTTTCCCATAGGAAACAATGGAGAATGGGGGCACCCTCTTTGGATGCCCCTGGAATTGGACCCCCTGGTCCAATCCTTTCAAAACTTTGGGGGTCTTTTGGGAAGAGGCTTCAGCAGCTACAGTCCAAATTTGGAGCCTCTACCTTAACCCCCTCCCCCCAGCCCCCTGGAAACTTTTCAGAAGTTTTTTTTGCCATTGATTACAATGGCCCCATAGGGTATAATGGACCCGAATTTTTCGGGAATCCCGAAATTTGGGGGGGGGGGGGGTTCCGGAAAGCCGAAAATGCTCTGTGGCACCTTCCTAGCATCCCAAAACCGAAAAAAACCTAAAAAGATTTTTTGCAGGGTTTTTTTCAGATCGGCAAACTTGAATGCACACCCCTAGTCCCAGCTCACCAATTGCCACCTTCTGCACTGCTCTCATTGTGCAGGATGAGTCAGTGGGTGAGCAGGTGTGCACTGTTGGCACCACTACCTAGACAGACCCTTGAGGAGCTGGCTTGTAACACTACAGGGCCCTCTTAGCTGGGCTTCCTCCAGGGCCACTTTTACTTCCCAATCTACTCTTAGTGGGATCCAAGCCTATATAAAGGGCTAGCAACACATTTACAGATCTGTGATTATAATGATCCACTGACATTTACATTCATGTTATCTGTTTTCATATGATGTATGGGTTGGTATGAGAGGGATCCAGAAGCAACTGCTATTAAGGGAACCCACATGGGCTCCACAGCCCTCACTATGAACATATTATATACTTAGGGGGGATCAAAAGTAATCCAAGAGTGATTACCTCAATTTGTTAGCAAATCTGAAAATTACTCTGTTGTAACTTTATGACATTGCTTATCTGATATTATTTATTAAAAATATTTTTCAAAAATATCTGTCATATGTCTCTGGGTTCATGCAAAATGGGAGGAAGGTGCTGCAGGTTGTGCCTGAACTCCAAGCAGCAATGCTGCTTGGAGGTCAGGTGAGCGGGGCCAGTCCTCACTGGGCAGAAGCATTTAAAGGGATCCTTTAAATGCTTTTAGCCAGGGGGGGCCCTGTGCCTGAATTCCAAACAGTGAATGGCCACTTGGAATTCAGGCGTGCAGTCACAGCTGCCCCCTCCCTCCCCTCTGCAAGATTTAAAGGGACTTCCACCTGATTGGCAGGCCATGGATCAGCTGGAGGGTCCTTTAAATCTCTCAGGAGAGAAGGGAGGGGGTGTCTGGGGTGGTCAGGCTTGGGGCGGGGCTTACCTAACTGGCCAGCTGGCCCCTGGCAGGTTGAAGCCCCGAATATCGGAGAAAACCCCACCCAGACCGGGGGTCTGGCAAGCCTATTCTGCACAGAGAGCATGGCTGTACCACTGGGCCATGCCCTCAACCTTTCCCAGTCTATCTCGTAGGGTTGTTGTAAAGACACTATGCGATAACTCCTTGCTCAGTGTACCGAGCCCACTGAAGAATACAGAATGTGATTACTTTGAATGCAAACATCTTTCCAAAAATGTTATGAACCAATATAATTTATATCACCTGTACAAAGTTAACTGGTTATTCTTATATTGCCATTCTTAGCAAGTCTATTTAATGGGGCTTTTCTCCTGCAAAAGTTCTTAGGATTGCATGGTTAAGAGTCCTACAATAAGACTGTACCATAAGTTTTAAAAAAGGATAATCTTAGTGGGGATTTCATTTTCAAAGTGCATGTTTCCTAGCAACTCTCTTTTAAATGGGGTGGCTTTTTCACATCAGTCATTTGCTTCTGTTGAGAATGCCTTAAAACATCTCTTTCATCCTGTGAATAAAACAATGTGAATTAAAGGAAAAGGCAGCTGCAAGCTAGAAAGGAGTGGGAAGAAAAGTGAATTCAGGTCTTTGGCTGATGTGGGATAATGCTAATTATGTTTTTGTGTTAAGCCTTTAAAGACCTATTTATTGTTAACAGACTTACATGGAGAGATTAAATGGTCTGAACTATGGACAGATGAAATCATGCTAAAAATGAGTATTCATGCCTAGCTGCACTTTGATTTGGCAAATATTTCTTCTGTTTATTTTAGGAAAAAAGAATTTGAAAAACATAGTTCTGAATTTTTATATCGAATATATTGATGCATTATATTAGAATAACCTTGTACATTATATAGAGTTATTCAGAGATACAGAAGATCTGTTTCCCCTTTGGAAAAGACAAGGGGGAATCATTATGGTGCAGTAAGACCACAGTCAAATTTATTTACTTCTCATTTTAATTTAAAAATATGTTAGCTTGCTGTGTAACAATGGATTGAGCTGAATTATAATGGCAACAGATGAGTACACACTTCAGTTCACCATTCTTTCTCAGACCAAAGGGCTATGCAACATGTTGGCCCCTCATCTGAAGTAAGCACTCACTTGCAAGCAAGGTAACTCCAGAGGGCCTATTCCTGCCAGCAGCTGGATAGACTTAAAGGTTGCAGAACTTCAGCAGAAATGTTTCCAAGGAAAAATGCCAGTCAAAAACCACTGACTTTGAATTTAGAGCAGATTTGGTACTATTGGAGTTGAACTCAATAGGAACTTGGAATGATGAGTAGTTGTTCTTCCTTACAAGTTTATGTATAACATTCTGATAGATCCTATTTTGCTGATTCATTTACAGTTTGGAGCGATCCACACCCACTCTGAACAGATCATTTAAGGCTTTTGACTGAATTTCATTTTCATCTGGGCTTGTAATGCAATGTGACACAATTAGGTCCTGTGAAACTGGACCTTTAGGTCTTTCTTTCTAGTAACTCCTCCCTCACTGTCCTTCGGGTACATGTAGATTAGGATATGTGTCTGCCACCTGAATGTAACACTATGCATCTGTCGAAATGGATTCTGTGGTCTTCAAAGCTGCTACAGACTAATAGGGAATAAGTTGGAATACAAAACTATGGTTGCAATATAGGGTTGACAGTCTCCCAAACAGGGGTGGAGGAATACCCCGCCCCCTCTCCTTGTTCCCCACTGCTGCTCAGAGTGGAAGCAAACAAATATGTTTTTAAAATGGCTGTTGGGCTAACAGGGTGGTGTCCCACAAGTGAAGTCTCTAGGAATTGCCAGCTCTTAACTTTGCTGCAGTGAGGGGCTCCTGTCTCCTCGCCAAGACTCTTCTGCCACACACACACACACACACACACACAAAGTGGTAACCATAGAGTTCCCCCCAAAATGCTAGAGTGTACTATATGACACTCCCAGTCAATGCTCCCTCTAAGCTGTGGAGTCTTGTGAGCAAAAATTCTACTTTGTGAGCTACTGGCATTAAAGTTGTGAGCAAACGATCTGGCTACTCCATACATTACTTGGCTCTGGAGCCATCCTTCCTGAGCGAAGACAAAAAGGTGTGAGCCAGAGGCTAGAAAACTGTGAGTTAGCTCACACTAACTCAGCTTAGAGGGAACACTGCTCCCAGTAAGATGATGTCACTACCGGTGATGTCACTGTATCAGTAGTGTTCCTGCAGGATGCTGCTGTTTGGGGGTGGGGCTTCCCCCACTGGCCAGCTGGCTAGCGGCAGATTGGGGGCCTCCAAATTGGGGGATCCCTTGGCCCCACAGGGGGGATGGCAACCTGAGTAGGAATCACCAGAATTGCTTTGGTTTTACACACACACACACACACACACACACACACACACACACACGGGTCTCCTGCTGGTTGCCAGACCATGCTTGGCAACTCTGGTGCTGTAAAGAGTTATATTTACAAAAGACTTAGGAGGGTATAAATCTGTTTAGGATTATAATGTATGAATCCTACATAGCCTTGGTTACAGCCCAACTTTAAAGTTGCAGAAAATAATTGGGTAGTCACCCACAGTAATGAGCTGCTGTAACCATTTAAGATCTACTAATTTATGATGCTGGGCATAGAAATTATATTAACTATCACATTAGAACACAACATATTCAACAGTTAATGCATATATTCAACCACATATATCCAACAGTTTTTAAAAATGTGTACTGAACCAGTTGGAAAGTGATACTTCTGCATCCTCCATACACTTTCATCTTCCATTATATACTTCTCTTTGAAAGTAGGGCAGGCTGCTCTATTGTACACTCTACTTATAAATTAAATACCCCTGCCAAGCACTGAATGTCTTTTACACAGAAGCCTCTCTATTTCAGGAGATTATGAAAATACATACATACATACATACATACATGTAGATATATTACAAGGTGCATACATATACGTTGAACCTACATCTCTGTATATAGATAGATGGATACCAGTTGTAATCACTGTTTAAATGTTTATTTTTATTCTTTGTTGATCCCCAATCCACAGCCCTTTACAATTCGTGGACTCTTAAAATCCATGAATCATTCTCTTATGAGCTCTATCAATGATAAAAACAGCATAGCTGTCCCTCTCAGGCTAAAAATACACTCAGTTTTCAAGCCGAGAATTCTATTCATCTTGCTGTTCCATGTGGCAGATAATTTCACAGATTTATAAAATTGCAATGGGAATCATGTCAATCTTGCAGGGAAAAAAATTAGTTTAGCCCCCCCCCCGAAGATTGCTGAAACCAATAATACTAATGAAGTATGCTTTAATTTCAATGGCAAACTAATTAACTGAAGCCCAACCATTTATCAGCAAACTCACAGAAGTGGAACACATTGCATGCCTGTCAGATCCTTCCAGCTGATAAAAGTTGCAGCTATTCAAATCTTGGCTGAATTTTAGACATGCACACAAGAGGCCTGCAAACTGAGATGCCATATGTCAAATCTGTAAATTCTTTTCCCTAATGCTTTCAGTCAATGTGAACATTCATATAGGAAATTTTATACTCAATGCCCCCCTGACTCTACAAATGGAATTAAGCTATGGAAATTAATAGAGATTTGTGGCACTGTAGCACAGGTCGATGTCTGAGACTCTGCATAGATACAAATTTGCATTAGTGATGCTATCTAGTACTGTTAGACTTTTCATTAGTACTATAACCACATGAAAGCCCATGTTAAAAAAAAACACACGAGGGACTGCAATATGATAGTAATCTCTTTTTTACATTGACCCAAGGACAGTGGTATATATTAGACTATTTGAACTAGGTTGACTTGATAGGTTTTTGAAGGACTGCCTCATGATATAAACATACCTTACCTCTTATGCAAAAATATATGCTTTGGAAGAAGATGTTTCATTTACACCCTGCCAATTTTCAGAGCTATTTATAACCTGTCATCTAAGTTAGGACAAAGGCTGCAGAAAAGTAACCAAAGTAAACACTCATCAGCCTAGCTAGAAGAATTGCAATTGATATGTAAATATGGGCTCTTTCGGGGACACCACAACAAAAATTTGTCAGAGGAAATACACTGAAGCTCTTTGACTTATCTTGGAGTCAGGCAGTAGAGACGGAGAACTGATATGAAAAAGAGATTACTTCAGGGAGAGAGTCCTTCAATATTCTCAGTTTGAATTGAGAGAAGACTGTTGTTGCAAAGGTGAGGACCAATGCTCCCTCTAAGCTGTGAAGTCTTATGAGCAAAAATTCTACTTTGTGAGTTACTGGCATTAAAGCTGTGAGCAAGCTATCTGGCTACTGCATGGATTAGTATGCACTGGAGTCATCTTTCCCGAGCTAAAACAAAAATGGGTGAGCCAGAGGCTAAAAAATCGTAAGCTAGCTCACACTAACTCAGCTTAGAGGGAACACTGGCGAGGACCCCTTTACAACTACCTGCCAACAATACAATCACACACAGAATTTTGGAATAAAATGCAGAATAAAATGACAACTTTTATTGGTTACAACTGTTTGGGGGTGTGCAGGTAGCCCCGCTGGAGGGAAGTTTGTGTTATGGAGAAGCACAGGTTATGTTCTTGGTCACAGTGTTTTTCTTCTTCATTTATCTGTCACAACCTTAAGGTGGTATCAGCATGGGGCTGGATCCATTTTAGGAAATTGGCCTGCAAGCGATTTTCCTGGAAGATGGGGATTCCCTTGAGGAGTTCCAGGGCGAGGGCTTTCAAGGGGCATGCCCAGCTCCAGGGCCGCCAACAGGTTACACTCATGTGGCAGGGGAGACCCTAGAATCATAGAGTTGGAAGGCACCATACAGGCCATTGAGTCCAACTCCCTGCTCAATCCAGAATCAGCCTAGACTAGTAACCCTAACAAATGTATGTCCAGCCACTGCTTAAAGACAGCTGGTATGGGGGAGCTCACCACCTCCCTAGGCAGCTGATTCCATTGTTGCACAACTCTTACTGTAAAAAAGGTTTTTCATAATATCCAGCCGGTACCTTCCCACCCTTAATTTAAATCCATTCTTGAGAGTCCTCTCCTCTGCTGCCAACAGGAACAGCTCCCTGCCCTCCTCTAAGTGACAGCCCTTCAAATACTTCAAGAGAGCAAAACCAAACTAAACATTCCCAAGTCCCTCAGCCTTTCCTCATAGGGCTTGGTCTCCAGGCCCCCAATCATCCTTGTCACTCTGCTCTGCACCCGCTCCATTCTGTCCACATCCTTTTTGTAGTGAGGCCTCCAGAACTGCACACAATACTACAAGTGCAGCCTGACCAATGCAGTGAACAGTGGGACTATCACATTTTATGATTTGAATGTTATGCCTCTGTTGATACACCCCAAGATCACATTAGCCTTTTTTGTTGCCACATCACACTGACTGCTCATATTTAACTCAAGGAAGGCGGGGTTTGGGGGAGAGAGGGACTTCAATATGGTATAATGCCTGACATGTCAATACCACACCAGCTGCCCGTTGAAGCACCCACAGACAAATACATCTAAGACTGATTTCATACTAGCGTTTGACTCACGCTAGCCGTCATGCTTACCCTGGGTCTTCTGGTCAATTTCACACCAGTAGACCCGCGCTCACCTTTCCCCCGGAGAATCACCCATTTTTCCCTGGGTCAAACAGATTCTGTTTTTAGAGGATTTTCCTATTTGCCCCAGAGAGAAACCACAATGCACACTCCTTTTCCACGCCCACTCACCCGCCTTCCATCTGGCCTACCCTGTGGTGGGAGCTTCTTTCCTTTTTAACCCCCACCCATTACGTTATATTGAAATAGTGAGGCAGCAAAACAAGACCTCAGCATTGCTTTCTGTATATAAGACACGTGTTCACTTGACATTTATTTTGTATTTATTTTGGGGGTGGGGGAACTTTTTCTGGCGAAAAGCATTTTTAACTTTTATATCATAGTATTTTAAAAAGTTTCTGGGGAAGAAACCAAAATGCACACTCTTTTCCGGCTCCCTTCAGTCCTTCGGAGCCGGTCTCCTAAGGAGGTGCGCTTCCCAGCACCTGCCCTGACTTGTGACTGCGATCCCTGCCAGGTGTGCTGGTTTTGGCTCCAGGAAGGAACCTGCCCTGCTCCACAGCCTGAGCATCCCGCAGATGGGGGAGGGATGAGGGGCTGCTGACCCTGGGCCATGGAGTCCTTCGGAGGCGCTGATGGTAGGAGGTGTGTCACAGCGGCCCCCCGAGCTTGCACAGGTGAAGGAAAGGAGGACTCAGCGAGGCTTCACTGGGATGCCTGTGGGACTGCTGAAGGAAATCGCTGCCTCCCCTGCCCACTCCAGCCACTGAAGGAACCCACTGATCCACCTGGAGTGGCTTCTCCCCCTCGACGGCTGGGGGAGGTGAGCCTGGATTTTCAATGGGGCGCCCCCCTTGCTCCCTCCTTGGATGGTCACGAGGGGAACTGGCATGGCCCACCCGGGCTCATGAGCTCCCAGTGGTCTGGCTGGAGGTAAGGGGTGACGCTGGCTTGCTTTCGCTCTTGGCGGGGGCACTTCCTCGGGTGCTGGTGGTGTGCGACTCGAGGGCTTCGACGGCAGACCTCCGCACCACAGCCCACTTGTGAGGTTTTGGGCTGAAGCGTCCAGTGCCTCTGGGGGTGTGCAGAGTGTTTGTCCCCCGCCCCCCGCCCCTGCCCACTGATTAACCTTCAGGCAGGGGAGTGACTTTCAGGCATGCCGGGAGCCCTGGTGGCCTTCATGTGCGACAGAACAGGAAAACTTTTATTTAAAACTTTCTCAGGAAGTGTTGTGAGCTATGACAGCGACCCTAGATCTAGCTGGTTTGCAGAGGGTTGGGTGGGTTTTGCAAATTTTAGCATGCAGTGGAAGGGAGGGGTTCACTTTCACTGCCTCACTATTTCGATATAATGTGATGACAGGTTTTTTAAAAAAGGAAAAAACTCCCATCATGGGGCAGGCCAGATGGAAAGCGGGCGAGTGGGCATATAGGGCGCCATGGCTGTAAAGGCTTTATCCACCATTTTGTGCCTGAGATCCCGCTGACAACGCATCCGACATTTTGATGATAGAGCGGAGACGCCACCAATCACAGCAGCAGGCCATATAGTTGTTATTGCATTATAACAAAATAACGCAATCGTGCATGCGTTTAAAAAAAGGGTAAAAAACCTAAGAGGGAAAAAAAAAGGGGCTAGCAGGGGAATGGGAGGGGCAGCAACAGAAAGCCTCGCAGCAGCCTCACAGCAGTCAGTAATGTGAAAAGAAACATGCGGGGCAGATGAGGAACTGCGGCTTCAAGTGTGAAATTGACGAAAATGCTCCGGGGCAATCTTGACAGGGAAACTCTGGAGAGAATTAGAGGCAAGTGGCGTGTGTGAAATTGGTCTAAGAAAAACTGCAATCTTCTGAAAAGGAAAAGGAATTCAAATGAGTGGAATAAGCTCCGTCTTTCACTTGCATAAGAGGAAGGAAACTATTTTGTCCAATTTCTCCTTCTTACTGCAGCCCACTCTGGGTTTACAAGTTTTGACTTTTGTGTTGCAGTTTATTCTTTTGACAAGATGGTTCTTCTATCCAATCCCAAAACCAGAGAGAAAAAAAGGCTAACACAGGGATAGTTATTGTTTACTTGCAAGTAATCTTCAAGTTCCGCTTGCCAGGCCAATTTCAGAACAACAGGACAGTTATCCAAACACGGTCTCTTCTTTTGTGCTGGAGGCAAACTTCCTGTATCATGAAAGCATCCAGCAACTGCTCACTTCCAAAATACTCCTGTGCCAAGACACTTTGCTCCACTTACTGTAAGCTACAGCAAAACTAAGACACACAGACTTTCACCTCCTTTTCTACACTTTCCTGTTGAAGAACTTGCTTCAGAGCCTCTAACATGGACCCTGTTTTTTAAAATAATGTATTTGTACTGAATTCTTTTGAGGGCAGGAAAGAAAAGACGACCAGAAATGCAGTTAAACAGAGACACAATTTCTTAATAAACAGGGAAACAATTTAATAATATATTTGCTTTGCTTTGTTCATGGTAAGGAGGAGAATGTGCTCTGTTACAGAGTCCTGAAATCTCAGTAATACTATTGGTTATCTCCAGATTAGGGTTGCTAAATATGGCCTGGAAAATTCCTGGAGATTTGGGGGCCAATGGACAGGGGAATTCACCTAGAATCTATGGTACACCGTAAAGTTTGCCCTCTGAAGCTGTCATTTCCTCTGAGAAGACTTATCTTTGTAATCTTGGAGATAAATTGTAATACTTGGAGAACTCCAGGCCCACCTGAAGGCTTGACAGCCATACTCCAGATGCCCATGGAGGAGCAGACTGTGAAGGAGTAGGTCAGGTCTAGCACTGTATTTTGTGGCACAGTGAAGAAGCAATCGAATGGGCAGCAATGTTGAGAAACATTATTATAGTTCACAGTCTGTGTAGTCATGCTGAAGACACAATGTTAGCTTCATCCTGAAATGTTCTTTAATCATGAATAAATGAGCTGGAATAGCATAGTGCAGTATAGAGGAGAATTTATCTTTAATAGGATTAAAGCAAGCTTAGAGATGTAGGAATGCCACAGACACAACCAAGTCAGTCCAGAGATTAACCCAGAGTGTTTTAATACCACAGCAATATGAAATACACACGTTCCATTACTTAGGTTTGGAAAGAGCCAATATATTCCACTAAAACGCCACTGTATCAGCAACTCTTCAAGGCTGAGTTTTAATGAATGAATAAAAAAGACCAGATTTCAGATT
Source organism: Lepidodactylus listeri (assembly GCA_029233225.1). Taxonomy (NCBI): domain Eukaryota; kingdom Metazoa; phylum Chordata; class Lepidosauria; order Squamata; family Gekkonidae; genus Lepidodactylus; species Lepidodactylus listeri. Next base: position 74,140,902 of record JARCFY010000008.1, read on the forward strand.
TATTTTTCAAATCTGAATTTCTTTAAGCTGCATTTCTTCACCGTGATTTAATTGAAAGTATAATTTTTGCCTTTATTCTGAAAGCTGTTCAGCATGCTGAATTCTCTTTGAAGCCGTTATCTGCAGCTTGAAATCTAAAGTCTTTATACAGGAGGCCCTCTTGTAGTAACTTTAGCTTCTCAGTTGTAACCATGTGCACACAGGAACCAGTCCCTAAGAGACTGATAGGGTATACCCCAAGACACAGGACTGCAGCCCAAAGTTCTCTCAACGACTGTTTCTACCACTTTTATCACAGGTGTGTTAAGACTGCCATATTTTATTCTGATTTACTGTTCAGGGAATCATTGCCTAATACAGGCTATTAAAGGGATGATCAGACAGGTGGCTCCTCTCCCATTTACTTGCTCTGGTGTACCCATTCGTTCCAGCTGACAGAAAACCATTGTTGGCATGGCTGCGATCAGATGGCAAGCTTGGCACAGTCTGGCCATGCCTCTAATTTCTCCAGAGCAATTTGTTCTGGAGAGGGTGCAGCCAGACATGCCACCCTTTTCTTCTTTTAAAAAAGTCTACTTTGCACATGCACAAAACTGCTTATTTGCCTGGAGAGAATATTTGCACATATCACTGTCTGTGAAAAAAATGGCAGACAGGGAGCAAAAGTTGCAGACCTCACAAATGGCTTCAGCGTGTAATGGAGTGATCAGATGGCTGGAAATGGGCAGAGCAGGATGCGACCTAGAGCAGAAGGCGGTCCTGGTGTGCATGACTGAGACCTGGGTGCGAAATGGGGAGACAGCTGCTCTCTCCCAGCTGGCTTCTCCTGGGTTCTCAGTCCTTCACCAGTCATGGATGGGGGGGGAGTGGCCCTGTTAATCCAGGAGGCTTACTCCTTCAGGGTGCTCCTGCCGCCAAAGATCACTGTCATAGAATGCGTTGGCCTGGTGTGGGAAGCTGGGGAGAGTTTGGCCATTTGGCTAGTGTACCATCTGCCCAATGCACCAGCCAATGCTCTGTCATCCCTGATGGTGGCTTTATCGGGCTGGGCACTGGAGCACTCAAGGCTGATAGTCCTGGGTGACTTCAGTGTCCATGCTGAGGACGCAACCTCCATACAGGCAATGGACCTGGTGTTGTCCATGGTGGTGCTAGGACTCTCCCAACATGTTATGGTACCCACTCACCAGGTAGGGAATATGCTAGATCTGATCTTTGTCGTGGGGGTTACAGTGGACTGGATCACTGCAAAGGCAGTACTGTGGTCAGACCACCATGCTCTGAGGACCCAAATGAATGTATCACCCTGACTTTGTTTGGACAGCGAGCATATTTAGCTCACCCATGGAGTCAGATGTACCCTATGTGACTTTATATGGATCCTATGCCACCCGACTGCTTGTTAGATGAGCTCGTAGAAGATTGGCATAGCCGACTTTCCACGGCCATCAATGAGATCGCTCCCAGGCACCCTCTGCATCTCTACTCTAAGCTCGCTCCATGGTTTACCCCAGAGTTGCAGCTGATGAAACAGAGACTAAGACAGCTAGAGACACAATGGTGGTGTGCCCGTGACGGAGCCACAAGAGCATCCCATAGGTCATTTATGAAGACCTGTGAGATGGCAGTCAAGGCCACTAAGAAACAGTATTATGTGGCTTTGATGGCATCTGCAAGCTCATGCCCATCCCAATTATTTAGAACAATTCAATCTCTGACCACTCTGCCTCTTGGCAGACCAGATGCTAGGGAATTGGACATTAGCTCTGAGGCTTTTGAAAGCTTTTTCACAGATAAAGTCTTGTCATTCTGCCATGACCTCACCACAATTGAGACAGTAGCTAAACTCAAGGCTCCATGCATGTCTTCAAGTCAGATCATGGATCACTTTGCTCGGCTCAGCCTAGAAGAAGTTGACAGAATTCTCTCGACTGTACACCCAACCACTTGCAGCCTTGATCCGTGCCCATCATGGCCCATTAAAGCTGGCCATGATGGGTTGCGAGATCCCCTAAGGGAAACTGTCAACAAGTCCCTCTCAGAAGGAACTTTCCCTGGGGTACTTAAGAAAGCAGTGGTTCACCCTCTCCTAAAGAAACCATAATTAGACCCAGCTGAACTGGCAAACTATTGGCTGGTCTCTAACTTGCCCTACTTGGACAAGATTATTCAGACAGCAGTAGCAATTCAGCTGCAGAGTTTTCTGGATGATGCTAACATACTAGACCCATTCCAGTCTGGCTTTTGCCCAGGCCAGGGGACAGAGATGGCACTGGTTGCCCTCACAGATGACCTCAGGAGGCATCTGGATCAAGGCAGAGCAGAAGTACTGTTGTTGTTAGACCTGTCAGTGGTGTTCAACATGGTCAACCACCAGTTATTGATCCACTGCCTTGCCAATGCTGGGATTCAGGCCATATGGCCAGGGCCCTGCATACCTGAGGGACTGCCTTTCCCCATATGTTTCCAAGAGAGCACTGTAATCAGGTTCACAGAACCTTCTTGTTCTCCCCAGCATGAAAGATGCCAGGCTGGCCACAACCAGGGCTAGAGCTTTTTCTGAGGCAGCTCCACTATGGTGGAATGAGTTCCCTGAGAACATCAGGGCCCTGCAGGATTTATTAAAATTTTGCAGGTCCTGCAAGACGGTGCTCTTCCACCAAACTTTCAAGATGCCACACTAAATGATTTACCATCTAGCTGAATACTACGCCCTACTATCCACTCTTGGCTGCCAGTTTAACATCTATGCCCATATGAAAGAACTCAAGACCCAAGAAGCCTGACACCAGCTGCTGTTTTCCCTATGGTGAATGTTAAGACAATTTTGCTATCTTATGTGAGTCATATTTTAAATTGTTAAATTATTGTATTGTTTTATTGACATTGTTTGTAATGCCTATGGCCTTATTAGCTGCCCTGAGTCTGCCCTGGCGGGGAGGGCAGAATATAAATCTAATCTAATCAATCAATCAATACTGGTCTTTCTCTGGTGTCTGCAAAGTCAGGGGTGAGGACAGGGGGCCGATGACTGGGGAATAGAAGTCAGATGTCATTGCCTGGATGCACACATTAATTTCGTTAGGGAGAACAGATGAGATTGGGCCAAACAGCCCGTCTGACTGCAGCCTATGTGTGGAAAGTCATACCTGGAAATGTACATGCTAAAAAAGGCCTATGAACTTCCTGAACTGGTCACTAGTTATAAATACACTAAACATGCAAACTGGATAGAGCACTGTCCCCAGATTAAATGTTTCCCTGCCCAAATGCAATGTGTGTGTGTGTGGGGGGGGAAACATTTAATCCAGAGATGGTGCTTTGCTTGAATTGACCAAAACAACAGGCACCAAAACACAATACTAACACTGGCCCCCAATCTGCATCTAGCATTTGCTCCACTGTCTTACCAAACCCACACTGGAACAGAAATTCCCATCTGTGTTGTATGCCGCTTTCTTTTTGATTGATTGTTGAATTTTTTGGCAGTGTCCAGACTGCATGCCCCTTTCACTTTGTTTGATCTCTTGGTTTTATGGTGGCTGTCTGCATAGATTTATGGCAGTTTTATGGCCATTTAGGGGTGATTCTGCAATCAGGACACTGTTGGCTTGGGGTATTTGAATGTGGTTTTGAGCGGCATCTTTTTCTGTTCCAGTGTGCATTTGGTAAAACAATGGAGAAAATGCTAGATGCAGATTGGGCCATTGTTGTGTATCCAACCATGCAGTTCCTACAACAGAACAGAATTTCCACTTGCAGAGGAATGGTGATTACTGTAGATTCCCTTCTCCCATTGCAGATGCCCCCACCTCACAACTTCATCCTCTTTGCTGGTCCCAAGGAACTGCTGATCCTCAGGAGCAAAATTTGCACAGTGCCCTCAAAAGGCTACAGAAGGTGGAAAAACAGGCAAGTGCCACACTGCCAAGTCCATGGATGTATGCTGCTGAGTGATAGTTTCCACCTAGGCCGGTATTCTTAATTTTAGCTTCAAGCAGAAGTTATTTTTCAATTGTACTGCTCAGTTCCTCTTAGGATGGAGATGCCAGGGATTGAACCCTGGACCTTCTGTATGCAAAGCTCACTATTGAACAATATCCTGTGTACCATTTATATGTTTTGTGGCAAGCAGAATGCAAAAAGGCTGAACAAAAATGTTACTGAGAATATAAGGACAGATGGTTTCAACCCACACCACAAAGTGTTGTTGACAGACTTTAACCTGCCCTTCTTTCTATAAACCAAGTTTATCCTGCACTCTAAAGACTTAATGAGGTGACTTGCAATATTTAAAATAATAAAACAATATATAAACAATAAAAGTATCTCAGTAAGCTTTGGACAAAACGTTCCCCCTTCAAAGTGGAATAATCTGAATGATGCCAAGAGAAGTTTTTCATCCTAAACCTGATGAAAAAGTGTTGCCTAGTTTGCTGTTGCCCAGCTGTGTAGTGCTTTCACATAAATTATCTAGGCTAGCTCTCTGCTAAATCTATCCAGTCTTGATCTGCTCTGTAATTCCAGAATTGGGAACTAGTACTTGGATCTCATAAAAGTCTAATTTATTTCCGTGAAAACCACTTCTGCTTTTCAAACAGGAATCTATTGATCATAGCAATCAGGCACTCATGCTTAGAAGACAGCCCCTTAGTGAAATTCTGGAGTTATTTCAGCTACTTCAAAATGTTAAATGACAGAAGCCATCACAACTCTAAATGTACTGCAGTCTTTTCCACCTATAAATGCTTTAAAATCTCATTTGTTTTATAGGATGCAGAAAATCCAGTAATAAAACAAAACTCATTTTAGTTTCCCTTATTATTATTATTGTGTAATCATAATTTGTTATGTAAGGTAGGAACACTTTCTAACACATTGGAATCTATAGTTTTTATTAATTACTGTCACTCAAAGTCACATTCAATTACTGTCACTCCAAGCTACTCATGTGAAAATGCGACATATACATAGTCTCATCCTAGGTGAGTTAACTAGCCACTGGAAGTCACTGTAGCCAACAAGAATATGTTTCATTATCAAGATGCAGATATGAAGAGAGTGAAAAATGTGGTTCCAGGAACTCAGTTCATTTACTGGAAACAGATGCATCCTTTCCAGTAAACTTTCTAGTAATTCCAAGTAGACAAGTTGTCATTGGAAACCTATTTATTAACAACATCATATCCACTAATTTTAATCTTGGAAGAGAAAAAAGAACTTGTGTTTCCTGCATTTCTGTTTTTCTTTCTTCTACAGTGCACAGCAGAGGGAGGGGAGGATGAGGTGTGACACTAGATTGTTTCCAATGTACTGACTATGAATATGTAAAGTAGCCTCCCCCCCCCCCCACACCACCATAGAAACCTGTGCAGGGAAGCTGTGGCCAGTTTCAGCTTCCCTTTACTTGTTTCTGTGTAATGAGAAGAAAAATTATGTATTATAAGGAAAAACAGTTAGATACTGATTTGTGTGTGTGTGCATCTGAAAAATCCTGCCTAAAAGTCCTTTATACAGATTTTTTTTTCTTTTCCATTGCACTTCAGTTTCCTACCCTGTCAGGCTCCGCCTCCTGCCCCTGATCAGCGCCCCCTGTTGCCGTGGTCCCCTTTCGACTGAGGAGGCCCTGGGCAAGGTTGTGCTGGAAATGCGGAGAGATCGGGCCTCAGATATGGCATGGGAAGGGTTAAACGTCACCCAAGCTCCCTCTTGCCTCCAGGGGTCAAGTTCCTTATTAGCAGTTCACTCTCTCTCGCAACCGCTAGACTTGGCTCTCCCTGGCACATCCTCCCCGGCCCATCTATTCTCCTGCTTTTATTCCTGCAGCCCCTTCCCAGAGCTCCCCTCACCTGTACCCACCCCCAATCTCACCCTTGGCCCCGCCCCCGTTTATAACAGAAGACGCCGGGCAGCCCCGCCGGAAGCCTCGTGCCCCTCCCATCTGTGACTCCGCCGCTCCTGGGGTTGCACTCGTCGGCTCTCCCTCCTCAGGGACGTCGCCGCGCTGCGCCCGGATCTGGGCGTTCCTCCTCCCGCCCCGCCAAGCCCCAATCAGCCCGTGCCGGGACCGAGCCACTCCCCAATGCCGCGGCCGCGCCGCGGGCCGCGAGGTGCCGCTCGTGCGCGAGCGGTAGCGGGGCTTTTCCCTGTCGGCGCTCCCGCGCCGCGAGCCGGCGCGATGGCTTTGGGCGCGTCCCGGGAGGCAGCGGGGCCAGCTGGATTCGGAACGGCCCCATCCGCTCCCGATGGTCGCGCTGGCGAGGTAGGTGCTCCTGCTGGCGAGGTAGGTGCTCCTGCTGGGTTTGGGGGTGGCGGGGGTGGCGGCAAGTCCCGCGGGACGGGACACACCCTGACTGAAAATATTCCACTACTCTGCAATGCACATCACCAATGCTACATAAATTTGAGTGTAAATGAGAAAATAACCACAAAGATATGATCTGATCGTTCTTCGGCTACAAATTAATCTTCCATGCCACTCTCTGAATTGAAACTGAATTGAAATTGTCCTCAGGGCATCAACTGTATTTATTTATTTTGCTAGGTTTTAAATGTTTTCAGTGCTATTCTTTTAAGAGATGTGCTTAATCTGGTTTAGCAGGTGTGACTAAGGGAGGAAGGTAAATGCCATGAGGCAATTCAGCTTGCTGTACAACATGACAAATCAATTCACAGTATAGCAAATAATTTTTGTACACTCTAGACATATCCTTAACCTTTTTAAAGAAAATCTGTCAGAAATGGTTGTTTTAAATATCAAAGTAAAGATGGAAAGACTGATGCAACACGACTGTAAAACAAATATGAAAATATGCTTAATTGTTAAAAAAATTGGATAACTTGATTCATTACTCTCTTATATACAGTTGGATTGGATGTAAAAAAAATAATCTACCCAATTTATTTCACATACCATTACTCCAGATTCTCTAGCATGCATTTTCCTATCATCATCCTAATGTGTTTTTGCAACATAGACTAATATTATAATGCTTAAGGTTTAAATATCATATAGATATGCTTTCTAATGGCTACAAAAATGAGTTACATCACCTTTTATTGTCATAACCACTGAATACGCCAGAAATGTGTTTGAAATTGCTGTATGCATTGGCTAGGAATTACAGCCAGGACTGGGTTTTGTATACCACTACATGGTGCCATAAAATGTCTCTAGATCTACTTCAGTAGATAGGTAAAGTAGAAGAATATGTTCTTTCATCTAATTTCCTGCAGCTTCAGGAAGATTCCTGTTGCCAATCATAGCAAGAACAGTTTTAATTGGGAAACTCCATCCTGTGGGGGACACAGCTATTGGTATACTAATATTCTGGATCCTTTCCAGTCCGTTTTTTGCCCTGCCCATGGGACAGAGATGGTGTTGGTTGGCTTAGTGGATGACCTTCAGAGACACCTGGATCGAGGCGGATCAACACTGCTGATACTTCTTGATTTGTTGGCAGCGTTCTATACTGTTGACTATGATACTGACCCACTGCTTTGTGAAGTGGGGATAACGGGGCTTGCCTTGCAGTGGCTGACCTCCTTTCTCCAAGGTTGGGGACAGAGAGTGGCACTCGGGGGGAGGATTATCTCAGCGACACCTGCTAGAATGTGATGTGCCGCAGGGGTCGATTCTCTCTCCAATGCTTTTTAATATCTACAAGCAGCCCCTCACTCAGATTATCCAGAGATATGGGCTGGGTTGTCACCAATACATAGATGACACCCAGCTCTATCTACTGATGGAGGGCCACCCAGACTCTGCCCCAGAAAATCTGGACAGGGCATTACAAGCTGTGGCTGGTTGGTTACAACACAGCAGACTGAAACTGAATCCATCAAAGATGGAGGTCCTGTACCTGGGTCATGGGGGGTTGGGATTGGGGATCGGGCTTCCAACCTTTGACAGGGCCTTATTGGTACCGGAGCCAAAGGTGAAGAGCCTGGGGTTATTCCTGGATGCCTCACTAACTATGGAGGCCCAAATTGCTGCCAGTGCCAGGTCTGCCTTTTTCCATCTGAGACAGATCAAGCAGTTGGCCCCATATCTCACTCCCTGGGATCTGGCTACAGTTACTCCTGCAATGGTCCCTTCCAGATTAGATTATTGTAATTATCTCTACATGGGGCTGCCCTTGATTCTGCTCCAGAGACTGCAGCTGGTGCAGAGTACAGCGGCACGTGTACTGATGTCGCTGCCTCTGCAAGCCCACATCCACCCAGTGCTGCGAGAACTGCACTGGCTGCCTACTGAGTACCAAGGTGTTGGTGCTTACCTTTAAAGCCCTGTATGGCCAGGGGCCCACATCTCTGAGAGTCTGCCTCTCCCTCTATGAGCCCCGAAGGGCTTTACGATCTGCCAACCAACATCTTCTGGTGGTCCCTGGCCCCAGGGATGTCTGTTTTACCTCGGCTAGGGCCAGGGCCTTTTCAGCCCTGGCCCCTACCTGGTGAAATGAGCTCCCTTACAAGATCACGGCCCTGTGGTTCCACAGGGCCTGAAAGATGGAGCTCTTCCACCAGGCTTTTAACTAGGGTGACGGACATCCCTTTCTCTTTACTGGGCCTCCCCTCATTGGGTCAGAACTGCATACCAGAGATGGCATCTGTGAGGTCTTAATTTTAATGACAACTGCACCAGATGAAGGATATTATGGTATTCCATTAGTGTTTTAATTGTGTTAATTTTTGTATATTGTATTTTAATCAAATTTGATGTAACCCACCCTGAGCCTGCCATGCGGGGAGAGTGGGATATAAGTCAATTAAAATAAATAAATAAATTTGGCAGAACCATGGGATTCCTTCTTACAGATGTTACTGCACTGGCATGGATGGGATATTCTATGTCAGAGTAGTTTCTGTGCCATTTTGGTAACATCTCAATGGGGCTCCCAATTATTGGGCCCCAAAGACAGTATACAGTTATCCCACCAAGCTTCTCACTAATTAGATTTAGGGATGCCAGCCTCCAGGTGTGACTTGGGGATCCCCCAGAATTACAAACTCATCTCCAGACTACAGATATCAGTTCCACTGGCCAAATATAAGAGATGGTTTGGAGGGTGGACTTTATGGCATTGTACCCTACTGAGGTCCCTCTCCTCCCCAGGCTCCACCCCCCAATCGCCAGGAGTTTCCCAACCTGGATCTGGCCACTCTACCCCAACATCCCCCCGTGGTGGCCAGGGGAGACCTGGCAATCCTAATCAGACTGGCAGTTTTGGAAATGTCACAGCTTCTGCTAAATGATGATGATATTTTTTCTCATTTATGAACAAAATCTCTGTCCAAGGTGCTGAGTTCCTCAATGATCATCACAGCCATAGGGATAAATGTTCCATAAGGAAGCTTATATATCTTTATAATACAGAGATGCAGGTATGAAGAACAAGTGCTGGAAGAGGTATTTTCTTAGACTGAGTCTCACAGTTTCTCTGCAGAGGGAAGAAGCAACTGTGATGTTGAACTGGAGAACACAGCCTTCCAATTTCACCTGATTTTATCTATTCTCTTAAGACACAGAGGCTTATTTATTTTATTTACTTCATTTATACCACACTTTTCTCCCCAAAGCAGCTTACATAATTATCCTCTCCTCCATTTTACTTTAACAACAACCCTGTGAGGTAGGTCACACTGCAAGTTTATAACTGGCCCAAGGTGGTGACCTGGATGCAGCAAGCTTCCATGGCAGAGTGGGAATGAAAACCTGGGTCTCTCAGATACTAGTCTGACACACAAACCTCTCTACCACACTGGCTCTAGACACTGTCCAGTTCCTGAGGCATCAAATCTAATACAGTGAAACCCCCAAATAGCAAATCAAATGATAGATTTTTTAACAAGTATCTTAACAACGGTATTTTCAGATAATGGGGTGGGAATTGTGGGTAGGTTAATCCACTAACAATTTAACTAGCTTTAAAAAGTTAACACGAATATTACCAAATCTTCCAAATTGGTGCCTTTTTGAAGATACTGAACGAATATAAGATAATTTTTGTTTTTTGTCATCTTTAGAAGGATGAGGGCATTCACTCACATGCTCTTTGTCATTCCATATCACAATTTCATGCTAAAATTCATAATAAGTATGCCCTTAACTAGCAGCTTAACTCATCAATTAAAATTAGTTATGACCAATTAGACTGCTGGTTAAAGCTGCCCTTAAATGAGTTAACAACACTATTTTCTATGGAATTCCTCCCTCTTCCCCGGTGGGGAAATCATCTCTACTGTACCATTCTAAGAAACTGATTGCCTTAACAATCTTACCTTAACATGTGCTTTAATTTTTTTTTTTAAAAAAAAAACCTAAATCAAGCCACTTTCCTACATAGCATCAACATGATTATATGAAACTCCAATAGCTTCTGATTAAATCCATTTTTTCCATGCCACAGAGTTTTATGAGATTCAGATCACTATTTATGCCTTGTTGAAGTGCACTGCTAAGGTTCATCTTTGGAAAATAATGAGGTGTTAACAGAGGCCGAGCAAAATTACTTTCAATTTTGATAAAGCCCACAGAGTAGGAAGTGAAATGGCACGCATCTCTTAAAACCCTCTTACGGATTGATGTTGAGTCTTAGAGGGAAAAAAGAAAGGACATCCATCTGCAGCTAGACTTTGATTTTAACAGCTAACTATATGTGGAGGTATTATACAAATAAATCTTACATCACCTTCTCCTTTCTTATAATCTTAATTCAAAAGAGATTATTTTATGTGGCCATTTTTTAAACAGCAAAATGACTTCATAAAACAAAAAGCCTGCCATAAGGCGGGGAGGGCGAGATTAAAAAATCTAATAAATAAATAAATAAAAGTCTTGTAATTCTTATTTCACACACAGAGGGTAAAAATGCAGTTGAAAACCTTTTTTTTTTTTTTGCTGATGACACTTGAATTAGCATGAAAACTGAAACCTTTGTTTCTATGAAACAGATTTAAAATTATAAATTACAAATCATTAACTTATTTATTGGTATTATTTCAATATATGATAAACTTAATGGTAAACCATGGAAAATTTTTGTACATTGCCTTCTGCCTATATTTAGTTATGAACATGCTTGTTGTTGCAACGAACATGAAACTGAGCAAACTTCAGACGATGGCGGAAGACAGGAGGGCCTGGCATGATGGGGTCGCGAAGAGTTGGGCTCGACTGTGCGACTGAACAACAACAGTCAACGCCTATTACAATAAGTGGACATAAAAACACTGTACACAACACATACGAAGGAACAGCCAACATACAACAGCTGGAGAACAGGAATAAAGCATGCCAGCCCTGTCCCATATTCACAGCTAAGAACAAAGGCTTTGCCTCCATGTAACTGCCTGTATGTGGGCACAGCATTTGTATGCACATTAAATGCTTTGTCTGTTAGCTCTGATCCTGGCCCCTTGATTGACATTTCCCAGTTACACATTCCTCATCGGGGGGCACGCTCTAGAAGCATATTTTTTGTACACATGTAGATACTGTGTGCTCTTTACTTGAGGCTAATATTGGATCTAGAAGCTGCACTTAATGGAGAATCGTGCGGTTTGCATCCTGATACAGTTACAGCTACTTCTTAGTCTACTGCACTGGCTCCTGTTTGCTTCCCCATCAGCAAGTGCTGGATGTCACTTTCAAAACTCCAGCATCCTAGTCTTTCTGCATCTCGGGGAGAGCCTCTGCCCATATATACCTCCTCACTTCTTTGTTTCCACTTGTACAAATTCCATAGGGTGGGTCTGTAGTGTCCCCCATTTCCTATGACACAATCACATATAAGCTGCAGATTCTCCTTGATCCCCATGTGCATAGTGCTCACTTCAGATCATGATTGTGGCACATGTGGAGAGGGGCTTTAGCCCCCACCCACCCAAAGCCTTTTTCTCAATCTGAACTGTCCTAGGTGACACAATTTGACCCACTGGGGAAACCCATGTGTATAGTCATTGGTTTCCCCATCAAGCGAAATAGCACCCCATTCCAGTACTATTGAGCAGGAGCCCCTTCTCAACATGCATCATCGTTACAAACAGAATCTGGCTCATAGGAATTGAGCAGAACCCTCAACTCACATTTGAATCTTACACACAGGGTTGCCAAGCCTGCACCTGGCAATCCAGGGGCAGAGAATGGGAAGGGTAATATCTCATGACATGGTGACATCACTTCTGGATGAAGACCCAGAAATGGCATCACCAGGTCTCATGGCACTCTAGGAATTTCCCCGATGTCTGTGGTAAAGATCAAAGAGATAGGGGAAATTCCTATAGTGTTCCAGATATGACCAGAAGTGACACTGACACATCTGCAAGATCATTCCCCCACCCCAGGGTTTCTCCCACTTTGAGAGAAGGGGAGAAACGACAAGGGTGGGAGGTTGCCCACCACAACAGGCTATCTGGCAAGCCTAGTTAATCCAGATTTGGCAGTGAAAATGCGCTCTGTGTTGCTCTTTTTGTTGTTGTTGTTTTTCAAGGGGATTACTATGAAGTCAGACTTTCAATGGTGACTCTAATAGAACCTGGGATTCACTGGCCTCTAAACTTTTGGCCTGGTGGTAACATGAAAGCCTGGTAGTTTTCAAAAGGCTTTCTATAGCAGCTAAACCTGCAGTTTTATCTGATTATGAATTTTTTCAATCTGTTGGCACTATGAATTTTTTTGTCTGTTGGCACTCTCTAGTTCATTACTACCTAGTTAATGAAGTTAATGATGACAGATGTCTGACTGGTTTTTTTAATTAATTTCTATGGTTTTATCATTTTATGCAGTGCTTGGGTGCTGACTGACTATTGAAATGCAGTATTTAAAACACTTAAAAACAAATAAACTCTGATCTCCAGGATTATCAGACTGCTTCCATACTCACAAATATAAAAGTGAATTAGCCAAGAAAACTAAGCTATTGTGGCACAGGCTGAAAGCCAGTTTTGGACAAACCCCTGGGTCTTAATTTGAGTTCTGTATAAAATAGTTACTAGGAAGATGGGACTAGGAATGCATACTGCAAACTGTCACCTTGGAATACCACACCCAATCCTCACATCCTCTATTTAAGAAACATGCAGAGCCACGCTTAAGCAAATTTTAACATACTGCTAGCCAGTTCCTGCCTTGTCCAGAGTTTCAGACCATATATGCTAATTATTGCCTCGCACCTTACTAGAAAGCTTGGGTTCACTTCATTGTTCAACAGTGTCTTCTGGAACATGGGATAGGGGACACGTTATCACAAGACCACCATTAAAAATAAAATAATGCCAAATATTTTTGCTTATTGGTGCATCTCCCCTTACAGTATTCAAACGTGGGGGGGGGGGGGATGACAGTATACAGGAATTCTGTGAGCTTTGGTTAAGAAACCTATTAGGATCAAGACAAAAACCTCTTTCAGGCATATAAGACTGCAACAAATGCCAGAGAAAACAACTCAGGAAAAATCACCTTGAAAAATTCTGAAACAGCATTAATCTTCTCAAGGAAAGGGAGAACAGGGGAAAGCACAACATTTGCCACACACTTGCTCACAGAGCGGGATGGGTTACGAGAATATTCTGTCTGTGCTGATTTTTATTTTTAAAGCTATATCGCCATTTATAACACTCCCACTCATACTTTCTTCAGACAGGCTTTTTTAGGCTTTGACAGAGGATCCCAGTTCAGCCCCTTTTCACTTCTTTAAACTGACACAAGTGACAGATTTGGTGAGTGGGCCAGGTCTAAAGAAAGCAAAGCCATATCTGAGCTGAAAGATGTATTTGTGGATTCTGATACTGGCAAATACTATAAGAAAGCTAGAAGATGTAGTTCTGTGACAGGTCATGCCTAGTTTTCCATGGGTAATATTTTCTGCTCAGTGGACTCTTCTTGACATTTGCTAAGAAGCCACTCTCTCACTTTGCAATTGGTAATATCTGTTTCTGAGCTCTGCCTGCATTACAGAGTCCCAACAGAGGCCTTTTGGCTACTGTCACAAAGTGCTTCAGTCAAATTCACCCAACGGAACAAGTGAGGAAATCAGCTGCATGCTGCCATATGGAGTAGTATTATCCGACACCTCCATCCTCCACTGCAACGTTGATGGGATGCTAATTACACACTCCAGGTGTAAATTAATGCAGTCTTGGTATTTTATTTTTGAACCTTTTCCCAGGCATTAAACAACCACCAATTTTCTTTCCCTCCAAAAAAAGCCAAGACTTTTAAGGTTATTTCTTATGCTAATTTAGTTGTTAGAGTTCATTTGATTTACTCAACATTTCTAAATTCTGAAATGTGCACATTCTGAATAATCAAGGACAAACAACTGGATTATTTTCTGGCTCTAGCCTGTATGAATATCTTTTTTGGGGAGACATACCTGCAGATGCAATTGCTTAACCTCAACTTCAATAAGGTTTAATTTTCTATTCTTCATCAGTTTCTTCTGGTGATATACCATCACAGCATGAATATCTTTCACAGTCTTAATAAACTAGTCAGACCCCTCTGGTAAAACAACCCCCCCCCAATGAACATACAGAATTATATATGAGGAATCTGAGCACAAATTCTTAAGTACTCATTATAAGTAATGAAGGGAGCCCAAATAATCTTTTAAAAGGTAAGATTAATTTGTCCCATAGAGGTTTGATTTCAAGTAAAAACTAGAAGCAAGATTAAAAAACAAAACAAACCACCTGCCCATTATAAAACACAAAGCATTTTATTACATTCTGGGCACAATAATCAATTTATCTGATGCCAGATAGGAGGTTAAGTGCAGTTTGGAAATAAGACCACAGTGCATCACATGCCCACATTAATAGATATACAATCAGGATATCTTTAAGGGAAAATACTAGTCTTGTCTTAACAACATTCTTCAGCAGATAGTATGGTTTCCAGATAATTCAAGAAAGCAAAAAGAAGTTAATGAAAGGTCCTGTAATTGAGTATGTGTACTAAGGACATTTTCCATTTTGAACTGCTCACAGCAGCCTGAGAGTTCATGAGAGGAGAATGTGATGGTAGCAATGGTGTGGTATGGTGCTTAGGGTGGGGTCACATGTGCCAGATAAAACAGTGGGGAGCGAGGATATTTCCTCCAGAGGAATTTGACCCACAGTTGCACGATCACACCTCCCTTTGAAGCTGCAGGCGCAGTCCGTCAGTGTGTGATAAATGCAACTGTGGGTGAGTCATTTGTGTGTGTGTGCTGTTTGTCTTCCATGCGCTTAAACGGGGGATCAATGAATCGCACCTCCGCACTGAGGGTTCCCTATGGTGTCTGCAATGATGCGCATACTGCAAGGGGGGGGGGAACAATGGCACAGAATGGGGATGGCCTGATCAGACCATCCTGATGCCATGAAAGCGTGCTGAAGCAATCAGACAGGGGAAAGTCTACCCGTGGCCCATCGCAACCGGTTTTCTACTGGATTTCCCCCAGTGTCTTTTAACTCTGGTTCTGCAGTGAAGCAGAGCACGTTGCCGACAGCTGTAAGCCACTTCCCAGATGTTGTTGTCTGACTGCAACCTTTAAATCTGCCAGGCATTCACACCTATGTTGAGTCTAATTGTGCGTATGATTGCAGCCTTAGTGTTAGGAACTGAGAGTGGTGGTGGAAAGTTCTGTCAAGTCACAGCTGACTTATGACAACCTTGTAGGGTTTTCAAGGTAAGAGACATTCAGAGGTGCTTTGTCATTGCCTGCCTCCATGTCATGACCCTGGTATTCTTTGGTGGTCTCCTGCTTATCTCCTGCTTATCTTATGAGATTTGATGAGATGAGGCTACACACATCAGGAGAGGAAAAGAGAGACCCACATTCAAGTACTCTTTTTGTCATGGAAGCTTGCTGGGTGACCTTGGGGGCAGTCAGTCGAGAGACTCCCAGCCTAACCACAAGGTGGTTGTTGTGAAGATAAAATAGAGGAGGAGAGAATTATATTGGAAGCTGCTTTGGGTCCCCATTGGGGAGAAAAGAGGGGTATAAATAAAAAAAATAAATGTTGATGACTTCAGGAGAATAAAGGCCAAATGAGATCCTGCCAGTACACCTAAATAAACAGCAGATTTGCTAAACCCCAATTTAGATCTAGCTGCAATGCAAGGAGAAGGGCTTAACCACTGATTTCCTGATCATAGAAAGTAGAAGAGAAGAAGGGAAGATGAGATTGAATTTATACCCTGCCCTTCACTACCCAAAGGAGTCTCAGAGCAGCTTACAAACCCCTTTCCCTTCCCCTCCCCATAACAGACACCCTGTGAGAACTGCCCTTGAGAAAACAACTCTGAAAGAATTTATGACTGACCCAATATCACACCTGCAGCTGCATGTGGAGGAGTGGGGAATCAAACCCGGTTCTCCCAGATTAGAGTTTGCACTCTGAACCACTATAGCAAATCGGCTCTCTCACACACACACACACATGGTACAGGTACCCGCCTCAACCAGGCAAACAGCAGCTCAGTAGCCTGGGGGAAAGGGACTAATAAGGATTCCAGAAATGGCAGAGTTTAGGGTTGGGGGTAGAACCTGGGGAAAGTGGGATTTGGGGAAGGGAGGGACCTCTGCAGGGTTCACTCTCCACAGCAGCCGTTTTCTCTAGGTGAACTGGTCTCTGGCACCTGGAGATCAACTGCAACCGTAAGAGGTCTCCAGCCACCACCTGGAGGTTGGCAACCCTACATTAACTGCAGAAAGAACAGAAGGTTTTGTTGTAGATTGAACATTAGTGGTCTTGCTTTGCAGGATTGTGGATGGAGGGTTGATCCAAAGCATGTATTAGCACTAAGGAAAATGACATGATTTAGTTCAACTGAAGTGACCAAAAGCTAGATAACAATCAGGGACAGAGCTTGGAACAAGCAGCAAGGTAGAACTAAAGGAGAAGGTTATGTTGTGTAAAAATGAGTAGGGCTGCCAAGTCCCTCCAGGGGGTGGATATTCCCCCACTAAAGGGTTCCCCAATCTGCCGGTCCGCATCTGATCGGCGGGGGAACCCCACCCCCGAAGTGGCCTGATCAGGCTGACCGCCCAGCATGGTGACATCACCCGGAAGTGATGTCATCACACTGGGCACATTGCTGGGGCGATGCTCTAGCAATCACCCTGAAAACTCTATGGTACCATAGAGTTTTAGGGCGATTACCAGAGCGTCACCCAGGCAACATGCCCAGTGTGATGACATCACTTCTGGGTGACATTATCCCGGTGCATGCGTGCAAAGTGCGCACACTGGACTCCTGGAGAGGGGCCAGGACTCTCCCACTTTTTAAATGGTAAGACTTGGCAACCCTAGGAATAAGGCTTAGAAACAGAGACATTTTTAATTCCCCGGCAGTTGTGCAATTTCTACATCCCCTGAATTCACAGCTATTTGATCAAAGACAGGCCTCAAGGGTTCTCCTATTGTTTCTTTCACTGCCTTTCCTTCTTCTCACAGGCACTAGGCCTTGGACTGCTTGGGTGGCTCTGCTGGTACCTGCTTCTGCAAATTGTCCCATCTTTTTCTAGTAATTAGTATCTTAGTTTTATATTACTCCCGGCCCCATTGAAAAAATTGTCAATTAGCAACTTACACACCAGGACACAAAACTGGCAGAGATTCACCCAAACAGAAATGTAGGTCAGTGGAAACGGTAACATGAGAAGCAGCAAACACTTTAACCAATATCTTTATTAACTACTATTGTATATTCAGTGTTATTTCAGTTCACCCATCTTTTAATTTAACGCTTGGAATAACACTGCCAGAAGGGTGTTACAAACCACTACTTTAAATTTAAGGATGCTGTTTATGCCAGCTTGCCAGTTTCCACATGTTTTCTGGTGCAAGAGCCACTGAAAAATACAGGATCATCAGGCAAGTGAGCAGAGCCCAAAATGCTTCTGACTCAGCATCCAGGAGGCCTTCAAAAAGACCAGCAACTAAGTCTGCCTCACAGACGCTGTGTGTCATCAACCATTCAATGACTTCAGAAACCCAACATGCAAGAGGCAGACAGCTGAAGATACTCTCATCATATGGCAATGGGGTGTTCTGCCATGCTGCCAAACATTCGTGATATTAATTATAGGGATCACAAAAGTGTTCATGAACCTGAAATCTCTAACATTAGCCTTTAAAATGCCACTTTAATAAAATCAGTCGCACACAATTCTGCAATGAATCACCTAACACACTGAATAATGCACTTTCTATCCACTTTCAATGCATTTGAGTGATCATTTGCAAGTGAATCTTGCCATTTCACACAGGCAATTCCAGTTGCAAAGTGGATTGAATGTGCATTACTCAGCGTGTGTGAAAGCACTCTGTTATGGTTTGATCAGTTAGCAGTGTTTATAGGGACTTTCCTCAAAACTCATTTCCTGGCAAATTTGTTTGTGTTTAATTTAAAATGGATTAATCAAAGTATAATGATCAACAATCAAGTACAACCTGTATTTTGTACATACATTTACAAAGTCCTAGAAACATTTTCTAGAAATATACAAATAGAGAAAAAAATGAAGAGTGTGTTTCAGTAGAACGTTTTTTTTAAACCAGTGAAAGACTATAGCAATTTTTCATCAGTCCAGAATTGTATATAGTAAGTTTTTTTTAATTTCAACCTAACTTAAAGGAGCTCTGTTTCATTCTCACAACAGATGTCTGTGTTAGGCTAGCCTGAGAAACAGTGAAGTACCCAAGGTCAAGCAGTGAGCTTCATGGCAAACAGGGTATAATGCCATAGAGTCCACCCTCCAAAGCAGCCATTTTCTCCAGGGGAACTGAGTTCTTTAAAGATCAATTGTAATAGGGGGAGATCTCTTGGAGGATGGCAACCCTACAATTAGATAGGTTTGAACCTCTTGGTTTTGAAATCTAAGTAATAAATTTCTGTATCCCATAATATTCAAAGAGAACCTATCATACAGTGGCCCTGTACTGGCCAACATTTATTCCAGATCAGGATCGTGTAAGTCCCTCTGAAAATAAAACATGATACAGAATCTATCCAAACAGACAATATTTTATAACAATAATAATATCCAATTTACAAAGAAAGTATGGTGTAGTGGCTAGAGTGTTGGACTAGAACTTGGAAGATCCAAGTTCAAATCCACATCAGCAATAAAGTTCATGGGGTAACCTCAGATAGGTCACTGTCTCTCAGCCTAGTCTACCTTACAGTGGTGTTATACAGACGGATTCCATGTATGCTGACCTGAGCCTCCTAGAAGGGGCAACCATATTCTCCTTACTCTCCCATTCTGTACTTAATTTTTCTTAATTGTTATGCATTATTTCTTCTCTAATGAACACCACAGTACATACCTGGTGAAGTATGCAGACCCACTGATTAACAATTTTGGCATGCATTTTATGTAAAATATATTCATTTTAAAGTGATTAAGATAGTATACAGTCACAAATTATTATAGGAATTAATAAAATATTGACCTTTGTACCAAACTCAAGTCATCATTGCCTTGTTCTCTTCAGGAACTCAAAGCTTTGTTTTAGATAAGCTGATCATCTTCAACATTTTGTGTGTGGTATCAGTTATGATTTTATTCCACCATTTTAATTAATTATGTAGGTATTAATTTTAGGCACTTTATTATTATTATGAACTATACTGTTATTTTATTTTGTTGTTGGAAGTTGAAAAGTATAAAATAAAATGTAAAACAATAAAATAAAAATCTATAATAAAACTATAAAACAATAGCTTAAATTATTCATACTCTATAGAGAAATGTTCCCACAATGATAAAATATATAAATCTCACAACCAGATTAATAAACTGTCAAGCAATTCAGAACACATCATATGGTGATTTAGAACCAGAGTAACATAGTGGTGAGATGGACAGACTAGGGCCATGAAGATCTGGGTCAAATCTCACTCTGCTATAGCCTAACCCTATCTCACAGAACAGGATAAAATAAGAGTGGAGACCATGTATGCCACTCTAAGCCTCTTGGAGGAAGAACAGGTTAAAAATGTCATGAACAGATTTTATTAATTGCTACAATGTCCTTTTTTGGTTTTAACAAGTTTTGATGCACAGGATAGCAGATAGAATGTTTGATTTAGAGATAACTGAACTCCAATGCCATTCATCCACAAAATTTGTTTGGTAACTTTGAGCCACTTACTATGTCTCAGTCTAATCTCAGCCTAATACAGGAAGTATGGTTTAAACATGAAATTATTATTAGAAAACATGAAGAAGAAGAAGAGAAGAAGTGATTAGATTTATATCCTGCCATTCACTTGGAGTTGTAGAGCGGTTTACAAACTCCTTTCCCATCCCATCCCCACAACAGACACCCAGTGAGGTAGGTGGGGCTGAGAGAGCTCTTTTGAGAACTGCTTATTCAAGAACAGCTCTGACAGAACTATGGCTTGCCCAAGTTCATCCAGCAGCTGCAAGTGGAGGACTGAGGAATCAAACCCGGTTCTCCCAAATTAGAGTCCATGCACTTAACCACTATATTTCCCTGTTTTAAATAGTAGATTAAATTTTATACATGTAACAGTTTACGGACATATCAGCCTAGGCCATTCTCACCCAAAAACTCACAATTTTCATTTCAACAAAATGCCAAGGAAATTGAAGAAAAAGGCTAATCTATTGCTTCCCTTCAATATTAATTATAAAGGCCTATATCAATGACTGGAGTGGGAAGGCAGCATGGTATAGCCCAATGTTGTCAGATCTCAGAAGCTAAGCAGGGTTGGTACTTGGAAGGGAGACTTTCAAAGAAGACTTTGCAGAGGAAGGCAATGGCAAACCACCTCTGTTCTATCACTTGCCTTGAGTTGGCTGCAACTTTATGGCACTTTACACAGGCTTATAAACTGATGAATGATGTGGAGAAAATGATTTTTTTTCTGCCTCTGCTACAGTTCATCCATAGTGAACTTGATGGGCAGTAGTAGAACAAATTTAGAGTCCAGTGGCACCTCTAAGACCAACTAAGTTTTATTCATGGTATGAGCTTTTGTGTGCATGCAGAAGTACATTTCATGCTGCATAATTAATTTACTGAATAAAGTACTATAGGTACTTTAGTGGTTCAGAACTTTACTTTCAGGTACTTTTCTTTCAGGTACTTTAGTGGTTCACAAAACTTTAAAAATGGATTAGATAGATTCATGCAGGCAGACAGGTCCATCAATGGCCATTATCTAAATAGAACCTTAATGTTCAGAGGCAGTATGCCTCTTAAATGCCAACTGTTGGGGGCAAATGTAAGGTTCTTGCCTTTATTCCCTGTGGGTGGGATTCCCAGAAGTATTTGGATGGCCAGTGTGGATAAATAGGATGTTGGATGGGACAGACCATTGGTTTGATCCACCAAGCCTCCTTTTGTTCGTATGAAAGCTACAATGCATGAAAATTAGCTTATCTGCATATTTACAGAGGGATTAAAATATAATTCGGTAATTCCATTGCTTCTTTTGCATATTTAAGCACACGTCTGAATTATTAAACTGTGGGGGAAGAAAGCAGATTGCTGTTTTCCAGTGCTGAGGGGAAGGCATTCTGTATATGGCCAGAAGCATATTTCTTCCACAACTCAGCCAGTGCTGAAAACAAACTCTTGAGCTAAACCCTAGTGAAATGTCATCACCTAGTGAAATGTCAAAAAATGTCTACCAAATAACCAGCCGTGAAAGTCAACAGTAGAAGAGACAGATTCTAGAGGGTAGCCACGTTAGTCTGTTGTGGCAAAACCAAAAAGGAATCTCATGACACCATCTAAAAAAACACACCAGTATTGGAGGATACAACTGACTTTTCACAGGTCCCCAATTTTCCATCATCATCATCATCATCTCAATTTATACCCCACCCTATCTCATTAAGCATTTCTACATTGTTGTGAGCTGGTTTTTTTCTTTGTTTGGGTTAAGTAAAGGTATTTTGAAGAATTGTTTCAGTTCAGTCCTTTTTCAGTGAGACATGCCTCACTTCATTCAATGGGGCTTATTCCCAGGTAGTTTGTGTCTCACCTGTATTTAATTTATAGTGCACTTCCCTTATCTGGGTCCCTTATCTGATTCTATGTGCTTTGTGTACATGAGCACTATGTCCTATTGCAATCTGCACAGTTTAAATGAGTAAAATCTCTTCTTTAATAATCCTGCCCATTTTCCTTTATTGTTCCCTGCCTAATGAAGAATTATTTTTCTATTTGCAGCCTCAGGAAGCCAAGTGATTTGTTTTGTTATGATGTTTGGTTTGAACCAGGGTCATGGGGGGGGAGGTGGAATCTTTGTCCGGGGGCCCATGGTGGCTCTTGGCAGCCCTGCTCCAAAACACACACACAACTACATAATATTTTTTCCTGGTCTTTACAACACTGTAACAGACAATTCCACATGTATTTTTTCAAGAGCATATATACCCGTTAAGGTCACTATAAATCCATATCAAAATGTTTTTAAAACATCTACCAGGAAGGTCTCTTTTGAAGGCCAGCCAATGCAAATAAATGTGTTTCCTGGATTGTATTCTATTGAGACTTTTAGCCAGTGTTACCATCTAGTCATTGCAAGCCATTTTGACATTAGCCTATTGTCTATGGTGAAAGCCTTAAAAATATTAGCTGTATATACATTGCTACAGAAATCAAAGTCCACAAAGCTCCAGTGGCATTATCCCAGTAGGACTGCTAATGAAACAGATCATTTCCCCCTTATTGATTCAGCTCAGCTACTGTATTGCCCCTCCCCATGATGCAGTCATCAACAGCAAACAGACTGAACAAAAATACATATTTTTGAAAGAAACAAGCCGCCTGTCACAACACAGCTATTACAGGGAAGGCTAATGCATAAGTAATTTTCAGAAATTCTCTCCACGCTACACACTGAGGAAAAATAGCTACCTTAAAAAGCCCCTGATACAGAGATCTGATGAGAGTGAATATTACAAATGCTGCATCACCATAAGCCTGTCTCAGCAAATTCTAGCTTCCTAAATTGCCATATTTAAGAGGTAAAGAATCATTCTTTTATTTACCTTAAAAGCAGAGTTCCCTTTGGTCATTTTGTCCATAATAAGTATCTCATGTGTATGCTTTCAAACACACATGCAAGGTTGCACTAATAAACTTCATAGATCCTCTCCTGCGGCAGAAAGCGAATTGAGAGAGAGAGTGAGAGAGAGAGAGAGAGAGAAGACTTCAAGCTGTGACCTCAGAGCAAAGCACACCCATTAGCATCCCTCAGCCATCCTTCTGTAGAAAACAGGCTAGACAGCAGAGTGGCTTTCTGGATAGCTGCAACACTTTCAAATCAAGCATTCTGTGCACTGTAAACTCAGGGATTTATATCTTCTTAAAAAGGCCGTCCCACTCAGCTCTGCCCCATGTGCCTGGTAATATGACTGCAGTCACTTTCTGCAAAAGATCATCCAAGTCATCTTGAGATCCTTGTCGCTCAGCTTGGAGACTACAACAACGAGCACAACATGCATAATACACACACTTAAAATCTCCAGAGCACTTCCTGCAGCCAGCATTTCAGTCAGTAATGGGAATATATTGATCAGCTCACTAAAATAATCAAGATGAAGCACTGACTCACTGCAGCAAACAGTTGTTCCAACCCATACCAGACTCAGATCCAGATTTCTGTTTCTACAGCACTGAAATGCAAATCCAACATGCAAACACTGAGATTTCGATGTTTCAGTTTAAGTATTTCAGTACTAATTCTGTGCTCTTCATCTCAGCCTTTTGGGATAAAAGAAAGTGCTGCATCACTTTCTCCTTTTCATTTACTCCAAGTATTACTATCTGCACTGTCTGGTTAATCTCTCTGAATTCCGCAAGATGACTGCACAATTGTTTCACTGCATAGGAGCTGACTTTATAGTAGACAAGATTCTGTTTTGTTTTGTGGTTGTATGTTTCATACATAGACTGGGACTGGGAACTTGTGACAAACCAGTCAATTGGTAGAACCATTTGGAGACCTCACCCCCATCACCTAAAATCTCCCATTTCAAGATTCTATTTCAGGGGCTTAAGAAGGCTGATTTCTCTTCCACCACCACTTTTTCCCATTAACAATTAGCTGCTTTTATTATTCTGTCTCTTGAGCATTTTCAGTCCTCCAGACTGGGTTTTTCCTCTTCTTTTTCTTCTGCTTGATCTTCCCTCAATAGGTAGAAATCCCTACCCCATCTATAGGTAGCCCTGTTGTACAATTTTTGTTATCCTCACAGGGACCAGCTAGTTTACTATTAGGTATGCACAACTAAATACATATCTAACCATGCAATCACAAAGTCTTAAAAGCACTTAAGGTTTTGGAAAAGGAGGAGGTGATTTCTGCCAATCCTCCCCACCTCCTGCAGATACCCACTTCCTCCCTCCCCCATGTAAATTCTGAAGATTCAGTGTGCTGAAATAAACGCAAACAAGTCTCATTTCATAAAATCTGTGGAAATAGCAGAGATTGACAATCTAACTTCAATTTTGAGAGGAAATAACAAAGAAAGCTTTGAGGACACATAGTCAAGGTTTTATAAATGGATAGAGGAACATAACATATAAAACTCCTAGACTTGTAACCGAAACAAAAAGAAACAAAAACTATTCAACTATTTGTGAACAAAATGTATTTATTAGAATCATAAGGTGTAAACAAGAAACAAAATCTATAGTTACAATATGAGGTCAAATGATTACATGGAAAAATGACAAAATGAATTTTCCCCGTTTATGTTTATATGTTTATTGCTTATTCTGTATGTATGAAATAATTTTTTAAAAAATATTTGGATGGCTGGATACATAGAAGTGAAATTACAAACAGGCAGATCTTTATCCACATTTAGTTCCCAATAAATCCCACCTCTTCTAGCCCAAGCTGTTTTACTATACAAAATCCCTTTGAAACAGAAGAGAATGGATATCATAATTTTCATACATATTCATTGGGAATGGGATTATAATTTTGGACTGGAATGTCAAGGAACACCTTTTTCCATATGAACCTACCTATCCACGCCAGTCGGCTTCAGAGTCCCTGCTTTGGGTGCCCCCATCATCTAAGGTTAAAATGGGTAGCAACTCAAGAAAGGTCCTTCTTGGTTGTGGCACCAAAACTTCGGAACTCCCTCCCCAGAGAGATTTGTCTCTCTCCCTCTATTGCTGTCTTCCACTAGTGGGTGAATACTTTTTGATTCATTTGGCATACCACCAATAACTGATATGAGCCCTCCTCTACTGTTCTGGTGTTGTGTGTGTGTCTTTACATGTTTTAATTGAATTATTTTATATGCTTTTTAAATGCTGTTTTAATGTTAATATGTTTTAATGTTTCTATGTTTGCCACTGTTTGTAGCCTATTTGGGTAGAAAGGTGCATAAAAATGTTTTAAATAAATAAAAATAAATTAAATTAAATGTTAACTCATTCTAATACAACTTCGGCAAGGGAAGTTGATTAGTCTGAAACACATCACAAGGCTGATTCATCCCATCACACATTCCAGACACTGATTTAGAGTCTCCATTGCCTTCCCTGGATGAATGAGAGAAACAGAGTTGGGTGTTTTCTGCATATCAGTAATGTCTCACCACAGAATTTGAAGCACTATACCAACAAAAGGCAAAAAGACTTTTGTTGATAACTTCCAAAATTCTGTTTGACCTCAAAAGTAAGCTGCATTCTTATCTTGGTTTCTTGAAAACTATCTCTGACTTAAATTTTGTGGTAATGATACCAAATAAGCCTCATGTTATACTCCTTAATGCTTTAACACAGCTTGCCAAGTTTTTGTCAGGTTTCAGAGGGGGGGATTTTTTTCTTATTTTGACAATTTATATGTTTAAACCAATATTAAAGAGACCAAAAAGAGGGAAAAGAGGCTGCAAACGGTTGTAAACAACGTTTAAACAATGAATGAAGTATAACTGTCAATTGAATGAATAATAATAAAAAAAGAAGTCACTTGATGGGATTTCACACACGGGCATACAGGGTCCAAAATGTGTTGTGCTTGTCCTGGGTGGCCTGTTTGCTCTAGCTAGAAAGCCATGCCCGGGAAATTAGTTTGAGGGAAGCTGCTGGAGTCGCAGTTTGGCTGCAGGAAAGCTCTGCTTAGATCGAAGCAATAAGAGAGGCTGGGCGACTGGAGATGGCCGGGAAAGAACCGGTGGGGTGGGGGGTGGGGTGCTTCATGCACATTGCTAAAACTCTGCGGGGAAATGGGTGGGCAGAAAGGGCCTCCTGGGCCTCCAGAGGCCCCCGCTGTCCTCCCTGCCCTTCCTGCCTGTCCAGGAACCAGGTGGCAGTGGCGCTTCAGCCAGGTCCCTCCCGCCTTCCCTCCAGCAGTGGGAGAAATGAAGGAAGTCGCTACCACCACCAGGGCCCTGGCATGGAAGAGGAGGAGGACAGCTGATGGGGGAGTGTGGGGTCCCAGCGGGTGTCCAGCTGCTGCTCTGTGCTTGCCTGCAAGCAAACAACTAAACAAGGGCTGCTGGCCATGGCTCACCTCGCCTTGCCTTACCCCTATGGCCTGGACTGCACCCGCAGTGGCCAGCAGAGGTTGGAATGGCTCATCCTGGGGAGCAGGCTGCAGTGATCCAGTTTGGTGCCAGGAAACCCAAGGGCAGCAGCAGCAACAGCCGCTGGCCTGGAAGCTCACCTCTGCTGCTGCGCTTCACTGCAAGGCCCGGCAATGCTTTAGCTCACTGAGCAATGGACGGGAGGTGTGGCGTAGCAGTGGCAATGTGCTCGGGATTGCCAATTCACAGGGCAAGCAGAGCAGCCGAGCAGGTCTCACTGGTCTTCTGAATTTTGGCTTTCATACTATTCATTTTGAGTGCCTGTTCTTGTCCAGCTAGAATGGTCTTTCCATTTGTTTCTTCAACTGCCCATTTTGAAGACACTTCCATGTATTTTCACTATCAACTTTGTTCTCTGTGTCTTTCAAATACTGTCCGTGCAAGTGTTTTTCCTTCCAGCTGTCAAAGTGAGTTTTGATTTCAATCTTTTTGTAATCTTCTTCGGTCTCTGTAACCTTAAATAAATCTGCCTTGTACACTTCATGTAATGTAGTATGTTCTGTGTAACAACCGGCCTGCCATGGGCTCCCAGGTAATGGCATCTGCCACATGGCCAGAGCACATGGTCAGGCAGAGAGGGGAGCTTGAATCTGGAGGAACAATAGATGTCCGGATTCAAAGTCTCCAACAATGTGGGACCTAGGTTCTCCCTGGGGAGCCAATGCCAAAGGCTCCTCCAGGGAACCTATGACAAACATGTGCATATGTTAAGCCCCTTTCAGGTCTTTTGGGTGCGGCCGGAGGTGTGGCTCCGGCCAGCATATAATGAGGGCCCCTGGAAGCATGCTTGTTCTGACCATCTACTGGGCATGCTGAATCACTCAATAAAGGCTTCATGATTTCACTGTTCCTGGTCTCCCGAGTCCAGTACTCTTCACTTCAACTAGAAGTTTCTTTTTGCTTTTCTTGGTGTAGTCATTCAATGCTCATTTTTCTTCTTCAACTGCTAGTGAGTGTAGTGAGTGATGCATTGTCATATCTTGTGAGTTTTGTGATCTATTGCTTCTAATTCTGCTTGTTTCCAATTGATAATGCCAGCTATGTATCTTAGAATTGGGACTGCCCATGTGTTAATTGCTTTTACTGCATTGGTCCCATTTAACATTGTTTGCAATACCTTTTTAACTCTTTGGTAATACTCCTGAGTTGTATTTTTCTTAACAAGGGAATGTTTGATGTTGTCAGTTTCCAAAATTCCAAAGTATTTGTAGTTTTCTTCAAAGCCCACTGTTTTGATGTTGTTGTTTGGCATCTTGATTTCTTCTTATTCAACAATCTTTCCTCTATTCAGTGCTAATGCTGCACACTTGTGAAGGCCAAATTCCATTGCTATAACTTTGCTGAATATTTGAACTGTAAGGAATCAATCTCTGATGATGACTTTCCATACATTTTCAAGTAATCCAGGCACAATAAGTGTGAAATCTTTGGGCCTGTTTTTGAAAGCTGGTATCTTAGGCCTGTGCTGTTGAGAATGATTGTGAGTGCTATTAGGGCAATGACAAAGAACAGCCATGACAGTAAATCTTCTTGGAAAATTCCTCATTTGATATTAACTGTTCCAATTTCTTCTCCATTCATTATCAGCCTGGTGTTCCATCCTCCTCCTCCTCATCATCATTATCCCATGCCTATTTTAAAAACCTCAAGGCAGATCACAACAGGGTAAATAATTACAATAAAGTGAATATCACTATAATAAAAAGAAAGCAATAAATTAAATTAGGGTTGCCAGGTCCCCCTGGGGATGGGGAAACCCCTGCTAGATGGGAACCCCACCCCCAAATTGCTGGGATCACAGAGCATGCCTGGCATGATGCAATCACCCGGAGGTGATGTCATCGCATTGGGCACATTATGGAGAGGACGCTCTATTATTCGAGGGAAAACTATGTTTTTTCTCGAATGATAGTGGTCCCACCCCCCAATGTGCCCAATGTGATGATGTCACTTCCAGGTGATGTCACTGTGGAAGACCTCCAGGAGACAACCAGGACTCCCCCGCTGCAGCCCTAGGTAGAACTTGGCAACCCTAAATCAAATACAGTTTAGAAAATCAAACATCATCAATAAAAACACCACAAAAAGAAGCAATAATTGATACTGTGCACAAGAATGGCAAGGAAAGGAAAGGAAAAATGTATTTAATTTGAAAGGCCCAGAAGGATAAGAATTATATTACTATATCACTATCACCAGGAACAAATGTATAATCCATTTTAAACAACAGAATCACTTAGGCTGTGATCACACAAGCAGATTGGCCCGACCGTCACTTCTCCCCTCTGGATCAAATGGGCGCAGTCAGACATCCACATCTGTCAGGCATTCCCCAGCCATACATGTCATACGGAATGTCTCCATGGGTAACCTGTAGCAGAATGTGCTGTGCGGCTGATATGCCCCACAACACTTTAAACTGGTTCAATTAGAGGCAGCACCATATTGTGCCAAGCCACCAGTGTGACCACAGCCGTAGATAAAATAAACAACCAAACTGTCTCAAGACAATTGAAAGGCTTCTAAAAATGTGTAAATGCAACACCCAACCACATTTGTTACTTTTGTTTCCACCTTTATAGACAGCACACAAGAGTTGTATTTTTTCTTAATGAAAAGAAAAAAGACTGGTGTATATTCCTCAAAAACCACAGATTCCTAACATTTCAAGGTTTAAAAATAGAGAATTCATTTTATGTTAAATGTTCTTGGACAGTCTGTTGCCAATGCCATTAAAAAAACCCAGATAAAAGCTATGGAATACTGAGAAAACATACAAGCCGTGTAAATAGATTTCAGTAATACTGCAGGATCTCATTTCTAACCACAGTCCCAAGTACTCTCCCATACATACATGGAGCGTCTACACATTTCCCCTTTTTGCTGTCAAGTCACAGCAAAATCATAGGTGGTTACCATTGCTAGCCTCCACGTCACAACCCTGATATTCCTTAGTGGTCTGCCATCCAGCCAGGGCTGATCCTGTTTAGCTTCTGAGATCTGATGTGATCAGGCTAGCCTGGGCTATCCATAGCAGGGATTCTACAAATCTAGATATTATATCTCTTTTATATTAAAGTTTTATGTTTGTATCAAATCTACCTCTCCTTTTGAAGGGTTAGAGAGAAGTCCTTGCAGACATCAGGACTATTTCATCTACAAATGGGAACTCACACCAATAGCAGAATTTGGGATAGGGGTACTTTTTAAAAATAGATTGCGATCCCTGTCACATGATAGAAATTTTTAAAAAGCCATGTCCATCATTAAGGGCAAAGGAAGTCAATATTGTACTTTGAGCTGGAATGTTGTCAATTTACAGACACAGAAGCCAATCAGTTGTTCCATGATGTCAGCCTTCATCCTCGTCAATGAGATCTGTGCCATCGAAGTCTAAAACTCTGCTAGCAGCAAATTAGGCTCCATTGTAATCAATGGCTTAACAACTGTATCTATAACCAGAGCAAGGATTTTACATTTATACTGCATTCAACTTTATGGACTCAAGAAATATACAACCTAAGCTATTTATTTAGAGCCCAAAGAGGGTACACTGCTTTTGCGATGCAGAACATGTTGACACAACATATAAAAACTATTTGAAAATAAATACGGAGTATTCAGAGGAATTATTTTCTGTACCTAAATATTCAGGGCTTCATTCAGTTATAAAGCTAAACCAGGATTTGCTGCAATGGGCACAAATGCAGCTCTCCTGTGCTCTCCTTTGTGAACCCTTCTCAGATTAAAGTTTCCTGGATTGTTTTCCTTCCCATGACATATGAATGCAGACACGCCACTGAAGTGCAGTCTGTTTATTCCTCCAAACTGATTTTAACCCAGGACGGAACCATAGTTTACAATCCAACCTTCAGCATATCAGACAAGTTCTAATAATCAAGGAACCTAAATTTGTATGTCACAGACAATGTCTAAACTGATCATCTTTCATCCTATTCCACATAAGGAGGTGAGGCAGAGCAGCAAGGGGTACACATGGACATAAGAAACAAGCCACATTTGTGCCTGTCACAGCAGCCCATGACTTATGATGTCGGAATGATGTTTAGGTGAACACTTATTTACAGTAAAGACCTAAATGAAAGAAAATCTACTGAGGTTTCACAAATGTGTGTGTCCAAAGTGCTGTCAAGTTTCAGCTAATTTATGGCAGCCCACAGGGTTTTCAAAGCAAGAGCCGAACAGAGGTGGCTTGCCATCCCCTGCCTCTGCACAGAGAGCCTGGACATCCTCAGTTGTTTCCCATCCCATTACTAACCAGGGCTGACCCTGCTTGCTTCCAATATTTGACAACATCAGGCTAGTTTGGGCCATCCCGGTTAGGGCTGTTTTATAAATAATAGTTAATAAAAAGATGTTAGGATGACAGTAGTAGTGAATGACGGTTAACTAGGATCTTGTGTTGGCATTTCCATTGATTCTACTTGTAGGGATAGCAAATAGCAATAGTTCCATATCAGTTAAACACAGTATGATGCACGCGAGACTTAATATAAGTGTTAGCATTTGCAAATGCCATAGTATTGGTCTTGCCACTGAATTCTTTATTAAGATGGGCCAAAATTAAAATTGTCATTGAGAAATGAGCTACTGGCATACTGCTTAGTTCAGCTAACGTTAATGATTCTGTTTATATTAGACTAGGAATAAGGCCCGTTGTGAACATAAATACAACAGGCTCTAGAAAGAGGCTCTGGGAGAGTGCCCCGGCCTTCGGCACTCAGTGTCAATTTGCTGCGGCGACCTCAGCAGGGTATAATGACACTGAGTCCACCATTTTCTCCAGGGGAAGATCTCTGCCATCTGAAGAGCAGTTGTAATTCAGCATGATCTCCATTTCTCCCCTGGAGATTGGCAGCAATGGGTCCCCATGAAGGAACGGGTGGTTTGAAGGGTGGAGTCGATGGCACCGAACCTGTCTGCAGTCCCACCCCTGCTGATACCTCACCCTCTCCAGGGTCCACCCCTCAAATCTCCAGGAATGTCCCCACCTGGAGTTGGCAACCCTACCTCCCAGCCAACCGTCAATGTATCATTATCTGCCCCCTGGCTTCAGCTTTCCATCTCCTCCCCCCTCCCCCCTAGAGAGCAGTTGTAATTCTGAGTGATCTCCAGCTCCCACCTGGAGATTGGCAACAATGGTTCCCCATGAGGGATTTGCTGGCTTGGAGGGTGGAGTCTATGGCATTGTAGCTGTCTGAGGTACTCCTCCTCAAACCTCACTGTCTCCAGGCTCCACCCCTCAAGTCTTCAGGAATTTTCCATCTGGAGTTGGCAACCCTATCTCCTTCCTAGCCAATCATCAACCTCATTCTTCAAGTTTCCATTTCCCCCCCCCCCCTGCAGCCTCCACCGTGCTCTGAAGCCCTGACTGCTATGTCACATTGGCTGTCATAAAGGGTCCATCTCAGCAGGGTATAAGGAAGTAGAGTCCACCGTTTTCTCCAGGGCAATTGATCTCTGCCATCTAGAGAGCACTTGTAATTCTGAGTGCTTTCCAGCCCTCACCTGGAGATTGGCAACCATACTTCCCCTGGAGGAAACATAGTCTTTCTCTGCAATGGGGACTGAAGCTGCAGACATTATTCTCCTTGCCCCTTTTTTGACTTGCACAACAACCCTGTGAGGTAGGTTAGGCTTAAAGACTGGACCGAAATCACCCACTCAGCAAGAACCTGTGTCTAGCGGATCTTGCTCTGAAGCACTGACTGCTACGCCTAGGGTAGCCAACCTCCAGGTGGAGCCTGAAGATCGCCAGGTATTACAATTGAACTCCAGACAACAGATCTTCCCCCTTCCCTTGGAGAAAATGACTGCTTTGGAGAGTGGCCTCTATGGCATTCTGTTCAGCAGGCCCCAATGAGTTTTCTCCCAGAGGCCAACATAGGTGTGGAAAGGGGCTTTCAGAGAAGCAAGCTTGGTTGCCTAGCAACGGGCACTGAGGGGATAGTTGCCAGCTCTGATGATGGAATAGGGTTCCCAACCTCCAGGTGGGGCCTGGGGATCTCCCGCTTTTACAATGGATCTCTAGCTGACAGAGCTCAGCTCCCCTGGAGAAAATGGCTGCTTTGGAGGGTGGATTCTATGGCATTGTACCATGCTGAGGCCCCTCCCCTCCCCAAACCCCACCCTCTCCTGGATGCACCCCCAAAGTCTCCAGGGATTTTCCAACCCAGACCTGGCAACCCTATGATGGAATTACCTGAAGATTTGGGGGGTGGATCCTGTGGAGGGGAGCATTTATGGGGGGGGGATGGAAGGACTCAAAGCAGCAATTTTCCTCAGGGGAACTGATCGCTGTCATCTGGAGATCAATTGTAACAGCTGAAGATCTCTGGCCCCACCTGGAGATTGGCAACCCTAGGGGGAAAGTCAGCCACACAGCAAGGGGTTGAATGGAATGGTTTGATGGTTGCTGGCCCACCTCATTAGCCAGCCAGCCATGGTGGAGCTAAGCAGGAGAAAGAGCCTGAGGAGTTTGACACAGCCAATGTGTTCCATTTCAGGAACTCTTCAGTAACGGTTTCTGTCAGGCATTTTACACAGAACTGTATTAGTACCGGTTCCCTAACGGAACATATTGGCCCTTTCGCACAGAAATGTGCCTCTCCCGTTGGGGAAGCGTTCCTGAGCCGGTTTACCTTGAAACCTCCTCCAAGCGTTCTTCAGTTCTTCGTACCGGTCCTGAAGCACTATGGGGTGCTGTGTGAAATGTCCCCTATTTCTGACAGTTTATTCTGATAGTTTATTCTGAGCATGCTAGGAGTGTGCGGGGGAGGGGGTTATGCTGATAGTACATTGTCTTTTCACTGACAGAAGCAGGCCACTGAGGGGACAATTAGACCCACCTGGCAGTGAGTGGAGCAGAAGAGTGGACCCAGCCTCAGTCAGTCCTTCCCCTTCGCTGGCTCTCTCCAGACTGTGGCCGAGATGCTGGCCAGTGGCTCTGTGGGCGGGACTGAGGCAAAGCAGGGAGAGAATGCAGCCAGTGGCCAGGGACCCCCTTTTGATTGGCAGTCTATCCAGCCAACTGATTTTGGCACCCCATGGAATCTTGCCCCTTGGAATCTTGAAAATGGCTTTATATAATAGGAAAGATTACTCTGGTTTAATGACTGCATGAGAATACATCAACTTCTGTTGAAATAAACCAGTTTCCTGAAGGAAACAAAAACACTGAATTGAAGTTCAGTGTGCTATTATCTCAAAAAATAGGCCTCATGCATTACTGTTCTACCTTCCCCCCCCCCCCCCCCATGAGCTATCTAAGTTATTCCCTGGTAAATCTGAGACAAGCATAATTTATGCCGTCACACACACACACACACACACACACACACACAGGAGGAAGAAAAATCAAATGAAATAAAGGTTCAGATACTGCTGCTTGGCACCAAGAAATGAGAAATCTAGGCAACAGACCACAAATAATATTAGATCTTTTTTTTAGGACCCCATTTACAGATAACCATATGACCAAGTGTATTGCAAGCACATGACAGGAAATCATATGACATCCCCCAGACTTACGATTTATCTCCAGACCACAGAGAAAACTTCCCATGAAGAAAATGGCTCTTTGGGAGGGTGGCCTCTATGGCACTATACTTTTCTGTCCCTCCCCTCCAAAAACCCTGCCCTTCCCAGGCTCCACCCCCTAATATCCAGGAACTTTCTGACACAGAGTTGGCAACTCTATATTACAATAAGACTTCACTGTCATATGATCGGAAGTGTGGGAACCATAATAAATTAAATTTACACCCCACTTTTCTCCCAATCATCGGTACACAGAGCTAACTGTGGTGTAGTGGTTAAGGATGGCAGACTCTAACCTGGAGAACCAGGTTTGATTCCCCACTCCTCCACATGCAGCCAGCTGGACGACCTTCGGTCAGTCACAGTTCTCTCAGAGTTCTCTCAGCCCCACCTACTTCACAGGGCGTCTGCCGTGGGAAGAGGATGGGAAGGTGATTGTAAGTCACTCTGAGACTCCTTTGGGTAGTGAAGGGCAGGGCATAAAACCAACTCTTCTTCTACTCAGAAACTATTTTTTATAAATTTGTTCTGATCTCACTGGTGTCAAGGCCAGGACTGTGGACCAAGAAGAAAGGCAACAACAGGAGCACAAGGCTCAGCATCAGGAGGTGTGGTACAGTATAGTTCAGTGAGATTTCACCAGCTCTCTCGCTCTGTCTACACACACACATGCACACACCACACACAGTATTTCAAAAAATGACAACTGTAGGAGTTCTATGACCCACCATGACTCATGTGCTGAAAACAAATATTCGAGGAAGCTCCACATAAACAGCTGTCCATCACTCTGCTGTACCTGGGTTGTAGTAAAAATTATGTGAATGTATTTTCTATTTCAAAAGCTATTACTACTAATAAAAAGGCATAACTACTAGGAAATAGCTGTATTTCAACAATGCCAGGAACTTGTAAAAATATTTATGTTTATATATTTTTTTCTCTAAAAGGCAGTATGCTTTTCAAAACCAGAATGTCTATCAACCACAGGAAAGTATACATATATCTCTACCTGGAGGTTTTAGATTCTTAGTCCAAAGGAATAAGAGGGAAGTTTGATTAACCTATTTTTTCTTATTTTATATCCTTATTTCATTTATAGTCTGTGTTTCATCCCAAAGTGGCTTACATCATTCTCCTCTCCTCCATTTAATCCTCACAACAACCCTGTGAGGTAGGTTAGGCTGAGAGTAAGTGACTGGCCCAAAGCCATCCTACAAGCTTCCATGGCAGAGTGGAGATTCTAACCTGGGTCTCCCAGATCCTAGTCCAACACTCTATTTCTTATGGCTGTTAAGCTAAGCTGTTGTGTTTTCTCTCATAAGAATGGCAAAACAAATACTAGTCCTTTTGGAAATGCTCACTCTTTTCCTAAGTAGGGGAGGAGTCCCATTGTGAAAAAGTGCCACTGTGCAGGCATATATAGGTTTCAAAAAGTGACCCACAGCACAGACCTAAAAAGTAATATAAATCGTAATTATAATTATAATTATATCACTGCAATCAATCAATTTGGGTGTGGAAACAAATTCAGGTTCTACTAATTCACACTGATTCCCACTCCCTACTACCTGGGCACATAGGATGTTCCTGGATTGTTTTCCTTGGGAGCAAAGAGTAACGGAGATTTTAAATGCTTTTGCCATTATCATTTTATTTGCCAATATACAGGCTGAGCAGAGAGCAGTATGCTGACAGCCAGACAGGCAATCTTGAAAGAGCATCAGCCCTAAGTTACAAGGAATAACTTCTTGTCAGCCGGCTTCAGAAGCTCAACATTTCTTTCTCTGGTCAATTTGGCACACACCTTCCCAAGCAGAACACCAGCCTTAGCCTACATCCAGACAAGTAACTATGACTTGCATTACTAGCAGACGTCAATGACCTGTTAATCAATATTCATGACTAGTGGCTAAGACCAAAAATAGTGTGCTGTTTAGCAGTGGAATTCACAAAGATGATTTAGTAGGAGACAAAATTATCCACAATCAAAGTCAGTGCCTGAATGAATAACTTCACATGGCATTATAAAACTGCGATAAATGCGATCAGTGGAGAGGGAAAGACAATTTTCTATACAAGTATATAATATGATGGCTCACAATCAAAGAACCCAGCTTGAGATGGTTTGACTTGTGGTATTTCTCAGCAGATCAAGTGAATGCCTGCAAATTATCCTGAACTCTTGACTCACACAACAGTGCATTAGTAGCACTCATTTAATTAAAACTGTGCTTTTAAGCTTTGGGTTGGATCCAACAGCAGATTTCCTCTTAACAGAAGTGGGGGGATTTTTGCCGAATCCCATCTCAACACTAGATTAATGCATCATGCTAGTCCTGGTAAGGTTTGCTGTCCCCCAGAAGCAACACTTGAGAGAGCACTTTGGGCTGCAGGGAGATGGGGGAAGCAAGAAATTCCCATTCTGCTGTTCCCATTCTCCTCCACTGGATCCAATCCAATATATTTGAGATGGCTTCATCTGTATAGTATATTTACTGTCCATCAGGGCTCATTTTGTAGCAGGAGCTCCTTTGCATATTAGGCCACACACCCCTAATGTAGCCAATCCTCCAAGAGCTTACAGAGCTCTTCTTACAGGGGCTACTGTAAGCTCTTGGAGGACTGGCTACATCATGGGTGTGTGGCCTACTATGCAGAGGAACTCCTGCTACGAAATGAGCCCTGCTGTCCATATGTGTAAATGATAATTTTTGAATTGCTCTATTTGTTTTAAAGGTGCTAATACTAATCAGTCTTTTTATTGTAGCTATATGCATATACTGCATCGAAAAGAAAGGACTGGGCTAAAAATGTTCATATTATTACATTAACCCTGTTCGTATTTAGTATTCACACACACACACACGTGTCCAGGGCTAGTTAAAGCTAATGAGCTGCCCCAAGTTCACTCCTTCCATGACATTGCCCCATGCAGAATCCAAGGAAGGGCCTCTGCAGCCCATTATGGATCCCCTCCCAGTGGCACCACCAGAAGGCAATGGCAAGTGCAAACTGCCTTTGCTGCCGCCTCCTGTGTAATTTCCCCCACTGGTTTGGTGCTCCAAGTGGCTGCTTGGGCTGCTACGATGGGGAATTGGCTGTCCCTGACCTGACAACTCAGGACTGTGATCCTGGCTGGAGAAAAGTTTGATGATATCCTTGTTGGGCATGCTTATAATATTCTCCCCTCCAAATGTCTCCTGACATTTTGGGTTTCTGAATTACTCAATCTCCACAGGCTAAGTCACTCAGTTCTCGCTTATATCCAGAATTAAATTTTGTTCGTCTTAGATGCACCACTGGGCTCAAACTTAGTTCTCACATCTGTTTGTTAACTCTTGCTATTCACAGGCCTTAATCCAATCTTAGCTATACTTATTGCTCAGTTGCTTATGCATTTTGACTCTAACTAGACCTTCCTGGCAACTAGCTTCCCCACCACACCCTCTCTCTACACATAAGTAGGGCTTGAGAAAGTCTGTTTCAATGTATCTGAAGAAGTGTGCGTGCACACAAAAGTTTATATCCAGAATTAAACTTTGTTGGTCTTAAAGGTGCCGCTGGATTCATACTTTTGTTCTTCAGACCAACATAGCTACCCACCTGAATCTACTGATCTTATGAACCTTTTTAAATGTATAGATTATACTTGAACAAGGTGCCTAGAAGTACATATTTATATATATATATATATATATATATATATATAATACATTCATTATTACATACTGAGTTTCCCCATGAAACATATAACCTTTCATTAGTTGTGGTCAGTTTTAGGAAGAAGCCAGTACTAAATTAAACATCTCACATGCTTCCGTTTCAGACATGAGAGTTAAGATACAGATCTGAAGAATATCACTTATCTGTGATTGACTGGTATTTAGTATTAGTCATTTCTTCCATCTTGTCCTCCCTTGTGCACAGGAGGAAGACAGGCACCAGAAAGAAGGGGAAATTATTGGGCTTCCGGATACTGTAAACAGATGTAAGACTCTGAATCGTTTGACTGCTAAAGGATATTACATCCCTATGAGATATTACTGCATGCCAGGAAACCTTGCTGTAAATGGCATTCATAATAACAAAGCATGTCTTACCAAGGACCTAGATATAAAAAAACAGAGGCTGCACTGGAAAAGAGAATACAAAGGAGGGTCCAAGCAACAGGCAGAGATTTCAAGACCAGTTTAACATAATATAATACCCCCAAGTAGAACCTCAAATTAAAACTCTTACATGGGTTCCATTAAAAGGCCAGATTCACTTACAAGGCTGAGAATTATGGTGCTCCCTGTAAAGAGAGCATGATGAATATGTCTTGATTTATTAAATTTATACCCTATTTCCAATAGATCCAAAACAACTCATAATAAACATACAACACAACAATACAAAACCAGTATGTTCAGACAATGTCGTATGAATCAGATGTTACTTTCTCCCCAAAGTTCCCTGGCTTGAAATATAAAACAAGACAAAACATGGGATTGGATCCAAAGTACCAGAAGCGGAGCTTCTCCTCAGGAACAGAACCCTGCTGCCTCCCCCACAGCGTTATTTCAGAACTACAGTCTTTGTATGTCTGCTGGTTGGGAAACACACACTTTGTCTCTTCACTGGAAGTGTGTACATTTTGTAGATGGGAGAGACACAAAGTCTGTGTTTTCAAAGCAGCACAGTGGTGCAGGAAAAGGTAGCCTGAGGAAACCTGAATTACTTGTATATACCTAAACTCCTTTGGGAAGTGCACAATATAAATATAATGGAACCTACTCCTGCATAGCAGATAACATCCAAACCTGCTCTAAGAAACAAGGATTTGGTTTAATTTTTAAAAATCTTTTCCACACCTCCTCTTTCCTAACGAAACTCACCAGCTCTTCTTAGACATCAAAAAATTCTGAACCTGCAACCCCAAAGTTCCATGATATGTCATCAAATGATAAATGATCTCTTTCAAACAGGATTTAAAGTAGGAGTATCCATGAGTTCATTTTAAACAGGGTAACAATGACCCAATCTACATACAAAATGGGGTATTTACACAAAATAGCATTGTGGGGGAGGGAGAAGAGCAAGAGATGCTTGCATATTGTTTGCATAAGGCCTCTCACTCCCTCTCTTTCCCCCTCAAACAGAAGAAGATGCCAGCATGTACTGGCACTAAATGAAGTGTGATCATCACTCCACAACAGATAGAACTGGCAACTTGATACTCAGAAAGGCCTTCCAAAAATAGCTTATAATCAACCAAGAAGTGAACGCCACATTTACAATCACGTTAAAATGAACAAAAATACCAGATGCTATATCAGGTCTTAACTCTTAGGGCTGTTAGAAATATCTTATCATTTAAAAAGACAATTCCATTATGGAAAATGTACAAAACTCACAGGTGGGGAATCACCTGTGACTAATGCATGCATATATCTTGCTGAGTATACAAAAGCTGTCCTTGCACTACGAAGCCATTGCCAATCCTAGCATAGGTGCATCCAGGACAACAGAAGGAAAAATCATTATATGTGCCAATGTAGACCTATTGGTAAGGTGCCCTACTCAGAAGTGCTTTCCTACAGAAAAATGTGTAACATTAGAAATGGCCAAGTTAGGGTCTGCATTGTGAGTTAATCAACAAGTCAAGAAGAACACCTTACTTGAAAAATAAGAAGTTTTTTTCAGATTTATTCTTTCTACCTCTATCTTTATTGTGTATCCCACTTACTTAGTCCTTCTTTATGGGTCTCCGCTCTGCTCTTAAATAAACAGTTCTGATTTTTTTTTTATTTCTCCTAAAACACAACTCTCATATTTTACAACCCATGGTTGAACCCTGCCCATGTGCCACAAAAGTTCTGTTGAGCTATCCGGGATGTTTGTGCTTGGAGCTGTGGTTTCTCAGGGCAATGGCAGAGCTTTCCAAGTCAACAGCCTGAGCTGCCACTCTTGGAACCCGGATGCCTTATATATCAGAAGTGGAGTTTGACAGAATTTCACTGAGCAAAAATAGCACTGAAAGGCTTTTTTGTTCACTCTGGCTACTGAATGCACATTATTTTGTTTTTTTCCCTACTGTTCTTTGTTCTGGTTAAGTTGTGTGTACCAAGCCAGGCAATTTGTTTAAGAGGAAAGAACAATGTTTAAGGAAATAGCTGGAAACTATTTTTTAGAATTTACTTTATTGTACTTAACACCATTCTGTTGTAAGAATAAATATATCAATAACAATTCAGGTGGGTTTGCTGTGTTGGTCTGGAGCAGCAGAACAAAGCTGGAGTCCAGTGGCACCTTTAAGACCAACAAAGTTTCATTCCAAGTGTAAGCTTTTGTGTACAAAGCACACTTCTCCAGACAAATTGGAATGAAATCTCATCCAGGGCTAGAACAAAGTTTGAGTCCAGTGGCAGCTTTAAGACCAACAAAGTTTCATTCGAAGTGTAAGCTTTCGCGGACAAAGCATACTTCTTGTCTGAAGAAGTGTGCTTTGCACATGAAAGCTTTCACTTTGAATGAAACTTTGTTGGTCTTAAAGGTGCCACCGGACTCAAACTTTGTTCTACTGCTTCAGACCAACATGGCTAACCACCTGAATTTTTCCTCAAGGACTATTTATAGGGGGAAAGAGGGGGGGCAGCCATTAAGAGGGGCCACTCAAAGCCAAGATGAATATGCAGAGCTGAAACTGGATCAGGTGGCTGCTAAGATCAATGGATGGCAGCAAATTATCATGTAAATGCAAGAGTTAACAAATAGATGTGAGAATGAAGCCTGAGTCCAACTGGACTCTAGAGGCCCCTCCTAATGGCTGTCCCCACGCTCTGTTTCCTGTAAATAGCCCTTGAGGAGATTTCATTCCATTTTGTCTGAAGAAGTGTGCTTTGCACACAAAAACTTACATTTTGAAGAAAACTTTGTTGGTCTTAAAGGTACCAGTGGACTCAGACTTCAGATCGATAATAAATTACATATAAACACCTAAATTTGCACCGATATGAATAAATAGTTGTCTAGTAATTGACTATATTGTATGTATGTATCCAAGTGCAGACGATGCTTCTGACTGGTTGACATTTATATAAAGCACCTCAAGAGGAGGGATCTCCAGTGTGATGCCTGTGGGTACCATGGCACCTGCTGACACCTTTCCTGGTGCCTACCAAGTGTTTTTTTGAATGTGGGTGGAACCCAGTGGGACTTTGGCTAGCAGGGGTTCTGATTTGCCTTTGGAGATATTATTATCTGTGCAGATTTTTTAAAAGGTTGTTTTGGTAGTAGTTGCCACCACAGCACAAGGATTCTCACTGCATGATAGAAGGTAAGCTGTGTATATACTAGAAAATATTTTAAACAATATGCACATTTTAAAAGGCATCCTATTAAACAGTGCTTCTGCCTCAAATGTTGAAGAGTCACTGTTAGCATATAACCTCATAAGAACATAATAGAAGCCAATGTTGGATCAGGCCAGTGGCCCATCCAGTCCAACACTCTGTCACACAGTGGCTAAACACACCAGGTGCCCTCAGAAGGTCCAGCAGTGGGGGCAGGAAGCCCTCCCACTGTTGCCCCCCCCTCAAACACCAAGAATACAGAGCATCACTTGCCCCAGACTGAGTTCCTATCTATACTTTGTGGCTAATAGCCACTAGTGGACTTCTGCTCCATATGTTTATCTAATTCCCTCTTGAAGCCGTCCATGCTTGTAGCCGCCGCCACCTCCTGTGGCTGTGAATTCCACATGTTAATCACTCTTTGGGTGAAGAAGTACTTCCTTTTATCTGTTCTAACCTGACTGCTCAACAATTTCATGGAGTGCCCATGAGTTCTTATATTGTGAGAAAGGGAGAAAAGGACTTCTTTCTCTACCTGCTCTATCCCATGCATAATCTTATAAACCTCGATCATGATTAAATTTGTCACTAACCTCACTTGCTGATATTTTGTCTTGTGACAGCCATTTTGTGGTTGTACCCAATGCCCTGTGTCAGAATTCCAAAGGTGCCTGCAGACTTGAAAAGGCTGAGGACCCTTGCTGTAGAAGCTCCATATCCAGCAATCATGTCACTATTCTTTTTCCAAGACCACATCTATACACAGATAGATGATATGCTACAGAAGTAATTCACTAATGGGTTTTCCTGCATGGAAAAGCCAATTCAGAAGATGAATAACTGCTGTAGCACAATGATGGAGCAATATTGAACAATGTGTAGATATAGACCATAACACTTTTGGTAGCCAGACTCGACATCGGGTTAGATTGTCCCTGCTACTACTTTTCCCCTACTTCATCTTTAAGACCACTGCATTGCATAACATAACACTGCATAACACACATTGCATAACAGCACACACACAGATTTGTCACTAACTATACAGTTGACAGAGAACTGAAATAATTTATTTTCTTTTTTAAAAATTTTTTATTGATTTTATCTATATCTAATTCTACAACGCTACTTTTCTAAGCTATGTTTACCTTATACAGAGTGTGCTTTATCATTTGCTTAATATTGCTATGCCATTAATACATATGAAGCGTTTTAAACCTTGGCTAATATTTA
Source organism: Lepidodactylus listeri (assembly GCA_029233225.1). Lineage (NCBI taxonomy): Eukaryota > Metazoa > Chordata > Lepidosauria > Squamata > Gekkonidae > Lepidodactylus > Lepidodactylus listeri. The sequence continues at coordinate 74,183,617 of JARCFY010000008.1, forward strand.
GATAAAATTGTTACTGATGATACATGAAAAATAAAAAAGCTGTTTGACAGACATGCTCTTTTGAAGGAATGCTTAATTATACAAATTATCTATTATATATAAGTGCAGTTTCAAAAAACATTTCAGCCTTTATTTCTTCTTTCGTCCTCTTCTTGTCTTAACAGTCTCTTCTTGTACTTTTGGAGCTGCTGCTCCCTTTTCCGAGTCAGACGTTTCTTCTTCGCTCTTTGAGCTATCAAATCCATACATACTTTCTTGCGATGCCAGTGAACCATCTGAGTCTCTCTCTTTTTTCTTTTCTTTGCTTTTTTCCAAAAAACTTTTCGCCTGTTGGACAGAGTCAATTTTGTATTTCTTGTTTTTGATGCTGAAGCTCAGTCCTTCCGGAACATTCCACCTATAGATAATAGATTCAGACTGTAGCCAAGATGTCAGTTTTCCATAGGCTTTCCTTCTTTTCCTTATTTCAAATGGGATGTCTTTCATCACTTTAACTTCTTTTCCTTTGATCTTCAGAACTGCTTTATTTGTGGTCCTGAGCACCACATCTCTTGTTGACTTTTTGGAGAACCTTATCTGAATCTCACCAGGCAGGCTTTTCTTTTTAGTATAATCTGGATAGGTTCTATAAACCATATCCATATCGCTTTTTATTTCCGCTGCTTTTAAGCCCGTCACTGGTTCAAGCGCTTCACTTAACAGATTTTTAAGGTCTTCTCCTTTATCCTCTGGTACATTCTGAAGTCTTAGGAAAAAATTCGATCTTTCCATCTGAAGTTTCAAGAGCTGATCAGAATGGAAGGCCTTTTCTTTCTCCGCTTTTTGTAGTCTTGAATCATGATTTTTAACTGAAGTCTTAACTTCCAGAAGTTCTCGCTGCAGCTTCTCTGTAGTTTTATTCGACTCCTTCAGGTCCAATTGCATCTTGTCCATCTTAACGTTGAGAGCTGTCATTTGGTCCACTAGAGGTCGCAATAATGAGGAGAACACCGTGCTCATCTCCGTGGTATCAACCTTTGAACTCGGAGCTGTACTTCCTAGTTTGGGGGAAGGTTTCGGTTTCCCCGCCATTGTTGAGACTGTGCTTCTTTGTTGATAGTTAGATAAGATGGACGAAAGGAGCAAATTCCACGACTGCGCTTATATCTTTTTAAAGTTCATATCCTCTAAAGCGCGATGCTGCCATCAAGCAAGCCGAACGTACGTTTTTTCATGCAGTAACGCCACGTGAAGAGTCCCGTAAGTACGCCAGTCTCGAGGGGGGGGGTTTACTCCACCCGCCTTTCCCGCTGTATTCTGTTGCTTTTTACTTCAGACTCACTGTTTCTCCAAGCGTAACTGTCAGTTCCAGCCTCATTGCTTCACACTCTCTGCTGCTTCTCGGTTTTGCGCTTTTAGCCATACGGCTCCCACGGACGGGGGAACCTATGGGGGTGATGAAAGGGGACCTCAATCCCTCGATCGCCACCGTAGGGAGAGATCCCCCTCGTGCCACCCCAGGCAGAGCCCCTTCACTAGGGTCTCTGGGGGCTCGGCACCAGTCCGAAGCCCCTTCTTCCCGCCGGGTACGGATCGCGCTCCCCGCTAGTGCGGAGGAGCGCGTCCGCCATGGTCGCAAATCTTGCCGGAAGTCACAGAACTGAAATAATTTCTAATCACAGATATTGGCAGCCTAACAAACATACACCATGGAAGTGCATACTACCCACAATCCTTCCAGTATATGCAGTTTTCATGCTATATGAACAGGGACAACATACACATAGATCACGTGCATACATCTTTGCTACATGCAATCTGACTACTGTATTGTTCAGTGTTTGCATAAATACACAAATTGTCCCTGTTCACACAGTACTGCAGCTGCTCATATCAGGAAGATCACACCTAGCATGCTTTCTGTTACAAATGGTGGGCTCCTATTATGTATGCCTGTGATGACTGAAAAGAACTCCAGCTGTGACTGTTCACATTCACATTTAAAATCATATACAAGATGTTTTATACATCCACATAGAAGTATAATATGCTAAACAGAAGCAGAGAGAAAGAAGACTGAGCTTCAGCAGTGCCACTGTTTAGTCTATGAAAGTCCATAGAAGAAAAGGCATAATTTGCATCTAAAATGAAACTTAGGTTTGTGATTTCCCCTGCTCCCCTAGGAACTTCAGGGAAAAAGCTAGTAGTAGGAGCAATAAGATCTTCTCTTGTGACATATGGTTATAAGAACTTGTTTGGCACAAGATCGAGGATCATGCTGCACTACGCCCAGTCGATTAATAATGGAAGTAAATGTAAGAGAGATGAAAATCTCATTTAATTTTAAAGAACACACTGGTTAAAAATGAAGTGCTAAATAAATTTAGACTACAAATACTAAGTCATCAAGACAATTAAGTCTCCAAAGTGTTTGACAAAAGCAGTGATGAAAAGTGCTATGAAATATACAGAATAATAAATTCCTAAATTCATACTTTGCTTCAGTGTAGACCCAAAGGCATTTATTTGGATCATCACAGTTTTTACCACATACCCTTCTTCTGCAATGGACAACTAAACCCACTGGTCAATCATTGCATGGTAAGAGTGAAGCTGTGTGGGCTGAGGAAAAGATCCTAACAGGGTGGGATCCTTGTTTACCTAGAGCTTACCCAGAAAAGCCAAATTATTCATCAGTGAGGCAGTAACATAAATTATGAGGACCACAGTTAATTTGCATATATTGGTGCCTATCTTTTATATGGCATGTTTTACATTGCAAGCCACTTTGGGACTCCATGGGCGGGAAAGGAAGATACAAATAAATAAATAAATGTATTACAGTTGTTACCACATAGCTGACAGTGGAAGGCATTCAGACACCATTTCGAGTTCAGAATTAAAATGCTGGCTGAATATACAGGCCATGTACAGGTTCATGCACAAACACAGCTTCGTTGTAGGGCCTCCCTAGTTTGTTTTGAAGGCCTTTTGAATGGCACCACATGCTACAGAAGGGGCAGCATTGAAGACGGAAGGGGGAAAAACTCTGGCAGTCTCAAAGGCACATGCTTTAGTCTGCCATCCACATGGGACCCCTGAATGAAACAATTGTTATTGTGTGCAATATATACTTTCATACTTAAAGACAAAGAAAGTCAGTCCCACATACTATAAAAGTGCTTTCAAACTAAGTGGCACTGCGTTATCAAGTACCATTACTACTGTATAATCTTGGACAGCAACTGAACCCATTCAAAACCCAAATGTAATTGCCAAACATGATATCTATGAATGTGCTCCAGAAAAGACACAATATACTCCATCGGTTTCCTCTCCACCTCCCCAAGTAAATAATTTCTCCTTTATGAGAAGATGCAGCATGTAGATCATGTAGGAAGAATGTTGGATTGATTTCAGCACCTTTAATAAAAGATAATCAAGTTTTAAAAAGTAAGCTTTGCAGAAGAATTAACATGGCTAATGACTACTTTCCTAAATTGCCTTATATTTTGTTCTGATATTGAATGCCAAGCACAATGCTAGGCTGAAGAAATACTTGGTAATGCTATTCAAGATGCCAGCAATCTGATCAGCTCCAATACACTTGTAAATAGCTCCCCCCGGGGGGGACCCCCCTGAGTTCTCATGGAAGGAAACAGACATAGGGTGATAAAGAAACTATTTTATCAGTAATGTCAAAATATTCTCTGTTACTGGATGATAAATCTATGCAAGGAGCTTCAGAGCTCACTCCAATATACTATGGCTCTTTGTAAGGACTCAGAATGATATCATTATGATCAAGATATCCACCAGACATTAAGTAACCAATCAGGGTAGTAGATAACCTTGCTTTGTCATAACTTCCAGATCAGGAGCCATACAAGTCTGGTGCAGTAAACACAATAAAGGCTCTGTTAGACTCTAAAGTGCCGTAAGACTTTTTAAAACATTCATTAGTTATTGGCAATCTATACCATCTTCACATTAATGCAGCTGATTTAAGACACTTAACAATAACTCACACATAGGTCTTAGCCCTTGACTAAAACAGATCAATTAAGCTTTTGCTTAAACACTTGCAGACTTTCTTTGGGTATCACTGCCGAGAACTTATCTTCTCATGATGGTTTTTAAAGCACATATAAGTGGTTTGCTGGAATTAAGCCTAAATATTCTACCCCTTGGAAAACTTAAGAACTCTGACAAGAGAACTTATGTAATGGAGATTTGGGCATGGGTTTCCCAAACATAGTTTCATTAATGAATTTATTTCCACTGACCATGGCAAAGAATGAGAGCAAAGAAAAGAGTCAAGATAACACTCAGAACTTATTCCCCATTAATTTCAACATGGGACTTGTATTGACAGAAGAATGCATAGAAGGGTCAGGTCCTTCACCTAAAAGAATCAAAAGGTTTTCTAATCAACAGAATATTTCACATATATTCTATTCAATTTATCTTACAAGCTTGATTTTTAACTTACATTTTAATTGCTATTCAGAAAAACTGAATGATGAGGATTTACTACTTATTGGTTTTGTATTTTTAATTGTTTTTGTATATAGAAAAGAGTAAGACTTCAGTAGCACCTTAAAGTCTAACAAAATTTGTGGTAGGGTATGAGCTTTTGTGAGTCACTGCTCACTTCTTCAGATACAAGAAGAACTTGTATGTGTGTGTTTTGGAAGGAAACAAGGACATTTTATAAATACAATTCATGTTATGATTGCTCTTTCTCGGGAAACCCATACACATAAAAGATTAAGCCCCATGTACAGCCACCAGAAATAACAGCACTAGCAACGGCAATATTTTTATATAATTCATTCCAGACTGTGGGATGAGTGTCCTTCCACTCATGGAGGGCATCACAGCAAGATTTCCTCCATGAGCAGAAAAGTGCCTTTGAATCAAATCCCATGATTTGGCATCCAACCCATAGTTAACAGCTTCTTAAACTTGCTCATTAATAAAAGAGTAAGTAGACATCAAGAGAACAGTTTTTTTTTATTTCCACTTTTCACAAACCAAATAACAGAAACCAGGCTTGCCATTCCCCTGCCCCCAAGAGGCACTTCCCTTCAACTGTTCATCTGGCTGGCGGCGGGGAGGGGGGAATGGCGGGAAAGGGGAGGAATGTTGGCAGCTTCCACAATGCACTGGCATCACTGCCTGTGTGCCTGGAAATGACATCAGTGTGTCACTGTGGAACACTGTGGACACTCTGGCATAGCAGAGCACCTACCAGCAGCACACCAATGCCACTTTGGGGCACTAACTAAAAAGTAGACCTTTTCCAGATGCAAATAAATGACTCGGGCTCCACCTGCCCATAGTGTATTAATTAAATACAATAAAGACGTAATGTGGGTAATATTTCATGAATAGTCATACAACTATTGATTTGAAAGGAAGACGACATTGTGTTAGACTACCCCCCTAAAAATGCTATGCACAAAAAGTTATTTTAAATTACTCTACACACTTGTATGTGAATGTAAGTCCCCTTCTTCTTTGTCTTAATGGTATACTTAGAGGGAGAAAAAACCCTCACATTCCTTTTGAGTAAATACAGTCCATAAAGCAAGAAACATTTTGTTTTGAAATATTTCGGCTTTTTAATTTTAACAATATTTTAACTTTAACAAGGCACTTTTACAATAGACAAATGTTGATTCATGAGTATTTTAAGCAATATTCACACTATCCATAAAATTGCAGTTTTAAGCAAATATTTGTAGAAAGACAGTGGCTACATATCAGAAGAGCTGGAATATTAAAAGGGTCAAAATCCTAACACATGGAGTTTTAATATGTTTAGATTTATAAAATGTTACTTGATTGAATACAGTGTATTTTTTGTCCTAGAGACTTTCACAAAAGTCTGCTGTTTGGGACTTTAGTTGTAAAAACAGTAATAAGTAAACACAGGGTTTTTTTTGTTTGTTTGTTTTTTGTGATGGTATGCACCAGTACTGAGCACAGGCACCTTTTGGGGGAATATTCCCAAATTCTGGTGGAAACAGCACAACCTCATGTATGAGTTCATATTTTGTTTGGGATTTTTGTGCTCAAGGCACTGTAAATACTACATTTCATTGCCAGTATTGCCCTTTGAAGAGCCAAGATTTGCTTTATAAGACACAACCACTTAATTGATTACTGTCCGAATTGCATTTACAGTACATCTTAACTATTTACACTTGGAAGGAAATCCCATTGAGTTCAATGGGACTTACTCCCTAGGAAATGTGTTTAGGACAACAGCCTTGCATTGCTGCCCTGAGCACAGTTACAGCCTTCTAGGTATATTGAAGTATTAAAAAGATTTAGGATTTCACTGCCTTTTAATAGTCTGGTTTTGTAAAATTGAATTAGATTCAGAGTGATTTAATTTTCTAGCCACTAAAACCTTATCTGTAACCAGAAATAACATATTCTGTGTTTACTGGTTGAATTGTTCATAACTATTGGTTTATATTAGTTTTTAACTGGGTATTGTTCATTATTATTAGCATCTGACTGCAAATGGTACAAAACACAGCTGCTTGCTTATTGGTAAGTATGGGGAAGCACACAAAACAAACTGGTCTTGAAACAGATTTCCTGGCTGTCTATCTGTTCCAAGCTCCATTCAAGATTTCTACCATTAATACACCTGAAGAACAGCAACACTCTGTATGAACCATACAGGCTGAAATCTCTTCACCAGATTCTAGTGATGGTACCGTTCATTCATCATGTACAAACCTTTGAAGCAAGGTTTCAAGCATTTTAAATTGGTGCACACATTTTATGGAATTGCCTGCTTGAAGGGGATTGGTGCATGCCATCTCTCACAGCCCTCTGTAACACATGAAAGCTACTTTTCGCTGAGGACTGTCATAGCCTGATTTATTCACTCCTTTGTGGACATTGGAGAGCTTTGATCTATTAATTCTATGGGCTCTTCAAATTAGTTTTTGATGATATATTATCCTGGCTATTTTTAGATTATACACACATTGATTTTATGTCAGCTATTTTGATCGTAGGCTACATATTTTTAAAGATAGGATACATATTTTTAAAGAAATAATCTATTTCAGAATGAAACATAATTCAGAGAGAGAGAGAGAGGAGAGAGGAGAGAGAGACAGAGACAGAGAATCTCTTACCACATATTTCATAGCTATCTGCTATGTAGATGTCACCTAAAACCATGTAGCAAATTATTCCAGAGTAAGCAACTGGTGGTTCAGATTACAGTTTGAGAGAGATAGAGTTTTCTTGAATAAAATCCAAATTTTGCCTTGGCTACGGTGACTGTTGGCTTTGATCCAACAGTGAAACAACATGCCCTTTTAAACCTAGTGGACAATTTCCCCCCCAAGCAATTAATAATAGGAGACTGAGAAGAAAGAGAGACTAAAGGGAATTTATCAGAGTAAAAACTAAAATCTATCTAAAGCATTTTGAGTACTCTAAAATAGTTCATAAATGCTATATATTCTCCGCTGCACAGAGGCAGCTGTTATGAGAATAGATTCAAAACACCAGCCAAGACAGCTTGTCATGCACCAGCCTCCCTAGGAAGATCAGCTCCAGCTTTAACCAAGGCCGGGTTTATGGGTAGTCACAAAGGATCACCTTGCTTTGCAACACTGTACAACCCACAATATTTTTAATTCCCTCATAATAAGAATGGGATAATCCTTTCTCAACCACAATAGTTATAAACAGATTTTAAGAATGGATTATGTTTAATTTCCTTTATACAGAGACAGACGAGAGAAGTTAGATCTGGTAGAGACTTTTGGGTGGCAGGATTATTATAAACGGTAGTTGCAAGAAGGGGGGAGTGGTCAATTCAAGCACCGTGACACTGTGTGGAGAAATGCCTTGTCTCCTGGGAGTCTGGCAACGAGTGGGGCTTCACTGTGTGTTTTAACCAGTTTTTTTTCCTCTGAGCTAAGAACAAGCAAGAGGATGGAAGAAATTAGCCCATGGCCTTTTAGACACATCTCTTAAAGAATGCTAAATATTCTAGCAAGATAATGGGATTGGCCAGTTCACTGCCCCACCACTAGAAGGAAACATAGAGTTGGGGGTGTCAAAATTCTGGAGAGGATGAAAAAAGCAAGAATCCAGTAGCACCTTAAAGACTAACAGAATATATGGCAGGATATGAGCTTGATCAGGGGCTGCAGTGGCTCAAGTGGTTAAGACACTGAACTGCAGACCGGAAGGTTGGTAGTTCAGCAGTTCGAGACCCGAGTGCTGCATGATGGCGTGAGCTCCTGTCTCTGGTCCCAGCTCCTGCCAACCTAGCAGTTCAAAAGCAAGAAATTGCTTCGGTGGGAAGTTAACAGCGTTCTGTGTGCCTCGGCATCTAGTCATGCTGGCCACATGACCATGAAAACATCTTTGGACAGCACTGACTCTTCGGCTTGGAAACGGAGATGAGCATCATATCCCTAGAGTCGGATTCGACTGGCTTTCAAGCACAGGAAACCTTTACCTTTACCTATGAGCTTGATTGAGAGAGGATGAGCTTGATCTAGAGAGTATGAGGAAGTAACTTTTTGGGGACAACAGGAAAAGATGCCTTGACCTGGGCTGACCGGAAGAAGCGGCTAAATCAGCTAAATCAGTTGAAGCCAAGACAAAACTAATGGACCAAAGACTACAAGTGGTGAAGAAAGAAAGAGCAACTGACAAAAATCAACTTTTAAGACTGTAAATGGAAAAATCAGCGTTATGTTCTACGATTTCAAGGTGTCCCTGAACAAAAGTCTGAAAGAAATCTTAAGCATTAGCTCCAATAACAGGTTTACAAGCAGATTTTCGATGAAGTGAGATGGATGTGACCTATAGGACATATCCTGATTTTGTGAAGAAGAAAAACCTGCCTGGAGAAATTGTGGTGAGATTTTCTAAGAGAACTACAAGGGACATGGTGCTCAAGGCTACAAATGGGACAATCTTAAAAATCAAAGAAGTGGAAATCAGAGTCTTGAAAGATATTCCATTCGAAATAAGGAAAAGAAGGAAGCAATACAAAAGCTTGACAAATTTTCTACAGAAAAACTCTACCCCTTATAGATGGATTTTTCCTGAAGGGCTGGTATTCAACTACAAAGAGAAAAAAGAAAAAAAATTATCTCTCCCAAAAGTGCAAAGACTTTTCTGAATCTGCAACAAAGACCAACAAAAGAAAAGAAGACAGCAGAGGAAGAAGAAGGTACCATACATGATTTGGAAAGCTCAGAGAGTTCAACAAGTAGTTCTGCAGAGGACTCTGAATTGAAAAAAGGTGTGGCTGCCCCAAAGCAACGGACATTCAAATGGGACTTTGACAAACCGAAAAGAAGAGGGAGAAGGGGGAAATAAGATTGTATTTAACTTGAAAGTTTGAGAAATCTAACCTAACACTTATTTGATTTTACTTATGCAAAACCAGTGTAAACTGAAAACTTAATATCACACTCCAGTATATTATGCTTTGATATTTAGAAAACTTCATTCAGCTTATGTTTTAAAAATGTTTTTATGTTCTTTGCCTATTTTTAGGGTTAGTGGGTAGTTGGTAGTGTTTTAGTCTGTAGAAAAGCAATAATATATATATAGACAGGGGTCCTTTCGGGCCAGAGCGAGGCGCTTAGGAGTGGGCAGTAGGGCAGCCATGGGCCAAATCAGATTCTCGGATCTGATTCGGCCCGCCACCGAATTGCTGCCGACATGCAGCAGCGGCTTTAAAAGCAGCTGTAGGGGAGGGGGTTTGAGGGAGAGGTTCCAAACTTGCAGGGTAGCTGCTGGAGCCTCTCCCCCAAATACCCACCAAGTTTCAAGAAGATTGGATGAGGGGGTCCAATTCTACAAGCCTCCAAACAGGTTGCCCCCATTCCCTCCATTGTTCTTTATGGTGGGGAAAAAGTAACGTTTTTCCCCACCATAGAGAACAATGGAGGGAATGGGGGCAACCTATTTGAGGCTCCGTAGAATTGGACCCCATGGTCCAAACTTCTTGAAACTCGGTGGGTATTTCGGGGAGAGGTCCCAGAAGGTACCCTGTGAGTTTGGAGCCTCTCCCCCAAACCCCTTCTCCTCCAGCCCCTCATATAACCTATGAGTTCTTGCCATTGATTTCAATGGCCCATAGAATATAATAGGGCTGAAACTGACATTTGGCTGGTTATGCTAATGAGTTATGCTAATAGGTATGCAAATGAGCTCCTGCACCTCTTTTTCTACGAAATGACCCCTGTATATAGATATAGATATAAAGAAAGTACTTGAATCTAGCTTGAAAAGACAGAGATTCTTTAATGGGAAGCAAATGATCGAGCAACAGAATGTGTTTGTAAGGCACTGCTTGCTCACTGTGGGGGAGCCTATGCTCTGCCATCTTGCTCACCACCCAGTGGAAAGTTCCCCAAGCCTCATCACCTGGTTCCTCCTACTTTCGTAGGATATGACTCCCTTACAGTCTGGAGTTGTCAGCCACTGTTTTCCTCCCCAGCCTGTTTCCTGGAACTTCCTCTCTCCTATACCACCAATCCCCAGTGTTGCCTTTGCGTGACCTCTGATGGCCATTGGGTATACCATGGGGCTCTTTCCCTCCTGTCCCCTTAGCTCCTGCCACCCCACAACCAACCACCCCTCCCTCACATCTCCCTCACCTGTCCACCTCCATCCCAGACAACCTGCTGCTCCTAGGGAGGTGGGTTTGATGTCACCCCCACCAAGTATCTGCCCTGGCTGGGGGCCTGCAGGCATCTTTCCAAACAGCCTCCAAGCATCTTTGCAGACAGCCTGGGCTCCAAGGGCCTTCCAGTTGGCGTCATCATTGCTGTGATGCCGGAGGCTTCTGCTGCCCAGCATTCCCAATTTGGCTGCCATGGATCCTGCCTCTTAGCCAGTGTCTCCAGTGCTTTGCCATCTGGAGGAACTGCCAGTTCCCCAACCCTTGCAGCTGGCAGGTGAGTCCCAGACACCAGGGGCAGCTCCAGGTGCTGGTGGAGGTCATGGGAATGCTCCTGCCACTTGTAGGGGGCTCCAGCTCATTTGGCTCTGTGGGTTTGCCCCCAACCCTGGACAGTGTTATAACCAAATTCCACTTCTATTAATTCTTTACCTAGACCATAATCTAAAAGCAATCTCCATTACTATTAATATAACTTCTAGCACATTTTCCTTTGATATCAGCCTTTCAGTGACCTTTATGACCTGTCTGGTGTTTGAAAAACATATGATTCATCACCAGTTTTTATGTTTGCAGCTGGATGTGGCACTGACCTGGATGGCCCAGGTCAGCCTGATCTCTTCAGAACTCAGAAGCTAAGCACAGTTAGCCCTAGTTAGTACTTGGATGGGAGAACGCCAACTGTGTTTGCTATGCAGAGACAGGCAATGGCAAACCACCTCTAAATGTCTCTTGCCTTGAAAATCCTATGAGGTTGCCATAAGTCATTTGCGACTTGACAGCACTTTCCACCACCAGCTCAATGTGGCCTTTATTGCCCTGCCTTCTTCACAGAAAACCAAAAATGTAGCCTGCCACCAGCTCCATCTAGCATTTATTGATGCAAATATGCTTGGCATTCCATACAGAATGCAAACCAAGGAAGGGCCTGAACCAACGTTTTCTCCCCTCCCCACATTTAACACCCAACCTGATCAGGAGTCCTGTAGAGCTTGAAAACTTGTATGTTATTTTGGTTGGTTTTAATTAAAGGTATCACATGATTTTTGTAGTAATGTAGTAATACATGTAGTATTCCTTGGTTCCCCCATAACAGGTATGCTTGAAGATGCTACTTACTGTACACAGTATTTTAAGATACCTTATTTCTTCAATTCTAAAAGACATCATGTTCTATTGTGGCTGTAACTACACCAAATACACATTTGGGGTTACCCATATCTTGTTGACAATACAAACAACCAGAATACAGAATACAGGAAAGCAAGATATAAGATGAAATGAGTTGGGGGGTGGGTGAAGAAAGTGTAGAAAATGGGGGGAGTATAACGTGTCACTGAGCTTGCATGGAAGAGTTTCTGGCAAAAGTGAGCCACATGAATGGTTCAGGGAAAAGTAAACCCAACTCTCCATTGTAACTAAACGTGTGTGGGAAATTTATTTTGGATCTCACGTGGCATTCAGCCAATCCATTTTTAATATAAGCAAAACCCCAAGCCAAGCCTAAGGAATTTGAAGACAACTGCATACTTGAGTCCATATTTGGAATCAAACTTTGGAAATTCCTGAGGCTTCTTGCAGAAACTGAAACAGGAAAACCAAAATCATTTGTAATAGAGGTGGGCCCATTCTTGCTCCAGTAAACTATAACTGAAGAGTTAAATCACCTCCTCATCTTGATTCCAGCAAACGTTCTATAAATGACAATCCAGAAAAGTTTAAAACTTCTTTTCAATTTCCAACTTGTTTTTTAGCATGGCCCTTATTCCTACAATCTATCAAAAGTAATATCTTATGCTCCTCAGATACAGTTATAGAGAGCCTTCTCTAAAACTTCTTCATCCTACCTTGGTCTCCTTCATGCAGTCTATTCAATGAGAACTGGATTTCACACAGCTAGTAGTTTCTTCAATACAAAGAAAAATTTGGTTAACATTGGAATCTGTCCAAGTGACCTCATGAGTACTTATACATAACAAGATTGTACAATTATGTTCTTATCTTATGCTGTGCTATATAAGAAATTAATTTTTCTTCACAGTAGTATTTCCAGAAAACACTCAGTTATTGTATTACTCAAGAATAACACTGGAAAACAGCAGGAATAGAAGCAGTTGAGTAATTCATCTCTCTTGAGACAAATAAGATACAATTGCTGTCACAGTACTGGCTGGCACGAACACTTCAACAACAATCTACTATTTCGAAACAAACTCTCGCTAATACTTTGTTTATGGTTTTTCGAAGAGTACATCTTAAGCTTTCTGCTAACTATGAAGATCCACTTGCACAGGAATCAACCAATGATTTCTCTGCCTCACCCCACCCCCACTCCCTAATTTTTTTTAATCATAAGTGCTTTCTTTTACCTTTTTGTATATTCACATTTAATTTTCTTAACTAGTGTTAACTTAACTTATAGTTCACTGGCCTGTAATTATTTTGCACAGCAAAAAAGGAAGACAAACTCACACCAAAGCCTGCAGTCTTACAGAATCAGTATTAGATATGGGGAGCATATTTTGAGACATGCAGGCACCAGACAATGAACCTATGACTGAGCTAGTACTGCTGTTGCCTGAACCAGCAGCCTAGAAAAAAGGAAACTGAGTGGAGAAGGGACTGTGGTGGCAGCAGCAGTATCCAGTCTGCGCCTGTCTTATTTATTTATTTATTTGGTTGGTTGGTTGATACCCCGCTCTCCCTGCCAAAGCAGGCTCAGGACAGCTTACATAACCTCAGGCCTAACAAGAGAGGGAGGAGGAAAAGGAGGCTGGAAACGAGAAGCAGCAGCCGGTATTCCAGAGCTGAGTAGCTGCAGCCTGCTGCCTTCTTCTCCTCCCTCTCCCAGCCTCATTGCCCTTTTCACCAGCCGTGCTGATAGAGGCTCATAGTGTTGCCAGACCCCTGGTCTCAGTGGTTCCCCCCCCCCCAAGAGCGGCTACCTGTGGCCACCCAAGTGCAAGATTTAAAGGACCCTCTAGATGACTGGCAGGAGCACATGACCCACTGATCAGCTGGAGTGCCCTTTAAATCTTGTATAGGAGAGGGAGGGAGAGGCGTGGCCACTAACGCCTGCAGTCCAAGCTGCAAATTAATGGCTTGGAATGCAGGTGTGAGTGGCCTCTCCCCCCCCCCCCCATGAATTCATGGCTTGGACTGCAGGCATGGATGGCCTTCCCCCCCCCCCCCCACTTCTCCCCAAAAGAGGCTCTTTGGGGAGAAGTAGAGCCACACGCGTGCACTCCAAACTGTGAATTTGCAGCTTGGAGTGCAGGCACATGTGGCTCCCCCTCCAAGAAATGGGGACACCAGTCCAAAACATGATGATGTCACTTCTGTGTAATATCATTGTGTTGGGGAAGTCCCTGCCCCCTCCAATAATGCTCCCCAAAGTCCCCCGCTGGGAACTTTGAAAGACCTGGCAAACTTAGTGCCTCCTGGGAACAAACTTAACCCTGAAACCTGGGATCAAGAACCTAAAGAGGTAGGTTAAACAGAGTAGAGAGCCAACAATTAAAACATAATATATAATATAAAAACACATGTATTTATTCGCAAAGAATTAAAAATACATTTAAGGGCCCAATTACACCTCACACAAAAATACCAAAATTAAACACACAAGCGCCAATAGACTAGACCTGATGTGTTCCGGCCTGTTCAGGCCTTCTTCAGAGGTCGAACACAATGAGGAACAAATTGGCTTATACCATTATACAAATATACAATATGGTTACAAAATGGACCAGAAAAGAATTGTTCCAAAGTGAAACCATTAGGCACAGAATAAAAGTACAAATGAAGCCTCCAAAGATGCAATCACAAGCCAAAACATGTTTCACTGATAATAATTTCTGGTCCAGAAAGTACCTTCCAATGATTGTTTAATTCAAGCCAAAGTGTCCACAGCAAAATTGTTCCTTTAGCAAAATTGTTCCTTTGCTCTCCTTCATTTAAATCCCTATGTTGGTTGTCTTCTTTCCCCTGTGGTCTCAGTTTAAAGCTCTCTTTATGAATCTCCCCAGGTTTCTGCCAAACACATTCTTCCTTGACCTTGACAGGTGGATGCTGAGGAGAACTCAGTCTGATTTCAGCCCTAGCTGAAAAGAGTTGGGTACTGATAGTACCCTTCAGGTACTGAGCTGGCTCCCAGTAGCATGATATTTGTGGCTTTATAAATCTGAATGTCCCACCCTGTGACAGAATCTGATTTGGCTTTTGCCCAACCCAGGAACTTGTCAGGAGAAAACAGGAACCCTCTTTTTAGATCCCTTGAAATGGCACTGAAGACTGTATATAGTGAATAATAATAAAGATTTTATTAAATAGGCAAGAATGGTATGGGTAGTCAGCAGGGCTCTTTTTCGGCCGGAACGCACCAGAATGGCATTCCGGCTGGCGCCTGGGCCTGCCCCTCTTTTCCATCTAGAAAGCACCCCACACCCAGCCCCTGCATGGAGACCGGGCATCAGGTGCCTTCCAGCTCCATGTATTTAAAAGGGGCACGCTCCCTTTAAACATATGGAGCCAGCTAAAAAGCGCCCGGCACCTGGTCTCTGCACAGAGACCGGGCGTTGGGCGCCTTCCAGCCTTGGTGGGGCACAGCATGGTGGAATCCACCCTCGAGTAGCCCTTGTCTCCAGGGGAACTGTTGACCTTGGCCATCTGGTGATCAATTGTCACCACAGTAGCTCTCCAGGAGCCCCCTAGAGGTTGGCAACCTTACTTTCCTTGGCCCCCTCTCTGGCCGCACTCGTCTTGCTGAATGGCCACTCTCAGGTGCCTGACCTGACCTCTGCAGTCATGCGGGAGAGCGGTGGGCCTGCGGGCCTCTTCGCCAGTGAGCAGCAGCAAAAACCAACACACGGCTTGCGGGTTTCTCTGCTGCCTCCCTCCAACCACTGAAGAGGGACTCTGCCGGCCCTACGGTTTGTTTATTTCCCCAGCTCCTTTGCTGGTAGGTGGCTGTGTGCAGACACCTTGATCTTCAAACGGCAGGCAGATTGGGCACAAGGCGGGGTGCAGGGAGAGGAGAGGAGATCTGTGTGTCAGGCTGGGGAGGAGGAGGGGGCGGGGAGAAGAGAGAGAGCACCATGTGCCATCTCCACAACTATGTGGCCTTGCCCAGCTTGACTGATGGCTGCTTCTCCCTCCAGCTCCTGCATGGCATCACTGGTGCTTGCAAAGCGACCCGAGGCTGGCGCAGCATGCACAGCTGACTGCATGGGGCTTCTTGTGCATTTATTTATTTATTTATACATTCGATTTATTGATCGCTGCTTCCCACACGCAGGCAGGCTCGCAGCGATTTACAATTTTGTTGAAGACAAGGGACTAACAATTCAATTCAGTGGGGGAAGGGAAGAAAACACATATAACTGAGTCTTTCTGTTGGCTTTTTTTTTTTTTTTTGACGAGTCATGTTCCGGGCTCAGTGTTCGTTCCGTTCCTTCTCAGCTCCACACTGCCACCGCCTGGCAGGCTGCTTCATTGCAGGAGATCGGGATGAATTCCTGTGCGAGATCTTCCAGCTTATTAGCCAGTGCTGACAGATGAAACTCAGATACTAACACCTAATTATCCGAGGATTAGGTGTGCCCACTTTCTTAACAGTGGTTCCCAATTTTATCTACTTGCCGAAGCTTTCGAATCGCTGGGTGGACGATGAGCTGGGGACGAAGCTGGCTGCTCAAACCAGCGCGGGGCTTGAACCGGCAGAGGTCTGCTTAGTTCAGCTGTTAAGCAGCAGATTAACCTGTGACGCCCAGCAGGGAAGGGCCTCCTTGCGGTTTGCGTGTGTACTTCTCCACTTTGCTCTCCCTACCCCTGGTAAGTGCTGGTGTGGGGAGGCAATGGTGGGGGCTGGGGGGGGGGTGGCAGAGCCTTGATGGGGGAGAGAGCCTCCTTCCCCCATCTCCTTGTCCTCTTTCTTCCATTCCTTGTCTTTCCCTCTTTCCCTCCTTCGGTGGGGGCTTGACGGGGGGCCAGGGGGAGCAGCGAAGCCTTGATGGGGGAGCTTCCCCCATCTCTCTCTTTCTTCCCTCTTTTCCCTCCTTCTTTCCTTCTCTTTCTTTCTTGCCCTCCTTTCCTTCTCTTTCTTTCCCTCTTTCCTTCTCTTTCCCCCCTTTCCTTCTCTCTCTGCCTCATTCCCTTTCCCTCCTTTCCGTCTCTCTTTCTTTCCTTCTTTCCTTCTCTCGCTCTCTTTCTGCACCATCGGGGGTGTGGCCTAATATGCTAATGAGTTCCTGCTGGTGGGTGTATCCTATTATTCTAATGAGTTCCTGCTGGGGTTTTTTCTACAAAAAGAGCCCTGGTAGTAAGGAATTGGAAAGGCTGAGGTAAATGTTGTTGGTAAAACAATATGTATTTTTTAAAAATAATTTTATTGGTAGTATAAAGAAGGTACAATTGTAGCCATACAGAAAATAAAATATAATCATATATCTGGAGAGAGTTGCACATCATACACTAAGAAAATTGAAAACATAGTAATAGGCAATGCAAAGCAGACGGACCAGATGGTGTTGTAGCAGCTTATTTTATATGAATTCTTGGTTCTTATCAGTGAGAGATGGTTGACTAAGTATTTTAGTTTCAGTTACAATGTTTCTGCATATAGTTTCCTAATAACTGTTCAGGTTTTCTGGAAAGGTCACTCTTAGTGTATCAAATTCTTCCCCCTTTTCTGAAATCACAGTGTGTCTTCATTCCCCTGAGTGGTCTATAACTGTTTCCTTTCAGTACAGACCAGGGACTGCTTTAGTGCCAATTCCCTATACAACTAAACAGTACTTATATTTCTTTCCTGAAAATAGAATCCTTTTCCATTTGGCCTGATTGGGAGCTTCAGCCTGCTACCCAGGCACTCTTTGCCAAAATTTTAAATCCTAGTTCTTGGTGTATGTGTGAAAATGTACTTCAGCTTCAGCTGACATTAAACTCTGAATTCTTAGATAGAATTATTTCTCAGGTTATGTTGAACACAGTTAAGGTCAAATTTACATCTGACTTTCCCACTAGAATAATTCTAGTTTCAAAAAAACCCCGTCTATACCTGTTTCTAGTTTCAAACCATACTTGTTCTAGTTTATAAATTACTGTTTACATTCTTTAATTGCCCTCCTGTGGTCAAGCTAGCATTATACCTAAGAGCAGGAGTCTCTCCCTTTATTCAAAAGGTGAACCTGTCTGACAAACTTTTAGACCCAATTTACACCTCCCCTCTGACTGCGGTCTTTTCCCAAGCTCATTTCACGCTGGTTTCAAATTTCACTCCAGGGGGTCTGAAGAGTACTAAGCAACAGCATTTGTTTAAAGCAGTATAATGCTAGCTTGACCACAGGAAGGCAATTAACGAATGTAAACAGTAATTTTAAACTAGAACAAGTATGGTTTGAAACTAGAAACAGGTATAGACAGTTTTTTTTGAAACTAGAATAATTCTAGCGGGAAAGTCAGATGTAAATTTGACCTAAGTCACACTCTTGAGACATCCACTCCTGTAGCTAAATTTTTACTTTACTGAATGAAACTGCTGCTGAAGGGCCGCAATGGCTCAAGTGGTTACAATGCTGAACTGCAGACTGGAAGATCAGTAGTTCAGCAGTTCGAGACTTGAGTGCTGCATGACAGAGTGAGCTCCTGTCTCTGGCCCCAGCTCCTGCCAACCTAGCAGTCTGAAAGCAAGAAACTGCAAGTAGATAAATAGGTACCACTTTGGTGGGAAGTTAACAGCATTCTGTGCACCTCAGCATCTAGTCATGCCAGCCACATGACCACAGAAACATCTTTGGACAGCGCTTGCTCTTCAGCTTGGAAACAGAGATGTGCACCTCATCCCTAGAGTCGTATTTGACTGGCTTGCAAGCAAGGGAAACCTTTACCTAACTGCAGCTGAACTCAAAATGAACTCACTCTCCCCTCAGCACACAGCTGATTTTATACTTCCCTCAGTTGGTGCTGACCAATCAGAGAAAAGCAGAAGCCTGTCACTCAAGCTCACCATTTTATAACAGAGTTAACTATTTGCCTCCCATCTCTGATTTTGCTGCATTAGGAAAACAGCATTTTAAATGTAGTCCATCACAACTGTTTTTATGTAAAATGTTTTATACCACTCTGAGCCCACTTTGCGGGGAGAACAGTATAAAAGTCTAATTAAGAATAATAAAAAGATGGAAAGAACTCAAGGCCAAAGTGAAAAAAGTTTTTTTTTAAGTATTAAAAGAAAGGGGGGGTATTTATATGTAGATTATGCCAGACTCTTTTTTTATACTAGGCCTAGTAAGGGTAGCGATTTTATACCGCCTGGCAAGATGTCTGAGTACACACAGTTCACATAAAGTCACTAAGCTAGGTCTTGGATTCAGACTGTGAAGTTCTGAAGTTCCCAGATTAAGCTGTGGAATCAGCAGCATAGTGTGTACATCACATAAACCATGTGCACTGGAACCACTATACTTCAATAAATTTGTTTCCAATCTTCTTAATTAGCATTCAGTTTATTCCACCTCTATCTCTCTCTGCTCAAATACCTGCCCTGTAATAGAGGATTCATACTGATCAGAAACAGGAGAGAAAAAGAAATTTCTGTGACACACAGAGTCAACAGTCAGATAGTTAGGATATTTCATACTAGAATTAAAAAATAACTGAGCAATCCAAAAAGCTAAAGCAGCCTTAAAATTCAAAGACTTTATAATTTATTTGAACTCTGTCATGGTGGAGGGGGAAGAATATTCATAAACTTTATCAGCATCTATAAAAGCTCACACTGAATTTTTTGTCATTTTTTCAGCACTTTTCAAGTTTTCATGGAAATGTTACAGATAAAAGGTGATACTTAATTCAGAAAGTGCTGACCCCTCCATACTTGCCAGTGATGCTTAGCAACTCTCCACAGTGAGCCCCACGGCAGCCTGGATTGGTTACAGCTCCCATAGCATTTTTTTTTAAAATCAAGTGCTGTTGACCTTCTTCCAATGAAGAGTAGCATGAACTAGCCTCATTGGCCTTTAGTACATCACCACACAGCCAGATCTAATTGGCTTTGTGATTATACTATATATTATATATTAAGATTTTGGAGAGGCCTTCCAGGAAGCACTGAAAGCTCTTTTATTACAGCAAAAATATTCAACCATTTGGCTCTGCCAATAAGTAATGCATTTTGCTGCACATAATTCCCCGAACACTTGTAGTTTAATACTAATGTATTTTTCCTTATTAGATTGAATCTATCCTTGATTCAGACCATGGCTTAAAATCAGGCCTATCTTGGTTTTACTACTGGGAATTTAACAGGTTCAAAGATGCAAAAAGTATAAATATTGGGTTGCTTATTTAAAAAGTACCGAGGAAGCTACTGCAATGCGATGCTAATGGTTCTGGACTTATCTGCATTTATTTAATGGACTGGGAATATCAAATAATAGAAAAAGCTAAGTATTAAGCGAGAAAAAAACTCTTGTGGAGGGAACCAAATGCATTAGCACAGCATAGTACATTATTTTAGAGAATAAATTGCTACAAAATACTAATTTTATTCAATGTATGAAATCCTGAAAGTATTTTTATTTATTTTTTATTTATATATATAAGCAGGGGTCATTTGGGGCCAGAGCGAGGCAGAGCAGTGCTCCGCCAGCCCAGAAGTCGGCACTAGGGCAGCCACAGGCCAAATTGGCCTGCTGCCAAATTGCCACCAAAATTCAGTGGTAGCTTAAAAAGCAGCTGAAGGGGAAGGGGTTTGATGGAGAGCTTCCAAACTGACAGGGTAGCTGCTGGAGCCTCTCCCCCAAATACCCACCAAGTTTCAAGATGATTGGATCAGGGGGTCCAATTCTACGGGCCCCAAAACAGGTTGCCCCCATTCCCTCCATTGTTCTCTATGATGGGAAAAAAGTAACCTAAACACGTCCCAGTTGACATAGGGTCCAGAGTTGAGCCCTGGCACTGAAAACATGTTCTGGATTGTAAAACTCACACATTTTCTTTCTTTACCCTTGACAAAAGAAGGTTCCAGTGCCAAATCCAGATAGTCTCCTTATTGTCATCCAAAAGTAAACAGAACCATGTGTAGAGAAGTCATAACTGTGGCAATGTGTCTTGCTGCCAGACAGTCCGTTTTGAGAATAGAAAGCTGATTTCCCCCTTTCTGATCTCCTCTAAAACTAAAGGCCATGTTCCTTTGCTGAAGCATGGAGGTTTTGGAAAGCACACCACTATTTAAAATCATGTCCCATGAAGCTTGCCCAAGTTTTCTATGGCCTTACCCACCTAATCTTTGAGGCCTTTTTTCTCTTTATATCCCTGCAAAACTCTCTGTCGACTTTTTTGTACCTCTCATTGTAACCACACAACATTATTTTAATTATGAGCAATGGTGTTTGCTTACATGTCCTACCACCATCATCTTTCAAAATGCCTTCCTTTGCTGTTTGGGACTGTAAGCTCTTTGGATGCAGGGACCTGTATATTTTTTATCTATTGAACTCTGTAAGGTACCATTTATAGTGAAGCCATCTAACCACCCTTTACAAACTAATATTAGCCATCTAAACTTTCAGTTTAAACTTAACACAATTTATTTATTTCTAAATTTTACATTCCCTTTTCTGCAAGAGGGAAAAAAGCTCTGCATTTTTAGTAATGCCATCCTCAGCAACACTTTATTCATTTCAAGTTATGGAACAGAATCTACTACTTAAAGTACAATCCTAAACAGATTCCTGCCCTTCTAAGCCCATTGGCTTAATTGAGTTTAGAAGAGTCTAACTTTGTCTGTGATGGTACTGTAACCCAAAAGCCCCCTCTTGTGCCAGGAGCCACCCCCCATAGAGCTCCCCCAGATCCCAGGGTTTTATGCAGGCTGAGGTACAGGGCGACTGCATATTGTATCAAACTAGAGAAGCAAGATCAAGCCTATATGCAGTTCAGTGCATTTTCTGATAATGCACCTTGGTTCCCTTGGGAAAGCCGCTACATGCCCTCATCAAGGGTCCCAGGCCATTATGAATGACCATTAATTACAGGACAGGTGACCAGGACCTGACTTTTCTCTGAACATTCTCTTCATATCTCTTCTCTTTTCCTCCCTTGCTCCATAACTCTGACCTCTCAACCATCATTGCTATTCTTGGCTGGCAAGCTCTTTCATCCTCTGAGATCCCTGTGCATTCCCTTATCTCTCTACCTCCCATTCCCAGCAAAGGCTTCTTTCTCTCATTTTATCCTCTCTACCTGTCCTGCAGTCTTCCCACATCCCCCAAGGGGCATACATATACCTTTGCTCTTTCCCCAGCTGTCCCCACCCATTTTTAGAATCTATTTGAATTTGCCTTTATATCTAGAGTTGCCTATTCTTCTCAACTTCTACTCCATACCTTTGGTTAGGGCAATAAAGATAAAATTGGTGAAGCCAAGCCATGTCAGTCTATACTTAGATTTAACAGATCCACAGAACCAAAGGTCAAGGACTCGTACTTATGGGGGGGGCTACACATGTGCCCCTGGGTGCCTACACATATGTCCCTTGACATGGGTCTCCTATTTGGTAAGCATACAGAATATTGTTAAAACTCTATTCCACTTACTTTTTTCTGACGGAATTATCGAAGGATAATACAGCAT
This sequence comes from Lepidodactylus listeri, assembly GCA_029233225.1. Taxonomy (NCBI): domain Eukaryota; kingdom Metazoa; phylum Chordata; class Lepidosauria; order Squamata; family Gekkonidae; genus Lepidodactylus; species Lepidodactylus listeri. The sequence continues at coordinate 74,205,923 of JARCFY010000008.1, forward strand.
CCAGATTTTCTCCAAAATCATTTCTACTTCCTTTCCTACATAAATTCAGATTTACATTCATATGAACAGGTAGGTAGATCACAGTTCAGAATTTGAGCAGGCTGATGAACTTTTAAGTATTCAAATCTGATCCATTTCAAAGGGTCAGCAGAAGATGATTTATTCATTCAAGGTCTTTGCTATAAAAAATTTAATCTTTCCTGACTTGAAAGAAAATCTCCCTGGAAACTATCTTCAGAGAACAGATGATTTTATGTTGAATTTTCCCTGTTTTTTATATATGTATATATATATCTTTCTAATATTGTCTAATGTTGCAAGCATTACAATTCAGTATCAGAGACAGAAACAGAAAATAGTACCTAGAACTGGTTATATCTTCATGGAGGCTGCTTTACTATAAGGTGACCAATGTAGTCATATCTGGGCTCTGAACTCTCTTTCTCCAGAGCTGCTCACAGATACAATACCCTTTGTAGCAGGCTATCACAAGGCTAAGAAAGCTATACTATGCATAAGGGTTTACAGCACATAGGTATATTAAGAGAAACCTGGACTTGGGTCACATTTAAACCTTAGTTACCTGCTACATGCAAGGCCCTTTCTGCTCTTCCCTTTTAATCCAAGTTCACTGTAGTGTCCTCCAAGCAATTCTGCACTAAAATCAAATTCAACCTTCTTTTTAAAATAGTCCCCCCCCATTCTGCACTAAAACCAAGTTCTGGGTCGTCCCCCCCCCCCCCCCGGCATTACATTACCTCCCTTCAGGGATTAGCTCGGTTTCAACATGCTGTTGTCCTGGGTTATTTGGATGTTGTTTTGCTGTGGACAAAACAATGTGGCTGGCATATGCAGAAGGGACCTAAGTCTGGGAGATAGGCGAAGCAGCATTCTACTTCTAACCTGTAGTTATACTGTGGATTTCACCATGCCAAAAAAGTTTTCTTCTATGGATCTCACAAAGGTATTAGAGTCTTCTCACTGGGTCATATCCAACTAATTTTTCCACTACCATAGGGGAAGAACAATTTTGGTCAATAGTCTCTTCCTGCTGCTATGTCTTGGGTTGTTCCTTAGGGTCCCCTATCCCCCGGGTGCAGCATTTTGTGTTTAGTGGGATGAGTGAGGCAGGAAAGTTCCTGTCTCTAATGGAAAACGTAGTGTGGATGTAAGTGTTGACCAGACCTTTCACCTGCATGTCTCTTTGACTCTCTGGCCCACAGTTCCCTGATTTCCAGAGGTCACCTACTCCTACCTTATGGATGCTAGGCACATTGGAAAGGCCAGCAGCTAGGAGACCTTCACAAGGGGGCTCAAGGTAACAAGGAAGGAGGACTCCAAAGAGACCTCCTTAACATTACTGCTGCAACCAAATAAATGGGAAGACAGGAGAGCAAGACAGGCAGTTGTGCTCCTCAACCAAACAAAATAATTATGAACTTAGGTGTAAACACCTACTACCTAGTGTTTCTTTGCCCCTTGTCTTCTTTAAGGCTTTATTTTCTTTAATTTTAACCTTGTCTTCTTTAAAGCATTACTTTCTTTTTCTTTAACTTTCCCAGCTACTATTGTCAGTTGCCCTCCACTACACTCTTTCCTGTCAAGCATAGTATTCACCTTACACCTCAGACCCTATGTGAGTTTTTTATGCATATGTACACAAAAAAAACCCCCATCTATCTTGCTTCCAATATCTAAACAAAACCTAAGCAACTTGTTAGCCACCAAGCCAAATACAACATATGGCATCCTGTAAGGGGCTTATAAGTCTCCTGTTTTTGTTGCCTTCTCAGCAATACAGGGTCACTGTCAAGTATACTGTTGGTAGCTGTGTTCAGCATGGAAGCTTTACAAGCTCAATCTACATATTTCCATCTCAAGACATCCAGTTTGCAGTCAACTTATCCAAATATTCCTTTAAAAACTCAAAGAAATTTACAAGAAGTTTCCCAGGGTCTCCCTTCTGGACTATGAACAAGTCTGCAGCCCTTAACTTCACTGCTGCTTCATACCTTAGAACTTCCAGGCCATACACTGGACTCACTGGAACCCCATTGAACTGTCCTTTTCTTAGGCCGAGGACAGACTGGTGCTGTGCTGCGCCAGGAAAGCTGGGTGCAGCAAGCCGGGGGTGAAGCGTCCTGGAGCTTGCCATTTGCACTGCATGCAGTGTGGCGCAAGCATTCTGGGGAGGAGGCGGCCCACAGCACGCACACTGCGAGCGGCTCCTGGCAGCAGTGCGGCGCGCAGCTGTGCGCTTCTGTGCACGTTCACACCTGCCAGAAGTAGGAGGAACGCGCGCCCAGGCAGCTGGCCACCAGTTCCTCCTGGTGTACAGCTGCCGCGGGAGGGAAGCGCCACAGGACCAGGTAAGGATGGCATGCCTCTGCCAGGCAGCTGCAGCTGTGTGAATGGGCCCACCTCATCCGCTTGCACAGTGGACCTGAAGCGGGCCAGAACTCCACTCTGTCTTCAGCCTTACTTTCAGTTCTTCTCTACTTGTCTTTCCCAGACTCCTGTCTCTTCCACATTTCCATGGAAGTTTCTATATCTCAGCCCTCTATAAACCTTTCCCCCATTCCTTTGGCCAGTCTGCTTTTTTGCTTCCTTGTTGCCTAATATCCGTTCATATTCAGTCTGCCTACTTCAGCTGCATAATATACACCTGCTATTCCTAGTCTAAGATTTTAGTTCCAGTCAAACTTTCCATCACAGACTGCCCATAAAGATAGGTTCAGGTGGGTAGCTGTGTTTCGTATTGCATGCACAGAAAAGTTTATACCTTGAATAAAACTTTGTTGGTCTTCAGACTGCCCATGAGTGTGCTGTGCCATTTTACCAGCATTAAAATAATTCTAAACATTCTCTTTACATCAGCTCAGCTAACAGGGTCCTACAATTTTCATCACCCTTAGCACATGACCATGTAGATTATAGCTTCATATAAAATTGTACAAGAAACTAAGCCTATTAGAACAACAACAAAACTTCCTTGCATTTGGGACTTCCGGCAAGATTTGCGACCATGGCGGACGCGCTCCTCCGCACTAGCGGGGAGCGCGATCCGTACCCGGCGGGAAGAAGGGGCTTCGGACTGGTGCCGAGCCCCCAGAGACCCTAGTGAAGGGGCTCTGCCTGGGGTGGCACGAGGGGGATCTCTCCCTACGGTGGCGATCGAGGGATTGAGGTCCCCTTTCATCACCCCCATAGGTTCCCCCGTCCGTGGGAGCCGTATGGCTAAAAGCGCAAAACCGAGAAGCAGCAGAGAGTGTGAAGCAATGAGGCTGGAACTGACAGTTACGCTTGGAGAAACAGTGAGTCTGAAGTAAAAAGAAACAGAATACAGCAGGAAAGGCGGGTGGAGTAAAACCCCCCCCCTCGAGACTGGCGTACTTACGGGACTCTTCACGTGGCGTTACTGCATGAAAAAACGTACGTTCGGCTTGCTTGATGGCAGCATCGCGCTTTAGAGGATATGAACTTTAAAAAGATATAAGCGCAGTCGTGGAATTTGCTCCTTTCGTCCATCTTATCTAACTATCAACAAAGAAGCACAGTCTCAACAATGGCGGGGAAACCGAAACCTTCCCCCAAACTAGGAAGTACAGCTCCGAGTTCAAAGGTTGATACCACGGAGATGAGCACGGTGTTCTCCTCGTTATTGCGACCTCTAGTGGACCAAATGACAGCTCTCAACGTTAAGATGGACAAGATGCAATTGGACCTGAAGGAGTCGAATAAAACTACAGAGAAGCTGCAGCGAGAACTTCTGGAAGTTAAGACTTCAGTTAAAAATCATGATTCAAGACTACAAAAAGCGGAGAAAGAAAAGGCCTTCCATTCTGATCAGCTCTTGAAACTTCAGATGGAAAGATCGAATTTTTTCCTAAGACTTCAGAATGTACCAGAGGATAAAGGAGAAGACCTTAAAAATCTGTTAAGTGAAGCGCTTGAACCAGTGACGGGCTTAAAAGCAGCGGAAATAAAAAGCGATATGGATATGGTTTATAGAACCTATCCAGATTATACTAAAAAGAAAAGCCTGCCTGGTGAGATTCAGATAAGGTTCTCCAAAAAGTCAACAAGAGATGTGGTGCTCAGGACCACAAATAAAGCAGTTCTGAAGATCAAAGGAAAAGAAGTTAAAGTGATGAAAGACATCCCATTTGAAATAAGGAAAAGAAGGAAAGCCTATGGAAAACTGACATCTTGGCTACAGTCTGAATCTATTATCTATAGGTGGAATGTTCCGGAAGGACTGAGCTTCAGCATCAAAAACAAGAAATACAAAATTGACTCTGTCCAACAGGCGAAAAGTTTTTTGGAAAAAAGCAAAGAAAAGAAAAAAGAGAGAGACTCAGATGGTTCACTGGCATCGCAAGAAAGTATGTATGGATTTGATAGCTCAAAGAGCGAAGAAGAAACGTCTGACTCGGAAAAGGGAGCAGCAGCTCCAAAAGTACAAGAAGAGACTGTTAAGACAAGAAGAGGACGAAAGAAGAAATAAAGGCTGAAATGTTTTTTGAAACTGCACTTATATATAATAGATAATTTGTATAATTAAGCATTCCTTCAAAAGAGCATGTCTGTCAAACAGCTTTTTTTATTTTTCATGTATCATCAGTAACAATTTTATCTAAATATTAGCCAAGGTTTAAAATGCTTCATATGTATTAATGGCATAGCAATATTAAGCAAATGATAAAGCACACTCTGTATAAGGTAAATATAGCTTAGAAAAGTAGCGTTGTAGAATTAGATATAGATAAAATTAATAAAAATTAAAAAAAAAAAAAAACTTCCTTGCATTTTGTAGGATCACAGCCATTATTTCAATCTCTTCAATTAAAAATCCAATTTAGCCCCAAATATTTCTTGGCTGATTTCAGAGCTGGAATACTTTACAGACTAATTGTATTTTACTTGAACACTTTTTTAAAGAACAGATTTAATTAAGAATAATCATTACAGAATTATAGGTGTAGCTTTACCTAGAAAAAGTACCACTAAAGAGATTTCTTCCATTCTCCCATTTACACTGAACAATTTTTTTTCAGAGGATGACATGTTTTCTTCAGAGAGGTATATCATTACTTGTTAACCAAAGAGAAACAAGATGCCCAGACTGCAGCACACATTCATACATGCCAAATATAATACCAAAAGCAACCATTATCTCAGAAAGGCCTTCTCCAAGAATTACTAGGTTCCTCATACTTTATGCCTTACACTACCATGATGCTCTCTGTGGATATCAAAGATGGAAGTTACTATTTCAGTCTCTGAGTCTGAAGCATTTTCAAATACACAAATAAATCCACTAGGAATTGATCTAGATGGAGAAACCAACTCACATCCTGTAAGCAAGACAGCAGTCAGATTTGAAAAGTTCTTAGACAGGATTCAAAATGAATTCAAAGTTCTTAGACAGGATTCAAAATGAATTCAAGTTGTTTTAACAAACAAATCTATGGATTCAACCAGCATCAGAGAGAGAATTATTAATGTTGTGGGATTCAGCTATAAGAGCAAAAGGAAATCTCTCTGCTGTGCCTAACATGTTATAAATATTAAATGAATGTTCCCCATTCCAGTGAATACTGCAAGGCTGAATGCAATTATTCTTTAACTCACTCTCCAAAGTGCATTGAAAATATGTATTAGAAAACTAGCAAAGGCACAGTAGGATTGATGGGCAGGAATGAGGAAAGGATGGAGAGTTCCAGTCCTTTCCACAATCTACATTGTCTTCTTTATTTCCAAACTGCTCACTGCCCTACCCCCATTTAATCATTGACATTATGATCAGTGGTAGGATCAAAATGCCTTTACTAATTTCATCATCCTATTTCATGTATACAGACTGCAGACAACCTTTATGCCTGACAAGGATTATTGAAAGCTCGCCATCCAGAATTCATTCTAGCTCTTCATTCCAATTTTTCAACCAGAATAGTGTTGCCAGCTCTAGGTTGGGAAACTCCTGGAGATTTTGGGAGTGAAGTCTGGGGAGGGTGTATTTTAGGAAGGGGAATGACTTTAATAGGGTATAATGCCAAAGAGTCCACCTTCCAAAGCAGCCATTTTCTCCAGGGGAACAGATCACTGGCACCTGGAGATCAGTTGTAATCCCAAGAGACCTCCAGCCCCCACCTGGAATTTGGCAGCCCTACATGCAGAATTATATTCCAGATCGGGTCAGTGATGAAGCCAGTTCAGAATGACCATCACATCTGACCAGGTGTATCACCAAACCCTGAAATTACCAAAAACAAATCTGTTATTCTCAAAATCCTGGCCATGCCAGGCCATTCTCCTCTCCCTGATAGTTCTTTTCTAGTTCAGATAGTATAAACTTTCCTGCTATCTTTCATCCCATTCATTGACTTGACTTCAGCTGTAGCTGCTAAAACACATTTTCCCAGAGCCCTTGATTTCTCAGATACCTGGGGGAAACTGTAGGAGCTGACATAGCTTTCCAAGCACCAGAGAGGGAAGGAGGGATGAAAGGATAAAGGGGAGGAGGAGGAGAAGAGTGGATTTATACCCCGCCCTTCACTACCCAAAGGAGTCTCAGAGCATCTTACAATTTCCTTCCCCTTCCCACAGATAGCCTGTGAGGTTGATGTGGCTGAGAGAACTCTTTCTGCTCCTGAGAGAAAAGCTCTTAAATAATTTGGAACTGGCCCAAGGTCACACCAGCAGCTGTATGTGGAGGAGTGGAGAATCAAACCAGTTTTCCCAGATTAGAATCTATGCTCCTAACCACTACACCAAACTGGCTTTCAAAGAGAAAGGGTGTAGAAAAGACAGGGAAACGTCTCTTGATACAGCCAGATGTGGTGGGTTAGGGACTTATGGAAGGTTTGTGGGATGGGGAATTTGGACTCCAGAATACTGTTATTAAGAGTGAGAAAGTTTCTAAATTGCATTTGGAATTGAATCAAGCTGAATTTTCTTCTAAATAATTCAGTTTACCAAGCCTCTTTCGAAATCAGAGAAATGAGCTCTACTGCATTCTAAAACTGTTTGTATCTATGGCCATTTTATCTGGGGCTGGCTACTGTCCCCAGCTTAGCTCCTACCACCACCAGGCAAGTTGCAAACAACCCAGTGCCCAAAGGGCCCCAACCCGGAGGGGTTGGCAGCAGAGAACCCAGGAGCAGTGACCAGCCTGATAGGTGTGGCAATGGGCAAGTGGAGGAGGCCAGATATGATAGCTGCCGAGGGACAGACATGGCCATTCCCAAGATGGCTGCCTCTGATGTCGTCAGCTGGCACCAGCTGCAGGGACAGCCTGCTAGCTGAAAAGAACAGCAAGGACCACCTGGTAGTGACAGTACCACCTGGGCAGGCAGCAATGGGCCACAACCAGCAGCAGCTCCCACTGCCCCTAGACAGGAGGCTGATGACATGGACAGCCCAGCATTAGCCTGTAGGGGTGAAGGCTGGCAGCTGGGAAGGGCCAGGGTAAGAGAAAGATGGAAGAGGGAAGTGGAGCCTGACATTTTTAAAGTTCAGGAAATTGAACAAAGGACAAGCAGGCCTGAGATTGGGTAAGTAAAGGTTTCCCTTGTGCAAAAGCCAGTCAAAACCAACTCTAGGAGGCAGTGCTCATTTCTGTTTCCAAGCCAAAGAGCCAGCACTGTCTGAAGACATTTCCATGGTCATGTGGCCAGCTTGACTTGACGCCAAGGCACACAAAATACTGTTACCATCCCACCACAGCGATACTAATTTATCAACTTGCAATTTCTTACTTTTGAACTGCTAGGTTGGCAGGGGCTGGGACAAGAGATAGGAGCTCACTCCATCACATGGCACTAGGGTCTTGAACTGCCGACCTCCAGTCTACAACTCAGCATCTTAACCTCTGAGCCACTCAGATTAGGTACCCACCCCCTTATATGACTCCCAGGAGGAGGAGGGGTTGAGCCCAGATTGGGGCCAAAGTCCAGGGGGTGGGACCAAGAGTGGTACAAAAGGAGGCTTCCAGGCCAGGCCATGGAAGAAAAGCCATGTGGAGCACATGGGGCCAGAGACTGACTGACTACTGAGAGTGAGTGAGTGAGTGAGTGAGTGAGTGAGTGAGTGAGTGCTTATTCAGGGGGAAGGAAGAGGACCAGGGTGCCTGAACCACCTCTCCTTCCCATTCTGAGAGTGGCCCAAACCCATCCAGGAAGGCAAAAGATGGGTGAGCCAGTACCGCAAAGGGGAAGCCATACAATCTGGCAGCATGAGAACAACAAGATAGATCTTTCAACCCAAGATATTGGTGTTACTGCATGTGATCAGGGAGTCAAGCATACCTCAGACATGTGTCCTTGTGGTTCTGGATCACTTTCCAGTTCAGCCTAAATCCACAGAAAATAGCCTGAGACATCCACCACTTCTCAATCCTGTTTGTTTATGACAGCAGAAAATATCACCACCTATCTAAGAAGGTGCAGATAAAAAGACCCTAGGCAAAGGTCTGAGTGAACAGGAATCACATAATAAAAAGTAACCCATGGGGGAAAGGATACTAGAGACCCATGAAACTGTCCAGTTCCAGTGCTCCATAGCTAAATAAAAACACCTAATTTGGAACAGGTGTAAACTCAACAGGTTTTGGAGGATTCTGGTTCTAATTATAGGACAAGAAGTTTATTTAATCCGTTTATTTAATTCATTTATATCCTGCCCTTCTCTCCAATGGTTGTGCAAAGCAGCTTACAAGTGGGGAGAAAATCTTTATTTCCAGGTAGGAAAAAGGTGTCAGTTATACCACATGATTAGTCAAGTCCTAATTTTGTGATTGGGGACAGCTTGACATGTTGGTGGAAAATGTGCACCCACCAGTTGCTAGAAATCACAGTGATTAATCATTGACAGCTTTGTTTAATGGCCTGATTGCCTGCAGGCAAGACATCTCTTGACAACAGATACTTTCCTAAATAATTAGATTAAGAGCAGTCTCACCCACTATCTCCTTTCACCCACTGTCTCTTTTTTTGTGGCGATGGGCCAAGACTTGTTTGCTGACCCATGGAAAGACAGGGAAAAACTGGCTCCCCATCAAGATTGGAGGAGGGGGTGAAATCAAGCCAAACTGGATGGTGGATGGCTGGGATCAACTAAAATTTAGTACTTTCCCTCCCAACACTTTTTGTTGTAAGGGACGCTCCCCCATTCCCTTTTCTGTAGTACCAATTTGACTTTAGTCTTCGAAGGTATTTATTATAATACATGTATGCTTAAAAGTAGTTTAAGTTCTTTATTATCATCAAGCATGAGAGACTAATATGTTGTCTGTAATAAGGATAAGAGAAGGGTAAAAGAGCTTGTCACAATCTCAACTCACCAGATGATCTTCAGATGCTACAGCTCACTATAGTTACCTGAAACAGATAATGAGAAACAGATTTTAAAATTCTGAGAAATCAGAATTGACAGTGTTGCTTCCTTCCTGATGCCATTATCCCAAATTGAAATATTCTTTCTTTCCCGTTCTGTTCCAAGTTTTGAATGCTCCCAGCTGATACAGCATTACAATCTCTTTGCAGCTTCATCAAGAAATTGTCTTTGTTCACTGATCTTACAGTACAGCCCTAAACAGAACTGACCACTGACTTCAATGGACTTAGGAGGGAGTCATTCACCAGAATAACAATGCAGTCCCAAGTGGACAACTAGTGAGTTCGCCAACATTCATGATTAGCTATATTGACAACTAGGGGTCCTTTCGTGGAAAAAAAGGTGCAGGAGCTCATTAGCATAACTCATTAGCATATGCCACATCCCCTGACATCACCAGAAGTGTGTCAGAAAAGGAATGTCAGTTTCAGCCCCATTATACCCTATGGACCATTGAAATCAATGGCAAAAACTCATAGGGTATATGAGGGGCTGGAGGAAAGGGGGTTTGATGGAGAGGCTCCAAACTTGCAGGGTAGCTGCTGGGGCCTCTCCTCGAAATACCCACGAAGTTTCAAGAAGATTGGGCCACGGGGTCCAATTCTATGGGCCCCCAAAAAGATTGTCCCATCCCCTCCATTGTTCTCTATGGAGGGAAAAATGTTAACTTTTTTCCTACCATAGAGAACAATGGAGGGAATGGGGGCAACCTGTTTGGGGGCCTGTAGAATTGGACCCCCTGGTCCAATCTTCTTGAAACTTGGTGGGCATTTCGAGGAGAGGCCCCAGCAGCTACCCTGCAAGTTTGGAGCCTCTTCCTCAAACCCCCTCCCCTCCAGTGGCTTTTAAAATTGCCGCCGAATTTCGGCGGCAATTCGGCGGCAAACTGAATCAGATTAGAGAATCTGATTCAGCCCGTGGCTGCCCTACTGGCCAGTCCTGAGCTGGTGGAGCTTCGCTCTGCCTCGCTCCGGCCCCAATGGACCCCTGTTAACAACTCATAATGAATAGCTACACTATAAATTTAACACCATTTCCCCAAGTTCCAGGCTACTTTGCACCTAAAATGATATAAGCAATACAACAGAAATAAGAAAGATTAGCCCAGGCAAGCCCAGTCTTGTTAGATCTCAGAAGTGACCTCCAAGGAATACCAGGGCCAGGCTGCAGAGGCAAGTAATATAAGCCACCTCTCTGAAACCTCCTAGCCCTGCTAGGGGGTGCCAGGCTTGCAAGTGCACTTACACACTCTCTCACACACATAATATTTGTTCTCCCCCCCCCCCCCAAAAAAAATAATAAGAAGAAAGGTGGACACATGAAGGTAGGCTTGTCAGCCTCCAGGTGATTACAACTGGTGATTACAACTTACAGAAATCAGACAGAGATCAGTTCACCTGAAGAAAATAGCTGCTTATACCCCATTGAAGTACCTCCCTTTCCCAAACCCTGTCCTTCTCAAGCTCCATGCCCAGATACTTTCCAATCTGGAGCTGGCAGCCATACATGAATGACATCTGACATCTTTACTGAATACTCCTAAGCCATGGACAACTACATAAAGTTGTGTCTCTGCTGCCTAAGGTCAAATCTACATCTGACTTTCCCGCTGGAATCATTCTAGTTTAAAAAAAAACCTGTCTATACCTGTTTCTAGTTTCAAACCATACTTGTTCTAGTTTAAAAATTACTATTTACATTTGTTAATTGCCCTCCTGTGGTCAAGCTAGCATTTTACTGCTTTAAACAGATCCTGTTGCTTTGTATGCTTCAGACCCAGGGAGTGAAATTTGAAACCAGCGTGAAATGAGCGTAGGAAAAGACAGCAGTCAAACTACTTCAGAGGGGAGGTGTTAATTGGGCCTAAGTTCTACTGTGTCAACTTTACATGGACCAATGGGATCCTCACCAAAACATTGCCTGCATGAACAACCCTGCCATTTAAGTGGCGGGTGAAGAATAGTTGGTGCTGAGATAGCACTTGGGGAATTTGCAAGGGAGTAGGAAGTAGTATTTTGGTTCCATTGCTTTCCAAATGAAGTTATCATTTTAGTGTAATTCCCCTTTCCACATAATAAATCCCAAGTTATTTTTCTTTTTTTAGTAGAACACTATTAACCAAGTCCACTGCAAGCTTAGCCAAGGGGAGTTTGTGGATCTCTGCTACCAACTGTGATGGACCCCAATGGGAGGAGTTTCACTTTAGATTATTTTCCTATTTGTGCACTACCTAATTTGCCATCTCAATCCAAGGTAAATATTAATAAATGAATGGAAATGGTGTGGGGATTCAGTCATGAGAAGCTATGCTGGTGTCAGCAATACACCCACCTCACTATGTCGATATCCACAGTAATTTACAGGAACTGTTTACCGGAAACTGGTTCTCAGTAATAAATTCCAGACCAGTTTCTAGTTTGTATTTTCTAGGGGAAATGTTTAAGTCCAGAGTCACCCAGAAAGCTCTCTGGCTCTTATGTTTCAAACGTTTATTACTTTCATTGTTCTTATTCTTAAAAACTACCAGCCAAAAATATGGCATTTACATCATCCAGTGATTAATGCCAGTCTTATTTGTCTTTTAAGCTTGAAATGGTTCTTCTGTAAATAAAACTCAAAATTTGCATACAAGTGCAACTCAGCAGTGTTTTCTTGGCTTTTAAACATACAATGCTGTATATCTTTACAATTCACTATCCTTCTTACAACCCAAATCTCCAGGTTATCAAAGTTTATTCCAATGTTCAATTAATCTCTAGAGTCCCAGTTTTGTACCCTCTGAAAATCTGAAATACATTCTTTCCACTCTTAAATTAAAATATTGACCAGCAATACCCATGATGGAGCTCCATGTAACACACCAATATCCTCCCCATCAAACAGTGATCTAATTATTTTCTACCAGAACAGCATTGCCAGATTTTGATAATGTTGCCTAATCTGTTCTCTTTTTCAAATTTACCTGGGAGAAAAACATCATATGGAACTATGTCAAAGTCCTTGCTGAGCCAAGCTATGTTTAGCCACTGCATCCTACTTATTTGTCAAATTAAGTACGTTATCAAAGAAAAAAATGTATGTTGATTCTCTTTTCATGTTCTTAAGGATACATGGATTGTTAAAAGGAAGTTTACAGCTTTTCAAAGTTTTCAGTCTGGCCATAAGAAACAGCATAAAACTTATTCTTATCTGAGCAGCTGTCAGCCTGAAGACCGTTGTGAAGGGCTTTTTAATAGGAGTGAGATGGGACTTTCTCTTTAGGTGGTATATTTTTTTCCACATACTTTCTCTTTACGTGGAAGTAGAGTTGCCAGGTTGACTTACCTGGCCAGTGGGGGAAATCCATGATCACAAACACCTCAACCTCAGTGTCATAATATGGTGTATTCAAGACCATGCAACATGAATTGATTCAGCAGCCATGTTAATTCTGTGGCAACATAAAGTTTTACATACAAGATGCATGCTTTCCTTATAACCCAGTAGACACCTTGCTGCACTCACAATCAAAGAGCTTAAGCAGTGCTAATTTTTCTCCCCTTCCACTGAATGTTTACAAGCAAAGAGAAGTAGATACTATAACTTTTGCTACTGATTCATAAAATAACTGTAACTATACCATATTTAATTAATATGGAGCACAAGGGTGTGATCATATGAATGTGGAGCATACTGAAATACAATCTGAATGTACCACAGAAAGGAAATGTAAAACAAACAAGCACACAATTAGGATACAAAGGATCAGCCACAAACCCACTTGAATTCATACATAACCTTTAGGCACTATCAATGCTTGATCAACAGTTACCTGATCATTATGGAGCAATAAGGAGACCAAAGAAGATGCTTTTCTTGAGAGAGAAACTCTAGAGAGCTACTGAGCACAACCACAGAAGTTTAATTTAATTGCATTTTGGGAGTAATTGGAGCTCCATACATGAGGAGAAAAAAAGATAAGCATTTTCATTTCTCAATTAAGCTTGTTTCTTAATGTGTATCAGTATGCTTAGAGATTCCAGAAAAAGCAGCATTAGGTACAGAATGGCTTGAGGTGGCTCTGAAGCAATGCTTGTTCACATAAATAGAGCTATCACCTAACTGACTGGTAAATCAAACCAATCTACATTTGTGGAGATATGATCATAGAGCAGGAGACAAGCTACTTTGGCTGTATGACACACCTCTATTACCCTTTCAGTCTTGCATCAAATAGAAAAAAATTATATAATATCTCTTTTTCAGACTTTGCTGTTAAATATTGATAGTAACATGACTTGGAAAAAAATGGGTCTCAGACAGTATTCTAGCCACCACATTCTATACTTACTGAAGTTTTCAGAGGCAGCCCTACTGAGCGCATGTTACAGTTATGTGACATGTATGTAACTAATGTACATTAAATGGTAGCAGTATATGCAGTTTTGCTTAGGAAGTAACATCTGGTGACTCCTTGGGATGGATCCAGCGCAAAACTCTCTATTGAGCTACAGCTCGTGCACAAGTGGGAACACAAGAAAAAGACCCCAGGTGCCACTTCTGCTGACAAACTCAGGGTATCTCCGCTTGCAAGATTGTGCACAATCAACTTCTGGCCACTATAATACATACAGAGAAAAGTGCTAGGTGTGGCACAAGAAGATCTTGTACAAAAAGGACCTACACTGATAGTCCATTTATATTTCCACTTGTGCATTACTGGTTCCAAGTTCTTGTTTCTTCATTATCTTTATTTTTTTTCCAGATCCATTGTATTTTGCTGAAATGTTCCCCCTTGGCTTGGCATGTGAATGCAGTGAGAATCTCCTATCCTTTTTTAAAAAATTGGCTGCTTTTCAACTTCTTCTGGCCTTGAGCTCTCAGCCAACCCTGACCAGAAATGTACTTCATCGGCAAGGATATTTCTTAGCTGACCATCACATTTCAATCTTTATGGTGCTCTGGGGTTTAAATTTACAGAAATACCTGCCATAGCAGAAAAAGAGCTGTCACCCCACCTTAGGTAAAGATACAACCTCCCACAAAGAGGCTGTATCTGGACTGAGTCTCTGTTTGCAAGAATGAGGGTGCAAGACAAACTCCACAGCAAAACAAAAGATATTTATTGTAGGGGCTATATTCTCACAAGTCCAGCCTAGTCTGATCTTGTCAGATCTCATAAGCTAACCTATTTTCTTTAAAGGGAATATGTATGGTACATACTGAATCCAACGAGACAGCAACTCTATTAATTTATTTAATATCAAGCAGGAATGCTTAATGATACAACATACGGCTTGGTCAAAAGCTCTAATGGATTATCATTCATGCCAATCTTCAGAAGCAATTTACACAATCATTAAAACTTGACCAGTAGCAAATCTGATCTGAGTTCCTAGATACTTCCCGGTCAACTAGCTTTCCTTAACAATTCATACTCCTAATAATTGCACAGAAAAGTATATACATAGCCTGAAACCAATGTGAGAAAATATTCAGTAAAATACAAACTTAATGTCAGAGTCTGGCCTTTGACCTATCTATTCAATTGTTCCAGGAATTCCTATTGTACCCACACTGCTTCCCATCTTTTTGGAATTATACTGAAAGCCTAAAAAAATATATTATATTTTTATGTTTTGTTATTAAATTGGCACCATGTTTCATTTCCTACTCCAATCAATGATTAAAACACTATCCTTTATTTCTGTTAAAACACATACATACAAACAAAAACAGTGGTAGACAGATTTTTCAGATAGAAAAGCACCTCTTCAGAATGCAAATGGGCAATTTGTATAACACATTAACTCTCAAGTGCACAATTATCTTGAGCCTAATATCATCCCTTGGGAGCGCTGCTAACTCCCCTAGAAGATGAAATTGTCACAGAATTTGAGGAATAAAGCAGCCCTGCCTCTTGGATTAGTTTTAGAGTCCATATCACTACATTTTATTTGACACTGACAGATGGGAAGCATTCAAAAGTACATTTACTTCAGATTGTAATATGTAGGACTTAGTGTAAGAAAAAATAAATGGGAATCACCTAAGTTTGATGTAGCTTAAATTAACCACATTAGATACAACCAAATAAAATTCTTTTGATTTTTTTCAAAAGGTTGAAGAGCATTTTCTTAATAAAACACATAACAAGTGGAGGATACTGACTACTAGATTAAGAGACATTTGATTTCATTTCTGAACAGCTGGATGCAAGTCTATATGTTTTCTTTATCACGTGAGAGAAGACTATACATGCCATCCTATGCAAAGTTAACCTAGTCTAAATCCCTTGATACCAATGCACTGCAATACTTTTGCATAGGACTGCACTGTAAAATCTCCTATCAACAGTGGAGAAATTTTTGTCTCAGAGATGGTATCCTGAGACTAGCCTAGGAAAGGTGTTTCAGCCATGTGCCATTTCTGACTAATCTGGATAATTCTGGCTAATTTGGATAACATTGGCACAGAACCACTCAGCTAGCCCAATATGTTCAACGATGCTTTGAGGTTTAGAAAGAACGTTGAAAGAACAGCAGCACAGCCTAAACAACTCTTGGAAATATAAAGGATTATATGGGAAACAAGGCTAGAGACTGTTTCCCTCTCAAGCTATCAGAACAAGCTATCATATCTTTATTAGTATAGAGCTGCCTGGCCAATGGGCCCCAAATGCAGTGTTCCACATTGTGATTCTCACTGACCTACCACTATGCCTGGTAAAAGGTGGACCAGATGAGGCACACCTCCCAGATGGCAGTCATGTTCAGTGCATTCCTCACCCCCAGGTGGGATAGTCCATTCTGTGTCAGCCCTACAGGACCAAGCCCTGCCCCACCAGTCCCTATGATAGATGCAGCCATTCAGCCTTATTTGGTGTTCTAGTCAGCTTGCCACATGGTTCCAGGTTCTTCCAGCTATAAGTTGTGATTGCCATTTGAACAAATCACAAATACTTCATTAAACATACATGACATACTACGGTCCTGGTCAGAGGGCACTAGTCACTACATGATAAATCCTCCACTCATGACCAGTCTGTAGAAGTGTATAAAAAGCTTCTCCCTTGAACATGAAAGAATGCATTCTCCAGTCTGGTGACCCTGGGGTCTGCTTCACCTTCAGATCCCAGGCTGCAGGACTGAGGACATGGCAAGTTGACTTTGGCCTGAGACTCCCTCTCTGCACTTGACAGAATCTCCAACTTGTCTGGTGGGTCTTCCTGTAGCATCCGCGGGCTGGGGCCAGCTTCCTTCATCTTTTCTTCATCCAAGGAGATTCCTGGAGATTGGCAATTTTAATGGTAAGAAGAGTCATGACTCCGGAGCGATGCAGTGAGCGGTGTCCTGTGGGGTAGATGCCAGTGCCGGGTGGCGCTGGAGCCTGGCGTAGCTCAGGTGCCGGAGGATCAGTGCTCGATGTGGTGCTGGAATCGGAGCCGCTCATCGGGATCCCATCCTCGTTGCCAGTGTAAAGTACTGAATTCTCAATGTCATGGATGAGTGAGACAGCTTAGTGATCAGCTCTTAGGTTTATTGGGTTACAACTAGTATGGTTTAACCGGCCAAGAGGCCAACTATATACACACCCCCAGACCCTCCCCTGGTCCCACCTATAGTCTTATTGGGGGGTTGAATTTCCCACCTAGATCTCATTGGCAGGTTCCGTGGATCCTAGGATCCTTGGCCCCTATTGTCCTAGGTGCCAAGCTCAGGTCTGTTATTACTGGTGCCATGTGGTGGTTAGTGGACACAACAATAGGTCTACCAGTGGGTATTAGCCATGGTAAATGGAACCTCCCCATTCAGAGGCAGTAAACCTCTGAATTAGGGTTGCCAAGTCCCCCCCCCAGCCAGCAGCAGGGGATGGAGAGTAGGGTTGCCAGATCCATATTGGGAAACATGGGGTTTGGGGATGGAACCTAGAGAGGATAGAGACTTCAGAGGAGTACAGTGCCATAGAGCCCACCCTCCAAAGCACCCATTTTCTCCAGGGGAACTAATTTCTTTAGTCTGGAGATGGGCGGCAATTCCAGGGTGTTCTCAAGTCCCAGCTGGAGGCTGGCATCCATACTCTGAATAACAATGCTAGAAGGCAACATCAAGGGAAGGCCTAAGGTTGGCAACCTCCAGGTGGTGGCTGGAGAACTCCCAGAATTACATTTGATCTCCAGGCTACAGAGATCAGCTCTCCTGGAGAAAATGGCTGCTTTGGAAGGTGGGCTCAATGGCATTAGAACCTGCTAAGGTCCCTCCCCTCCCCAAACCCTGCCCTCCTCAGGTTCCACTCCCAAAATATCCAGGAATGTCCAAATCCAGAGCTGGCAACACTTAGGAGGGCCTTGTTGTCTATGTCCTGTTGTTGGCTCTCCAGACTAAGTGGTTGGCCATTGTATAAGACATGATGCTGGAGCAGATGCACCACTGATCTGATCCATTGGGCTGTTCTTATGGTTAAGCAAACCAACAATATGAAAGAAGACACTATATACTATGTCAGTTACCTCTATAACAGACTTAAGGCTTAAAAAATATCTTTGCCTTTTAGATTTAATGAATGGTCACGTAATCAGTAGACTTTTTAATAATGGTTAAATAACTATTCAACTTAACAAGCCAACCTTTGTCCAAGGCAACCCCTTTATGCATAAAACACTTCCCTGGAAAAAGCGAGATGTAAATTTTAAAAATTTACAATCTAGATGTTTTTAAAGTTAATTAACACATTATCCCACAATTACTTCTCTGGTTCCGTTTTCTTTTCTTCACTTCTAATTTTGTATTCCAAGGGAGAGAAAAGCATCTTTTCAGCTGATCTAATGAAAACCCTGCAATAGCAAATGAGTAAGTAACCTGTATGCAATAGAGTGCAGCTGGAAAGAATGCTAATTCTATGCTTCAATGCTGCCTTCAAAGAGATTATTCAAGCCTTCCTGTGACATGGAACACAGTGATCAGCCAGCAACCAGTACACATGAAAATAACCTTTATCTTCCTCAACAAAAAGGTAAACTGAAAAGGCAGTCAGTCATGACCTAATTATTTACTTTTAGCTGTAGAAAAATTAGACTTCCATTTCAATTATGACTTGTAATTGGAATTATTAAACTAGTCTAGTTTACAGTATGGGTCAAAGATAAACAATATTTTTCCCTGTGGTAACACATCTGTGTTGACTAATTAAGCACTGAGAATAAAGATATATTTAAACTAGAATTTTTCATCAGAATGGGATGCCAGCCCCCAGGTGGGACCTGGTGACCCCCTGAAATTATACCTCATCTCCAGACTACAGACACCAGTTCCTCTGAAGAAAATGGATGCTTTGGAAGGTGGACTCTATGGTATTGTATCCCACTGGGGCCCCTGTCCTCCTTGAGCTCCATGTCCAAATCTCCAGGAGTTTCCCAACCTGGATCTGGCAACCTATGCCCCCATCCCCCACTGGTGGCCAGGAGGGACCTGACAACCCTGTGACAGAACATCAAACACTGAGCACCTCGTGTATGTTTACTAAAGCAAGTAGGACATTTTGACCAGAAATTGAAAAACCCTAAACACCACAAACAATTTACAATTAAAAAAATTGAATTCCAAATTTGTATTTAAAAAGAAGCTTTTTATCTGTGGTACAGACTGTAATAGTCAAAAGTCAATCTCATGATTTATATTAATTCCAGGGTCCAAAAGTGGAGTAGTTGCAGCTCAGGTTTTAATGATGACTCTGGCTGGAGAAACTATTGTGAAGGCTCTGGTAGGTTCTTTTCTTTTGTTCCTTATAAAGTTATATTTGGTTTACTCGAGATAGCCTTCAGCATATTCTTGAGCGTTGGGGGCAGAGAAAGGGGAGGGCAATGTGATATCAGACAGAGTTTGGGGCGATTCCTAGAGCTACCATTGTCACTTTCAGTAAGATCTTCCAATAATCACATGATGCTGCATTTTAAAAAAAATGCTTTTCACATTGCCATTCCAAGTGGTGGCAGGCAGTGGGAACTGGGGGCAGGGGATTCCCTTCCCCCACTAGGGGCTTGCCAGCCCTAGTTCCATCCACTACACAAGCTGGGCACAAAGTGGCCTTAACACGTCAAAGCCATAGTAATTAACCATTAGTTTACTCAAGATTTCATCACAGAGGTGCTGCAACAAAGGTTATTTCAACTACATATAGGTGTACAAAATGACTAATTTTAATTAGTCAACCAGGAGAGAGGTGAAACCCAAGGAGCGGGACAGAAAACACTCATGAAAAGAGAGCATGGAAGTCATAAAACATTACACAGAGAAGCCAAGATACTTATTTCTTCCCTTGGAACTCGGTAGTTAGTTCTGATTGCTATCTGAAAAGTGTCATTTGACAACCTATTGAAGGAGATGCAAATTTAAAACAAGGTCTAATGCATTCCACAGCTGATTTGAAAACCAAGACTGTGACAACTCTGCCAGAAGATTCCTGAAGCACTTAAAATGCCGAAGTACCTGACAACAAAATAATAGGTTGCCAATAAGGCATGACAAATATTTCAAGGACAAGAATTAAATCCATATTTGTGGACTATGCAAACACAGCTTTCACTTTTGACTTTCAAATTTTAACTCTTTGTGCCCTGACCTGGATAGCCCAGTCTCATCAGATCTCAGAAGTTAAGCAGGGTTGACTCTGGCAAGTTCTTAGATGGGAGACCTCCTTGGAATACCAGCAGTCAGAAGGCGAGGGCAGGCTTTATTCAGTCACATCTCTGAATATCCTCTAGGCCCCCAAGTAGGGGTCAGTCACCAGAAGTCACCATGACTTCCAGGTTTACACAGTGAGTCACCAGAGGTCACCATGACTTCCACGGGCACATGCATGGACACACACCCTTACATGTACATATGAAAAATACAACTCCTCCAAAAATTAACTCTATCATTCAAATGTTAACTGTTGTCTTAAATTTTAAAATACTGAGGCAACATAAATTAGATAAAGAACAAAAAATGAAGGTCCACACAAAACATATATTGCCTATCAGATATTGTTTCTAGAAAAACTTTTCCATTTATTTATTTATTTATTTAATTCGGTTTCTAGGCCGCTCTCCCCGCATAGCAGGCTCAGAGCGGCTTACATAATTAGGTGAACATCGTTCACAATAAAACAGTTAAAACCAGTTAAAACATTACAACATTTGCATTTACATCAAACATATCCTAATACAAATATTAAAGTGCTCAGTGCTGTCTGATGGTGCACCTGATGGTGTTGCTTACAACCAGCTATTGGCAGCATACAGGGTCCTCAGCGACCAGACGGTACAGTTATGTTGCGCATTAGTGGTCACTGAGTGACCAGGGGGGACAGAACGAGGGCGGCGGCCCCTATCCAAATGCCTGGCGGAAGAGCTCCGTCTTGCAGGCCCTGCAGAACTGCATCAGGTCCCGCAGGGCCCTGATCTCTTCCGGGAGCTCGTTCCACCAGCTAGGGGCCACCACCGAAGAAACCCTCCCCCTGGTGGCAGTGAGCTTGGCTTCTCTTAGGCCAGGTATGGCCAGGCGATGTTGGGCCCGGGACCGAAGTGCTCTCTGGGGTGTGTACGGGGAAAGGCGGTCCCTTAGGTAGGTCGGGTATAGAACATTTAATTTAGGTATAGAACATTTAATTTGTGATACAGGAGAGCAATCCTAAATAGGTCTACTCAGAATAAGGCATGGTTGGCCACTGCAAGTTTGGAAATTCCTGGAGACAACTGTAGCTCCAGGAGAAGTGCAGGCCCTACCTGAAGGCTGGCAACACTAGAATAAGAACCATTGTTGTGTTCTTGATATTGTAGCCACAGTCACTTAGAGATGTCTTGATCTCTAATGGGATATCCCCCATTTTTTGCCTGAGAAACACTGAACATTATTTGGAAATTAAATATGTTCAGTGCTTACTTCACTATCAGATTAAAATGAAATATCAATATCTTAACATGCAAAACTGCAGTATTTAGCATATAGTATTAAAAGTATAAGTGCCTTTCCCCCCCCAACAAAATTCAGCTACACCCAAAACAAAAGAGGCAGAAGCAAACTTATGAACCATGTAGATAGTTTCAGAGGGTAGCCATTTTGGTCTGCAGTAAGACAATTAGGCTGAGATCAGATGTGCAGTTTGATCCAGTGTGGCCCCACTTCTAGTTGATCCGGGGGGGGGGGGGGTTGTAACTGAGAGTTTTGATCAGACATCCCCCCCTTAAACCGCTTCAGTGTGCTTTCACCTCATGGCTGATTGCTCAGATGCAGCAGCCATGGAATGGGGTGGTGGGCATTTTTGGCTGTTTTTACATCTGACTTTCCCGCTGGAATCATTCTAGTTCCAAAAAACCCTGCCCATACTTCTGTGCGATGTGAAACCGTGCTGCCACTGAAATGTCCACATCTACTAATTGCCCTCCTGTGGTCAAGCTAGTATGCAACTGGCTTCATTCTGCTTTAAACAACTGCTGTTGATTAGTGCACTTAGACCCCCTGGAGTGAAATTTCACACCACTGTGAAATCAGCACAGGAAAAGACAGCAGTCAAACTACTTTAGAGGGGAGGTGTAAAATGGCCCTTTATAATAATTTGTCTTTTGAGCATGTGCATAAGTGCTTATGAGAAGCAGCACTTCAAACTCCTAGGAAAATGGTGGCACCTGGTGGCCAATGGGATTGCTGGAGGAGCAGCTGGAATATATAGTTCAGCATGGGGGAAGTGTTTTGGAAACTGCTTTTGAGAAATTCTCAATTTCAAACGTTTCAAAGCCGGGGGGGGGGAGATAACAGATTTTTGAGAAGTTTCTGTGTGAGAGAGAGACAGAGACAGATGAGAGAGGTGTGAATATACATTTATGCATACCTTGCTAACTGCTTCATGCACACAGCCACCTTAGTTCAGGGAAAGGACCAGCAAAGTGGCAGCTCTAAAGGCAGGAGAGGGCTGTCTCTGGTTCTGCTGGGGGAGAAAGGGGCCAATGGAGTGGGCAGGGGAGGGGTGATGAAACACACAAGTACTGCTTTGCAGTGCATAGCTGCTTATGCCTACATCAATAACTCAGAGGAGAATGGCAGCAAAACAGGAAGTGAGCAGTCTGACTTCCCAGAAAGCTTCAGCCTGAAGACAGCGATCAGATATCTGCAGAAGCACTGTGAAACTGGTAGGATCCACAGAGACTGGACTTTCTGCAGTGTTGGAAAAGTAGGGGGTGAGCACGGGAGGCTGATAACTGCATGACAGGAGCCAGATGTTGCTATCTGATTGAGCACTTCAAATCCGTTTGGGAGGAGCAACAACAATGGATTGACGTGCTCATCTGATTGCACCCTTGGGTTCAAGTCTAGTAGCACCTTAGAGACCAACAAGATTTTTAAGATATAAGTTTATATCCCCATCAGAAGGTGGGAGGGCTGTTGCACAGGATGCTTCAATGCATATTGTAATTGGCTTGATTCCCTCCCCCGCCCCCACAAAGCACTTCCCCTCTGCTCTAGGGTTGCCAGTCTTTAGGTGTTGCCTAGCAAGGCATATCATGTGCTCTTATGGACTTTAATGTTCATAAATTTTGAACTTTGGGATGTTATGCTTTAAAGGACTATATGCACTCTTCGTTGCTGTGAGAGGCTCCAGTCCATTCCAGGAAGCACACACCCGCCATGGTTCACACAAAGAGACAAGGACTCCATTGCACAAGGGTTCTCCTGTCACCTCGAGCTAGGCAACCCCCCCCCCAACATTACACACATTCCAGAGAGATGCTGGACTTTGGACTGTGAATGAGGTTGCTTGGCAACTAATCTTTCGCCCATCAACTGGCCAGGCCAGGGCCATTAAGAGACAATGGAATGGCTCAATGACTCATCGCAAGCTTGCTCAGGTGTCAGTTCCTGTTTAGACTTTAGTGTTTCAATATTGACCACCCCTCTGCATCCCCTCCTCCTTTTACTTTTACCAATGGTAGGGTTTGTAGGGATGGACTACTTGGTAGGTGTGTTAGTGGGATGTGGTCAGCGCAGCCTGCCCCAAAACACACCTAATAAAAGACCTTGCACAGCATACAATCGCCCTCTTGAGCTTCCACAACCCCTATCTGCTTTTTTATATCTCTCAAGTCCCACTTGCTATCTCCCTCCCTCCATCTTTAATCTCTGGTCTGTGCAGACAGAGAAAATGTGTGTTTCTGCAAGTTCAGAGCACACACCCCATTTTTCCTTTCCAGTCCCTCTAATCTTTTGGAACGAGGACCCATCTTCAGGACAGGTAAAGTATCGCCCAATCAATGAAACTCCTGCTAATGCAACAGTGTTATTTTCTATCTAAATTTCCTTAAACCTGTGTGTTTGTGTGTGAGATTCTGTTTTGTGTATGCCTGAACAACATTTTATAGTAAACATCATTTAAAAAGATTCCTGCCTCAGTGCCTATTTGCTGGGAACTCCTGGAAGGGGTGGGACCTCGGTATAGCTGGCAAAGAACCCGGTAATTTGCCAATTGCTCATCTTAAATTAAAGCAATTTGGCTAACAGAGGTGCTGGCTGGAGATCTCCTGAGATTATAACTGATTTCCAGGTGATGGAGATCAGCTCCCCTGGAGAAAATGGATGCTTTGGAATGTAGACTCTATGGCATTATACCCCACTGAAGTCCATCCTCTCCCTAAATGCTGCCCTCCTCTGGCTCCACCCCAAAATCTCCAGGTATTCCCCAACCCAGAGCTGGCACCCCTACGCTGCTCTAATCAAGCTGATTACAATATGCGTTGTACCTTTGAATCCTTTACAAGTATTCCCTACAACACCCTTCCCAATTTCTGATTGGGGTAGAAATACTCAGAGATCTCCATTCCTACTCGTATCTGAAGAAGGAAGCTCTGACTCTCAAAAGCTTGTACCCTGATAATCTTGCTGGTCTCTAAATTACTACTGAATTTGAATCTAACTGTTCTAAACCATGTGACACATAAGCACATGTATTTTAGTTTTTGCTGAGATATAAGAAAATGTAAAAAAAAATGAAAATACAAAACACGACTTCCACATTAAACAAAAAGATGTATTATTTGAACTCATAAAAAGCTTCACACGGTCACAGTATTAAGAATCATCAGCAGATCTGGCTATTGAGTTATACTACCAAAGACTCCAGTTTTGCTTATCATATACACACTATTTCTTATTCATTGTAGACAAAAATTAACCACATTTAAAACAATAAACATACCCTTAAAAATATCTGTATGTCTACTGCTGTTGCTTGCCTGACAGTAAAACAGCCATATTATACAGTTCTTAGAAAACATTTTGAAAGTGTAAAACCTTATCTTAAAAGGCATTTCTCTCATGCCAAAAGAGAAAACATTCCAAGTTTTCTCCCAATGTTCCCTGAAGCTTCCCATGTTTCCTGGAGGGGAGGACTCCAGGGAGCAAGGCTGGCAGAAGAAGAGGAGGAGGAGGAGAATGGATTTATACCCTGCCCTTCACTACCAAAGGAGTCTCAGAGCGGCTTACAATCTCCTTCCCCTTCCCCTCCCCACAACAGACACCCTGTGAGGTAGGTGGGGCTGAGAGAGCTCTTTCTAGGACTGCCCTTGAGAGAACAGCTCTGAAAGAACTTGTAACTGACCCAAGGTCACACCAGCAGCTGCATGTAGAGGAGTGGGAAATCAAACCTAGTTCTCCCAGATTAGAGTCCATGCTCCTAACCACTACACTAAACTAGGCCTAGGGCCCACAATACTTTTAGGGGCCCACAAAAGTGTTTTAATTTCTTTTAAAATCGGATGAAGAAAATGAACTTTTAGGGTCAAAGAAAATGTTTTAATTTTTTTCTCACATCAGAAAAAAAATGAAATTTTAGGGCCCATGAAAAGCTATTAAATTTTGCCTAAAACAGAAAAAATGTTGAAGTACTTAAAGTTATATAAAAATAATGTTAATATTGATATTATTATGGTGGGAGGGACCCACAATGGCAAAGTGCCTAGGGCCTATGAAAGTCATATTGCAGCCCTGCCAGGGGAAGCAGAAAAGCCTCACCCACCCGCAAACTGCTTGCTAGGTTCCCCCCCCCCCCCCCGTTTTTTTCATCCTTAAAGTCATTACACAGCAGTAGAACAAAGCTATACAGGCCAAGAAAATGTCTTGACAGGACTCACATTATACACTCTCTTACATATAAGGCTGCACAGTTTTGTGGTGGGGGAACCCACAAGGACTTGCGGAGGGCACTTCATTCCCTCCCTTCTCCCCCGATATCACCATCCTCACAATATTTCCTCTTTCCCTCCTCACAGCAACCCCTGTATCCTCACCTTTTCCTGCTTCCTTTTTCTCTTTCCACTCACCCAATCATTTCTCTTAAGCATAGTTATACCTTTCTAAACCCACTGGATTTAGAAAGGTGTAACTTTGCATAGGATGGCTTTG
Organism: Lepidodactylus listeri; assembly: GCA_029233225.1. Classification (NCBI taxonomy): domain Eukaryota; kingdom Metazoa; phylum Chordata; class Lepidosauria; order Squamata; family Gekkonidae; genus Lepidodactylus; species Lepidodactylus listeri. The sequence continues at coordinate 74,231,728 of JARCFY010000008.1, forward strand.
CTAGTGGCTGTAAGCGGAGGCTGTGCACAGTCTCCATGTAGAACAACTAGCAACTGTTACAGCATGTGCTACATCCCGCACAAATGCCTCTACTGTTCAGGAATCTAGCTGGCATAAACACAAAGGTTCATGCAAAGAATATCTCGCAATGCAGGGATGCTCTGCTATTTGAACAAAATTCTATTGTAAAAATGAATTCTATCATAGAATTTTGGCCAAATATCAGAGCATCTCCATGTCACCAGTGACCTTCTGCCATGTTGCCAGAGATGCCTCATTTTGTTCCCAGTAACTCCCCCCCCCCCACTCCACCCCCACTGGTACCTGGCAACCCTATAAAACAAAGATATACTGCAGGGGAAACCTGATTTGATTACAGATTGAACATTTTTTTAAGTATGAGTACTTGCTTCTGTTCCACATAGTCAAAATAAGTAATGAAATCAAGCAAACAGAGGAAACAAACAGATAAATAAGAACTCATCTGCACATGACTGTAAAATTAAGAACTGCAGTTTCTCTGTTCAGCACCCTTGTTCCCTATCCTAATGCTTGTGCAATCACATTTTTCTTAAATAACAGCGAAGAACATTGTTGAAAATGAAAGCGATTATTATCACTAGCAAATGACTGCATTTCTTCTCTCAGACAGGAGTCCCAGTAGTACTATAATTATGCATTGTGTGACTATTTATAAACACCAGAACTTTATAAGATAGTAAAGATGTTCTCATTCCAAGCCACCACTTAACCAAATATGTTCATATAAATACAGCAGCATAATTGCAAACAGGATCAGTGATTTCACTGGATTACTGTGCTAAAAAGCAATTAGATCAGATTGAAATTTTTAATAACAGCTTATTTTTCTGTCTAATACCTAAAGTAGCATGCTTCAAAGATACAGTAAGATCTCCCATATGAGATCACTAGATCTCATAAGTACATTACAAATAGAAGAATAAAAATACAGTCAAATTAAGCAAACATAATCTAAACAAAAACCCAAGACTTCTTAAAACAAAAATATTACAAGTCCACAATCATATCATAACTAATTAATGAATAAACTGAATTTATCTCACAGTGGCTAATGTGTTTCTTTCTGCTTCATTACAATAGTTTCTTAAGAAATAAAGCATAAAATCAGTCCAAAGTAATGGGAACTCACAGAATGGAACTTGCGTGTCTTCTGCTGCAGCCCACCATATCCCTTCAATACTGCCTTCAGGGGTCAGGAGACCACCAGTGCTGCAGTGACCTTTGTGTGTGTGTGTGTGTGTGTGTGTGTGTGTGTGTGTGTGTGTGTGTGTTTTAAATCCTATATCTTGTCCAATAGGCCCAATGCTTTGTGACTCATTAAACTGTAAACAGCTAAGCAGCTATGTTTGGCAGTCCAACCAGGAACCTGAATATCATCTTTTGTTAAGCACCTAGTAGGCCATAACACATAGCTGCTGGTTGGCTGTTTTTGAACTAGTAAGTTGCAAGATGTGCAAACCTTTCCACACTAGTTTCCTTCACCTTTGCAAGTCAGTCTGAAGATACAAGAAACTTGCATGGTAGATACCCAACCAGGCCCATAGCCAGGAATTTTTAAGTCAAGGGGCATTTAAATTTCTCGAGGGGCACTGGCTAATTGAATTAAAGTTAATTTTATTAAAGGACGGACCTGGGAGGGAAGTTCCGGGCAGACACAAAGGGAGCCCAGCACTTACTCCCCACACCATTCCGCAAGGGCCCTCAGCAGCAGGAGTGCTTCGGGTTCTCCATGGGGAGCGGTGGCCAGTCTGGGGTGGAACTCTAGCTGCAGCAGAGTGTCCCAAAGGAGGCGCGTTCACTCCAGTTTCCCGGGCTCCTGCCAAAGGAAGGCACTTCCCTCTCCCTCAGTCTCTCCACCTTCTCCAACTATTCAGTGAGTCAGCCGCCGACTTCATGGCAGACATTCGCAGACTAGCCATCAACTGCGAGTTTCCCGCCATCAAGGATGCTCTATTAAACCAATTCGTTTGGGGCATCCGAGAGCCGATACTCTGCAGAAAGCTCATTGGGCTAGACAACATCAAGCTGGAAAAGGCACTCCACACAGCCACAGCTTTTGAGAAGGCCCAGAGAGACCGCCAAGGCACAGATGTATTGCCACAATGTTACTTGCATATATAAAATATAAGTGTTTTAAATAGATATGCTAAAACCGCAGGCCATACCGAATGTAAAATCAAGCCCAGCAGGACAGACATTTTTGCTATTTAAATTTCCATTTAGATTCTAGGGTTCTTCCCATGTGTGATATGACACCACCCCTGCCCCCCCCCCTCCGGTCAAACTACTGCTTTGAGATTATTCTGTGATAAATGACTATAAAGCAAAAAAAAAAAAGTAAAATGTGAAATATGTTTATCCAATTTTAAAAATAAAAACTTTGTGTCCAAAAAGTCAAATAATTTCAGAACCTTCATTTATTAACAGATTTGAATTAATTCAACTGCTATTAATAATAGTTTTAACACACATTAATCATTGTTTAATATAAATGTTGATAGTAACTACATAATAGTTTTGTCCAAGCTTAGCAAATGTTAATGACATTAAACTGCTATTAGAACACATAACCAAATTATTCTCTCATGTGTTACAAAAGAAACACTGACACATTCTCTTTTTGCTTATTATAAAAATTTCAGAATTGTTTCAGGCCACTGAAAATGCTTGTCTCTTAAAATGTTACAATGGCTACAAATCATTTCCAAGTCTTTTGGGAACAGTTGCTTTGTACACTGGCCACATGCATAAAGACATGTTAATTAAGATTCATTTATTATAGTTAGGGTTTCCAGGCCCAGTCTGGAAACCAGTGGAAGAATGGGGAGGCAAAGACGTGGGGGACAGCTGTTAACAACGGTGTGACACCACTTCCAGGGGAAATCCAGAGGTGACATCTCTCCTCTCTAGAAATCACTGAAAGCTCTATGGTTTGGGCCCCCAGGGTGGTCCAGAGCAGCTGCCAGTTAGCAAGGTTTCCTCAGAGCAGTGTATACCATCAGTGCAATGATTTTTTTTTTAAAAAAATACTTCTTTAAAACTTACAGATTGAGGTGAAAATAAGATGATATATGCCAGCAGAATACCAGTAAAAGTGAAGCCTCCCATCTTCTGCTGTGAGGATCTCCCTTAACTGGGACAGTATCAGCAAGAAAATTAAATTACTAGCCCTCCTGGTACAGATTCAATGAAACCTGTTCGGTACATAGTAGAACTTAATTATGAAGCAATAATTACCCTAAGGTAAATATTTTTAGAATGCCAACAGTTTTGTACAATAAAATGGTCCATTGTCAAATACAGCAATCTTGCCAAAGCTTAGTAATTATAGTTAGTTCCTGGATGGGACTATGCCACCCAGAAACCAAGGAAGGTAGGAACTGGGGTTGCCAGCCTCCAGGTGGGGGATGGTGGTCTTCCAGCACTACAATTGATCCTTGGAAGATGCCGGCAGTGACTTCCCTTTAAGATTCCCTTTAAACGGTTTCTTGCAAGCGGGGCCCACTCATGCCTGAATTCCAAGTGGTGGATTTTTCCACTTGGAGTTCAGGCATGCAGCCAGCAGCAGCCCCTCTCCCTCCCCTCCTGAGGATTTAAAGGGCCCTCTAGATGATTGGCAGGCCACATGCTCCTGCCTATCAGCTGGAAGACCCTTTAAACCATGCAGGAGGGGAGGGAGAGGGGTGGCTTTGTGTGGTCACTGTTGGGGGAGGGGCTTCCCTCCAATGTTGGGGGATCTCCTGCCCCCACCTGGGGATTGGCAAGCCTAACTCTAATACAGGGAGAGTGGATCATTCAGCTGTGTGGGCCCCAGGTTCTAAATGATTTCAAAGGTGAGCACCAATACACTAAACTGGACATGTAAAATAATCAGCAGCCAGTGCAGCAGTAACATGGTCCCATCAGCCAGCCCCAGGTAACAGATGAGCTGGCACATTTTGCACCAGCTTCAGTTTCCAAATCATCTTCAAGAGCAAGCCCAATGTAGAAAGTGTTACAGCAAAATGTAACAAACATCATTGTGGCCTGATCAGACATCTGCAAACAAGGGGCTAGCTCATGGACCCCGTTCCGCCAGCAAGAGACCAGGATCCAGCAGGATCCCCAAGCTCGTAACAGTCTTTACCAAAGGTGCACACCATAAATGGTAGGAAGAACAATCCCATTTAAAGCAGTTGCCTTGCATCACGTTATCCAGAAGTCCATTGGAGCAGGAGCGCACAGGAGCACAGCTCCGGGAGTGAGGAGCCCAGGGGACGGGCACATGACCAACCCCCACCCCCTCCTCGGCTTCCCCGAGCAGCGCAGAGGCGCAGCGCCCCGGGGAAAGCCCTGCTAGGGTCTTTATTGTTTTTAATGTTTTGTTTTAATATTGATAATTTTATCATTGTTCCTTTTATGACTGTGTGCTGCTTTTCCAGAGACTTGCTCCAGGTGGCATATAAATTTTCTTAAGTATACCATTTTTTATCTGGGCACATGGCACATAAGTACTGGAGAAATTTCACCAACCCTTCAGCAGCTTCCACCTTATCAGTTCGGTGTGGTGGCCAGGAGTTGGACTCTAATCTGGGAGAACCGGGTTTGATTCCCCCCTCCTCCACATGCAGCTGCTGGTGTGACCTTGGGCCAGTCACAAGTTCTCTCAGAGCTGTTCTCTCATGAGCAGTTCTCAAAAGATCTCTCTCAGCCCCACCTGTCTCACAGGGTGTCTTGTTGTGGGGAGAGGAAGGGGAAGGGATGGGTGGTGCACATGTCCTGGATATCTCAAGTCTACTTGAAACCTAGTGGTTTCAAGGGAGCAGAAAGAGAATGAGGGTGTGTTCTTTACACTTATTTTTATTGCACAAAGTATTGGATGGGGAAGGGAATGGAGGAAGAGCAGGTCAGTTTCACTCACCTGTGGAGTGGAGCCTGAGGGGTGGGTGTTGCCTTCTGACACACTTCCGGGATGTTAGGGGGTGTGGCATATGCAAACGAGTTATGCAAATGAGTTATGCTAATGAGCTCCTGCACCTCTTTTTCTACGAAATGACCCCTGACGTTATCTACCAAGACCTCAGCTCTCACATCAAAATGTCAGACAACCTGCAAAAGATCAACTCACAGAAATTGTATTCTCCAGGCAATTGGATGCAAATGCTATTGTTATCATGTGTTTCTGATGGTATTAATGGTGAGATAAGAAATTAAAATAGAAACTGAAGTACTACCTGGTAAATTGAAAGTCAGTGCCTCCAAGTCTGGAATTGCAGTAATGTGCATTTTAAAGTTCCTCAGACTACATAACGTCCAGAAGATATTTCTAGAGTGAAGTCTTGAAACTTTACACAATGCTATTTAAAAGCTAATTACACGGCACCGTCAACCAAATGGGGATTATTTGACCATGTGGTCACATGCAGTGTGATACTCATTTCCAAACACTTTGTAAAGCAAAGGATATCAGTTAGCTGGAAGCTACAAGTGAATATCTGCCCATGGAGCTACAGTGCCACTTGTTAAGATTTGAAGCAGCTGCTGCCAAATGGTAACTTGCTGAATGGACTCCATTGCTATAATAAGAAACTCAAGAGGCATGTACTTAGTGGATAAAAGATATAGCTTGTTCTTAGGGCCAGTTGACATGGTATACTTTTTTGCACTGGCCCTGGCCAGTTCCTTTCATTGGCTGATTAATTGCTGTGGACCTTTAAAAATATTATCACTCATAAATGGAACAGGACGGTGGACTATACCACTGTGTAGTATGTTATTATCTATTTGCTGTATTATCCTGCTCTCAATGCATTGTTTGCTGCTTATATAATACCATTTTATGCATTGTTTAACATATCAAGTCTAATACTTCTGCTTGTTTCGGATTTCTGTAATCCTAGTCTTATTATATTGCTTATTAGATGTCTCATTCCACTGATTGCATTGGATTACACTGTGTAATCTACCTTGAATCTCAGTGAGAGGCAGACTATAAATAATAGATACACTGTGAAAATGCTAGGACTGCTCAAAAGCATTTTTTGTGAGCTGGCTTTCGATTTTAAATCTCTTCCGTTACATAAAGTTCATTCAGTAATCCTCACATTTTCCCCATCTCTCTTCTGTGTAATTTTTGCAGTTCCTTCTCATAACTGCTATACAGTGCAAAGTCTCGATAACATTGTCAAATCAGTTTACAAGACTACAGACAAACTCAAGTAAAACTGCCAATATACAATACTCTAAATGTACTGAAGCAAGCATTCAAAGCATACTTTACAGTGCAATCCTAAACAGCCACATCCTTCGAATCCCATGAAGTCCAATGGACTGAGAAAGCTGTAACTCTGCTTAGAACTGTACTGTTAGTTATTCAGATAGGGCTGGATACTGTCAGCATTTCCACTGACAAAAGGAAGAGGCGCCCCCTTTGTCCACCAAAAAGGTGATTCAGGAGATCGTGGGACCCTCAAGGATGAAAGCTATGTGGGATAGGGGCTGTAATGAGAAGAGTATGCAAGTAAGAAGTGCAGAAATGTAGAATCTAACCTACAAACAACAGGAGCTATTACGAAAGATTAAGTCAGCATCTTGTGATAAAATAACAGATTTTTATTAAACAACCCCTGAATGTTAAAAGATTATTTGCCCCAAGCAGCAAGAGGTGGGCATCTAAAGTAATAATCCTAGCAAAGTGAACCTATATGATTCTATGATCTCTCTGTTCAAATATTCTCTCCATTCCATTTTTATTTTTACGACGTCATTCAGTCATATGCAGAAATGCATCAATATGTAATTCTTAATCATTTCGACCTAATGTCTTATATCTATCTATACAAATAGATAGATATGAGCAACCGATGCACTTATACTGCTTATGCAGCAGGCTAATATTAAATTCAAGATGCTTCTCTTGACCTATAAAGTCCTTCCATGTTTTGATTATCATTATCTTTCTATAGCTGGCTCTGCATGCACAAGATGACATAAGTCATTTGATATGCAGATAGTCTCAATATGATAAGACTAATGCTGTTGCTGACTATGCAAGAACAGCCAGGCAATGGACTACTGCGGGAAAAATACACAAATATAAAATGGTGTTCCTTTTAAAAATCCAGGAAGCTGACTGTGTATATCTAATAGTTCTACTGTGCAATCCACAGATTGTAACCCAGTCAGTCTTGTACATCTCCTATTCATTTCAGCAAATCTTGGGCTTGGAGATGTTCCCAGTGGATTCAGTTTTGCCAAAAGCTATTTATTGCAACTGTCTCCCCAGTTTACATACCGTTTTATCAAGAACAATGCCTTCCTCCAAATTTAAGTGAAGCTTTTTGGTTACATGCCATGTGTACATATAGGCAGGGCTATTTTTGGGCAGGAACGCACAGGAACGGAGTTCCGGCTGGCTTCTGAGTTGGCCACACCTACAGCCCCCCCCCCCAGGTTCCCTAGGCGCCTCGCAAGCTGTGGGGTACCTGGGGAAGCCAAGTCAATCCAGGGAGGAAAGGCAGTTTAAATTGCTTCCCCTCCTCGGGTTCCCCATGCGCCCCACAAACCTCAGGGCACCTGGGGAAGCCGATCCTGAGAGGGAGCTGTGCCATCAGGGGTGTGGCCTAATATGCTAATGAGTTTCTGCTGTTGGGCGTGGCCTATTATGCTAATGAGTTCCTGCTGGGCTTTTTCTACAAAAAAAGCCCTGCATATAGGAAGCAGCAGCAAACAGTGAATGCACAAAAACAAAAAAAGTGTACGTCATGCTTTTGCCTTCCTCTGCATCTAGTAAGACAAAGAGCATTGTGTATCTCTTCCATGAGATTAAATGAGTACATGAAATGAATTCCACATGCATTTGGTGCCTACATGTCTCTTTTCTAGTGTTTTTCATCACACTTTTCCACACTTGTATATCCACTTTCTGGCACATTGTAGCATGGATTGAAACTATGTTCTAAAATCATATCATTAAAAAAATTACATTATTTATAATCCATCTTTCTCACTGAGATTCAAGATAGATTACACAGTGTAAATCAACAGGATGAGACATCTGATAACCAATGTAATAGGACTAGGACTTCAGAAATCTGGAACCAGATGTAAGTATTAGACATGATGTGTTAACAGTGCAGAAAATGGTATTACATAAATAGAAAACAAAGCAGTTAGAACAAGATAATACACAATGTACTCTGTAGTCCAATTTACAGTCCCATTCCTTTTATTAAAGCACCTTCCCAAACCATTACATTACAATACAACCCTACTACCTTCATAAAAAGGCCCTCCTGAACCATTCTGTTTGACATAGTTTACAGAATATCAGTATTGTAACAAACATCTGTTTGTTAACTCTTGTATTTGTAGGCTAATTTACTGCCATTCATAGATCTTCCTTACATCCAATCTCAGCGATAATCACCCAGTACTCAAGCATCTTGACTCTAAACGGCCCTTCCTGACATCAACCCCCATCCCACCCCTTGTAAGTAATGGTTGAGGAGGTTCTGTTCCACTGTATCTGAGGAAGTGTGCTTGCACATGAAAGCTTCTACCATGAATAAAACTTTGTTGGTCTTAAAGGTGCCACTGGACTCAAAGTTAGTAGTCTAACTGGGTATGCTTATTTAATTTAAAATAATGAGTATATTCCCTATAAATCTTCTTCCAACAGTAGCCATTTATTAGCTAAATATATACTATAAAACAACGGGGAAAGTATTTAATATTCACTTTTCTAGTCTTCTAACATTTTGCATATGGAACTCCAATTTATTCTGCAGCACATTCCATTTTAAGACTACAGTGGAAGGGTTTCCGGTCGGAGGAATGGAGGTCTGACACGCTTTGCAAATGTGCAGGGCGGACAGCGGCTCTTCTTGACAGCTTGGGTGGATAAATCCACCTGACGCAACCTCACACAGGTAGTGTGAGGACCAGCAAGCAATATAATCCAGGTTTGAGCAAGCTCGGTGAAGGAAAAGCCTCGGAGGAGACTTTTACAACACCTTGAGCACTGCAGCCGAAGAAGATTTTTGCAAGTATCTCTAAGGAGCCGAGCTGGGCTGATTAATCAGCATAAAATCTCCAATTCCCCTGATTCCTTAACAAAGAAGACAAAGTTTAAACGTTGGGACCACATCTGAAGAGAAGTAACAACATAAGGTAACGGAAAAAAACTTTTTGCCTTACCATTACCATGTTTTGAAAGACGAAAAGCAGATCTGGTGAAGCAATAGACTGTTGCAGATTGGATGAGTGCAGTTTTGAAACGTTAAAAAGCTGAATTTGAACTTAAAAAGCCAAAAAAACAAGTTTTTTAACATTCCTGCGGTTAAGAAGAGTCGGGAGGGGGAGCCAAGCATCGCGAGACAAAGAGGGGAGGAGGGAACCAAGCATCGCGAGACCAAGCTGTGAGGACTGAGACAGGAAGTGACGGCTTGAGGAGCAGACAAGAAGGGAAGCGGAGAAGAACCGGAAGAGAGCAAAGGGGACTGTAAAAACTGCCGGACCAAAAGGACTACAACAGGAAGTGACGTGCGGAGAGCAGACAAGTAAGCAAGAGGAAGGGACAAAAGGAAACTACGGCAAGCCAGAAGCAAGGTAAAAAGACTATAACCTTTGACACAAACCATAGAGAAGTTGCGCCCGCCATTTTGGATTTATAAAATTTTTAAACAGTAATATCTCATAAACTATATAACTTAGAAGGCTGAAACCAACGAAATTTGACTTGGCAAGACTAGCTTGTGTGATTACACTAAACGGTGTTTGATTTGGAAAACAAAATAAAATCGATCTTTTTTAAAGAGACAAGACGGATCGCGGGCTAAGATCGAGAACAGCTACATGGTCCTCTCCTACAATGGCAGCAAAAAAAGAAAAAGAATTACTAGCTGTTATGGAAGCAATGGAAAAAAAATGTTAGATGCTATAGGAGAGGTAAATGTTAAAATGAATGGTATAGCTGCACAAGCAGACAAAAATTTTATAGATTTAAAAGCTGAATTACAAAAGTTCACCACTAGAACACAAGACATAGAAATTAAACTAAAAGAACTGGAAGAAAATACTCAAAAAACAATGAAGGAAAATGACAGAATGGAAAAGATGATGCACTATAGAGACATGCAAAACCATCTGAGATTTAGAGGTATAGAGGAAAAATTAGGTGAAGACATTTTTACAAGAATGCAAGAAGCATTAGCAGATTTTTTACAAGAGGAAGAGGAAGTTGTTAAAGAACATATGGATCTTGTTTACAGAGTCAATTCTACATACGCGAGAGACAAAAATATACCAAGGCACGTGGTAGTTCAATTTACAATGAAGAGAACAAAAGAACAAATCTACAAGAAATGTTTTACAGACTCTTTTGAAATAGGTGGAAAAAAAGTTATCGTAATGAAAGAATTGCCCAGAGCAATTTTGCAAGACAGGAAAAAATTCAAGCGTCTGACAGACAAACTGAAAGAGAAAAAAATAAGATTTCGTTGGGAAATACCACAAGGACTGAGTTTTTATTATGGTAACAACAGAATGGTGATTAAAAATTCAGCAGAAATGTACGCCTTTGTTGGTGAGAACAAGGAAGAATTTGGTGATATTTAAGACTACAACAAGATGGATTACAAAGTACTCTCATGGAATGTAAATGGACTTAATTCACCCCAAAAACGTAGAATGGTAGGACACTGGCTGGAGAAACAAAAATGTAGTATAGTTTGTATACAAGAGGCCCATCTTAAGAAACAAGACTACAAATATTTAATAAGAAAAAAGTTGGGAGAAGAATTTTTTTCATTGGCAAGTAATAAAAAGAATGGAGTGGTAACATATGCCAAAAAAGACTTGGAACCTAAACTAATATTTAAAGATAAAGAAGGAAGATACTTAGCTATTGAAATTCTGTTACACGGACAGAAGACTTTGATTGTAAATATTTACGCCCCCAACGGAGCTAAAGAAATCTTTTTTGAAGAACTACAAATGGAACTGGACAGTGTAAACTATGAACAAATCATAATGTTGGGAGACTTTAATGGGACTGTGAATAATAAAATAGATAGGCGCTCAAAGAGAAAAGACGACACACTAGGGAAACTTCCAAAAAATTTTTTTGAACTGATAAAACAGGAAAAGCTGGAGGATATTTGGAGGAAGGTTAACCCACAAGGGAAAGACTAGACTTTTTACTCTAACAGACATGATTCACATTCAAGAATTGATATGATCTGGATGTCTATTAATCTAACATTTAAGACAAAAAAAGTTGAAATTCTACCTAGAATAATCTCAGACCACAATCCTTGTCTATGGACTTCTGGGCAAATAAAAAGGCAAGGGAGATGGAGAATAAACGAGGACTTATTAGACAACCAAGAAATAGTTAAAAAATTACATGAAGAGACAGATTTATATTTTCAAGCGAACATACAAAAAGAAGTAAAAATTCAAACTGTGTGGGATGCGTACAAAGCAGTTATGAGAGGATTATTGATATCATTGAACGCTAAAGACAATAAAAAGAAAAGAGAACAATATGAAAACATTGTACAAGCCATTAAAATAAAAGAAAAGGAACTGAAGAACAGACCAGGAAAAAAGAAACTGCAAAAGGAAATTTGGATGTTACAAGACCAAGCAAAAGCTATTTTGAATCAAGAGACTTACTGGAACCTGAAAAAATTGCAACAAAAAGCATTTGAAGGTGCAAATAAACCTGGAAAGTACTTAGCATGGCAATTAAAGAAAAAACGTGAAAATAAATTTATTACTAAAGTGATACGGGACAATATTGAGATAATAGACAATAAGGGAATAAAAAGAGAATTTTTTAAATATTATGCAAAGCTTTTAAAGAAGGAAAATAAAGACAGAAGAAGGATTAAAGAATACTTACAGTCATTAAAATTACCAAAACCAACGGAGAAAATCAAAGAACTACTTAACTGCCCAATGTCACTACAAGAGATTAAAAATGCAATAAATGATTCAAAATTAGGGAAAGCACCTGGATCAGATGGATTTACAGCTAAGTTTTATAAATCACTACAGGATTCGATCTCACCAGTGTTATTGCTATTAATGAATGACATAGGAGTGACAGGTGAGGTCCCGGAGACTTGGAAAGAAGCAACCATTTCACTCATTCCGAAAGAAGGTCAAGATTTAACCAATGTTAAAAATTATAGACCAATTTCTTTGTTAAACAATGACTATAAGATTTTTGCCAAGATTATAGCTGATAGGCTTAAGGAACATCTTAAAGAGACTATACAGACAGAACAAGCAGGATTTTTACCTAATCGCCAAATAAGAGACAATATAAGAGTAGTAGTGGATGCTATAGAGTACTATGATAAACATCCGGAGAAGGAAGTGGGCTTTTTTTTTTTAGACGTGGAAAAAGCGTTTGACAATTTAAATTGGGATTTTATGTTTGAAGTGTTGGAACATCTTGAAATTGGAGACTATATGCTTAATCTTATTAAGTCAATATATTGAGAACAGAAATCCTCTTTAATAATTAATACTGAAAAAACGGATTACTTTAAAGTGGAAAAAGGAACACGACAAGGATGCCCACTCTCGCCGTTGCTATTTATTTGGATTTTGGAAGTCTTGTTACTAAATTTGAAAGAAGATAAAGAAATTAAAGGCTTAACAATAAAAGGTTTCTCTTTTAAATATAGAGCCTTTGCAGACGACGTGATGTTTATAGCTGAAGACCCTATGACTACACTACCATATTTGTTGCAGAAAGTAAGAGAGTTTGGTGATTTGGCTGGGTTTTATGTAAATAAGAACAAATCGAAAGTGATGTGTAAAAATATGCCAAATAATAAGCAAATTGAATTACAAAATCTTATAGAATGTGAAGTGGTGAAAAAGACAAAATATCTAGGTGTAAACCTAACAATGAAAAACATTGATTTGTATAAGAATAATTATGAGAAATTATGGCAGCAAGTTATGCAAGATATTAAAAGGTGGAATGTATTAAATTTGTCACTGCTGGGTAGAATTGCAGTGGTTAAAATGAATGTGTTACCAAGAATAATGTTTCTGTTTCAAACTATTCCAATTGTGAAAGATGTAAAAACATTCAAATGCTGGCAGAAGGAATTGACTAAGTTTGTGTGGGGAGGGAAAAAACCAAGAATTAAGATGAAAATAATGTGTGATGCTAAAGAGAGAGGTGGGTTTCAGTTACCAAACTTAAGGCTATATCATGATGCAGTATGTTTGACTTGGATAGGGACATGGACTAGGTTACAAGACAGAAAGTTATTGTCCCTGGAAGGTCATGACTGTAGGTTTGGGTGGCACGCATATCTGTATTATGGTAAAACAAAAATGGACAATATGTTTAAGCATCATTATTTGAGAAGAACATTAATCGATACGTGGACAAGATATAAAAACTTTTTTCCAGAAGAAATACCTATGTGGATTGTACCTGCAGAAGTTTTAAATTCATCATCTCACTACAAAGGACAAGACTGGTTGAAATATAGAGACCTGTTAACAAGACATGGTAAAGACTTTAAATTGAAGGAGCAGCAGCAGATGGACTTTGATTATGGCTGGTTAAGGTACAGACAAATATATGATATGTACAGAAGTGATAAAAAATCTGGTTTTAGAGAAAAAAGCAATGAAATAGAACAAATTTGGGAGGAAGATGGGGAAAAAATGATTTCTAAAATGTATAAAGTATTGTTAAAATGGTTTAATGCTGATGAAATGGTAAAGGAACAAATGATAAAATGGGCGATAAACCTAAACAAAGACATTGAAATGGAATCTTGGGAATTTTTATGGAAAAATGCAATGAGTATTTCTACAAGTTATAATCTAAAAGAGAACTGTTTTAAAATGATGTACAGATGGTATATGACACCAAAAAAAATTGCAAATATTAATCAAAATATGTCTAACAAATGTTGGAAATGTAAAAAGAAAGAAGGTTCTTTCTATCATATGTGGTGGACTTGTGATAAAGTGAAGACTTATTGGTCTATAATACATGCAGAAATGGAAAAAAATTTGAAATGTACATTTAAGAAGTTGCCTGAAATGTTACTGCTTGGACTTAAACTAGAAGAGATAAATGTAAAGAAAAGGACAATAATATGGTATATGATTACAACAGCAAGAATGGTGTATGCATAAAATTGGAAAAATGAAAAAATACCAGAAGTGTGGGAATGGTTGAAAAAATTGTTATATATGGCTGAAATGGATAAATGGACTAGAAAGTTGAATAATCTGTACTCAGAGACTTTTTTAGAAGATTGGATTTGAAAGAATATGTTGAAAAATATTGGGACATGAAAAACTACATTTATACATGGTTATAATAGCATAAAGGAATAGAAATTGAGTATATGAATGTACTAAGGATAACTAGATAATGAACTTGTTTTTTAGAATTATATAAGAATATAGAAAATAAGAATTGGTATATAAGTATTTTAAAGATATATAACCGTTACCAGAAATGTAAACATAGAGATAAATATTACTATTTTGGATAAAGTGGAAAATGTGTTATGCTTCAGATGTGGTGGGAAACCACCAATACAAGATAAAAGCAAGACTATACAAATAGAACAAAATGTTATATAATATGGAAAAAAGGATTTGTATAAAACAAATGTATTAATTTTAATGTTTTGAAAAATAAAAACTTTCTTACAAAAAAAAAAAAAGACTACAGTGGAAGACTTAAGATTTTGCTGCCATGTCCTGAAACAGTTTCCCTGTTTTTTCTTTGCAGTTTTGTACTGAACAGCCAGAGAGCAAAAAAGCAATGCCCACTGTTTTGTGCTGAATGCAAGTTAGCATTATTATGTAACTTTTATGTTTGGAATCTGACCGTGGACAAGCAGGGTTACGTGCAGACTTTGTCTAGTTCAGAAAATTACAAATTTACATATGAAAGAGAGGGATGCTTGAAATGGACGATCTTTTATCTTACTATGTCATTTTGCCTCCCTTCCATCCATTAGGTAATACTGCCCAATTTGACTTGCCTTGACTTTTTATTGAGTGCAACATCTTACATGAATATGGGGACCCCCTTGATTTTTTATTATATTTTTATGCTCTCTGCCTCGCAATTGCCTTGAGAAGAGACCTGATGAAATTTCAAGTTCGCAAAAGGAGAATGCCAGTTTCCTGCTTTGTTCTGCACATAGCCCCACCTAAACTAATCTAATGTAGTCTGCAGAACGTCCTGTTCTCCACTGTAAGACTACAAGAAAAGACTCTGGGATATGTCACCATGCTTCAAATAGGCTTGCCAGTCCCCTGCCCCCAGCAGGCACTTTCCCAACATTGCTCATATGATTGGCAGGGGGGAAATGCCAGCAGCATCCCAACATGATGATGAAATCACTCCTTGCAGGCTCAGAAGGGACATCAGCACATTACGCGGCCACTCCTCTTCCTCCTCCCTGCAAGATTTAAAGGGCCAGCTGGAGGGCCCTTTAAATCTTCTAGTAGGGGTTGCTGGGTGGTTGCTCTTGGGGCGGGGCTTGCCCCCGCCAGCCAGCTAGTAGATTTACTGATGGCAGGGTGGGGGGCTTAGCTGGCAATGTAATGATGTTGCCAGTGATGCGCTGAAATCACTCCCCATGAATCCAGAGGTGACATCAGCACATCACCAAGGAAGTTCTGGCATGGTTAAACCATAGAGTTTTGCCCAAATGTCAGGTGCATGTGGCCTCCCCCCACCTCTTCCCAACAGCGTTTAAAGAGATGCTGTTGGGAAGAGGCAGGGGCTGTGTGCCCAAAAGTTGTTGGCGGGAGCCGCTGACACCTCCTCTACAAGCAGCAATCTCATGGCTTGCAGGGCAGGTGCCAGCGGCACCTGCTTTTTTAAAGCAGGGGCTGCCCACGCCTGCCCTACAAGCAGTGAGATTGCAGCTTGCAGGGCAATGTGAGTGGCTCCCACTTCAAAAGAGCGGGTGCCATGCGTGCTTCCCTACAAGCAGCAATTTTGTGCCTTGCAGGGCAGGTGCCAGTGGTGCCTGTTCTTTTAAAGCTGAGGCCGCCCATGCCTGCCCTATAAGTGGTGAGACTACAGCTTGCAGGGCAACCACAAGTGGCTCCCACTTCAAAAGAGAGGGTGGTTGGCATGCTTGCCCTACAAGAGGTGATCTTGTGGCTTGTAGGGCAGGCAAGGGTGGCCCCTGCTTCAAAAGAGCAGGTGCCACTGCTGTCTACCCTGCAAGCTGCAAGACCATTGCTTATAGGTCAAGCACGCCCGGCACCCACACTTTTGAAGAGAGGGAAAGCAAAGGGGGGGCATGAGCACATGGCACTGCATCCCTGATGTGATGATGTCACTCTGTTTGACATCATCACATTGGGGTGACCCCTCCCCCTCCTGGCACACCCCTCAAATCCCCCCACTAGGGGGAAGATAGGCCCTGGCAACCCTATTGTATAGGGACTGAAAAAGTCCTAATTGGATTGGCATCCAGAGCCTGAACGGACTAGAAATGTTGAGGAGTCAATGAACTCAGTCTGCTCAGCATGGAAAGAAAACAGTATAAAGCATCAAGGCACTGCATTCATTAATCACAAACCTAAAAAGATATTCCCTGTAGCAAAAATTTCTAGGGTGGCCAATTACAGTGGAGGAGAAAATCTTCATGGAACTCAGATTGCCCAAGAAGGGTCAATATATTCCTCATGTTTTTTCCAAGTTTATCCCAAACAATAGCCCTTATTTTTGAATAGCAACTTTTTTTGTATGAAGGAATATAATGTATGCATCCAACCATATATTTTAGAAAACAGAATCTATCATCACTGTTTCATAGCCTTTGGCTCTAATTACAGCATTTTTGAAAGCTTTGTCATGATATTAACTATGTCAGCTCCTCATGGGGTTTGTGGATCTTCAGAGCAACAATTCATTTATTGTAATAAACTGATTCCTTCTTAATTATCAAGTTGCTATTTTCTAACATGATTAGTTCAATAACTGATTTTTATTGCCAATTTTTTTATCCTAGATTCATTTTCATCATGCTAATGTGATTTTTAATTTATTCAAAAAGGAAGAAGTCTCCTGTGACCAAAAGCAACAAAGTTATCCAGACAATTGAATCTGTCTTTAAGAATACAATGTCTGGATAAAGCAACTTATATTATTTTCCTTTCCTCCATTTTATTCTCACAATAGCCCTGTGAGATAAGATACACTGACAATAAGTGTCTGGCCAAAGGTCATTCAATCATGGTAGACAGGGGATTCAACCCTCGGTGGGTCTCCTAGATCCTCATCTAACATACTTACCACTACATAATTCTGGTTTTTATGGGGAGGCTACTGTTGAATAGCAGTGAGTTGCCAGGTGGATGCTGCTGGGCCTGGGTGAGTTGTGCAAGTCATGTGCCACCTTGTGGTTGCTGTCAGGCCTGGCCCCAATGAGTCCTCCTTTCAGAGCCCCAGTTCCTTTCCCCCTGTCCCTTTCCCCTGCCTTTTACTGACAGAAACCAGAAGGGTGGCTATATTATTGTGGCTGCCTAGCAACCACCACAATGGCCACTCAGGGACATTCACTGTGCCAGATAGACAGGAGTCATTTCGAGCAGGAGCTAGGGGGAGCGCAGCTCTGGGAGTTGGTGCCAGCCCCCCCCCCCGGCGGGGGAATGCCTGCTTGTGTCATGGCTGCAGCAAAATGACCCTGTCCCCTGATAAAGTCCTTGTTCCTTCAACCAGCCTTCTGAAGGCTTCAGCCACCATTGAAGCTATCCTCCCAGAATAGTGGTATTTCTGAGGCTTGGATTAGTAGCTGTCCCCTCTCTACCAGCTCTTTCTTTCTTTCTTTCTTTCTTTCTTTCTTTCTTTCTTTCTCCCTCCCTCCCTCCCTCCCTCCCTCCCTCCTCTTTCTTTCTTGCCTTCTGACATACTACTGGTGATGTCAGGTGGTGTAGCATATGCAAATAAGTTATGCTAATGAGTTATGCTAATGAGCTCCTGCACCTCTTTTTCTACGAAATGACCCCTGCAGATAGAAAGCTGTCCCACCCCTGAAGAGAAAAACTGTTACTCACTTGTACCTATGGGAGTGCTACTCTAGCATCCAATTGTTTTTGAGAAGAGGGGTAGAATGTTGGAGGGAAACACTGCAGGAGTTCAGTTCAGTTCTGCCTCTGGAGAGAGCAGGAGAAGAGCAGACAGTGAAGGGTAGCTTTGTTTGGTAGTATAGCAGAGTAGTTTGGCTCTACTTCTGACAGAGCATAGAGTACAAAGGTTATGCACCAAAAAATATGTATGTTTTCAGGTTTGGTATACCAAACCCAAAAAATATCAGTATATACTAATATTCCTGAATCCCAGTATTGGTATGATATTGGGTTTTGGGAAATAATCGGCATTGCTGAATTTATTCAGATGGACAGCAAGCAGTTGCAGGCTTTAGGCAACGCTGCTGGAGAAAGGGTGAACTAGCTGAAAAATTATTGACAGTTCATGGAGCTCATTCTGATTGGGTAAAGACAGCTTACTGTGCCTTCTTACTGTGGAATGGAACACTGAGCTGTTTAAAAATTCAAGTGAGTTAGCCAACTGGTGAGAATCAGCTAGAGTTGGAGTGGAGCTAGACTGGAGAGTTAACTGGCTAACTCCTAGTGAGAGTCTCTGAAGAGAAAAAGGATCTGATAAGCCCTGTCTGGAGCACAGCTAGTGTGCTGTGGCCTCTACAAACAACAGACTTTGGGTGGAGATAGTGAGTCTGACAAAGAAGTGTCAGAACCTCACCTATTCAAGGAGTGGAGAGAAATCTCCTTGTGTGAAACACAGAAACACTACTTGAATGAAGAAGAAGACATTCTCAGAATGGAAGTGGATTATTCAGTTTAGAGACTCCTCCTGGAAGATAGGGATTTGACCAAAAGGTTTGAGGAGGCACAGAGGCCCCTCAAGCAAGTCAAATGAGGTTATTGCTCTTAAGGAGAAGAGAATAACAATCTGGCCAGGGGAAGAGGAGGCAGATAAGAAAATCCCTGGTCTATAGACATAGGGTTAAAGCTTAATAAAACTTCAAGTCTGTGTGACTATCCAGTGATAAATTCAAAAGTAGGCACTCTAGTAATATCTGTAACCTGTTAAAGCAGTGATACATCTCTAACAACATCAAAACAAAGTAATCCAAGGAAAATAACTCTCTGAATATCTCTAGTATTGCACAGAGGCAGTTTGGTATATATATATTTTAAACCTCTCTCTACCAATCCTAACCAAAACTCACTTGTAAATATAATTTCCACCCCCTGCCTGTATGTTCAAATAAATTTGATTTTTGTTTCAACTTTCATTTAGCCTAGGTGCTTATTTCTGAGAGAGAATTTATACAGTTACAGGCCCTCCTCAGTCAATGTTGTCCCAACTTATTCCCTTTTGATACTTTGTTGGCTTCCAGCCCAATTCTATGGGCCCCCAAACAGATTGTCCGATCCCCTCCATTGTTCTCTACAGAGGGAAAAAATGTTAACTTTTTTCCTACCATAGAGAACAATGGAGGGAATGGGGGCAACCTGTTTGGGGGCCTGTAGAATTGGACCCTCTGGTCCAATCTTCTTGAAACTTGGTGGGCATTTCGAGAAGAGGCCCCAGCAGCTACCCTGCAAGTTTGGGGCCTCTCTCTCAAATCCCCTTCCCTCCAGTGGCTTTTAAATTTGCCGCCGAATTTCGGCGGCAATTCGGCAGCGAGCTGAATCAGATTAGAGAATCTGATTCAACCCGTGGCTGCCCTATTGGCCAGTCCTGAGCTGGCAAAACTTTGCTCCACCTCACTCTGGCCCCAACAGACCCCTGAGTATAGATAGGAACATATCAGTGATGTTCTGTATTCTTGGTGTTGGGGGGGGGGGCAACAGTGGGAGGGCTTCTAGTGTCCTGGCACCATTGCTGGACCTTCTGAGGGCACCTCGTGTTTTTAGCCACTGTGTGACAGAGTGTTGGACTGGATGGGCCACTGGCTTGATCCAACATTGGCTTCTCTTATGTTTTTATTATATGTATTTTTAAAACGGGGGAAATAGCAGATACATTTTATAATACATTTGAAATAGTTTCTAGAATCTTCAAACTGTTCTTTTGTATAACATCAATTTATTTATTTTCCTGAATATATATTACTCAGTGATCTATATCACAAACTAGCCCCATGGCTGCTTATTCTAGTCACATACACATTTATCTAAAAATACAGAAAAAGCAGGATAATTATTACCAGCACAAATTCTCAAAACTAATGAGAATTTCCAGCACAATATATTTATATGTGTTTAAGTGTCATGTTGCTTCTTTATACAAGATAGTCATTCAAATCTTTGTCTTTTAAAGATGCCATTGTGCAAAATCTGTCTAGTAGATGGTAGGGGAAGTGAACAAAAAGCATCTGTTCTATAAGAATTATACATGAATATGAATAACAAATCACACCATCAGCAGTCTCTCTTTTACTCTCTCATAAAATTCAATCATGCAAATATTTAATCAGGGACACGTCAGACCACTCTTTTGACATTATCAGCATCAGTCAATGATGCCCTGAGGTTTTAATACATATTGACTTTTCTATTACTTTAGTGGCTGATAAATGCAAAGCGAGACATTAAGATCCAAGGAATAGGTCATTTCTTTTTAGGGTATCTACTTATTGCTTCAAAGGATAATCTAAGATTTTTCTCAAGGGACATAGCACTAGCTTAAATGAAGAAACAGGAAAACAAACAGACCTTCTACTCCCAACACTACAAACTCAATTACAATTCTGTTAAAAGAGCAGCCCTGGACTTACCACATAGGACCCATCTTCCCAATGCCTTCTATTTAGATTGCTCATCTTTTTTTCAAAAATCAAATAATCTAATGCTATAGCCTTCCATAATAAAATGTTCATTCTTTTTTTTTAATTCAGTATAAATACAAATATGATAAATTAAAGTGAAGCCATTCTATACTTAATAGGTTTATTCAAAACCTCAACATTTGAATGCATTGTTCTTTAACTAGTGAAATACTTTTTGTATGCTGAGAAATGCTGCATTAGACTTAAGCTACCTGAGCCCATATAAAGATTATTGGCAAGCACAGGATTTCCAGGCAAGCAAAGTATCCCTGTAGTTTTTCAATACTTACAAAGCAGCTCCGGAAATACAGCTGAAGGCATATCTACTATGATTCTAGTGAACAGTCCGGATTCTACAATAATTTTAGAAATGATACGTAACATAAAAATTAATTACAGTTCTGTAACTAAGTAGTTCTTGTATCAGGCACACTTTTATTCACACTGATGAGAAACATCACATCTTGTTTAGAACTGTAAACAATGAACCACTGAGTCATAAAAAGAAATTCATTTTAAACTTTATTTCTAACAGTTCAACCTATTTACAGTCTAATAAACAAATACACATAATAGACCTAAAATCAAATACTGCATGCTTCAATCATTTTAAAATGGAATATACAGAGTAAAACTAACATTTCTACATTTATGCTTTTAAAAGTTATATGGCACTCCTCACTGTGTTATGTCAGGGACATTAAATAATTTTAAGATATTCAGTGCAATATTTCTGACTGTTTTCAACAGAGTTATGAATGTGGATAATTATACTTTTCATCCTACAGCTATCTGCATACTCATACTTTTCTTAGTCCTAATCTCTATGCATGGCAGCTGCTTTTTCTTCACTTCCTTACATACTACTTTGAATCCTACAGTCCATTTTCACTTGTTCAAGAATATGCCCACCGAGGGAAGACTATTTTTGCCAATTCCCTCTCCACTATAGGTCTTCACATTGCACCTAGGGATCTTTTGAATCCAGGGGCAGAGGGGAGGAAATTTCCATCCACAAACTGAGGTCCTGCTAGGGTAGGGTTGTCAGGTCCCCTCCTCCTTCCAGTGGGAAGATCTGGGTGCATTCCAGGGGTGGCCGGGAACGTGCAGCGAGTGGGGTGGTGGCACAGGTCTGAATCCCAAGCAGTATATTGCCATTAGGAAATCAGCCCAGCACATGCCGTGGCCTCCACCCCACTCACAAAAATACCTTTTAAAGGGTCTTTTTGTGAGCAGAGCTGCGACCGGCAACAGCCAGTCTCCCTCCATGCAGAAAGATTTAAAGGGCCCTCCAGTTGATCAGTGGCCACATGTTCCCCACTGATCAGCTGAAGCCCATTAAATCACTGCAGGAGAGGAGGGATGGGGTGGCCATGGCTTGGAGGTGGGGCTTGGGGACAGGACTTCCCCCACCGGGCAGCTGGCCAGAGGCAGATTGGAGCCCCCAGAAGCAGGGGAACCCTCATCCAGACCTGGGAGC
The DNA here is from genome assembly GCA_029233225.1 of Lepidodactylus listeri. Classification (NCBI taxonomy): domain Eukaryota; kingdom Metazoa; phylum Chordata; class Lepidosauria; order Squamata; family Gekkonidae; genus Lepidodactylus; species Lepidodactylus listeri. Next base: position 74,254,114 of record JARCFY010000008.1, read on the forward strand.
TTGCAACCCTATGCTAGGATAGGTCCACCCTGGCCACCTGCGGGGATGGGGACATAAGGTTGCCAGATCCAGATTGGGAAACTCCTGGAGATTTGGGGATGGAGCCTGGGGAAGACAGGGACTTCAGAGGGGTACAGTGCCATAGAGTTCACTCTCTAAAGCAGTGATTTTGTCCGGGGGAACTGATCTCTGTACTTTAGAGATGAACAGTAATTCCAGGGCGTCCCCAGGTCCCACGGGGAGGCTGGTATTCCTAGACTCCTGTCTTATATTGTAGAATACAATACAATAACACTGATATTTTCATTTCCACCTAAAGGCCTACTGGCATGAACTGTTATCCTAAGAAACTTAGGCTAAATAGGAACCCATACTGCTTCAGAACCCTTCTTCCAATCTCAGACCTTAACTACCCTTTTTATTGCATGAAGAAGTCAATATTGGTATTTTTATCTCTATTTGTCAAAAGCAGCTTTCATTTCAACCTTCTACCTCTCTCTTCATAAACTGTCCTTTGTAAGCTTTTATACAATGTCTCAGATATGAAATGGTCTCAAAAGAATGACCACAGTTTTGCACTTTATTCAGTAGTCTATGAAATACCACTGCAAAGAGAAGATTAAATGCACCTAGGTTAGCCTATGGCTACATTGCCTACTAGATGATAAATTGGTATGCTCCAAATACTACAAGTTTGCTTCCATTTGGTGTCCTTGCATTCAACTACGTTCTATCACTTTCAGGGATTGCTAACCTCCACATGGAGCCCTGGAGTTTTCCCAGAATTAGAACTGATCTCCATACTACAGAGATCAGTTCTAATTCTGGGAAAACGCCAGGGCTCCATATGGAGCTATGGCATTTGGGGAGGATGGACTCTGTGGCATCACATCCCTTCTGAGCTCCCTCCCCAGGCTCCTTCTTCAAACCTCCAGGAATTTCCTATCCTAGAGTTGGCAACCCTAACTCTGACATCTGAAAAGGGGCTAAGGCTGTCTCCCCACATTACTGGCTATTGTGTTATCATTGTACTATAGCAATCATTGTTCTCCTACATGGTCCTTCCTACTCTGCAAAATCCAGTTGCAAATTACTGTTATAGTGCAGCAATAGCTCAATATACAATGACGCATAGATTTAGCCAAAGACATGTATAACTGAAGCCAGTTGATTCTGTAAAAGGATGCAAATACTCTCCCTTACCAAATACAAGTAGAATTTGCTGATGTAATTATGCAATCAGGCATCAGTTCCAAAGTACAGCTTGCAGCCTTGAACACTTACTGTGCCTCACTGGAGGAAGGGGGGCAGCAGAAGACTATAGATAATTGTACCCAGCACTGGTCAGCCAGACAGCTCACATGCTGCTAATTCTGCAGCCTGCTCCCATCTGGCCAGTTATATGGCATGGGAGGGGAGTATACCCGAAAGGCATGCTCCAATTTGATCTGAACTACATGTCCTAAAAGAAGGGGAATGGAGGCATGCTGGGCATTTTGGAGCCATATGCTGGGGAAAATGGATTAATATTTTAATTCTGGTGTTGCTACTCATCCTTGCTATATCTACAGTGGGCTGCTGGTTAACAGAGTTGGGAATAGGGTTGCCAGGTCCTACCTGCAATTCCGCAGGGGGGAGGGGGTTTCCTGGGTCCTGTCTGGGATCTTCTGCTGCATGCTTCATTCGCATGGCATGATTTTTTTCTGCCTTCAAAACAATAGAATTTGCCCAAAAACTAGAGCATCACCCCTGATGTCGAAGGCCTAAAAATATAGGGGAAACTTTCTGGTATTTGGGCAAAACCTCTATGTTAGAAGCCAAATCTACCATAGAGTTTTTGCCAAATACCAGAGCGTCACTCTGACATCACTGTGTGATGATGTTACTTCCGGGTCACATTGGAAGTGATGTAGACACATCACTGCAACATCAGCTGTGCCTCCCTCCTAGTTCTGGTAAGTTCCCTCCATCCCCTGCCAGTTGCCAGGAGGGATTTGGCAACCCTGTGCCAGCTGCACCTACTGTCCCCAGCCTATCTGTAATAAATGAAGTTGGACCTGATTTTCTCCAGTCCAGTGTTGTTTTTCTCCCCCTCCCCTTCAGGTGGGTCCCCACTCTGGTCACAATTACCAATTTAAAAGGCTAACTGTTGGTGTGTTTTCAATCACTATAGTACATAGTATTCTGTAACTGATGATCCTAATATTCTTTTCCTGAAAATCCCTTATCTTGCCATCATAGTTTTTTTCCAGAAGTGAGGAAAGCCCATCTGAGAGCCAGTCCAAGAATGATGCATTTCATACTGGCTGAAGTGCCATTTATGTTATGTTCCGAGCACTCAACATTCATTTGTGAGTAATTTCTATGTTTTAAAACAATACCAATGATTCACATACTCTTCCTGCTCCAAGCTTCTCCATTAACAAGCAAATGGTAATTTCACCACCAGTCTCAATTGAATACCAGGATCATACTGGGTCAAGAAACAGAGTTTGGGGCTGCTTCCACAAAAAAAGGAAGAGTGGATGAGACTGCACTGAATCTCATCACACTTCAACAGGAAAACAGCAAGACTTGCCTTCTCTTTAGAATGTCTATTTATACCTGTTATTTAAAGTAAGTCAATAATTAGGCATGCAAAAAGAGATTTTGAGTAGCAGGTTGTTAAACACATCAGGAGAAATGATAAACATTAAAAAAATATTCAGAGCAGGAAACCCATCAGAGAAGTAGTGGGGCCTTTGAATGACAAAGGAATCAAGGGATTGCTAAAGGAAGATGGGGAGATTGCAGAGATGCTCAGTGACTTTTTTTGTACTGTGTTCACTGTGGAAAGTGTGGGGCACATACTTATGCCACAGCCCGTATTTTCAGGAAGGGAGTCTGAAGAACTGAGCAAAATTGAGGTGAGCAGAGTGACATTCTAGGCCTACTGGGAAAATAAAAAATGCTAAGTCTCCAAGTCCTGATGGCATATTCCCGAGAGTTCTTAGGGAATTCAAATAGGAGACCGTTGATCTACTAATCCTTCTCTGTAACCTATCACTAAATTCAGCCACTGTACCAGATGACTGGAGAGTAGCAAATGTGACACCAATCTTTAAAAAGGGATCCAGAGGAGAACCAGAAAATTACAAGCCAGTCAGCCTAGCATTTGTTCCAAACCAATTAGTAGAAACTCTAATCAAAGATACAATTGTTAGAGGCATAAAGCCCACTGAAGGAAAATGAGTATGGCTTCTGCAAAGGGAAGTCCTGCCTCATCAACCTTTTGGAGTTCTATGAGAAAGTGAACAAGCATGTAGACAATGGTGACCTGGTAGACTATATACTTGGGCTTTCAAAAGGCTTTTGAAAAGGTACCTCCTTAGGAAACTTAGCAGTCATGGGATGACAGGTTCTCTTATGGATTAAAAACTGGTTAAATGACAAGAAGCCAAAGAGTAGGAATCAGTGGACAATTCTCACAATGGAGGGAAGTAAACAGTGGGGTCCCACAAGGATTAGTATTGGGGCTGGTACTATTTAATTTATTCATTAGTGATTTGGAACTAGGGGTGAGTAATGTAGTGTCCAAGTTGGCACATGACACAAAATTATGCAGGCTGGTGAAAACCAAGGCTGACTGCTCCAAGAAAACCACTACAAACTGGGTGAGTGAGTGACAATGTGGCAAATGAAGTTCAGTGTTGGTAAGTGTAAGGTGCACACTGGGACAAAAAATCCCAACTTCAGGTATATGTTAATAGGGTCTAAACTTGCTGAGACTAAGACCAAAAATGATCTCGGGGTCATAGTGGATAGCTCAATGAAAGTGTCAACCCAGTGTGCTGCAGCGGTGAAAAAGACAAACCCTATGTTACAGCTACATGATGTACAGATAAACACCACCATATACTGGAAACCCACTGACTGATACTCATATCTACATGCCTCCAGCTACCACCCAAAACATATAACTCGGTCAATTGTCTACAGCCAAGCTTTACGTTACAATAGTATCTGCGCCAATGCTCTTGATTGGGACTCTCATTTAAGGAATTTACAACAAGCATTTTGGGACCCACCAAATGAGGTGAGGAAACAAACTAGTACCGAGAAACATCCTACTCCAGGACAAACCAAAAAGAACAAACAACAGAACACCACTGGTTGCCACCTATAGTTCCCAGCTCAAACCAGTCCAACATATCATCAGTGATCTACAGCCCATCCTAGAAAATGATGCCTCTCTCTCACAAGCCCTGGGTAGAAGACCTCTCCTTGCCTACAGACAGCCCTCCAACCTCAAATGACTCCTCACTAACAACCATGAACCATCTAAGGGAGTCACCAGCACAGGAACCAGACCCTGCAACAGACCCAGATGCCAACTCTGCCCACATATCTACTCAGAAAATACGATTACAGGACCCAAGGGCATCAATATCTCTGGCTCTTACAGCTGCTCATCCTCCAATGCCCCTCTGCTCTGTACAAAACCAGCTTACCTCTACCCAAAAGAATAAACGGACACAAATCTGACATAAAAAATGGCAATATCCAGAAACCAGTGGGAGAACACTTCAGTCTACCAGGACATCCCACCAAGGACTTAAAGGTCATCATAGTTCAACATGATATGGATTTGTCCGTGATTTTGAAACCACATATAAAAGTGAGTGCTGGGTCACATATAAAATTACGTATGCAGCTTCAGAAGCTGAAACAAACATCTTGTAGAAAGTAGACAGTTCCTGGTTTTACTCTACTAAAAATATATGGTATGGCGGGCAACTGTCTATCGTCATGGGAACATCTTTTTAGCTGAAGCCAGGCATTTCCTTTCTATCGGCTTATTAGAGAGAAAAAACAGAACCTTTTGCCCTTTTACTATATCATGAGTTTAACCTGTCCTACTCTTGTGGGAAGCATATAGGACCGCCTTGGAAGGACATGAGAATGTATGTGCCCACCCTATATGGAGAAAGGATGTCTTTTGTGACGGCATAGTCAGGATGTGAGCTCTTCGCCAAAGCCCGGGATTGAGCAAAGAGCCAGAGAGGGGATGACGCGTCGGGTCCTTATAATGAGTTGTTTTGAGGAACAGAGCCTCAGAGAAACGCCTCGTCTTTGGGTCTTTCTCTCCATATCTGCAGACGTGTATTACAAATAAACCTGCTTGCTTGCTAGCTGCCTGTGTCGGAGTGATCATTCTAAGGAAAAAGGAATTGGTCCATTTCAAACAGAAACATTTCAAAACAAAATCCAATAGGAAGCTGCTGAATTGGAACTTATACGTAAATTTGACTTAGACAGACTTGGATTGAATAGAGACTTTGGATGGTTATCTCATTACCAGAACTGCCTTTCAGGTATTCCATTCAGATTCTTCAATAGAAGGAAGAGGTCATACCCAGCCTGGATTACACATTCTACCTTTTTCGTGACTTTTACAACTGCTTTGCATTTACATGGCACTGTCTGCATCCTCTCCCCCCTCCCCTTACCACCTATATGTCTCTGGCCAGTTTCTTCATACCCTTTATGCATCTGATGAAGAGAGCTATGGTTCTCAAAAGCTTATGCTACAATAAAGTTTGTTAGTCTTAAAGGTGCCACTGGACTTCTTACTATTTTGCAGCAACAGACTAACACGGCTAACTCCTTTGGATCTATGACCACGGAAAGCACCGCATTCAGCCGAATGGAGAGGAAATCCATCAACTTCACAAAGAAACTAGCACAGATACAAATAGACATCACATTTTCTTTCTTAATGCAAAAAAAAAAACAACGGACATTCTACCCAAAGGACTGTGTGTGAAGAACCCACTTACTGTACAGACTACAGTGAAAAACTGTGCAACACCTTATCCATGAAACTTTTAATTCACCTCATCAGATTGATGTATAGCAAACAACAAAGGATCAAGCAGGAAATCTTCAAACTACTAGCCATGGTGACTGAGGGGAACATCCACATTTGAAGGCACTAAGCCTCTGAATCTCAGAGCCAGGAGGCAACATCAGGGGTAGGCCTCGGCCTCTACACCCTCTTCTTGGCTGTCCAGATGAACTGGTTGGCCACTGTGTGAGACAGGATGCTGGATTAGATGGACCATTGGTATGATCCAGCAGGGCTCTTCTTACATTCTTATTTGTTTGGAATATCAGATTGATAATTATTTATATTTAGAATTGCCTGCCAAAACCAGATGAGAGAAAGAGAACTTGGATGAGACTTAATCTGCTACCTTCCTATTTCTGAGGTCCATAGAGGATGGAATAATGGATATCATCCATATCCAATAGTATTGAGTGTCCGTCCATCCTTATAGCAGCTTGTATGATAACTAGAGTTGCTGGGCAGTTCCTGGCAACCAGAGGGCTTACAGGGGGTGCAACATCATGGGAGAACTTTTTTAAATGCAGCCTCCTGAACTTATTTATTTATCTATGGGATTTTTATTCTGCCCTCCCCAAATGGGCTCAGGGCGGATTTAGGGTTGCCAAGTCTGGGTTTGAAAAGACCTGGAGACTTTTGGGGTGGAGCCAGGAGAGGGTGGGGTTTGGGGAGGGGAGGGGCCTCAGCATGGTACAATGCCATAGAGTCCACCCTTCAAAGCAGCCATTTTCTCCAGGGGAGCTGATCTCTGCCAGCTGGGGGATCAGTTGTAAAAGCGGGAGAACCCCAGGCCCCACCTGGAGGCTGGCAACCCAAAGCAGATCACAACAAATCGAGTCAAAGACTCATTACAATAAAATCACATTAAAATCATAAAAGCAATAAACAATAACATTGGTAGCAGCAATATAAATCTGTTGGGGCCATAAGGTAGAATCAGATGGGCCCTTTCAGCAGGTTGGGAACTAAAGCAGGGAGGCCAATGGAGGTGGACGCCATCACCTCAACCAAAGGCCTGGCAGGAAAGCTCCATTTTGCAGGCCCTGCAGAATGATAAAAGGTTCCACAGGGCCCTGATCTCCAGTGGGAGCTGATTTGGCCAGACCAGGGCTGGGGCAGAAAAAGCCCTGGCCTGGTCGAGGTTAAATGGAGGTCCTTTGGGCTGAGGGTAACCAGTAAATGTTGGTCCTGTGAGCTCAAGGCTCTTCATGGCACATATGGAATGAGGCAGTCCTTCTGATATGTCAGGCCACATAAGGCTTTGAAGGTTAGCGCCAGCATTTTGAAATGGACCCAGTACTCAATTGGTAGCCAGTGCAAGTAGCACAATACTGGCTGAATGCATGCCCACACAAGTGATACCGTCAGCAGGCATGCCACTGCATTCTGGACTACTTGGAGTTTCCAGATCAGTTTCAGGGGCAAGCCCACATACAGTGAGTTACAGTAATCAAGCCTGCAAGGGACCATTGCATGGGTCACTGTAGCCAAGTCCTGGGGGGAGAGGTAAGGGGCCAATTGCCTGATCTGTCAGAGATAGAAAAAGGCAGACCTGGCAACTACAGTGACCTGGACCTCCATAGAAAGTGAGGCATCCAAGATCACCCCCAGGCTCCTCACCTTCTGGGCTGGCACAAGTGGCATACCATCCAAGGTGAGCAGCCCTATCCCCAACCCCATCCTAACTCTTCCCCGACTCAGGTACAGGACCTCTGTTTTCATTGGATTGAGTTTCAACCGGCTCTGATGCAACCAACCAGCCATGGCCTCCAATGTCCCAGTCAAAATCTCTGGGGCACAGTCCGGGCAGCCATCCAATAAGAGATAGAGTTGGGTGTCATCTGCCTATTGATGACATCCCAACCCAACCCCCAGACCAACTGGGTGAGGGGGAGCATGTAGATGTTAAACAACATTGGTGAGAGGATCACCCCCTGCGGCACAGCACATTCAAGTGGGTGTCACAGGGAGATCCTCCTGCCAAGCGCTACCCTCTATCCCCGACTGCAGAGAAAGGAGGAAACCCACTGAAGAGCAGCCCCCAAACACCAATGTTAGCAAGGCGGTGGACCATAAGACTGTAGTCGACCATGTTGAATGACGCCATCAGATCTAACAATAACAGCAGCACCGACCCGCCCTGATCCAGGTGCCTCCAGAGGTCACCCATAAGGGCGGCCGCAGTTCTGGGGTATACCACGGAGCAGCTTTTGTCCAAGGACAGAGAGGGCACTGGGGGGTGATAATGTCAATGACTTCAGAGAACCAGGAGTACCAGTCCTCCACGAGCTCATGTAATGAATCACCAGAGGGCATCGGATCCTGCAGAGCGTCTTGAAGCCAATCAGGGTCCATTTGGCTCCACAGGCGAACATAAATATGCTCACTGCCTAAACAGGGAGGGTTTAGCATGTCCAACTGGACCCTTAGAGCAAAGTGGTTTGACCATGGGACTACATCAGCAGCCACCAGATCCACATTAATTCCCATCCCAAAAATCAAGTCCAGCATGTGGCCTGCTTGATGCATGGGGGCTGATATAAATTGGGAGAGTCCCAGTGCCTCCATGGATGACAACAGGTCCTTGGCCTGAGAAGATGCTGCATCATCAACATGGATATTGAAGTCCGCCAGGACTAAAATCCTGGGGTGTTCCAATGCCCACCAAGATACGGCATCTAACAGGTCAGGCAGGGTATCTGCTGGTGTGTTAGGCAGTCGGTACACCAGCCAGATGGCCAGACTCTGCCTCCCACGCCAGGCCAACACATTCAATGCCAGCGATTTTTGGTGCAGGGAGTGCCCTAAAGGAAAAAGATTCTCTGATGAGCAATGCTACACCTCCCCTCCCAGTTCTCTGCCCTGCACCGGAACTGGTGCAGGGCAGAGAACCCAGGTGGGGCAAGTTGGTTAAGGGTGACCATTTTATCCTCCCACACTCAGGTCTCAGTCACATAAGCCAGCTCTATATTTTGCTCTGCAAGATATACTTGCAGAACAGAGGTCTTATTATTTATAGACCTGGCACTGAACAACACCAGTTTTGGAGATTGGTAAACATTCCGAGCCCCACAACTGACATTTCTCAGGATGGGACGTAGGAGGGAAGAGGACCGAGCAATACCACCTTCGATCCCTTCCATTCCATTTATTGGAATATCTCCTAGTCCTACCGCCATATCTCCCCTGCCCCTCTATTACTGCTATCCCCAATCCTTGCATGGCCTCCCTGCTAGGTGTTATCAGTTCTCAAATGGACCCATCTAGCATCCAACAGGCAACCCAAATACAAGGCTACCTGAGCTCCAACTAACTGCATCTTTTAAAAAAAACCCTGGCACCCCCACAATTCATACAATGGATCAGCAAAAAAAAAAAAAAAAGCCTGTTCATGGGGAGGGCGGGGTAAAAATGTGAAAATAATAATAATAATAATAATAATAATAATAATAATAATAATAACAATAATAATAATAATAATAATAATAATAATAATAATAATTTCCTGCTTTAATTAATTAAATGACCTGATTAAATTAATTGGCTAAAATAATCTAATCAAATCAGTAGGGAAAAACATTTAAATAGGTTAGGGGACAAAATTTAATTATGTACTACCTCCCTCCCTCTAACCCCACAGCCCACCCTACTAATAGATTCTCCAATAAATTAATCAATAATAATAATAATAATAATAATAATAATAATAATAATAAAAATCAGAAGTTCTTACTGGAAGTGACAAAGGGTAGCTGTGGGGATCACTGGAACTCAGTTGTTAAACCATAGAACTCTGGCAGTTCCTAGAACTATCCTTTCTAATAAATAGACAAGGCTGCATTTAAAATATATATATATATATATATATATATATATATATATATATATATATCCCACTGCCACATTGAGGTGGGGTGCCAGACCCCTGGTCCATGCGGGGATTCTCCCCAGTTTCCAGGGCTTTAGCCCACTGCTGGCCACCTGGTCGGTGGGGGAAACCACATCCCCAAACAGCCATGTTGTACGTTGATGCTATCAGCGCAATGACATCACATGGAAGTGACATCATCACGCTGGGCACATCACATGGCAATGCTATAGCATTTTGGCTAGAGTTCCGGCCAAAATGCTATGGTGTCACTGTGCAATATCCCCCTCCCACCTCCCACCATCAGAAAAATCTGACTTGGCAACCTTACGTTGAGAGGTGATGGTTGATAGGACTTGAAGGTGGGGGATCCCCTAACTCCACCAGGGGTTGGCAGAGTTACTGTCAAGACTGGGGTGGTTTCTTTAATCTTGGTCTGGAACCTAAGCCTAAATAGCAAAGGAGGGTTTTCTCTCTTGCACTCAGGCTATTTTAGTGTGGATCAGAGCCAAATCTGAAACTGGGCCTCATTTGTTGTCACATGCCTACAATAGATATGTCCCCCGACCATACATTGTTACCAGGGCTATTTTTGGGCAGGAACGCACAGGAATGGAGTTCCGGCTGGCTTCCAAGTTGGCCACGCCTACAGCCTCTCCCCCCCAGGTTCCCCAAGTGCCTCATAAGCTGCGGGGTGCCTGGGGAAGCCAAGCCAAACCAGGGAGGGAAGGCAGTTTAAACTGCCTCCCCTCCTCAGGTCCCCCATGTGCCCCGCAAGCTGTGGGGAGGGAGCTGTGCTGTCAGAGGTGTGGCCTAATACGCTAATGAGTTTCTGCTGTTGGGTGTGGCCTATTATGCTAATGAGTTCCTGCTGATTGTTACACAGAGTCATGTCATGTCATTTCTTGAAGCATTTTCCAATAGTATAGTGATTCCTCAGTATCCCCACATTTTTAAAAAAACAGGCAAGATTAAGGGAATGTTTGCTTTTCCTTTTGATAGGAGAGCCCCTTTCATATCACAATTTGTTACTGAACTGAGCTTTAGTTTGCAAAGAGATTTGCCACATAACACAAAGGATTGATGGAACACAAACTCCTAATTACCTTGAGTACTAGGCATTCCATTCTTCTGGTCCCAACCTTCAGCATCTATAAATATTTTCCTCTTCAAAGAAACACTGGCATTCATTAATTCATCCATTCATGCATGATTTCTACCTTTCTCAAAAGAGACTCAAAATAAATATTTGGGTCATGAAAGCTGCCTTTTGACATCTTTCACCAATCAATAAATACAACAATCCAAATCACAGATCTGGGTTAGGATCTTTCTAAGGTGATATTCCTCTGCTATACAACAAATGTTGTCCTTGATCATTATTGGGAGATATACACAGATAAAAGGAGCTGCCTTATCCGAAGATCATTTGTTTATTTAGCTCAGTACTGTCATCTGGTTCACAAGAGCTCTCTGGAGTGTCATGCTGCCCTTTAACTGGAATATGTCAGGGATTGAACCTGGGACTCTAATACATGCAAAATATGTGCTTTATCACTGAGATAAGAACATATTTGAATTCCAAAAAAAGTAACAGAATCATATCCATTGAAATGTCAAATGCAAGCAAATCTAACAATAGCTTGCATTAAAGATACTGACCCTCTATATTACTAATGTACTAATATCTATATACTAATTCCCAAGACACCCCCTCCATGCGGATATCTAAATCCACGCGGAGGGGGCACTTGGAGGGCAGGGAGATTTTCCTGCACACTTGGGGGACTAACCACATGTGCAGAAAAATCTGAAAAGTTAAAGAGCGTTCCCTGTGCATATGCAGGGAACACTCTGGGAACTCTGTAGCGGCCCGGCAGCTGAGAGGCTCTGGGGCCTTGCCGCCGGTGTTGGGGGGGGGAATCGGTGGGCTTGGCGGCTGAGAGCCACTCAGGCCTCACCGGTGCCTGTAGGGGGAGAGGAGAAGCGGCAGGCCTGGCGGCTGAAAGCCGCTTAGGCCTTGCCGGTGCCTGTGGGGGGAGAGAAGCAGTGGAGCTGATGAGAGCCACTCAAGCCTCGCCGGTGCCTGTGGGGGGAGAGAAGCAGTGGGCCTGGCGGGAGCCACTCAGGCCTTGCCAGTGCCCATGGAGGGGAGAGAAGCAGCGGGCCTGGTGAGAGCCGCTCAGGCCTTGCTGTGCCCATGGGGGGGGGGATCAGCAGGCCTGGTGGCTAGAAACCTCAGGCCTCACCATCGGTGTGGGGGGGAGAAGGATTGGTAGCCCAGGCCTCGCTATGGGTGCTGGAGTGGGGTGGGGGAGAAGACTCACCTGCGGCTGCTGCCTCTGCTCTGTGAAGCTCCTTCTCCCCCCCCCCCCCACAAGTATCGTGGGTCCTGCCTTTTGTCATACATCTAATTCTAAACTTAGCCCTATGTGAGTCAAAAAACCCAGAGAATAGCATCAGGGGCAGATAAGGGGTATTTCTTCCCTGGGTTGCAAAAATATTACAAAGAAAATAATGGTTGAAAATTTAAGGCTTTTACTGAAATCCCATGCTGCTATGTTGCAAGATCTTGGTCACCATGTTTTAAAGAGAGGGGTAGCTCCCTTCCACAGCATGTGCAAGATGGACAGGTGTGGGGAAGAGCAAGAGCTGGCATTAGCCAGGCAGACATGGCAGCACTGCAGACTGGCTGGCCAGTGAGTGACATGGCCCAGGATTGTAAATATTATTTTCATTTATTCTAAATCAATAAAAAGACCTCCTCTTAATAAAACAAGCAACAATGAAACACTTGGCTTAATATATGGGCAACAAATATCAAGTGGCTCTCAGGATCTCAATTTTCAAGCTAAGTCCCTGTTTAGAGAACTCAGACTATAAAACTTCTCTTATCAAAGACAGAATGGTACTCCCTTGCTGTAATGGAACTGTAAGGATATGACTTCGTTATTTATTCTTTTTTTCCCACTATATGTAAAGGAAAAGTATGTCAAACAGCTACCTTGAAAAGTTACTTCAGAAAAGCAACAGACCAACAGAGCCACCCACTTGTCAGCTGGTTTAGATGAGCACATAAAGTTCCAAGGCTTGATGCTTCCTTGTATCTGTTTCTTTCGCAAAACAGAATAAATCACTATTTTTTCCCAAAGGGAACATAACAAGAACTTGTCTTTCGAAGACAATATTGTACTGTGAGGAAAGGGAGTGATGTCCTTCACCAAATCCTATGCCAATTCCCAAGTAGCGCTGCTCACAATTCTTACTTCTTTGGGCATTTGGGGAGGAAGCACCTGCCAGTTTTCACTAGATAAATAAAACAGCACAGAAATACAGCTTTGTGAGGGAAGCAAGTGTGTCTAAGCTTCCAGCTCAGCAAATAAAACATAAAATGAAATTCTTCTACTGCAAATCAAGTACAGGAAATGGTTTTTAAAAACAGAAAACAGTTAACAGTGAAAAATGAAATCAGGAGTAGAGGAGATTTTACAGATGACCCTAATATCAGCAAGAAAGAGACTTTAAAATAAAGGCTTCTACTTGCAAGTTTTACCTCAACTGACATGCTGGGGTATATCACACTGAACTAAGAAAGTCTGTTTTGTTTATGTGAATTCTCATTTCCAAACATGTACTGTTGTTACAGGACTGTAATCCCTATCTTTTTGCAATTTAAAGGTTCTTTTCATTCTGGTTTTTGCTTTTTCTGAGTAAAAAAAAAAAAAAAAGTTCAAACAAGACAGGGCTGGTTTCAGGTCCTGAGGGGTCCTGAGCAGAGTTCCTAAGCCCCCTCCCTATGCTTCCTTCCCTATGAGCTCCTCGGCTGTCCATGCTCTCAGTCACAGCCCTTCTCCCAGTACTGGGCCACGAGAAACAGCCAAAAACCTGGGTGGCAGGAAGGCTGTCAAGTGGAGAAGGATATGCCAGCAAGGGAATGACTGTGTTTTTAGAAAGGGGGGGGGGTCAGGCAGGGCTTTTGGCCAGCAAGTATTCTTGTAAGCCAGTAGAACATTATTTGATACACTCTTATGAACTTTGATAACATAAGTTTGACCTTTAGGACTTGGTTCTCTGCCCAAGGCAAAAAGCACTCTCTACAGCCATGAGAGGCTCCAGCCCACAGCGGGAGACTTCCTCCAAAGCTCACAACTGCATGAGAAATCAACCTCCATTTCAAAGGTATATCTCTCAGAAAGAGCATGAGAATACACCTCAAAGAACACTCTCAAGAAAAAGTTGAAATGCATTTCAAAGAGCTCTTACATCCACCGCATATGAGAACCACCATTCTACAAGACCAAGACTCCATTTCAAAGAGTCCTTTTTCTCTACACTGGTCTCCTCTCACACCTGCCCCCGGCTATTCCAGTAAAGAGATTAGTTGCTTAGCAACTGATCACTGCCCACCGAGTGACCTGGCCGAAGCCATCACGAAGCCATCACGGAACCAGAGAATGGCGCCAAGAAGACTGACCAGTTGACCAGGTGTTAGCTCCTGATTAGCATTTTAGTGTTGCAATATTGCCCACTCCTTCCTGCCCCCTCCTAACTATGACACTAACCAATAGGAAACCTAGAAATGACGGACAACCTACTGGGTGTGACAGTGGGACATGGTCAGCGCAACCCGCCCAAATGCCACCTGTTAAAAGATCTTACGCAGCAGAAATAGATAGCTTTTAGCCTTTAACTCTAGCTCTCTTACCCCTACCTAGCCTAGCCTTTACTCTCTTCGACTTCTATCCTTGTGACTAAATATCTGGACTTCATCTTGAATCTTGGATGTATTTTAAAATGCAATTACATAGTCTAACCATCCTAAAAAGAATCAGTATTCCTTTTGCAAAGGAAAACTTGGTATTATTGTTAGAAATACCTAGATTTCTAAGTCTCTGAAGGCATCCATGGGTAGAAAAAATAAAACAGCAGTGCCCAATGGATTCTGGCGTTCAAGCATGGGCTACCTGGGTGCACAGTATTTAACCCATCTGAGGTGCAGAGTATTTAACCCATTTGCTACAGTTATCCAGTAATAGTGATGAAATTTTTAATGCTTTTTAAATTCCTGATAAATCAAGCGATATTCAGAAGATTGGATTCAATAGCTGCATCCAGACATCACAAGTTCCATCTTAATAGGGTTGCCAGGTCCACTCATGAAATATTTGAGGATGTTGGGGGTGAAGCCAGAAGACTCTGGGGGTAGAGCATGGAGACTTTTGTGATGTGACATCTTGTGATGTCAATTCCAGGTCAAAGGTCAAGTGATGTCACTTCCCAAGCTTTACCCCCTCCCAGTGATGTCACTTCCAGCACACTGCACCAACCCCCCACCCCTTCCTGTGATGTCACTTTCTAGGCACTTTCCCAAACCCACCTCTTCCTCCGAAGTCACTTTCTTCTTTCAAAATTCAAATGTAAATACACTGCTGTATATCACTTCCCACCCCCACCTTTCCCCTATTTTACGTTACATGATTAAAGGTTTGCATACATCCTCCCTTCCCAAAACCCAACAAGCAGCTCTAGTTACCATAATGTAATAGAACAGCCTTAGGGTTCCCAAGTCCCAGGACCAGCAACCAGCAACAGGTGGGGGGGTAGGGTTGCCAGCTCCAGGTTGAGAAATTCCTGCAGACTTGGGGATGGAGCCTGAGGAGGACAAGGACCTCAGTTGGGTATAGCACCATAGTGTTCACCCTCCAAATCATCCATTTTATCCAGTGAAACTGACTTCTGTAATCTAGAAATGGGCTGTAATTCCAGGAGATCCCCAGGTCCCACATGGATGCTGGCATCCCTACATCTTAATATGACTGGAACACAAACACAGCTAAATTCTGTGTTTGCTGCTTGCTTCATCAAGCTCCATTCATTAGGATTTTCCAAACTTCATCGAGCTCCCATTTCCCTTGTCCCCAAAGTAACTAGCTGAGGGGAAAGGAATCTAAGAGATGACCTATATACGGTTTAGAGGGCATTAATATAAAGCATCATGAGGCCACATTTTCAAGATTGATATTTAATTAAAGCAGAAACACTGATCAATAGAAATACAACCCTGTGAGAGCCCTCATTTTAACTATGGATATTCTCTACATCCTTGTAAGATTCAAGACTGACAACTCTTAGTTCTCTTTGGTTTGGTGTCTACATACATAAACATTTAGTAATCACAGACTTTCTTGTCTGCATACATAGAGGTATTTAAACAAGGGGAATGGAGAGTTTTTAGGAGAAAAGGACTGAACAAGGAAGGTGTTTCCCTAGTTTCAGTCTCCTGAGCTGGGTAAAATACATTGTCTTTTTAGAAAATTCAGTGTAAGGCACCTTTAGGCAAAGCTTTCAGAGGTCCCAAGGTTTGCTGGTTCCAAAAAAAGAAGAATGAGATTGGCAGCCTCTGAGCCAGCGGGGGAGGGGGGGAGTGAGACTGCATATTTTTGGCTGACAGAACAACAGTAGTTATGAGAGCCAGCACAAATGAATAGCAAATAAATAATTCTAATATGCTGAATTTCTTGACTGTTGTTGAGTTGGGGGTAACAAAAGGTGATTGCATCCGAGCAGGTTGGACAAAAGGACTGGTAGGGTTGGAGGTAGGGTTGGAGGAACTCATGCCTAAGGCAAGTTGGGAGAAGGCATTCAAGCAAGGCCTGTGAGAGTCCACCTGCCTAATTGTTAGTATTTAGATTTTGTCAGGGGTCCTTTCGTAGAAAAAGAGGTGCAAAAACTCATTAGCATAACTCATTAGCATAACTCATTAGCATATGCCACGTCCCCTGACATCACCAGAAGTGTGTCAGAAAGGGAATGTCAGTTTCAGCCCCATTATACCCTATGGGCCATTGAAATCAATGGCAAAAACTCATAGGGTATATGAGGGGCTGGAGGAAAGGGGGTTTGAGGCAGAGGCTCCAAACTTGCTGGGTAGCTGCTGGGGCCTCTCCTCAAAATACCCACTAAGTTTCAAGAAGATTGGACTATGGGGTCCAATTCTACGGGCCCCCAAACAGATTGTCCCATCCCCTCCATTGTTCTCTATGGAGGGAAAAAATGTTAACTTTTTACCTACCATAGAGAACAATGGAGGGAATGGGGGCAACCTGTTTGGGGGCCTGTAGAATTGGACCCCCTGGTCCAATCTTCTTGAAGCTTGGTGGGTATTCCTAGAAGAGGCCCCAGCAGCTACCCTGCAAGTTTGGAGCCTCTCCCTCAAACCCCCTCCCCTCCAGTGGCTTTTAAAGTTTGGCAGCAATTTGGCAGCAAGCTGAATCAGATTAGAGAATCTGATTCAGCCCGTGGCTGCCCTACTGGCCAGTCCTGAGCTGGCGGAGCTTTGCTCCGCCTCGCTCCAGCCCCAACGGACCCCTGGATTTTGTACTCAGGAAGACTTGCCCTTGCTGGTTAAACTACATTGATAAATCAAGGTAGATGCCTGGCTTTGCAAGCCCCTATGGCAATGGGTAGATACATAGATGTCCCATCAAATAATCAGTCTTGCACCCTAGTTTTTGGCCATTCATTAGCATAGCCTGAGGAGAGTTTTGATCTCACTTTCCAAAGCAAGGCATTGCTAGTTCGTAAACTGGCTGCTAAAGTGCATTTAGCCAAGTTGGAGTCAGGGCAGACAGCACACATCTAGGAAGAGGGTGCCCTAGTAACAGTAGGGCAGGAGAAGACAACCTCTGGCACAAATGCCAAGCAGTGACATACCAGACCATGGCTGAGGACAGACTGGCATTTGGGCCCACATTACCTCCGCTTTGCAAGCGGAGGAGGCGGGCCCGTACACACAGCCGCATCTGCCCGGCGGAGGCAGCCTGGACTTACCCCATCCCGCGGTGCATTCCTCCCACAGTAGCGGGCACGACTTAAAACTGGCGTCCCGGCAGCTGGGCGTGCATTCCTCCCGCTTCCGGCGGGTGTGAACGCATGCAGAAGTGGAGAGCCGCGCATTGTCCTGCTACTGCCAGAAGCCACCCGCAGTGTGGACGCTGCAGGTGGCCTCCTTGCGCCACAGTGCAAACGGCGCGCTACAGAGCAGTTCGCCCTGGCTTGCTCCGCCTCCGCTTCTGTGGCACGGTGGAGCTCCAATCTGTCCTCAGCCCATGTTAGCATACAGGTGAACTCCTGTCCAAAGTGAACTCCTGAGGCTAGGGTTGCCAGGTGAGGCTGACAAGCCAGCGGGGGACTTACCAGGAGGCTCCATAAAAGGGGAGGGAAGAATTGAACCCCGAAGCAAATTCCAGCTGAGATGCCATTACATTTAAAGGGACAGTGTTCTTTTTAAATGCCTTCTATCCACTGGAAATAATGGAGAATAGTGGCACTGGATTATACGCACTCAAGGCACCTTATTATACTGCACCACCATTGGTGAAATTGGGACTGATTGAGTGATTTTATTGTTTTTATGTATTCATATTGTATGCTGATTTTATTATGTTGTAAGCCGCCCTGAGCCCGCTTCAGCGGTGAGGGCGGGATAAAAGTAATAAAAATAAATAAATAAATAAAATAGACATTAGTAGTCATGGACTCTCATTTTCATTCCCTCCTTTGTGTCTACATTCCTTCAAATTGTGGCAAAAGTATGGACAAATAGCAAAGGAGACACAGGATATGTTGTATAGTACATTTTGTTAATTTCTGTTTAGCTATAGTCATTTAATATTTATTGGGGTTGTTGGATTTCTGTATCTAGTGTATAAATTGTGTCACCTAACTGAAATGCTTTTAAGTTGTCTAACAGGCAGGACCATTCAACTTGGTCAAAAGACTTTTCAGCATCTAAGAACAACAGGTGCTAGCTACACCCCCATATAGAGACCTTACCCATCAAGGTCAGTCTACCAGGCCTGTTAATTATTTATTTTATTATTAAATTTATTAGTTGCCCTATCCCAACTTGCACTGGGCTCTGGGTGATGTACATGGGGGCAAAATGCCATAAAAACATAAAAATATTAAAACTCTACAAACCAGTTAAAAAAAACTAAAGACCCAAATAGAGTCTGTCATGATGGTGTACTGGAAATTTCTGGGTAGGGGGAGAGAGAACTCATAGCACCAATTCAGAAGGGAGGGGGAGGGTTCCAGCTGAAGAAAAACCATTGCTGCCCTCAACCAAAGGTTCACTAGTTTCAGCTGGAATCATTCTCTTGAAGATTTCTTAGAGGCAGCATGATGATTTGTCAGGAAAACTATTGCCCACGTTTTCTATAAAATGTAGTCTATTGCTGCCATGCTTTACCCTTACCTTACACCATTCCTTTCTCCCTACTGATTACTCTATTTGGAATATGTTGTTTGCTCTAGACTCTACTTGCTAGAAATCTAGGAAGTTAAGGCCTGTGTTGCAAAAGCCTTGCTACATAAGTGTATTTAGGAAGTTAGCTTTGTTATTTTCTGTGCGCTTGAACTCACCACTGGAACTATATCTCTTTTAAAATCTCCTTCTTTATTTTCTTTTCAATAAAGCTTTATTATGCTGTGTGGTGTGTTGTGGTGACTCTACTGAACCAAGCCCAGGTTAAAGTTTGCTATTTTATCATAAAAAAGCTGCTCCAGGTCAAAATTTCTGTTTAGCTATAGTTTAGGTATAGACTGGGGAACAAATCTCTCAAACAGAGGTGGGTCAGCCTTGACAAACCTTGGGTGCAATTCAAAGAACACTTTCCTGAAAGTAAGCCCTGCTGCAAACATGTTATTCAGTGGACTTACTTACTAGTAGACCTGCTTAGATCTGTTTACTGACCAGATAAAAGAACAATTAATGTTCTTGCTTAATGCTACTTAGTTCTCTTTAAGCCAAGTTCTAACTACAAGTCAATTTGTTGTTCTGTGTTGATATTATAAAGTTCTTATTACAGAAGTTTTAATGAACTAGCCAAGATTTTGAAAAGGCTATACAATCTTTTTTGTGTAAATAGGGCAACTTTAACTACTTGGAGTAGAGGTGTACTCATGTCAGATCCTAGTGGTTTTCTTAAAAAAAAAAAGTGATGTCTTTTAACTGGTGATTATGAACCATTTAGATCCTAAAAGTAACATCTTCACAGAGATTAATCAACAGGTAAATGTTCTTCAATTTAATCAAACAATTTAGATAGCTGCAGTGTGCAACTGGAGGTGTTCTGGGAGCTCCTGCTGTAAAACCAACTTTAAATTGTAGAACTTGCTTCTCACAGATATTTGGCTGGCACTTATTGTCAGGTAAAAACTCTTTCATTTATACAAAATCTGTGTTGGTGTGTTAAAAATTGGGCTTTCGTTGAGATTTTCGTCTGCTGTTCTTTCACATTAATGCCCTTATTGGCATTTCTGGTTTATTTGTGATGCTTTTAATCTTTTTATCTGCTGCCTATTTTTAACTTTTTTATTTTATCCTTTTATTGAATTTATATTGTTGCAAGCTGCTACAAGCCTTATGAAAAGAGAAGCAGCTGATAAATGGCCTATATAAAGAAAATGTAAACGCTGCCTATGTTAGTTGTCAACTATTTTTATCTTAGCTTTTAGAACAAGATCAAAGGTTCTTTGTTCAAAACAATCATTGGTATAGGCAGTCATAATGTTCACCAATAACCTATGCTTGGGTTGTCAACTAATACAAACATTTTCAAGTGTCACAGAACTTATGAGGATGTTCAAACGCACACTGACTGTAATGATTAGAAGTCATTTCTTTTGCTGGCCTCAAATGCAAGGAATAACCTTTGTCTTTAACCAATTTGAGGTATATATCTGTACATGTGCCCTGCACAGAGCAACTTAGCATTTATATTCAAAAGACATTAATTTGCACTGTTATGAAGGACCTCATTTACTCACGAACAATAGCTACCATACAAAAATACATGAATGTAAATGTAGGTTATCTTTCACATAAATTCTGATGGGACACTATCAGCTGTCACAAAGACTCCCTCTAAACATGCTAGCATTAAAATCCAGGCAGTCTTTCTGACTTCACTGCTTACACACTTCAGGGAAAGTAGTTTGCTGCATTTCTACTGTTTTGACATGTGTCAGCAGCTAGTCAAACAGTGTACTTAGACTCAAGGAGTCTATGTGACTGACATTTGCCATTACTTTAACAGAGATCACCCAAAGGGCATGCAAAAGCAATCCTAGGAATGACAGAGAAATAAATATACAGTAACTAAAAGTAAGGGAAGAAAAAGGGAAGCCTTACATGTGTCAAAAAAAAAGTGTAAGGAGAAAGCTTAGGTCAGGGGGTCCTCAATCTTGCTGTGCTCATAGTCACACATGGAATGCTGAGAATGGGAGAGGGTGTCACCACAAAATGGCTCCCAGGGGGCTATTTAAAACTGACTGCAAGGGGAACAATCACCGAATGTTGGGAGGCTGCAATCCAACAATCCGTCTATTATGAAAGCAGCTGTTTCTAAATTAATGCTCTCCACAGACATGAAGATGCAAGATTCTTCAGAAGCACCTACTCTAGTTAGGAAGAGAAAACAGCCAATGAGGAAGGGCCAGGACTGGGGATGATACGGAGTTGTAAAGAAGCAAGTGGGCTCCAGGAAACCTGTTGGCAGGCTTAGGTGAGGGTCAGAGGAATCTTTCTAGTTGGTTCTCAGTACAGTGGCAAAGTGAAATAATGGAGCAGAAGAACTGACATGGAAGTTATCTGCAAGGACACTAGCTATCTGGGTTTTGACAACAAGTTTCAGGCATCAAATTATTATGCTTGGCATTTCAAGCCTGATGTTTCTAATAATGTTCATTCCACCACACCACAGCCTCCATAGCCAAATCAGTTCTGGGGGAAAACAACATCCACATTAAGGAGAAGTACTTTGGATTGTGACTTCTCAGCTCCATAATTTATTTATTTATCTATTCTATTTATACCCTGCTCTCCCCGCGA
Organism: Lepidodactylus listeri; assembly: GCA_029233225.1. Classification (NCBI taxonomy): domain Eukaryota; kingdom Metazoa; phylum Chordata; class Lepidosauria; order Squamata; family Gekkonidae; genus Lepidodactylus; species Lepidodactylus listeri. The sequence goes on from JARCFY010000008.1 coordinate 74,275,765, forward strand.
ATGGGCTGAAATCCAAAATAACTCAAAATCTAGGGAGGCCATTATTTTGGCATTGGACTAGTTTATTTTCTAAACGAGGTAAGAAGATGCCATTGTCATGATTAGAATATGCAAGAGAATTATTAGGATTCCTTGTCTCCTGAAGTTCCTGTACGTTTAAAAAGAAATAAGTCGGAACCCTCACGACTTACAGGAGGTGTATCATTTCCCCGTCCCCCATTATTTCCTCTTTCCCTTCCCTGAAAGCCCCCGTGATTGAGCTGTCCTCTTTTCATGCTTCCTTCTATTCTTCCCATCCAGCAGCCAACCCACCTTGATCTGCCCCATCTTCAGTTTTTCCTTTCACCCCCTGGGGGCCTCTACCTAGTAAACCTATGGCCCAGTTGTGTCATGCCAGACACTGGGCCAGGTCCCTTGCCTAGTAGGGAATCCTCAAGGACTCACTTTCCCATGTATCCCCCTCCCTACACTATTTCCTCTTTCCTTCTTCCCAGAATCCCCCCCACCCTCTCCCCGCCTCATTCTGTCTTTCTCAGCCATTAACCAACCTACCTTTTATTTGCCTCCCATCTTCAACTATATTTAATGTTTATTGACTTCATTTATGCCCTGCCTTTTCCCACAGTGGAGACCAAAGCAGCTTACATTACTGTCCTCTTCTTTTTGTCTTCACAACAACCCTGTGAGGTAGATTAGGCTAGAAGTATGTAACTGGCCCAAACTCACCCAAGAAGGGGATTCGAACCTGGGGCTCCCAGACCCTAGTAGTACACCACAGTGGCTTTAATAGGGTGGCTGCTGTTGAATAGTAACAACAATATGCTATATTTCATGTTTACGAGTCCATTTTATACAGCATTCCTCTATGCATTTCCATGGACAATAAGTCAAACTAAATTCAGTAGGGCTTGCTCCCTCTAGTGTGCTTCACTAACTAGGAGAGTCATGCAAGGAAGATGGTATCAAGTCACTCAGTGGTTGTTGCCATGCCTCCAATGAGTCCTCCCTCAAAAGCCAGAACATGCCTGGAAAGGACCCAACCCCCTCCCCCTGCCTTTTACTGACAGGAGCCAAGCACAGAATGCTATGGTTTTCTAGCAACAGACACTGAGGGATTCCATTTCTTAAAGCTGCAGGTGGTCATTTTAGGATTTTTAACCTCCCAATTTCTTTTCTTTTTTAAAAATGATATCAGGTTTTTCAGGTATGTAGAAAGGTCAGTCATGTCCATTCACACTTCCAATCACTGCATTTAAGAACCTTCAGATTTGGCTGACTGCTATTAGAATGAACAAGTGGGGACCTGCAGGAAACTTGCAGGTAGAGCATCCTATCCTCCACCTTTTCTTCCTTCATTCTCCCCCTTTTCTCTCAGTCTCCCCTTTCTCTTCCCACCCCTCCTCTGTCAATCTTCCCCCCTCTTTCTCTCCCCTCCCGTCCCCTCCCCTCCCTCGACTTTCTTTTGGACCAACTAACCCCCCCATTGTGCTTCCCCTTGCCCTTCCCTCCTTCCCTCTTCTTCACCCCATTCCCACCCTTGTTACTCTCTCCCACACACACACACACTACTCTTAGCTCCTCAACCAATTGTCAGCACTCTGCCCATCTTCCACCTCCAACCATTGGTGCTCTGCCTGGCTGCCTCCTGCCCATTGCAAGGGAGACTGGGGCAGTGTCTTTGCCTCCAGATGTGCCAATGCTCCCCCTAAGCTGTGGAGTCCTGTGAGCAAAAATTCTACTTTGTGAGCGACTGGAATTAAAGCTGTGAGCAAGTAATTTGGCTACTGCATAAATTAGTTTGCTCTGGAGCCATCCTTCTTGAGCTAAGACAAAAATGTGTGAGCTGGATGCTTAAAAACTGTGAGCTAGCTCACACCAATTCAGCTTAGAGGGAACACCAGATGTGGCCAGGTTTGTCCTGGCTGCAGCTGAGCCAGCAGTGCAGCAGAGAGCTGTATTGGCCTTGAGAGTGATTCTGGCAATGCCAAGAGCCATGTTGGCCAGAGCAGCAATGCCAGGAGCTGTGCTGGGCCTGGGGGCCATTGCAGCAATGACAGGAGACACAACGGCAATTGCTCCTGGGTCTGGGGGCATCATCAAAGGCAGGTAACACACCCACAGTCTTCCCCTCACAGCAGAAGCATTGTCTGCACATGCACAGACAACACTCCTCTGTTGGGGGGGGGGTTACATCCCCCCTTCTTTTTCTGCAAACCTAGTTGGGTCCACCAAGTCTATAGGGGGGGAAATCTTCTGTGTAAATGGGTCCAATTCGCAAATGTATACATCTGCAGATCACCCCCCCCCTTCAGTATTAGATATATAGATGATTATCTAGTTTTGAGATTCTGAGCCATTTGATCCCTCGTTCCCCATCCCTAGCATATTAAAACTAACATGAAAATTCTGTATTCCGTTCAATTTTAAATCATTTTCCAATTTATTTTAGTCCCCATATGAATCTTGGATGCTTTTAGGCTACAGGCATACTATGAGGAAGCAAATCCAACTGAATACCCAAGCAGACATTCTCAGGGTTGGGCAATTAAGGATATAGATATATTTCTCATTGATAGAACTGGGATATTGGTGAGAATAAACTTGACAGAGGGATTTGAACCCAGTCTCAGTCCAGGAGACTACCCACTAGAAGGCTGTAAACACACTGTTGAGCTTCTGTAACTATATTGTCATTGCTAACTCTATATTCAGTTTCACTCAGATGTGAAGTGGTATGCAAAAGTTACTTCCAGGCCAGCCTAGTGTACCAGTGGTCCTTACTATGCAGGGCTGTCATTATGGGCAACACAACTTTAAGATAAACACTGGTCCTGAATTTCAATTTTGTTTTGTAGGAAGGAACGGTGGGAAAAGAGGAAGTAAAAATCCAGCTGAGCACTTTTAATGGCAATGTAACTCTAATGTTGCAAATGGCAGCAACATTATAGGCTTCTATGGCCAGATGCCTTGAGAGAAGGATTCAAGAAAAGAGCTCATCACTTCCTTTGAGTTCTTCAAATAAGATGCCAGTACAATGTAGGTTTTTATAGTTCAATTGCACTTAAGGACTGGGTCAGCTGCTAGCAAAAATCCAAAGAACATTTGACAATAAGAGTGTGTGAATGGAATTGGAACAGCTGTGCTGGATCACAAACCAGGGGCTGTTTGAGCTACAAACCTTTCTTTATGCTGGTAAACTGTGTAGCATTTCGTGAAATGTATAAAATTGTCTTCTTATTTCAAGACGTATGCTTCAGTCACGTCCCATTTATTTTTTTTATTCCATCCCTTCCTCATAATGAAGGACAGATTCGTTTCTTTTTCCAATATAACTATATTCTTTATTTATTTACAAATTTTATACCATGCCTTTCTGCCCTGATTAGGGCTACAAGGGGGCCTTCTCACAAAAGTAACAATTTTAAAAGGGAAAGTATGCCTGTCCAAGTGTGGAAACCTAACCAAGTGTTTTAAATCAGAAGCCTGGCTTGTTGTTTAGATGGAAAAGAAAATAACATATTAACAATATGCTATATTCCATGTTTTCCATTCCATTTTTATACAGCATTTCTCTATGCGTTTTTATGGCCAATAAGTCACACTGAATTGGTCCCTTGTAAGTGTGCTTAACTAACCCATCAGTTTCCGGTACAAGCTATTTATTATGCTACTTCAGCAGATACGAAACAAATAGAACTATTATAATAACTAGAATTTGTTGTTCACTACTGTTGTGTTCCACAAACCCAAGATCTAAATTTAATTAACAATTTAATCTATTGGCTGTGTACCCAAGTTCTGTAAAAAGTGCTTGAAGGGACTGTTTTATTTATTTATTTATTTATTGTTGTATTTACACCTCGCCCTCCCCAGGAAGCAGGCTCAGTTAAGGGTTAAGTTTAGGGTAAGAATATTGCAAGATCAAGTCTGTAGATGACAGTTTCGCCTGCTAATTGCTGAAGATCAAACTATTCCCAGAGCTAAGGTAGGATCCCAACCACCAGGTGGGACCTGAGGATTCCCCAAAATTATAGTTCATCCTCAGACTACAGAGATCAGTTTCCTTGGAGAAATGGATACTTTGGAGGGTGGACGCTGTGGCATTATACCCCACTGAGGTCCTGTCTTCCACAGGCTCCATCCCCAAATCTCCAGGAGTTCCCAAGGCTGGAGGTGGCAACCCTCCCCCAACCTCCAGCAATCAGGGGGACATGGCAACTTCACCTTAAGGAGACCTCCCCCCCTTATTTCTTTTCAATATGGCTGCTGCTCTGCTCCTTTTTGCTGTGGCTCCTCAGCTTTCTGGACCCTTGCTACCTGCCTCCTTGTAGCCTGTAGTGTTTTGGGGGGGCAGATTCTAGAGCAAAGGTCAGTAGAACCTAGGTGATATTGTGTACTGCAAAAGAACAATTTGTGGAGATGGCGTGGCAGGCTCCTATTGAATGAACTAAAATTACCTTAGACCTGGTTGATTCCTCCCCCCATCCCCATACTTATTCCCAGGGCTTCTTTTGTAGAAAAAGCCCAGCAGGAAGTCATTAGCATAATATGCCACACCCAACTGCAAAAATATATTAGCATATTAGGCCACACCCCTGACAGTGCAGCTCCCTCCCAGGATTGGCTTCCCCAGGTGCCCTGTGGCTTGCAGGGTGCATGGGGAACCCAGGGGGGGGGGGGCTGTAGGCATGGCCAACTCAGAAGCCAGCCGGAACTCCATTCCTGTGCATTCCTGCCCAAAAATAGCCCTGCTTATTCCACCGTACTGCTCCTTGCTGCCCTCTATTTCTGTCCCTGGGTGGTCAAAAGAGAGAGAAGCAGAGCTGATGCTGTTCCTTGTATGGCTTCATCCCTTCAACCCCAATTCCTTCACAAAGAAGGCAGTGTTGTGCTATCTGGCTCTCCCCTCCACATGCTGAAGAAAATCATGATCCCTCTCAATGTCTCTTCAAGTTGTTGCTTCAGAAGCTGTCTAATAAAGTGGTTATGTTTTGAACACACCCTTCTCAGCTATATGAACCCAAGAGCAGCCACCTGTGCGAGTGCCCTAATATTGATTTACAAGCAAAAGGGAACATTGCACATCTCCACCCTGGAATTGAAGTTAAACACAGTTCTGAGATCAGATAGTCATTTCAATATGCTTTTAAAGAACTAATGGCTCTGAGTTGTCTATTAACAGCATTTCTAATAATTAAAAGTTCTTAAGACCATAGTGTGATCACACACATACTCAAACCCTTTAAAAAAAAAAAAACAGGCAGTCTTGTGAGAGAGACTGGAAAGCTTGAACACCATTTTATGCTATTTTGGCTCTAATAAATGATATTGCATGGCTTCTGTTTTTGCATTTTGCTTTAGACCAATTTAATTACCTGCAGCTAAATAGGTCACTATTGTTGAAAGATGGATTCCTATTGTTGGAAGAGAGGAGCAAGGCTGAGACAGCACTTTGACCTAGTGAGGTCACAGTAGAAGCTAGAATTGAACCAGGGTTTTCCAGCTGTAAGCCACTCTGCTGTACGAGTTCTCTGCACTCATCGATGTGCCAGGATTTCAACTTTTCTGAACAGCAACAACATCCCTCTGGGCTTCAGTAGAGAGCATATTCTAACTCTTGGATTCAGCAACCCTTGAAATACAGAAACTGCTAAGCAAATTTTACTCCCTGAACTCAATGGAGAATTTACAAATGAAATATTCTCCCCATTTTGTCTCCTTGCCGGTCAGCCTTTGCTTCAGTAAAGGTAAGAATATATTGTCTACTTCAGTGGCCTCTTTATTATGATTGCTGTACAGCAGAATTAGCTGTCCATGAGAAAATTCAATTATATCATCATTGAAGAGTCAGCATAGTATCAATAGAATGTTGGTCCAGCAAGATGCTTTTAGGGAGTCTCTTTGTACCCTACCTCACAAGGATGCTGTGGAGGTAAAATGAGGAAACCCCATTACAGCATCCTGAGGGCAAGATAGATATACGTTTAAAAAGAAGACCCTACGAATACGCCCGTGTGATATATCAGAGACAATAATAAGTGATACCGCCTCATAAATGTTCAGAAATATTAACCAAAGAATAATCATAGTGCCACAATCTGGAAAGATTCCCCCCTCCCCGAAACTCATACTCATTACTGTCACAGATGGGATGAACCATATACTACAGATACTATTTTTTTCTTCTAGTGATTAATTAACACTAACATCTTGGCTCCACACTCTTAATCACTAATACAGAGTAGAATGCCCACTTTTTATTTAAGAGTTGGAAGTATGCAAAAATCTACCCAGTTAACTATCCTGCTTATGGGAATTCCTGATTAATCACTTGTATTAAGTAGCTATAGCTATTTCCCTACAGAAGCTGGTGGATAGGGCTTGCCAGATACTGATCAAATTGCCTCCATGTGGTGCCATTCTGTCAATAAGGAGTCCCTTCCTACACCACAGACGGGTGCATGGGTTTTGTTTTCCTGGTAATTCATAGTTTAACTGTTGAGTGGCTTGAATTAAATTAGTCAATGACTGTTGTGTACTAGTCACGAAATGGCGACCGCCATGCGGTCAGAGCACATGGCCCGATTCTACCTGAGCTTCAGCCAGGTAGAACAATAGACAGTCGGATCCAAAACGACCACCAATAGCCAGCCTAGGTCTTCTGCGGGGGACCTATGAACTACAACTTAAGACTTAAGGCCCTATCAGAACTATGCGCATATGCTAAGCCCCTATCAGGTATTTTGGGTGCGGCCAGAGGTGTGGCTCCGGCCGGCATATAAGCAGGGCCCTGGAGCCCTGGCAGCATGCTTGATCTGACCATCTCCTGAACATGCTGATTCACTTAATAAAGTCTTTGCTATGATCATCCTACAACTCACCTCCTGACTCCAGTACTTTCCACTGGTGACGAAGGTGGGATCCCGATGAGCGACTCATCAGCCGCGCTGAGCAGTGGAGCTCCGAGCACTGAGCCGCCAGCTCAACAAGCCCCAGAGGACGTCGCTCGCAACCTTGCTCCTGCCTCGGCAAACATGGCTGCCGCAGCGGGAAACATCCCTCCATTCGACACCTCCAAGCCCGAGCACTGGGACACATGGGTCAGGCAGCTCGAGTTCCTCCTGACCGTGCACGGAGTCACCGAGGCCACCCTGAAGAGGGCCTGGCTAACGGGCCACTGCGGCATTGAGACAATGCACATTGCGCAGAATATCATAGCACCCCAAGACCTGCTGGACGTCTCCTACGACGACCTCAAGAAGCTGCTCGGGAACTACTTCGCGCCAAAACCATCCATGTTGGCGTTCCGGGTCCAGTTCCTCGAACAGAAGCAGCAACCGGGAGAGAATGCCGCCATGTTCCTGGCCGACCTCCGCCGCCTGGCAGTCGGGTGTGAGTTTAAGAATGTGGAGGACAACCTGCTAGGCAGCTTCGTGGCAGGGGTAAGAGAAGCCAAGCTCCGCCGCCAGCTTATCACCACCCCCGAGCCAACCCTCGAGAAGGTGCTGCAGGCTGCCGTCGCGTTCGAGACGACTTACAAGGACAAGCAGGTGTCCAAGGTCCACCGCATCGCCTCCTCTGGGTCTGAGACAGATGAGGACGAAGACGTCCACCAGCTACGCCGGCGCGCGCAGAAGGGTGAGTCTCGAGGCCGCGCCCGGCACACCACGGCCGCCGCCGCCTCCGCTTCTTCCAACCCCAGCAGGCTGCCCCCGATGTGTGCTAGCTGCGGGGACCCCCACAAGAGATGCTCATGCCGTTTCCGAGATGCCGTTTGCAGAATGTGCGGGAAGATGGGGCACATCGCCAGGGCCTGCCACTCCCGGAACGCGCGACAGTCCTCCGCAGCCTCCACCGCCCGCTACGAGGCAGTTGACAGCACCTCTTCGGCCACCCAGGTACTCCAACTACGAGAGCCCCTCCCTGCAGCGATCCAGGTCAACCTGCGGATCGGGGGCACCTCCTGTTGCATGGAGGTTGATTCCGGGTCTGCCTACTCCATAGTCTCAGCGGCCACTTTTAAAAAACTCTTTCCGCAGTGGAGCCCTCGGCTGCGCCGGCCAACTGCCCACGTGCTCCGGGACTTTCAGAAAAACCCGGTCGCCATCAAGGGGCTGGCGCAGGTCCAGGTGCAATACCAGGGCGTATGCAAATCCCTCAACCTACTAGTGGTGGAGCGGGACCTCAACAGTTTGCTGGGGCGCGCTTGGTTCAAGCCCTTGGGGGTGGGCATGACGGGGGTTCACAAAGTAGAGTTAGCAGATTACGACTCAGTCTGTGTGGAATTCCCGGCCGTTTTTGACGGCACCCTTGGTTCCTACCGGGGTCCTCCAGTCTCCCTGGACCTGGATCCGGCCGTACACCCGATCCGGGTGCCAGCCTGGTGGCCGGCTTTAGGAATGCGGCCCAAGGTGGAGGCGGAACTAGACAAACTCGTGGCTCAAGGCGTGCTGGAGCCAGTTCCCCATGCAAATTGGGAAACCCCTATAGTGACCCCGTTGAAGTCTAATGGGGAGGTCCGCATCTGCGCGGACTACAAATGTACTCTGAATCGGGCATTACAGGACCACTCGTACCCGGTACCAGTGATCAGCCATGTGCTAGCATCCCTAGCGGGGGCCACGATCTTTAGGAAGGTGGACTTGGCTCAAGCCTATCAACTCCCAGTAGACGAGGCAACCGCGGAAGCTCAAACCATAGCGACACATAAGGGCGCTTTCAAAGTGAAAAGGCTCCAGTTTGGGGTCAGCGTTGCCCCAGGTCTGTTTCAGCAACTAATGGACTCTGTTTTAAAAGGCATTCCAGGGGTGAAGCCATTTTTTGACGACGTCCTCATAGCGGCTCCGGACGTCGCCACCTTCAAGACACGCTTACGAGCCGTTCTGCAGTGTTTCCAAGATGCCGGTCTCAAGGTGCGAAAGGACAAGTGCACCTTGGGAGTACCTTCAGTAACGTTCCTGGGGTTCCACGTGGACGCACAGGGCATCCACCCCACCAAGGAGAAGGCGAAAGCCATCATGGAGGCGCCATCCCCGACGACGAAAGCGGAGCACCAGGCATTCTTGGGCCTCCTCAATTTCTACCATGCGTTCTTGCCACACAAGGTGGTGGTCGCCGAGCCCCTCCATAGGTTACTGGACACAGGGGCAAAATGGGCTTGGGGGCCATGGCACGACAGGGCTTTTGCAGCAGTTAAGGACTTGTTGGCGTCTAACGCGGTCTTGGCACACTGTGACGAGTCTTTGCCGGTGGTCCTTGCGTGCAACGCATCTCCATACGGGGTGGGGGCTGTCCTGGGCCATCGTCTGCCAAATGGTAGGGAGGTCCCCATGGCCTACTACTCCCGGACACTGTCAAAGGCAGAGCAGAATTACGCCCAAATAAACAAGGAGGCTCTGGCAATTGTGGCAGGGGTAAAAAAAATTCCACGATTACCTCTACGGCCGGGCGTTTATGGTCGCCATGGACCATAAGCCACTTCTTGGGCTGCTCGCCCCACACTGCCAGACGCCCCAGATGCTGTCCCCCCGGGTCCTGCAGTGGTCTATTTTTCTTGCAGGTTACCAGTACAACCTCATCCACCGCCCCGGGAAAGCCATGGGCCACGCCGACGCCCTCAGCCGCTTGCCCCTCCCGGACTGCGACCCCAACCCAGCTCCTGCATTCTACGTGGCCCTCCTCGAAGATCTTCCGGATCGCCCGGTACAGATACCCGACATGGCCCGCCACACGGCGCAGGACCGTGTCCTCTCCCGGGTTTCTGACTGGGTGGGGAGGGGGTGGCCCAACCATCCGGGCCAGGAGTTCGCCGCTTTCACAGCTCAGAAACATGAACTCTCCACCGACAAGGGGTGTTTGCTCTGGGGGTCGAGGGTAGTCATCCCCGAGCCGCTCCGCCCGAGGGTACTAGCAGCCCTCCACAAGGCACACCCCAGAATCGTCCGGATGAAAGCCTTGGCCCGCAGCTACGTGTGGTGGCCAGGCATAGACAAGGAGATTGAGGATCGGGTACACAAATGCAGCAAATGTCAAGAGTCGCGGCCCGATCCTCCCCATGCCCCCGTCCGGCCCTGGGAGTCAACTGACAAACCATGGTCGCGGCTCCATCTCGACTTCGCTGGACCGGTCCAGGGGCAGTTGTTCTTTATTGTTGTGGATAGCTACAGTAAGTGGCTGGAGGTAGTCCCGGTGCGGTCTACCTCGACCGAGGCGGCCACCAGAGCCCTGTGGCGCATCTTCGCCACCCACAGAGTGCCAGACTCACTCGTGATGGACAACGGAACGGCCTTCACATCAGGAGAGTTCCAGCACTTCACAGACCTGTTTGGCATCTGGCACATCCGCTCGGCACCGTTCCACCCCGCAACCAATGGACAGGCAGAACGGATGGTTCGCACAACCAAAGACGCCATCAAAAGGATGGACACCGGTGACTGGGAGCTGCAGCTAATCAAATTCCTTTTCAGCCAGCACAACACCCCACACACGGGAACGGGTCGCCGCCCAGCGGAGTTGTTGATGGGCCGGCGACTCGGCACCATACTGGATCGTCTCCACCCCGACCGCGCCATCGATGCCGACGCAAGGATGGAGCTCCGGCCAGCCACCCGAGGTTTCGCGCCCGAGGACCCCGTCTACGCCCGGAACTACGCCCGGGGCCCAGGGTGGATCCGGGCATGGATCATCTGAGCAACCGGCCCACTCTCGTACGAGGTCGGGACGGAAGAAGGAGCAACCTGGTGGTGCCACATCGATCAGCTCCGGTGGCGCACTCCGGACCTCACACCAAGTGTTCCTGAGTCAGCACTTTCCGCGGAGCCATCACCAACCCAACTAGGGGACCCTGATCCGGAGGACGAAACCTCAGAATCCCTACTGGAGGAGCAGCCCGTGGACGGAGCGCCGGCCGAGCCGCAGCCCAGCGCTCCTGAAAGCAACCAAGAGGGCACCCCGATCCCAGGGCCTGCTGAGACCCCACGACCTGCAACGCCCCGGCGCTCGGGCCACGAACGTTGCCGGCCAGAGTACCTTCAGGACTATGTCTGCCGAGTGGGACCGAACTATGGGGGGAGGGGTGTTGTGTACTAGTCACGAAATGGCGACCGCCATGCGGTCAGAGCACATGGCCCGATTCTACCTGAGCTTCAGCCAGGTAGAACAATAGACAGTCGGATCCAAAACGACCACCAATAGCCAGCCTAGGTCTTCCGCGGGGGACCTATGAACTACAACTTAAGACTTAAGGCCCTATCAGAACTATGCACATATGCTAAGCCCCTATCAGGTATTTTGGGTGCGGCCAGAGGTGTGGCTCCGGCCGGCATATAAGCAGGGCCCTGGAGCCCTGGCAGCATGCTTGATCTGACCATCTCCTGAACATGCTGATTCACTTAATAAAGTCTTTGCTATGATCATCCTACAACTCGCCTCCTGACTCCAGTACTTTCAAATGACATTTGAGGATTTTTGCTTGTTCTTGGTGTCTGGAGGATGTCATATACAGAAAGATGGGTGTTGTCATGGTAAAGGCTAGAGAACTTGTATGTATACATGATCTTTCCTTGGGGCATGTAGTAGTATCAGATGACCTCTTTTAAAGCCATTGCCTGAATAATGCTCACATGATCTCACCACTTAATCCATTATTTCAAAAAGACATAGATAGAGGAAAAAACTATTACCCAACATTGGTAATATACTTGGTCAATTATTTTTTTCTTCCCAGGTGTCATGACCCTGGGCCTACTGGTGCAGCCTACAGGTCTATGGCGGCCTAGTGGCTCTAAGGAAGCCTGTATGGGACTAGTCATCAGGGCCTATATTTCCCAGATTCCACCTAAACCCTGTGATTGGGTAACAGGAGATTTTGGAGGGGAAACTACATCAGCAGGGGAACAGGGGGTAGTGCCTGGGAGGGGGAGATAAAAGGCCTTACCCAGAGTGGGCAGGTGTTCTCTCTCAGGGAGCAGAGCTGGTGGAAGCTGCTGCAAACAGAGGAATCCCTCATCCAAAGAGGGGGTGAGTTAGACTGTGAACAAGTACCTAGGGAAGGCTAGGACTGTGTAGACAGATATGTGAGGATTTATTATTTTACTGATTTACCTAGGGTTGCTGCAGCGGGGAGACTCCTGGCCATCTCCGGGAGTCCCTTGGGGTGCATGCTTTGCGTGCACGCCACAACGACATTGCCCGGAAGTGATGTCATCATGCTGCACGTGTCACCGGACGATGCTCTAGCAGTTGCTCTAAAAACTCTACAGTACCACAGAGTTTTCAGTGTGATTGCTAGAGAGTCGCCCGGTGACGTGCCCAGCATGATAACATCACTTCTGGGCAACATCATCATGCCGGGCACATCAGCCCAATCTGGCCACTTCGAGGGTGGGGTTCCCCCCACTGACCAGATCCAGACCGGTGGATTGGGGACCCTTTTAGCGGGGGAGCCTCCACCCTCCCAGGGGACCTGGCACCTGCCTTTACTTTGCTCATTTTCCTACTGGTTATAGAGTTAAAGTTGTTGTTAAATCTCTTAATAAAACTATTTGTTACTCTGCCTGGGTCCTCACACTTCATTTGGTCATGTACAAGAAGAAACCTGTTGTAAAAGTACTGTAAAAAAAGGGTAGGATGGGTGCTCTGGGCCCTCCCAAGGAGACCCATACCAGGGTGGTGGCAGCCAGTAATGAACCTTCCTAGCTGCTGCTCGCGACACCAGGTAAAAGTAAAAGAAAGGTTAATATGGCATTATTAATTTTATTTAATTGCCTTGTCTGGCTAACAGAACAGAACACCTTAAACCAGCAAGTCAAATGGTACAGGCCCTGACCTGGATAGCCCAGGCAAGCCCAGTCTCATCAGATCTCAGAAGCTAAGCAGAGCCAACTCTGGCAAGTACTTGGAAGGGCAAGGAATACCAGAGGTGGGATGCAAAGGCAGGCTACTCAAGCCACCTCTCTGAAAAAATCCAAGCCCCCAGTAGGGGTCTTTAGAAGTCACCATGACTTCCAGTCAAGCACACAAACATGCACACACACTTTAAAAAAAATTGTACTGAAATAGCATCAAGTAAATATCAGGGTTTCCTAAAAGTCACAATACAATCCTTTCAATATCACCAGCTATGCCAGTCTAAGACCACTGAAAGAGTGTATGACATCAGTGTGTTGCTCCAATTCTCTCAGCTATACCGGGAAGATCTGAACAACTGTATGTCTCTCTCCTCCTTGCTGACTCCTCCTAGGAGATAACTTTAAAACTTGCCAAATTTTGCCTAAGGGTATGTGGGCCTCGCGAGCTCCTCGGCATCTAGTCATGCCAGCCACATGACCACGGAAATGTCTTTGGATCTTGATTTGGAAACTGAGATGAACACCACATCCCTAGAGTTGTATTCAACTGGCTTCCGAGCAAGGGAAACCTTTACCTTTACCTATGTGGGATATGCAAACTATTGACTGAGTCCCAATAATTTTGCTTATCTGTCCAAGGAGGGTATTACTTTCTCCCGCCCGAATTTGCATTCATTGTTTTGTGCTTGTCACATTGCATGTGTTTCCTTTTATTATCTGCTGCTTCTCAAAGCTGATCTTGTATCGAATAAAGAAATGAGCCTGCTTGCGGGGAGGGCGGGGTATAAAAATGAAATATAAATAAATAAATAAAGTTTTATTTGGATTTGGAAGCAAAGGAAATGGAAGGTCAAGGTTTTTTTCCTTAGTTGTAATTCAACCACAGCTATAACCAATGGCAGAAATAATCAGACATTGTCAGAATCTTGAGTCATGGGAAATCCTTAGACACTTGCCAGGTACACTGGTAATCCCTGTACATATTTACAATGCCAAACAAAGATTTTTCATTATAGCTATATATTGTCTTAAAATAATAAATGCAAAGATTACTGCTTTCAATCTTACTTCCTATTGGTCTCAACTAAAGAACAACAGTAAAAGCAGTAGACCTGTGGTATTATTGACATAGCGAAGGCCATATTTACTTCATGATGATTTCTGCCAAAGCCAGCAGAATTTATTTAATCAGTATTAGGTTATTATCTTTGTGAACTAATGCTTGTGTTCCACATAATGGTGGCAAATTTCAGGACAATTTCTCTGTCCTTGCCAGCAGGTGTTACTATAAACATGACAAACTGTTGCAAATATGTTAAGTGGATTTTTTTACAGTAGTAACTGTCATTAAGTTGTAGCCTTGTATAAATATATGAAACCATTTTTCAATCAATGAATGACAAACAGAAAGAGACCAACCTGCTTTTCTGAATGCAAACAGCCTCTCCAAGATACCTTCAGAACTATTGCCACAATGATAGCTACTAATGACTGCATTATTCATACATATTCCAGAAGACATCCTGAATCTTAAAAGGAAACTGTCCCTTCTTGGCTATTCTAGTACACCAAAAAAAATTAAATAAAGATCATGAATTATTCACCCAACTTCCTGTTTTCAGTATGCAGCATTTTGTAGGTATCCCGCATTGTGTAGGGAGCTGGACTAGGACCTGGGAGACTCAGGTTCAAATCACCCCTCAGCCATGGAAACTTCCTGAGTGACCTTGAGCCAGCCCCCCCCCCCCCCCCATTTGTTTGTTGTTGAGAGGATGAAATGGAGAAGGAGAGAATGATTTTGCAAGCTGTTTTGGGTGCCCATTTGGGGAGAAAAGCAGGGTATAAATACATAAAATTTAAAAAGAAGTCATACTGAAAATTCTTGCTGTAAGTCTAGAAAGCTATATTTTCATTTGCATTCTTTTCATAAGTTATAAATCTGGGTCCAGTTCTTACAGCCTCATCATTGGAAATATATGTGATAAATGAATAAAGCAACCCCAAACGAAGGTCTCTCAATAAATTGATACATCTTTGTATACCAAATGTTAGCATGCCTTTTCATGGGAATCGTTACTGTCTTTAATACACCTCAAAGGAGGATGAATGGGGAAAATCTATTTCCTACCAATGATGTTCTCACACAGCTGCAAAGTGGGAATCTTTCTGGCCTCCACAGTAAACAATGTCTTGAGCTCAGACACCACAAACTGCATCTAGTTAGTGGTGCTTATGTGCACCAGGATCCTCAAGAAAATGTCGCCCCCTGAGCGGCATGTGTCTTGTGTAACCAAGCTACCTCTGGGAACCTCCAGGGCTTCTGTCTGCAGCAAATCCGTACAAGCTATTTGTGAGCAGTGGCGCATTTGAGGAAAGGGGCAAGGAGGGAAAATATCCTCTAAACCATTTTCTTGGCAGCATGCAGAGACAAATAGGGACTTGTTTTCCTCAACAGACTCTTGAAGGAGCACCCAAGCATCGCAATACGTTCGTTTACATCACCTCCAACCAACATTGCCCTCCCCCGGACCGATGAGACTCAAGTCACTGCTGCAGCTGCTGTCAAAATCTAACTAGCTGTTTGCAAGATTTTTTTTTTTAAAAAAAAATCAGTTAGAAAGTTGACTCCGTTTCCCCTGCTGTCGCAGGTACTGCCCCCTCCCCAGCAAGCCCCCCCCCCCCCCCCAACATCACCTCCTTAAGACTGGACCACTTGACAGTCACGCCCTTCCCCACGAGAACAAGCCACGGCGACGGCACCAATCCTTCCCTCTTCTCCCCAAAGGGCGGGCAGGGCAGGGCTTCCGTGCCTGTGAATGAAGCATTAAAAAAGCACCCAGCCCCGTGAGGCCAGTGTTCTTCCTCAATCAGGGCAATGCACAAGAAAGAGCCTGGTCCTACCTGGGCTGGCGGCGGCGGCGGCTGCTGCTGCACAGCTGGACTTCCCGCGTCAGCCGCCCACACCTGGGAGCGCCCCGCCCGCCTGCCCGCCTGCCCTCCTCCTGCCTGGCGGCGGGCTAGAGTTTGACAGCTGCCCGCCCTTTCCTCAGGGGCGCCACGCGAGCCGACTCGACGGGGGCCGGGGGCCGGGGGGGGGGGGGTTGGGGGCAGCGTCAAGCCCTGATTGGACAGGGGTGATGTCACTCTCCAGCCGGGCAAAGAGGGGGACGTTGCTGGGTCAGGCAGGGGCTTCGTCGGGAGGGGAGAAGCAGAAGCCGCGGGCGAGGCGAGGGCGCAAGGAGGGTCGGGAGACGCAGCAGGCTCGCCCACGGCCAGCCGCCTCCTCCTGGTGAGCAGGAGGATGGCAAGGCAACCGGCGCGCTCCGCGCCTATCCGCCCGTCTCTTCTCTATTCGCAGTGACACATTACTGCGGGTGCAAAGGCAGCGCAGCAGCCAGAGCGCCGGCTCACTGGGCATGTGCGGATCCCCCGTGCACATGCCCAGTGGCGACTTGAAGCCCCCGCGAAGCTGCTTGCCCTTAGCCAGAGACCCTCCCCTGAGATGCTCTCCCTCTCTGTCTCCCTCCCGTAGGTCCCTTTGCGCCCCCGCCCCGCCCCATAATTATGAATAATGATGAGGGAGAGGAGGCCTGAGGAAGATGCTCCTTGGGATGGAAATCCAGAACGAGGGAGTGATGCGCCGCTGAGCAGCAGTGCTAGGAAACTGGGAGAAGAGCAGGATGGAAGGAGGGTTGTCTGCGGAGAAAATCCAAAGTGATGCTGAAAGGAATGGCTATTGGGTTGCATTTAGCTTATTCGGAATAACTATAGGAATGCACCGATTTGCCATAAGGCACTGAAACGCATTAGAGCAAAAGGGTTTGGTTGCTGGCAAGTTGATCTTTAGGGACCGTCTGAGGCAACTAGATCAGGATGCCTGGGGCAGCGAGGGAAACCCAGCGGGAGAAGACAAGGCAAGCTGGTGAGTGGGGAGCTACCATACTTTGCAAAATCTGATTGTTATAATCAATTCACTAAATTCCTTGGTCTACAGAATGTCAGCGTTTTTCTTCTTCTTCTTCTCTATGTGTTATTTTATATTGGGAATCAAGACAAAGTCCCATGTCGAAATAAACCACAGATAGGATTTCAATCCAGATGTTTTTCACCCAACTTCCTCTGCCCCACATAAAGGCAAATCAGTGTACAGTCTTGCTTAAATTAAAAACGCACACCCAGGGTTGTTTCATCTCCTTGGAAACAATGCAGTAAAAATCTATAAAACAACTGTTCAATCAATAGTAAAACAGGATGCCTAAAAGAACACTCAGTAATCAAAAACAAGACCACAAAAACAGATAAATATGAAACGTCTCCATTAAAAACCTGGGTAACATATTTTGGTATGTTGCCTAAAGAAAAGTATGTTAGGTGCCAGGGGAGGCTCAAAGGGGGGGGGGGGGAGGGATTCCACAGGTGAAACACCCTGTTTCTAGTTACCACCTGTGTGCCACACCTGCAGGTGGGGACACAGAGAGCAGGGGTTGGGAAAAGATCTTAATTGGCAGGCTGACCAGTATGGAAAGAGGCAGTTCTAAAGTGCCTCAGCCCCAAGCCATTAGGGTCTTAAAGGTAAGATACAGCATTTTGAATTTTGCCCAAAGTAAACAGCTAGTGCAGATCTTTCAGTACAGGGGTGATAGCCTTCTGGCCCCCTGGCAACAAATGCTGCATTTTCAATTAATTAAAGTTTCTGGACAGTTCCCATAAGCAGCCCCATGTCAAGCATGTAACTATAATCTTGTATATATATGAGCAAAGCTTGTGGATATGAGCAAAGGTTGCAGTCACATGCACGAGATAAAATTGGGGGGGGGGAGGCTATTTCCTCCAGCAGAAGTTAACCTGCAGTTGCGCTATCACACAGTCTTTTGAAGCTGTGGGCACAGCCCGCCACTGCATAATCAGACGCAACCATGGGTGAGTCTGGGGTGGGGGGTTTTGCCGTTTGTTCCTGATGCTTTTAAAGGAGGGATCGATGATTGGCACCTCAGCCCTGAGGGCTCCCTATGAAGTGTGCGATGATGCACCTACTGAGAATGGTAAAAAACAACGGCACAGAGTTGGGATAGCCTGATCAGACCATCCCGATGCCATGGGAGCATGCTGGAGTGATCAGACAGGGGAAAGTCCACCCGTGGCCCGTAGCAACCCGTTTGCTACCAGACTTTCCCTGGTGCCAGTTTACTCTGCTTCTGCGGCAGAGCAACACAAGTTGCTGCCGGCCAGGGCCGGTGCCAGGTTTTTTTGCACACTAGGCAAGACTACCTTCTGGCGCTCTCCCCCCCCCCCCCCATGTGCCCACCAATTTTCAAACATAAATGCATTTTAGAAAAACTGAAAACCACAAAATTTGAAATTGCTGGTGCTGGGCCTGGCAGCGTGTCTCCTGCACAGTAATGCAAACTGTCAGTTCTGCGCCCCTCTGAGGTCTCCACCCCAGGCAGCTGCTTAGGTTGACCTAATGGTAGCACCAGCCCTGCTGCCAGCTGTGGGAGACTTCCCAGACGTTCGGGTCTGATCGTGCACATTAAATCCGCCCAGCATTTGTGCCTATGTTGGGCCTTAGGTTAACTTGGCAAGCTCATGCCTTCCAAGGAACATCTACAGTTGGATTATCAGCTGAAGCAAGATGCTGCATGACAGAAAGAATACCTGAACCTCCAACCATAAGCCAAGGACCAGCAGCAGTGAGCTAAGAAGCTGCTCCTTCAGGGGGAGTGCCGCAACCCTTCCAGGATAGGCTGACTTCTCATTTCTCAAGCAGCTTTGTTATTGACCAACAGCCCAGTCTTGTCAGAACTGAGCTTCAGTTTCTGGCCTTCATCCATCCCATTACCTTCCCCAGGCATCTGTTCACCCAACTCATTTGCTTATCAGTGGTAAAACCTCACCTAGACAGTCTCTCCCAGAGGTTTCATAGAGATGTGAGGAACCAGATGGACCCTTGCAGGACCCCCCTGTATAAATGCCATAGGGCAGAGCAACAGTTCCCCAGCACCACTTTCTAAAGTCATTGAGTGGAATCAGCAAAGCACAGTTGCCCCCACTCCCACTCATTTTGTTGACTTCATTTGGTGAGAAGTATGCCTGTGAAACCATACATCGTTTTCAGACTGGGCACCAGTCTCAAATGTTGTATCTTTTAATCCTGAAATAAAGCAGAGCAAACCCAAACCAAAAATGGAGTAAAGGAAGAAACTGCCTTCCACAGATATCGGTAAAGGTAAAGGTCTCCCTTGCTGAAAAGCCAGTCGAATCCAACTCTAGGGGGCAGTGCTCATCTCCATTTCCAAGCCAAAGAGCCAGCGCTGTCCAAAGACTTTTTTGTGGTTATGTGGCTGGCATGACTAAATGGTGAGGCGCATGGAACACTGTTACCTTTCCACCAAAGCGGTACCTATTTATCTACTTGAAATGTCTTGCTTTCTAACTGCTAGGTTGGCAGGATCCACAGATACACTGGAAAGAAAATAATTCTCTCCCTGCAATTATCAGTCGCAACTGGGGAAATGCCATGGCATTTTTCTCTAATGGTTGTAATGAGTGAGTTTTTTAATGGCCAATTACTTTGTAGCCAAATGTCCATTTACATTTCTCTGTCTATGTGAACATGAATGTAATCCTGAAAGCACTGCTGTAACTTCTTGATTGTGATTGTAGGTGTATGTGTGGTGGTATGTGAGTATGCAGGTTTATTTATTGTACAGCAAAAAAAAAGTACACAGTGCAGATATGGATTCGATGAAGAAAAAAAGGTAGACAGTAGTAGGTGTGCACTGTCATAGACTGTAGAGAAAGAATGCTCCCTCCACTGGCTCCTCAGTGAAAACTTTAGAGTAGGTATTTTTCTATTTTCTGAGTGAAAATAGGCACATGCAATTGCCTAGGCACATGCTGGCAACTAATCACTTTCTGGAGATTATGTCATAATCAAAGCAATGTATTTCTTACAGACATCAAATTTAGCACAGTTTCGGTGCACATTCCATGTCTTTCAGTGCCTGCCATCAAGACATTTTATTGCCAGGAGTTAAGATGGCTGACAGGAATATTTTAAGGAAGGGTTTAAAAAAAAATTACTATCACATGTGTGACAGATACTTTCTCTGCACTGCGTACCAGCATGTCTCCCAGTGCCCTTCTCCTCAAATACTGTTAGTATAATCCAAACTGCTTTTTCTAGAGTAAAGAGCTCCACAAAGCACAACACACACAGAGAGATAATACACAGCACACTGTGTGCTCCGAATTTACAATATGCATCATACCCACACTGCACTCTAGCTATTTCTGCAGAAATTGCTGCAGTACTATAGACTACTATGGACTGAGACCACATGCTCACTCATGAATATTTTAGGAAGCACTTACTTGTATGATGGAAAGATTCTGAAAGGCAGGCAGAGGTAAGTCCTATGTGTGAATCTGTCTGTCCAGCACTAACTAGAGAATAGCGGCACAGAGCACTAACCTTCTTTTTACACTTTCTCTAGCAAATAAGTTCACTTGCCTTCACATGAGACTGGAAAAGGGGTCATCCATTTGTTGTTATTACAACATAACAGAGACACAAGCCAGCAGCAGCTTTATTCGTATGACACAATTTCTGCAATCTTTGAGAGGATTAATGAGATTAGAAGCCCTCATTGTTTAGTTTAATGGCTGTTTATTTCAAGGGGGGAAGTTACTTGTAAACAGTGAGAAGCAGCCATATGTTACTCTCCCTTTGGGAGCTACCACAAACATCTAAAAGCAAAAGATACAAACTCATGCACCTAAGTATAAATGCTGTCTATTTAAATATTTTATACTTTGGAGGTCAGATGTGTTAAATATGGCTCTCAGTGTGTTTTCTTAAAATCTCACAGCAGCATATACAGCTACAAGAGCCAGGCAATGCTCAAAAATACATTTGGACACTGGTTTTTTAAAAATATTAAATCGGAAACAAAAAGTCAGACTTAAATTCTAATCACTAATTCAATTTCATCATTTGTTCAAGTATCAGAGTTTTTAACCATGTATTTGCCTTGTGTTTTTTTTTGTGCAATACTTTAATGTAATGAAATATACATAAAACAGTAAGGTAACTTGCTTGGGCCAGATCAAAACAGTCAGCCAGTCAAAAGTTTGAATAAATGGATGTGTCACTTACATGGAGTGAGACAAAGAAAGCATAAAGAAAGAAAAAAATTAAATAACCAGAAAATTCAGGTCAGTGAATTTTAATTGATTTGACCAGCAAATTTGGCTTAGCTAAATTAGACAAGAAGAGGAGGAGGAGGAGATTGGATTTATACCCCGCCCTTCACTACCCGAAGGAGTCTCAGAGCGGTTTACAATCTCCTTTCCCTTCCCCTCCCCACAACAGACACCCTGTGAGGTAGGTGGAGCTAAGAGAGCTCTCTCGAAAACTGCTCTTTCCAGAACAGTTCTGAGAGAACTGTGACTGACCCAAGGTCTCTCCAGCAGCTGCTTGTGGAGGAGTGGGGAATCAAACCTAGTTCTCCCAGATTATAATCCATGCTCCTAACCATTACACCAAACTTTTGGAACAATATACTGAACAACTGTACAGAAGAGATAACAGGATGTCCTGTACAGAAGAGATAACAGGATGTCCTTCCCAAAAAAATATTTTGAAGAAAAACCTGCAATTTTAGAAAGTGAAGTGAAAGCTGTACTCAAAGCAACTGGGAGAAACAAACCCCCGGAAGATGGAATACTAATAGAGATTTTTCAAGCCACAGAAGCAGAGTCCATCAAAATCTTAACAAGAATATGTCAACACATAAGAAAAACAGAACAATGCCCCCCAGACTGGAAAAGCTCTATCTACATTCTAATTCTAAAATTGTGCCTTTGTAAGCCACCCTGAGCCCACTCACAGGGAGGGTGGGGTATAAAACTGAAAAATAAATAAATAAACAAACAAACAGAGATGGCAAAGATTGCAGCAACTATCACCATCACATCAATTTCTTGTGTAAGTAGAGGCTTAAAATCTTACAACAAAGAATGTTACCATATATGGAATGAGAAATGCCAGATGTTCATGCTGGATTCAGAAAAAGAAGAGGCACTAGAGATCATATTGCAAATCTATGTTGGTAACTGGAACATATGAGAGAATTTCAGAAGACAACCAGTTTGTGTTCCAGGGATTACAGCAAAGCTTTTGACTGTGTGGATCATGAAAAGCTATGGTTGGTTTTAAAAGAAATGAGTGTGACAAAATATCTGATTGTTTTGATGTGCAACCTATACTCTGGACAACCTATTAGTGTGAGATTGTGTCAGTAGATGTAGTCCACAACAGGTCTCCTTAAACAGAAAGTCCTTTATGTGCAGAAAAGATCGGGTTGGTCAAATACACTTCTTCTGTTATTAATGCCCAAGCATAGTAATTAAACTACAATTATACCTGATATGAAATAAGCCCCCCTCGACTTCCACCAATCAGTTGGGAGAATTATTGGCGCCCAAATATACTGGCCCCCTGTTCCCAAGGAAAGCGTGGCAAAATAGCTTCCCAAGCTAAGACACTGTCAGGATCTGTGGGGCAGATGTTCCCAAGGGTAAAATCAAGCAAAGGAGTAATTTGCACCTGTGAACAAAATAACATGTAGCAGGAGGTTTCTGGCTCAACGCCGTGAGCTAGCAAGAAGTGAAAGAGAGATAAGAGCGAGGAAAAGCTAATGAGCAGCGAGCATGCACAGAGCGAGCAAGAAGTGCATTCCTGCGGTGGGAGTCACTCTACTGATGCTATCTCCCATTTGGGACCTAGAAGAGTAGGTATGGAACTCAAAACAAAGGCAATGTTAATTGACCATCAGGACAGGCAATAGAAACCATTGGCAATGGTAACTGATATGCTTGCAATAGAACCATTGGCAGGTCTAACTGACAGTTAGGACAAAATATGGAGAAACAGAATGGTTTCCAATTGGCAAAGGAGTCAAACAAGGATATAGTTTATCTCCCTTTCTGCTCAGTCTGTATGCAGAACATATAATAAAGAAAGCTGAATTAGATTTAGTTGAAGGTAAAGTGAAAAGTGGTGGGAGGAACATTAACGATTTGAGACATGCAGATAACACACCATTAGCGGTAGAAAATAGTAAAGACTTGAAAGAATTCCTGATGAAGGTTAAAGCAGAAAGTACCAAAGCAGAATTACAGCTGAACTTCAAGAAGACAAAAGTAATAACCACTGAGGAATTACACAACTTTAAGGGTGATTATGAAAAAATGGAAATTAAAGATTTTCTATTCCTTGGCTCCATCATCAACCAAAAAGGAGACTGCAACCAAGAAATTGGAAGGTGATCGACACTGGGAAGGGCAACCATTAAGGGGCTAGAAAAGATTATTAAGTGTAAGGATGGGTCACTAGTGACTAAGATCAAAATCATTCATACCATAGTATTTCTCATTCCTATGTATGGTTGTGAAAGCTGGACAATGATGAAAGCTGACAGGAAGAAAGTTGACTTATTTGAACTGTGGTGCTAGAAGAGAGTTTTACAGATAACATGGACTGCCCAAAAAACAAACAAGTGTGTTCTAGATCAAACCAAACCTAAACTCTCCCTGGAAGCTAAAATGACTAAATCATAAGAACATAAGAGACGCCATTTTGGATAAGGCCAAAGGCTCATCCAGTCTAACACTCTGTGTCACACAGTGGCCAGAAACCAGGTGCCATCAGGAGGTCCACCAGTGGGGCCTCATATTTTGATTATATTATGAGAAGACAAAAGTCTCTGGAAAAGACAATAATGCTAGGAAAGTTTGAAGGCAGCAGGGAAAAAGGAAGACTCAACATGAAATGGATTGACCTTATCAAAAAAAGCCATGGCCCTCAGTCTGCAAGATAGGACATTTTAGAGGTCATTAATTCATAGGGTTGGCTGACATGGATAGCACAGGCAAGCCCAATCTCGTCAGATCTCGGAAGCTAAGCAGGGCCAACCCTGGCAAATATTTGGAAGGATGACCTCCAAGGAATACCAGGGTCAGGATGAAGAGGCAGGTAATATAAGCCACCTGTCTGAAACATCCTAGCCCCACTTGGGGTGGTCAGAAGTCACCAAGACTTCCAAGCTCGCAAACACACACACATACAGAAACCAAAAAAGTATTAATTCATAGGGTTGGAAGTGACTTGGCAGCACTTAACACACGGACACATAAGTTCTTTTAAATCTCTTTGTCTTGCAGCCTCACTTGAAGGTCCCAGGGTAGATGCCTCTCTCACCCCTTCCGGGAAGCTATTGCATAGTGGCAACTGAAAAGCAGAGTGAGGGAGCAGCTATAAGTCCCTGTTAGGAGAACCATAATTGTTGCACAGCTCCATTTTGGGAGAAGGTGCTTCAATATACACATAATAAAGTCATGACGATTTAAAGGAGAAAGTATTCATCATTTTCTGTTCTTCTCTCATCTATTTGTTTTTAAGAAATCCCATATGCCCAAATGCACAAAGTCTTTTCACAGTGCAGTTCCTGACACTGCACAAAATGTATCTACCTACACGTTAGCATCTGCGTAAACGGCTGTCACTGGGTCTGCTACATGCCTCTTGGTCTGCTACATGTCCACTGGTAGCCCTGGTGAGGGTTGGAGAGCAAAGAAAATATTTTCCCAATTATTTATAGAGGAAGCTCATAATCAGCAAACAATTTGAGAGGAGGAGGATGTCCATCAGTCTGCTCTATTTGGCAGAAGGTCTCCCAAATCTTAAGTGGAGGTCTTTTGCAGTTCTGCTAGTTGAAGTTCTTTGTTAGGGCCGAGGACAGACTTAAGTTCTGCCCCACCTCCGCGGCGCGGCAGAACAAGGCAGGGGGAATTGCCCCCACCGCGCAGCATTCGCACACTGCCGCAAGGAAGCCGCCTGCAGTGTCCAGACTGCAGGCGGCTTCTGGCGGCAGCATCCGAATGTCGCTCGGCTCCCCCGCCCGGCGCGCGTTCACACCCGCCGGAAGCGGGTGGAACGCGCGCCGCAGCAGCCGGGACACCACTTTGACGTGGTGCCCAGCTGCTGCGGGAAGAGCGTGGCGCTGGACGCATTGCGTCCGGGCCACCTCCTCCGGACAGATGCAGCAGTCTGAACGGCCGCTCTGCCTCCACTTTTAAAGCGGAGGCAGAGCGGGCCAGACTGCTAGTCTGTCCTCGGCCTCAATATACAAAGTATTGAATTTCCAGTCTTCTGCGCGCACAGTGATGTGATCTCAGCCTTTCCCCTAAAAAGGGAGTGTGACGGTACTTCTCATATTTGTGTGGTTAGGTATGATGTGGTTTTAAATTTCTTCTTGTTTCTTCCTCTCACTCATTGTATGTAATGCTGCCACCCGGAATATAATTCCAGTCTTTAATTAACCTTTTCCACAATATTGGACCCAAGCTCTAAGGCTCCTTTGTTGGACTATGTGGTTCTGAGGATAAGACTTTGGGTTAACAATAAACGAGATAAAATTTTATTAGTAAAAGAAGCATATTGATTACAAGATGTTTCATTAAGTTGCTCAGTAAAATCTTTCCCTTTTTACTCAGGTTTCCCTTTTTTCCCCTCACACTCTTAAAATACTCTGATTATATTAGATTTTTCCTGATATGCACCCTTAAGTATATTTTCTTCCTCCTTTAGAATCTTAATACCTTTTGCAGCACTTCTATATGATTCTAGTTAGAAGACTACTTCTTAGACTATGTGTAGAGTGACCACAACTGACAGCTACTTCAAACAGAACATTCTGCCTTCTCTCTCTCTACACACACACACACACACACCCCTCCTAGCTCTGCCCACACACTCTCAGTCACCAATCACCTCACTCACTCATCTCCCTTTTTCACCCCCTTGTTCTTCAGACACTTACCAACCATTTAAAGAAACACACACATATAACTTGAAATCATTACAGGGAACATTTTTAAGCGGTAGGAAAACACTGTTGTTCAGATGTTTTAGGGAGTAATTTTTATTACTGGCACAGTCCACTGGGGAATTCTGTGCAAGACTCTTCTCTTACTCTGTTTGGACATTTATCCAAAGAGTTGCTGTGAGGCATAAGTAATCAGTCTACACTGCAAAGAACTGGCTGGTAACCTAGTGCTAGCTCTTCATATCCAGCTGTTAAATTCCATTAAAAGACAGCTCAAAATGCCATTCAACATTTTCCCTCTAATATCATTGATCAGTGTCAGCAATTAAAGTAATTGCTATAGAGATGCTGATGATCATGAGAGGCTACAGAGGTGGTCCTCAGATGACAGTGAGATCCAAGTGCGATTGTCCCCCTCTCAATATATTTATTCCTGTCCATAGATGAAGACAGAAAATTAAAATTGTTTCCTTCAAATTGCAGTCACAATTATCTGCAATGGCTATTTGAAATCTAGGTTAAGAGCCCTTCTCTGCTCAGCTACTCAGCTGTGGGGCTCACTGGGCAATGCTAATTGATCTTCCTTAGTCTAGTCTACATTGCTACTTTGCTGTGTGACGTTTCTCTTGAATGAAGGTCTAGGTGGAATGCAGTATATTAACAAAAATGGTGTAGCATCATGGAGAAACATTAGGGAAGGGATGTGGACAGAAAAGCCAGATCACACAGATTTGTGCTGGCAGAAGAGGCAAGTTTTGCCAATATGCCTTTTTAAATATACCTTCAGCTCTGTCCCCAAGATCAGCATTCTGGGAGATATTTGTGGCTGCAATGGGAGGGGGAAGGCAAAAAAAGTCCCTTCCATCCATGGAAATTCTCTGTGGGATCTAACCCCTGGTATTATTTCCCATCTATATCTCTATTTTTAGAGGGAGGGAGGATATAAGAGGGCAGAGGTGTTATAAATTTGCACCGCCAGAAAAATTATGCTTGGGCCTTGAAAGGTATTAGGTACTTCTGTGGAGCAATTTTCTGAGATGCCATTTAACTTCTGTACAATCCATGCTTATTAATAACACTTTTTTTCTTTTGTTGTTTTCTGACACAGGCTCTATATCTCAGTTTTGTGAGGGGAGATATTCAACAGCTGCTGCTTTATCTCACACAGAAATCCAGAAATATGCAGAAATTAAACCAGTGGGATTTTGGTCCAGTGCGGCCTTCCACTGTGGGGGAAATTGGCATTATGTATTCCTGTTCCTCATGTGACTTTAAATTCTTCAGAAATAAAGGCAGCCTTGGCAAAACAACTAGGATATATCAAAACAATGTATGTACTGGAAATTTCTTTTGAAATGAGGAGTGCCTAGTAAGTTAATTTGTTTTAGCCAACAAATGTGAAAAGTCAGCTCATGTTCCCTGATAAATGTATAGATGAGTTAATATTGACTTGAAAATTGTGACAAATCTACTTTATGTCTTTTTAAATGTTTTATTTAATGTTTAAAATAATAAAATATATTAAAAGTCAGATATTCCCAAACTGGCGCTGCCCATATGTTTGTGGGTTCTAAATGTACACTGCAACCACATGGGATATCAGCACAGAGAAGTATGCATCTCAATGTGCGTATGAAGAGTTGCAAACCTCCCACTGATTTTAATGGATCAGTACAGCAACCTTACACCCCAATCCAGCGAAAAAAATCTTTTGCAAGTGGATATGGTTGCATTTCCAGTCCTTCATGGGATCTGGGCCCCATTTAAGTGGCTGGTTGCATTTTGTGATATGACCAGGGATGCACATCTTCCTTTGGAGGCCACAGATTGTTTTTGATATCTAGAACTGGATGCAAGCCAAAATGGTTATTCTAAAGAGCAAATACAAAGAGCTTATTTGGTATCATTAGATGTTCCCGTATCAACCTACCAATTGGTACTTATAAGTAGCATTTGTCATTCAAATTCCTATATATCCCACTATACATATTCTGTAACATAAGTCATTCCTTGGTTGAGTGTGAATGCTATAGAACAGCTGTCCCTTTTTTCTGTGGATGCCAACTCCAAAAAAATTGTTTTCTCCAGGGAACTGATTTCTATAATCTGGAGATCAGTTGTAATTCTGGAAGCTCTCCAGGTCCCACCTGAAGGTTGGCAACCCTACATCACTTATGCTGTATACTAAAAACAGGTACATATATACCTAAAGGTAACTGGATAAATGCATTCATTGCAATTATAGAGAAGCGATGTACACTACATATTCCTTACAGGAATACAAGTAATTATTTACAGTAAGACACAAGATGTGCTTATAAAATCTATTAGAATGGAATACAATTTAGCAGACTAATTTTATTCAGGGTATTTTACTGCTATTATCTCTATCTCTTTACTGAACAGGAAACACACTACATTTAAATATAAGTGGGTTAGCATTTAACAGGTGCCACTAAGAATTTTATTGATCCATGTAAAAGTACAGCTTTCTTGTAACATTATGTACTGCAGTTTATTG
This sequence comes from Lepidodactylus listeri, assembly GCA_029233225.1. NCBI lineage: Eukaryota > Metazoa > Chordata > Lepidosauria > Squamata > Gekkonidae > Lepidodactylus > Lepidodactylus listeri. The sequence goes on from JARCFY010000008.1 coordinate 74,304,024, forward strand.
AATGATTGTTTATGATGGCATTTAGAAACATTTACATATGAATATTTCAGAAGACTAACATTGGTGTAAAGAACCTAAACATAATGAGAACAGCAGCATGGGGAGCTGGAACTCATCAACTTTCTACCCTATAGGTACTGTAGAACTCAGGTGACTGATGATGTTATGACAAATTGTGCCAGCACTGCATTGCCTTCCAGCTATGGGCCAGAAGCCCCTCAAATATCAGCTCAGCCATGAGCTCACTGAATGGCTTTAGGTAAGTCACATTCTCGCAGCTCCCTGTTTTGTAGGAAAGGAATAATGGGCCCCGGCCACACGAGCGAAATAATCCAGGAGGGGGCGGGGAAGCGAGGCTATTTGCGTTGGAGTAATTTGACCCACAGTTGCATGATCACACAGTTCTGAGAAGCTGTGGGCACAACTTGCCACTGTGTGATCAGACGCAACCACGGGTGAGTTGGGGGGGGGGGTTTGTCGTTCGTTACTGATTCGCTTAAATGAGGGATCAATTAATATCATCTCCACCCTGAGGGCTTCCAATGGCAGTATGCGATGATGCGCATACTGAGGAGGGGAACAAAACAATGGCATGGCGTCGGGATAGCCTGATCAGGCTATCCCCGACGCCACAAGTCTGTGCTGGAGTGATCACACGGGGAAAGTTTGACTGCAGCCCGCAGCAACCCATTCTATACTGGAGTTTCCCCAGTGTTTTTTTTACTCCGCTTCTCTGGCGGAGCAAATTGGCTTGCCGACAGGTGCGGGACGCTTCACAGATGTGCTTTTGTGATCGTGCCTTTAAAATCCAGCTGGGAGTCGTGCCTATCACACGACTAATTCTGTGTGTGAGCAGGGCCATGGTATAGTAGCTAATCTTACAGGATTTCTGTAAAGTTTACTGAGAGACTGTATGCAGTCTGCTTCCAGCTGTAATAAATAAAGGCACTAGTATATACTATTATGATAATTAGAAGTACTTAAATCCAGAGATTGGAACTATGAACAGACAAGGCAGATCTTACTAAAAACCTGGGAGGAAAAAAAACAGGTTTACAGAAAAATCTGAAATCTTGGAGGGGGGGGGGACCTGGGTAGTTAAAAACCCTCAAAATAATAGAAGCAGCTACTATGACATTTGTATGATTCACCCAAGTATGGCTGTGGTTACTGGGTTACTTGATGCCAAGGACAGCTTGGGAAAGAGTTCTCTCAGCCCCAACTACCTCACAGGGTGCCTGTTGTGGGGAGGGGAGGGGAAGGGAAAGGAGTTTGCAAGCCGCTCTGAGACTCCAAGTGAGTGAAGGGCGGGATATAAATCCAATCTCTTCTTCTCTTCTTCCTCTTCTCTGAGATCTGATGAGACTGGGCTAGCCTGAGCCATCCAGGTCAGGGCATCTTGCCCTAAGCTTACTTGAATACAAGTACTCTTAGTTGGTTGAACTCACGTGACTTAAGAAATAACCAGGAATAAGATCAAAATATTGAGTCTGATGGGTGGCATTTATAGATTTCATTCCTCACAAATTGAAAATAATGAGACACAATAAAATAAGCAATTATATTTATATTTAATCCTGATTGCAAAATTAATCACATTGGGAACGAAATATTAGTCTATTCAGTTCACAGCTGCTCTATTACCAGCTGCAGTTGCATTAAGTAGTAAAATACTCCTACCATTTTGTACAGATGCTGCATGGGAATCATATTTTGAAGGAAGATGAAACATGCATTTCAGTGTGAAGTGAAAACGCTGACAATATGTGAATTTGCAGCTGTGATAACTGGTGCAATGAAGTGACTGTTGAATTGTGAGGTGACGAGTTCAAAATATAACATCAGCCAAAGTTACTATGAAAGCTTAGACAACACTTTCATCTCTTAGGTGTCATCTACCCACTGACCTTTTGTACCTCAGAAATCTGTATTTTATTGGCAAATGGCTCCATCTCCTGACAATACATTGCCTTTTCACTTTTGGAATGTTCTGAACACTGTAGATGTCCAGGCCACAATACATCCTAAAATACAGTAAGCATATTGAGTGGGCACCACCATTACAAGAACCTGACTTTAAAGAGTACAAAAGGAAGGTAAAGCCACATAAGTTTTTCCCCTATAGTTAGAACAAGCAGTTCAGCATTCCTGTAATCATTTGAGTTGTCAGCACTACTGAGAAAATGTGAAATAATGTTATTTAAATTAGATTGTCTTTAAATAAATTCTCTTTAAAGAAAATCTGAGTCTTAAGTTGTTTTTTTTCTAAAACCAGAAGGGTTTTTTTTTCTAAAAATTGGCAGCAATTTAAAGGGGGAGCGAAATTGAGAGGTTTAGTGGCTACAAACCATTTAACACCTTGGTTTCACTTCCCCCCTTTGAAGGGGGGAGCAAAACCAAGGGGTTTAATGGCTGGCAACCATTTAATCCTTTGGTTTCGCTTCCCACCTTGTTTGAAGGGGAGTAAGCAAAACTGAAGGGTTAAATGACTGCCAGCCAGCAATTTAAACCTAACAGCTTACTGACAGACCCCGTGCCACTCAGCTGTCAAGTTTAAATGGCTGGCCCCGAATAACTGAAGTGAACTAGCCACAAGTTCGGGAAATGTTTAGGGAAGGCACCTTTCCCGAACATTGGTTCACGAACTCTGAACCAGACTAAGTTTAGGCTGAATTTCAGTTTGTGAACCAGTTTGTGGCCATCCCTAGATTTTACTTAACTGCAATAGTAGGATACCAAATTACTGCTTGGCTAGCAATACTGTTTCAGTTCTATGATGGCATTTGCGAATACTAATGAATATGCCACAGAGAAAACAGTATTCATTGTCCTTAAAAAACCTAATTCAACAGTTCCAGAAAATGATGCCATTGGCTCTTTGGCCTGGATTTAGTACATACAATCAATTAAAAGTACATTTTTCAAAATAATTTTTCTGCCTGGCCTTAAGTGACTTTTCTGCACATCTGATCAATGAGTCCTTAGTCATATTCAAAAAAGAATTCTCCATGCCTCAGGACACTGGCACAGGAAGCTATCAATATCCATACTGACTCAATTAAATTACCATCAGGAAGAGAATACAGTTTACTGATAGCTGATTATTAACTATTCAGAACAAATGACATTACCTATATCCTATAGTTACTCTATGGTACATTTGTAGTGCAAAGAATTCATTTATAGGTGAGCAGTCTTGATTTTTGTTCATTACTTTTACATTTAATTAGACATTACTCATATATTACACATGAACACGATATTTTTAATTCAGATTTGAAATACAGCAGGGTACTCAGAAATTTTTTACCATAGGAAACTTAAACTGCTCTTGGCAGTTTTCACGGATCTAAGAGAAGATTTGTCAGTCTTCCAGGGAAAATACAATTATAGTAAAAACCATAAAATCTAATCAAAACCTGGTCAAAACCTAACTGAAATGAAGGTTTGGATCCATGTGATCTGTTACTGGCTCAAAATTCTTTTTAGAGCCAACTTAGGAACCTTACTGAACCATCTAAAAAGCGTTCTGAATAATGCAATCTGGAACTCTAGAATTATAAACAAATTTAAACAAATGGGGATTGACCTCATTGACTTTGTTTTGTGTGATGAGCTTAATATTCTTAGGATCACCAGACAAAGATATTTTGCTGAAATATATATGCTGATATTGAACATATATGCAAAGACATATGCTGATACTGAACAGTGTAGACTTTGTCCTGCACAACCTTATGTCTGCTCTTCTGCAATGTTGGGTCTTGACACTCAACCTGGTAGGATGGCTCACTATTTTTATAACCTTGAAGATCCTCATCATCATAGAGCCTTCTCCCTGGCTAGATTGAATGCATCCCCTTCTGAGATCCTTCTCGGCCATTACCAAAACTCTCCACTTCAGGGCCAAATATGCCCCTGCAGTCTAAATTCCTTGAATTCAATTACCCACATATTATTGGACTGCTCTTTTTATGAACTGATTTGGGACAAAATACTCTCTAAAGTATTAAGAGTTTTCAGGGCGATTACCAGAGCATCATGTGCCCAGTGTGATGACATCACTTCTGGGAAACATCATCACACCGCGTGCATGCTTTGCACGCACGCAAATGTCCTGGGCTGGGACCAAAGCTCCCTTGCTATTACAAGTAAATCACTTGGCAACCCTACACCAGACACCAGACCCTGGTTGACAAAAGTCAGATATCCTTAGGGCCAGGGACTACCAGGAGATGCTGGTTTGTAAAATGCAATGTTCTATGGGGCTCATATGGGGAGAGGTGATCTCAATGATATGCAGGCCCCTGGCCATATAGGACTTTAAAGATAAGCACCAGCACCTTGAAATGGATCCAGTATTCAATAGGAAGCCAGGGCAGATCATGCAGCACAGGGTGGATGTGTACCCAAACATGCAACAGCATCAGCACCCAGGCTGCTGCATTCTGCACTAGCTGCAACTTCTGGAGCAGAGTCAAGGGCAGCCCCACATAGAGAGAATTACAGTAATCCAGTCTGGAAGTGACCATTGCATGTGTCACCACAGCCAGGTCATGTGGGGCAAGGTATGGGGCCAACTGCCTTACCTGCCTCAGATGAAAAAAAGGCTGACCTGGTAGTGGCAGTGATCTGGGCCTCCAAAATCAGTGACGCATCTGAGAACACCCCTAGGCTTTTTACCTTCAGCGTTGGCACCAACAGGCCCCGTCAAAGGCTGGGAGCCTGATACACAATCCCAGGCCCCCACAGCCCAGGTGCAGGACCTCCATCCTCAATGGATTCAGTTTCAGTCAGCTATGTTGTAACCATCCAGCCATGGCTTGTAACACCCTGTCCAGATGTTCAGGGGTAGAGTCTGGGTGGCCATCCATCAGTAGATAAAGCCAAAATACAATCTAAACAACATTTCTGGAAAGACTACAGACCATGTAAAGAACATATTTGCTTTACTAATTTCAAGTGATAGGGAACTGGAAGAACTAACCCCCCAGAGTATTTCTACAGGTGGAAGGACATGCACACATGAAGTGCAACTTTCTCACCTCCCCACTCCCATGCCATCCTAAAATGCCCCCCCCCCCAAAAAATCCTGTTTCTGGGCATCCTGTGTCCCTCAAGAACAAGATGTCAGGGAGCATTCCAGGTTGTCTTGGAGGTTGTTGGGGAGGTTAGAGAACTGCACACCATGAACACACATCCTTCTGCCCACAGAAATACTGGGGGATCTAAGCCAATATCTTGGAACCAGAGAATAGTGAACAAAATTCTGTCCATGGACCAGAGGCTTTCTGCCACTGTTTTTCATTTGTAGCCCACTGCAAAGTTGTTCTTGGTGGCTGGGAAAGCCCCAGAAATAGTGTAGGCTGCAATGGGGGTAAAAATCTGAGAACACTGTGAGCTTCCATCTAGCACATGTAGAAATGGCCTCCCCTCACAAACAGCACGTGTAGATCCTACCTAGTACTAATGAATGAAAGAAATACTAAAATGCAGCAATAATAAAATCATTAAAATAATCAATAAAAGGCAAACATGTAAGCTTTACCAAGAAATAATTAGGTATGCCTCATTCCCAGATTGGTTCCCTGTTCCACCAACCACCCAATCAATCAACTTCTGGCTTCTCTGCCAAAGAAGTTAGCCACTGGAACAATAGTGTAGGATGGCTATCATTAGGCATCTCATGGAAAGGGCCTCTGCATACATTTCTGTGAGGACTGAGCATTATTAAAATGGAACTAGTAAAAATGAAAAGGGAAGGACAATTTGTTTATTTTATAAGATTTGTGACTCATGTTCTCTGCTAGCTGACTCTGAGGAAGAATGAACTACCACCAACTGGTATCAGGGGAAACAACCAGTAAAGCAAAGGTATGCTTCTTTTATTACTACTGAGTTTCACAGTAACCAGGCTTTGACCACAGTGGAGATTTAGGTCAAGCAGGTTGGATCTTCTCTTCAGCTCCCTAAATAGGTGTGGAAAGTGATACTTAACAATAACTGCATAGGCTGCCTGTGACACATGTATACTCCACAAGGTATCATTTGTACTGTTTCACTTGCAGTTTAAAACTACAGGCTTGTCAGCTCTTATGATTTGATATTTTCCCATGTAGTCACAAATCTCCAGCTGTTGTAACAATAAATATCTCTGTTTCCATAGAAAGAGCTTTCTGTCTCTTTCGATTGAGAAGATAGTTCAATGGACTCTTACGAGCCAGAAAACTGGAACTTTCCCACCCATTCTTTCACAACACATGTTTTATACTTGAAGTATATAAAATAATTTTATTTGAAAGTATGGCTCTCAGTCCCAACTCTGAAAAACTGACAGGCTTATGTGTGTTACTCTTATCTTCACATCTGTTTGTGCTCTAATATTAGTAAGATGTTAATGGATTGGGGCCAATCACGCTCTTCTGCTAAGTGAGGCTTCGGCCAGAGAAACGCTTTTCTCTTGGTGGAAGGGAGTGGTTTGATGCCAAAGTTGCACTCACCTGTCATTTCTCTTCACTATAAATATTTTAAACTGCTTACTTAATGTATATTGTTCCAACTGCGAATGAGAGTTCTTGAAATGAAACCAGAATCTAGTCTATCTTTTAGATGCTCTGTCATCTCAGGAACATTACAAGGTTATGATAGTACCGCTTCAGATATTATCATCGGTTTTATTTCTCTCAGTCTGAGTTGTTACTAATGTCTTTTTAAAAATCCTTTCAGCAGTCATAGTATGTTTCCTTCAAGACTTACTCAGACATTGCATTTCTTTCAATGCTCTTCCATGTATCTGTTGCATTATGTTTAAAGCCATAACACAATTTTCTTATTGGAACAGTATAGACTTTTAAATGTTATACACAGCCAGTGTATTGCATTAATTTCTCATTGTCAGCTCGCAAAGTATATTTCCAAAATTCCACAATGATCACTTCTTGAAGTGTTGTACGTAGACCCAGTGCTTATATTGGTTATCTCCATCCAAGGCAATTGGTTGTATCCAAAGATTCACTTCTTGCAGAAAGAAGTGCTCTGTCAATAGGAGACAGTTAATGGATCCAGACAAGGGCGTAGACTTTCCAATTTCCCGGGGGGGGGGCTGGGGCTGGGCCAGAAACATTACAGGCCATTGTCTCCAGGGGAGGCTCAGCACATCCTGGAAAAGTTGGGGGAGGGCTTCAGCTCCCCATCCCCCCTGAAGTTGATGCCTATGGATCCAGATGAATAATAGGAATAAAATTTAAGGGCACAAATCACACCAGACTTACAGTTCAGTGCAAAGAACAGCTTAATAAGCAACCCCCTGAACTGATGCAATATAGTCATTAGTTTCAAGAGGGTAGCTGTGTTGGTCTGCAGTAGAACAGATAGATTCAAGTCCGGTAGTGCCTTAGAGACCAAAAAGCTTTTCAGGGTATGAGCTTTCGAGAGTCAAAGCTCCCTTTGTAAAATAGTCAGTGTTATATTTTGTGTACGTTGTCATTGTTCCTGTGAGCATATTAAAGAAACTTGTCTGAAGCCATTTTATATAATTAAGATGATATGGATAATGGATTTGATGCGAACTCTAATTGAAAAAAAAACAACAATCTCAGGATGAATGTTTATTACCATTTTGCAGTAATTGATGGTCCTACTAACACCACATATGGTAAAAAAAATCTTTTAACCATTTTGCAGTGTCAAAAAACAATTAACTATTTCATTGTTATAAATATACTTTCCAGGCTATCAAATGTAAATTGTAAATTGTCACCAACTGAAGCAACACATAAATTGTATCAGTATTTTGTAATTGAAAACTATGATTACTAAATTATGAAAACTAAATTAGAAATGCCAAATATAATTAGGGATATACTGTTATAGGTCATTCAAATGGCATTTTATCAGAAATGTGTATCAGAATATTGTAAAATAGAATATTTCACTTCATTTTAAAAACAGTCAACTGAATCCCCCCAAAATGTTTTCTGTCAGTGGAAGGGGAACAATTCTTGCCAATTCTTCCCACTGCAGAGACACTTGAACACTGAAAGCCCCATCTTCCAGATGTAGCATTTGGGGGAGCTCAGTTATTGGCAGTATGAGAATTCACAAAAACTATCTTCCTCTTCCACTGGAGGAAGTGACTTATGCCAACATTCCAAGCCACTTAATCTGCTATTAAATGCAATGCCCAGATGCCCAGAATAACACTCCGCCTGCCAGGACTAAGCAGTGTGGAGGGCGGGGTAAAAATTTAATCAATCAAATCAAACTCATCATTTATTAAGGTGCAATATCAAGCACAATAAGTTGTAGGGAGCTCAGCTCAGACTTCCTTGCATATTACCACATTCTTATGGGGAACTTACTTCTGGGGAGGAGACTGCACAAGATTCATGTGTAAAACTGTAAAATGAGATGATCCAATATGGACAAAATCAAAGAAATGCTTGTGCAGCAATTTAGCATGATCCCCCTAAAAATCTCTTCCAGGGGCACAGTGCAACTTTGCCTCCCCCTCCTCCTGAGGCCCAAGATGCCTCTGAAAATGCTGCTCCCAAGACGTACCTCCAGTAATGGTATTAAGGGGGAGTTGGATGTCTGCTACTGGCAGGGGAAATTGGCAAAAATCCCACCTCCCTTCTGTCAGCAGAAATTTTCAGGGGGACGCAGCCCTGCATAAGGAAATCTCACAGTTTCCTACACAGTGTGGATATCATGCATTTGGTAATATTTTGTAATATGATCAAGAACAAAAGAAAAATGAAGCATGAACAGAAAGAGTGGTGAGGGAAAACAAGGGTGCAAAGGTGATGGCAGCACCAAGGAATGTTTGCTTAAATCAATGTGCTCCCATTATCTTCCAGGCAGAAAACAAAAGTAGGTCTGATACCACTTGCATTTCATTTTGTGCCTGTCCTTTGTCATTATTTTTAGTGTTATTGTGGCATAATCCATTTGTAAATGTAGCACTGTGGTTAGAGTTCTGGGAGTGTTTTTCAGTCAAACAAATGAGACAATCAAATTCTGTTAGTTCAGAGTGGTTTGTGCCTCCCTCATATATCTGTCATTGTGATGAGCTGCTTGGAAGGTCCCTCTGGCAAAGTGTGGCCTTTGAACAGATTGTCTCTGGCAGTGTTTAAGGAAGGGGAAGACACAAGGCAAATCAGAAGGAGACTATCAAAAAAATATGAAAATGACTGAAATTTCAAAGAGGAGAGTTAAGGGGGTTAGTTTAAATATACAATATTTTTATGATGTATTAACAGGCAAGAACATTAAGAATAATAAAGAATTATTTTAATGTAGACATTAGAAAATATATATTTAAAAGGATGACCAAACAGAATCCAAAGAATCCTAGAAAAACTGGTGTTTTAATTGATTTTTCAAAATAGATACCATAGCATCATGGAATTGGAAGGGGCCATTTAGGCCATCTAGTGAGGGGGAACTCACTACTTACCTAGGTAGCCAATTCCACTGCTGAACTACTCTTATGGGGGGGTAGGCCCATAGCTACAGTGGGGCCTATTGGGGCCTGGCCCCCTGACTTACCACCAAGGCCCTCCAAGTTCCAGCCAAAAGGTAAGCGAGCACCAGTGAAGAGGATGTGCATGCCCCCACTCTGGCTCTCCCCACCTGCCATTCATTCAGAGGCAGTGCTTGGAGGCCAGCTGAGGGGAGCCAACAGGAAATCCTCAATGGAAGGGAAAATCCACTTTGGCAAACTCTCTACCAGGTTGTCTTTCTGGTTTCCTCCTTTCTTTCTTCCTTGGGCTTGAGTTGGGAAGCTAGACTGGTGGTGGTGTCTCTCCCTTGGAGGGAGGCTTCTTGTGTTTCCTGGTCTGGCACAAGGGATGAACAAGCAAGAGGACTCCACAGACCCAGCCTGGGAGGAGGCAATCCAGAGAGATCAAAGCCAGTGGCTTCAGGAGTGGCAGCTCCTCCTCCTCCAGCCATCGCTCTCCCTGCTCGCCATTCAGTGTATGCAGGGGTGTTGGGGGGTGGGATGCCCCCTGGGCCCTGACTAATTTAAAGGCCCTCACATTTAAAAATCCTGGCTATGGGCCTGTGGGAGGGGGGAATTCCTATCCTCTGCTGCCAAGAGGAACAGCTCCCTGCCCTTTTCTAAGTGACAGAGAGCAATCACATCTCCCCTCAACTTCCTCTTCTCCAGACTGAACATTCCCAAATCCCTCAGCCTTTCCTCAGAGGACTTAATCTCCAGAGCCTGATCATCTTCATCACTCTCTTCTGTACCTGTTCCATTCTGTCCATGTCCTTTTTGAAGTGAGGTCTCCAGAACTACACATAGTACTCCAGGTGTGGCCTGACCAATGCAGAACTATGACATCTTGCAATTTGTATGTTACACTCCTGTTGACACACCCCAAGACCAAATTAGCCTTTTTTGCCACTGCATCACACTGGCTGCTCATAGTTAACTTTTGGTCCATCCTTACCCCAAGATCTTGTTCACACACACACTACTAATTGGAAGTGTGTCCCCCATCCAGTATGCGTGCTTCTCATTTTTATTACCCAGATGTAGAACGCTGCACTTATCCTTGTGGAATTGCATCTTATTCACACCCAACCACTTTTCTAGTATGTTCAGATCTCACTGAATTCTCTGTCTTCCAGTGTGTTTGCTACTCCTCCAAATCAGGTGTCATCAGCAAATTTATTGAGTAGTTCTTCCACCCTTCATCTAGATTATTTATAAAAATACTGAAAAGCACTGAGCCCACAACCAAGCCCTGTGGCACCACACTGGATATCTTCCTCCAATCAGATGAAATAACATTGGCAATAACTCTTTGGGTGCAGTTCTCCAACCAGTTCCCTATCCACCTAACTATCCTTGAGTCTAGTCCTCAGTCCTCCAGTTTACCCATCGGAACATCATGAGGAACCTTGTCGAAGCTTTACTGAAATACAGGTAAACAACATTGATGGTGTTCCCATAATCCAGTAAGTGCATCACTCGATCAAAGGATGTAATGAGATTGGTCTGACAAGACCTGTTGTGGACAAATTTGTGCTGAGTTACTCAGATCACCAAATTGTCCTTCAGATGCTTGCAGGAAGACCCCTTTAAAATCTGCTTCAGTACCTTTCCTGGGACACAGGTCAGACTGACTGGCCTGTAGTTTCCTAGGTCATCTTTCCTCCCTTTTTTGAAGACTGGGATAACTTTTGTCCTCTTTCAGTCTTGTGGCACATCTCCCATCCTCAAAGAGGTCTTTAAGATGGTGGATGATGCCTCTGCAAGCCCTCTAGAAAGTTCTTTGAGCACTCTTGGGTGCACACGATCTGGTCTGGGAGATTTGTACTTATCCAGTGCAGCCAAGTGCCTTTCAACAACCCCACTGTCCATGTCAACCAGCAGTCCAAATGCTGTGTCTTACCTATTACCATCTCTAGATAAGCTTGTTTTTCAGAAGGGGGGGGGGGACTGAGGCAAAATAGACATTGAGCCTTTCTGCTTTCTCTCTGTGTTCTGTCAGTTTCTCCATTGTCACCCAGCAATGGGCCTATCACCTATTTTACTTTGCATTTCTTCCTCACATAGCTGAAGAAGATTTTTGCTTACAGTGGCAAATTTCCCTAGTCAACCTCAGTGCACTCTGAGCTTTGGGCCCTCTGGTGGCTGACCTACAGGGCCTAGCAACTTTCAGATACTCTTCAATACAAGAACTCATGGGCACTCAATGAAATTGCTGAGCAGTTGGATTAGAACAGATAAAAGGAAGTACTTCTTCACCCAAAGGGTGATTAACACATGGAATTCACTGCCACAGGAGGTGGTGGCAGCTACAAGCATGGATGGCTTCAAGAGAGAATTGGATAAACACTGCAGCACCTTCAGCACAGGCTGGATGTGCTCCAATCTAGGAAGACCCATCAGAAGCCTGGTCGCAGCATTCTTCTGTGTGATGTCATCATGTTGAGGACATTGTACTGGGTTGTGTTTGTTGGGGGAGGGGCTTTCCCCTACTGGCCAGCTGCCCAGCAGTGGGCAAGAGCCCATGAAATCAGGGTATCCCCAGCTCCCGCCTGGGGTCTGGCAGCCCTAATATAAGCCCCAACCTGTGCCCTGTGCTTTCCCAGCCCCCTAATATGCTAATGAGCCATGCTGTTGGGGGTGTGGCCTAATATGCTAATGAGATTTTGCTGTTGGGTGTGGCCTATTATGCTAATGAGTTCCTGCTGGGTTTTTCTACAAAAAAAACCCTGGCCCCAACCATAAACAGTCTCTGACAGGGTACATTGGCAAGGAAAAATAGTTCTGGTGCAAATTGAGCTGTCCAGCCCCTGCAGCAATAACAATAGTCTTTGGTTCATCCATTACCTGCTTCCATACACTGGTAGTGGTGCAAGAGGAGACAATGGGTAAGCTGACATGGTCATCACTGCCACTTAAAGGTCCAAGTCAAGTACTCTTAAGTCACTGACAGATTTGACGGGGCTTGGCTCTGCTTGCTCCCCATTGCCAGTGGCCCACCAGGAAATTTCCTACAAGTTAAACTGACAGTCTACCTCTGGTGTCTTATCTGTAATGCAGCTCTTTTAATCCTCACAGTGGTGCTCCTGGTGAAGTGGAAAACCCCAGGAACAGCATAAGGGGTGAAACAGAGGTCTGCAGCAGGAGGGGAGAATCTGCAAAAATCAGCCCTTCTTCCAGTAGTGGAAATTAGCACTGGGATCCAATCCACTGGTTTTAAATCACAACCTTCTTCCCAATTATCTTTTTGATGTATATTTTTTCTAAGTATAAATACATAGGAAAACATGCAAGGACTACAATGGGGGGATCACCAAATACTTCCCCTTAAAGTAAAAACAAAACAACCACCTCCCAAACCCAAAGAAGTATAAACTGGCAATACTATCTAAAGAAGCCTCCTCCCCCTCAATAAAATGCTTATTTAACTCATATGAGCCTGCCTTATACTGAATCACATCAAGGTCAGTATTGTCTCCTCAGACTGACATGGGTCTCCAGGGACAAAGGCAGAGTTGGCTAAAAGCAGCATATGTGATGATCAGATTGTTGCCACAACATATACTGGACAATTTTAAAATTACGCATACCCCTAAGCTTCATTGCAGATTCTAAACAAGGAGTTGCAAATGCTCTGTTCTTATAGCATCCAGATGCCGACCAGTGTTCTGTTCCAGAGACCAACCACTTATTGTTGATACTCGAGGACCACCACAAATGATAAAATTATTACCATAGCTATTAGTGCACAGGTCCACACACTCTTATTTTATTTCCCATATCTTCTAAAGGAAAGGTTTGGGGCTTGGCTCCAGACTAAATGGTCTGCTAATGTAGCCAGGCTCCTAATTTGCTCCTCGTGTTGCTCGGAGGGTCCTGGTGCCCAAGAACAGCATTTCACAGAAATCAGTGGGCTGCAACCAGAGGTGGGAGACAGGAAAGATATGTTCTGCTGCTATGTGTCTTCCATTAGGAGGAAAATTAGTTAGGATCCACCCCTTGGGGGAGGATTGGAATTTTTTTTTCCATGAGGAAGAGGAAATACTGTTCTTTCTATGAGACAGAATAATAAATATTCACAAAGGCCTGCATTGTCATAGAGACCTCAAGGGGGGAGGTTGAGTGAAGGTTTTCACTCAAATATTCACTCTCATTATAGTCAAAGCTATTAGACTGTACGATCCACCTGAGGGTCTTCATCCTTTTGCTGAGAGAGCCTCTGTGCTTTTAACAACTGTGCAGCCGGCAGTGATGCAACAGATGCTCATTGCCTCCATGGCGGAGAAAACTGCTACTGAATTCCTGTTGATAGCACTGAGGCTGTAATCAGTGTGTTTGCACCTAGAGAGCACAGTCCAGCATAAGTCTATTACCAGCAACTAAGTCCACTGTAAACATTTTGTGATGCTACGTAATAAAGTTCTGACACAAATTGGTATGTTGTAGTTGTTGACTTCTCATCATTCCGTCTCACGTTTCCCACAGTATTAAAATGAGGGAAAGGATGACAACATGATAAATCAATCGCATTATTTATTCCTGCCCACCTACTTCAGGAGCTTGAGTTCAGCTCTCTTGCTCTATTCTGAATGTTCAAAGTAGTTGATTCTCCCATTTCTGATTCCATTTATTCATGGCTATTGTCATTAGCCTTGCATGGTTGGAGCCATTATCACATTTCATTTTCTGAGCGAGAACTAAACAGGAAACTCCAGCAAAATCCTGGAAAATTACTGGACACCAGGATCTTCATTATCTTCAAGAGGAAGGGAGGGTTACAAGCATGTTGCTGCAGATTGTGCCTGTCTACATTGCTCTGTTTAGGTTGTTGCCATAGAAACAAAGACATCTCCCCTGGCAACATATTATCCATCCACTTGTGTAGCTTTGCTCTGGTGGATCATACCCAGAGGCCCTAAGAAATTACTTGTATGATGTAGGTTGCTATTATTACGAATGCATTCATTACTTTCCTCAGATGAGAACATTAATATTCCTCTTGATAAATCATAATAATATTACTGTTATAATTGTTTATTGGTAGGAAGTCATAAGTTGTTCTTCGTGAACACATATGTTCATTGGAAAGGATAAAACGTGTTGTTAAAAACTGGGAGAGTCTTATTCCTTGGTGATAAAGCTAGTCTCACTTGCATGCAGTAGCTGTTGCCTCAGCCTGTTTACATACCATCAAGGCACTGTACACTGTGTAAGGCTAGGCATCATTTTTTAATGTTAAGTGGTTTGGGTAGTGAAAAGGAAATCCCTACTGAGGAACCAACCATATTTATTTATTTACTTACTTATAAAATGCCTATGTCACCTGTCCAAAGAACCACCTTGAGGCACCTTAATAAAACATGAGCACATAAAAAAGCATAAAACAAATAAACTGCTGAGAACCAGGCATTAAAACCTTTACTTTAGCACAAAAACAGCATTACACATTTAGCACCTTAAAACAAGTCTCATAAAACTGTTCTCCAGGTAGAACAGATGGTAAGACCAATTTAAAAGATCAACCACTTAATTCAAAGCCTGGGTTAAAATGTATTCTGGCCTGGCACATAAAAAAGAGTAGAGTAGCTGGCAACCAGTGGAAGGGTTGGGAGTGGGGACATGGGAGGGGCATGTGACATCAGCAGAAGTGACAGTGGAGAGCTCTAAAAATTGTTGGAAATTCTGTGGTAAAACTATACTGGCACAGAGGCTTGCAGTGTGTTAGTTGTATAACTGTGACAATCGGTGGGAGGCCTCACACCATAGCTAGAAGCCTGCCACCCCTAGATGGACTGGACTGGGGTGGGGTAGGGTGGGTCCATGGCTCAGTGGCTGAGCAGCTACTGGGCATGCAGAAGGTCCCAGGTTCAATCCCTGGCATCTCCAGTTAAAGGATCTGGCATCAGGTGACATGAAAGACCTCAGCCTGACCCTGGAGAGCCTCTGCCAGTCTGAGTAGACAGTACTGACTTTGATGGACCAAGAGTCTGATTCACTATAAGGCAGCTTCAGGTGTTCAAGTACCCTGGCATCAATATGCTTAAAGACTTAAAGGTAAGATCCAGCACTTTGACTTGTGCCCAGAAAAGCAGCCACTGCTTGTCTTCCAGTGCAACAGTTATGTGATTGTACTGTTCTTTAAAAAGCCATCACTGGATCCATATGATCCAGCCAATTACCACCCAGTATCAAACTTACTGTTCCTGGGTAAGTAACTGAGAGAGTGGTAGCTGAGTGTCAGACTCTTGAACAAAGTTACTCTCAACAATACTCTCTTCCAGTGATTTGTTTATCGATTAGTAAAGATGATTCAAACTAAAGATGATTCAAACTAAAGTTCTGGCACCAACATCCGAATTATACATGATTCAAACAAGCCCCCCCCCCCCCCCCCCCCGGTTGTGAGACTTCTGCTCAAAGTAGTCAAGGATCAGATCTTTGTTGATGAAACACAGTTCTTTATTTCCAATCTCTACATTGGTACAGCTTCTCGGATTATTGTCAGAGATAACACATATGACAGAAGCAGGTCTATTATACCTTTCCAGACAGTTTGAATTACCCATAGGTAGCCAATCACTAAAGGGGAAAAACGGCGGGCAAAAAGGGTCTCTGACCGTTTGCTTCCCACAGGAAAGAAAGTGAGGTGTCAAGTTGTAAATTTCCCTTCCCAAACCAGACCCCTTAGATGTTACCATTTCACATAACAATCGTTGGCCTCGAGGCTTTCGCACGTTGATAAGAGATGGGACTCGTCCTCCCTTGGAGTCCCAGCCGGGACGAATGGAATGCGGAGGCAGGAGTGTGAGAGGCCCATTGTTCCCATACTTTGAAGTTGTCATCCTCCCGCTCTGACAGTTACACAAACCAGGCCTGGTCAGGGTCATAAACCTGGGGTCACATAGTCTACATACATACTGGCCAAAGTGAGGGTTTACCTAAGGGAGGGGGCAACTACATGGCAGGTGTTATGGAAGCATCTGTAACACATACATGGCAATAGGAATATAGCATGGCATACATATATGACAATAAGAAGCATAGCAATAACACAGAAGGCATAGCTGTAAGCAATAGAAATACTTTGTCTGAATCAGCAGATTCTGACACCGGTTCAGTCCAATCATATTCCACATTCAGCCTGTCTAGGCTTCCCGCACTCCTGCTCCCCACCTGTGAGACTACGGTTACATTATCTATCAAAGTGGAGCCAGCAGAGACATCAGCCAAGGTCATTGTTCTTCTCTCAGAGAATGGATGCCGCTTAGAAATAGTTGCCTAGCCACTACAACAGCCTTTCTCATGTGCAACCCCCCCACACACACATGAACCCTCTCCCCCAAAATTTCAGCAGTGTATCCCATCCGCTACAATTCATGGCAAACGAGGCCCCGAGTTTGACACTGAGCACCTCCAGAATTTCCTGGATGACATATTGGCACTGGATTCATTTTAGTTCAGCTTCTGTCCAGGCCATGGGCTGGAGATAGTGTTGGTCGCCCTAATAGACTATCTCCACAGTCAGCTTGATTGAGGTGGGTTGGCACTGCTGTTGTTACTTGATCTCACAGCAGCATTCAACATGGCTGATTATAATTTTCTGACCCACCACCGTGCCACCATGGGGATTCTTGGGGTAGCCCTGCAATGGATTTCATAATTTCTCCATGGTTGGGGACAGAGGGTAGTGCTGAGGGAAGGGACATCCTCTTGGTACCCACTGTTATGTGGGGTTCCTCAGGGTGTAGTCCTCAGGGTGCAGTTCTTTCCCCTCGCCCAACTGGCTCAGAGTTTCAGGCTTGGGGGTCACGAATATGTGGATGACACCCAGCTGTATCTGTTCTTGGACAGGCATCTGGATACCACCCCACAACATCTCGCTGAGGGTTTGGAGGCTGTGGTGGGATGGTTAAGGAAGAGCAGGATGAGACTGAACCCGGGGAGACGGAGGTTCTGTGGCTGAGCGAGGCTTCAGGGTTGGGGTTCAAGCTTCTGGCTCTTGATGGGGTGCCATTGATATCAGCACACTTTGTCAGGAGTCTGGGTGTGACTCTGGATGCCTCCTTGGCCATGAAGGTGCAGGTTACAAATACTGCCAGACTGGTGTTTTACCATCTGCACCAAGCACAGCTGCTGGCCCCTTTCCTGTTGTGCCCTGACCTAGCCATGGTAATCCATGGAATGGTCACCTCTAGGCTGGACTACTATAATTTGTTCTACACTGGCCTGCCCTTGAGACTGACCTGGAGGCTCCAACTAGTCCAGAATGCAGTGGTGCGAGTCCTGGCAGGAACACCACAGACAGCACACATACAACCTGCTGTGCAGGACCGTGATGTGGCTGGCAAAATGGGCTTACTATATTACCATCTTGGATTGGTTTTAAATTATTGATTTACTGTTGGTAAACTTAATTATATATTGATTGTATTTTAAATGTTTTATAAGGTTGTAAATCACCCAGAGCCTGCTTGCAAGGTAGGTGATTCATAAGTCCAATCAAACAAACAAATAAATGAATAATTCTGTATCCTGCCCTTTACATAGGCCTGTTATAACATTATGGACAAGGTCAAGTTTCTGTACAGTTTTCATAAGCAGCCTTATGTAGAGAACATTGCAGTACTCTAACCTGAATGTGATCTGACCATGGATTACAATGAGGCATGGCTAGACCAGCCTTTCAAGGAGAAGCTGTTACTAGTGCATCAGGCAAAGCTGATAATAGTTTAGCACCTCCAAACCAGGCTGCCAGCTCCAGGTTGGGAAATATTTGGAGAATTTGGAGGTGGAGCCTGAGGAGGGCAGGGTTTGGGGAGGGACTTCAATGGAGTATAATACCACAGAGTCTACCTTCCAAAGTGGCCATTTTCTCTAATAGTTTCAGAATGAAATGGTAAAGATGGTTTTTTCCATATGATTTTACCACAACAAACTGTCATGATAAAATTATATACACATTTTTATGAGGTTACTTATGGTTTATCATGTTTGGTGTAGTGGTTAAGTGCTCAGACTCTAATCTGGGAGAACCGGGTTTGATTTTCCACTCCTCCACTTGCACCTTGGGCAAGCCATAGCTCTGTACCAGCTGTTCTCTCAAGGACAGTTGTCTCAGAGCTCTCTCAACCCCACCTACCTCACAAGGTGTTTGTTACGGGGAGGGGAAGGGAAAGGAGTTTGTAAGCTACTCTGAGACAACAAGTGAAGGCCGGGTACAAATCCAATCTCTTCTTCTTCTTCTTCTTCTTCTTCTTCTTATAACTGATAAGACTGATAAGATAGGATAAAAATGTTAATATATTATGAGAAAACAGTAGAATGTCCAGGAGGTTGTTATAGTGGTTTTTAAAATTATTATGTCATATTCTTAAAAATTCAAGTATTTGAATCAAGGATTGTCCTTTATATTTGCAAAAAAATTGCCCTTTATACTATATTTTGGTACTTTTAACTTTTTTTTTTTTGCAATACATTTTATTGAGATTTACTTTTGAAATAGTAAGATAATTGGAACATACAGTTAATTCATAAAATTCCAAATGGAGATAGTATTGTAACATTAGTAGTCAGTACCATAAGGACTTTTCACTTTTATTCTTTTCCTTTACCCCTTTTCTTTATTCTGTATTCCCTCAAAAAGTTCAAAATAAATAAATAAATAACACCAAAGTGGCCATTTTCTCCAAGAACTGATCTCTGTTACCTAGAGCTCCACTGTAATAGTAGGAGATCTCCAGCCACTGCCTGGAGTTGGCAACTCTACCTCTAAACTATAGATAAAGTTAAAATCTCTAAAGAACTTTTTTAGCCAACATCTTTCCAGCTGAAATCCAATCTGAAATCTACATTTTTGGTACATTTAATGGGGGGATCAGAATTTGATGGAGTCTACATTGAACATGGTACTCCCAGAGAAAACAAATGGTGGGGACTTCTGTGACTATTTTAAAAACCCCAAAGACATGGTCCACATGTAAAGCTGGTCACAGTGTTTTATTATAATTTAAATTATTTTTATTTACTTTAAAATGTAGGTTTGTTAAAACTACTGTAGCAGTAATCTGGATAAGTAGGGCAGAGTCATAGAAGAAGAAGAAAAAGAAGAGATTGGATTTATACCCCGCCCTTCACTCACTTGGAGTCTCAGAGCAGCTTACAAACTCCTTTCCATTCCCCTCCCCACAACAGACACCCTGTGAGGTAGGTGGGGCTGAGAGAGCTCTTTCCCAAGCTGTCCTTGAGAGAACAGCTGGTACAGAGCTATGGCTTGTCCAAGGTCTTCCAGCCAGGTGCAAGTGGAGGAGTGGGGAATCAAACCCGGTTCTCCCAGATAAGAGTCCATGCACTTAACCACTACACCAAACTACCATAGCTCAGTGGTAGAGCAACTTCGTTGCTTGTAGAATGTTATAGGCTCAATACCTGACATCTCCAGTCAAGTGCTAAGCAATGTGAAAGATCTCTCCCTGAGTCCCTGGAAAAATGCTGCCTGGATTTGATCTATAGATCAAATATTGATCTGGATAGATCAAATATTGATCTAGATAGATCAACGGTCTGATTCAGTAGAAGGCAGTTTCAGGTGTAAGTAAAGCTTTGACAGTTTGATGGTTGAAGGGAGGGACTTCTGAACTGAGAGTCAAATTCACCCAGAGGTCCAAATCTACTCATAGATTATCATCTGTGCACAGGGCTTTTTCTACAAAAAAGCAGGAACTCATTAGCATAATAGACCACACCCCTGAAGCACAGCTCTCTCCCAGGATCGGCTTCCCCAGGTGCCTCGTGGCTTGTGGGGTGCATGGGGAACCCCAGGGAAGAAAGGCAGTTTCTGGATCAGCTTCCCCAGGCACCCCACAGCTTGTGAGGTGCCTGGGGAATCCAAGGGGGGGGAGGCTATAGGTGTGTGACCAACTCAGAAGCCAGCCGGAACTTCGTTCCTGTGTGTTCCTGCCCCAGAATAGCCCTGTCTGTGCACATATACACAAATCAACTTGCACTGAAAAACAAAATCCTATGAGGGGCTCTTTGTGACCACCAGGGGTCCTTTGGGGCCAGAGCGAGGCGGAGCGCCGCTCCACCAGCTCAGGAGGGGCAGTAGGGCAGCCACGGGCCAAATCAGATTCTCTGATCTGATTCAGCCCGCCGTCGAATTGCCGCCAAAATTCAGTGGCAACTTTAAAAGCGGCTGTAGGGGAGTGGGTTTGAGGCAGAGGGAAAAAACATTACTTTTTTCCCACTATAGAGAACAATGGAGGGAATGGGGGCAACCTGTTTGAAGGCCCATAGAATTGGACCCCGTGGTCCAATCTTCTTGAAACTTGGTGGGTATTTCAAGGAGAGGCCCCAGCAGCTATCCTGCAAGTTTGGAGCCTGTCCCTCAAACCCCCTTTTCTCCAGCCCCTCATATACCCTATGAGTTTTTGCCATTGATTTCAATGGCCCATAGGGTATAATGGGGCTAAAACTGACATTCCCTTTCTGACACACTTCCAGTGATGTCAGGGGATGTGGCATATGCTAATGAGTTATGCTAATGAGCTCCTGCACCTCTTTTTCTATGAAAGGACCCCTGGTGACCACTGTTAATCCATAAACCAAACGATGGGAATTGACACTTCTGCTGCAGCACATTTCATTTTCATCATAGGCAACAAATGGTACCAGGAAGTGCAATTCATTGCTAAGTCTTTGTTCTGTGATATATAGTTGCACATTGGTTCCATAAGAGTAGCCATGTTAGTCCACAGAAGCAAATACAAAGCAATTACTTCTTTTTTTGTTTTAATTTCCCCTCTCCAAACATTCACATAACTTTTCAAAGTTTTAAAAATAATAATTTAAAAATGATATTTGAAAATAGTCCAACTTTTGTTTCTATATATGAAGCAAATTAAATAATTTAACATTTTGGTTTGTTCATGTACTGTATATATTGACATGTAAACCATTCTCTGTACTTTTTTTTTTTGATGTCCTCAATTCCTTTCTGCACTCTAGCATTGCTCTCAAGGCAGACTGAAATGTGCTTTTTGCTAGTGAAAAGTACTGGACTCGGGAGGCCATTGGAGTGATTTCAATCATAGCTCTTTTATTAGGGAGTCAGGATCATACATACAGCATGGTGGTTTGTTGCAGGTCAGGATCGAGCATGGGGACAAAGGAATGGGGAAGCCACTTATATTTACAGGTAAACCACACCTTGACAGTCCCCCCCTTAAGGGGGATTGGTCCAACAGGGATTATTCTCCCGCCAGGGGCTATCATAGGTCCATTCAAATATCCTCAGCCCCTGATAGGGGGACCGGCAGGATCCCTAGGTCCATTGTTCTCTGGGGAAGGAAGCTCTATTGTTATCACATCCCATTACAGGCGAACATGCCCAGACATGTTCCCTGGCTGCAGACAAAGATTCAAGCACCAGACATAACAGCTAGAATCCATTAGGCTTTACAGAATGGCAATATCTCTCCTCTGCACACACACACACACAATTCCTTCCCCCCTGTGCCCCCATTAGAAGTTCCAGATTGGAGTGATAAACTTTGAAAGATGTCCTACCCAAAGCTTGCATGCAATGTTGTTGTTTTTTATCCCTAATTTGGGAATTTCATAGATACGAGATGTCGCTTTGGAAATTCTTTAGTAGCATTTTTTCAGACATGCATTGGTAATTCACTTTGCTGTCAGGAAAACATTAATTTTGAATATCCCTTATCAATAGTTCTGCATAACTGAAAGATAACTATCTTCTCTAGAGAAACAGCCCACCACCATCCTTGAGACTTAACAATGACTGCTCTACAACATCCCTACCTCCAGAAATTGCTAGTAGCATGCCAAAATTAACGTTGTGTGATCAATAGGAATAACTGGGGATACCTATATTTTATTTATTCTATGTCAGTTAAAAATACAGTTTTGTAAATTATTCACATACATTAGTAATTATTTAACATTTGGATGAAAAGAAAATGTGCAAATAAATTGATGATGGCAGCATTGCCAGCTGAAGGAACTCTCCCCCTTCCAGAACACTCTGGGAGTTGAAGACTGTCAGAGCAAGCCAATAACAAATTCATGTTACCCATCATAATTAGTTGTCTTGGTTTTTTTAAAAAAAGTCTGTATTTTGCAGAGGCCTCTATAAGTCCCACTGAAGTAAATAGAAGCAGCTCAAGAATCTTTTTCATTTCAGTGGTATTTATAGAAGAAACAGCTTCTACCACAATTCTGCCCAGTTTCTGCCCAATTTCCATTTTTCCAGCAGATATAATGAAATACACAGCAATTCCAGAGCCAGTTCTTTCATAGAGGTAAAATGACTTTGAAAAATATTTTTTGTAAGATATCAAAAGCTGTGCATATTTTGTTTACCGAACAGTATTCAGTATTCAAGCTCTGTTGTTTGGTTTTCATGAAGGAGAACCTCTCACTTAGGTGTAAAAAGTTATTTGTAAGACTTTGAGAATCACTGTTCTAGCTCTATTGCCAGTCTATAGTCAACATGTCCTTGGGGGGGTGGGGGGAGCTGGTTGCTATTTCACAATTGAACATGTTAGCTGCAGCTTGACTGCACTATGTGTTTATTTGTCTCATCAAGACTGGACATTTCTGAAGTTACGAGAACTTATTTTCAAGTAGGTATGTTATATGTCAGAGAGAAAATGCTTATTGTATAAAATATTATGACATACACTATGTTAATGTTAATTGACAAGATTAAAACAAGAAGGAAAAAAATCTGTGTTGAATTGGCATAAACCACATAGAACAGGACAAATGTGCAGCTAATCATTCCAGGAATTAGTCTGAATCCCAATAAACAGAAACAAAAGAGTGCGGTTCACAGGTGAACAATACAAGATCTTATTTTTGCTCCCCCCGCCCATTTTGGTTATTAATTTTTCCCTGACAATTGCTACCATGCCTAGTCTGTGACCAAACCAAAGGTAACCACTGGTGTAAGAACATCTACTTATATGTTGTTATAGCAACTATTCTGGGAAATCAAGACAATCATTTCAGAA
This sequence comes from Lepidodactylus listeri, assembly GCA_029233225.1. Lineage (NCBI taxonomy): Eukaryota > Metazoa > Chordata > Lepidosauria > Squamata > Gekkonidae > Lepidodactylus > Lepidodactylus listeri. The sequence goes on from JARCFY010000008.1 coordinate 74,327,559, forward strand.
TGCAACTATCTTGGGTATTTAAAATATCTGCTGACATTAGTGTTGCTTTTTGCTGGGGTACTGTTTTAATTAATAAAGTGCTCTGACACACTGTTAGAAAATCCGCTGGAGAAAGAAAAAAACATTGTTCAGCACAGGATGTAAAAACCCTGAAACATATCCAGATTTTCAGGTTCCTGAATTCTAGTCATCACCACACTCTTTCTTTACCCTTCAGAATAAATAGGAAGAAAACTGCATACATGTAATATTAATACCCAAGTCATGATTTACATTTATGGACGTGTACAATCCTCAATACTAAACTGTTTGTTCACTGGATGTACATTCGCTGATGTGGATACAGAAAAAGGTATACTAAATCCAATGAAGAAATCCAATGTTGATACTGGTCTCAGTTTGATGGCTGTTGGCCCCATTTCACCAAATGGTTCCCTAAGCTAGGCATTTTGTTATGCTATGTGATAACAAGAGAGGGGTTTTTTTTTGGAATTTTGCATTTTTGGGGTATTTTGTATTTTTTTAAATATATGTGTGTGCACTTGGAAGTCATGGCAACCTCTGGTGACTGACCCCTACTGGGGGCCTGGAGGGTATTCAGAGAGGTGGCTGAATAAATCCTGCCCACTGCCTCTGGTATTTCAAAGAGGTCCTCCATCCAAACTCTTGCCAGAGTCAACCCTGCTTAGATTCCAAGATCTGGCGAGATGGGGCTTGCCTGGACTATCTATGTCAGGGTGTATTTTTTGCATTTGTGGGGGTGGGGGTGCATGCTCCCATGCCTGGAAATCATGGCAACCTCTGGCAACTCATACTGTGGCATGGAGGACATTCAGAGAAGTGCCTCTGCCCCCCAGTCCTGGTATTCCTTGGAGGTCTCCCATCCAAATACTTGTCAGGGTCGGCCCTGCTGAGCTTCTGAGATGTGATAAGATTGGGCTTACCTGGGTTATCCAGGTCAGGGCCTACATGAAGACAATGTTGATCAACAATTACCATTTCTTTGTTAAAACTGTTTTGCTAGGAACTTTTGGGAAGTCCTGAAGCAAGCCAGGTAGGTAAGTAGCCTATAAATCCCACCAGTTCCTGATGAAGACATACATCACTCTTCTTCTCTCTCTCATACACACACACACACCAGGGCAGCTGTTGGCCAAATTGCTCAGCCCTTAACTGTGTGACCCCCAAACACAGATACTGGGAGGAGGAGCCTCAGAGAAAAAAATGTAATGAGACAAGCTGACTGCAGAAAGTAAGGAGAATTGGGTGAAATCTCTTGCATCTTCCTATTCAATGAAGTGAGATGAGGCAACCTTTCCATTTGTACAAGCATCAGTTTCACCTGAATCCTTGTCCTGGCATCAACCCCCACCTCTGTGACACATGGTATTTTGTTCACAAGACTCCTGCAACCTCCAACATTGTCTTTTGGATGGAGCTTGCAGCTGAAGGGAGAGATAAAAATCTGTGGCCACCAGTACCTAAGGAGGATTCCTCTGTTCACCCTCCCCCAGTTCATTCATGCCTCTCTTCTCAGGGAAAGTAAACCAGTGTTCCCTAACTTGTCATCTGCAATGTTTTCTCTGGCACCCATTTACTTCTTTGACATTTTATTTATTTATTTATTTATTGGATTTGTATCCCACCCTCCCCGCCTCTCGGCGGGCTCGGGGCAGCTAACTTCATATACCATATACAGTAAAACCATAAAATACAAGATAAAAACATATCATCTGCAAAATACTGTGCAATATCTTTCCTACTAGATGGCGCTGCTCACCCCATCCCAATAGTGTCGACAGGTGCCGATGGTCTAAGCAGCAATGTTCAATATTTGGGCCAGGGCAATAAGATCCTGGCGGCGACTGCTACTTGTAAGCCTGGCGGAAGAGCTCCATCTTGCAAGCCCTGCGGAACTGTGAAAGGTCCCACGGGGCCCTGATGTTCTCCAGGAGCTCATTCCACCAGTATGGGGCTGCCAATGAAAAGGCCCTGGCCCTTGTTGCCACCAGTTGGGCCTCCCTGGGCCCCGGTAGGACCAGGCGTAGTAGAGAACCTGATCGAAGTGCTCGCTGGGGTACGTACAGGGAGAGGCGGTCCCTCAGGTAAACAGGTCCCTGGCCATATAGGGCTTTATAGGCAAGCACCAGCACCTTGAACTGGATCCGGTATGCTATGGGCAGCCAGTGCAGTGCCTTTAAGGTAGGCTGAATGTGTTCTCCCATAGGGAGTCCCAACATCAGCCTTGCCACTGCATTCTGCACTAGCTGCAGCTTCCAGATCTGGGACATGGGCAGCCCCATGTAGAGAGCGTTACAGTAGTCTAATCTTGAGGTGACCAATGCATGGATCACCATAGCCAGGTGATCCAGCAGTGGCTGCTATTTGGACATAACACTTCTTCCCCAAATCAAAGAGCCAGTTGTGACTTACTTCATTAGAACAGGTGTTGCTTCAGAAGAACCCAAGAAGTGTCACCTTTGTCTACAGGGAGTGCTCATGCAGACACAGGTGCCACATAAGAACAGCCTGGCTGAAATGGACCAGCTCTCCACCTAGTCCAGCATTCTGTTCTACACAGTGGCCTACAGATGTCCCTAGAAAGCCAACAAACAGGGCATGGAAAACAAAACATTCCTGTTGTTACCCCTAGCACTGAGTGTCCCAATGATGATCCTGGATCCCCCGCCAATGCAAGCCCCTGTTCTGGCACCCAAAGAAGCCCCCACCAATGCCCCATCACCTACCAGGGGAAGGGGAGCTGTCCCACAGAAGACCCTGGGAGAGCCCCAGCCTTGTCGGGCTCCGTTGCTGCTGGGCCTGCCATCGCTGGGAACGCAGAAAGACGCCAGGCCCCACCTGAGGCCAATGGAGGGGGTGGGAAGGCAGCCGAGGCCAGTGCGGGCAATTGCAGTAGCCCCACTGATTAGGAGGCCAGCCGCATCAGGCCACAGGCCTGACACAAGGGCTTGCTGCTGCCCACAAAGCCCATGACCCAGGAAGCAAGGAGGGAGCCAGCCAGGCAGCGAGGCAACACCCAGCGCCAAGACAGCTTCTGGGAATGAGAAGGGAGGTGGGGCTTGGGGGGGAGGAACAGAGAATCGGTCCAGGGATATGCTGGGGGGGGAGTGGGGATATAAGAAGGGCAGCAGAAGGGGGCCAGGGAGGATCACCCTGGCACATGGCCCTAGACAGAGAGAAAGAAGCAGAGAGCCAGTCAGAGTGGGTGGGAGTGAGGGCATGGTGATGTAACCCCCCTTCCTCATCCACACATCTGAGGCCCCTGCTGCCCTGAGGGGACATGCCCAGTGTGGCGGAGCTACACCCTAGCTCAGGGTCTAGGATAGCGAGGGGGGGGTCATCGGACTCGTGTGACACTGAGTTTTAGAGAATTACTACATCTGAACATTTAGGTATTGGAGCAACCTGCCATTGATGGTTCTTTTCCCACTTGAATTTACATAAACTACATTTAAAACCAGCAGAATTAGTGATCATTACCACATTCCACAGTGGCGAACCACAAGCAAATCACTCTTTCAATGAAGTACTTCCTCTTGTTCGTGCTGAATCTATTGTCCACAAGTTCTATTTTTACAGATGGAAAAAAAGTTAGATCACTTTCTCCACTCCATGCATATGATAGGCCTCTAACATGGCCTCCCATAGCTATTTTTTCCCTAAATGAGAAAGACCTGAACTCCTTACTGTTTCCTCATATGGAAAGTGCTCAAGATTCTTGATAGTTTTTGCTGCCCCTTTCTGCCCCTTGTCCAGTGGTCAGAACCATACATAACACCCCAAATGTAGAAGAAGAGAAGGAGGAGGAGGAGGAGATTGGATTTATACCCCACCCTTCACTATCTGAAGGAGTCTCAGAGTGAGTGACAAAATCCTTTCCCTTCACCTCCCCACAACAGACACCCTATGAGGTAGGTGGGGCTGAGAGAGCTCTGGCAGAAACTGCTTTTTTAAGAATAGCTGTGCCAGAACTATGGCTTGCTCAAGGTCATCCAGCAGCTGCAAGTGGAGGAGTGAGAAATAAAACCTGGTTCTCCCAGATTAGAGTCCGCACACTTTGTTAGCCAAATTGCCTTGATTTCTTATTAATATTGGGGAGTTATTGTTAAAGAATTGGCAATAGGAAAAACGGGCCACCACCTTTTTCTCACCTCTTCCAGACAAACCAAGAAATAGACAATGATACTGGAGTCAGTACTAAAGTAGTGTCTTTTACTGAAGAAATCTTAATCAAGCAAACAATACAGATTCATACACACACTTATACAGGTCTTAAGAAATAAAGAGAGACTAAGAGACTTTCACATGAGCAGGGAATCATTGGTATCCATCGAGGGTAATAATTACCTGTCCGGAGAGCTGGTGTGGTCCTGCTGGAAAAATAGGGGAAGGCTAGGAGGGAGGTAAGGGCACATGTCCTGAACCCGCAGAAACACGTGTAGACTCTGGCTGCACAACCAAGAGTCATAGAGGAAGGATGGGATAGGAGATAATAAAGCTAGAGAGAGAGCTGGTGGTTGGGAGACCTCTTTTATTGGGGGTCTCTTGGGGGCCGGCTTGGCCAGACACCTCCCCTGGGACCACCCCTTAGCTGGTCCACCCCACAAGTCCTGTCCACTAAGAAAAGGACATGTGGGGATAGCCAATGTTGGATTCTACCTGGTGGTTTCAGAGATACCGGACAGGAAGATGACTCAGCAGCTAGAGTCGTTGTTTCGCTGATGGGATTAGTCTCTCTGGGCAGCCAAAACTTGTTCTTAGCTAGGCAGGTCCAGAGTCCACGTGGAATCAAGAGTAATCCTTTTGTTCTCTGGAACAAGGAATGTTCTTTGGAACAAGGGTGTTTTGCCTGTGACGTGTAGGAGAACATGTGCTTAATGGCATTTGAGTGCACATTTTAGCCACAATGGCAAGTGGCTATTTCTGTGTAAGAGCCTTTATATTAAGGGAAGACCTTGGAAGCTGGTGACTTTGGGAACCTCTGGCACATCGTCTCAGTTGTTGGCTGGTGTATGTCTGCAGCTGGCATCTTTCCCTGGTCACTTGGCATCACAGTCCCTCTCACACATTCAGCAACACAGTTCATAAGTTATCAGTTATAGATTTCATGTCTATAAGAGCGCATAAGCGCCTTGCAAGGCAACAACTTTTCCACTACACCAAACTGGTGTAGTCTATACAAGTGAGTTATGTTGCCAGCCATCTGGTTTTCTAAGCCCAAATGTGTGGCTGATCTGGACTGCACCTCCCAAAATACTGGAGGGGCAGACCAAAGTGAAAACTCTGGCTTCCAGGTCCATGCTTGGAAGCCCTGTCCCTCCCTTGGAAGGCCTGGTGCTCAGTTGGCTGCCCAAGCCCTGGCCGAGTCCAGTTGCCTCATTGTGCTGAAGACCCAAAAGGGAGATCCTTCCCCTTCACTCACTCTCCAGCCCCATGGCTGCAAAAGCATCCACAGGTAAGAGCCAGGGACTGTCATTTCTCATGATTCCAAACATAGAATTTGCCTTTTTTCACTGCTGCTATATGCAATCTCATCAAGTTTTTACCATCAACATTGTTTATAAAGCTCTCTTTCCTGGTCAGACACCACTAGTTAGATCATCTCTACATATATTTAGAAGTTAACGGTTTGGTTTGGTTTTTGTTCCAGTGTGCATCACTTCACACTTATTTTGCCACATTTGTCTCCTACCCACCCAGTTTTGAGAGATCCTGTTGTGGCTTTTCACAATCTACTTTTGTTCTTGCCATCCTGAATAATTTGATGTCATCTACAAACTTGGCCACTTTGCATCTCACTTCCAATCTCAGATAATTTATACACAGATTATTAGCACTGGTATCAGTACTGATCCATGCAGAACCCACTGTTTACTGTTTCCCACCATTGTGAGAACTGTCAATTTACTATTACACTCTGCTTTGTGTTTAACTAGCTTCTTATACATGAAGACCCATATCCTGTGACCGTTAAGTTTACTCCAGAAGCCTTGGCAAAGGGCTTTGTTGAAAGTTTTTTGGAAACACAGATCAACTCCCAGAGTTGTCATAGCACAGCCTTTCAGGACATGTTTGCTTAGTTTATTGATAGTCTGGTCTTGAAGCACCCTTTCTTTGCAATTAGATGAAAACAATGAATTTCCTCTGAAACATCACATTGTCAAACAAAACTATGTTTGCTGGCTGGCTGCCTCTATGCCCATGCCTGGCTTTCTGAGGGCATTAATATCCTGCTTTTCACAGGATAATTTCTAATCCGCATCTTGATATTAACTTCTGACTGCTTTTGGTGACAAGGGGTGAAAAGTTGCATTGTGACATCTACATGAATTATTAGAAGGAGGTTTACTCAAAGCTCTTAATAATAGATGTTAAAGAAGTAACTAAGCATTGCAAGAAGGAATGACATATGCATCAGGTATGGCAAAGAACAGCATCATTTTTGCTTCCAGACTGTGATCTCAGTGGTGACTTGAACTCCATTTTGCACCTCTGAACAGTTATGGCACATTTTGAAGCAGATGAAATGTGACTGCTGAGTGAGATGGACTATTGCCCTATAAATTGGCAGGTTGTGTCACAGCTATGCAGTTGTCATTTTTACATATGCTGCTTGAGGCACCACAACATCACCTACAAGCAGACATTCTGAGCTTTTTCAGTGAACTGCAGAATCTCAACTGAACATAAGTTTTTTCCTGGACTAAGTTTTTTTTTTTTTTGTAAGAAAGTTTTTATTTTTCAAAACATTAAAATTAATACATTTGTTTTATACAAATCCTTTTTTCCATATTATATAACATTTTGTTCTATTTGTATAGTCTTGCTTTTATCTTGTATTGGTGGTTTCCCAACACATCTGAAGCATAACACATTTTCCACTTTATCCAAAATAGTAATATTTATCTCTATGTTTACATTTCTGGTAACGGTTATATATCTTTAAAATACTTATATACCAATTCTTATTTTCTATATTCTTATATAATTCTAAAAAACAAGTTCATTATCTAATTATCCTTAGTACATTCATATACTCAATTTCTATTCCTTTATGCTATTATAACCATGTATAGATGTAGTTTTTCATGTCCCAATATTTTTCAACATATTCTTTCAAATCCTCCCAATCTTCTAAAAAAGTCTCTGAGTACAGATTATTCAACTTTCTAGTCCATTTATCCATTTCAGCCATATATAACAATTTTTTCAACCATTCCCACACTTCTGGTATTTTTTCATTTTTCCAATTTTGTGCATACACCATTCTTGCTGTTGTAATCATATACCATATTATTGTCCTTTTCTTTACATTTATCTCTTCTAGTTTAAGTCCAAGCAGTAACATTTCAGGCAACTTCTTAAATGTACATTTCAAATTTTTTTCCATTTCTGCATGTATTATAGACCAATAACTCTGCGCTTTATCACAAGTCCACCACATATGATAGAAAGAACCTTCTTTCTTTTTACATTTCCAACATTTGTTAGACATATTTTGATTAATATTTGCATTTTTTTGGTGTCATATACCATCTGTACATCATTTTAAAACAGTTCTCTTTTAGATTATAACATGTAGAAATACTCATTGCATTTTTCCATAAAAATTCCCAAGATTCCATTTCAATGTCTTTGTTTAGGTTTATCGCCCATTTTATCATTTGTTCCTTTACCATTTCATCAGCATTAAACCATTTTAACAATACTTTATACATTTTAGAAATCATTTTTTCCCCATCTTCCTCCCAAATTTGTTCTATTTCATTGCTTTTTTCTCTAAAACCAGATTTTTTATCACTTCTGTACATATCATATATTTGTCTGTACCTTAACCAGCCATAATCAAAGTCCATCTGCTGCTGCTCCTTCAATTTAAAGTCTTTACCATGTCTTGTTAACAGGTCTCTATATTTCAACCAGTCTTGTCCTTTGTAGTGAGATGATGGATTTAAAACTTCTGCAGGTACAATCCACATAGGTATTTCTTCTGGGAAAAAGTTTGTATATCTTGTCCACGTATCGATTAATGTTCTTCTCAAATAATGATGCTTAAACATATTGTCCATTTTTGTTTTACCATAATACAGATATGCGTGCCACCCAAACCTACAGTCATGACCTTCCAGGGACAATAACTTTCTGTCTTGTAACATAGTCCATGTCCCTATCCAAGTCAAACATACTGCATCATGATATAGCCTTAAGTTTGGTAACTGAAACCCACCTCTCTCTTTAGCATCACACATTATTTTCATCTTAATTCTTGGTTTTTTCCCTCCCCACACAAACTTAGTCAATTCCTTCTGCCAGCATTTGAATGTTTTTACATCTTTCACAATTGGAATAGTTTGAAACAGAAACATTATTCTTGGTAACACATTCATTTTAACCACTGCAATTCTACCCAGCAGTGACAAATTTAATACATTCCACCTTTTAATAACTTGCATAACTTGCTGCCATAATTTCTCATAATTATTCTTATACAAATCAATGTTTTTCATTGTTAGGTTTACACCTAGATATTTTGTCTTTTTCACCACTTCACATTCTATAAGATTTTGTAATTCAATTTGCTTATTATTTGGCATATTTTTACACATCACTTTCGATTTGTTCTTATTTACATAAAACCCAGCCAAATCACCAAACTCTCTTACTTTCTGCAACAAATATGGTAGTGTAGTCATAGGGTCTTCAGCTATAAACATCACGTCGTCTGCAAAGGCTCTATATTTAAAAGAGAAACCTTTTATTGTTAAGCCTTTAATTTCTTTATCTTCTTTCAAATTTAGTAACAAGACTTCCAAAATCCAAATAAATAGCAACGGCGAGAGTGGGCATCCTTGTCGTGTTTCTTTTTCCACTTTAAAGTAATCCGTTTTTTCAGTATTAATTATTAAAGAGGATTTCTGTTCTCTATATATTGACTTAATAAGATTAAGCATATAGTCTCCAATTTCAAGATGTTCCAACACTTCAAACATAAAATCCCAATTTAAATTGTCAAACGCTTTTTCCGCGTCTAAAAAAAAAAAGCCCACTTCCTTCTCCGGATGTTTATCATAGTACTCTATAGCATCCACTACTACTCTTATATTGTCTCTTATTTGGCGATTAGGTAAAAATCCTGCTTGTTCTGTCTGTATAGTCTCTTTAAGATGTTCCTTAAGCCTATCAGCTATAATCTTGGCAAAAATCTTATAGTCATTGTTTAACAAAGAAATTGGTCTATAATTTTTAACATTGGTTAAATCTTGACCTTCTTTCGGAATGAGTGAAATGGTTGCTTCTTTCCAAGTCTCCGGGACCTGACCTGTCACTCCTATGTCATTCATTAATAGCAATAACACTGGTGAGATCGAATCCTGTAGTGATTTATAAAACTTAGCTGTAAATCCATCTGATCCAGGTGCTTTCCCTAATTTTGAATCATTTATTGCATTTTTAACCTCTTGTAGTGATATTGGGCAGTTAAGTAGTTCTTTGATTTTCTCCGTTGGTTTTGGTAATTTTAATGACTGTAGGTATTCTTTAATCCTTCTTCTGTCTTTATTTTCCTTCTTAAAAAGCTTTGCATAATATTTAAAAAATTCTCTTTTTATTCCCTTATTGTCTATTATCTCAATATTGTCCCGTATCACTTTAGTAATAAATTTATTTTCACGTTTTTTCTTTAATTGCCATGCTAAGTACTTTCCAGGTTTATTTGCACCTTCAAATGCTTTTTGTTGCAATTTTTTCAGGTTCCAGTAAGTCTCTTGATTCAAAATAGCTTTTGCTTGGTCTTGTAACATCCAAATTTCCTTTTGCAGTTTCTTTTTTCCTGGTCTGTTCTTCAGTTCCTTTTATTTTATTTTAATGGCTTGTACAATGTTTTCATATTGTTCTCTTTTCTTTTTATTGTCTTTAGCGTTCAATGATATCAATAATCCTCTCATAACTGCTTTGTACGCATCCCACACAGTTTGAATTTTTACTCCTTTTTGTATGTTCACTTGAAAATATAAATCTGTCTCTTCATGTAATTTTTTAACTATTTCTTGGTTGTCTAATAAGTCCTCATTTATTCTCCATCTCCCTTGCCTTTTTATTTGCCCAGAAGTCCATAGACAAGGATTGTGGTCTGAGATTATTCTAGGTAGAATTTCAACTTTTTTTGTCTTAAATGTTAGATTAATAGACATCCAGATCATATCAATTCTTGAATGTGAATCATGTCTGTTAGAGTAAAAAGTCTAGTCTTTCCCTTGTGGGTTAACCTTCCTCCAAATATCCTCCAGCTTTTCCTGTTTTATCAGTTCAAAATTTTTTTTTGGAAGTTTCCCTAGTGTGTCGTCTTCTCTCTTTGAGCGCCTATCTATTTTATTATTCACAGTCCCATTAAAGTCTCCCAACATTATGATTTGTTCATAGTTTACACTGTCCAGTTCCATTTGTAGTTCTTTAAAAAAGATTTCTTTAGCTCCGTTGGGGGCGTAAATATTTACAATCAAAGTCTTCTGTCCGTGTAACAGAATTTCAATAGCTAAGTATCTTCCTTCTTTATCTTTAAATATTAGTTTAGGTTCCAAGTCTTTTTTGGCATATGTTACCACTCCATTCTTTTTATTACTTGCCAATGAAAAAAATTCTTCTCCCAACTTTTTTCTTATTAAATATTTGTAGTCTTGTTTCTTAAGATGGGCCTCTTGTATACAAACTATATTACATTTTTGTTTCTCCAGCCAGTGTCCTACCATTCTACGTTTTTGGGGTGAATTAAGTCCATTTACATTCCATGAGAGCACTTTGTAATCCATCTTGTTGTAGTCTTAAATATCACCAAATTCTTCCTTGTTCTCACCAACAAAGGCGTACATTTCTGCTGAATTTTTAATCACCATTCTGTTGTTACCATAATAAAAACTCAGTCCTTGTGGTATTTCCCAACGAAATCTTATTTTTTTCTCTTTCAGTTTGTCTGTCAGACGCTTGAATTTTTTCCTGTCTTGCAAAATTGCTCTGGGCAATTCTTTCATTACGATAACTTTTTTTCCACCTATTTCAAAAGAGTCTGTAAAACATTTCTTGTAGATTTGTTCTTTTGTTCTCTTCATTGTAAATTGAACTACCACGTCCCTTGGTATATTTTTGTCTCTCGCGTATGTAGAATTGACTCTGTAAACAAGATCCATATGTTCTTTAACAACTTCCTCTTCCTCTTGTAAAAAATCTGCTAATGCTTCTTGCATTCTTGTAAAAATGTCTTCACCTAATTTTTCCTCTATACCTCTAAATCTCAGATGGTTTTGCATGTCTCTATAGTGCATCATATTTTCCATTCTGTCATTTTCCTTCATTGTTTTTTGAGTATTTTCTTCCAGTTCTTTTACTTTAATTTCTATGTCTTGTGTTCTAGTGGTTAACTTTTGTAATTCAGCTTTTAAATCTATAAAATTTTTGTCTGCTTGTGCAGCTATACCATTCATTTTAACATTTACCTCTCCTATAGCGTCTAACATTTTTTTTCCCATTGCTTCCATAACAGCTAGTAATTCTTTTTCTTTTTTTGCTGCCATTGTAGGAGAGGACCATGTAGCTGCTCTCGATCTTAGCCCACGATCCGTCTTGTCTCTTTAAAAAAGATCGATTTTATTTTGTTTTCCAAATCAAACACCGTTTAGTGTAATCACACAAGCTAGTCTTGCCAAGTCAAATTTCGTTGGTTTCAGCCTTCTAAGTTATATAGTTTATGAGATATTACTGTTTAAAAATTTTATAAATCCAAAATGGCGGGCGCAACTTCTCTATGGTTTGTGTCAAAGGTTATAGTCTTTTTACCTTGCTTCTGGCTTGCCGTAGTTTCCTTTTGTCCCTTCCTCTTGCTTACTTGTCTGCTCTCCGCACGTCACTTCCTGTTGTAGTCCTTTTGGTCCGGCAGTTTTTACAGTCCCCTTTGCTCTCTTCCGGTTCTTCTCCGCTTCCCTTCTTGTCTGCTCCTCAAGCCGTCACTTCCTGTCTCAGTCCTCACAGCTTGCTCTCGCGATGCTTGGTTCCCTCCTCCCCTCTTTGTCTCGCGATGCTTGGCTCCCCCTCCCAACTCTTCTTAACCGCAGGAATGTTAAACAACTTGTTTTTTTTGGCTTTTAAAGTTCAAATTCAGCTTTTTAACGTTTCAAAACTGCACTCATCCAATCTGCAACAGTCTATTGCTTCACCAGATCTGCTTTTCGTCTTTCAAAACACGGTAATGGTAAGGCAAAAAGTTTTTTCCCGTTACCTTATGTTGTTACTTCTCTTCAGATGTGGTCCCAACGTTTAAACTTTGTCTTCTTTGTTAAGGAATCAGGGGAATTGGAGATTTTATGCTGATTAATCAGCCCAGCTCGGCTCCTTAGAGATACTTGCAAAAATCTTCTTCGGCTGCAGTGCTCAAGGTGTTGTAAAAGTCTCCTCCGAGGCTTTTCCTTCACCGAGCTTGCTCAAACCTGGATTATATTGCTTGCTGGTCCTCACACTACCTGTGTGAGGTTGCGTCAGGTGGATTTATCCACCCAAGCTGTCAAGAAGAGCCGCTGTCCGCCCTGCGCATTTGCAAAGCGTGTCAGACCTCCATTCCTCCGACCGGAAACCCTTTTCCTGGACTAAGTTTGAGTCCAGTGCCACTAGACTCAAACTTTGTTCTGCTGCTTCAGACCAACCCACCTGAATTTTTCCTGGACTATTTGTAACCACAGACTGTCTCAGACACACAAACATTTACAAAAAAAATGCATTATAGCTAGAAAACAGCCAGCACAGAAGAATGCTAAGATTCCACTTAGACAGATCTTGATTCAAACAACTATCCATTCTAGAAACTCACTATTTTATGTTACTTATAGTCCGCCTTTCTCACTGGAACTCAAGGCAGATTACACAGAGTGAGGCTGCTGCCAGACTGGAAGATTGGAGCAGTTTGGGGGCAGGGCAAATCTCTCCGTTCCAATTGGGAATGGAGAATCTTGGTCAGACGCTGCACCCGAGATGCCTTTATGTCACACAGGGGCTGCAGTGGATCATTCACAGTGTTACAGTGCATCATCCATGTAGCAGAGTTTGGGTTACTTTTTAAAGGTTCCCCCGTGCATGTGCATATGTGGACAACTGAAGCAGCACCTCCGCCAGGAATTTCAGGAATCCCTTACTGGACCCCCGTTAACCCATTGGCTGCTGCACCGCAGAGCAGGGGAAGACAGAACCCACCTGGAATGAATTGGCAGGTTCAGACTGCCAATCCATTTTGTGCGCGCTCCCCTGCTTTCAGACACCCACCCATGCTGGATGAATGCACAGGAATCCTTAGGCACCATAGTTCCTGTGGGGGCCATTTACTCCATATCCATCTCATCGTATGACTGGGGAATGGCTGCCAGATGTGGCTGTGTGACTGAACCCATTTAATTTGGAAGGGAACAACCACCACAGTGGGCCAAACTGCCCATAGGACCGCAGTCTGAGTCAGTACAATCAACAAGATGGGACTGTCAATAAACAATAAAATAGGATTTGGACTACAGATCCAACCAGAAGTCTAAATTACAGAACTAAAGCAAAGCATAAACTTGACACATTAAATGATCCAAAATTACATGATGGGAGTTAACCCACAGCAAACTATCCACAGTAGTACAGATCACAGTCCCCAGTAATTTATCCAAGTGACTTTATGAAGTCTGTTTTTAACAGTGCTACCCTATTGCCTGCATAGAATAATTGAATAATTCAGTTTTGCACCATTTGTGTAGAGCCAGGAGAGTGGGACCCTTCCTAACCTCCTCAGGCAGGTCATTCCTCAGCCTAGTCTAAAAGGTTGTTGTAAGGCTACCACGAAATAATGCCTTCATTTTGAGTTCTTTAGAAAAAAGATAAGGTATGAATGGGATCCACAGAAGACAGGAAGACACTAGGATAACAGTAAAATTCTTTTAGGCTGGATCCTCACTCACAGCAACTGCTCTTCAGATCAAAACCTGATCTATAGGGCCCAGCATAGCTGCCAATTCTGACTACTTTCAGGCTAGTTTGGGGTTTTTTTGGTCTTGGCTTTTGTGGATGGACAATATAATCTTACTGGGTTATATATGGCCAATTTTGAATGGATATAAAGAGCCAAGGTCTCTTCCCTACAGGGGTGTGTGTGGTATTTGGGAGTCTCATTTTGTTGTGTCCTTAGCCCGAAGTACACTGTCAAACAGATATAGTGGAGTATAGATTTTGATTAGTTCACATTAGTTTTCTGAATTTTGTTTTTCTTTCACTATGCCTTTATATATGATACATTTATGTTTAACTCATAATGGAAAACTTTATTAACATTGGTGGATTAGCCTGAGTAATTGCACCTATAGGAGACAGTATTGCAGTGTATTGTCTATTGTGTGTATCACCCTTTTTTATTATAGTTCAGTGTTTTCTGCCTTTGTTCAGTGTGATATGTAAACTTTAAATAGTCTAGTTTCCTTAGAATTCCTTTGCCGATATTGACAGTTCCGTTGCCTTGGTTAATTTTTCATTGTTTTCTCATTTTTAACCCTACCTCTGTTCCATTTTTAAAATTAGAGATGTGTGTTAAATGACTAAATTATTTGTATCAATTTAAGGAAATAAATATTTTTCTTTAACCCCCCCCCCCCGATCTATAGGAAGTCCTGCACTTTGAAGATTTTTCCTCCCCCCCCTCCATGGTGACTGCAAAGACTATGAACACAAAGGTTTTAGGGTTTTTTTTAAAATGTCTAAGACTTTAAGATTTAAAGAATCTATGGAAAAGCACATCCGTGTATTACAACATAAAAACATCATTAAAAATAATAGAGACAATCCCTTTGGGGGTTTTATGCTGAAAGGCATTTTTTTTACTGTGAGTGTGTGTTGGTACACAAAGGGTTTTGAAGGGGTTACTTTATTTTGTTTTGAAGCTGCAACATGATATGGGTATACTTTGCTCGGGATCCCCAAATTCAGGCTCTCAGAAATTAGGACTTGGGGGACTTTAAACAGGGAGGAATGTTCTCTCTTTGGTCCTTAGATTCTGCTCCTCCGTGTTCTCTTAAATTCAACAGAAGATTTTTTTTGAGTGAAATTTCAAGAGTAAAAAAAGAGAATAAATCTCAGTTGTGACAGATTTGGCAAAATCCAATAACTTTAAGAAGTCCTTGGATGAGGCATGGACCATGTTCTCTAGGTGTCTTCCAAATGAATGTGTCATCTGATAGCTTGCATTGTTCGGATAAGATCTTAATGTGTGAAATTATTTGTATTTTTAATCTATTTATTTTCCAGCAGTATTTCTGATATTGATACTCAAGGCATTTCTGATCCTCAAGGCAGCTAGGTTTAGGCAGATCAAAAATCCAATCCAGCATTACCTCTGAATGTTTGAAAGGACCTGATGAGTGGAAGTTTGTGAGATATGAAAAAGTATTTCCAGAGTTCAAATGTGAGAGCACCAGAAACAAAATTAACTGGAAGTCTCTCATGGAGAGTATTTTTTTCTGTGGGTTCCCCAAGGCATAAGAGCTGCAGCGAGAAAAGAGAAGTGGCTAAAATAACATCTACAAGCTCCTTTTGCAGGAGTACAGAATCCAACCTAATTGTCTTTTTAAAAAAAATTCCATGTGACCCTTAAAAAACCCAACCATGTGGGCATAAATCAAAATCTCAATAACTTTTCTTCCAGAAACAAGGTGGTACCAAGGGTGATTTCAAGAAAAACAACAAAAGCATAAAATAAGAGTGTACATCAAAGGCTGCTTTTACATACTCATTTAGAATTATATACTTCCATTTCCCAAGAGAACATCTGAGAATATATTAATCTGTTGTATATTATTGTACAGAAACTGAACAGCAAATGAAACTTTAAAACCACATTTATTTTCATACAAAATGTGTTGCACTATTACAGAAGTGAATTCTCTGTGTATCTTCACATGCATGGATAAATTTAGCATCTATATTTGAAGGATAAACGTATTCTTGTCTCCAATACTGTTGGCAAATCCTAGTAGGAATGTATTCTTGCTTGTGCTCAGTAATCAGTGCTGTACAACTGATTATTATTTTTTGCTATCTTTTGTGAAAATGTGACCTATGAGAAATGATAAATGTCTTGCAGAGTTTTTGGGCTGCGTATAAGGTTATTAATGCAAATTTGTGCTTTAACTACAGCCTGTGCATCAAAGCTGCAAAATTGGATTGTGATCCAGTGTCAGTTACTAATACACAGACACAGTAATAATATTGGGCACAACCCACTAAGTACAGCTGCTTATACAACCTCCATTCATTTAAACAGGGCTCCTGTGGGCTCAGAGAAAATGAATGGAAGCTGCACAGTAGCAGATATTAGTTGATTGACACATGACCTAAAAAGCTGCAGCCAGAAAGCAGAACATCTCATTATATCAAATTTTCATTTCATAAATATTTAGTAGATGCTTTAAAATACCATGCACTCCACTGGCTGGAATACTTCTTACACAGTACAACAAAAAGCATTTTTATTTGTAACACCTAGAAGCATATAGCATCTACACTTTAAGTGTATTTACAAATTCAACAAAATATCTACATATCAAAAGCTTACTTAAAATTAAACTTGATGCAAGTTATGAAAAACCAATTTATTGGCAAATGAAACTGAGCATTCCTTCAACCATAGGTTGTTATATAAAATTTCATATTTGGAGGTAAACCATTTCTGTGATATAGATTGTGTGTGTGATTTTCTAACAGATGGCAATGGTTGTGACTAAACTTACTTATCAAATTGAATGGCATGGCTTTGTTGTGAGCTACATGCCTCTTCATGCCAAGCATCATGTTAAAAGCTGCCTCATTAAGTAGTCAACAGGACTCCAGCTTTTGAAATAGTGCTGCGGTAAGTATGGGGTTTTAATATATTATTAGGATAATTTTTGTTTTGTTTCTTTGTGTTATGTTTCTTCAGTACCCTAATTCAGCCATTTGTCTGTAAAACTGCATAAGGCAATGAAAACATAGGTTGCATGAGCTTCTCTACACAGCAGTTTTTATCTCCATTACAGAAAGGAAACCTTAATGAGCATTGCATAACTTAAATACTTACTCTGTTTCAACCAAACCATTTTCCTACCATATTTGGGCATTAACCCCCCCCCCCCCAGAAAAAAACTAGATTACTTTGGCAATGATGGCAGTTAATCAGTCATATGCTATTTATAAACTGACTGAACAGGGATACGATCCATTGGATACTTTCCTTGCCAAGCCCCACTAAAATGCATGAACTTGCACAAGAGTTCTTTTGCAATTTCCCTTCATTTCAGTGTAACTTGCATGGGAAAAATTCCAAGTGGATTATGCCCAATTACAGTACATTACGGAATGCACATTATTTGAAGGCACTGAATGTATTCTGCCCTGTATATTTCTGGAATCATTTATATCTCACTCTAAAATTTCACTTCCACAACTGTACAAATTCCAAATGCATTACAATGCATACTGTATTATGCCCTAAAAAATTCAACATACATAGGATGACCAAAACAAAACAAAACACTGTACTGCAGTAATACTTGATAGATTAAAAAGGCTATGAAGTAAAAGGAGCAAAGAGCAGATATTGGGGTCTCAGTAAGCATCAGCAAATGCAAGTGTCATACTTAAAAGTCATTTATCAATCATATACTGTACATACTGTTCCTAACTGTCTTGCAAAAAAGACATAATGACAGCTAGACATTAAGTCACCAATTTCACAACAATGTCCACAAAGACATTGAAGTTCTATATAATACTACCAAACACTCTGACAATGAAAATTGACTTCATATCCAGGGATTTAATTGAGGACTGCATAACAAAGTATCAAAACAATTTTCAGTGGCATAGCCAGCTTTGTCTGTGAAATATGCAGCACTTTGCATGCATTATACTGTTATTTTCAACATTCTTCGTTGATGTTGCTCTTTTCTTTTAATATAAAACCAATTTGGTGCAAAATGCTTCCAATCTGGCATTCTGACTCATACTAACATATCACTTACTGTTGTTATATAGCATAACCATTTGATCTCTATGTGCTTAGAGCATAAACACTTTTGTTGTGTAGAACGTTGGTTTCTTTCATGTCCAATAATACAGAAGAATGTGCAGGTGCTTGGAAAAATAATAATGAAAATATAGGAATGGGGCACAATTGTTGGCTTTTTCTTTATTTAAACAAATGAATTCATTGCATTGACTGGTGAAGGAGCCTCAGAACTTTCATTTCCTTCTGCAGGTTCTTTCTCTTTTTTACCACTGTATTGTCCAATAAAGGAGCCATCTTCATTGAACTGCCCATTGACACCTTCTCCATAGTCAACTAAACTATCATCGCTGTCCTCTTTTTTCACAGTCCTGTCTGAAGGTGTCCTGCTTCCTTTTTTTAGAGGTTTGTGGTCATCTGCATCACTGAAAAAATAAGGGAGTTTAAAAATGCAGTTAGCATAAGATAAATTTGGAATGAGAAGTGCAAAACAAACCACGCATGCAGATTTCTAAAAAAAAAAACATGTGTGGGTCTCACTGTCCTTTTAGTAAACCCAGTCATATGGAAGAGGCAAATTAAAATGATGTAACTGGCATGAATATATGATGCAGCAAATGGTTTAAACGCAGGATGTCTCCAGCGGAGGAATTGCGTTTTGCCCATCGTGCATGGCTTCTTAGTAGCAAAAACTTCAGCCCCCAGTTTTGAAGCAATGTAGAAAAAGCTGCAAGCATTAAAAGGGGCCAGTTTCTTTCTCCAAAGGAAAAGCTGTGAAATTAGTCTGTTAAACTTCTTAATTCTTGGTTCCTGAATATGAATGGGGAATGAATTTGATTAATGAAAACACTGATTCTCTTCATTATTGGGAAAATATAATGAACAGAGTTGGAGTAATTTATTACATTACACACACCAGGCTGGAAACAGTTAACCTTACCTTTCAAGAGACCTATATATTCCATTAAAAGGTTGCAGGAGAAACAAATGAAAATAGCCTAAGAAGAAAAGCAGAATCCATATCCTGATAGTGATCAGTACTAAGTTAAATCAGAACCAGAGCTTGATGGATAGAATGTTCACTCATGGACTGTGGAGATATCAAGTTAACTTCAGTATGGGAATTTAGAAAGAGTTACTAAAAGTTATGGACGAAATGGTTTGTTAGATCATCTAACTTTGCTGGACAATAGCTTTTCTAAGAATGTAAAAATATAATTTTATTCATTTATTAAAACATTTATATTCTACCTTTCCTCTTGGTTCAAGGCGGCTTACAATAATAGTTGTATTATTATAGTTGTATTATAACATCCTCAACTACAACCGAAGATAATAGGTAGTTTAGTTATATATCTCCCAACTGAAACCCTGGAATAAATAAAGTCTACACAAAGCACATGAAGAAGGTCCTAGTTTCACAGTGTTCCCTTGGAATACTCCAGAGCATCCAGGACTACAAGTTTGTCCCCGTCAATGTGAGCAATCAGTGGCCGAAGACAGACTGGCAATCTGAAGCGGAGGCAAAGCGGAGGGAACTGGAGCGGGGGGAAAAACTCACGGAGCTGGCCGTTCACACTGGCCAGAGCAATGCGGATCAGCGGCGATACGGAGCGTTCAGACTGCCCACGGAGGGTTCACACTGGCGCGTAGCCAGCCCGCGCGGCTCGCGCGTGCCGCTGCACTTTTTTTTGTTTTCCTTTGATGTTTTTCGCATATGCGCATATGCGCATGTTTGCATATGCGCATATTGCATATGCGCATATGCGAAACACTTTTTGCCGGTGCGTTCACACTTCCTCCGGATGCCTCCCGCTTCTTCCAGTTCACACTGTTTGGAAGCGGGAGGCATGCGGAGGAAGGCCCCTGAACACCGGGAAAAACTGGTGTCCGGGTAAAGCGGAAGGAAAGCGGCTGGGAGACGGGTAAGTACGCAACGGAGCCGATGGGCAGATGCGCATGTCTGAACGGGCTCCTTTCCTCCGTTTGCGAAGCGTGCCTGCCCCGCTTCAGATTGCCAGTCTGTCCTCGGCCAGTGTCTTGCAGGATAAGCAGGCCCTCTAAAAGTCCTGAGAGTCCCAGGGCACTTCCAGCTCTTGAGTTCACTATCCATTTAAAAAAATAAAAACCAGTAGCACATAATGAGCATAAAATGTTTCTAAAATTTATCAAATACCCCCCCATTAATTAGTGTCTAAATGTGAGGTGCCCCTTAAGCTTGAGGCCCAGGCCAAATGGCCCTTGCACACCTCCCTCGATTAGCCCTGTGGACAAGACACAGAAATTTAATGAACAACAATTTAATACTATCCCCTCTTATATCTTTTCCCAAAAAACTGTCCTACTACAGGGTTATTACTGTTTGCAGACCTCATGAAATGTTTTAAAGTTTGATAGATACAGCATTTCATAGAAGAACTCAGTAGTGGGAAGATAGGAAAGCTATATCATTAGACTCAGTTCTTAGTCTGTTATATTAATTTCAAGATAACCTGTTATCTACTTTCTCCAAAATGGAATACTTCAGAGTTACCCTCCCACTATTCAGAAAACAAAGGGCTTAATCATTCTCTGAGTCTGAAGAAATGTGTAATTCTAAGGGCCAATCAAGATAATAATGTGTACTCCACTGTGAAACATTCTTGTGGTAGGACAAAAGTCCAATGTACTGCAAAGAACTTTTTGCAGGTTGGATCTTCGTATCACTTCAGAGTGGCATGGTGGAAAACTATGGATTGGGAAGTCCTTTCACAGCCAATGTAATAACCTGGCATGCCAGAAAAGAATGGCCTTGACCCAATACTAGCAGTGTGACTAATCAATTTGCTAGTGCAAATCTACCATAGATAATTTGTAGGTGGAAAATAAAAAAACCCACCAAAAAGGTAAATTAGATAAATAGGAATATTTAATTTAACATAGTCACACATTATGACTAATGATAATGAAGCACAGGAAGAAAAAACAAGCAATTTATACTGCAATCCTCAACAGATTAGATTACACCATTTTAAGTCCACTGAAGTCAATAGGCTTAAAACTTCCTGGCTTGGTCCATATCAGTAGATTACAGTCATAGTCACTAGAAATAAGCTCAGAAATGGTACTGTTGATTTTGAAACTCTGGGTATACATTAATTTTAATGGAGAAAAAAACACGGACCCTAGCAACTTCTGTGTGTGTGTGTGTGTGTGTGTGTGTGTGTGTGTGTGTGCGGGGTGATCTCTAGTTAGAAGAACATACAGACATTTCCTGTCCAAATTGCTTGTTGCACCAGCAAAAGTGTCTTTCATTTCCATTTAACCATTTTAAAACATAATATAAAGATATCAATTATGAAATAATATTCTGACTAGATGTAGGTCTTCCATTTCACAAAACCATTAACTGTACTACTGTTGTGAGAAAGCTTATTGTTTTATCTTAAGACAGCAATAGGTTATAAAAGCACTCTATGAAAATTTACCATGGCCGAGGACAGACTGCCAATCTAAAGCGGAGGCAAAGCGGAGGGAACTGGAGCAGGGGGAAAAACCCATGGAGCTGGCCGTTCACACTGGCCAGAGCAATGCGGATCAGCGGCAATACGGAGCGTTCAGACTGCCGCGTAACTTTTTGCCGGTGCATTCACACTTCCTCCGGATGCCTCCCGCTTCTTCCAGTTCACACTGTTTGGAAGCGGGAGGCATGCGGAGGAAGGCCCCTGAACACCGGGTAAAACCGGTGTCCTGTTAAAGCGGAAGGAAAGCGACTGGGAGACGGGTAAGTACGAAACGGAGCCGACGGACAGATGCGCATGTCTGAACGTGCTCCTTTCTTCCATTTGCGAAGCGTGCCTGCCCCGCTTTAGATTGCCAGTCTGTCCTTGGCCCATGTATACTCTACATGTTATAGACCTTTTTCTATGCATAAAGTCTGAACAAAAACAGAAGCATACTTCAGGTGCGCTGGCATATAAAAGTATCCTTTCAGCTACCTTGTACCGATCAATAGCAATGTAGTGAAATGATGGGGATACTATGCTGCCCTTAGCTGATTACACTCAGTGGAATGTCACGATTGGCCTGAAAACTTGCAGGCCTGTAAGATAAAGCGAACTTGCTAAAGTGTATGCTCCTTGAATCAAATGGTTTCATCCCAAACATAACATACACTTTCTAGTTACTATAAACCTCATAAAAACAATGTTGCAGTGCCCATGAACAGCACTTGTATGTTTCCCTAGTAGCCTGAGGAACACTAGGAAATATGATCAGCCCTATTTCACAACATGCATCAACAATCAATCATAATAAAATGTAAGCAAATATCATGTAATACAAAGAAAACAACTGTTACTGTGACAGATTTAAGGTAAATGTTTTGATAACATATAGTTCTTTACCAAACAAAAAGATAATGGACTGGATTCAATTATTCATTAGTGTCACTAGTGTTAGGAACCTAACCCAATGAAGAAATGATCTAATATTCTACTGTATAAATAGCTGTTACAATGGCAAATGAAAACCAGGTATAGTTCTTATGTTTATATAAATCACCTCCATTTTCTTTTAATTTATTATATTCTAGGTAATAAATACTCAAAATATAAGTAAAACTTGCATCTGCTCTACTGTATATCATTGTAAAAATACAAAACAAAGAAAACAATAGCATACAGTCTTGAATCAGAAGACCCAGGAGACATTCAAGGGAAACAAAGGTAAATCAACACATTTCATAAGAAGATCCAGGACATGATTCAAGCATATTACTATATTTACCAAAAAGGAAGAATAGTGGAGGTTGTTTTTTTTTTTTTTTTACAAATGTGCCATCAAGAAAACAAGGGGGTATCAGACATTCTTAAACAAGTTACAAATATGTTCAGTATTTTTAAAAACTTTTAATGCATAACATTTTTTGGTTGTGGTTATCTTACACTCAGGGAAATCCTCCTCTTGGGTAAATATGAAAGTCATGGCTCTTTAAGTCCCATTTATTTCTATAGGAGACATAACTCTCCCACTGCACCCCCATTGCAATATTTGGAAGTGTTTAACTTTAAATAATGTCCATGGTATTATTTTACCCATTAAAACATGCCCATACTAAGTTATAGAATTTTAATGGTTCAACACTGAAAACACAAACATTCATACAGATGACCATTTACTAACTGACATCTTAAAAACATTCTGCAAATACCCACTTGATGATGTGGGCACTTGTATTGTCTTGCCAAATGACTATAGAATGTTTCCACTGTTCTAGTCTTGAGCTACAAAAATGTGGCAAGATTTCCATTTCTACTTGGCAAAGCAATACAGATAAACCAAACTAGGTAGTAAGTATGCCTTTGTTAGCCTATTAGTGTAATCCTAAGAGTATTTTCCCAGAAGTAAGGCCCACTAACTAGACCTGGTTAGGATACACAGCAGACCTGTTTAAGAACGCTCTCCATGTGAACCAAAAGTACCTTTAAGTGATGAAGTTAGATATGATGAATCTAAAAGTTGTCAAAAGCTGATACACAGAAAATAAAATTCCATTTTAATATCTTAAACAAAACCTTTATGGAAATTTTCCACAAAAGGTATCAAAACACTTTGCAATAATTTATACTGTATGAATGTAGTTTGAGCTGTGAAGACTGGGGGAAGGGCAGTGAATAGAAAAAACTTGGAAAGTTTTTTTCCTGACCCCCCTCCCTCGGTTATATTTTATTTTTTCAGTTTCTTAATTGAAAGAATTGAAAAATTTAGCACTGAAAAAATCCTCCAAATTGAAATGTGAAATACTTTTTAAGTCTAGGTTTCATTCAGAATGTGTAGTACGGAGGTTTTTTTATGTTAGACACTCTATGTTATGTCATAATAATTCCTGTGTAAACTATAAGCATCTGATACATATTTTCAAGCATATATTTATTGTTTAAATGTGATTAATTTTATCCACAATTAGTATGCTATAATTTTACAACAATAACTATTGAATTAAATGTTATAAAATTTAAATCAATAACCAAAATATGCTGGTGGTCATATTGTACAGCTGTTTCTGTACAAATAACACATTGAAGTTATTTATTACAAAACTTGTGTTTTCTATTTTCAACTTTTGTTTTTCTTACAGCCAGGGGTCCTTTCGTAAAAAAAGAGGTGCAGGAGCTCATTAGCATAACTTATTTGCATATGCCACACCCCCTGACGTCACCGGAAGTGTCAGAAGGTCACACACCCCTGACGTCACTGGAAGTGTGTCAGAAGGCAATACCCACGCTCAGGATCCACCCCAAAAATCTCCAAGGTATTTCCCAAGGAAAGGAGAAGGAAGGAAGGAAAGGAACAGGAAAGAAGGAAGGAAGGTAGGTAAGTGGGAGAGAGAGAAGGAAGGAAGGAAGAGAGAGAGAGAGAGAGAGAGAGAGAAAGGAAAAAGAAAGAAAGAAAGAAAGAGGAAGGTAGGCAGGTAAGGGGAGAGAAGGGAGGAAGAAAGGAAGGCAGGTAGGCAAACAGACAGACAAAGGTAGGTAGGTAGGAAGGTGGGAGAGAGAGAGAAGGAAGGAAGACAGACAGACAGAGGAAGGTAGGTACGTAGGTAGGTGGGGGGAGAGAGAGAGAAGGAAGGAAGGAAGCAACAGGAAGGTAGGTAGGTAGGTAGGGGGGAGAGAGAGAAGGAAGGAAGACAGACACAGGCAGGCAGGCAGACAAGGTGTTTCCCTCCCCCCCCCGTGCTTGGGCCCCAGTGGCTTAAAGCCACTCAGGCCCAGCTCTTCCCTTACTACCTCCCCCCCCACGACCCAGGAATGGTGAGGAGGGGGAGGGCTGGGGGCTTGTCTCTGGCCCAGCGGCTTGCTGCAGGCCAGGGAGGGAGATCGGGGGTGGGTGGGCTGGGGGCTTCTCCCTGGCCCAGCAGCGTGCCCGCTGGCCAGGGAGGGAAATGGGGGGGGGGCTGGGGGCTTCTCCCTGGCCCAGCGGCCAGGGAGGGAGATCGGGGGTAGGTGGGCTGGGGGCTTCTCCCTGGCCCGGCGGCGTGCCCGCTGGCCAGGGAGGGAAATGGGGGGGGCTGGGGGCTTCTCCCTGGCCCAGCGGCCAGGGAGGGAGATCGGAGTGGGGGGTGGGCTGGGGGCTTCTCCCTGGCCTGGCGGCCAGGGAGGGAGATCGGGAGTGGGTGGGCTGGGGGCTTCTCCCTGGCCCGGCGGCGTGCCCGCTGGCCAGGGAGAGAAATGGGGGGGCTGGGGGCTTCTCCCTGGCCCGGCGGCCAGGGAGGGAGATCGGAGCGGGGGGTGGGCTGGGGGCTTCTCCCTGGCCTGGCGGCCAGGGAGGGAGATCGGGGGTGGGTGGGCTGGGGGCTTCTCCCTGGCCCGGCGGCGTGCCCGCTGGCCAGGGAGAGAAATGGGGGGGCTGGGGGCTTCTCCCTGGCCCGGCGGCCAGGGAGGGAGATCGGGGGTGGGTGGGCTGGGGGCTTCTCCCTTGCCCAGCGGCGTGCCCGCTGGCCAGGGAGGGAGATGGGGGGCTGGGGGCTTCTCCCTGGCCCAGCGGCCAGGGAGGGAAATCGGGGGTGGGTGGGCTGGGGGCTTCTCCCTGGCCCGGCGGCGTGCCCGCTGGCCAGGGAGGGAAATGGGGGGGGCTGGGGGCTTCTCCCTGGCCCGGCGGCCAGGGAGGGAGATTGGAGTGGGGTGGGCTGGGGGCTTCTCCCTGGCCTGGCGGCCAGGGAGGGAGATCGGGGGTGGGTGGGCTGGGGGCTTCTCCCTGGCCCGGCGGCGTGCCCGCTGGCCAGGGAGGGAAATGGGGGGGCTTCAGGCTTCTCCCTGGCCCCGCGGCGTGCCGCGGGCCAGGGAGGGAGATCGGGGGGGAGGGCTTCAGGCTTCTCCTTGGCCCCGCGGCGTGCCGCGAGCCAGGGAGGCAGATCGGGGGGGAGGGCTTCAGGCTTCTCCCTGGCCCCGCGGCGTGCCGCGGGCCAGGGAGGGAGATCGGGGGGGAGGGCTTCAGGCTTCTCCCTGCCCCGCGGCGTGCCGCGGGCCAGGGAGGGAGATGGGGGGGGCTTCGGACTTCTCCCTGGCCCCGCGGCGTGCCACCGGCCAGGGAGGGAGATCGGGGGTGGGTGGGCTGGGGGCTTCTCCCTGGCCCAGCGGCGTGCCCGCTGGCCAGGGAGGGAGATGGGGGGGGCTTCAGGCTTCTCCCTGGCCCCGCGGCGTGCCGCGGGCCAGGGAGGGAGATGGGGGGGGGCTTCGGACTTCTCCCTGGCCCCGCGGCATGCCACGGGCCAGGGAGGGAGATGGGGGGGCTGCAGGCTTCTTCCTGGCCCTGCGGCGTGCCGCGGACCAGGGAGGGTGATCAGGGGGGAGGGCTGGGAAGAGTGAGCGGAGGAGGGAGGGGGATTTTTACCTGGGCTGGCGGCCACGCCGCGGCCTGGGAAGGGAGGAAGCTTTTCTCCAGCTCCGCACCAAAGTGCGGGCCGGGGAAAGCGAGCTGGGGGGCGGGGCTTGATTATGTGCCCACCCCCCCGCCGCCTCTCTCCTGGAGCAGCGCTCCGGCGCGCCCCAGCCCCAACGGAGCCCTGCTTACAGCAACACCTAGGATCTATGTGCTAAAACAACAAAGGGTACAGCAGTTTGCAGTTCTTTCACTAGTATTCGGTACCTGCGCCATTTTGCTTGCTGACGACTAACCGTGCAATTCTGAGCAGTTACACCTTTCTAAAGACAATGGGCTTTGAAGGATTTAAATTTTGCTTTAAGAGTTCACTATAAACCATTTATACTTTTAAATTTTGGTGATATGCCAAACAGTATGATTTTAAAGGCTAATTATAAATTATGCCATTAATGTTAAAGTTGTAAAATAATGCTAGATTGATTAAGAAATTATTGTATATATTTAAGTTTTTCCCAAATTTCTGTTCAGTCCTCCAAATACCCTTTTCCCACCTGTGAACAAGAGTTTCCCACAATCTTTTCCTGTTCTACAGGCTCTTCACACCCTCAAAATCATTCACTGAGGCTGCAAGACCTGTGTGGAGGTTTCCCTTCCCTCTTCCACAAATGCAGCTCCAATAGAAGAGGGAGAAAATCTCTTCCACTTGTCCCTTCTCATTCCAGTCCACTGACCTGCTTGGCTATTATTTCATGTAAGTCCTGTGGCTCCAGAAATAATCTTTCTGGTGATTAGAAGGGGCCTCTAGAACAAAGAGGGCCTCAGGAAAACTCTGTGTGCCTTCCTTGCACAGATGCAAGCCAATAACATTCTCAGACTCACACCTGAATGAATTTTATGTTTGTATCTTGCTTTCACAACCATTTCGTCAACTTGCTTTTTTCTAAGATGCAGGATCTTTGGAAGCACTCCATTAAAATAAGGAGCTCAAATTTTAAGAAGACAATAATATACATCTATTTACAACACCTATGAATCTGTAATTAAAATTCCGGCACACACTTTATAGACTTGGGAACCTGAACTTTGCAAAGAAATGGAATCCAATTTAGTTCAATTAAGACTAAAACAGATGTAAATTAAAAGTTTCATATTATGCATTATGTAACCATCCATATTGCACACATATACATTTTAATTGTGGTGTAGAAAAGCTACCTATAATAAGTATTTTATGCATCTGTAGTTCCAAATATTTTGTGAAGTCTACTTCCACTTTAAAAATACTTTTAAAGTTTATTTTGATTTTTTTTTTAAATATTCAGTAATTTATACCAAGATCAAATGTGCTGAGACAACACAAAAAGCTTTGAAGGGCAGATATTTACTGCTTTCAGTGTATGGCTACTTCCTCTGCTTAAAATTCATAATTAGCACAAAATATTTGGATTTAGTTGGAAAGAAGTAACCCAAGCAGTTGAAATTCCCCCAATTGTCCATAATCTGGAATATGCTTTTCAAAATATTTTATGTAAATATGGTTAACGGCACTGAAATACTTGTTTTATTTGTTACCATAAAAATACGGTGTTTTCTTTTTAACTTCAAGGAAATACGCTTGTCATCAGTTTTTCTTCCATTCTGATTCTCTTTAGGTTTAGTTTTACAAGATTATCCATATTTATAATCTAAATAATGAAAAAATACTTACACAGTTGGCTGCAATGTTTCTGTGATTTTTCTATATGCTAGTAAGGATGCAGATTCTAATGTCTGTATAATTAAAAAACAAAAAACAAAAACAAAACTGCAGATTTACACAAGTGTGTATTCCTGCACAGAGCTGGACACTGGTGTGAGTGCACAGTTACAGCCAGGGCTCTTTTTCTAGCAGGAACTCCTTTGCATATTAGGCGACACATCGCTAATGTAGCCAATCTTCCAAAAGCTTATAGAGCTCTTCTTACAGGGGCTACTGTAAGCTCTTGGAGGATTGGCTACATTAGGGGTGTGTCGCCTAATATGCAAAGGAGTTCCTGCTAGAAAAAGAGTATATGCAAAAATCAAACCTGTCAATAAGGTTCCCTTGTTCTTTGAATCATAAAAAAGAAAGTACTGTTGCCACATAGGCGGCAGCAGATGTTTAGTCAGTTTACCAATGGAATCTTTCTCAACCAGAAAGGAATGAGTTTAAAGCAGCATGGCTTTTATACCAAAGATGTTGTATTTTCTGAACCCAGAGAAATAAATTCAGCATTACTGGACACAGAGAAATAGACGAAAAGAGGGGCACGGGGGAAATCAGGATCTGCATTTTAATAAGACCAATTACTGGGTGTCATCATGAAAACAAACATAGGGAAAACAGTGGCCATCTTGAGGGGAAGAGAGCAGGCAGTAAACAAGAACTATTGCACCATATGCTAGCAAAACTTTCCATAAACAGTCTGAATTTCTGAATTTCTTGAATGAAATAACAAGATGCAAAGGACAAAAATGTTCCTATACACTGAGCAGTTATACTATGGAAGGAAATTTGCCAGGTGAACCCCTTTCCTCTTTGCATTAGAGAGCATCAGAAGCAGAATCTACTGCACAACTAGAAGCTCTAAAGGGCCAAGGTAGGAAACTATCCTCCACTTAAACTCCCACATGGCCTTGGGCAACTTGTATTATCCCAAACCCACAGTAAGTAGTGGTGGTCCCCAATGGTGGCATCAGGACCAGGCTTGGTAGCAGAAGTCCAAGGCATTCACCTAGGATGCCCCAAAAGTAACAGAGAGTCCCCTTAAAAGCAGGTTGTAGCTTTGCATTTAAAGCATTAGCTAAAGGGGGACCCTGT
Source organism: Lepidodactylus listeri (assembly GCA_029233225.1). Classification (NCBI taxonomy): domain Eukaryota; kingdom Metazoa; phylum Chordata; class Lepidosauria; order Squamata; family Gekkonidae; genus Lepidodactylus; species Lepidodactylus listeri. Next base: position 74,356,823 of record JARCFY010000008.1, read on the forward strand.
ATTAAGACCAGAGTCTTAGATTACCGAACTGCATCACTGGTGGTCCCACTCCACTGAGGTAAAGTGCTTAGTCAAAGGACCTCAGACTGTAATCCTATACAAATTTAGTTGAATGTCCCATTCTCAAAAGACAGCAAGATTATTTGCTACTAAATTCTCCTATTTTTGGTATTTCTGCATGTGTGTGTGCGTGCATTTGTGTGTGTGCCTGTGCCTGGAAGTCATGGCGACCTCAGGCGACTCCTACTGGGGCATGGAGGACATTCAGAGAAGTGGCTTGATAGCATGTCTCTGGCTTCCCGGTCCTGGTATTCTCCGGAGGTCTCCTATTCAAATATTTGCCAGAGTCGGCCCTGCTTAGCTTCCAAGATATGACAAGATGGGGCTTGCCTGGGCTATCCAGGTCAGAGCACTATGTTCTCTTTTTAAATAGTGCTTCCCTTGGGAGCAAAATAACATTGCATATCCCAAGATGTAAGGTACATAGTTTTTTTTTAAATCCTAAATCTAATACACAAAGGAGAACTGTGAAACACTTTCACCAAAACGCAAACAGAAAAAAGGAAAATCACATAGTCATGCAAACATGACAAATCCATTTTGTTACTGTGGTTAAGTAAAGTGTGTCTACAAAATACAGAGATGAACAAGGGAGCAAATTCAGTTCACAGGGACATGCAGTTTCCATTCAGGAAGGACTTAACACACTGACTTCGATGCACAGTATTACATTCCACCATTTGTCTAGTAAGACAAACTGTGAAAATTAACCTATTCTCTTCCTCAAGATGGCAGATTTCCCCCCTTCAGATTACTGAAATTTTAGAAGCTAAGGGACTCTAGATTTTTTAAAAATTTCACTGGAAAAAATGAAGTATGAGGACTATTGTGCTAATAGTGAGACCTGCAAAACAAAGGAAGAACTCTCACTGAGAAATGAATAAATTCTTCATATGTCGCTAAAATGAATACTACAGAAGACAAATCAATTGTCTCATGGGGAACTTTAAAGTATACAAGAATTGTACACTCACATCTCTAGGATTTAATAGTTTTATTGTAATAACATTACGTCTAATTTGCAGTGAATTCCTAAACAGAGTTATACTCTTATAAGCCCATTGAAGTCAATGGGGTTAGAAGGGTGTAACTTTGTGTGGGACTGCATTGTTAACAGAATGGTTGCTCTTTCTTCTCATGTCTCTTTACAAACAATTCTGAAAATACAATTTTGTAAGTAACTAATGGATACATACTTACATATTGGAAACTTTAAAAATTAATATCAGGATGGTGGCTGACAAATGTCCATCAATATTGAAACAAAGCATTCTGAATTTTTTTCAAGCATATTACCTGTCTTCAACATTAAGACTGGAACAACTTCAAAGGGAACAATATATTTCAGAATATATAATGCTATTGTGAGATCAGGAAATCACAACAGTGAGTTCAGTCAAGTCCTTGCTATTTGGAAGTACAAAACCAGTTTTATAATAAGCTAATAATTTGAGTGTTTAGATGAAAATATATTTCATCTAAGAAGTTATCAACTAAGTAAACATTTAAAAGCTAAATAATGGAGACTTTAGATAAACATCCTTGCTAATTTAGGATTTCCCTCTTTTTTCTTAGGGAGGCGCATTTTTACTTACTTTCAGGGGTTTTGTAAAACAAATAGCAAACTTGAAAGTGAGAGATGAAATATATGACAAAGGGATAAGGGTATGAAATGAAGGGAAAGAATGTTCAGACGAAAAGAAGCAACAGTACAGTAAACTAAACAAATCATAACAAAAACTCCACCACACCTTTCCCATGACATTTTATTACCTGCTATTAATCTTTTGACTTCAGGGGCAGGCAGATGCAACAACCAGTCAAAATGTAGAAGAGGGTTTGGGGGGAGGGGTTTGGTGCTTGTTATGCAGTTCTCAGCAGCCAACACAACCCAATAAATTCTTCCACAGACAACATGCAAAATAACTTAAAATATGGTTAGCTACTCAATTCACAAAATGCATCTTTTTTTTTTTTGCACGAGGACCAGCAAGAACAAATTCATACAAATTGTAATGGAATTCTAGGCTGATGGACCTGAAGGAACATATAAGGACTGCCTTTTCAAAAGCCCTAGTCTCTCACTCCATTGATGTGTGCAAGTTTTTGTTTTCTTTTTAAAAAGCCATTCATTTATGTTTCATTTGGTTTTGCATTCCTATTTATGTTCCTTCCTATTTGGAATGATGACTTCTATTTTTCTCCTATTCACCTTTTCTATGCTATGGTATAATGTTTGCTCTGCCACTTCCAGTGGTGACTGGCCAGGCAGGTGGAATTTCTCTGTCTGCCTACCCCAGCACCTTGCACAGTTTCTGACACATTTGAGGATGTGGCCAGGAATATACAGGAACCACTACTGATTTTGATTGGAAAGATCACGGGGGAATGCTTTTGTTGAAAACAAGAAGGATGGCCTGGTCTCCCTGCTAAACATCCAAATAGAGAGTCCTGAAACAGAACAGCCTTGGAAAGATTCAAAGAGTGAGAGCTACATATGGCTACATAGATTATTAACAGTCTAACCCGTATTGATAGATATATATTGGCAACCACAAACGAGAAACTTCGGAGAATACCAAGAATGTCCATCTAAGGACAGAAGTGAAAAAAATAGTTCAGAAATGGGATTATTTGGTTGGGGGCCAACAGATAATCATATGTATAAGAAACCTGTGGTCATTATTTTTTAAGGTTGCGAAGGATAGCCATGTTGATTGGTAGTAGAATAGTTAGATTTGAATCCAGTAGCACCTTAGAGACCAACAAGATTTTCAGGGTATAAGTTTTTTGACTTCCGGTAAAGTATGCGCTTAATGGAGGACACTTCTCTCCACATCTGTGGGAGAGGCGATCCCCTCTCGGCAGGTTAGAATGGGTCCTGGACTGGTCCGGACCCTCAGAGATCCTAGCGAAGGGGCTCTGCCTGGGGTGCCTGAAGGCAGCCTCTCCTAGCGGTGGCGACCGCAGGATCGAGGCTCTTTTTTACCCCTGTAGGTTCGCTCGCCGCAGAAGCCGCATGGCTACAAAAGCGCAACCGAGAAGCAGCAGAGAATACAAGGCAAAAAAGCAACATAATTCCAGATACGCAATGGCAAAACTGTGAGTCTCAAATAGTGGAAGCGGCAGGGATGGGTTGGAGGGACGAAATCCCCCCTCCCTCCCCCTCAATGTAACTTACGGTGCGAGACTTTCCCACGGCTTTGTTGTGATTACGGAGCGTAATTTGAGTGCTGGAGGGCAGGATCGTGCAGACAAAGAAGAGAGCTTTGCAAAGGCATTAGTGCGACAAAAAGCCATTGTTTTCTTCGGGACTCCTTATCTAACTGTAAACAACTGAGAAAGTAAGCAAGAATGGCAGGGAGAAAACCCTCCCCTAAAGTTGGAAGTTCAGTTCCGAGTGCAAAGGGCGATAACACAGAGCTGAATACAGTGTTGTCAGCAATGCTGCAACCTCTAGTGGATCAGCTGGCTACTTTCAATACTAAAATGGATTCTATTCAGAAAGAAATGACTGAGTCTGGGAAGCGATCGGAAAAACAGCAGCAGGAACTCTTGGAAGTCAAAAAAGTAGTTGAAAAAAATGACTCTAGATTGCAAAAAATAGAAACTGATAAAGCTCTGCAAGGAGACAGCATTTTAAAACTTCAAATGGACCGCTCAAATTTCTACCTGAGATTTCAGAATGTTTCTGAACAAAAAGGAGAGAACATCAAACAGTTGTTAAGCGATGCATTGGCGCCTGTGACAGGTTGGGAAGCAGAGAAAATACAAAGCGATATGGATTTAGTCTACAGGACTTATCCACAATTTGTAGAGAAGAAAAACCTGCCAGGTGAAATTGTAATAAGGTTCTCCAGAAGATCAACAAGAGATTTGGTGTTAAAAGCCACGAATAGAACAGTTCTGAAGATTCAGGAAGAAGAGATCAAAGTGTTAAAAGACATTCCATTTGAAATTAGGAAAAGAAGAAAAGCCTACAGGAGCTTGAAGGCATGGTTACAATTGGAGTCTATTTCCTATCATTGGGATATTCCAGAGGGACTGATCTTCAGTTATAAAGCCAAGAAATATAAAACTGACTCTATTGAAAAGGCGAAAACTTTTTTGGAAAAGCGCAAGAAGAAAAAAGCAGAGACTGAGTCAGACGACTCACTGGGATCACAGGAAAGTATGTATGGATTTAATGGCTCAGAAAGCGGAGAACTTGAAGAACAGTTGGATTCTGAAAAAGGGGCCGCGGCTCCTAAGCCTCAGGAAGAAAGAAAGAAGAAAAAAAGAGGACCGAAGAAAAAATAATGTTGAATTGTTTTTTAATATCGTGACGCACTATGTCAGATAATGATTTAAACCTAGTTTTTAGATACTTCTATGTCTGTATGTAATCCAGTTATCTAGCTTTTAATTTTAATCTAGACAACAAAATAGATGTAACAGATGACACCAAGATTTAACATTGCTTTTCAATATAATAATACTCTTATTTTGTAACATTACAAACTGTATTCTCTGTATAATATAGACTAGCGTAGATTCTTAGCATGTAGTTGTAGTATAGGGTAAAAAAGCAATTAAAAATTTTTTTTACAAAAGATTTTCAGGGTATAAGTTTTTGAGAGTCAAAGCTCCCTTCATCAGAGTGGAGATCTGAATCTTTATATTCCAGTCAGAAGGTGGGAGGAATGCTGTAAAGCGTGTTTGTAAAGGATGCAAAGGTACAATCCATATTGTAATCAGCTTGATTAGAGCAGAGGGGAAATGCTTGGAGAGAGAAAATTAGCATCTGTAGTGAGTTAAGAATTCTGTGTCCATATTCAGTCCTGCGGGGTCCATTGTTCTAGACTTGTGAATAAACTCAAGTTCAGCAATCTTGCACTGTAATTTCCTCTTAAGTTCCTTTGTTTGAGGACTGCCACGTTCAGGTCAGCAATAGAATAACCTAGAAGATAAAAATGTTCTCCAACTGAGTTTTGTGTTTTTTTTAATGTCAGATTTATGTCCACTTATTCTTTTGCATAAGGACTGACCTGTTCGTCTGATGTAGAGAGTGGAAGAGCATTGCAGCCATTTGATGGCATATATAAAATGTTGGAAGACAAATTAATCTGCGATGGCATGGCTGGTGTTGTTAGTTCCAGTTACTGAGTAGTCAGAATGGATATGGGGACAGAGCTGGCATCTTGGTCTGTCCCAGAATCCATGTCAATGTTAGGAAGTGAGAAAAGGCGAGAAAAGGTTTTCCTCCCAATGTCTTTGAGAGGGGAGTATCATTGTTCAGCTTAGGTAGTAAGTCATTAATGATGTGTTGAACTGGTTTGAGCTGAGAGTTGTATGTGTCTTGTAGTAGGTTATCCCTGGGTATCACTGTGACTTTGTTGATCTGTTTGCTTACTATATCAGGTGGGTATTGTAATTCCAAGAATGTCTCTTGTAGATCCTGCAGGTGAAAATCTGTGTCTGAGGGATCAAAACAGGTGTGACTGTAGCATAGAACTTGGCTGTAGACAATGGATAGTTTGGTGTGTCTAGGATGACGACTGGAGGCATGTAGATGAATTTAGCAATCAGTAGGTTTCTGGTAAAGGTGTTTTTATGCTTCCATTATGTATTTGTACAGTGGTGTCTAGCAAACATATTTCTTGAGTGGACTGGTTTATAGTCAGGTTGATGGTGGGGAGGAATTTGTTGAAGGCATAGTAAAATTTCTCCAGTGCTTATTTCCCGTGCATCTAAATAATGCAAATGTCGTCAGTAAATCTCAGATACAAGAGGGGTGTAAACAGATGGGAGCTGAGGAAGTGCTGCTCCAGGTTAATCATGAAAATGTTAGCATATTGTGGTGCCATGTGAGTGCCCATGGCTGTGCCATTGATCTGAAGGAATAAATCTTCACCAGATCTGAAGTATTTGTGGATTAAGACAAACTGGCAGAGCTTGGTAGAGAGGTCAGCTGTAGTGATTAGTGAGGGAAACTATTCAGAAATGTAAAATATGTCTTCTGGTGCTTGGAAGAAAGAAGGCCATGTTAGAAAGAAACACGACTATTGCCAGGAAGCTGGGCAATGCTGGTGCTGTTTTCAGCTGCACTGTCAACTACTTCTGTATGGTCTCAAGTCTCCTACATTACTGGAACCATACTAGAGTGAGCCATACTATAGGGGCTAACTCATCATGGGACTAGTTCCTTAGGCTTCTACATAGGGAAAGTAGGTCCTTAGGTTTCTACATAGGGAAGAAACATTGAGCTGGTTGAAATTTGTTACTGTTGGTTTTGCTATTTGTAATGTAACAGCTATGCTTTTGCTCAATATCAACTTAGTCTGAAGGGGTAAGTGTATGTTGTTCAGTGACAGGGATGGGACTGTTCATGCAACAAACATGCCTGGATCATAAAATAGCCCAGAGAGAAAAAAAATGTCTGAAGTTGATTTTTTTAATAGTATACCTTTTAATGTTTCAGAAAATCTCTGTGAATAGATTATAGAATAGAGGGCACTTTCATCAGTGGAATTGTCAGTGAAATGGGACAACTTCACCCTCTTCCTCCCACTGCAGTTCAAAATGCCACCCAAAATACTGCTCCGGGGAGAAGGGGACCCTTCCCCCAGGAACAGAGTGAGGGGCACCTTGAAAATCTGCAGCAGGAGAGGTGAATCAGCAAAAACTGTCACACCCTGACTTTAGCAGAAATTTACTGCACAATGTAAATCAATGATTCCTACATCTCTAATATGACATAGGGACGGGCCTTTATAAACACAGGCTCCAGATGAAACTTTGAAATGTTTTGATTTGTGCACTAACTAAAACTTTTATGTATTTCCAAATGAGAAGAATAATTGATAGTCATTTAAAATGATGCTTAGAAATTCTGGAACTATTAAAGAAGATGGTTTAAAAGATTTGGAACAGATGGCTCAACAAGGAATTTTCAGACCTGAAAAGCTACCTTGTGAATATTCTGAGGAAAAATCAAACTATATTGATGTATTTGACATTATGCGCTATGATGACTAAAACAAGTATGTGTGTATGTACACATGCCAAACACATAAACACACACATATTAATTTGATGCTTATTGCTCTGGTGAAAAGATGCAACAAGGAAAGAGTAAATTCTGCAAAATCTATTACAGATTTAAAATTTATCAGGGCAGACCAAAGTAACAAATGAACGTATTTCCTATATTGTTTACTGGGAAGCAGTTTTATGAAGCTAGGAGTCCCTTCTTGGTACAATGGTGATTTCTTTGAACACCATAACATCTGATATTGTTCACACGTAAGGACTGTAAAGCTCTTCCTCTTTTTAACCTAGTGGGTAACCGATAGGATGTACAACACCTGTGAGGATAACAAAAAAAGCCTGAATAGTATTTTTGCCTTTTGAATTGATGGCACAATCTCTTCTTTTGGACATAATCCTTGAAAACTTGCTCCAAGCAATCTCCAAATAAAGTTCCCCCAGTATATGGTAATGATAATAGCTGATGTTTCATACGTATGTCTAAGGACCAATTACGTAGCCAGATGGCCCTTCTGGCTACTGTGAGGCATGCTATGTTTTTGACTGTGAGTCTAAGAGAATCCTCAGCTGCATCATGGATAAAATCTGCTGCAGTTCTAGATAGAATGTGTGTTCTCCACTTGCTTGTCAGTGTCTTTTCACTGCTCGCTTGTTCTTTTTCAAGCCAAGCTAATAAAGCTTTTGAAGCATATGCAGAATATAGGGAGATTCTAAGTTGTGCTGCAACTAAACTGAATGATCTCTTGATTGCAGCCTCAATCTTTCTATCAATTGAATCTTTAGGAACGGGGCCGTCAACACAAGAGAGGCATGACTTGGCATTCCCACTGACCACTAAGGTATCTATCTTGGGTAAGGTCCCCCATAAAGCAGCTTTGTCCATTGGAAGAGGATATAGCTTATGCAGAATTGCCGGAACTACATGTTTTACATTAGGGTTATTCCATATTCTACAGATTAGCTTTTGGATTGCTGAATGGACTGGAAGGGGTTTATCTGGCTTGTCTTCTTCTAAAGGCTGTTTAGATTTGTGGGACTTTAATCTCAGTTGCTTCTGAATATGCTTGAACAAGTAATTTTGGTCCCCCAACTTAAACGTACGTATAGGCTCACTATCCTCTTCTACATCCAATGAGGAAACATAGGATGTTTCATCATCGTCTGGAGGTGAGATATCTTCTAAGGTCCAATGAAACATAGGTTTCTTTTTTGTAGAAGCTGCAAGCTCTTTCAAAATATTCACAGCTTCAGATACTGATATCTGGGACTGATGCCTAGTTACTTCAGGGGCATCAGTAATTGTTCCACATGGTTCCTCAGCAAGCACTGCTTGAGAAGGTCCAGCATGTTTGTTGGATAGGAAAGTAGTTTTGGTCACAGAGGCATCCTTCAAAATGGTAGTAATCTCAGGTACTACAAAAGACCTTATTTGTGATTTTTTGTCAGATCTGGAGTAATTACTAGTAGTGGAAACAGAAGAAGGTCTTACCTTCTTCATATGGAATCTGTGGTTCTCTTCTGAATGTGAGCTGATATCTATAGTGTTATTGAATGACTGATGTAGATAGCTTGGTCCCTTGCTGAGCCTTTTTTGAAATGGGGAGTGTTTTCCTACCTGAGAATCTGACCCTTCATCCAATTCTGTTGTTCGTTGTTGTGAAGTGTAATATTTAGAATCACCTTCAGATTGCCATTGAGTTGATATCTTTTTCGTCTGACAGAGTGAAGGGGAGATGGAATTAACATTTGACTGTTCTGAAGAGTGCCTGACTCTCCTAAGGGTGGTCTCTGATCTTGTGCTGAAGGATTGATCTCCTGACCTTCTGGATAAGCGGGATCTGTCAGACCATACAGACACTGCTTTGGTAAAGACAGGGTCTGCTTCAGGAAATTTGGTGACTTCACTACGTTCTCGCTTTCTTCCTTTGTCCATTTTCTTTATTGTCCACCGAGACATGGACCTGAAGTGATGGAAAAAAGTTCAAGATACTCGCATTCTTGAAGAAAATCAAAGTTCTCCTCAAAAATGCACCGCATTGTATCATAGGGCTGCCTGAGGCAGCATGAACCAATAAATTGATTTGACTGTAGCAATGCTGAGCCGCACAAAGGGTATAAACTCATCTTCCATGATTTGAGCATTTGTCTGCATCTGCCTGTCTCTAGAGAGAAAAGAAGCAAGTCCTATTATAGATGAACTGCAAGGTGCATATGTCTAAAAGGAGATTTTAGCTAAATGAATGGGATGAGAGACTAACATTGCTTCTTCAGGCTACAGTTTTCAGGTTCATGCAATTATTTCCTTAAATACACAAACCAAATGAGCAATGGAAAATGGTTTTATGAATTAACATGCTAATCTTTTCAAAACATACGCTCAAATCCTGGCTTAGGATTAACGCTAGTAGACATGTGATGATCACATCTAGAACTAAACTGTCAACTCACAAAACGTTCACAACATTGGCATAATTCTGCATGAAATCAAGTAGTCCACATATAGAAAGGCATCAGAGGTGTAAGTTATTATTTTAACAATCTCTATGTGAACCACTCTGCAGATTGCTGTAGAAACTGTTATTCACCCATACCTTTTATCATTATTAATGTTTAGCCACAAACATTGTAAACGAAAATCAAATCATCTTAAAATAATTTCTATTAAAATAACCACTGAAAAAACACAGACACTACTTTTTGGCATTCAGAATTATTAAACTGCAGTCAGATTAATGTGACTGCAATATTCTATGGATTAAAAAACAGATACAAAAATATACTGAATGCATTGTTTTTTTAAAAAAAGACATTCCACGCACTACAGTAATTTACAAATGAGAACTAAAATAAGTCTTAAAATGGTACCACAACATATATTGACATATGATACAATATGAAATCAAAACATGAGGCTCGGATCTTCTAAGAAAACAATATTTTTTGTTTAAATCCGATAGGTCGGATCAAAACAGTAAAGCCCTCTTGAAAAGATATTATTACTATTATAAATTAGTGAGTTTGAAAGCAGGATTTTGTGATGCAAGGCAATTTCTTAATAATGATGAACCGACTTTGAAGACAGACAAGAACTGCAGCTACTGTGAGACTTCCTTATGTTTCTCATCCTCTGAATTATGCTGAAGTGCTGTGTTCATCCTTCATATGCTGCTTAGTTCATTTTTTTAAAAAAAATTCTACTCACAAATGAATTCCCTATAAATTGTCAATAACTAATTATTGTACTGTCCAGATAGTAGCAGGATCTGGGCACCAGTGGAATCAATTACATTTTCACTATTAAGCCTGGATTTAAGTCAGTACATTTGTATACCCTGCTTTATTCCTGCCTTTAAAGGAATAAGGCAGAAAGAGTAAATTATAAGGGGGGACAAATCACACATGCACACAAAAAATCCAAAAACAAATCATAGTGGATACCTGAGGCCAACAGACCAGAATCATGAATGAGGTAAAACCCTAGATCCAAATTCTTTGTATCAAGATGCCAATACTGTAATTTGGATCTGCATTTTACATTTTTGATTTATCATAATGAGTATTTCTTGGCTTTGAAAATGACCCACAAAGCCCTCATAGGAACAGGTGTACCAGCAAAGACAGGAGGCAAGGCTGTGAGACTTCTTATGATCATTTCTATACCAATGAAGATGTGGCAATGTCTTCCTATGCTTTTTGGTGCACCATGATTTGCTTGCACCCATGGCATTTTCAAATTATTCCTAGAGTCAATGAATTAATAGATAAATAGAGATGTTGATATCTATGTCTGTGAACTGAGTTACAATGGCAAATGAAACCATACACCAGCGTATCTGCCTGTGATGCCAGCTTTCCTTACAATATTGGCTGGACATCATATTTCAAAATGCTGGTTGGCAAAGTCATTTATTTACCCAGCTTTAAATGTTTCTGAGTTTTGTGCAGCAGGTCTTAACAATGGACCCATTGTTACCCATTATAATGTCAAATCCAAGTTGACATGATTAGTAACAAGGAACAAACTTGCTTACCTGTATTCTCCAAGAGTTCCATCATCTTCTTTCATAGGCTGAATTTCTGGATCACCATGAGCATCTTCCTTTTCTTTCACTTGAAAAACCAAAATTAGTGTTTTTAAAAATATAACTGGGATTACATAATTATGATTAATTATTACGCACAATTGTATAATGGTAGATTCTGATGGGATATTATGTTGTACCAATGCTATTCTTTGCCTTGCTGCCAGTACCAACTAGGGACAGTTGAACATCCACTTGTTCAGCTCATGTACTGTTTGCCAGTCTTGAACAGGAAAACAGTGAGGAGTTTAGGGATGACTCTGGATGCCTCCCTTTCTATGGAGGCCATGTGACCACGGTTGCCAGATCAGCCTTCTACCATCTTCAGCTGGTCAGGCAATAGGTTCCTTATCTCCCCCCCCCCCCAGGATATTGCAACAGTGATCCATGCAATGGTCACTTCCAAGTTAGATTACTGCAATTTGCTCTACATGGACCTACCCTTGAGTCTGACTCAGAAGCTTCAGCTTGTGCAAAATGCAGTGGTGCACCTGCTGACTGGGACATCTATGTGGACACACATTCAGCCAGTGCTGCACTAATTGCATTGGTTACCAGTTGAGTACTGGATCAGATTCAAGGTTATGGTAGTAACCTTCAAAGCCCAGTGCAGACAGGGACTAACATACCTATGGGACCATCTCTCCCCATATGTGCCCCAAAGAACATTGTGCTCTTCTGAGCAGCAGCACCTTGTATTCCCCAGCCCAAAGGACATCTGACTTGCCTCATCCAGGGCCAGGGCCTTTTTAGCCAAGGCCCCTGCCTGTTACAGTTCTGTAGGGCCTGCAAAACAGAGCTGTTCCACCAGGCCTTTGGGTGAGGTGGCGGATGTCCAAATGACACTGGCCTTCCCTGCTTAATTTGATCAATCTGCTCAATCTGCCTCATTGCCTAGTACACTACCTATACCAACTTGATGATAGTATTAGCTGACCCTGGCTACTTCAGAGAAATATGCCTTTCCTGACATTGTTGCCGCTTGTACTGTACTCAGGAATTGTTGAGCTGCCATCAGGTATTATTTTAAGTAAAATATTTAGATGACATGATTTGATGTTTCTATGAATTATTATTTAATGTTATTATCATATGTTGTGAGCCGCCCTGAGCCTGATTGTAGGGTAGGGCATGATATAAACTGAATGAATGAATAACACAATTAGGAATGAGCAGGAACCAGCTCACAAACATTAGTTCATGATGAATTTTGGCTGGTTCATGAACCATAATTCACTAACTCAAGAGCCATCACTGACTTCCACTAATGGTAAGTCAGTTCATGAAGAACAGAGAGCTTGGAGCCATTTAAACCCATCTGTGATGAACTCCAGGGCTTTGAATCAGCCGGCAAGCAATGACACCTGCAGTCATGTGACTAGCAGTGGTGATGTAATCCTAAGGCAGAACTCAGAAGAGGGTTCGAATGAAAACAAACTCTTGACAGCTGGAGTTTGGCAGTTGAGTCTGGCATTTGGTTTTTTAGTCTGTTGGTACTGTACCAGAGGACTGACAAGTCTTGTTTGCACAAATGAGATATCTATATAGATTCCCATATTAAGGGAATATGGCCTCCGAAGAACAGGTCTACCAATATAGTGGCAAGGGCTGGGTAGACCTGTTCTCCGGAGGCCAGGTCTACCAATATAGTGGCAAGGGCTGGGCAGACCTGTTATCCGGAGGAAGAATCGGGGGGGGGGATTGCCGGGGGGCGGGAGAGGACTTACCTGGGGCTGCAGCCTTTAGGAATCCCCCTGCCCCATGAATATCGTGGGTCCCCACCTCTTGTAAAGACTCTATTTGCCTTAATATAATTAAAGATATTAACTTACAATGATAAATACAGTACCTGGATATTTTCCACCTTTATTTCTTCTTATGAAACAAACAATCAGCAAAATCAAGATGAGAAGGGCAACTGCACACATAAGACCAATGAACCATCCTTGAGTTGCAATGTCAACCTGTCGACTTGCCTTTGCTAGGAAATGGAAAAAATGAAGCATTATGCTCAAAGATCTACTATGTTAGGCACCCATATTTCACAGCAACATTGTAAGATTTTTATTAATTTTCACGTTGACTACAAATATAGATTTATAAATAATGTGGAGCATAACACCATCCAAAAGGACATTTGACCTTTTATTGCTTTTGGACCAAAGTTCTTAGTGGCATTAAAGCTCTTTCATGACTTTTTTGCCATGTTCAAAATGTGAAGATTTGCAGGCATACATTCTTCAACAGTATATTTGACCTGTTTTGTTAATGAATACCTATATTTGAAGGTGGCAATGGTAACATTTTTGTGATGGGTGAGAAGGCTGCTAGGATCCATAGTATGTGTAGAAAAAATGCACAACCAATGTATAATGTCTAAGAGACATTGTGTGATGTACATTAAAAAGATCAGCAAAGAAGAGACAATCATGGTTATAACTCGATATGAGAAATAGAACCAAATCATGAAAAAGAACTACTCAAACAATTTATACTAAATCAACTAAATCAATTCAAAAATTCATGAAATTGTATTTTTCTGAATAATCTATAAACTAGAAAAGATTTCACACAAATAAATACTTGCAATAATATGCAACAACATATATACAATTAGTCTGGACTTTCTTTTCTTTTTGGTTTTTTTTTGTATTTTTTAATATGTGCATGTGTGTGTGCGTGTGAACACACACACCTGAAAGTCACGGCGACCTCTGGTGATGGTGCGCACCTGGAAGTCATGGTAACCTCTGGTGACTGACCCCTACTGGGGTCCTGGATGATATTCAGAGAGGTGATTGAATAAAGCCTGCCCCACGCCTCCCACCTCTGGTATTTCAAGGAGGTCTCCCATCTAAGTACTTGCCAGAGTCAGCCCTGCTTAGCTTCCGAGATTTGACAAGATCGAGGTTGTCTGGGCTATCCAGGTCAGGGATAGTCTGGACTTTTTGACACACTTCATGGTCAATCACCTGGGGTTGTGTCTATGATTACATCATCAGAGTCTGAGTTGTTGTATATGCTACTACACCTGCATGACTACAAATACTGAAAGTCTATCAAATTTTTAATGTCGTCAGTAGCCTTATTTTGTCTACTTTAATGTGCTGTACACATATAGTTGCATATCATTGCAAGCATTTGTGTGTGTAAAATCTTTCTAATTTATTAATTATTCACAAAAATATAATTTCACCAATTTTTGAATTGATTTAGTTGATTTAGTATACATTGTTCAAGAGTAGTTCTTTTTCTCATCTATTTCTCATCTTGTACATTAAGAAGATAGCAGCTGATAATTGAATCAGGTCCCCCATCAATAAATGTGTAAGACTAAATTACCCAAATAGCTCATCAGCATATCAACTCATCTGATCTGTGGATGTAGGCATCACTTATAACCATTAGACATCCTTTCACATAAAGGAAAATGCAATCAGACCCATGAAAAAGATGCAATATTTGCATCTTTCTGAGACTTCACTAGGTTATTGTATTGTGCTTTTGAAAGTGTACTCTTTCTATAAATGATAAATACTTGGACAGAATAGAAATGTATATATAAAGAGTTCTGAAGGGCATTTCAGAAAACAAAATCCAGCAACGGGTTTAAAGAACAGTGCACCTAGTTTTAAAAAGTAAAATACATAATCTCTGGATTTTCAATTAATTATTTTTATTTTCCCAATCTAGTTAGAGAGATTTAGTTTTCCAGACATGCAGTTATGAGGAATTAAAAGATTAGTGTCAAACAGCACCAGAACACACACACATTTAACATTAAATGCATAATGAAATTTTGTGCCAATTAAATGAAACAATCCATGCAAGAAACATGCCAAAAATGTGATAAATTACTTACGCAGCTTCAGGTATTCTTTATATTACAGTATATCCTCATTAAAAGTTTTTAAAGCTTAGTATACTGTTTTAAATGAAATAAAATGTAATTGTGCTACAAGAATTTGTTTCAGGTATATTGCTTAGATTCTTTGGTGAATGTAGAAGTTGCTACTGCTTGTGAAATCTGCCCCACTGCACTTATTTTACACAAAATAACGTCATATGAAGAAGATATACACAAATCCTCTTAAAGCCTGTGACATATTGCGTTTCCAAGAATATCCTTGGACTATATATTTTTCCATTTATTTCATTTTATTTCCCCTTATTCCTTGTCACTAAACGAGGATTTGGATGTTGAATTATTCCACATATTTTACCTAGATTCATGTCCTGTAGCACCTTAGAAACCAACAAGATTTTCAGTGAATGAGCTTTCGGTAGTCAAAGCTTCCTTCATCAGAGGTCTTAACTGGATTTCAACCTAGTTGTTCTACTGCAGACCAACATAGCTCCCTTATGATACTACGTTAATGCTTTGTGATAAGCAGAGATGTTCTCAACAGAACTCTACTTCCATGCAGAAGGATCAGAAACAATGCAAAACCTCTCATTGTATACTGTGCCATGGTGACTAAAGGAAGTCTCTTGTATGTATCATATCTGAAGACAGTTCACCTATCATAGACCCTGTTCCTCATTTCCTAATAAATATCAACATGTGAAATTCTGTTCCAGATTCTTGTGGATAGAAACCACTATAGGAATATATCATGACTTACAAAATCCATGACAGGTTCTATTAAGTACTAGAAGGTCTTTGAGTATCTGACAATGCCAGCAATACTGGACAAAGATTCTAGGCATTGGCAAGTACCAGCGAGTACACTCCCATTATGCCATACCACTGTTCATACCACAGTAGCATTCAGGTCTCTTTACAAGCTGGGTGGTGGTAGGCTAACTAAACTGTATCAGCTATGGTCTATTTCTCTGCAGGAAGTATCTTTTCTTCAGAACACAATGCATGATAAACAAATTCAGGTAAGCCACCTGGTTTTCAATTTTGAGAAATCCCCTGGAGGAATGAGACATTTTGTTCCAATTTGGTACTCAAGTGCAGACCATTAATTTCATCTACCTATTTTTACATAAAGCACTAAAAAGTAAACCTTGTTCAGTTAAGAGTGAGTCCATTAGAATAATATTTTAAGAACTTGGAACAGTATTTTAAGAGCTTTTCTATAACAGACATGCTATGAATGTACTGGCACCTACTCCTTTGCAAAGACAAGAGGGGAAGGAGCAGGGTTTGCTGTACAAACTTAGCCCTTTTATTATCAGCGACAGTACCACTGAAATTCATGAAAGTATTTTTAAACAGAAATGAGAAACTGCAGCAGAATAGTTCAGGAGGGCACTTCTGTAATGGAACAGGATTGCAGTCCACTGCAATGTTTATGGTAGGTATCACTTGCTTTTACACCATTGTCTTTACCTTTTAATCAACTTTTTGTACTGTTTACTGTATACCTTGTCTTAGATACTTTGTTGTTTGCGTTCACTATGTAGGGTTCAGGGGCCTCCATGCCCCTGCCCTCAGCAGCATTCCTATCCATCACACTCCTTCTGTTCTTCTTGGTCTTGCCAGGACTGTGCTCCCCACAGTCAGTCAGTCAGTCAGTCAGTCTCTCTCTCTCACACACACACTCTCTCTCTCTCTCTCACACACACACACACACAGAGAGAGAAAGAGAGAGAGAGAGATTTTACGCAGGTAGAAGCCTGACAAAACTCTGTAGCCAACAGACAGGCATTGGGACATCAGAGAAGTTCAGTGTTTTTACTTTGGGTTTGGAAAAACACATCTATCTCACTGAGATGGGATTTCTGACCTCAGCTGCCTCCACAAACACTGGTCCATCTCCTTATAAATGTCAGCCCTTCCTAGGATGAAAGATCTGGTCCTTTCCTTAAGCTATGTCACTCCCTACCTGCTGTTTGAATTCAGGCCTGATGTTTTCCCAGTAGCCAGGAACGCAATGAACAGCCATTGAAAAGCACTGCCATGCATTAGTACAGAAACCTCATCAAAATTAGCATTTAGCAAGCCAAAAGCAATACAAACAATATCCACACACAAGCAGGAAACCTGAAAGGACTTGCAGAGGGACCTCTCATTTCCCATCTTCCACTACTTCCTCTTTCCCTTCCCTGAAAGCCCATATATCCTGTCTTTTTTCTAGCTTCCTTCTTTCATTCCCACTCACGAGCCAACCTACCGTTATCTGGCCTGTCTTCAAGTTTTCCCTCCTGGTGGCAGCCTCTTACTGGGAAAACTCCATGATGCCAGCTGTCCGGCCAGGCCAGGCCAGGCACAGCCACAAGGCCAGGTCGGGACCAATTGCACGGTAGGGAACCCTCAAGGATTTGGAGGAGGCATCTCACTTTCCCCATGTCATTTCCCCCCTTTCTCTTGTCCCGGCACCCCTCCACATCCTACTTCCTTCTCTCCTTCCCACCAACTAACCAAACTTTTAACTGCCCCCCCCCCAAATATTCAGCTATATTTACCTCACTGATACCACACTTTTTTCTATAATGGGGACCCAAAGCAGCTTATAGCATTCTCCTCTCCCCTATTTTATCCTCACAACATATATGAAGCATGTTAGGCTAATAGTGTGTGACTGGCCAAAGGTCATCCAGTCAGCTTTTATAGTAGTGAGAATCTGAATCTTGCAAATCCTAGTTTGTTATTTTAATTGCTACAGCACACTGTCTTTTGTGGGGTGCCTGCTGTTGAACAGTTGCAGGCAGCCAGTCCTGTGTGAATCATGCAGGGGTGGATTGGCTATAGGGCTGCCAAGTCCAACTTGGGAAATATCTGGGGACTTTGGGGGTGGAGCCAGGAGACTTTGGGGGTGGAGCCAGGAGAAAGGAAGTGACATCATTTTGTGATGTCACATCCTGTGATGTTGCTTCCACATGCTGACACATGAACTCATGAAGTTTCCTAATACTGAATCAGGCCATTGGTCCATCAAGGTCAGTATTGACTACTCAGACTGGTAGTGGCTCTCCAGGGTCTCAGGCTGAGATCTTTAATGTCACCTATTACCTGATCCTTTTTTAGCTGAAGAAGCTGATACCTCCTGCATGTCAAGCAGATGCTCTATCACTGAGCAACAGCCCTACTGAATCCTTCCTCATCTCGGCAGAATATGAAGCACTAAGTGCTACACAAGTGCTTAATATGATTTTCATATCATAAGAACAGGAGAGAAGCCACAATGGATCGGCCCATCCAGTACAGCCCATCCAGTACAACACTCTGTGTCAAAACAGTGGCCAAAAATACCAGGTGCCCTCAGGAGGTCCAGCAGCGGGGCCAGAACTCCAGAAGCCCTCCCACTGTTGCCCCCCAAGCACCAAGAATTCAGAGCATCACTGCCCCAGACAAAGTGTTCCATTTAGAGCTTGTGGCTAATAATAGCCACTGATAGACCTCTGCTGGATGGGGACAGAGAGAGAAAGACAGACAGACAGACAGACAGAAAAAAGAAAGAGGGAGAGAGAAGGAAAGGAGCTGGAAGAGAAACTTACCTTGCCAGCCACATGCAAAAGCAGCTCCTTCAGTCCCTCCTTAATCTCTGGGTGGACCTCTCTTGCTGTGGAAGCTCTCTTGCTGACTTCTTAAAGAGGAAATGTCTGGTGAGGCTTTTTACTGCAGGGCAGGCTCTCTGCAGACATTTCCCTTTTAAGGTAGCCATTTTGTCCCCCCGGTGGCCAACTTGGAAAAAGCGGGAGAAAGCACTAAAAATCGGTGTTTCCCCCGCCCTACCGGGGGACTTGGCAGCCCTAATTGGCTATTATGGCCCTCCCAGGGGACTGATGGCCTACCCCTACTGCTGGGGTGGGCTAGTCCTGTGGCAGAAGGGCTGTGTCCAGTGTTCATAGGCTCCACTTGGTATGTAAGGGTGGTGCCCAAGCCCCATGCGAGGCAAAGAAGGTGGCACCTGGCCAATTGGGGGAATATGGCAAACAGACTGCCAGTTCCCTCTCTTCTGCCTTTGGTGGACCCAGGGTGGGCTGGGGGCTATGGCCCTTTTCCAGGGCCATTTTTCACTCCATCTGCCCAACCAACTCCCTCAAAGGCCTAAAAAAGCCTCGGAAAGGCCTTCCTTCCCCCTGCCTTCCTGAGAAAAAAAACAAGGCTGGAAGACTGGCAATACTGTTGTGGTTGCCTAGCAATAGCCTATGACGGCATTTATTTCTTAAGTATGCTTAGATTTCAGATTTTTCTGCAAACCTGGGGCATTTTTCAGCCATTTCTCTTTCCACTACTCTAGGAGCCCATCTGCATGCCCCTCACTGTTCTACTCAGTGGCCCAGACACCTGGCTCATGTTGTAATGGCAGTGGCAGCTGCTGCAGCAAACTGGGGACAATGGGGGAGGGCAGAGGATCACTCACCCTCTGCAGCAGTGGCAGAAGGGAATTTGGCTCACTCACTCATCCACTCTCCACTGCTTTGCCTGCCTGGCTTTCCCCCCTCCACTGTTATGGATGCCCAAGTTGTGGTGGTGGCAGCAACTGCCATGGCAGCAGCAGAGAGGGATGCTGTAGGGGTGTGGAGGAGGCTCTTTCTCACCAACTATCTGAGGTGGTGGTCGTGGGAGGCATTATGTTTGGGATATGGGGGGAGGTGGCAACAGAGGTTCTCAGTTATCTTCCCCTCTGCCCATCCACAGCTTTATTTCTACACTGGTTGTGCATGGAGGGGATTTGGCTTGCTCACCTGCCCACTCCCTGCTGTGGTGGCTGCCTGTTCAGCTATCCCCCACAGGTCTCCACCCAGCCACATGCCCCCACTGCTCTACTTTGCTGCTCAGCCATTTGGCTTGAGCTTCGGTAGTAGTGGCGGCTGCAACTGCTGTAGTGGTGGAAGGTGGGCATGGCAGAAGCTCTCATTCTTTCTCACTCACCACCTGGAATGCCATTGGAGATGTGGGGAGACTGGCAAAGATGGCTCCTGATTTTCCTCCCCCACCTTCCCGCAGCTTTAGTTTTGAGAGAGTCATCTGTAAACCTGGTTCCCCCCCACACATATTTGTAGAAAGATCTGCCTTCTCTCAGCATGGCTCTGATTTGTAGGTTTCACACACACAAAAATGCAAATTGGGTGTATAAAATTGTACTATGCATGGGATAGAGAAGGTAGAAAAAGAAGTACTTTTCTCCATTCTCACAATAAAAGAACTTGTAGGAACTGAATGAAATTAATGAACAGAAAACTTAGAACAGATAAAGGGAAGTACTTTTTCACCGAAAGAGTAATTAACAGGTGACACTCACCACTGCAAGAAGGGGTGGCAGCTACAAGCATAGACAGCTTCATGAGGGGATTGGATAAACATATGGAGCAGAGGTCCATTGGTGGCTATTAGCCATAAGATACAGATGGAACACTATGTCTGGGGCAGTGATGCTCTGTATCCTCAGTGCTTCGGGGTATCAGTGGGAGGGCTTCTGGAGTTCTGGCCCTGCTGGTGGATCTCCTGATGACACCTGGGTTTGGGCTACTGTGTGACACAGAGTGTTGGACTATATGGGCCTGGTCCAACATGGCTTCTTTTATGTTCTTACTTTTGAAGGAGTTAATTAATGTTTTTTTCCTGTACTTCAAAATATTCCCACTGCATTCTTCTGCAACACAGAAACAAAATGATAGTAATAAACCCCCCTTCAAAATTAGGTGTTTGTGTGCTAAAACATAGTAGAGTCACTTTGAAGGGGCTTCTGTTATTTTGTTGTTGTGATGCAACACTTGGGTATCCTTTTCACAGTATTCTTGATTCATAAGTCTGTACCACCATTAGGACTTAACTCATTTCCCCCATTGTCTAGGAAATGGGAGAAATCTTTTCTATTAATACTTGGTTCTGCTCCTCAAAATTCCATTAGACCATCACATTATGCTTGAGGTTAAAGACACAAAGAACAGTAATTAAAATGGCCCTGGAGGAATCTACTTATCCTTGCTTTAAACTGTAGCATGCATGAACTATATGAATCCTTTGAACAAAAAGTGTACAGTCACAGCATACCCTAATCATTTCTGTAGACAACATCTTTTGAAAAAGCATCCCTCAATATGACATCAAGACATTTCTATTCACACTCATAGTGTTTTAAATGATTAGTATTCACTGTTTCACACAATAATCTGAAAAAAAAATCCATTTATGGAACAGTCTCTTCAGAACATTCCAGTCTCTTCAGACATTACTTGTTCTGGTACTTCTGATTCAACAGAAGATCTGTTTAATAGATTTTTCACTGATTTTCAATTTGGAAAAAATCACTGTGATTGAATATTTTTTTCTTCATACACACATGCAAAAGATACAGTCCCATCGCAAGCAGAGTTAGGCCCTTCTAAGGCCACTGAAGGCCACCTTAGAAGGGTGCTATTCTTAGGATGTTAACCTATGCTTCTAATTCAGCATCATTAAAGGATGAACTACTCAGACATAATGTATTCCAGAAGGTAAAAAAAGTCTTAACAAGGAAAGTAGCAAAGAGAACTGAGGAAGAAAACATTCAGGAAGCATATCAAAGACATGCTGAGGCAAATTATTTCTAATCTACAAGTAAAAGAGAAAAAAAAAATTTAAGTACAACACTATACTTTTAGTCCAAAACTTCATCACTTCATCATAATTCTGAATACAAGGCAGAATTGGTATAGCATGCCTCATCTGGACCTGTCTCAAACACAGCTTTCTGAACTGCTAACACCAGAAAGAGCACCAACCCAGACTTTATATGATATCCCTGGCAATGCTCCCTCTAAGCTGTGGAGTCTTATGAGCAAAAATTCTACTTTGTGAGCTACCAGCATTAAAGTTGTGAGCAAGCAATTTAACTACTGTCTAAATTAGTTTGCTCTGGAGCCATCCTTCCTGAGTGATGACAAACCAGAGGCTAAAAAACTGTGAGCTAGTTCACACTAACTCAGTTTAAAGGGAACACTGGTCCCTAGCATTAATCCTCCAGGAACCATGTACATTTAGTTTTTTCAATTCTTCTTTGTCTACAATATTTTTTAGTAACATAACACACTGGTGTAAAATTTATTATCTCAAAGTCACTTGACATGTGTTACTGTCATTTGTCTAGACCGCATGCACCCTTGATCCGTGTCCTTCCTGGCTGATTAAAGGTGGCCACAAGGGGTTTCGAGGTGCCTTCAGGGATACTGTGAACATGTCCCTCTCTGAGGGACTGTTCCCTGGGGCACTCAAGGAAGCAATGGTCCACCCCCTCTTAAAGAAACCATTGTTGTACCCAGCCAAATTGGCTAATTATTGGCCAGTCTCTAATTTGCCCAAATAGGGTGGTGAGAGGGTGGTGGCGACACAGCTGCAGGGCTTTCTGGATGACACTTCCACTCTAGATCCCTTCCAGTCTGGCTTTCGCCCAGGACATGGGATGGAGACGGCATTGGTCGCCCTCACAGATGACCTCCAGAGACACCTGGATCAGGGCCATTCGGCGGTGCTGCTGTTGTTAGATCTGTCAGCCGCATTCGATACAGTCGACCACCAGTTACTTGTTTTGATTTTATGATGTTTTATTGGTTTTAAATGTTATTAATTATTTATGTATTTTGTAAAGGTGTTTTAAGAACGTGAGCCACTTTGAGCCTGCTTCGCAGGGAGGGTGGGGTATAAATACAGCAATAAATAAATAAATAAATAGATCTTGCATGTCCTTCTCAAAAATGCCTTTCCTGTATTTCCTAATATTAGATATTTAGGTAAACTGCAACCACAAAGTGTTGCCTGATCATCGATTGTGGAAAACTAATTTGCCACTGTCTGCTAAGGTAACTCAGATGACATTTAACAAATTCAAATTATTATTTATTTAATTATTTAGATTTTTTAAAAGGTTCTCCACTTCAGTGAACATACAGAAGACAGTCACCCCAGAAGGTCAGCTTAATCTGCTGTCCACTTCTGTCTACCTGATCATTTTCTTAACCAAGCATGAGGATCTCCCCATTCAAGTTTGGTTGCTCTACCTTTCTGTCTGGATGGGGTGAAGAGAAAGAGTGGATGACAGGTATTGTACTACTGCTCTGTGCTTCTCTAAATCTGGATTAGATTGGAACTGGTGGTTGGGGCTAATGGTTGTAATATCAGGTGCTAGTTGGGACGGCAAGTGCCAATAACTCACAAGGTAGCATTATGTGCACACATAAGGGCAAGCAACAGTAGGTGAGCCATGTTAGAATAACTTTAGCATGATAACCATGTCAAACTGCTGCTCTGCAGTTCATTAGAAAATCCTGCTTTCTAATATGAAATCAGTTATGTGCAAATATGATGATACAAAATACAATGTAAAAAACATTACAGATGAAATAAATACCCCTTAGTAAATAGTAATATAATCCCACAGAGCAACAAAGTATTTCCGATAACTAAATATGTTGCATTATGGGGACTTTACATGCTGTGGCCCCATTCAAACTACATACAGGCTTCACACAGGAAAACCACCTGTGCTCCTCAATGAGTCTTCACTCTGATCTCATACTTTTTGTGGGCCTTTCAAAAATTCTGAAAGTCTGCTAATCAGCTGCTTGGAAGGGGATTGGATTCAGTCATCCTGTTCTTTCCCTGACTAACAGCTGATCATTGGGATTGTAGTTATGCTGAAATGGTTCTGCAGATGTGGCTCTTAAGCTCCATGTATACTTCTATGGACAGGAGTGTTAAGAGTTTTAATAAGTGTTGATGGTAGGATGTTCTAAAAGAGAAGTCTTGAACAGATAATTCTATAGCTGTTCATGCATCCCTTAGAAGATAGAGGAAAAGTTAATAAAAAATTTGCTCTAAGATTTTTTAAAAAGTCCCCCCACCCATTTTTTTTTAATGCTACTTAGTTGATAGTGTCATTTTTGGTGTTCTTCCTAGTCCATATTATGTTTCTGGAACAAACCAAAACTTAGTAACATTCCAGAAATGGGGGAGTACCTTGGGATATTTTTCATTACTTAGAGGTAGTTCTCATTAAAGAAAAGGCTGGCAACCTCTGTCCTAAAATGATACTTGAAAAGAGTTTTATATTAAAGAATTAAACAGTATTTGGAGCATTGCTACATATTTATAATTTAAATGTAACTCATAAACCCTTGTGTGGCTTTTAAAAGCAAAAATAATTTTTAAAAAGGTACATTGATTTGGGGCCATTTACTATTATTAAAGTATTTTGTAATGCGTTAACAATATTGAGAAAAATTCAGTGAAATATCTGCTTACTGCCTGCCACACTATAGTCAACATAAATGTTCTCATGAACCGGACCCTCATATTCCCAACTAACACTGGCACAGGGTCTTGGCAGTAAATTTCAGATCCTTGGACAAACTGACTGCATAACACACAAGGGAAAAAAAGAGCAAAATGAAATTGATGCCACATATATCCAATTCAATCCAAATCTAATTACTTCACTAATCTGACTCTTAAAATGAAGAATATTACTTTTGTTTCCAACATGGAAAATTAATGACTCAGGGTAAGAGACATTATTTAAGAAGTGGTCGCAAAGGAAGCAATCCTATGCACATTCATGTCAAAGAGAATTCAGTGGGCACCCTAGATAATCACTCATACAGACCACATGTCTATTGCTAAATTCACATATGCCACATAAAGCATTTTTCATCCATTATCTTGCTACTGGGGTGCGTGTATGAAAAGGAAAAATTAAGTTCTAAAGTCAATATTTGAATTGCTTGATAACTACAGAAGAAAGTTAATTTAAAATTACATTTTAACCCTTCTCTGTTTTACAGTGCATCTGTGAATATATTTTATCAACTCTACCACTACAGGTTAAAGCCGCTAAAATTCAATTTCAGTCACTTGATTCTTGTAGTAAACATTCTAAATTCTAAAAAATCACAGAAGATGATAAAAGAATACGATCCCATGCAGGTATATGTCTTCTTGTTTTCATGATACTTTGCAAATTCCACACTTTCCTCCTTATAAGCTTCTTCTGTGAAGCACTGTATTTCAACTATTTCTGCAGAAATTTATGCTGACAATAAAGAGAAATAGCAATGCCCTTAACAAATGTAGGGAATACAGTGGCTGAGGACAGAGTACTGTTCTGCCACGCTACAGGAGCACGGCAGAACAAGGTAGGGGGGAAATGCCCTGCAGCGCGGTGTTCAGATGTCACCACAAGGAAGCCGCCCGCAGTGTCCACACTGCGGACGGCTTCTGGCAGCGGCGGCAGAACGCCGTGCAGCTCCGCCCACCCGTGTTCACACCCGCTGGAAGCAAGTGGAACACGCGCACAGCCGCTGGGACACCACTTGGAAGTAGTGCCCGGCTGCTGCAGGTGGAGCACGCCGCCAGACGAGGTAAGTCTGGGGCGCCCCCGCGGGGCAGATGTGGCAGTCTGGACGCCCGCTCTGCCTCCGCTTTTAAAGCGGAGGCAGAGCAGGCCAGACTGCCAGGCCGTCCTCAGCCAGTATGTATTAAAGGAAGGTTCAAAACAGGTTCTCTAAATATTCCTCATCACAGAATGCAGTAAAGAAGAAAAACAGAATAAAAAATAGAATAAAAATATGTTTCTGTTTTGGCTGGAAAGAAAACCGCATCTAAGAAAATTTCATTAATACTAAAGTTGGAAGAAACCAGTGAGATAAACTGATCTTATTCCTCATATATAATTATTCTTGAACAGTTTTTGAGTTAGCATGATTGAAGAAACACTGGCTTAATTAAGATTTTATTCAAGTAAGTTTAAGTATGGTCTGTCATAGTCCAAATGTAAAAGCCACAGATCATGTTCAGCTAGAAAGCAGAAGTAGAAACCATAATTTATAGTTGGTATGCAAACCATGGTTTGTGCTAATGAGAGTTTGGAACAATATCTGAATTTACAATCCCTTGTAAGAACCATTTTTTCCTTTTCTATAGGACACTACTCTCAGAAACACTGAAGAGAGAGAAAATGAAAGAATACATGGCCCTGTAAACCATGGTTTGCCTAGTTGTTGGGGAAGTCAACACATAGGCTGTGATCACACTAGCAGCTTGGTGTGATATGGTGCCGCCTCTAATTGAACCGGTTGAAAGTATTGCAGGACATATCAGCCCCACAGCACACCCTGCTGCAGGTTACCTATGGAGGCATCCTGTGGTAAAGCATTCACATTATTGCAGCACATCAGCCACGGAACGCACTGCCAAAATGTTTCAAAATTCATGCACATGCATAGTGCACATGCACATGCGCTCATGCACATAAATGCCCATATAGGCAGTTTTTTTGGGGGGAGGAACGCATCCCCAGTGATAGAACAGATCTGCATGTTCAGACTGCCGAATCTGTTCTGCATCTGCTCCCTGTGTTCAGACATCCGGCCATGCATGATGAATGTGCAGGGAAACAAAAACACCACTTCAGAGGTGGTGGCTTTTTAACCCGGCTCCAAGTCATCCTCTGGACGAGATGAGTATGCCCAGGGAATGCCTGACAGATGTGGCTGTGTGACGAGGCCATTTAATCTGTTTGTGAAATGTGCCTATATCGGGCCAAACTGCCAGTCTGAACACAACCATAGTTTGGAAGATAAACTACAGTAGTGCAAATTATGGTTCAGTAGGATGTCTGAGTTTTACCAATATATGCAAGTACTAAAAAGGTTCCCAAGAATGGGCATTCATGCACAACACAGTAACAAAGAGAACTGAATCAAGAATGTATTCATAGGAAATACATGCTAGTGTTGCTATGGGACAGCCAATTTATCTGTACCTCAGGAAGAAAAAATGAATAAATGTTAAAGTATTGTAGTTTCAGCACTTAACACATCACAATTCTGAATGCAAGGCAGAATTGGTATGGTGTGCCTCACCTGGACCTGTCTCAAACACAGCCTCTGAACTGCTAACACCAGAAAGAGCACCAACCCGAACTTTATATGATGTTCCTGGTGTTAATCCCTTTAATACAAAGAAGCTCCGGGAACCATTTACATTTTCTTTTTTCAATTCTTCTTTGCCTACAGAATTTTTAGGAACACAACACATTGCACATTTAAATTTACTGTCTTAAACTTATTTAACACAATCTAAATCTTGCATGTCCTTCTCAAAAATATTTTGCCTGTATTTCCTAATATGAAACGTGTTGGTTAACTGCAATCTCCAAGTGTTCTCTCTTATTTATTTATTGTGGTAAGCTTTTTGCCTCAAGATAACTAAGAGGAGATTTAACAGAAAGAAATTGCTATGGACTTCAGTGGATTGGATTATATTCTTATTTCTTTTCTCAATAACTAGTATTTCAAATGCTAAATGTGTAGAAAAAATAAATTCTATACTGAGGTTTTCTTTTAATTTTTCTGAATTTTTACACTTCTAATTAAAAGGAATTTCTACTGCATGTTAAACCATAAGGTAAGAAAACCATCAATTATGAAAATAAATACTGAAACATCATAAAAAGTCACAGTTCTAATTAGAAGATACTGTGGCCGAGGACAGATTGGCCGTCTCGGCCGCTCTGCCTCCGCTTCAGAAGCGGAGGCAGAGCGGCTGTTCAGACGGCCGCATCTGCCCGGAGGAGGCAGCCTGGATGCATCGCGTCCGGCGCCGCGCTCCTCCCGCACCAGCAGAGCACCACTTCAAAGTGGTGCTTGGCTGCTGCGGCGTGCCCCCCGCGCATGTTCCATCCGCCGGAGCGGGTGTGAACGTGCGTGGGCAGGGGCAGCTGCGCGGCGTCTGCCCGCCGCTGCAGGAAGCCGCCCGCAGTCTGAACGCTTCCTTCCGGTGGCTTCCTTCCGGCGGCATGCAAACGCCGTGCCGCAGGAGAAATTCCCCCCGCCCCAGTCTGCCACGCCGCAGAGGCGCAGCAGACTGGCAATCTGTCTTCGGCCTGTATTATGTAAATTAGCTCAATAAACATTGGCCCCAACCAAGCAGGCTTCCTCATACACCGCACAATGATAAATTTTCTGTGCAGAAATCTACATAAAAGTTTCTCTTCTACTAGCTAGGGCCATATGTGTCTTTCAAAAATTCTCCTGATCATCTGTTTGGGAGAAGGAAGATGAGATCTAATGGCTTGTGCTTCCTCTTCCCCTTGGTACATGTGAGTCTGTTGGCTCCCTGTATACATTCCTATGGATAGGTGAGCTTGAAGCCCTAATGTGTGTGGTCAACCCCAAGTCCAGTCAATACAAGCAAACAAAGCTCAATGGGTTTGTTTTTAGTATTAAGCAATTAATAATTTAGATTAGATTTACAGGGATTGTTATTTAAATGTAATTCATAACAAAGCAATTTTTAAAAGCAAAACTAGTTTTTAAAAAAAAAAATCGAGGTCAATATTGGACCATTTTTTCATATTAAAATGTTTTGAAATGCATTAACAGTATTGAAAAGAATTCAATGAAATATCTTCTTACTGCCTGCCACACCATATTCAACATAAATGTTCTCATGATCTGGACCCTCATACTCCCAACTGATATTGGCATAGGTCTCAGCAGCTGCTGCAGTAACATTTCTGATCCTTGGATTAACTGGTTGCACTGAATACACAAGGGAAAAAAACAGAGCAAAATATGAAATTGTGTCGGTGTTTTTTAAAAAAATTCAACTTTACCTATTCTAGTAATATGAATCTTATAAAATGCAATAATATTCTGGTTTTCATCATGGTAAATTAGTGACTACAGGATTAGCAGGCAGAAGAGAATGAGTATATTACAACAAATCCTATGCAGCCCTCACAGTAGGACTTATGTATGGGTAAACAGGCATAGAGTCAGAGCTTATGAAATTTACTGCTCACTTAAAAAAGGCAAAGACCTGAAATTTTCTAGCTTACAGAAAACAGCAAACATCATGATAAGCATAAGACTTCCTGTTTGTATGCTATTTTGCAAATTCCATATTTTTTTGGTAGAAGATTGCTTTTCAGATGTTTTTATGGTGCTTTACATGGATAAAGTAAAGAGTAATACCCTTATAAAATGTTGGATGGACGGGATGCATTATACGGGAGGTTTCAAACGGGTTCTCTGAATATCCTTCATCAGAGAAAGCAGGAAAGAAGAAAAATAAAGAGTAAAAATATTTGCATAATAAAAATGTTCCAAACCAGTCAATATCATCTTACCTGTTAAGTAAAACAATGCATGCATAAACATACAGTCATGCTGGTTCTTAAAAAAACCCAAAACATTTTACTAGATACAAATGAAAAGAGGAATGAGTTTTGTATACAACATTCAAGGTACCAGTCATTCTCCATCCAGTCCAAATAACATGAACTTTTAATATGGGGAGGGATCTTCCAAATACATCTGCTGTTCAACCTCTATGTATTTTAATGGCATTCCTAGGGAGTTGCCTTAGGTAACTTTGTGGAGCAAACTTCTATGCATTGTATTGCAGATAGCGTTATTCTATCATAGTATTCTTTCAGAGAGCAAAGAGTCTCCATGCACAGGCTGACCTGGATAATAAAGTACCATTTTCCCTACAAGTGCTGGAAACAGTGCAGAATAATCTGTCAAGGGAAGCAACATTCACAGTATATTATGCTGTGGATTGATTTGTCTCAGCACCCAATTTACGTCAAATTAGAGCTGCCAACTCCCCCCAGGGGGCAGGGAATCCCCCGCTAAAGGGGTCCCCAATCTGCCGGCCCGAATTCGGCTGGTGGGGGGAACCCCACCCCCGAACTGGCCCGATCAGGCCGACTGCCCAAATGTGATGACATCACCCGGAAGTGACATCATCACGCTGGGCACATTGCCAGGTCAACACTCTAGCAATTGCCCCCAAAACTCTATGGTACCAGAGATCCCAGACTGGGGACAGGAGTCCCCTGACGTTTCTAAGGGAGGACTTGGCAACCTTGCGTCAAATGAAGCATGAGTCTTCACTGGCTGCATAAAAGGCAGAGCAGCCAATCTGAGGAAGGCAGCTGGTCTTTTGCCCTGCTGCTCCCTCTCACCTCAGCTAGGCTAACCCCCTTTTGTGGCAGGAATAGAGCAAGTTGCTTTGGATGGGTAGGGTTAATCAGCAAGCACCCTGAGACACTGGCATGATGGAGGGTGTGTCTGGAACAGGACATCGTGTGCCTTGTGGCTGGGTGTGCTCCGAAGGAGCACCATTGGTACTTAGTGGCATATTTTGAACCTTGTAGTAGCCTTGTGCCACATCAAGGAAGAAGGATGAAGTTGGGTACCTCTCTGCCCGTATGACTGTGTAGGCAGTGATAATGCCAGTTAAATTTGGACTCGGGATGGATATGTCCAGAAAGCAGACAATGTGAATGCCTAGCGCAGCCTGCCCTCAAAATCATCAGCTTATTGAAATAAGCAGTGAAATAGGGATCTTCTGCAATCTCATTTTCATTGCTTGTGTGCCCTGGTTGCTTCAGGGCAGGGAAACTGCAGGGAAATATGCCCGAGATACAACAATGTAATATCAAAGCAACCACTAGAGGGAGCAAAACACATTTGAAAAAAGAAGCAGCAATATGGGCACACATGATGAAAATGAGAGTGTGGAAGAGCCCATAGATCAGCCATTTATGTCAGCTGAATACAGTTAAATAAATAAACTAGTTGAACCCACACTTGGTATCTTGTGTTCTCATTTGGAGGGTGCTGGGTCAAACTCTGAGGTTTTAAAACATGTTTGGTTATTCACTAGTGCCTAAGAAATACAGTTACATATATTAAAGTACTGCCATAGGAGGAGGGCACTGCTTTTTGAACTTGCCTCATCAA
The DNA here is from genome assembly GCA_029233225.1 of Lepidodactylus listeri. Lineage (NCBI taxonomy): Eukaryota > Metazoa > Chordata > Lepidosauria > Squamata > Gekkonidae > Lepidodactylus > Lepidodactylus listeri. The sequence continues at coordinate 74,387,683 of JARCFY010000008.1, forward strand.
CACTTTGCAGAAAATCAGCTTTGACATAATGTGGTGACTCAGAAAAATATACCTTGCATGATTCAAATGAGTGATCTAAAATGACTCTGTACAGATTAGAAATGAAAAAAATTGCTAAAGCTTATGGCTATCTATTGCAGTCAAGGGATTGCTGCAAGATCAGTCTTCTTTGCAAATACTTCCATCTTCCCACGCTTAAATCAATTAGGAGTCCTAAATGTGCAGGGCATTATGTGCTCACTGCAGAACACAGGTCTCAGGATTAGGCCACATCTAATTTTTATTAGGCTGCTGAAGAGATTTTATAACATACTGACTGAAATTTTATAACTTATTTAGAGATATCGCAGCACCATGAGGCTGCATTAAACAGCAGATTTTGGGTGTCATTAAAAATGTCAGAGACAGACAGACAGATCTGGACTCTAAGGATCAAGCCACCAGGGAATTATCCTGCACAGGTCTTGCTGAAATGAACTTTTGCACTTTCTTTTTCAACAGCTTTCTAATAGGTATGACTGACTGGATATATTTGAAAAGAGTGCCAGAATCACACGAAAAAAATTCATTGTTAAGCGTATGGAGTTCTTCTGCCCTGCCTAGCTGTAATTCTTTTCTCTCCTGAAATCAGGCTGACTTACTGAATTAATATCTAACCCTTAACCATAGACACCAACTAAGGAGTATTCCCTCAAATGTCACAACAGGGAAAGGGAAGGGAAATAAGGTGCATACTATAAAAACAAAAAGGGATAAAACTATGAATTCAGCCTATGTCAATATGAACAATTATGAAAATGAGCAAAATGCAAATTAGCATACTTCAAAAGGCAATTGTCCTAATGATGTTATTTTCACCCCACTCTACTGCATTTTATAACTGTCAATTATTTCTGAAAATTATGAAGTTTACTTATATATATGATATATCTCTTTTTATTTTATTATATGCACATAGGTTACCTAATCCCTCCCTCTGACTCATTTAACTGTTTCATTACCCTTGCAAAAGGACCTTTCTTGCCATGAAACTGCAATCTGGCAGAAATATAGTAAAGCTTTAAACTATAGAAGGAAATTTTGACAAACAGAACAAATTTTTTTAGAACAAATCCCAGTACTTCTAGATACACAGTATGGATTTTCTTACAACTGATAATGAATTGCCTTTGTAATCTGCAACATCATATAATTTACAAGATATACTTAATCCATGCCAGCAGGTGACATTATTAAAGTCAGGTGACAGTTCCTACTGGCTTTGACTAGCACTGTTCGAAATATCTATAAGGATATCACATAGATCATTGAGAAAATATCTCTTTTAAGGAAAAATGTGTAAGATTATAAAAATGCTGGGGTGACTATTCTATTACTAATGTCTACAGGACACCAGGGATGAGGTGTGTTGCTTCATCACATTTATAGGCTGTTTTATTAGAAAGACTTCAGACTAAAGTGGAGAAGCATATAATAATTTTTCTCTTATAATTCTCTCTCCGTCATTTCACATCAGCATAGCTGAATCAGGTTTATTGTATGCTCCTTGTTCAGAACTTTTTTCTTTTTAATTTCAAGAACGCTTTATGAAGTACTCTGCTTATTTCTGTTGCGTTGGTTGTTTCCATGGCTATGAAAGAAACAGAACTCCCTAAATGAGCAATGTTGATAAATACTGCATTAGTTTGTACATTCTAAAAGTTAAAATAAAATATCACAGTAAGCGAACACCGAGAGCTGTAAGGCAGGAGACCATGGCTCCAGTCGAACTAACATTAATTCTGACTACAATACTACACACACTTATCTGGGGAGTAAGATGTAATGAATAAAGTATTCAAGCCACAAGTTAGTCAAAGAACAAGTTAGTCTCAGCTAATATGATTTGAATGCTAATTTTAGATAAATCGGGACCCATTCTTCAACAGTATCTAGATTGCTGCTATCTGAGGCCGAGGACAGACTGGCAGTCTCAGCCGTTCTGCCTCCGCTTCAAAAGCAGAGGCAGAGCGGTCGTTCAAACGGCCGCATCTGCCCCAAGGAGGCGGCCCGGACGCATCGAGTCCGGCGCCGTGCTCCTCCCGCAGCAGCCAGGCACCACTTAAAAGTGGTGCCCCAGCTGCTGCGGTGCGCGTTCCACCCGCCTCTGGCGGGTGTGAACGCGCGCCGGGAGGGGAAGCTGTGCGGCGTTCGCACGCCACCATAGGAAGCCGCCCGCAGTCTGAACGCTGCGGGTGGCTTCCTTCCGGCGGTGTGTGAATGCTGCGTGGCGGGGGGCAATTCCCCCCGCCTTAGTCTGCCGCGCCGCAGAGGCGTGGCAGACTACAAGTCTGTCCTCGGCCTGAGTCAGCACAAATCTAGTGGTAGTTAAACTTCACTTTGTAAAAAACCTATTGCTCAGTGCAAATTCAACATGACTGCTTGTTAAGAACTTGGAAACTGTACCTTTGAATCAATAAAACATAAGGAATTTACAATGAACTTCTAGACAGATTGAAACAATTCTTATGGAAGTCAATGGGCAAAGAGATAACTTTCAGTACTACAACAGATTTATAAAAACAGCAGCAAATAGCCACTGTTGCACGATCCTGACAACCCCCCCCCCCTCGCTATCACTGGATTCTGCTGATGCAGATGACCTCTGCTACTTTGAGGACCCCTTTTTCAGGGTAGCCAGGGCCTCAGATGCTCAAGCTGGGGAGGGAGGTTACATCACCACACCCATCCACCAGCTTTCTCCTGATGTGCTGCTTCTCTCTCTGGGCACTTCCACAGACACTCCCAGCATTCCTCCCTGGCCCCTTCTGGCTCCCTGCATTTTATCCCCTCCCCACTCCCTCTGCCCTCCCCTGGGCTGGTCCCTTTCCTTGGCTCCACCCCCTTACTTAAACAGGGACACCGAGCTCTGGGAGGAGCCTGGACATCTGGTGTTTCCTCCTGGCCTGGCCACAAGCAGCTGCGCTGCCCCAGTCCCAGAGCCCGCAGGTGAGGTCAGGTCCTCGTGCCAAGCTGGCTGATTTATCTGGCAGCAGCCTGGGGCTTGGGCCATCATGGGTGGTTGCTGGGCAAGACAGCAGCTGCTGAGCAAGACGGCAGCAACAGGACATCTTCTGTGGGCCCACAGCCCGGTGACAATGGGAACACCAGCCGGGAGACCTTCGTGGTCCCAGGACTGGCTGCTGCCCCACCAACGCTGCTCCCAGGTGCTTTCTTCCTGGCCGTCCCTAGCTGTCTGGTAGGTCCTGGGGGGCCAACAGAGGGAAGCTTCAGGCCATGTTCGGGGGTCTCCAGCTGGTGGGACAGCCACTGAATATCAATATCACAGACACAAAGGCTTTTTTAAAGAAGACCAGAATGAAAATCCATTCTCAAAGCCTTCTGAATGTTAACTGTTATTTTCGAAAAGTAGCAGTTTACACAAGATATAATACATGAGTGGAAATCTGCAAGGACTTGTGGGAGGCATCTCATTTTCCCCTCCCCCATTGTGTCATCTTCCCCTTTCCTGAAACCCCCATAGCATCTCCTCCTTTTCCTGATTTCTTCTCTCTTTCTAGGTTTGCCAACCTCCAGGGGAGCCTGGAGATCTCCTGGAATCACAACAGATGTCCCAACTACAGAGACCAGTTCCCTAGAGTTGCCAGCTCCAGGTGAGGAAATTCTTGGAGATTTGGGGGTGAAGCCTTGGAATGGTGAGGTTTGGGGAGTGAAGCATCCTTAGCAGGGTATAATGCTGTAGAGTACACTATTTGCTCTCGGGGAAATAATTGCTGTCATCTGGAAAGTAGTTGTAATTCCAGGTGATCTCCAGCCCCCATCTGGAGTTTGGCAACCCTAGTTCACCTGGAGAAAATGGCTAGTTTTGAGGTCCTTCCCTTCCTCAAATCTCACCCTCCCAAATGCCACCCCTCCAAATCTCTAGGAATTTCCTAACCTGGAGTTGGCAAACCTATCTCCTTCCCACCCAACAGCCAATCTACCTTTATCTGGCCCTCTGACTCAAGCTTTCCCTCTCCCCCACCCCTGGCAGCCTCTGCCTAAAAAAACTGTTGCCCAACTGTGTGGTGCCCTGTCAGCCACTGGGTGGTAGGGTATAATCAAGGATTTGTGGGGTGGCACCTCACTTTTCCATGTTTCCTCCTCCTCATACTATTTCCTCTTTCCCTCTCCCCATATCCTCTCCTCTCCCCCCTGCCTCATTCTTTCCTCTTCAGCCATTCACCAACCTATCTTTTTCCTACCTCCTATCTTCAGCTATCTTTATTATTTATTTACTTCATTTTACTCCACCTTTCTTCTCAGTGGAGACCAAAGCAGCTTATATTATTCTCCTCTCCTCCTTTTTATCCACACAACAACCCTGTAAAGTAGGTTAGGCTGAAAGTATGTGACTGGTCCAAAATCCCTCAGTGAGTTTCCATAGCAAGATAAGAATTGAACCTGGGGTCTCACAGACCCTACTCTGAAGCTCTAACCATTAAACCACACTGGCTTTCACAGGGTAGCTAATGCTGAATAGCAGGAAGCAGCCAGGCCTAATTGAATCATGCAAGTCAAGTGGTACCGAGTCACCCAGATGTCACTGCTCAACTTCCAAGTGGAAGCTAAAGATTGCCCAGAATTACAACTGAACTCCTGATGACAGAGATCTGACCCCGTGGAGAAAATGACTGCTTTGGAGGGAGGACTCTATGGCATTATATTTGGCTGAGGCCTCACCTCTCCCCAAACCCTGCCTTCCTCAGACTGAACCAAGCCAGGAATCTGTGGTTGCCTAGAAACAGCCATTGAGTGAGTCCATTACTTAAAGCTAACACCCCCCCCCCCCCCGGTGATGTTTTGGGTTTTAAGACCAGATTTTTCTGCAAACTTGGGGTGTCCAGATCTGTCTTGGCCATTTACAGCCCCAGTCTCTGGATTTAAGTATCCACAGATTTAGCTGACTGTGTTATTAGTATATACACAAGAGGGAACCCTCAGGGATTTGTGGGAGGTATCTCACTTCCCCCTCTCCCACTATTTCCTCTTTCCATTTCCTGAAAGCAACCATAGCCTCTCCCCTTTTCTGGGTTCCTTCTCTTCTTCTAGGGTTGCCAAATTCCAGGTGGGGGCAGGAGATCGCCTGGAATCACAACAGATCTCCCAACTACATAGATTAGTTCCCCTTAGGGTTGCCAGCCCCAGGCTGGAAAATTCCCAGAGATTTGGGGGTGAGAAGAATATCTTAAATGCTATAAGCAATAGTTATATTTAGTGAAGGGTACACTGTATACACAATATAAAAATTTTCAAGAGTTGCTGCAAGGCCTAGAGCAGAGGTGGCCAAACTTGCTTAACATAAGAGCCACATAGAATAAACATCAGATGTTTGAGAGCCACATGACATGAACAAATATCACGTTTAAACTGAAAAACTGCAGTTGCTTTTTATTAACATTAAATGAGACTGCCAAAAATAAAAACAAAAGGAATAAAAATAGATATTGATAATGATATGTATTTGTCCAATAATATTTGTAGGCAAGGAGGGGCTTTGAGAACCCATTTAAAGTTATAGTTGCTTTCTTTCTCTGTTCCCCCCCGCCTCAGGCCTATGCAGGAAGGGGAATGCTAACTGGAGAAGGGAAGACCAATTGGGGAGGCATGCCTCCCCTTTGCTTCCCCAGCTGCCCTGCCGGGAGCCACATAATATGTGTGAAAGAGCCACATGTGGCTCCCAAGCCTGGCCTAGAGTGTAACACTTCAAAAAAATTCTAATTATTTTTTTTAAAAAATGGCAAAGATGGCAAAAAAAACAGCAAGTCACTGACTCCCTGAGACTCTACCCCAAAATCTCCAGGAATTTTCCATCCCGGAGCTGGCAACCCTAGCCAGGCCTTGCCCTAATGAGTTTTCTCTCAAAGGCCAAAATAGAGCTGGAAAGGTCTCTGCCCCCTTCCTCTGCCTTTTTACTGAGAGAAACTGAAGCCTAAAATACTGTGGTTGTCTAGTAATAGCCACTGAAGGAATCTGTTGTTTAAAGTTACATGTGCTCCTTTAATCATTTTTTTATTTTTTTATGCGGCCCAGTGTATTTTTTTTAAGATTTCACATTTTTCTGCAAACTTAGGACCCTTTCCAGGTTTTCAGAAAGATCTGTCCTGCCCATTCACAGCTTCAGTCACCAGATTTAAGTATCCAAAGATATCCCAACTTCACTATTAGAATATAAGATAATGTTATCAGTAAACATATTTTTGCAATGGCTTTCACTGTGTAAAGTTATGTGCACAGAAACTGCAGGCCTTGATATAGTTATTTACTATGGAAAATTTAGATTTGGGGATTCTTCTGCCTGAGCAATCCATCATCATCAATCCAGTGTCAGCAAGTTATTTCAATTTTCTCTACAATTTTCTATTTAAGTACATGTGATAATCGTTGTCAGAGGAGGAGAAAAATTGGAAATTCCAAAAACACTATGTGGACCATAACATACTAATAATATTTCAGTTAATTAATCCACAGAGCTTCTCAGTAGTTAAGTGAAAGAAATATTGGCCAATAAATAGCTAAAATATCAAATATATTTTTATTAACAGTGATCTATTTTAGTAAGGAGTATTCCTCTTTGCACAGAGCAGAACAATACTGCTACAGCAGAATGGTACCAACACTTTAAAAAAACCTCTTTCATAAGATTCCCAGAACTGTCCACAAATGGAACTGCATGCCCGCATGGCCAGGAATAGCAGTGAACATACCAGCAATCAACAATCACTGAATGTAATAAATCTATCATGTGGTACACAAATATCCCAGTTCTGCACATACGTGATAATATGAAATGGTTTGGATTATTATTTGAAATTATTATGTTAGTATTACTGAATCAACACTATATCATATGTTCTTTTCTTGGGGTTTGTAATTTGTTAGGAAGGACATTGTTGTACATGTACAAACAATATCCACAATGGAAAACATGTAGAAAAAATGGTGACACCCCCCAGATTCTGCAACAATTATTTTGATAAGAAACACATTTGACTTTATATTTTACTGAACTAGGCTGTGGTTAGACATGCCTTTAAATCCAACAGCTGTGAATTCCTTTTTTTCCCCCAAAACAATTTTTATTAATAATATTCAATTACAAAAACAAAACTAACCCATAACAGCAGTACAGAAGCGTCAACAATGTAGCTACAACAAAATACAACATCACAGTAAACACTAATATAAAAACATAAGCAAAACACTTAGATACAGAGTATATTATTTTTAAAAAAGCAACTTTCCATAAAAAGGATTCTTTGTATAATCTTACAATCATTTAAATAACTTACAATCGGAAACCAGATTGCCTGAAATGTTTCTTGCCAATTTTCATCATTAAGGCCAGGAATATTAACAATTTTGCTATAGACAAAACATTCCCAAAGCTTATTTTGCCAACAATATAGCATTGGAATTTTATCATTTTTCCAAAAGTGTGCAATTGTTATTCGTGCAACTGCAATAAGTAATGAGATTTGTGATTTTACTCTATTGTTATCAATTAAACTTGATTCCAATACAATCGCCTCTAACGAAAAATTTAAATTATATCCCATTATCATTAATATTTGAGCTAATATAGTTCTCCAGAAACTATTCCTTCTCTTTAACCACTGTATTCTAAGAATTTAGAAATGAAAAACTCAGAAACAAAAAATAATACTATTGTTGCTAAGGTTTATTTTACCTTTATTCACACCTATATTATGTGGAGGAAAGCAGTGTTAATGGAGGAAAATCAAAAGGGCACTAAGAATTACAACAAAATGAATGTTTATATCAATATATAACATAAATCTACACATTAAGATTAAAACATACAAACATGCAGTTAAACAAATTGTATTAGAACTAGGGAGTAAGACAGCAAAAATCCACTTATAGTCAACAGCAATCATAAAATCTTAAGTTAATAATCATGCATTTGGTTTATTTATACTTGTTAATATTCAGTTTCAAAAATTAGTAATATTCTTGAATAAATATCTGAATAAATATCTATAAGACTATCAACCTGTCAATCAATAGGTACACACATGCAAAATAACCTTCAACAAAAAGTGCTTTAATATTGAAAAGGTGTGAACTTTGCAAGAACATTTGGCTTTACCAATTACTGTTTAATACTTTTTACAGTAACAAAATGCCCCTGAATGGAAAGAGTTTGCAGGGTCTTTTCCACTTTCTTCTTCCCTCAGAATTTCCATTTATCCTGGCAAGCCATTGGTTGGGTGGTTGGGTGTCTCTCCTGAACAATATGCCTCACTTTTTTAAGCAAGCAGAGACTGTTCTGCTTGTGTGGATGGCAGTGGTCTTTTCCCTGGTTCTCCCCTCTTTCTAGAACTCTTTAAGCTGTATGTCACACTGTTCAGGAGAGGCATGGCCAAGACTTATCTCCACCGGCAACTGCAGTCCAGCCTGCTCTATTTTGGGGTGATGGTGTGCACGTTTCTGAGTGGGACATGGACATCTGGTTGCATGGAGTCTGGGACGCCCTGCTGGGGTGGCTGCAGGTTTAGGAGTTTTGGGGGGAGCAGGGCACAGTGTCTCCAGCTCTTCAGTAATTTAGGTATTGGAACAGATCCTTTGAGGGGAGACCGGGCCTGCATGCATGCCTCCACCATTTTGGGGGCTCCCACAAGGGGTCTTGGGGTGTGGAGCCACTCAACTGCGTGCCCAGGCGGGGGCTGCCAGCTGGCTTCCATCTCTAGGTGGCAGGGCGACCAGGTGGCAGCTGGTTCCCACATGTGTCCCAGTATCCTGTCACTCCACAGGTGATCCCCCAGCAGGCGAGCTGGGGGAGGATTCCAATGGGCGGCAGGCGGGTCCCCCAATGCTTGGATCTGTCCCTATGTTGTGCCATTGCCCCTTTGCTTGTATCAATAAATAAGCTGTGGCCATGTTCTCCAAAAGTGGATTGTGTGCGCGTTTGATTCCTTCCACAGCCAAGACTTACCTCCACTGGAAATTGCAGTCCAGGAGGCAGGGGAGGCCAGAAGAAGGCAGGCCCGCCTGCGTTGTCTGCTGGCAGGATGGGGCAGGCCGTATCTTCACAGCCTGCCTTATTAGGCCATGAGCCACATCATGGGGGATGGGGGAGAGCCCATGGAAGCTATATGGAGAAGCCCATGCTGGGCCTCTTCCTCTTTGTTGCAGTTTGCCAGCTCCTGGATGCCTGGGCTGCCAAGCAGTGCCATGGAGGAGGATATAGATGGTGCATGTGCTGCCTTATGGTTACAGCAGCAGCACTCCCAGCTGTACATACTGCTCAGTGTCACTGAGAAAAGGGAGTGCAGGTAGCTGTGTGGGTAGTGGGAGGAGCTGTAAGTAGGCACATGAAGAATGCACAAGCAGGTAGGAGGGTAAGGGGTGGGGGCAGGGAGGAGATATGAATGGGAGTCCTGGACATGGGGAGAAGGGGGGCCCCTAAGCACTCTCTAATCTGGATCCAGCCCTTGGGGTGGTTCCACTGCTGGCATATCTGCCCTCCTTTAGCTAAGGTTAATGTACCCGGTACATCCCTGTCCTACCCCACAGCCTCAGTTTAGAAGTGGAGGGGATTAATATGATCCAACTCCTTGTCTTTTTTGCAGAATCTCCTCTAGAGCACCTTGGATCCCCAGCCGCAACCTCTTTTCCCATTAGTTCAGTGTGCTTAATGACACAGGCCCCATAGGCCCTCTTACCTCTAATGAAGAGTGTGGCCCGTGTGATAATTGGGCATTTCTGGGGATCCCCCCCCCATAGCTTTCAATCAGCTGAACAAGCACTGAGGCTTTATAAGCACCTCTCCATGCAGTGGCTGCCCAACAGGTAGTGACCTCCTCTCCAGACCAGAGCAGCCACCAGCTTGGGGTGGGTAAGTCCCCAACCTCTGACACTTAAGTTCTTGACAATGACTTAGAGATGTGCATGCAAAGGTTATTTCTGGATGGCAGCTTTCTGTGCTCCTGGCTAACTTTGTAGTGAACACCTGGAAGCATGAGAAGTAACTCAGTGACAGACAAATATGTCTTCCACCAAAGTACATCCATTCTCACTAAGAAAGCCATGATAGGGACTGACTGTCTCAGTCCACTGAGCAGACTAGATGGGAACTAGTTTTGTGTGAAGACCCAAAGAGTACAACTGGAGAGGACCAGAAATGTTGAATATATACCACTCTCCAGAATTAGGGGCACTTGGATGTCATCTAATGAATAGCAGGACATGAGGCAAATATATTCACATAAAACAGACACACTGTATCCAGCCCAGCTAAAAATGATTAAGATCATGGATTTCTTGTCACTGTAGGCTAATTTGAAATGACTATGTAAATGAAAATAGCTTTTCTGGTAAAAGCAGATGTAAGTGATTATATGGATATATGATTCCCAACATATACATTACTGACATTTTTAAAAGCATTAGTTGTTACTTAAAAAATAAAAAAAGACCAGACCACTTCCTAGGTAAAATCACATTAATATAGTTAGATAAATCTGGACAATTTTTAAAATTTATGTGAACCCTCTTTATACATACCAATCTTACCTTCATCCATAATTGTTACAGCCTCCTCTGTTATTTGACTTCCAGATCCAATGGATGTTTTTGCATAGAAGTAAAACTTGTATCGAGTGCTGTAATTTAAGTTGCTTATTATCATGGTCGTCTCATTGGCTGGAATACTGATCTCCTCCAAGCGGCCTAATTCATGTGTGCTATTAACTGTCATTGTAAGATAGTACAAAGAATAAAGTTAATATCTAATTTGGGCCTTACATTATGTAATAACAGATGCTGAATCAAAAAGCTTTATGCCAGAAGCTGCAGTCCTTTTCTAATCCATTTAGAGAATTATTAAGTTTTTGACATGAAAATGGTTTACGTAGGCTAGATTCCCACTGTAATATTCTCTTTTCTGAGACCCCGTCTATGTAACACCTGTAAAAGCACCTCTGTGTAGTGTTTTGAGATGATGTGTGTTATGCTGCCTCCTTTCTTTCCTTAGCATTTCCTACCTATTTTTGCTGCCACCAAAGGCTCTTGCCATAGAATTCTGAGTTGGACCCAAAGAACAGGACTGCTTAGCTATATTTGGTAGAAGAACAGTATAGTCAGCTGGCGGAGGTGACCCTGAGGTAAAAGTGGATCCTATCTAAATAAAGCAGTTGTTTTCTCCTAAACGTAAATATAGAATTTATTTAGAAGGATAACAGTATAAGTTTCAGTAAAGTTCCTAAGAGTAATGGTGCAGAAAAGTACAGTTCTTTCTCTAAAGTTCCTTAAACAGACCTAACCACAAAGGCTTATTTTTTCATGCCACTTAGGCTAATATTTCCACAATGAACATAGATTTCTTTCAGACTCCACACTTCACCCACTCAACTCTCTTCCCACTATACACACACACTGAACAAACTCTCTCTCCAAACCAGTCAACTGTGTCCCCCAAGGGTACAGCTACCATCCAATCACAGCACAATTCAATCACACATCCAGCCCCCCCTCTTTTTTTACTCTACAAGCCTACATTTTAACCCACAGCAAATTACATATAAAACTTCACATTAAATCACAGAAATACACACACACACACACACAAATCTACACAGCAAAACACCATACTCCCCAATTAATATTTTCTCTCTGTCTCATGCCAAGGCTGCGAGAAAGACAGTATATAAATGAAGTAAATAAATAAGGCAGTTCACTATTTTAAAGCAGGGCCATCTTGGAAAGTGATCTGGTGAGTGTGGGTGTAAATGCAGATGCAAATTTAAATGGGGGACAACAATGCAGAAAAGGCCAGAGAAAGAACTACTTGGCTTCTATGAAGTGCTGCTCTGCCACGTGTATCGCCGATGTGGGGATACAGGGACCTGCTTTGCAATGGCTTTCTTTCTTTCTCCAGGGTCGGGGACAAAGGGTGGTGCTCAGGGAACAGCAGTCCGGGAGACACCCACTTGAGTGCGGGGTGCCTCAGGGGGCGGTGCTGTCCCTGATGTTATTTAACATCTACATGCACCCCCTTGCCCAGATTTCTTGGAGGTATGGGCTGGGGTGTCACCAGTATGCGGATGACACCCAGCTCTATCTGATGTTGGGTGGCCAGTCGGATGCCAGACTGGAAGACCTGGACCTGGCATTGCACGCCATGGCTGGTTGGCTTCAACTGAGTTGGCTGAAGCTAAATCCGGTGAATATGGAGGTCCTGTGCCTGAGCCGGAATGGTCTGGGGATGGGGATCCCACTCCCGACTTTTGACGGGGCACCAATAGTGCCCACACTGGAAGTTAGGAGTTTGGGAGTGCTTCTGGATTCCTCCTTAACAATGGAGGCTCATGTAGCAGCCACTGCCAAGTCGGCCTTTTACCATCTTCAGCTGATCAGGCAGTTGGTTCCCTTCCTTGACCGTGATGACCTGGCCACAGTGATCCACGCGATAGTCACCTCAAGACTGGACTACTGGAAGCTGCAGCTAGTGCAGAATGCCGTGGCCAGGCTTCTGATGTGTCTCCCTAGACGGGAACACATCCAGCCTATGCTGAAGGCACTGCATTGGCTGCCAATAGCATACCGAATTCGCTTCAAGGTGCTTTAAAGCCCTATATGGCCAGGGTCTGGCTTACCTGAGCGACCGCCTTTCCCCATATAGACCCCAGAGAGCACTATGGTCAGGGTAAAACACCGATTAAGGATCCCTGGCCCCAGGGATGCCAGGCTCATAGCCACCAGTGCCAAGGCCTTTTCAGTGGCAGCTCCCTACTGGTGGAATGAGCTCCCGGAAGAGATCAGGGCCCTGTGGGACCTTTTACAGTTCCACAGGGCCTGCAAGACGGAGCTCTTCCACCAGTCCTTTGGCTAGGAGCTGCCTACTGTTACCATCTACTACCACCACCGAACATCTGTGGTGGAGGGCTGGCCCTGGTGGTGGAGAGTGCCTTGGCAGAAGACAAAAAAATTTCTCCGCCAGAAGATCAATGAAGATAGCTGAAGTGTGCATTTTGATAGCAGATCTTAGAGCATGCTATCTCTTATAATGAACAAATTGTATAGTACTGCAAGCACTTTAATTTGTATTAATTTTTATGATTGTTTTACTATTTTAAACTGTTTTAAATGTTTTAAGTTGACTAGGTACATCGTACCGATTTCTGTAAGCCACCCTGAGCCTGCTTGTGGGGAGGGTGGGATATAAATATAATAAAATAAAATAAAAAATAAATAAATTTATGTTTACACAGGGACGCTGAACTGTGGCTTAAATATCACATTCATCAACAGTTGTTTTTATTTATTTATGCTTCAGTGCACACCCAAAGTGATTTACAAAACTGTTTACCCCTCTTCCATTTTATTTTCACAACAACCCTCTGAGGTAGGTTAGGTTCAAAGAGAGTGACTGGCCCAAGATCAGCCAATGAGCTTCTATGACTGATATCTGAACCTGGGTTTCCCTGGTCCTAGTCCGAAACTCTAACAACTACACCACGCTGGCCTACACTGTGGTTGAATGTAGTTTTCAGCCTGCACACTGCCTCTTCCAGGGACGGTTATTCCTTCAAGGTGAACACAAAGTTTTCAGCAAAACGGATGTTTTGATTTAATGTCATTTCCTCTTACTTGAAATGTTGATGTAATCCCCCTTCCCACATAAAGAGTTGTACTTAACCACACTAAAATTTAAGTGAGTAGTATTTGTAAAAATAAAAAACTCTTTATACTTACTGGGCTGAAATTTTAGTGTATATCCAGTCAAAACACCATTTGGATGAGTAGGTGGTCCCCATTCCAAAGTGAGGGAGTCCAAATTTGGATTAGTAATCTTCAAAAAAGAGGGTGCACTGGGAACTTTTAAGAACAAAGTATGACACATTTTAAAGATAATATGACAAAAATTCAATCATATAATACAACAAATAACATTTACAACTTTTTGCTTGAAGTATACTAGTTGTAATGATGACCTACATCCTAATCCTGTTCATACCTGAAGTTAACTACTGATTTCAGTGGAGTTTAACTCTAATTAAGTATGCTTACTGCGTAATCTTAAAAAACCTTTCCTTCGAATAGACTTCAGTAGAATTCTGAACACTGTAAGGACTGTATTAGTATTAGAAACAGATACAGAGCCTTAAAAGTTGCAATTAAAAATGCAATATGAATACTTTTTCAGCCAGAAGTAAGTTTTAACAAATACTGGCTTTGTTATTGCATTTTTTTCCTAAGGCTGGTGCAGTTTCCTCCTTTTTCTATACAATAATCTACATGCTATTTTTATGAGATTAGTGAAAATGTTCACAGTTAAAATATGTCAGCAGTAATCAGTCTAAATATTTCAGTTGTATTGAGCAGTTTTCTAACTTCATACCTCCTTCAGGAGTTGTAAATTTCTTGTCAGGGGTTGCTGGTCCTTCTCCTTTCCCATTAAACACTTTAACATTCAGCTTGTAAGAACTATATGGCTCCAGTCCTGGTAACATCCCATGTGTCTTATTTCCACTGAAAGTCAATACCTTTTTGTCTGCATGCCGCTTACTTTTTCCAGATAAGCTTTGTGCTTTCCAGTAGTAAATCTAGACATCAGACATAAGCATTTATCAAATCAGGATGTACACTATGGTAAGATGTTTGTACACCTAGATGCATATCATACTGTAATGATGCAGATTATTTCCTGAATTTGCCTGCTTTTATGCAAGTCTCATTTAATCCAAGGGCATATATAGCCCAGTATCATGTCTTTCAAAGCATGTCTCACTGAACTGAAACATCGGTCCCAATACAGATATTGCTTTTAAGAGTAGCTATCTCCCTGACACTTATTTCAATAAGTTTCACCAACCCTAGGTCGTAGGAACGTTTAGCCAATGATGATTAAAAAGCATTTATTTTGGACTTGATTTAATTTTTTAACATTTGAAAAATTTACATAAATTTCTACCTTAAATAGTATAGCAGCATATGAATAGCAATTGTACTGAGTGTTAATATACAGCACTTGCCAGTTTCTCTAAAACATTATTTGTGTATCATATGGTTTGTTGACATGATTAAAAATATGGATGCCCTAGCTATTAGCAATGAAAAAAAAAATAGTAGTGCTAATATTGTGAATCACATGTATTTTCCTCTCACAATAAAAGTTCAATGCTGTTTAGAAAATATTTTTTTTAGATAAAGTGTGAAAACAAAGTAGCTCCATGATGAGTCATTCGTTATTAATTTTCAGAACTATTCTAGTTACTTTTCAGGAAGCACTTTCAAATAAGAAGAAGATGAGTTGGGTTTTATATCCGCTTTTCTCTGCCTTAAGGAGTCTCAGGTCATGATCACACAAACAATTCGCCCCAACATAGGTGCAAATGCTGGGCGAATTAAAGCAGCGTGATTAGACGCCAACATCTGGGAAGTGCCCCGCAGCTGTCAGCAACCTGTTTTGCTCCACCGCACAAGTGGATTTAAAAAACACCTGGGAAAGTCCTGTAGCAAAAGGGTTGCAACGGGCCGCAGATGGACTTTCCTGTGTCTGATCACCCCAGCATGCTCCCATAGCATTAGGATAGTCTGATCAGGCTATCCCGACTCTGTGCAATTTTTTTACCCCTGTTGCAGTATGCGTATCAGCGCACACTGCCACACATTCCATAGGGAGACCTCGGGGCGGAGGTGCGCTTCATCAATTCCTCAAGTAAGTGCATCAGGAACAAATGGTTTTAAAAACCCGACTCACCCGTGGCTGTGGCTGATCACACAGTGGCAGGCTGTGCCCACATCTACAAAACTCCGTGTGATCGCGCAACTGCGGGTCAACTTACGCCAGAGGAAATAGCCTCACTCCTGCCCCGCTTTATCTCACACATGTGACTGCCACCTCAAAGTGGCTTACAATTAGGGCTGGGCACAAACCAGAAAAATGTGGCTCATGTTGGTTCATGGTTTGCAGCCAAACCATGAATGGAATTGAACTGGGAGGTTTGTTTGTGAACCAGTTCATGGCCCTGCAAACCCCATGGAAAGGGACTGCACTCCCTTTAAACTGGGTTTGCAGAAAGCCTGAAAAACAACTGAGCCACTCAGCTGTCTTGGGCTTTCTTCTGCAGTCCTTTTAAAGTTTAAAGGGACTGTACAAGAAAGGTACAAAAACAGCTGAGTGGTGGGGAACAGCTCCCAGTTGCTCAGCTGTTTTTGCAGCTTTTGCAGGGAACAGAAAGCAGGGGTTTAAAAGGAGTCCCTTTAAACTCCTGTTTTCTGCTCTATCTACAAACTGCCATGAACTGCTGTTTTCTGCTCTATCTACAAACTGCCATGAACTGCTATCTACAAACTGCCATGAACTGCTGTGGAAGTTCATAATGGTAAAGTCATCATAAGCTTCAGTTTGCAACCATGAACATGGCAAAATGCCTGAGAAATTTTGCTTCATGGTTTGGTATGTGCCCATTCCTACTTACAACCACATTCCCTTCTTCCCACAATAGGCATCTTGTGAGGTAGGTGGGGCCGAGAGAGTTCTGAGATAACTGTGACTGGCCCAGGCTTCGTGTGGAGGAATAGAGAATCAAACCTGGTTCTCCAGATTAGAGTCCACTGCTCTTAACCACTATCCCATGCAGGCTCTCTCTAGGGGATATCTGTAGTCAAGGTAAAAGTTTTGATAGAAATTAACCCATGGCCACCCTTCTAGGTAATGCAATAAAATGGCTCAAGCTGAAAGCTGATGTAATATCTACTTTACCTAGCCCATGGTGCTAAAAAAAAAAAAGAAGAAAGAAGCTTTATTATTGTTGGGAGAAAACATTACAATCCAAAAGCATTACAATCCACAATTCACAGCCAGATGCTTCCTTCTAAACACACAATTCAAGGGAACTTTGCTACAGTGAATACTGTTTAAAAACTTCTGTGGATGACATACATTGTACCCCCGAAGATGGCCTCGGACAAGGTTTAGTGGAACTGGATCCCATCGCACCTTTGCTAAGGTGCTGTTTACAACATGTACCTCCAAATTTTCTGGTGCAACCATTGGTACTGTTGGAGACAAAGCAACAAAATTCAGGTTAGAGCCATCCATGTGAATTTGTATAAAATTTTGGGCTTCATGAATTTAGAAATCAGGTGGGGCATCTATGTAACAAACATTGGGTCACAATATGATTACTTCTGAAGCCTTAGATAACTATAGAGCTTCTACATAAATAGCAAAAATAATTACAAAAATCAACCCAAGAAACTTACAGTCTTCCCCAGAATATCCAATTGCTGTTGAAGGTTCTGGTGCAAATCCCAAATCATTTAATGCCTGTACTTTTATCTCATATGGAACAAAAGTTGGTGTACCAGACACAATATATTTAGATACATTAGCAACTGTAACAGATGTCCACTCATCATCGACATCCTTTTGCCGCCAACTGACTTGATACCGAAGCCCTGGACCATTAGACTGAATACGCTTTAATGGCTAAAATGCAAAAGAAATTATCAGCAAAGAAAAATAGTCAATGGTTCATAAAAAATTAATGGCCTTGAAAAATTAATACTAGCCAGTATAACCACTTAATCAGATATTACTACTGAAATGTTATTAATGAAATTGCCTTCATTTTCAGCTGTATCAAAATATGATATGTTTTTTCATGAGTCCAGCAGTCCCTGGGTAGTTTGGAGTACTTTTATTCACATTCCAAATGTGCAAACATCTTTACACAAGCATAATTTGGGGACAACTACTAAAATATAAAAATCCTGAAAACATCAGAACTTTCAAGATTGCATCTGTTGGCAGCAATAACCAATCAAACACTTCGTTTATTTTAATTTATAGTTTAGTTTATCACTTTGCATTTGCTACAAAACTCTGCACATCTTGTAAGGCTAGTACTAGTAACATGTACACTGGCACAGATTTAAATCATGCTTTGTTATTTTTAGGTTCAACATGCAGGTTTTGGTAGCAAGTTACCACAGTACTGTCATCATATTACAACGTTGTCTTTTCAACCATAATGAACAACTGGGTGACAACCTATAATACAAGAGGGTATTTCGTACAGCATTAGATAATATTCAAGAATGTTTCTGCTTTTCTATGTGAGAATGTATATGTACTTTTCTACATGTATGGGAAAAACAAACACTGGTTTTTATTATTTTACGCAAGTCCTTACCTCCCACATAATCACCAGTTTATCGGGTTCTGATCCATTCCCTTGAATGACAGTTGGGTTTTCATCTGGCTCTAGAAGGTAAATATTTACAATAATAAGCTATTTCCCCTGAATAATTCAATACCATCTTCAAACTAAACTGATATTGGTAAGGGATAATGTTTATTTACTTGCAGATTCTGTCAAGTATCTTTCAGAAGGCTCACTCGGCTGACTCTTTCCAATCTCATTGACAGCTATTACACGAAATGAATAGTTAACATACGGTGACAGCTTCAGTTGTACAGTTGTCTGGATCCCAAGGACATCCATATGGTAATGCCATATCCTTGGTTCATGCATGGCATCTTCATACTCAATTATATATTCTGAACACAAAGTGAAAAATTTTAGTTTCAGAAACATTCTGGTCACCACATCTCAAAAAAGATATTATAGCATTGGAGAAAGTGCAGAAAAGGGGAACTAGAATGATAAAAGGGTTGGAACACTTTCCCTATGAAGAAAGGTTGAGGCGCTTGGGGCTCTTTAGCTTGAAGAGACGACGGCTGAGGGGTGATATGATTGAGGTTTATAAGATTATGCATGGGATAGAGCAGGTGGAGAAAGAAGTCCTTTTCTCCCTTTCTCACAATACAAGAACTCATGGGCACTCCATGAAACTGCTGAGCAGTTAGGTTAGAACACATAAAAGGAAGTACTTCTTCACCCAAAGAGTGATTAACATGTGGAATTCACTGCCACAGGAGGTGGTGGCAGCTATAAGCATGGACAGCTTCAAGAGGGAATTAGACAAACATATGGAGCAGAGGTCCATCAGTAGCTATTAGCCACAAAGTATAGATAGAAACTCTCAGTCTGGGGTAAGTGATGCTCTGTATTCTTGGTGCTTGATGGGGGGGGGGGAACAGTGGGAGGGCTTCTAGTGTCCTGCCCCCACTGCTGGACCTTCTGATGGCACCTGGTGTTTTTGGCCACTGTGTGACAGAGTGTTGGACTGGATGGGCCACTGGCCTGATCCAACATTGGCTTCTCTTATGTTCTTATTAACCTTTTCATACCACAAGCCTAATGGAATTACTTTAGAATTGAATGTCATTATAGTACATTAAACTGTAAGCCCTTAAGGGAATGTAGATTAAAGCAGCATTCTACAGAACATGAAAGCTTTCCTAATACTTAGTAATATTTCTAATATTTTGTAATATTTCATATTTTTATAAACTCTACAATATCATGTCATTTAACACTCTTGCGAATTAATGACATCATTAGAATCTGGAAAAACAACACATTCCATTAAATAAACATTATTGTGTCTTCATAAGCATGTAGTGGAATTTCATTCCAATATGGCAAACCATACTTATGATAGGGCTGTTATTGTCATCTCCTGGCACCCATGTGAGCTGAACACTTCTCTCTTGTTTGTCGGTCAATTCCAAGTCAAATGGAGGATCAGGACGATCTATAAGCCAAATAAGCACAAGGAAGATAAAAATATCCATTACATCTTAAGAACACTATAACACTTTTAGTATGTAAAAATGATTTACTGGTCACACTCACTAGCATGCAACAGCAATGAAATGTGACAACCAATGTTGCTGGAAATCAATGGCAGGAACAAAGAGCTAGAATTATTACATGAGTAAAGTGCCAGATTTTCTTTTGTATTGTGAAATAACTGAAATTGGAAAGCAGAAAAGATGAAATGCATGGTTCACCAGCAGTTTCAGTGTATGATTAATGACCACGAGTATCACACTAGTGTATATGAAAGCCAGTGTTCCCTTACAATAAAAAGGAAAATAAAAAGGCAAATATGCTCCAAAAATAAAGTAGAAGAAGAACTGTTTCAGAATTACAGTATACAAGCACCCCAATCAGACATTTTTCTTATTTTTTTAGGATTTTAAAAACCACAGATGAACTGGTCCAAGTGTGTCTTTATTTATGCATTAATCTGAAATTATCCACTGTGGACAAGTGAGATATACACATTTAAATTAATTTAACTATAATTGTATCATCTCTTCATAGTTGTGAAATGGTAGTGTTGGAAAGAGCAGGGTTGGAATCCAAATCACAATCAGTTCTTGGAGGAAATCATTTAAACTGGCTTATGCTTTAAATACATGAAAGGTCTTCACACACCAATGACTATATATCAGCTGATCCATGCAGAATTTGAAATTCTTCCTTGTGCTTGACTGAAAGATTGATTCCCCTGTTTCTCCACCAAACTGGCTGGCCTTGAAAACCCTACGAGGTTGTCATAAGTTGGCTATGACTTGATGGAGGAGGGGAAGATTGATGCATGGGTTACAGTGCAATCCGAAGCACGGTTACATCCTTCTAAGTCTATTGAAGTTAATGGGTTTCAAAGAATACACATCTATTCAGAAACGCTGTAAGAAACGCTTGGAATAATCTTTCAATGGCTGCTGTCACCAGCCCTGATGTAAGGTTTTCCAAGAACAGAACAGAAAATATATATTTTTTAACTTCATTACATTATCCAGTCTGTTTAAATATCTATCTGGATCCTTGGGAGGAGTTATTTAGAGGCACTTTATTTCCTAAAATGAGCTGCGCCTTTATAAATCCACTGAACTCAATGGGCTTACAATGGTGTAAGCTCTGGCCATAATAAAACCAAAGCTGACACTTAAAGCATAGGCTTATTTGGACCTGTATTTCTAAGAATACTTACAGTAGCTTCACTCTGGTTACGAATGTTCACCTCAGGCTCACCAAAAGCATTTGTGCATATGGGAAAGGAAATAGTGCATTCACCAGGAGAACAGATTTAAATACACAGAATTTCATAACCAAAGATGACATCAGGAAGATCACATACAGCTTAATGTTTTAAACTGCACTGAGGTCAATGGATATGAAATGTTTAGATTTGGACAATTTTTTTTGGTATTATATCAATTTTTCTATTCTTCATTTAAGGTAGGATTAAACCGAACATCTCATATACTAATTTAAAGGCTTCAAGGAAACGTTTAACTTTATTTAGCCACTTCTAGATGTTTTTTTAACAGATAAGATGATATTGTAACAACCATTAGAAAAAGGAGTAGTGCTGAACACAAGTTTGGATAAAATATTTATCCCAGAATATTCATTCTGAGTGTGTTAAACCATAATAATGAAACAGTTTAAGCATATTGCTCATAAGAATAATGGTAATACAAGGCAAAAATCTCATCAGATTAAAACTAAGTTTGTAAAATGTAAAGTAACAGAAAAAAAGAAAGAACACAACTTGATAGGCAGAAAGTATATGCATATTTGATAGATGAATGCAAACAAGACTTTCCATTAGTTTACCGTAAACAACAGGTGGAGTTGTTGGAGGAGCTGCAAAAGGATATTAATATGAAGCGTTTAATCATTGTTAGTGGAAAAAACACAAAAAGTGTAAAATTAGGTTATTACAGCTGCTAAATATTATACAGGAAAGTTATTCTTATTTGGAAATGTGTACAATTTTAATGATGGTTAGTTGTCTTAACATAAAATTAGCAATGCCCATTTATTTGAGATTTTAGATGTTTTAACCTGTGTAAGTAATTACAAAGCCCCAAAAAATACTAAAGGAAAAAAAAGACTAATTATTAACAAGAGAAGGACTTTAGTTATACCAGAATAATAAAACTTTCTTTCATCAACACATAGTTAACTAAGATTTTTTTTTCTTTCTTTTGCTGTATGTCAAGTTATTTCCCAATACAGGCAACCGATAACTGCAACAGAAGCTTGTATACCCTCCTGCTGAGTTTGCAGCCTCCCAGAATAAAGCTGCTATGGATGTGGATTTATATATACAAGCCCATTGACTGTGCCAAAGGATTTTTCCCCCTGCTCCTTTTTGCCCTTGATTGAGATAGAATATTTCCCTTAAAATATAATTTGTCTGCTGCAAGGTAAATTTAAAGCAAAATTAATTAGAAAAAGCCCAAAGTTTCAAGGATCCAGTCCCTAAAAGGGATTTTAAAAAATTCAAGTATTTTCCCTAACACAGGGGTAAGCAACCTCCTGGTGCAAGTGCTGAATGAAACCCAGCTGGTGGTTGCGGCTGTATTTGCCACATGAGCCAAACCATCTGAGGATGTTGTGAGGGTAGTGGCACTGATGGCTTCTGTACTTCATAGAGGTGGCAGCACTGAACATGTAGCTATGGACTGCCTGGGCCTGCCTCACAATCTGAGCACACTAATCAGCAATAGTGCAAGCCTACACAGTACAGCACTTACTGAAGGAGGGGCCAGAAAGAGCTCCAGTAGATGACATCATTGCTTCAGGGCTCAAAAGAGTCCCATAACTGTGTGTTGGGCCAGCCTGATTTGACTACACATCTGCAAGGCTTGCTGTGCCAAGCAAAAGGGTCTGCTGTAACAGCATGGCAACCTAAATATTTTTTTCTGACTCAGAAAGCAGAAATAACAGTTGGGGTACAGGCTATAAATAAACAAATGCATACAGGACCTGATCCATACATGCTGCAGAAAGAAATAACAGAATGATAAATTAATAGAATGGAGCTGCTTCAAATTGGAGGTGAGGCACACCTATAGAAGGCTCAGTACCAAAAGAAAGAAGAAATGGTGTATCTCAGCCTTTCCCCTGCTGTGCTAGCTTTCTGTCAGCAGGGAATTTTTAATGTACAGTAGCAGTTCAAAACACAATTCTTCACCAATAGTCTGAAATAATTTAATCCATTCTAACACCTCAGTCTGCCACATGATTACACTTCCTTGATATAACTAGAAGAAAACTATACTGGATAGATCTGGAGGATGTAACCAGATCACCCTTTGGATCAGGTCCAATGTGCAAAGATCCTTATATACAAAAATCCATACACCAAGAATTCCCAATTGTAAACATGATCTGTGCAGGATCATGTCTCTTTGGCTGGTGTTGCCCTTTCTAGAGCTTAAGAGATGTGGGGTTGTGATGATATCACACTGGGGGGAGAAAGGCAGCTGGGTGCCACGCAGCCATGGCAGCCATGTTAGAACAGGCCGGAAGTTAGGTTGGGGGCTGCAGTGTCAGGAAAAACTGCCCCTCTCCTTCCCTTGCGAGCCAATGGCTGGTCCTTATATGGGCCTGGGGGAATGGAAAGAGGATTGTTGAGGAGTTTGAAGTGCACTGCACCACCCTCCCCCTCCTCACCTGGCCATGTAGGTTCGTTCAGCTGGTCCACCCGTCCCTCCCTATGCTTGGTGTTAGACTGGAATGTTGTATAGGTGTACACCCTCCGGGGTGTAGGGTATTTAGGGAGTAGAAGGGTAGATGTATTATTTGTGTTGTTATATCTTCTTCTTTGTCACAAATTTACAGCAGTAACCATGGGACAGGATCCAGTTTGGGGAAATTGGCTTGCGTGCCATTTCCAGGCATATGGGGATCCCCTTAGGGGGTCTTGGGGTGAGGGTGCAAGAGATATGCCCAGCTCAGGGGCTGCACATGGGTCACCCTCACACTCAGGTGGCAGGGGAGACCACTCAGTGGCGATCGTCCTTGTAGAATCCCTGAACCTGCCATTTCATGGTTCTCCCCATCCCAGCTGGCTGGCTGGGTGCGACAGGGGCACATTGACTGACAGGAAGGGTCAGTTAATACTGGATCCGATGGACCCATGCTGTGCCAATGCTGTTTACAGCTGTAACCAATAAAGTTGTGGCCATTTGATTTCCACATTTATCCAAAGTGTTTATTGGGGTGGTTGTGGGGTCCAAACCTTTGCTGCACTCTCCCCTCCTATAGGTGCTGGGACTGCAACTACATTTGTGTCCTTTCTTTTCCCTTTAACACATAAGACTGGTGCTGTGAAAGCACTGTGGGTTTGTATTGCTAGTAAAAGGAATGTATGGGAGGTTTTTTTTAAATGAACAGCTTATAAATAATATAGGATTGATTTAAAGTTCTTAAAATCAACAGTTGTAGCTCAAAACCCACAATATTTTTGAGCGACAACTTGAAAATCATTTTCCAAACAGGAATCATGGAATATACAAGAAAATATGGTCAAATAACTTATATCTTCATCCTAACTTTTCCAAAACTAGCTATAGCATAACCTCAACTTAGAATGAATGTATGGGCCCACAGCATGGATATAGCTTTGTCACTACCCTACTAGCATATTAAGAGACATCTTACCAACAACAGTAAGCACAGCACTCGCAGAAACACTGTCCAGAGTAGTATTAGCTAGGCAAGTATACGTTCCACCATCCTTATCAGTTACATTCATAATGGTTAAGTTGTATTTACCAACAATAAACCTGCAATTACAATAGATTTAATAAATCCATGGCTTCATAACTGAACATTATATATTATAACAAAATGGCACATCTTAATTTCTCTTCCTATCATAAAATATACATGCTGAAAGAAATCATCTACATTTGCTCCCTAATCTTAAACCAGTGTGGTTCAGGCATGAAACCACATCTAGATCATATATCAATCTTTTACAAAATGCTCCTGCCATCACCACTACTGCATACCATAAGCAAGAATAAATGAGTAGCACTTCAGTACAGTATTATAGACTGCTCATGGTAATTTCTGTTGTTGTTGTTCAGTCGCACAGTTGAGACCGACTCTTCGCAACCCCATTTATTACTGAGCTATTACAGAAATTCAAGTACTAAGACATCAATATTACTTTTTATGTGAAAGTGATTCAGTAGTTGCCAACTTCTTCTGGAAACTTTCAAAGTATTTACATTTTATTGGGGAATGGATGCTTATTTAACTAAGGCCTCACTTACTTAAATTTTCTCAAGCATGGCTCCTATGAGCTTCACACACATACACACACACACACACACACACACACACACACACACAAACCCAGAACATAATCACCAGGGGTCCTTTCATAGAAAAAGAGGTGCAGGAGCTCATTAGCATAACTCATTAGCATAATTCATTAGCATATGCCACATCCCCTGACATCACTGGAAGTGTGTCAGAAAGGGAATGTCAGTTTCAGCCCCATTATACCCTATGGGCCATTGAAATCAATGGCAAAAACTCATAGAGTATATGAGGGGCTGGAGGAAAGGGGGTTTGAGGGAGAGGCTCCAATCTTGCAGGGTAGCTGCTGGGGCCTCTCCTTGAAATATCCACCAAGTTTCAAGAAGATTAGACCACGGGGTCCAATTCTATGGGCCCCAAAACAGGTTGTCCCATCTCCTCCATTGTTCTCTATGGTGGGGAAAAAATAACATTAGAGAGCAATGGAGGGAATGGGGGAAGCCCATTTGGAGGCCCGTAGAATTGGACCCCCTGGTCCAATCTTCTTGAAACTCAGTGGGCATTTGTGAGAGAGGTCCCAGAAGCTACCCTGCAAGTTTGGAGCCTCTGCCTCAAACCCCCTCCCCTACAGCTGCTTTTAAAGTTGCCACCGAATTTCGGCAGCAATTCGGCGGCGGACCGAATCAGATCAGAGAATCTGATTCGGCCCATGGCTGCCCTACTGCCCCTCCTGAGCTGGCGGAGCTGCGCTCCACCTCGCTCCGGCCCCAAAGGACCCCTGATAATCACCAACAATAGAATTTCCCTAACGAAAATCAATTAAAGGTATTTGCTATGAATATAAAACTTACTTCAGATTGCAATCATGGTTTACCTATACATAAAGTCCCACTGAACTCACCTCTAGCCAAGTGTCAGACCTGATGCCAGACCTACCAGCCAAACACAGCTCACCAGCTAATATACTTATTAAACTTGTTGGGTTGGATCTTAATTTTTTTTTGCTGCGTAAGTGAGGAGGTGCCTCTAATGACTCCCAAAAAGAATGTGTTGGGGATACATTGACAAAAGCAAGGAGGAAAATCAGATGAGGCTGGCCCTGCTCCCTCCCTTTTACACAAGCAGAAAAGGTGCTAGGGTTGAATCCCCAGTTATTGCTGCCTTCCTGAGAGAGGAGCTGGCATACATCAAACAAACTACAGCACATGGCTGATGAGCTACATTCAGCTTGGTGGGTTGCAAGTTGCACAGATCTCATCTACTACTTCTTGGCAAGAATCATATGACATTCTCTACACTGCCTTTTATGAACAGTAACAATAAAGAGTTTTAAGAGAGTCCCTTAATTTCTGCATGATCCCTTCAATACACCATTCAATTAAATACATTTAAGGAAAATTGACTACGAGTGACCCTGGTGATGAAATTTTCTGCCTAGCACAAAACCTATATGAAAGTGGTTATCTGGTACATACCTTTCATCATTTGATAATTCACCACTGTCTTTCAACCATGTAACTGTGGGTATTAAGGTAGGGTCATATTTAATTGTACATTCAAAGGAAACCTGTCCATTCCTTTGTACCATTTTGTATTCAGGCTGTTTAATAATCATTGTTGGTTCTGAAACATAAAATTACTGTTAAGACATTTAACAGCTGGAAATTCTTGGTTATATTGGATTTAGGAGTTTTGTAAATAAGGATTGATTTCTTACCCTTAATTTCCAATTGTACTTCATTTTGTACCTTTCCTAATTTATTTCCTGCTACACAGGTATATGTGCCACTGCTATCCTTCTGGGCCACGGGAATTTCCAAGGTGCCATTGTTATGGAAAACATAGTGTTCTCCCTGGAGAATACTACCTTTTGCTCCTTTAAACCTAAGTATTAAAAAACAGGATCATATTATTCAACTTCATGCAGTTATTGTAACTGAATTTGGGATCAAGGGGTGGCTATTAAACACATAGATTCACTCAGATTCAACGAGCTAGACCAGTGCTTACTAAAGTGTAAGGAATAATTGTCAGAAATGCCAGCATCCAATATAGAAGTTGTGGAAGAACTGCATTTTCACTATGTGTGCTAACCTGCTTCCATAAGAAGCAACAAAAGAGTTACCAAAAACAAACAAACTGGGATTTATATTTTATGATTTTCTAATATGGTAAAAACTTTGTTACCAGTCACTCATATGGAAGGGGACTGTCTAATCAAATGTGCTTGATACTCAGGCTTATTGCTCTGCTCACCCAACTACTGCGAATACTACACAGCAAACAAACCCCACCCCACTAGGAATACTATAGCAATATCTCCCACATCTGGCAGGACTCTCCCCTACCACCGAGTCACAGAGTCCTGCGCAGTAGGTGGACAAGCAGGCCACATACCCAGAAGCTTTCCAGCAGAGCTGGCTCCTGACGGATTGAGGGGTAACGAGACACCCAAGTATGATGTCAGCTGGCAGTGCCAGCTTGCCCTTCTGGATAAGTTTTTACAGTAAATCTCCTTAAATTATTGCTGTGAATGAAACAGAACCTCTTAAGATTTATGCACTGCAACTGATTTACCATTCGATTGAAGGCACAGGTGAACCAAAAAAAGCACAATGTAGCAATGCAGGTTTGTTTGCAATGACTTGGTAGAGTTGATTTCGAGGAGTAAGAATTCTTGGTGCCACAGCTAAAAGACAAAATTGCATACACAACAAATGATAAAAATCACAGTGCATAAAATTGTTTTTCTTCTTTTGACTGTTATTTGGCATTTAATAAAATAAATAACTAAAACAAAGATTCCATTGCTCCACAGAGTAAGTCCCTGGCTCTGAGCACCATCCACCTCACTTCAGATAGTGAGCTCACAGTACAGCCTTCACATGCTGATCTTAACTGGGTGGCCGGGGGGGGGGGGGGGGTTGATATGAGAGAAGGTGACAGTGGTTTTAAAACTGGCATATTATGTTTCCTATAGCTTATACCAGTGAATAAATTTGCTGCTACATTCTGTAATATTTGATGTTTCCAGTATAAGTCTGAAGGACTGATTGTACTGGTTTACTATGTGTAATCCACCTTGAGACCCTGTGGGAAAGGCAGACTACAAAAAAGGTAAATAAATATATAAAATGAATAAAACCAGAAAATTAACTCACATGCTAATTCTGAGCCTTTAATTTAAGCAAAACCTATACCTTTTTAGTGACATAAATAAATATTAAAGAAGTGTTGTATTCAGTAATTCATTTTTACTAAGTGAAGAGTTGTCTATTGGAAGCTTTCTTTCACTGGAAGAAAGGTCGTCTACCAGTGGACAATTTCTCACTTAGCAGGGAAACAAACCACTGGATGTAATTCAATAATTTAAAAAATAGGACTAAAAATGATAGAAATTCAGAAGCCACATACCTTGAGAAAAGGATCTCAAGCGTCACATTAATATCACTTGTAGACTTTCTCAATGGCTTAACTGAAATGAATGACATTCTTCAAAAAAACATTTTTCTTTCTTAAACAGTATCTGCTATTTTTTTAGAATTTAATAAGAGAAAAAGGATATTTCCCAAGAAAAATTCCATGACCACAGTATCAGAAAAATACATTTAACCTGGGGTAGACCTGCTGAGAGAAGGAAATGGCAACCCACTCCAGTATCTTTGCCAAGAAAACCCCATGGACAGTAACAAAAAGGCTAAAAGATATGACGCCGGAAGATTGGACCCCAGATCGGAAGGTGTCCAATATGCTACTGGGGAAGAGCAGAGGGCAAGTACAGTAACCCTAGAAAGAGTGAAGAGGCTGGGCCAAAACCTAAAGGACACTCAGTTATGGATGTATCTGATGGTGAAAGGAAAGTCCAGTGCTGTGATGAACAATACTGCATAGGAACCTGGAATGTAAGATCTATGAATCAAGGTAAGCTTGACGTGGTCAAAAATGAGATGGCAAGACTGAACATCAACAACTTGGGAATCAGTGAACTAAAGTGGATGGGAATGGGCAAATTTAACTTAGAAGACCATTATATCTACTACTGCAGCCAAGAATCCTGTAGAAAAAATGGTGTAGCCTTTATAGTCAACAAGAGAGTGCAAAAGGCAGTAATGGGATACAACCTCAAAAACAACAGAATGATCTTGGTCCAAATCCAAGGCAAACCATTTAACATCACAGTAATCCAAGTCCATGCCCCAACCACTGACACAGAAGAGGCTGGTGGACCATTTCTATGAAGACCTACAACACCTCATAGAACTAACACCAAAAAAAGATGTCCTCATCATCATAGGGAACTGGAATGCTAAGGTAGGAAGTCAAAAGGTAACCAGATTAACAGACAAGTTTGGCCTTGGAGAACAAAATGAAGTAGGGCAAAGACTAACAGAGTTTTGTCAAGAGAACACACTGGTCATAGCGAACACCCTCTTCCAACAATCTAAGAGCAACTCTACACATGGACATCACCAGATGAGCAACACCGAAATCAGACTGATTATATAATTTGCAGCCAAAGATGGAGAGCTCTATACAGTCAGTAAAAACAAGACCTGGAGCTGATTGTGGCTCTAATCATGAGCACCTCATTGCAAAATTCAGACTTAAATTGAAGAAAGTTGGGAAAACCACTAGGCCATTGAGGTTTGACCTAGATCACATCCCTGATGAATATACAGTGGAGGTGAAGAATAGGTTTAAGGGACTAGATTTGATAGAGTGCCTGAAGAATTATGGACGGAGGTTCGTGACATTGTACAGGAGGCAGCAGTCACGACTATCCCAAAGGCCGCAGTCACACGGCCCTTTAAAGCGGGAGGAACTGCTGTTTCCTCCTGCATTTAAAGGGACCATTCAAACAGCCAGGACAACTCCCATGCCGAAGCGGGCTCAATCGCTGGTTCCTCCTGCATTTTCTGACCCCGGGAAAATCAAGTAGTTTCCCAGTGGTCATGCAAGGAACTCGCGATTGAGGTGATCTGGACAGCCCTCTCTCACAATGATTGCAAGAGAGGGCTGTCTAGATCGTCCCTCCAGTCCCCCCCCCTTTTGCACTTGGGCACTCAAGCGCCCAAGTGCAAAAAGGGGGGGGAAACTTACCAGGTAGCTGGCGGGGCTTGGAGAAGGGTGCCTCCGGCTGCCTCCGCTGCCACCCACCTCCTCCGCTGCTGCCAGCCGCCACCTCCACCACTGCCGCCTCCTCTGCCAACTGCCGCCGGGATTGGGATGTGTAATCATCCCAACCCAAAATAAAAAACCCCAGTCCCTTTAAATCCAGGAGCCCTCCCAGATTTAAACGCCCATGTGACCACAGCCAAAGAAAAAGAAATGCATGAAAGCAAAGTGGCTGTCTGATGACACTTTACAAATAGCAGAGGAAAGAAGGACAGCAAAAGGCAAAGGTAAAATGGAAAGATTTACCCAACTGAATGCAGATTTCCAGAGAACAGCAAGGAGAGATAAGGAGGCTTTCCTGAATTAACAATGCAATGTAATAGAGGAAAACAATAGAATCGGAAGGACTAGAGATCTCTTCAAGAAAATTGGAGAAATCAAGGGAACAGTCCATGCAAAGCTGGCCATGATAAAGGACAAAAACAGTAGGGACCTAACAGAAGCAGAAAAGATTAGGAAAAGATGGCAAGAATACACAGAACTATACACAAAGGACCTCAATGTCCTTGACAACCATGACAGTGTAATCACTGACCTTGAGCCAGACATCCTGGAATGCTAAGTCAAATGGGCCTTAGGAAGCATTACAAACAACAAAGCTAGCGAAGCTGATGGTATCCCAGCTGAGCTGTTCAAAGTCTTAAAAGATGATGCTGTTAAAGTGCTGCACTCAGTTTGCCAGCAAATTTGGAAAACACAACAATGGCCACAGGATTGGAAAAACTCAGTTTACATTCCAATGCCAAAGAAGCGCAATGCCAAGGAATGTTCAAACTATCGCACAATTGCACTCATTTCACACGCTAGCAAGGTCATGCTCAAGATCCTACAAGCTAGGCTTCAGCAGTACGTGGATAGAGAACTGCCAGAAGTACAAGCTGGGTTTCAAAGAGGTCAAATTGCCAACATTCGCTGGATTATGGAGAAAGCAAGAGAGTATCAGAAAAACATCTACTTCTGCTTCATTGACTATGCTAAAGCCTTTGATTGTGTGGATCACAACAAACTATGGCAAGTTCTTAAAGAGATGGGAGTACCAGACCACCTCACGTCTCTTGAGAAACCTGTATAAGGGTCAAGAAGCGACAGGTAGAACCGGATATGGAACAACTGATTGGTTTAGCATAGAAAAAGGAGTATGACAAGGATGTATATTGTCACCTTGCTTATTTAATTTATATGCAGAATACATCATGCGAAATGCCGGCCTGGATGAATAATTAAGATTGCTGGGGAAAACATCAATAATCTCAGATATGCAGACGATATCACTCTAATGGCAGAAAGTAAAGAGGACCGCAAGAGCCTCTTCCTGAGGGTAAAAGAGGAGAGCGCAAAAGTTGGTTTGAAACTCAACATCAAAAAAAACTAAGATCATGGCATCCGGCCCCATCACTCCTTGGCAAATAGAAGGGGAAGTCATGGAAGCAGTGAGAGACTTCACCTTCCTGGGACCAAAGATCACTGCAGATGGTGACTGCAGCCATTAAATTAAAAGATGCCTGCTCCTTGGAAGAAAAGCGATGGCAAACCTAGACAGTATAACAAAAAGTAGAGACATCAGCCTGCCAACAAAAGTCCGTATGGTCAAAGCCATGGTATTCCCAGCAGTGATGTATGGCTGCGAGAGTTGGACTATAAGGAAGGCCAAATAATAGATTCTTTTGAATTATGATGTTGGAGAAGACTCTTGAGAGTCTTGGACTACAAGGAGATCAAATCAGTCAATCCTAACAGAAGTCAACCCTGACTGCTCGCTAGGAGGCCAGATACTGAAGCTCAAATACTTTGGCTAGCAAATGAGAAGGGAGCACTCACTGGAGAAGAGCCTGATGCTGGGAAACATTGAAGGTCAAAGAAGAAGGGGACGGCAAAGGATGAGATCGTTAGACAGTGTCATCGATGCAACAAATGTGAAATTAAGCAAACTCTGGAAAAACAACAGAAGACAGGAGAGCCTGGCGTGATGTTGTCCATGGGGTCATGAAGAGTCAGACTCGACTGTGCAACTGAACAACAACAACAAAAGATCTGCTGAATTAAGTGGACTCTTTATTCAAATATAATGCACAACTTTCTTCCCAAACAGATTAGCACCTCAATCCAAGACACACATGCATTCAGCAGTGAACGTCACTGACTTCCCTTGTACTTGAATCCAAGACAGTATGTTTGTGGTCGGAGTGGGGACTAGCATATTGCCGGGGGGGGGGGGGGGTAAGGAAGGACAATATAGACATACTATACTGGGAAGAATCAGGCTGCATCTTTACTGATTACAGATTCTTTACACCTTGATGCAGAACAGTGGGTGCAGCTGACAGCCAAGTGAGCACAAATGTCCAGTGTCCCTGGGAGCCAGTTTGGTGTAGTGGTTAAGTGTGTGGACTCTAATCAGGGAGAACCGGGTTTGATTCCCCACTCCTCCACTTGCAGCTGCTGGATGACCTTGGGCAAGCCATAGTTCTGTCAGAGCTGTTCTCAAAAAAGATCAGTTTCTGTCAGAACTCTCTCAGCCCCACCTACCTCACAGAGTGTCTGTTGTGGGGAGGTGAAGGGAAAGGAGTTTGTAAGTTGCTCTGAGACTCCTTCGGGTAGTGAAGGGCGGGGTATAAATCCAATCTCTTCTCTTCTCTGAAGTGCCTTTCTTTTAAACATGAAGTACAGACCGAATTGGAGCCTGCCACCCTCAGGTCCACTGGCTGCACCCTTCCTAACCATACAGCTGTCCAAGGACGGTGGGGCTGCAGAACGTCGCCCAAGATCTACCTGGCTGACAGCTAATGCTGGGCACAATTGCCGAGAGTCATCCTGTCCCCCTCCCCAGGGACAAATGGTGCTTCAGCTTAGATCTGAGAGCTAAGCTTACAATCATAGCCTTAGCCAGGACTAAAGAAGCCAATTGTTGAATCTTCTTTAACAAAGCCCTTACTTTGCTGTAACGTGGTATGTAACTAAGACATTCTAATTCGGGCTGGTCCTTGGTGTGGGGTGATAAAATTCTGGGTTCTTGTCATGTTTAATCTGCGTTAACATACTATTTTAGCTATATTTTCATGAATGCTAACCCAATCAAAGCTATTGCAATTAGATACACGGAATTAGAACGATCACATGTATTAATCATTACTACTAATTTTTCAGGTGTTTTTAAAAATTGATCTTACCCAGAACATTCACAAATGCATTTGCCAGTAGATATCCATATTCGTTAGAGGCATTGCATTGATAAACAGCACTTGAACGTTCTTGTACATCAGTGAACATAATCGTATCACCATCTACTCTTCTGCTAGGATCTTCAGGTGCAACTATTTGGAAATATTAAATGCATATAAATAAATAACATATATACACACATATACTCATGTTCTCTGAATTATTTTTAACAAAAGAAAAACTAATGGTTAGGAGAAAGTACTTTGTAAATGATACAATAAAATACTATTTTTTGGTCTCTGCCCATTTTTTTGGTCTCTGCCCATCCCTATTCAAGAACACTAATTGCACGCCAACAAAATTAAGCAAAACCTCCTAAGGAGATTTTTACTACTGCATGGTGGAAAAGGCCATTTACCTTTGGCAGTGTGGAAGGTGTGAATCCCTGAGCTTGGCTAACCAAGTCTAAAAAAATGTTCCAATCCCCAGACTCAGGATTAAACTGCATATAATGTTGAAAAGACTGTTCTTGCACTCCTCAACATTAAAGTAAAGCAAAACCTCTTGGGGTTCTGATTTGGACTGAGATAGCAGCTTCTTTTCATCCTGAACAACTTTCCTGGCCAGAAACAGCCATATGGCATATGTATTTATTCCATCAGGAAAATATACAAAGTTCCTGAATGTGTGATCCAATGGGGCAAACAGCAGCTTTGCAAGGCTGATTTAGGATGGGAAAACACACAAGGGAACATTAAAAACACCTCTTCCTGAGGCCCTGATCTGAATCAAGCCGTCTTTGTCTGTTGTGACTCTGAATAGTTTTAATCCTTTATTATTTTTCATGTTATTTTCCCCTAGCTCTCCTCACCTGTTCACTACAACCTCAAAGTGAAATACATTTGTACTATTAACAAGGGTTTCACACTGAGACTTGGTGAGATTTTTTTTGAATTCCAGATCACTGTACCCCAAAGCCTTAATGTTAAATACACTTGTATTATGAAAGTATATTTCATACAAAAACTTTTGGGGAGCAAAGTTTTGGTATGCGCACATTACTTCAAAGTCTTAAAAATTCCTTCTTGGGACTTATTTCTTTTGGACTTGCAACTAGCATCTGTGATTTAAGTTAAAAACAGAAGGAGGCTAGTAGTACATCCTGTGTATGTGCAGTGTCTTGTTTTACATCGAGAATTTGCTTAGAACTTCTCAGGGAGATGATATTTGACTTGCAATATGAATGACCAATATACAAGCGTAGCAAGATTGTATTCTGAGCCAAGTAATTGCAATTTTCATACATACGTAGCAGTACCTTATTGGGATATTTGGTTAATGTAGCAGAGTTTGCCTAGTAATAGAACTGTGATACAGAGGGTGCGATCATACGCACCCATTAGTTTCACGAGGGGGACAACTCACTGGCGGATCAAAGTGGTGTGATCACACCAGCACATGTGGGAGGTGTCCCGCACCCATCAGCAAGCCGTCACAAGCCATTTTGATCTGCCGGAGAAGCGGAGTAAAAAACTACTAGGGAAAATGCAGTAACAAATGGTTTGCTTGCGGGCCACAGCCAGATTTTCCCCATGTGATCACTCCAGCGCAAACTTGTGGCGTCGGGGATAGTCTAATCAGGCTGTCCCAATGCCATGCCGTTGGTTCCCCCCCCCCCCCTTCTTAGTAATCGCATCGTCGCATACTGCCATTGAAAGCCCTGGGTGGAGAAGTGATTCATCAATCCTCCATTTAAGCTAATCTGAAACCAATGACAACCCCCCCCCCCAAAAAAAACCACAACTCGCCTGCAGTTGCATCTGATTACACAGCGGTGAGCTGCACCGGCAGCTTCACTGACCTAGTGTCTTCTAGTGTCCTGCCCCCACTGCTGGACCTTCTGAGGGCACCTGGTATTTTTGGCCACTGTGTGACAGAGTGTTGGACTGGATGGGCCACTGGCCTGATCCAACATTGGCTTCTCTTATGTTCTTATGACCTGTGTGATTGCGCACCTGTGGGGCAAATTGGTCCGGGGCAAAATAGCCTCACTTCCTCCCCGGATTATCTCACTTGTGTGGCCGGGACCTGAGTGCAGTAAATAAATCTCCCAATGAATATATGGGGCCCTTTTCTTCCTTGCTGTTTCTGACTCTTTCCCCATAACCCTTTGGCAGGTAGTCAGAGCTGTAAACAAAAGCTGCAGAACAAACCTGGAAGAGATGAATCACCAAAATTTTTGACTATACTGTTTTGGAGATGTTAAAAATGGTTCTTACTTGCAATGGAGACTCCATTTGCCAACCAGTTTATGCTGGGCTTGGGATTGCCATTAGCTCTGCAGATCAAGTTACCATGTTCTCCTGGGGATAACACGAGGTTTGTAGGTTCTCTTATCCAGTAAGGTGCAGCTGATTTTAACAAAAGAATAGAACAGTAGTCAATCTATACACATAAACATACACACAAACACACATTATATACTAGCCTGATAACCTGTGCTAAAAATCCCTTCTTAGTGAGCATCTACATCATGGTAGGAGTGCGCTCTCCAAATTTTGTGTTTCTATGTCCAGAGGTTTGGTCTGGGCACTGATTTTATGGTAAAGAGACTTTCTTTTATATATATATCGAAGATATAATAGTATTTTCCAAAAAAAAAAAAAAAGGCCAAGATAGTATGACACCACAGAACATTGACAGAATTCCAACTGCTTAAGGATACTGCCAGAATATCTACAGTCAGTCTTCTGAGAGGTAAAGAAATGCTGTCTGTTTGGTTGAGATTATGAAACCTCGCACAAACTAGGATCTCGGGGATAGGGCTAGTTTTGTAAAGTTAAAATAAGAACCGTGAATATATCATTGGAGGTTTGAAAGCTCCAAAACCTAGAAGCAAAGATCCTGGCTATGAGTAGCCCTCTAGGGCAGTGGCTTACCAGGAAATTTCACAGCAAGTTAAATGGTCAGTATGCTCCTGATGAAGTGAAAAGCAAGGATCAAATGATATGGGATTGAGGAAAAACACTTTTACAGTGAAAATGGGGAACCAAAGGCTTTGGTTCTAGACTTAAATGCAGTAGCCTGATGAAAAATGCTGTCAGTTGCAGCTTTTACAATCATGGCAGAACTGTAATTAGGCAATCCTAAGGAGGACTAACTGATACCAAGAAGCCCAGACTGAGGAGTGACACTAAATTCACACTGATTTAAACCAATTATTTGAATCTTGCAAGCAAAATTTACTAAACTATGACTTGAAAATAGAAGTTTCATTTGGCTTTGTATAGAAATGTGTTATATAAAAACTGTCAATGTAATATTTTATTGCATTGCCAGTGTGGTTCAGTAGGTACAGCAGAAGTCCGCAACCTTTTTTGGGCCTGTTGGCACCTTTGGAGTTATGACATGAGATGGTGGGAGCAACCACAAAATGGCTGCTGCTGAAGGTGAAGCCACTTACATAGAGGAAGCCTGAGTGCAGGGGAGGAGAGGGGTAATTTAAAAATACACTGAAAAAGAGGAGTGAGAGAGAATAAAACAAACAGTGTGGTAGCAGCTGCCTCTGAAAATGTTATTTTAATCTGTATCACTGATCATACCTAGAGTGGCCAATCAAAAGCCCTTCTTTTTTTAAAAAAAAATATATTTTTTCCATTTTCAAAAATATTA
This sequence comes from Lepidodactylus listeri, assembly GCA_029233225.1. Classification (NCBI taxonomy): domain Eukaryota; kingdom Metazoa; phylum Chordata; class Lepidosauria; order Squamata; family Gekkonidae; genus Lepidodactylus; species Lepidodactylus listeri. The sequence continues at coordinate 74,424,687 of JARCFY010000008.1, forward strand.
CAGCTATTTTTTTTATATTTTTAAAGAATAATAGCACTTTATATACTAATACAATTGTCCTTTTGGGTAAGAGCCCCACCTGCTTTTTAAAAACACTTGGTGAGCACCAAGAAAGTTGGGTGCCATGGTGTCCATGGGCACCATGTTGGGGACCCTTGAGGCAGAGTGTAAGAATCAGGGTCCAAGAGTCCCAGGTTCAAATTCTGGCCCAGCCCCAAAGTTCTTGAGTGGCCCTGGGCCATTCACATTCTTCTCTCAGTGCAACTTTATTTTCAGGGTAGTTATGAGAACATGATTTAGGAGGAGCAAATCATGTACCTCTTGAGCTCGTTCTGGAAGGGTAGAATATAAATGCGTTGAAGAGGGAAAGCTCAGTTTCATGTAAGTTCTAGATGAGGGGGTTCTCATTCAAAGAATTCTTAGTTATCAGACCTGGAATGAGCTGGAAACATCTAGTATGTCTAGTACATTCCAAAGAATCCATACACTGCTAGATTCTGCATGTCCAGCAGCATATATCACGTTAACACAGCTATCCTTTTTTGAAATACATCATTGTTATTTAAGGTAATTACATAATCTACCAGCATGATGCAATGAAAAATCTCCATACAAGTATAGCACGGTGTAACTTCCAAACTATATTTCTGATCTGGACTAAGTAGACTAAGAATCAATGAACCCTTCTATCTTTTTATATATCATATACTTCTCCTTCCCCTCCTCTGAGATGTTCAGGGTGACATACTTGGTTCTTCTCTCCTCCATATTATCTTCACAGCAATCTCAGGAAGCTGAGAGTGACTTTGTCCCAAGTCAAGCAATAAAGTTCAGTGGGTGTAGTTTGATTTTGGGTCTCCCAACTCCTACTCCAACTATAACCTAATCTCTTCAAAGACTACAGTGATGTCTTGTCTTTTTATATACCAACAAGCTGACCTAAACTTTACCTTTGACAGTGACGGTAATAACATGATGAGCAGAACCTAATCGATTTCTTGCTGAGCATTTATATTTTCCAGAATCAGCTTCTGTAATATCTATGATTTTGAGGGTTTTCCTAAAATGTTCGTAGACAGTTCTATTGGCAGGAAGCTCACCACCTTCTTTAATCCAGCGGATAACTGGTGTAGGTCTGGGGAGAACAACAGCTGAGATTTAAGTTACTGGAGTGAGAAGCATATTTAGAAAATTCTAAGTTTAATAATTATAATTAAAATTTGCATAAAATTAATACTATGACTTAAAGTCCTTTAAAACATGCATTCTAAACATATAACTGATACTCTATTCTTGAATGTAGTAATGATAAAAGGAATTATTTTTTGTTAGTCACAGTTCAATTTATGATTCAATTCATGATTCAGAAGTTACAATTTAAGAAAATCAAAACTGCAATCCCAGTCAGATGACACAGGAAAACAGAGTTGCCAACACACCTGGAGAAAAACGTTTTATTAATAGAGACTTAATGTGTAGATATGGGCAGTTGAAGCTTTTCATGGCATGAGGGTAAATAATACCACGTGACACCAATGACATCCTATTAAGCCTCTATTACAGGGACAGGATTTTTTTCCCCTCTCCAGGCAGTCGGCAACCTTCCAGGAGAAGTATGTATAGAACAAGGGGTGTTTTGAAAGTGTTTTGCAGATCACCCTTTAACAGAGGTTTCTACTTTAAGCCAGTGATTGGGGTTCCATGTCTTAATTCCGGGATGCTGGGGAAAGTTCTTTGAGCACAGATGCTAAAATGATGTTGAGTTGCTGTTTTTGAATTCCCAAACCTTTCATGTTATAAGCACACCAGAAATACAGCAACTCTGATGTTTATTGTTATACCAGATAGATCAGATTGCCGCTACATACTTATTTAGTAGTTGGGGCCTTTAGCAAAATCTCATAAACTCCATTGCCTATGCAAAGGTCTATGCAGGATAAGTTTACAAGACAATATGGTCCCTATGGCGATCTTGCCCTCTTCCCTCATCCACATTCAGGATTTTCCCTCTGTTTTTTTTTAGTTCCTTTCTGGTTGAGCAGCCCCTTTATCTATTTTTTTCCTTATTTGAAGGTTTATGGCTGTCTCATCCTGTCATGTTATTGTATTTTGATGCTGGCTCAGCTCAGGGACTTGAGGGAAGAGGCAAAATCACCTCCTTAACTTATACTTCTGTAAATGGCACACAAGAGGCTTTTGAAAGTTCAAAAATAAGCAAAATATTTTATTTAACATAGAGGGTAAAATATCAGGTGGAATCAGGGGCAAAATGTCTGAGCTGAATCAATAATAACTCTTAGTAATTACACAAACTTCAGTTAATATGTTTCCACCAAGTAAGAGTTTTAAGCTTTTCTTTCACAAAGTCTTACAGTCTTCGAGATGAAAGGCTTTGGTTTCAGAGTCTCCTGGACACTCCAGTATAAATTACTGCATTTAAATGACTCTCCAAGTTTCAGAAGGCAAGGCTACACTACCAAGTACCCAAAGTCCTTCTCTTAGCCAACCAGGGATCATTCAACTCTTTAAAGTTACTTCCCTTTTCAACTGGGCAGGGAATTGCTTCTCTGAATGAGAAGATCTATACCTTTTTCTGGCCCAAATGGGGATCTTCAGCAATCCTCCCACTCTTCCTTGCCAGCCTTCCCTGTCCTCAGTCAGTGCTAAACTGAGTTCTCTTCAGCAGTCAGTTCCCAACTCTTTCTTCTCAATTAATGCTATCCAATCAAATCCATTTGAGCAGCCTGTCGTTCAAAGGCTCTCTAGCATTGTGAAGCATTAACCCATCACAGTCCATCACACGTTATACAGCATTTATGAGCTTTTGAAGCACAAACCACTCACTGAAGCAATAATGTGTTGTGATTTGTACTGTAATGATAAACTAGGAACATGCGTTGTTATAGTTGTAAATTACTTGTATATATGAACAACATGTAGTGATATTTTTAAATTTAATAGCACATTAGGATCCTCAGGGGTATCAGGCTGTTGAATACCTAATGTGCCTGAGACCCCTCAATCTTCAAAGAACGATGCTGGATAAAAAAACAGTGTGAGTCCTATAATTTCTCTAATTTTCAGTCCCAAGCAGTATGTTCCAGGTGCGCTTACAATTTCCAGAATAGAAAATACCAGAAAAAGCTGGAAAACTAACAGAAATTAAATCCAGCCCATCTTGTGCCTCACGATTAAAAGGGAAAGCTTGAGAGCATTATAGAACTGAAGCAGTGATGAGGACCAGATTCTGCCCCCTCGACTCACAGCTTCCATTGGCTCATATTGTCCCACCTCTCATGCCACCCCCACCTCACAACAACGTTGAAAAGCCGTGTTGGGGTGGAATCATCATGGATGCTGCTGTGCCAGCAGCCTGCAGTACTGTTGGGACACCTTTTCTCCTGCTTTGTTGCCCAGTAACTAACCCCTCAGGGAGCCGACTAGCAGCATCAAGGCTGCACCGTAGCAGGTTGCTGCAGTGGTAGCATGGCTCAGGATTGTGCTGTAAGCCTCTTTTTAAAAGACAGGACATTTTCCTCCTAGCCAGTTAGCGACCTTATTTAAATTCCTCTGAAATTATATATACATACATTTTTATCTAAAGAGTCCCTTCTCACAAGCAAGAGGCAACTTTTTCTAATAGGTTTCCTACTATACTGTATAAATTACATCTATTTCATCGCAGCCCACTTTTGTAATCTCTTTTATACTAGCAAATAAGTCAGCTCCTAGCATTTCCAAAGAACAAAAATATGTGAAAGAAACAATGTATATTAAATGTCAATATTAATGTTTTCTTATGTCTGTGCCTGCTTAACAATTACATTACAAGATAATATACATAATTTTAAAAGTTTGTACAGCTGTAAGGATTCACAATATTTTTAATTCAATACTTTGTTAAAACAGTCTTTTAAATTGCATACAGACATTACTGTTATTGGTGACTGAGTGTAAATGCAGTCCTCATACCAATTTGAACTAGCATATACACAAAAGAGCCAGTAGATGCCACTACAAACCTCATTCACAAATGAAACTCAGAAAAACCACAAATCAATGTATAGAGGTATCAGACAGAGCTTCAGTATAAATGTACTGTAACACCTTCACTCTAAAAAACCTTTGTGTGCAAGTAAAATTTAAACTTACTTCCAAACATGTACTTAAATATCTGTTCTTACTGAACATCTCTTAACCTTAGTTTCAGTAATAGTATGGATGGATTTTCAAATGTTATACATTAAAAATTCCCAAGCACAAAATATATCTGATTAGCCTTATGTATGATATTACTCTGTTTTTGCATGAGAAATACATCTGAGCAGTGGTTAGGTATGTGCATTCTTTTATGTATACTTCTTGCCCTTGGACATACTACTGTTCCTACTTCAGAACAGGAGAACAAAATACTTTTGTTTTACACAAGAATATAGCTCAGGCATACTGCATGATATCTAGCCTTCAGAAACACAATGACAAACATGGTGAGGTGCCACAAAAGACTGGCTGGGCGTAGGATCAAACAACGGGGAAATATCCTTTGGAAACTTTGGTGAAGGCTGTCTTCTACTGGCTGAGCAAGCAACTTATTGGTTATGATCCCAAGAAAGAAGGGGAAGGAACAAATTAGTAACCTATTCAACAATCTTAGGGCCAAATCACATGATATACTGAGAATTCTAGGGAAAAAAATAAGCACATGGGTTCTTGATATGGACTGGGACCACAGGATAAAAGGAGAGGGGTTTAAAGCCTTCCCTCAGCGCTGTTCTTACCTAAAATGGCACTGCAGAGCTGCTGTTGCCATTTCAAATTACTACATACGATGTTTGTATATTTGCCACCAAGTCATTCTGATCAGATGTTCACTGGGAGTTGCATATTAAAAATCTGGTTCCCAGGTACATGGGGCCCTGATTTGTATCAAGACAGTAGCGTGTGGAAATGTACACTTTCACTCTACAGTGATTTCCTGACCTAACATGGATTCAAGGACCTGCTATTTTTTCCCTCTTGGAATACAAACATATATATGAATAAGGCCCATTGTGGGAAGAAATACAATGGGCTCTAGAAGGAAGCTCCAGGTGAGTGTCCCAGCTGTGGCTGGTAGGACGGCAGAGGGAAGGAGAAAATAGAGGGAGGCAAGCCATGTTTATTTCCTTCTGGTTAGTTATAAGGCAGGGCTGTCTCAAGTCAGTTTGCTGCCCCAAGTGGGTAGTATGGGAGGACAGCCTCATGGTAACAGGTATGGTTCCCTCCACCCCTGACTTATGTTGATTTGGGGTTATGCAGTGGCAGCTAAGGCAGAAAACCACCTCCTCCTACCATGTCTTCTAGGTTCCAAAGGCCTGGAAAGCAGTTCCATAGCCAGTTACAGGGTTGCCAACTCTGGGTGGGGAAATACCTGTAGATCTGAAAGGTGGAGCCTGAGGAAGGAAGGGGTGGGGAGGGACCACAGCAGAGGTGCTGCCTGGAGGCTGGCAATACTAAGGGGAGGGCCAGACCTGTAGATTTGAGGGGTACAGGCTGGGAAGGGCAGGGTTTGGGGTGCAGATGGACCTCAGCAGGGTATAATGCCATAGAGTCCATTGCCGAAAGCAGCCATTCTCTCCAGGAGAACTGATCTTGGAGATCTCCAGGAGCTGCCTGGAGGCTGGCAATACTAAGGGGAGGGCCAGACCTGCAGATTTGAGGGGCAGAGCCTGGGGAGGGCAGGGTATGGGGTACAGAGGGACCTCAGCAGGGATGTGCTGTGGCTGCGGAACACGGTGATTTCTGGGAGATCTCCAGGCTCCACAGGAAGACTGGCAACTCCAGTGATTGTTTAAGGGAAGACTGGGAGATGTATTTTACCTTAGGATCACATTCAATGACCCAACAGCAACAGGAAACTGATTAGAATGTTCGAGACAAAAGCCAATCAGGCTGCATATACATACCAAATGACCTCTGTGTTCCGACTGGCTATTGGGGGAGTGGGACAGCAAACTGTTTAGAATTTTAGTGGCAAGACTCAGGCAACACAGCCAGGGGATAGGAACAGCTTGAGTGACAGATCAGGCAGCCAACTGATTTTGGCAAGCATAGAATATTGCCAGACGAAAATGAAATTATATCATAAGGACAGATACTGACTGGCCATAGGTAAGTTTTTCCAGCAATACAAATAGTGGTCCCATGGGACCATTTCAGGTCAGGAAAATGGCGTGGAGAAGAAGGCCATGCACAAGACCCCAATGCACCTTTGAATTTTTCTGTATCGAACTACAGAGCACATCTGATCTATAGGAGTGGGGTATAGGGACATGAGGTCAAAGTAAAAAATCAAATACAAGGGTAATCAAAACAATATCCCTTCAACCTTTTCTACATTTACATTGTATGATTATGACAACTCACAATCCTTCTGCAATACACTCCAACATAAGGGTGTTTCCTCTTAGCTCTATTTTGCTACTTGAGATTCCAGTAGGAGTCAGAAGAGCTGGCCGTCTCTCCATGTTTTCTGTGGCTGAAATAAAAGAAAATGGTATTCAATAGTACTAACAATGCAGACCTAACTCCAAACCAATAGTAAAATAAATCCTCCTGTACATTATAAATGGATAATGCATCTAATACTGTTAACCTTGCATATTCTAAAATACAGGTATTCCAAACTATAAGGGTTTCAGTTATGCCTTATTTAACTACTCCACGAATATTTGTCTGAAAATTTGGCAAAACAGGGTAAATAAGAGGATGTGTTAATATAACAGAACCCTATCCTGTTATAATAAATTCTTCCCACAAAAACAATCAAAGTTGTATCTTTTGAAACTGTACTGATTAGATTGTACATTCATCAACTATAGGTGCTATCCAGAGATACTGTAACTGGTGAAGGCTTTCCACTGAAAGTGAAGAACGTAAAGGATAAATGGGGGGGGGGATTCCATTTGCACTAGAGCTCATGTGCAAGTGGAAGCATAAGAAAAAGACCACAGTAGACACTTGTGCTAAGTCAAACTTATTTAATCCATACTTGCATTGTTGCTTGTACAAGATCTTGGACAACCAATGTCTTAGCCAGGGCTCATTTCGTAGCAGGGGCTCCTCTGCATATTAGGCCACACACCCATGTTGTAGCCAATCCTCCAAGAGCTTACAGTAGCCCCTGTAAGAAGAGCTTTGTAAGCTCTTGGAGGATTGGCAACATTAGGGGGGGGTGGCCTAATATGCAAAGGAGCTCCTGCTACGAAATGAGCCCTGGTTAGCACTATCCTATATAGGGAGTGTGTTGCACAAGATCTTGCAGAAGAGGAACTGCATTAAGCCTTTTTATGTTTCTACTTGCATATCCCTAAATCCAGGCCTATGTATCCTTTGAGTATACATCCTTTTTTATTTCTGTACCTAAATCCTTCCCTGAAATCAGTTGACAGATATCGACACATATTAAATATTGAATTGAAGATCTACAGATATTCAAAGCCCCATTCACATAAATGGTGCAACAAATGGGGACTGAGAATATTAATCACTATGGTTTCCACCAAAGATTTGGGGGAGTTACTAGGGTTGCCAAGTCCCCCCTGGGGGGCAGGGAAATCCCCACTCCAGTGGCCCGTTGCCCGCCAGCCAGGATCAGGCCGCCGGGGTGAACCCCAGCCCCAAACTGCCGGGCTGAGGGGACGTGCCCAGCGCAATGACATCACCCAGAGGTGATGTTATCACATTGGGCACATTTCAGGGGGGACGCTCTGTAATTTGAGGGAAAACTCTATGGTTTTCCCTCCAATTACTGAGGTCCCGCCCCCAATGTGCCTGACGTGATGACGTCACTTCCTGGTGACATCATCATGGCACGCGCGCTTTGCGCACATAAGACTCCAGGAAGAGGACAGACTCCCCCCGCTCCTACTGAGGTACGACTTGGCAACCCTAGGAGTTACAGTTGGTATGTTGCTAGAAGCCAAGTTTTGGAGACCCTTCCTACAATGCTGCCTATATATACACATACACACACTTCCAGAATATAACTTGTAGTGTTTCCTGGGAACAAAAATGAACGTTAAACCACCCAAAGTATGCAGCATAGACAGGCCCAGAGAGGGATACATTATATTACTGAAAGCAATCCTTTAACTTTCAGTTTATATCTTCCACGGATTCCTATGCAGACACAGCGCTCCAGTGAAAACCAATATCCCCATTCTTTTCAGTGAAGCACATATACTGAGCTGCCCACTCCTTTAAAGTGAATGGGGAAACCGTACAGTGCCTAAGGAGCCAAAACACTTACGCTTCCATAAGCTGTAACAAAAACTGCCAATAGGATACAAAAGAAAAAAAATCTATTTAAACCCTGTTTTATGAAAATCAAAACAACGCAGCAGAGAGCAGTTCAGTCTTGTAATTTGCCAGGTGCCTGCTTTTCACTGTCATGCAATAACTATTCCCAATAACCAGAATATACAAACACAAACACATACTTTCTTTCTCTCCTTTACATGAAAGGACCATTAGTTCAGCTAAAGACGAGCAATGAAGAGCACTACATGCAGCTCCTATGACAGTACAGCTCTTTCACTCACTTCCCTCTCTTCAGAAACAAAATGCATAAGGGCAAAATGCCTCTGTTCACTTTGGATATGGTTGCTTTCTAGGCCCAAAGCAAGTTTCAGCAAGAAATTTGTCCCTGGCTGGTCTAACAGCAAATACACAGTGCTGTTCTAAGCAGTGTTACATCCTTCAAAGTCCATTGAAGTTATTGGGCCAAGGAAGTGTGCAAATTCTGCTTAGGGTGGCACTGGCAGGGACTGATTTTGTCACACATCCTTTGTATTATAGCTGCTGGTTTTAGTGGTTCCCAGATTGTACTCTATAATGTAGTCTGTGTCTGTGCCTGCAGACAAGAACTAATGAGTGTTTCTGTTTGTCTTGAGCCTGAGAAGTGAAAAGGGGAAACGTGAGCCATTCAACACAGGATAGGTTGATATATTATGTATACTCCTGTAAAGCATTTTTGTTTGTTCTGCAAAGGTTGGACAAAGTGATTTGGGTATACGTTATTGGGAGTACAACTGTACAGCCAAACCCACAGCAACATAGTTATGTTGATAGTGTCACAAAAATCTCTACCCCGTAAAAGACTAGGGGGAAGAGGGAAACATATTAGACATTTGGGTAGGTACCTTTACCTTTTATGTACCTTGAGCAGATATACATTTCTAAGACTTATAAATTAAATTCAATAAATTTTTAGGCTGCATATTCAGCAAGGTGTAAGCAAGATGAGAATCTGTTAATTCTGTACAGCCTGTGATACAGCGTGCAGTAGTAATTAGTCCCAGTGATAATGAATTATCAGCTAATTCAGAAGAAAAGCAATAAAGTGCATAAAAATTAACAAAACAGCTACATGGATTCATTTGTAAAAATGTTAAGATGTTTTACATGCAAAAGGTTCTGTTGTTACTTGTAAAAGGTTCATTCTGTACAATTAATTTGTATTATCACTAGTACTTATATGTAGATATAATAGAATTATAAGGGCAGTAAAGTAAAGCAGCCATGGAGTGAAGTTAGTTAATTAAACTCTACAATGAAAGGAGGAATGCCAGAGTGGATCTCTAAACTCACCACCATAAAAATCAGAGTCACTCATATTAGCAGCTATAGTCTCATTCAATGAATCCACTGAAATAAACAGAATATCATGAAGAATGCAGCTAGGCAGAAATAAATCTGGCCTTTAAATGTTAATCCATATATCAAAGTAAAAAAAGATATAACATACGCTAATTAATTAGGGTTGCCAGCTCTGGGATGGAAAAACTTGGAGATTTGGGAGTACAGCCTGAGGAGGGAGGGGTTTGGGGAGGGGAGGGACTTCAATGGGTTGTAATGCCACACAATCCACCTTCCAAAGTGGCCACTTTCTCCAGGTGAACTGATTTCTGTCGCCTGAAGATCAGTTGTAATCCCAGGAGATCTCCAGCCACCACCTGGAGGATGGCAACCCTACATTAATGCACTGATCACCAGAAGCTTTGCCTTTGTCCACTTATATTAATTATTTGTCACATTTTAAAACAGAAAATATAGAAAAGAGTAGAAAACATACAAAAGTGACACTCAAGTTCAGGTTGAAAACCTGTTGTTTATTGTGCCATCCGCTGTTTTATTGGTTTTATCACTTTTATTGTTTTATTAATTTTATGTTGTAAGCTGCCCTGAGCCCACTTATGGAATAGGGCAGGAAAATAATAATAATAATAATAATAATAATAATAATAATAATAATAATAATAATAATAATAATAGTAGGTGCATAAATCACACTGAACTCAGCTAACTAACTACAGGCTGCAAGCTAACTCTTCAGCATGTACTATGTAATATGCTCTAGTAAAGTACTAAAAATCATTTTCACTGTTTCCCCAGATATTATTTTTAAATAACAGACACAGGAAAACATAATAGTGCACAAACTAATTTAGAAGAATTAATACCAACCTGGTTCAACCTTTAAAGAAATGGGTTGCTTCTGTTGAATAGTTTGTGTGTGATTAAATCTTGCATAACATATATAATCTTCACGTGTGTCCTCCGGTTTTACATTTGAAAAATAAAGGTCTCCATTTAGACTTTGAGACACTCTATCATTTTGAGGCAGCTTTTGAAAAGCTGAGGGGGGAAAACAAAAAATATTTATAGTGCCACTAAGTAACAAAGGGCTGTTTCAAAGACGTCAACTAACTTTATCTGGGTAGTACTTCCTTTCACAAGATGACGTGGAAAAAGCTCGGGTGTTGTAAAATGAGGGCCAACCCCAGGCTCACCAGGTGAAGTAGAGACAAGCGCACATTGCACATCTACAGGATGAAAGCTGATTCCCACCCACCCCCACCCCACTTGCAATAGATGTGCACCCAGCCCTCCCTGGCGCTGGACCCATAGGGCTCTGAGCTGTTGATCAAGAAGGGGTGTGTGGAGCTCACCCAGCTTCTAGAGATGACCTCCACCAGATGCCACTTGTCCGCTCCATCTGGCTCCTTCTCTCCTCTCAGCCCGAACCAACAGAAGCCCCCACCCTCTCCAGCCCAGTGGCATCTCTGCAAGCTGTGCTCTCGTCCGACAAGGCCACGTAGCATGGCCCAGAGCTGGGGCAGCGTGGCTCTTCCAAATGAGCTGTCTGGCACCAAAAGATGGGAATTGGAGGTGGCACAATGCCCTAAGTAGCCATCAGGTGCCCCTGCTCCTCTAAACCCCAGGGCCAACTGATAGGGTTGGTGTCAGGCCGGGCGGTCCTCAGTTTCCCACGTTTGCCCCTGGCCTGCCCCTTCTACCCGGCAAGGGGTTGCCATGCCTGTTCCCACTCTCACTCCTCCCCATGATATCACAAACAGGAACCAGGTGGATCCAAGTCCCGGCTAAGTGGGACATATATTGAGACATCTCACAGCCATTTATGTGACCACAACTACTACCAAACAACCACAGAACTTTCCATAAATAGCTGTAGGCTGTCTCAATGTATGTCCCATTTCACACCAAGAACAAAAACCCAAGCTGCTTTTATGAACTGTACAACACAGACAATGCTCACTTAATGAGACTATATAACTAAATGTGCAGATACACAATGTCCACTCTCTAGCTTAAATCCCATTTAAGGTTTAATTTGTTTAGCCAGTGTTAAACTCATGCCTTTCCTGTTCTTTAATACAGGGGTCCTTTTGTAGAAAAAGAGGTGCAGGAGCTCATTAGCATAACTCATTAGCATAACTCATTAGCATATGCCACGTCCCCTGACATCACCAGAAGCGTGTCAGAAAGGGAATGTCAGTTTCAGCCCCATCATACACTATGGGCCATTGAAATCAATGGCAAAAACTCATAGAGTATATGAGGGGCTGGAGGAAAGGGGGTTTGAGGGAGAGGCTCCAAACTTGCAGGGTAACTGCTGGGGCCTCTCCTCGAAATACCCACCAAGTTTCAAGAAGATTGGACCAGGGGGTCCAATTCTATGGGCCCCCAAACAGGTTGTCCCATCCCCTCCATTGTTCTCTATGGTGGGAAAAAATGTTAACTTTTCTCCTCCCATAGAGAACAATGGAGGGAATGGGGGCAACTTGTTTGGGGGCCCGTAGAATTGGACCCCCTGGTCCAATCTTCTTGAAGCTTGGTGGGTATTTCGAGAAGAGGCCCCAACAGCTACCCTGCAAGTTTTGAGCCTCTCCCTCAAATCCCCTCCCCTCCAGTTGCTTTTAAAGTTGCCGCCGAATTTTGGCGGCAATTCGGCAGCGGGCTGAATCAGATTAGAGAATATGATTCAGCCTGTGGCTGCCCTAGAGGCCAATCCTGAGCTGGCGGAGCTTTGCTCCGCCTTGCTCCGGCCCCAACAGACCCCTGCTTTAATACATTCCACTTTGTATGACCCTGTTACATTCCCAGCCATAATTCAGAAGAATATTCTTACATTTATTTATTAAAGCTAATTAATTCCAGCAATTTTCTACTGGCTTTGCAAAGTCCCCCCAGTTGTACAGTTCCTCCTCATAGCTGCATTCTGCTGTTATGACTTAAAGAACTGGCAGGACTTTGCAAATACAGGGTGGGCTCTACAAAAAGGGTTTAATACAGAATGTGGGTTATTCTCAATTTCTGTGGAAATTTATGCAATTTTTATTGCTTGTCATTCTACTGAAAGAGTAATTAGGATGACATATGATGACAACTGCCCCAGCAGTATGTCAGAATGTGTTTTTGCAGTGATAATTTGAGCCAATACTCATATCACACTGCCTCAGCAGTTGGATCAGTACTACCATAATGAAAACACCTAGGAAAACTGGGAAATAGCTACTAACATACAAACAGGTTGAGTAGCGCCATGGCAGGAGAAAGAAATGTGGAGGTATTGAAAATTTCAATTCCCTCTTGAGAGTTCCGGCACCTCCCCCCCCCCTTAAAAAAGAAGCAGTAGCAGCCCTGGGTGCCATCATGAAGACATTTCAGACACAGCTAGCAAGAGTTATCCAAACACAAATCAACATACATAATATGACTTTTGTTTCAGTTCTTTATGAATTTTAAACATAAACTTACAGTTATCCATCCAAAATATTATAGGTGGAGGTAATCCCATTGGAGGCCTACAGGGGAGTATTACGTATTGACCTTCAATTACTCTTATTGGAACTAGGGTTTCCTTAGTCCACAAGGGGGACCCTGTAGAAAATAAAAATAAGTGGAACTGCTCAATAAGGAATGAGGTAATGACCGGGGGGGGGGGGGGGGAGGAATATAACAAGCTGTTTCATGAAATTTATCACTCTTTTGTATTAACATATTTCAAGTAGCAACATTTTCTAGGGAAAGTTAGAAGAAGCATACGCTGTGTCAACAATTTAGTTTCCGAATGCTAAGTAAAAGACAGAAAGGGATTCTTGAACTTTCCTAAAATGTACAGAACAGTTTCTTGGATAATTTAACTCTGGGTAATGCAAGAGAGCAACACAATTTAAAAACTAGTTTAAAAAGAGAAAGGATAATGAATTCCTAATGAGACACCTCAGGAACATGTAGGAACAAAAACTGGAGATGGATTGGGAAACAAATTATGCTATACTCTTAAATTCTATTGGTTTTAATGCAGATTGCTACTATGAACAGAACATCAGTCCAAGTGTTTTCAAGACATGTAGCTGAATGTCCACATTGCACATAAGCTTAGCTTTGACACAATTTCATATAGTGGCATTATTAAGGACATTCTGTTGAAACAGCTATCACAGGGTCTGTAAGGCAGAGATGTTCCGCCAAGCATATGGTTGAGGACAGCAATGGTTTTCAACTATTTTTAATGGTTTTAACATCAATCCGTCTCATTAACCACTTTCTACCCTCTCCCCCACGTCAATAAACTGGGGACTGGAAATCTTGTATCAGTGGCACCATGTAAATATTAGGCTATGATTGCTAATTTTAGATTGTTTAATGTATTTTATATGACTTGGTTGTATATCTCCTTGAGCCTGCTCGCAGGGAGGATGGTATAGAAATGTAATGTATTCCATCAACAGCACTTCAGAGAACATATCAGTGATGAAACCATCAGGCACAGTTTAGATGTAATACTTCTTGGCTTGTTGTTGCATAAATGAGTCCAGAGTATCCTCGGGCTCATGTTTTTCCTTCTCCCGTCCATCTTCTCCCATGCTAAACCAAGTTGAAGAAATAATTCTGGACCTATGTCGAACGATAGGCTGAGGACAGAGTGGCAGCTTGCCGTGATATAGTGCCACCTTTAATTGACCCAGTTTAAAATGTTGCAGGACATATCAGCCACACAACACACCCTACTGCGGGTTACCCACGGAGACATCCCGTGGGAAAGCATCCACATTATTGTAGCACATCAGCCACGGAGTGCACTGCAAAAATGGCCAAAAGTCATGTGCGTGCATGTGCACACATGAGCAATTTTTTTAAAAAAGCCGCTTCCCTAGCAGCAGAACAGATCTGCAGGTTCAGACTGCCAAATCCATTCTGCGCATGCTCCTCTGTGTTCAGGCAGTCGCCAGGCACGATGAATGCGCCAGGAAACAAAAACTTCACTTCAGAGGTGGAGGCTTTTTAACCTGGCTCCAAGTCACCCTCTGACAGGGTGAGTATGCCCGGGGAACACCTGACAGCTGTGGCTGTGTGAACAGGCCCATTTAATCTGTTTGTGAAAGGCGCCTATATCAGGCCAAACTGCCAGTCTGAACGCAACCTAGGGCTGCCAAGTCCCCCGCTTGGGCGGGGGAAACACCGATTTTTAGAGCTTACCTCCCGCTTTTCCAAAGATGGCCACCGGGGGGACAATGTCTGCAGAGAGCCTGCCCTGCATTAAAAAGCCTCGCCAGACATTTCCCCTTTAAGAAGTCAGCAAGAGAGCTTCTTCCACAGCAAGAGAGCCCCGCCCAGAGATTAAGGAGGGACTGAAGGAGCTGCTTTTGCATGTGGCTGGCAAGGTGAGTTTCTGTTCCAGCTCTTTTCATTCTCTCTCCCTCTTTCTTTTTTCTGTCTGTCTGTCTGTCTCTCTCTCTCTCTCTGTCCCCATCCAGCAGAGGTCTATCAGTGGCTATTATAGCCACAAGGTCTAAATGGAAGTAAGTGCCTCTGCTAGTTTTTTCCCCTTCTCTCTCTCTCCCTCTTTCTTTCTTTTTTCTGTCTGTCTGTCTGTCTCTCTCTCTCTGTCCCCATCCAGCAGAGGTCTATCAGTGGCTATTATAGCCACAAGGTCTAAATGGAACCCTTTGGCTGGGGCAGTGATGCTCTGCATTCTTGGTGCTTGGGGGGCAACAGTGGGAGGGCTTCTGGAGTTCTGGCCCCGCTGCTGGACCTCCTGAGGGCACCTGGTATGACACAGAGTGTTGTTCTGGATGGGCTGTTGGCCGGATCCACTGTGGCTTCTCTCCTGTTCTTATGATATGAAAATCATATTCAGCACTTGTGTAGCACTTAGTGCTTCATATTCTGCTGAGATGAGGAAGGATTCAGTAGGGCCGTTGCTCAGTGATAAGAGCATCTGCTTGACATGCAGGAGGTATCAGCCTCTTCAGCTAAAAAAGGATCAGGTAATAGGTGACATTAAAGATCTCAGCCTGAGACCCTGGAGAGCCACTACCAGTCTGAGTAGTCAATACTGACCTTGATGGACCAATGGCCTGATTCAGTATTAGGAAACTTCATGAGTTCATGTGTCAGCATGTGGAAGCAACATCACAGGATGTGACATCACAAAATGATGTCACTTCCTTTCTCCTGGCTCCACCCCCAAAGTCTCCTGGCTCCACCCCCAAAGACCCCAGATATTTCCCAAGTTGGACTTGGCAGCCCTAACGCAACCATAGTTTGTTATTATGTCCAAACTGCCATCGTTGGTTTTGTTTCCTCCAAACCAGGATTCCAGATGCTAGACTGATCTTGCTTTGAAGTTGGACAGGAAGAGGGAAAACCATATTTTGTGCTTCAAAGGTAAAGAAAAGGCTTAGCCTGTGTGAAAGTAGACCTGTTTAGTTACCAAACCATGCATGAGTGGATGAAGGAAGATAAAAGTGGGAAGGAATACACAGCCCACAGGTTTCTCCATGTTCACTCAAATAATGTCCAGCTGTGGTTTGTAAGTATGTCTGAATCAAATGTAATTGTCTAAAAGAAATGTCTTAGGTCAACTATTAACCTTGCTATAAGAGTGTCTCACTGACGTAGCTTTCAGTTTTTTTCAGTCTAAGAATAAAGTAGATTTTGCAGTATCTAATTTTAAATGTATACAATACTAAAGAATCAAAACATTTCCCTCTAATTGTGATGCTTTTATACAATACCCAGCTTTAAACATAGTAGGAAAAAGAAGGGAAATCTTGCGTGCTTTAACGTACTAAATATTTTGGAGAAAGTAGGCAGTTTTTCATGCAATACAGCACTAAGCTAACATAACAAAAACTGTACAATTACCTTCTAACAAGATTGCTTTGATGAGTAAAAAGATGTCTTTTTAAAAGGAAAAAAAGAATAAGAGTAAATAAAGAAAAGTAAATAAAGAAAAAACTTAATGACAAATAGTAGTAAGAGCTTTATGTTTTATTGATGTCAAATAGTTGACTTACTGGATGAACGTACTACAATATTATTGGAAATTGCCGCTCCACGTTCATTTCTTGCTGTGCACTGATAAACTCCTTCATATGCTTCTGCCTTTCCTCCATTTTCTTCATTTATAATATTTATTATAAGAGTTCCTGACTGTGACTTCATTCTTACCCGTGCGTCTTTATCTATGTCAAAATGAGTTCCGTTACGTGTCCATGAGAAGCTATCAATTGAACAAATATGTTTATTTTGAAAATAACACTCCTTGAATGAAACTGACCTCAGTAATATCAACATGAATGCAACATGTTACTAGGAAATACACTTGCTCTGCTCTAAACTAAGCATAGTTCAGCCCTTCTTAGGGAAATGGGGAATTCCCATTATCTACATTAGTAGGAAATAATGCCTGCATGCACAATTTTCCACAGGGGACAATGGAAACCCTATCCATGTGCAGAGATCAAGACCACAGCCATTGCCTGATAACATTTCTGACAATACTTGAAGAGTAAAATCTTGCTAATCTCAAAGTTGATAGTTTCTAAACTGGCATTTTTATTTCTAGCTTGCATAAAATAAGCTAACTTTTTAACAAGCTCTACATATTCTATCTACAGATGCACAGTAGTCGGTTAGAACTCGTATTGTTAACACTGCATCAGTAATTCCATTATGAAGTCCTTTGTTAACCTGTCTGTAAAAATTTGCTCTGGGCTAAACTGTGTCATATCAAATCTCTGCAGGAAACCATGTTTTCCTAATTGCTTTCCCTATTTTTAAAAGCTACCGAAGTGGGAAGGACCTATAGTTTGTACCAGATTGCCATTTACTACATCTCACAAATAGGTTTCTGAGAATGAAGCTTTTTACTCTGCTATTCACTACTAAGCATGCTATCCTTTTTGGTTTACTGCAACTAAAAACACTAAATAATCTGTAAATTATCTACTATGACTACGGTCCAAACACCCTATCAAGTCACAAGCAAATGGTGCTTCCTCATACATATGGGAGGAGGGGTATATTTTCCTCCAGCACTGTCCCTCGCATCTGATGAGGTTCACTCTAGAGCAGCTTGATCTCAATGGTCTTTTCAGGGGGCTGCCACTGGAATGGGGGGAACTAAAAAAACACCATCCATAAGTAACAGCAACATGGGCCACACTTTCAATTCCATCTACTGTGGGTATATGGATTTTTTAAAAGTCTATCTGATGCATATGAGGTCCTAATTTTGAAATGAACTTAGTAATGATAAGTACTTTATGCACATCATCTTGTTGCAGCCCTTTCAACAATCCTATAAAGCAGAGAAAGGTTATTATCCCCAAAACTGCACATAATGACTGAATTGGAAGGCTGTCTAATCCGTTTATGGCAATGGAAAAATTTTAATGAACTTTTTAGTGTGCAAATGACCAGTACCTGCCCACGGAGCTGGCGTTTGCCCTCCCCTTGTCTTCTCCAAGGGAGCACGAGAGTGGGGTGATCCAATGAGTGATCCAAGTGAGAGTGCTGACCAATTGAGAGCTGGCTTGCTGGCCAGGTCCGGTGGCAGCCACCCTCAGTCTGGACTAGCATGAGCTTAGGATAAATGTGGACCTCCCCCTGGGAACTCCAGCAGCAGTGATGGGTCCATCCCCGCAAGCTGGGTTTGGAACCCTGGGGTAGGGCAGAGGGGGTTTCAGGTGGTCAGCGGCAGTGTCTGTTGGGGCTTCCTTCCTCGTCCCCTTCATTGTGGTGCAATTACTTGGTTACGAACCAGCTTCCTGTCAAAGTGAAGCTGAGGTTGCAAGTTTAAGTCCAACCCCCCCGAGTTCTGCCATTAGGGTGTGGGCTGCAGCAGCCAACTGACCAGTGCCTGGCTCAAGTTCTCCTCCACCCGCCTATTGGCAAGCCCAATGCTGTTTGGGTGGGCGGCTGCCCAGCAAGCACAGGTACCTGTCTCCCCCCGCCTCCAACCTCACTACTGGGCTCTCCCTAAGAGTATGCCACTGAATGGTGCAGGGACAGCTGGTGGCAGCTGGTGCCCAATTGGGCTCCCCCCTGCCCATCTGTCCGTCCAATTCTGAGCATGCAGGGTGGGCCATCCCGGCCCATTCAGGTATCTTTTGCTGGAAATACGCTTTTTGTCAGATTCAGGATAAGGCAGCTTCGAGCTTTCGTCTCCACCGGCAGCTTTTAGGTCCAAGGAGCCAATCCAGTGTAAGACAGCATTGTGCATTCCTTTGCAACACTGGATTTATGGGACCAAGGGTCTACTTTGGATTAAGGCTGTTTTTACATCTGACTTTCCCGCTGGAATCATTCTAGTTCCAAAAAAACCTGCCCATACTTCTGTGCGGTGTGAAACCGTGCTGCCACTGAAATGTCCATATCTACTAATTGCCCTCCTGTGGTCAAGCTAGTTATAATACCGCTTCATTCTGCTTTAAACAATTGTAGTTTCTAAGTGCACTTAGACCCCCTGGAGTGAAATTTCACACCACTGTGAAATCAGCACAGGAAAAGACAGCAGTCAAACTACTTTAGAGGGGAGGTGTAAAATGACCCTAAAGCAGCATCAAGTGCTCCTCTCCACCAGCTTGCTGAAGGCAAGACAGGAAGACTGAGGGGTCCAGGGCTATTAGGGGAGTGTAGTTGGGCTTTTACAACTCTTTATTCTTTCCCCAGTTTTTCATGGGTACAGTATGGCAGCCAAGAAGGCACCAAAAAAGAAGGGCAGCCTGGCTGGGCAGGCTCCCAGATGGATGCCACCAGTCATCTTATCTCTGAGGATGAGGGTGGGTCCTCCTTGTGGGACCTGGCAGCCAAAATTGAAGTTGTGAGGGCCAAGGCAGAGAAGCAGAAGCTAGTGGCAAGGGCATGTCTGTGGTTGCTGCCCTGCCTAAATGTACCAGGTTGGCAACTTGCAAGCAGGAAAGGTGAGCCCTCTATGTCAGGTTGGCACAACTGCGGGAGCCCAAAGATGAGGATACCCAGGAGTCGAGCAGTGGAGTGGGAGTGGTGCCAGATGACCTGGTAAGGATGGATAAGTTCTCCAGTCCTGCGGGAGCAAGTCCCACTATTGGGGCCCTGCTGGTTCTGCCCATGGGGGATTTCGGGGGGTGGATTGGGGGCCAGTGGTGGTCGGAATTGACACAGCAGGGCAGTCATGGCAGGGGCCTAGACCCAACCTTGCACTGGCTGCTGCACCTGTGCCGGGTATGCTCTCTGGGGTCATGCCTGTGCCAGTTGCACCTGTGCTGGGCAGCTGGACAGATGCCTTGGTGGGACAGGGGGCAGCAGGACCCGGCAGCAAACCTTTCCTACACCCAGATGGAGAGGTCTCTCCCCCTGGGCAATGACCTGCTGCGGGCCACAAAAGTGAAGATCTGGAGGGATATGTGGACATGTTCACGCTCCTCTTTAGAGATGTTGAGGTGAAGGCAAGTGAGAGGGATGACCCCAGGGAGTCAGAGAAAATAAAACGTATGCAGATTGACAGGAACTTTGACATTCAGCTTTCAGCTTACACTATTTACATGCGGGTGGTAATGCAGGTCCACCTAGGCTGGGGGCCAGCGTTGGTGAAGTATCAGGACTTTATACACAAGGCATATAAGGAATACTCAGGGACCCCTTGGCTGTGTTACAATGAGATGTTCTGCTCTTGAGCATCCTTGGACCCCTCATTGCCTTGGGAACGGGAGCACCAACATTTCAGTTCCCAATGCATGGGTCCCGCAGTGGCCATTTCAGGCAGGTATGCAGACAGCAGGCACCTGATGGTGCATCCACACTTGGAAGCTGGGCAGAGAGCTGGCAATAAGCAGGGACCTTACCCTGTCTTGTCTGCTGGGGCTTCAATGCCTCTGGGAAATGCTCAAGGGAGCTGTGCAAGTTTAAACATGCTTGTAGCATGAGCAGAGGCATGCACCCCATATCCTCCTGTGACAAGGGCACCAAGGAGAAGGAACCCGGGGACCAGGCCCAATAGAAGGTACCCAGCAGCTACAGCAATTCAGCTGGGAACTCCCTGGGTGGGGGGCAGCAATCACGGGATCTCAGGTCAGGGCACAGGGGGGAGGGCTAGGTCAGGGGCAGCACCACAGGAGCCTGGTTCATCAGGACATTAGCTAAATTGGTGGGGGACATCTCCTTGTGACAAGGGGCGGTCGAGTTGGTCAGGGTAGCCAAGCAGGTGGCCTGAATGGATAAGCCGGGGGGGGGGTAGCTTTGGTACCCACTCCTTGGCATTGGAGTGGCTTCAACAGCTGCAGGGCAGGAGGCCTAGTCCTGTTGAGGTTTAGCAGGAGAGCCAGTTAGGTGTAGTGGAGAGCCAGTTTGGTGTAGTGGAGAGCCAGTTTGGTGTAGTGGAGAGCCAGTTTGTGTTGTGGTTAAGTGTGAGGACTGTAATCTGGGAGAACCGGGTTTGATTCCCCACTCCTCCACTTGCACCTGCTGACCTTGGGCAAGCCATAGCTCTGTACCAGCTGTTCCCTCAAGGGCAGTTGTCTCAGAGCTCTCTCAGCCCCACCTACCTCACAGGGTGTCTGTTGTGGGGAGGGGAAGGGAAAGGAGATTGTAAGCCGCTCTGAGACTCCAAGTGAGTGAAGGGCGGGATATAAATCCAATCTCTTCTTCTACTTCTTCTTCTTCTTCTAGCATTGAGTCATGGGGGGCACCAGGCATATGGTGCTGACCAAAGTCACTGGTGCTGGCTGATGTTGTCTTGCCTTACAGGATGTAGCACAAGGATGGAGGTCACCAGTATAATGGTTGGCAGTTCCAGTTTAAGCACCCAGCTAGGCATCGGAGACTGGGCTTCTGTTGAATGTCTGGATTGGGTCAGAGTCTGTTGGAGACAGCCGTTACCCTTCCTATATGCTTGTTGGTTGGCAGGAGCACCTCCCCATGCCATGGTCATGCATTTCGGTGGTGACGATCTGGGCACGAGGCCAGCAGTCTCCACCCAGGATCAAGTCCTTAGTGCCACATCTTTTGGGGCACAGTGGGGTTACTGGGTCAGTCCTTTGCTTGGCTGATCTGCACAGTGGTCTGCATGCTGGTTAGTAGTTGGTGGGAGGGGAGTTAAGCCAAAGCTAACACTCTCTGTGGTGGGAAAAACACGGGTTGAGAGGATTTTGAGTTGGCAAGCACCCTGAGATATCAAAGATGGGGGGGGGGGATCCTCAAACTGGGGACCTAAGGGCTGTGAGGTCAGGGTGACTGAGCTGGGGGTGCATATGATGACCCCTTAACGCTTTGCAGTCATGGGCTGGAATGTGCCCTCCCTCCCCTCTATGCACTGGAGTGCGAGCAATGATGAGTCAGGTCTGGAATAATCCCAGCCTGGCTCTGAGCTGTGGTGGGTTTGCCCTATTAGGAGGCTTGCTTTGCAAGCACAATGCAACCCATGTTAATGAGATGGTGCAGATCAATTTATGTATAAATAAAAGATTTTAGAAAAATTTTCAACAAATACACAAATTAAACATCAGTCTTTAAAATGGGATCAGGAACTCCCGAACCTTTTTCATAAACAAAAGTCTGCACATATTCAAGCAGCAATAGAGAATCTTCTATTATCAGATCACTAGATTTAGAAGCACAGTTGTCTTTCTTGCTGTGAAGCATCAGATGTAACAATCAGCATCATACTTCCCTACTCAAACAACCTTATCAAGATTCTCAATAACATGAATACAGGCATTATTTTTAAAAAGCATTAAACCTCAGAGCAATAAAATAGTACTTACCTAGGAGGTGGCTTTCCTTTCGCTTCACACTGTATTACAATGTTCTCCCTTGGGTCAATAATATAGTCTTTTGGAGACTGTTGTGTTATTGTTGGAGGCTGTGGCACTTTTTAATGAAATATAATTCAAAAGAAAAGGACAAAAATAATTATATTTTCAGAAGAATGAAAATGTTGTATTTGTAACAAGTAAAAAAAGTTAAAGCAAAAAGAAGTTAAAAGCAAACCACAAAAAATGTAACAACCTTAAATATCTAGTGCAGCTGCAATTGTGCACAAAGGTTCATGGCAGTAGTTGTCCTAAAATCAATGAGCAATGATAACCATGGTACATCTGGAAAGCTGTGGCCAAAATTAACAAAACTAAACCCTTTACTCCATTAATTGTATTTATTGTGCAGCATCAAGCCATATGTACACCAAATAATACTGCCTAACATTTCAGCCTCAAATATTTTATTATTTTCAACTGCTTATATCTAAAACTTTTCACAGACAAATAAGCTTGCACCAAAATAGCAAAATAGCAAAACAATATGAAAACACTGCACTGCCAAATACCACTCCTTCTCTACTATACAACTCTCCAAGCCAAGGTTCTCATTATTCTGCTGTTAATTACTAATTTGTTTGGAATGGCATGCAAATCCAAAAGAACAAAAAAAATTATAGTTTTATATAAAAATGTTTTATATCAAAATGTTTTATCATAAACAAGACTGCATCCACACATTGGCATATATTGCAATATTGTTATACTATAGTAACTGTTCACAACTAGATTGTTTTGTCCACAAGTGTTTGGCATAGTGTGGTAATATTGTAGCCAGTATTTTGATGAGTTTGTGGCTCCTAATGCACTACTGAATTTGCTACCACAAATAGAGTTCCAATGTGAACTATAAAAGCTTTGAATTCAGCACTGATGGCGAAAGGGGACTGCTGGTTAATCAAATGTGCCAGACACATAAGCTGAGTGCTCTGCCCTGGATGCAACCCAGAGGAACCTGCAATACCTAAACCCCACCCCATTGAAAACACCATGGTGATTTCACCATGGCAGAACCCTTCACCTCCCTTGAGCCACAGGACCATTCTGTACTGCACATAGACAAGCAGGTCAGCTGCCCAGGACCAGTGTTCCCTCTAAGCTGAGTTAGTGTGAGCTAGCTCACAGTTTTTTTAGCCTCCTGCTCACACATTTTTGCCTTAGCTCAGGAAGGTTGGCTCCAGAGCAAAGTAATGTATGCAGTAGCCAAATTGCTCGCTCACAACTTTCATGCCGGTAGCTCACAAAGTAGAACTTTTGCTCACAAGGCTCCACAGCTTAGAGGGAGCATTGCCCAAGACCCCTTAGGCAAACCTGGCTGCTGACAGATCAAGACAGGCTTAGAGGGAAGGAGGTACCTGAGGATGATGGCAGCACCAGCTGTCAGAAGCCCAGCAACAGCCAGAGGCACTAAGCTGGGCAGCTGCTGAGGTGGAACCAAGACATACATGCACCCAAAGACACAGGGACTAAGTGGGAGGAGGCTGCCCACTGGGTGATGCCAACTAAAAGTGCTAGGTGTCAGAAGCATCGAGCTGGCAGAATGGAGATGTGAGAGTAGGGCCCAAATGATTTGAGTGTGCCCAAATGATAGCTGCCTGTGGGGGAGAATATTTCTCCCTGAGCAATGCCAGTTAAGTGAGCTTTCTGTATAATCAAGTGCCAGACAACAAAGCTTTTACTGCACATATAATATGTCTAACCCTGCTTAGAGAGGTTCAGGGCAAAAGCTGTTTCTAACATGCTATATACTTGCAAACAGCTTTGATCAAGGAGCTTGCATCAGTGAGTGTGTTAATAAATTTCATTTTCTATAGGAATAACATTTCTATCCTCCTTGTAGAAAGAAATGCAATCAAATGTCTTCAAAAGTGAATTCTTCCTGTACTTATTTATTATTTTATTTATATACTTTACTTATATCCTGCCTTTCTCTTCAATGGTGACCCAAAGCAGCTTACATCATTCTACTCTTCTCTGTTTTATCCACACAATAAACAATCACACAAAGAGTGTGTGACTGGCACAAGATCACCCAGCAGGCTCCCACTGGCCAAGTGGGGATTCGAACCTGGGCTTCCCCGATCTAGTCCAACATTTTAACCACTACACCATGTTGGCTTTTCCCCATTAAGTGAATTATTTCTATACCTCAGTAGGCAACTGTCTTAGCCATCTTTTTTAATACATAAGTAGTATTTATAATAGCCAGCATAGACCATATGATACATACTGTCTGAAAAGAGACAAGGATACAGTTTGCTGCAAAGAATACTATAACCAAATCCAGGTCATGACTTAGAAAATTGTAAGGCTAGGTCTGTGCATACAGTGATAAAATGTGCAAAGGATGCACTCCTAGTGATTTCTGAAACTAGAGGAGTTTCATACAAAGCACAGAGAGAGAGAGAGAGAGAGAGAGAGAGCATTGACTATGTTCAAGTACATGCATACAATCTCTGGATTGCAGTCACAGTATATTTGTTTTTTAAACAAATAATATAGTACTGGATGGGCAACTTAAAGTAAAAATAATATAACAAGTAAAATAATTTAGTAAACTAAAATATAAACAGTAAAATTCATCAGCATTTTAGAACAGCAACAGGTAGTATAAAACAAGACACCACAGCAAGCAGTTTAAGCAGGGAGAAAACAGGGTCGGAGATAAAAGTCAGTTAAAGGTATAGGTGAACAAAAAACTTTTTTGGCCTGTTACTATTCTACATGTGGGGAATCATAACTGAGAAGGCCCCACAATCTCTGATCACTGCTCTCATCACTTCCATGGGCAGCAGCACCAGGTGTAGTGTTTAAGATGAAGACTTTCATTGATAAACTGGATAGTTTGGGAAGAGACAGTCCTCTAATCCCAACCCCTTTAGGCAAGGAAGTGCCAGCACTTTGATTGTATCCACTCCAGTAACACAAAGGCAGCCGATACAAATCTCTCAGCACAGGGGTGACACCGTCCCTTTATCCTGACCCCGAAAGCAATCTAGCTGCTGTGTTTTAGACCAACTCAAGTTTCTGGACTTAAAAAGTCTTTAAAAGTGGCTCCAAGTAAAGTACATTGCAGTAGTTTAATTTGGATGTGATCTGAACGTGGATCAGCCCAATTACCCTTTTAAAGAACTGCCAGAGATGGCATATAAGCCAAAACTGTTGAAAGATACTATATAACATGGTAGAGATTTGAGCCTCTAGCAGCACCACTCCCTCTGCTATAAAACTATACTTTTGCTGTCCAGGTCATTTTTTTTAAGTTCAGAAGCGCACAATTTACGTGCTTTGGTCCTTTACCTGGGGGGGAACCCTACGTGAGCAAAATCCTGTAATAGTACCTGTGTCCCCAGTTCTTATATGAGAAGAGAGATAACAGGATAGAAGAAAGAAGAACAAAAAGTAAGAGTTTCTGTTCTGCTGCCTGGTCTAGCACCTCCAAACAGGTGAGGGAGTAAGAGTACATTAAAGTCAAATGGGTCTTGTATTTAATGAGGGAACATGATGGGATCATGAAAGAGTCACTGTTTTGGAAGGTAATTGTTTGTTGGCATAGTGGGTGGATAAATGTATGTATGGGTCTGAAAACACAAATTAAGACTGCATGCCTGGAAATCATGAAAACCAGAGAAAAAATTAGCAAAACATACTATGCTGTGTACAGATACTTATTTCTTTGGACTAACAGGGATGAAGTTTCACTTATGGATACAGCAACACCAAGTCTTATCCAGCTTAACTGTAAAATGAATGAGTGCTGCACAGCAAAATGCTTCTCAACTCCATTTTCCCAACTGCAACCATTTATCTTTATTCCAATTGAGTAGGGAAATTTGTTCAAATGATATCAAGCAGCTACTAATGGTCAATTCCTCTTATTAAAAATAAAGTTTACAAACATTCCTAAAATGTTCAACACTACTGAGAAAGAGAGATAACACCCCCCCCCAACAGAGACTCATGAACACTTCTGTGAAAATGGCAAGTACTAAACAGAAATTGAAAATAAATAAATAAATACCCATTCTATAATTACCCGAGATAATATGGCGTCTACAATACTGGTTTCAAATAATCACCTGTACACAGCATTATATAGGGTTGCCAGCTCCAGGCTGGGAAATATCTGGAGATTTGGGGGGGTTGGGCCTGAGGAGGGCAGGATTTGGGGTGGGAAGGGACTTCAATGGGGTATAATGCCATAGGGTCCACCTTCCAGTTGTAAACCCAGGAGATCCCCAGATACCACCTGGAGGTTGGCAACCCTATATTATTAACAGCACACTACTGTAGAAAAGACACACCATTTGGTCTTCACACTCAATGCACACAATGGAATTTTCATTTGTATCTGGCAGAACTTACATTCTTCAAGAAGTTTTGCTTTTCCCCCCACATTAGATTCAGCAGGTGAATTGCAATTATGGATTAAAGAAAATTATTTGTTAGTACGAAGCAAAAGTGAAATCTGAAAAAACTATTGAAAAATATACCAGTCATCTGCATTAAAGATCTTTTCTAAACAACTAGCACTCATATATTAGATATACTTAAATAATTTTGTTAATGTGTCAGGAGTTGGTGTGGCTTATTATATGTGTGGAAGCCTTATCAAATGCTGAGTTTTCAAGTACAAGAACTACATGGCACTCTGTCCTATAAAGAACATTTAGTATTGATAATGAAAATCCTGACAAGATGGAGAAGAGAATTAATGAAATATAAATGTTTTCACACTAGAGTCAAAATATATCCATATATGGAAGATCAACTAAGCATCTATGACTGCATTGGATATGGCCCGATATGGATCAATTCTATTCCAAGACATCACAGATGTGTAGTTTTTACCTACATTTATGCCAAAATATTTACTCTAAGTATTTAGAATATTTAGAATAAGCCTGCTAATCTTAACTGTAGCATTTGTAACTCATGCTATAGGAAAACTGAAAAAAAAATCTTTTTTTTCTGGTTTTATAATCTTATGACTGGGGGGGGGACCCCCAATGAATTACTAATTCCTTTGCTCCTGGAGCTATAAACTGAGTCTGCAGTTCAAAGACGGAATTTACATACAAAAATGAACATTGCCAGTACAATGAGATCCCCTTTCCTCTACAACTAATCCTGCTCCAGAAGATGCAAGCCACTCAACCCAGAATGTAGTTTGCTTTTCTCTGGGTTACTTGTTTGGGTGGTGTCCTCAGAAGCTATCTCCTCCTTATTCCTATATCCACATAACAAGGAAAAATTTAAACCTGTGCAGTGATGTTTAATTTCGTTCACGATAAGAACAACAAAATCTCACCTAAGAAATAAGGCATTAGGTTTTGCATTACACAAACCTGGACTATTATTTAACGTTAAAATTTCATATTTATCTAAAATTATTGTGTTACATCCCAACTCCCATTAACTAAGCTTTGCAAAACAATCTTCTCTTTCCTCCAGTAGCCTCCTGTGCCTGTAAGCCAGAAAACTATTCTAAACAATATGCTATGCAATATAGAAGACCACAGGAAGAAGGGGAATCTATATGAAATTGACTCCCTGCTGCACACCTGGTTTCCACAAATAACTTCTAAGAGCTAGAACAGTTTGAGTAGAATTTTACTAAGGACTAATACTGCTTGTATGAGTGCATGCCTCCCATGAACTCAGTTTGTACATTTGTAGACAATTTATTGCAAAAGTCATCATAAAGGCCAAGCTAGATGTGACAGCATACCCATTTTGTTTAAACCCAGGTCTGCAATAAATAAATAAGGCGTGTTAGAGAGAAGAGTTGAGCAAATCCTATCCAGCCATTTGCCCTCTCATAGCCTCTTTCTCCAGGGCCTCTACCAAAGTGCTAAGGAGATAAATCATCATCAGGGAAGGGTTTGGCATCCCCCATCAGTGGTACTTGTTCCAAAAAAGTGGAATTTCATCCCCTGATTTATACACAATTGGAGGACCATGTCTAGTATAGCCCTAAGTCTATAACACTAAGGAGGTTTGGGTTCAATTAATGTGCTGGTATTGATCATTCATTTCGTGCGCCTTGGCGTCTAGTCATGCTGGCCACATGACCACAGAAATATCTTTGGATAATGCTGACTCTTTGGCTTGGAAACAGAGATGAGCACCGCATTCCTAGAGTCGTATTCGACTGGCTTACCTATGGATCACTAAAGCGCTATAAGGCTTGCGGCCAGCATACCTTAAGGTTTCCCCACTCCCAAATTAACCTACCCAACCACTATGGTCATCTTCAAGGGTCCTGCTTTGAGTGCCAACCCAAGAAAGGGCCTTCTTGGTCTTGGGGCCATAACTATGGAATCCCCTCTCTAGGGATATTCATCTGTCCCCCTCTATCGTTGTCTTCCACCAGCAGGTGGAGACTTTTCCATCTTGTTTGGTGTTTTCTCACTGATTCTCCTTCCTGTCTATGTTTTTATTTGTTTAAACTTTAATTGGTGTTCTTACTGTTTTACATACATGTATTTTTAAAGCTCAGTATAATGTTCTTGATTGTTTGCTGGCTTGGGGCCCCTAAAACAGCATAAAAATAAGTTGAAAGACAGAATAAAAATGTTTTAGATTAATAAAAATAAATAATGCTCTTTATCTCTGAAAGCCCTATAACTAAGGGAAGTGGGAACATGGAAGAATCTATACCTACAAAAGCAGTTTTCTAAAAACATATAATCATTTTCTTTTATAGCGTGATTTTAAGTTGTCAAGATTTTTTCTTCTTCTAACCATCATAAGTCCCCTGGTCCCACTGTTTACTATTTATTTATACCCATGCTCTTAACCAGTAATACTTTCTTTAAGCCCCAAACTGTTAATACTTACGATCAGGAGGTACTTCCAATGCAATAATAATTTGGCATAGAAAGAAAACCAAGGGAATTCTGCTTGCATAGATATTGCTCCTTTCCATCCTTATTCCAAGAGTCATTATGAAACTTGCACTAAAATAATGCAAGCTCAACTTTTCCTTCTTATTATCAAAAGAGATTTTTGGAAGCAGTTGTGTGAATACAGTTGTGCAATCTGGAAAAGAAGTAATGCCAAACAATAAAGAACTGAATGCTATAGTGACTGGTACAGACAATCATACTAATATGATCTTTATATTACAACCTCTTCACACATTATAAAGCTGAATTCACCTGATACCTGCAAGTAAATCGTACTCTGCAATAATTGTACATATGGATTTTTACCTACATGGACAACTGCTGGGAAGTCTGCTGTAACTATGGAGCAGGAGTACCACAGAGCTGCAGAGAAGAGGAAGTTCCATTTTTAGTCCTCTGCATTTCCAATTGCTGCATGTTGACTTTATATTAATTCCGACACAGACGTGCCTTCTTTACATACATACATACATACATACATACATACATACATACATATATATATATATATATTTACACACACAAAACAAATGCCAACATAATATAACAAAACCATCTGATAACCCAATATCCAATATAAGAAATGATACCATCATGTTATGGTGATGTTCCAACCAGAAAAAAAAACAAAAAACAAAGAAGACATATAACCCAGTACAAAAAAAAAAAAAAAGCATGAACAGATAAAAACAAAAAATGGAGGGGGGGTGTACTTCCATCCAAACTGACTGAGACTTTACATAATTTTCATTAATTCCATTTCTGAGAAATAGTATCCTCTAATATAACTATTCAATGACTTATTCAAATTTTCAGGTAAGGGTGTTCATCCATTAAAGAAAATTCTTTAATGAGCTACAGTCTGGAAATTCCAGTAAATAAATTATGAAACTATTCCAAATTATCTTAAAATCGTCTTTCTTTTTTTCTACCCTGAATTAATTTAATTTTATTTGTCAATTTTTCAAGTGCCGCTATATTCTTTAATTTAGTGCACCACTTATCCAAAGAAATCCCTTTAGCATTCTTCCAACACCAAGCAATAAAAGCATCCTAGCTGCTACTAAAAGAAAGTTGATAAATTGGGGGAGGGGGGTGTTACACTGGGTGTTTTCATTGATAAATAAGTTGAGCAGGGCTAGATCAATAGTAGGTTTTATTTGTTCCTGGGTTATTTTACAATGTCTGCAAATATCAGATCAGGGCCCTGCAGTACTTATTACAATTCTGCAGGGCCTGCAAGACAGAGCTCTTCCACAGGGCTTTTGGATGAGACAGTGGACATCCCCCCTCCCCATCTTTTGGCCAATCACCCACTAGTGGCCTGGATCTGATTAGAGATCTGATTTGACATCTGATCTCTCTGTTTTTACACGGTATTTTATGATTTTATTCTGTGTAAACTGTCCTTTTAACATTGTTTTAATTGCATTATACTAATTGATGTAAACCACCCTCAACTCATTTACGGGAAGAGCAGTATATAAATCAAATAAATAAATAAATAAATAAATAAATAAAACATTTGCTATAACTGGACAAGACCACCACATATGAATAAACATCCCTAGTTCACCACAACCTCTCCAACAGTTTTTACTATTTTCATTATGTGGGCTAGCCTAACTGGAGCGAAATACCACCTTTGAGACACTTTCAGTGCCTGCTCTTGTAAACCTCTTGAGGATTTGAAAGGAAAACATTGAAATATTTGTTCCCAGTCCTTACACAGGACCCCCTCACCACTGCTTTCATTGCTTCCCAACAAACAGTGGGTGATATAGAGGTGTCCAAATTCTCTTAAAAGTACCTTTCCATTGTTATTTTAAGATTGCACTTGCTATTGTCCTCTGTCAATAAAACTGGGTTAAATCGCCAAGTATGTTTTGGACTAGTCTGTCTCAATAACTGCTGTGACAGGGGCATGATCTGTGATTTTTATCAATCCAACTGACATTTTAATACAGTGTAAAGCCTCCTTAGATATAAAAATCCCATCAAGTCTTGAAAAAGTACCATAAACTGGGGAACACAAAGAATGAGAGGTGGACATAATTCTGCTCATAGTTCAACTAAACCATGTAAGTCAATTGTCTAAAGAAGACCATAAGCCTTACAGAGTGCAGAAGTATATTTCCCCTTCAATTTTTTTATTAAACCCATGACAGTTACAAAATAACATTGGGGATATTCCTTGAAAATTAACATTCATGTACCCTTCCTGTTATTTTTATAGAGGAGGAAAATCTTTCCAATTTCCTAAAAATCTCATGAGCAAAATCTAATTGGCCATTATTTGGGAAATAACAGTGATGCAAGGGTAACTACTTGGGAAGCTCCAAATGTTCCTTCCACAAAAATAAATCTGTCCTTGGGGTCTCTCAGAATCCTTCTGGGTTCAAAATTAATCTTTGAATGCACTAGAATCGCAACCTCTAAGCTTTTTGTAGACCCAAGGGCTACAAATTTATTTACCCAACCAGCTCTTGGGAGCAAAGCTGTTTGCTTATGTTGATGTACTTCTTACAAAAATAAAATACCTGATTTAAAGTCTTTAGTGTATGCTCCAATTCTAGCCCTTTTTATGGGATCAGCTAAGCCTTTAACATTCAAGGATGCTGCCAATAAATTAATATGACTATTTCTTATATAATTAGGCATGTATATAAAGAAGATTACAAATCTTATTCAGCCCCATCAGCCAAAGGAAGCACAGAAGAAAAGAAAAGAAAAGAAAAGAAAAGAAAAGAAAAGAAAAGAAAAGAAAGAAAAACACCAAAAAAATAGAAGAAACATAACACAGAGAAGAAATACTCAGGTGACATTGTTAACTGTCCTCTTGCACTTACACAAAAGTGCCTTCTGAGTTGCAACTCTGAAATGTAGGAAGGGTCCTTACAGCAATAAAACTCAATTTTTTTTTTGCTTTTATGCAAATAGACATCTAAAATGCAACCATGTTGAAAGCAACTCCAAGTTGCAAACCATTTGTGTGACATAGCTATCCTAGGTAGCTGTAGTGATTTTCTCTGTCAGCATGACCTCTGCCCTGCCCCCTGCTGATGGTCTATAACTGTATGGTAAAATACTGTATGCTGCAATTTGGAAGATATTTTGTCTATCTGTTACAGTTTTTATACTTCTCTTCTTCCACTGTAAGTGGGTCATCCCTCCACCATTTTATCCATAGGTTGGGGTGGAAGAAAACCTGACAGGTCAAATGGACATTTAAAGCCAGGTCTCTACCAGTCCTGGTCCAACACTAACCACTATGCCATACTTCCTCTCATACGTAATATACAGTTTGCAAATGACACAACCAAAACTCCACACAGATAGCTTAATGAGCAGGACATAGCTTTTGAAAGTATGCTTTGCATCTATTACTTTAGTAATCCTTAAATCACCCCTATAAAGCCAGTCACTATTTTTATCTCCTTACTGCAGATATGCAGCTGAGGCTGAAACACAGCGCCTTGCAGCAGTTTAAGCATATGTAATCCACAAACTATGAAGAAGATTCCTGAACTGTGCAGCTGTGTGTTTCCTTGGTAACAGTCAAGCATCCAACCCACTGAATCATCTTTATTCACATTACCTGCTTTTCAATATCCCTACAACAATGATCTGAGTATAAATCTACTCATACCTTGTCATTTTAATAAACACCAAGCCATGAAAGTATGAAAGAGAATATGAATGCTGAACTTGCAACACTTAGCTATTAAGTGTCATGCTTTATAAACATAAAATACTGGAATACTTCTGCTAATTTGCTATATGGATTCAGCACATTCAGGATGAACACTGACAACTAAACACAATAAATAATTCAGCTTCTGCCAAACAAAGCAGTTTTATACACTATGAGATAGTCATCATTCTCCCAATAGAGATCTTCTGTAACAGCACCTCCCCTTAAATGTTAACATGAGAAAACGAACATGGATTTAACTATATTATTTAATTGGCTGATCTATGTCAAAATTTAGGGCTGCTATCATTTAGGTAACTCCACCCTGGCTTTAAACTTGGCCAGTGCTTATGCCAACCATACTTTTCCTTACTGCACACAAAATATGCCAAACTTCATTCCCTCCCCACCCCCAATGTGCTGCAAAAATTTGGTTTCTGTGAAATGAATGACAGGCTGTTAGAAGAATGGTTCTCAGTCAACACATATGGTGCATTCAGACAGCGTTCTGGAGCCAGCTGGAGCTGGCACAAAACGCCCCGTTCCGGACCATCGCGATCACACTCACCCCAGTTCGATGTGCATTCAAGCAGCTCCCCAGCATCTACACGGGAGCATGTGTCAGGCTTTTTTATTATTATTTTTCGCTGCTTGTGCATGCGCATAAGCACTCATCTGAAAATACAGTCTAGCACATGCACAAAAGCAGGAGAGCAAAGCCTCTCAGTTACACAAGCCCGCGACTTCCTTGCCCTGAAAAAACACATCCCTTTAAACTTTTAACCCAAAACTGGTCTCCTTGGATCCCAAACAGAGAAGTAGTGGCCATTTAAAAAAAAAATTACGGATAGGGGGAGAAGCGCTTATTGCTGACGCACAAAAAAACCAGCGGGCAAAAAGCGGAAGCCAGAGGCTTCTATGGGGGGGTGTTAAAGACTCGGAAGTGGCTCGACGACGGCTCTGCGATCACACAGTGAAAAAAGCAGCTTGAGCTGGAAGAGCACGGGAGAAACCACCTCATGACCTGGTCTCAAAAATGCATTTGGTGCGGTAAGCAACGGCTGGGGACGGGAGGAAGCTGCGACTGTCTGATTGTGCACATTTGAGCTGTTTTGAAGCGTTTAGAAATGGCTCAAATGTGCGCATCTGAACACACCCATAGTTCCTGCCAATTCACCCTACCTATCCTGAGCAGCCCACCCGACTCCTGCTAAAACTATGGTCTAATGGGTCACACACCAACCACACTTGAGAATCATCATAAATCACACACACATTTTTTTCCCTTAACAGGCCAGTCATAGAGGTGACCAAGTGTTCCTACTTGGTCTTGAAGCGACCATCTAATCACATGATTGCTAATAGGAGGGCAGGTGGATCAGCAGCAGATGACAAATGCCTGATTGGTCGGAGATCATGAGCTTCCTTATGCCAATAAGTAATTTTTTTAAAAGGGTGGGTGCTCATGATAAGCTCTCTAATTGAGGCAGGTACACAATCTTTAACACAACATAATAAAACAACCACATGACCAAATGATCCATTAATTCTAAAATGTACCACACAATTTGGCCCCCAAAAGTTTCTATTTTAGAATGACTCCAAAGAACAAGTAATAAGTTTGCCTGACTCAAGTGACATCTCCAAGTCCAATTTGGGGTTGGAGTCTGGGGAGGGTGGAGATAGGAGAGGGGACAGATCTCAGTGGGGGATAATGCCATATACTCTATGCATCAAAGCAGCCAATTTCCCCAGGGGAACTGATCTCTGTAGTGTGGAGATTGGTTGTAATCCCGAGCTCCCATCTCATGCTCGCACCTGGACATTGGCAACCCTACCTGGTATCCAGGGTATATACAAGATAATTGATAGGACATCAGTACAGTCTCGTTTTTGGGCAAAACTCTATGATTTGAGGCTGATTTACCATAGAGTTTTGCACAAAAACCAGAGCATTGCCCCCAAGTCACCAAACTGCTTACATCACTTCCGGGCAATGTAGGCATGTCACGGGACAATGTTTTTGGCACCTGGAATGCTCCCACCCCATCCCGCCAGCATTTCTGAAGGAACTCGCAACCCTATTATGTTTTCCTATCGGCTCAGTTATTACATGCCTTATTGGTAGAAAATGGAGGGGGGGGGTTTAAGAAATTCATTAGTTGAGTGATCTTCTTATGAGATAATATGGAACCTCATCTTAAAAAATCCTTTACTCTATAAAGATTATATTGCTGCCAAAGTGTAGTATCACCCATACATTAGTTGTCTTCTCATCCCCCCCCCCCAATGAAGTCAATGGGAAGACCTTGTGTATAAGCCCTCATTACCATTACCACTGGCTGGTTAATTACCAGTCCAACCAATTCTTTTCTATGCCTCATTTGAAACTAAAAAGGGCCATGAAAATGCCATGGCTTCAATGGCCGTAATCTGATTTCAAAAATCTGTTTGATTTCAAAGTTTCAGATTTTGCCCACTAAAATCCTTTAGGGGGCCATTTGTGCCCCTCTAGATCACAATTATAAAAGGGCATAGCATTTCTACCATAAACAAACTTCTGTTTTAAAAGTACAAATCTAAATGAGTACAAATCAGTACAAATCTAAACCTGTGGGTAAAAACTTTGTTGTTTAATCTGGCATTCCTTCAGTAATCTCTCCTTCCTGCCCTATGTTTTAATTGTTCTTTTTAGGTTTTTGTATGTATATTTTAGGGGCTGTGGTGGCTCAGAGGTTAAGATGC
The DNA here is from genome assembly GCA_029233225.1 of Lepidodactylus listeri. Taxonomy (NCBI): domain Eukaryota; kingdom Metazoa; phylum Chordata; class Lepidosauria; order Squamata; family Gekkonidae; genus Lepidodactylus; species Lepidodactylus listeri. The sequence goes on from JARCFY010000008.1 coordinate 74,460,464, forward strand.
TGAGCTGCAGACTGGAAGGTCGGTAGCTTGGCAGTTTGAGACCTGAGTGCCACGTGACAGAGCAGCTCCCATCTCTTGTCCCAACTCCTGCCAACCTAGCTGTTCGAAAGCAAGAAATTGCAAGTAGATAAATAGGTACCGCTTCAGTGGGAAAGTAACAGCGTTCCATGAACCTCAATTTAATCATGCTAGCCACATGACCATGGAAAAGTTTTTGGACAGCGCTGGCTCTTCGGCTTGGAAACTGAATCGGATTACTAGAGTCGGATTCGAGTAGCTTTCAAGCAAGGGAAACCTTTACCTTTAACCCATATGTATTTTAGCTTGGTTTTAATTTTTTAATTATATCTTTTGTATAGTTTTAATGGTTTTTAAGATGTGTTTTTATTAAATGTTTTTCAATTTGTTAGGCACCTTAGTAGCCCGGATAAGGGCACAAAGGCAGGGCATAAATTTTGCCAATAAATGTACAGAAATGTGACAACTTTAAAAAAGAAGGTTCTGAAGTTTTTTTCAAAAGTTTTTTTTTTTTTCAAATTGAAAAACACAGGAACGTAACTGCAAAATGTAATCAGTGATGTGCAGAAAGACTGGGGAGATCTGGCATTGTATTCTATGTAGTTGGGCCTAAAAGCATACATCCCAAGAGAAAATTATGATCATGCATATGTCAAAATTGGGACAGGAATGATAGATGGGTGAAGAGTGAGCTATTACTAAAGAAACTAATTTGGACTATAATTTTAATTCCCCCACCCGTTTTTAGTGACATATATACTCATAATTCCATTATTCTTTGTTCTCTGAGTAGTTTATATATATATTTAAAAACCCTCCCCTCTTTTCTAACCTTTTTTTTTACTATGGATGTTTTAAATGTAGACAGTAAAGAGGGCTGTAAAGCACTTGAGTCCCTAAAACCAGGAAATGTAAAAATAGAATATATTATTTTATTTATTTGCAAAGGCTAGTGTATAAACTTTACCTCTTATTTGTATCAATATAACAGCTATTAAGATACTTTGTAAAGACTAACTGGTCTTGGTCGTAGAATTTTGCTTGATAAAAGACTGTAGGCTTTTCTATAAATTATAATAAAACTAATCTCTGATATTTTATCATGATTTATTTGAATATATATTTGAAAAGACATTAAGCATGAAATATATGCCTTGGATTTTATTCATGAATGTGGGCGACATTGATTCAGTAGCATTTCCTATTTCTGTAAAAGGCTTGCTATGTTTAATTTGTCCCTCTAATTCCAAGCCTTGTTTTGCCTACTTACATACACATCTAAAGGATATTACTGTATGATTAACATAAATTAAAACGCAGCATATGAAAATGCTTGCAAGCATCTTCCTGTTAGGAAAGCCCAAACAGGAAGGCTTTTAACTAAAAAGTATGCTTCAGGGTTTTTAAAACATTTATGTGGTATTTCGGTTTACTGCAATCAGAGAATCAATTTATAATAAGACAACACCAATTACTGCAATTGCTTATAATCTTTTACACAACTAATTTATTCAACGTTTTAGAAAAAAACAGAACAACGCATTATTTGAAATATTAATTCAGTTTGCCTCATGTAAAAATACATTCCTTCATAGTTCAGTGATATTATAAACTTGCAGTATATTCAATGATTCAATATCAATGTTTAGTTTTAACTTTTAGACTAGGAATAAGGCCTGTTGTGGAAATAAATACAACAGGCTCTAGAAAGTGGCTTTGGGAGAGTGCCCCGGCCTTGGGCACTCAGCGTCAATTTGCTGTGGTGACCTCAGCAGGGTATAATGATACAGAGACCACCATTTTCTCCTGGGGAAGATCTCTGCCATCTGAAGAGCAGCTGTAATTCAGCGTGATCACCATCCCTCCCCTGGAGGTTGGCAACAATGGTTTCCTATGAGGGAATGGGTGGTTTGAAGGGTGGAGTTTGTGGCATTGTACCTGTCTGAGGTCCCACCCCTCCTCAAACCTCACCGTCTCCAGGCTCCATCCCTCAAATCTCCAGGAATTTTCCACCTGGAGTTGGCAACCCTATCTCCTTCCCATCCAATCATCAGCCTCACTCTTCAACTTTCCATCTTCCCTCCACAGCCTCCACCATGCTCTGAAGCCCTGACTGCTATGTCACATTGGCTGTCAAAGGGGGTCCATCTCAGCAGGATATAAGGACACAGAGTTCGCCATTTTCTACAGGGGAACTGATCTCTTCCATCTGGAGAGCACCTGTAATTCTGAGTGATCTCCAGCCCTTGCCTGGAGATTGGCAACCATAGTTCCCCTGGAGGAAACGTAGTCTTTCTCTGCAATGGGGACCAAAGCAGCGTACATCATTCTCCTCTCCCCCTTTTGACTTGCACAACAACCATGTGAAGTCGGTTAGGCTTAAAGTCTGTGACTGGCCCAAAATCACCCACTTAGCAAGAACCTGGGTCTAGCAGATCCTGCTTACCGCCTTGGAATAAACTGGTACAGTGACAGCTGTTTCAGACAGCCCTTCCCCCCGCCATTTTGGAGCCGTCTTCGGAACGGTTTGCCATTTCAGACTGCCGCTTTCTTTTCAAGCCTCTTCACCACACACACATAAACAAACAGACACACAAACACAGACACACAAACACAGACACACACAAACACACTGACACACACAAACACCTAGGGTAGCCAACCTCCAGGGGGAGCCTGAAGATCGCCAGGTATCACAATTGAACTCCAGACAACAGATCCTCCCCACTCCCTTGGTGAAAATGACTGCTTTGGAGGGTGGCCTCTATGACATTCTGTTCAGCTGGCCCCAATGAGTTTTCTCCCAAAGGCCATCATAGGTGTGGATAGGGGCTTTCAGAGAAGCAAGCTTGGTTGCCTAGCAACAGGCACTGAGGGGAAAGTTGCCGGCTCTGATGATGGAATAGGGCTCCCAACATCCAGGTGGGGCCTGGGGATCTCCCACTTTTACAATGGATCTCCAGCTGACAGAGATCAGCTCCCCTGGAGAAAATGGCTGTTTTGGAGGGTGGACTCTATGGCATTGTACCATGCTGAGGCCTCTCCCCTTCCCAAACCTCACCCTCTCCTGGATCCACCCCCAAAGTATCCAGGGATTTTCCAACTCTGACCTGGCAACCCTATGATGGAAATACCTGAAGATTTGGGGGGTGGATCCTTTGGTGGGCAGCTTTTGGGGGGGGGGAATGGAAAGACTCAGCAAGCCATAATGCCATAAGGTCTACCCTCCAAAGCAGCCGTTTTCTCCAGGGGAACTGATCTCTGTCATCTGGAGATCAATAGTAACTGTGGGAGATCTCCTGGTCCCACCTGGGGATTTGCAACCCTAGGGGGAAAGTCAGCTGCACTGCAGGGGGTTGAAGGGAACAGTTTGATGGTTGCTGGTGGAGCTAAGCAGGAGAAAGAGCCTGAAGAATTTCACACAGCCAATATGTTCCGTTTCAGGAACTCTTCAGTGACGGTTTCTGTCAGGCATTTTACACAGAACTGTATTAGTACCGGTTCCCTAACGAAGCATAGTGGCCCTTTCACACAGAAATGTGCCTCTCCCATTGGGGAAGCATTCCTGAGCCGGTTTACCTTGAAACCTCTTCCCAAGCATTCTTCTGTTCTTTGTACCGGTCCTGAAGCGCTACGAGGTGCTGTGTGAAATGCCCCGTTTCTGACAGTTTATTCTGACAGTTTATTCTGGACACGCTGGCAATGTGTGGGGGAGTGGGTTATACTGATAGTCCATTGTATTTTCACTGACAGAAGCAGGCCACTGAGGGGACAGTTAGACCCACCTGGCAGTGGGAGGAGGAGAAGAGTGGACCCAGCCCCCAGTTGGTCCTTCCCCTTCGCTGGCTCCCTCCAGTCTAAGGCCGGTGACTCTGTGGGCGGGACTGAGGCAAAGCAGGGAGAGAATGCAGCCAATGGCCAGGGACCCCTTTTGAGTGGCAGTCCATCCAGCCAACTGATTTTGGTGCCCCATGGAATCTTGCCCCTTGGAATCTTAAAAACGGCTTTATCTGTTATGACATGCATCTTATGCAATAAAGAGAACTCAATCACGTCTAGGGCTGCCAATCAACTGGAAAGGCCTAGAAATCATCTGGAATTACAATTGATCTCCAGAGGTCACTTTCTCTGGAGAAATTGGCTGCTTTGGAAGGTGGACTCATGGCATTATAGCCCATTGTGGTCCCTCCCCTCCCCAGGTTCCACCCCATAATCTCCAGGAATTTCCCAACCCAGAACTGGCAACTCTAACCATATCCTCAAAATAGGAAATTGGTTGGGGCAATCACTGTAAGAAATCCTGTACACTTCCAAACTGCTTATCTTGAGGTAGAATACTACTCCACTAATATCAATGTATAAATTTCCAATTACATCAATAGTATGCAAATGTACCCATAAAATTCAAAAAATAATAATCCTAAAAATTCTGAAAATGATTTTTACTTTCAGTAAGGAAAAATTAAAATTATATCACTATATTTGAGAAATGTAGGACAAGCTGTAAAAACCCACACATACACTGACTTAAGTAAGAAAGATCTGTGTGATAGATGTTGCCAATCCATATACAAGCGATATATAGCAGTAATCATGAATACGAGTGAAAAGCACTGCTGGCCTACAGTTCTGTAGGACATGGTGTTTGCCATCCACCACATGGCCACGGCAATATGCTTCTCCACTGACACGGGGGCACGCAGCTCCGTCCACTGTCACTGGAGTCTATCCTGGAGCGTGTCCACCAGCCAGGAGAATGTTGACCTGTGGAGACATTGTTCAATCACAGCCCTGTCCTAAGTGTGTGGTGGTCTTAAGATCCACTTGTCATCACCCCCTTTCCTCTGGTCTGTGGCGACTGTGTCACCATGGTTCCCCCAGCCATTGTCTACAGTGCTGCAGCCTGGTGTGTGCAGCCAACAAGGCTGGGGCTGGGGGAGGGAGTGCTGCTCTCGGCCATGGCTCCGCCATGTAGGGGTCCAGGGGGGTCATATCAGAGCAACGCCCCTGTCTGTAAGTGGATGTTGGAGGGAGGCCTTGTTGGAATGTCCCTTTCCCTGGCTACAGGTTTGGTATCTGTGTGCTCTTGCATACTCCTCCTCCTGGCGTGTGGGGGCCATGGCGGTCTGTCCTGCTTCTACAAGGCACTTGTCCCCAGCATATCACGGGCCAACAGATGGAGTTGGTGTACACTCTGTCTGCATTACCTGGAAATCCTGAAGTGCTCCAGCCACTGCTCATCCCCCCAGACATGGGTGACAAATATCATCCACCACTCGCTGGACCTTGGGTACACCCACCAGCGGTGGCGTGGGCACTCCTCTGCTAGCCGGATGAGGGGGACTGTGTCCCTTGTCCTACTGGCTTTCTGCAACCTTGCCCAGGCTCGATACCTGACTGCATATCTTCGTGTTATGGCACTCCTCCGTCTCCTGCCGGCATCCCACTGTTCCCATGCTGCCTGTGTCCTGGAGCCGAGTGCCCCTGCTGCTGCAGATATGAGGCCTGCACCCAGCTGATCTGTCTCTCTCTCCATTAGTAGCTGTTGGGTGGGTTCCGGATGGCCTGTCACGGCTGTCCCCCTGTGCTGGGAGGTGTGCCTGCAGCTGATCCGTCCTAGCCTGGATCGAGATGCTGCACTCGGCTTTTCGTTTGTGTGCATGCCCGCTACCTGATGCTCCAATGATTCGCTTCTGCGGTCATGCACAGTTACAACTCCAGGTTTTTGTTTTGTTTTTTTAAAAAAAACACCGTCTGGTCGGGGAGAGGCAGCCTGTGATCGGCAGACATGTGATCATGCCATGCCGCTTCAGCAGCAGCGTGTGGTCAGCTGCCGCCAACTGGCCCACAGAACCTTGTGGGGAGGTATGATCACGTTCTCACGCTGTATTTCACTGTGGTGCAAACAGCCTCGCTTCCCCCCTGCTTTATCTCACACGTGTGACTGCAGCCCATGTTTAGTTTTCATGAAAGACCAAAGAGGAAAAACTAAATTTCCTCTTGTGAAAAATTAAATAAATACTACTTTGAGAATACAGGTTGGACATTTTCCTGGGTCTTCAGTAAGAAAATGGACTTTGAGGAAGCCTTTGGTTTGATCATTAGCTAAGGGAAGTAAGCCAACTTGTGAAATGTTTGTGCCAAATTCATTGTATCTGTGTTATTGTTATAAGCTCTAACACCATGAAACTTCCTTTAAGCCATTTTCCCTTTAGAAAGTCTGGAATTTTCCCAGTGACATTTTAGACACTTCCTGGCCAAAAAAGCTGATTGGTACAGTGTTCAGATTAACAACCGCCAAGTATGGAAAGTAAACCACACATTATAACAGCATCGCTCTTTGTCCCCACTAAATTTCTGTTTTTCATTGAAGATGGCTGAGATTACAAAAGGGAGGAAACTTGGAAAGGCTTTACTGGATTACTGGATAGCAACAGTTCACAAACAATGGTTTACAATGGTTAGGAAACATTGGGGGTTTTGCTCTAAAACCTTAAAACAGATAGCTGAAACTCATATACAAGCTTAAATTAAGTTTTCTTATCATACTTCATTTATTTTTGCATTAGTTTATTTACATCCTGCTTATCTCCTCAGCTAGGACCCAAAGCGGCATTTAGAACATCATTTCCCCACAGTAACAACCCTGTGACATAGGCCAGGCTGAGAGTTTGTGACTGGTCCAAGGTCACCCAAGGAGCTTCCACCCAAGGTTGCCTAGGGTCTTAGTCCACTGCTCTTATCACTACACCACACTGGATCTCCATCCTCTACTGCTGAATCAAGTCTGATGCAGAATGAGAAAGAAAATATTTAAAAACAGATTACAAATTTAATTACATATTTTAAAATCAGAGAGAGACCTACTCACATGTTATTTTTTTGAATTCAGGTAAGAAATAAAATACACCTGACCCTAAAGGTCAATTACAAATTCTATGCAAATGTTTGTAAGGGAGCTACACTATTTCCTGTTTTTCCTTTTCAACTCATTCCCTCCTTATATGAAATGAAGAAACAGACCTTTATAGGAAACACATAAACAGGTTTAAATGGGCAAGTTCCCCCTCATAATAAAGACAGAAGTGTAATCTCAATCCTTCCCCTATATCCTTCCCCAACAGTGTTATTAAGAATTTGTTAAACTCGAGTTGCTTTTTTATTGTGACCTTTACTCCTTCAACATTTACTAGTAGAAGCCTTCTGTTCTCATGAATAACCCACCTATTCTCCCTTGCTGTCCCTTATATCTGGAACTCTCTTTGATAATGCCTATATTGGGCCCACCTCTATCCAAATCCATCTTCAGATTCTACCATTTCCATAATATTTGATATTTGTGTTTGGGATCAGTGAAGAAGACTATTTACTTTGAAAATGTGAATGTTACCTGTGGCACTCCACCCTGCCTTCCAAGTTTTTTCACAACACCTGGAGAGGCTTTTCTTTCTCTCTCAGGTAGCTCACCACCACCAACTGACCCTTGTAGGAATAGTCTACTGGGATGGTCAGGGCTCCCAGCTTCCCTTCCCAGTTCTGAGGCCTCACCTCTGTGTCTCCTGCTGGCCAGCACCTGGTCACCATGGGGACAGTTTACTGCCTTGTGAGCCCTTGGAGGAATAGCCACTTGCCACCTGCTTGCCTTCCCCCTGGTGCTCTGAGTAGGGTTGCCAAGTCTTACCGAAGTAATAGTGGGGGGATCCTGGGCCCTCTCTGGGAGTCCCTGTGCGCATGCACCATGATGACATTGCCTAGAAGTGACTACTCACACCATAGAGTTTTCAGGGTGATTGCTAGAGCATCACCTGGCGACATGCTTGCCATGATGACATCACTTTCGGGCAACATTACGCTGGGCACATTGGCCTGATCTGGCAACTTTGAGGGTGGGGTTCCCCCCGCTGGCCGGATCCAGACCAGCAGATTGGGGACCCTTTTAGTGGGGGAATCCCCACCCCCAAGGGGGACTTGGCAGCCCTAGCTCTGAGACAGCGGAGGTCTATGTGGTACAAAGAATCACTACCAGCATCAAAAGTTATAAAGTATTTATTTAAAAGAAAATGTTCATTAGCATACCTTTTGCACAGGACCAGATTGAACAACAGATCCAAAAGAAATTGGCAAAACACAAATCCTCTATCCCTCTCTCTGTACATGAACTACCAGTTGTTAAGATATATGACTGGATCTTTAGCTTAGGAGTTACAAATCTCTACAGAGTTTTCATTTATTTATTCAGTTTATAGCCCTCCCTCCCCAGTATGGCAAGGCTCAAGGTGGGTAACTACATTCATAAAAACATTCCATACAGTTAAAATCCTATAATACACTAAAATAATAGCAACCAATCACAGCTAGTAGATGGCATATAAATATCTTAAGGTTTGTTTGATATGAAGGAAAGTGGAGGGAAAAGAGGAAGAGAGGCCTGGCAGAACAATTCTGCCTTGCAGTCCCTGAGAAACTGCATTAGGTCCTGCAGGGCCCAAATCTCAGCCAGCAGAGAGTTCTACCAGTTTGGAGCCAGGGCCAAAAAAACCCTGGCTCTGGTTGAGGACAGCCAGAAACTCTTTGGGCCAGGGATCACTACCAGGTTATTTTCACTACAGCATAACACTCTCTGGGAGATGTACCAGGAAAGGCGGTCCCGGAGGTATGCTGGTCCCAGAACATTTAGGACTTTAAAAGTTAACACCAAACCTTGAACCTGGTCTGGTATTTGACCTGGAGTCAGTGCAGGTGGGCCCCATAATGTCCACTGCCTTTTTCCTGATGCCCATTAGGTACTTTTTTTTACATGGAAGGGTCCAGGTCGGTTTTTGCCCAGGAAGGCGTTCCTCCCCGCCTCCGCCCAAATCTGAACATATACTCAGATTAACATGGGGGAATCAACTTGTGTGTTTGTGCAAGACACAGAAAACCGGGATCTTTTACCTAAAGGGGGGCTGTGAGTGGCATGTTTTAGAAAGAAAAAAATGATGAGTCCTAATTTAAATACTTAAAAATGAATATGATATTTATTGAGGGATTTGGTATAGTTTTGTGTGTGTGTGTGTATGTGTGTGTGCTGGGGAAACTTATCCTAAGCAAATATTAGCAGTATTAAATCAAAGCATAGACACATTTCTTATCCTAACTAATACAGCAGGTGGTGGACCACCAGTTTAATCTAGGCTCTAAAGGAAGTTCCCGTAAAAACATGTGGTTTTTGAAAAGCAGCCATGGCTGGTAAATCAGCCAAAACTGATAAAGGCACTGTGTGCTGTTGAGGAGGGGCTGTAGCTGAGAGGCAGAGCATGGAGAAGATCCCTGGTTCAATCCGTGGCATCTCCAGTTAAAGGACCAGGTAGTCATGAAAGACCTCCACCTGAGACCCTGGAGAGCTCCTGCCAGCCTGAGTAAACATTACTGACCTTGACGGACTGATGGTCTGATTCAGCATAAGGCAGCTTCATGTGTTCACATGAGGAGACCTGAGGCTCCAGTCATAGGCCAGGATCTAGCAGCACCCCAGAGCCATGAACCTGCTTCTTCAGCTCCCTCCAGGACAGTCTGACTCCTCAATCCATGAGCAACTTTGCCACTGACCAACTGTCTTATCTGGATTAAGCTTCTGTTTATTAGCCCTCATCTATCCTGTTACCTTCTCCAGGCACCATCCACACATGATATCAGACCACAACAAATCAACCTTTGTGTATCAAGAACATTTTTATACCTTCCTCCAGTGTGCTCATAATGATATAAAACAGGTGCCCCCAATGTAGTGCCCATGGGCCCCATAATGTCCACTGCCTTTTTCCTGATGCCCATTAGGTACTTTTTTTTACATGGAAGGGTCCAGGTCAGCAACCAAACATCCAGCAGAGCTACTCAAATTTGGAGCAGGAGTTATTCTTTGAGCTAAAGGAGGAATGGGACAGAAGTGAAATCAGTTGAGACAGAGGTGTCCAGTCTTCTGGATGTGAAGGTCTGAAGAGCAGAGAGGAGCAAAGTGCAAGCTCTCAGCAGTGCAAATGTGGTCTGGAAAATAAAGGGAGATAGATCAAGATGGGGAGCAAAAATACACCTGTCTTAGTCTGCGAAGAAATCAGATGAAAGAAGGGAAAGATCCAATGTGTGCTGGGAGTCTCTGCTGCAGTTCATTTGATATCCAGGATCAGACTCTCGTTACTGGCTCTAGAGCCAGGCTAGTTCTACTGTTTTGGGCCCATAACATAAAATGAGTTCTTTTCAGAGAACAAAAGATTACGACTGAAGATAAAGGAATATTTGAGAGCTGGATTAAGATGGGTAACTCTGTTAATCAGTCTGTAGCAGTAGAAAAGAGCAAGAGTCCAGTAGCACTTTAAAGACTAACAAAATTTGTGGCAGGGTCTGGGCAATTTATATAGAACTGACTGACAGGGCAACAGGAAGGGAAGTTTTTTTATTGAATTATAATTCAGGAATACAAAACTGCAGATAGGAAACTGAGTCATATTCAGCAGGAAATTTGGGGACAGTGGGAAGATTTGAATTGGAGGTACCAGACCATCGCAGGGGAATTAGGCAGATCACAAAAAGGGAAGGCAGAAGGGCTTGCATCAGTTCTTAGTTCTTGTAACCCTGTCTTACATGCCCAGGGAAATGCTGATCACCACTTTGGTGTCAGGAAGCAATTGTTCTCCAGGACAGTTTGGCCAGGGATTCTGGAGCTTTTTTTTTTTTTTTTGCCCTCTTCTGGGCATAGAGCAGGGGGTACTGGGAGGGCGGAGATATTTGTGAATTTCCTGCATTGTGCAGTGGGTTGGACTAGATGACCCTGAAGGTCCCTTCCAACTCTATGATTCTACAATGTTGATAAAACAGTCCACTTGTGCTGCCCCAGCCAGCCAACGAAAGTTAGATAAGACGCTGTAGCTTTAAATGCAGGTGCCTCTGGGTATTGTAGTCCTTACCAGAGGCATCCCTCTGATTGGCTAAATTATGAGAAGCGGGAGATTAGTTTAGCTTCCTTCCTGCTCCTTTGTTTTCTGTCTAATCCACAAGAGGAGAGGGAGACCATCTCTTTCTCACCATGGCTACTGAAGATTGGAATCACTAGATGTAACTCTGCTACCTAGCCTTCACCTAAGATCGTGAGTACATGATCTATGATGAATATGTTTTGGAGTTGAATAAAAGGATTTCAGTTTAAAGTGACCGTGCATTGCTCACTCTCCAGAAAGGTACTCAGCCCCAGCGTCTCAAGAGCTGATGCCAGGACGGAACACCACTGGCTAGGAGTTAACCATAAGACAGCTAAAGAAAAAGAATATGTTTTATTCCCCTATGTTCCTCTACCCTAAGGAGTCTCAAAGTGACTTACAATTGCCTTCCCTTCCTCTCCTCTCAACAGGCACCTTGTGAGATAGGTGGGGCTGAGAGAGTTCTGAGAGAACTGTGACTAGGCTATTCAGGCATTCAGACTGCCACAGAGCGCAGCTCGTGGTAGGGCCATTTCAGCAATATGCGCCTGTGCACATAGGCGCATGGCCACATCAGCAGACTAAAAATTTAAAATCTCCCCACCTCCTTATTGGGACATGGGTGTGCATGGGTGCATGAGTGCTCCACGATATCTCCACGATGGCGCGTTTACACTGCCACCTCCGCTTGACTCCCATTTCTTCCAGTCCACACTGCCAGGAAGCGGGAGACAAGCAGCAGACAGCCCCCGGACACCAGTTTCTGCTGGTGTCCTTCTGAAGTGGCAGGAAAGCGGCAGGGAAGCGGGTAAGTACGGAAGGGAGCCGGGGAACAGCTATGGCTGTTTGAACAGGCTCCCTTCCCCCGCTTCACAAGCGGAGCTCTCCCGCTCCACTTCCTGAGTCTGTCCTCAGCCTATGTATGGTACATGTCTCTAGAAAAAATTAGCTATAATGTATAAAAATATTGTGAATAAGTGTTGGAAATGTGAACAGCATGAAGGGACATTTTATCATCCTTGGTGGACTTGTTTATATATATGGCAATAGAGGCAAGACTTTTATATGCTGAAAAAATTGAAGAATCTGATATTCCCTACAATAGAGGAGTGGATTGTGAAGATGATGGAGTTAGCCGAGATGGCTAAATTTAGGGCTTTGATTAGAGAGAAGACATTATCCACATTTATAGCAAACTGAAAATGCTTTAATTTTTTTGTGTGAAACTGAAAGAAATGAACTGTAGATTTGTGCTTTTGAAGACTAAGAGGGGGAAAGGATTATAGGAAAATGAGAAGTTTTATTCTGATAACAATAAAACAATTGTGAATTCTGTAATTATACTAATATTTGTTGTGAAGAAAATCAAAAACTTTTCCTTTATATTACTCTTCCCCCCTTTTTTCTTTTTTTCTTTTTAATTTTTAAAAATCCTTCAATACATTTTCCTTTATACTGCAAAAAAGCAAAAAATAATTGTTTCTAGGCCAAACTGAACTTTGACTGTTAAGCTGTTGGATATTGTTTGACAAATTAATATTGAAAATTTAAATTCAGCTGAAACCACTGAAGTTTTGAAAATCCTTTAACCAATACATATCTCTTTCAAAATCTTTTAGATTTTAACAGGGCTCAATATGCAAACTTCCTATATAATAACGCTGTTTGGGGTGGCCATGTTCAATGCGCTCCCTAATCAGTTGCCTGAACTGCCACTCAGAAGCAGATCCCTGGCCACTGGCTGTGTTGCCTTGTTGCGTTGGCTCAGTCCCACCCACAGAGCTGGAGGCCAGCCTCTCGCCCTCAGTATGCAGGGAGCCGCCGGTTGGGATGGATGCTCCACCAGCTGGAGGCTTATGAGGCCAAGACCATTCCTGCCACCACCCCATCTGACTGAAGGTAGCTGCCCGCCCTATGACCAGCTGGGGGGCAGTGCGCCACCTGGGCAGGGAGCCAGTGGCAGGGCATTCCCTTGACCTCTGGGTCTGGGGAGAAAGTGGGGGCCAGGCCTCACTATGCTCCAAGGCGACAGACGGCCTGGGCCATTTTGAAGGTGCAGGCCACTGCTGCCATGGCCATCATGGGCCGCTGAGGCCGGATGCACATCGGCGGCCAGCCTGCAAGCAGCCATGGGCTGGCACACCATTGGGATAAAGAGCTGTGGAGGTGACCCACAAGCCGCTGCGAGTTAGAAAGCCAGTCACGGAGAGTTCCGTTGCCCCATGACCCCAGGGGCTGGGGAGGGGGAGAAAGCAGGAGGCCAGGCCTCAGTGTGCTTTGAGGCGATGGCAGGCCCAGCCCCTTCATCGGCCACAGGGGAGTCAGACCAAGCCCGATCCTGCCACTGCTGACACCATCATTGGCTGCTGAGGCAGGAAGCCCATCCCCGCCCCACGACCCCAAGGTCTGGGGAGGGGGAGAAAGCATGCAACAGGGGGGCTCCTGTCTTTCTAGTGCCCATTGTATTGTCCCTATAACAGGCTTTGCTTCTAGTTCAGTATAAAGTTGTTTAAGATGTATTTAGTTCAGTATAAAGTTGTTTAAGATGCATTTTAATATCACAATTTTTAAGAAGGTGTACAGTTTATGACAATTTTGTCTTGAAGTTTATTTTCTTTTTTATAGCCTCTATTAAATCCTGCTAAATAACAGAGCTCTTAATAAACTTTAGTTTATTAAATATGTGCATATTTCCAAACCTTTAATAACATTTAGTTTCAATAGAAGTTTTGACACTAGAAGCTTATTATCTTTCAAAATATTTGTACTGGTTCAACACACTTTGATAATATTCCACAAATTAATGAATGTACTGACAGACGAATGGACGTCTGTATTTCATAATTGCATGATTAAACATGTTCCCTAAATCACACTTCTTGCAAGTTGAACAGCAAAGAATTCACTCCAAAATTGTAAGAGCCAGAAAAACCACATGAATAATCATCATTTTGGAAACTAGACAGTATCCCCATTTGAATGTCTATTCTTTTGTCATCCTAGCACTGACAGTACACTATCCATTCTTTCAGTAGGCTTTAGAAACTACTGATAGTCATCAACATTCTATGAAGCAACAAAGCACTATACTATTACTGGACCATGTAAAATACAAAAGGACACTAAGCTACTGCAAAATAGAATTAGTGATCCCAGATTGATGACATTACTGGGTAAAGTTAATATATGGATCTGCTTAGTCTTAGAAACTCTGTAATGGTGCACAAATCTCACCACATTTTATTTCCATCTGGAAAACATGTATTGTCATCATCACAGCAGTGCTTTCTCTGAATACCATTATCTTTAGACTGATGAATCATGACATGAAAAGTATAAAAAGTACCCTTCAGCTCTCAAATGACAACATTCAAGACTCCAGAACCTGCGTACTGATTATTTTCCATCACGATATATCCTGCCAGCACTATCATCCCCTGATATTTCTAACAGGAAACATTATCTTGCTCTCTGATTAATTTATGTTTCTATGACAAGAGTCCTTCTCTCAAGAGCTTATTCATCATCTAATCTCATCCAGATTTGCTGGCTGCTGACCAAGCCTCCACCAGTTTAACTCTCCTGCTTTTGTAAAAATCATTTTAGTAATCAGGTTTGGGAGGCAGTCACCAGTTTATTCATAGTTTAAATGTATTTTAATTTAAAAAATGAGATGCTTTCTACAATGACACCAGCATTTTTAAAAAAAAATGAATTAAATTAAGGGTCATGGAGCTGGAATCCAAGAACCATTGAGGCATTTGCAGAATGGATCTTTTCTAGTTTATTCCCTGGAATATGGCACAAGAAACTAAGGGGGAATTCTGCACAAATTTCTGACCCTCTTCCATTCTCACATAAGTAGAAGTATGCTCTCCTATGAGCAAATGACTTTGATCTGTCCCACAGTTTACAGTTCAGTTATACAACTATACAGATTTGGCATACTTACAAAATAACCTGTTGGTTTGAACTAAAATAATTTGACCATAAAGAATGTCATGATACAGTAGCAGCTATATTGCACTGGAAGTAAAAAGTATGGTTTACCATCAGCCAGAAATTCATGGGAGCACAACTCAGACAAGATCATGGAGAATGCTGAAACAAAGATTCTTTGGAACTTCCCAAACAGACAAACATCTGGAGCATAATACCCCTGATATCACAGTTGTAAAAAAATGAAAAATTGGGTTTGGATCATTGACACTGCAATCCTAGAAGGCAGCAGAATAGAAAAGACAGAATAGGGGAAGACCATAAAATACCAAGATGTATAGAGTGAGAACGCCTCAGGGAGAAGGTTACCATTGTGCTGATTGTCATTGGAGCCCTGAGAGAAGTGCCTAGAAGTTTGAAGAAACACCTGGACATTCTGGGCATTCAGCAAATAACACCAGTTCCAAAAGACAGTTGTTGCTTGGAACAGCAAGAATCCTGCGAAGATATATCTGCCTTTTCCAAGAACTTGGCTAGATCTAGAACTGCAGAACACCACCTACCGGTCAAATATCTGACAGTGATAATAGCTGATAATGGAAATGCTCATCAAAGAAGCTGGTTAGTTGGATACATGCCACTGACATTTCAGAATTGTTATATTAACATAAATTAGCTATTGTTAAATATTTCAGACATACTTAGTACTCTGGACAAGTAGTGCTTCACTTTTTGCACTTTCCAATTTGATTAGAATTTGCCTCAACGTCCTTTCACTAATAGTGTCCAATTACACATACACACACAATTTGATCAGGTCTAAACTGCAAATCAACAATGAACTCATTTTATGCCAGAAACTACATGGCATATGAAGGCACACTGGCCACAGGGAAAGAGCATTGGTTACTTATTTCTTGAATATTAACCGGTTCTCCAACTAGGGCAGTTCATCATAACATAAAATTCTACTTTATTCATTGTTGATTACACTTGCCAAACTGTTTTATCATTGTTGTTGTTTTTAACTGTTTTATGATGTATTGGACTGGCACTTATGCCCTTGTGAGCCGCCCTGAGCCCGCTTGCGGGGAGGGCGGGGTACAAAAATGATAAATAAATAAATAAATAAAAATACACAGAAATTTAAAATAAGAAAGCCCAGCTCACAGACTTAAAATCTAGTAAAATAACTCAACATATCATAAAATAACATCTACTAAACTCAGCATATAAAGCAAACAAGGCAAGAACTATTTCAGCAACACAAAACCAGTATTAAAAGCAATAAGGAAGGAAAGAGGCATGAATATAAAGCCCCTTCCTTATGCCTTCCCATTGGACAGCCACGACTCACTAGCCAATTAAAGCTTCATGCCCTATCTGAAGAGTACCTGAAGCAAACTGATCCCCAGTTTTACTTCTGTAAATACCTCTTTTCAGAGGGTGATACAGTAATATGAACAAAAAAGCCAGTTTTGTATTGTATTATTCTGACACTAAAGAAAGCTAACTGACATATGTTGTAGATGTCAAAGGTAGTCACTGCAATGAACAGAAAACTATAACCATGAAACTGCATCATACACAATTAATGGAGATAAATGCAGGAATATGTCAACATGCAAATGTGTATAGCTTATGCTGATATTATACACTGGAACTCCATTCTGGCTTGGTGTGCATAATGCTTCTAAAGAGTGAAATTGCTTAACCATGGGATCTTTTATAAGCTTTGCCCCGTGTTAGATATGCTGCTGGCAGCACAATGTGTCTAGAATCAGCAACAATTTTCTGAGTGGATAGAAAAGGCTGAATGTGTTTGTTAACCCATGGGATTTACTGGCTACAGGAGTAGTTCAAAGCTGAGGACCCTGTTTCAAGTGTAATTATGTTCATATTAACAGTCATCATAGCTCTGAAAAGGAACAAAAGCTGCCAAAGAGAGTGACAATCAGGGTTAAAGTACTTTATTTGAGGGACACAATAAAGCATCGGTCTTTGGGGAGAAGACAGGGCAGGTTGTTGAGTAAAGAAACAAGGCATCTTACTTTCCAGGATAATGCAGCATTATAGTTGAAAGTGGTTTTGGTTTTATCTATTCTATGCCTTGTATTTAAGCCAGGAATAGCTAGCCCCCAGCATATGTTCTGACAGTGGCACACTAGACCAGTTTGCTTGGCACTCAGGAGCATATCTGTGCCCAAGCAACAGAGGCATGGGTAACACTGCTGGTGCCAGTTGGGAAGGAAAAGACAACAGGCATAATTTATGCCTGCTACTGCCTCCCTCTCCCACATGAGCACCAGGCAAATCCCTGAAATACTAGGAACTCCTCTGGGACTTGTGTTATTCCAAGTACATCTCGCCAAGTACACTGCTCATCTGCCACACTGCATTTTGTTTGCCAGCACCAACATTTTTACAGGTAAAAGTTGCATTTTTTTGGTGACTCCAACTCAAAAGATTGTCTTACCCCTGATCTAGGTGAAGCATCCACAGCTCAGTGTTATTGTAGAAGCCACCTCAGTGATCTATATCAGGTATTAGGCAAAGCTGCAGAAAAATATGGAAGAAATTACACATGTTAAGGAGTTACTGAAACTTCAGAGAATGCATCTTCTGTCAGTTCTTCAAGACAATAAACGCCTTTTCTTTAAAGTCAGAAATGTGGAAAAAGTGAATATTGAACTCAAACAGATCACACTTCTTGATTTGTTCAAAAAATGCAAACTGCAGACTTGATTTTCCTTGTGGGAGAGGGAGAGAAGAGGTTTAACCAGGGCCGTAGCTAGCACAGTGTGCATGGAGCAATGCCCCCTCCTGATTTCCTGATGCCCCCAATCTTCCTTGGAACCTTAAATTTTTTTCTGCTTCTACCACACTGCACCATTTACACTACCTTATCATGAGCTGGCAGCGGTTGCTGTGGCAGGGCAGAGCCTTGGCAGAGCAGAGCATCTCCTCCTCTTTTTCCAAGCTCCTTTCTAAGCTTCCTAAGCCACCTCCTTGCTGCTCCAGACTGGCCAGGGGCAGGCGGGATGGAGGTTGACTGGCTGGCTACTGCTGGGACAGCACATTGCACCTCACTAGGCAGAGGAGGGAAGGGTGAGTGGCAGTGCCAGCGAGGTGACGCTGGGGCTCTGGCTCCAGCCTGCCACTCTCTAGATGGGACCACTGAGGACTAGCTCCGTGAAGGGGCAGACTGGGGCCTGTGTGTGGCAACTCTCTCGACGGCCAGCCCCCTTTCCCAGAGTGTGGAACAGGAAGTGCCTTTGCTCTCACTGCTCTTCCAGGCTGGCCAGCTGCTGGCAAAGTGAGGGCATGGGGATGTTGGTGTTTGTGGCGTGCTCAACAGCACCAGCAAAGGAGACTCCAATCCATGAGACCAGACAACTGCACAACACCATATACAGTGTATATACAGTTTTATTATACAAGTGAGGTATATTCTGGCTCACACCAGCAAAGTGCTTTGCCAGACAACAGAAATTAGCATTACATACATACAACTGTATACATATATGAGCAGCCCATTGTCCAATGAGCTTGCTGCTGAGTCATCCAGTGCTTAGTCATTGTCACTCCTTCTGAGCATGCCCGTACTTGTTCTTGTACAGGGTCACCAGCTCAGTCATATGACCCACTGCTCTTTGTTACCTGTCATCTAGGTTGACAGCTCCATGTGCTCACAGGCTGGGAGTCTTAATATGCTAACAGGGGAGGCTGGTGGGCCAAGAGGGGGCACACTCTTCTCTGGCCTCCCTGGCTTTGCTCCTTCGGGCCTCCAGTTCTTTCTCCAGCTGTTCTATTTTAATTTTATTTTTTATTATTTTTGTGACATCTTAAGTGACATCATGCTCGCCAGTGCCCCCCACTGAAAATCATCTCGCTACCAGCTGGGTTTAACCCTTCAACTTCTATTTGGTTCTTTCTATTTGAAACCAATTTGCTATTAGCTTTGCTGTTCTTACTTTAAACGGGGAAATATGTATTATGTGGATTTCACAGAAATTCTCTCTTAATTCTTCCCATTTCAACTGTAAAGCACCACATTCTAGTTTCAGAGTAACTTGCCCTACTACCTGCAGCTATGAATATTGGCAATTAAAATTTGTGACTAACTCATCTAACAATTTAAAATGCTTAGTGCCAAGCCTTCGTTTTTTTAACTAATTAACAATCGGAACTCCACACCGACTCCAGAAGAGTAGTTCTGTTTTATTTTTTGCTCTTTTTACTGACTTATAATTCACCTATGATTTGTAATTCTGGGCCTTCAAGCATTCACTTTGTAATAACTCCCCTTCCCACTTTATGTTAGTTCCTGTACGTGTATATGAGATGATGAAGCTCTCCTCGTTTTAGGTTGGAAGATTAGGAATATTCCTAGTTAGTACCAATTATCACAGCTTAAATAGTAGGGGTATTTAAAATGAAGACAAGAAGAAAGAAGAGTTTGGATTTATACCCCACCCTTTATTACCCAAAGGAGTCTCAGGTCCCCTCCACACGAGCGAGATAATCTGGAGAGTAAGCGAGGCTTTTTTGCTCTGGAGCAATTTGCCCCACAGTTGCGTGATCACACAGGTCTGTGGACCTGCCGGGGCAACTTGCCACTGCGTGATCAGACGCAACCGTGGGCAAGTTTTTTTTTTTGTGGTTGGTTTCCGAGGTGCTTAAACAGGGGACTGATGAATCGCCTCCCCACCCTAAGGGCTTTTGATGATGCGCACATGGAGAAGGTGGGGGAAACAACAATGTGGCATTGAGATAGCATGTGATCCACAATGCCACACTTCGGTGCTGGAGTGATCACACAGGGAAACTTCGGCTGTGAACTGGAGCAAACCATTTGCTATTGGAGTTTCACTAGTAGCTTTTTACCATGATTCCCCACCGGATTCCCCAACAGTTCCCCAACAGTTCCCCAACAGTTGCGGGACGCTTCCCAGATGTACTGGTGTGATCATGCCGCTTTGAACCGGAGGTGAATCGTCCCTCTTCCGTGGCAAATGGGTACGTATGATCACACCGTAAGAGTGGCTTACAAACTCTTTTCCCTTCCCCTCCCCACAGCAGACACCCAGTGAGATAGGTGGGGCTGAGAGAGCTCTCTTGGGAACTGCCCTTGAGAGAATTTATGACTGACCCAAGGTCACACCAGCCGCTGAATGTGGAGGACTGGGGCATCAAACCCAGTTCTCCCAGATTAGAGTCCACGCTCTTAACCACTACACCAAAGTGGCAAACAAATGAGATTTGTTATAGTGATCACTTGTTTGAAGTAGTCAGTCATGAAATTAATCATGTTTTGCCTTAAGTTTTGAAGGAATATTGAAACTTTACCCCTTATTGATTTTTGAAGATAATGCAAAAAATCCTCTTACAAATTGTATGCAAAGTACATTATAAATGATCAAACAACTTTATTTCATCTTTATGTCATAAAGCTAGGGCTAAATAATAATGATACAAAGACTGCAGTTACTGCATTTTATAAAGGTTTAAGTGGGTTCCTTTCCTGTTGAGCATTGCAGCTGCAAAGAAAGGAAAGCTTTTTATAGAAATATCCAATAGCATTAAGTTCTACATTACCATCGTCCTAATGCTAGCTCCTAAAGAGATAATGTTTTTAACTGAATGAATAAATCCATTCCATTTTCAAAGGGTATTATATTAATGGAATGAAAATGAAAACTGCATGCACCATGATGACTCTTTTGTCAATATAATTATATTCTATGCTAATTTTTAGAAAATAATTTTTAAAAATCGTTTATTTCTGATTCATGGAATACACATTTTATTGCAAAATTATTGACCAGAGATTTGCAGACTCAGCTCTCTAGTGTATTTCAAAATTATCAAGTACAGCTAGGACACTCGATCAGTTGCAGTATGTTCTGCTGTTAACAATTTTAAAGATCTTTTAAAGAGGTGCCTGAAAACAAAATAGAAATGCCCAGTCAGCTTTGCTACTCTGCAGTCAGATTTCAGTTCACTGAACAAATAATACTTTTATAATGAATAACTCACTCAACAGGGCCTCAGGAGAAGAAGGTGATAGAAGAATGCTCTTTGAAGACATCACAAAGAGTTACAGTATTTTTTTCTAGGTATTTTTTATTCTAGGGGCAAGAAGGGAGGAGCAATAACAAAAGCTTCAGTTGTTTACTTAAGAAATAATGCATGCAAACTTACTACAATGCCCCCCTCTAGTTTTAATAACTGCTTAATATCAGATATGTATCTTGAATGCTGTTATATTTTTGGACATATACCAGACCATTTCTACAGTACGTTAACAACTGTACATAATGTTCATCAAGATCATCAAGAGCACGCACTTAGGCATCAATTTATTCTTTTACTAATGAAGTAGAATATCCCAGGAAATGGATAGAATGTTAGAAGACTCTACAAACTTGGCATCCCTGCAGTAGTTTCTTCACAATATAGCACCCACAAACACAACTATTAAGAACATGACTGAGTGGAGAGAAAGGGGATGTGCCCCGATTCTTAGGCTAAACTGGCTGATTACCTGGGGATGTGATATGGGGGGAAGGGTTGCTATACACACTTTTTTCTTTAAAAAATCACAGTTGAACTTTATGATCAGTGGAGTTCTGTGAACAATAAAAAAAATTATCTAATTTCATTGAAATCTTTTTGCTCACTTGGTGTTTTTCTGCTGCTTTCTGCTATCACACACTAGGGATCCCTGTTTTGTCCACTAATATAAAGTGCTAATATTTTGCTGACATCAAGCTTTTTAAGACACATCTATTTTTTCCAACCTTTAGCATGAAAATGTGAGATAAAACACTCTGTCAAGCTCACTATCTGTTTAGGCATGCAATACTTTTAACAGATTGTTAAAATTACATTGCTGACCAATATTTTCCAATAACACAGAGTAAACAATTTGAGAGCCAGTGTAGTACAGTGGTTAAGAGCAGCGGACTCTAATCCGGAGAACTGGGTTTGATTCACCACTCCTCCATGTGAAGCCAGCTGGGTGACCTTAGGTCAGTCACAGATCTCTCAGAGTTCTCTCAGCCCCACCAATCTCACAGGGTGTCTGTTGTGGGGAGAGGAAGAGAAGGTGATTGTAAGCCACTTCAAGACTCCTTTGGGTAGAGAAAAGCAGAGTATAAAAACCAACTCTTCTTCTTAAATTGAATTTATTTAAGCATACAGCCCAAATCCTGTTCTTGTATTTCTTTATGTACCACATGAAAACTTGCTGATGTAGTATTCTAATAGCCAAGCCGCCAAATCTTTGAATACTTAAATCCAGTGACTGGAGCTGCGAATGGGCAAGACAGATCTTTCTACAAACCTGGAAAGGACCTCAGGTTTGCAGAATTTCATAAAACCTTTTTAAAAAAACTACCCAAACAAACAAAAACCCTGAGAAGCTTAAAAAAAATAAAAAATATAAAAGGAGTATCCATAGCTTTTTAAAAAAATGGATTCCCGTCATGGCTGTTGCTAGGCAATTACAGTATTTCAAACTTATTTCTGTCCATAAAAAACAGGGGGAGGGGACATGGCCCTTTCCAGGTCTCCTTGGGGGCAGGACTAACAACAGCTACCAGCTCCAAGTTGGGAAATTCCTAGAGATTTTGTGGTGGAGACTGAAGAGTGCAGGGTTTGGGGAGGGGAGAGGCCTCTGCCAGATATAATGCCACAAAGTCTACCTTCCAAAGCAGCCATTTTCTCCAGGGGGATAGATCTCTGTTGTCTGGAGCTCAGTTGTAATTCTGAGAAATCTTAGGGTTGCCAGCCTCCAGGTAGTAGCTGGAGATCTCCTGGGATTACAACGGATCTTCAGGTGACAGAGATCAGTTCACCTGGAGAAAACGACCGCTTTGGAAGGTGGATTCTATGGCGTTATCCTCCACTGAAGTCCCTCCTCTCCCAAAACCCCATCCTCCTCAGGTGCCACACCTCAAATCTCCAGGTATTTCCAAGTCCAGAGCTGGCAACCCTACTTCCCAGTGATATGGAAAGAAAGAAAGAAGAGCCAAAGTTATGGTCTTGCTGGTGCTGAGGTAAGGAGTTGGACTGTGGGAGGCAGACCAAGACAAGAAACACCAGCCAGGGACCAGGAGATATGCAGTGTTTCGCTTCCTGAATGTGGATATACCCACCTTAGAGCTCCGATTCATTTTGACTTTGCTTACAGAGATATTTCGACCAGGAACAACCACAACCTGAAAAATGATTTTTGACAGTCCTAATTTATTCCAGTAATTAAACGGGACTTGTTTAGTTAATGAATTGGCCCTACTTCTTGTGGATGTTTTAAAGCTTAGGTCAGATGTGCTGTATTTTGTATTTTGAATAATTTTACTTTATGATTTGTATTTCAATAATTGGTACCACTGAGTAAGGCCTTGTGGCTGAAAGACATTTGGTTTTGATGGATTTTTTACTATTTATTATGCATGAAATTTTTGTTAATTTAACATATGTAACTAGGGATGTGAGTCCAAAGGTGGGTGCAGGGGATCCCCTGATTTTTGAGGCTCCCCAGATGCCAACAAGTTGGCCGGCAGGGGAAGCCCCGCCCCAACAGTCATCCGTGTTCCCAGGAGGTGCCATGCATGCCTGCCCCACAAACAACGGGTTCTCAGCTTGCAGGGCGGGCACCCGTGGCGCCCACTCTTTTCAAGCAGGGGTTGCCGGAACGCCCCCCCCCATCCCCCCGCCGGGGAGAAGATGGGACCTGGCAACCCTAAGGAATCTCCAGGTCCCACTTGGAGGCTGGCAAGTCTAGGCTTGGCAGCATCGTCTGGGTGAGTTGATATCACCTGACTTGTATGATTCAAACTAGGCCTGGCTACTTGCAACCACCGCCACTGCTGTGTGAGGGGAGGAAGCAGATAAGAGGCTGGGAGAGTGATGGGGGCAGAAAGGAAGCGTGAGGGGATGGGGCAGAGTTAGTGATGGTTTGGGAGTTAATGGGGCAGAGTTAGTGATGGTTTGGGAGACAGAAAGAGAAAGAATGATGAAGTGGGGAGGAAGAAGAACAAAGAGTGATGGGGTGGGTGCAGAAAAAGATAGGTAGTGACATGTATGGAGGAAAGAGTAATAAAAGGGGTGGCAGGAGGGATAAGAGAGTGTGAGAGAGGTAGGGGGAGGAAGCAAAGGTGGAGGGAATGGGAAAGCCCCCCTGCAAGTTTCCTGTAGGTCCCCACTTGTAATAACTAGAAGCTTGTTCTCCCTCTTCTCTACCTAGAAATCCAGTTTGGCACCCCACAGGCACAAAAGAATATGTTGCAAAGCTCCTATGTGATCTCTTTCTCTTCCCATGTCTACAACCCACCTTGCCCAGCTATATTGTGAAGTGTAACTGCAATGAAAGAGTTCTTCCCCAATTTTTTAAATTCCTTTTAGGACTGCTGTCACAGGAGTTATTAAACCACAAAACAGGTGGATTCAAGCTGTAAAAAGGGGACTGGAATATTAGACTCTCAGGAGTAACATCAGGAAGGTTTCTTCCAATAAGACAGAGCAGGAACCAAGAAGAGGTAGATAGATCCAGGTGGGCATCCGTGTTGGTCTGAAGCAGTAGAACAAATGGTCCAGTGGTAAATTTAAGACCAGCAAAGGCTTATTCTGTATGGGCTTTTGTGTGCACGCACACTTCTTCAAATACAATGAAATGGAAATAGAAATAACAGTCATACATATAGAGGATGGGCAGTAAATTAGCATACAGAATAATGAAGATTAAAAGAATAACAAGTTTAGTTTATACGGCTATCATCTGGGTTCAACTCCTGGGGGAAAATATAGCAAGGAAATAAACATGTTAGAATTGGAGATTGATGTATCCTTAATTGTGGAATGGTGAAAGTTTGTTATTAGGTTCCACCCCTCTCCTCTCAAGCATGGAGGCGACCTTAGAGCATCTTTTTCTTTGAAGCGGGGTGACTGGCTGTGCAGAGTTATTTTCCTTGTCCCCAGACCAGAGAAATACATTAAGTCTACCATTCCAAAATACATTAATACTTAATTACATTCTTAATTGTTAAGAGTAATAAACTGAGACTGTTGTTATACTCCATTCATCTCCTCTCAGGCATGGAGTTAACTAACAGAATCCTTTTCTTAGAAATGGGGTGCAAGTGTCATGTCAGAAAAATACATTCCAATATTCACTGTATTGTATTATAATCATTATTCCAATATACTATTCCAAAAAAGGAATACACTAAAATACAGAGGATGTATAGTCCTTCTTGGTGAGAATATATATGTAAGGGCTGAATGAGTTTAGCATATGTAATGAGATAAGAAACAAACATCCCTGCTGAGGTAAATAATTCAGCTGGGCTACTCTTCTTCCTATGATTCTTATTTCCCTTTTTCTGCAGCACCATAGGATTAATACAGACAACCAATAAACTCATGCCTTTAAAACTGTGTTTCATTGAGGCTGAGACTTTTCAAGACTTCAATAAGACCAGTAAAAGTAGAGAAGATTCCCCCAAACACCCACCTTCCCTTGCAGTCTAAAACGGAACACTCAAGGGAATTCTAGGGCACATACTCAGTTCATGTGAAATAAAACTGAAGTCCGAATGGGACTCTCCACAAGCTATAAGTGAATTGAATGAGTGTATTCAAAATGTTCCCAGAAATCACAATAATTTGCAGTTCTATGATAGACCTATGTTGCAGTCTGCATAGCCTCCCACTCTTAGGAAACAACACAAACAGGCAATTTTGATTCTTAAAGAAGCATGCAGAAGCAGTGTACAATACTGCATTCAATATGCAACAATAAGATTTTACCATCACAAGTCACACATTAAAAGAAAGATAGCTATTCACCAATAAAACTTATCTCTGTTATAATCAAATATATAAATAATACAGACACAAACAGGAATTTCAAAGCACGTTCTGCAACTGACTATTAACACTATGGCCTAAATCATGAGAGCAAAGAGACCCTGAGCAGATAATCCCATACATGAAACTTTATGGGAAATAAAAGTATTTTTGTGTGTGTTTAATCTAAGCCCTTATCATGAATTTTCACTGTTTCTTTGAAACACTGTTATATGTTTGGGACTTACTTTCAAGGCTGTATTCTTTTCTGCTGAGCAACAGGGCTTTTTTTCTGGGGGAATGCGCCAGAACAGAGTTCCAGAACCTCTTCAGCAAAAAAAACCCCCACCCTTCATTTTCCTCTTGAGAGTTCAAGCACCTCTTTTTCCAACCCCCACCCACCCCTGCTGAGCAATAATCACCACAGAAAACAGCTCTTTTCTTGGGGGTGGGGAGACTAACTACACGTAAGGCAGCATATCATAAATGTGCACCTTTGAACCATTTGTTTTCCTTACTAATCTTGATCAAAAGATCTGAGTGTCAGATGCAAAGGGATCAGCTGAAGCACCAATGATACAAACAATGGACTGCTGAAGCTGAATCATCATGTGTAGAAAATGGGTAACAATCAGAGGCTGCTTCAGCCACATTTTCCAGACAACATCTATTCGTACCTTCACGGCATTTTTTTGGCCAGCATGAATTAAGAACTTGCCCACACCTTATACAACAAAGACAATGCCATGCAAGAGGCGAGAAGAGGATCCCTTATGCCTAACCCTTAAATATTTTCATGGTAGTCCTTCTGTGGGACAGTAATACTGTGCTACAAAGGCCCCAAGAAACCTCATGCAATTGCTGCTTTACAAGTGGCAAATGTTTGATTTAGTGTCAGCAGAGATACTCATAGGACCAGGACACAACTAAAAAATCAGTCAACATCATACATTCATAAATTCACAGCTATCAGAAAACCACCCAAACCAGAAAATATGACTAAATATAAACAGTCACAAATTTGGATGCGATCTTATTCCTTGATAGCCCATTCCCTGCAAATTAGCAAAATTTATGAGAAAATGAAAATAGTTTACCTTTGTTAATGTTCAGTTTTAATAGGCAGCCAGACTTTCCCCCCTGGATCTCCAAAAAACTACCAGATCTGAAAGAAAAGGATAGTTTTGTTGATAAGATATGCAAAACTATTTTACTACAGGCTTAAGTTTTTATTGTTAATTAAACATTTTAGATTATTGATTCCAGAAGAGACAGCATTCACAGAATCTGCCCTAAGGGCCCTGTTGTTTTCATAAATGTCTGTCTCAGTGTTTTTTGTCTCTTGTGTTTTTTGGACTTATTCCTGCGGCTGCTTTCAGTGCTGCATTTGGTGCTTGCTATGTCTGTCCTGAAACTCTTCACATCAAGGGTGGTACAAGAGTTGTTGTAACACTCTGAAGGGTAATTTGAGAAGTAGACCACAATCTACTAGTCTTCATGGCTTCATATGGAACATTTTCAGTGACAAAAGTGATGGAGCCAAGTGTGAAAAAGTATTTTAGAACACAAAGGTGTGAAACTTTTGCCAATGTTTACAGTACATTACTACTGGCTCCTAGCTTCATTTAATTTTTATCACCAAGCGAGAACGTCTTTAAAAATTTTTTAGATACACTATTGAATCATTGCTATTGGAAAGCGTACCTAACCATGGCAGCAAACTCTCAAGAATGAGGCCTCTGATTAATATCATAGCCTTTGATCACAGACAATAATCACTGAGAAATTATTGTTGTATTGTAATGTCAGGAGTCATTTCTGTAATGTCATTTTGTTTTATCACTGAGGAAGGCCAATGGGCCAAAACACGTCTAGTCAAGGTTAATTATGGTCATTTCTGGTTGTCCTTACACATTATGACTCTTAGTTGAGGCTATCATGAGGGCCAATAAATTTACTTTGAAATAAATACATGTATATCTGTTAATATTTATTATTTTTTAATGTGACTAACAGAATAATTGGGCCTACACATTCACACCTTCTTAACATTTAGGTACTTAATTCAATAAAATGATATAACATCTATGGCTTTTTTCCCCTGAGCAAAAAAATACAAACATGACCATCTGCTTGGCTTTAATCCCAATAAGATGAGACACACTCACTTCCTTGAAGACAATTTAGCACTTAGAAATGTCCTGAAATCCTACCTCCCTCTGTATATTTCCTTCATTGCCCATTGTCTACTCCATGTCACCTTTCTTATGCTGATCTCCAGGTACTGGGTTGCCAATTTACAGGTGGTGGCTGGAGATCTCCTGGGATAACAACTGATCTCCAGGTGACAAAAGATCAGTTCACCTGGCAAAAATGGCCATTTTGGAAGGTGGACTCTATAGCATTATACATTGAAGTCCCTCCCTTCTCCAAACCCCACACTCATTAGGCTGTACCCCAAAATCTCCAGGTATTTCCCAACCTGCAGCTAGTAACCCTACCAAGTACAGAGGGCCAACTTTATTTATTTATTTTTAATTGCTTACTAGTAGGAAGATATGTATTTATTTTTAATAAATTTTGGGTTTGTGTGCTTTTATGAAATTAATACCTAATTCTTTGTTTACAAACTCCTAGCTCAGGATCAAAACCATATTCAAAACGTGACTGCTTATTCTATGAAGTTTATTCAAGGCCAAACCACATATGATGCTGGGTGTTCTATGAAAATTCCCATCATTTTCCCCCTTTAAATATCAAGTGCACATAACCCCAGTTTGAATGGGAACTCCAAACATATTGCACAAGAGATAGTGGGTAGCCATTTCCCCAACTCAAAATGGCCCTCCAGATGTTTGCACCGTTGGAGAGACATATGGGTACCTGTATCAGTGCCTGTTTGACTCCCTAGTGGAATAAAGCAGGTCTGGGAAGATTTCAGATCAGCAAGACTTAAATTCCTTGCACCTTGCCCATGGATCCTTATGCACCTTACCCATTGATCTCAGTCAGGAACCTGCTTGCCAGCTATTAAAAAGGAAAAAAAAGCTGGAAGCTCTATTCATGAAATTAAACTCCCAGCATCGTATTTGCTTTGGCCCCACAGAATGTCAAAGAAAACAGTATATTTAGGTGCTATTAAATTTGAAATTAAAGCATCATCCTAGAAATGTTATGCTAAAACACCTGAAAATGAAATCAAGAATCACAATTGATGACCTAAAAGATGTCAGCCTCCAGGTGGGACCTGAGGATCCCCCAGCATTTCAGCTCATCTCCAGACTACAGAGATCAGTTCCCCTGGAGAAAATGGATATATGGAGGCTGTATGGCATTGTACCACACTGAGGGCCCTGTCCTCCTCAGGCTCCATCCCCAAATCTCCTGGAGTTTCCCACCCCTCATCACACTGGAGTACAGGGAGACCTTGCAATCCTAGCCGCATGACAAATCACTGCAGACCCAATTTTTCAAAATATTTTATGTCACTTCAGTGAGCAAAAATTATCTGTTGAGTTCTTGGTAGATCTGATCCTTCTGAAGTTAAAACAGTCCAGAAGGATTTATTAAAATCAGGAGGAAAGCACTTCTGTTGGCCCTTGAAGGAGTCTCCCAGCGGAAATTCAGGTGCGAATCCTGCTGGGGTATGTGTGTCACAATAGGTAAACCCCCAACACCAGAGGGAAAGAAAAATACCCCTCCAACATTGTAGCACTCACTGAGATCAGAACCTCACAAATTAACAGCCTGCCTCAGACAACCTAAGGAAGTTATGATAAACTAGGAATAAGGCCTGTTGTGGAAATAAATATAACGGACTCTAGAAAGAGGCTCTGAGTGGATGCAACTGATCTCTGCCATCTGAAGAGCAGTTGTAATTCTGAGTGATCTTCAGCCCTCACCTGGAGATTGGCAGCAATGGTTACCCAGGAGGAAATGGCTGGTTTGGAGGGTGGAGTCTATGGCATTGTACGTGTCTGAGGTCCCTCCCCTCCCCAAACTCTGGCTTCTGTAGACTCCACCACAAAATCTCTAGGAATTCCCCAACCAGGAACTGGCAACCCTAGCCTCAGGACTGGCCCCAATGAGTTCCCCACCAAGGCCAAAGTAAGCCTGGAATGGGCCTCCTCCCTTTGCCTTTTTACTGACAGAAGCTTGGTTGCCTAGCAATAGCCACTGAGGTAAAAGTTAGCCCAACAGGAGAAGTGTCTTTGTCAAGACAAACAGCTGCTTTGGCAGTTTATTCTGCCAGGGAAGTGGCCAGGCTGGCAGTGGGTGGGACTGGCAGAGGAGTGGACCCAGCACCCAGCCAATGGCACACGAGTACTCTTGAGTGGTGGTGATGAGCCAATGTCTGATGAAGCGCACAGTACAGCCAATGGGAGAGCCGGAAAATGCCAACACATTGGGTATGTGGGTGTGTATGTGGGTGTGTATATATATGTGTGTGTCTGTGTGTGTGTGTAGGATTACCTTCCAAAATTGTTCCCTGTGTACACAAAACTTATCCTTTTAAAATGTGCTGAAGCTGAGGAGGGAAGAGAACCAATTATATAGATTTCAAAAGGAGCATAAATTGCTTTGCCCTTCCACACTGGTTAGAAAGGAAGAATAACGTTATGCCGCAGTGATCTAATCTAGTAGTTTAAGTTTTCCAGAGGTATGGTTTTCTTGTTTTAAAAAAGAAGCCACATGAATTGAATACCAGATTGGCAATTTAAACCATGTCCATTCAATTTCCCTTCCAATAAGTGTTGCAGTGCCATAGCTAAAATTTCTGCAACTGTGCAAAATCAGTTCAAACAGTTTCTATTCTGGGGCTACTGAGCCAATGCAGTTTTGTTTTCAAGTAGAATATTTAAAGCTGAAACTACCTTTCGAATAGTATTTATTTATTTTATTTTATATTATTTATATCCCGCCCTCCCCGCTGAAGCTGGCTCAGAGCGGCTTACATAATAGTACATGAATAAGGCACACAAGCGCACCATATATGAGTCAAAGATCGTTTAGTAACACTAATTTCATGGATGAGAACCAGAATCTAGATTAGTAGTGTAGCAAGAGCCCGCCAGCCCCTCCTCACTATCACTGGATCCAGAGGATGGAGGGTGGTCTGCCACCTTGGAATCCTTCCCCGCAGGGTAGCCAGGGCCTCAAATACTGGAACGGGGAGTTACATCACCACCCTCACCCTGCTCCTCCTCGCAGACTGTTCCTCTCTTTGGGCTGCTTCACAGCATCTGCTCAGCAAATCTTCCCTGGCCCTATCTGGTTCCCTGCTTTTATCCCCGTCCTGCTCTCTCCTGCCTCTCCTGAGGCCGCCCCCACCTCCGGTTCCCTTCCAGGCCCCACCACCTTATTTAACCAATAACACTGAGCCCCATGAGGGGCCTCCGCGAGTGGCTCTCCCTCCCCAGCTGCAAGCTGCAGTGGTGCTCGGGCCGCCGGGCTTGAGGTTGTGACCAAGCCCTCATGCCAGGCCTGAGGCCTGGAACAGCTGCTTCTTCTGGCTGCACGGCAGCTGCAGCAAACTGGAGGCCCAAACCGCCGTGGGCAGCCTTGGGCAGCAACAATGGTGGTGAAGCGGCTCCCATGATCCTGGAGACTGACCTCCGGTGGGTGGCCTTGGGCCACGTCTATGTCACCCTGGAGCTGGGCCCCTCAGCAGACTTCTGCCTGACAGCGCCTGATGTCCAGATAGGTGTTGGGGGTCCCCAGGGGGGTTTTGAGCTCTGGCAGGAGGGTCTTTAGCTGACATGGGGGGGAACAGCCCACTGGTGGGACAAGTAGCACTTCAACATTGATTCCCCCCTTATCTAAACTCAGTCTTCCCTTAGGCAAGGTAGGAAAACAAGGGGAAGTCACAGAGTTTCGTAATCAAAGTCTGCTTTGGAAAGTTCTAGTGTAGTCACTGGTGCATGAAATCACAATATGATTTAGTAACTGAAGTGCTCAAAAATTCAAAACAAAATGACTGCATACCCAAAGACATGATCCAGACATAATGCCAACCATAGTTAGACAAAAACTGAATGAGCCTGGTAGGAATCCTAGCCTTGTTTCTGTATCTGTCATATGATACACCATAAGCAAATTATTTACTTTCTATTTATTGTAAACCATTTATCATTATATGCAAATGTCACACTCTGTAGTGGGTCAGGGTATGCAGTGGAGAAACCCAGGGATCAAAGAGTCACTTTAGTCACCAGGAGGATGGAAAGACAGGAATGGGCCCAAGGGCACCTAAAGGACAGGAAAAAAACCTAGTAGGCCATTAGTAGTGTCCTGAGGGTAAAGATTCCCTTGGGTTTAGAGACCTGCTTGCAAGTAAAGACCTTCTAATATGTAGGCCAAGACAGCCAAGGCGTGGGTGTAGCAGGAGGTAAGGCAATACAGGCCTAGAGTGGGAGGTAGACCAGACAGCTAGCCAGGCCTAGGACCTTAGAGGACAGAAGGGAGCAGGCCCTCCAATGGACCAGGGAAATGGAATGCCTGGCCAGAAGAGCAGCAGATTCCTTTTGTTCGATTTGTCTATCTCAGTGCAAGGAAGAAATCCTGAGCAAAGTCGGGTGGAGGTAGTAGAGTTGCTAGGACCTCCCTGGCCACTGATGTGGGGGTTGGGTTACAAACTCTAGGTTAGGGAACTCCTGAAGATTTGGGAGTGGAACC
Organism: Lepidodactylus listeri; assembly: GCA_029233225.1. Classification (NCBI taxonomy): domain Eukaryota; kingdom Metazoa; phylum Chordata; class Lepidosauria; order Squamata; family Gekkonidae; genus Lepidodactylus; species Lepidodactylus listeri. Next base: position 74,492,899 of record JARCFY010000008.1, read on the forward strand.
TGAAGAGGACAGGGACCTCAGTTGGGTACAGTTGGGAGCCAGTTTGGTGTTGTGGTTAAGTGCGCGGACTCTAATCTGGGAGAACCGGGTTTGATTCCCCACTCCTCCACTTGCACCTGGCTGGATGACCTTGGGCAAGCCATAGCTCTGTACCAGCTATTCTCTCAAGGACAGCTTGGGAAAAAGCTCTCTCAGCCCCACCTACCTCACAGGGTGTCTGTTGTGAGAAGGGGAAGGAAAGGAGTTTGTAAGCCGCTCTGAGACTCCAAACGAGTGAAGGGCGGGATATAAATCTAATCTCTTCTTCTTCTTCTTCTTCTACAATGCCATAGAGTCCACTCCCCAAAATAGCCACTTTCTCAAGGGGAGCTGATCTCTGTAATCTGGAGATAAACTGCAATTCTTGGGTATCCCCAGGTTCCACCTGGAGGCTGGCATCCCTAAGAGGAAGTAAGGGATAGGTAGACTTCCAGGCTTTAAACAGATCAGTGAACCTAGAACTCTGTTATTTCAGACAATCTGCAATAAACCACAGCCTTAACAGTTCTCCTGGTGACAGGTAGGATAATGAGGAAAAGCCTGGGTGGAAAAGTAGCCCCTGTCCCGGGGGCTTCACTCCAAACCATCAAATTAAACCAAACCACCAGACTTTATGTGAAAACCAGAACTGCACCCATGTCAAAAAGGATTCCAAAACATAAGATAGATGTACACAGTACTTATCTCTGTTCTGAAAATCACTACATCAACAAGCCTGTAATGTGCAATTGTTAGAGAGCTGGACTAAGATTGGGGAAACCCAGGAACAATTTCTACTCTGCCCTGGAAGGTTGCTTGATGACCTTTTGGCGCCACGTGCCCATCCTAACCTACCTCACATGGTTGTTGAGGGATAAAACAGTATAAATTGTATTCCCATTGGGGTATAAATGAAGAAAATAAATAAATTGCAGAAAATAATAACTTGCTGGAAAAAATGCTCTGCTCATGTCAATACAATACAAAAGGAATAAATTACCTACGTCCAGTTTACACTGTAGAATTTCAGAGGGTAACATGGCAAAACATAGTGTTTTGACCTACTCGTTTGAATACTAGTAACTCAGTCATGTACAAGATAGTAACCATTACGGTTAGTATTATATCCTCAACTCATAATTATTAAAATATGCAATTCATAACAGCAGGAAAGCACCTTTTGAACTGCTACCACTATATCCCAAGGTAATGGATTTAAAAGAACAATAGTAAATGTCTTAAATGCATCATAAATTGCACAGAATAGTCTAAATTAAAATATCCAACAAATTTCTAAGTATGTTCCAAAGCACAATATAATTTAAAATGCTAGCAGTTGTAAACAGTTGGAAACAGGCAGGCATAACACAAAAGTATGTATAACATAAAAGTGATCAAGTCAACAAGTAGGAGGGCGGATGATAAAAAAACTGAACACACCATCTCCTATTCAGAGTATAAATTACAGTGATTATTTCTAGCATACACAAAAGCTCTACTAATTAGATTTTTAGAGATTTGCAATAGGAAACAAAATGTTTTTTTTTCAGGTTTCCATCTAGACCTGCCCTCTCTCCACTTTTCATGTATTCAGTTTTCTAAACAGATTGCATTTTTTCCTGACATAAATTCAATAACTTTTAACACACTTGCAATTCATGCTGTAATGGTAATAAACTGATCAACTAGGCACAACCTTATGTTACAAACCTCTCTCAAATGAGTCTGTATATACTACCTTTTGGATGTAATACTGCTCTGTGTTTCATTTTTTTGATAGAGAAAATTAAGAAGCTGACTAAAAACGCCTTCTCTCTTTGTAAATCTGCTGATAAATCTCTGTGCCGCTGAACTCTGCTGCTGCTGGACTGTGTGCGGGAAGATGTATAAAACAGTCTGTTTTGAAACAGCCAGCCACATCCTATTTGGACCTCCCAAAGCTTTGCTGTGTGATCAGCATGGCTTTGTAGCAATACAATAGGAGTTAAGAACTTCCTTGTATTTATTTAAAAGCCAGAAAATATGTTTAGTTGCTTGAACCTCTTTTGGTTGTTTTACCTTTTCTATTGCAAGAAACATTTGTTACAAAAATGTAAACTTTTATTTTTATTCCTGATTCACAGAGCTTATTTCAGTGTTATTTACTGATGGCTATTCCCATGAAAGTCTCCCACTAACTTGAATTTGTGTTCCATCTGACTGGGCTTTGGTTTCTTATCTTTCAGATCTTATTATAATTTTGCCTTAGCTCTCTGTTGTAGTATCTACTCATTAGAATACTACTCATTCCTGAACAGAAACACCACAATATCTTCTTTATGATGACAAAGAAGGCTTTCAAACACAGGAAGATTTCGGAAACATTCTCAAAATCAGGATGGGTTAGAAGTAATAAGCTCATATTGTACACAAGATTGATACACCAAATTTATCACTCTGCCCATTTGTTTTTACAAGCAAATGCCTTGACACAATTAGTCAAGAACAATGATGTCTTTCAAACACTGCTCTGTGGAAAAATATGAATCTAAAAACACAATATGTCTCTTTGCTGACAGAGCACACAATGTGAATTCTAGAAAATTCAACTCACTGCCATTTTGCATGGTCAAAACAATAAGATGTGTACCTTTGAAGCCCACTTAGTTTCCCCGAAGACCATTTCAGAATCTTCACTAAAGCACAATCACGATGTAACATAATCTACTTCAAAGCATATTGTCAGAGAAAGCTAACAATAAGCACAGCCACATGAACTCTACACTTAACAAAGCAGAACCAGAGTGTATTTCAATTGGCTATTCTAGATGTACGCTGTATCATTAGCTTCAGGATTGTGACTTAATTATTGTATAATACATATTTTAAAAGAAACAAATATTTTTACAGCAATTTTACATATGTATTCTATTTTTTATTCTGCAAGTTAAGCATGTTTTGACTGGTACTACTTTAACTCTTCCAAAAGCCCTAGGGACAAAAATCTATCCAAAATTTTGAGTGAAGGGAAGTAAATATATGCTAAAGACATGGGTCTTCAGTTTTGAGAGGATCCCACCCTTCTCAAATCTAGTGTTTGTTGTATTGCTAGCTGTCCTTGTAATGAATCTATAGTTTTTCCTTTCTAAAACTCATTACAATTACTATTTAAATGTATGATAAACTACAATACTATCAAAACTACTATTTAAATGTATGATAAAAACTTTTTGAACTAAAGTTCCTAAAGTTTTACTCTGAAAAATGACAGTCTTCCATGAATGGGAGAAGGTCACATCTGATTTTGTAGCTTGATTGACCAAATCTAATCAGAATTATTTCTGCACACTGCTTCACTACAGCAGTGGCCCCCATTAAACACTAAATGCTTCTGGAAGCTCATCCCCTTTCAAACTCCTACTATGAACCGTTACTTTTCAAACAGTAGCTGCTCAATGGGCTTACTCAAAACACTCAAGAGATAAAGGTGCTATACTTAACTAACATCTCAAAACCCATAGCAAAATCTGTCACTTGTTGTTTGGGAATGAAAATATCATAGCCAAACAGATCCTTTGTGACAAAGATGGATAATTAAATGTTAGGTAAAGTTTATAATAATAATAATAATAGCTAGTTTTTCTGTGAGATTGATATTATGTTTCTAAACATGTATATGGTAATCTGTTTTAATAAATCACTGGTGGTGTGTACTTTATATCAATTCAGGTGGGTAGCCACTTTGGTCTGAAGCAACAGAACAATATTGGAATCCACTGGCACCTTTAAGACCAACAAAGTTTTATTCAAGGTATAAGTTTTCATGTGCATGCACACTTTTTCAGATACATTGAAATGGAAGTTATTAGTCCATACATATAGGTAAAGGGTGAGTAGCACATTAGCATACAGCATAATAAAGGCAGAACAAAGCTTGAGTCCAGTGGCGCCTTTAAGACCAACAAAATTTTATTCAACGAATAAGCTTTTGTGTGCATGCATACTCCTTCAGATACATTAATTGAAATGATAGGTATCTAGTATTAAAATACATATTCTATGTATAAATACAGATATCTTGTTCATGAATTACAGAGTACTGAAAAAGACTATATATATATATATTAGACACATATATCACATTCCTAAATTCTAACCAATTTAAACATAAACCATAATATAAACATAATAAACCATTACAGTTTCTCTGCCATTAAAAACAGGACTATCTGTACTGAGATAATTATTCATTTATTAAAATATGCTGCAATGTTAATACCAGTTAATGGAATCCAGTACATAACTGTACAATTGCATTCCAGCTAGTTATCAATAATGTAGTCTCAGTAAGTGACTGAAATTGCAGAAACCTTGAGAAACAGACTTCACAGTGCTGCTTCTAAAACGGATAACAGCATGTTAAAAGCAAGCAATCAGGTTTTGAAAACAGCAATTTCTCCAGCTATTGATATCTGGATAAGTGAGGCTGTGGTCACACACGCAGTTGTGGCACTATAGCAGCATTACCTGAGCAGAATAAATGAACCCCTCCAGACGAGCACATCTGCCTCCCATTGTGCAGTCATCTGCAGCCCATGCTGTTCCACAATGGAAGCAGAATACACAGATAGTGGGGAAACTCCAGTATAAACAGATTGTTCATGGTTCCCTCCAGGTTTTCTGACGTCTGAACTCTCCTGCAGTGAAAGGAACACGGAAGGGACGTCTGAACTTGCAGATCTGTTGCCGCCACTGGTTTTATTTTAGTTGCTGCCCATATGCACATATGCTTGTCCTGTGGTTGAAGTGCAACACTAATGTGGATGCTCCCCCATGGGGCAGCTGTGCAGGTAACCCACCACAGCATGTGTGGTCTGGATGAAATGCTCTGCTACTTTTTGCATCAGTACAATTGGAGGCACTGTCATGAGTACCTCTGAGGACCTGCCTCCTGTGGACCTAAGTGAGGTGGAGGATCAGCTCCCAGCTCTGGAGGAGCCTCCACCTGAACAAGATGAGGCACAAGCAAGCACCTCCCAAGGTGTTACCCCAGCACCAGCAGCAGCTGAGCCACAGCCAAGCTCAAGCCCACCTGATTCACCTCCTCCGATGGAACGTCTAAGGTCCCGATACAGGCAAGACTTAGCTGCTAGGAGAAAAGATCACTCAGTCCTGAGTTTTAGAAGGAGCCGGGACCTTGCTGCCAGCTGCTAATGAGCACAGGAAGTGGCTGGGTATTTAGGCACAGCACAGAGACTAGAAACTTGTGCTTGCAACAAGTCATTCTGGCTAAGCTCTGCACCCGCTCGACTCGCAACAAGCTAACCTGATTCTGGACTCTCTGGCTCATGACTCCGGCTCTGTTTGACTTCGGCTTGATTCTGGACCCTCAGGCTCATGACTTCGGCTCTATTTGACTTCGGCTTTTGTTGACTCCTCGGACTGGTTTGCTCGTGAGTTTCCCTCTCTGACCCTGGCTTGGACTGACTCTGCTTTTGGCTTAGTGTTTTGGACTTGGTATCTCGTGCCTGACTTGGCTTGACCTCGGACTGTCCCGGACTTCGGCTTGGCTCCTGACCTACTGGCACCCAGCCCATGACAGGCACCACCATACCACACCAAGCCACCAGTACTGACTGCAGCCTAAGTTATGAACTTTCAAAACAACACATGATAAACTACGATATTAAAAGGGAAACACTCTGGAAAGGGTTACATTAATTTTAAATTTCTTGAAATATTTGAAATTAATCAGGCTTTGGTGCCTGGCCAAATATACAGGTGGTTTCTGTCTTTTATTACTACCCTACTCATCTTTGTCCTTTTATTTTCCATTACCAAGCAGTTTATTTATTTGATTTGTATCATTTATATCCCACCCTCTCCTGCAAGCGGAGGCTCAATTCCAACACTGGGAGGGAAGAAGACTGTCCTCATATACATTTCCTGTAATTGAACTACCCTAAATTAAAGGGTACCCTACCCTAAATTAAAAAATCAACAAATAGCTGGGATGCCAGTAAACTATTAAAGGAGCATCAGCTTATGCAGCAGAGACAAATTACACAAAAATTGTAAATACTTATGCCATTATCTTCAATACCAGACTGATATAACAATTTGCAGCAAAAATTGCAATAGGAGTAGCAGTATAATTCCTTTTCTATCACCACTATCGCTATTTAGGCTTTGAAAGATTCAAATTTTATCATACGTTATGCCTACAGTATTTAAATAATTATGCAAACTAAGCCTGAACAGCTTAGACCCAATTTACACCTCCCCTCTGAAGTAGTTTACTGCTGTCTTTTCCCAAGCTCATTTCACGCTGGTTTCAAATTTCACTCCAGGGGGTCTGAAGAGTACTAAGCAACAGCATTTGTTTAAAGCAGTATAATGCTAGCTTGACCACAGGAGGGCAATTAACGAATGTAAACATTAATTTATAAACTAGAACAAGTATGGTTTGAAACTAGAAACAGGTAGAGACGGTTTTTTTTTTTAAACTAGAATGATTCTAGCAGGAAAGTCAGATGTAAATTTGATCTTAGTTAGCTCAGGTCTCAGTCACGGAGACCTACATGTCAACTAATTAGCCAAGAATTTATCAAAGTATAGAGGCCAGTTACATGCTACCATTAACTTGAGGAAAGACAAGTGATTGGTGCTCTAGATACAGCATGCAAAGCAAGCCCCCCTGCCCCCATCTATCTCAACAGTGACCAAACTGCTGCACAGAGGAAAAGGGTCCAGTCACCTACATATCTAGCTTAGGCAACTCCTACTAGGATTTTTTCTCATGCACATCATCATGACAGTAATTTTTTGCCCATTTAGGGGAGGGCAGGATTCATACTTATTCCAGGTAACCTTCAAAGACAAGAACAGAATAGAAACTTATGGTGAAATCCTATACAGAATTATTCTAGCTTAAGCCTACTGAAATTAATGGGCTTAGTGAAACCCCTTGAGTCTCAAGGATCAGGTTCAAAGTCTAGGGTAATGTTCATAAACTCAAAATGCAAATCCGGTTTATTTAAATACAGCACAAAGCAACTGTGTCAAACATTACCAAAGATATCAATTCTGGTTCACTAACCATTGTCTCAGAGCAAAGTCCTACTCACAGTCCACTATATAGAAGGCACAGAGAGCACTTTGCGTTCTTCCTGAGGCTAAACCTGGAGCAGAGTCCCAGTCGTCAAGAAGGCCTTCTTGCAAAAGCAGGACTCTTCCTGTGAAGATGCTGGGTGAGTCTTCCAAGCTTGTTTGTTGCTCTAGGAGCAGTTCCACTTTCTTCCTGGCAAGATGAAGTGGGGCAGCTCTGTACTAGAAGCCTGATTTCAGTGCAGTCAATGAAGAGTTCAGCTTCATCTGACCTCATCTGTCAGCAATTCCTGCTCTTCAGCAATTCCCAGCTACTGCCGCTCTCCCAGGGAGGATTGTGCTACTCTTCCCAGCTAGCAATTTCAGCTCTGTCTTCTCTGTTCTTTTTGGATCCAAAGTTTGTAAAACAAGCTTTGTCCTTCAGAGAGCACTACCTTTAGCGCTTCTCAATCAATCTACACTTCTTGTCCTTTCAGCTAGCCCCACTCTGCTTTATCCCACCTCTCACTGTCATGGTCGCTCATTCAAAATGAGCCCATGAGCCTTTGCTAAACATGCAAATTAACACAAGCCTATATACCCATCAGCTATCTGCTAGTTTGGTCTGATCTAAGGTCTATCTAGGTATCTGCAGTCTACTAATCAAACCTAGGCCCCAAACCCTTTCCTGCCTCCCCAGTATTGTCTTACATTCAATCAGAGTAACTCTGCATATGGTTGCACTGTTGGTGCTCTATGTTAAATCTCCACTCTTCCACTGTCTTCTATGAGAAGAAATGAACAAGGACCAATCCCCTATTACTCAGACAGAGATGGCTGGATACCAGCGAATTCCCTCATGCCAGGGAAGAAACAAAGCAGCGCTTAGTTACAATACTGCTTAGGGTACAGCAATATGACATCTAAGCTCTTGCTGTCATTCACAATAGATTCAGTTCAGTAAGCCATGTTGGTCTGAAGCAGCAGAACAAAGTTTGAGTCCAGTGGAACCTTTAAGACCAACAAAGTTCTATTCAAGGTATAAGTTTTGCATGCAAGCGTACTTCTTCAGATACCTGAAGAAATGTGCTTGCACATGAAAGCTTATACCTTGAATAGAACTTTGTTGGTCTTATAAGTGCCACTGGACTCAAACTTTGTTCAGTCTTTCACAATGCTATCATGAGTATTCCCTGATTCAGCAAACCAGTCAGCAGTGAGCTAATACACAGAGAGGTTGATCTTTTCCCTAGCCACTGAAATTTAGCATAGTTTAACAACTGCCAGCATTGTTCCCTAGCACATCAACTAGGGTTGCCAGGTCCTTCTTAGTCTCCAGCAAGGGACTTTGGGGGGTGTTACTGGCAGGGGAGGGGATGTTCCCAACATGATGCCATCATGCAAAAGTGATGTCATCACATTGAGGATCAGTGCCCCCTGCACCTGTACTCCAAGTGGTGAATTAGCCACTTGGCTAATGCATCCCCCCTCCCTTTAAATGCTTTGAGCAAGAAGTGGGAGTGGTGCGCCTGAACTCCAAGCAGTGAATTTGCAATTTGGAGTTCAGGTGTGCAGCAAGCAGCCACCCCTCACCCTCCCCTCCTGCCAGATTTAAAGGGCCCTCCAGTGGGTCAGCAGGTCCCTTACTCCCACCAGTCACCTGGAGGGCCCTTTAAATCTGGCAATAGGAGAGGGAGATCGGCAGCCACCAGTTGTCGCTGTTGAGGGCACAGCTTAGGGGAAGGGCTTCCCCCACTGGCCAGCTGGCTGGTGATGGGCTGGAGCCCACCAAAACAGGGATTCCGCTGCCCCTACCTGGGGACTGGCATCCCTAACATCAACCCAGTTTCTTACCTAAAAGAACATTCCACATTAGGCAATGGGCACACCCATTTGATTTTAGCGTGTTTTGTAGACAAGTACCTTGAACAGATGAAGATTCTATATACTGTGCTGACATTCTTTATACTGTGCTGAAGATTCTTTTTACTGTGCTTTATACTGTGCTGACCCCCTTGAGAGCACACATATGGCCTGTGCTCTGCCAGCTGCACTGGCTCCAGATTGATTACCGAATCAAATTCAGAGATTTAGCACTTACTTTCTGAGACTGTCATATCTATCAGACCGAGGAGGGAAAGAGTGAAAGCTGAAGATAGGGGTGTAGATAAAGGTAGGCTGGCTTATGAGTTGGAAAGACAGAAGGAAGCAGGAAAGGGGAGATACTGTGGTGGTTTTCAGGAAAGGGGAAGATGAAATAGTGGGGGAAGGGGGAATTGTGTTGCTCCACACAAGTTTTTACAGGTTCCCTGCTTGTAAAGTCCATAATGCAAAACAACCACAAGAATACACATGTATGTTCATATTCAGAATCCCCACTAAAGCCAAGAATCTTATGCAATTCTGCAAAGCCTGCAAGACAGAGCTCTTCCGCCAGGCCTTTGACTAGGAGCCGCCACTGCTAGTACCATCTCCATCGCGACAGCCAGGCCGGGTAATTATGGAAGACTGGGTGCCAACCCTAGTAAGGAGCCAGCTGAACATTGAATAACATCACTATTGGAAGCACTTTATTTTGTAGCTGTTTTATTGCTGTATTGTTTTAAAATGTTTTAAATTGTTGTTGTGTCCAGTGCTGTGTGCCCTTTGTGAGCCGCCCTGAGCCCATGTGTGGGGAGGGCGGGATAGAAATATAAAGAAATAAAGGCAAAAAAAGGAGAAGAGATGCTGTGAACATATTGACATGTAAAGCCACTGAAGTCTGAATGGATAGACACATGTTGTGCAGAAATCCAGTGCTAGAGATTGGTAAACAAACCCATAAAAGAGATTTATTCAGTGTGGCTTGCACTTGTCTATTTTTATTTTAGTTAATTAAAATAAACTTATTAAATTTTTGTTCACAATAGCAATTTGTTTTATGGCAAGTGTTTTCATGTTCCCCAAATCCTATCAAATAAATAACACTAAATTATGCATGTTGTTTAATGAAGATTATAAATATGTCTGCCAAGGATAAAAAAACAACATATGGGGGAGCATAATCTATTCATTGTTTATGAACTAAATGTTCCCCTGAGTATGTAAAATGCCTATGATTCTTGAGTGATAGATTTTACATTTGGATCAGTGATTTTGGTTAAGAGCTATGTGAAAATATCACATGTTGTTTGATGGCTCCCTATTGACCAAACATCCAAGGATACTCATTAGCTGTGTCTGTTTCAAACACAATTCACACTCTTGAAACCTACTCCATATATGTACTACTTTCAGGTAAACAATGGGATACAATGGGGTAATAGATAAAAATAAGGCTGCCATTATTATTTTGTGCCATAGCTAGTGTAGTGTAATGGACTGGTTAGGGCAGGGCTGTCAAACATAGGCTGCAAACCATGTATTGCAAAGATTAGGCAGTTGTACATGCTGTGCTCATATCTCCCGATCGCCTTGCTTCAGGATGAATGCTGTTCTTCAGGATTGGGGAGAGGGAGCAAAACAAATGCAGCAAGTCCAGCCAGGGACCTTTTTTTACAGATTTACTTTGCTGTTGGCTGCCACAGACTTAGGGTTGCTAACCTCCAGGTAGGTACTGGAATTCTCTTGGAATCTGACTGATGTTCAGGCTACAGAGTTCAGTTACCCTGCAGGAAATGGCAGCTTTGGAGTGTGGACTCAATGGTTTTTTTTTTTACTTCATTTATACTCCACTTTCCTCCTCAATGGAGACCTGAAGTGGCTCATAACATTCTCTCCCTCTTCATTTTATCCTCAAAACAATGTGAGGTAGATCAGTCTGAAAGTGGGTAACTGGCCCAAAGTCACCCATCTAGCTTCTACAACAGAATGGTGATTTAAACAGGTCTCACAGATCCTAGTCCAACACTCTAACCACTATACCAGGTTATGACCCATAAAGTTCTAAGTGATATGGGTACTCCCCACAGAGCTCTCTCCCCTCCTCAAGCGCCACCTTCCCCTGATATGCTTCCCCCCAATTCCAGGAAATTCCCTAATTGGAATTAGCCTACTCACGCTCCTTAAACTTCTCTCCAGGCAGTCTCAGAGCTTTTGGGGGAGCATCACAATAAGGTTCTCCCTCCCCCCATCATTCCCCCCAGCAAGGAGGAAAAACGCTATCTGGGAGGAATTACAGCTCAATTACAGGTCCTACTGGGCAGCAGGGACACAAGTTAAATTTGGCATAAAATTAATCAGATTAATATATTAATGTAACTGTTAATAAGCTTGGTACTACTGGAAGGGAGACATTTAGATAATTTATGGTGCACATGGCTCAATCAAGTTACACTTAAGTCAGAATGAGTCTTCTTATCAAATGAGTTAAGCACTACTGGGTTACAGCATTAGAGCAGGAATTGTGAGACCATAAAAGTCACTGGGTGACATTAGACCTGCCACACACTCTCAGCACAACCTACATCTCAGGGATGTTGTAAGAACAAAATAAAAGAACCATATGTACCACACTGCGATTCTTAAAAGGTGGATAAAAGTGTACTCAAGTTAAGAGACACCTGCCAGAGGAGGAAATGACACAGAGTAAATTAAAAGAGAAAAAATTATCTTTATTCCGGAATATCTGAAAGCTTTTCAAAACACACACACACACAAATAAAAATAGCACAAGAAAAATAAGCTTTAAAAAGACAGTGCAAGGGTATTAAAACCACCTAACAGAAGCCAAATGGAGATAGATGAGAGAATGTATAGTTAATTGTGTAGTCACTGAGTAATAAGTATGTATGAACTACTGCTCATTTCCTTCTAGGTTCCTACTCTGGGAGCTTTATCTTTGCTTTATAATTCTGACATGCACTTAAACTCAAGAAAGTTCTCTTAGCAAAACTAAATAGGAACAAAACCTTGAGCTACTTCATTTCAAGCTGAGCAGCACTTGGCTCGCAGCAGATCTTCTTGGATTGCTATAGTAGTTGTTTTTAATACACTTTTTGAATGGGGTGATTTTGAGCATGTTTAAAATGATTGGATGACATACAGATGTGCTCACCACTACTCTTTTAGATACTTCACAGCTACTTTGATTTTACAGTCTGCAGCTAATTTCTGCTCCATGACGATTAACAAATGTACAGTTGGCAAAGGACAGAGATTAATTTAAGCTGAGAGAAACAGGAGGTTTATTATTTTAGGTATAAATAACAAAGCAAGTGTTTTTTCCTCAGTGGTACTTTGTTTTTCATTCCTCTTAATAAAGTGCCAGGAAAACAATCCCCTTAGATAATGGACTTTAATACAGATCATTAGCAGTCAGCACCTACCATCTTTGCTTCTTGTTCTCTGACATACTGTTGACATGAACACAACCCAGTAGTGAAAGGCTCCCTAGGCAGTGAGGGAAAGATTAGCAAGGCCTGGGTACATTCAGCAGGAGAGAGAATTATGGAAAGATGTATGCCAACTTGTACCTTCCAGGCTATCTGCCTCTCTCCTGTGCAAGTATGTAAAGCATGGGTATGCCTAGGAGAATGAGTTTTTCAACTCTTAGCCTGAGGGCTGGTGCCTAGAGCTGGAAGGAAGACCTCCTGGCAGAAATACAGACGAAGATTTGCTCTCCATTTGGAAGCTTTGCCATAGCGTTGCCAGCCCCCAGGTCCAAGTGAGGGCTCCAATCCATCCTCAGCCAGCTGGCTGGTGGGGGGGAAGCCCCACCCCAAGTCCTCCCCCAAGCCATGGCCACCCCTCTCACCCCCCTTCTGCAGGGATTTAAAGGGCTACAACTGACCGATGGGGAGCATGTGGCCTACTGATCAGCTGGAAGGCCCTTTAAATCTGGCAGCAGGAAGGGAGAGGGGCTGTGGCTGGCTGCAGCTCTGCTCACAAAAAGACCCTTTAAAGGGTCTTTTTGCTAGCAGGGTGGGGGCTGTGGTGCACGGGACTGATTTTGCAGTGGCAATTCATTGCTTGGGATTCAGGCCTGTGCACTCCCGCCTCACTTGCTGTGAGGCCTGCACCCCGCCCACCCCCAGAATGTCCCCTAAATCCCCCCACCAGAGTGATGAGCAGACTTGGCAACCCTACTTTGCCACCTCCTTGCACCTGTTCAGTTTTTTTCTTTGTTCCGTTTTTGTATTACCATACTTTATTGTTTTGTTGTGAGTTGTTTTGTTGTGAGTTGTTTTGGGTTCCCATTTGAAAAGAAAGGTGAAACATAAACAAATAGTGCCCATGACCCTGGCCTTGAGACTGGTAAGGTTATAACTTTTGCTTCCCCCTCATTGTCACATATCTTCCCATCACATGCTCACAGCTCAGTGGCATAAGACCACTGCCCCAAGATGTGAAGTACATGAAGAACACTCCTGTGTGCACTGTAACTATCTACTGAACACAAAGTTTATACCCACAAATACTCCATCTACCTAGTAGAAGAGAAGAAGAGGCTAGATTTATACCCCACCTTTCACTATCCAATGGAGTCTTAGAGTGGCTTACAATCCCTTTCCCCTCCCCACAACAGACACCCTGTGAGGTGGGTAAGGCTGAAAGAAAAGCTCTTCCCTATCCACCATCTCAATCTCATAGGTAATTTTTTAAACATTTATTTATTTATTTATTTATTTATTTATTTATTTTCAGTTTTATACCCTGCCCTCCCCACAAACGGGCACAGGGTGGCTCACAAGGGTAGTAATCTACCATTACTACCCTTAGTTGCCTTTTTTCTAAACTGAAAAGCTCCAGACTCTTTAGTCTTTCCTCATAGGCAAGACAGTCCTGCAATTTAATCAACGTAATCATTTGATTTTCTATGTACTTTCTCCCAGCTTTGCAATATCTCTTCTGTGTGGCAACCAGAACTGTACACACTATTCCAAATGAAGGCCCTCAATAGAGCTATGCAATACTGCCTGTTTTATTTTTTAATTCCTTTTTTAATAATTCCCTAAAATGTAATACGCCTTCTTCATCACTGCCATACACCAATGCAATATTTTCATCCAGATATTCACTAGAACCCCAAAATCTATTTCTCCCTCAGTCACAGTCCATTCAGACGCTATCTGCATATTTTTAAAGTTAGGACTTTTGCTCCAGTGTGCATCACCTGACACTTACTACACTCATTTGCCATATTGTTGCCCATTTATTCAATTTGGAAAGATCCTTTGAGCTTCACAATCCACTTTGGTTTTCAGCATCCTGCATACTTTGCTATTATTTGCAAATCTGAACACTACAACAGTCAGTCTCAATCCCAGATCATTCATGAAAAAGGTCAAATAGCCGCCCTGAGCTCGCCTCGACAGGGAGGATGGGATATAAATCAAATAAATAAGTAAGTAAGTAAGTAAGTAAATAAATAAATAAGTAGTACCAATACTGATTCCTTTGGTATCCTGCTGCTTACTTCCCTCCATTGCAAGACCTACTCATTTAGTTCTACTCTCCGCTTCCTGTTTCTCCGTAGCCAGTTTCTAATCCATAAGAGGACCTATCCTCTTATTCCATGACTGCTAAATTTACTCAGAAGTCTTTGGTGGGAGATCTTGTCAAATGTTTCTTGGAAATCCAAACACAAAATATTAAATACCTTCAAAAAATATAACCCTGAAGTGGAATAAAAAAGAGTAGGGGTGACATCCAACTTTACTGATTGTTTCACTACTGGCCATAAAATATTTCCCACAAACATAAGTTAGAAAGTCTGTTCTTCAGAACTGCAGATGTCCTATTTTCAGATTATATTATTTCATAATATTCATGGTTTTAGAATGCAGAGAAGAAAATCCATTAATACATTGTTCCCTAGAGTGCAAATAATGAATGACACATTCCTCTTACATCTAAGAGCAGAGTACATGCAGGATAGTTTTTAAAATACAAGTACAATTTTAAGCACAGGCAATGAAAACAAGATATATGTTAATGTAATTATAATAGGCAAAAAAGGAAGAGAGGACATGAAAGTTTCATAAACTAACTAAGGAAAAACTGTAAGATTTGTGTGGCCTTATGAAAGCAAAGGGAAAATAAGGCTTTGATTCATGAAGCAATGCTGTCACTATTCAACTATTTCAATATGGAACTTTACAAGAAATGACCATTTCATTCTTTGTGCTCAATCAGGAATTCCTAACTCATGTTAGCACACAAAGAAAATTATACCCTGAATATGTACATTTCCACAGGCTGCAAACAATAAACAAACAAAACTGCCTTCACTCCAAGGTCATTTTTAAAATCTCCATCAATTAATTATAGCATCTTATTTATGTATATTTAGGTATTCAATGCTAACCAATCATTCCACACACACAAACCAGTCATTCACAAGATGAAACCTTCTGATGCCTTCTCTAAACTATATGATAGAATAAAATATCTTGCTTTCCAAATCCAGGCCAAGTACAAACTAATAAAGACTGATGAATATTATTAACCAAGACTTCCTGAGGAGGCATTGTGCTTTTCTCTCTTTAAACAGTAAAAACTGTGTTATTTGGCCCCTGATTAATCAGTGAATTAACTGGAATGCCAGGTGCTGCTGAATCCACCACTGCCTGTTCGGGAGGAAGATTAAGTGGGGGAGTGGTATCCAAGTCCCAGTCATGGTGCCAACTGTTTGTGCTGCTGCCAAACAACTGACAACCTTTATTGGGAGCTGGGCAAAACTTGTTCTCTGTGTTGGTGGTGGTAGTGGTGCTGCCACCAGCTCTCGCAGTACAACAGGTAGAGGAGGGGCAGGAAGGAGCATTTGACCACAGGAACTACCCACTTGCACTGCTGTTGAGCAAGCAATGCCCATGGCTGGAAGCTGACTGAGAGGTCCTACCCTGTCTCTCCTCTTCCTGCTCTCATGCAAGAGTGGTGTTAGCCTAACTGCTCTCTTATTTATCAATTTTGTGGGGGAATATCAGCTCTTATCAATATGCAGTCGGCTTACAGGACCTTCACCAGTGTATACAGAGGCGGTGCTAACCGATACTTCTGAGAAACTGACACAGACTCATTTTAAAAAGTATAAAGATAGTTTGTTTACTGAAATATAATCAGAGGTTGTATAAAACAATGTTGTTCTGTCATTCATACAGGCATACAGTACTAGGAAATTAGATAGAAGTTACAGAGGCGTGTGCATGAGCAGGTTATTGATAGTTTCCGTCGAGGGTGATATTTACCTCTATAGAAGCAGTGAAATCCGGCTGGAAAATGAGGATGAGAAGTCTTTGGGAAGAAGATAAAGGATCGCAGCTCTGAACCAGCAGAAAGCCATGTGGCAGACCCCAGTGGTATATCCAGGGGTCCGTGAGGGAGGATGGGAGACAAGGAAGGAACTAGAGCAGGAACTAGAACTGAACTGGAATCTTGGGGAGCAGCTTTTATTGAGAGGTGGTACCCAGGAGGATGGCCAGATATGATGCCATCCCTAGAAAACCTATAGAAGGTCCGTTTGCTATCTCTAGCCACTAAGGGGGTGTTAAAGGAATGGTCAATATTCAAATCTATCTGATGGCCAAGGCAGGATGTCGCTGTCAGCAGGATCTGGCGCCGATCTCCTGGATCACAGGAACACTGGCCGTGGGAACCAATCTTCAGGAAGCATACCGGTGTCTTCGCACCCAGGTGTGAAGTCCTTTGATGTAACAAATGTAGATGAAGGCTGGCGGGGGGGGGGGGGGGGAAGCACAAGCAGGCATACATGCATGGCGTGTATATCTGCATGGAGTTGCTGGTATAAGTCTGTAACCTCATGGCTTTGTGTGAGAGAGTGTCTTTGTTCTCTGTGTCAACCTCCAGCCTGGAGGTGGCAACCTCAGAAAATGGTACTCTGATCCTGTAGTGTAGGCATCTATTCCCATCTTCCCACTGGTCACCTAGTGTACTCTCATGTCCCACATAACTGATATCATAGTCCATACGCTGCCCCTATAAATCAGAAAAGTCCATAAGGATGCTGCCCAGCTTTACAGTAGGCAGAGGAAGACTAAGCAGCACATCCCCACAAAGTCCCAGATAAGGCTGCTTCAGCAGAACTGAGAAGTGGGAACAGAATGGGCTGTGTGTTCTGGCCATGGCTGCTGCCTACTCTATGGTGTTGGCTCGTTAAAATCTTGACTAACCAGCATTTGGGGTTAACTGGCGTTCTCCATTCACCACTAATGCTGATTAACAAAGCTTTTATTGTACTAAATTTGCTCACCACTAGTTTACTTTAAAAAGTGAAAAATTCTACCACTCAGAATGGTATTAAAGCATCACAAAAGGTACACAGGTCATTATGATTACATGCACTTCACAATTAATAATGAGACATAAAATAACCTCTTGCCTCATTAAAAAAGGTATAACATTTCAGAATAATTTATGATTACTGTAGTAATTGTAATTATAATCATTCTGCAAGCACTGAGATATGGTCAAACAGTTACTTAATAAAAGTGACATACTGATCTTTTTTTCAGTAGCTGAACCTGACATAACACCACACTTAGCCAAGCCACATGTTCTGAAACATTTATAATGGAAATTACACATGGGAAAGGGTTAAACCTCTCCCCTGTGCTGCTGCTTCTTCCTTTCACCACAGTCCCAAGCTGGACACCATTTTTAAGCATTCTACAAGAAATTGAGTCTCTTTGGCTCTAAGTTGCCTATTTGCAGCACTTATTCTCTTGATTTCTATGGGGCTGGCTCAAAATACCACAATAAGTAAAGCTGAGTGCTGAAACAAGAGGTTGGCATGCTGTTAAATGTGGTTTCCGAAGCATACCTCTCTAAACTAGTAGAAACTAGTCGTTGAAGTTTAATGGCTTGCTGAATATTTCATTTTCAAAGTAGAAAATTTACTACCACACATCATACCACAGGAATAACAGCAAAACAAACTGAATAAAACATTTGCCTTTAAAAACATGATATGAATCAGAATAACAATAAAACAATGGGTTGGATCCAGACTAAATTTTCCGATGGAAGACTGGAACTTACTTGCCTCATTCCCCCACTGGAATCCACTGACTTCTACACAACAATGGTTCTGGGGGATAGAGGACCCCGGGAAATGGAATGGGGAAGATGTAGCAGGAAGTGGGGGATCTGCAGAAATTGCAAACTTAGTACAGAACCTGTGTGAATCAGGCCCTGCCTATTAATTTAATTGGGGGAGGGGAATAATGTACCACAATGGATATAATAGAAATTATCATGCATTCTTTGAACACTGGTGTTATTTGATTATCAGTTTTATACTCTCAAGAACACTGTCCTCTCAACAGATACTTGACCAAAAGGGGCTTTTTACATTTAAAAAAATTCTGTGATTTTACCATTTTTATATAGGTATGTCTAGTTGTGAATAAATTTCTAACAAATGTAGAATGCTGTGCTAACTATTACATAAACCAAGCACTAATTCTTTTAAAGAGCCCTTATTTATCTCAGGCTTCCTCTAAATCAGCTATAATTTCACAAACATTTATGTCCTTACACTTCATTCTAGTCTTGTCATGGAATCTTGTTTCCATGGCTTGTCATTTCTGAACCTTGAAGCACTTTTCATAGGTACAGTATTAGGATGTATGTATAGTATATTCTACTAAAAAGATAACAAAAGCTTTGACTAATACTATATACACAAAAAGCAACAGAATATTAACAGATTGATTAAAAGGCCCAGCAGCAGAATTTCCAAGTCACCTTTAATTATTAGAACCTTGCCCTATTTGAATTTCCAGACAGCCCATCCTATTCTCCTGTAGCTATGCTGTCATGCTGAAACAGCATCCTTCATGAATTTCTATAATCCTTCTGGAAAAGCATGTATGCTATAGTTCATGAGAACATCCTGTGGTAATAAATACCATAGGTTCAATTATGTGTTGCAAGTGGATGCATTTCCTTTTTTTTTTTTGTCTTAAACCCACTGTCTACCAGTTTCAAAGCATGACCCTGGGACGGTTTTGTGCTGTGACAGAATGAATCATTTTCTCCTTATCTATATACTAATTCCCAGAGGATTTTTTCCCTGTGTGGATATCTATATGTGCCAAAAGAGAGCTCACTCTCCCCCAACAGCTTTTTCTACATCGTTAGTGGCCTTCCTCAATCTGAAGAAAAATAAAAAAAATAAATTAAAAAAAACTTCAGGAACTGTTGAATTTCCCCCAATACCTTTTGAAATGGCCTTCACAGGGATCTAGCTCCAGGCGTCAACTGTGAGAGATTAGAATGTTCGGGGGAGGGGGAGAAGAGTTCTATCAGTAAAAGGGTTCTGTCAGTAAAAGGCAGGGTTCTTACTGGCAGCAGTCTAGGGTTACCAAGTACCTCCCTGGCCACCAGCAGCGGATCCAGATACAGGCTGGGAAACTCCTGGAGATTTGGGGGTGGAGCATGGGAAAGACAGGGACCTCAGTGAGGTATAATGCCATAAAGTCCACCCTTCAAAGAATCCATTTTTTCCATGGAAAGTTATCTCTGTAGTCTGGAGATGAACAGTAATTCCAGGGGATCCCCAGGTCCCACCTGAAGGCTGGCATCCCTAGGCAGCACCCTCTATGTGACTTGATACCACCTGATTTGCATGACTCAGGTAGGCCCAGATGCTTGCTACTGTTCAGCAGCAGCCACCCTATGAAAGCCAGTGTGATTTAACAGTTAGAGGTTCAAATTGGGATCTGCAAGACCCAGGTTCAGATCTCCATCTTGTGGTGGAAGCTGACTGGGAGATTTTGGACCAGTCACATACTTTCAGCCTAACCAACCTCACAGGGTTGTTGTTCAGATAACGAGGAGGAAATAATAATGTAAGCTGCTTTAGTCCCACTGTGGAGAAAGACTGTAATTTTCCTACGTAGAGGCTGTGGGGGAGGGGGTGGAGATGGAAAGCTGAAGACAGATAAAGGTAGGTTGGCTGTTTATTTATTATTTATTTGTTTGTTTTATTTATTTTTCGGATTTATATCCCGCCCTCCCCGCAAGCGGGCTCAGGGCGGCTTACACGGGCCCAAGGCCTAATCAATACATTAAACTTGTAAAATCAGTTAAAACACATTCAAAATAAATACAATTAATACATATTTAAAGCTTCCTCAAATATAGTTTCTGATGGCAACCCCATGGCAGGTCCGCCCCTCCCCCCTCGCCAGCATTGCCAGGGCCATGCTGGACCAGGGTACATCACAGATGGTTAAAGTGATGGATGGTATCACCGGTGTCATCGGTGGCGGCTCCTATTCGAAGGCCTGGCGGAAGAGCTCCGTCTTACAGGCCCTGCGGAACTGCATTAGATCCCGCAGGGCCCTGATCTCCTCCGGGAACTCATTCCACCAGACAGGAGCCGCCACCGAGAAAGCCCTGGTCCTTGTTCTGGCAAGCTTGGCGTCCTTGGGGCCAGGGACGCACAGTCGATGTTCTGACCCCGACCGTAGTGCTCTCTGGGGTATGTATGGAGAAAGGCGGTCCCTAAGGTATGTTGGACCCTGGCCATATAGGGCTTTATAGGTAAGAACCAGCACTTTGAAGCGAACTCGGTATGCTATAGGCAGCCAGTGCAGCACTGCCAGCACAGGCCTGATATGGTCCTGCCTTGCAAGACCCATCAAAAGCCTGGCCACGGCATTCTGTACCAGCTGCAGCTTCCGAATTTGCACCAAAGGCAGCCCCATGTAGAGAGTGTTACAGTAGTCTAGCCTCGAGGTGACCGTCACATGGATCACTGTGGCTAGGTCATCACGGTCAAGGTAGGGAACCAACTGCCTCGTCAGCCGTAGGTGGTAAAAGGCCGACTTGGCAGTGGCTGCTACCTGGGCCTCCATTGATAAGGAGGGCTCCAGGAGCACTCCCAAACTCCTAACCCTCGCCGCAGGCACCAACGGTGTCCCGTCGAAGCTCGGGAGCGGGACCCCCCGCCCTAAGCCACAATGACCCAGGCACAGGACCTCCATCTTCGCCGGGTTCAATTTCTGTTGGGTGGGAAGGAAATAGGGTTGCCAACTCCAGGTTGGGAAATTCCTGGACATTTGAAGGATGGAGCCTGGGGAAGGTGGGATTTGAGGAGGGACTACAGACCAGTATAATGCCATAGACTCCACACTCCAAACCAGCCATTTCCTTCACTTCCATTGCCAGCCACCAGACAAGGGCTGGAGAGCACCCAGAATTACAACTGTTGTCCAGGTGACAGAGATCAGTTTCCCTGGATAAAATGTCTGCTTTGGAGGGTTGAGTCTATGGCATTATACCCTGCTGAGGCTGCTTGCCTCCCCAATCGTCACTGTCCCAAAACTCCACCCCCAAATCTCCAGGAGTTTCCCAAACTGGAGCTGGCAGCCCTGAGGTGAATTGATCTCTGCAGCTGGAAGATCCATTGTGATTCCCAGAGACTGCCACTGCTCCTGTGGGGGGAGAGGAAGCAGGTAGGATGAATGGAAACTATCTGATAGGCTAATACAAACCCTAGACCCAATATGTCTAGATTTGAGAGCAGATACCTATGCACTGTTTTACTATTTTGTAGTCCTAAACAGAGTTAACCCTTCTAAACCTATGGAAGCTGTTATTCTGCTTAGGATTGCACTTCAAGTGTATTAAACGCAAGCCTTACACAGCAGTATGACATTACAGTTCTCAAAGATCATGCTGGAACAATATCATCAAAGTTTTTTAACTTTTTTTTAAAAAAAGCTTGCTCTGTGTAGTATTGAGAAAAAATTAAATTCTTAGGGATCAGCATCAAAGTTGTGGGAGCTTGGGTAAGCAGACAAATGAGATTTTCTCAGCCTTGAGTTTACGCAAATGCCTTTGAATGTGGGAAGCCCATTTATAATGACTTTTTCTGAGTTTCAAGGCTATCACTATAGAACAGAACAGATAACTCCAGCAACTCTTTTACCTTTTGTGTTCCTAAGGGAAACAGGCACACAGTGGTTCAGGCATCTCATTTCATATAATTATTACAAGTATTCTGCAGAGTTAAAAAGATAGTTTTTGCAAGTTTCTAATTTCTTTTATAAAACACATACTTCTTTGCTGTTTGCTATAATCGCAGCTACTATGCTCTGGCACACAATCAAACCCCATGACTATATTGACATGTGATTATTTTTACAATCAAAGGTATGACAGCCTGACATCTGCGGAGGCTGCAGGATATGACATTAATTTCCATCACTTGTTGGGATGGTGAAAAAATTCAAACAGGCCACTGGATCATTTTTAACAAACAGCAAACAGAACAGAAAAACACAAGCTAAAAATAACACCCCTTCAACATACTGTGTTTTTAAAAAATACTTGCGAGATCATGCAATATTTGCCAGACTTTTTCAAAAGTTAATCTTTGCAACAAGATTAGAGAACAAGTTCTTGGGAGATGACAGGTAATTGAAAATGATAGGATTTTTGGTCCATGAAACTGAACTTGAGAGAGCAGGATTTCTGTCAATCCCCCACTGGTTCCCAGGAAAAGGGCTGACAGCACATTCACAATCCAACAATGTATGTGCCATATTTACCAAGAGCCTGCTGAGAGTCTTGCAATCCTGAACAAAACCCTTGAGCTGGAATAATGAAAAGTGCTTTCAAAACTATATCTGATATACTGTAAGGTTTTTTAAAAAAAGAAGTGCTTAAGTATGCAGAAAGAGGAGGTCACAAATGAAAACAGTGAATTCTATAGCACGATTTTTCTTAGCCTAACCCAGCAGTTCCTAGCACACATGGAAACTCCAATGCCCAGTCCCCACTCTGAAGAAGAGTGGGGGTGGCTTTTGCCCCTTGTTCCCTTTCAAAATGGAGCAATAAGTTCTAAGGGCAAAAACAAGGGCAGGAGCCTTATGCATCCCAGCCAATCAGAAGGTGCACAGTGCTGTGTATTTGCCTCTAAGAGCAGGCATTTCACCACTGTAGCTGTCCACCCACCCACCCACTTCACAAAGCAACACAGAAGGAGATATTTGTTTGGGGTCAAAAAGGAATCTTCTGGACCTTCCTCAAACTGGCCAGGAGGTGGGCCTTTGGGGATTTGTTCTACATTTACTTGGATAGTGGACATTTACAAATAAGCCTGATCCATATGGGATTACTTAGGTCCTGCTGTTTTAAAATATTTTGCCACTGTATATGTATGCTATCTGTCATAGTTGTAAGCCAAGCCAAGTCGGATCAGACTCAAGTGGCACATTGCCAGGTCCCCTTGGCTTGCTGGCAGAGGCAATTCAGGGGGTAAGCGGGGACATCATGTGACATCCCCAACATGATGCCATCACATGGAAGTGATGTCATCATGTCGGGGATGCTCTGCATTTTGGGCAAAACTCTAGTTTTTTTACCTAAAACCATATAGTTTTGCCCCAAAAGCAGAGCACTGCCATGTGACATCCCTGTTTGGGGGTGGGCTTTCTCCCCCAGCCAGCTGGCCGGTGGTGGCCAGAAGCCTGATAAATTGGTGGAAACCGCACTTGGACTGGCAATCCTAGGCACAACAAGACTGGTGGGACAGGCAACGAAGGCACAGTCTAGGCCTTCCAGAGAAGCAAGACAAATCACAGCAGCACAGGCCCAAAGCTACAATGGGGCATCTTGGGGCCAGGCCCCCCCCCAACTTACCACTCAGGCCTCCAAACTTCCCATCTAGCCGATTTATTTTATTTTATTTTATTTTTCTGTGTGCACCACAGCCATGCCATGCCATCACCTTGCCCTGCCTGCTGGCAGTCTACCTCTGGCTGGCTGCGGGCGAGGCACGCCATAGGGTAAATCTGCTCCCTACTCCAGCCCTGCCCATGAGCTTCCCTTGGGGCCTCTGGCCAGTGACACACTCTCTTGTCTGTTTTTAAAAACTTTTACTCTCTTGTCCCTTCTAACATAGCCTGGAGGTATGGGGGGAGGTGCCCCCTAACTTATTTAAATGCCCCCTGAAGTAATCCTGGCCACTGACTTGCAGCACTACCTGTGCTTCAAGGGTTCAGTCAGACCTGAGTGGTGCCAGTAAAGATGTGGATCTGGGCATTAACAGAAATACTGCATGTTTCAATTATATAAGTAACAGAGATTAAGGACAAAGGGAAGCTATTTATTCAGCTAGCCATCCAAGGGGGTGGGGAATCCCTTGGTGCAGGGTAACATCACTAGAACACTAATGCTAACCAGCATGGAGTGAATGATATAAAGGAAAAGGAATGCAGATGCCAGAATCACATAGATGAGCTGAACTAGGGATTTATTATCAACACCTGATCTGCATAAATGCAAACACTTCCCTACCCATACACACTTCTTTTTCATCTTGGATAAGATCTGTGGGTTGGTAAACTTGCTTCCATTGGCTATAACTGCATCAAACTGTATCCGTAGTAACCAATATCAAGTTGCCATTTCACACAACCAAATTATTACATGATGAATATAGCTCTAGGAATTGTAATGCTGCCATTGATAATGAGCATCTCTTATCAAAGGACTTAAAATATAAATGAATAGTCAGTAGTAACTCACAAATTAATCTGAGTGAAGAGAAAATCAAATGAAGTATCATCCCTTTAAAGTATTGAGCAGTTTCTATATCAAGAATTGGGCAGTGGGCCAGTAAACATCTCCTTTACCGGAGAAATATGTAAGAGGTTCCAAAGTTTGATAATCCATCTCTTCCCCACCCAGTGTTTCTCATTCTACTCTCCTAAACAGCTGCAAGATGACTGAAAATTATCTGAATTATAGATTACTGGGATCAGTCTTGCACAAATTAAGATTGAATTTGTTTCCCTATCAATAAACATCTAATAATCAAATATTAAAGAGAGCTCTTATTTTAATAAAACTACTTCATGATATTTAAAACTGACATTTTAAAAAGCTGCATTAAGAGTGAGACAGACAAGAAATGTACCCAAAAATCACATCAGATCTTACATTTGAATGATGGGGAGCAGGGAAAAGACATTGCCTTGCCTCTCTCTATAGTACATTCTATGTGTTCACAATGAATTAAAGGTTAATTGCGAACAAACAATATTCTTGTATGTGTATTTTTAATCAATGGTATTTTAATTGGCTCTGATTAATTTAATCATTCCTTTCTGTATTGTGTGTTTATTTGGCTTCTGCCACTGAAAGAAACACTACTGCTTTTTGCTTCAAAATACTACTGCACTGTGTCCATGGTGCTCGTGTTATATTACCAGAAGCCTGAAATGATAAAAATTAAAAGCACTGAATTGTGCTCTGAATAAATGAATGTAATCGATCAAATGGAGCCAAATAGCTAGAATCGAATTCAAGTTAATTAGGCAAATATGTACTTAGGGAGGCTTTATTATAATGAATATTACTGATTTAATTGGTGTCATTTTCTGACCATTTTCCAAAGTTGCTACTGAGTCTTTAGAAATGTCCATAAAATAAAATGCATGAATTCCTCATTTATTAAGCCACATTATTCACAAAAGCAAAAAAAAGGTTTGAATTTACCAAAGTCATACGCATCAAGAGTTTACCACTTCTGTTGTTTATTCAAACCTTTTTAAAAATTATAAAACCAGAAAAGGAATCAAGGTTTTTACCTGGCAATTTAAAATTTAATACCTATAAAATATTTATTACACGATTCTTTTAAAACACATAGCCTTTATCATTCATATTTTGACTATTAGAGATTTGTGGAAGTGTTTCCTTCTGTGAAAATGGCAGCACTCCTAACTATGTAATAACTAGCCACCAAAACTACTACAGAAAATAATGAACAATGATGGGAATTAAGAAAATCCATTTTCATTTTCTTTAACTGAAAAACACAAGTGACATTCTTGGGTTATAAAGTACTAGCTTTCTTGATATCAAGGCTATGCCCACAGCTTCACATCCCCCAAACAGCTGACACAGAAAAGGGATCAAAGAAATCAAACTTTCTGGTAAAAGAAACTTTCTCTGAGTTCCAAAGGAACAAAGAGTAATACAATTCTTCACTCTTTCAGTTGTATTTACAAGTTTTATGAAAACTGAGTGTTTAACAAGTACACAAAAAGCAGAGGGAAAGTTTTTAAACACTTGTGAATACTTTAAGGCTGTGATCACACATACAATATAATCCACTACCAGCCCATTTCCAAATCCAACTGGTTTTTTCCTGTGTAAATGAAAAATCCAGTTGGAAAGTGCACTGAAAGTGCAGTTCAAGGAACTTTTAAAGCAAGATTTGATGCTAAAAGCAGGACTGAGCCTTTGGGAATGCACAGAACTGGCCACCTCTGTATTCTGTTGAAAGCACACCAATGAAAGTATATGTAGAGACATCCAAAAGTAATGTTAAAGCAGCCTAAGATAGAAGGCATGCAGATTTCTGTTAACCATACTTTCATACGTTTTCATAGAACCGGATACTAGAAAGAGTGCTGGCTTGCTCTCTCTCTCTCTCTCTCTCTCTCTCTCTCTCTATATATATATATATATACACATACCTACAGAGAGAGAGAGAGAGAGAGAGAGGGAGAGAGAAACTTTTGCGCTTTGGCTTTAATAAGTCTGCCTGCATATTAAAGATACAACTATGATGGATTCATGAAGAAAGACATTGGGGCTTCTTCCTCCATCAGTCTTACCCATCCCTAGAGTTAGGTCACATACTTACCCCCATCCACTGCTTATACAGGACAAAACAATAGAGTGCTATAAGAACAACGTGAAAGGTGCAGTGAGACACAAGAATGAACAATTAGGGGCAGACACATTCATTGCGATGGCCATGTTATTCCTCTTTTGTGCTCTCACTTAGACACTTTCTTTCTTTTACTTCAATTGACTTAAAGAAGAGTGTGATTCTGCTTAGGAACGCACAGAAAAGAATTCTATTTAAATGTATTCTGTTCTTATTCTCTCACTCCCAATTTATCTATCTACATCAGCTTTTAGCCTCCATGCTGTACCATACAAGCCTCTCTACTATCAGTACACTCTGTTCTTTCCTCCCACTTTAGGACCAATTTTGTATGTATCTCTTAATTCACTTTTTGGTCTCTCTCCAAAGGACAGGGTGCATGTGTAAAAATTCAGTGTGCAACTTTAAAAGCACTTCTATCAAGTTTTCAAATCAATCCATGACTATGGAGGAAGTTGTATTTGCAATTGCTTCTCAGCCTGTGTTTTTATTGTTCCTGTTAACAGATACAGTGATTTGTCCTAAATAAGTGTTTGGAAACTATGGTCAAGTGGATAAGGGTGAATAAGCTGTAACTGAATCCAGACGAGGCTGAGGAGATGTTGGTAATGCAGAATACAGATGTGCCATTGATCGATGGAATAATGCTAACTGGTTGTGCTCTTGGGTAAAGCTTGGTTGATGGATGTTGTTAAAACCATTTTCTATTATCTCTAGCTAGTTCATT
This sequence comes from Lepidodactylus listeri, assembly GCA_029233225.1. Taxonomy (NCBI): domain Eukaryota; kingdom Metazoa; phylum Chordata; class Lepidosauria; order Squamata; family Gekkonidae; genus Lepidodactylus; species Lepidodactylus listeri. The sequence goes on from JARCFY010000008.1 coordinate 74,520,345, forward strand.
AATTATTTCCCATATTAGACTTGGCTCATTGGGCCACTCTGAGTCATGCTTTTCTAATCTCATAGCTGAATGACTACAACCCAGTCATGGGGCTGGCCTTGAAGGTAGTCCAGAAACAATCAGTTCCTTAAACTTTTAACTGTGGTTCTCTTTCAAACTGCTTTTATAGATTGATGAGAGATTTTTGATTGAATTGGTTGAAGATGGCAGGCACCATAGCATAATTTATTTTGATTTAATTTTTAATTATTTCATTTCATTAAATTATTTATTCAAAACATTTATACCCAACCTTATTTTGTTGGACTCAAGGATGCTAATGTGCAGTGCTTTAAAAAAGAAAACAAAACAAAAAGAGGGGCTGGAATTCTCAAGAGGGAAATGAAGTTTTCAATCTGTATACTAGAAACTCATGCACTTTTAAACTCATGCACAAAAAAATAATTTTGTTGAAGAGATTCCGGAACTCTGTTTTGGTGCGTTTCCCCAGGAAAAAAAGCCCTGCTAATGTGTTATCTTATTGTAACTTTGGTTATTATGTGGCATGCTTTTTAACCTGCTTTAACTTCAAGAGAAAGTATGACACTCCAGAAAGCCCTTTGAACTCTCCAGGCCAGCAATCAACATAACAATGGCTTTTCGTGAAGGAAAATCTCGTTTCACTACCGTTAGTCCTAACTGGACAGGCAGTTGTAGGCTAACTTCTAAACAGAAGTACAGTACGGATAGGACATTTCCCACCAAGTCTACGACTTTTACAATAATTACCTAAGGGAGTGATTTATCTGTAGATTTTTGTGTTCCTCAGTTAGGCCAGAAAAAGTTCTATGTTCAACCTGTTCCAAGTTTTTCTTTTTCTGAAAAACTCGTAGTTATATGTTTTCATTAAGTGATTTATATGTTCAGTTATTGGTTAAAACCTCAAAGTCACAGAGTACAGGCTCTTTCTTCACTGAACTTGTGCCTAATAGACTTAACGAAACTGCATGGAGATAGATCAACACGATAGCTGTGTTAGGTCAAATCTACATCTGACTTTTCCGCTGGAATCATTCTAGTTTCAAAAAACCCCATCTATACCTGTTTCTAGTTTCAAACCATACTTGTTCTAGTTTGAAAACTACTGTTTACATTCGTTAATTGCCCTCCTGTGGTCAAGCTAGCATTGTACTGCTTTAAACAAATCCTGTTGCTTAGTACTCTTCAGACCAAGGGAGTGAAATTTGAAACCAGTGTGAAATGAGCATAGGAAAAGACAGCAGTCAAACTACTTCAGAGGGGAGGTGTAAATTGGGCCTTAGTCTGTCTGTAGCAGCAGAAAAGAGCAAGTGTCCAGTAGCACCTTAAAGACCAACAAAATATGTGGCAGGGTATGAGCTTTCGTGAGTCACTGCTCACTTCTCCCATTGCAGCTAAAATGGGAGTTCATCTGTCTTATTCAATGGAAAGTGGACTCCACTTTCCAATAAATAGGACAGATGGACTCCCATTCCAGTTGCATCAGGAGAAGTGAGCAGTGACTCACAAAAGCTGCCACATATTTTGTTCGTCTTTAAGGTGCTACTAGAATCTACATGGGTTTGTGTGTCCCCACATTTATGTACAAGCATGTGAACTACCAACCAAGCTTGTATGTACAGCTGCGATACCTGAGGCTTTTCTTCTTGAAGTTAAAAAAAAAAAAAAGTTGAGGCAAAGTTGAGAATCTCTTGGCAAGAATATTGTACCTTAATGAAACTCTAAAAGCTTCAGTTTTACATTCCTTGTATCTTACTGCGATACAAACTCTTATACATGACAATCACAACATTAAAAAATGTATCAAGAATGTTTTAAGCATGTTCACACATTTTATTTTTATAGCTGTAACCTTATATTAGTTTTGAAGGTCTGAACCCATTTCAAATAGCTGATAAAGATATACATTTTTTTCCCGAACCAAAGCCCAAAGGCTGTTGAGCCTAGTAAATACTATGTGCCATTTTTCTTAATGCATATTACATTATTTAAACAATTTCCATAAATGGCAGGTGGTGTTCCAATTCTGACATAAATAATAACATTTAAAAAGCTAATTATACTTCTCTATATTGTATCCAGTACAGCTCAATGCAATAAATATCAACTCAACAGAAGACTATAATATATAGTACATCCTCACTATTGATAATTAACTGGGCAATATTATCTGGGTACATGACTATTGTCACCAGTGTCCTAAATATTCTGTCTAAGAATAAAAACTACTGGTGCCAGCACTGAGTCCATGGGTAAATTTAATCCGCATTTTAAAAGCCATCTCATTACATCATAAAAACAAAGAAACAAAAGATGAGGGTGCCATGATTGCAAAAGACAGCTCACCAGTTTGAATTGTGCAACAAAATGCTGAAAATCCTGCCAGTCCAACACATCAAAATAGAAGTATATACTGAAGTATAATAGAGAAAATATTAATCATTTACGTATATGTTCACAACACAACTATCTGTCCTATAGTATGGAACAGAATTCTCACTAGGAAAGGCTTCTGTGATTTACTGCCAGAAATGGTAATTGCCTTAAATAAGGACAGGCATACACCATGCCATGGGCGTCAACTACGGGGGGGCTCGAGGGCTCGAGCCTCCCCCGAAATTTCTCGGGGGGGGGGGCTCAGCCACCCCCGGCAAAATGGAGCACCCGCCGGTGGCCAGTCAACCGGCCAGCTGGCCGTCGCCGCCTCTCCTTCCCCCCCCACCCCCGGCCTGTCCTCCTGCCTCCCTGGGGCGGGGGGGGGGAGAGAGGCGGCGGGGACATGGTCCCGCGCGAGCGTGGCAGCCAGCCAGCCAGGAAAGGCATTCATCCCGAGGAAAGGCGTTCATCCCAAACATTGGCCGCCGCGGGACTGGCTTTGGAGTAAACGTGCTTTGACTCGTTACGACTCTGGCTGCAGTCTTCTGTACAGCTGCTTGGAAGCGAGTCTGGCAGCCGGAACCAAGAGCCTCCTGTCCGCCAAAGAGGGGTCGTTTGGAGTTCCGAAGGGGCGAAGGCAGGGAGGGGGGCTGTTCTGGTCTCTGGCAGATGGCGCTCTCGCGGCCTTCTGCCTGGGGGAAGAACACCCAAATCGGGGGCAACCCTGGGGCCGGGGGGGGAGGAGCGGCGGGGACATGGTCCCGCGCGCGTGCATGAGAGAGCCCCCCCCGGGGATTTACAAACTCTACGCCCCTGCACCATGCCTTGGCGAAAGTGGCAGAAGATCTTGAGAACCTGATCCAAGCTGAGTCAGTACAATATACACTACAAATGATGAGATATGTCATATTCCCATGATGGAGGATTCAGGTCTACTAAGGGACAGTTGTTCCCGTATTCTGAAAGTAAGTCCGGAGAAGTCAAGTGGTATTAATTAAACTGTGACTTTAATGCAAAATTATTAAATATGGACAGAATAGGGCAGAGTAGCAGAGTCATGGCTGAAGCAGCAAGTCAGTTCTGCTTCTTCTAACACTGATTTCTAAGTTACATAGTTAAGAAAGTTCATCTTATGTTACACTGCATCCTGGATCCTGAAAGTTATTCATAAATAATGTAACAGAGAGGTCGTGTAGAAATAATGAATAAATAGTAGATTTCCCAAACACTTAATACAGAAGACAGAAACTGCACAAAGACAAGATACTTACACATGATTCTGAAGTAACAACAAAATATGGTTTGCTACATGGTTTGTTAGCATGTCTGCACTAACAAATCATAAAAATAGCAATTTAAAGCTGGACATATTGTAGTTTTATATAGCATCCATATAATCAGACTTTAGTTTAAGACATCACTCTGCCCTCAGATGCTGTTTGACCACAGATAAGGAAGTCTACAGTAAGCAGAAAATGAAACTCATCTGGGAGTTTCTCAGAGCACTAGTTCTTCCCAATTTTTAGTACATCTAGAAATCTAATTGGGAGGAGACGGAGCTCAGAAGGGATAAGATGTCATAGAGTCTGCCCAGCAAAGCTGCTGTTTTCTCATGGGGAATGATCTCTGTAGTCTCCAGAACAATTGTAATTCCAGGACAACTGCAGACCACCTGGAGGTTAGTAACTCTATGCTTACTTCTAGGAAAATGTCCTTAGGACTGACGCCTGTATCTGGCACTATACCAGCCCCCGGGTGGGGGATCCCTGATTTTGCAGGTTTGTATCCACTGCCGGCAGGCTGGCTGGTGGGGGGGAAGCCTCACCCCCAAGAGCAACCACTGGGGGCCACCCCTCTCCAGGTCTTCTGAAGACCTGCCGAGGGGAGGGGGTGGCAGCTGCCATCCATGTGGACTGAGTCTTGTTCCTGCTAGCCAGTAAGAAGACTCCATCTCAGCTGTCAGTTTGGTGTAGTGGTTAAGTGTGCAGACTCTAATCTGGGAGAACCAGGTTTGATTCCCCACTCATCCACTTGCACCTGGCTGGATGACCTTGGGCAAGCTATAGCTCTGTACCAGCTGTTCTCTCAAGGACAGCTTAGGAAAGAGCTCTCTCAGCCCCACCTACCTCACAGGGTGCCTGTTGTGGGGAGGGGAAGGGAAAGGAGTTTGTAAGCCGCTCTGAGACTCCAAGTGAGTGAAGGGCAGGATATAAATCCAATCTCTTCTTCTTCTTCTTCTTCAATGAAGCCAAGCCTCCCCTCTCTTCTCCCCCCCCACCTGCCAGCTGAGCAGAGAGAGGTTTTAAACTTTAAACCACTCTCTGCTCAACTGGCAGGTGGAGGAAGAGATGGGAGGGAGAGGCAGGAACTGCACGGCCATCTGCATGGCCGCCCTCTCCTTTCCTCACCAGCACTGGGTCTTTTAAAGAAGACCCAACAGCAAGAAGGGAGGGGGCAGCTGCATGGCCTCCCTGCTTGACTGGCAATAGGGTCACCGCATACTCTTTCTCTCCCTCTCCTCACTGGGTCTTTTCAAGAACACCCAGCGGGGGGAGGGGGGAGGCATGTGGCTGTACTGGCTCTCTTCTGCCTCCACAGCCGGCTTCTCAAACTTTGAAAGCTGGCTGCGGAAGCAGAAGAGAGCTGGCGGTGAGGTGGGTGGGAAGAAGCAGCCTCACTGCCAGGTCTCTTCTGCTTCCGCAGACTGCTTCTCAAAGTTTGAGAAGCCAGCTGTGGAAGCAGGGGGAAAGGGGGAAGGAGATACACTTTCCTTCTTCCCAGCTGCCCCCCGCCCCCCTCAAAATGCACCCCCATACCAGATTTTCTGGCTACAGGGTCCCTTTAAATGCTTTTTACAAGCGAGGGCCACCAGCACTTGAACTACAAGTGGCGGATTCCCCGCTTGCAGTTTAGGCTCCCTCCCTAATTTGATGACATCACTTCTGCATGACACCATCACATTGGGGATGTCCCCGCCCCCTCCAGGGATGCCCCCCAAAGTCCCCCACCAGCGAGTTGTCAGGACCTGGCAACCCTATTTGGTACAGCTGCTTAATCAAAACTAAAGGGCACATGGTTCCACACTGTTAGTTTTTAAGCTGGTGAATACAATTTTATTAGTATCTGGTCAATAGTCAAAGTTTTTTTGGGTTGGATCCAGGATAAATTTTCTACTAATGGAAGGAGAGAGTTAATTTCCATCAATTCCTTCTTCCTGCTGCAGACTCCAAATTTGCCTTCAATGCTGTACCTGATGGTCCCCTGTCCTCCAGGACAGCAGCATTTCAGCAAGATCAGTGGGCTGTGGTGGGGCTTCAAAGTTAAGTCTGATATTTTATTTGAAACTATTTTGTTAGCTTCTGAGGGGGGCAAACAGACCATCCATAGTAAATGAATGTAAGACACTGGTTAAGACTTATTGTTTGCCTTATACAGACAAAAATGGCAAAATACTTGCCAAAAAAAATTGATTGCAAACCATAAATCTGCTCTTGCTGGTACATTCCACATTGAATTTATTGTTAATCTAATGAACAACAATCATTCATGCATTTTTCTTTAATAAATTGCTGCATCAGTCATTTCAAAACACAGAATGTCTGTGTTAATCAAATAGCTTCATCCTATGTAACTTTAATCTACATGTTAAAAGGGCTATGGGAATTATTAGATGTAAACAACTGTATATGTGAAACAGTAATTTCTCTGTATTAATTTTTTCACTGTAGTTTAATTCATTTTTTGGCTACAAGTATGCACAAATGCAAGCAGTTGTCTACCACCGGCTACTGGTCATGACAGTAAAATTACAGCTTCTGTATTTCTATATTCAGATTTGGTACACCTCCAATTAACAGCAACTTAACAACACAGGGGATGGCTCCTACTCCCATACTCTGTGAACTTTCTAGTGGAATCTGCTGCCTTTTAGAGGCAGTGCTTGAATAAATGAACCAGCCCACAGTGTAATTCTTATTTTTAAGCTATACTTGATGTTGACCCAGCAGAGTTTTTTTTTAATTTCATACAAGTTGAATGGACTAAATGTATGATTGCTCCTTTAGTTTCTCTTTCAGCTTCAGTTCCTCCTCTCCTGAAACAGGCAAAGCTACACAGCTTTGCATTAGGGTTTCCAACAGGCCCAGAGAAAAATGTTTCATACTCATAATGGGATATTATTTACACCAGGTTTTATTACCAGAACATTAAACCATTTACACCAGGTTTTATTACACCAGGTTTTATTACCAGATAACATTCTTTACCTCCATGCCATGAAAAACTTCAGCTGTCCATTTCCACACATTCAGCCTTTGTTAATGAGATGGGACATTATTCAAGCCTGCTGCAATTCTAGTCCTCATATTTTTCAAGAAACTACCATTTTAACTTCCAAGGACAGATTGGAAGTCTGCTGATGTACCTACTTCCTAGCTGAGCTGGCAGAGGAGATATGAGATCTTGCATTGCTGCTGTGCTGCTTTCATTTTGCCCTTGTCCCCATCTTGGTACTGAAACCTTCTTGTCTTCATGTTTTGCATGGGATCAATTAAAATAAGCCTCTGGCCAGCACAGAATAAAAGGCATAGAAGAGGAAGCAGAACCACAATTGATTCAGTCATGCTAAATGGAACTGAACAGGCAACCTAGGAAGTGGCATGAAAAAGCCCTACCTCACAAGAACCATCATTCAGACTGTTAAACAAGGATTCCACCAGCTATCAGGAGTCTTTTGTTATAAAAGACTCTGTCATTGCCATAATCTTTGATAACCTCAAACAGAATCTATGTCTGCACATGGAGCAGCTATCTCCATTGCATTTCATGCTTTTAACTAGGTTGAAACAGCGGCTGTGATTCAGCAAGGGCCGAGTTTTGCAGCCTGGGGATGGGGATGACTCCGAGGAAGCCATCCCTTCCAGCTCTTTTCTGGCCACAAGGTCATCTGGAGGGCTAGCCTTACAAACAGCCTTTGGCCAGCCAATTCCCATATCAGGAGGTGTGCCAGGAGGGTAAAGGGTGGAACCTGGGGCAAGCCTGGGGGTTTGGTGTCATCCAGAGGACCCTCCCCTGCCCTACTTAGCTGGCTGCTGCCTGGGTTTCCCTTCCCAGTTTGTTCCAGATTTTCGCCTCTCTCTTGCTGCAGCCGCTTGGATCTTTAAATTGCTCCACACGGTTCAACTGACCATGTGACTCCTCATCAGCTGGCTCTCCAGCAGCAGCAGACAGCTGTGTTCAACAGCGTGACACAATCTTTGCTCAAGTGACAATGAGGCCCAACTGCAGATCTTCCTCGGCAGCGGCAGCAGCAGCCACTTGCTCACCATGGGATCCTACAGTGGCAGCCTTCAACAGGGGCCCAGCAGTGGAAGTGGTGACCACTTTCTGGCAAAGAGGTCCAGTGGCGGTAGCCTGTCTAGCAGCAGTGGCAGCACTCATCTTGCAGCGCCACTGCTGCTGGCTAGCAGAGGCTCCTGGCAGCACAAGGGCCCAGTGGTGACTTTTTCCAGTTTTTTATTCTTTCAAGGGAGCTATCAGCATTGCGTGTGGGAGCCACATGAATGGGTAAGTGGGGGTTTGGCGCCTGAGCTGATCAGTTGGGGCATTTCCTTGCAGAAGTTCAGATCAAAGCAGTCAGCTCCTATGTAAGGGCATTAAATGGTAGCCAGCATCTATAGATAATGCTGATGCACATTTTCTGCATCACTTTGCCATCACATGTAAGGTTAGCATGTAAACTCTACACCAGCAGCAGGCCTGGGTTTATGCTGAAATTAGGATTGTCAGCTCTGGGATGATTCCTGGAGATTCTAAGGGTGGAGCCTTGGGAGGGTGAGGTTGGGGAAAGGAAGAGATCTCAGCAGGGTATAATGCCATGGAGTCCACCTTCCAAGTAGCCATTTTCTCCAGCGGAACTGATCTCTGTAACCTGGAAATCAGTTGTAATTCTGGAGACTGTCAATCCTAACAGAGACACAGAAGGAAGGTATCAAATACCAATTACATTCTCCTTTTACTTTGGGGGATTTCGCTGCTGGATATTTTTGCCTTTAAGAACTACTTGGTGGTATTATTGGTTAATCCAAATGTTAGAATTCTAGCTGTTTTTAAGTTCTGTTCCTTAGTGCTAAGAGCTATATTGCTATGAAGCAAGACCTACAAATATTCAAAGCTTTTGCAATACCAAAACTATTAATAGGCTACTTAGAAAAAAATTGTGGCCGTTTGTTTATGCATTAAAGCTCTGAAAAACATATATAAAACATCTTCCTTAGCTAGATCACTTAGCCAACCATGAGGCTAAGTTCTTAGGATTCTTTTAGTTTGTACAACACAGATACTGAAAAACAATTAAAAGAAAATATTATGAAGCAGTATTTATAAATAAAAATATTGTAGTACTTTTTCCTGAGAATCAAAGAATTTTTTTTTAAAAGGATCATTGGTAGAAAGTTATTATTTCCATACCTTATTCCTGCAAAGAAGGAATAACAGCCATCTTTGCTTATGCATAAATAATTCAGAATTATACTTCTTACATTTTACAGAAGTTACAATGTCAAGTTTCTCCCAGTACATTAAATAATAACAAAATAAAGAGATATGCCAAAAATAAAACAAATACATGCTGTTATCATGTTTTTTTCCCCACACTGTGTTGGGGGGTGTAATCTTCTAGCTCTCTTTGCGCTGAAAATGTATGTGCCAGCACAGCAAGTATAGGATCAGGGTGAAAGACTCAACAGATTTGTCCTACTAAATATATGTTCAGCTATAGCCATAGCCTTCAGCAAGTAACTATCTATTGACTTTAGTCCCCTACATAAAAAACCCAGAATAATAGTCAAACACTAGGATATTATAATGATTTATTATATTACAGTAGATAGTAAAGCAGAGTACTAGATAGTAAAGAGACTTCAGATAATAAACATGCACATCAATCCCATTGATTTCAACAGAATTTGTAAGCATGAAAACAGGAATATGTCCTTAACTTGGAACAGCACATAACTGCCACCTATACCACATTTCTAAGAGACCAAATTCATTAGGATCTTTATTTTTAATACACTGAAATCAGGCTAAATATAGTTAATTTTAATTTGAAACTCTTAGGAAAAAGGCATCTATTAACACTTGAGAGAAGGGCAAAGAGGATGGTATTGATTTCTTTAATTAAAACCAGCAGATATTATGGATTCTTTTGCTTGCTTGCTTCTGATGTGCAACATTTTATATTAATTACTTGAGCACAGGCCAGTGATCAAATGCATTACCTCCCATATAATTCTGTTGCTTTTATTGAACTATGAGAATGCTGGACTCAGGCAATTACAGAATTAAAAGCAAGTGTGATATGGACAATGTGAGCCCCAATTTCCAATCCATGGAAGCCAAATGGAATTGATATAATTTAGCCCAGTGGTAATGAAATGAAATATAGAATGACTTCCAGCCAGCATCATCATACCATTATTAATACTATAAACCACAACACTCGGAATGTGTAAGAAGAAAATGTGTTTTTTTTCAAATTTGAGAATATTGAATCTGACTAATATTGATATTTCTGAATACCAGAATCGGTATTGTATTTGGATTCCGGAAATATTCCGGAATCTTGAGTATATTTGAGTCCATTATACCCTATAGGACCATTATAGTCAAATCTCCTAGTATATGCAGCGGCCTGGGTGGAGAGGGTTTGGGGTAGAGGCACCAAATTTGTTGTGTAGCTGCTGAAGCCTCTCCCCAAAAGAACCCCAAGTTTCAAAAAGATTGTCCCAGGAGGTCCAATTCTATGGGCACCCAAAGAGGGTGTCCCCATCCTCCATTGTTTCCAATGGGAAAAACAGGAAGGGAGGCATACAACAAGCCCAGCAGATTGTCCCAGAGAATCTCTGCAGTAGGGCAGGGGGCATGTTTGCAAGGCCAGCAGCAGAACCAGTGCCACTGTGGCAGTGCCAAAAGCTAACAAGACCAAGGTCAAATCTAGGTATCTCTGAATTACAAACTGGGGGAGAGGGCATTTCTGCAAGGACAGCAGAACCAGTGCAATATACTAGTGCCCAGCAGCAGAACCCAGTGCCAACCTACTAGTGCCCAGCAGCAGAACCCAGTGCCATTGTGGCAAATGCAAGCTCAACAGGACCAATGTCAATCACAGAATGACAAACCAAGCAAGGAGGAGGGGGGTTGCAAGGACAGCAGTGCAGCAGTGCCCAGCAGCACAAGTCTGTGCCAATGTGGCAGCAGTGCAAACCCAACAGAACTAATCAATATCACACCTGAGAACCACAGCAGTTGAGTTTTTTCATTTTTGGCAGAAGCAAGGGTACAGGAGAACACTCAAAAGTGCAGAGTGGAGAGGCATTTTTGCTAGCACACCTGAACCAAGGCCAGCCCAATACACAGATGCCCAGTAATGCTTTGTTTTCTTCCAAAGCCAAGGGCAAACCCAGAGAAACTTTATTCACCATTTCCTCAGGGAAGGCCTCAGACAGTGAGAGGAAGGGGCCTGATCCTCCTCTCTCTGCAGCAGTGCACACCAACTATCTCTGCCTCAATGGAGGAGCCTTAGGTGCTGCAGCTGCACTTCATCACAGGCTCTCTCTTTCCCACTTCCTGTCCCTGCAAAGAAGAATGTTTAAATTAGATTCATTATTTATGGTGCTCCTGTGGGTTCTGCTGGTTTCTGTTTGGCATCTCACTGGCTAGTGGTGACTCGTTGAGTGAACTTGTGTGCACACATACTGCCGTCAACATTGCTCTGTGCTGCACTGCTACCAGGGTTCTGTAGAGGTATTCTGGTGCAGGTGGATTCAGAATTGCAGTGGAGAGATTGGTTGGGCATTTCTGTGCCAATCCAACTGGTTAATGACCATGCTACTTCTTTCCAGTATCTCATTTCAATTTTAGGAAGAGTGTTTCACCCCAACATCCCAGTACAGACTGAGAGGAGATGCAGACACAAGTATGTGCTCACTTCAGTCACCCTCAAAATTCAGGACCAAGTAGTTGAACAGTAGCAAGTTGACCTTCAGGAAGACCAACTGCTCAACTGACCAGGGGAGGAGGCATGAGCGATGCAAGCAGACAATGTTGCCCTCAGGGGGGGAAATGTGCTCACTCTGCATGCTTGTTGGAGGGCATGAGAGGAGCCTCTGAGCCATGGCAAAGATGTCCAGCCAGATTGCCTCCTTCATGGCCCAGTAGCTCAGAAGAATGGTGGCCTGTGACTCATAGGGCACCGCAAGGTAATCCCTCACCATTACAGCTGTTGTGTCCCGTCTCATGTACCTGCCACTCCCAGAGGGGCTGAGGATCTGCCTGAAGACTGCCATCTCACCAGTCATCGTGGTGGGAGTCACAGGGGGATGCTGCATAGCAGAGGGGCGGGATGAACAGCAGTGAAAATGCTTTTGTCCCCTCTTCCTCAGCTTGCACCAATGTGCCCTTCTTGGCCGCATGCACTCAGCTCACTGGGAGAGCTCGTCTCTCCACTGATTGAACTCGTCGGCCCACTCAGCGATCCTCTGTCAGCTTCCACACATTGGAGTTGTAAGAGCACCCACACTGACCAGCAGCTGCAGGCACCCTGGAGCTGCCTCCTGTGATGAGCTTGGGGCAGACACACAATGTCTTGGGGAAACAGGATGAGATGCCTGAGTATGGGAGGGCTTCAGCTGGCAGCTCCTTAGAGCACACCTACATCATTTCCTCTTGCATCACCTCCAGACTCCCCCTCCCATCCGTCTTCAGAAGGCCTGCTGGACTCTAGAGGAACCGGAGCAGTGAGTTGGTTATCCAGCCTCTCCTCCAGCTCCTCAACACGCCTCTGAGTCCGTAGGGTGAGCTCCAGAGCCAGAACACTCTCATCCCCAAAGCTCACCCCAAAAGACAGCTCAGGCAGCTCCACCTCCTGCTGCTGAGCCTCAGCATCAACAGCTGGATGAGGGGCTGCATGAGCAGCAGACCCCTGCCCAGTGCCAGCACCTGTGACCACCTGTGGAGGGGGGCATCCCAGCATCAGCCTCAATGAAGGGGGCCATGCGTGGCTCCATCATTGCACCACTACAGCCACATGTTGCAGTGATGGAAGGTGACTATGGAACAGTCCTCTGCACAGGTGGGAAGAAAGCAGCAGTCCTCCCCCTCCCCTCCACCCCTCTAGTCCACCCCTCTATAGCAGCAACTGAAGCAGAAGCCAGCTACACACTCTCCAAACCAAATCTCTCAGCAGCAATGGAGTCTGGCTGAGCCAGACTTGTTTTTATGCTCTCTGCCCATGCACAAATGATTTCCCAAAAAGAAAAAAAAGCTGTAAATGGCTGAAGAGCAGTGTTTCCACCTAAATTAGAATCCTATTGGCCAAACTGCCACCGCTACTTCCACCTTCCCTCCTGTTTCCTGGTGGAGAAACAGGCGAGGAAGCCAGCAGCAAACAACCCTGCAAGGTTTCCGGCAATGCAATGCTGTTTGCAAATGCATTGCAGCGATTGGCTCTAAAGGGGCTTTTACCATTGGCCTTCAGAGATCCTCTTCTCTCTCCCCCCTATTGCCCTGGAAACCAGAACACGTGGTGGGCAAGAGCCAAAAAGGGAAGGTGAGAATATCCCTTTAAAGTTTTAAAAAAACCAGCTATTCGGTATAGCCAAATAATACTGAATAAAAGCCAAATCATTAGCCGAATAGTTTCAGCATTTATTCGGGATTCTCTGAAATCTGAATTCTGATTCAGCTTAATAAATACCCAAATAATACTGATAAGGTATTATTTGGGTAATTATTTGGCTTGGTATCAATGTTCCATCTAAGCTGTGGAGGCTTGTGAGTAAAAATTCTACTTTATAAGCTACTGGCATTAAAATTGTGAGATTTGGCTACTGCATAAATTAGTTTGCTCTGGAGCCATCCTTCCTGACTTCAGACAAAAATGTGTGAGCCAGAGGCTAAAAAACTGAGTTAGCTCATACTAACTCAGCTTAGAGGGAACACTGCTTGATATATACGGAATGCACACCCCTCCACAACACCCAACTCTCTAATTTTACAGTTCATCAAAATCCAATTGTAGTGAATATTATCCAGTTATATACTTTGAGGAGAACATGAGATATCAAACACACATGATTAAGTAGGAAAGCAACTTTATTAGTATTCTTTCAAGTCATCTAGGCCTCATATTTTGGGGGGAAGTTTTCTGACATGACATGACATGTCCCTTTCTTAATCCCCTTCCTGAAAGTAGGATTCTACTAGAAGGATGTCAATGGTTCCTATAGCAGGATGTAAATCATAGCATTACTAAATGCTTCCTTTTTGTCACTTTAAGAATCTCCTAAACTTTCTGAAGTTTTGGAGTCCACTCAATTATAAAAATTTCAAATTGGAATGCAGCTACTTGTGTGAAGACTGGTAGCTAGATGGTCAGCTTAGATGTGGGCAGCCAAACTATCAGAAAATTTCAGCTGAGCCAGTCATTTGTGAGCTGCTGTAAAAATCCCTTCCCAAAACTGACAGCTAAAGGGTGACATAATACATCAAAAAGTGAAAGTGTGTTTCAGGACATAGCAGAGTCCAGTGCATTCATAAAGTACCCAAAAAGCAATCAAAAGTGCCCTTTGTGCCAGCTAGGCTCGCCCAGAAATTTCATTCACTAAAAAGATCAAGAACTCTGAGTACTGGAACTATCTTAGACTTTGCAGGCATTAACTGAAGCTTATTACTCATGACATTTATTGTGTACTTCCATCCAAAACTAACATTTTACAGATCTTATTTACAGAGAGTCATTTTATATAGATGTTCCTCTATATGCAGCATATATCTACACTGCCACAACAGTGTTTTGGAAACTAGTTAGCAGTCAGGTGGATTTACTGTCATAAGGTAGGGGGAAAAGTCCTTAATTTCTCATGTTCTCATAATCAGCAAATATTTTCACACATTTAAGGCTTTCATTTTTGAAAACTTCAAAGAGAAATAATGAAAATGTTTTCATTTCATATTCATATTCATTTCATATTCATCTATGCAGGGGTCATTTTGTAGAAAAAGAGGTGCAGGAGCTCATTAGCATAACTCATTAGAATAACTTATTTGCATATGCTATACCCCCTGACGTCACCAGAAGTATGTCAGAAGGCAAGAAAAAAAGGAGGGAGGGAGGGAGGGAGGGAGGGAGGGAGGGAGGGAAAGAAAGAGAGAGAGAGAGAGAGAGAGAGAGAGAGAGAGAGAGAGAGAGAGAGAGAGAAAGAAAGAAAGAAAGAAAGAAAGAAAGAAAGAAAGAAAGAAAGAAAGAAAGAAAGAAAGAAAGAAAGAGCTGGCAGAGAGGGGACAGCTACTAATCCAAGCTTCAGAAATACCACTATTCTGGGAGGATAGCTTCAGTGGTGGCTGAAGCCTTCAGAAGTCTGGTCAGAGGAACAAGGACCTTTCCAGGGGACGGGGTCATTTTGCTGCAGCCATGACACAAGCAGGCATTCTCTGGGGGGGGGGGGCTGGCACCAACTCTCACAGCTGTGCTCCCCTGAGCTCCTGCTCGAAATGACTCCTGCATCTATAAAACTGAAATGGCCTCAAAACTTATATATAGAAATTTAATGAATATAGCCATCTACCTTCCAGAATCTCTTACGCCTGTTTCCACAAGACCCAATTACAGTGACAGTGATCTGTCCCATAATGATTTCAACCAGCCCAGTAGATTTCACAGCTCTGACTGGATGAACTAGATATAATTCTGGAGAGCTTACCCTAGATCTAACTGAGGAATCTGAGAAGTGCCAGCTCAACCATCTAACAAATGTGCCTAAATCAACCCACCAACAATTCAAGGTGCTTGTTAGCTGCTAAAGTGTCTACTAAAAGATACAGAAGACACAATTTCAAGCCAGCCAACAGCACTATGACTCCAACACAGCCTAATGGTGATACATTAAATTGCCTTTGCAAACATGTTGTCCAAACTCCATTTGACAAAAATAGTGGAAATGCAGAGATGCTGCAGGAACTAAGCAGCCAGCGGTGGTGATGAACTCTTTCCCCACCAACCTGCAAATTCTCTCCCATAAATTCTCCCTGGGTTTCTTAATACCAGCTACATTTAAAAAGCTTTTTAAAACCACCAGGGAGATGGCCACGTACATAGATATCAGTGAGCAAGTAAGATGCAACTACCCCCTCTGCCTTCCAGCTCTGCCACATAAATATATCTCCACATTGCATTGTGAGACAAACCATGAGGTTTTTGTGATTTTTCATTTTGTTTGAATTTCATGTTACCTTTAGGAGGATCACTGTTCTCTGGTCCACATAGAGTCAAGGGAAAGAAGCCAAAAACACACCCACCTTTCCCGTTGGCAAAAGCAAGAGGAGAGAGACTCTAGAAGAGCCTTCTCCCTTACCACGGGTTCCCATGTGGTGCCAAGTGAACAAGCACTTTTTAATGTGAGTTCCCAAAATGTACATCTGACTATGAGTCCAGTTGAACTCTTGGTAGGGTTGCCAGATCCAACAGAAATGACGTCGAGGGGATGGGGGGGGGCATTCTGGGAGGAGTCTTTGGGTGCAACACTCTGGTTTTTGGGCAAAACTCTATGATAAAATCAGCCTCAAACCATAGAGTTTTGCCCCAAACCCAAAGTGTTGCTCCCCAATGTCACAGATGTGCCTGTGTCACTTCTGGGTGATGTTGGCATGTTGTGTTTATTTCTGGTGGCATCACTGTTGGGGGGGAGTTTCCTCCCAATGACCAGCTGGCCAGCAGCAGACAGGATCCCACAAAACAGGGGATCCCCAGCCCCCAACTGGGGAATTGCAGGCCTATCTCCTGTGACCCAGCACATATGGGGCGTATAGTGTAGCTATACTCTGCCTGTTTATCTTTTCCTCTAGATGAATTCCCCTAGCTGGCCCAGACGCCTACAGGCTTTCAGTCAACTGAAATCAGAAAGGGGGGGGGGGGGGGGCTTAAAACAATCTGAATTGAATTAAGAACCTAAAGGGTAAGATTAGAAGATCTGAATGATCTTCTGTTTGTCAAATTAAAAACATTAAATGTTGACAAATATACAAAAATATACATGTATTTATTATCAATTAGATTAAAAAAAGAGATGTTGGCCCTGGTGATAGCCTCAGTTAAGAATCAAATACAGTGACAACATTATTGACCCTGACCATACATATTTCAGCCCATTGGCTTTCCTTAGTGGTCAAACTGACCAAGATGAAATTTTTCTGAAGGAAAAAGAAAAACAGAACAAATTATTAATGATTAGAAATAATAAAATGGAAAACATATGACAAAAAAGATATATTTTAAGTTACTTACTAATGATTATTCTCTGTCACCAAAGGCAAAGATATTCATCAGAGGCCTCATTCTTGATATTTTGCTGCCATGGTCAGGTATACACCATGTAGATATGAGTACAGGTATATTACAAATTCAGTTCATACCACATCTTGCACTGGTTTGAATTCCTTCAAATGACACATATTGTTGGCAGCCTCTTCAGAAGAAAATGGAGCAGAGGCCCAGCATCAGTCAATTAGTTGCTGTATGTTTATCAGTACATTTCTAATGTCGGCAGACTGGCTCTCCAATACTTTTAAGTTAAAAAAACCTCTTAAATGCAACAAAATGTAATTTCTGCCATAAAGTATTTACTTCCTTCTAAAGAAGAAGAGTTGGATTTATACCCTGCCCTTTACTCGAAGTCTCAGAGTGGTTTACAGTCTTCTCCCCTTCCTCTTCCCACAACAGACAACCTGTGAGTTAGGTGGGACTGAGAGAGCTCTTTCAAGAACTGTTCATGAGAGAAAAGCTCTGAAAGAACTTGTAACTGACCCGAGGTCACACCATCAGCTGCATGTGGAGGAGAGGGGAATCAAACCCAGTTCCTCCAGATTAGAGCCTACCAATCTTAACTGCTACACCAAACTGGCTGTCAAAGCTTGTCTTGTCTAGTAAAGCCAAAAGCATCTAGCAGTATAAATCAATAACATATATACAGACATACATTTTATGTAAGTGGTATAAATGTAGGCAAACTCTTAACAGCAATAACTCTGTAATTTACTATACTGTATAAAACAGTGTCTGCTTACTGTTAATCTTCTATAAGACTAACTCCCACATTAATATTCTGAGCAAATTCATGTACAGGATTCAAATACTTCTCCCTTTACTTCTGCATACAACTATAATACTTTAGGTTCTTAACCTTTCGATAAATTAAACTTCCATTCTGTACCATCTAGAAAGAACAGTCAAAAGAATCCAGTTAGAAAAACAACACTTGCTTTTAAGAAATGTGGAAAGGTCATTTATCTTACCCAAGCTCATGTCCTGTTGAGAGCATATCAGAATTAAGTCAGCTGTATGGTTGCAGTTGCACAGCCAAAATTTTTAGTCTGTTTAGGGTTGCCAGGTCCCCCGTGTTCACCAGAAGGGGATGGGGGGCAGTGCTGCTAGATTCCGATTGGTAAACTCCTGGAGATTTGGGAATGGAGCTTGGGGAGGACAGGGACCTCGGTGGGGTACAATGACACAGAGGCCACCCTCCAAATTATCCATTTTCTCCAGGACAACTGATCTCTACTATCTGGAGATAAACTATAATTCCTAGGAACCCACAGCTCCCACCTGAAGGCTGGCATTACTAAATCTGTTTCATTCTATTCTGTAACTCAGTGTTTGTACTAATGATCAGCTTCAAAAAGCCATGTGAGGGGTTTCCTTACAAAATTATCACCACATTAGCACTAACTGTTCTATATGAATGAATATCCTTAAAGCATCTGGGAATTTGTACAGCAACAAACTGATGTTATTACTTGCATAATATAGGCTATCTTGGTTTGAAAAGACACACACATTCTGGAAGAAATGTTTCTCTATATTGCCAATATCCTTACCCCCAGATTGGCTTGGCTGATCCATTTCTGCCTTTTATTTACTCTTTTCCCTGCTCTCGTTGTCCATTTATTTTTCACAAAAGTTGTTTGCTGAGCCTATGAGGGTGGGATTCATGCGAGGGTTGCTAAGTCCTACCTGTGGTTTGGGGGGGGGGGGGAGTCCTTGCCAGTCTGGGGTTCTTCTGGTGTGCACGCTTTGCGCGCGTGCCACGATGACATCACCCAGAAGTGACGTCATTGCCACCCCAGCCCGAATAACGAGACAGACAATGATTGGAATTAAACAAGGGCCACTTTATTAACTATTTAACAGAACATTGCAGCAACGGGCAAACTAAGCAAGCACCAGAACAGGCAAGGCAGGCGTGACGTTATTGCATCAGGCACGTTGGGGTGGGACCTCTCTAATTCGAGGGAAAACCATAGAGTTTTCCCTCGAATTAGAGAGCATCCCCCCCAAAACGGGGAGCGGGCTGCTGGAGTGGGGGTTTCCCCGCCCCCAGGGGGACTTGGGAACCCTAGTTCACGCACTGGTAAGATTTCTAGCTCTGTTTCCAGTTCTAACTAAACCTGCACCAGTTTACGAAAAGTAAATAAATGACTCCTCCTAAACTTCAGTTCATTCAGGTTGTAGAACTTGCCCAAACTTAATCTGACCTGTTCCGTGTTACAAAGACTCATATACTGCCTTGTGTCTAATAACTGAATGCTTAGTCCCTCCAACCTTAAAAGCCATCTGTAAGGAAGAGACCAGCTCAGCTGCAAAACTGCAATCCTGAAGAGCCAAGTGAAGGTTTGGGGGGGGGGGGGGAGGCCTGACCTTGTAAGTTGTTACAGGAACGGCTGCTTTTCATCTCACTGGGAGCCGGAAGGCCAAACTACCTTAATCAACAGCTGGACAGGATAAAGGACTCCACAGCTCCTTAGGAGAGAGAGCCGTGCACGCGTCGTTTTAGGGAGGATGCTACCTTTGTCCTCCCTTTGGATTAATATATTTTAACAGTGAAGGCCAGCTGATTTTAATCGATTGTTGTATTCTGACCAGCCAGGGACATTTGGCAGCTATTCTTTTGTTTTGTTATCCATTCCTGGACTGCTATTGTTTCTATTTTGTCTGGATAATAAACCCTGCCGGAATTATTGAACTCAAGTCTGCAACGTGAGTCTGTGCACCTGGAGGAGGACCCCTAGCCTCAGCCTTACACCATCCTCTGTGGGCTTTTGTACAGCTCTGTCTATGCTGACTAGTACTAAGGACTGCAATAAAATAGATAAATGCCTTTGATATGGGAAAAGTCAGTGCAGACCATCCAACCCCACTGTGCATCACTTACAAGGCATAATTCAAAATGCTTTCAGGCCCAAAATGGGTTGGGGTAATTAAAGGATTGCCTCATCCTGTGTTTTCCAGCTTGCCAGTTAAGATCCCTGTCTCCCCATCGTGTTGCTCAGGAGGCACCCCCCCCCCCAAGCATAAACTACTTGGAAGGCCCTTACCCTTGGAATCTTGTATCTTTGATGTATTAGACAAGGAAATATGGCCACTAGAGTCCCTCCTAGGGTTGCCAGCCTCCAGTTGGGGCCTAGGGATCTCCCACTTTTACAACTGCTCTCCAGCTGACAGAGATCAGCTCCCCTGGAGAAAATGGCTGCTTTGAAGGGTGGACTCTATGGTACTGTACCATGCTGAGGCCCCTCCCCTCCCCAAACCCCACCTTCTCCTGGCTCCACCCCCAAAGTCCCCAGGTATTTTCCAACCCAGACTTGGCAACCCTAGTCCCTCCCCCATTTTGGAAAGCATATTCTCAGCCATTAAAGAAAACTTTAAAACTATCCATACATCCAGGGAAACAAAATGCCAACCAAATCCAAGAGAGCCCCAAGCCCAGGAGAATTAGAAAGGAAATGGCCTAATTACCAAGCATCCAAGGCAGGCCTCAAGGGTCTGCTGTGCATGCCTGGTAATTACTATTAATTAAAACATTTGTATCCCATCTTTCCTTGTGATTCAACCTTTAACTCCATCTGGCTGATCCTTTGAATGCTGCAATCTCACTAGAGTGTTACTAGTCAACTGAATCCACCATGAAGGCAGGATTCCTAGAGAAGCAGGGCATAGTTTCTGTTTCTTCAGGGTTTGTTTTTTGTTGTTGTCAATTTTGTCAAGAAAAGCAGAAACAGGTGATGGGTGTTCAAGAAAATCTGAACTCTGCAAAAATTCCCACAGTGGGTGTGGGAAAGAGGAACATGTCACCTGAAGAATATTCAGGTGAATGTATTATGTTGAGGTGTTAATGTTGAAAGTCTCCACAACTTTTACAATGTAATCCTAAGGAAAGTTACTCCAGTCTAAGCTCATTCATTTCAATAGGCTTAGACTGGAGTAACACTACTTAGGATTGCATGGTTAATTACTTAAATACAGATGAAAATATGCAGACAATATTCACTCTACATACCTAGTAAGTAATACATCTATTTCTGGGTTCTAATGACCTGACTAATAAATGCAAAAATGACTGACAAGCACTTTGCGTATTTTATTAATTTTAATAATGCAAATAAATGTAATAGTTTTGCAGTGTGTCTGTCAATGTATCTACAACACTTCACATACCTTTATTGGCATAACACAATGTATCTTTAAGCTCCACCATAATAAAACTGCCAAAAAATAATATCAAATACAATAGGGCTGACATTTGCTAGCGTATTTTAATGTTCTCATAGCACTTTTTAAGTTTAAAATTAGGTAGACAACCCCAACAAAAATATGAAATGTAAATTAATGAGCCAGTGGGAACACATGCAGAAATATACAAAGTTGAAGATGACTGGATATGCTGATTATAATATTCTCCCTAAGCTAAGATATTTTAATTAATTTAATAATAAATATTTAAAGATACTAGCTCTTTTCCTCCAAACACGTGCCAGCAGGGTTTTCCAGTTAAAAACATCACATAATGAGGGCTAAAAACTCCTTAGGCTTCAAATCTAGATCCCTCCTGAGTAGGTACTAAGCCCTAGAAGAATTACAAGTTGTCCTAAATTAATTATAGCTAGTTAAATTGACAATTTCAATTGCTAATTTTTTCTAAGATCATTTTGAGAAGTTATATCATATTACATTATATTATGGGATGCTTGTTTCCTATTTAGAGTGGTCTTGAAAGAACATGGCTATATAAACAAAAAAAGATATTTGATTACTGAGAGAAAACTGTATTTATATTTTCCCAGTGAATCATTATTAAGAAAAAAAACAGCAATCATAGTGTTTGCTTGCTGAAGCTGTGACTAAAAAATATTACCTCATTTAATGGGGTTGTTGTTTTTTGGCTACTAATTCAAGAGCAACTCAAACATTAAATAGTTCCCTATTACAAATGCATTGAGGATCCACATTAGTACCTCTGTTTTTATGCTCTGTGTCCTACCATATGGAAAAAGCAAGGAAATAGATATAAATAATGTAGGTAATACAGTTTAGTGAGACAAGAATATTTGATTGTATGACAGATGCAAGACCTTGCCCTTAAATTCCTATCTGAATGTCTTACTACCTACAGTTTTTATAGAACTTTGTCAAATAACTGGATTTTTACTGCATTATCTCAATCAGGGGCAGAACACATTTCTATCTATCTAGCACTCTGTGTGTTGGTTCATCACCATCTGTCACTTAAAGCTTCTACAGATAACAAAAATTTCAATTCAAATAAATGCACTCAGCACTCAAACTAAGCTATCATTCAAATTTAGACATGAGGCTTGAATTCCTTTTCAGTGTTCTTCAACTCTGACCCAGCTCTACCCCCTCCTTCACTGAAAAGGGCAAAGACAACAGCCCAGCAAGTGGGACAGGCAAAACAGACCTCCTTTGTTCACTTTTTCCTTTTCAGTTTTCTATTGAGGTAAATAACTGAAAAGCTCAGCCAGCCTTCAGTGCTTCTGAAGAAAGCAATACAGCTAGACTGAAACTACGCCTACTGATCAACATATAACAGTATTATGAAGCTTGTGGGGACATCATATTAGTCTTGCAAAAGAATGTACTGAAAGTTAATATTGGTTTTAATTGATAAGAGTGAATAAGTATTTACTCAAATATTCTAAATATATTTACAAGGTGACAACACCTAAATCATTATACTTGACAATAATTAAATTAGTAATATTTGTTACATGTACTGAATTTTTTGAATGCTGTCTGCCCACGCAAGAAGCCAAAAGCAAATCCAATGCATATTATGTATGAACTCCTACATCAGTCTCTCAGTTTACAGTGCTGGAAAACATTTTTAACTGTATTGATTCAGCTTGTTTTTTCCTACTGAATTCTTACTTCAGAATAAAAAACTGAACTAAAAACTACCCACCTCCCTCCATATGTCATTTTTATACTGGTTACATTCATTTCAGTTGTATTTTAAGAAATTCTATATGACACAAATATGAGGAACATAACATGCCAATTCACAGAGTGATCTGGAAGAATGCAGGGGAACAGCATGAAGTGCTGGATTTATTATACTGGATTTACTACTTCTTTTCTTAGTTGAATGTATCATTCGAGCTGCTTAATAGCCTCAGCCAAACTTTCTTGCTTGGTTCTTCTAATAGTCAGACAACACAAGACAGACCACAACCACCACAGATACTTCCAAAGGAATTGCTCATATGTGTGGACATAGCAACTATATGCACTTTGCTGAGCTATTCTAGTTAGAAAAGCAACACACTGTTATCAAATAATAAATAGAACACAGTAAGACAGTTCAACACCTGCACAGATTTAACAACTGTATTGATAATCTGCTTTCTCCATTTGTAAATTACAATTTTAAAAATAAAGGCTTTAACACCTTCACAATCCCTGGCTCTGACCCCAAGTTCCATATGCACTGACAGAGCTTTACATGTACCAGAGCTTCCTGATTAGTTTCAGTGCTAGAGCCAAACCTAAACTGAAATCAGTTTGAAAGAGCTCAAAGCACTTTAGGCCTGCTTAAAATCCCACATGCACAAGGAGCCACTGCGTAAGGGCACCTGAGTTTAAAACAAGGAGCTGATACATCGTTTAACATCAGTGATCATTTTCAAAGCAGTTTTAGCCTCGCACACTGTCACACAAAGGTTTTAAAAAGTCACCCCTCTGGTTCTCATTCTTTTAAAACAAGAAGAAAATTATGCTCCTTCTGGATTTTACTTCCCTTAGTAAACAGGCTGCAACTATCTTGACAAGCTGGAGGTAACGTTGGTTCATAAAGCTGAAATCCTTAAAGACATGGTGTGCCCCACTTTTCACGGGGCCCAGCTGAAGTTCACTGACTCACTTAAGAAACTAGGGGTGATACCTGATCCATCTTTACTGCTGGAGAAGCAAGCTGACACAGCAGTAAAAAAAGGCATTCTACCACCTCCCACTTAGTTCTGAACATGCCCCCCTATCTTGACTCTGCTCACCTGGCCTCGTGGCTCAATGCTATTGGTTACTTCAAGGCTAGAGAATTGTAATGCACTCTACATGGGCCTACCCTTAAAGACAACTCAGAAACTCCAGTTGGTAAAGAATGACACAGCCCAGCTACTATCAGGCACTAAGCAGAATCTACAGATAGCTCCCTATTTATAGAAATGTCATTTGTTACTGAACAGTCACTGTCTTCAATTCAAGGTGCTGGCTATCACCTACAAAGCCCTTGCACCCACATACCCGCAGGACTGCCTCTTCTGCTAGGTTCTCCTGTGAACGCTCCACTCATCTGAGAAAAGCCTTCTGAAGATGCCACCCTGCAAACAGATAAAACCAGCAACTTCCCATTCATGTGGTGGCATTCTCTGTGGTGGCTCCTACATTATGGAACATTCTGCCTCAGGCTATTAGGAAGGCCCACATATTTCTATCATTTTGCAAAATGTACAAAACAGAATTGTTTAAGAGAGCCTTAGTTTAGAGGGAGCAAAGCTGTGATGTAATGGATCAACTCAGGAGGTGACTTTATTAGGGATAATGTTTTCCCTATACTGTCTTGTTACAGTAAACCATAAATGTTCGCTTGCAGTGTTGTAGATTTTGTTTGTGTTCTGCAATCCCAGCACAACTGCATTATTTTGTTTTACTAGGAATCTTTGTTGTGGGGATGATGATGGTGTCTTGCTCTACATTTAAAGCCCATTGATAGAAACTAGTGAGAATAAAATAATCAGCGTATTTGGAAATAAGTTATTCTGATCAATTGGCAAGGAGTCAAATATATACTTCAATTGTGCAATAATGAAAAATAAATGATTCTTGCAGATATCTGTTGTGTGCTACAGGTCAAAACTATGACACATTTTCTAAGCAGCAGTTTTAAATATGCACTCAAACAGGTCCACTTTAACAGCTGAAGCAATGGATTAGTAACATATCAGCAACTAATCAAAAGCAGACTGCATGTTTTTTATATCAAAGGAGCCTCTCATGCAAAAGCATATTCTGCTAATGGAGAGACTTTTGTACCTTGTACTAGAATGGTGCACAAGAAAAGCACAACTAATATGGTTTTCTACACAATGGCAGAAACAGATCGATGAGTTGTTTGGATTAAGCTATATGTATAGATTACAATTCCATAAAAATAGATAAAAGCTGTTTATTTGGATTAGATGTGATCCTCCTATTGTACGTAGATACTAATTTCCAAGCAAATTTTAGAACAACTTCTTAAGCAATTCTTGCTTTCATTTACTTCAAATCATTTATATATGTGAGCATACATAAGTATGGACTTCAGAAGATAAGGTTTGGGGAATCATACTGACACCCATATCACATGTAATAGCATTTAACGATTAAATTATTATTTGCACCCATTAGATGAGACAAACTTTGCCCCAGAGATATGCACATTAAAAGGAAACACCTTGATTTTGTCACCCTAACACCACCAAAGTGGCAAATGGCAACACAGGGGGATTCTTTCAGTTGCAGGATCACTGCCTTGATGTCACAAGAGTAGATTAGTACTCCTATAAGTGTACCAAGCCAAAGCATATGAAAAATGCAAAACAGACTAGCAAAACAGCAAAGAAACAAACAGTTCTGAGAAATTAAAGAGTATCTGACTAACAAGCCAATTTCACAGCCTCCGTTCAACAAAACTTTGGTTCTACACATTTGAGAGAGAGATAATAAAGGCTCTACATATGGTCCAAGACCCAAGAAACTATCTTAGGTGCACCTAACAGAATGTTTTAACTTTTTTCTTAGAACAATTGAGTTACTATTGATATTATAGCTTTTTATGTTGAACAACCACAACTGCACAGTTCTATAGAACTTGGCAACAATTTACTATACATTAGTCAAATTGTATGATTTGTATGATATTCATTTTAGAAGTCTGACAGAAAAGTAAAGTAAAATATTTTCTTTACCTAATCAATTTAAATGGTATAATACACTTGACTGCACCATAGAAATGTAATAATAATAAAAGAATATATTCCCACTATATTAATCTGCACTTCAGTGCCTGTTTTGAAATACACTTCTGTCCTCAGCCAAAACTTTTTTATGCCCTGATTTCCTTATTAGGCTTTCTAATACTTTCCTCTAACAGAAAAAATGTGTTGTACAGCTGTCTTTCATGGACATTTTCTGCACAAGCTTCAATGAAAGGAAACAGAGGTTCCCTAGATAACCTCAGGATCTCCTGTGCATCTGACAGCTTCACAGCCAGTTCCAGCTGTATGACCTACACACACACCCCTCTGGTTGTAGCTAGCTCTGCAAAACACTATTAGCGACAGGAATTGTAGATGCCATGACTTTTTCTCACTTTGGTTTGCTTTTAATAATAGATACTGACATTCTTTACTGTTAGATACCATACACTCTCAGATACCCATAGTCACATATTTTTAAGAAAAAAAGATACTAAGGAGAAGAAAACCTGAAGCTCATAAGAGGCAGATAAAGTAGCAGTGACAATCCTGTTTATGAGATCCCATTTGGGGAGGGGGAATAAAATGCAGCCTGAAAACAGGCTACTACCTACCTGTCCGGCTTTCTTCTACCAGGCAGCTTGGTCCTGTCCCCCCAAGTAGATGTAAGTCTACAAACTGATCACCCACCACTGAGGATCAGCCCTTCCTCAAATCAGTGCACTGAATTCTCATCATCAAATCTGTCTAGCACAGATGGAGATGGGAGGGAGCTGGTAGCCTTCATGGGCCTCTTAAACCCCTAATCCTCCTGGGCCGAGTTTGCTTGCTTCAGCATAGACAGCTCCCTTTCCGGCACACGCAGCGGCGGCGACGGCGGCGGCGGCGGCTGCCAAAGCAGGCCGGCGGGCGGGCGGGCTTCTGCCTGGCGACCAGCACAGTCCGCTTTGCAGGAGTGGAGCGGGCAGCCTGTTGCCCCCTTGAGCATGCCCGAAATGGCTACTCTTGCCAGCCGCCGCCTGGGTGGGAGAGCCTGAGCTCTGCGCGCCAGGAGAAGATCACGGCAGGCGGGGCTGGCCGCCGCCTCGCTCCCGACCCAATCAATAGATGCACGCCCAGCCTTTCCAAGGCCGGCCACGGGCGCTCCCAGTCCCCCCCCCCCCCCCCCCCCGCACGCCTCCCGCTCTTCCTCCGCCACCCAAGAATGAGTTGCCCGCTCCAAAACCCCAGGACCCCGCCGGGGGGACGATCGGCTGGCACCAAGGGTCGCTGCAGGGCTGCTGGCAGGCAGGCAACCCCGAGGGAATCCACGCACCTGTGGCGCACAAAGGTCTCCCTCGCGGCCGGCGCACGAAGGGCCCGGCCTGCCAGCCCCGCGCAGCCACTCCTCCAAGCCACTTCAGCCCCTGGAGGGCCAGCAGGGTGGGCCACTGCAACGAGCCTGGCTGTCACCCGCGGCGGCTGGCTGTGCACGGCAGAGGCACACCCACACAGTCAGTCAACGAGAGAGCCGCCCCGGCCGTCGTTTAAAAAGAGGGAGAGAAGCAAAGCCCCGCCGCCCAGAGGACCCGGGCTTGGAACAACTGCACCGTCTGATTCGAAGCCTTGAATATATACATATAGAGAGAGACACATCAGTCAAGGCACGTCAAGGCCAACGCTTGTAAATCGAAGGCAGGGTTCGGGGAGGAGGGGGGGGGGGCGGCGGCGGAGAAGAAACATGCCTCGCTGTGCAACCAGTTCCTGCTCCTCGGCTCTGCGCGACGCTTGCAGAACAGGGCATCGGGGCGTGGAGGGGGGGGTGTGCCCCACCGCTCTCCCCCTTGCGACCTTTATTGTGTTCCACCTCCCCACCAGCCAGCCAGCCCACTATTCTTCTATCAGCTCGCTGCACGGGAGGGAGGGAGGGAGGGAGGGAGGGGGGGAGATCTCTGGGTGGGTCCCAGCGCGGCGGTCCTCGCAACCCGCGGATGCCAGTTGCCATGGGGAGCCGGCGGGGAGGCCAGCAACCAAGCACATCCCTCCCAACCGCCCGCGCGCGGCTGCAGTTCAGCGGCGTCTCCCAGCCCCTCTGGGCTGACTGAGGGTGACAGCCACCCCTCCCTCCCTCCACCCCTCCGGGGCGCTCCCGTTGAGGGAATTCTTCGCCCCTCCCTCCCTCCCTCCCCCCCTCCCTCCCTCCCCGGATTGACAGACTCACTCACATGTCGCGACAGCCTCCGAACAGCGGGCCAGGACGGGGCACTTCTCCCTCCTCTCCTCCCTCAGCTCCACGTTCGCCTCCCTGAAGTCCGGCAAGCATGGAAGGGAACGGCTCGCGCAGCCAAGGCAGGGGCGCGCGCGTCCCCAAGCGTCTCCCCTCCCCAGCGTCACTCAGCCAGCCCAGCTGAGGAAAGGAGGCGGGAGGAAAGGGAGGAGCGCGTGCGCCGCTCCGTGTGGCAGAGCGCGTGCACGACAGCTACTCCCCCCGCGCGCGCGCCACGCGCATTCTGCCCTCGTTAGCTGGGGCGCTTGCTGCTTTCACTGCCTGACTGAGCGGGCATCTGTATAACCTAAGAGAAGACAGTCTGATATTAGATGTACAGGTAAATGTTCACATGGTACACGTACACGCACCTTGTCTATATCTGTGGCAGTTTTGTGTCGGAATCAGGAATAGCAGCTAACCGCTGCTGAATTCATTGAGTTTGCACGCCCTTCCCCAACTGTGCCCCTTGTAGCAGTTAACCTACACATAAATAGCATGAAGCACACCCTATATAGGTACCTCAATATTGTTTTCATAGAGGATATCCGCCGAATAGTTTTAGGTAGGGACATATTTAGATACAGCTACCTCTCTTTTCTCCACAGCAGTTTACAACGTCTCCACCCAGCAAGCTTCCTGGTGGTGGACAGGTAGGTTGCCAGCTCTGGGTTGGGAAATACCTGGAGATTTTGGGGGTGGAGCCTGGGCAGGGCAGGGTTTAGGGAAGGGAGGGATTTCTGCGGGGAATAATGCCATAGAGTCCAGTCTCCAAAACAGCATTTTTCTCCAGGGGAGCTGATCCAAGTCATTTGGAGATCACTTGTAAGCAGGAGATCTCCAGGTGCCACCTGGAGGTTGACTACTCTATGGAGAGGGGATTTGCATCTGGCTCTCCCAGATTCTACTCCAGTGCTTTTTCGGTTTTGTCTTAAGAAAGGTGCCAGTACTCCCATTAAAGCTTGCATCACTTTCTACCAATTACCCCCTGAGGCCTTGGGAGAGCCCCCCGAAAGGTGCCAGTACTTAGTAATGGTGAGTACCATCACAAAAAGCCCTGTTTGAGATACACTTGCTCCTTATACATCAGAACTTTTGCTTAGTATTTCTCTCCCTGAATTACCAAAAACCAAAAATCCTAATGAAACATGATTTCCCCCTTCTCAAGAAGGGAAATGGAGATAATGTCAAACAGGCACCTTTATGGAAAGACCAAACCGGGAGCCATGAATTTTGGGAGGAAAGAAACCATGAATATGGGGACTGAAAAATATCATTGTTCATCAGGTAGCTTCAGATGCCTAAAATTGCTTTATGAGTCCCAAAGTAAAGCACCTTTGAATAGTATAGTGCTGGAATGTTTGCACCTGCTAAATCCAGGTTGCTGTGGTAGCACTCCTCCCACCTACACTGTGAATAAAGGCAAGGGCTTGGGTTACAGTAAGGCACAATTTAGAATTCTGAGGCTGCAACCCTATGCCTACTTATTGGAAGCAAGTCCCACTGAACTCAGAAAGGCTTGCTTCCAAGTACAAGGATATATAATATGAGATTTAAAGTAATGTGGATTTTTAAGATTCTCTAAAATCAACTAGAAAGCCCATACAGAACCAGTGGGGACTTTATATTTCAAATAAGAAATCTAGCCTTAAGGTGAAAAATTCAGCCACAATGCAATGTAGAAATATCTGATCAACAAGACCCAGAAGTTATGAGATAGAAAACTTATAATAATTGTCATAGACACAGAGTAACCCCACTCACACCAAGTCATAGATCCTACAATTTAATATCTTTTTTCCACTTCCAAGTACTACTCTGGTTATCACATCCTTCCATTAAACAGTACTGGAATTTCCACAGTTTGCCTCAAAATCCATATGGGGGGGGAAACACTCTTTTGTAGGATTTTCCCCTGGCTTCCTTACTAAATTTCTATTCTACACTTTAACAATTGTACCCAGAGCTGTTAATAGTATCACAATACATAAAATAATGTAAATGTGAATAAAATAACTTTTTAAAAGACACACGAAAATCCCCCCCCCCCCCAAGCATGTTTTCCCATCTTTAGAAAAGGGCCATTCGTTGTTATGATGCATTGGTTACAAAACTTCATCTCCTATGCCTTTTCCTAGTGCCCAGGCTGATTTCTTTTTAGTGCCTAGCGAAAGTTTTTGCTAGGGCTCAGATATGCAGTCAGTTGAGTTTTAAAAAATTGAAATGCTATTGCCCTGATTTTTTAAAATGATGGATGGCCTTCTGGATTTCAGCATTAAGTTTTACAGATACAGATAGTTTTACAGGATACTTACTGCTGCTGTTTGTGTGGCTGGCTGGGTGTTTTATGGTCCACAAATTGATAGCAGACCAGTCCGTTGAGCCCTCTTTTATTCCGTGGTGTTTTTGTCACC
Source organism: Lepidodactylus listeri (assembly GCA_029233225.1). Classification (NCBI taxonomy): domain Eukaryota; kingdom Metazoa; phylum Chordata; class Lepidosauria; order Squamata; family Gekkonidae; genus Lepidodactylus; species Lepidodactylus listeri. The sequence continues at coordinate 74,550,762 of JARCFY010000008.1, forward strand.
TTAATGTGACTTTATATTTTACAAATTGTTGTACTGATTTGCTTCTTTTATTATTTTAATGTAAACCTCTTGGGACAATATCTCTTTAGAGAAGTGGTGTATAAATCTAATAAATACCGGGCACAAAGCAAAAATTGCACCAATTCATTTCTCAGTAGTTCACAAACCAAAGGCTCAACAAGCTCCTCCTGAACTGGCCAGTGGAGCAGATCTCATTTGCGAAAATATTCCATAATGTGATAGCCACCATTTTTTTAAAATCCTGATAGCTAAGGAGGACTCAAAAGTCAGTGGCAGTCAAAAGAAATGCCTCAGCGCCCAGTTTTCATTCACATGACAAGAAGAGAGCTACATGTGAGAACTGTACTTTCAGTTCCCAGCCAATTATTTATAAGTTCTGTATACTGTCTTCCATGTTTTGCAGAGATTAACAGCAATATATGATTATTTCACAATCTAACCAATGGAACAGTTTCCTAGGCTTTCTCTTGCTGAACTCCAAATCATTTATAATTGTCAGATATTTGTAAAACAAAAAGCTGAAATATAACCATCAGTGTTTTACCTTCAGTAGCTCTTAATATCAGTACTGGGGAAAATGCACTTTTTATTTTAAATTTGATTCTACAACAATGGTGGTAAAGAGATATTAGCAAAATACAGAAACTAAGATGCAACCCTTTCCATGGAATATATAGAGACTTGCATCTTACAAAGGGTGTTTTTTTTTAAGATCAAAGTGTCTGTTGTAAAATGCTACATTATTTGGTATACAGTAATGAGGTCAGGTTTCCCAGCATGCCATCTAGGATATACTGTTCTGATGTAATGTGTTCAAAGTACTTGTCTTTAAAAGAATCGCAGTGTAGGCTTTTTAAAAAGTACACAAAGATCACTCTGTCTTGTCCAGAATTGGGCACTTGAAAATAATTACCTAATTTAAAAGGTTCAGTGAAAAGCCACTCAATTAAGCCAATCAAGACCACAAAAATGGTTAAGGCCAAGTAGTACAATCTTAGTTCACTAGCAATGAGGACATCTTGTGCAGTGGAACAAGGTTCTGGAAAGCAGGCAACCATCATCCAAAAGGAGGGGGCCATAATGGTCTAACACAGAGAATTTGGGGACTGTTCATTGATCTTGAAAATATTTACAGAGAATCTAATGATCTCAAAAGGTAGCTGGAAGGAACTGTGAAGCTCTAATAACCTTCCTAAATAGTAGTGTATTGAGGTCTTGAAGCCCTGACCTGGATAGCCCAGGCTAGCCCCATAGCATCAGATCTCAGAAGCAAAGCAGGGCTGACCCTGGCAAGTATTTGGATGGGAGACCTCCAAGGAATACCAAGGTTGTGATGCAGAAACAGATAACAGCAAACCACCTCGGGAACTCTCTTGCCTTGAAAACCCCACAGGGTCCCCATAAGTCAGCTGTGACTTGATGACACTCTCCACCACCACCAGGCTCTTGAAAGAAATCAATGTCACCCTCATCAGCCAACCTTCTCAAAAAACAAATAATGACAGGCAGCTAAGTGGCTGTGGTAGAGCATCTATTAAGCATGCGGACGATTCCAGGTTCCATCCTTGACAAAAGATAGGCAGCGAGTGAAAGACCCCTGCCTGAGATCCAGGAGAGCTGCTGCTAGTCTGATGACACAATACTGATCTTGATAGACCAAAGGTACTGACTTAGTATGAGGCAGCTTTCTGTATTCATCATTGGCTGCAGTCACACACACTAAATAACCCACTTTCAATCCACTTTCAATGCACTTTCCAACTGGATTTTGCCAGTTCACACAGTAAAATCCAGTTGGAAAGTGCACTGAAAGCGGATTGAAAGTGGATTATTTAGTGTGTGTGACCACAGCATTGTATCTTACTCCAGTGCGGTGTAATGGTTATAGTGTTAGACTGGGATCTGGGAGACCTAGGTCTGAATCCCCACTCTGCCATGGAAGCTCGCTGGATGACCTAAGGCCAGTCACACACTCTCAAGCCTAACATGCCTCACAAGGTTTTTGTTGTGAAGATTAAAAGGAGTGGAGAACGATGTAAGTTGCTTTGGGTTCCCACTGGGGAGGTATAAAGTAAGTAAACCCATTTCTATCCAGTGACTACCTAGATAAAAAGGGCATCGTTTTCTCCCTATCTTCTGCTAAACAAAGACTAATGTATATTTCTAGTTCTGAGAAATATTACTGCTACTCTGGATACAGTACACTTTTATTATTCTGTGTATCATAATGGAGCTTATTTTAGTTAATACAAACATAAGTTCACTATCTGAGGTTAAAATAACACCAGAGAGTTTTCATTAACTATCTGGCAGTTCACTATAATAGGAACATAACTCATTTTCAGGCTATAGTGCTTATATCCAGCCATTAACACAGTAATACCTCTAAAGTCACTAGAATGTTAGATATGTGTATACAAAGCATGAGGTGGGGGAAGAATCAGCATAGAAACACTGCCTTAGCCTGAGAAGCAGCAAAAAAAAGCTAACGTTAATGACGTGGAAAATATCACCATTTCCAAGAGAAATTTAGTCAGGCATCGAGGATGACTAGAGGAAAAGCATCCTGTGAACTCAGGCAGGCCAGCAAAACATCATACTTTAAAAACTGTGCAATATCAGTTTAGGTCATACTGTTCACCGATACAATCCTAGATTGAACATCCACTGACCAGACAACACAAGACAAGTTTGCCAGGTTGGACAATCTTAACAACACTAATACAGAAAGATGTGCAGAAAGCAGATGGAGGGTTAAGAACTTCCTTGTCAAGCAGCCCATTTGTCATAACATTCAGCAACAATATAGGATATGAAATATAGGCTTAGTATATTATTTTATCTGAAACACCTACCTACTTTTACTCTGCTGCAAATATATATGAGCTTGGCATACTACTTGAATTTGTCTAAACAGCAAGATGCCAATAACACTGTAACACGAACCTTTCTCCATGAGAGCAGCTGGCTAACAGACAGGAGCTTAAACCTTGCAATACAGAAAGAGCTGCATGAAACTACCATTTAATTCAAGTTAAATGAGGGTATTTAACCTTTTCCCCTTTTAGCACTAGACAATTAGGTTTGCATCATTAGAACATAAGACTGCCACCAATGATTTTCTAATTGCTATGTTACATAGCACTGTAATTTTTGTATGGTGAAGCGCTGGGTTCTAAAAAATGCCAGACCAGGAGGCTTAATTCTTCCCACAGTTGTACGAGTACTATTTGTATAGAAAAAGTCCTTCTCAAGTAAACTCTACAGCTAACATGGAATTGTCAAGGTTTAGCTGATCCCCAAAGAGTTATACCGGGGAAGACTCAACCAGGTCTATTACTGCTTGTTATATACAAACCAAGTTATGTATCATTCTCATTTTCAGCTCACATTGGTGGTATTTATAATCAAAATGAAACAAAACAATTTTTTTTAAAAAACCTACAATATGCTAACCACTGGTAGCTAAATCCTGTTCCAGATTAATGTGTGTTGCTAGAAAAAAGTCTGACAAATTGTGTAAACGGAAAAATTGATGTGCAGCACGGGGGCCAGCAAAGAGAAGGGAAAAACAGGATTTCCATGGATTTACAGAAAACTGATCAAGTTTGTAAGTTACTTAAGTAGTATTTATGGTATAATTTTTCCAGTGTTTTGTATGTTTTTGTAGATATTTTATGATTGGCTGTTCTGAGTTTACAGGTATCATAGAAGAGAATGCATTTACCCTTCCCCTTAATGGTTCTAGTAGTTAGAGGGCAATGCCAGAATCTGGGAGAATCAGATTTCAAGTTCTTGCACAAAGCTCACTAGATGACCCTGGGCCATTCATTTTTTCAGTCTAACCTACCTCATAGGGTTATTGTGAGAATAAGATGGAGGAAAGGAGAATGAGGTAAGCTGCTTTGAGTCTCTAAACAAAACAAGCATAAACAAATATATGGCATACCACTGTATCACATATGTACTCCATTCTTCATCCAAGCTTCTAGTGGCACAGCTGTCCCCCCTCTCTCTTGCAATCCTTTGAAATTGGCCAGTCTCTATAATTGTCTAATCAATCTGTTAGACTAGGCTCTGGGATGCCCAGATTTGAATCCCCACTCTGCTGTGAAACTCACTTGGGTGACCTTGGACTAGTCTCTCTCTGTAACCTACCATGTACCTCAAAGGGTGGTTTTGATGATAAAAATGGAGAAATAACTTCAGATCCTGACTGGGGAGAAAAGTGGAGTTTAAATACTGAAATAGTGAACTTCATGGCTGAGTAGAGATTTGAACCTGGGCCTTCCAGGTTGAAGCCCAGCATATCCATTACAGAGACTGCAATGTGGGATGGAGATCAGTTGCCAGCCACATTTATTATTCTCTCTGCAGGTGGTGTATTTACTAAACTCCATGCTGGGAGAGAAGGGGTAGACTTTGGATGTAAATGAGTTTAATATGATATGCATGGAAATACTACAGACAAACAGGAGCTTAGCTATTGTCCAAGCAACCTTGAGCCACCTGGTAGTTTTGATTTATTCTGAATTCATTATGGATACATTTATAATTTTCAGTTAGTTCTGGGTAGACCATGGATCCTCACTGTGGTGCTTACCAAGTGATAAAAAGAGGGTAAGGCTTTTGCCCCTCAGGGTTTCTCATAAGTTGTGTGTTTACAAAAAAATCAAACTACTAATGATGGAGTTGTGCTACAATTACTTGAAAGAACTACTGATAAAGGTTAAAGTAGAACATGCCAAAACAAGATTGAAGCTGAACATCAAGAAGACACAAGTAATGACTGAGGAATTACACAACTTTAAGACTGACAATGAAGAAATGGAAATGAACCATTTTCTATTCCTTGGCTCCATCATCAACCAAAAGATTGTAAACAAGAAATAAGAAGACTGAGAGTGGGAAGGGCAGCCATGATGGAGCTAGAAAAGACCCTTAAGTGTAAGGATGTGTTGCTGAAGACCAAGATCAAGGTAATTCATTCTGTAGTATTCCCCATTACTATGTATGGGCGTGACAGTTGGACAATGAAGACAGCTGACAGGAAGAAAGTCGATTCATTTGAAATGTGGTGTTGGAAGAGAGTTTTAGGGATACCATGGACTGCCAAAAAGACAAATAAGTGGGTTCTAGACCAAATTAAGCCTAGAATTCTCCCTAGAAGCTAAAACAACTAAACTAAGGCTGTTATACTTTGGTCACAATAGGAGAAAAATCACTGGAAGAGAGAATAATGCTAGGAAAAGTTGAAGGCAGCAGGAAAAGAGGAGATGGATTGATTCAATAAATGATACCACAGCCCTCAGTTTGCAAGACCTGAGCAAGGCTGTTAATTATAGGATGTTTTGGAGGTCATTAATTTCATAAGTTCGTCATAAGGCAGAAGTGACTTGATGGCACAACACATATATGCAAGAAATATTTTAAAACATAAGTTCTTTTTAGAAGGCATCTTGTAAAACAGAACATGTGTCTGAAAAGCCGAAGAGTTACTGTTAGAGTTATTATGCATAACCCCACTCCCAGACATTTTGTGGTTGGGTTTGCCTCCTGCAGCAGCCAATTTGTGGTTGTGCCTACTAGCTGTGTCAAAATTCAAAATGTGCCCGCAGGCTAGAAAGGGCTTGGGGACCCCTGAGGTAGACTACATGTTCAGACCTATAGGATAACTGTAGGTTTAGACATCCAGTCTTTTTGTAGGGAATCCATGCATGTTACAACCTGCTTGTGGGGATAGCATCATCTTATTGGATAGTATTTGCTCAGTAACACAAATCACCTGAAAATTCTCAACTTAGTGTGCACATGGATTTGCTACTTCAACAAAAACAGACATTCTGTGTCACCACATATGCACAAAGTACAATACTGTGGCATGAACTGAACACAAGACCAGCGACAGGAAGTGAAAAACTGATAAGCTTAAGTACCTCATCTTTGACACAAATAAACACTGTTACCAATGCCCTGAGGGCGCTAAGGTTCTTTGACTCCTGTGGCTAGCTAATAAACCACACAGTTAAAACAATCATCCAGGCAGTAGAGGGTAACAAAAGAATTTATTTATTTATTTGAATAAGGAACATCTCACAGCAAAGTTCAGTGTGGATGTTTAGTTTGTTACAGCAGGGAGCTTGTTTATATACTTTCTTTGCTCTTCCTTACTTTACATCATCACTGACATCATTCAGGCATGCTCAGTTCAGATCCTTTTGTCTAAAAGTCCTTCAATTACATATTTGGCAAACAGGTTGTTACTTGGCTACATTTCATTCCTCACAATGCAGGTGCAGTGCTCATCATGTTCATTATATTTGATTTACAATTTGATTTACTTCTTTTGGCTTTACTCCCAGATTTTCTCCACCTCTGAATGAACTTTTCAGGCTGAGTTCATCCTCAGTACAAAATTCTATCAGTTCTGTTACAACATTAGCTCCTTTACATCAATACAGCACATATAAAGGCATAACAGCATTCATGATACAGATTATTTCTATTGAAAATGCATGGATACATTGAATTTCTGGAAATTCACTATAATAGCATTGTTTTCACAATTAAACCCTTTATATGATTTCTTTTAGTGTTTTAAAGTTGCTTATAGCATGAAGCTCCTTTAGATATGTTAACTCTATGTATCAATTTTTATTTTGGGCCATTAAATTATTTTACAGAATATTTAAAACATCTAAACTTCCTTATTTCATCAACGTATGTCGTTCTACTTCAACCAGTAGGAGACACCATTCTACAATATGAATTCTGTATTCCTAATTGACCCTTTAATTGATGCCAAGCGTCATGATTTAAGATCCACCTGCACTTTTTAATGAGCAAATGTGCATGATCCATTTCTGTGACATCATCTGGTCGTTAGTAGCTTGGTCCTCCCTAACAAACTTCAAAGCATGTAATTAGTTTCTTTAGCTGACCTGCCCATGATTAATGTCTTCTATTTTGGCTGGGTTCTCTATATACCTGGTCAGTTCTGAGTGTACAATGATTCCTCTTTAGGCAAACAAGTCTTTTTTGTCCTAAGCTCAATAACTCTCTATAGCAGCTCTTAAAATTGCTAAAGCTGTTGCTTTTACCAACATCTTATACATATTCAGCCCTTAAAACATTATATAGGATTATAAAACCATAATAGATCAAGTGAAGTGATTCTTCTGGCTATCCTTTGTTTTACCTCGGTTGCAGGTGTTGCTAACAACATAAGTAAAGCTTTCTCTTTTTCAATAATCATTCAGAAACATTTATATTCATAGGCCTTCATTCTTAGTTTTAAACATTCAAAGATATTTACTCTTTTACAGTAGCTTAGACCTATTTTATATATAAAATGCAATTGAACTTTATTTAGCCCTGTTAATCCTGGCATTCTCTAAGGAGCTTGATTCTTGCCAGGTTAATTTTAAGTATATAAAAACAGCTTGACCAATTATTTGCTAGGTCCTTTTGAAGTAAAAGATGTATCATCCATCTAACTTTGACAACCAATTATCATGGTGTTTTTTTCTGTTATTCCCATTAAAACTGACTTCACTAGCATTAGCAGTCCACTTAAGAAAAAGTTTTTTTTAAGCAAGCCATGTATTTTCTACTTCTATGATAATCTGCAAAAAGCCAAAATTAGCATATAGGCATTGCTTATACAATATTGATATGTTAAAAGCACTTTAAGCCTTCTCAGACCTGCTACTAGATCAATATGTTCTCCCATTCAAAGCTGCCATAAACTTTTTACCTCTATTTGGCCAATTTCTACTTCTCTTTGAAGCAAAAGGATTCCATAATAAATCTTGTCAGAATGAAAAGTTGTGATCAAGAGAGAAAAGCACCTGCAGTTCACTCCCAATTAAAAAGATTGACGCAAGAACATCTTGTCATAAATCTCAAATACTCCCTTGTCAATTAAAAAAGATTGAAACCACCTGGCATTATACAGTACAGACAGTGCATAGTGGTTTACAGATAGGCTGCCAACCCTCCAGGAAAAAACCCAAAGGATTTTTCCCAACAGTTTCTGTAAAACAGCAGAAAATCAATAGAAAATCACTTGAACCCTGAGCACACCCTACAATACCTTAAATCTTCATTTAACTGATTTTAACATTTCACATTCAAACAAGATGCCATATAGCTGCCAAAGGAACTATCCATTTGAACATCACTAAGGAGATTTAAGCAACATGTGATCATTTCCTCTATGTGACGGATAGTGTAGCTACTACAGTACCTTCTTAAGACAACTGGATTCCACAATTAATGAAGTAAGGAAAATGTTCCAGTTCACGGGCTAGGTGCAGGCAGGGCGAGAGAGAGCAAAAGTCCAAGTCTAATCCAAGGTCAGAATCAAGGGGTGGCAAGTAGGTGCCAAAAGAACAGAGTCCGAAGTACAAACTGAGAGCGTAGTTGTTGGAAGCTGGAGTCAAGGAGCTAAGAGTTCAAAGCACAAATCAGGAATCAGGAGCACAGGCAAAGGAGATGCAGAGCATCATCAAACTGACTAGTTGCTGGCACAAAGAACCACTGTCAGGAGGGGAAGCTAAATACCCATCAGGTGCTGGGGTTAATTAGTGCTCAGCATGTGCATCCTGGTTTCTGTTAGAACTCAGGGCTGAGGGACCGCCTGCTATGCAGGCGCGCCTCCCTCTGCCAGGACGCTAAGTCTTGCCTGAGCTGGTTCTGCAAATGCACAATCAGAGGAAGTGAGTCAGGGGGGCTGCCTGTCATGCGTTGTTCCTCCGCTGCTGTTGCTGGGACAGGTGGTAGGAATATGCTGGCGAGCTCTGAGGTTTCATCAGGGTCAGGTGTGGGCTCTGCTGAAGCCAGGAGTGTGGGTTCAGCTGGAGCCGGGGCCACATCCTCAGGAGGACTCATGACACTATCCCCCACCGTGCCTCCCCCAGCAGATGGGCCAGGTTTGTCCAGGTAGGTGGTGTGGAATTGCTGAACCAGGTCTGGGGAATGAAGGCTAGCGATCGGTTCCCAGGAGTGTTCCTCGGGACCATAGCCTTCCCAGTCCATGAGGTATTGGAGGGCCCCCCAGTGGTACCGTGAATCCAAGATTTGGTGGGCCTCGTACTCCTCGTCATCCACAAGGACCAGTGGTGGCGGTGATGGGGGAGTGGGTCAAGCAAAATCAGGTGGAGTTGCTGGGACTAGCAAGGAGCAATGGAACATGGGATGGATGTGCAAATGGGAGGGCAACTGGTATAATTAACCAGGTAAGAAAATCATGTCCCGTTAAGTACATATACAGAAGTCATCCTGCCAAACGATGGCACATAGTAAAGCTTTAAAAAAATATTCTAAACTTTAAGCCAATCAAGGACAAATGGCACAAATTTTTAAACTACATTCTAGATCAGGAACATGAAGAAAAAATACTAACACATAACAAATGAGTTAAAGAATTTATTTTCTTCCTTGCAAGACATACTGACATTTATGGTATGTTTCAGAGTTACATTCAAATAGGAAATTACCTTGCAACAGAACCAATGAAAAGACTTTAAAGTTTCAAACAAAATACAGGTTGATGTTAGCCATTTTAGACCTCAGTGTAATCAGCTAAATATTGTATTGCATAAAGTAAACTTGTGTATAGACCCAAGGTACATGATACATCTTTCTACATGCACAGATTTTGCAGGAGACAATACACGTCTCCATTACACAGAAGGGATGACATTTACTGACAGTGCCGTGACCTCAATGCATTTAGAAAATTTACAATAATTGCAATTCAATCTGCAACACAGTTAAAACTAAGAAATTCATAGACTTAACACAGTTTTGTTCCATTGGTTTCCATGGAACTTATTCTTACTTATTCTGGCTTAAGTGCTGTGCAGGCTGTACAATTTGCAAGCTGTAGAATTTGGAATACTCCGACTCCAAATGGTAAACATATTATGGTTGTATCAACAGCATGATTTTGGAATACATTTTCTGAATATAACAAATTAGTCTTTCATCATTATCACAAATTTAAACAGACCATAACAAACAGCAGATAAAAATCCAAATGATTCAGTCTATAATTTTATTTGCACCGTTGTGAAGTTCTGAACACACTAACTCAGTAAAATCTTTCAAAAAACTGTAAAGAAGATCATGAATTCAAAAGTTCCTCTGAGGGAGTAGAATGGACTTCTGATCAGGCAAGGTGGTGTTATCACAGCAACACCTTCCCAAAGGCAACTGTATCTATAAAAATCAGGGAGCTTTCAAAAGCAGATTTTCAGGGGGCTGAATTGGGGGGGGGGGGGAACCAGAGGAAACCCACCACCAAGTGAGCAAAAGTGCTTTCTGTTCATGCAGTCGGATCTTCAGATCAAAGGCAACAGGTTTGTACTGTGCCCTCACCAGTTGAAATGCTTCCCCTCCTGTGAATTTATAAATGGCTAAATCATAAGGAATTACAACAAATACAATTTCAATCCCTTTTAATACAATGTAGATTTCTGAAATATGTTTTATATTGATGACTTTTCATGCTTTACATATTTATAATTTGGAAAAGAATGGTAGTCCTTCGTACATGTCAGCCTTCAACCTGATCCAGTCATTGAGTTTCTGCAAAGTTGTTTTTTCGTCTCTTAATATTTTGGCAGCTTTCTTCAGTTTCTCTTCATTCCGTTCTAAATATCGAATGCCATCTGTCCGTAACTGATTAAGCTTTTCTTTGCGGCTTTCATCTAGAGCTATGTCTTCATTCATCAGAGGGTTAAATCTGAAGTATGTGTCTGGAGGTAAAAGAGCATCCAGCATAGTGTGGACTTCTGGTTTTAAAAACAAAAACAGTGAAACTGTTAACTCAGTTTTGGAAGAAAAGAAGTTCCATCCCTTCTTTTATGGTCTATTGATTTGTTAATCAGTATTTTTCATATGTTATATAAGATACTGAAAGCCAGCATGGCAGAGTACTTAAGACTGTCAGACTAGGATCTGGGACAACAGGGTTCAAATTGACACTCTGACATAGAAGTTCATGGAGTGACCTTGGGCCCATCGTATTCTCTCAGTTTAACCTACCTCACAGGACTGTGGTGAGGGTATGGTGGAAGAGAGGAAAGTGATATGATAAACTCTTTTGGGTCTTAGTTAGGGAAGAAAACTGTACATAAAAATATGCATATAAAGAGTTCTGTATCACACAAGTACACCATGCCAATCACAAGACGTTTGTGAATTCATGATCAATAAGGACGTCTCCTTGACCACTTACCACTGAAAAAAAAGGATGAAATATTACCAAGCTGGTTATGTAAGCCCTGGAGACAAAATACACCTATTGCCTTCTAATCAATATATTTTGTACAAGTGCAAAAACAACAGCATTTTTTAAATATGTGATGTTCAATACTGCATGAAAAATGAGGGGGCTTTAATTGGTCTTTTGACATTATATAGAGCCACCACTGAAAAACACACACAACTGAACCTGTGAACTGTTTTCACCCTGGAGTCTTCGCTTTACTTCTACAATAATTTGCAGTGAATCACAGTGTAAGAAACTGGATAGCTGTATGTCTTTATAACTAACTGGAAGTTATGGTAGTGGCTAAGTGTGTGTGCATGTGGCACTTCTAGTTAAACTGTTTTAATCAAGTAAGCCAATGACTCAACTACAGCAACTCTACTTTATAGAACGTACCTGGCACTTGACATTGTTTATGTCATAAGAACATAAGAGAAGTCAATGTTGGATCAGGCCAATGGCCCATCCAGTCCAACACTCGGTCACACAGTGGCCAAAAATACCAGGTGCCATCAGGAGGTCCACCACTGGGGCCAGGACACTAGAAGCCCTCCCACTGTTCCCCCCCTCCCCAAGCACCAAGAATACAGAGCATCATTTGCCCAGAGTTTAAATTTGAACAGCTAGGAGGCAGAGGTGTGATGTAAGCAAATGCAGTCATGTAAACTTAGGCTTTTCTTCAGCTGGAGAGGATGACTGAAGGGGTTAGGACAAAAACTTCACGGAAGTGGTAGATCCTGGGATGGAATTTTGAAAGCAGAGGCATAAAGAGGTGTCATGTAAGTGTACTAGGAGACCGTTGCAGGCAGCAACAGAATGGGCATAATCATTCAAGAGATGAGTAAACCTTTGGCAGCTAAGGACAATAAGAACTGGAAGACCAAATCACAGATACCAGGATAAGAGAGCAGAGAAATAGGAAGGAAAGGGAGAGAATGGAAAAGATGAGGGGAAATAGAAAAGGGTGAGAAGCCAGCGTAGCGATTTATGGAGAGTTGTCAAAATACTTCAGTACTCAAAAGGATTTTGGTGGCTGATTACAGAGATGAGAGGCCCAAGTGTTCACACTTCCTTTAATAATCAGACAAAGGAAGGCCAGAAATGAACACAATGCTAAACCAGTGTCTGAGAGGGTCAGATATTTTGCTTAGGGAAGGAAAGGCAGATTATTGCAACACTGTTCAAGAGTAACAGCAACAGATTGAATAAATCTGGTGAACAAAACAGAGGACAGGGAAAGAAATCTGGTGAACAAGACAGGGAAAGAAAGCCAAGACTAAAGATATGCTAGTTCAACACAATCAGTAGTAAACCGTGTAAATCAATGTGAAGTGTGATCAAGCAAATGCAGAGAAAACATTAGATATTGGGTTGGATCCAGTGCAAAGTTTCTGTTTGCAGTAGAGTTCTTGCACAAGCAGACACACACAAATGAATGAAATAGCTGCCTGCACCCAGGGCTGGTGCTACCATTAAGGCCAAGTTAGGCAACTGCCTGCCTAGGGGCACAGACCCGACAGACACAGAGGCCAGTAAAAGTAGCACCTTTCTCCTTGCTGGGGGGGGGCGAGGGGGAAGGGACAGCTGACAGGCACTGCTTCAGTGGGCGCACCGGGGGGGGGGGGGCACCAGGAGGTAGCTTCGCCTAGTGTGAAAAAAAAACCTGGCACCGGCCCTGCCTGCACCAAGTCAAACTTTTTGTATCCCCAGTTGTGTTTCCAGTTCTGCAAGGCCTCATGCAACCAATTTCTGGGCACTTTAATATATAGCAAGGAAAGTGCTAGGTCTTGCACAAGATCTTGCATAAGCAGAACTGCTTAAATCCTTTATGCTTCTGCTTGTACCTCACTGGATCCAAGCCATTGTTTTAATATATTGAGATGGTGTTTGAATATCCTAGTAGAAATATCAGATAGGCAGTCAGAGATGCTGGATGAAATACTAAGGTTATTTTTTGTATTTTGCTCATTAAAGAGGAATTATGCATTGAATAGTAAACAAAATGGTCACTATCCTACTCTTCAGCCTTACGTTGTCCTTTTAATCTTTTAAAACATTGTCACATCACTGCTGCCACAGAAGGTAAGATGTAGTAAACCTACATTAACTAACCTTTCTGCATTTCACTTACTTGAATTTTTTTAAATTCCCATTGTTAAGATTTAGTGATAAACCTGGTCTCTGTTTAAATCACAATGATTTGAACTGTATCGACTAGACTTCTGGTGGCAAAGGCTTTCATTGTTAATTCTACAGGCCAGCTACTTATTAAAAGCAAGCACTAAAACGTAATTTTATAAACTTTAGAAACGTATCTCAAGTCTGAATTGGCTGTTTATTTCTACACTGAAACTAGTGATCCAATTGGGAGCAGGGTGACAGAAAGAGAAGTAATATGTTCTCATATTCTGCTCATTCATTACTACCACTCCAAACCCTTGAAAACCTTCTTTGATTTATTATTTCACTCATCCCAAAATTCCTGCATTAAGAGACTGGTGGCCACAGCTCTGTATCTCCAAAACCTCATCAGCATTACAGCCACAGTTTTCAGACGGGCATTACAGCCACACTTTTCAGCTCAATAGTAGTACGATCATGGTACAGTCTCAATCAGTTCATTTAAACAGATATTTGGAAGGCTTTATCGGTGCCACAGTTCACCAAATATCTAACAATATATTAATCAGAGAAAAAGGTTAAGCCTTAAAATGCATCACAAACTTCATACTGGTTTCAAACAATGGATACTAATTCTCTCTTTTTATGCTACCTTTGTACATGAACTGAACTCAAGTCCTTCTGTAGATGGGCAGGAGAGAATTAATAAAATAATCCTAATTCAAATGAAGGTTATGAAATATGCCCTAGACAGAAATAGAATGTTCTTTGATGATGATACTGGTACACTAGCCTCATGTATTTCTTAAACCCTACGTTTTTATACCTAATTACAGTTTCTGTTACGTTGCTTCTCAATAAAAATCCTTTATCCAAGTCCCATGAAGAGCTACAAAACAAACATCAATCACTTGAAACCAACCTTCAGTGTCAGTGGCACTGCTGATGACATTATTCAGCTTAGCTTTCAGACTTGTATAGGTGACATTGGCCTTCCCTTCACTTTCGTATCGGCCAGTTCCCAAGGATATTACACATTGCAGAGGCATATTCGGCCAAAGACATTTGCACTCATGCACTGCTAAAGCTGTAGGATTATTCAAGAGCAGCCCTCCATCCTGTGAATTACAAGAGAGGGGGAGGGGGGGAGAGAAAGATGTCTGAGTGACCACTATTTATAGATACAGAGTTAAAATACTACAAGATGCAAATAAAGTAGGCACTGTATGAAATCCATTCAGTTCAACACACAGCCAGTAATGTTTGAATTTGGTGCTTGACTTTTATGTCCTCTCTTCAGATATCAAAATAAAATGGGATGATATGATGAGGAAAGCTATATAAATAATCTCTTCTGCTTCCCTAAGCCAACATTATGAGCAACAGCCAAAGTAAAAGGTCACCTTTACACAAGTCAGTACTAGTGTAGTATAGCAGATGGTGAATCTAACTGGTATCTTTACACTAGGGGTGGGCACGAACTGGAATAATGTGAGGTTCATGGTTCAGGGCTGTTTCAAACTATGAACCTCCACGAACTTCGCCATTGCACAAACTGATTTGTGCTTCGGGAGGTTCGTGGGATGACAGTCCCACCTGGAAGTGAGCTCTGAAGGCATTGAAATTCCAGCAGCAGCCCCACTGAGAAGTGAACCCTGAAGGCATTTAAATGCTATTGAAGCCCACTACTGGCTCATGGCCCCACTCAAGTGAGCTTCAAAGGTATTTAAAGGCCTTTGGAGCTCACTATGGGAGCTCAGTTGAGTTGGGCCTTCAGAGCCCACTTCCAGGTGGGGTCTGCCCATATAAGCCCACTCTGGGAGCTTAGTCAAAATACTGAAATGCCTTTGGAGCTCACTTCCAATCAGGCAGCCGAAACGGGAAGTAAGCTCTGAAGGCATTTAAATGCCTTTGGCACTAACTTGGGTGGGGCCGCAGGCCAGTGGTGGGCTCCGACTGCATTTAAATGCCTTTGAGGCTCACTTCTGGGTGGCCCACCATACCCGGAAGTAAACTCTGAAAGCATTTAAATGCCTTTGGAGCCTGAGAAAGTGTCTCCCACAAACCTTCAAGCAAAACATGGTGGTTTGTGGGCAGATCATGGGAGACACATTCTTCCGAACCCCTGGTTCATGAACCACAAACCGGCCTGCTTTGTGCTGAAACCACGGTTTGTTTGGGGGTTTGTGCCCATCCCTACTTTACACATAATTCTGAACAATGGCCCTAGAGTGCAAATAAAAACATTTGCACAATGGGCCCATGTACAGATTTGGGGGATTTCCCCCCACATGCACATACACAAATCTTTGGGGGCAGTCCTCCAGATTTGCAGAGAAATCCCCAAGGACAAAAAAGAAGAAACCCTGCACAATTGAGGGGTCAGAGTCCCCCCAAATTGAGAATACAGGTCTGGCATGATTACTACTAACACTGTGGAGCTGCCTAGCAACTGAAACATGGGAGCCTTGGTCTAGGCAATCCTGGGATAACTCCAGGTTTGGGGAAAAGCGGTGGTGGTGATAGAAAGAGAACACAGAGAAAGGAGTTGGAAGACAGAGAGTAGATAATGAGCTGGAGAGGGAGAGAATGAAGAAAGGGCTGGGAAGAGAGATACAGCATGTTTGGGGAGCAAGATTTTGTGTGGGGATGAGATATCCCTCCCATTATTCTTAAAAATCACCAGTTTGTTAATTCTAGTATATTCTATATGGCAGCATGGTAAAGTTCTGAGACAAAAATGGCACACAATAAAGATTGTGTTATTTGATCAATCATAATATAAATTAATTTAATACCACCATAGTACACATTTCTTTGTTCCAAGAAAACAGATTTCCTGAGCCTTTAGAAGAGAATAATACAAATTCAGTGATACAGGTAACAACAGTACCGCAGTGAGAATTTGCCATACATCATCACATAATACTTCAAGTTACTTACAGGGCTTTGTCTGATTTTGAAAACAATCTATTTCATTTCAAATCAGAATACAAAAGAGGCAGAACTCACTTATTAAATGACTGGGTTAAATCTGTTAATGAATGGATGAAAGTTAAAATGTTAATTTTATGTGTAAGCTGCTAGAAACAAAGAGCAAGGAGGAAGATTTTAGGAAGCAGGCAAAAGAAACATGCCCAAGACCTTAAATGTCACATGACACATTTCATGAGCACACTGTTTTGTCAGCTTCCCCCTTCAAATAGCAGAGTTACCGGAAACTCCCTAAATTGGCATCATGGTAAGCATAAAGCACTGCTGCAAGAAGGAACAATGTGCCATCATCCCTTACATATGTACACACAGGTTCCCCTGGATCACAGTATGTGGGAAGAAAGTGAATTTTGAGAAGAGCTCACCCTTGAGAAGACCTAGGGTGGACCATGTGGTTCCCAATACAGCAATTTCTCTTGTTGACATATCTGCCAGGTGCAAATGGATTTTTGCTTAAAGCTTGCTACATAGGAACTTCTTAGCTAACCTGAAACTAAGTACGCAGGGTGACAACAGGGACAGAGACATAACAGGAAATGTGCTCAGTGTTTGCAGGCAACAAAAGAAACTGCCTGGAGGGACTACAGGGCCTGGAGGGACTACAGAAATAACCTAATGGGGACTTCACTTTCTAAGAAAAATTGCAGCTTCAGCTTAACCACAATCCTGGCCTAGTGACCGAGAGGTCAAGAGGTTTTCGTTAACACGCAGGCTTAATAACCTAATGAATATGTACTAACACACCCCAAATATATAAGTAACTATTTAGCATGAACATACAATGTATGTAAAAGCATGTAAGAGGCATAACGGGAAGTAGATTGTAACTCCACCCTCCTCCGCCCATGGGAGGGAGAGAGGGCTGATCGGGGCCGATCAGGTTAGGATAAAAACAGCGACTCAAAGGACTTCCCTTTGAGAAGCTTGGCTTTGCTTATTGTGCAACATGCTTCTCCCTTCTATTTGAATAAAAGCTTTCATAAATGCTTTTGAAATCTCCAATCTTGGCCTCGTCTGATTATTTAAGCATACTGGGGTCTTAATTTATCCCTAACAACAGTCAGAGTGAAACACAAGCTCAAACTTTCTCCTGCCTCAATTAGGTAAGATATATTCCATACGATAAAAGAAAATGAAGAATTTATACACAAGCAGAGTGGAAACAAGAACCAGTTTGCATGCCTATAGATGGCAACTATAGTTATGACAGAAAGTTCTTTTAACTGGTATGGCCTCTAAAAGTAACAAACAAGACAGATACTTTTCTCTAACACAAAAAATGGTTTAACAAATGTTCTTTGTGAAGGACAAAATATTCCATTGCAAACTCTGCACAGATTTTGCAGACATGTACAAAAATACATATGCCTATAGTTCCAATTTTGCTGCTCCCTTTACATGAAGAAAAAAAATGTCATCTTGCATCATAGTTCTTTAAACATAGAAAAGCACATTGTGGCTTTTGTCTGATATAACTGAAGTTTTCTTCTTTCGTGAAGAGCATTATTCTACACTAACATTAACTATAAGCCATAAAGGTTGCTGTTCTAGCTGTAGTTTAATTTATGGAAACATGGAAAAGTCAGGAATTAAGACCTATGGTCTTTTTTCTTTCCCAGTCAGCCATGTCTTAAACATTACAATTGTCAGGCTCTGCAATCCTCATAACAAATCTTTCACACATTTAGTGCAAGCCTTAAATCACTTCACTATGCAATCTAACATTTCCTTCTACAAAATGTCAAGAAGTAATTACCAAGCTGTAGTTTGTTAGATGGATCTACTGAAATGGAGGATCACGGATACTATAGTAGCAGTGTATGCTTGAAATACTTCAGTCCACGGGATCTAGGCACACACACGTTTTGGAGAAGAAAAATAGCTAACTGCACATCTGAGTTGCTCAGCAAGATGTATGAATCAGATAGAAGTACATCAGGGTCCATAAGAAATGCAACCATGTTCAGAGACTGGAGGTCAGTTTCCAGAGCCCTATTACTGCAAATCACAATGTAATGTAAATACCCTGGCAAAGCTGTGGGTTTTTAAGAAAACGAATGAAGCATAAATTAACAGGATATGAAATCCTAATAGCTGATACTAATTGTAGGAAAGAAGCTTCTTTCCTTTCTGTTTCCGATGTAAAGAAGAAAACACTCTCATTGTCCCTTTAACTAGAAAACTTTATGTGAGATGGATTTAGGAAATGAATTTTGCATATCAAAAAGGTTGTCAGAATCATGGAATATCTTATTGGGAAGATAGCAGCATTGATTACAAAGCCACAACGAACACAAGAAAGAGAGGAAGAAGACCTAACAGCTGCAGGCACAGCATTCTGTTAAGTGACTGTCATTTGGGCTTCATTTCTTTCTTATAGTTTCTAATACTAAAAAAACCCCAGGTTCTATCAATACATAAAGCCAGGTTTTGAACAGGTGTTCCATGAAATTAGGAGACAGTGTTGTGATGTGATAGGACTATCTAATTCACATCAACAGTTAAAAGCTAATGTGCAAAGCAAACTACAAAAAAGTGCATTCTTACTGAAAACAAACTCATTTTTTAAAAACTACAGCTGCGGTAAATAAAGCAGTGATGTGGATCATTGCCTTGATGAGAAAGTCCTTTGATTAAGCTTTCAGTACAATCTACAAAAGCTTTTTGAACTCTTTCTGGAACACTTAATATACTTTGCCTTCAGCAGAAGTAAGAACAGTAGTCTCTCAGTGCACATTATTTTTAATTTTGGCTAAAATCAGATGGCACTCTAACATGATATAGTAAACACTGTGTTGCTTTATAAACGAGTCTACTGAGTTAAATCTAAAAACCTTTCTAAAAATCTCAAGATGGTTAACATAAATAGCATCTATTTGGGTTTAGAACACTTTATTTTAAATATACTAGATTTATTAAACTGAAATCGTGGGATGGACCAAAGAAGTTTTTCACTCTATCTCACCTAATAGCCCATCTAACTACAGCCCCTGTCCTACATCTTTTGCTCCATGAACCCCAGCATAGCTTTTCTGATGGACAGGGGACTCCGTCTCCTCTTTTTCATCCATAGAAAAGCTAGGGTTGCCAGCTATCTGGTACTGACCTAGATAGTCTAGTATCTTCACTGACTAGCCAGGGGAAAAAAAACTGGGAAAATACTGGGCACTTAAATTTCTGGTATTTTAGGGCTGTGAAACTGGGATGCCCAGGTGGAATCAGGGCTCTCTGGGTAGACCAGTCAGAAGAGCCCAGGTCGCAGGGTCTGTAATACAGAGATGTTCTGCCAGGCCTTGGGTTGAGGTGGCAGACATCAAATAACATCAGCCTCTTCTGCTTCAAGCACTCCATGGTGCCACTTACATCATGGGCACCAGGTGCAGTTGATTTAACTCCATCAGAGTGATCCAACACCCCTCCTGGCATGAACTCAGCCTACACTGGAATGGAACTGACAGCCGAGCTGGCATTAGGTATAGGTACATTCTAAATTACTTAACTAAAATTTTAATTTTGTTGTATTAATATTTAAATGTATTATTATTTTATGGAAATGTTTATAGTTTTATGACATGCTGTAACCTACCCTGAGCCCACTCGCAGGGTAGAGCGGGCTAAAAGCCACAAAAATAAAATAAAAATATAGAGAAGACAGCCTAGCTGGGGGAAGCGCTGGGATGCCAGCAAAAGTGCTGGGCCCACTCCAGCTGCCTTTGTCGTTGAAAGATGGCCGTGGGCCACAGGATGGAGGCCAGTGGCAAAAGGAGGCACCAAGGCAAAAGTGCAGGCTTGAGGCAGGCGGTGAGACACAGGGAGGTGGAAACAAACTTGACCCAAAAACAGAATCAAGAAAGAAGTCTAATTTAGGGCCAATATTAAAAACCTAGTTAAAACTTATACAAAAATACATGTATTTATTAGAAAGGTGGTTAAAAACAAATAAGGGCCCAATGAAAGCCTCATAGAAAAGTTCAGGTGGCCTGAAGACAAGGGCCAGTACAAATGACCTGACACGTTTCAGCCCTATTGAGGGCCTTCCTCAGAGGTCAAACAGTTTGAGGTACAGATGTTACAATATAACATATTACAGTAAGATAACCAATAAATTAATACAGGACCAAGAAAAGGAAAGTTAAGCAGCAAGAGCAATAGGCAGAAGACAAAGATGTGTGGGGGGCCTCTAAGGATGAAAGTCATGTGCCTGGTGCCACATGCACAGCTGCTGAATTAGAACATCTTCCAATTTTGGTCCAAAAAGCACCTGTGTGGCTATCTTAGTCAAAGCTAGAGTGTCCTCAAACAAATAGCAGACTGTCTTGGCCCTTGTGTTCAGGCTACTTGAACTTTTCTATGAGGCTTTCATTGGGCTCTTATTTGTTTTTAACTACCTTTCTAATAAATACATGTTATTTTTGTATAAGTTTTACCTAGGTTTTTAATATTGGACCTATATTAGACTTCTTTCTTACCCTTGTGGTTCTTTTTTTTTTAAAAAGGATTTTATTGAAGGACTCAAAACCCTTGTGGTTCTTGATTGAGGCAGGCAGTGCCAAGGCTAAACACCTTAAAGCAGCTGTGGTGGCCATGCCAGAGCTGATGCCATAGCTGCTCTGCACTATTTGGGCCTGGAGGAAGCAGCACTGAGCCCAAACAGTGGAAAGCAGCAGCTGCAGTGGCTGCAGAACCTGCCCTGCATGGTTTAAAAGTTTAAAACACACTGACATCCTGCTGCACGTATTATGACTGTGCTAAAAGAATGGTTATTTAGCCTGAGGCATGGCATTCTTGTGTCAGAATATTGTGTCAGATTATCAGAATGCAAGTCGTTGTGGCATGGATCTGATTGTTCATGGTGCTTTACAGTATTTTGAAGTTAATAGTTAAAATTCATAGGGTATAAGTTAGGACAGTTCATTAAAAGCATTCCTCTAAACTGCAGTCTTTTTCCTGGAATTTAATTCTGTCAAAACAGTTTCTAAATCTGCATCTTAACACAGGAACTCTTAAAGGAGGTAGCGATTCATCTCTCATGAGTTTCATTCAGTGAAAGCATTATTTAAAGATTTTTTGGTCTATAGTAGAATAAATACAATACATTTTATTTATATGCAAAATGCAGTATCTTCTTGATACCCCAAATTTAAAGTATATCCTTGAATCGCTGTTTTACTTAAATTGAACATTTGTTTGTACTTTAAACTGCTAGATTAAAGCAGAATTTTAAAAGTTTACAGAATAGACTGACTGCTCAGTAACATCTTCAGTATCTTTTACTCTTAACATGGTGACCTGTTGAAGGACATAAAAATGTGAAGTTCAGATCCTTCGGTAGCATTACGAGTAAAAACCATTATGATATACCGTCTCTATGTAGAGTGAATGATGTATTAAACATCCGGACAGAGTGCATACATAAGCCCTGGATTCCACTGAGCTGGATGGCATGTGGCCAAAACTGAAAACTACTTCATTCTATTTATTCTCCCTTCAGTTCTCATGTTGTCTTTCCTTGCCCTCTGTTTTGTCTTCTCTTTGCTCCCTGTTTATTCTGACTCCAACTGCAAGTTTCTCTCTTCACTGCTCCCCAAATATACATGAGCCATCTCTACCTCTCTTTGTACTCTTGCATTCTTACATTGATCCCTTGCCCTGCTGTTACCATCGGCATACTGGCAACATTTAAAAGATTTAACCTTAACGGTGTTACTCTTGGTTGTAAATTAAATTCAAGTTGGAAGGAAGGAAGGAAGGAAAATGGACAGCTATTATAATTTCAACACAGAAATCTTTGACTTTCAGGTTGTTTCTAGCATTAAAAATATGCTTAGGTTTAGATAAGAACTTCTAAATGTTTGCTTTGCAATGCCAAAGGAATGTATCTATGGCACTTGTTTGAAAAGAGCCCTTTTAAAAAGTGTGAAGGAAACATGTAATGGGGTAGAATAACTTGAAACTCAGCTTTATTCCTTGCAAGCTCAAGGCCAAGGGTTTTTTTTGGGTCTTTTTAAAGTAAAGATCCCCCGCTGTGTTTTATGCAAAAGCCACATGCGGAAGTAGGGAGAAAAGTACAAGCCTTCCTCAAAGATAAGCCCCCTTTAAAACAACTGTTGTTAAGATTATGTTGTGTATTTCTGGTTGATTGTTTCTTTAACAGGTGTCTCTACTTTCTTTCCCTTTCTCACAGCTCTTCTCACAGGAAAGCTCCCTTTCCTGGCAGGGGGATGGGAAGAGCTAAGAACAAGATGAATTTCTAGTTTTGTCAACACTGTTTTTATGCCTTTGGAATTGACATCAATTTACTTCTATTTTTAAGATTCCACTGAGATTTTGTGGCCAGAAGACTAATTTTTATTCTTTGTGCAAGTCAATATCTAACGCCTAGGACAAATGGCAGTGCTTTTTAAAATGCTTTGCAGCTACCAAAGTGTTTGGCATTGCTTAAATGGCCATTGGTACAGAAGTGGTGAACAGTAGCAAAGAAAATTACTTTCCTATTGAACCCAACAGGAGGCTACCAACTCAAATCTTTTCTTCCCGTTTTAACAATACTGTACATTTTCACACTCTCAAAATTTCCCCTTCATCTTTAAAAAATGCACAACAGCTGTCAGACTGTACACAACACTTTAAAAAAAACCCTGCTTCACACAGTAAGTTATGTGAACTGAGTATCATGTACTGAAAGATGCAATTTAGCAAAGCCAATTCCAATACTTGGAGTCTGCCGGCTCCATAGCAACCATTTCACCTCAGTGCCTGTGCAGACATGCTTTGCATTTCTAGTTCATTTTCACAGACTTGCTCTGTTGTTTACCTTCATTGTGCTTGTGGAAAAAGAAGAGACACTGAACTAGCACAAGGAGATCACAGAGGCAGGCAAGGTTGCAAATAAACTTGTCACGTGCCATTTTTCCCCATTTTAAAACCTAATATACAACCTTAGAATGTTTGTTATGTATGTAAGGCATCTGAGAATACCTCTGTCTTTATCCTAGCAAATGCATGCTTGAGAATTACTGCAGTTGTCCTTCACTCTACTTCTGATATTTAAAGTTTTTATATACCTCTGTAATCACTTCAGTGTACTCTGGATTTTCCTATATATACAATCAAGATAAACGTTCATTTCCAAGTTGGAAGAGAATTCACTGAGCATAAATAGGTGTGGGATTAACTCCTGCTCACCTAATTTGATATTTTTGCTGCATTTAAAATGCAGTAGTTTTACTGAAATACATTTCATGAATGACAATTAAAGCTTTGAATTCTAATAGTGGAGGAGGAAAATACACCACAATACTAAATGTATTGACAGTTTAAGAGAAAAGTCTGTCTTGGTTCGTTTAATTAAAACTCAGGTTATCCCTTAAAATTTAGCAATGCCAAAACCTGTGCCTGATCCTCTCATCCATATGGGTAGGTCTGGGTAGTTTAGAGTCTGTTCTTTAGTGGTCCAGGACACAGCTGTGGTACGTTTAAGACCGCTGGTCTCCCTTGGTAACCAGAATTTTAGTTTTAGTCATAAGAGATGGGTGAGGAGTAGAAAGTATGGCTGAACTGCAGCACAAGCCTCACAGAGAACTCTTAAAGGGTACTAATACTGGGTTAGCAGTTGAAAATCTCATCCAAATTCCACAGATGCCCTTACCACACATAGTTCTATTGCCTGCCAATTCCCAATGCCGGAATTTAATACTATGGCAGCAAAGCAAGGGATGCAATCCTAGGAGAAAGCACTCTTGTCATGTTCTATGACTTACAACCAGCCTAACTCTTGTTACTACTAAATGACCAAGCTGATGAAACCCATTCCACAAATAGTGATCCTGTCATTGTAGCACTGGTATACAGCAGCTGAAAGGCTGCTTAAAAACTGATCTAATAGTCACTATTTTTCATACTGAATAAAGTACATTCAGAAACACAGGAGAAGAAAAATATAACTGTATACAAATTTCCTGCAAACACGGGCCAAGGTTTTAAATTCCTCAAATAAAAATTAACAGAGCACTATGAATCCAGTTCTGTAGCTCTAGTACAAAAATGGGCAACAGTCAAAATATAAATTGATTATATAGATATTAATATCCTACAGGGCATGTTATTGCTCTCATATACAAAGGAATCTATATACTATTAGCAACATGTGGCCCCCATCTGCAGATATCTAAATCCACAGATCAAGGCCACATGGACACTAAAGAGATTTTTCTGCAAACTTGGGATTACGCCCACCCCCAGGTTTGCAGAAAAATCATAAATCTTCAAAAAATACACAGTGTGTATGTTAAATTCCTCCCAAAGTAAAACCGCATTCTCTGTGCTGGGCCCAGTGGTGGTGGCAGACCAGGGAGAGCATGGAGGCTGAGCTAAACCCAAGAGCAGCACAGTCCAAAGCTCGGTGCTGGACCCAGCAATGGCCACGCAGCCCGTGAGTTGCAATGGACCCAGTGGCAGCAGTACAGCCCAGGGAAAACTCAGTGGCCACCCTGGGCTCGGTGACCGGGGGGGATTGGATTTCCCCACGTGAATCTCGTAGGTCCCCATTTGTTATCTTGCCTCTCTTTCCAAATGGGTCCTATGAGGTAGGTTAGGCTGAATGTGGCTGGCTCAAGGTCACCCAGCAAGCTTGCATAGCAGAGTGGAGATCAGAAACTGGGTTTCCAAATCTGAAATCTTTTTAAAAAAACCTCTGGGAGTTAAAACACCCCAAAATGACAGAAGAAGCACCTGTAGCTTTTAGAAATGAAAGCCCTTAGGCACTTTTGCTATGCAAGCATGGGCCCTCAAGCCTTGGTATCTATCAGTAAAAAGCATGAGGAGGGAAGAGTCCTTTCTAGTGCTGTGTTGTTCTGCAAGGGTGAGTTCATCAGGGCCAGGACCAGAAGCAACCACTAGGTTGTCCAACAGCATCCACCCCATTAAAGCCAGAGTGGGGCAGTAGCTGGAGTTTCAGACTAGGGCCTGGGAAGCCCAGTTTCAAAGACCCACTCTGTCATGGTGCTCACTTGATGGCCTTGGGCCAGTCACACATTCCTAAACTAACCTAAATCACACAGCTGTTGTGTGAGGATTAAAGTGGAGGATAGGAGAATGATGTGAGCTGCTTTGGACCCCATTGTGGAGAAATACAGGGTATAAATGATGTAAATAAAAGATACAGCTGAAGGTGGGAAGCAAATAAAAGGTAGGTTTGTTGGTGGCTGGGAAAGGAAGCAAGGCAAGGTGAGGATATGGGGGCTGCCACGAGAGAAAAAGGAAACAGTGTGAGGAGGGGACACAGGAGAAGATTAGGTATCCTCCACAAGTCCTTGAAGGTCCGTCACACAACTGGGCCTATTCCAACAAACACTGTGAAAATTGGCCAGAGTTCTCCTGGGAAAAGGCTACCAGATGTAGGAAAGGACGGAAAGTTGAAGACGGGGGCAGATAAAGGTGGGTTGGCTGGTAGGTGGTAAGGAAAGAGGCCATGGGGGCTTTCAAGGTAAGAAAAATAAATAGAGAGGGAAGGAAAAATGAAATGTCCCCCACAAGTCCTTGAAGGACCCCCCTTGTATAACTGTATTTTCCTGCATAAATGTTTAACACATCATCACAAATTAAATATTTTCTGCTAAGGAGTAAGGATAGGACTGCATCTGTCACTGCATGCTCAAGGACCCTCATTCCTCCCAAAGTATACCACTGAAATAATTTACATATGGGGAGAGGAGAAAAAAATAGTGCTTTTCAAAGACAATTGCTACTACACCACTTTGCTGTGTGTTGTGGGCCTGCCCACCAACACCTATTCGGATGAGAAAGAGACGGAGAAAGCTGGCCCCAGCCTTTGGAAGCTGCAGGAAGACCCACCAGACAAGGTGAAGCCTCCATCAAGTGAACACAGGGAGTCTCAGACTGCAGTCAGTGTGCCATGCCTTCAGTCCTTCAGCCTGGGATCAGAAGCTAAAGCAGAGGCCCTAAAGCCACCAGCCTCACCCCTGGGGTCACCAGAGAAGGCAGGCCCAGAGGGAGGCACAGTAGTGGTGCTGCAGTGCACGCTTGGTAGCCCAGCACCGGGCAACCTCTGCCTAAGAGTTGGAGTCACTGCAAGATCAGGGCTGACAGTTGTATAGGCTGCTCAGCCATTGAGGACTTGCACCTGGCCTTGAATTACTTCAGATAAAAGCAGCCAGAAAAGAAACAGCCAGTGTGGGAACAACTTGTCCACAACCCATGTGTGGTTTGGATTTCTATGTGCTTTGACCTTCTGGACCGTGACCTGGCTTGTGTTCTTTGGATCTGTCCTTCTAGTTTGACACTTGGACTTTTGAATAGCTGTGCTTTGACCCCAGACTGTTTTTGGTCTATGCCTACTGTTTCAGGTGTCTGCTTGAACCAGGACACTGTGAAAGACTATTATTCAGGCTACTGAAGGTATATTCTTTTGACCAAGATCACTGCACATATCAAAGTGAAAAAGGTTTTGAAAAAAGCCTATCTTTCATTGTAAAGTTCCTGTTCAGATCTAGACAAGTGCTTTTAGGTCCAGCTTTTAATTGTGCCTGAAAAATCAACTTGAGGTGATGCCATGTATCCCCTCCCCCCTTTTATCTGCTTGCTAATCATGCCTTGGTTCAAATTGTCCTAAGATGATTATTATGCATGACCCATGGTGGGTTGGATTTCAATTTATCCCTTCTGATAGCTGTCAGAGGTGGTGAGAGCACTCTGTGATTGCCACAGCTCTACCAAGAAGCATCATGGCCTATCATCCTAACTCTTTACACCATGCCCAATTGCTGTATGAACACGAATTCAATTAACCAATATTGCCTCTTGGATTGAAAATTCATCCCCAGAAGTACAGGAAAACGTAAGTTAAACCTCAAGACTAGAAATGTACTGAACCCGAAAAATATTGGTATTTCCCAATATTCCCAATATTTTGGAAATAATTGGGATTACCAAATTTATTTGGCTCCATTATACCCTATGGGGACCAGAGAAGGGATTTAATGGAGAAGGGATTTAAACTTTAAATGCTTGCTCAGTTCACTCACCGAGTCGTTCCACTGCAGTCTTTTTAAATACCTTTTAGCTGTGCCCAAATAAAAACTGATTAATAGCGGCTTTTATTTGGGAAGGGCTATTTCGGTAGCCAAGTACAGATCTCTGATCTGTATTCGGCTCGATATCTATTGAGTGCACACTTCTACTAAAGCCTTTGCTTGCATGACAGGTGCTGAACATCAAAGAGGATACTGGAAGTTAAGACTGTTATTAAATTCCAGACTGGTGAACACAACAATAGTTGCAGAAATCCCTAATATATTGAGAGTTTGCAAACACAAATTTTAAAAACCCTGAAAATTCTAAGTAACCTCACCCAAAATTCATTGTGGCTGAGTCACTCGATTTACTTTCAAGTAAATCTGTTCTGAAACAAACATTTCCCTGGACTGGCTCAAATGATTCCCTGTGTCAATATAAAACTCATTGATTCAAGGATGTCCATAACTTCCACATATTGCCCACTTCAAAAGGCAACCATCCCTTCAAGATCAACTTTTGTATGCAGAAACTAAAATTCTTTAAGTGATATGAAATGTCTATGTGGAAACTTACAACATGAAAACAGCATGTACGTCGCATGATTTGCTTGTATACTTTTTTTTTAAAAAAGCTAGAAAGTGCTTGCCCTGTAGCAAATTAGAAAATCTGAAGCAGTTCTAAGACTCTCTGAATTCTGTCACACATCAAAGAACTAGCATACTTAGCTGGCTCATTAGTGAAAGGAAGAACCAAAGACAATGAATTTTTAATGCCACATATCAAAGGGCTCTTGTACCCATTAATTAGCACCAGCACACAACCTCCACTGCAGGCTCCTTGCTGTTAAGGTTTGTCAACATACTTTGAAACATGCAGAACTTTGCTAGAGATCATAACACTGTAGCTTCATTATCAGTGGGTTAATGAAATGAGAAGAAGACTATGAACATCCATGCTGTTGTACAAAACCAACTAACGCACCCAACAAGAAATGGCCAGTTATCTCTGGCTTACTTTAAGGGGTAATAGCAAAAGCAAGTCCAGAGCTTCATAACATTTAAGAAGTGCAACTGAAAGTTTACAAATATGTACTTGAATTATTTGTAAGTGATAAAAGTAAAGAGTATAGAAAGCTCTCCTTTTCAGCAGCTTTTTATACAAATTGTAGACTCAGCACTAAAAATATAGGTATTAAATAGTAGGGATAACTGCACACATCTAAGTGAATTATTGTGACTAGAAAGAGCTTCGTAGCACTTGAACAAACCCAAGAAATATGGAGCCAGAACTTCCAACGTACAAGTCCGAGATCTGCAGGAAGTGACTGGCTTTTGAGGAACTTCTCTGGATACAGTGCAAAGCTACAGTTGTGAAACTAAGACTTGCCTTAGCGGTGCTGTGGTACAAGGACCAAAGAAACTCCATTTTAAATTTTGAGTTAAAGCAGAGAAGTAATGGCTCAATTGAAGATTTCACTGTTTGCTTGTAGAATAGCAAAGAGAAACTTCACCGTATGGTATGTGGAGAACTCCACATCAGGCACCATAATTTAGAAAGGTTGTCTAATGGTCACAGATAACATTCTATCCTTCCTTGCTAACTAATCAGAGGAAGTTCTAGGCAGTTACCTGCATTGTCAAGCATTGATCAAAGCTAACAACACTAATGGAAGTACAGATAAACAGTCGAAAGAATACAAGAGATAAACATTTGTGAGAATAACCATGCATGGGACAGAAAGGCATGTGGTGTTAAACAAAGGTGTGGACATCTGCAAATGTCCAAAAGGCTATTTGTGCACAATTATAAAAAAGCTTGTAACTTCACTTGTTCTTTGGAATTCAGGCTTTTGAGGCTTGGGTTCCCCTTTATTCCAATAAAATTTCCTTCTCATTTCAGAAGCCTTACTGATCGTGTTTTTGATTGGGACAAACACACCAGGCAATGGGCCATTTGGCTTACAATGCTACAGAAGTCAAAATAATGAAAAGGAAATATTACAACTAACCTGATGAAGGTCGTTGCCCAGAACATACTCTTGGAAGTAGCCCGGTGCAGCAGATGATGCTCGGATCGCTTGCCATAATTTATACTGACAACCTCCAAGATAGTGAGACTTGACTCCAGGTAGGTGATTGTAATTTCTAAATACAAAGGCTTTCAACGGTGTTCCTCGGTTTACAATAGTGCTTATTGCAGCCACCTAGCAACAGAGAGAAACCCCCCCCCCATTGATTAATCTGATTATCACAACTATTTTTCTACAAGTATAAACGGAATGTTTACAGTTCAGTTGTGTCAACTACATTCTGACTTTATTTCCTCCTGCTGAAAACAGTATGCTGTCTGAAACCAATGACTTGCTATATTTTAGCAGTTCATGAGCATTTTCAGGCTTTGCAAAAATCAACCCAAGCAAACTACTTCCTTAGTAAATGGGAAGATATACTGAGACAATTTCATGATGTTTAGATGTTCTTGGCCCTTGATAAGCAAGGAGTGACTGAGAAATTCGTTCTGCCAATAACGTCTTGAAAACAACGTTGTAGTAGAATACTGATCTAGAAGTTGTTACAGAGGTGAAGTGTTTTCAGAAAAGTTTAGACACCAATACATAATTTATATTCTACTTGAGTTAATTATTCTCAAGGGAACGTCACAAAAACTTCAAACTATTTAAACATTCTAAGTCTTCCCTCTGGTGTTCAGAAATGTTTAAAATGCTAATAGGTGCTTAAAGTGTCCATTAATAATTAACAGGAAGTCAGCTTGCTTAATGCTTAATGTGGCCAAGTGCAAAGTGATGCACACTGGAGCCAAAAATCCTAACTATAAATACACGTTGATGGGGTCCGAACTGGCAGAGACTGACCAAGAGAGAGATCTTGGAGTCGTAGTAGATAACTCAATGAAAATGTCGAGACAGTGTGCGACTGCAATGAAAAAGGCCAACACTATGCTGGGGGTTTTTAGGAAGGGAATTGAAAACAAATCAGCCAGTATCATAATGCCCCTGTATAAATCAATGGTGCGACCTCATTTGGAGTACTGTGTACAGTTCTGGTTTCCACACCTCAAAAAAAATATAATAGCATTGGAAAAAGACCTGAAAAGGGCCACTAGAATGATAAAAGGGTGGGAACTCTCAGTCTGGGGCAAGTGATGCACTGTATTCTTGGTGCTTGGGGGGGGGAGCAACAGTGGGAGGGCTTCTAGTGTTCTGGCCCCACTAGTTGACCTCCTGATGGCACCTAGTATTTTGGCCACTGTGTGACAGAGTGTTGGACTAGATGGGCCATAGACCTGATCCAACATTGGCTTCTCTTATGTTCTTAATGCTCTTGTAGTGCCCTGACTGCTCATGCTTGCCTGTGGATGGCTTGGTAGTTTAAGAGGTAGATTGCTGGACCTATAAAAAACATCTACATTCCTTCATAATCAGATTTCCCCACCATTACTAAGGTAGCTATTTAAGATGGTTAGTGACAGGGTATCCTTACTAATATTCCTATACTATAAATTAGGATCCAGGGATTAATTCATGGTTCTCCAATTTTAAACTGATCCATGTTAAGAAGTTTATTCAAATTCACATAGACTTTTTAGACTGAATAAGCTATGCCTGCTTCAAAGAAGCAGCTTTTCCCATTAAACTGAACTACAAATTGGTCCCTGGATCCACAGTTCATAACTCAGATGTTCCCAACCTTTTTGAGTCTCAGAGCCTCCTTGGAATGCTTATACACTAGGAAAACAAGGGAAGGTAAAACCTGAGTACAGTCAGAAAGTATTCAAAACAGTGAAGACATCTGGAAGATTTTGTTTTGTATTCTCTTTCATCTCACAGTTGGGAAGCTTTAAATAAAATGGGAGGTGGAACATTAAAATATGTACCCACAGCTGTCAAAAATTGTAAGATGGGTTATTATCTTACAACTATTCCATAGATACATGCACTTTCAATTTCTTTTAGAAAGCAATGATAAATTTGCAAACTATTCAATAGCTTTGTGTTAGAAATTCTTAGCTAGATACTAGCCTTTTGTTCTCATACGTCAGTAATATTGTAGTTGAATACGAAACCAAGTTACTATATAGTAGGAAAAAAATTAGTAAGCAGAATGAATCTCTCCCACATTTAAACCCAATTAAATACATTCACGGCTAACAGTAATCGCTAAAGCATGCTCATTGTTTTCTACTGAGAAGGGTTTCTTTTTTAGCCAGGAAAGATTATGACAGAATTAAGCATACCAGGGCAGTGAGAGAATAACATAAAACAATAGGCATCCTTCAGGAATTAGAGTTAGGGGTGAATCACTATACCCAGTAGTAAGCTGGCTTGCCTCAGTACAGAAATCAAAGCTGCAGCACTGGGCCAACCACAGACAAGGCAGGGATTGCAACATGCTTAGGGACACCCCAGGTATGTAGAAAAATGACTTGAGAAATTGGCTATAAGTAAATCACACACACACACAAACCTTCTGAGGACTAAATATGCTCCCAAGTACATAAAATACTGGGGACATTACCAGACAGTCAGTTAAAAGAAAAATGGGGAGAGGATGAGAGCTGCCAGTTCATATTCCCAGGAGTTTAGAGAGTCTTGGATGGGGAGATTTTGGCAGGTGTGGCTGAAATTCCCAAACTGCCCTTCCCCTTGCACAATTCCTTATGGGTTCACATTTGTATATTTCTACCATACAATATTGACCAATAAGCACAAGCACTTGATATTTCCAAGGCTTTTAACAGTGATACATATAAAATGTCTAAAGCATCAAAATTACCCTTAGCAAATCAGTGGATTTGTATCTATTTATATCTGATTTCACAGAGATGGCTGTTTGTTTGTATCTGATTTTTACAGAGATGCCTGTTTGTTTGTATCTGATTTCACAGAGATGCCTTTGTTCATAAAAGTATATACCTAAAACCTGTATTTATGCTACTGCTGTACTGTCAATTGTCTACTCATATAATGAGCAATTATATGAAAAATTCTGTACCATCACAACACCAAAGATTCTCATATACAAAACTGAAGCACTTCTCCATTCGTATTATTTGAATGTATGACAGACCCAAAGGAGCAGCTTTGAATGGTGCAACACAACATAACACCACTCAGTATTTAATGATATACTGCAAGAATCCTATCCTGTCTGCTGTTTGGAATGATCATGTACATGCACTGTATTATGTCAATACAGCTTTGTAGAAAGTTTGCATTCAATAAGATGAACTTTTCAGCACAGCCAAGGGACAATGATTATCTTTCCTATTATATAAAGCCGTTTTAAGATTCCAAGGGGCAAGATTCCATGGGGCGCCAAAATCAGTAGGCTGGATGGACTGCCACTCAAAAGGGGGACCCTGGCCACTGGCTGCATTCTCTCCTGCTTTGCCTCAGTCCCACCCACAGAGCCACCGACCAGCGTCCTGGCCTCAGTCTGGAGGGAGCCAGTGAAGGGGAAGGATCCACTCTTCTCTTCCGCCCACTGCCAGGTGGGTCTAACTGTCCCCTCAGTGGCCTGCTTCTGTCAGTGAAAAGACAATGGACTTTAAGCATAACACCCCTCCCCCACACATTGCCAGCTTGCCCAATTTCCTGTCAGAAAAAACTCTGAAACAGGGGGGCATTTCACACAGCACCCCGTAGTGCTTCAAGACCAGTACAAGAACTGAAGAACGCTTGGGAGGAGGTTTCAAGGTAAAGCGGCTCAGGAATGCTTCCCCAATAGGAGAGGCATGTTTCTGTGTGAAAGGGCCAATATGTTCCGTTAGGGAACCGGTACTAATACGGTTCTGTGTGAAATGCCTGACAGAAACCGTTATTGAAGGGTTCCTAAAAGGGAACATCCAGTGCCTGTTGCTAAGCAACCAAGCTTGCTTCTCTGAAAGCCCCTTTCCACACCTATGTTGGCCTTTGGGAGAAAACTCATTGGGGCAGCTGAACAGAATGCCATAGAGGCCACCCTCCAAAGCAGTCATTTTCACCAAGGGAGGGGGGAAGATCTGTTGTCTGGAGTTCAATTGTAATACCTGGCGATCTTCAGGCTCCACCTGGAGGTTGGCTACCCTAGGCGTAGCAGTCAGGGCTTCAGAGCAGGATCTGCTAGACCCAGGTTCTTGCTGAGTGGGTGATTTTGGGCCAGTCACAGACTTTAAGCCTAACCTACCTCACAGGGTTGTTGTGCAAGCCAAAAAGGGGGAGAGGAGAATGATGTCAGCTGCTTCGGTCCCCATTGCAGAGAAAGACTACTTTTCCTCCAGAGGAAGTATGGTTGCCAATCTCCAGGTGAGGGCTGGAAACCACTCAGAATTACAAGTGCTCTCCAGATGGCAGAGATCAGTTCCCCTGGAGAAAATGGTGGACTCTACGTCCTCATACCCTCCTGAGATGGACCCTTTATGACAGCCAATGTGACATAGCAGTCAGGGCTTCAGAGCACGGAGGAGATTGCGGGGGGGGGGGGAATGGAAACTTGAAGAGTGAGGCTGATGATTGGTGGGAAGGAGATAGGGTTGCCAACTGCAGGTGGAACATTCCTGGAGACTTGAGGGGTGGAGCCTGGAGACAGTGAGGTTTGAGGAGGAGTGGGACCTCAGACAGATACAATGCCATAGACTCCATCCTCCAAGCCAGCAAGTCCCTCATGGAGAACCATTGTTGCCAATCTCCAGGTGGGGGCTGGAGATCACTCAGAATTACAACTGTTTTCTAGGGGGAGGGGGGAGGAGATAGAAAGCCGAAGCCAGGGGGCAGATAATGATATATTGATGGTTGGCTGGAAGGTAGGGTTGCCAACTCCAGGTGGGGACATTCCTGGAGATTTGAAGGGTGGACCCTGGAGAGAGTGAGGTTTCAGCAGAGGTGGGACCTCAGACAGGTTGAGTGCCATCGACTCCACCCTTCAAACCACCCGTTCCCTCATGGGGAACCATTGTTGCCAATCTCCAGGGGAGGAATGGAGATCATGCTGAATTACAACTGCTCTTCAGATGGCAGAGATCTTTCCCTGGAGAAAATGGTGGACTCTGGGTCATTATACCCTGCTGAGGTCACCACAACAAATTGACACTGAGTGCCCAAGGCTGGAGCACTCTCCCAGAGCCTCTTTCTAGAGCCTGTTGTATTTATTTCCACAACGGACCTTATTCCTAGTTAAACATAATGCTATTTCTTCTAATAAAAGCTTACAATAGTGAAGTATCAGAAAAAAACATTTAATTAGCAACCTTATATGCAAAACACTAACAGCAGTTCTAATTCAGACAAAACCAATCCCAATTTGCCAATCTCTCAAAGAGGCAAATCTTACCTTGGACACTTTTAAGGATTACACCTAGAAAGCTAAGTTATAAATAGATACTATATGCCCTTTCCTCTTATGCTAGTTGCAGAGAAGACATGTGGCTACATTCTGGACCACTGTAAGTCTCTAAAATGTCTTTTCCCTCCATTTTTTTTGGGGGGCGTGTATGCATGTGTGCTCATGTGAGTGTGTGTGCACCTGGAAGTCATGGCGACCTCTGGTGACTGACCCCTACTGGGGGCCTGGAGGATATTCAGAGATATGGCTGAATAAAGCCTGCCCCCGCCGTCCAGCTGCTGTTATTCCAAGGAGGTCCCCTGTCCAAGTACTTGCCAGAGTAGACCCTGCTTAGTTTCTGAGATATGAAAAGATTGGGCTTGTCTGGGCTATCCAGGTTAGGGCTCTGAAATGTCTTCAAGGGCAAATCTATGAAGTATACCACAGAGTCTTCACATGGAAAGAATGCAGACATGCCTGACAATGGCTAGATTCTTCCTTCTCCAAAAACAAATAGTGATTAGACAGAAGCGGTACAAAATTCCTAGCAAAAGCTTACACAGGGACATCAAGAAATTTTGGATCCAGGAACACTTCCAAGCTGCAAGACTGACCTATGAGAGGGAATGTGGCACTATACACAGTTTATTAATCCACAATATCAACCAAGGGTTGCCAGCAATTTGGTGGGGAAAGGGGACCCCTGCCTCAACTTCCCACCACTGCTCTGAACAATGCACTTTAGAATAGTCATGTTCCAGGAGGGTAGCTGTGTTGGTCTGCAGTAGAAGAGCCAGATTCAAGTCCAGTAATACTTAGAGACCAATAAGATTTTTGAAGTATAAGCTTTTGGGAGTCAAAGCTCTCTAAAGAAGGGAGCTTTGACTCTTGAAAGTTTATAGCCCAAAAAATCTTATTGGTCTCTAAGGTGCTAGTGGACTTGAATCTAGAATAGTTAAGTAACTCTTAGATTCGGCTGTTTAAAATAGAAGATTAAATACACTACAACATCACAAGGGACAAACTGAAGTTTTAGGGTCCTACGAAGGAATGTTTAAAAGGGGCATTTGAAGCTTTTAAAATAAAAAGGATCTTTTATTGGACTGTTGAAGATTCATACTCATATTAGATTGGATGTAGCCAGCTTTACAGTATTTCAGTCCCCCACCCTGAATACAGCCCACCTGAGATCTGGCTTTTGTACATACAGATCAGATAATTCCCAGCACAACCTCTTTGGGTAGTCAAGGAATTCCTCCTTTCTTTCTCACCAGCACAAAAGGTGGTTGGATCCTACTCATTATCTTAACTGCTTGCAGGACAGTAAAAATTGAAAATGCACATTTACCTTGGGACACCTTGGATTTCTTGCCGTTTCAATCATAACATCTGATCCCATTCTGTCTCTAAAGAAATTGGAGGAAAATATAACTTTATATTTGAACAAGTCATATGTCTCACCTTGTTCCTTATATTTTATTTATTTAGTTACTCTGATGCAGCTAAGGACAAGATTCTACCACATTTCTATATGGGTTGAGGAACAGCAATAGCCAACAGGTGCTGTCTGTATGGTTACCGAGCCATCAGATTGCCTGTGAGTGCAACATGCTAGTCAGATCAGCTATCTAGGTGTGGGTAGGAGAGGGAGCAAGGGCTGCATTCAAAGCACCCCCATACACACACACATTTCTCCCTTCTGTCTCCAAACAGATCTTTGGCAGTAATCTGTATGTTTAGCTTTGGCTGCTAGGTGGTCTTTGCCTTAATGGCTGTGCAATTGGAAGTCCTCTGTAGCAGAACTGTTGCTTAAAATATTTACTAGTCTAAGCTTGTGGGTAAACTTTGAAAGTACACAATTTTTAACACCCTTGGCATACAATGAAGCCTCAAGAGAGTGACCGGGGCTCAGTAGTGGACCATCTGCTTTGTATACAGAAAGTCCTTAATGTAATCCCATCATCTCCAATTAAAATGTGATTTTAAAGACCTCTCTCTGATTTCCTGGAGAACCACTACCAGTCAGAGCAGACAAAACACATTAGACCTGTTTTGAAAAAATGTCCCTGAGCCCTACTATGTTAGAAAGTTTCTGGCCAGCCTCCAATCTTCAATTTATGGGCAAGGTGCTAAAGTCAGTTGTTGCTTCTCAGCTCCAGGGGCTCTTGGAAGAGACTGGTTTTCTGGATCCATTTCAGTCTGGCTTTAGGCCAGGATTTGGCACAAAAACTGCTTTGGTCACCTTGGTTGATGACCTCTATTGAGAACTAGACAGGGGGAATATGACTGCTAGTGCCACTGGATCTCTCAGCGGCCTTCGATACTATCAAAAAATGATATCCTACCAAGCCATCCCTCAGCACTGGGAATAAGAGGCACCATAGTATAGTAGCTCCAGTCCAATGGGGAGGGGGTCTCAGATGACAGTGTTGGGTGATTCCTGCTCTGCTCCATGGCAACTGACTTTTGGGGGTGTTACTTATCCCCCAAGCTATTTAATATCTATATGAAGTCACCGGCAGAGATCATCAGACGGTATGGGTTGTAATGTCACCAATGTGCAGATAATACCCAGCTCTACCATTCTTCCCCACCAAATCCCAAGGATGCTGTTGATGTCCTAAACCAGTGCTTGGAGTCAGTAATAGGCTGGATGAGTGTAAACAAGTTGAAACATAATCCTGACAGGACAGAGGTTCTCTGGGTTAGTAGAAAGGCAGATCAGAAACTTCAGATCTCCTCTGTCTTGGAGGAAGTTATAACTCTCCTTAAAAAGTCACATTCACAGCTTCGGGGTGGTCACCTTGGAAAACCAGGTGGCTGCCGTGGCTTGGAGTGTGTTTGCCCAGCTGTGGCTCGTGTGTCAACTGTCTCTGTTCCTGGGAAGTCAGATCTAGCCACCATGATCCATGCCTTAGTTACATCTAGACTGGACTACTGCAATGCATTCTACCCAGGGCAACCCTTGAAGATTGTTCAGAAGCTGCAGCTAGTGCATAATGCTGTGGTGCGATTGCTGGTTGCCACCAGATATCAGGAGTATATATACACAGATACTACAGTAATTACACTGGCTACTGATCCGCTCTGGAGCACAATTCAAGGTTTGGTTTTGTTCTTTGAATCTCTACATTACATAGCTTGAGAGTATGTTATCTGAAGGACTGTCTTTTCCCATATATTTCTTATCTGGAATTAAGATTGCGGTGAGATCCCCTCCTGATTGTCCCACCAATTATAGATGCCTGGTAAGTGAGTATATGAGAAAGGGTCTTTTCCACGGCAACCTCACAATTATGGAACAACCTTCCCAGGGAGGTGTGCCTGTTCCCCTCATTAGGAGTGCATTTTGATTTGTTTAGCTTTTTTATTGGCAGTCTCAACTGAAGTTTTAGACTGTGATTTTTATGGGTTTTATGACTGTTTTTTTATTGTGTTCTTTATAATGTTTTATCTATATTGTAAGCTGCCTTGAGTCCCACAAGGAAGAAAGGCAGCTAATAAATGTTTAAAATAAATAAATGATATATTTATTTATTTTTGGCATTTATATCCCGCCCTTCCCGCAAGCGGGCTCAGGGCGGCTCACATGGACCCATGGCCAATCAAACATTAAAACCTATAAAATCAATAAAACATTCACATAAATACAGTTAAAACATATAAAAGCTTCCATAGTATCATTTCTGATGGCAACTTGATGGCAGGCATAGCCCCCACCCCCACCCCACCGTGCAGGACCGTGCAAAACCAGGGTCATCACAGATGTTAAAGTGATGGATGGTATCATCGGTGGCGGCTCCTATTCGAAAGCCTGGCGGAAGAGCTCCGTCTTACAGGCCCTGCGGAACTGTATGATAGACCAGTGGTCTGACTCAATATAAGGCAGTTTCATGTGTTCATCTGAGTGGTCACACAAAAAGTTTACAGGCACATTTACACTGAACAGGTTGGGATGGGGGCAGAAAAATCTTTATTGGAAATGTGCCTATGAATTTTTTGTGTGAACACTCAGATGAACACATGAAACTGCCTCATTACTGTCAGACCACTGGTCTATCCAGTAAGATATGAAGGTCACACAGTTCTTGACTAAGACAATGGAACAAAGGCCCCACACATTAATTAAGAAGCTAGCAGAAACTTGGATTTTCTATCATACTGATAGTTCCCTTTTTAGTGTACTTATCTGTCCACAGTTTCAGGTACTAGCTCATCTTCAAAAAGCCACGGTCAGGAGAATGACCAGGAAAGTGGCATGGGGATGGCACACAGGCATGGAGAAACAGTACACTTGAGGATACCCGTACCTTCAGCCTACCAAAGTGCACCTTTGGATCCCATTCTCTATAAATGTGGCAGCACTGACTGCTAAAATCAACTAATAAAGGAATAAGAAAGGAATAAGAAAGTTTCTAAACCCAAGTTTCCCATCAAAGATGTAAACTTGGTCTCATGTGAGTCTCGCCCAAAGCCATGTGTGAGAAATCCTGGTGCAAAGGCGGGTTATAAATTAACAAAATAAAAATATATACACCTTTCATTATGGTCTTGAATGGGTTGAGTGTGTAAAGGTTACCACAACATCAACAAAATATAGAGAGGCCAGTCAAGACACAAGTATTAGCCATAGTTTAGGATCACTTACTGCTCTTTCCCCCAACCTTTGTTCACACTTATAAAACCTTCCCCTTAACCATACAGCCCCTAGATATTTTATTTCAAACATTTATAGGCTCATCTTTCTTTCAAACAACTGGGAGAAATGTAGGTCTATAAATTGCAAAATATAGAAGTTAGTGTATTTGGAGATATTACTGAGTATCAGTCTGTCTATGTGGGTAACAGCATGGGTAAGATGAACAGAATTTATACATGGGAAGATTCAGAGCCTGAAAATATGGACACTGAAATCCCCTTGAACAGGAAAGGTGGGCTACAAGTACAATTGGATGGTATTTCATTGTTGTTTTCTGTTATACTTCCACCAATGGAAGGGGAAGATTATCATTGACTCCCCACTAGTCATTGTGTCATGCTTTGTACCCGGGGATCTCCTAAACGTGGATGGTAGCAGTTTTTCAGAGGGGTATAGTCAGCAATAGTGGGAAGATAAAGGATTTTTTGCCAATTTCTGCTTCCCACTACAGTCCACTGTGACCCTCCAAAACACCACCCATCCCCCCTGATGTAGGAGACCTCCAGGAACAGTATTGGGTGCAATGTGGGGGTCTACAGCTACAAAATGAAAGGCACACCAACCCACTATTTGCCTGTTACCTTAAAACCAAACACATATGATTTGCATTACATACAAGCTGATTATGCAAGAGAATCTGTGGCTGTGACATATGTTAATGCTGGCCGTGACACAGGTCAGTGCCCCAACATTAATGCTGGACATTTTTCAAATGGTTTTCCCGGAAACGGAAAAAGATGTCTGCTGATTCAGACATAGCTTCAAATTCAATACTTCCAAGTTTTATTGACTAAAAAAAATGAATGAAAATGTGATGGCGGCCTTTTGAAAATGGTTTAGTAAGATGTTACTTTCTTCTGCAAAACTATGTATTTTGCTAGCTTTTAGGAAATATGAGGAAAATGTCCTGGTATACCAATTGGAAAGATGGTTGTACATAAGGAGAGTACCACAACTGCAATTCTAACAGCAACATGCATTATCATGAACAGAGCTATGGAACAGATGGCATGTCAACGGAAGTAACCTTTTCCAGCTCACTTTATTCCTTAAACCAGGAAAATACAGGAGTTTTCAAATAGCTAGGTAGTCTGAACATGAACAGCAATGGTGGTAGCGTCACATATCCATCTGCAACTTCACCATGTCGCAGAATGCTACTAATATTTTCTAATACCGTGCACCAGCAAAATCTGTAGGTGATGTTATGATCTTTGTTAGAACTCTGTTTCACGTTCTGAAATTACACTGAAGGAAGCAAACAGCCAACAATTTGTTACAAATATTTGAATAGGTTTAACTTACTTAAGCATCTTCTCCCAGCTTTCACTGTCATAAAACGCATGGCTCCAACCCATCTTAACAGTCCCGACAATGACATTTTGCTTGAATACGTCAGTTCCTAGTTTGCGATAAAGTTCTTCACACTCATCCAGTGGGATGTGAAATATGGCCAGCATAAATGCTAATATAGCACCTGAAAATATTGACACATTTTTTAAAAAAATGATAGGAAAGAGAGAACTTCCAACAATCAGCGCAACTCTAAAGTAAGAAGGATCCCTAGGTTCGCATTTGAGAGTGCCAGACCATGAAAACGGGTTTCTGATAAAAAAAGAAGAAGACAGGCTTTTGGCCCTAGTTTTGAAAGTTTTATTTTGAAACTACTACACTTACAACAATTAAAGAAAGAAATTTTAAAAAAGAAATATTGACAAACTTGAAGCAGGTTATATGATAACTGATGGGTAAACATACAACTGTTCAACACAACAATGTGTATAATATGGCTATTGGTGATAAACGAACAGTCACATTTAAACAAAATCAAATCAGAATTATATGAACAGTTATAGCAAGTTTTGTCTATGTTAATGAGAGTTAAGCTATATCAAGCTTATGTATAACTTTTTTTAGGGGGACAGTCTTTCAGTCAGGGTCATCTTCCTCTTGGTAAATACAGGTACTTAGTTTAGTTAATGAGAAAAGGTTTTTTTTTACATATTAATGCAATAAAAGTGACATTATCTTTGAACACAAGTATTTTAAAATGATGTAAAGAAACTCGCAACTTTGAGAAGACTGAAGCTTTATTATATACTAATACAACTGATTCATAGTTAACCATTCCTTTACAGCACCACCTAGTGTGCAAGAAAAAATGACTGAATTGTTTCTTGCATGCGTGAACAAGGAAACTGTCAGCAAGGCATGGTAAGATTTATGGATCCCTGTTAGTGCATTGTTGTTGCCCAACATTATACCCGTCTGAATACCAACCAAACCCCCTCCTGCATTTTGATTTCCTTTACAAATGAAAGCACAGGAGCATAGAAAACTTGCAGATCTGATATTGTGACTCAAGCCTGTGGGCAAAGTGAATTAGATTCCCCTTTCTTGCTTGTTTCTTTGCAGTCATACTGCTCTGGAATTGTAGGAGCAAGGAATTTACAGGATATTTTAAGAAAATAATCTTGACAGACAAGCAGTTTGTAGGCCTGCATACTAGCTATTAGTAGAGCTCCCCTGCTACCATTATCAAGGTGAAGAGATAGAAGAGAAGTTATCAAGGAAGAAGATCCTTGGATAGACTGAATTTAACCAACATCAAACCCTTCAGGCAAAACCCTAAAAACACTGTATCTAACTGCAGTAACCCATAAACAGATCTGAAGTGAACGTTAACACGGAAGTTGTTTTGAGACTACTGCATGAAATGGATGTGAAAGTGTAACCGCTTTCACCAGTCAGCTTTGCCTACCCAGACCATCATTATTGTTTCCTAAGCAAACAACCAGCACTACAGCCTAATTAGCCTTTAGGATGGAGTAGAGTAGGAGACTCCAGCAGGCTGCTCACAAACTACCAGTATCTTGAGCATCCACTAGAAGACCCTAGAAAAGATTGTGAAAAGATCTGCTATAGACTCTCTTTTTTCAAAAGCTTTTATTTCATAAGATTTTTCTCTGTCCTACTTAGCAGAAAGTTTCATTTCTAGTGCTTGTCCTAGTCTATGAGCCGTTTCTACCACAGAACAAAATTAGGTAAAGGGGCAGAAGGATTATTTTTATTAAGTAGACAAGCAGAGGGATTCGTGGGGGGGAGGGGAGGACCTCACGGCTGAGGAGGAAGCAGCCACAGGTAAGCTTCCCCCCCCCCCGGGCACCGGTGGCAAGGACTGGATGCTTCCCAGCTGCCAGGCCCACCTCCCATCTTCCCCCGCCACCCGGGCTCCAGTGGCAAGGCCTGGACGCCTCCCAGCTGCTGGGCCCACTGCCAATCTCCCCCCTCCCTGGGCTCCGGTGGCGAGGCCTGGAAGCTAGGGCATGGAGGAAGGCTTTTAAAATAAAAGATCCTGCAATCAGATTCAGAGCTAAGTTTACTTAGTGTTATTGAATTAGACAAACGTAAGAGCAACTGGGATAAACTGGTGAATGATAAGCTAATATGCCATGGGATTTCAATAGAATTGATGGGGAGAGTAACTGCTGATGAAGTAAGACACCTGATTGAAATCCATTTGAAACATCTGGATTATAAAAGTACAGCCATAAGGTCAAGAAGGATTTGCTCAGCCCTCACAGTTGGCATTCCCCTACCAGTTAGCATCCCGGTGTATTTTTGTGATCTAACATATGCTAAAAATAG
This sequence comes from Lepidodactylus listeri, assembly GCA_029233225.1. Lineage (NCBI taxonomy): Eukaryota > Metazoa > Chordata > Lepidosauria > Squamata > Gekkonidae > Lepidodactylus > Lepidodactylus listeri. The sequence continues at coordinate 74,593,876 of JARCFY010000008.1, forward strand.
ACATGCCTATATGTTGGCGCGTTTTAATGCTCTACCATCTGCAGTCTTGGCAAGCAGATATATGCTGGTATTCTGTATTCAGAGAGAACATGCAATTGCAACCTTAATTGCACAGAATCCATTCACCACGTACTTTTAAGTTGCCCTGAATTTTTAAAACTTCGATAGGAGCTGATTTCCCCCCTACTTAGTAAGGACTCTGCTTCTCCAGCTGCTGAGACTTCTAGGGTACTGAGCAATGAAGATGGATGGGTTACACACAGGGTCACTAGATCTTTGGCTGCCATTGTAGAAATACGGAAACATTCTAAAACAACTGCATAAACCAGATCATATTTTGTGAGACCCCATTATGTGGATACCTTTCCTTTAGTTGCTTAAACATAAACTCTCTGAGGCTGTTCCAGATCGCTGGGTTGATTTAACAGGAACAGAAAACAAAGGGGGGGGAGATTAGGTATTGGTGGCATGAACTTGCAGCTAGAAGACATGAACACAGCACCATAAATCTGAACATTAGTACTCCAAAAGGAAGACCAGACCTCAAAATAAGTTGAAGGACAAAGTACAGGAAAAAAATTAGTTGCAAGATATGGCTCTCCCAGAAAAACCTCATCCTCTGTTACTTCCAAGGGAGACAGAAGAATCTGTATAAAATCTTAACAAGTCAGTCTTCTGTCTTTCAACAAGATCAAGATTTTCATTTAGTCCTCAAGCCTGCTTTAACTAATTTAAGCCACTTAGAACACTGTGCTTGTTGACATATTTCTATGGAATATTTCACAATAAATTAGGAATGTTTCAGCCTGGATCCAAATATACCCTCCTGCTAACTAACAGGCTTCTTCTAAGAAAGCCTCATACTTAGTGGGAGGGAACCTTTGGATCTCACCCAAAGTATTTATTCAGCACTGGAGGAATTTACCAAAACAGAAGTAATGACTTCAGAAAGAGACATAAGCTATTTTACAATTGTTTATCAACCACTGATTCCCTAAGATTTAAAAAAGTGTGTGCGGGGGTTTTTTTATACTGGTTGGCAGGTACTTATACAAGCTGCTGAGCTGACAGATGCTCAAGAGAGATGTTTAACTGCTGTGCCAGCGCAACAGTTACCAGATGGAGCTCAGCAGCGTAACATCAAATACAGCACTTGAACCTAACAGCAGGGAGAGAACATGGAAGCAAAAGAACTGAGACAGCACTACCACAGAGTCCATCACCAATGTCAACTGAGCGGGCTTGTGGGTTTCACTAATAATGCTGCTATTGACATGTGGATTTACATTACTTTTTGTCACAGCTAGTAAGAATTAGTAACAAACTCCATGAGTTCAGAACGCTTCAGCCTTTTAAAACCAGGCCCTGACTCTTGTGTCTCTGGGCTTGGCATCTAGTAAGGCTTGTACTTCCCCATTCCACTTACCAATCCTCCCTACACCCATCAACAAAGGGGAAGAATATTTACTGTAGTAAAAAAGAGGTTACTATTGACAAGCAGGATTCTACATGGGCAGGCCTAATGGGTACCTAGAACTTATGCTATTGAGCATAATCTTGATTCAAATTAGGAGACAGAAGTAACTACAGTCTCATGTTTCGTATTAAGAAAACATGCTCTGAACATGCTCGAGTGTGCCATTTCCACTGAAGGCCTTCGAGTAATCCTCTTCTATATAATGATCCTTGCCTGCCACAAGTTACTATACCTTCTGTCCAAAGGCAAGGATATCTTCCCACCCTTTTGAGAGGGTTAGAAACCAGCAATTAAAGGGTCTGTACATGTTTCCCTCATTTTTTAGAAACATTTATTTCAGTAGGACTTAGGTATACCTAGATGCAAGGGGAAGTATCCCCATTTAATTTACAGGGTATCAAAACTGTGCCACACAGCAATTTCAGTAAACAGATCACTACATTTCTGCTATCATATAAACACTGGTCTTTAATTAATACACAGTGTGTATTCCAACTTTTATACCAACAGTATGCTGGAATTGTATCTGAAAGTGGAAAGGGCTGTCAAGTTGCAGCCGACCTTTGATGTCTCTGTAGGGTTTTCAAGACAAAAGATGTTCAGAGGTAGTTGGCCACTGTCTGCCTCTGTGTACCGACTAGGGTTGCCAGGTCTGGGCTGGAAAATACATGGAGATTTTGGGGGTGGAGCCAGGAGAGGGCAGGGTTTGGGGAGGGGAGGGGCCTCAGCATAGTACAATGCTATGGAGTCCACCCTTCAAAGCAGCCATTTTCTCCAGGGGAGCTGATCTCTGTCAGCTGGAGATCAGTTGTAAAAGCAGGAGATCCCCAGGCCCCACCTGGAGGCTGGCAACCCTAGTACTGACTAGGCACAAACCGAACCATGAAGATTTTTTCCCTGTTCGTGGTTCACGAACCGAAGTTTGTGACAGGTCTACCATCACAAACTTCCATGAACTCCTAAAGCAGTGTGTGGCGGTTCATGGATAGAGAAGAAACCCTTTCAGCGGGGTTTGTAGGGCCACAAACCACGAAAAGACATGAACCACATTTCCCCAGTTCCTGCCTGTCTGTAGTAATGACCCTAGACTTCACCGGTGGTCTCCCATCCAAGTACTAACCAGAGCCACTACTGCTCAGAGTGCTAGATCTGACAAGTTCAGGCTAGCCTGTGCCATGCAGTCAGGAAAAGTCACCAAAACAGTTATCAAATAAGATACACACTTTTCCAACTACTTTATCATAAACAAGCAGAAAAAGCCTCTATTACAAACAAACTGGTATACAAACACACATATCATAACTCTATGGAGCATCTACATAACCAGCAACAAGGCTTTTCTTTTCTTCTTTTAAACAGCAGCTCCACCCAGTGCTGCAGGGTGTAAATACTGCACAGATTGCTATCGAGTAGCATGGGGCAGTTTTAGTATCATAAGTAGAACAGGCTTCCATTTCCTTTTCAGGATACTTACCAGTACTCACTCCACAAATATAGTCAAAGAGATGATGAACAGGCTTTCCAGTAAGCTCCTCAAGTTTACGAAGAGTTTGAAGTGCCACTAAACCCCTGCAAGATAAAAAAAACAAAACTGCTTTATACAAATTATGTTATGTTAAGAGAGAGAGAAAAAACAACTACATTAATTTACAGCACCTTTGATTGAAGTGTTAGAGAACAAAGAAAAACAGCCCTGTTATTGAAAAGACCATGGAAATTGTCATAGTAAAAGTAGTTTTAAAAACTAACAAATAAAATTTTTAATGTTTTAAGGTGGCCCTTCTACTCAGACAATATACTTTCTAGCGAGGAAAAAAAAATAGGCCCCCCCAGTGCAGCCAAATTTACTTCATTTTTACCTTGCCCTTCTCTCCAACAGGCACTCAGAGCAGCTTACTTTCTTCTCTTCCCCTCCATTTTATTCTCACAACAACCGTGTGAGGTGGATTAGGCAGAGTATACGAGTGGTCACCCAGCAAGCTTTTATGGTATGTGTGAGGGGATTTCAATCTAGGATCTGCCAGAATTTCATCTGACACTCTAACCGCTACGTGACACTGGTGGAAGGCTAGACCCTTCAATTTTGATAATCAATTAAAAAGCACTTTTTAGAACTTGAAACACGTTTTCTCTCTGTGTTACGTTTCTTATCTGTATTCATAGCAACAGCAAGCTCCTGCAAGACAGGAGATATCCAGGGAAAGGCATGACAGGCCAATGCAGAAAGATATAAATATGGAAAAATTCTGCATGGATCAAGTGGATGGTTAGTTTAAAAAAATAATGATCTCTATTAGAAGATCAAGACAGGTTAAAAGAAAATTGTTTTAAAATGATGTATAGATGGTATATGACACCAAAAAAAAATTGCAAATATTGGTCAGAATATGTCTAACAAATGTTGGAAGTGTAAAAAGAAAGAAGGTTCTTTTTATCATATGTGGTAGACTTGTGATAAAGCAAAGATTTATTGGTCCAAAATACATGCAGAAATGGAAAAAATCTTGAAATGTACATTTAAGAAGTTGCCTGAAATGTTATTGCTAGGACTTAAACTAGAAGAGATAAATGTAAAGAAAAGGACAATAATATGGTATATGATTACAACAGCAAGAATGGTGTATGCACAAAATTGGAAAAATGAAAAAATACCAGAGGTGTGGGAATGGTTGAAAAAACTGTTATATATGGCTGAAATGGATAAATGGACTAGAAAATTGAATAATCTCTACTCAGAGACCTTTCTAGAAGACTGGAAAGATTTGAAAGAATATGTTGAAAAATACTGGGATATGAAAAACTACATTTATACATGGTTATAATAGCATAAAGGAATAGAAATATATTATATGAAGGTTTTAGTTAAAATTAGACAATGAAGCTGTTTTTATTTAGAAATATATAAGAATATAGAAAATAAGAATTGGTGTATAAGTATTTTAAAGATATATAACCGTTACCAGAAATGAAACATAGATATAGTATTACTATTTTGAATAAAATGGAAAATGTGTTATGCTTCAGAGGTGGTGGGAAACCACCAAAACAAGATAAAAATAGAATGTACAAATAGAACAAAATGTTATATAATATGGAAAAAGGGATTTGTATAAGGTAAATGTATTATTTTTGATTTTTTTTTTGAAAAATAAAAATTTCTTTACAAAAAAAAAAAAGAAGATCAAGACAGGCCAGCATCGTAAAGGCACATGCTATGGAGCAGCATCAACTATAGCTGTGTCTGTATGTTATGTGAATACCTAAGCCATGTTGCCTTCCTGGCAATTTAAGATATGCATGCCGTGTATAAAGTATACATAAAAGGTAGACAATCTCTGTTATGTATATTGGTGTTGATCAACTGGAACTTTGGACTAAGACAACTAGCACAATTAATAATTTTAAACACTTCTATTGTCTTCACCAAACCCCCAAAGCTGCTCAGTAACTCTACAATGCATTACCAACACAACATATCAGACTGAACACCCCCACAGCATTCTAGTATAGCTGCTAAATAGACTAGGGCAAATTGCCCATTTACTTCACTAGACAAAACCCTGTTGGGCTGCTACCAAGGAGGGCCACCTGACCCACAGCACCCCATCCCTGGAAAGCGGTGTGGAATTCAGCTTTGCCCTGAGTCATCCTGGACACACTGCAGCTGGTGACGAGGACCATGGCAGCTCCCAGCTTCAACCTGCTGGACTATGCTTGGTGCACCTCTTTACTGGCTGTGCTGTGCCCCAGGCCAGAATGGAGCAAAGCTGGGTGCTACCATAGCCATGTTCCTCTTCACCAGCTATATCATGCCCCTGGCTAACAGGGCTAAGCTGAACACCACCATGCTCCTTGTCACCAGTACCACGCTGGCACAACGAGAAGCCAAGCACCACTGTTCCTATGCTCATCATCTCAAGGCACTGCCATACTTCTCTTTGCCAGCCATACTGCACCCAGGACACCAAGGACCACTATGGCCACAGTGGGGTCTGTGCCTGCTTGGGCGCAGTGCAGCCCAAAGACGACGACCGAGAAGACAATGGTGAAGATGAAGAAGAAGAAAAGGAGACTGGATTTTTACCCCGCCCTTCACTACCCAAAGGAGTCTCAGAGCGGCTTACAATCTCTTTTCCCTTCCCCACTCCACAACAGACACCCTGTGAGGTAGGAATAAGCACAGTGATGCCCCCTCTCTTCCAATTCACTCTTTGGCCCTCCATCAGGTGAGTAGGGCAAGGCCCTTTTCCCATTCCAGTCCACTCCTGAAGCAGGCAGCCTTCTGCCACGACTTCACTTGACAGTCCGTGGCCAGGTTCAGTTTGCCAGCATCAGCCCTCTTCTAAAGTATCAGGAAGCACGATAAATGGATACGATTGTTGTTCAGAATGCTATGGGAAAACACTGACAGTGCATTCCTAAGCAGAGTTATACTCTTCAGTTCACTGAAGCTGAGGGCTTAGAATAGTGTAACTCTGACTAGGACTGCACTGCTGGTTGCTTGAAGAGGCAATTGTTCCATATTTTACATAATTTTGAACATTACAGTGAAGAGTGTAAGCACACTGCATTGCTTTATCATGCTGTTAGCTGAAATGAAAAGACTTGTGTACTGGATAAGCAGAGCTTTGAGGAACTTAGCTTATACTTCTTAAGAAATCAGTTCCGTCACGGTGAAAGTGAAAAGTTCAGAGGCTTTGAATGGCACAGAAGCAGAGAGAATGGGGTTGCAAGAATGCAGTCGCTTAGGAAATTGGAAACAAGAATACATTACTGCATGCCTTCACAGCTCACTGGTTCAAAACAAGACAGGATGGTAGGGATTACAAGTAATTATTGCTTCCAGGCAACCCTGTAGTTTATGAGCAATTAATTGGTTAGTGTTAAATTTAAGTTAGAGGTGACAGTTGGCAAAATTAAACCAAGATACCCCCGTAAATGGCAACCTAAGCAGGAAACTGGAAATAAAATGAGAACTGTGTGTTAAAAAGGAAGGCAGGTTATCAAGAATAATTTTGCCAAATGCTGCTGGCTACCTGCTCTATCAGTCAAGGGTAGATTTTTATCCTAATGTTCGGATGGACCCTTAAACATGAATGCAAAGCATCTAAAGACTCAAGAGGGCTTGTGGGAGTTTTTGAGTTCCACAAGCTATGTTGTTATCTCATTAGAGACAGATACTATGGTATTGTGTGGAACTACCTGGAAATTGGCTGGAGTTTTCACACAGAGCAAAAGCTGGCGCTGGATTATTAGCACAGTGAAGTAAGTACATTTATGGCGCTGAAAATTCTGGCAACATCAGCTACATTCAAGAGTGTTGCCAAAAGCCAGTATGTTCCTTAAACTATATTTTAATTTCCCCTTATGTTTCTCTTTAGTCTTCCTTATGCTTAGATTTTACTGCTAGTTGTATGAGGGTCTCAGAGTAAACAAAGAGTCAGCATTAAAAGCTGTTGCAAATTTAAACTGATTATTATTGGTTTTCAAACAAATTTGGAAGTAACTTCTGGAGTGAACTGCAAAGAGGCAAGATAATAGATAGATTCTCGCTTCAGAAATTCTCATGCATGAACCAAGTATAAAAGTGACTTTTCAACTTATTCATATCCTGACCATCAACGTGGTAAAAGCATAATTTATATACAATTTCCTTGTTCAGGTAAAATAGGAGGAGGTAGATTTAAGGACATAAGCAGAGCCCTGCTGGATCAGAGCAGTGGTCCATCTAGTGCACCATCCAGTCTCACAGAGCAGCTAACAAGGTTTCAGTCTTGAATTACAAACAGCCCAGTTTTAAGACTTGCTAACCCACCATGAAGTTTGAGTATGGAACATACCAAGCGTTGTATCAATAAAGTGTTAAAAACACCACATTTGCCAGCTTTGTAGTGAGATATGCTGATCCAAACTGTATCATCTATATATCTGTTTCTCAAGTGTGACTCCCTTCTACAGATACCGAACCTGTGGATCAAGGCCACACTTACCCAAAACAGATTTTTCTGCAAACTTAGGAACCCCCCCCCCCAAAGTCTTAGGAAAAATCTGAAATCTTTTAAAAAAAAAAAAAAGAAAACACCCGGAGGGGTTAATTCCCTGAACAGTAAAATAGTGTTCTCTGTGGAAGTGCAGAGAATGAACCTACCTCGAGCAGTCATCGGAGGATCCCAGGAGTTGCGCTGGGCCCAGTGAGAATAGTGGGGGGATTTCCCCCCTCGCTAGTCTTGTGGGCCCACACCTGTATATTCTAATAGCAAAGTCAGCCAAACCTGAGGGTACTTAAATATGGAGACTGGAGCTGTGAATGGACAAAACAAATCTTTCTACAAACCTGAAAAATGCCCCAAGTTTGCAGGGGGAAAAATGTGAAATCTAAACCAATACATTGGGGGTGGGGGTTAAAAACAATCCCAAATGATAAAAAGAATACTTGTAGTTTTAAGCAAGGGAGTCCCTTTGTAGCTGTTGCTAGACAACCATACATTCTAGGCTTGGTTCTGATATTAAAGGTCAGTGGGAAGGGGCAGGGCCCTTTCCAGGGCTGCTTTGGACTTTGAAGGAAGAATTACTGGTGCCAAGCCAAGGGTTTCTAGTACCAGGTTGGGAAGTTCCTGGAGATTTTGTTGTGGAGTCTGGGAAGGGTAGAAGCCTCAGCCAGATATAACTGCATGGAGTCCACCGTCCAAAACAGCCATTTTCCTCAAGGAAACAGATCTCTATGGTCTGGAGTTCAGTTGTAATTCCAGAGTACCTCCAGGTCCCACATGCAGGCTGGCAACCCTACGCCTGGTAGCAACCTCTGGCTGACTTGATACCACGTGACTTGCATGACTCTCCTAGGCCTGGCGGCTTGCTACTGTTCAGCAGCAGCCACCCAATGAAAGCCAGCGTGGAGCAGCAGTTAAAGCTATAGAGTAGGGTCTGGGAGACCCAGTTTCAAATTGCTATCCTGCTGTGGAAGCTCACTGGGTGATTTTGGGCCAGCTGCATATTTTCAGCCTAGCCTACCTCACAGGGTTGTAGTGAAGATAAAAAGAAGAGGAGAATAATGGAAGCTGCTTCAGTGGGAGGGGGAAAACTTAAGACAGAGAGGCAGATAAAGCTAGATTGGCTGTTGGGTGAGAAGGAAAGAAAGAAGCAGGAAACGGGAGAGACGATGGGGGCTTTCAGGAAAAGAAAAGATGACATAGTGGGGGAGGGGGAAATGAGACGGCTCCTGAAAGTCCTTGCAGGTTCCCACATATAAGATTCTATTTCCACTCTCCAAAGACACTAGAATACTTGCCTTGATCAAAAAAATTATTGATTATTGAAACTATAAACTGAAATTGAAGCTGTGTTCTTTAAATGGGAAAAAGATGTCACTGAGCTGATGTCACAGAAAATTGATTCAGGTGGGGTAGCCGTGTTGGTCTGAAGCAGCAAAACAAAGTTTGAGTCCAGTGGCACCTTTAAGACCAACAAAGTTTTATATTCAAGGTATAAGCTTTTGTGTGCAAGAACACTTCTGCAGATATTGTTACTAAGAAAATGAATCTCTATTTGATATTTCTAATGAAGATTGTAGTATAGATTGCAAATCACTTGAGAGGCCATCTAGTATATGTAGACAGAGTCCATACATTTTAGTTTGGCTTACTATTTAATTTGTTCTAAATACTTATATTTTGTCTTTCCACTGTTCCATCATCAAGGCTTAAGTAGCCAGCTATTCACTGCAGTTGGCATGGCCTCCTCACCGAGTCCGCTATATTCACTCAGAATTCAGGTGGAATATAAGACCTAATCTCTCAGTTACATTGGGCTTTGGAGGCTATTCCCAGTACAAGAAAAGCAATTATCCACGCTCTTCTGTAACTGGCAAAGGTAAGTTACATGTATTAGGGAATAGTAGTGCTCTCAAGGGTTAGATGCTCTGAACATGTGCATGTAACATCCTTTAAGAAAACCTTGCAGGGGTTACCCATTTGTTTCTGGATTCAATGCAAGGTGCTGACTCTGATCTACAAAAAATCCACAAGACAATTTGGATGTCTCTGGAACTGTCTCTCCCCATATATATTTGTGGAACAACTGCGATCTCTGTGTTTGTTGCTTCCCTACTGTGGGGAACAATGCAGCTTGGGGCTTTGGTGGTGACCTGTGCATACTGGGAAACCATGACAGAGGTTGGAAAAAAAGGAGCTAACCTTCCCCTTTTTTAGAAAAACATTCATGATGAAGCACGAGAAGGGGCATAATATTCTTTGAGAACCAGTTAGTGGGGGCTGTCTGCTGGCACTGTTGCTCTAGCATTTTATTCTTCTGTAAGCCGCCTTGTGTCCCAAATAAGGAGAAAGACTGATTACAACTTGTGTTTGTATTGTTCACGTTGTTTTTATATTTTTATGCTAGCCACCTTGAGAAGATTCTGGACACAGCTTGGGATGTCAACCTTTTCACCAGCTAAATAAATAAAAACAGAACTGCATGAAATACACCCAGTTTACACTACTCTTGAAGTTCCTTTGAGTTTGTATTTCCATGGCAGCTTAAGGAGAATGGCAGATACAGAAAATAGGTGAACGGTAAGCATTACACTTCTGTGCTTCTCTGAAGCAACTGTTTTGCAGTCCATTATTTTAAATCTGTCACTCTTCCATTTGTGATTAAACAACATCAGTAACATGAAGTCAGAGTTTTTCTACTAGAATATCCAATAAATAAATGCAATGCTTCTTCAAAAGTGGGAAGCCTGTAGAGCCCAATGGTATGCATGTACACTGTACGTACTGCTGGACCAGTAAAACTGGTATTTTTTTCTCTGACCTCAAATTGGCAGAATGAGTGGCATGGATCCAACAATGCAGTTCAGAAGACTTGTGCAGGCACTTAAGTCTTCGGAAAAAGGTACAGCGATTTTCATGGCTTCTCTGACACATGCACTGCAGATCTCCACTTTGCCTCTAATGCTTTTTCTGAGGCTCTGCTGGCCCCCAAGAAACAAATTTACAGAAGGCTCAGAGGACTGCTGTCGGAGGGTCTCACTCTGCAATATCTGTAGACAGCTGGAAGTCACAGATGTAACATACTCTGACCTACCTTGTTCCCCCACCATCGATACTGAGAACACGAATGCCCCAACCTTTCACGGGATCTGTATATCCAATTACTGCCAACGCCTCCCTAACAGCAGCCTCAAGGGCTTCATCACTTGCTTGTCTGAGACGCAACAGGCAGGGAATGATTTTTTCCTAAAAATAAAATAAAGATTTTAAATTTAGAGAGAACTAATTTAATGGGTAGTCATACGATAGTGCAAAGCTGAGATCTCTAGGTATTTGAAAACAATATGTGGATGTTCGATGCTTTTGTCACATATACTTCACTCTAGTTATAGTCCAGAGCATGCTTCTCAGAAAGTAAATCTCACTGAACTTGAGGAACTATCTTTCAAGTAAAAATGCTCAGGATCATGCTGTTACCGTATCTTTTAAAACTCTTACTGAAAAGACTAGCTAGTGAATTTTAAAACCACAGGGGAAAAATAAAACCAGTTTATCAGAATTCAACAAGTTTAACTGTAGATGGTCAATTGTACGTGGCTGCACATCCAAAAGATCCTCAGGAGGTTGTGGAAATTGTAAAAAGGTACCTGGAGGCAATCTGAGATGGATGAAAGCTAACAAACTGAAATTTAATCCCCCCAAAATGGAGGTAACTCCATAAGGGGGAAGGTCTGACTCAAATACTGAGATATCTCCTATTCTGGAAGGGGCTGTACTCTCCCTAAAGAAGCAGGTTCATGGCTAAAGGGTGCTGTTTGACCTGTGCCTCTTGTTGGATAAGTGGATGGCATCAGTGGCCAGGGGTGCCTTGGGCTGGTAAGCCAGCTGCAACCATACCAGGGAAGGAAAGATCTTGCCACTTTAAAGCATGCTCTGGTAATATTAGCAGAACAAATTTAGAGTCCAGTGGCACCTTTAAGACCTTGAATAAAACTTCATTGGTCTTAAAGGCGCCACTGGATTCTAAATTTGTTCTACTGCTTCAGACCAACACTGCTGACCATCTGGTAATATTAAGTTACTGCAATAAGCTACCTAAGGCTGTACATGAAGACTGCCTGAAATCTACAGTTCATACAGAATGCTACAACCAGAACACTTACTGGAATGGGTCGGAAGGACTACATCATTCCAGACTTGTTCCATCTACACTGGCTCTCAATTTGCTTTTGGGCCCAATTCAGAGTTCTAGTATTGACTTTTAAAGCCCTATATGGCTTGGGACCAGCATACTTGAAGGGCAGCATACTCCCATACGAACCTACCTAACCCTTCTAGTCATCTTTGGAGGCCCTACTTGTGGTGCTCTTGCCATCTGAAGTGAAAAGGGCCTTCTCGGTTATGGCGCCAAAACTTTGGAACTCTCTGCCCAGGGAGAACTGTCCATCTCCCTCTCTCATCATCTTCTGTCAGCTGGTGAAGCCTTTCTTCTTCTTCTTCTTGTTTGGCAGTCTCTCACTAACCCTTACTACTTTTCCTCCTTCTTTCTTTCTTTCTTTATGTTTTAGTTAATTGTTTTAAATATTTGGTACATATTTGCATTTTAAATGCATTTTAATGTCTGAAAATTTTGCCATAGTGAGCCTGAACTGGATGGAAAGGCAGCATAAAGATTTTAAATAAATAAATAAACAATACTCTGGATTTTATTTTTAATTTTTTTTAAAACAGTCGCTTTAAAGTTTAATAGGACTGCACAAGACAGCCCAAAACAGTTGAGTGGCAGGGAGCAGGCTGCTCCCCACCACTGAGCTATTTTTGCAGCTTTTGAGGGGAACAGGAAGGAGTTTAAAGGGACTCGGAATACTTGCTTTCTGTTCTATGTACAAATCGCCATGAACTGCTTTAAAAGGTTGTGGAAGTTTGTGATGGTAGACGTGTAAAAAAAAAAATTGGTTCACAAACCACAAACGGCAAAATTTGTGATGAACTGTGCTTCATGGTTCAGTGTGTCCATCCTTAATTGGAAACCCACTTACAACTATGATTTAAAGATATGGGCAAACCATAGTTTGGAGATTCACATGTAACAAGTTTCAGGAACTGGAAAGTCTAGAGGCCCATGACACATTCCAAATCTTCCACACTAACTCCCGGTGTATCTGGAACATTATGCGTAAGCCAAGTTGTGCAGCAAAGTGCACAATTCACACTTAATAGTTCTAGAATCAGATTTTTGAACAATTATGATCATATTCCTTACTTATGATCAATTACTAAGCACCAGGTTATTTATGTATTTATTTTTCATATTTATACCCCGCCCTCCCCGCGAACGAGTACCTTAATAGCTACTCCTCTACTTTCTGGAAATTCCAAGAGATGGTATGTCAATTCTTCAACCCTGTTGATACAGACTCTTCTGTTGGATGATCTTCGTAATGCTTGAGCTAATGCCCGGGTTCTGTTATCAATACTCACTCTTGCAATTATCTAAGAAAAAAATTATATTAATGGTAAATTTCTTTACTAAAAATATTCCTGAGATGCCTTAAATGGAACAAACTTCCAGACCAAAAAGATTCATTGAAGCACAAGCTTTTAATAACAGACTAACCCAACTATCCTGCTAGAGTTTGTATATATGCTATATGCACTTGGGTAACCACTTCATGAATCTAATGAAGAGCGCTCTGGCCCTTGTAAACTTGTTAAATTTTAATCCAGTTTCGACTGCTTTTTTTTTTTTTTGTTCCAACAGACTAACATTGCTTCCAGTATGGAAATAAACATTTACTTCAAAACCAAATGTTATTTTCTTACACATACATATATGTCAAGTGCGTATGTTCCTTATGTTCCACTTGCATAGTCATAGCAAATATGAAGTCTGTCCTTACTCTAACAAAAGTCCAGTGGCACCTTAAAGATTAACCATATTTCAGAATGAGCTCCCATAAGTCAGAGGTCACTGTTTCAGATGCTACAGCTATGGCTGAGGGAATCATGGAATTTTTTTTTTACAAAGGGTTTTTTTTATCATAAATGATTAGCAGAAATATGCATGAGAGGAGATATGCTGACAAATACTTTTCAAAATCTGCTTTTAGTAATTTATTTTGTAGTGTGGAGAAGTGGTGAACAGGTGACTCTTCCTCCCAGATACAGAAGATGTTTAATTTCAGTTAGTGTTCATATGGCCCTTTACAGCTCTGAACATATTTCACATATATTCTTTTAAAAAAAACAGGCCTGAGAGGTAGAGCAGGACTAGCTGTTTGCCTGTGGCAAGTAAAAATTTTGACCAAGCAAACAGACTTTTTTAGATAATGGCTTATTCCTTATTTCAGGCTGTTGATAAGTCATGCATAGGTATATATCAGCACAGGGGCTAGTAGCTGTTGTGGACATTTACAACTTGTCCCAGAGTAAACAGAGCACCACTTCAAATTTAAAATCACTTAACTCATGATAGTTACAACCTAAGTCTCTGTATATGCCCTTTGCTACATAAATGGTCTCAAACAGCCATAGCTAAAATAATTCATTGTCTTTCAAATATTTTAAGCACTGAGGTCAGTAAAATCAATGGCCACAGCCCCACTTTAGGAAATCAGAGGCAGGCAGTTTCTCACGGGCTTCTCCTTTGCCTCCCAGTAAAATGGTTTTATAGAAGGTAAAGAGGAAGGAAATGTGTGGGGGGGGGACTTGCCTTTTCCCTTTGAAGAGACAGCCTCTTCTCTTTTTCTTCAGCACTTTTGGTCTCTTCGTCATCTTTCAAAGTTTCCTCAGGTTCTTGTACACTGATTTTTTCTTGCAAAGCAGATTTTGTATCAGAACGCAATCTGGGCACCAGCCCTCCAATGTAACTATCCACAAAGGCCTGTACACTGTTACTGGGGTAAGAAAGAAGATTTGCAATACTTTTTTTGCTGGAAGCTGAAGGAGTGACACTGGTCTTTGTAGAATCTGGAGACTGAGCTGAAGGAATTAAAGCCGATGCTGCATTCAGCCGGTTTTCATTACTTAATATGTCTTCTTCTCGTGGATCAAGTCCTTCTCCAGTTTGGTTCTCTAGCTTGGGTGGGAACGAGCTTCCTTTCTTCTCTTTATCCATTACACTAGTACTAAAATACCAATTGATGTGACTGGCAAGGAAGTTGTACGTTTCTCCAAAGTTTGTAGCAAAGTAGCTAATGTGGAAAAGGCTGTTTTTGAGATCTGCAAGATCTTTCAGTGAACCTTGACTAAGACCACCTGGATCTAGGTCTCCAGTCACCAAGACAGGCTTCTTTACATCTAAACTATCATCACGTTCTTCTTGAGACCTGCTGTTGGTTTGTCTTTCACTTTCTACAGTAACATGAAAAGTATTTCCCTGCCCACTTTCTTCAGCTGATTTGCTTAGTATCCTAGACTGAGGTTTTAGGCGAGCTATACGTGAAACCAGCTCACTGTGAGTTCCAGACACAGCTTTTGAAACAGATTCTAAAGTGTTCTTGAATCGTGACATGCGATTGTTTGTTAATTCCTTAGAAGTACTAAGTTTTGAAATCCTGCAATGCAAAAAGTCATGGCAGTAGAGGTACTTATTACACCACAGTGTTTTGCCTCTACTCCATTTACACTGTGGTTGGCTTGTGTGGAAAACTCTAAAAGGGATAACATAGTTTATCTTCGAAAAAAGCTTAGGTCTATACAGGTAGTAGAGTTGCCAGGTTCTTGGCCAAACCCAAAGGTTTTTTGAACTAATTACAAAGTACAAACAGGTATTTAAGGGCAACTGAATTGACATTACTTATAAATACTGAAGTCATCAAAACATTCTTTCCCTCCAGAAAATTTATTTTAAACAGAAACATCACTTCGCAGAATGATACCTGGAAGAGAGAAAAAATCGAGCAAGAATATTAATTTGTTGAAAAGAACATTGACAAATACACAAAATCTCTCCTCCCCTCCAAGAATGGCTACTATAGTAATCAAATGTATACTCTTGAAGATGCCACACGGGCAAAAATAATCAACAGAAATCACTAGACCTTTCATCAGAAGCATGATATGCTTCGGAAAAGCCAGTATTGTGTGCTAATATAAGATACATTACATCCAACAATATTTTCTACAAATTAAACAGCAATATATAACAAAAGTATAAATCACCCAAACCTACATTTTTGAAAGGTGCACACTGCACACTAAACAGTGAACAACACCAATAAGGCACACAGCAGTTAGACCTGTCACTTCCATCAGCTTTTGCAAGGAAGACTGATAGTTGTAGCCTTCTGTGAAATGATAAAAGGAACTCATATTGAAATTGTACACTGGAATGTGCTTAAATCAAAAGGGCCAATTTCTGTACAGAGCAAAAACAACAACAAAAATGTGTCATGGGTACGTATTTTTATTAAATGTTCCTTGTGTACAGAGAACTGGTTTCTTTATACTGAAAGTGTTTTAAAAGCAAGGAAAATAAAGGACACTGGGCCTCCAAAATATTAGCCTGATGTTGGGCAGCAGGACTCCACCTGATCTTACCACCTGCAGCAATGCAAGTCCTCCTTTTCCCTGCATCATATCAGCAGGCAGCTAGGAGAACCCTCTGGTACCTCCAGTCTGTTGGGAAGGCACTGCCTGCCAGTCTGGTGTAGTGGTTAAGTGTGCAAACTCTAATCTGGGAGAACCAGGTCTGATTCCCCACTCCCCCACTTGCAGCTGCTGGATGACCTTGGGCAAGCCATAGTTCTGTCAGAGCTATCCTTCAAAGAGCAGTTCTTGAAAGAGCTCTCTCAGCTCTACCTACTCACATGGTGTCTGTTGTGGGGAGGGGAAGGGAAAGGGGTTTGTAAACTGCTCTGAGGCTCTGAGTGAAGGGCGGGGTATAAATTCAATCTCTTCTTCTCCCTCTTGCTTGGTCAGGAGTGAGGCTGGCCTAGTGCTACCCACCCAAGCCACAATGCACCTAGAGTGGGCTTGTGGAGGATGGGGCTGCAGGCAGATTGCAGGGATGCAGATTGCAGGGATGGCTCCTGAAGAAAGAAACAACCTAGCAGGCATCTAGTAAGGGTGCTGCTAGACTCTGAATTAAGTACCCCAGCAGTCAGGTGGTTGGGGGAAAGGCATCTGGCATAAAGCCAAATCGATGGTGGCAGAAGAAACATGTCCATGCCAATGAGAGCATCCCTCCAATCACTAGGACTTCCAGGTGGAGTAGATATCCCACTGGTTATTTAAAGATGACTCAAATCCTGCTCAGAGTGCTGGGGAGCAGAGATCAGTGGAGGAGGATCCTGGTGTTACAACCCCCTCCTCGCAGTCTACTGGCTCTACAGCAGTTGGAGCAGACACAACAGAGGGGCAATTAGTGGGCCAGAAGCAGGAGGAGCCCCACATCTAACTATGTGTAAATACATACATTACTCACAGAACCATAAAGGGAACTACAGTACTGCCCTGTGAGTAATATTTAAAGAGATGCTGGAAGTCAAACATGCATGAAACCTCAATACCAGATTTATGATGACACAGTGATTACTCATTTATAAGATGAAGAGCAAAGCACATTACAGTAAGGACAGCTTCCACCATTTAACTCACCTTTTACATGAAAAATCAAATTAGGAATGTAAATACTTCTTTATAGCAGCAAACATATTAATTAGTACAGGAACAGTGAATCCCTAGAAACAGAATCAATTGTACCCTATACATCTATAATTTGTACACAAAAAATGATACGGTTGATATGTGTTATATCAGAGACAAGCTGTTTATCAAAACCATGTTTACTGATACATAATAACCATGACACTGCATTTATATTCAGGATGCTTCTATGTTTAGAAAGCTGTCAGTCCTAACTGCTCTTGCCTAACTGACAACCATCAGCTCTCCATTCAGAACCTTCAGTGTATCATTTCAAGACATACTACCACCACACAGCACACTGAGCCTTAAGACTCAGGCTGTGTCCTCCAGGCTCCTGGGACAAACTGACAATCACTGATATATTTTCACTGGAGAGAAACACACCTGTCTTTTATGTAAATATAACTACTAAAGACTTGGAGGAAAGGAAACATCAGAAGCACATGTTTACATAGGGATGTTAGTTAAATGTATAGGATACTACTGATTCTGTTCCCAATAGTCACTATTCGAGTACTGATAAGCAGTGATTTCTCGGAGATCAACACATAGCGCACTGCTACCACAACCCCACTCACCCCTCCAAAGAGCCAATACTGGGAGCTGAGAGGGTCTTGCAGACATAGGAAGGAAGAGATCGTGACAAGGAATTGATATCGCTACCCATCTTCATCTCTCATTGACTGCAAAAATGCAGCCAAAAAACCTTTCCATTTGTGATTTCACTAAGAAGTGATTTCACTCAGTCCTCTGCCATTACTGGTGTCCTTCTCTATGTACAAATCAGCTCCCTGGGTTTTTCTTTCAAGTTCTGTCACAACATATCAGATACTAGCATACTACATTGCATAACAGAATAAACTGTAATTTGGGATGCCTTTGGGACTGTGATTTACATAAGATTCTGTTCAGTGTGCTGTAATATTCAAAGACCTATCACCACAATAAATATAACAAAACAGACATATATGATGAAATTTCAGAAACAAGTATTGAACGATGTATAAGACACCAGGTTTTTCAGCAATGCTGAAGACTAACTAAACTCACTATTTTAACTAATCAAGGCTAGTCATGTAAATATTACTAATGCAGCAAAGCTACCTTACTGGGGGGAGAACCAAACTTCACAGGATGCCCCAGTTGAAATGGGTATGTAAGTTTCGTACGCATTATAAAGCACCACTAGGAACATCCCATGACCTAGCAAAAATAAATACAATGTTTTATTTTATCTTAAGGTAAAATAAACAGACACCTCATATTTCGATTCCCATAGGAGTCTCAGTCTCCAGATCCCGCCTGGAATTACAGCTCCTCTTGACTTCAGATAACAAAAACAGTTCCGAAGAAAATGGATGCTTCAGAAGGTGGACTCTATGGCACTGTACCCCACTGAGGCCCCTGTCCACCCAGGGCTCCATCCCCACATCTCGAGCAGTTCCCCAACCTGGATCTGGCAACCCTACCCCCACCCATCTCCCGCCGGTGACCAGGGGGAACCTGACAACCCTATATACACAGTCAGAAAAAGTAACAGAAAACAATATTACACTGGAGGAGACAACATCAGAGCATAACTAAAAGGGCACCGCAGCCACCACTCACCACCAGCGATGTCAACAGGTCGTCGTGATTACAGACTTCCAGCCTCCAGCTGAAACACTGAATTTAAGACCCGAAACCTTGCCCGAACCAGCCATTTTCTTTCGAGTTGGTGAGCATGCGCAATCTCCCGGCCGGCGGGGCTGTTCGCGAATCGAACTTCCTCCTATTTAGCTAGCACGCATGCGTGTAATCTTCAATCTACACATGCGCCATTGGACTACGAAACCACAACTTTCAAGCGTTCCAGTATTTCTTCTTAGCGCTTTCACTGTTCCTCGATAGAACGAGGGGCCCACGTGATTAAACTGTGGCTGAAGGGGCGGAGCAAAGGTCCCATGTTCTATAGGACAGAGCGCTGCTGATGGCATCTTTCACAGAAACGGCGCTTGATTATAAGCGGGTAGACCTGTAATTTAGTTGGTTGGCTGGCTGGCTGGCTTAGTAAAACTGATCTTATGCTTATTTTCATTTGCTGAGGAACAAACCCGGGGCGAATAACAGGAGAAGAAAAGGCCCTGGGAGAGAGCCCTGCCCGCTCAGAGCAGGTGGTAGCTGGGCAAGACGGCGGGGCGGGGTGCCTACGAGCCGTGCCTCGACGGGCGGAGCGAGGCTGGGAGCCGCAATCTGGTTGCTACGTTTGGGTTGGGGAATTCCTGGAGATTTGGGGGGGGGGGGGGAACCTGGAGAGGGCATTGTTTGGGGGGACCTTAATGGGGTATAATGTTACAGAGTGCACCTTGCAAACTAGCCATTTTTTCCCAAGGAACCTGGAGGTAAGGCTGCCAAGTCCAACTTGGGAAATATCTGGGGACTTTGGGGGTGGAGCCAGGAGACTTTGGGGGTGGAGCCAGGAGAAAGGAAGTGACATCATTTTGTGATGTCACATCCTGTGATGTTGCTTCCACATGCTGACACATGAACTTATGAAGTTTCCTAATACTGAATCAGGCCATTGGTCCATCAAGCTCAGTATTGACTACTCAGACTGGTAGTGGCTCTCCAGGGTCTCAGGCTGAGATCTTTAATGTCACCTATTACCTGATCCTTTTTTAGCTGAAGAGGCTGATACCTCCTGCATGTCAAGCAGATGCTCTATCACTGAGCAACGGCCCTACTGAATCCTTCCTCATCTCGGCAGAATATGAAGCACTAAGTGCTACACAAGTGCTAAATATGATTTTCATATCATAAGAACAGGAGAGAAGCCACAGTGGATCGGCCCATCCAGTACAGCCCATCCAGTACAACACTCTGTGTCACAACAGTGGCCAAAAATACTAGGTGCCCTCAGGAGGTCCAGCAGCGGGGCCAAAACTCCAGAAGCCCTCCCACAGTTGCCCCCCAAGCACCAAGAATTCAGAGCATCACTGCCCCAGACAAAGGGTTCCATTTAGACCTTGTGGCTAATAATAGCCACTGATAGACCTCTGCTGGATGGGGACAGAGAGAGAGAGACAGACAGACAGAAAAAAGAAAGAGGGAGAGAGAGAAGGGAACAAAACTGGCAGAGGCACTTACTTCCATTTAGACCTTGTGGCTATAATAGCCACTGATAGACCTCTGCTGGATGGGGACAGAGAGAGAGACAGACAGACAGACAGACAGAAAGAAAAAAGAAAGAGGGAGAGAGAATGAAAAGAGCTGGAAGAGAAACTCACCTTGCCAGCCACATGCAAAAGCAGCTCCTTCGGTCCCTCCTTAATCTCTGGGCGGACCTCTCTTGCTGTGGAAGCTCTCTTGCTGACTTCTTAAAGGGGAAATGTCTGGTGAGACTTTTTACTGCAGGGCAGGCTCTCTGCAGACATTTCCCTTTTAAGGCAGCCATTTTGTCCCCCCGGTGGCCAACTTTGGAAAAGCGGGAGGTAAGCACTAAAAATCGGTGTTTCCCCCGCCCTACCGGGAGATTTGGCAGCCCTACCTGGAGGCCAGCTGTAATTCCGGGAGAACTCTAGCCACCACCTGTAGTCTGGCAACCCTAAGCAACAACCCCAGTATAAAATCTATAATTCACACCCATACTGCAGTTTCCACATAGAGCTGGCTGTATTGGGTACCTAGCGGAAATAATTTGATACCAAACTAGTCAATGACCCCTTGATAACCAGTTTGTAATATCACCAAAAAAAAACAACCCACAAAACCATGATCTCTGAATGCCTTCTCTTTTTGTGGACAATGTATCTGGGAATGTATTCATTGTATCTGGGAATGTATTCTTATATATGGGAGCACATAAGGAGTTCAGAAGTAAGGTTTAAACTACCATGGTGCAATTAGGAGACATTAACTGATACTACCTTTACTAAAAGTAATACTACTTTGATTAACAAAATGTGTGGCAGGGTATGAGCTTTCGTGAGTCACTGCTCTCTTCTTCAGATTTTGTTAGTCTTCAAATTTTGTTAGTCTTTAAGATGCTACAGGACTCTTGCTCTTTTCTAGTGCTGCAGACAGACTACCATGGCTACCCATCTTGATGTGCTTTGGTTAAGTAACATATACATCCTGGTATATTACTCTGTGGTTCTTTACTTTTTATTTTCTTTGATTTGTGGATTTGTGGATTCTTTACTATTTATTTTCTTTGATTTGTGGATTACAAAACATAAACAACTCTGTCAAACAGCACAAATAATATAATGAACAATGGAGTGGGATGACAGAACTGGAAAACAATGCAAACAAAAAAACCCTGTTTAAGGGCATGACCTACTATAATGCAGAAAATGGATTGCAAGGTAGGAAAAATGTAGTGGAAGCAAATTGAGTCCACTAGGCAGAGTTTAAGAGTTGGGGTACTCATAAGGAAAAAAGGTACAATTTTCACTGAAGGACTGGAGGATTTATGTGGCACTAAACCCAGGACCACTCCATATAATCCTAGTGGAAATCCTGTAGAATGATTCAACAGGACATTATTGTCAATGCTTGGCACGGTGGAAGATAATAAAAAACAAGAATGGCAAAAACATGTCAAGCGGCTAGTACATGCATACAACTGCACCCACAGTGACAGTAGTAGTGAGTCGCCCTATTTTCTAATGTTTGGCAACCAATTTTACCTATAGCTATATGTTTTGGACTAAAGCAACAGAACCATAGAGACATCTCTCATCACCAATACAGGATTTAGGAAGAAGATTAAAACATGCTTCTGAATTAGCAACTCAAGAAGCTTCTAAGATACAAGCAGCCAACAAAAAAGATGGAATGCTCAAGTAAAGATATCACATGTTTCAGAAGGGGATCGGGTCTTGGTACGCAATCTAACCTCAAGAGGCAAATACAAATTCTCTGGTGGATGAGAACCTCAGGTACATACTGTAGTAAAACAGACTCCTAATAACTTGCCTGTATATGTAGTGGTTAAAAGTGGTGGACTCTAATCGAGAGAACTGGGTTTGATTCCCCACTCCTCCATATGCAGCCTGCTGGGTAACACTGGATCAGCCGTAATTCTTTCAGAGCTCTCTCAGCCCCACCTACTTCACAGGGTGTCTGTTGTGGGGAGAGGAAGGGAAGGCAATTGTAAGCTGCTCTGAGTCTCCCTGGGGCAATGGAGAGCAGGGTATAAAACCAACTCCTCTTCTTCACAGAGACATGTTGCATCCATGTGGCTTCCTTTCTGCATGCTCTGATGAGAGTCTGGACTGTAGCATAATTTCTAATGATGGGCTCCTTAATCAAAGTAATGATACTGCACAGCACAGCACATGTGTCTCTCACTCCAGAAGCTGAAGAATATTTACCTGAGTGGTTTGACTCACCAAAATCAATGCCAAGCAATCCTCAAACTACAAGTGGAACAGGTGATTCGGTACAGAGCAATTCAGAGTATGCATCTGAAGATTACCCTGCAGATTTGCATGACAGTATTATTGATGGAGATGAGGGTCAAATAGGAAGTGCAGTTGAATGTTCACTAAATTCTTCAACATCTTTGCATAGAATAAATAGCAAGGTTAAAAAGTTTCCTAAAGGTTCAAGGATTTTGTTACTAAATTCTGAATATGTTACCTCGGTCGAGGGGACAGTAGTTTAGTAGGAGAGAATGTAACCCTGAGTCCACTGGGGGAAGCTAAAGAGTTGGGGTATTCTTTATATGAAAAAAGGCACAATTTTCCCTGAAGGAATGGAGGGCCTGAAGCTGCAGGGAGAAGCACTCTCACCTTAGAAGCCCTCCTTTCTATAAAACTACATATTAATATTTTAGAGATAACAGAAACTTCTGTAAAGAATAGAAGACATCCCAACACAGAGCAGAGCTGCAAGTCGATGCATCTTCAAGGGACTGGCTAGACAGAAGTCTAGAGAGACTGAGACCCTGGTCTGCTCAAATACAACAGGCCCGAATTGTTACATGTTGATTGTTGTTGTATATGCTTAATTATTGTTCCAAATACTATGTCTTTTGAAGTTTATTTATTGCTATTTTCATAAATGCAAGTGTCACAAGGTGGGATCACACTGTCAAAGGCATAAACTGTCTCAGTTCTTTCATTTAAAAACATATTTATTTGATATTGTTCCTTGAATTAAATAGAAGTTATACATACAGTATCCATTGCAAGAGACCACAATCCTATTCATCTATAAAAGCAACCTCCAAAACTGTTGTTACAGATCTAATCCCTTTATAAGAATGCCTTCCTGAACTTGTCTGGTCAATCTTTATTACAGCCCACAAGCCATATAGAAACAGGAAAAACCATGTTAATTAATTACCGAAAATCATGTGTCATATATTGTTAATCCTGGTGCGTTAGGCAATGAAACATTTTTTTTTTTTGCATTTTCTGCAAAATGACGTGTTAGAGCCTTCCTGACCTCAGGCAAGCCATTCCACAAGGCAGACGCCACCACATAGAATGCAGTTGAAGAAGCAGTAATGCTGAAAGCAGCTTTTACTCGGGAGCCATGTTTTTTGGTCACCTTCATGACTTCTCAGGCCACATGCTGGCTGAGATTGTGGAAGGGAAGCCATGTTTAATATTAAAACTAAGAAATTGCTATCACACTGCAGGCAACAGGGAAGTGGCCACATTCCCGAGGGAGCTAGACATTCCCCTGACAATAGATTTACTCTCTGGTTTCTTGAGGGCTCACCAAAATTCAAGTCAAGATTAACAATCCCAGTTTTCAGAAAAATAACACAGTTTCCAAGATGATCCAGGAATCTGCTTTACAATGCAGAATTCCCAGGAAACCTAAAGATGTGAGGCCAGACCCACTGGACATCTCAACTTTGTTAATCAGGCTTGCTAATCTAGTACTTTATTTAGAGATCCAGGAAAGGCCAACAAGCCCTTCCTAGTTTTTTGTTAAACCAGGCCAAGCTGATATTCTGGGTAGATAACCAAATCACCACAGGTTGGCATAAAAGCCAGCCTCTCAGCCCCCAAACCTTTGTAGCTGGTTTCTGGATCCTACTTGCTACCCCACCTCATAGTTTGTCTACTTCCTTGCTGAAATCACTGGACTGCAACTCAGGCTCCCAACTCACTGGATCCCTCCTCCTTTCATCTGATTTCTGTGCAGGCTAGGGCAGGTATATCTTTGCTTCCCAACTTAATCTGCAGTTTCTAACCCACACTGCATTGCACAGAGAGCTGGCATTTTGCTCCTCTTTGCTATTTAGGCCTCACATCTGGAAGACTGGACTCTGTCCCGACAGATTCCTCTTCTCTGCTGCCCCATTCCCCACATTTACAACTTTTGCTTAAAGGCAGGGGTCCCCAGCCCTTTTCACCCTGTGGGCACCTTGGAATTCTGACACAATGTGGTGGATGCAGCCACAAAATGGATACCATAAAATGACTGCTGCTGGAGGGGAAGAATAGCTGCCACAACTTATCTTCAGTGACATAGAGAAAATCCTTTAACTATACTGGTAGCTGCCGCCTATGCAACATTTTAAAAAAATCTGCACAACCAATCAGAATTTTTGCTAGGCAAAAGCCCCACTTGGCCCTGCCCACTTTCTAAAAACACTTGGCAGGTGCCATGACACCCACAGGTACAACAATGGGGACTCCTGGCTTAACTCCTGCTCCAAATTGGAGTACCTCTGGTCAGTTTGTTGTTGTTGCTGTTATATTGTTAGTATGGATAGAGAATGTGCTATTCGTCTGTGCTTTGAATTAGTAATATGATCTTAGGATAAGCTCCCCCCCAACTATTGTACCAAATCTGGAAAGTATTGGAGTCGGGAGGTGAGTGGTAGTGATTTCATAGTAAAGCTCTTTATTGTGGGTCAGATGGAACATGGGAAACCCCGGGCTCAGAGCCCTCTTTTATGCCGGCCGGAGACAATGCCCCGACATCGCCCGCAGGTCCTGATAGGACCTTAAGTCCGTGGTTGTAGTTCATAGGTCCTCCAGCAGGAGACCTAGACTCATAATTGGTGGTCACTCAGGATCCAACTGGCTATTGTTCTACCTGGCCGAAGCTCAGGTATATTCTGACCATGTGCGCTGACCACGTGGCGGTCACCATTACGGGAGACCAGGCGATCGTGATCTTAGTACACAACAAAATCCTTCAATAATGTGCATATATACCTTTTAAAAGCAAGTCTTTGTCATCCTTTTCCTACTAAAAACTTGCTGTTATCAGCCACTTCTTTAAGTTAAAATATCCTGGATTTCTACTCCCTGCACAAATATGCAAACTAATTCCCCACTGCAGTCTAAATTCATATTCACATCTTTGTGGGGATGTGGCAACAGAGTTGCCCAGCTTACACATTTGCAGGGTGGCACTTTCAAGAGGCTTTGGCTTTGCTCAAATGAGTAAGGCTGTTGTGGTGAAACGTAGCGGTAGAGACTATCTACAGGTATGTGGGTTCAAGGCCATTAGGGGCCATTAATAGTGGGTCCAGATTCACTGCTTCAGTGCAGTCCTGGCAACAGATAGACACAAATTTCAAAACACAGGTCAAAGGTTCTCACTCACAAGCAGGCAATACAGTCATGGGTGAATCGAAGTAGCAGAGTCTGGGTCTGGTCCAAGGTCAGACAAGAGGTTCTCCAGTTCAGAGGTACAGTTCCAAGGCAGGATCACCCACTAACACATAGACTTGTCTATCCCAAGTGTAGCTGTGTCCAGTCCTTGAGATCAATGTTCTTAGCAAAGTCATCCATCCTCCTCCTGAAGAGCGGAACAAGAGGTCGCAAAAATGCTAAAACACATAACTGTGAATGCTTACTATGTAATAATCAAATTACTTCTTTTTATAAATATTCTGTATAAATTTTCATAAAGACTGCAATAATTAAAAGTCACATAACCTACATGCCAACATCTCTCTTCATTGTTACAATCTCTCATCAAAAGTACAGGACGCAACTCACTATAAACCAAAGTAATTTCAAACTATGCAATCACTATCTTAATATTTTGCTGAAAAGCAATAATTCATTCTCTAGGAGATTTGCTACCAATTAGTAAGTCTCATTAATGAGATAAGGTGTACGATGCTTTCCAAAGTCCATTTCAAGACAACAGTAGTTTAAATCCTTCTAAGAAGGCTGTGATTTTTCCTTGTGCCTCTGCTGACAGAGGGCTAGCTTGGAAATTCTGTTTCAATCCTTTATCAAAGACAGAATCATTTAAGACGTTTCTCTTTTACAAAGCTGTAATAACAACAGAGTATATAATTGAATAAATACACGATACTAGCAGTCTGCAAGCATTAAACCCCCCAAATACCTGACTCTTACAAGAATTACTTCATTCATGACTTGTTCAAAAGCATTCACCCAGTTCAGCACACAATGTTTCCATTCTATCTGTTGAGTCTCATTAGAAAACTCAGTTGAAAGTCTCATTAGAAAATGCATTAGCAAACTCAGAATAGAAACATTATGTGCTGAACTGGGTGAAGACTTTTGAATAAGTCATGAATGAAGTAATTCTCGTGAGTAAGAGTTAGGTATTTGGAGGGTTTAATGCTTGCAGGCTGCTAGTATTGTATATTTATTCAATTATATACCTTGTTACAGGTTTGTAAAAGACAAACTTCCTAAGCTATTCTGTCTTTGATAAAAGAAGATTTGCTACTTAAACTACTTAAGAAAAAAAATCACAGCCTTCTTAAAAGATTTAAAATACTGTCCAGTAGGGCCTGGATCCTGTAAAAACTCATTACTATAGCCCCCTGCTTCTACATGAGAAGAGCGGCCGCTAGCTACCAGGCATTCATTCCTGTGTCTGCTCAGGGCATTTTGCCTTATCCTTTCCCAAGGTCCTGGGGGAGACTGTGGTGGGTCAGGAAGGGGGGGGGGGTCTACCCATATTGATGGCCCCTGTCTTCAGGGCCCCCAGGGCTGCGGTTGTACAGGTGAAATGTCCCTTCTGGGAGGAGGTTCTGCTTTGCAGGGGCCTACCTTACGGGGAATATCTGCCAGTGTGAGTCTCAGAGACAGGCCATCCTCTGATGATGACTCATCCTCCCATGCTGATCGAGGGCTGCTTGTGCCATTTTAGCTTCTAAGAAGAGTTCAGGCTTTTGAGCTAGAAACCACTTGGGCTGAGGACAGACTGGCAGAGCGGCAGTCCAGACTGCCACATCTGCCCGGAGGAGGTGGCCCAGATGCAACGCGTCCGACGCCGCGCTCCTCCCGCAGCAGCCGGGCACCACTTCAAAGTGGTGTCCCGGCTGCTGCGCACGTTCCACCCGCTTCTGGCGGGTGTGAATGCATGCCGGGCCGGGGGAGCCGCACGGCGTTCTGCCACCGCCGCCGGAAGCCGCCCGCAGTCTGGACGCTGCGGGCGGACTCCTTGCGGCAGTGGCAGAACGCCGTGCGGTGGGGGCAATTCCCCCTGCCTTGTTCTGCCACACCACGGAGGCGTGGCAGAACTTGAGTCTGTCCTCAGCCCTTGTCTTTCTGGTGATCCGTAGTACCTGTAAAACTCACCTCCAACACCACATTTCAAAGGAATCAACTTTCTTCCTGTGTCCAGCTTTGACACCCATACATAGTAATGGGGAATACTATGGCATGAATTATCTTGATCTTGGTCACCAGCAATGCATCCTTACACTTAAGAATCTTTTCTAGCTCCTTGGCTGCCCTTCCCAGTCTCAGTCTACTTCTGATTTCTTGGTTGCAGTCTCCCTTTTGGTGGATGATGGAGCCAAGAAATAGAAACCTTTAACAATTTCAGTTTTTTCTTTGTTGATGTCAGAGTGGTGTAATAGTAGTTATTAGTGCTTTCTTCTTGATGTTCAACTATAGTCCTGCTTTGGCACTTTTTGTTTTAACCTTCACCAGGAGTCATTTCAAGTCTTCACTATTTTATGCCAGTAATGTGGTATCATCTGAATATCTCCCAGTGTTAATGTTCTTTCCACCAATTTTCACTCTACCTTTATCTAAACTTAATCCAACTTTCCTTATGATATGTTCTGAATACAGATTGAAGCGACAGGGATATAAGATACATCCATGTCTGACTCCTTTGCAATTAAAAACCATTCTGTTTCTCCATATTCTATCCTAACAGTAGCCTCTTGTCCAGGGTACAGGTTGCACATCAAAACAATCAGATGCTGTGGCACATCCATTTCTTTTAAAACCAGCTATAACTTTTCATGATCCACACAGTCAAAAGCTTTGCGGTAATCTATGAAACACAAACTGATTTTCTTCTGAAACTCTCTTGTATGCTGCAGTAATCGACATAAATTTGCTATGTGATCTCTAGTGCCTCTTCCCTTTCTGATGCCACCTTAAACATCTGGCATCTGTTTTTCCATGTATGGTAGTAGTCTTTGTTGTAAGGTTTTGAGCACCATTTTATTTGCATGAGAAATTTATACAATGGTCTATTAGTTGCTGCATTCATTGACGTCTCCTTTTTTCTGAATTGATGATGGCCTTTTCCAAACTCACAAATTATTTTCCTCTAAGGGATCTACATAGAGCTTGAATAACTCTAGGGGATGACCTGACAAGGTAAGTCACACACTGATGGCAATTGGTCTCAAACAGCAATGGTCTAAGACTTGCCCATAAGGAATGATTTAAACCAATCAAAAGCAAATCCTTTAATCTCCATGTCTACCTCCAGATTTCTCAACAAGATGGCATGGGTCACAGTATCAAAGACTGCTGATAAATCCAGTAAGAACATCAAAGGGGTACAGCCATTGTCTAAATTCAAACAGCGATTATTGACTAAGATGACCAATACTAGTAGACAAAATTAAAGCCAATCAGTCTAAAACAAATGTTATATTCAGACACCAGGTGGCAGCCTAAAATCATTAAGGTAAAGTGTTTCCATAGTTGTTTACAATGTGATATTGTACTCTGGAAACGTACAAAAGTTAAGAATAAAGAATAGTCAACAGAAATAAACTTGTTCTTTCCACATAAATACACTCCCCAACATCATTTTAGCACCTTTTTCTCATAACTGTATATTTATTTTATAATTTTTTAAAATAGAAATAATCAAAATTAGCTTCAAACAGTTTTTATGTATTTGTTTTATCCCATTTAACCCCCAACACTCCTCCCCTTTACCAATTCAGCAGAGTCAGGAACAGAAATTCTATAGGTTAATGTGTTTGCATTAACCAAGGGCCACAGTCCTGAAAATTCTCCCCACCCCCCCACCCCCAGTTTTCCAACTTCTAAAAGCTAGGGGAAAGCCTGAAGGATATCCCTGCACACAGACACATTGAGAGAGAAGCTTCTTTTTCATTCTGCTGTTATTGCAGCAGCAAGATTTCAGTGGGAGTCACATACCTATGTGAATGTTGCTGTCCCTGTAAGTAACAGAAAATAACTGCCTCATTCTGGGTTTGAAGGAGGAGAGGGTAAAATGGGCAGTTGTGGGGGGATCCCTGAATTCATTCCATTACACAGGTCTGATTCTGAATGAGGGGTGTGTGGAGGCTTTAAAGAGACAGGACACTAGTCTGCTGCTGGGCCTTTTAGTAGTTGTAACATTTTTCTAACTGAGAATCCCAGATTGGTGAGTTTTTTCTTTCCCTTCTTCCTCCCTGGAAAAGAAGAATCATTGAGAGGCCTAGTGGATTCTTATGTATCTGTTGACCAGTCAGGGACTCAGAAAGTGCTGTAAGGACAGTTCTGTGGGGCCTGGTTTGAAAGGGGGAGGAGTCCTCTGCTTCTGTTGGGAGGGATTTGCTTGTCCTTAATTGAACAAAGACAAAACAGACTTACTGACAACCTGCTCCCCCTCAACTGTCTCGTGAGGGCACCAGCCTTGAGTTGGTGGGGCACTGGCCACTTGCCCTAATGAGCCACTGCATATCAAAGCCCTTATTCCTATTTCCCTCTGCTGGTCCTCTTTGGAACCTTTGTACCATTCTTACCCAAGACCTGTTCCATCGGCCATCTATAGATCTAATTCCCAAGAGCCCCCCCCCCCGCGTGCGGATACTTAAATCCGCGTGGGGGGCACTTGGGGGGTGGGGAGGGGGTTCTGCAGATGGGTAATCCCCCCATTTGCAGAAAAATAAAAAAAGTTAAAAAAAGTTTTCGGGGGATACTGAAACCCCCAAAAAGTAAAAAAGCGTTCCCTGCGCATGCGCAGGGAACAAACTTACCTGTCATGCGGTTGTTGCTGGCGGCAGCGGCGTGGCGGCAGTTCCCTGCGCATGCAAACTTGCGGGAGTGCTGGCAAGAGTGCTGGCGGCGCTGGCGGCAGATGAGCACGGCCGGGGGGGCGGGAAGGGATGGTGCCGGGGGGGAGGAGGGAAATGCTGGGTCTGAGTGGCATTAAGCCACTCAAGCCGCGGCAAAGGAGAACGGGCGGGAGGGGAACGCGAGGGCGAGGGGAGAGGGAAGGAATGGTAAGGCTCCTCTGGCACAAAGCCGCGGGCCTCGCTGGGCCAAGCCGTGGCGGGAGGTGGAGAAGAGATGGCGAGGCCCGCGGCTCTGCGCCGGAGGGGCCTCACCTCGGGCAGGCTGGAACGCGGGGGGAAGGGGGGGTGGAGGAAGGAGGAGCAGCTGTCAGCTTCTCCCCCCCCACGAATATCGCGCCCCCCCCCCCTTGTACATACATATTTTCTAGAAACCGCATATTTCCAACATGTTGACAACATTACTTCTGCCCAGGCACAGAACTTACTGGAGGAGAGAGTGCTCACTAAAGATGATAACCTGGCACAAAAACAGTGTGGAAAAGATGAGAGTAAGCTTCCATTTTGTATGTCTCCATTTTGATTTTGGATAAGCTTCTCTTCTCTGTGACTTTTCATAAGCCAGGACAAAAAGCTGGGGTCAGTTACCAAGAAACCAGCAGAATGAATGGGGGGAACATCTATAATTCATCTTGCTTACTGAGGTAAATAGCGGTTAAAGAGAGAAGCAAAGCTGAGCCCAGTATTGGGCTGTGAGGCTATTACTTAGGGTCTCTCAAAGACTCATCTGTGTGCCATGAGAAGCATCGGCTGCATCAGCATTTCACCAGTGAAAGAACTGTACCCCCATCTGCATATGCCATAAATAAACATCCTGCCCCAGTACCATAATTGAAGCTTCTCACCAACAGTTCAGTGGGATAACTATGACTGCTTCTAGATACCATCTCTGTCTAGAAACCTATCATTGGTTTCTGTGTTTGGAAATATTTCCAGGACCAGAATCAGTCCTTCATCCCAATCCTGAAACGGAAAAAAGATTTTCTTTTTTACTCTGGTCAGTTGGCCTATAAATGTGGCCAGAATCTGCCCCAACATGTGAACTTTTAATTGGCTCCAAACTACCCATGCTTGCATAACTGTAGAGCACCCAGTCTGAATGCACATTGGGTGCCTTGAGATTCAGATCCCCTGCCTGGATGGCTATAGCCCTAGTTTTACTATTTTGAACTGCCTCTTGCCCCCCATCTCCTGAGTGGAGTACATTACACAATGCATATGAATGCTTATAATATTTAGTGCGTTTCTAGTGCTGGACAGTGTTCCTGAATGCTTGCTATTATTTTGACTGTTTGCTAATCCTCCAGCCCAGCTGTTTGTGTTATTCCACTTAATAAACTTTTTTACTTTACACTATCCAGATTGTTGGTATTCCTTCCAAGTTTTTCAAGGCACCTCACTGCTTGTCAGTAGATCTCTTATAGCTATTATTTGGGTCACTGCCCAGATTGGGAGTGTTACTTACACTGGGTAGAGAACCTAAGACAGCAGCTCTTTAGTGAGAGGCAGCAAATGGGGGTATGTGTTATTCTTTATTCTCAGCACAGAAGAGTTACAGCAAGGCTGTACAGTTTCAGCATCTACATCCTGAGAGAAACTTCACATAATGGTGGCTTTGCCACAATCACCACCATAGAGTAGGTATGATAATATACTCTTGCCTGTGTTTGGTTGCATTTGTTTTGCATTTTCCTCCACATAAACTGCAGCTGTCCGCCCAACCATATCATTGCCCTGACCTTCTTGGTAAACCAGGTATTATGATGGGCTCTGCAGTGGGTGCGGTGGTGGTCCGGAGCATTTGTGTCCACTGCTTAGGTCATCTCCACATTCAGAGATCAAGTAATGCTTCAACTATTGAGATGAAAACCTCTGGATCCGTCAGACTCCAGGGACAGATAATCCTAGATGCAGTTCCAGGTGTCTGTGAGTCTAAAACTATCCTGGTAATGGCCAGTCCATGACTAGGGCAGAATAGGACATTTCCTAGGTTACCAGATATATTTGGGCTGCAGAGAAAACCAAATCAAGCATATGTTCTAATATATGCACAGGAACCAGAATGTTTTGAGAGGGCTCCTTGGTTGTCATAATGACCATGAAGTCCTGAACCACACCCATCAGTGTCATCTTAGCAAGAACACTGAAATTCTTTCCCCTTTAACAGATAATCAGCAGCAACTCTACAATGGCTCTTGGTGGCTTGGTTCTTAACAGTATTTTATCTTGTGTAAGCCGCTCTGAGCCTGCTTCGGCGGGATAGGGCGGGGTATAAATCGTAAAATAAATAAATAAATAATGACCTACCATTCCCTTTTTGTTTTTCTTTTCATGCAAGCATTATTGGTATGCAAACAATATCCCTCCAGCCATCTTGCCGTTTCCCCTCCCCATTTCTATTAAGATAGTCAGGACAAAAACTGCCCACGCCTTCCCCTTTCTCTCTCCTTAACAAATAGGTCTAGAGTTCTTTTTAAAATGAAAAGTGGATTCAGAGGAACTAAAAGTTGAAATGGAAATTGAACAGTGGCAATAGATCACTGTAGTGCAATAATGCTAAACTGCAGCAGCAATGACTCTTTTAAAAAAATCTTGCAAAAAGCACTATAGAAAAAAACAAATGTTGGGGAAATTGCACCTGTGAGGAGCTCTCTCTCTGTGTTAAGTGCTGTCAAGTTGCTCCTGACTTATGGTGACCCCATAAATTGATGACCTCCAGACCATCCCATCGTTAACTGCCTTGCTCAGGTCTTGCAAACTAAGGGCCATGGCTTCTTTTATTGAATCAATCCATCTCATGTTGGGTCTTTTTTTGCTACCTTTAACTTTTCCTAACATCATTATCTTTTTCAGTAACTCTTTTCTTCACATAATGTGACCAAAGCATGATAGCCTCAGTTTAGTCATTTTAGCTTCTAGGGAGAGTTCAGAAGCGATTTGATCTGGAACCCACTTATTTGTGTATTATGTAAGGAGCAACCAATGGGAAAATGGTGCCAATGTGGCTAGGACTTTTCTAGAAGGAAAAGGCACACGATTTATTCCAGAGGATGTACTAATGCATTTAGATTGTATTTTTACCAAAAAGGTTAGTGTAAATAAGATTTGGGAAAGAGAATATTGAGGACAGGGAAAACTTGGAAAGATGATGTCATGTGTATGCTTGGGGTGGGGAAGCACTACAGTTTGGAAGCAAAAGTGGAGTAAAATCCCCATGTGGAAGCAACCTCAGAGAGAGGGAGAAAGACTGATGAGGCTCAAATTGGCTAGGGATCTCTCCAGACATCACAACCAAACACATTTTGCAACATAAGAAAATTCTGTGGATCAGTCTTTCTTTTCTCCTTCTCATCTGCTCCAGGTGGCTATTGCAGCCACATTTTTATACAGTATTTTGAGTTCTATGGCAACCCAAATGCTACCTGAATTTCAGCACATTTTCCTATATAATATGCACACGTTCCTATTTACGGGGTGGGGTGGGGATTCCCCCGAGTTTGTGGAATCCCATATCTTAACTCTGGCAGTCCCTCTTGTACAGATTTGTCTGTCCCCAGAGAAGCCAGCCTTGGCTATCAGGGAGAACAAAACTAGCTGTTTGCAATGGCAAACCACCTGGGATTGTTGCTTGCCTTGAAAACCTTATGGGGTTGCCATACGTTGGCTGCGATTTGACAGCACTTTCCACCACCACCACCAATTACTATTAATTCACATCTATCTAGAAGCCAGATCACTCAATTAACTGTTTACATATTGGTATAACTTAAGATTGCTACAATCAATATGAATAGAGTGAGAGCCTATGACAAAAGACTATTAACATTCTTTAATAACTATTTCCTGAATGGGAGCTAATTGTTAGGCAATAGTTCCAAAATGACTTTGTTCAAGTACTCATCAGAGCTGTGGGAAACGTAAATCCTTCACAGCCAAGAAGAGGAGGCAGATGTTTATTTGCATGTAGGAATATAAAGGGTTGGCAGATCTCTATCTCTCCGTCTTGGAATGTGATGTGGGGCAGCAGGGTTGTTGGAGAGCCTTTTTGTCTCCATATGCTCGTGTATCATTTATGCCAAGATTGCCACAGATGTTTAGTGTGCTGTCTTCTAAAGGTAATAAATCCAGGAAATGATGCTCCTGAAACATCCCTGCACAGGGCAACAGAGATCAGTATAATCAAGTATGCAAGTACACAACCATTTGGAGAAAGGTAAGTATGACCTTGGAGAGTCATAGTATGGCAGGTAGATATATACAGACACACTTGCACTCCAACCACAAAAATCATGCCAGATAGTTTGAAGCCAATCCATATTTGAAGCTGTTCAGTGGAAAACCTGACACTCTGTGATATTTTACAGAATAGCTAATACCGTTCCTCCATAGCTCTGCATGCTGTGGCTGTAAATATTATTGTTTCTATAATTCTGCTTTTACACAGATGTACATCTGGTAGTAATCATTCCATTCCTAGACAGTGGTATTTATCTTACAATAATTACCATGAAATACTCCAGATATTTCAGTGTCTATTTTTAGCCAAACTGTGAAGCAAATTTCATTTTCCCTGGTGTCATTGCTTTAGTATGTTTCATCAATCGTGTGGCCAATAATTTTTTTTCTCTATAGAGAAATAACAGAAAGACTATTTTACACTGCTTGTTATGTCAGCTCAAACAACTTCAAATGGTAGTACAAGAGCCAGAGTAGATACATTGTTCTCATGGCTACCCAGTTCACATTTAAAAAGAGTGATGCAGGTGTCTAATTTTAACATCTGTCATGGATCGCCCCTTCTAAGCATGGGAGGATGAGTCTTCATCAGAGAAAGAGGACAAGTCATCCCCAAGTTCTGCCTTGGCAGACCCATCCCATGATGCTGGGGTTTCAGGCTCTTCCCAAAGGGACCCTGAGCTAACACCAATACCAATCCCTGTGCAGGAAGGTGCTCAGGCCTGGAGGCTCCAGTGTGGACTTGTCAGCTACCAGACCCACCATAGTCTCCTGAAACAGCCCAGAGGAGCAGAGAAGGCAAAGGGCTGAGGCATGGACCAGGCATAGACATGCATGCATGGCAGCCCACAAGCTCCCTTCTGCCAAAGAAATGCTGGAAGAGACTGATAATCTCTTCCCCAGTACTCCTCATGAATACAAGAGCTGAATCAGCTTGCAGGGAAGAGTGATACCTGTAGGGAAACTCCCTATATACAGCTGCAGCCAGTGTTGGATCAGCTTGTCTACAGTCTTGTTGGCTACTCTACCAGTTGCCTGACATGCTTTCTATCAATTTTTGTTGCAGATTCTTGGATTGCTTTGACTCTGCTTTTAGAATATGTAACCTAACCCTGGACTGAGATCTTGGACTGCCTTCTGACTTTATCTTTGATTTTATTATTGGACCCTGGACTGCACATTATGGACTGTGACCTGAGAACCCCTGCTGTCAGACTCTGTGGTTACAGGGACCTTCCTCCCACCTGGTGGTCAGGAAAATCTCTCATTATATAATTGAGTTTTTGTGTGACTCTTTCCTCAACATTCCACAAGCTCCCATAGGCTTTGGCTCCCTGACCTGTCACTCAGAAGCTGTCCCTATCCACTGGCTCTGAGTACTCATGTGCCATTGGCTGGGTGCTGGGTCTGCTCCTCTTCCCCGCCCTCTCCTTCAGCCACTGTGCCCTGTCAGAATTTCTGGCAGACAGCTTTTGCTCTTGATAAAGACACTTCTCCTGCTTGCCTCCTGTATGGAACTAATCATTCCCTCAGTGACTGTTGGTAGGTGTAACAAAATGGCAGTTACCTGTGTTTGTAAGATGGCTGCTGTCTGTGGTAAAATGTTCCCCCATAAGGTTCAATTGAGCTGTAGTTCCAGAGAGGGGCCTGCAGGGTATCACTCACTGGGTTGAATGGGGCTTCCTCATCTGCTGGTTTACAGTTCCCAATTGCCCCAAGGCCAAAAAGTGTGGGAAAAGAGGGACCCTTCCAAAGGGTGGGGCACCAACAATATAGACTCCAGCCCATCCATTTGTCTGGCAGGAGGTTAGGAAAGACTCCTGCTGCCTGTGCTGACCCAGGCTACAAGCCAGAGACCGGGGGAAGGGGGGAAACTGAACAGATGAAAGTTGAACAGTGAGGGGGAAATAAAGGTAGCTTGATGCTTGGCTGGGAAGGTGATAGGGTCGCCAACTCCAAGTGGGGAATTCCTGGAGATTTGAGGGATTTAGCCTGGAGAGGGTGAGGTTTGAGGAGGGGTGGGGCCTCAGACAGGTACAATGCCATAGACTCTGCCCTCAAAACCAGCGATTCCCTGCCAATCTCCAGGTGAGGGCAGGAGACCACTCAGAATTACAACTGCTCACCAGATGGCATTGATCAGTTCCCCTGGAGAAAATGGTGGACACTGTGTCCTTATACCCTGCTGAGGTTGCCACAGCAAATTGATGCTGAGTGCCCAAGGCCTTGGCACTCTCCCAGAGCCTCTTTCTTGAGCCCGTTGTATTTATTTCCACAACGGGCCTTATTCCTAGTATCAGATATAATGCATGGGGACTAAAACACACTTACCCTTCTGTGTTTGGCACTTTTCTCTTTATCCAGCCAAAACTAATGGATTGATTCAACAAAGAGGACATTTTTAAAAAAGGGCCTTGTACACACATGTATAAAAACCTCGGACTGAAGTAACATAATTTAAAGCTGCTATGGCAAGAGTCTCCCTCCCTCCCTCTCTCTCATTCTCCTGAAATCCTCTGATACTCTGTTTTTCCTAGCATTTTTCTAGCATTTCCTAGCATTTCCTCTGTGGTGATGCTACTGCTGGTCTTAGAGCTCTTGGTGCTGCTATAGATCTCCAGAGGCAACAGCTCTCTTAGGCTCCTCATTAGATTACAGTGTTCTCTGTACAGGTCACTTCCCCCCCTCAGAAATCTCTCTTCTTGTTCCTCAAGTACATTCTCAAGAACAAAAAAACACAGGGGGGAAAGAAGAGGAGGCTTCTGCCATCGCTTGTACCTGGCTGTCTGGGGCTCTGGCAGCTGGCTTCCAGCAGCAATGGTAGCTTATATCACCCTGATACAGAGTGAGGGCTACCTCTCATTTTGCCCTGGCCCAGGGGGACAGTGATTCTGGGGCCCCATCCTTACCTATTATCCAGAATCACTAAGACCTCTCCTGAGGTTTTGGTGCAGTTCTGTTTCCCTCTGCCTTCAGATATGAGGCACATGGTGTCCAGAGGCAGGGCTTTTTCAGCTGTGGTCCTTCCTCTATGGACTACTCTCCTTCTGAGGCTTGCTTGGTGCTTACCCTATTCTCTTTTAGGTGCCAGGCCAAACCTTTTTTAAAATCCTGGCTTTAACTAAATGCTTATATTTTAATATTTTTATACTCTGCTTTCAGCCTGGGCATTGTTTTATGAGACTTATTTTAAGCTGCTCATGTTTTGTGCTGTTTTATGCTTTAGCTAGTTTTTAAAGCTAAGTTTTTAATAGTTAACCACTGTCATTCTGTGTTTTCATTATGCTTTGTTTTGTAAGCTACATTGAAGAGGTTATTTGAAGAGATGGTAGAGAAATTTTCCAACATAAATACATAAATATTCTCCTCAAAATAATGGTTGTGGTGAGAAACAGTAAAGCAAGTTTATCTGTTACATTTTATTGGTTGTAAGAGTCATGTCTGCATAGCAGCTTAACTAGTGTCAACAGCTTAGCCTCATACCTGAGGAACCAGCTATGGAGAGGGTGTGGTTAAACAGCAATTGTTGTGGTCCCTGCAACAGCCAACTGTGGAGAGCAATTTCTTTGACATAGAATTTTGGATCTGCTACTTATGGCTCACAGATGTCCTCATCCATAGGCAAACGTAACATGCAAATTGATCATACCTGGATTTGACTTGTGATCAGACATGTGGAATCCAAAACAGGCTTGGGAACTTGGTGAGTGACTCAGCATACCTGGACATTGGGGGAGGGGGGGCTACATCATTCTAAGTGTATATAAATGTTATCTTCTTGAATGGGTGTCCGTCTCTTTGTCTTAACCTGGGAGGTGCTTCTCTGACCCCATATTCCACACAGCTCATGCATGACGGGTCTCTCCTGTACTGCCTTCATGCTTTCATACACATGATGCCAGATTATCTGGTTGCTTGTGATAGGGGAAATACTCTTTAGATTAGGTTTCTCTCTCTCCTTTTGACTGAAACCTGGACGTGAACTGAATCTACTTGAGTAAATGTAAGTTTTATTTTTGCAATATACTTCTTGGGATATTTATTGTACTGCACGCAGTGTCACACTTCTATGACTGGGCAAACTCTGCTATATTAACCAAATATTCCAATACTTGGTTGATAGATCATGCACACAGCAAACAGGCTGTGTTCAGCTTGGTGGGACAGATGTTGTGGGAACCTATCTTAGGACTTCAGTTTAGTTTCTGAATAAATACAAAGGCTTTTAAAAAGTCATAAAGCAAACAAACACTGTGTAGAAGATCAGTGAAAGGGAACTAAGAAGGACAATGCATCTTCAGAGAACACTTTAAGGGGGGGGGGGGAAGACTGAGGATATGCCTCACTTTAGGGCATGCTGTTCTCTTGCCAAGTCTGTGGTTCAGTCTCTTCTTATTTCAGGAACTTCACCATACAACATTCAATATGTAACATTCCACAAAGAAAAAAACACAAACCATTGCTTTCTAGGAAACCTATTGCGTTACCTTTTATACTAAAAGGAACAATTGGTGGAATTCCAAGAATACTGCAGGTATCATAAGAGGACTGGCAGGACTCTGACAGTCATTCTTAAAAATCACATCAGAGCAAATTGTGTGTTAGCTAGAGAACTGTTTTGACCCAAGAAAAGCCAAAGTACGTAGAGAGTGTTCATGACAACTGATACAAGGACATCCCCTTTTCTTCCAGAATCAAAGCTAGAGAAATGCTTTATTTTCCAGCCATTCAGCTATTGCTGTGCAGCTGTAAGCAGGCAGGAGGATAGTTACTTTGAGGAATCAGTGAATTTTGCTTTGCAAATACTGATCAACTGGACTTGACAACAGTTCTGCAACCTAAGTAAGTATTCTAATCCTTTCTAATGAATTGTGGAGCACTTAGCTGGCAGATTGCTATGTTCTATACATCGTAGATTTGTGGGAATAGAAAGCAAGAGACATTGTGTGTTCTGGGTTTTATAAATTATATGTGGTGTCAATGATGGTGGAGGGGGCCAACTGAATGCATGTATAATAAAATCCTCAGCACAGTTACTTGATAATCGTATGAACTTTTCAGTGTTATTGGTATTGCATATTGATGAGGCAAAGCAATCCTTTCCATTTGCTCCTGAGCGTACCCTCAGGAAATTCCAGTCACTTTCAACTCTTTGGTGAACGTAACTATAGAAAACAAACCTTTTCAAGCACTTTTTGCTGTGTTCCTACATCATCTTTTAATGTATATACTAAAGCATTTCTAAGAGGGCCACTGTACATACTACACACCTTAGAAATGTGAATATGTGAATAGAGTTCTTAAAGTAATAGCATTTTGTCTACACTAAAATACTGTAGTCCACATCAAGAAAAGAAAAGAAAAGACTAGGCTGCTTGCCTTAAACCTATCCATCAGTTTTTAAGGCTGTAGCCAACAACAACAAATACCACATCAGCTATAGTGTTTCAGACCTATTTCTACATTTGCACTTCTGACTGCATTTTAATTTTTCCCACATTAAAAATCTGAACAGGCTGTGCAGCCCTCCTCAGATATATAATCCTTTTCACATGAATTTATTATGAAATAATCCCAGGTGACCTTTTCTTTCCAAGAAAAGAAAGAGACGTACAAGAAAAGAGGCAATTATTGTTAGAGTAATTTTCTTCTTTCATGGTCAATGCACTCAATTTTTGAAAAAAGAAAAATTAATAAGAAACTATGTTTCCTCTTTAAAGAAGCTGACTTTAGCCTTGTTGTGTCTCAGAGACCCAAGAATCTTTTATCTTGAAGAATCTAGTCCCAAGGGCACAAAACATTTTAATTAGAAGAGAAGGAGTATTAAAGTAAGGAACATGGTTGGCACATAGATATTTGGCAAAAATCCCTTAAATAAATACATACACATATATTTTGGTTTTTTTCGCTTCCTTTTTAAAAGGATTTTGATAGAATTTGGTGGTTCATTTACTTTAAAGGTATTTCTTTCTTTAAATATTTTTTTTCCTGACTTTCCTTTTGGAAACAACTACAGTGTCTCAACGTATATGAAGACCTACTTATCGACTGAATAAAGGCGCGTGTGGGTTTTTTTGCATGAATTCACAAGTTTTGAGAAACACTGAAACCTAAAACACAAGTGGAGTATTTCCCAGCGTCCTCCACGGCATTCTCCACAGCTGCCACTCAGAATCAAGGGTAGTGATCTTAAGTAGCTGGTGTACACTATGAAGAACTTCTCATTTGCACTTCAAGATGTTACCCACCAGCCTGGTACCCCTTTTCGCAACTCAACAAACACCACAGGTCTGCCTGAAAGGCAACCAAGAGATGAGCAGTTAGCTCAGATAGAGATTGCTGTCCTAGGAGTGTTATTTATGGCAGCCTCTACAGGCAATTTCATTCTCATACTGGTGCTATGGAAGAGAAGAATGAAGCTGTCTAGGATGTACATGTTCTTGCTTCACCTAAGTATTGCAGACCTGACAGTTGCATTTTTTCTAGTTCTTCCTCAGCTTTTTTGGAAAATTACAGATGTTTTCATGGGTCCAGATATCTTGTGCAGAACCATCAGCTATCTCCAGTTGCTGAGCATGTTTG
Organism: Lepidodactylus listeri; assembly: GCA_029233225.1. Classification (NCBI taxonomy): domain Eukaryota; kingdom Metazoa; phylum Chordata; class Lepidosauria; order Squamata; family Gekkonidae; genus Lepidodactylus; species Lepidodactylus listeri. The sequence continues at coordinate 74,635,097 of JARCFY010000008.1, forward strand.
CCTCAACTTATATGATAGTAGTTATGGCAATGGACAGACTCCAAGCAGTGTGTTACCCTATGGTACCCTTCCAAAAGAAAGGGTCTCTTTGGAATGCTTCCATCTGCACCAGCTGGTTTATTTCTTTGGTCTTCAGCATTCCCCAAGTATTTATCTTTCGGAAGAGTGAAGTATCTCCAGGTATCTTTGACTGCCAAGCAGACTTCATTGAGCCTTGGGGCACTAAGCTGTATGTAACATGGATCTCTGTAGCTATTTTCTTCCTTCCTGCAGCCATCCTGACAATATGCCATGTTAGGATCTGCAGAGCAGTCCAAATGAACATGAATTTGAAAAACTACAGTGAATTTCAAGTAACAAACCAGAAACAGATATTGCCATCCCATGCAAATAATGTGAACTGTATGTCAAACGCTATGATCAAGACTATAAAGATGACAGTGGTGATAGTTGTTGCTTACGTTGTCTGTTGGTCACCTTTCTTCATTGCACAGCTGTGGACTGCATGGCACCCCAGTGATGCCAGAACTGAAGGTAAGATAATCCTACTTCATGAAGGATTTCACACCAGTTATCATATTTCTACCCATGTATACCTGGGGATTATTCCTACATTCAAACACGAGCAAAGTTTTGTATTCCTGATTCCCCCCCCCCCACTGATTTTGTACATAATCCTTGCAGATATAGTGTGTTTGTACCTCCCTCCCTCCTTCTTTGTATATATGGTTTGCCAATAAGACATTTTTGGCTCACCCCCCTCCCTTCCTCTTTGTATATATGGCTTGCCAGCAAGACATTTTTGGCTCATGAAAAAGAGCTAGATGATATTTTGATATTAGGAATGAACACTAGAATTGTATACATATGACCTGACCTGGATAGCCCAGGCAAGCCCGCTCTCATCCGATCTCGGGAGCTAAGTGGGGCCAATCCTGGCAAGTGTTTGGATGGGAGACGAGAGGCAGGCTATCAAGCCACTTCTCTGATCGTCCTCTGTGCCCAAGCAGGAGTTGCCAGAGGTTGCCATGACTTCCAGGCATGGGCACACATACACACAGACAAAATGCAAAAATACCCCCCCCCCCCAAGAAATGTATACATACAACAGGGATACAATTGACATTTTAATTGCATTTTTTTCAAGTATGAAAATTAAGTCTTTTCATAACATTTACAAACCTACTGCATCCAGTCTGACACATGTAATATAGCTAGTCGAATATTTAAAGCACCGAAGTATTTTCATTAAGTGTTCTAATTTCTATAACAGTGTAGAAAAATGCTATTAAAACTCTCACCTTGTGCTATTTGGCAACTCTGTGGTTGAGCTACATGGTTCCTGTACTATTAAATGAATGTTTTATGAAAAATTGGAAAAGATGGAAGTACTGCTTAATTCACTAATGTTTCCAAATAGAAATAGCAGGCAATACATGGGAAAAGCTACAATGGCCTGGCCAATAAATTGCTTCTAATGATTTTTAAATTGATTTTGAAAATGGGTAAAAACAAAGACATTTAGAAAGCCTTTCTCAAAAGCAAGTTACAATAACAAAATAAATTAATATTTTGAAGATCAATGGAATTACTGAAGATCAATTCTTTCAAGGTATTTGTGTGCCTTCTGTGAATGACTTGTAAATTCTTTCCTTTCTAGGTCCAGTAATAGCCGTTCTTATGCTCCTAGGGAATCTTAATAGCTGTGTCAATCCATGGATTTATATGTACTTTTGTGGTCAAATACCACAGTGTTCAAAGAAAAAAATGGACAACACGACAACTCATGAGGAGTCCACCAATACAGGCAGTGTTAACTTGGGAGAGAAAGAATCTGAAGACAATATTACATCGGTATAACTACAAAGAACTTGTATTATAGCTTGTAGTTTGTGCAGGCACATTTCAAGAATTTTTTTTTCTAGTTTGGTGAAGTGCATGTGTAGTGGGAAAGGTAGTTTCAGTGTCGAATATGCACATATTTTAAAGCCTCAAGCAAATACAGAGAAGATTAAAAAGGTCACTGAACAACAGATGGGTCAAACTCTAAAAGAAAAATTTGGATATGCCGGTTCAACATTCAATACTCGATTTGCACATTTCAATACATGCATTTTCAGGCCCTTCTCAATGGTCTGCAGGCTCAATGCGCATACCATAAAAGTCCTGATGTTTTAGACATGGTAAGTGCATATCTGGAACTATCCTGTTTTCACAAATGAATAATGTTCAACATTCATCTGTTGCTTTAGAATATTCAACACATTTCATTCCTGGTAATGTTGCCAATATTACAGCAAGATAGGTCCGTCATTTTGAACACTGACCAGAAACTGTGTTGCTGCATAGCAAAGTGCATGTCAGTGATGTGCTTCGAACCATGGTATTCCTCATTCATAACTTTTAGCCACTATGTTATATTTTAGACTATGGTGCATTGCATCAGACTATAGTTGAACCTTTTTATATGAAAGAAAATCAGATACTTTTGGCACTGAATCTTCAGCTCATGGAAAGAGCCCTTCCTGTAATGGAAAGTGATTTTGATTACAGATGGACTCCTTCCTAAGGGCACCTTTGAATCTAACCCTGTGGTTTGGATCCAATGCATAGTGTTTTTCCATGTTTTGACCCAAAATGTAAGAATACCTAGATTTTTTATTCTAATACTGCTATATAAAGCAAGAATAATGATTTAATTACAGTTTATTCAAGCCATCCCATGAAGTTAGATCATAACAATTTACACAATCAAAAAAATTGTGGAGCCACTCTACAAAGGTTACCACACCAGGGCTTAGTACATTACTTCTTGAAATCCTGCAATTATTGATTGGCTTGATTCATACTGATCTGTGATGTAATCTGTGCGGGCAATTTCTCTTGCTTAAATTGTTCAGCAAACCTGGGATTGCTTCCAAGTATGAAATTACCATGCAATAGCTCCGTTGACTCTTTGGTCTGGGAGAGAGTAATATTTTAAGAAGACAACTAGATGTAGGCTGAAGGCTACTTCATGCTTTAATTGTTTTAAGAGCCACATTATAGACACATGTTGTGTACCTGCTAAATACATAATGTTCATGTATACACACCTTTATAAAAATCTTGTGTACATAACCAGAAGACAGTACTGAGAACTGCAGTTTTCCTTGCTTTATATTTTCATGGCTAAAAGGAATGTATATATACTTTAAATGTTACTGTATTAATTACAGTGTGGCTCTGTAATTATGCAAGTCAACATCTACCAGTCTCAGTTATAAAAAGAGAAACATTACAGGTTTCTTCTGTGGAGAAGTAAGATTGGCTAGTAAAACACCTATACATTAAAGGTGTTTTATAAGTTATTTTATTACTACTATTGCTCTGGGTAGGAACACAAAGAAGTAAAGATTCATGTGGGTAGCTGTGTTGTTCTGAAGCAGCAGAACAAAGTTTTTAGTCCAGTGGCACCAACAAAGTTTTATTCAAGGTTTAAGCTTTTGACGCTTCTTCAGGTACAATCACCTCACTTCAAAGAAAAAGATGCTGTCAGACCGCCTCCATGCTTAAGAGGAGATGATGAAGCAAAACAACAGTGTCTCAGTTAATCAGTCACAGCATGCCACAGTTAAGCATACATCTGCCCATAAATCTTTAATATTGACATATTTATTTCCTTCACCACCATGTTTCCCCTGGAATTCAACTCAAACAAATAGTAACCATTCATTATCTTGTATGCTGATTTACTGCTCACACTCTACCTATACATATGGACTGGTAATTTCCATTTCATTGTGTCTGAAAAAGCGTGCATGCACCCGAAAGCTTATATATCAAATAAAACTTTGTTGGTCTTAAAGGTGCCACTGGACTCAACCTTTGTTCTATGTAGAAGTATGTCTGTGTGGAATGGGTTAAAATCCATTGGTCATATATGCAGCCTTTGTGAAAGTTTGCAGGAATGGGTATGAACTATGAAGCTGCCTTATACCAAGTCAGTATTTCAGCTCACCTCAGTTGACTGGCAGTGGCTCTCCATGGATTAAGCAGAGAATGGTCTTTCCTAACACATGTGCCAGAGAACTTTCACTTGAGATAATAAAGGCCCAGCCTGGGACCTTCTGCATGCAACTTTATCACTGTGAGCCACTCCTCTTCTAAAATGCCCTTGCATTGTCTACCAGGGATGGGCATGAACTGCAAAAATACAGTTCAATTTGTGGTCTGTGGCACCCCCGGTTCATGGGCCACGAACTGCCACAAACGTTTAGGTACCAAACAAACAGGTTTGGTTTATGATGTTTGTGACACAGTACAATACCACCACCACCCCAGCATGCCAGAGACATCCCCTTTGGAAAGTGCTTTTGCGGAAACACCAAAAGTACAGGGAACATCAGTCTGCTGCCTGTTCTCTACAATCTCTTGAAGTTGAGGATGGATTTCATTTCTGGAGTCCCAGTTATGGACCCCCCCCAAAGGTTTCCCACATTTATACCCTCCCATCCCTTCCTGAGTGTGAACACCTTTGTGTGGCATGAGGTTGAAGGTGGGTGGCATGAGGCTGAAGCTCCCCCAGGCTTTTCATGGTAGCAGAAGACAGGGTTCAAATGGCTTGGAGCCATTTAAACCACTGCTGCTTTCTGCTCCCTACAGCTTTCCACCAGGAGCAGAAACCAGGGATTTAAATGGCCCTGGTTTCTGCTCCCCATGAAAAGCTGCAGGGAACAGAGAGCAAGGTATAAATGCCTCCCCGTTTCTGCTAGTCAGGGCTTGCTATGGCCAGCAGAAAGGTGGGAAGGAAGTCTCTTCCTGGAGGATCTCCCCCTCCTTTCTTCTGGTCGCTGTTTTTCTTCTGGTTCCCCAAAAAATTCTGGATATATTTGGGATGCTGCGATATGCCTGAAAAACACTGATAAAGTTTTTTCCAGGTATATTTTCGGTTTGGGTAAACCTAAATGCGCCACCCCTACTTTAAACTTTAAAGGGACTGCACAAGACAGCCCAAAACTGTTGAGCTGTAGGGTGCTCCCCGCCACTCAGCTGGTTTTTGGGCTTTCTGCATACACAGTTTAAAGGGACTAAGATCCTTTTAAAAAGGGTTTGCAGGGCCATGGACCACACAAACCAGTTCATAAATGAGCCTCCCAGTCAGGTTCAGGGTTTGGTTCAAGGTTTACCCATGAATCACGAATTGAGCCACATTTTTTGGGTTCATGCCCATCCCTAGCACAGCCCCCCAACACTTTTCTTCCTCTATCCTCCTCAGGCACTTGCAAAGGATAGACCCAACTATGTTGCCACGGAAGGAAAGAGTGGTGGCCAGCAGGAGGAAGAAGAGGCCCATTCCCTCTCAGCAGTGAGAAGCAAAGGGGGAGCAGGAGGCCTCTCCAAGAAAGGCTCCCCACATTTAGAGTGCCATGGGTGGAACATCAAGATGGGCCACCCTCCAAGAGGTCAAAAGGGCTACGTAGAGGACCCAGGAAGCAGTCATTTGCCTTGTTGGTGAGATGATTGCTGTGGATAGCCAACTCTTCTCCCTTGTGAGGAGAACTGTGCTTTTCATGATAGACCACTGGAGCAGCCAGCAGGACTGTTGGGGCACAGCTCAGGCTCCAGAAGGGGACAGTCCTGCCTCCAGGGTACAAAGTGATTCTGCCCCATGTGCAGGGGATGGGTGCAGACCACACAGTGCAAAAAATCACTGCTGTGATACAGAATAGCCTGAGATAGTGGGTGGGCAGCAGCAACATTGTCCATGGCTATATGGTCATAGATGCCAGCACCAACATCCTGGCAGCAGTGAAGGCTGTGCATCTCAAGGGCATCATCTGCCTGGTGCACATGCTTCACCTGGTGCTGAAGGATGCTCTGGGGCTGTGGAGCACTGCTCTGGGGCTGTGGAGCTCTGGGGCTGTAATTTCTCAATAAAGTTTGGCTCTCCCCTTCCACTTGCTTATCCTTCCCTATTCATTAGAGTTCCTGCTTTCCCATTTCTTCCAAATTCCCACTGCTTCTCCTTTCCTGCATAGACAGACTTCCTATATTTTGACTTTCTATAATCATGAATCAACTACTGGCACTATCCCTTGAAAATCTTGGCACAGGCATTCATTTCTTGACACTGACCTTTTGATCTACAAACATGTTTTGTAACATGGTGGTATTTGCTTTCTGTCTCTTGGCTATTGACTTACAGCAGAGTTTCTAATACCCACAATTCCCAGAGGACACAGTTTCATTATCTTTGGTGGTCTTTAAGCCCTTGATTAATAGTGCAACCTATAGCAGTGTTACACCACTGTAAGGACCAAGGGGTACCATACGATTTTTAAAGAGTTGTACCTGGGAAACTTGGATCTGACTGACTTTCTCTGTATCCACGCAGCAGCTGCAGGGAACAGCTTTTCAAAAGTCTGCAGGAGAGGCAATTTGGCTCAGGACTGTGGTGTGGGTGGAGGAAGGGCTCTTGCTTTCCCCACCTGCACTAGTTTCCAGAGCCAAAATGGCCCTTGGGAGGAATTATTCACCCCATTTTGAAACTGCAAGGACAGTATTCCATATTGCATTGTGTAATTTGGCCTCAAGTCCACTGAAGTAAATGGACTTAGAAAAGTGCAACTTGTTTAGGATTGATCAGTATATTGGCTAAGCCAAATGCTATTGCTATGATCCAATTCTCATTTATAATAGAAACAGTGGAAGTTAATTGCTTATTGTGGTCCTTCTGTATTTTTACTAGAATAAAGGGTGGGAACTGTTACATGCAAAAGGCTTTTGCTGACAGGCATGTCTTCCTCTCATGAATATATGATGTGTATGTATCTTTAGAGAAATCTGAAGCTCTGGAAACCTTTATACGTACATCTCTCTATATATATTCTGTCAATACATACTGTCTCTTAATAGTCTGTCAGTATTACTGTTAGCAATTCCTCATTTTTAAGAATGTGACCTAAATGTACAAAAAGGGGGCATTTTTAATATTCTCATATGGGAGGGAGGCAAGATAGTGATGGATAAACAAGCTTCATCCATGTTTCAGTTTTAATATTTAGTTTTTTCTCACATGTACTAAAATAATACCACACATCATGTAATTATCTTAGATTCTGTATGTTTTTAAAGCCATGTTGATATCACTGCCTAAGAAACACATATAGCTTATTTAAGGTGAAGAACATGTCTATGGTTGTATTTTCCAGAAAAGGAATCAGCCTGTGTCTCAGTTCGCTGCTTATTTTGTGCCTAAAAGGGTTTGTTTTTCTGAAAGATACATGTTATATCTTACCTCTAAAGGGCATAATTTAGTGTCACTCTCATTAGAGTATTTTTGAATTAGCATAACTAGACCCCCAGTTTAATGGACATCCTAATCTGTAGCTGTGATCTTTTTATTCATCCCCACCCCTCCAACAGAACACCAAAATCTATTCACCATTGATGGATGACTATGCTTCTCTAGCATTACCAAGAGAAAGATGCAAATGCAAATACTTCTGTATCATGTTGCTTCTTTTCTCATCCATTTATGGCTGTCACAAGGTACTTTTCAGAAGAAGCAAAATGGTGGCTAGACCCGTTGTACTGCCATTCTTCTGAAGTTCATGTTTAAAGCCACTATACAACTCATTAATCTCTTTTCCTACTCTTTCCTATAAGTGGAACAATCCAAGGTCAGTGTTCTTGGCCACTTCCTTCAAGCAAGAGGGCACTTGTCATTTAATGCTCTGGTTGGTACTTTTCTTTGCTTTCAACTAGTTTTATTTCTCTTGGTTACCAAATGCCATTCAGAGCCTGATTAAGACATGCTGAGGCCCTGAATGCTGTCAAGAGGCCTCATGGTTAGGGTTGCCAGACTCCAGGTGGGGCCTGGGGATCTCCTGCTTTTACAACTGATCTCCAGCTGACAGAGATAAGCTCCCTTGGAGAAAATGGCTGCTTTGAAGGGTGGACTCTATGGCATTGTACAATACTGAGGCCCCTTCCCTTCCCTCCCCAAATCCTGCCCTCTCCTGGCTCCATTCCCAAAGTCTCCAGGTATTTCCCAACCCAGATTTGGCAACCCTACTCATGGTGGCAGAAAGTGCCATCAAGCGGCAGCCAACTTACGGTGATCCCATAGGTTTTTCAAGGCAAGAGATGAACAGTTGCTGTTTAAGAGGTCCCATACCTTTACAAAAATATATATACAAAACAAGACATTTAGAAAATATTTTCAGAAATCTTTGAGGCCCTTCATATACTGAGGCCCTTCACTGTAACTTACTTATTTCATATATGAATCCAGCTTTGATTATGGTCTTTCAGTGTGTATGTGCATGTATTAAACACATTTGTTCAATTTGTTTTTGTTTCTGTAACTGATTATGCAAAGCAGTACATGGTATATCAGCCTGAAGATTTAGCTGTGTTGTCAGTTCTCTTTGTAGAATACCTAGCCCTGTATAACTTCTTAGGTACAACTAATAATGACATGGTTTAATAAGTTAATATGCATTTCCAGTTTTTCCAGGCACTGAGCTTTGATAAAAATTTCTGTAACACCTGGAACTCTATTTTAAAGAAGTCTTGCCTATTAACATATACAGGACTGTTATGTATGATTGCAGCATAAGGCTTGGGGCTTGTTATCTGACACAAAATAAAATATTCTGGAACAGGCAATTTCCTAATGAGGTGGTTGGTGAATTTTCAGACTGATGAGGGTCTAGACGAGGGACATGCACATTATACAAGTGCTCCTCATTTGTGCATGGAAACCATAACATCACACTAGCACATTTTCTTTGAGGCATGCATACACTTTGGGTCTCCTCCAAGTGAATCATCACAGCCATCCCTACTCCCAGTTCACCAAATCAGTAACTGCATTAACATTCACTGTAACTTTACAGGCAATAATGTTTTTCTGGGGAAAAACATTAGACATATGAAGAAGAAGATGTAGTAGTAGTGGTGGAGCAGGTGGCAGTTTTATACCTTGCTCTTCACTACCCAAAGGAGTTTTGGAGTGGCTTACAATCACCTTCTCTTCTTCTCCCCACAACAGACACCCTGTGTGGTAAGTCAGGCTGAGAGACCTCTGAGAACTGTGTGACTGACCCAAGGACACCCAGCTGGCTTCATGTGGGGGAGTGGGGAATCAAACCCAATTCTGCAGATTAGAGTCCACCACTCTTAACCACTACACCACAGCTGGCTCTTACACACACACACACGCATATACTTGCAGACTACATTTCCCTCCTGCTTTCTGAACAGCCCTGGTGATATTTCAAGGGCAGGGCAGTGGGAATTCCAAGTCCAAGATAAAAGTCAAAGCATGGTGCAGACTAGAACAAACCATAAAATGATGTATGTTGCAACATGTATGTTGAATAAAGATGTTTGATTTCTTTTGGTGCTTGACAACCGATTCAGAACTGCACACATTTGACATTGAGCTGCATGTTATATGGAGGGCTATATGTTTGCCTGGGAATCTTCTGATCCATTTTGGACTACATGAAAGAGCTTGAAATACATAGTCACCTTTCTGATCCAAAATCAAAGCTATGCCTACATTCCTGGAAAAAAGGGGAGTCAAAAGTGTATTTGTGTCTTGTGCTAGCACAACAGATCCTCACAGGCAGCAGAGCAGAAAGTATGAAGAAAAACCTGTTTGAGGACTGAGATTATGGTCATCCATTAGACATCTGAAAATATTAAAAATTTGAGTGTCATAATTCTGACACAGACCCATAAAGGCCACAACTTTTTTGTTCTTTGTTTCTTGCACTGCTAAAAATCCTATCAAAATTCAACTGGCCCAGATGATGACAGCTCTGTACCATTCCATGTATTTTGTAGAACTTCCAGTCCTTATTTATTTGTGCAAGAAGGGAAGGAGAAAAATTCTATTGACTCCAGCTGTGGATTAAAGTTTGCAAAGCATTCTTCTTGTCTCCCCTACCTTCCACTCTGCAAATAAACACAACTTTATTTATGAAAGGCTAGATTGTAGCGCTTTGCCAAGTAAGTCAAAGAAACTAAACACACTGGACCCTTGGATCCAAAGGTCCTGCTTTGCAAGTGAAGGGCTTATTCTTGGGGAGGGAGATCACCAATATCCACCAATCTGCAGCTCTATCACCCTAAGCCATTTTGGAATATCCTGTAACTTTCTGAAGCCAGGTCTTTCTTTTGAAGGGGGGGGGAGGAGAGCTGCAAACAAAGAGATGCAAGATCCCCACCTATACTAGTAGCCATGCTTCCTGCTTACACACGGTGAACTTTTGATCTCAGCCATTGTCCTATCTCCTTTTAGTTCCAGAATGATTATTTGTGAACAAATTTGACTCAAGGGACCCTTAACATTTCCAACTCTAAACTGTAGCAGCATCAGACCAACAGCGGTAATGTAAAGGCATTGTCAGGGACTACAAGGCGACAGAGACACTATTTATGGGAACTGTTTTTCAAGCATGTAAGCCATAGACATCCACCCCAGTTTTCACGCTGGGGTGCCTCCTTGCCCTCAACCTACCTTGAGTTATCAGGGGCCAGCTCTGCCATAGGACTCCCAGGCGGTCAACCTATTTGCCTGCTTGCTCTATCAGATGACTGTGTGGCTTGAGAGGAAAGGGAAGGCTCCGGCCAGGCATGGGGGCTGTTGCCATGGCATGGCCATGACTGTGGATTACTTGGGATGGGCGAGAGGGGTGGCATAGCAATAGGCTCCGTTACCCAGCACATTTGATTAACTGACAAGCTCCATTACTCATGAGATAACAAAACTTGTGCTACATTTTCACGGAGTAGAAAACAGGAGACTTGCCTGGTATGTGGTCCAAGACCAGAACCCTAAACTTTGCCCTTAGCACTGCAGAAAATGATTATTCATCTGTCAATCACATTTTATCTGACCTTTCATTCAAGACATACAGGGCTCTATCCTCGTCCATTTCTCCTCACAACAACTAGGCTAAGAAAGAATGACTTGCCTAAGGCTACCCAGTGATTTTCATGGCTTAGAGGAGTCTAGAGTCTGGCTCTCCCAGCAGGTGTTAAATGCCATGCCAGCTCTCCTAACCCATGCATACAGTGGCTCCCTGAAGGGATCCTTGGAGATTTAGTTGTAGTGGTTATTAGGGTGACATGGCCTATGAAAAGCAGAAGCTAAGCACCAGAAAATGGTATCAGCAAGTAATGTATACTTGCTGAACAATCATTCCATAGCAGTAGGAAAGATCTCTGAATTCAGCTCTGAAAGTTGCAAAGTACTTTTTTTTCAGAGTAGTGAATGACTGAAGCAAGAACTAGCAGTCTTGTGAGGCCTCAAGGGAATTGGGGCTGTGCCTGCAGCCTCCACCTCTCTCCCAATGTCCTGGCTGTGCTCGACTGCCAGCAACTGTTGGCAGCCTTTGAAGAGGGCCCATACTGTATTACTATCTCTTCCTTCTTTCTGCTGTTGTTCTGGCTGGCTTGGCAGCTGGTGGCAGTAGTGGGTGTGGTTGAGTTGGGGTCTCAAAGGGCCCATACTGTGTTGCTGATGTTGCAGCACTCCTTCTTGTTCATGGCACTATGGCTTCCCAAGCAAGGATCCTGTGACTCCTGGGTAAGTCCAAAGGTGGTTCTGGCCATGGGTGTGGGCCTGCTCCTGGAGAACCTCTCAGCAAATTGACATGGGGGGGGGGGGACATCTGCAGAGCAGAAGTAGCAAATGGGAGGAGAGGGAATTAACCTTTCCCCTACCAGCCATTTTTCATCCTCATCTCCCCCCAATCTGTCACCACCCCCACAGCTTTTCTAGCAGATCCTTTTTTGTGCTTCTTTATAGAAGTTATAAGTGATGCCCTTTGTAAAGGATTGCTTGTGAAAAAGGCAAAAGCTTACCTTTATAAATCTGCTCCTACAAAAGAAAAATAACAGGGGGGAAGGAGATTAACAAAGGTACAGATAAAGTATACTCTTCTGCAAAATTAAGAGAAGATTTAAAGAGGATAATATAAGGGCAGATGGATGTCTGTATGTTACTTTTATCCAGCATTGTGCACTTAAGTTCCAAGTTATTTGGCCAGATTGCTGGAAGCTTAAAGCAGTAGGAAGGGAGTCCGCAACAGTCTGTATTAAATGAGGAGGGGGTGGTGGCAGCATGTGTGTACATGCACTTCACAGAATGTCGCTCCAAGAAAAACTAGGAAAGTAATTTGATCAGGGTGACTCACAGAAAACATGCCTGAGAAAGAGAACACAAGTGGATCTGTAGGGAATAATTGAGGGGAAACATGGATTCACTTAGAGAGACAGGGAAAAACACAGACCTTACAATTGCTTCCATCCCACTCCTAAGATTTATGTTCAAGGTATTATACACACACACACCATTGTTCTGCAATCAAGGGAACACAAGGATAGGTATAGAACATATGAATAAACCAGACTTCTCATCCTCTGTAGGAAGTAACTGTTCTCCAGTTTGAAGGGTGCGTTTCCAAAGCAAGGATTTAATATTACATGTTTTAAACAGCAGTTAAAGTACCTGACTGGATGGTGCCTGTTGCTGTTTTTAATTGGTAAAAGTTTCATGATAGTCATCAGCTGGATTGTTTGGGCTGTTGTTTCTTTTAGTTTTTTTAGTCTTTTTATTGTATTGTATTTTATCTTATATCATGATAAGCCGCCTCATGAAGCCCACAGTGTTGAGAGTGCAAGATAAAAGTGAGCATTTCTGAACAGTTTTGCAAAGTAATTGTTAAAAACCTATTCCTAGTAAAAAGTTTTGTGAATGAAGAGGTGGGGCTCCAGATTGTTACTCTTAGGACAGTTTTCCCCTTCTTCTCGGAAGCGCCACAGTCAGTCTTACCTTCTTTCTCAGCTGTTGATGTAGTTAGGAACCTATTTCCGTCTCTTCTCTTTCCTATCAAGTATGTTAATTCCTAAATAAACCTTTACCTACTCTTTAATCAGGTTGCACACCATTGCTGAGTTAATTACTCTGCCAACAGGAAGGACCTCCACTAGAGACCCCAGAGAGCTGCTGCCTGTCAGAGGAGACAATCCTGACTATGAAAGAGTGTCTGTCTCAGTTTCATGTGTGAGCCAGTTACATGTGTAACTAACTGGCCAGTGGCAGGACAGCAAATGAAGCTTTCCACATTCATGTATCAGGTCTCTGGCTTGCAAAAATTCTCTCCAAAGTACTATCTGTGGAGCTCCACTAACAGAACAAAAACATTTTCACCTTCTGCTGCAGAGCACTGTAATCTCAGATCTCCAGCCACCACCTGGCTGGAAACCGTATTCCAGAGTCTAGCAGGATGCTAGACTAGGTGGATGACTGGTCTGATCTATCAGGGCTCTTCTCATGTTCTGTCTGTTTAAAGAAGAAACACCACCTTAGCTTCTAATAATCACTAGGTTCCCTATGGACAAACTTTCCTCAGTATATGTCATTAATATGTTTATTTTCTAAGTGTAATCCTATATCTTCAGGGCAGAGTTTCCAACCTCCAGGTGGTAGCTGGATATTTTCTGTGATTACAACCGATTTCTAGGTGACAGAGATCAGTTCTCCTGGTAAAAAATGGCCACTTTGGAAGGTGAACTTTATGGCATTATGCCTCACTGAAGTCCCTCCCCTCCACAAACCCTGTCCTCCTTAGGTGCCACCCCCAAATCTCCAGGTATTTCCCAACCCTACTTCAAGACCTTGAGGGTCAAGACTGTGGAGGACTGTAGTCAATGGCTTGGGTCCAGCAGAACATTTCCACTCTTGCTAGAGCTCTTGTGCAAGTGGAAATGCAAACAAAGAAAGATGTAGCTGTTTGTGTTGTCAAACTTATTGTATGCCAGCATGTATTTCTGCTAGTGCAAGATCCTGTGTAACTAATTTCTAGGCACTATAATAAATAGGGAAGATAGTGCTAGGAGCTGCACAAGATCTTGCAAACACAGAACTGCACTAAGTCCATTTAGGTTTATGTTTGCATATCGCTGGGTCCAACCAATATCTTTAGGTCATTTCAACTCTCTGTGCCCCCCAAATGCCATGTCTTTGACAATCTGATGCTTGCCTCTTCAAGTGGACCTGAGTTAACTTACCTTCTCTCTTTTGGTGATCAGTCCAGATGACCTTGAGACATAAGTGGATTTTCCTGTTGGCGATTCAGACAGTGAAGTGTTTGTTCCACTGTATATCAGTTTATCCTGCCATCTTGTCTTTACTGATCTTGTTTTGTTTTCCCAGCTGTGGATCATTCATCATTTGCTACTACCACAGGCGGTAATAAAGGATTTAATAGAAAATTTTCCCCTTCTTCATTTTTAAACATTTTTACTGCATCATCTTGACTATGTTCTGGCACATGGAGATCTATTCTTTTGTTTCTGTTTTGCTTAGTCATTCATTCCGTATTGCTAACAGCTTTGTAAAACTTTACAGAGCTGTGTTGTATGTCAAATGTTTCTCAGAGCATGGACTCTTACTTCTTTGAGATGTGTAATCCCATGGTTCCAATACACCAACTGGAGAGCCACTGGATGCCAAATTATCCCCTTGTGCCAGCCTATCCTGAACATATGCCTGCATCAGGAGCCCCTTGCCAGTGGCACATCACTGAAACATGGATGGAACAGTACGCCAGGGCAATGGTGCTGCTGGGATGACTCTGCCAGCAAAGCAACCAGAACTGGTACATTGGATAGAGGAAGGGAAGAGTGAGATTTAGTTGGTGTTCTAAGCTTTCTCCATCCATAGTGCCCCCCCCCCCCCGATGACTCATTGATGCAGCAAAAGAAGTGGTATATTTTAAACTACCTTCATTTAACTCAAGGGAGAGACAAAAATAAATGCCTGCCCCTCACCGCCTTCCGCTCTACCTATGCTGCTGCAACAGACCACAGAGTTTATTTATTTTCTTCATTTATACCCCACTTTTTTCCCAGTGGGGGACCCGAAATGGCTTACAGCATTCTCTGCTTCTTCATTTTATCCAGCTACATATAGAGCCAATTATACCACACCAGTGAAGAGAATATAAACCCCAGGTAGGAAGCCATAGCTCAGATGATAGTGCGTGGGGCACAGGGCTGTATCACTCTGGCCTCATGATGTGCAAACACATAGCATTCAAACAGAGACTGCTGGTAGAAGTGTCCATTGCCTAACTGTTGTGGCTGATGACAAACCCAGGTTGAACATGTTGCTAACATTTGTATTCTCAAGTTCTTACATCTGTACACAAATACCCGAAAGAAACCTCTACTCCTCTTCCTCAACTGGGTTTGCGAGGTGATTCATCCTGTGTAAGGAAAGAAGGCTTCATGCCTCAGTCTGATTTCTGCATAGGGCTGCTAGGTCCCCGCAGACCACCGTCAGGGTATGGGGGAGTAGGATTGTCAGATCCAGTTTGGAAAACTCTTGCAGATTTGGGGATGGGGCCTAGGGAGGACAGGGACCTCAATGGGATACAATGCCATAGATTCCACCATCTAGAACTTCCATTTTCTTCAAGGGAACTGATCTCTGTAGTCTGGAGATGAGCTGTAACTCTGGGGGATCTCCCAATCCCACCTGGAGGCTGGCATCCCTATGGGATCTGCAAATATCTTCATGTCCCACCTCATCCATGCAGTGTGGAATTCCTGTGACTTAATAAACTACAAAAAATTCCTATAGCTGAAACCATTTTCTATTAAAACCAATGGAAACTGATAAAGAATAGGAAAAATGAATAGATGAGATAATTATAACAAAGATAATAAATACAAAATATTAACTACACAGTGTAGTGATTTGAACAATTTTTGATGCACATCCTTGATATTTCCGCAATGGTTTTGTGCACAGGTGCATGAGAGACTGCTATTTTTCTTTGTGGCTCATTGTTTGTTGTGGCTTCATCTCTTGTTAAATATGATGAGAACTGGACCAGAAATTGTATTGTAAAAGGGTTTTTTTTAGTGACAAGTCAGTGATAGATGCCACCTTTTCAAAAAATTGCCACCTTTTGAAGTAGCTTGTTATTTTTAGGAACATGTTAGCTCAGACAATTGACAGCCTAGTATGGAGTGAGCAAATGGCGATGATGATGATGAGAATTATTACAGGAATATGAAAAGTCTTTCATTTTGGACTATTAATGATTATACTCCATGTGGTGCTGCTGGATCTGAAGCACATTCCTTGCCTAGTTTGCTTTTCTTAACTATCTTTACTTGTGCTGTGAATGAGAAATTGTTCTCGGTTTCATTTATCTTTATACTCATTTATATTTTTGTCAGCGGTTTCATTTCTCCTTTCTTTGCCCTTGGTTTTGTAGCTTTTATGGTGCTATTTTATAGATTTGTTTCTGTATGCAGGTTGTACAATTTATATAAAAATTTAACTAGTATTTATGTGGAGAGTGTACACCCTTTACACATATAATGTAAACTGCTGATTATTGATGCACAAATCACAGTGGGAATGTGTACATTGTATGAGTAAAAGGCTGTGCAAGGAAACAGAAAAAGTGTGGATTTGCACAGAGGAGGAGTGAAATCAAAACAGGATTGCAGGTAGAATTAGCAGGCATGAGAAACAGAAATTCCAGATCATTCCAACTTAAACATAGGTCCATTCTGCATCTGGCATTCGCTCCACATGTTCTCAGCACTCAACTTGGTTCCCCCTTGCTTTGGAATATCTGTTTTCATTCTGCATGTAATCAATACTGGGGCATTGCCTCGGATCCTGGTTTCTGCATTGGCTACCTATTAAGTCCTGTGTCAGCTTGCTATCATATTACTTTAATGCTCAAACAGTAGCGTTCCCTTCTATTTTGCTTTCAATACTCACTCCTGCTTTGGTATGCAGATTTTCCTGTCTCTTGTTTTGCATAATGACTCAGCGCTGAGAGATTGGAGATAATGGGAATGAAGACGTGAGGTGATTTTAACAGGCATATAAGGAAAGCAGATGAATGCCAAGAGGCAAAGAGTTCCAGGGGGAGGGAAGCATCACAGGAAGGAAGAGAATGATGGATATAATTTTAGGCTAGCACAACAACATAACAACATGCATACACAAACACTGATCCGCTCTCTTGTGCCTCAGTGGTCACTAGCCGCGTAGGAGATGCTTTGGATGGTGGATCGCACCTGACTGAGCCAAGTAATTCGTGGCAAGGTGATAAATACAGAGGCAGAAATAGGGGTGGAGGAATGGATGGAGATCAGTGAAGCTGTGTTAGATTGTCTGCTTATTGTTCCCTTTGAATCAGAAGCGAAGGAAGGAAAAGGTGCAGCGTAAAACCACATTAAGATACCCTGGGGCAATGCCGTACTGACTGCGAAGTCACCCCTGAATGGCCAGAAATCTATGCAGAAGGTACCATAAAACTCGATGCTCAAGGAAAGTGAAAGCGGCATGCAGTGTAGAAGGAAATTAATGTCCTGACATGGCTGAGGAAGAACTGCAGGGAAACTGACAGGTGCAGAATCAACCATAGAGACAAAATGCTCAGATGTGCTACACAGTGCTCACATTGACTATGAAAGAGAAGAGTTTATACTACCACAATTTTAAGCAACTTTCTGAATTCTTTCCTTTAAAAAAATGTATTTATTCACTTCTTGTATACCCCGCCTTTCCCCCAGTGGGGACCAAAAGTCCCCTTACATTGTTGTCTTCTCCTTCATTTTATCCTCACAACAACCCTGTGAGGTAAATTAAACTGAGAGTGTATGACTGGCCAAAGGCTACCCAGCAAATTTCCAGGACAAACTGAGGATTTGAACTTGGGTCTCCAACACTCTGATCACTACAGCACACAGGAATTTAGTATTCTGTGTACTGATTTGCACTTGTTAAGCAGTCCCACGTGGTTATTTGAGGTCAGGAAAATGGTATGGGACAAGGCGTAAAGCCCATGTCATGGTCTTGGGAGTTTCACATACAAACTATTTAAAGTGGGGAGGGAGAGAATGCTGGGAGATCCATCTCAAGAACTCAGTGGCCCAACCTGCATCTAGCGTTCCCTTCACTGTCTTACCAAACCCACACTGGAACAGAAATTCCTCTCTGCATTGCATGCCGCTTTCACTTTGATTGTCGAATTTTATGGCAGTGTCCAGACTGCATGCCGCTTTCACTTTGTTGATCTCTCAGTTTTATGGTAGCTGTCTGCATAGATTTATGGCTGTTTTATTGCCATTCAGGGGTGACTCCGCAGTCAGTACAGCGTTGACCTGGGGTATTTGAATGTGGTTTTGAGCTGCATATTTTCCTGTTCCAGTGTGGGTTTGGTAGAACAATGGAAGAAGTGCTAGATGCAGATTGGGCCATTGTCTCATCTGGTTTGGGGAGGGGCTGTAGCTCAGTAGAAGAGCCTCTGCTTTGCATGCAGATGGCCCCAGGTTCCATCCCTGGCATTTCCAGTTATAAGGATTAGGTTGCAGGTGATATAAAATACCGCTACCTAAGACTCTGGAAAGCTGCTGCCAATCTGAGTAGACAATATTTATTTATTTATTTTGACTTTTATCCTGCCCTCCCCGCAAGCGGGCTCCGACCTTGATGGTCTGATTCAGTGTAAAGTAACCCTTAGTGGCTTTCTAGCCATTTCCAGTGTCGTTGGCTGATTCCTTATTTTCATTTATGATTTCATGTACCATAATGCAAAATGTGTCTTTTTATGTAGCATCTGTATATATTGCTCAAAACACCTGTGATTATATGTATGTCTGCATACAGGTGCAGATGTCAAGGGGAAAAGTAGGAATGCCAGAAAACTTTTAACATTCATGGATTACAAAGATGAAAAAAACCCTACCACTAAGCACCTTAACATCAAAGATTTTCAAAAGAAGCTTAGTTCCTGCTGCCCTGGAGATACAAGGCCAAGTGATAAATTGCAAAGTAGTAATATCAAAAATCATGAACCAAAATAATCCAAACCAAGCTGCTGACAGGACAGACTCTTAGAAGTATCAAATCTATTCATGTAACAATGGCAAGAATGTGGCTTCCTTACAATGTACAATATGATTTATTTGATGAAGGGCATCTCACTCTGACAAAGCCGGTCCTGAAGGCACCTCTTCTAACCGAGTGACATACTTACAGTGCACGTGTGCTAGCAGCCAGCAATGCTAATCTTCAAACTAGAATGAATTTTGCTTCTCCCAGGACATGGTCCTGAGGGCTTATTCAGAAGTTGTAGAGAAATGTAAGGCATTTATGCTTCAGCTTTTTCCATTTCTGCTGTAGTGCACAAAGTGGAACTCCCAGATCTCATTTACATTGTGGCTCACAAACTCTAGAAGTCATCTGAGGCAGACAGTTCTCAAAAATACAATACTAAGCTGTTTCATATGATGCAGGGGAAATAGGTGTAAGCTGCCTACTTTAAAACCAGAGTCTTTCCCTAGTTTTTCACAGCTAGTTCTTCTCTTGCTGGCTTTCTGTAGTGGGTGATCCTGTTGATCTCAGGCTTTCTTTTACAGTCTTCAAAAGTCTGACCAGGGGTCATTTCATAGAAAAAGAGGTGCAGGAGCTCATTAGCATAACTTATTAGCATAACTTATTTGCCTATGCCACACCCCCTGACATCACCAGAAGTATGTCAGAAGGCAAGAAAGAAAGAAGAGAGACAGAGAGAGAGAAGAAAGAAAGAAAGAAAGAAAGCTGGCAGAGAGGGGACAGCTACTAATCCAAGCCTCAGAAATACCACTGAGAGGTTCTGGGAGGATAGCTTCAGTGGTGGCTGAAGCCTTCAGAAGGCTGGTCGGAGGAACCAGGACCTTTCCAGGGGACAGGGTCATTTTGCTGCAGCCATGACACAAGCAGGCATTCCCCCGCGCGGGAGGGGCTGGCACCAACTCCAGGAACTGCGCTCCCCCGAGCTCCTGCTCGAAAGGACCCCTGACTCTAACCCTGCATCACACTGGGTCTCTTCCCACCCCCTCAGCTGCCTCTCCCTGGGAAACGTCTAGCTAAATTGCAAACATTGTGTGGTGGGCCACTCCTGGACTCAGCCAAGTCACACAAGTTGTGTATAGGCTGACAGTGGGCTGAGGTGAGGTGTACTGGATCAACTAGTAATGACTAGTGCACCTGTGTGCATTGTGCACATTGCAAGATGGCAAATAGCCTTGCCCCAGCACCAATGAGTCCTCTTTCCAGTGCATGGGGAGAGGGGAATAGAGGTGACTGCGAGGCCAAAATAGCCATAGAAAGGGCTCTCTCCTGACAGAAACCAAGTTATGAAGGCAGGCAATAATAACCCCCACATTGGCTACTGAGCTATCAAAGGGCTTTTTTTTTTTTAAAGGTGTAGGCACTGTTTTCCGGAGTGTATGTGTGTGTTAAAACCCAACATTTTTTATTTGAAATTTTAATAATTCCAGATTTTATTGCAAATATGTTGTATTTCTTAGATTTGTAGAAAATTGGTTTTGTCTGTTCTTGGCTCCAGTCTTTGGATTTAAGTATCCACAGATAGGGCCATGTTGAGACTTAGATATATCTCTCTATATAATAATTGTGTTTTTGTCATGGACCCTCCTGAACATTCCACACACTCCCAAATCAGTTGGCTCCCTGAGGTGTCATTCAGAAGCTGTCCCTATCCACTGGCTGTGAGTATTCGCATGCCATTGGCTGGGGGCTGGGTCTGCTCCTCTTCCCCGCCCACTCCTTCAGCCACTATGCTGTCAGAATTACTGGCAAATAGCTTTCTCTCTTGACGAAGATGCTTCTCCTGTTTGCTTCCTGTGTGGGACTAACTGTTCCCTCAGTGACTGTTGGGAGGTGTAATGAAATGGCAGTTACTTGTGTTTATAAGATAGCTGCTGTTTGTGGTTGTTTGTTTAAAATGTTCCGCCATAAGGTTCAATTGAGCTGTAGTTCCAGAGAGGGACCTGCAGGGGTATCACTCACTGGGTTGAATGGGGCATCCTCAACTGCTGGCCTACAGTTCCCAGCTGCCCAAGGCCCAAAAGTGCAGGAAAAGAGGGACCCTCCCAAAAGGTGGGGCACCATCAATATAGACTCCAGCCCATCCAGGGAGGAAGCAGTCTTCATCCTTCAGGAGGTTAGGAAAGACTCCTGCTGCCTGTGCTGACCTAGGCTACAAGCCAGAGACATGGTGGTGGGGGGGAACCCTGGGAGGCAGCAGAGATTCAGCCACTCCACAGTTGGCTGGTTTGGGGAATGAATGTAAGTTTCCCTGCTCTCTTGGGAAAGAGAGAGAGGCTGAAAAAGAGCCAAAGGCCGGTATAAGGAGAGATCCTATCCTCCAGTGGTAGAGAGAGTATTGTGTGCATGGAAAGAGGATTGCATTTAACCCCTGTTGATTTATGCCCTGCTGGTTCATAGTGTGTGCTCACTCCTACAGTTGTGCCTTTATTCATTTAGTGTGCATGTGCTTCATAATTGTGTAAATAGTTAAATCAATTATTTTAATTGGGAGTAATAATCTGTGTTGTGCTTTGATCACATAGTCCCCCCTGCTATGCACCCTACCAAAGGGAGGGGGTAGCCCAGGGAAGCAAGAAAAGGCTGGACCCTTGGGTTGCCAACTTTCCAAAGATTGGGGATTCCATCTCCAAATAGGGATATTCAGCCACAGAGGTCTCACTGTCCTTCTAAAAAGGCAGTGACAATTCAGCAAGTGAACTTAAGGAGTGAGATACGCCCAAGGGATGAGGGTGGGAGATGAACAGCTGAGTTGTAAACTGGAGCCCATTTTACCACAGTAGGCAACCAAGCTTGGTTCAGACGAAGGAAGGAAACCCTTCGCAGGCCTTTGTGAGGAACTCACTGGGGCCAGTCCTGACTATGGTTGCCAGCTCCAAATACGGGAATTCCTGGAGATTTTCTGGTAGAATCTATGGAAGCCAAGGTTTGGGGAGGGGAGACACCTCCGCTGAACCGAATGCCATAAAGCCCACTTTCCAAAGCAGTTATTTTCTCCAGGTGGGAGAGATCTGGAGTTCAGCTGTGACACCTGGTGATCTTCAGGCTCCACCTGGAGGCTGGCTACCTTAGGCATAGCAGTCAGTGCTTCAGAGCAGGGTCTACTAGATCCAGGTTCTTGCTGTAGAAGTTGAGTGGGTGATTTTGGACCAGTCACAGACTTTCAGCCTAACCTATCTCACAGGGTTGTTGTGCTAGTCAAAAGGGGGAGAGGAGAATGATGTAAGCTGCTTTGGTCCCCATTGCAGAGAAAGACTACTTTTCCTCCTGAGAAATTTATTTATTTATTTAAATTTTTATCCTGCCCTCCCAGCCAAGGAAATAATTGTTGCCAATCTCCAAGTGAGGGGTGAAGATCACTCAGAATGACAACTGATCTCCAGGAGGGAGGGCATAAGTCAGCTGCAGTCAGAGGGGCAGATAATGGTAGGTTGATGGTTAGCTGGGAAGGAGATGGGGTTGCCAACTCCAGGTGGGAAAATTCCTGGGGATTTGAGAGGTGGAAGCTGGAGAGGGTGGGGTTTGAGGAGGGGTTGGACCTCAGACAGGTACAATGCCATTGACTCCACCCTCCAAACCAGGCATTTCCTCCTGGGTAACAATTGTTGCCAATCTCCAGGTGAGGGCTGGAGAGCACTCAGAATTACAACTGTTCTTCAGGTAGTAGAGATCAGTTCCTCTGGAGAAAATGGTGGACTCTGTCTCCTTAAACCCTGCTGAGGTCACCACAAATAGACGCTGAGTGCCCAAGACCTTGGCACTCTCCCAGAGCCTCTTTCTAGAGACCATTGTATTTATTTCCACAATGAGCCTTAGTCCTAGTTTATTTATAGTTTGAATTTATAAACCACCCTCCTCTGAATATACAAGGCTCAGGGTAGTGGACAACACAACAGTAAAAACATTCATAAATAGTAAAATAATTTAAATATTACAAAGATAGTACACAGATAAAACATTCTCAGATGATGCTAACACTGAAAATTTCCAGTTGTGGCACTGCCGCATGGGGAAGTAGAGAAGAGGCCGGAAAATGGGGTGCGTGTGTATCTGCCAGTCGGATGGTACCCATCGATTTCCTCAACCAAAAGCCTGGCAGAACATCTCTGCTTCGCAAGCCCTGTGGAACAGCATTAAGTCCCACAGGGCATGGATGTTATTCAGCAGAGAGTTCCACCAGGTGGGAGCCAGGGCAGAAAAGGCCCTGGCTCTGGTCAAGAACAGCCAGATGTCTTTTGGGTTGAGGATCACCAGTAGATTGTTCTCTGCAGAGGGTAATGCTCTTCAAGGGATATGCCAGAGGAGATGGTCCTGAAGATACATGGGTCCCTGACTGCCTTAAAGGTGAATACCAAAACCTTGAACCTCACTCGATACTCCACCGAAAGCCAATGCAGCTGACAGAGCACAAGTTGAATACGTGCTGTTCGTGATGTTCCAGTCAGGACCCACACCACTGCATTCTGGACCAGTTTCCGGATCAGTCTCAAGGATAGGCCATCATAGAGCGAGTTACAGTAGTCCAGTCTGGAGGTGACCGTGGATTACTGTGGCTAGGTCAGGGCAAGACCAGAAGGGGGCCAGTTGCCTCACCTGGCGTGGCTGAAAAAATGCCAGCTTGGCAACATTTGTGATCTGGGCCTCCATTGATAAGGAGGCTATGACAAACCTCTGTAGCTCCCCAACTGTCTGGCAGATCCCCCCCCCCCCAAGTGTCCAGTTCCCTGATATATAGTAACATGTATATATTCTTTGCCATAAAAGACTTGACTGTTCCACCCTATGTTTAGATATTGTTTATGCTTTTTTTCAGCTCAGGAACTTTACTGAAAATACAGGAACTGTCCAGTGGTTTTTTTACCCCTTGAGAAATGGCACTTGAGACAAATTAACTTTCAAAAACAATAAAGATATTAAACATGCAGGAAAAATATGTATAGTAGGAATAGTCAAGGTTTTGAGATTGCTGAGGTAAAAAACTTTCTAATGTATACAAAGCTGAAGTCTTAGAACATTCAAGAGATTGTAGTTGTTGTTTTGTTTCAAGGCTTTCTATTCCGTTATTTGAGAGTTACTTTGTTTAGTATATAGGGGGCTGTGGTGGCTCAAGTGGTTAAGACATTGAGTTGCAGACCAGAAGGTCGGTGGTATAGGAGTTCGAGACCCGAGTGCTGCATGTCGGAGTGCGCTCCCATCTCTGGTCCCAGCTCCTGCCAACCTAGCAGTCTGAAAGCAAAAAAATTGCAACTAGATAAATAGGTACCACTTCGGTGGGAAGGAAACAGCGTTTCGTGTGCCTCAGTGTCTAGTCATGCCGGCCACATTACCATGGAAACGCCTTCAGACAGTGCTGGCTCTTTGGCTTGGGAACGGAGATGAGCACTGCATCCCTAGAGTCAGGAGCGAGGGAAACCTTTACCTTGTTAAATATATTTCAGCACAATACAGTTTTTATTGATGTTTCTAGAGCTCTTCCTTCAGATATTACAGGTTTTCCTTTAGATAATGCAGCTTTTTATTAACTCCTGAGGTGTCTACGCTTCTCCTCTTTATCACAGACCAGGGTTTTCTTCCCAGCCCATTCACTGACAGGAAGTTATTCTCCTAGTCCCTAAGAAGCAGTAACTCCTTTTACTATTTGGCTTGTCTAAGAGTTCCTACCCAGACCTTCTGCCAAATCCTTCTCCAGTATCTTTTGTCTGTACAAAGTTGTTCTGTAGCTTTTCCGAGAATCTAAAGTTCTCCCCCAGGGCAATTTTATTTAGACAATGGGATTTCTCTTCTTCTTTTTGTAGAAGTACTTTTCTGACTATTGCCTGTCAGAAAACACTGACTCTCAAATGTATCTTCCCTCAGAAGTCAAACCCTCTGGCTACTGATCCATATGTTAAAAAGACCATATTGAAAAAGACCAAAAGGTGAAAGACCTCTTTTCCTTCCAGATCAGCTGTTTTATTTTTTCTCTTTCAGCTGATGTTGGTCAATCAGATAGCCAGTAGAGGAGCCAATCATGTAAGCTCTTCTCTCCCTGACTCTCTGATACAAGACACATTTTTCTTTTAAAAAACCTGCTTTTTTTGTGCAGTCTGTCACCCACGCATCCAGGACCACACACAAACTCCTGACAGTTTGTGCCAGTCTTAAGGGCACACTGTCAAGAGCAGGGAGTCAGTGTAGAAACGTATTGACTGTAGCACAAAAGAAATGATCTAGATATGAAATTATGAGGGATATAGAAGAAGTAAAACTGTAAAGATGATTCCTTCCCCCCAATAAAAGCTTGAATTCAAGGTCCACTAATGAAATTTAGATTCAGGATGAATAAAAGGAAGTATATCTTCCCATAGTGCATAACCAACCTACGCAATCCATTGCCTGAATATGTTGACATGCACATGGAGTATTATATGCTATATTCCAAGGCAGTATACCTATGTCATGGGGATGCTCAGATGGATCACAGAAGATGGTTGTTTCCATTATGTTCAGTTTGCAAGATTCCAGAGACATCTTTGGCTGTATCTATACATTGTTGGCTTATATCCATGCACTATCATTGTGCTAAAGTAATAATTTGTATCTGGATTTTCTATGCTGTCAGGACAATTCAGAACAGGAATATAGGGACAATGGCAACACAACATCCAACCATGTGTGGATGCAGCCTGACTGGCCACTCTTGCTAGCCTGGATTTACTTTTGGTCTGATTGAACAAGGTACTTCTTAGGCTGCTTGTTTTTGGTTTTTTTCTTGTTGCACCAAGGGAGCCTGTGCCCTTGGCAAATATATGTTCTCATGTACCTCTAAATAAATAACCTGCTGAAAAAAGGATTGTGCATTTCTCTTGGTGATGTATCAGTGTTTCTAACCTGAGTCATGGGACAGTGCCTTCACATTTGCTTTCCCAGCAGAGAATAATATTCATGTAAATAATTTTTCACAACCCACTGCACTTCAGTGCCTGAAACTTGGAAGAGAAAATTGCATTTCTCTCAATGGGCACTGTTCTGCTATTATCCAAGTAAATATGGCCTGTACCTGAAACCTCTCCTACAGAATTTTTTTTTTTAAATCAGGCAAACATCTGCAAGGAATTTTCGTTCAACAGTTATCAACACAGCCTGCTTGCTGAACCTTCTCGACCCTTTGATTCATCTGTACTCACTTTTCACTATGTCGAACTATCAAGTTCTTTAAATTATAAGTAAGAAACCATTAATTCATGAATGTTCAGCTGTACAAACACAGTTCCTTTGCCTGGTATCTTTAATATTAGGGGGCTGATTTTAACATCTGGTGGCATGCAGATGTTTGGAGGCATGTGGGGCCACTGGTGGCTTTGTGTTACATTCAAGATTCAATAAGGATCCCACTTTTATGAATGGGTGCCTCCATGTGTGGACTGTGGGTGCAGTCTCTGTGATCTGTGGGATTGTGGCATCCTTTTCTGAACCACTCAGATTGTCCAAAGCACGGTGATTGTTTGTAAAATCTTACAGAACGGAACCTTATTCTATCAACAGTATCTCTATGTGAGTCTGACCCCTGGACCCAAGCCTGCTGACACCAGACACTTCCTGAGGTAATGTTAAGAGAGCTATGAAATTAGTATTGCTTGAAATATTTGCAGGTTTGGCATTAAAACTGTGGTGTGGGGATGAAATGTAGCCTGAGCCTGCGTTTGTCTACTTTGTTCCATGTCTAATCAGAGGTAATTTCTAATCTGCTTGTATATTCAGCCTGGGAATGTGATAACAGCCAAATGGGGATCGTTATGATGTCAAATCATACCTAGCTAATCAAACTTGGTTATAGGACGGTATCATGGAAAAATGGCATAAAGGGCAATGCTTCCCACCTTTATTCTGAATGGGATAGCATTTTTGCCTGTTTGGAGCCTCCACTCTTGAAAATTCACCAAATGAGACACTTTTCACTACCAATGAAAACTCTGGTCAGGATTGCCCTTTTATCTAACATTTTGGCTAAGTACATTGCCAGATTATGAAAGGACACAGGTGATCATAGAGAGGCACAGATTCCAGCTGGAAGCCAGCAGTATACCATTATGTGTCAGTGTAGTGTTCCTCTTATATTTTGGGGGGGAAACTACACAAATTGATTGCTGCATTCTTTGCAGCATGTAAAGAGACAAAAGTTCTCTCTCTTTCAGAATAATCACTCGG
This sequence comes from Lepidodactylus listeri, assembly GCA_029233225.1. Lineage (NCBI taxonomy): Eukaryota > Metazoa > Chordata > Lepidosauria > Squamata > Gekkonidae > Lepidodactylus > Lepidodactylus listeri. The sequence continues at coordinate 74,662,215 of JARCFY010000008.1, forward strand.
CTGTAACTCAAAGAGGTCTGCTGATAGCTTTGGGTCCAAGTCAAACCAGAAGAGGGATTTTATTCACACATAATATAGGAAGAATGTCACAGTTTACAGCCACATCATGCTTTACTAAATCATGGCTTAATGTCATGTCTGGGTACCAGCTGGATTCATTTCATCTGTGAGGGTAAACCACAACAATTTGTTTATCACCATTAAGGGAAAAGAGTGATAAAGCCAACCATATCTTCAGAAGATAATGATATAACCATGAAAAGGACTTGATCTCTAATGATATCACCAATAACTTGCTTGCTATAGAATTGTAGAATGCACACACATGCGCGCGCACACACACACACACACACACACACACACACACACACACACACTGTGTTCAACCCATAACAGGGGCCATACTATTGTTGCCATAAATTCATGAGCATGGCCCGAAAGTGGTATCTCCCGATTCACCATTAAAGACAGCTGTACTGGGACAATGTCAGCTTTGAGATCTAAGTCAATATTTTTTCCAGTAATATCTTTGATGCTTCGATTTTAAAGCTATACTTACGTAATAAACTGATGACTGCTAGAGGAGAACACAACATTATAATATCTCATTCTCAAACACCCATTCTCACATAAAGTTGATTTATATTGTTGTATTGTTGTTACTGCAAAGGAATAGACTGAGACACAAATGATCTTTGCTTTGGCAGACTTCCTGACATTCAGCTGTCACTAGTTGGATTTATCAATAATATACAGACCTTGTTTGCTAATGGAAATTAGGCACAACTAATTCAGTAGCAATGAGCAAATGGGGCAATTTCCCCCAGGGCTTATAAACACTGTTGCCTGGCTACAAATCCTCTCAAATGCCTTTACATTTGAAATGATGGAGGGGGTGTGTTGGAAGCAATTTGTTTTGTCTAGATGACAGTTCTTAGCAGTGCCAGGTCATGCAACAAACCACATTAACCTTCTAGAGGATTTATCTTGTCTGTAGTTCCGCCAGTGATTATTATAACACCCCATGTACAGTGCTGGATGCTTTCCATGGAAAGAAGTGCAAGGCCAGATCTTTAACGCAGCCCTTTATTTACGATTGCACATTTCATAACACAAAGTCAACACTGTGTCACTACCTGATTTGTTATGTTGGTAGAATTAAAACAAAAGGATTAAGCAGCAAAAAGGTATGATTTGGGGCTAAACATGCTGCAGCTATAGTCCCTGAAGCATAGCTGCTCTCCTGAAAGAGCTGCAAGCTAAACTTTTTCAGTTGTTATGGTTTTGCATACCAAGAAAGCGTCTCATACACAATCTTCTCAATAGGTATGTTCACAGTTTTGTGTCAACAAGCCAATTCACATTTTCCAGCTTTAGTACATACCATCCAAAATCTGGATTTCCAATCACATGTACCGAAGCTGGAAAATAACTCATTGCCCTATTCACACAAAAGAATGGATGCATGTATTAAGAGGACTGCATTCACTGTATTCTCCTCAACATGCAGGTTAAGAGCACCAAAACTGTAATGACTGAAAAGGACAACATTACTAAAGATGACAGAGGAATATTCTGACCTATATGGATTTTTCTATGATTGACCAGATGGAATGCCAGCCATTTCTGTGCCATGTTCTTGAATTAGTACAAGGAAGTAGCTCTATATGGCAAATGTTTCCATTGACTTGTAGACAAGCAACAAGTTTGTCACTCTGGGAACGAGTCTTCAAACTCACCAGGCTTGTTTGTTCTCGCCCTTGCTTCCCCTCACATATGACACAGACAGGGCTATTTTGGGGCAGGAACGCACAGGGACGGAGTTCCGGCTGGCTTCTGAGTTGGCCACACCTACAGCCTGCGCCCCCCTTGGGTTCCCCAGGTGCCTCGCAAGCTATGGGGCACCTGGGGAAGCCAAGTTTATCCAGGGAGGGAAGGCAATATAAACTGCCTCCCCTCCTTGGGTTTTCCAGGTCCCCACAACTGCGGGGCACCTGGGGAAGCTGATCCAGAAACTGCCTTCCTTCCCTCAGGTTCCGCAGCTGCCCTGCAAGCCGTGGGGCACCTGGGGAAGCCAATCCTGGGAGGGAGCTGTGCTGTCAGGGGTGTGGCCTAATATGATAATGAGTTTCTGCTGTTGGGTGTGGCCTGTTATGCTAATGAGTTCCTGCTGGGCTTTTTCTACAAAAAAGTCCTGGCCACAGATATTGGGATTTCAGTTTCAAACAAATTCTCTCTAGTAGAATGTTCAAATAAAATAAAATGACAAACTATGATTTGTTCTCTTACTTACAAGCCAGGATTCATAGCTTATAGGCAGAAGAACAACCCACCATTTGTCATTTCAGTTAATTTGCATGTTATGCTATTCAAATCAGCCATATTGATAAAATGGTGGTTTGTTCTCTAAGAATGCAGAAAATTTTGCACATTTGAGTCATGAGAGAGGAAAGGGGGAAGGAAGGGGAGGAGAACTTCACAAGCCTAAGGACTTCCAAAATTCATTCCTGTAGTTTGTATTGAGATATAGATCAGAATGTATGAGGTAGCAAGTAGTTACTATAGATGTGTTTGATCTAACTGTCAAACCTAGCTGTCAGAATAGTAATGATGTAATTACAGACAGGTGCTTCTACCAGGTGTTGCTCATTCGGGTCTTGTTAGTCTTGTTAAGGATTACATCAGTTTACTAGGGATTGGCTAATGTTTAGCATAATAGCTGTCTGCTTAGTAAGCTATGTGGGGGGTTCAGCTCTCAGAGACTAAGGCCAAGCATGCTGTTCGATGACTTGGTAAATATATGTATATATTCACCTTTATAAACCCTCTGCACTTTCATACCTGGTCAGTCTCCAGCTTCTTATTTCCGCAAACCCAATAGTTTATTGAATAATAGTTATCTCTGGCCACTGTCATATGGCCCTTTAAAGCGGGAGGAACTGCTGTTTCCTCCCGCATTTAAAGGGACTGACCAGACTGGCTGTGGCTACTTCTGCGCTGAAGCAGGCTCAATTGCGGGTTCCTCCCGTGTTTTCTGACCCTGGAAAAATCAAGTATTTTCCTGGAGGTCACGCAAGGAACCCACAATTGAGCTGATCTGGACAGCCCTCTCTCGCAATGATTGTGAGAGAGGGCTGTCTGATCATCCCTCCCATTTCCCCCCCTTTTTTGCACTTGAGCACTTGGGCACTCAAGCGCCCAAGTGCAAAAAGGAAAAAAAACCCTGCTCCGCTATGGGCCCCAAGCCCTGCCAGCCGCCACCGCCTGGCACCTCCCCCGCATGCTTCTCCCCAGACTTAACAGGTGGTGGCCGGCGGGGCTCAGAGCCCGGAGTGGAGCGCAGGGTGAGCCCGCCATCCAGGACAGGTCTGGATTCGCTGTTCCGGTGGTGGTGGCATAGGGGGGTGTAGAGCACTCTCCTGCTAGCCGAGCTGGAAGGGTGCTTCCCCCAGCTGTCGCAGCCGCCGCCAGGAAAGAAAAAATTCTGGATAAAGTCCCAGCGGGACTTGTGCACTCTTGTCTTGTGCACTCTTTCTCTTTCTGTAGCAGCTGCTTTTATTAGCTTTTCTTCTTCTTCTTCTTCCACACTCTGTTGGACATGATGGGCTAGCTCCCCCCTGAGCCTGGCTATGAAGAATAGGGAGCTATGTGCCAACTTCCTTTTTTCAGTTTCCATAATGTCAGATGTGTTATCCCCTCATCCCCACCATTCAGGAAATAGCTTGAGTTATACAGAGCTTGAAAGTATATGATTGGAGTTCAGAGAATCTGCTTTAATTGTGAGAAAGAAAATTCTCTTCTCAGTGGATATGATTTGTCCCAAGGGCTTCCAGCTGCTGACTTCATCACACAGATTGTGGACTGATATAGAAAATCAGCGCTTGGACGAGGCTCACACACTGTGTGAATCACCAGTCTGAACACAATCCACCTTCCACATATTGGGGTCTACCAGCTGCCTAACAGCCTTAGGCAAGTAACAAAACCAGGTTTATTGAAACTATGGTGGGCCACTAAACATTATTGGCAGGTTATTTTGGTTTTACGAATCATAAACTGTACAGTCTTAGTCTACAGGGGTGCAGTGTCTCCCCTACAAAACCATAATAATCAGTATTGTCAGGGCTATTTTTGGGCAGGAACGCATAGGAACGGAGTTCCGGCTGGCTCCTGAGTTGGCCACACCCAGCAGGAACTCATTAGCATAATAGGCCACACCCAACAGCAGAAACTCATTAGGATTGGCTACATTAGGGGTATGTGGCCCACATGCAAATTAATTCCTGCTACAAAAAAAGCCCTGGGTTTTGACAACAAACTAGGTAAACAGAATAAGAAGCAAAAGGTGTGTGTGGCTGGATGACCACTCTTCTGGTAACATGGGGGTGTGGCCTAATATTCTAATAAGCTGTACTGTCAGTGGTGTGGCCTAATATGCTAATGAGTTTCTGCTGTTGTGTGTGGCCTATTATGCTAATGAGTTCCTGCTGGGCTTTTTCTACAAAAAAGCCCTGAGTATTGTTATGAATTCAGAAGCCTCATCAATCATCCTGCATTGTTATATTTCACACCAAAAAGCACAAAGGAACTCGCACCCCCCCCCCGCATATCCCTACTGACAAACAGTAAAGATGAACCATATTTCCAATGTTCAGGACTTGGTTCATATTTTTCGCAGCTCATACACAATCACCTGCAGTTTCAATCGCCTACATAGCCCCCACACGGTGCACTGGTTCACTGCAACATCTCCATGATCACCAGCAGGCTGCAAAGCCCACGGGTGGTCCTATGCATGATCATGTGAGGGCTGCTAAAGATATGACCCAAGCCCAACTGGTGATGCTAGTGGGCATTTTTTTTTGGTGTGTGTGTGTGTGTATGGTCAGGCTTTGGATACAAATCTCAGTCCAACCTCAGCATGTTGTTTTGGAATTAAGGTGCCTTTACTTAAGTCAAATCTACTCCAAAGTAAGTGCATGTAAGTTTACAGACTCCCAAAACAATCCTAAGAAGAGTTATACACTTCTAAGACCATTGACTTCAGTGGCTTTGGAAGGGTGTAACTCGGCTTAGTTTTGCACTATTAAAGTCTAACAATCCTGTTAGGTTCTTATAAGAATATTCAGATATTCAGGCAAATGCTTCTTTAGAAAGCAGAGCAAAGCTTACATTTGCCCATTGAGGGAAAACACCAGCTGCCATCCTCTAGAGCTTATAGCCTTCTGAGGACAATCTGCTACTCTGCACAGTTTGAAGGAATCAAATGTTTCATGGGAAACCAGATTAACAGAACACCCAGTGGTGTAAAATAGCACATTTCCAGTGCCACCTGAAGCAGAGCTACTCCCTTCCAAGTCAACTGATTTAGGACAGCACTGTTCAGTATCTGGATCTATTTCTAGATAGACAATTTCTTCATATTCCTTGTAGCCTCTTGTTATACCTTTTTCTAGCTATCACAGCCAGCAGACCCTGGATCCCACTGGAATCAGAATGCTTATGAAGCAAGCAAAAGATCTGTCTTGTAAGCTTCCTAGAGCAGGTTCTCTGGAGAGGTGGCATAGACATTTCCTAACTAACTAAATAAAATTGTATGTGGCAATATTGACATTCTACTCTTATTCCACTGTATCACAAAGAAGCTCTATATGTTCCAGTTCTTGCAACATTCGCCTCTGTGTCCTGTGCATAGCTATTTTACTTTCCTACCCACAGCTGAACTAGTGAATAGTACTTTTGATCTCTAAAGCAGAATTAATGTTATCCCTGCTGACCTGACTGGCTTATTTAAAATCTCAAGGCTGACTGTAAGCCCTCAAAAATCTGGGCACGGCTAAAGAGTTCCCTGGCTAAGCTTTAACAGTTTTTTTTTAAAATGTGGATGGGAATAACACTGACTTCAAAGATAAGTGATTCACTCCCAAAATTGAAACCCTGTTGCTCATCATGACAGCTGGCGGGGAGGGGAGAAAGTGAAGAAAAAGGTCAGGGTGTGTTTTTTTTAATAGCAGTGGTAAAAATTTTGCAGTGACTATTGCAAGAGAGAAAGTATTGAGTAAAATGATGGCTTCAGTTCTGTTTTAAAAAATATAGTATCAAGGTTGCTCTACAGTCAGGTATTAGAGTGGAAGAGCAGAACATGTGGTCAGGTAGCCAAGGAGGGGGTAAAAATGTATACTTATCAGGAAATGAAATCCTTATTTATGGAGATTCTAGAAGTAATCACATTAGTGCTGCCTATTGGCAGAACTCTCCCCCTATGGAGCTAGAAATTGTCCAAAGCTAAAGTTTCAAAGAAAACTCTGTGTTGTTTTAGAGCATAACTCTTATCTTGATTGATACCTGCTTTCTGCTTCATCAGTCCTGCTTTTTGTGACAAATACCATTATCTAAAGTGTTTCAGGGGGCCCCCCCAGCAGTTGAACCCACATGCTGCAGCGATAATTGTGCTACAGAGAAGATTGGCTTTTAACCTTCATGATTCAAGTGCTACGTTTTTCTCTCTGTACAACAGGTCTATTATACTTTCCCGGTTTTGAATGCGGCAATACACACATTACAGCCGGATATGAAATGATTGTTGCAATTTGTAACTTTCAAAAGAGTGAAAGGCTAAGAGAATTAGAGGGGATGCCTATTATCAGAACCTAGTTCTTCAAATCCTGGTTGCAAGGCAGTGGGGAGGCTCCTGCCCCCTTTCCCTCCCAGGTAATTACTTTTCTAAAAATAAGAGTCATGGCATGATAATATCTGAAATAAGTAGATCCTTGGAGAACTTCATCTTGCTCTGATGAGACTCCTTTATTCCCCTGACTGTCCCTTTATTTCTGGCTGTCTTAACGTGTCATTATAGTGAGGACAGATTGAGGTGGATAGCTCTGTTGGTCGGGAGTCCAGGGGCATCTTTAAGGCCAATAAAATGTTGGTGGTCTTAAAGATGCCACTGGACTTGAACTTTGTTCTGCTATAGTGAAGTATGTTTGCCTTCCATGCTAGTATGAGGTTGGTGTTAGAGTGCTGGGCTAGGATTGGAGGACACCTGGGTTCAGACCTCCGTTCAGCCATGAAGCTTATTAAACGTCCATATACAGTGGCAATAAGGCTCTGACTATGAGCTCTAGAGCCAGCATCAGGTGAGACTTTGTGCTCTGTTTGTTGGCAGTCCAGGGAAAAGGAGGCTGGACTAAATGGACATAGAGTTGCCAGCCTGAGGCAACTAGTTGGAGACTTACTTGGGAGGGGGGTCACTTTCAGTTTCGCATCTGGCATGACCTGGAAGTGACACATAATGTAGGAACAATGCTCCCACATCCACCCACACCCATAAACCATAGAGTTTTGGATAAATGCTAGAGCATTACCCAAACTGATATGGTCACTTCCAGGGCAAACTTCACATCATTGGTGTGTCACCAATCACTCCCCCATTTCCCCAACCATTTCCCCCTGCCACCCAGCTGGGCAGTGGTAGGCAGCACCAGTAGGGGATGATATGTTTCCCACCAAAGTGGGAGATCTGGTGTCCCTAGATGAAGTACTGGTCTGTTGTAGCAGGGCATAATTTATTCTCTCACATGGAGAATTGTCTGGAAATCCAATCATTCTCTGCCAGAAAAACAAACCAGGCAATGAGAGGGCTTAGATCATGGTGGTGGTGGTGGTGGTGGTGGTGGGTTAGCATTCTAATGCCCATTGTTGTACCAGCTATGTCAGCTACGGGTTTAAACCAGCATGATACCCGGGGGGGGGGGGGGTGCTGCTGACACATGCAACAGTGCATCTCCAAGTTAAACCAGCATGTCTCTGTGACGTTGGTGTTGGGCATACAGACTGGCTATAGGATTATATTATCAATGCCTCACTTTAAATTACCTGGATGTTTTTGTATTGTTTTTACTGTATTATTGGAGATATGAACTCAGTAAAATAAAATAACTAGAACAGTTTAAACAGGGTATATCACATATGCTGTACTCCAGGATCTCTGTAATATAGAATAGTGATTTGGGGCATAGTTTTCCTCTTTCTTAATCAACCTTTTAAGTTCCTCTTAAAAGAAAAACTTAATTCCTGAGCATATCATGCCAGAGTAAATTAGCTTTTACCGAAAAAACAAGTGTGGTAATGCGCTTCAAGTGCCCTAGGGAAAGGATTTGACATTAAAGTGCCACAGAACCATCTTTCATCTTTGAAAAATCAAATCTGCTGATAATGTTTCAAATCTATGCATAGTTCAGATAGAATGGAAACTAATAAAAGGGATTATTTTGCATTTGCTACCCTCTAGATAGAAGCTGACTGGTCTTTGCCTTGCATACTGTTCTAAAGGAGTCTCATTATAAACAGATATAAAAGAAAATGGGGTTGCTTCAGAAACAGGTTCACTAAGAGCATCTCGCATCTTGAACTAGCTGTGCAAACATGGGCTGAGGACAGATTTGCAATCTGCCTCGGGATGGCAGCAGGAGCAAAAGCCGTGGGGGAAAACGGGCCCAGGGCTGCGCGTTCCCACTGACCAGTTTCCCCCGGGAGCATGCCGGAACAGAGTGTTCAGACTGCTGTGGAGTGGCCCCGGTTTTTTTTTTAAATGAAAACATTTGACATCCCTATAATGATACACTACGACAACCTTCTCATTCAGCTGAAGTACATGGTGGGATCAGGTTGCTATAACTCTTATCCAACTGAAGGCATTCTAATATATATTTTAATTAAAGTGTAATTGGGAGTTTCTTGAAAATTGTTCATAATTAATCTTCCTAAACAAAATTTAGCTCCATGCAGGTACATAATTCTTGAAATACATAATCAGAAGGCTACTTTATTTTTCTTAAATGGAAAATTGGGCCATCACCCTTCTTCTTCTTTTTTTTTGCTTTTTTTTTTTTTTTAAAGGGCTGGCTCCAGATGATAACTTTTCCTAACAGAATGCATTTCCATTAGTGGAATGGAACTTCCCTGCCTTCACCCACCTGCTGGTCTTCCCAGACTGCTGCCCCTGGGGAACAAGGGAGCAGCATGATGGGCAAAATTAGCATGATGGGCAAATTAGAGGCCTGCAGCAAGAGGTGAATTGACAGATATGCCCTCCACATTAGCACAAGTCATCATCAGGAACCAGACTACACTCTGCAGAAACATTAAAGTCAGCCTTCATGACACACACAAAGTATTCTCAAAAACATGTAAAGTCCAGTATTCATAATTCAAACCCAACATCATATCATGATTTGCTGTTGTAGGAATGAGCACATGGGATCTTAGGTTTCTGAGTCTGACAACTAATCACTTTTGCTTTCAGAACAAACCAGCCTTAAACTTTGGCTGGAATCCTGGTTATGAGGAAAGAATAGAGAAAATAGACCTTTGGTTTGTCAATAAAATTGAAATGGATTAATTCTTGAGCTGCATGGGACTGGGAGGTGAGGAGGGAGTCTGTGAATCGTTTTCGGTGAATTCTAGTTTTCATTATTTTTAAAAAGTGTTTAGTCCATTTCACTGCAGACAAAGCATACCTCCACCGTAAAAGGGGCCATGAGACTTACTTTAAAAAAAAAAGGAAGCGGGGAATGACACTCAGATCTAAAACTGTATAGATATAACAACATTCATTTGATGGTTTTTAAGAAACAAAAATGCCTCCCTGGTGGCAGAGGGAGAAAGGACTACCACAAGGACAGGGCAGGGAAAATGGCTGCCATGCAGAACTGAATAACTGAGTAGTGGGGTGGCACTTTCTGAACATTCCACTCACTCCTAAATCAGTTGGCTCCATGATGTGTTACTCAGAAGCTGTCCCTATCCCCTGGCTGCGCTGCCTGAGTCCCGCCCACAGTGCACTCCATCATCCATTGGCCCGTGAGCCGCCACTCAAGAGTACTCACATGCCATTGGCCAGGTGCTGGGTCTGCTCCTTTTCCCTGACCACTCACACTTCAGCCACTGTTCCATGACAGAATGCACTCTCTCTCCTGACAAAGACACTTTGCCTGCTTGGCTCCTCTGTGGGACTAACTTTTCCGTCAGTGGCTGTTGATACTGGCCTCTCAACTCCAATACTTTTCAGGCCTTATTCTTAGTAGTCCATAAAACAGAAACAGAACAGCATAAAGTACTAGGTTTGCCAGCTCCATGTTCAGAAATACCTGGAGATTTTGGTGTGGAGCCTGAGCAAGGGCAGGGTTTGGACAGAGGAAGGACTTCAATGGGATATTAATGCCATAGAATTCACTTTTCAAGGCAGCCATTTTCTCCAGGTGAACTGATTCCTGATGTCTGGAGATCAGTTGTAATCCTTTGAGATCTCTATCCACCACCTGGAGGCTGGCAACCCTATACACTACGCTGAGCTCTTTGGAAGGGACAGGATAAAAGTATACTATATAAATGTTTTTGTACAATCGTCTACAGCTCACAGGAGTCGTGACTTGTGACTGAATACTCTTTTATCCAAAGGCCCCACCAAGCTGCAAAACAGTTGACCCAGATGAAGAAGTGGTAGCCAGCTCCCAGATGGGTCAGGCAGACTGACAGAAAGGCCTCACCATCTGCTCCCCCTTTCCCCAACCCTTTCTCCTCTGCAGAAAAGGATCCAGGTGTGCCTGCTGCTCATATGGAACTCATCTGTGGAGAGATAAAGGAAGTCGTTTGCACACATCAGAGTGAATGCTTTTGTCATCAGCTCCTGTGAAAATAAAACATGCTACCTTTCCCTAATCATGGCTCTTTCTATTCACCCAGAGTTTAAATTTTTATTTAATATATAAAAGAAAGAAGGGAAACTTGAATTTCAATGTGCAATTGAAGAATGAATGGATAATTCTCCTAACCCTACTGCACAGTCTACTATCAGCATCTAGTGGTGAAAAGGGGTAACAGTGCTATCCAAAGATGTCTCAACATAAAATCATGAGAATTAATTATTTCAATCTATTTTTGTTATCTATGTGTAAGAATTCTTGAATATCTCTAGGACATTGTCTTTTTGTTCAACTCTTTAATGTGGAATACAAACATACTCCACTAATAAATGGATAAAACCACTGCATTGATGAACATCTGACATATTGATATATATAATTCTCAATGTGGCCAGATCTGTGGATACTTAAATCCAGATATTGGACCTGTGAACAGACAAGCCAGATCTTTTTACAGACCTCAGAAATGCCTCTGGTTTGCATAAAAATCAGAAATGTTTTTGTAAAACTGGGGATTTAACCCCCCCCCAATACAAGTAGCTAGGGTTGCCAGCCTCCAGGGGATGGCAGGAGATTTCCTGGGATCACAACAAATCACTTTCAGTTCACCTGGAGAAAATGGAAGGTGGACTCGAGGGCTTTCTACCCCATTGATGTCCTTCCTCAAATCCCGCCCTCCTCAGGCTCCCCCCCCCCCCCAAATCTCCAGGTATTTCCCAACCCAGAGCTGGCAACTCTGGAAGCAGCACTTGTAGTTTTAAGGAATGAATGCCCTCAGTGGCCACTGCTTGTCAACCACACAGTATGGCCAGGCAGCCTTCCAGCTAGTGAAAGGGTGAGGAGGGGCTAGGGCCCTTTTCAGGGCTGTTTGAGCCTTTGACAGAGGAGACAGGGGCATACTGGGAGTAAAAAAGGCCCCACAGTGGTCCACCCCAAAGGAGGAAAGGAGAGACAAGAGGCAATCTGCCTATCTCATCTGGGGCTGGGTGCCACTTTCCCCATACCATGCAGAGCTCAGAAGGACCAGAAACAGCCCTCCTGTCACAGAGCGGGGCCATGTGGGAGGCATCTTTGTTGCCCATAATGGCCAATCCACCCCTGGCTGTAGGAAGAAGAAGAAGAGATTGGATTTATACCCCACCCTTCACTCACTTGGAGTCTCAGAGTGGCTTACAAACTCCTTTCCCTTCCCCTCCCCTCCCCACAACAGACACCCTGTGAGGTAGGTGGGGCTGAGAGAGCTTTTTCCCAAGCTGTCCTTGAGAGAACAGCTGGTACAGAGCTATGGCTTGCCCAAGGTCATCCAGCCAGGTGCAAGTGGAGGAGTGGGGAATCAAACATGGTTCTCCCAGATTAGAGTCCACGCACTTAACCACTACACCAAACTGGCTCTCCTTGCAATTTGGAATCATGGCTCTAACCCTAACCCAGGCCTGGCTGCTTGCAGCCACACCACAAAACCCAGTTTTGTGTAGTGGGTAAAATTTGGACAAGGATCTGAGAGACCCAGGTTCAAATAACCACTCTGTCATGGAAGGTCACTGGAAGAGTTCCTCTCCGTCACCCTAATGTACCTCACAGAGTTTTTGTGAGTATAAAATGGTAGAGAAGAATACTGTAAGCTGCATTGGGTCCCCATTGGGTGAGAATTGAACTAATAAATACAACTGAAGATGGTAGACAATAGATGTTTGTTGCTTTGTGGGTGGGAATTGAGAGACTCGAGGATGGAACTTTTATTTTATGCCAGAAAAGAAAGATTATGGACTTTATAGAATCTGTTGGCATGAAGAACTGCAAAGCTTCATCAATTCCACTTGAACCTGGATATCTGAAGGAAAAGAATGGCACACTGCTCAAGGACATAGGAGGATACAGAGTGGCTGTCCAGGAAAGCTCTTGTACCTGAGCAAATCAACGCGTCCAGATATCACAGCAGCAGTTGGATTTCTAAGCAGAAAAGTAAGTTCACCAAATCACCATGATTGGAGTGCAATAAAGAAGATGGCACGTTATCTCAGAGGAACAATGGACTTAAAACTGAAAATTGCACCAACTGAACAACCGAGGCTAGTCGGCTACATGGATGCCAGTTGGGGAGAAGAAGTGAACGACTACAAGTCTACCAGTGGACACCTATTCTTTTATGGAGATGGACTGATAGACTGGACTAGTAGAAAGCAGACTGTTGTAGTGCAATCCACAGCAGAAGCTGAATGCATTTCTGCAGCAAGTGCCTGCAGCAGAGTTGAATGGATCTTTAATATGTTGAAAGATTTTGGAATAAATGAACCTGTGCCTGTACTTATGTTAGAAGACAATCAGGCTTGTATAACAATATGTAAGGAAGAAAGCACAACTGCTAGAAGTAGATCTATTGGTATTAAATGTGCATTAGTTAAAGATTTGTACCAGAAAAAGCTGATAGAAATTGAGCATTGTCATACAGATGAAAGGGTGGCTGATATCCTGACTAAGCCACTGACCAAAGACAAGTTTGAAAGACTATGTGAAATATTGAATATGCCTGATACTAATGTTGAATAATGTTTTGAATATGCATGTATAATTGCTTTCATGTTAGGTCTTGAGAAGGGGTGTTAGAAATATGTGCCTAGACCAAAGCCTAATGTCCAGCAATTATAGGGTTAGACTTGTTTAATGACCTCCAAAACATGCTATTATTAATAGCCTTGCTTACGCACTAAGTATAGCAAAATATTTATACATGGACAGTGAAGTTTTTGATATTTTATATCATGGAATCCATGGAATCCAGATCTACCTATAATTTTAAGGGCTCCACTTTTTAACTTCTATATTAGGCTCAACTACCCGAAGCAAATAATGCAAAGTTGCATTCCTTCTCATTCAAAGCAGAAATTTTTCTTCTAAAATCAGGCTAAATTCACCCACCTGTTTCTGAAGAAATAAAACCCTACGTGTTAAATTGCAAGTTTTTGTGTACTCGACATCTGGGACATTGTCGGGGACATAGGGAACATGCTCAAACATGGGATTGGAGCAAGATCATAGGATTGGACCAAAAGATACCTATCCCCTGAAGGAATAAGACCTTCCATCACAGGAGCACAATTATGGGTCTAATCTCATGGTTTAGATCCAAGCCAGCAGATGTGAACTTGAGCAATGCTTGGCTAAGAGACCATTCAAAACTTAAGAACTCTGAGTCTTTAAAGAAAAAGAATCATTAAATAAATAAATAAATAAATGCATCTGGATCCCCATTCTGCTGTTCAGGTTCATTGGGTGATTGGGCCAGTTACACAAATTCAACCTTGCTTACCTCACAGGGTTTTGTGAGGATAAAATGGAGCAGTAGAATGATGTAAGCCACTTCAGGTTCCTGCTGGGGTGAAAGGCAATATATAAATGAAGTAAATAGATAATAAATATAGCTGAAAGGGGGGCGGGCAGACAGGTTGGTTGGTAGAAAGAAGGAAGCAAGGGAAGTTGAGGACATAGGGTCTGCCAGGAATAGGAAAAATATAGGGAGGGGGATATATGGGAAAGTGACCCCTCCACAAGTCCTTGCACAGTATCCACTGGGCAACTTGGCCCAGCCTGGCCAACATGACACAACTTGCCCAGCTCAGCTAGCAATAAGCAACTTGGTGCTTGAGGGGCAAGCGTGGGAGGGCTTCTGGCCCTGCTGGTGGACCTCCTGATGGCACCTGGGTTTTGGCCACCCTGTGACACAGAGTGTTAAGAGTGGAGGGGCCATTGGCCTGATCCATCTTGGCTTCTCTTATGTTCTTAACTGGCACTGTATCACTTGGCCAGTTTTCCCAGGGAGGTACTGCCAGCAGGAATGAAGGAAAGCTGAAAACAGGGGGCCACAGCAACAAAGACTGTCTCATGACTGAAAAGAAGGAAGCAGGAAAAGGGAGAGGCTATAGGGTCTTTCAGGGAAGGGAAAGGTGAAATAGCAGAAAAGGAGAAAATGAGGTGCTCGTCTTTGTGCCCCCCCCTTAAGAAGAAGATTGGATTTATACCCAGCTATTCACTTGGAGTCTCAAAGCAGCTTACAGTCTCCTTTCCCTTCCCTTCCCCACAACAGAGACCCTGTGAGGTAGGTGGGGCTGAGAGAGCTCAGCCGCCAGAAGCCGCCCGCATTGTGGATGCTGCGGGCGGCCTCCTTGCACCAGAGTGTGGACGGCACGCTGCGGGGCAGTTTGCCCCGGCTTGTTCTGCCGCGCTTCTGTGGCGTGGCAGAACTCTAATCTGTCCTCAGCCATAACTTATTATGGAACACCAAGTTTAGCTCAAGAAATAAATGTTGGATACTATACAGCGTGAACAGAGCCACACTGCAGAAACGGTGATTCATCCTGCCTCCCCCTGTCCTGCTGCAGTCTTGTTTCCCTGAAACTGCACCACTGTGGGCCAGTGGACCCTTAGGGACATAGTGGGGGCAGCACTGAGGGGGAAGCAGGCAAAACCATAGAAGGAGAGGGCAAGCGGAAAGGCCACTTACAGCAAGTCATTAAGAACAACTTTTTTTAAATAGCTCCAAACTAAAGGCAGGCATAGTAACTGTCTCTTAGACAGGAAATGTTTTGATATCATGAGCTTCAGGAAGTCCTACTTATAATTTAAAGTGGAAAAATTAAGTTAGTGTTTGAGGTGCCACAGTACTAGTTTCATTTTTAAATGGCCACATTTCACTAATGTACCAATACTGAATTTACCTCAGGAGTGCCACTCTCTAATCTGTAATACAACTAAGCAATACACTCTAGAAACCAAAACACTGAATAAAATACAATGGTCACTAAGGAAAAAGGACATTTTCCTTTAATTATAAAATATGTCTTATGTCAAAAAAGGAGTGTAAGAAATACTAAGAAAAAGGACAAAGCTGAAATAGGATTTTCAGAACTACAAGTACTTTCCTGAAACTAATGGTGAAACAGTTGTCTGTACTCTTTTGTTGGATAATGGAACTCATCCTTTCAGTTTTTCAAAGCTCTCAGTTCAAATACAAATTTTAGATTTATTCAAGTTTGATAATGATTTACAAGCTGGACTTTATCTTAAATCCACACACTTGATTCTGAAATATTCCCCAGGAATTTGGATAATATTCTACCATGAATCGTTAGGGTAAAGAGTTATTTTCCCCAGAGCACACTTTCTGCAATTTGTTTCCCTCTAAGAACTGCAAAGAATTAATTGAAACCATCACTTTAAAGCTTTTATTGTATCATAGTCACTTCAAAGGTTGTGAAACAGTTTTCAACAATCTTGAGTTTTTCTTCAGAAAGCAGATTTTCCTGCTTCAGCTTGGCAATAAGTGCTTCCAGAGATCTGAGTCTGCCTAAAGTCTTTTGCTCCTGTACTTCTAAAAGTGCTATTTTTGAGTGCAGCTTTGTAATTTTTTGCCAGAGTTGCTCCCTGTCTACATCTTGTCTACAATATGAATGCTCCATTTGTAGCACTTCAAGACCATTGTCACTCGTGATATATGTAGACGCTTCAGCTTCAATGTCAATGTCAATTAATTCCTGGTCCACTGGCACAATTGAGCTCTCTAATAACAAAGGGTTTTTTGAATCCTCTGAAGGAACTATAATGGTGATAACAGACTCTTTCTCTCCACTAAACTGTTCCAAAGCCTGTGACACAGTGTGGAGCAACAAGGAGTTTTCACTAGATGGCTTGACTTCTACTGTACAGTGTGCCATGTGAGACCCTAGTTGATCAGGTGGAAGGGCATTAACAGGTACAGTCACATTACTCAATCCCAGAGATGGATCCAAGTGTTGGAAATCTGCAGGCTGCAAAACTGTGGCTTTAAGATCTGAGATGCACTCAAGACATGACTGAAGACTGTGGACTGTAGCTTGCAAAACTGTGGTTGTACCACTAAAGAGATGCTCTACAGCACTGTTAAAACTCACGTTTTCTGGGGTGCAGCAATCACTGGCTGCTACAGTCTGTACATCAGTTTTTATTACCACGGGGCTTGTTTGTTCAAAAGTCTGCCTAATGGAATTATCTGGAGTTACAACGATGTCTTCAGATTTCACGGCATTCTGAAGTAGTGTTTTCTGTTCAGAAGACTTGCTTAAAGTTGTGCAAAGTGCTTTCCTGTAAAGCCTCTCTTCAACTATATTATCCCTCTTTGGTGAACAAGGTTTTAAAGAAGTAGCTGCTGTACTCCATGGGTTTTTTTCTTCGTCATCTTCGGTTCTTTTTTCCTGTGCCTTTTTCTGGGAGATCCCTTTTTCCTAAGGAAGGAACACATTTTATTTTATTAAGGAATTGTTTACCATGAGGCATTCTACAATGAATTCTTATCGTTTGGTACATTAAATAAGTTGGGTTGGATGGAAAGATTTTCTTCCACTAGAAAAGGGAGTCCTTCCTCCAACAGAAGATTCCTCCCTTAGCAGAAGGAAACTTTTGTATCCAATCTTCTGTGAGCTGGACCTCTGGAAAGGGTTCTTGGTCTTCTTCCTCCTTTTCCACCAACTGCCTGCATCTTCCGAAAAGTAGTTCCTGAAGGTCAGGGGTAGTGGTGATAAGGAGAACTTTGGGAAAAGTGAGCAATATAGTATGATGGGCTGCAGTGGGAAGCAGTATTCAATGGCAATACTCTTTTGAGTGCACTCGGGATGTTGCATAAAGCTCCTAGTTCAGTCAACAAAAAGGTTGTGCAAGTGTCTATGTACAAGAAATCTTGCCACTTGCTCCTTCCCACTGTAGGCCATCCCCATCACATCCACACCTTTCCTGAGGGCATCCCCTGAACTCCAGAAATAGCTTTTGCGAGGACGTGAAGGTTGGAGAATGAAGGAAAGAGACTGGAAAGATGCCATCTGCATGCTTCGCTCAGCTTACAGATATTTTGATTCAATACACTGCCAAAATCTTATTACTCGAAAAGAATTCAACCAACTGTGTCAGTAATTAAATTTATAATGGGCCATGTATAAAGCATACAAACTTGAATCTATACATAAGTAACTGTTAGGCATTTACCTTGATTTTACAAAAATCAAAGGTGTAAGATAAACACTTGGATAAAATGACCAACATTAAATTTGCTAAATATAAGATTGGATCCAACCAACTTTTCTGCTTTGGAAAAAGGGAAGAGGCAGTCTCCCTTGACCCCCCGTCCCCCCAAAAAGATACATTGATGATCCTGGACCTGCATGGACAAAAGCTATGTGAAATGGGGGCTGTAGAAAGGAGGGGTCAGTTTGGGGACAGCCAGCTTGGTGTAGTGGTGTAAGAGTGCGGACTCTAATCTGGGAGAACTGGATTTGATTCCCCACTCCTCCACATGCAGCTGTTGGTGTGACTTTGGGTCAATCACATGTTCTTTTAGAGCTGTTTTCTTAAGGGCAGTTCTCGAGAGAGCTCTCTCAGCCCCACCTACCCCACAGGGTTTCTGTTGTGGGGAGGGGAAGGGATTGTAAACTGCTCTGAGACTCCTTTGGGTACTGAAGGGCACAGTATAAATCCAATCTCTTTTCTTTTTCTTCCAAGCCCCTACTGAATGTCTGGTGGAACTGGGAACCAGCAGCAAGGGGCTAAGTGTTACCAGAGCCTGATGCTGAGCTACATTTTTTTCTGTACAAGGAATAAGCAAATTGTCCG
Source organism: Lepidodactylus listeri (assembly GCA_029233225.1). Classification (NCBI taxonomy): domain Eukaryota; kingdom Metazoa; phylum Chordata; class Lepidosauria; order Squamata; family Gekkonidae; genus Lepidodactylus; species Lepidodactylus listeri. The sequence goes on from JARCFY010000008.1 coordinate 74,680,550, forward strand.
CGTATGACACTATGAGCAGTGGAAGAACTCCGCAGTTGCTATGGAATCATGTGTGCATGTTATACGTCCTGTGTTTAAAGTCCATTAAATTAAACCAGTGTGTTGGGGTGTCAATGCTAGCTGAACATAGTATACCAACTAGCTTGTGCTCATAGTTCTATAGGCTTTTGGCTTGGGCACAGAATCAGCCAGCATAGCTGTAACAAAATCCTGTTGGCAAACAAATTCCTTCTTCTCAGTTGAAATCAAATATTAGTAAATATAACAGAAAATGGCTACAAAACTGATCACATTAAAGTGAATGGGAATAATCCTACTTCCAGCATTAGGTGAAATTCCATATTCAGAATACCTATCACACAAGGTATTTCCAGTTTGCTCTGTTGTAGATTACCTGATTATCAGACATTGAAAAAATAGTTGGCACTGCAGTTGTTTTCAAATACCGAATACCCCATCGCACATCAAGGGAGTCTGGTGTGAAATGGTCACTACAGAGGACCTGGTGCTTGCTGGGAATCCAAGTGTCACGTTTCATGTTCCGTAACCATTTCTCCAATCTTTCTTTATCGTGGAGAGGAAATCTGCATCAAAAGATTTGTATGAAAGTGAGCAATAAAAACAAGATTAAAACATATAAATATAAATATAATTAGAACGGAACACCAACAGGAGGAAGGTTCAATGAAAATCAGTGAGGGACTGCTACACACACACACAAAAAGGCCTTCTCCCGTTGGAGGAAGACTCTGATAGAAGGGGACAGACAGACAAATCTTGCTGGGGAGGGAATTCCATGACACTTTGGTTCTGGGCCCAAACCAAAACAGTATATCTGCAAATGGCCTCATGACATGGGCATATTCTCACATGGATAAGACCATCCTCTCTGTGACATTCATAGGCGCATGTGGCCTGTATATGTACACATATGTGCATAAGTTCTCGTTCTGCAAAGTATGTGTGGGGGATCAAGCCGAGAGTTCATCTTACCAATACAGAAACAAACTGCACATATTCTGCAGTAGCAAACTTCAGCAGCTGTTCTTCACTTCTCCCTACTCCCACTCAGCATCAGAAACTGCCCTTCTAGAAAATGTTGCTTTTTAGAATATTAAAACATTCACCAACTGCTGACATAGATTTAGGGGGATCTGAATGTTTGACCAGTCACAGGCTTGGCATTATAACTCCGGTTGGTCATTGTGTGTAGGTCTTTTCTCTGCTTCTGTCAGCCAGGCCACTATAACACCAGGAGGGTCATCTGCCAGGTTTCCTCCATAAGCTATGTTCTGTTCATATAAAAATCCTATTCCTAGCCAACACAGCCAAAATAGAACTAGCTGCTAAGAAACCTGAAAGCAATGAGATAAAATGGGAATGCCCAATTTAGCCCACCTAACCCTAAAATTCCCTAATGCCCTTCCATAAGGGGATGACTGCATAATCATCCAGTAGGTGCAGTACCAAATACTGAAGTGATATTGTCTCTGTAATCTGTTCATCTGAGCAAAGCCTTCTGAAGATGCCACAAGCTGCTCATATGTGAGCTTTATCACTGTAGCTCCCACCTGGTGGAAGAGCTTACCTAATGAGGTGAGGAATTTCCCCACATTCTTATCTTCTGCAGAACACATAGGTAAAGGTTTCCCTTGCTTGAAACCCAGTCGAATACAACTCTAGGGATGTGGTGCTTGTCTCCGTTTCCAAGCCGAAGAGCCAGTGCTGCCCAAAGATGTTTCCATGGTCATGCTGAGGAGCATGGAATGCTTGAGCCACTGCAGCCCCTTTGAGACCCGAGTGCTGCATGATGGAGTGAGCTCACAGAACACATAGAATGTGTCTTAATTCTAAAGGGAATTAAGATTCTAGTTAATTGTAGTGGAATTAGCATGTTTTTCATTGAATGTATCATGGTGTGTTTATTGTACTGTCTTCCAGTTTCATAATCCAGCTGTTTTATCCTGTCTGATGTATGCAACATATTGCATTGTTCTCCAGTCATGTAACTTGATTTCTACTGTCTATATTATACTTGCTTTTCAGAATTTTTAGAATTCTATATTTTAGAATTATACTGTATTTTTTATGTGGCATTGTCTAATTTTGTTTACAATTACTATACACTAACTGTTGGTTACGTGTGTTACACTGAACTGCACAGTTTTTAGTTGTAATCTGCCAAGCCTCAGTAAGAGAGGCAAAACGTGCATGTAATGAATAAATAAATGAATCAGGTCAATGTTGTAAAAGGCTAGTTTCTAAAGACAATCTCAGACCTGTTTAGAAGACATGTCCTTTGATATGGCCTTTCTCGAACTGATACATTTATTTCATGTATTTAGATATTAATATCCCACTTTTCTTCCCAGAGAGACTCAGAGGCTTACATTATTCTTCCCTCCTCCATTTTATCCTCTCAACAACAACCCTGTAAGGTCAGAATGAGACTGACTGGTACAGGATCACCCAGAGAGCTTCCATGCTAGGGTGAGGATTTAAACTTCAGCCTCCCAGGTCCCAGTTCAACAGCCTAATCACTACATTATGCTGGCTTTCAGTGTGAAGTGATGCCTGAAGACTCCCTGTAGTTTCTTAGGTCTGTATCAGTTCTGAAGTGATCCTCTTCACGTTCTTGGATTGTACTGTGTCGCAGAAAACGGACTCCAGTTTTAAAATCGAGACAACCTGATTCAAATTATGTTGGTGCTCATTTTTTCCAAAGTGCCAAGATATTCACAGTTAATATAAGTCCACAGGGGGTAGCACCTTTAGTATCTTGCAACCAAATAAAAGTTCCAATGATGAAATAAGATCTGACTCATGAAAGCTTATAGTGAAATAAATTTTGTTAGCCTTTATGGTACCACTGGACTTCGGTTTAATTTTGACTAAGTTAATATGAATTTGTATATCTTGTTTATAGTGACAGAATTAAAACTATGCTAAATTTTGGTAACTCACACAGGCAAATCATTTATTGTGCCTATTCATAAAAAGCCATAGAGAAGAAATGCAAAACACTGATCTGTACAATAAGTTCTGTGCTGTCCTTCAGCCCCATAAGTTTTCTTTTTAACAGATCAGCCTTGTCTTGCATATACAAATATCACAAAAACATAACAGCTCCAGTCCCAGTTTAGTAGCTGAAGTGGAAAGGGGGCACAAATAGAGACTGCACTCTAAATGCAGCCATTCACCTTTGGAAGGAAACTTAGGCCTATTATGCACATGTGTTTTCCCTTGCTTTCACTGTACATGTCGGCTGGGGTTTCTTTGTCATTCTGCATTGATTTTCCTCCCTTCAGCTCTCAGCTCACTTTCTGCTTGCTGTTTCCTTGGGTTTTCTGAGAGTGATTTTGTGCCAATTTCCCTCATTTTGCTTTTAAGCCGAAGGTAATTCAAAAGCATACAGATTCCCTTGGGATGTCCCCCACCCTTTTGCTGCCCCTCAAAAGCCACTCCCCGCCCACATCGAGGTCGTTCCACCCACTCTGCACCTTCTGCCATCCTCCCCTCCCTCACAGGTGTACAAGCTCCATTTCTCCCTTGTTTTTACATTTTTTTACAAGCAGCATGAGTCTAGTGATATGAGACTATCGCTAGTCTCGGACTGCTGATTTTAAAAAAAATTTAAACAACGTGGGAAAGTTTAAAAGGAGCTGAGCGAGGTTGAGTTCCCTGCTTGTATTGACTTGAAACGGGCATTGGAGAGGAGGCAAATGGCAGCATCTCCAGTGCAAAAACAAAAAATATTTCAGTGCTGCAAGCAAACAAAATAAAGAGGGGGGATCATCAGCGAAGAATGAAATTGACATGAAATATAAAGAGAGAGAGGCGCTACGATGAGAAGCCTAAAGCTTTGAAAACATTCTTCCCTTTAATGCTTTAGCGAGCAAAGATTTTTTTAGGGGGGACCGTTTGGTGGTCTCTGGAAGTCTAACATTAAAATGGCAGCTGAGCTACATGGACCTTCTGCAAACCCCTGAACTTAAGAATCGCTTGGGATCGATCCATTTGGACGAAGAATGCAATCTGCACAGGACAGGTCTTTAAAAACTGCCAAGATCACAACTAGTGTACAGGATCAAATTAGAGACTCACAAAGAGAAAACCACACACATTTGCAAGGAAGGGCAGGAAATTAGTTACTATGCAGCTGCGCTAGGGCATCGGCCAAAATACCGCCCCATTTTTTTTTTCAAATTAGTGGCACAAGACTAAAAAACCTCTCCAGAGCTTTTGCCAGAGGATCCCCCCCCCATACAAATTGCAGCCCTGTGCAAAGCATGGTGGAGCTGCAGCCAATTTTGCACAGGTGCATGCGTACACACAGTGTTACTAATGATCACAGCTTGCAGTGCCAGTGTCAGTGGGTTCTACTGTGCATTCTGTACACTCAACATGTTCCCCCATTATTTAAGATTGTGTGACTCTTTCCCACTTTTCTCAGTGGCTGATAACACAGCAAAGAATCTCCTGGTGTTCAGCAATTTAGCAAACAGGGCTTCTCAGCTACATGTCAGTTTCAGAAAAAGTCTGGTCAGTTTCAAAAGTGGGTTTCCCCCCTTTGGCAGCTTTCCTTTCTTTTCCCTTTCATTCAACCAGCTAACCCTAAAATGTATGTGCAAAACCTAACCACAAGGATTTAAATGGAAGGTGCTTGCTGGATGCTACTGCGCAGCTGCAATAGGGTAATTGTATTAAAAAAAAAAGTTGGATGCCACCCCCCCACACACACATTACAAGTGACACTCCACCCCGATTTAGAAAAGTGCAGTTTTAAAAATTGTAGCTGCAGAATAGTTACACCCGAGCAGGGGTCATTTTGTAGAAAAAGAGGTGCAGGAGCTCATTAGCATAACTCATTAGCATAACTTATTTGCATATGCTAAACCACCTGCCATCACTGGAAGCATGTCAGAAGGAAGGAAGAGTGAGTGTGTGTGTGTGTGTGTGTGAGAGAGAGCTGGCAGAGAGGGGACAGCTACTAATCCAAACCTCAGAAATACCACTATTCTGGGAAGATAGTTTCAGTGGTGGCTGAAGCCTTCAGAAGGCTGGTTGGAGGAACAAGGACCTTTCCAGGGGACGGGGTCATTTTGCTGCAGCCATGACACAAGCAGGGGGGGGGCTGGCACCAACTCCCGGAGCTGAGCTCCCCTGAGCTCCTGCTCGAAATGACCCCTTCACCCGAGAGAAAAAGAATGGTGCGTAAGCAGGCACAGAATCTGGTTACTGCTGTAAAAATCTGCAGTAAGATTTGCGTGCCCTATGAGCCTTAAAATACATCTCCAGCATCACCTCACGACTTCCATCACTTCACAACTCCCTATTGGTAGATCTATAACTATCAGTACAATCGAAGGGAGGGCCATAGTTGCAAACGCCAGCTGCTTGCCACACATCCTTACTTACAAAACCCGAACGCGAGAGATGGTCTTTAAACTCACACAACAGAAGAGACATGTGTCTGTGTGCGCAAGAAGGGTCACATGTGTTTATGTAGATCTTGCCGAATAAGGGAGAGTGTATGACGTGGGAGCGAGCGGTGCTAAAGAACCAACCGTGCGTGTCCGTCCTCAAGCAGTGAATACTAAAGCATACTTGTTTGAGAGCAAGCCCCACCGAAAGCAGTCGGGCTTACTCCCGAGCAAACGTGCCCAGGATCGCATGGATCGGAAGCGCATTGACTCGCGAAACCAGCTCCCCACTGATCCCGTAGGACAGACTTGTCAGTCTAACACGCTCGTTCCCTTCAGCACTCACGGGTAGAAGCTGAGCTTGCGCTGGTCTCGGGCACTCTGCCCCGCTCGGTTCCTGCAACAGGTGGCCGCACAGTAACGCGGCATCACTGGGGTCCTTCGGCCGCCAGCGGTCCCCGCCCAGATGGTACCTCGGCGATAACTCCTCCCTCTTCTCGTCCTCAGGCACCGCAACCACACAGGCTTCCGCTTCCGGGAACTCTTATGCCCGCCCCCTTTTTCCTGCCTATCACCGGAAGAGCCGTTGCAATCCGGCGGCGTCGCTCAATCCCTTGAGTGACTCGCGGGGCAACAACAGCCTTCCACGTGCGCCCAAGCGGCCGTGTCGCATGACGGCGGGCAGCCAATCGGAGAGCGCTTCGTGTAGTATCGTCGCCCCGTTTCCTCGCGCCGCGCCTCTGAGGGGATGTTATAAAAGCGAAGCTTCGAGGAAGCCGACGGGGAGACGTAGAGCGGTTGGCGGGTCTCCGGCGAGGTGAGAGGGTGTCTTGGGGAAGGGGTGGGGCTGCCGCCTGTGGCGGGTAATAAGTGGCGTTTTCCACGGGGAGTGCAAGTGATTGGGACGTTCGCACGGTTAGTGTGGCCGACCCGCTGGAGTTTGGTAGAAGAGGGGGCAGTCGTACTGTAGGGATGCGCCCCCCCCCCCCCCGGGAGAACGTGCCTTGCCCGTAGCCTAAGCCTTCTCATTCCCACTCAGCCGCCAAATTCTCTGGTTACCGGTGACTGATTCGCGGTAAAAAAAACAAATCCAGAAAGTGTAGGTCTAGTGCAGGGGTGGGTGGGCAAACTTGCTCAGCGTAAGAGCCACCTAGAACAGGGGTGGCCAAACTTGCTTAACGTAAGAGCCGCATAGGATAAACATCAGATGTTTGAGAGGCACAAGACATGAACAAATATTACCTGCTTTTACTGGAAAATAAGCAGATCTGCTTTTTATTAACATTAAATGAGACTGCCAAAAATAATAACAAGGGGTAAAAGCAGATATTGATAATGATATTAATTTGTCCAATGGTATTTGCTTGCTAATGATATTTAGCTTCCCCAGCCGCCCTGCCGGGAGCCACATAATGTATGTGAAAGAGCCGCATGCGGCTCCCGAGCCACAGTTTGCCCACCCCTGGTCTAGTGCATCTGTGGATTAGTGGGCATCATTGCTGAATCTGTACAGTCTATTTCTGAGTCAGGGTGCCCATGCCAGTGTTGAGAGCCCATTTTATCCTTGGAATAAATTTTTGTGGACTGGAGCCCGTGAAAGTTTATGGTGAAATAAAATCGTGTTCAGTCTTTAAAGGGTCTGACTTGTTTAGAGTGTGCGGGGGTGAGTTAAGTGTTTTCTGCTGCTCAAGATTCGTGAATCAATGAACTGCTAAGGGTACGAAAGGAAAGGTGTGGGGAGGTGAGGGAAAGCAGTTCCCTGAGGTTTTTTTTAGGGGTGACTGAATTAAACACCTAATAAAGAATAGTTGTTTTTCTACAGGTTCTTCTAGTAGGCCCTGGGAGCAAGCTAAAAAGAGCTGATGCAAAGGAGGATGGAACTCTAGATAGTGTTGGAAGGTGTGATTTTTGTCCAGCATGCACTATTATGGATAGGAGCTCTGGTCCCTTTGCCTTACATCATCCTAGTGTCTTTAGAAGGTGGCTTTTTGCTTTGCTTCTCCATTTGAGGCATCCTTTGTGGACATTTGTTGTGACTGTAGAGCCTTTCACCTGTTGTTTTATAGTGAATTTGCTGTTGCATAGATGCTCTGTGGCTAACTTGACCAAATGATGAGTTCCGTCTGTCAGAGCAAAAATGAAAAGAAGAACAAAAATTCTGAATTTTTTAATTAGGACCAACCAAATTGACACTGTATAAAGCTGGAACCTAAAAGAAGCACAAGGTTTTGAAAGGGATTAGTAAAATAATCCTGCTTGTGTTTCTTTCTTCCTCTCTTTTTACCTCTGCTGTAAGACATTACCTTGATAGGAAGAATGTTTATCATATGAACAGCTGCTGCTCATCATGACCACAACATATTCTGCTTTTCCCTAGAGTTTCAGCAATTTCCCCATTCGCTATCCTGGTGTAGCAAAAACAAAAGTCTTTAAGGTGCCATAGGAGCTTACATTTTTGTTGTAACAAATGAATTTGGCTGCTCCACTGGAATTTCTTCCTACTGTAGAGTAACTTCCCTGATCTCCAGTTATAGCTCTCTGAATAACTCTTTGAAACCCTGCCTTGCAAACAATGGTTCTGTGAGGAGTTCTATGGCTTTCTAAACAACTGTGGCAGTGACTCCTGTTATTATTTGTGTGGAATACTTTTGTGCTTTCCCTCTATGTTGACCTCCAAAATGGAAAGAGTTTCTCATCCCATAGCAATGACAGCACATGATGCTTTGTTGCAAGTCTGTGTGTTGTCATATGTGAACTTTTATAGTTGGAGATGCTCCCATTGGTTAGGCCAGTGTCAACAAGCTATGCTTTATTACAGTTGCTAAAGTGTTTCATGGTGGTTTTCCTTTTAGTTGACCCATAAGATAGAGCCGATCTGTTAATAGTAAAATGAATGAACGAAGTTCAGTTTTTATGGTCTCAGTCTTTTATTTTATAAAGCATAGTTCTTGAGTTTGATAGGTTATGAAATAAGTGCTCTTAAGGAGACATACACATTTTTAAATAACTATTTAATGAAGATTGCAGAAATATTCATGTCAAAGGTTATACTTTCAGAAAATTCCCAAGTTATATAACTTTATAGTTGTGTGTTTTTCTGTATGATTTTGTATTAGTACAGTCTTAAGGCTAAATTGCTATAGCCTGCAAAACAGGAAGTTGGAATATAAATATTATGTCAGAGAATAGTTGGTTTTGCCTGGTGTGGCAGCTATTGCTGTACATAGGAACCAAAGAAACTTGGATCCAGTTAATTTTTTCCTGAGTGAACATTCTGTGAAGTTGCCACTTCACTTTCAAAAAATGTTTTTGAAAGTGAAGTGGTATTTCACTGCCAGAAAATGCTTGAAAGCATGTTTACATAAATGATGCCTCATGACCGTGAAATTGTATGCACATCCATCTCAATTGACTATGACGTTCTGTATTTGAGCATCTCAAAGTATTAATTGGACCATAATGAGTGATTAATAGCACTTTTGACTCTGTTGCAGACTTAGTATCCAAAGTCAGTAGTTGCTCTGGAATGTTCACATACAAGTCTAACCAAATTTCTTGCCCTTTTCAGTTATAAATGCAGGTTATATGGTTCAGTCACTTACTCTGGAGTAGTCAGGCTGACATCTAGAAGAGTTGACAACCTTTATTTTTAAACTACTGGTAGCCAAAACCTTTGAAGTATTTTGTTGTGCAGAACCTATTTTAAGTAAGTAAGAATAGAATTTAGTTTCCCTTTATTACCTTAACTATGATTTCATGGTGAAAGCTTCTAAATTTTTATTTTTCAAGGTATGATGTCTTACTATCAGGAATATGGGAAGTCTTGCTGCAGCTAAGGTTTAGCTTAGCCTTTGACTTTACATTAAAATTGCAGTCGGAAAAATACGAGCAGGCTTTGGCAGTTGTGCAGACCAGACCTGTTGTTTAAATGGGGCAAAAGACCACAACCCAAATGCTATTGTGATGTTCCCCGCCAAACTATTTTCCATCACAGGAATGTGAGCATTGTGCTTTCCAGGGAGATGTAACAAAGCTCTTTGTACTCTCCCCAACTGTGATTGAGTGGATTGAAAATTTAGATATTAGTATTTAGGGGGATTGTCCAAGCTTGCCTTTGTATCTACTTGGATATGTATTTTATATTATATGCTTGCTGTTTGTAATTCTGCCGTAAGATAAATAATAACTGCAATCAGATGTGCTTTAGCCCTGTTGCTTGAGTATTGAATGTTCAGACAATATGTTTTCTTCTCTAGCCCTGTCAAACTATGCCAGTTCTTAAATATGATACTTAGCAATTCTGAGTATGTTCCAAGTTAGTTCTGAGAATTCTTGGATCCTTATTTGAATGTCATTAGCCTCTGACCTGTATTTAGCCTCTGGTATTGTCCCATGCTGAACTGGACCATTTTCTCCTTATTCCTTTTAGCTTTTCCATCCCATCATAACTTAGTGTTATAAAATTGACAATAGGATACTCAACTGGATTCTTTTTTATAGTGGGTTTGTTTCCCCCCCCTTACTATTCCCAATCCATTTTTTTAGTTAACCAGACCCATGTTTCCTTAGAGCCAGTGTGGGATGGTGTTAGTGTGTTGGGTTAGCATACTTGAGACCTGGATCCAAATCTCCATTCTGCCATGGAAGCTCACTGGGTGACATTGAGTCAGTTGTATTCTTTTAGCCGAACTTGCTGTACAGTGTTGTTGAGAGGACAAAATAGATGAGGGGAGAACAATGTATAAGCTGTTTTGGATCCACATTGGAGAAAGAAACAGAGTATAAACTAAATAAGTATTATCAATTGAGTAAATAGGCACATTTCCCAAGAATGTAGAAAAGGTGTGCGCAGTGATTTACATGTACAAAAGAGTATTAATGGAGGACAGTAATGGTATACATATTGAAATCATACCTTGTTTGGAGGAAGGTGCACATGTGTGGACAATTTTAGATGAGAAAAATGTTGGTAGTTGTAAAAGTACAGATTTGAAACCTTTGTGTTAATGATTTGATTTTTGGGGCAATGTTTTTCATGACAGAGTGGTTACTTTTCATCTTTTGCAAAACAACCCAAGTCAATGTACTGAACTTTTCTGCTGTCAAAATAGGAAACTTCAGTTATCCTTTTGATGAGTGGGACAGAAAGGCAAGCTTTGGTGCTGCCTTTCATTCTTAAATTCTTCATTGGTCCTTGTGAAGAATTATGTATCTCTGGGAACAGAAAAGTGGGAATTTACCCTGAAAGTCATTGTGGATTTTACGAGTTTACAAAAATAGGTTGCAGAAGCATCATGGGCACAGCCAAACAAAAGTACTTTTAAGTCCTAGATTCAAGTATGGACTCCCATTACAATGAGTGCAGCTCAAGAGGGCCTCAATTTGCCTGGTTTGTACTCATATATAAGGATCTTTAAAAAATTAGTGTGTGAACAAAAGTGATTACTTAATAGTTCTTGAAATATCTGGTTATATTAACTGTGGGAAAGGGAAATGGGCTTAACTTTAGGGTCCCTTACTTTTGTGAACAGTAGCAGCCTGAAGTGCTGTTTCTTTCCTAAAGCATTAAGTAAATAACTGAATAATGAATACAGGCTAAGGAAAATAACTGGTGTTTTTTTTAATTCCCAGGTGTGGTTTAACAATGGCTACGACACAGTCTGTCGTCATATTTGCCCTCTGTATTTTAATGATAACAGAATTAATACTGGCTGCAGAGAATTATTATGACATCCTAGGTGTTCCCAAAAATGCATCTGATCGCCAGATCAAGAAGGCGTTTCATAAACTAGCAATGAAGTATCATCCGGACAAAAATAAGAGTCCTGGAGCTGAAGCAAAGTTCCGGGAAATTGCAGAAGGTAAGCATAATTCCATTAAATTTGGTAGCATTTTGCTACTCTTTTATCATTATCTTTTTTTTTGTTTGTTTCTATTCAGTGACAGTACTTAGCCTCTCAAAACATGCCAAAGGCATTCAGTTATTTGTGTTGGGGTATCTGTGTACAGGTAGCTCTCAGACCTCAAGGGAACTAGTACCTTGAGAACAGGAACTGTAGCCTTGTACCTCTAGGGAATGAACATTAACTTCCCTCTTGTTAACAGCGTTTGTTGAGTCATCTTTTGAAACTGTCATATATATTTTAGTTAGAGCTTATTTCATCCGTTCTCTTGCTTGCTGGTGATCAGTAGCTCTGATGGGCAAAGGTTAATTGAGTTCCTGTTCTGAGCTGGTCTATTCAAGCAGGCTGAATTTAGACATTTGGAACTGAGTGGTGTGTGGTCTCTCTGAAGGCTAACTCCTTTATGTGTTTGGGGAGTTCCCAACACCATTCTGGCAGGCCAGCTGTTTTTTTCTTATTGGATTTTCTTGTTCCTGTGCTACTGACATTACCTAATCAGGCCCCCCCCCCCCCCCCCCGCTCTCTGTCAACCCGCAGTAACTCTTTGTGCATGTAATCCGTGAATCATTGTCATGCAGTTTTGGAATCAAAATCAGTTTTGGACATGGGAGATGGTGTTATTCTGAAAACATATTGTGCTTTAAAGGAAACTAAATTTACAAGTATAAATGGACTCATCCAGGAAATATTTTTGCTTTTTAAATTTCCAGTTAAATGTAATTAACGGTAAATATGTGATGGGAATAGTAGTGAAATTTCTGCTGTGTGATTAACACGTTTTCAAATTACCCCTTTCCTATTGAGCTGTATTGGAGTGGGAATTATTTTTAATGGTTGAATATTGTAAAAACATTCAGGAAATTCTGCTAGATAGACAAAGCAATTTCTTTACTGAAAATGTTTCTTCATGTTCTTAAATGCACTTAGCTCTGTAGCGCTACTAGAAAAAGCCAGGTATGGGTATTCACACAAATAAAGCTTTGCTATTGTCTTACTTCCCCCTGTTGTTTAAGATTGTAAAAATGTTTCCTGCATTATTTTACAGCCTATGAAACATTGTCAGATGAAAATAAACGAAAAGAATATGACCAGTTTGGCCATGGAAGAAGTAATGGAAACACTTTCCAGCAGCCATTTAACTTCAATTTTGATGATTTATTTAAAGACTTTGATTTCTTTGGCCAAAATCACAATGCACAAGCAAAGAAACACTTTGGAAATGATTTTCACAGCAGTCAGCAGGCACAAAGCAGGCAAAGACGTTCTTTCCAAGAGTTTTCCTTTGGGGGTGGACTGTTTGATGACATGTTTGAAGACATGGAAAAAATGTTTTCCTTCAGTGGATTTGACAGTACACACAGGCATACAGTGAGAACGGGAAACAAATTCCATGGGTCTAGTAAGCACTGCAGAACTGTCACCCAGCGTCGAGGAAACATGGTTACTACATATACGGACTGTTCTGGACAATAATACTTCAGTTTCCTATGTTTTGTGTTTAATTACTTTTTCTTTGCTGATAAGGCATAGAAGATCTGTGAACTGTGTGAAATTTTTAGTTAAAGCAAAATAATTTAGCTGCTGCAAAGAAGCTGTAGCTAAACTGATAACTTGTGCCAGAAATGCAGCAAAGGCAGAGTGGATGAATTATTTCATTAACTATATATAGAACTTGCATGTGGGGGAAGTCTCAATATTGACAGTGTTAGATTCTATTTTTAATAACATAGAAACAGGTTACCAGATTACCTCAATATTATGCTTGTACTTTACACTTGGCAAAGAATGTTAGTGGTCCACTAGACATTATTGTTCTCAGACTCCTGTTTCTATACAGTGTTTATTAGGGACTGCTCATGTTTTTGATTAGCACAGCATTTACCTGCTGTAAACTTGTGTGTTATCAGTGATGACTTAAAATACAGCAGTGAACATTAAAATTTGACCCCATTTTTATGTGCCATGATCATTTAAGGTTAACTTTAAATAACTTTTTCTTGGTTAATATTCAGTACAAAGTAAGTGAATATATTAGCAGGAACCTCATGTATATTACCCAGCCACTCATCATCCTCCCTGCCCAGTATTTCAGGTTACACTGTTAGCTTGCTGTATGCATCATAACAGCAAGACGCATTTGCTGTTAAAATGTGGGCAAAATACACCTGATCACCATTTAATGTGAATCTTTTTATCTGGTAAATATATATATCTGGGGTAGGATCTGTCTCATCCTTGTTTCAGATTTAGAAGCTTAGATGCTGGGGTACAGCTGTTCTCTCAAACTCCTACATTCACTCCAGTTAGTGAGTATGTTCAGTGTTTCATAGACTCAGTGCAATCCTATGCAGAATTATTCCAGTCCAGTATTTCAGCTGGTTTAAACTGGAGTGACTGCATAGGAAAAACTGATAGCTTGCTGACTTCTCTTTTGCCTCTAATCCCATCGGTCTGTGGTGCACTTGTAGTTCAGCTGTCCTACAGATTCTCTAATTTCCTATTCTGTGGCCCTGTGGTGAAATGAACTAGCTCTTAAGGGTGTGCAAAAAAAAATAAATGGTTTTTTTTTCAGATTTGGGTATATTAGACCCCATTTTTTTTAGGATTCCCGAAAAAACCCAAATATCTATATTGGTATAGTGCTGAAATCTGAATTTTTTCTGGATTCCCGAATTTTTTGGGTCCATTATACCCTATGGGGCCATTGTAATCAATGGCAAAAAACTTCTGAAAAGTTTCCAGGGGGCTGGGGGGGAGGGGGTTTGAGGTAGAGGCTTCAAATTTGGACTGTAGCTGCTGAAGCCTCTTCCCAAAGGACCCCCAAAGTTTGGAAAAGATTGGACCAGGGGGTCCAATTCCAGGGGCATCCAAAGAGGGTGCCCCCATTCTCCATTGTTTCCTATGGGAAAAACTAAAGGCAGGCAGCAGACAATGTCTCCCCAAGAATCTGTCCAAGAATATAATTGAGGTGGTGAGGGGCATGTTTGCCAGGCCAGCAGCAGAACCTGTGCAATCTGCCCCCCAGAAACTGCCACTGTGCCAGTCAGTGCCCACCCAACAGGACTCACTCAGGTCAAACCAGAGAATCCCTGCAGTATAACCAGACTGAGGAAGCATGTTTGCCAGCTGGGCCAGCAGCAGAACCTGTGCAATCTGCCCCCCAGAGACAGTGCCACTGTGCCAGTCAGTGGCCAAACTCAACAGAACTCTGATGATCTCTGCAGCATAAACAGAAAGCTGAAAGATGTAGGACTAGCCTCTCCTACAATGATGTGCTCAAATCGTGGCTTGTTGTGAAGTGAACTCTGACGGATGGCATGAACATCCACTTCTTGTGAGATCTGAAGGTGGGTCTTCATGCCTCCAGCCAAGCAAGTGCCTCTGTCCCTCCAAGCATGTCAGCTTACCTCAACATACATCTGTTTGTGTTTCATGTGGCCTGGCAAACATTCCCCACACCACCTCACTTACTGGAAGAGGACAGCAGCAGTTTATGCAAATGGATGGGGAAACTGCCAAGGGCTGCATCACTGGCACACCTAGATCTTTTTTGATTCACACAGAGACATATCTTCCTCAGAATTTTATTACAATATATACTGCACACGTCAGAAACTTTATTTACCTTTCCTCTCCTCCATACCCATTTTTTAAAACACTTAAATGTTCCCTCACTGAAACCTGTGTAGTGTTACAGAGAAAATTTATTCTCTATAGAGGTTCCACAGCAGACAGTATCTCCCCAAGAATCTGTAAGAAAGTAAGTGAGGTGGTGTGGGGCATGTTTGCCAGGCCACATGAGAGACAAATGGATGTATGTTGAGGTAAGCTGACGTGCTTGGAGAGACAGAGGCGCTTGCTTCTGGGGACTTTGGGGGTCCTTTGGGAAGAGGCTTCAGCAGCTACAGTCCAAATTTGAAGCCTCTACCTCAAACCCCCTCCCACCCAGCCCCCTGGAAACTTTTCAGAAGTTTTTTGCCATTGATTACAATGGCCCCATAGAGTATAATGGACCCAAAAAATGGGGGGGGGGGGGGGTCCGGAAAGCCGAAAATGCTCTGTGGCACCTTCCTGGCATCCCGAAACCCGAAAAAAAAACGAAAAAGATTTGTCTGTTTTTTTTTTTGAGATTGGCAATCCCAAATGCACATTCCTAACTACCTCTCTTTCTGAAGAAGCCATAAACATATAATCATTGTTGCAGGTGTGCCACATAATTGGTAGTATCCCTGGAGGCATCACAGAGACTGAGCTGTTCTAGTCCGCCTCAGTTTTGTTTCTCCCCAGGAAGTTCTGCTGAAGACAGTCCCTGCTTTCTTGTTTTGGTGGTTGGCTCTTATGCCATACTGAACTGCAGGTGTATAAGGACTAGCCAGTCTTTTCATTCATAGGTCAGATGTAGAGCTTTAAATCTGATCTACACATCCATCGGAGAACAGCGCGCTTTTCAACATAGTCCATGCATTAATTTGCTCGTCCAATATTGAAAAATCAAGAGATGTACATGAGTGTATGAATCACATTATACATAACTGATTTTAAATTATGTTAGAATTTGAGCTGCTTTTGCACCTTTGCAGTTCACAACATCAGCTGGTACATTCATGTTGGCATGTGCTCAGAAAGTCCAGGATTAAACTGCAATTTACAGAGGAAAGAGTAAGAATGTTTAAATACTTGTTCATTTTTCCTGCCTAACAATGTTAAGGCTGGAATATTAGAGAGACAAGCCCACCTAGCTTTCTCCCTCAAAAACGATCTCGTTTTTAAAAACATGCAATGAGTGACAGAAGAATGGTCAAAGCACTTGAAGATACACATTCACAAAATGTTTAGATGTTCTGTTGGCCATCCCTGGGAGTATGGGGAAGGGGTGTAAGTAAGCCAGCCACCTGTCCATCAGGAGGGGTTGTTTCAGCTATCAAGGGACCCCACAGGGGTGCCCCATGAGTCTACACACCAGGCAACTTGACATAAGTGAACACAGAGATGAAAGCCAAGACTAGCAGGCCATAATACTATGCCTAGGATATGATCCTGGAAAAAGCACATGAAATCTTACCTTGACCACTGTGACTACCCCCCCCCCCCCCCAATGATATCTACATACTCTGGACAATGGACCTGCCTTGCCCCAGAGTAATGTCTTTCAATTTCAAGCTCTAAAACCATCAACCTGACCTCATCTTCCCTTCTTGCATTTCCTTAATAATGTCAAGTCATGCCCGTTCCTTCTTCCCACACCCCCAAGACCAGGTGGTTCATCAAGCAGTATTGTTTCTATTTTGATTAGTTTAAATTAGCAATCCATTAGTTCTCAAAACCCCAGAGAACTAATCAGGAACACAAACCAAAATCTGCTTTCCATATAGAAGAAACCCCGGCCTCCTTTATCCCGTCTTGGGAATTCATCAGCACATTCCCAAAGCTACATTGTCTTACCCTTGAGTAATTCTATCATAGCTCTTGAGTAATCTCATCAATTCTTTGTTCCAAGGGAACCCTCGTATTAGCAAGCCCCCTGGGCACATTTTGGGTGTAACTAGCCCAATGCAACTCCAGTGTTCGTGTTACCTTAGGTGCCCATTAACACGCGGCCCCAGTATACTGTGTCCCTTTTCTCAATGAAGCGCTAGTTGTTTTGCCATCTCTCCGGCTGCATGGACATCTCCAGGACAGGTAGCTATCACCTCAACCCCTGCTATCATCCTGCTCCTCTCTTTATTTCCATAGCTCTTGTATGTGTGTGTGCCTCATGTGTGATGCTTGTGTGGTACAATACCCTTTAATAAAACATTCTCTATTTTACCACTGGACTGGTTATTAAGAGCGCTTAAAAAAGGGGGAAATCCCTGTAAACATTGGTAGGACGATATCCACTATTATCCCACCTCTCGCTGAGGCCTTGACATTTGACTAATTCCCCCAGAAACTAAAGCCAGCTATTTCACTCAAATATCTGAAGTACTATTCACAAATTGGTATACTTTTCATAACAATTTATATCATTACTCTAAGAATTTTAGTTTGGGGTCTTTCAAAATCTTGAACAAAAAGTAGTCTGCTTGTGTAAGGACACATTTTCCCAATCATCTGCTCTTTGGGATTTTGCTCTAGGTCTTTGCTAAGTTTACATTTCAAAGTGATTCAATAGCTTACTGCAATTTTCATCCTGTACCACTGCATAATTTGTGTGGTGGATACTGAAGCAATGGGTGAGGCTTGTATGCCTTTTACTTGGCATATTTCCCTCCTGGTAGGTCACTCCTCTCAGTGCTGTGTTGCTTCTGTGTCTCCCTTCCCCCTGCTTCTGCCTTTAGATATCTTTTTCTGATTTTTTTTTAAATTCTGCAACTCACTTGCCTTTCTTATAACTTTCCAACTTTTTCCAGCTGTCAACCTTTGTGTTTCTGTCTTCACAGAAAGCACCAGGGACAGTTTTCCCTTTCCTTAGAACCTGAATCAAATCCCCCCCGGTTAAATGGCCTTTCATATTTCTAATAGAAAATGCAATTGTAGGCACTGTATTGCTTTTGTAGAGAGTATTTGTGAACATTTTGTGATATCCCAGCAAAATGAAGAGCTATGGGTGTCACCAGTTTTATGCCTATTTTATAAGAATGTCCTTGAAATGATGAGTGTGGTAAACAGGAGACTTGTATCTTGTGGAGACCCCATTTCAATATGATGTTATTGCAATATACAAATTATGTTTTCCTGTTAGAGACCCATGCTATGCTTTGTCATCTACCAAAAACAAGATGGAGGGGACAAAAGGGGCTCTTCCCTAGAGCTGTGCACTTGTGAGCATAGCTCTTGAAGAAGGAATACCTTCCATAACCTTCAACTTTCTTAGACATCATACCTTCTGTGGATCTGATTAGTGTGTGAGTGTATATTCCTGAGGGCAAAACAGCCTCAGCACAGGTGAATAACACTTTAAAAACCTAAATTATTGGAAAGGGTGTGTGTGTTCCCCTGCCTTTCCATAGTCAATGTCAATGGGTGAAAAGAAATGTATTGATATTGTCTCAGGTGAGTCAAAGCAGAAGATGGGAGATATGACTTCAGCTGCTTCTTTACTGGTAAGGTATGGTCTATTTGTCAGACACTTCTGAACTACTTTGGGGGAAACATTTTGAGGACTCTTAATTATTCCAATAGATCAGCATTTGAGGTTCTTCTATGCAAGTGTGTAAACAGTTTAATGGCTTCTAAGCATTTTCCTATTGCATTTGTTTATACCTGGTTTCTTATTTATTTATTTATTTTTGTTTTTATACCCCGCCCTCCCCGCGAGCGGGCTCAGGGCGGCTTACAGGGGCACAAGCCTGATAAAACATCATAAAACAAATTTAAAACAACAATGTCAAGACAATAACAATAACGATAAAACTCCAATCATAAATATATCAATAGATTTCTAATAAATTACATACTAACTTCCAATAAAGTGCTTCCATGCTTACAGATAGATGGCTTCCTGTCAGGTTAAGGGCCCACCAACCACAGTCAGATCAGGACTGCCTTTCAGGGCCAGGCTTACACTGTAGATGTCATTACAGTGGGTGTTACTGCTGTTATTATTGGTGGCGGCTCCTAGTTAAAAGCCTGGCGGAAGAGCTCCGTCTTGCAGGCCCTGCAGAACTTGCAGGCCCTGCCAACTGCATAAAATATACAGTTGGCAATACAGCTTTTGAACTGAGCTATTGTATGAATTACCACTGTGGAGTAATTTTCCTGCTTGATTAAGCTAGTAATGCTGCCAGTGAATATTGAGGCAGATCTAATTTTGTAAGTGTGTTTCCTTCTGGGAGCAAAATTGCATTCATCTGTAAGTGATGAGTAAATGAGAAACAAAACTGAAATACAAGCTAGCTACTGTAAAGTATGCAGTGTTAAGGGTACTCTGTTTTTAGGGAAATGCAGCTCTTGTCAATAGGTACTTAAGGTACTAAATCTAATAGCAGTAGACACAAGCATGTATTTTATGCTGAATAACTTTTATAGTTGATTAGCTTGTATGGGATTAATCTTTTCACTAACTCCTTTAATTCCTTTCCTTTGGGGATCCAGTGTCTTCTTTCCCCTGTTCTCACTAAAACGTATGACATCCCCTTTTCCTTGGCCTCCATGCATCCTCAGTCTCTTGGCTCATGCAATCTAACTTATAAATGCAGCCAATGAGCAAAGAGAAGGTTTGGCCTCTGTGCCCTACTTGATGGCTTCTGGGGGCATCTGGCTGGCTACTTGTGCACTTGTGAGAACAAGATGTTGGAGTAGGTGGACCACTGGATTGATCCAGCACAATTGCATTAAGGTTCTAATGAATGCCTTACCAAGAGGTTACAGTAGGGTTGCCAAGTCCAGGTTGGAAAATACCTGGAGACTTTGGGGGTGGAGCCAGGAGAAGGTGGGATTTGGGGAGGAGAGACGCCTCAGCATGGTACAATGCCATAGAGTCTACCCTTCAAAGCAGCCATTTTCTCCAGGGGAGCTGATCTCTGTCAGCTGGAGATCAGTGGTAAAAGCGGGAGATCCCCAGGCCCCACCTGGAGGCTGGCAACCCTAGGTTACAGGTGTTGTGGATTTTAAGCAGCTAATTCATACTTAGCTTAGCTGCCACATATTTTGTTAGTCTTTAAGGAGCTACTGGACTCTTGCTCTTTTCTACTCATACTTAGCTTGTGTGCTCACTCAGTCTGAGGGCTTGCTGACAAAATGTGACAGCCAGATTCCAGTTTGTTTACAGGTAGGCATGCAATCGCTTGATAAACTGGTGATCTGTGCTCATAAGCCAGATCTCCCACAACCAAGCCTGCACCATCTTGCCTTTAGCATCAACAACAGCTAAATTTACTTTTCTAGTTTGTTTGCAACACACTGGAATACACTAGATACTATAACCTACAGTAGCCTCTGACAGTGCACTCTTGCTCTTTATGCAATACAAACGGGAAGCTCTGGCTGCCAAGCCTGCTGCTTGAGCTGCAGATTTAAATACACTGCTTCTGGCCTAACTTTGTATGAACATGGAATGTGGTTCATACAGAAGTAGCCCATTAGTCCATGCAGACCTGTACTGTATATTCTGCCAGCTGCTATCTCCATTCTTGGACAGTGGTCCTTCCCAGTCCTACTGAGACACAGAAAGCTTGTGCTGGAGCAGGGCTGCCGAGTTTCTGCTTTTAAACCTGAAACTCAATTTTTGGGCATCGTTCCCTCAAGGTGGCAGCCTGAAATCTCAGGTCCCTGAGACCTGAAATCTCAGGTCAGCTAGTCCTGAGACTTGATGGCTTCTTTTATGACTTCTAAGCCTGCTTGTCTGAGATAGTTGTGGCCCTTGTCAACTGAAGATAGGAGGTAACCAGCTAAGCATAGTTTTTTAGCCTCCAGCTCACACATTTTTGTCTTAGCTCAGGAAGGATGGCTCCAGAGCAAACTAATTTATGCAGTAGCCAAATAGCTTGCTCACAACTTTAATGCCAGTAGCGCACAAAGTAGATTTTTTTCTCACAAGACTCCACAGCTTAGAGGGAGCATTGCAGGTAACAGTCTGACACAAACACTTCAGTGTTTTGTCTTCATTTAATGCATTTGTCTTCATTTAATACTTCCATTCTGTCAAGATATCCCAGTGGTTTACCATTTAAAACTATAAAAGAAAATAAAACATGCTTGAGGCCATTGCTTGTCTGTCTTGCCTGCCTTTCAGGTCATGAATTAGTTCCAAGGAAGGTGGGGGAGGGGCTGCCACTGGTTTCTTCAGGAATATTTCAGATGGAATAGCTAATATCCATGATGATGCTGATGATGATAATAGTAATAATAATGGTGTGACTTGTAGTCCCTCTCTTTGAAGCCACATGATTGAGTTTTCACACATTTGCAGACACCATAGGGTACAATTCCTAATGGTGGGTGGAAGTACTGTCCTTAGTATTGCCCTTTAGTGAGACATCTCCACACTCTGCTTTATGAACCTCAGGACCAAACAAGATGTTATGATGTCCACGAGTCTGGCCTGTGAATGTCAGTGCCATAGTTATTATGGTGTACCCATTAATAAAAGATAAAATAGGTTAAATGGTCCAAATATCAAACCACTGTAATACTGACCACTGTAATATTGACCACTGAAGAAGGCCCTAAGGGGCTGAAACATGTATGGTCTATTGGTCATAAGATATACCCATCAATTGTATATGTAAAACTATCAGCTCTCTGTGTCAAAAGTTTTAAGAGTCTGATATTTGGACCAGGAGGGCCCGATCCTGACTGGGCCTGCAGTGTAGCAGGACCAGACAATCTTGTTCCCTCCCCACACCTTTTAAAATGCTGAAACATCAGTGGGGGGCTGTTTTGGTGCTTGAAAGGTGCACAGTGGGGAAGACAATTGCCTGGTCCCACCATGCTATGGGGTTCCTTGTGGCATTTTTGAATGGCATTGGCATCTACCAGTTGTAGCCATGGACACTGTAACATCCAGTTTGGCCCTCTGGATTGCAGGGCTGGAGTCTGGAGACCTGATCCTGGGGTTTTCTGCTTGCAGAAGCCTGCTATGGCACAGTACTCCTTTCTAAAGTGAATAAATTAGAAGCATTTAAGAGGTCTTGCAAATATTGTTTCTAGTCCTTAAATCTCCCTCTTCTAACCTTGTATTTGCCAGGAAGGTATGCCTGCATGAATTATTCAAAGTCAGGCCTAAAGCTGACATTTAGACATTGATGTATACTACTGAATGCCCTTTGAAAGGAGTGTTTCATAAAATCCAAGTTGTGTTCAAGCACTGTGGCTTTTCTGTCTCTTTAAATATCTAACGTGAGTGAGTAATTTGGAGGTTATCTGCAATGGCTTTGCTCAACAGATTTCTGCTTTCAGAGAGTCTCATCAGTTAATTTACCCAGGTTAGTGGTTAAATGCTCCTGCACTTTATTCACTTAATCAATGCACCAGTCATTAGTATTCTTTTATCTCTTTCTAGCAAACCTTTCTTGCAAATACCATACACCCACAGAATATTGTTCTTCTCATGTCACGGAGAAGATGTTCACTTAAGAAACAGACTTGTTACATTCAGTACTTGTATGTATAGATGTAAGACACTATCTTGTATTCTATGATCATATTCTGATGATGATGGGCAGGCAGTCCTGTTGCTCCCCCCACACACACACACACTGCAGACCTCCACTTTGCCTGTTCCTCAAAGCCCTGACTCCCCACTAGGAGCAGAAATGGGGGGAGGGTCAATGAATTGCCATGGGGGAATTCCACTCAGTGAACCTGAAACTGCTTATGGTTTTCTGATCATAAGATATTATTTAAGATTATACTTCTATACATTGAGCTGTGGTGAAATGGGGGGGTATGTTAAGGTACTACATAATGGTATAAACTTTAACAATGATACAATAGTTTAGGTATAAGCTCTTGGCACTGCCATTTTGCTCACACTCATCTACATCAATGATGCTGCTATTCCTATCTTCTCATTCTCTCTAGTTTTGGCTACCTTGGCAAGGTTAACAAAGGATAGTCCAGCTCAATTTACAAAAGATTTTTTTAAAAATTATTTTCATCACAGAACCTTATTTGCAAACTCTTCATATACTTTAACATCCAGTTTTGGAATAAGCAAACTGGATTACAGCTGAAGAACAGACAATTTCATAGAATTAATGGTGTGACCAGACTCTTAAGAATTCAGAATGCCATAAAATCATATATCTGGCAGTGCGCTTTAGTCTATGTTCACCAGGAAGTGTGATCATTGAGTGCATTCATATATAGGCTGGAAGCTATTTCCTTGATGTGCTGGTTTTGACAGTGTAGGATGCTTTCAAAGAAATAATTTTCCTCAAGCACATTTGCATCCCATTGAATATTGAACTGGTTCTAAATTTAGTGCAGTTATAAATGGCTCTTTACAAAGCAATTGGTTAGAGCCAGTTTGGTGTAATGGTTAAGTGCACGGATTCTAATCTTGGAGAACCGGGTTTGATTCCCCACTCCTCCACTTGCACCTGGCTGGATGACCTTGGGCAAGCCATAGCTCTGTACCAGCTGTTCCCTCAAGGACAGCTTGGGAAAGAGCTCTCTCAGCCCCACCTACCTCACAGGGTGTCTGTTGTGGGGAGGGGAAGGGAAAAGGAGTTTGTAAGCTGCTCTGAGACTCCCTTGGGGAGTGAAGGGCAGGGTATAAATCCAATCTCTTCTCTTCTTCACTGCTTCTTCTTAGATCTGTGAGTGGAACAAGTTCATGGAATTATTTTTTATCAACTTCCCCTTCTGCCAGCTGGTTCCTGTCTCCGGCCTGGAAGCTGCTGGTGAAGATCAGAGAACCCTTGAGAACATTGTGCCATTGATCAGGAACTGGATGGTAAGCAGGAGAAATCAGCCAAAACCAACCCCATGGAACATGTGTTATGATGGATCATGAAATGCAGCATGAAAAATGTTTGTTATTGGTGAACAGTAGGTGTTTCCTGAGTAAGACATCAAGCATGAGTATTTAAAAACCCAAGGAGTCCCTAAAGTTACACATACTTTTAAGGTATGGGCTAAAAGGCTAATGTGAGTCAGTGAAATAAACCCTATTTTTGGAGTTGACTGCTGAGAAATAATCTTGAAGGATGGCACGAGTGCTGTTCCAGTTTTTGACAGTTGATGCTGCTTTGCGAGTAACAGGGTCTTGCTGGGGGCCTTCTTAGTTCCCACTGGCTGAGCCCATCTACTTGTAAACAAACAGATTTCCAAATGTCTGCATTTCATTTACTGGAAATTGATCCAGTAAAGCTTTAGTGTAGAATGTCTCACTGTTTGAGGAGGTGAGGAATGTGAATGGTAGTTTTTGTTTCTGCCATAAAAATAATGAACATTTTCAGACTGAAGAATGTGAAGCAGTACATTACAGCGCTAAGCAAATCACCCCCGCCCCGCCATTTTTGCAGGTATCTCTGAGCTTGGCCAGAAGCCCAAGGAAGGGGAGAAACTGGGAACCTCTGAGACAGATGAATAAGCTATGGCCTTAGTGTCTGCTCTTACCTTTTTGTGGGTAAATTAAAGCCTGGGTTCGGCCAGGAACATGTTGAAAGATGAGAGTCAAGGGGCTCTTGGCCCTTAACCCATGACCGTGTGTGAGCTATGGCAGCAGAAACAGCACCAGCCCAGGATTCCTTGTGTCCAATTACCTGGTTTTAGTTTGAGAGGGGACCTTGGAGGCTGTCTCTTTGTTAATTTTGCATTGTTGGTATGTATCACCCTATGAGCTTCCTTAAGTCTGCATTGTGGGACAAAAAGTGAGACCGAGCATGTTGTGTGGTCAATGAGACTGGCTCCACTGTCGTCCCCATGAAATTAAATGACTCACAGTGGAGTGACTCTGAGCAATTTTGCACTGGCTTTTCCCTCCATTGTTTTACGAAACCCATGTTGGAACAGAAATCCCCCTCTGCATTGCATGCTGCTTTCACTTTCTTTGATCATTGGATTTTATGGTACCTTCTGCATAGATTTATGGCCATTCAGGGGTGATTTTGCATTCGGTACAGCATTGCCCCAAGGTATTTGAATGTGGTTTTGAGATGCGCTTTTTCCTCCCAGTTGAGAAAATGTGGAGTGAATGCTAGATGCAGAATCAGCCTCTGTTTAGGATAGCACTGTAATTCACTGAAGTATAAACATACACCCATTACATGAAGAAATGCATGGGCCCTGTGAAAAGGAAATTATTCAGCAAAGTGCTTAAGATCAAATTCAAAGAATTGATTCTGGGAGCACTGAAAACATGGGTGTGTGCCTGCATACTTACAAATGTCACTGCTTGATGTACTATCAGCAAGCACAGCATTTAGTGTAGAGAACCTACATAGGAAAGAATGATGTGGCCTATATTTAAAATATGGGATAAATTTGATTTGAGGATATAACTCTGTAGATAGGTATAGTTATTCCAAGGGAGCCACAATGACCCAACGTTTGGGTTAACATCTGGAACATACCGATGCTTTTCATTGTCATCTCTCCTTTTGTGTTCAGTTCAGAACCTTTTTGCCAATTGCATCAAGATGGATTCTGGGGTACTGAATAGTAGGGAAGAGATAAATTCCTGCCTCTTCTATCAGTTGAGCTGTGTTCATGGAAGATCTGTGACCTGTATGCCTGTTATTTCACCTGAATAAAGTTGTAGTTAATGAAGTTGATGCCTCTGGAGTTTCAGGTAAACTTCATTGTGTATATTATGTATTTAAAAAAAAAATGTCTAATTTTGTAATACAGCTTTATTACTGTTGTACATAATATGCTCCACTATATTGTTCACTACTATTTCACAGGCCTTTTTTTCTCCAGGCAATAAATAACAGCAAAATAAAAAAAACGTGATGGAACTAGTTTTTTCCAGTTAAAGAAATCTCTACGTGAATCTATTAAATATTTCCTTCTCCCTGAATCTGGGAGAAAAACGGTATTTTTTCCCATTGGTAGTTGTATGACTACTTCATTAGAAATGCAATCCTTGGGGGAATGGTTCAGAAGCACATAGGGTAGCACTATTAATTGCTGGGACTGTAATAGGTTGTCATGCTTGTGTGGTGACGATGATGATGATGGAGTGATTTACACAGTATGGGGGTACCGCCTCAGAATTTTTTTTAAAAGGTATTATATATATTTTGAATGATGGGGATTTAAATGGAGACTGGTTTGTATAGTAAATTTTCTTTATCCCTAAAATTTTTTGACAGAGAACCATTTAAAGACTTTATTGGGAACGGTAGTGACTGCAGAGATGGTTGATACAAAGCACTGAAAATCTAATGGACCACTGTATACCAATTAACTGAACTGAATTTATAGAATGTCAAAAGGAAAAAAAAAGAAACCCAGCATGGTGAATAAATGCTGTACACTGAAAGAACTGTTTACTCAAACAAACTACTTTCTCTGTTTAATATATATAGGCATTCAAAACCTGACATATTGATTCATTTGAACTGTTTTTTATTCCACCGTTAAGTTAGTGTAGAAACTAGATAAAGGGGTTTTTTTATACTTTCACCACTGGGTGGAGACAATACACTAAACTTGCGGGGTGAAGGCTTTTTTTTTTTTGTATTTGGAATCGTATAATAAAAATGCCAAATGAACAGAAGGAAATTGATACATCTGCTTTATTAATTTTTTAAAGAAAATTCTTACACCCAAACCATTTAAAATTATATAAATGAAGGAAAGTACTAGGATGACCATTATGTTCAGAGTAATTTATTTTCACACAGTTAATGTTATGAATGATCTTGGAGTAGCTGTATTTTTGTGTCACTAGGAGGATGATAGCTTTGAGGGGTATGTATAGAAGTATGGCGGTAAATATTGATTATGTAAAACGAACGTATGATGGCAGAATTTTCTTATCAGACAGCTTTCCAACTTCTCTTTTGTTTGGACATGCTCCCTTCCCTCAGACTTTTGCCTCATTCCCCTGTTGGCCCCAAACTATGACTGGCTCATTCTCTTTTTCTGTTCATCTCTATCCTAAGACCCTTGTTCCTGGGTAGAGTTGCCAACCTTCAGGTGGGGCCTGGAGATCTCCTGGAATTGCAACTGATTTCCAGGCAATAGAGATCAGTTTCTTGAAGAAAATGTCTGCTTTGGGGGATGGATTCTATGTCATTGCTGAGGTCCTTCCCCTCCCCAAACCCCACCCTCCCCAGGCTCCAGCCCCCCCCCCCAAATATCCAGGTACTTCCCAACCCACAGCTGGCAACCCTACCCCTGTTTTTTTTGCTTTCCCTGTGGGTTATGAGAAAGCTGCAACCCTTTCTTTTAAGGAAGACCACCAGGACAACGGGGAAAACTGCCTGGCCTGTCCTCAGGTGCCTAGAGAATGGCCAGCTGCAGCGAATTCTCAGTTCCTGCCTAAAAACATTCTGCTCAAACTGCTGTGGAAGTAAGGTCAAGGATACTCACACCTCTCTGACACTGGCTACAGCTGCCAGGTAGTGTCAGGGAATCAACCTTGAAACAAAATTACCCCCCCCCCCCCCCGGTCTCTAGCAAACCATATGCTCTTTTTACAAAGTTTCTGCCATTTACCTACTGTTATGTTGCTTTGACTGTCATTCTGTAGGTGATAGCTAGTTTTATATGTGAAAAAGCACAGTCAAATGTTTTTTAGTCCAGGGAAATTCCTGGAGCTTTGAGAGTGGAAACTGGGAAGGGTAGGGTTCGGGAAGAGGAGAGACCTCAATGGGGTGTGATGCCATGGATTCCTCCCTCTAAAACAGCCATTTTCTTCAAAGAAACTGATCTCTGAAGTCTGGAGATCAGTTGTCATTCTGGGAATGGCCCCATCTGGATTTTGGCAACCCTAATTTTAGGTGTTTTATTAATAAATAATAGTTTCCATGGCAACGATACAACTGGAATAAGATTAATTAAGGGAACAACACACAGGCCATTTTGCTGAAAGATGGCCTGCTCAGTAGTTGCTTTAAATAAGACTTGTCATCTGTCACAATGGACAATGAGAGAGAGAGAGAGGGTAGAAAAGTTTTAATAATCTGTGTGGAGACAGGAACGTAAAAAGCAGTAAATGGAAGGTTACAGATGGCTGATGCAAATGTGTACTATCCAACAGCTCCGCCTCACTCATAACCCGTTAGTTAGAGGTGGGATGCGTTTTGCTGTGGAGAGAGGTAGAACTCCAACCTACCCACGTCTGTTCCTTTTGTCCCTCTAAGCAACTGTCCTCATTTTCATAAGACCTGCTTCTAGAGAGGAACCCTGCTGCAGCTTTGTAGCATAACATGTATTCAGTCTTTTCCCCAGGGACTAGGTCATGTCTAGGCAGGGAGAACCAAAATACTTAATGGAGAGTTAATGCAGAATGGCAGCTTTCATAAGGTGTAAGACAAAGACTAAAGTAAAACTGCATAAAGAAGTGCTGATAAAGAATGAAAAAAATATATAATGCTAAACAAAAGCAATTATATAATTTTGGGATTATACAGTATAACAAAAATACAACAGTGAATGTCAATATAGTGATGTTATTAAGATACAGTCACATGTAGTAAGGTAGTGCGTTCAGGTGGCTAGCAAGTAGAGGTTAACAAAGGTTTCCAGAATAAGCCTTCGTCTCATGAAGAGACTTCATCTGAACCAGATTTTCAAACAGTGTTTCCAATTGTTTTTCCAAGCTTCACAAAAAGAAAGAACAGGCACAAAATATCTACAGAGTTTATTTATTTATTTATTTATTTTTTCAAATACATTACAACATACTGCTTTACATCAGAGGATACAGGAATTCAACGGGCAAACCAAGGATTCAAGTCCCAAATTGTCTCACAAATCTCTGTCTGCATTGCTTGCAGCAGCCACTCCTATATTGCATCGACTCAGCTTTGGCTGTCTGCATCATTTTATTGCCCAGTAGTGGTGACTCCGAGGTCCCTCCGGCCTCTCACTGGCTTATGTGGATCTAGTTTTCAGCTGGCACAATTGCTCCTCCTCACCCCTGAGCCACTGTGACTGATAAGCAGACAACTGGAGCCACTCCCCCCCCCAAGTTTTTCTCCGATCATGTTTCTTTGCTGGTGGGTTAGAAGCATGCCCACCCCAGAATGCCCTGCTTGGCAACTGCTGGGTGTTTTGTGTTTTTTACCCACCTTGTCCACTTTCCAGCCCCAGGAGGCTGCTCCTCCCCCCTCTCGCGCACACTCTCCCTCCCGCATTCCCCCGTGGTCACCATGGTGAGGTGCAGACAGCAAGCTTTTATCCTGAGCCAGAATGGGAGGGAAAGGGGAACAATGTACAACGGTGCCACAACAGACTGAGACTGCTTTACACAGCAGATGCAGATCCAGCCAATGTCTGTGTGGATGAGAAGTACATTTTGGCTTCCAGTTCTTTTGTGCTTTGTTTCCTGTATCCAGAGCCATTCATGTTATGACCACAGATAGGATCTATCTTTAGCATTATGGCTGATTGCTCCACCCCAGGGGCATAGAGTTAATAAATTCCCTGGGGGGGGGGGGCTAGGGCTCTAGCATGTGCGCGTGTGCAAAGCACACACAGGAACCATGTCCCTGCTGCTGCTGCCACAACAGCCTCCCACCCAGGCCCGCCCGCCCAGCCGGCTGGCTTCCCTAAATCCACTCGCTCTCTTCCTCCCTCCTCCCTCCCAAGGCCATCCGGGGACTGCCCAGCGTGATGGCGTCACCCAGAAGTGACGCCATCATGCTGGGCACGTTGCCGGGGTGACGCTCTGGCAATCGCCCCAAAACTCTATGGTGCCATAGAGTTTCAGGGTGATTGCTAGAGCGTTGCCCTGGCAACGTGCCTGGTGTGATGGAGTCACTTCCGGGTGATGCCATCATGCTGGGCAATCCCCAGATGCCCCGGGAGGGAGGGAGAGAGCAAGTGGGTTGGCTGGCTGGCCAGGAGGTTCTTGTGGCGGCGGCAGCGGGTGGGTGGGTGGGTGGCAAGGGAGGCGCGGTGCAGGGGGCAGGCACACCATTTCACCAGGGGGCTCAGTCCCCCCTGGGAAACTTTAGGGGTGGCCTGAGCCCCCGAGCCCCCTGTAGTTGACACCTATGCTCCATCCTCCACTCTTTATTTGGCCAAATACTTCCTCCTATCAATCAAACTATTGCCATTGCCCAAACATGTCAGTTGCTTCTGGCTGAGAGTTCTTTCCAGCCACATGTAAAGTGCTTCACTGGTGACTTTAAAACTTCCTTTATGTGTCAGGTTCTAAATGATCCCTGAGTCAAGTGAAACAATGAGCTTTCTAGAACTTCAACAGAGGAACTAAGCCATTGGATAGAAATTTTCATAGCAAAGTGGCATAAAAATATATTGAGGGAGATGGGCTATCATAAATCAACTTGAATGAGCAATAGCCCACCAGCAAAGTCCAATAGCCTTAAATACTTTTAATCCAGTCCAACATGAATAATGAATTAAGGCCTCTGTGTTCCTGTAAGCCCAATATTCTAGGGTGACCCTTGACTGATATTCTTAACACTTTCCAATTTAGCCTCATCTGAGATAAATAATCTTAGCACATACAAAGCCACAGCTTCATTAGTAGCAGTAATAATGTTTCATACAATGATATGAGAAGCCTCTAAACTGGGGAAGGAATTATAATAATGTGGAATCATAAATTCCTTCACAGTTGGAACAACTGAAGAAAAGCTTAGGGTTTTTTTTTGGGGGGGGGGAGAAAATTAAAGTGATAAAGCCTGATATCTTGGCCCTAGAGAGTACCATGCTGCTATACATTATTGGGTCTGTAAAACACTGTATATGCTTTCCTCTTTATGTCATGCTATATCTAATTATCTTTTTTCTAAAAAAGAGTTTTTAAGAAAGGCTAGCTTTTGTATAGGAGTGTAAAGCTGTGAAGTCACAGAGACTACAAACTTAAACCGCACAAAATATAAGAATGTGCCTTCAGGGTTGTGAAGCTAATATATTGTAGTATGGCATATCATTTGCTATCCGGACAAATGATATCTTATCATACCATGAATCCTTTGACTTATTTTATTTACCTATCTTCTCTCTAGAGATTTCAGAGTATGGGTGTGATGTGGGGTAAAAAAATTGTACTGGAAAACCTTGGTGTGGTGATTAATGTTTAGTTTATTTATTAAAATGGGGAAATCCAGAGTTTCATCTGACAGCATGTCACTCTCTCTGTCTTAGAAACTAATTTCCTGGTACCAGGTAAAGAAGCAGATTGATGTATGTAGTTACTGTATAGCAAGGGAAAAGTGCTCTGCACATGTTCCTTGTACTCTCTTTGGGGAATGCTTGGCATTCAGTGCAGAGACTACCCTTCCCTTTTGGAATGAAGAGGAGGCTCCTATGAATATTATTTTGTAACTGCAAGGAAGCCCAGGGTCACTATGCAGAAGGCAGGCATTGGTAAGCCACCTCTGAACATCTCTTGTCTTGAAAACTCTTATGGGGGTCACCGTAAGTCAGGTGCAACTTGATGGCACTTTCCACCACCACCACCAACTACATGGAGACAGATTGATACAGAGATGTCAATGGGCAAGAGGTGCTTGAGAGCATAGACTTAATGGGGAATTTCACACTACACCTTTAAAAACATTACTGAACCGGCTTGGAATAAACTGGTACAATGACGGCCGTTTCAGACAGCCCTTTCCCTACCATTTTGGTGCCGTCTTCGAAGCGGTTTGCCATTTCAGAGTGCTGCTTTCTTTTCGCGGCTCTTTTTGCCCATGTGGGCGATCTCCAGCATTTTTTTTAAAAGCTGCCTCTTGTTGTTACCTCCCATCCCTGGTAGTCAGAGGGTTTTTGAACACAGAGTTTCCACTGAGTTATCAAAGCCAATAGCCATAAAAACCTATTATTCATGCATCTCTAGAATCCCCTTTGAAAGGCAACTCAACCAGTGACTATCACTTTATATCATATGCCAATGAAGTCTACAAGTAAATTACTCATAGTGAAGAACTTTTGAGAAAATTTTAATATTCTGTGCACATAAAGAATGTGGCAGACAGGGAAAACAGTCATATATGATAGAATACATGGCATTGTCTTGTGTAGGGATGGGCACAAAATGGCTGATGAACTAAAGTCTGTTGTGGATTTTGGCTGATTTGTGAAGCAATGTTTGTGAACTGAAAAACTGCCACAAACTTCCATGAATTTTGATGCAGTTCATGGTGGTTCGTGAAGAGCAAAAAGCAGGGGTTTACAGCTGAGCAGCAGAAAACTCCCTGCTGCTCAGCTGTTTGGTTTAAATGGCTCAGAGCCATTTAGACCCTACTTTCTACTCCCCACGAAAAACTGCAGGGAGCAGAAAGCAGGTGTTTCCAAACAGCTGAGCGGCAGGGACCCTGTGAAAAGCCATGGGCTGCTGTCATTTAAACCAAACAGCTGAGCAGTGGTCCCCCCCCCCCCGCTCAGATGTTTGGAACCCCCTGCTTTCTGCTCTCCTTGGCTTTTTGCAGGAAGAAAAATGCAAGGTTTAAATGTCTTGGAGCCATTTAAAACAAACAGCTGAGCAGTGGTCCCCGTGGAAACCCCTGTTTTCTGCTCCCTACAAAAAGCTGCAGGGAGCAGAAAATAGGGGTTTGAACTTTAAATGGCTCACGAACCGATATGAACTGGGTTGGTTTGCGAACCAACCTCCCCATTCATATGGATTCATGGCTCCACAAAATTGTGGATCATGCCCATTCCCAGCCTTGTGCCTGATCAACTGTCTGAACACAAGTGAACAATTTGAGTGTTCAATTGCGCTCATTGCAACTGGTATACATACTGTGAACTAACTAAAAACTTCTAGAATCTACTGTCCAGGAAGGGCCAGAAAAGTGGTAGTACCCTGTGCATAATCATTTAAATCCACATGTGGTTTATCATTTAAATCCATACTGGATTAATTAAATCATTTAAACCCATACTGTGGTTGAAAACTTCTAACAAAACCAGTAGAACCAACAGGGATATCCTCCCCCTATCCAGTTCCTGGTGCACATCATCCACTAGTGGCGAGAACAGACAAACCATGTAGCTTCCCCTCCACCCCAGGAAGATCGAAAACCACTTGTTATTTTACTATTTTTGTACCCTGTACAAAGACAACAGAAGAGGGACAAGGAAATGGGGAAATCATTTTGAGAACAAACAGATAAAAAGGATTTGCAATCCAATTCTGACTGATTCTGAATGTTCAAAAAAGGAGCTTGCTTTGTGCAGTCAGGTGTAACCTGATTGCAGTTTCGTAATCTGAACAGAAGGGTGATTGAGCATTCCTGATTTCAGTAAGGAAGCAAGGTATGAAGTCTGATTGCATCTTTATTCAGTAGAAAATTCCACTACGTTAAATTGTGCTCACTCCCAAGAGAATACACATAGAACTGTAGCCTTAGTCTATAAACTGTTAAGAATGTTATAATCAGCTATTATATATGTGAAGGTGTATATGTTATTTATGTCTGCTAAATTTTAGTGGAATATTTCTTTTCTACCTTACCTTGCAAAAAATTTTAGAAGATCAAAAGGGCTCACATTGACCCAGACTGAATTAGTATTTTTCTGCTGTGCTCCAAAGTCAGAGTGAGTACTGAACTGAACCAAGCATTTAGTAGGTCATGTGCAAACTTTCCATTTCAACTGGTTGCATTTAACCGGTCAATTTATGAAAGGCTCTGACACAAACCCATGCCCTGAATTTAGGTCTTTCTAGTTACCCCCTCAAAAAACCAAACACAAAACAATCCAAGAAAAGAAGATGAGTAATAAACATTTTAACAAAGTTAGGGTTATAGCAGGATAAACCTGAAAGTTGTGAAAGGCTATAATGGAATCATGCTGACTAGGGAAAAAACTGTGCCACTCTAAGCTGGAGATGTGATGGCTGGACTCTGCTAGGGAAGAGAAGAACTAGGATGGCTTGGTTGATAGATGAAAGCCAACAGCCATCTTGGGTTGGGGCGGTGGAAAGTGCTGTCAAATTGCAGCTGACTTTTAAGGACCCTGTAAGCTTTTCAAAGTAAGAGGTGAACAAAGGTTGCTTGCCCTTGCCTGTTTCTGCATAGCAACCCTAGATGTCCTTGGTGGTCTCCCATTCAAGTACTAACCAGGGCCAACCCTGCCTAGGTTCCAAGATCTGATGAGATCAGGCTAGTGTGGGCCGTCCTGGCCAGACACTGGAGTGTAGGTGGCATCTTTTTTTGTGTGTGCCTGATGTAGGGTTGCCGGCCTTCAGGAAGGGCCTGGAGATATAGTATTACAGCTGCTCTCCAGATGACAGAGATCAGTTTTCCATGAGGAGATGATAACTTAGGAGACTCTATGGCATCACATTCCTGCTGAGGTCGCTCCCTGAACCCCACCCTCCACAGACTCCACCCCAAATCCTGAGGAATTTCCCAGTCCTGAGTTGACAAACCCAGCCTGATGGTAGAAAACTTAATAAGGATGGAAGGTGGATTCTATGGAGTTTACTATTTGGAGGGAAAGGTGAGAAACAAAAATGACTGCTAACAATGTGGAGATAGATCCTAGAGAGGTGGTGGTGGACGTAGATGCCAGTTTACCACACAAACAGCTTGCTTTTCTTGTACACATTCTGAGGTAGCAGGAGAATATCAAACCTCTTTGCTTTCACTGTGGTTCTACACCAATCCCTTAATCCCACCACTACTTCCCTGATTGCTGTGGAGTAAAACTAGATATCTGGTTGCCCAGAAGGAGAATGGAAGAGCAGAATGGTTTGCTGAATGGTTCCCTGCCCACCCTTGACCCTTGACCTGGCTTGCTCTTGTGTGTGTCTGGTATGTGGAAATAAGCATCGGAAGTTTTTCATCGGAAGGCGCTAAACACCATTGCCTGTTAATTACTTCCTTCAGATGCTGCAGAAAGAACAGCCGCAAAGCCAGTTCTAAAACCAGCAATCGTGAATTACAGGTACAGAGGATGGCTGTTTTCTCTTGCTTATGAATGTTTCAAGCAGTATGCAGAATCTCCATATTGTGTTCTGGTAATCCTCACTAAGGGCTGGATGTGGAGAATGAATGGGCCAGGGAAAGTTGGAAAGCTGATGAAGAGATGTGAAAAGACTGTCTGCAGATGAACAGAGGAGCCTGTTTGTAATGGCCTGCAGTCGGGGGGGGGGGGGATGGGATGGTTGAGTTTCAGTGAAAACATGCAATGAAACTAAAACTCCTTTGCTTTAAATAGTGAAGTCAAATCTACATTTGACTTTTCCGCTGGAATCATTCTAGTTTTTTTTAAAAAACCCTGTATATACCTGTTTCTAGTTTAAAACCATACTTGTTCTAGTTTAAAAATCACCATCTACATTCGTTAATTGCCATCTTGTGGTCAAGCTAGCATTACACTGCTTTAAACAGATCCTGTTGCTTACTGCTCTTCAGACCCAGGAAGTGAAATTTGAAACCAGTGTGAAAAGAGTGTAGGAAAAGACAGCAGTCAAACTGCTTCAGAGGGGAGGTGTAGATATGGAGTCAACGGTCACTGTAGGCTAACCTTCTATGAGACTGGCCAATATGTTGAGTTTGATTAAACTTTTATTGCCTCCCCCCCTCCCATTATTTTTTAAAAAGGATGCTTGCCGCATTTGTAATTTCATT
Organism: Lepidodactylus listeri; assembly: GCA_029233225.1. Taxonomy (NCBI): domain Eukaryota; kingdom Metazoa; phylum Chordata; class Lepidosauria; order Squamata; family Gekkonidae; genus Lepidodactylus; species Lepidodactylus listeri. The sequence goes on from JARCFY010000008.1 coordinate 74,716,034, forward strand.
TGCTACTGTTGTTCTCTCCTTGCACTGAGCAAAGGGGGGGGGGACACTAACAGTGCAACTCTGTGTAGAGTTACTCCACTGCCATTCCCTTTAAATTAAATGAGTTACAATGGAGTAACTCTGTTTAGGATAGTACTGTAATTCACTGACGTATAAACATATCTCGTTACATGTAAGAAATGCATGGCCCCTGTGAAAGGGAAATTATTCAGCACAGCTGGTGCTTTATCTGGGTCACTGACAGTTCTTAGGTTTACTTTACAATAAAAGGTTTGAAATTAACACTGAAATAAATCTTGGCTTGCCTTTTAAGCATGGTGTATTGCTGAGCACTGGGACATAAAGACCACGGCAAACTTCTGTAGTATAAGTAATGCCCAAACAGAAATGAACAAGCTGTTGCACCAACCTTTAGGCTTCAGTTGTTGACAAAAGCTCGGTGTATACCTGCTGTTGAAACAAGTACTCTTACACTACAGTGATGTTACCTGGACATTAATTCAGCTGCGAGATGTTCTGCATTTCTTTACCATGGTTGCACTCATGCAAACCTTTACAGTTGATTAATTGTGTGAATTTATTACAGGAAATGCCTTGCAATACCCCAGTGGTAGATCTAGAATATCTGTAGAGTAATTTCTGTGGGGTACTTTTCTCAGCTGTCATTTGAGAGTGGCTTGTCACTACATGATCAAAAACTGCTGAGAGGTTCAGGAGAATTAACATGGTTGTACTCCTTTTAATCCATCTCCCAGCACACGTTATCCACCAAGGTAACCAAGGCCATTTTTCAGGAATTCGTGAGGTTGGCCAGCAAACACACAGCTCCCCTTTGTTTTTCCAGGGGCTAAAGGGAAGGAACAGAGCAGGTGGGTAATGGCTCTGCCATTATAACTTAAATATATTTACTTAGATTTAGTGTTCATTTGATAAAAATGAGCAAAAAGTCAATAGATGACTACCCAGTTAGGCTGTAAAGTGATTATGGCCATTGCTAAAACATGTTTGTATGAAAACAACCTTGTGGTGGGTAGCATTGTTCCAAATTCTTCTTCACCTTGCATAGATCACGTCAAACCAACATTTTTGAACATTTTTAATCCCAAATGTTTCTTGTTTAAACTGTTTGTAATAATAGGAATGATGAGTGATAGGTATCCAAATCCCACTGTCTAAGATAGAGTTGCCAGCTCCCAGGTCCGGGCAAGGGGGTTCCCCCACTTCTGGGGGCTTCAATCTACCCCTGGCTAGCTGGCTGGTGGGGGAAGCCCTGCCCCCAAGCCCCATCCCCAAGAGTGACCATCCACCCGGCCACCCTTCCCTCCCCTCCTGCTCTATTTAAAGGGCTTCAGCTGATTGGCATGGACCACATGGCCTGTCGACCAGCTGGAGGGGCCTTTAAATTAAGCAGGAGGGGAGGGAGAGGGTGGGTCACACACCATGCACTCAGATCACAAAAAGACCCTTTAAATTACTCTTTTTGTGAGTGGGGGGGGCATGGCATGCGGGGTTGATTCCCCCCAGCCCTGTGTGCCGCAGCCCCCAGCCCACTAGCAAAAAGACCAAGTGTGCGCGTGTAACTGCCCCCTCCTTCCCTTCTGCTAAATTTAAAGGGCCCTTCAGCTGGGTGGTGGGCCACGTGATTCATCAGCTGAAGCCCTTTAAATCAGGCAGGCATGGAGGGAGAGGGGTGGCTGGTTGGGTGGTTGCTCTTGGGGGGTGGGGCTTGGCATCCCACCCACCCCTGGAATGCCCCCAACCACCCTCCCCTTTGGAGAGGTAAGGGGACATGGCAACCCTACTCTCAGAGAACTGAAGAAAGGAAACAGAAGGGTTATACAATGAAGAGAGGAATGCGCCTCACCTCTCATATACTGGGCCACCAAAAAGTCTTTTGTCAGTTGGGTCTGAAGTAAGAGTGCCTGTAGATGTATTTATTTATGTTTTTTTGGTCACCACTCACCCAAAGGGTCTTCTAGCGACTTACAGTATTAAAACCAATAAGGTAAAAACAACATAAAAACAAATAGATACCTACAAGACCAGACTTATACCATTATTAAGCACAGCTTTCCCATTCTGTCATGGAGTCTGGACAAGTATTTACTTCTCATATATGAGTGGATGAACAATGCAGATCCACAGGAAAAAAGAAAAAAGAGAAAGATGACACTTCTTGATGGTGTGTGTTAAGAGGTTCTCTTAGCAGAGAATAAATGGCATGAATTCACTGTGACTTCTGACATTACCATCTCCTGGTGAAACCCACTCAGGGATGACTCATAGGTTAACTGCTATTTTTCTCTGCCAGAAGTACTGTGTTTCATTCTGCTAATGTCACAATTAACCAAAAGTACAAAGCTAATGGCTTCACAAGGAGATAGAAATGGGATAGAAAGAGAGACCTCACGACATAACATTTGCAGCATGCAATTTTGCAGAATGGGGCCTTTGTGGATTGCTCCTCACTTTCCCCTGCAGATTCTAGTTGATGTCAGACACCTTTTTATTTACCCTGTAGTGAAATGGTTTATTAACTGACCACAGTAATATCGCTTTCATTTCAATAATCTTTCATTACTGACCAAGGATTAGAACTCTTCCAACTGGGAGACTTTTGCCTTTATTGTGCACAAAGTTAGTACCCGATAAATGCTTCCAATATAGTGGTAACAATGAACTCTTAAAGTGGTTCTACTTGGAATGAAACAATAAAAGCTTTCATCCCTCCCTGTTTCAAAAGACATTTTGCTTGGAACTGAAATCTAATTGATTTCAATAGATCCTTCCTTCCAAGTAAGTGGGCATAGGCTCATGGCATAAAGCTGAAGATCCTGCTTGTAACTAAGCACATGAACATTCTTTTTTAATGTGTTGGCTATATTAAATGCAGGCAGATAAAGGACCATAATTTCCATGGTATCTGGAATGACATCTCACTACTAAATGTTATCTGTATTTCATAAAAGACATCCTGTATACAGAATAAGCAAGTTGTGTCCTATCTGTACAATTATCCTCCATCTTGTATCAGCCATCACAAGGACCTTGGATTGCTCATTTTGGTGACCCCGAGCCATTAATATCAGGAATGCGGTCAGCAAGTTGCTTTACTTTCCAGGGGGGTGGTATTTTGCATGTGTGTGTGTGTGTGTGTGTGTGTGTGTGCCCGCCCCCATGCCTGGAAGTTATGGTGAACTCTGGTGACTCCCACTGGAGCACAGAGGACATTCAGAGAAGTAGCTTGATAGCCTGCCTCTGGCCTCCCAGCCCTAGTATTCTCTGGAAGTCTCCCATCCAAATACTACCCAGGGTTGGCCCTGCTTAGCTTCCAAGGTCTGATAAGATTGGGCTTGCCTGGGCTATTCAGGTCAGGGTGTTGCTCTACTTTCTTTGAACTGATGTCAGTTGAGCTAAAATGCCCATTTTCTCAACAAACAGGCATGAACAACATTTTTGCATATGATCTGACAAACATCTGTGACAATGTTTTGTAGGTCCAAAATACTGGCTGTGTCAGGGATTTGAGACTGGATCCTGTTATGTGCAATTTAACCTTTAAAAGCATCTATGGATCAGGGTAAGGGGAGGAGTTGGATAGCTCTTCCCTCCATACTTTCAACACCCCCCCCCTGCTGTTTCTTGAAACTTCTCTCCCTAGCTTGTCTCAGACTTGGCAGGGAGAAAAATACTGGCTTCCTTTCTATGCCTATATCTGTCTGTGAGAAAAAGACAGGCGTCTTCTCTGCCCATCTTTTCCTTGTAACTGGGCTAATGGCAGATTACTAACTTCCTGTAATTATGGCATTCTTTCTGTTTCTCCAGGTTGTTGAAATGCATACCTGACATGTAGAATTTTTTTCTTTGTGTGAGTTAGTTTCATTTCCAAAGGTTTCAGCTTGTGTTGCATTTGCTAAGTATTGTACTGTGAAAATACTGGTCTCCAACTTTCTTTTCTGAAACAAAATCCCAGTGGGGTAGGCAGCGAGTTGAAGTCTTTTATTTCCATATCCAGTGCTTTAGCCCTAACAATTTGGAACAATACTTTCAGGTGCATTAGGCTAAACCTGAAAATTGCTTTGTGAGGTACATGTCCTTTGCTGGAGAATAACAGCAAATGTAAATTGTATCCTGTGCCAAAAGCCCACAATGCTCATGACACGTCAACAAAGTGAATTCTACCCTGACAGAACTTGAATTGTACGTCTGACGCTACCAAGGTAAGCTTTATTCTCTGGGGTTCTTCACACCACAAGCTGCCAAATTGAGTGTCACTTTCTATTGAGGTTGGGATGTGAACCTCTGCCTGTGGACTCATTCCTCCCCACCAGTGCTTCAGGTGACAAGGGTTTTTTCCTTCACCTTTACTTGCTCATCAGTTTTCTATTGCCAGATGTGGTGTCCAAACAGAACAACAACAAAAAGATGCGACAAAGTCACTAATCACTGTGACTTAGACTTTCAAGGTGGTGTTTTCTTTTTTCTTCTTGGGCTGCTTCTACTTCAGTTCAGTGAGTGGCACTTGAGATGCTGCTTCAAAAACATCAAAAAAACCCTTCATCTGTCTGTAGCGCTGCTTCGATTTGACATTGTAATAACCCACATTTGATTCATTTTCCAAGGTTGTAAATCTTTCTTCTTTAGCACACTGGTTTTTAATACTTCAGTGGTAATGGAACAGCAAGCAATAGCACTGCGAATCTTCTCTCTAATGAAAATGAGCTTGATTTTGAGCAGTACAGACAACTGGAAAAAAAAATCCCATCTAATGTATTCTCCAAGCAAAGAAGTATAAACTGATTGGCATGTGATCAGTCTGGAACTGTAAGATATCTGTGTGGAAATGTATAATTCCCTGTTCTTTTCACAGTCCTTGCTTGCACTGGATTCTGAGCAATTTAAGGCAGATCTTATCAAGGATTTGTTCTCCTCCTTCCAAAAGAATTGGTAAAAGAAGAAACAGAGGGGGAAGGGAAATCAACACAGTTCATTTGCCCTTTCCGATGGCAGATTAATAAGTATACAAGAAAATGCAACCTGTGTCTTTTGTCTATAATCTGATTTACCACATGTACTATCTTTCATAATGCTATAATTGGGTGCAGCAAATCCCATTATATTTAATAGCTGTGTAGATTAGAGAATTTTTTGAAAAAGGGACTGATCTGCATAAAATCATATCATTTGAATGGCTGCATACATGCTGAATATTTAAATGAAACAAGGAACATGCATTTCTTAAATGGGATTTTATTCCTTTATTGCATCATGTTAACCAGCCATCCTTATTGTATTCCTTTTAGCTGGGGAAAAGGATAATTCTTTATGGCATTTGGGGTGCTGGAGAAGAGGGCTGAATAAGGGATATCCTAATTGGAGTGCTTGACATCAGAGGAGATTGCATGGCTGCCGCTCTGAAAATCTCTAGCATTATAAATCACACATAACAAGCTAGTTGGATATAAATGTAAAAAAGGAAAAGAGCACGAATGAAATCCTCTATCTTATTAAAGTCACTGGGAGCGTTGCCAGTGACTTGAGTGCTACTTGGATTTCAAGGCATAAGGAGAGGTATCCTCTGCCTTGGCCTGGATGCTTTGTGCTTTTCTACACTTCCATCCCAGTCCTGCTCCTAAAAGCTAGTGGGCAATCTTTGGCTTTGGAATTTTTTCCTCCCTTTGATCAGTATTGGGAATAGCTTCTCAGCTCTGCATTGCCTTCCAATGGAAACTCATCTGAGTGTCCTTGGCTTGGCTGCCCATAGCAAGCTGCTGGCAAGCTCAACTACAGTTCTTGCTTCTAAGTTAGAATTCCTGGGCTGTGTCTTGATTGCTGACTCTTCCTCTATTTTCTTTCCTCTGTCCAGAGTCTCTCTGAATCCTGCTTTTTGGCTGCTTCCTCTTAGCTTTACTTGGCATCCAGCTTTTCTGTCTATTTCTGTGGCTGGCAATGGCACATCAGTGGTGCTGATTCTTTGCTAGGCCCTATTGCTAGGCTAGTATCATCTCCTCCACATAACCACAAAAAAACAGACATATTTGCTGTGATCTATAAAAACCCTATATGGCTTGGGACCAGAATATCTGAAGGACCATCTTCTCCCATATGTCCCTGCCCAGGAGTTAAGATCAATGGGAGAGGCCTGTCTTGATTGTCTGGTGGATACATGAGAGAGGGCCTTTTTGGTGGCAGCCCCACAATTATGGAACAACTTCCCCAGGGAGGTGTGCTTTCCCCTCTCACTTTAGATGTTTAGGAGGCAGTTGAAGATGCTTTTAATTTAGAACTGCATTTGAGTAATTTAGGCTGTGATCAGACATGCTGTTCCCTTCCAGATTTAAAATGCACATCCAGACAGCAATATCTGTCTTCCATTCCCCAGTCTTGGGCACCCCATTCTCACCTGTCTTCGAGCCAGAGTTATTTGGCACTGGAGAAAGTCGAGTCCTTCCTGGTGTCAGCAGTCTCACCCCGTGTCTCCAGAAGTCTGATCAATCCATCATGCTCTCAAGGCGTTTGGGAAGTCTGAATGTTCCGTTCCGGTTTTGGGGCTTTTAAAAAGGCAGTTAGCAAGGTGTGCATAACTTCATATTTGCACTTCTCTCCAGGGGTCATTTCGTAGAATAAGAGGTGCAGGAGATCATTAGCATAACTCATTAGCATATGCTACACCACCTGACATCACTGGAAGTATGTCAGAAGGCAAGAAAAAAAGTAGAGAGAGAGAGAGAGCTGGCAGAGAGGGAACCGCTACTAATCCAAGCCTCAGAAATACCCTATTCTGGGAGGATAGCTTCAGTGGTGGCTGAAGCCTTCAGAAGGCTGGTCGGAGGCACAAGGACCTTTCCAGGGCACAACGACCTTTCCATTTTGCTGCAGCCATGACACAAGCAGGCATTTCCCCATGGGGGGGGCCTGGCACCAACTTCCAGAGCTGAGCTCCCCTGAGCTCCTGCTCGAAATGACCCCTGTTTCTCTCTGTCTCACACACAAGAGCTTCTTTTCTTTTTAAAAAACTTCCAGAGAAAGACTTTCAGCTTTTTTCTGTGCTTTGCAGCACACATGGGGTGGGGAAGGGGTTACTTGAAAATATTAGTTTTTTCCCTGAGAGGGAGGGATTGGGGAGTCTCAGAATGATGCCTGTGACTCCAGCTTCACTTCAAGCTTTTAAATAAAAATGCCAGCAGGACAAGGCTTCTCTGCTCTCTTCCGCCCAGCTTTGAAATGTTTGAAATGTTGAATTTTTCAAAAGCACAGTTCCAAAAACACCCCCTCACACACACACTGCACTACATATCCCAGCAGCCTCCTCTAGCAATCCCATTGGTCACCAGCTTCCGCCATCCTGCCAGGAGTTTGAAGCACTTCCTCCCGTAAGCACTTATGCACATGCTTAGAAGATGAATAATAAAAAAGCTGTCCGACTGCCTCACTCTGTGTCTGCCACATCTGATTGATCAACCATGGGGTTAATGTGCAGTGAGAAAGGTGAACGGGGGGATGTCTGATCAAAACTCTCGGTTACAAAGAAATCCAGATAAATTAGAGGCAGCACCAGACTGCTCTAAGCCTGTCATCTGATCACAGCCTTAATTTCTTATTTATTGGCATCCTAATTGTGATATTAAGTTGTGGTACAAAGTTTGAGTGCAGTGGCACCTTTAAGACAAAGTATTATTCAAGGTATAAGCTTTCATGTGCAAGCACACTTCCTCAGATACCTGTGTGTGCTTGCACACGAAAGCTTACACCATGAATAAAAGTTCATTAGTCTTAAAGGTGCCACTGGACTCAAACTTTGTTCTACTGCTTCAGACCAACACAACTACCCACCTGGATTAATTTGTGGTCTTATTATTGGGGTATTTGGTTAATATAGCAGAATTTTGCCCAGTCATAGAAGTGTGATAATAAGTACATTGGAAAAAAGGTAAACTTACATTTTTTTTTCAAGTAGATCCAGTTCACATTCAGGTTGCAGTTGAAAGGAGAGAAAGAAGCCTAATCTAAAGAGACCTTTTCCTATCACAAATGATCAGATAATCCAACATCTTGTATGTAGGAGAATGTGAGGGCATTGTCTGTATAGGAGAGACCTGCAGAGACATGTGTCTCTGTGGAAGGCCATGTACAGAGAGGAAGAAGACAAAAAGAGAAGGGGTCAGAGGGCAGTTCCCAGTTTAAGACAAAGAGGCATCCCATTCAAGGAGATAACACCTATACACACAATGATGTAGTGCCTCCAATGTCCAGGCATGTTGAGTCACTCACTCCAACATTTATATGTATTTTTAAAGGTGGAAAGGAGGCTAATACATGTTTTAAGTTGTCACGCCCCTCAGTTGCCCTTCGTGGGTCCCGACCCGTCGCCGTGGTCTTGAGGCCGCCGGGGTGGTGCCGCACTTCCGGGGGGCGCAAAGAGGCTGCGGCTGTGGCCTCAGATAGACGAGGAGTGAGGGTTAATGCACCCTGAGTCACCCTCTCGTCACCAGGAGCAACACTTTCAGTCCAGGCTCTGGGGCTGCCACCTCTCTCTCTGGCTTGGCAGTCCTCCTCTCCTGTCCCGTTCTCTCTGTCCCGTCATTGTTTGCTTCCCCGGCTTCTCCTCCCCGGCCGGCCAACAAATGCTCTCTTTTATTCCCTCGCCTGGCTTGCAGCACCACCCTCCAACCGACCCCGACCCCCTTTAACCTCCCGGATGCCCAGCAGCCTCTTCCACTTTCTGCTTCCTGCCTGTCACTTGGAGCTGCCGGTCACCAGGCCGGTCGGCGTCCTCGCCCTCCTCCCCGCCGACGTCCAGGACTCCTTCTCTCTCGCCGGCGCCCAACTTCCCCGTCTGCGATCGCTGCACCGTGCGGGATGCCCTCGGTGGTCTCGCCTCCGCCCTCTCCTCGCTGGTGTTTCCGTTGCCCCCGCGGTGGCCCGGTAGGCACCCCTGAACGTGGCAGTGGGTGCGTCCTGCTCGAGTGGGGCATTTCACCGTGCACGCCTGCTGAGCTCCGGCCACGCCGTGGCTGGTCGCGGCGTGCACCGGGCGCTCCGCGGGGGTGGGCGGCCTCCGCCGGGCGGCCGGGTCCTCCAGGGGGCTCCTCCCGCCGGGGTTCCCCCGAGGGGTCGGGAGCTGCCGGGGCGCTGGCGGGGGCTGAACGGCCCGGGACGGGACAAAGTATTACAAAAGTTAACCATCAACGTAGCAAAGTTTCTTTCAGCAGCCTTTTTTATACAGGAGCAACATTTCTCTTAAAGTCAGTGGATGATAAGCATTTTGGCTGATAAGCATTAGGAACAGGATATGTTTTACATAAATAAATAGCCTTTTGGCCAGCAGGTTTTCATGCTTATTTCAGTTATTTACCTCTTGTTGAGATTCAAGGCAGGTTACAAAACATAAAAAATAAATTCACAGCAAAAAGACCTCCATTAAACAATGCAGTGTCTAAGACAATAAATACTGTCTTAGGCATGATGTATTATAATGCAATAGAACAAAGCTTTGTTGTATAAATAGATTCCCAAGCCAAAAGAAATTGAAGTCACAATGAGGAGGAAAGTTCTTTTGGTATTTTATTGCAAGGAAATACCTGGAAAAGTGTTAGGCCAAACTAGCCTCTCAAAAATTGACTGCTTTCTGAGCAATATCAGGAAGTACATGAAGTTTTATACCCAAGATGACATAGGTAAGAAGATAATGTTCAGAATACATAACTGATCACAAAACTACAGAATATCATTTGAGTAGTCATTCATTCATTGGTCAGTTACAGAAGAAGGCGTGACTACATGACATCTTAAATGTTTATTTAACCTAACCTTAATATTACCCAGGATTCTTCATACCCAAACAAAAGTTGTTGTTTTCTGATATGAAACTAAAGGCCCTTTTTGACCTAGATACTGGAAAGTTTTACCCCAAACAACTAAAACTATGAACTCTATACTTCAAGCAAATACATCTTCATTGTTTCCTGTCTGCTAGCATCAGCTAGAAAGACACTCTAACCTACAAAGGAAAGGCCTTACCATTCAATAGGCGTTTACTAAATCCTAATATAATCTTAATATAAAAATTAATAAAAACCCAGAAAAATGTAAGACTATGAATAATCTGAATTTAAAAAATCATTATGTATTCCGGTCCATGCTACAGTTTGAGTCCAGTAGCTCCTTTAAGACCAACAAAATTGAATGAAAGCTTTTACCCACAATTAAACTTTGCTGGTCTTACAGATGCCACTGGACACAAACTTTGTTCTTTGGGTTAAAGTCTGTTTCTTCCAGGCATCTGCCCAGAAGTTGTCTTTTCCTTGAGTTCTTTTTAGAAATAAAATTGGTGCATTTAAGTATTGCTACCTTGTTTTCCTTCCCAGTGGAGACTCACACTGATTAACAAAGTACAATTTAAACAAACAAATAGAAAAACAAGCAAACAGTACAGTAGTCTAGAATCTGGAGCAAGTCTTAGCTCCACATTGTGAACCAAGGGCTAGCTACACCCATACTTAGAAATCTGAACTCCAAAGCTCAGGCCAGGGTAGGCTGAATGTATGGAAGTAGAAACAGAATTGTGGCAGTGGGCCTCACCCCACCCCCAAACTTCCATGTGTTGATCTGCTTCTGTGTGCATAAAGTATATGGGCATGTTGTAGGCTTTCCTTGCATAGTCAGGGATCCTGTGAACACTAGCTGTATGTGCACAGATGTGCTCACAGAACTGATCAGCATACTGAAATTTTGGATAGAGTCAGTGAAGCGATCCCCTTATTCCACATGCTTTCAGAAAAACTGAATTTCAGATATTTGGGGTATAGCTGCAGTTTTCCTTTGGTAAAAGAAAATGGGTAACTTCTGGAAGGCATTGCAGTATAGGCAAAATATAGGGTTGCCAACCTCCTGGTGGTGGCTAGAAATCTGGGATTACAACTGATCTCCAGGAGACAGAGATCAGGTCACCTGAAGAAAATGGCCACTTTGAAAGTGGACTCTATGGCCTAGTTTCCCACTGAAGTCCCTCCCCACCCAAACCTCACCCTCCTCAGGCTCCACCCTCAAAATATCCAGGCATTTCCCAACCCAGAGCGGCAACCTTAGTAAAATATGGCTAGAAAATGGGCTTTAACCCAAGGAATAACAAAAAAATTAATAAATCTGGAGCTGGTTTTGGTGCTGCCATGATTGCTTCCCTGGTACTTAGGAGGTTATGAATGAATCATACCCATTTTTCACTTTTCAAGTCACTCTTGTTCTTACCCTGTTTTATAAGGCATCGTTTCCTTGGGTTATATTTAAAACATAGCACAACATGAGAATCAATATATGTAGCATACCTGACTAAAGACTTACCCATTCTCTGCTACAAGGCGTTGCTGCACAATTGAATGTGTATTTCGTCTGATTAGAAGAAACATGCCTCTCCTATGGTACCTGCAGGGAACTCAAGAAAAAAAATGCTTTTGTAGCTTAAGTAAGAAAACCTGAAAGAAATGACCAAAATTTTAGGTATAGTGGCTTGTGAGAGGCAATAACATATACACTAGTCCTTAATGTCTATTCCTAAATTTGCTCATGGAGCCATGTTTGAAAATCTTTGCCTAGGCTGCATTCAGATGGGCAGTTGCCCCACCTCTAACTGAGCCGGGTTATTTTGTCTTGGTCAGACTCACCCCTTTTAGCACTCTTTAAAGAGCTCTTACGTGATCAGATGGCAGCAGGCAGGGAGTCAGCCCATTGGCCATTTTTTAAAAAGTTTGTCCTTGGAGCATGCCCACAAGCACTGCTCAGTCTGCTGGGATATGTAGTTCATGGGGCTGTTGGCCATTTTTTAAAGTTTGCCCTCTGAGCATGTGTATAAGCGCTTGCTGAGACTGCACAGATATGGAGTTCACTGCTGTCTTCCCTCTAATCTTTTCAATTTTCCCCTTCCCCAAAGGACAGAAAAAAGCTGTCTTTGAGAGTTTTTTTTAAAAAGAAAACAAAGTTTTGAGCAGCTCCTATGGGGGGGAGTGAGAGAGAGGTTTGTATATGCAGTTATGCATTCCTTGCTAACTAGTAAAACAAAATGGCAACTGGAAAAGAAGAGACCAGTCAGACCTGCCTGACGGCTTGGGTGCACAACAGAGCAATCAGACAGCAGGAAATCAGTTTTGGAACCAGCTCAGATGAACAGGACTGGACTTTCTCGGGTATCAAACACACTCAGCAAAGGGGGGGGGACTCAGACAACTGCAGCACGGCAGACAGATGTTGCTGTCTGATCATGCACTTTAAATCTGTAAGGGAACAGCAAGGGCAACGGATTAAGCTGCCCATCTGAATGTACCCCTAGAGTCTTTTCCCAATGAAAAGATTAATTAATAACTCATGATACATGTTCCAAATAAAATTTGTTTGGACCACAGGTCATAACAAAGCTCATTATTTGATTACAGGATACAGAATATCAACATCTATACAATCATTGATTATTAAGAAGAAGAAGAAGAAGAGATTGGATTTATACCCCGCCCTTCACTCACTTGGAGTCTCAGAGCGGCTTACAAACTCCTTTCCCTTCCCCTCCCCACAACAGACACCCTGTGAGGTAGGTGGGGCTGAGAGAGCTCTTTCCCAAGCTGTCCTTGAGGGAACAGCTGGTACAGAGCTATGGCTTGCCCAAGGTCATCCAGCCAGGTGTAAGTGGAGGAGTGGGGAATCAAACCTGGTTCTCCCAGATCAGAGTCCGCGCACTTAACCACTACACCAAACTGGCTCTCCTTAAATCATGGTAGCAGAGGTAAAGAGATAAAAAGGGATGCAATCACTCTGCTCAACAGCCATATGAAGCTACATATTCAATGTTGTTGACAAATAGAAATTAATTTTTCGTGAGTTGATCACAGGTGATAGATAGCTGCATTGCATCTCTTTATAAATAGGGAGAGCCAGCAAATAAATCCATATTGAAGGAAACCCTCTGATTTTCCAGTCATGTATAGGATCAAATTAAAATGCTGGTTCTTACCTTTCAAAGCCCTAAGTGGCCTGGGTACCTATAGGACCACCCTTTTTTACAATTGGCAGTGTTGATGTTTCCAGTGGGCTAATTTTCATTGTGTCCTGTGTAAGACACAGATGTGCATTTGTTGCAATATTAGATTGGTTGCTTGAGAGAAATGGCACACTAATAAGGATGTGCTGTATTAGTGGAGTGTGCTGTAATATATATCTGTACAGACAGATGTTATTTTGGTGGTATCAGTTTAATACACAATATAAGTTGTCTATCCTTCATCCATCGTTCTAAATCCTATTAACTTCACTAACATCTGAGACACCTTTTTAAAACATGAAAACAGTCTTTTATCTTTCTGGTCAGTTTCCTGAATTGGACATTTTATTAACTCCTGTTTGATTCATGAGACAGAGATCCAATGCTCATTTCAACATAGTGGTTCATCTTTGCTTAGGGTTACTGACGGAGGAGTTTGACATACTTTATTGCCTACCATATTTAATGTTTGGCCTGTCTGCTACTATTTCTGATGGTTCTGTACCTCATTAAACTCTCATTCATTGCAAGTGGAAATGCCTAGCACTAGAAGGCCACATTTGTGGGAAACATGCCATAATATAATATTTCTGGAAAAAGTATTTAACACATTCATCAAATAACCATGTAACTGAGGCTGGAGGTGATTCCCTGCACTAAAGGGAAAGCCTAAGATAGCCCCAAACCTCACCCTGACAGAATGCTGACACCTGGACTCAGCCAAGACAAACCACATTTATCAAGGCAGGGAGTAGAAACACCAGTGGCTGGGAAGAAGCTGGAGAAACCAGGGCAGAGGACACAGGTAGAGGGGTATACCAAGAAGCCTCTTTAAGCCCCAGGAAAGAGAAGTGTGTCTCCTTTTCAGACCTATTTCACCCAGCCCCCAGCACAGCCTGGGGAAAAAAAAGGGGGGTGGATTCCCCAGCAGTTCAGAGCAAAGTGGAAAAGCAGCAAGTGCCTCTGACCCTACCCTCTCACCAGCTGGGGCTTGTATCAGGAAGAGCCAGATCCACTGAAAGGAGTAAACAGAGGCAGGTGTCCTGGCCCTGTGTTAAGAAAGATCCATCAGTCTGGTGTAGAGGAGGAGAGGTCGAATGGGAATCCATGGAGGTTAAGGGGCAGGAAAGGGAAGCGTATAAAAGGAAGGTCCTGACAACAGGCCAAGGAAGAAGAAAAGCTGGCAAACTGTACTGTGAAGGTTTGTCCAGCTCAGAGGAGGAAGCCAAGGGTGGATTCAAACCTTTTCTGTCATTCTGAGGCCTGGGAGACTTCCCAACATAGTTTGCCCCAAAGATGGTAGGTGGTGTCACTCAACAGGTGATTGTGGATTGTGACACGATGAAACAAAATCATACTAAAGTATGCCATTATATGTGTCTGGTTCACTAAGTGTAGATGGAATACACTGGCAGGTATGTGGAATACACTGGCAGGTTCCTGTGTTGCCCCATGTCTGATTCCTAAAGTGTAACAATACAGAAACAAAAGAGGTGCATAAATTAAAATATTCCAACTGAAATCAATGGGAAACTCTAGATGATTGCTCCCACCTTCCATTCTCTAATAGCATCAGTGGATCCTGTGGTGACTTAAGGGAGAGGGTCTGTCATTATGGTGCAGGATAAAAGTTCACCTCCTGGTGAATCTCTTGATGCCACCTGGGTTTGGGACACTGTGTGTTGGACTGGATGGGCCACTGGCCTGATTCCACATGGCTTCCCTTATGTTCTTATCTGGGAATTGTCTCCCCTCCCAAATGGGGGGGGGGGGGTGAGTCAGTTCTGCTGCCACCAGCTGAGAAAAAAAAGTGGATGCGGCCCACCTTTTTTGTTCAGTCAGAACCCAGGACACTGGGTCCATTTGCTAACTGCAGCAAATAAAAACATGGACTTTGGAGGGAGAATTATACTTCCCCATAGTAGCAGTGCTGAGGGATTTTGAGTTAATATCACAATTAGGATGCCAATAAATAAGAAACTAGGGCTGTGGTCAGATGACAGGCCTAGAGCGGTCTGGTGCTGCCTCTAATGTATCCGGGTTTCTTTGTAGCTGAGAGTTTTGGTCAGACATCCCCCCCCTTAACTGAGGGATTTTGAGTTGATATGTAGAGAGCTCAATTAAATAAACAGCAACAACTTATTTTAAATAAAACCAAAGGAATTTCTTTGTCTGTGGAAAGAGAATGAGGGAGAGAGGGAGAGCGGTGGGTGGGTGGGTGGGTGGAAATAACCTGAGTGATAAAAAGGACTCAGACAAAATCCACAAAGGCAGGAAAGAAAATAAAACTATAAACATATCAGAACAAATTTTGAGCTCAGTGGCACCTTTAAGTCCAACAAAGTTTTATTCAAAGTGTAAGCTTCTGTGTGCAAAGCACACTTCTTCAGACAAATGGAATAAAATCTCCTCAAGAGTTACCTACAGGAAACAAATGGGTGGGGGGCAGCCATTAGGAGGGGCCACTTGGAGCCAAGATGCATATGCAGAGGTGAAATTCGGTCAGGTAACCTGTGAGATCAATGGATAGCAGCAAATTAGCATGTAAATGAAAGAGTTAACAGAAAGATGTGAGAATGAAGCTGGAGTCCAGCAGTATCCCCAAGGCAAATTCATATTTTATATTAATAATGGTATTTGATCTGTAATGAAATCTGATATATAAGTGTGATTTATTAAGTGATAAATCAGTGTTAGATATCAAAATTCATCAGGTGTCATGTGTTGTAACAGAATATTCAGCAGATATTTGGTACTTATTGATCAGCACTGTATATTTCTTCAGTAAATTCAGGACAGAATGTATAAGATCTGACCCTGTTTTGTCCTTGTAGCAATCTTATAGGGGATGCTAGACTAACAGTTGTTGACTGAGCCAAGATCTCCCAGTGAAATTTATGGTTGGGAGGCATCTTAAGGTTAAGCCTCATCCAACACATGTCCCCTAACTAAATATGCTTTCATGTTAGCTTTTTCAAATTTGATTTCAAATAAGGACTGAGACAATAATGAACACTCCAACTTCAATAATCACCTTTTCTTAACACAGTAAACTCAGTTTACTCCCCCCACCTTCTCCATGGTTTTAGAATCATTAAGGCATTATTTTAAGTTCTGCAGACAATTTAACTGTGATTACAGTTAACAGACACTTGTTTTAGATTAAGCAATTAATTACATGCAATTTGCTGACTTCTTTCCACAAACCTTTTATGCTGGTATACTTAGCCATCTGCTGCAGGTTATGTAGAAAAATCTAGTTGGTATTACAGTTTATCCAGTGTTTTGTAACTTGTCTTGTCTCACTTGTCATTTCCCTATTTTTGTAAATAAAGAATTTTAAAAAAATATTTTTTTACTTTTTAAAAAAAAAAACACTAGAACCTAAAGCAGGGGTGGCCAACCTGTGGCTCGGGAGCCACATGCGGCTCTTTTACACATATTGTGCGGCTCCTGGCAGGGCGGCTGGGGAAGCAAAGGGGAGGCATGCTTTTTCTCTCTTTCTCCCTTCCTTCCTTCCTTCCTTCCCTCCTCCCTCCCATCTATTTGCTTTCCTAGTTTCTCTCTCTCTCTTTCTTATAACTGGTTTTCCTCATTTGTTTTTATTTTTGGCAGTCCCATTTAACGTTAATAAAAAGCAAATTTGCATATTTTTAAAAATAAAAACATGTGTGTGATATTTGTTCCTATCTTGCGGCTCTCAGACATCTCTATGTGGCTCTTACGTTTATTCTATGTGGCTCTTACGTTAAGCAAGGTTGGCCACCCCTGACCTAAAGGATAGGGGACATGAGGAATCACTAAAAAACTAAAACAGAAAAAAGGGAAAAAACAAAAAAATATGACAAGTATTAGTATGGATATGCTACATTCTTAACAATCCTACATTATCTAAATACAATCTTGTGAAAATTAGTTGCTTTCTAGGTAAAGCTAGCTATAGTCCATAGTGTTTGTTTTCAGGTATTCTGTTGTCATTCATATTTTGTTGAACTTTAGTTTTATTATTTACATTTTTTCTTCTTAAGTTTTTTCTTAGTTTTTTGTGGTTTGGGAGCAGCCGCTCCTTTCTCCGATTCTGAGGTCTCAGTTTATTTATTTATTTATTTATTATTTCACATTTATATCCCGCCCTCCCCGCGAGCGGGCTCAGAGCGGCTCACATGGGCCCAAGGCCAATTCAATACAATAACCAATAAAATCATTTAAAACATTCTAATAAATATTATTAAAACATATAAATTACCCATAAAAGCTTCCTTTATACAGTGTTTGATGGCAACCAAGTTGTGGGTCTGAGCCCCTCCCCCCCCACGGCCATAGCCGAGGCCATGTTGGACCAGGGCCACATGATAGATGGTAGATGGTATCCATAAAGTCATCGGAGGTGGCTCCTAGTCAAAGGCCTGGCGGAAGAGCTCCGTCTTGCAGGCCCTGCGGATCTGCATTAGGTCCCGCAGGGCCCTGATCTCCTCCAGGAGCTCGTTCCACCAGACAGGAGCCGCCACCGAGAAGGCCCTGGTCCTTGTTCTGGCCAGCCTGGCATCTCTAGGGCCACACATAGCCTGTGCTCCGACCCCGACCATAGTGCTCTCTGGGGTATGTACGGAGAAAGGCGGTCCCTAAGGTATGCTGGACCCTGGCCATATAGGGCTTTATAGGTAAGAACCAGCACTTTGAAGCGAACTCGGAATGCTATAGGCAGCCAGTGCGGCGCCGCCAGCACAGGCTGGATATGGTCCCGCCTTGCGAGACCTAGCAACATCCTGGCCGCGGCATTCTGCACCAGCTGCAGCTTCCGGATTTGCACCAAAGGCAGCCCTATGTAGAGAGCGTTACAGTAGTCCAACCTTGAGGTGACCGTCGCATGGATCACTGTGGCAAGGTCATCATGGTCGAGGTAGGGAACCAACTGCCTCGCCAGCCGTAGATGGTAAAAGGCTGACTTGGCAGTGGCTGCTACCTGGGCCTCCATTGATAAGGCAGGCTCCAGGAGCACTCCCAAACTCCTAACCCTCGGCGCTGGCACCAATGGTGCCCCATCAAAGCTCGGGAGCGGGACCCCCCACTCCAGACCGCAACGACCCAGACACAGGACCTCCGTCTTCGCCGGGTTCAATTTCAACCTGCTAGATCTGAGCCAGTCAGCCACGGCGTGCAATGCCCGGTCCAGATTGTCTGGGTTAGAGTCCGACCGGCCGCCCAACATCAGATAGAGCTGGGTGTCATCCGCATACTGATGACATCCCAGCCCAAACCTCCTGACAATCTGGGCAACTAGTCCTTGTGCTACTAGTCTTGCTAGAGCTGCTCAGGATGTCCTCAGGGTCACCATCGTTTTATTTACCCCAAGCTGCTCAGGATGTCCTCGGGGTAAATAAAGAATACTGATGACAGAAACAAACTGATAACATTTTCAGTATTGTGCATTTATTTACTATGCATAATATTAAGAAACTTTATTTGGGTTTTATTATCCACTGCTGCTTTTTAAAGAAAAGGTTTATTTTCTTACCAGCTTACTTTTGTGTGAAAAGATCATTTTAGCTTGTGACTTCTGTGTTTTTAAGCTTATTGGGTATAGGGCAGGGGTGGCCAAACTTACTTATCATAAGAGCCACACAGAATAAATGTCAAATGTTTGAGAGCCGCAAGACATGAACAAATATTACATGTTTTTATTGCAAAATATGCAAATTTGCTTTTTATTAACATTAAATGAGACTGCCAAAAATAAAAAACAAAAGGGGCAAAAACAGATATTGCTAATGATATTATTTGTCCAATGATATTCATTTGTTTGCTAATGGTATTTATTTGTCTGGGAGACAGAGAGAGAGAGAGAGAGAGAGAGAAAGTGATGGAAACAAAAAAAGCAAATAGATGAGGAGGGGGTGGGAGGAAGGAAAGAAGAGAGAAAGAAAGAGAAATAGAGAGAGAGAAAAAGAAAGGCAGCAAATAGATGGGGAGGGAGGAGGAGGAAGGCCAGAAGGAAGGGAAGAAGAACGAAAGAGAAAGGTGGAAAAATGAAAGCGGTGGAAAGAAAGAAGGAGAGAGAAAGAGAAACAGAAACAAAGCAAGCACTGCTGGACCTCCCCACTGCTGGACCTCCTGAGGGCATCTGGTGTTTTTGTCCACTGTGTGACAGAGTGTTGTACTGGATGGGCCACTGGCCTGATCCAACATTGGCTTCTCTTATGTTCTTATTAAGCAAATATATGGTGAGAGGGAGAGATAGGGTTGCCAGGTCTTACCTCAGTCCCGGTGGGGGCTCCTAACCTGGAAGTGATATCATCGCGCTGGGCACCTTGTTTAGGGGATGCTCTGGCAGTCAGGTAAAAACTCTATGGGCACCTCCAATAATGTCAAGTCTGCTGGGATTCTTCAGGGGCAGGGCTCCCCCCCCCACCAGCCAGCTGGCTGGCAGAGGATTTGGGGCCCCAAAACTGGGGGAAACCTCACCCCCATCGGGGGTTGGCAAGCCTAGGGAGGGAGGAAGAGAGAGAGAAACAAACAAAGCAAATAGATGAGGGAGGGAGAAGAAGGAAGGAAGAGAAAGAGAAAGACAGACAGACAGGAAGGAAGGAAGGGAGAAAGAGAAAGAAAGGTAAAAAGGTGGAAAGAAAGCAAATAGATGGGGAGGGAGGGAGGGAGGGAGGGGAAGAGAGAGAGAGAGAGGTGGAAAGGAAGTAAAAAATTGGGAGGGAGGGAGAGGGGGAAAGAACTTTAACTTTAAATATGTTCTCTAATCCCCCCGTGCCCCAATGCTCGGTTTGGAGAAGGACAAATGCCTTGGTTTGAAGAAGACAAATGCCTTCTCCAAGCTGGCAGGTAGGGCTGCAGGGTGGGGGGTTGGAGAATGCCTTTAACTTTAAAAGTGTTCTCCAAGCCCCCTGCCCCCGCTGCCATGCAGGCTTGGATTAAAAGAGACAAATGCTTTCTCTGAGCCGAGCCACCCAGCCACTGTGGCAGTGGGGTGGGGCTTGGAGAACATATTTATCTTTAGGTGGGGAGGAAGGGGATGTTGCCCTGCAAGAGCCTTGCACAGTATCTCTTAGGCCATGGACCATAACTGTAAATGGACTGTTCAATAAGTGTGCCAGGGTATTGGACTGTGCAGTAGTCAGAAGATGGTGCCAGCCTCCTGGAATGTAGGCACGTGCCCAGTCGAGGGAAGCCTTGCCATGAAGCAGTGTGTCAAGCCAGAAGTGGGCCCATGGAATATCCAATGCCTCTCACCCCTGTATCCCTGCAGAAGGCAAGCCAATCTCCCTGACACCACAAGTATGCAGAAACCAGCAGCAGTTAATCATGAAGGAGCCATGCTCTGCAAAAGCAGCCTGAGCATTCCTGCAAAGACGCCATAGAAAGACTTCTTCTCCATCACACAGGCGCCCCCCCCCCACGTTCACCAGATGCTGCATGTACTCTTCATTGTAAAACAAAAGGACTTACACCATGAGGGGATTAAGCAGCTGTCATGTCCACCTGCCACCCTTCCTGAAAATAGAGTTGCTGATCATTGGGTCATTACAACTAACAACTGTTTCTGGAGCTGGGACATCACTACTCTTTTCTTTCTTTTGTCTCTCTAAAGGTGTCACCATTAGTTGAATATCATTGCAATTGCCCATCCATTAATCCCATTATCCCGGTAATCTCCTGACCATTAGTAACTGGATTTTTCTAGATTCCCTGGGGACTACTTGACTGGTGAAGCATCCCCCCTCCCAGTCATTTTAGGGTACAAAAGGAGAGCATTCACCCATTGCTTTCTCACTTCCTACCTACCTGACCCCACCCTACCTTGTTGGCTCCATTCTTAGTGCTGTTTGGAGTCTCCCAGATGCGTTGCTGGCCAACACACAAACCCCTTTCCCTAGTATTTCCCTATTTTTGCTGCAGAATTGTCTTGTCGAGTCAGACAGGTAAAGTATCGCCCCTATCAATGATACTTTCCTGCTAATGCAACTGTTGCTGTACTTTTCTATCTAGCTTCTTAGTTCTGTATCATTTGAGTGTGTGATTGTTTTATTTGATATTGTATGTGTGTGAATTATTTAGCAAAATAAATCACCTTTTAAGATCTAGTATCTGCGTCTATTTCTGGGATCTGGATAAGTTGTACTCAGGTTATTGTTCCCTTAATTAAAACCACTGCTACTTAATATTCAAATTCCCCCATTTATTTAATGAAATAAGACAATTTGGCTAACGGGGGGGGGGGGGGGGAGAGAGAGAGAAGGGTGGAAAGAAAGAAAGTGGAAAGAAAACAGATGGTGGGAGAGGTAGAAAGAAAGCAACTTTAAATGCATCCTCCAAGCCCCCATGCTGGCTGCCTTGGCTTGGATTTTTTGGGGCTTTTTTTCCCATATGTGCATGTGTTTGAGTGTGTGTGTGTGTGTGCACCTGGAAGTCATGTGACCTCTGGTGACTGACTCCTACTGGGGGCCTGGAGGATATTCAGAGAGGTGATGTGGCTGAATAAAGCCTGACCTCACCTCCCAATTGCTGGTATTCCAAGGAGGTCTCCCATCCAAGTATTTGCCAGAGCCAATCCCACTTAGCTTCCAAGATCTGATGAGATTGGACTTGCCTGGGCTATCCAGGTCAGGGCAACTTGGTTTGGAGAAGGGATTTAGAGAGACAAATGCTTTTTCCAATTCTGGGGGGGGGGGGGGGGGAGCTTTGAGAATGCATTTAAAGTTGCTTGCTTTCTCTGCTCCTCCCCTCCTCAAGCATACCCAGGGAGGTGAACACTGGCTGGGAAAAGGAAGACCAATTAGGGAGGCACACCTCCCCTTCGGTTCCCCAGCTGCCCTGCCAGGAGCCACACAATATGTGTGAAAGAGCTGCAGTTTGGCTACCCCTGATATAAGCTATATATAGTACAAAGGGGTGACCTGAAAAATTTATGTGTATTCCATCTCATTTATTTCTTTATTTAGGTCTTTATTTAGGTGTTTATATCCTGCTTTTCTTAACAGGGATCCAAAGCAGCTTATAATGGCTGCGAGCACACGGCCCCTTAATGCGGGAGGAAGGGCTGCTTCCTCCCGCATTTAAAGGGGCCGTCCACAACGGCCCGCAGCGAGTCCCGCGGCGAAGCGGGCTCCAATGCGGGTTGCTCCCGCATTTACCGACCCCGGGAAAAACTAGTGTTTTCCCAGGAGTCGCGGGAGGAACCCGCATTCCAGCCTTCTGTTTGCTCCTCCATTTTATTCTAATAACAACTCTATAAAGTAGATTGGGGCTGACAGTGAACTTCCAGAGAGCAACTGAGGTCTCAGGTCCCAGTCTGACATGTTAATCACTACAGCATGATGACTCCACATTGTTATTATCTGTATTCATCTGGGCTACTATGCCCTATAATGAAAATATTGCCTATGCTTTTATTTATTCATTTGCTATGTTTCAATCCATCTTTTTTTCCATTTTGGAATTCAAGGAAACATACACAGCATTTGCAGGAAGATGTTAATAAATGCACTGAGCAGATCCAGGACATACTGAGTTTCAATAAGTTGTTGGCCTCATGGACCTTTAGACTAAACCCTGTAAAGATGCATTAACATACAGTGGCCCCTTCCAAACGAGCGAGATAATCTGGAGTGGAAGTGAGGCTTTTTTTGCTCCAGAGCAATTTGACCCGCAGTTTATTATTTATTTGTTTGTTTGTTTGTTTCATTTATATCCCGCCTTGCCAGTAATTCAACCGGCTTAAGGCGGCTAACAACAACATATAAAACATATAATAGGTTAACAATATAAGCATTTAAAACATTTAAAAACAAAGCTACATTAACTCCTCAAGATGGCGGCTTTCTAGCGCTCCGGTGGATAAAGGCAGCAGGGTGCGATCAACAGGGCCAGGAGATGGTATAATCAGCCTTCTCCCCGGTGGCAGCTCCTATTTGAAAGCCTGGCGGAAGAGCTCCATCTTACAGGCCCTGCGGAACTGCAACAAATCCCGCAGGGCCCTGATGTTATCCGGGAGCTCATTCCACCAGTAAGGAGCCACCACCGAGAAAGCCCTGGCCCTGGTACAAGATAGCCGGGCCTCTTTTGGACCGGGGCAAGTCAGGCGGTTTTGGGTGCCAGACCTCAGTAGCCTCTGGGGCCTATATGGGGAAAGGCGGTCCCTCAAGTAGGCGGGCCCCTGACCATAAAGGGCTTTAAAGGTTAACACCAGCACCTTGAACCTGATCCGGTACGCTATAGGCAGCCAGTGCAGCCGATGCAGTACAGGCCGGATGTGGTCCCGCAGAGAGAGACCCATCAGCAGCCTGGCCGCAGCGTTCTGCACCAGCTGCAGCCTCCAGATCAGGGACAAGGGCAGCCCCAAGTAGAGAGCGTTACAGTGGTCAAGACGTGAGGTGACCATAGCATGGATCACTGTAGCTAGGTCTTCTCGTTTGAGGAAGGGGGCCAACTGCCTAGTCAGCCGTAGGTGGAAGAAGGCTGCTTTGGCAGTGGCTGCTACCTGGGCCTCCATCGTCAAGGAGGAGTCCAGGAGCACACCCAAACTCCTGACCCTCGGAGCTGGCACCAATGGCGCCCCACCGAAGGACGGAAGTGGGTACCCCAACCCAGTTCCGGTCAAGCACAGGACCTCCGTCTTCAGTGGATTCAGTTTCAGTCGACTCAGTCTAAGCCAGCCCACAACCTCCTGCAGCACCCGTTCCAGGTCATCTGGGGTGGATCCGGACCGGCCGCCCAACAACAGATAGAGCTGGGTGTCATCAGCATATTGATGACATCCCAGCCCATGCCTCCGGACAATCTGGGCAAGGGAGCGCATATAGATGTTAAATAACATCGGGGACAGGACCGCCCCTTGAGGAACACCACACACCAGTGGGTGCCTCTGGAAGGCCTGATCCCCGAGCGCAACCCTCTGTCCCTGATCTTGAAGAAAGGAGGCAAGCCATTGTAAAGCGAGCCCCCGTATCCCAGCATCGGCGAGGCGGTGGATCAGCAACTGGTGGTCGACGACATCAAATGCCGCTGACAGATCTAACAACACCAGAGCTGCCGTACCGCCTCGATCCAGATGTCTTCGGAGGTCATCCGTGAGGGCGACCAGAACCGACTCCATCCCATGACCCGGTCGGAAGCCGGACTGAAACGGGTCCAGCATGGAGGTGTCATCCATGAAGCTCTGTAACTGAATCGCCACCGCCCTCTCCAGTACCTTACCCAAATAGGGTAGGTTGGACACCGGCCGATAGTTGGCCAAAACAGCCGGGTCCAGAGATGGTTTTTTAAGGAGAGGACGGACCATCGCAACCTTGAGTGCCTCCGGGAACAGTCCTTCTGAAAAGGACTTGTTGATAATCTCCCGGAGCGAATCACGCAACCCCTCATGGCAAGCTTTTATAAGCCACGAGGGGCACGGATCAAGGCTGCACGAGGTTGGACGTACAGTCAAGAGCAGCCTGTCAACCTCCTCAAGACTGAGAGGACTGAAATGATCCAAGAATATACCTGAAGACGTGCATGGAGCCTCAAGTTCACACACTGTCTCAACTGTGGCCAGGAGTTCATGGCGGAGTAGCAAGATTTTATCTGCAAAATAGCTCGCAAATGCCTCACAGCCAATTTTCAATTCTCTATCATTTAAGGTGCTCTGTGGCACTTCAGTTAATGACCTAATGGTTCTAAATAATTGGGCCGGGAGAGAGCTAGCAGATGCAACCTCAGCTGCATAGAATTGTTTCTTAGCAGCCTTGATTGCCATCTCATAGGATCTCATAAACGTCCTATAGGATGTTCTTGATGCTTCATCGCGAAAACGCCGCCACCGTCTCTCTAGCCGTCTGAGACCCTGTTTCATCAGCCTCAGCTCCCCCGTAAACCAGGGAGCCAGCTTCGAGCGAGGGCGCAGAGGGCGTCGGGGAGCAACCATGCCAGTCCTCGACCAGACCATCTAATGAGTCGCTGGGAGGCATGGGATCCCGCAGAGCCATCAGAAACCACTGAGGGTCCATCAGGCTCCGTGGGCGAGCTAAAATCCGCTCGCTGCCCAAACGGAGTTGGGGTGACACCATCAGACGAGCCTTCAGGGCATAGTGGTCAGACCATGGCACTGCCGTGGCAGTCAACTGGCCCACCGTCACCCCCGCCGCGAAAATCAGGTCGAGCGTATGTCCGGCCTGGTGTGTGGGAACCGTCACAAATTGAGAGAGCCCTAGTGTCGCCATGGAAGACACCAGGTCCCTCGCCGGAACAGAGGCCGCATCGTCGGCATGGACATTGAAGTCACCCAAGACTATCAGCCTTGGGTGCTCCAAGGCCCAGCCCGACACCGCCTCCACCAGCGAGGACAGGCTGTCGGCTGGTGTGTTGGGCGACCGGTACACCAGCCAGACAACCAACCTCTCCCCGGCTTCCCACACCAGGCCCGAACATTCTATGCCCGCCAGTTTCAACGGCGGGAGTGCCCTGTAGGAGTAAGCCTCCCGAATGAACAGTGCCACTCCTCCTCCCCGGCCATCAGTCCGTGATTGGTGGAGGACCAAGAACCCGGGTGGAGCCAGCTGGGAGAGAGCCACTGTCTCCCCCTCTCGCACCCAGGTCTCGGTCACGCACGCCAGGTCAGCACCTTGTTCCAACAGGAATTCCTGCAAGGTAGCAGTCTTGTTATTAATAGACCTGGCGTTACACAACATCAATGACGGAGGATGGTCCTTCCCAGCCTCCTTGCCCGTCACTCTCGGGATGGGCCGCAGGCTGGAAGGAGGCCGAGCTTCTCTATTTCTCTGCCTCCTTCCCTTCACAACCTGCCTGCTCCCACCGCTATATATTGTGTGATCACACAGGTCTGTGGACCTGCTTGGGCAACTTGCCACTGCGTGATCAGACGCAACCGCGGGCAAGTTTTTTTTTTTTGTGGTTCGTTTAAATGGGGGATTGATGAATCGCCTCCCCACCCTAAGGGCTTTCAATGATGCGCACACGGAGAAGGGGGAAAAAAACAACAGTGTGGCATCGGGATAGCGTGTGATCACGCTATCTGCAAAACCACACTTCAGCACTGGAGTGATCACACAGGGAAACTCCAGCTGCGAACCGCAGCAAACCATTTGATATTGGAGTTTCACTAGTAGCTTTTTACCACACTTCCCCACCGGATCAAAATGGTTTGTGACAGTTTGACGACGGTTGCAGGACGCTTCCCAGATGTGCTGGTGTGATCACACCACTTTGATCCAGTGGGAAATCGTCCCTCTTCTGTGGCAAATGGGTGCATATAATTGCGCCCAGTGAAATCCTAGGCAGAGCTACCCCCTTCTAAGCTGGTTGACTTAACAAGGGCTGAAGACAGATTGGCCATCTCGGCCGCTCTGCCTCCGCTTCAGAAGCGGAGGCAGAGCAGCCGTTCAGATGGCCGCATCTGCCCCCAGGAGGCGGCCTGGACGCGTTGCGTCTGGTGCCGCGCTCCTTCCGCAACAGCCGAGCACCACTTTAAAGTGGTGCTCGGCTGATGCGGTGTGCCCCGCGCACGCGTTCCACCCGCCAGAGCGGGTGTGAATGCGCAGGGGCAGCCGTGCGACATCCGCCCACCGCTTCAGGAAGCCGCCCGCAGTCTGAATGCTGCGGGCGGCTTCGTTCCGGCGGTGTGCGAATGCTGCGCCGCGGGGGAAATTCCCCCTGCCCCATTCTGCCGCGCCGCGAAGGCGCGGCAGAAGGCGAGTCTGTCTTCGGCCAAGAAGTGGTTTTCAGTTAGCATTGTTCTTCATTTGGTGGCTTAGGTCCCTAGAGATAGATGATTTTTTAAAAATTAAGAACTTGGTTCCTTCTTGCAGGTCTGGGTGAATAAAATTAATAAAGCATGTTATCATTGTGGTCTGTTGGAAAAAGAGAGATGGATGCCCTGGTAGACAGAGATTGGAAGAGTATATATCTGATTGTAAAGAGAGGCAGAGTTGTTTTTTTTTGGGGGGGAGGGGTCAAAAATGGAGTCCCAGATTATTCTCTCCAATCTTGAAGTCACATAATTATTTCCCTGTTATTCTGAACTTTTTGTAGTAGCCATGGAGATGGGCTCTGTGCACATTTCCTGACACAATGATATACCCCTTTGGCAGCCTACTTCTGCATAAAGTGTGGCTGCTTTAAATTCCTCCTGCATCTGAACACCTGTGAATGTGTCTTGTCGACACAGATAAAAGCAAGAACAAGCTTCTAAAAAAACCCTCAGACAAGTATAAACATTTCTGCCGCCTGCTTGTGTTTTTCAGAGGATAATAAGTGTTCTTAATAATCTGCCAAACATGCTGTTCAAATTATATTTTGAAATAAAGCTTGTACTCACATTTTTTTGCTAATGAGCCTGTCTGTGCTGTACATCCATCAAAGAATTACTTTGTTTCCTACCGTTGGCAAGAAGTAATGAGCAGCACCTTGAGACTGAGAAGGAAAGCTTGTCTTTGCCATTCTCACCACTGATTTGACAAATCATTCTTGCCTGTGCCGTGGCAAGAAACACAAAGAGGAGTGCAGTGGAGCAAAAGAGGCTGCAGAAGACAGCCATGGAGGGGGCTCTTTTTCTTCTCTGCCCCTGCTGCCTGAGGGAATGATTGAGTGCCTCTGGGGACATGTGGAGGGCCATCTCCTCATCAGGAAGTGACTATATCCATCCCTCGTTCAAAAGACACTCCCCCTTTCATCATCAGAGCAGCAAACGAGATCTGGTGAAATTTCTCCTTCTGTGTGACTAATTTCCCCTCTGTAGTGATGGTAGCTTGTCTGAGGTGAGCTGCAGCTCCCATTGTTGGACAGAGGAGGCAAGCGTGGCAAGAAAGGCAATAGGCCTCCTAAAGTCACACCCTGCTTGGATATCCTCCGTGCCAATGCCCATGGCATTGCCAAAAGGCCAGGTGAAAAATGTCTTGTCCTTTTAGATGCTTAATAAGATCTTGTTTTCCGAGTGATGTTACTTACCTTCCATTAAAAATGTCATCTGCCTATTCCCACATACTGAGGCTCTATTAAGGGATAGGACATTTGCTCCCCAGGCCCTTTGGCAACTAGGGTTGCCAGCCTCCAGGTGGGGCCAGGGGATCTCCCACTTTTGGAACTGATCTCCAGCTGACACAGATCAGCTCCCCTGGAGAAAAGCGCTGTTTTGAAGGAGGGACTCAATGGCATTGTACCCTGCTGAGGCCCCTCCCCTCCCCAAACCCTGCCCTCTCCTGGATCCACCCCCAAAGTCTCCAGGTATTTTCCAACACAGACCTGGCAACCCTACTGGCAACTCTACTCACAGATGGTAAGTAACACAAAGGATTTCTTTGACTTGCAAAGGTAATGGTCTTGTTAAGCTAGGCCAGTAGGGAAAACTGAACTGCTAAAACTGTATCATTTGGAACTGTATCTTAACAAATAATACCTGCTGATCTTTAAGAAAGAACTTGAAATTCATTAATGTATTGTCAGTGTATTGCAGTTCTCCAAAATCAGTATGAAGAAACTGATGAACAATTTTTATTCACCAGTTTTGCCCTCTGTACTATCATTGCAAAGAACATGGGGATGACCTTGCAGGGCATGTGTGCAGTTTACAAAAGAAAAAAGGTGGTCATGAACATAGTTGGTTCTCAGGGCCGGCCTCAGGGTTTTTTGCACACTAGGCGAGGCTGCCTTGTAGTGCCCCCCCCCCCCACTGTAAGAGCCATCCTCTCCACTGCCGGAACCCCCCCCCCCCCCAGCCCCAGCACCTGGCCACCTGGCTGGGCTCACAAGCTCTCCAACCCTGCTGGCAGCCACCTGCACCAGCTGGCCGCAGGGCTTACAAGTCTGTCTGCATTGGCCCAAGGCTAAGTTTGGTTCTTAGCCCAAATGGAAAGCTGCATTCAGACATAATGGTAAATCATGGTTTGCACAATGCACACTATCTCCTGGTTTGAGTCTCTCTCAATCTCTCTGCTGTCCCGTTTGCCAGCTGCGCCCCTAGGTGGCCGCCTAGTTGGCCTAGTGATACAGCTGGCCCTGTTGGTTCTAAAAGGCTACGAAACAGAATCGTGGGGGATGGGTCCATCAATGGCTGCTAGCGATGACAACTAAAGGGAAGTTCATATCCAGAGCCTGCAAACCTGTGCATACCCATCTTAGGAGGCAGCATCAACAACAACTGTGAAACATTGCCCGGAGAGATGACCCAGTAGTCTGATCCAGCAGGACTTCTGTTATAAACTGGGTCCAAACAGAAGCACTGAAAGCAGCTGAGCACAGTCAGGTAAAATGAAGAAGAGGGAAGGGTTCTGTCTTATGACTAGAGCACAGGAAAAAAATGCGCAGAAATGAGAAACAGTAGCTAGGTTCAAATCCCTGCTCAGCTGTGGAGCGATAGCTGCCTTTGTCAGTCCCTAGCTTTCAACCTAACCTACTGCGCAGAGTGGTGGTAAGGATATAATAGGAATCCTTTGTAGGAAAAGTAAGATACAAATGTAATGGATGAGAAAAAAAAAGTTAAGGATCAATAGGAAGCTGAGTGTCCTTCCCAGGGGTGGCCATACAAATATTTTCACCATTAGGAATTGTCTCTCTCCATTGTCCCTTAAGATAACTCTATTTCCTTTTTGGATGCCACATTGATTTTGTACTTCCCTGGCAATTCTTTGTTACTGGAAATGCACTGGATGTCTTTAAAGGAGGTATTTAAAATCTGCTGACCAGAGTTGTAGCTCGTGTTGTAAACTTTGTAATTCAGTTGACAATTAGAGTTCTTCAGTTCAGGCCCAGATTATTTTCCGCACATTCTTGTTTGGGGTTGGACATATATTGACCTGCTTTTTTTGTCTTCATGCTTTCTCCAAAATTGTGTTTTGATCTGGGTGACAATATCAAATGGACTCTATTGATATCTGTTCCTGTACAGTAATGAGGGAACAAATAGGTTCCAAACCTGTTATTTCCTTCAAAGAGCAGTCATTCATACAGCTGATCCTGGGGGTCAGACAATCATTATTCTGAGAGAGGGCAAAAATACATCTGAAATTGCAGACAGAGAAAAATGAACAAGGTGCCGGCCCTTGGCAAGAATGCAAAGGCTTTATAAAGCTATTCCAATCTTCATGTAGTCACGATGCTCTTGTTATTGCTGTTCTCTCAAGTAAACTTATCGATATTTGATATGCCAATTTTATCTGCAACCCATTTACTCAATTTTTTTGCATTATATTTACAAAGAAAAAACAGGTTCAGCATACAAGCACTATCAGTGCTGTCAAATATGTGTTTACTAATTACACTCCACTGGCCAGAGCTGATTTTGAATACCGTTGGTTGAAGACTGGGAGACATCCCCCCCTTTCTGAACACCACCACACCCTTTCTTCCAGAGACAGCCAGGTCATCAAAACTAGACAGGATTAAATGGTTTTATCATTAATCTCAAAGATCTTTGATGGATTGATTTAATATGACAATATTCTTTCACAAGTTTATATCCATGAGTTCACAAAGCATTATGTGGTACAAGTGGGGACCTCTCCCTTATCTTCCCCTTTCTCTCCTCAAGCCAACCCCCATTCTTTTTCTTTCCAACCCTCCACCAAGCCAATCCCTCCCTCTCTCCCTCTCCCTCTCCCTCTCCCAAGTCAATCCCCCTTCTTTCTCTCCCCCAAGCCAATACCCCCATCTTTTCCTTTCTCTCTTCCCCAAGCCAATCCTCCCTTCTTTCTCCCTCCCTTCCTCTTTTCCCCTACCTTCAAGTCTGACAGTGGTGGCAGTGCCCAGTGGTGGCCAGATCCAGAGCAGTCTTTCCCAGCATTCCCCACTGTTGCAGCTCTACCTGGAGTCTCTGCTGGTGTTCCACACTGCTGCAGCTGGGCCTGGAACCTCTCCTGGCATTCTCCATCACTACAGCTAGGCCCAGAGCAGTTCCCGATGTTCCCTGCCGGTGTGGCTGAGCCCAGAGCCTTTCCTGGCATTCCCTGCCAGTGTGACCAGGCCCTGAGTGTCTCCCAGCATTCCCTGCCCCTGTAGCTGGGCCCGGATTGGCTCCACAGGAGCAGCAGCAGCCAGGCCATCAGTGGTAATAAGTTGCATTGTCTGCACATGAGCGGACAACCCTTTTTTTTAATTGGGGGGGGATTTAAACCCCTCAATGTATTTTTTTAAGTTTACAGATTTTTCTGCAAACCTAGGGAGTTACCCAAGTTTGCAGAAAAACTTGCTTGGGGAAAGTATGCTCCCTATCTGTGGATTTAGATATCTGCACACAGGGGGCACAGTTGGGAGTTAGATATATAGATGAGGATGCTAAATGTTGTGTCAGACCTGGACCATGGCTAAACTGACATATTTTACTTTATGAATTCAGCAGTGGGAATGCAAGTGTGACTTTGAAATGTGAAATCCATATTGTTGTTTAAAATGATGTCAATAATTAAGTTGCCTAGGAATGAAACATAAACAGTACAGTCTAATGGTGTAATCCTATGCTGAATTAACATTAATCATTTTAGGCTGGAGGAACTCTGGATAGGATTGCACTGTAAGAGTGCTACATAAAACAGCAGAAAAGATACTAGGTCTGGGCCAGGCAAGCTCTGCAGTGCTGCTTGGCAGCTTAGTCCTAGGCTGCTCTAATGTCCCAGTCTGTCCCTGCGCACAGTTTTTCTTCGGTATTCAGAATGTAAATTGTTTATCAAGCACTCTGTGGTGAAGGAAGTCCCAGCAGAATAGAATAAACTCAATGTGTGAGTCTTAGCCAAGTTCTATAAAGAAATTCTGGATCAGTACCATTTTCCTTTCCCACCTCCCAGCTCTGAGATCCAGATGTTCTCAAGTCTTATTATGGCAATTCTGGCAGAATCCACCTTTTCTTCTGACTCTTTATGTTACTAAAAACTGACCAGTGAGATTTATTTAGCATTAGACTAGCAAGTCACTGCGTTTCCCAAAGATGAAATCTACAAAAGAAAGCACATAACTGTGACAGATCATCCTGTGTCATCATGACAGATCATACTATGGTGCAACTGAAGACCTGAATTTTGGCACCTTGTTACTTCTGTGTTGTTTTTCTGTGTACTTTTTAAAGAGCAGGTAAGCAACACGAGAGATGCCAGCAAGTGTCCCAATTCACATAGGCTTATAGGAATAGATGGGTGTGATTTATTTACAGCTATTTGAAGCCAACCCATTCCTTTATCAAACACAAAAGCATACTTCTGTAAAATGATGTAATTTCAAGACAGATTGCAAATCCAGCCCAATAAGTATGAAAGAGGTCAGTAATGATAAAAGTATGTTAAAAAGCAGCATAAAAATATTCCGTATGTCACGTGTCCTGCATGTAGCATATTCCTGCATAGTCAGAACTAGAGTGCTGAGATATAAAAATTAAGGGCCTTCCTAGATGCAATGGCAGCAGTATCACATACTTAAATACAAACATTTTCAAATTGCATGGAAATAAGGAAATTGGGAAGGGGTTAATTTAACAAGGGGGGGTACATTTGTGAGGAACACAGAACTTTCTCCTCAAGTGTTATTCTCAGCCAAAGTCACTTCTAGAATTGGAACTTGCCTCAGGAAGAAAAGGGGTTGAGGGGGATGAATCTATGAGGAAAGGTTCTACATTTCTCTAACTCATCTTATTTTTGATTTAGGTGGATTGTAGCCCAGAGGCACTGCCTTACTCATGGGTAGCCCAAATAATGGGGCACCCCAATTCTAACCTGAACCAGAGACTCACAAAATCAGGCCATGGAAGGCAGTCTTTAGGCTGTGGTCACACACACTAAATAATCCACTTTCAATGCACTTTCGAATTGGATTTTGCCAGTTCACACAGTAAAAATTCAGTTGTAAAGTGCATTACTGTGTGAACTGGCAAAATCCAATTCGAAAGTGCATTGAAAGTGGATTATTTAGTGTGTGTGACCACAGCCCATGTCTGAGCTACAGAGCTAGCCATAGCTCTACAAAACGGTTTCAATTTCAGGTTGCACAAGGCAGCCCTCTGAGGCAATCTCCAGTCCTCCTCCACCTGACAGAGGTATGCATACGGAATAACAATGAGTTCCTTCAGGTAAAGCTTTGTTTCTATATCTATTCAGTAGCCATGTGGTGAATAGCTCTTCTGACTCCAAACCTTCATTAAGCCCTTTTGTGTGATACCTATGTCCATGTGGAAATCCTTTTGTCTCCATACCTGTCCTTCCTGCCCCCTCCTACTGTACCGGACCTTGGTATATATAAGTGTGCGATCTCTGGTGCCCCTTTGGCCTCCTTTGCTGCATAGCTAATTTCCCCAACAATGAGGTAGGCCATTGGCGGTAACAGGGTAGCTATGTTGATCTGTAGCAACAGAACAAAGTTTGAGTCCAGTGGCACCTTTAAGACCAACAAAGTTTAATTCTGCATGCACATGGAAGCTTATACCCAGGGTGTGACATGAGCAGTTTGGCCCGACATAGCCACCCCTCCCCTTTGGACATAGCCACCCCTCCCCTTTGGATTAAATCACACAGCCACATCTGTCAAGCGTTCCGCAGGCATACTCACCCCATTGTAGGATTCCTTGGAGCTGGGTTAAAAAGGTACCACATCACAAGTGGTGTTTTTGGTTCCCCACGCATTCATTGCGTGTGGCTGGATGTCTGAACGCGGGGGAGTGCATGCAAAAGGGATTGGTGGTCTGAACCTGCAGATCCATTTCTGCCACTGGGGTTTTGTTTTTTTGAGTTTTTGCCTCTGTTGCAGTTAAACCAAATCTTGTGCTTTGGGGTGGTTCTACGTTTAAAAATGGAAACTGCCTTGATCAAGTCTAGTTCAGCACTAAGACAGCAATCATTACTTGATAAATCTGATATCACTTTGAACTCTCAGCAAGGCTGTTGACGTGATGAAACCCTTGTCCCTAAAAAAAGAGTCAAAATAGGGAGCATTTCACAGGCTTGCAGCCAACAAGAATAAATTGTTAGTGAAAGCTGTGCCAGTTCCAGAGCATGTGATTTAGGGAAGCTCAAGTTCATTTGCTTTCTTTGCTTAGTTTCAAAAATTATTTATTTGCATCAGTACTACCCTCTCTATGGCAAGGGGTGGGTAACTGTGATCAGGGCTTTTTTTGTAGAAAAAGCCCAGGAGGAACTCATTAGCATAACAGGCCACACCCAACAGCAGCAGCTCATTAGCATATTAGGCCACACTCCTGACAGTGCAGCTTCCCCCCCTCCCCGTATTGGCTTCCCCAGGTGCCCCACAGCTTGCGGGGTGCATGGGAAACCTGAGGGAACTAAGGCAGTTTCTGGATCGGCTTCCCCAGGTGTCCTGCGGCTTGCGAGGCACCTGGGGAACCCCGGGGGGGGGGGAGGCTGTAGGTGTGACCAACTCAGAAGCCAGCTGGAACTCTGTTCCTGTGCGTTCCTGCCCAAAAATAGCCCTGACTGTGATGGATTAGGTGATATCTGCTGTAGTACTGCTGGGACATTAGATAGAACAAGAAGTAGAGACCTGTGATACTCACGGAGAAGGAGGAGGTAATTATTTTCCTCATGTTAATAACCCCCCCCCCACTGCCAGCCTCCCTACCAGCTGGCCATCTCTGGAGCCTTCTGTTCCAGTCCCCTTTCCTCCTTCAAGGCAGGAAGGAAGTAAAAGGAGGAAGGACTGCAGGAGAAGCTGTTTGCCCATGGGAAGCTTCGGAAGGGATACTCCAGAAGCTGGCTCTTGAGGTGGTCAGCTGCTTGGGTGTGTCTTGCCTTACTGCAGCACTTTAAACACTTTGATCAGCCCAGGAGGGTGGAGGGGGAGAAGAAGGAAGGGCAGCTCGCTAGTGCCTGCTGGTTCTCCCATCCAGAGGTCCACTGGCGTCAACTACACGGGGGCTTGGGGGCTCAGGCCACTCCTGAAATTTTCCAGGGGGGACTGAACTCCCCGGGAAAAATGGAGCGCCCACCGGCCGCTGTGCCTCCCCGCCACTGTGCCTCCTTGCCCCCAGGCCTCTGGCTGCCATGGCTTCAAGAAGCTGCTGCCGCTGCAAGAGCTGGAATGCCCCTCTGTCCAGCTCCCCCCCGCACCCACTTCTCCCTCTCCGGGGGCTCCAGGCATGATGACATCACCTGGAAGTGACATCATCATGCTGGGCACATTGCAAGGGCGACGCTCTAGCAATCACCCTGGTGCCATAGAGTTTCAGGGTGATTGCCAGAGCATCACCCCGGCAGTCGCCTGGATGGCCCCCAGAGGGGGGGAGGGGGGGAGAGAGGGAGGGAGGGAGGAGTAGGTGGGAGCCGGGCAGGGGGAGAGGCTCTGGCGGCAGTGGCAACATCGTCCCAGCACATGCATGTGGGCTTTGCACATGCACAAGAGCCCCAGCCCCCCCGGAAATTAAAAAGTCTACGCCCCTGCAGAGGTCTTCAACTGCCTTTCTTACCTTGGGCATCCCACCCCCCTCGTCTTCCCCTGCACACTGCACCCACCATGTGTTTGAAGTCTTGGGGCTTTCTGAGTCAGCCTTCTGTGCTGCCTCTGTGTGCTCAGTGGCTTTCAGTGCTGAACCATCTACCCACCCACCCACCCAACTTTTCCCCACTCACCCACCCAACTTTTCCTCCACACCAGCTGGAGGAGAAGGCAGCACAGGCAGGACTTGGCAAGCCACCACACACTGTGGCTAAATTTAGATTTTAAAAAGGTCCCCCCCAAACTGGCAAGCCCATCAAGACTTCCCCCCATAGACAACGATGGTGGTAGCAAGCCCTGTGTGGCTCCCAGCCACCAGGCCCACCAAGACTTCTCCCCTCCCCAACAGCAGCAAGGAGCCCTATGTGGCTCACCTCCACCAAGCTCTGTGACAGTTCCCAATGGCAAATCCATTTTCTGCACATGTGCAGAGAATGTGGTTTACTTTTGGGGGGATTTAAGTATCCCCCCTACATTTTTAAAAAACATGTCAGATTTTCTGCACACCTGGGCAGTGCCCCAAGTGTGCAGGAATATCTGTTGACCCTCCACATCCCCTAGTTCTGCAGAAATAAGTATCCACACACAGGGGGCATGTTGGAAATTAGATATATAGGTTGGAAATAAGTTCTATCCATTGCAAGCAAAAAAAAAGTGGAAGCCCCTCAAATGATTGAAGAAATAATTAAAAACATCCTATAATACGATCAAGAATTGAATTTCAATACATTTTGAGCATCAGGGTTCTTCATAGAAAATAAACTGATGCAGTGCAAAAATTTTCAGACAGCTCAGAATTTGTATGGAAGGATTTCAATAGATCTGTGACCTTTTTGCCCCTATCCCTGTTGTGTGCAAAAATATTATCATGCGTCCGATACTAAAAGCCCAATAGTGCTTGTGGAAGGAAATGTTCCAAACTCCTTTTGCCTGATGCACTCTGAAATCTTGCCAGTGGACTCTTGGAAAGAGAGTGGGATAGGGTGGAATGGAGGTCTATACTAAGAAGGGGAAAATGGATGAGAATTGTTCCCTTCATGTGTAGACAGAAGTGCCTTCTACAAGTAGAAAAGGTAGTTAGGTTCAAAGCCAGTGTTTACACTGTGATAACAATTATAAGGTCTACAAGGAGGGACCTGCGATACTCGCGGGGGGGGGGAGCTCCACGCAGAGGAGGAAGCCACCGCAGATGAGCCTTCTCCCCTGCCCAGCTCTTCCTGCACACCCCCACCCCCGCCAGCAACAGCGAGGCCCATGTGGCTCCCAGCCACCAGGCCCGCCAAGCTCTTCCCCCCACCCTGTGACAGTGAGGCCCACCAAGCCCTCTCCCTCCCCCTGCAGCGGAGGTGAGGTATGCGCAGGGAACGCTCTTTTAGTTTTGGGGGGATTTAAATATCCCCCAAATATTTTTTTTAACTTTTAGGATTTTTCTGCACACCTGGAGAGTCCCCCAAGTGTGTAGGAAAATCTCTCTGTCCCCCAAGTGCCCCCGATGTGTGGATTTAGATATCCACACACATGGGGGCACTTGGCTATTAGATATATAGATGTAGAGTTCTTTATTGCTATTTAATGGCCCACAAACTTAGAGCAAATTATTGAGGCTTATAGCCTAAGAAACTGGTATTTAAGCAGAGGTAAAGCTTTGGGTGTGAATAAAGAAGGTTTATTTGTATCTTGTAATAAGTATAAATTGAATTAATAATAATGATAGTGATGATGATGATGATGCACCCATTCACTTCCCTCCCTCAAGTGGAAGATTTTCCCTCTGTTTTTCTTTCCCTTTACTGACTAAGCCACCCTAGTTATCTGTTTTCTCTTTTCCTGAAGAACTCTGGCTGTTCCACCCTGTCACTGTATAATATTTTACTGCTAGCTCAGCCCAGGAACCTGAAGAAAGGATCTGGAGCCCGCTTGAACTTTAAACAACTTAAATGGCACTCAAGGCTTTTGGAAGTTCAAAAATAACAAAATATTTTAATCAACATAGAGGAGAAAAGGTCAGGTGAAATCAGGGGTAAAATTTCTGAGGTAACTCAAATAACTCTGAGGTAAAATCAGTAGATGCAACAGACTACAGTTCATATGTTTAAGGCTAATGAGAGTTTCTTAAGCTAGTAACAGTAACTTAAAACTATTATGATGAGAGGCTTTTCCCAGTATTTCCTGAACACTCCAGTATGGTTTCTTTGAGTATTCACTGACTCTTTTGGTTTCCAGAAGGCTGGGGCACTCTATCTAGTACCCAAACCCCTTCTCTAAATACACCAGTATTCTTCTTGAGTTTTAACTGACTCTTAAGGATTTCTCTTCTTTCGGTGGTCAACTCTGTATGTTTGTAGATTGCTACTGTTTTGGAACTTTGTTTTTTTGTGCTGTTGAATCTTCAGTTCCTGTTGAACACTACAGTTGCTAGGTCACTGAGGTGCTTCTGGAGAAGTGTTAAATTCAGGTCAAAGAAGAACATACTCTTGGAAGACAATAAGTCGGGGAGTGTGGATGAGGAAGATGAAATATCAGTAGGTGATCTGAAACTTCCAGCTCATCCAGCTACAAGTCTGTGAAAAGAATGACTTGAATAGATAAGGGTCAGGATTGAGTCTGCCCTGCCGAATATCTGTTATGCAGTTTTCAATAGCTGCAACTGATTGTAGTTCCAGGCTTGGGTTCTTGTAATCTGTGAAAGCATAACTTCTGAAAGAGGGTCAGTTGTTCACCGGTGTGTGTGTGTGTGTGTGTGTCAAATGCTGGGGCAAAGCTGGCAAGTGCTATGACTTAAGAGCAATAGCTCATCTGGGACTTCTTCAAAAATTCTCCTCTCATATTGAGCTGGTCTCCCATTCCTTGCCGTCCCCAATAATATCTATAGACTGACAGAGAGAAGATGGTAAATGCCATTATATCCATTGTCCACTGAAGCATTAATGTACTGAGAATGCTTTGGCTGCATTGCTTACAGAAATAACATTAAAATGGTATTAATATTTTCAGATACAAAACCTGACAAGTCTGTTCATGCTGATCAGACACAAGTCACACAGGAGATAGGAAAATTCAGATTATTGCTATATAACTTGCATTGTGTGTTCATTAAATTTATACCCTATATTTGGTTGAAATGAAACACCTGTTTTATTTGCAAATTGCACTACATAAACAATTTCAATTCAATTAAATATTATGACAGAAAAATATACTGAAAAACACCATCTACTGGCATTAGTTACAGGACTTCTGAAAATAAATATTACTCTAATACTTTTAAGTATTGAGCGGGAGGCGATGAATCAAACAAACAGGCTTTTATTCAAACAAATTGCTTCAGCTCTAAGACAGCTCTAAGAGAGCGGCACCTTAATTTATACTGTTTCCAACTCATAACTTCAAACAGTGTAACTATGTACAAACAATCCTATTGGACCTAAGCGAGGCTCAGCAATTGGTTACCTAGAGTGGCTTAAGGACCAATGAGAGTCTTTATTTGTTAGCCAATCAGAAAGGGCCTTTTGCATCCCAAGGTCTCTGCAAGCTGTGGCTGTAAAATAATAAGAATTCAACAAATACCAAACACTTTAGCTTTATAACAAATGTAGAATCCAGTGGCACCTTTAAGACCAACAAAGGTTTATTCAAGGTATGAGCTTTCATGTGCATTTGATAAAGTGTGCATGCACATGAAAGCTCATACCTTGAATAAAGCTTTGTTGGTCTTAAAGGTGCCACTGGATTCTAAATTTGTTCTACTACTTAAGACCAACACGGCTGACCATCTGGATCTAACTTTAGCTTTATATTGACATTGTTTATAATTTTACTTTGTTTATGTACTTTGGGTAAATTTGGTAAACTTTTTCAAAATCTTTGTCAAGTGTGTTGAAGCCAACATGGATTAATATTGTAGAGGGGCCATGGCTCAGTGGTAGAGCAGATGCTTTGCATGCAGAAGGTTCCATATTTAATGCCTAGCATCTCCAGTTAAAATCCATACGTAGTAGGCGATGTGAAAGACCTCTACCTGAGACCCTGGAGACCACTGCTGATTGGGGTAGACAATACTGCCCTTGGAAAGACCAACAGTTGACCTGGATTAATGCAGCTTCATGTGTGTCCAATATATTTAAGTTTATTAAGCTGTTTGTAAACTTCAGTATGCCATAGACCTGGCCCAGACTGTTTAGCTCAGCCCATAGGCTTTTTCATAATATAGATGTGTGAGTTTAGATCTCATCAAATATCTCTGATTATTTCTCCACTGTTGTTGTTACAGAGGCAAACAATTAATCTGAATCTACATCAGAGTTTTATAATCTGCCATTTGCCTGCAGGGATTTACATGTTCTCTTGGTCTTCTTTGTCCAGCCAAGAACTATCATGACGTAGGTGTCATTTTGGTCTCTTACAAAGATTCTTTATGCTCATTATATGAGCAAGCTACTTACTTGTATTTGGCTGAGATCAAGAGCATCTAACATTGTGTTCAGGTATATTTGGTTTAATAACATCTGTTTATAATTTCAAAATGAGTCAGGTAATAAATAACTTTGGAGGCGGCAGCCGTGTGTTTGGTGTGTCTTGTGAAACAGACTGATGTTAGCCAAATTGCCTCATCTCCTTATCAAATATGGGGAATATTGTTATTAAATGGCAATAGGCAACTAAAGCGAGCAATTCACCTATGTATACAGGAGTCCCTCTTGTTCCAGTATCCCAGAAATAGACATAGAGACCAGGTCTTAAAGAAATGGTTTCTTTACTGAGTAGTTTTCACAAGCATTCAATAAATTCAAGCACTCACACAATTACACAGATCGAGGAAAATTAGACTGAAAAGGTACAGAGATGTTCGCATTAGTAGGTATTTTGTTGAGGGGTGATACGTACCAGTCTGATGAGGCAAAGTGATCCAGCAGCAAAGAAGGGAAGGGCACTGATTGGTGTATAGGCCTAGCAGCAATCTAGGATTCAGATTAGAAATTATTTGTCTTGAAGCCTTTTGGGGGTGCTTGATGGTGTCTGCATGTTATGCTGACATGTTGGCATTGTCTTGCTCACTTTTGGACATCTTGAGACTCTGTTGCTGAAGCCAACCGGCCTGGCTTTTGATACTCTGGAGACTTTGCTTTGGACCCAGAACTTTGAATTGGTAACATCTTGTCTTCTGAAAACCAAGGTCTGAAAGTGTTTAGGTAGCTCCTTAATATCTAGTTTTATTGGTTTCTTCCTTGCAGTATTTTAAGTAAACTTTGCACCTTAATAAAATTATATTTTAAATACTAAACTCTGGTTCTTTGTCTCTACAGCTGCAATAAGAAATCTAGAGCCTAGATTGGCAGTTCCCTACCATAATAGTAATTTTGGTGGGTTTCCTACTGTGAGCCAACCTCACAGGGAGGACTCCCTAGGTAATCCTGGGAAGGTCAGCATTTGTCCTTTGGCTCCTGACTGGAGGGACATAGAAGGACTGGTGGTAGCCTACCTAGGTTGAAGGTACACAGGTGCCTCCAACACCTTTTGTAATTTACAGCTAGCCAGCCTCTTGGCAAAAAAGTCTTTAGCCTGGGTTGGGCTGGGGAGACCTTTTTGATAGGGCTGGCATCCCTTCCCCGGTTGCACAAAATGAGATCTCACAGCCCATTGCAATATTCATTATAAATAGGTATGCTCTCTCCAGCAACATACCTAATGCAGACCCCCCATTCTTGCTAAAGGAACAATGCTTTT
This sequence comes from Lepidodactylus listeri, assembly GCA_029233225.1. Taxonomy (NCBI): domain Eukaryota; kingdom Metazoa; phylum Chordata; class Lepidosauria; order Squamata; family Gekkonidae; genus Lepidodactylus; species Lepidodactylus listeri. The sequence goes on from JARCFY010000008.1 coordinate 74,757,204, forward strand.
AGATAGTGTCCTTCAGCAACTGCTGGCAGGTAGCTAGCTAAAGAAATACTGAGGCTGGCAGCTACTTTAGGTGCCCTCAAGGGCTTGAACAATAGAATTCCTGGTTAGAGGGGAATCCTTGGAATTTTACAGTACCATGGATGGATTCCTGGGGAGAGGGAAATACAGAGTGGGAATAGCACTTGCTCTACCTGTTTTTCTTTCAGTTCCTATCATACCTCTGGTCACATGAAGATGTCAGATCAATAGCACTACAAGGGAACTGAGCATTTGACAGAGAAGTTATCATTTGCTTTGGTAAACACAGGTGATCCACTTCCTGAAGATCAGGTGTGTTCCAATGAGCTAGATTTTATTGATTCCATATAGTAATTGTGCTTAAAGTTGTAGGGGAGCTCCACAAAAACTAAAAATGCAGCAAAAAAGTTATTTAAAAATGAGAGGGAATGTGAAGGAACATAAGCAGCATCACAATTCATAAGGGAAGTGGATGGACTGGGCCATTTTGAAGAAGGATCACTTTGTTATACCAGTTGTATTTGGGGGGAAATTTCAACATATTGAGGTATTCAAACACAAGACTTTTTGTCTGCTGCATTGTCAGCAACCTTGGAGTGGACAAAAACTGGAATGAAAGATGTTGATCTGGTATCTAGTGTAGCCTGTATCAGTCCCTCCATGCACACGGGCACATTAACAACACCCTCCGAGTACAGAAAGAAGTTATACCATCCTGTACGTAGTGCAGTGACATATTTTTCCTCCATGGATTTGTATATGGTATTATATTTCCTGCCTGTGTTCATTTTGAATAGTACAGCTGTTGATCATTTAAGCAGGGTAGTCATCTCTCAGATGGGAATCTATGTCCTGTTTACACGTGCTTTTCAGTTCATGGAATTTGTGTCCAGCCTCTTGCAGCCTGGCAACATTTATTTATTTATTTATTTATTTAATTTATTTATTAATTAAACTTATATCCCGCTCTCTCCACCCAAAGGCAGACTCAGAGCGGCTCACAACAGAGATTAAAATTACAATCAGTTTAAAATAAACGGTCAGACATTAAAACATCCAGTACATTCTTCACATTCTCCATTGGCGGCATTTCGATATTCTCCACAGGTGGGTCCAAGCAGATGGATCATATATATTTCCTATATAGCAGGTTGGTAGATGTAATTACGGACAGAATGGAACTGGCAGATGGAGCCGGGCCAGGGCTAAGATGTTTACCTTAGGCGTCCCCTACTTAAAAGCCTGGTGGAAGAGCTCCGTTTTACAGGCCCTGTGGAACTGCATCAAATCCCGCAGGGCCCTGATGTTCTCCGGGAGCTCGTTCCACCAGTGTGGGGCCGCCACTGAAAAAGCCCTGGCCCGTGTTGTTGCCAGCCGCGCCTCTTTCGGTCCAGGCAGGACCAGCCGATTTTGGGATCCCGAACGTAGTGCTTGCTGGGGAACATATGGAGAGAGACGGTCCTTCAGGTAAGCAGGTCCCAGGCCATATAGGGCTTTATAGGTAAGCACCAGCACCTTGAACCTTATCCGGTACGCTATTGGCAGCCAGTGCAGTGCCTTTAAGGCGGGCTGTATATGTTCCCACATAGGGAGACCCAACAACAATTTATGACAGATATTTTTGAGGTGATCTCCTGCTTATTGCAAACTGCACTGAAGCCTTTTCTCACTTCATACAAGAGCAGTTTTCACACCGTCTCTTGTAGCTCAAAGAGCTCAGTGCTAAAAGCGAAGAATTAAAAATGGTGCATAGTTCAAATTGTAATAAAAGAGAAAAGCCATTATGTCTTCAATGAGAGGTTTTCTGTTTAAATGGTTCTGTGAACTTCAGGCATTTGCCTACAGTCCAGGGTTAGTTCTTTGTCTGTCTTCTGAAAGACATATGAATGAGATTTGGATAAGAATCTTTCAATGGGGTTGGCTGTAGTTCAAAATAACAATATCTGGTACAGGAGGGCAGGCAGTTCTCTTTGCCACTCCTATGTGTGTTTCCTGGGCAGCTCCCAGTTTTAGATCTGATAGACATGTCATTACTGTACTATCACACTTAATAGTTTCCTTGGCCTTAGTGCTGGGGTGGGGTGGGTTTCAGGTACTACAAGCCTGGTTTGGGTACAGTATAGCTTGTGCATCTTAGTTACTACTTTCTACTGGAAGAACCCAGTTTTTGGATAGGGTATCATTTGTTGGCCCTAGTTGTACAGTATTATACTTAGCTTATCCTTGACATTGCAGAAATCTAGTTATTCACTCCTTCTGGGATTGTTATAAAGCTTTTGTAGATTCACTAGCTTCAGTAGTTGCAGGGTACAGCCAGTGGATATTGTGGTCAGATAACAAGACCAACTTTGAGGGAGAAGACCAAAAATCTGGACTGAAGCCTTGGCCCTGTAAGTAGTCTCCTGACACTTTTTGGACCATTAATAACATCTAACATTTAAATTATGCAGCATATGCTATAGATTGGCTTATATCTTGTTTGGTAACCATTTGTTCTATCTGTTTGATATTTGGTGTAGTTGCTCTCTTTTGTGTGTGGTTACTATGTATAGCCAACCACACTACCTGAAGATTTTCTGGAGGATTTGCTGAAATAGACCTTAAAGTCTCAGATCCTACTTTATCTGGATACTTGAATGTTTGGCATTGCCTTGTACTCATACTGAGAGAAAAACCCTTTACATTTTAGAAATTAAATAATCAAATGAGTTGATTGAATAAAAAAGAGGAACCAGGCGCCATCTTATAATTTAACATCCATTCTAGATTGCAGGCACCTGAGTTTCCTTAAGTTTCACCATGCCTCAAAGGAGCCCAGAAGGTAGAGCATTCCTGAATGTGCAACAGCAATGTCACCAGAGGTTGCTAAGAATAGTAATCCTAATATTAATATTTCCATTTTGTAAACTACACTGAGAAGTGTTTAAAAGCCACTAGTAAATCTGTAGAATGAAAAAAGAATGCTGAATTTTCAAAGCAGTTTTCATTTATAAGAGTCAGGGTTGATTCTAGGTTGTTGCACAAGTTAAACAAATATAGTTTTACCATCCCTGTTCCCTTTTGTTTTTATTAATATTTTCAGATAGAAATATTTTACTGAAAGAGAGAACAGAATATAGTGTATCTTTTCACATTCTAACTGATAAGGTAACTTTTGATGGTTAAAATGCCACAGATATAATTTATCATCCTCATCTGAAATAATGAACAGCTATCTTCTCCTGTAAATTTTAGAAGGCATTGAAATTAGGGATAACTTTAATATTACGATTATAGTTGGACATGGGCCAGTGGACGAAGAAAACATTATCTTTGGGCTGGCAACCTGTGACAGAGTATAAAATATCTCTTAAAATGAAATCAAGTCTGAATCTGGTATGCTGTGCACTTAGGAGTTGATTCCCCATCCTGAAGCTGCTTAATCCCTTATGAGACTCAGATCTAACTTCTAATTAAGATAACAACAAATTAATTCTGCTGCATAAACCAAGCTCATCCCACTCTCTACCCAGGGACACAGGCTCCGTATTCCAGCAATATAATGCAGGCAAATGTGGAGAAAATGTATTGTTGACAAAGTTTAAAGAATAATGAGACAATAATGATGCATATTAGGTGCATTGCATGCCTGCTGGGCTTCCAGGTCATTTCAACAGAATGGAATGAAATGCTTGCAGACAGCTTTTGCTAGGAAGGGAAATAAATTACTAACATTATTTATCTATAAGGGGTAGTGGGTGCTCCTCCAAAATATTTCATGTTTCCCTTTTGCCCCCCTAGCATTCAGACATGTTTTAGAAAGCAGGCAGTTAAAGAAGCCTGGATCCTGCCCTCCACTCTACCAGCAAGCTTGCCAGCCCAGGTCAATCACTAGAGTTGGTAAATTCCTGTTGATTTGAGGGTTGATCTGAGGGAGGGGAGGGGAAGGACCTCAGTGGGGTATAATGCCATAGATTCTACCCTCCAAAGCAGCCATTATCTCTAAGGAAACTGCTCTGTTTCATCTGGAAATCAGTCATAATTCTGACAGATCCCCAGCCCCCAGCAGGAGTAGTCTTGCCATCCTCCAGGTCATACCTGGAGATCTCCCACTATTACAGTTGATATCCAGACAATCAAGATCAGTTTCCCAGGAGAAAAATGGCAGCTTTGGGGGGTGGGCTCCATGGAATTATACCTTGTTTAGGTCCCCCCAAAACTGCCCTCCCAAGGCTCCACTACCCAAATCTCCAGGTATTTCCCAATCCAGAACTGGCAACCCTAAGCAGGAGGTTGGCCCCCAGTTGGAGGTTGGCCTGGCAAAGGCACCCAGCCGCCTTTGCCAGGCCAGAAGAAGCCTTGTTGAGTCCATTCATGTGCTTGGACACAAAATAGTGATCTTTTTCAAATGACCTCTACCAGGAAGATGCAGCTGATATTGGCCTTCTCTGCCATGGGGCCTTGGTCTAGGGAGGCCAGGTCTCCCACTAGAGCAGAAGACTTCCTGGTTTGAACCCCCATTCCTTAGTGATGGGGAAAATGGGCCAGTGATTTGACACCAATGCAAAACCAAAAGTGATGTTATTGCATCATCACAACACTCTAGAATCCTAGAACATCATCCTGATGTTGTGATGTCACTTCAGGTTTTATGCCAAAAATGACATCTCACATCAATGTGATGCCAAATCACTTGTTCCTATCCCCGGAGTTGCCTATTGGGATGCTACCTAAAGCTGACACCCTGATCTTGGGCAGAAAGAGGGCAGGAAACAAATCTAGGAGTTCAGGTTAGAAATCATTATAACCATTTGCAGAAAATTATGGGTGTGATACCATAGAATCTAGAGCTTGGATTGCTACCATCAAGTATTGGTTACATCTTTACTTTCAACCTTCTCCAGATAGTCTTCTTGCTTTTTTAACTGCTGATCCATATGTTTCCAAATGGTCCCAATCAATACAGGAGAAAATTAATTCTTTAGGTATTGATTTAGACTCCCTGGCCAATTCCAATAAAATCTATATATTCCAAATAATTCAAAGGCGAATTCAGGATATTGATTTACAGTGAATAAAAGCTGGAGCAAAGGGGACTTGTTCCCCCCATTTCCTGGGTCTTACTTTCCCGCAGAACTCTGTGGCTCAGTACTTTTCAAGCTTAACAATCCCTTCTCAATGCAGAGCATTCATGCTGGTCAGATTCAATATATTTCCTTTGGCCATGGTCATAGGCTGGCAGATACAAAGGTATCCCCTATGAGGCAAGATTCTGCAGTTGTCTCTGCAAAGAACCTGACTCGGTTCAGCATAACCTTTTAAACTGCCCACTATTTGCTCAGCTACGTTTACAGTTAATTAGCCCTCTCCTTCAACTGTCTAAGGCCATAACCATTAGAGGTATTAAATTCTTGCTAGCAGACAAAACCCCTGAAGTTACTGAGCAGGTGGCAGAGTTCCTGGCAAATGTACTTAGGGGCCAAGGAAAAGAGGAAAGAAAAGAGGGAAGAGGAAGAGGAAAGGAGGTGGATAGGGAGCACGAGAGATAAGGTGTATCTATCCTCTTTGGATAGTTTAATTTCTTATTGCAATTGTTTTAATTATTGTGATACTTGAGATTACTGTTCTGAAATTTTATCACTTGGCCTTATTATTATTATTACAGTACACAATGTTACAAATCACTGTACTCTGATTGTTTGTCTTTGTTGGCACATTGGCTGATTTGTATTGCTATTTTTTTCTTTTTAAAGTTATTGTTATGCCAGTAAAGGATATTGGAATTAGAAACTGGGTGTGATATAGAAAATATAGATGTGGAGGGAAAACCCAAATAAATGTTATAAAGAAAGTGGAAGTCCAAGAATAACAGTCCACAGCAGCTGACAGCTTTTTAGAAAGCTTGCTTTCTGTGGACTACATGCATTGCATGCTCCTATGTTAAGTGCTATGTGAGAAAGAACATTCTTCATGCCTTCAAGAGGCATGATAGTTTATGACAAATGATGATTCAGGAAACTTGGCTGCCATGGGGATTGAAATGTCAAAGTCTTTTAAACCAAAGTGAGTTATAGAGTAGACTAAAATATCCAGTGTTATTAAGAAGTTAAGATATCATTATATTCATTCAGTAAAATACATATTGACTATATACAAGCAAAACTTAGTTTTTGGTCCTTGCTGTCCTTCTGAGTTATGTTTTGAGACTTGCCCTGGCCATGGTGAGGTTTTTTCTCCCCTCTTTTACACTGCTGGGAGAAGGATTGGGGTGAAGGCCAATTTTAAACAGAAGTGGCAGAAGGCTCTAAACTCTGACCTGTATAAATAGAGCATCTCCACAGAAAGATTTCTTCCTACAGATCCCCCCATCCTGTTCCAGGGGATTTCCTGTCCCCTGGAGTGGCCTCTTGGCCTGAAGTGATGGGGACAGTGAGGAAGCCGTGCCCTACAGACAGAAGTCCTGTCCCACAGCAGAAATTACCAGTGGATCCAAGTCTTTGCACACACATATGTAGCCTGTGCTAGACTTGTTCATTTCAGCACGGGTCTTCTACCCTATATGCAACTTGCTTTCTAATACCAATCAGAAGCTGATGGCCTTGTTAGAGATGATTAAATATTTCACATTGGAGATAACCCTTCATCTTCTTGTGCCTTACTTTCTTTCCTCTGCACATTTCATCTTTGTGGGAAAAAAACCTAAGACCAGGTATTCTCCCTCCCCTTGCTGGTTTTACTCATGAACCAGCAGACCTATACATAGTTGGGTCACCTGGAACTGCTTCTAGATAATAAAAGAGGTTGTTTCAAATAAAGTGATGTGTTCCTTATCTTACTCTCTGTGCATGTATATTTTAAGAGGGTAGAAGCACAACAATATTCATTCTGCAATGTGGCTGGAATATCTATTTATATGCTCAAAAGGATAACTTCTGGCTTTTAGGCTGCCATGTTGTTTTACAATGGAATGTTGCTTTTCTGAAGGATCAAGGCTTGAGAAACCTCTGAATTGGTGGAAATCATCTCCCTGTTCTTTCACAAACTCATGCAGGCATGGAGTGAAATTTCTCTCCTCCCCCCCACTGCAGCCCTGCCACATCCCACAGTATTCCTGAGAATCCTTTCAGGAACTGCTTATTTTTGGGAGAAGGCATGTCAGCTGCAGAAAGAAGGGGAAAGCCAATGATCACTCTCATTGTGCTCCAGATTTAACTCATAGAAAGTTTATATGTCCAGTTCTGCAGTTAGAAATGTGTAATCTCAGCACCACACAAAATAAGTATATTTGTTACTCCTACTTCTACTATATCAAGGGCATATAATATACTTGCTTTGCAGATATTATGCAAATTATGCAGTCGAGTTTCCCGCATTTGGGGAAATCGCAGGGGTCAGCACACCCGGAGTGCAATGGATGAGCCTCACCCTGCGAAAAACCCCTTCGTCATCATGGTGTCTCCCCTGCCAGGTAAGGTATTGGCTTAGTGGCTCCTATCCTACCACCTCACTTAGTCAAGTCTAAACACTGAACACTTAAAGAACTGGAAGAAGAGGCACTTCCATTGGAGGAAGGGTTCAAACTTTGCTCAGCAGAATGATAGGATAATGAGCTGGGGAAGGTGTAAAGTAATGTGGTGAGGGAAAGGAGGTGAGACATTTTCCAAGCACCTGTTAATCTTCTCTGGCATAATGGTAGCTCTCGCACTTATTTATCACGGTTATGTATGTAAACAAACCTCATTAGCTAGCAGCTTCCCTTGGACTAGTTTTTTTAAAAAAGAGTTTTATTTGCAAGAGTTTAGTCTTTGGGTAATGGCACGGATGTACAAAAAAGGGATCTATTGACTTCCCAGCATGTGTGGATAACTCTCATTAATGATGATGAAAGAGCTTTCCTGCAGGAAATTCAGAAGGGGGGCCAGTGTTTGTGGTGTCAATGTTCCATGAAGACAGAAGAAATTATCTATAATGCAGTAATGGCCTATTAGGTAAATAAAGTCTCTTAAAACATCTCTTTGGGATGTGTTGATATATACTAGAAACACATAGTGAGTGACCTCCAGTTAGGGAGCAACAAATTATTTTTTAAAATCCCCTTTTCTTAGTATCCCCATAAGAATGCTATAATGTGAAAATATGTTAATATGCTCTGTTATGTTTTTGCATGTTACCATTTAGACCCTTTGCATTTCACCCTTTGTCAGATTCATTTCTTTCTTTCTTATAGATTCATTTGTTTCTTTGTTGCCCTTTTCACACTAATTTCCCATAACATTTAAATAATATTTTAAAAGGCTCAAATTTAACAGAACAAATTTGACACGCAAAAATAAAAAATAAGCACAGAAATAGAGGCTCAATTTCACTTGCATAAGGGAGACGTGAGATTGAAATGGGATTTTCAAGCCAAATTGGTGGTTGTGGTGGTGATGGTGGGTGAAATTCAGTAGCATCTTGCTTAGAGTGGAAGTGAAGCCTTATTACTAACTCCTGTCAAATTGTTTTTGTTCTTTTGAAAGCTCTGTGATGAAAATTTGTATCCTTGAAAAATGGCACTGAGGAATTGTTGGCATAGTTATTCAGAGAAGCCATCACCTCAAAAGGACCAAGTGAGACCACCACCTGGAGCCTAGCTGGGACTGTGTGTATGTTCCACTTGTGCGAACTGGTATCTCCACATGGGATTTCTATATGGAGTCAGTATAATTTTCGCCATCCTGATAGTTCTGTACCAGTTCAGATGGGTCAGGAATTCCTAATTATGAATTCAAAATTTCTCATTCATTTGTGGTACAAAAATAGACAGGATTCCTTTGCTTGCTGAAACTCAATAGGTGAAGTTAGAACTCTGGTCTTCTAACAGTTCAAAGGATTGATTGTTCTCTGGGCAATAAATACTGTGTATAACTGAATCTTATGGAAATGTTCTTTGAAAGGCAAGGATTATTTTTATCTTTTGGACACCTTTGAATAGGAGATGGGGTAGTGGTCTGCAGAAGGCTATGGGGAAGATGTTATCTATGCAATTTTAATATGTCAGTCAAAGAGAAATCTAGATGCAGATATATTCTTTTTAGATGTTTCATGAAACTTCATAATAATTGTATCCAGGACATTCCTTATCTCTAGGGGCAGAAGCTGGGTTCTGTTTAGATCTTCAAAAGTAGCTTAGTCTTTTTGCAACATAAAAGAAAGAAATATTAGAATTGGTTTGTTATTCACCCTTTAGCAATGCAGGCCTCACTAGCAATTGATCAGTGGTTATCTCTGTCTTTGTATCAGGGCTGAAATTTGTATTTGACTCTTTGATAGCATATTGGATCAGGTGGTCTTTGGGATTTATAACACAAACATTCATATTTTCACTATGACTGTCCATTCCCCAGTGTTTTGATTTTGAAATGAAGTCACTGTTTCTGTGGCCATGTTTTGAAGGGCTTAAACTGTGGGCAGGTCTTGAGGGTGCATAAACTGGCAACCCTATTGTTTGTGTGTCTGCCCCATGGAGGGGATTGCTTTTTAAAACAAAAGCAGCTCACTAGTGGGGAGACAAGAACCTTCCCATACCTTATCTTCCAACTCCTTTGCCTTTGATTCTAGAAGTGAAGCAAGAACTGCTTGAAGCGGTATAATGGGAGGAGTTCAGGCAGGTATGGGAATGAGTTTAGCTTCCTTAATTGACATGCAATTTTTGTTTTAAAAAGTAGAACCCTACATGTCTTTGCCTTTGTGTGAACAGCGAAGACATGTGAATAAACAAACATTTAGATCGAGCCTGAGTGGCTAGCTGGCTTTCCAGACATGATAGCAACAAGGATCTAACAGAACATTTCCCACCTATCCCAAACCTTCTCTTGCCACTTTTCCTACCACTGTGCAGCTGCCTTTCTTCTGTTGGTAGACTTCTGTTAAACAGATCACATAATGGTGGGACAACCAACTGAAACAACAGCTTTCCTGAGCAGTTTTCAGAGAGCCCAAGGCACTGTGAACACAAAGAGATTTCTACAGGCCTTTCAGGAAAGTCTATATGAAACTTGGCCCACGTGTGGAACTCCATGTGGAACTTTAAAAATCCTTCCCTATACTGGAAGTCCCAAAAGTAGAGTACATTGAGAAGAGAACTCTGAACAGAGAAACACTGTATTCTTAGTTTGAGATTATGAGTATTTGTTTGGAACTTCTGAAAGGAATATTATTTAAGTGGCTACTTTCAGCAAGTTGGATTCTGAACTATAAATTTACATGCATGTGTTTCTGGTAGTGTGATGTCTTTTTGCTGTGATATAATTAAGTTCCTTGAATTTTCTTAACAACAGGCATGCATGGAACTGAACAGAATGGACACATCTGTGCAAGTATTCTAAATGTGGACATTGTGTTGTGGAACAATGAAATAATTAGCAGCAGTAATGCAGGGAAAGCTGGAAGCCAGCATTTATTTCTCAAATGGCTTCATCTACACTGGCAAAATAGCAAATAACTTCTATAAATTCAAGGAAGAGGGTCACTCAGATCTAGCCAGCAGCACTCAACAATGGATGTTGGCTGACTGGTTGCTGCTATGGTTACCATTTCCCAGTTCTGAGTGGGGGGATCCCCCAGTTTTGGGGGCTTCTGCCCACTGCTGGCCAGTTGGCTGGCAGGAAACCCCACCCCCAAACAGCAACATCACTGCGCAATGTCCCCAATGTGTCGACATCACACAGAAGTGACATTATTACTTCAGGCATGTTGCATGGCGATGCTCTGGTTTTTGGACAAAATTCTATAGTTTCATGCCAATTTTACCGTAGAGTTTTGCCCCAAAATGAGAGCATCACCATGCAATGTCTCTGACATGATGACATCATTTCCACATGATGTCAGTGTGTCACATTGCTCCACCCTGCTCCTGGAAAATTCCCTCCCACTTCCCACTGATGTGAACATTGGACCTGGCAACCCTAATTGCAGCCTCCTTGCAGTGGCCCCAGCTGTCAGTGGTACATGAGGAGGCAATGGATGAACTCACTGTAGATACCACTGGCCAGGTCTGAACCACATGGTGTCAGGTTCCCTGTCATTTGTATGTTTTCTCCTGGCTGGGGAATGGCGACCCAGCTCCCTCTGCATCATAGTGCTCTCTATTGCCCCCCTCCCTGTTGCTTTGCTCCGTTTGCTATAGCTCTGTGAAGTTTAGCCTTGGGTTGTTTATGTAACGGGGAAACTCCAGGTGGCTGAATGTGTGGGAATAACGGGGAAGGAGTTGTGGGAGGGGGTGGTTGGCTGCCCAGTCTACACATGAAAGACTACACGCCTTTTTCGTGCTAGTGCCTTTTGCGCCTTTGCTCTAATTACCCTGATTGGTGACTTGTTTTGATCCTGCTGTTTGAAATGTGTATAATTGCCTATGGCCACATTCACGGACATCACTAACACTGGACGTGCATACTGAATGACCATTAAGAAATAAGGATTAAGGACTTTGTTTCACAATTAAGGCCTGGCTTATTGGATCTATCAGGGTCTCACACATGGTCCCTCTGGTGCTGGCAATGATACCGGGTCTTGGCTCTGCTTACTCCTGTCAGTAGCCATGTAGGGTAGTGGTCCACTGGGGACTTTCCCTGTAAGTTAAATGGCTGGTCCCCCATGGTTTGGATTCACAAATGGCCTTCAGATCAAGTACACTATTGAATTCAACTCTGAAGTTAGAAGAGTATCCCATGTTATGAGTCATGGTAGTCCTTAGACCAGGGGTGGGTAAATGGCGGCCCGCGGGCCACATGCGGCCCGCCACAGAGTTTTTTGCGGCCCGCCAAGACATGAAGATTAACAAGAGTAAATATAGATGCTCTTTGACAGACATTAATTTGCAGGCTGTGATGAGAATCTCAACAAGCAATCTCACTCCTGAGTTCAAAAAAATTGTAGAAAAGTGTGATAGGGTACATTTGTCTCATTAAACTGATTCTAAAATTAAATGTGCTTGCAGCTATAGATGATATGAAATTAGCACAATAAATAAATTAAATAAAATACCACTATTTTATTTAATTTATATTTATTGATTTTTATGATACAATTTATACCTTTTCTGAAATGCAAAGTTAACTAATGAATGCAATCATTTTAAAAGGTGCGGCCCTCCACTAACCTCCGCTCCCACAAAGTGGCCCCCGAGCCAAAACAATTGCCCACCCCTGCCTTAGACAGTAGGTCAGTGGGTCTTAATTTTTAATCCTCTATTACCCAACAAGTATACGACATCATTGAATGCCCTCTAGATGAGGCACCTTTATTTATCATATAGTCTGATCTCAGGCATATGTTCAATTAAAATTAAAATGGGGAGAGATTATACTTTCTATTCCTCCAGACATCAAGTTCTCACAAGAATAGATTTTATTTTACTTATGTAATTAAAGCTGACATAGGTACAACCTTGTGGACAGATCACTCCTCAGTAAATTGTACATTGGCAAATTTTGAACAAAAACGCAGGGCATCATAGTGGATTTTAAATAAATCAATTTTATTAAATGACAGACAGCAGGAAGAAATTGCACAAGAAACTGAAAATTATTTTATAAACAGCAGCCAATGTAGAATTGTGGAACGAGTTGTATGGGAATCATTTATGGTGGTAATTATGGGAAAGCTAATGGTAATGACATCCTACCTAAAAAAAAGAGAAAACATAACAAAAATAAATGTTACTAGCAAAGATTAGGCATGTAGATAATTTACACAAAAGGACAGGGAGTAAAAAAGCATACAGGGAATTACTAAAAAACAGGAAACTATTGGAAGATATTGAAACCACTTACATTCAAAAGCAATTGGTATCTCTGAAACAACAATTCTGGCAGAAAATTCCAAGAGCTTTGAGTAAAAGAGAGGAAGGCCAAAAGACAAATTCACACCTTGAGGGACAGGACAGGTAATCTACACCACAAATCCACAAAAATAACAAATAATGTTGGACTTTTTATGAAAAACTGTATTCATCTGACAATCCTAATATGGACCAAATGAGGAAATATCTAGAAATAAATAACAATTTTAAAAAAACTGACTAACTTCTACAGAGAGATTTTAGAACAACAAATATCAACTCATGAGATAAAAGACTCAATAAAAGATCTAAAGCCCAATAAAGCTACAGGGAATGATGAGTTCCTCCTGAGTTCTATACAATGTTTAAGAAACAATTATTAGAACCACTTTCCAAAGTCTGTAACCATATCTTGAATTGTAGGGAAATGCCAGCTTCATGGTCTGAAGCCAACATCATTGTCTTACCAAAAGGACAAAAGGATTCAACAGATCCTTTTTCTTATAGGCCTATATCATTGCTCAACAGCGACATGAAAATATTTACAAAAAAAATTGCAAACAGGTTAAAAAGAAAATTCCATACTACAGAAATACAGACCAGACAGGTTTCATTCCCAGAAGGTCCCGAATGGATAATACTCACAAAACTTTGAATATTATTAATTTCTGTAAGAAGGAAAAATTGGAAATTGTTTTATTATTATTGGATATACACAAAGCCTTTGATGGTATAGAAAGTTTCTAAAAACTTTATTGTAATATATGGGATTTGAGAATAAATTTTTAAACCCTTTGTATGCCATTTATAAAAACCCGTCAGCAACTCTTATCATCAATGATCTCACATTTAAAAAAATTATGTGAAAGAGTGGCACTAGACAGGGATACCCACTCTCACCTCTATTACTTGCCTTAACTGTGGAACCTTTAGCTGAGTCTATCAGAAAAAACCAACAGATCACAGGGATAAAGGTAGGAATTTTAGTTCATAAATTATCATTATATGCAAATGATATGATAATATATTTGACTAACCCAGAATCTTCTATGCAAGCATTACATGACAGGATCTGTGAGTATGGTAAAGTTTCAGGACTTACAGTTAATCAAAACAAATCTGATATCTTCCCTATTTATGTCTCCCCAGAGATCACAAAGGAACTGAAAGCTAAATATAAGTACAAATGGACAGAAACAACATGGAGACACAGGAGTAAAATTCCAGTTGAAATATCACGCATTAAAAAAACACAACTTTGAAAAAATGTATTTAGAAACCTTAACTAAAAAATGGAATCAACTAAAATTTATGTGGGCAGATAGAATAAGTTTCGTGAAAAGTTTTACACTTCTGAAATGTTTATTTTTGTTCAGCATGGTTCCAATTGACACCACACACAAAAAAAGACTTACAAAAGTGGCTTTTGTGTGCATGCACACTTCGTCAGACAATGAAATGGAATTACAGAACATAGTTGTATATATGGGGGTGGCTTGTTAAATTAGCATGCAAAATTTGTGAGCCGCCCTGAGCCCGCTTGTGGGGAGAGCAGGATAGAAATGTGAAATAAATAAATAAATAAAAATACTAAAGATGTTTATTAACAAAAGAATGACAAGCTCGGTTTCTGGTTATCATTAGTTTGGGTTCAACTGAGGGGGGAACAACATAGGTAATAAATATGTCAGAACTGGAGATTGATGTACCCTAAACTGTGAGAATCCAGTCCTTAGACAAATTGTGAGAATCCAGTCCTTAGATGCAAAATAGTCTAAAGCGACGTAACTAGATGGACTTTCAGCTTGTTTAAGTGGACTTTACCTTATGCAAACAATGACAGCGAGAGGGGAGAAAATGTCGCTAAAAAAAAGACCTTCTCCAGGAACTATAAATCCAGTGACTGCTACTCTTAATCCGGAAGTAGTTACTGACTTCCCAAATATGATTGCAACGGCATTGCGCCCTTTGTTGGACCAGATATCTAGCATCAACATCAAGCTTGATTGTTTCCAGAAACAACTGATGGGTATAGACAAGAGAGCAGCTGAAACAGACAAAGCTGTCAAAAAAGTTGAATCTAAGGCAAATTCTATCAAACAGAGGCTGTAGGTCATGGAAAAGTCTATCTTTATGTAAAATATAGTTGACTGTAATGTACCCAAAACTTGGTTAAATGGGCTTAAGTTAGCTTAACTGATATTTGAAATAAGGCATACAGTAACACTTTTAAAAATCTTCTTTTCAATTTATAGATGTAGGAAGGACAAGCAAAGTTGACTGTTCGTAATACAGTCCTTTCTTTTTTGTGTATTTCACTTTCTCTAGTCTTAGTGGTTACCCTGCACTTCCCTTCCTTTTTGTAGTGTTTGTAGTTTTATATATATATATATATAATTGATCGTAATGGTAAAGTGTTACAGCTGGTGTTTAGAGGGAGAAACGTATATCTGGGCACTCCAGCTGGAGGAAGGGTTAGCCTAAGGGATTCATTGGGTTTTCACCCAGTCATCATATTTGCAGACTTTGATGCAACGCTACCCTGGTCATTTTGATTTATGCTTGTGCCTCCCAAGAACTGGACTGAAAGGTCAGATAGTTCAAATTAGTTTTATTTTTTTTCTCTGTACTTCCTGAAGTAATTTTTTGCTGGAATCTTGTGTTATACTTTTAGAGCTCTTCTTTGAAGAGTAAAATTCCTGGTTTTAAACCTTATTCGTTTCTATGTGCACAAAATACCCTGCTTACTCACGAGAGTGTCTTTGCTATCTTGACAGGTAGGTAGATATCTTTAGCCCAGGACATGCCCATTCTGATCAGAAGTAGCATTGTATAGTCTGTAGTTCTTTTTGGCTATGTGTATTATAGTCTGAAGTACCCCACACTTCTTGAGCAGGATTTGGAAAAATTTGAAGACCTCTATTATAATCCTGTGAAGGGTATATACGCAGTACACTAAAGAGATGTACAGTGCTGTCCAAAGCATGTACAGTGCTGTCCGAACACTGTCAGAAGTGTTCAGTGGGACTTACTCCCTAGTAAATCTGCTTAGGACTGCAGCCATAGGCTTTCATTGTAGAGAAACAGGACAACAGCATAAAGACTAAGATAATAAAACACTAGGTTAAAAAGCACATTGGTGGAAAACTTAATTTGATTATAAAAGCCAATGGGCCTTTACCTTGCTGACATCCGGGCAATAATTCTATTTTATAGTTCTGTTAAAAGGAAATGACTACTCCAGCCTTGGCACTTCCAGAAACCCTTGAATTACAAGGGAACACAGCAGCTAGAAAGAAGTTCTCACATTGAAGGTTTGAGATGCGGTACTGTGAAATGCCATGCCAAGCACCATGTCTTCTGCCCAGACCTCTGTTTATATAACAATGGGGAAAGGTGAAAAAAATTGAACAGAGAAAAAGTAATGTTGTAAGAGAGCCTTATAATGCAGCTGTTGTTCAGCAGTTGTAGTGTGTGAAGATGTTTGCATTACCTGGCTTTCCTTTTTCAAATGTGATGTGCAAGGCAGCTTGTACAATATTGTTGTTCAGTTGAGTTCCCTGCTGCTGCAGCTACCAGTTTGGGAGTAATACTCTGTAAGCCTCAGGCTAATGGCAGAGAAGCTCAGGTTTCCACGAGGGAAATAAATTTCTTCTAGTACAAGTGAAAGATATTAATGTCAGGTCCAATATAAAATAACAATAAACTAGCATGCCATCGAACAACTGAAGTTAACAAATGAACTGGGCCATGCAGCCTTGTGCAAAGTTGAAAAAGCAGAGCACAGTCACCTTCTCTCCATTTGATTTAAAGCTGGGGGGAGAGGTTTCTTTTCCCCAGCCATTTTATTTGCCAATTAGAATGCCCCACCCTTTTGGCTGAGCATTGATAAATAGGATGTTTTATACTGAGACAAGAGTGCTTGCAAAACATGAGGAGAAACTTGTTTAGTTAAAAATGAAATAAAACACTCACAAGACTGGCAAAAGCCGAGGAAGATAAATGCCTACACCACACTCAAAGCATCCTTAAGTAAAACAACCACTACAATCAGTCTTAAAACAGCTGCTGTGTCATGAGGTTTATCACCTTCCTTTATCTCTGAACCTGCTGGAAAGATTAACACTGAAGTCTGAGAACACTGTAGCATGGCATAACCCAGCATGGGAGGAGACCAGACTTATCATTTGCCTGCTTCAGGTGGGAAATCTGGTGGCTGGGCCCTCCCACCGGCACTTGCATCTTTGGCTGATGGAAGAACTGAGGAGGGCGGAAATGATGTTGTGCAAAACACCAGTGTCACTGCAGATTAAAATCCTGGATGTGACTTCAACATGACAAGCAGTGCTCTGTAATTTCCTTCATAACCATACAGTTTGAGGGGCAGTCTGAAGTGTTGCATGATGTAAAGTTCTGGTTTTTCACCCTAAGTGATGTTGATGATGCATTGCATGATGTCATTGCTGTCCCTTGCTCTGCCTCTAAACCTCCCAGGGGTGTAAAGACTAGATTTTGCTAGTCTTTAAAAAGCATTCTCAAAATGACTGTATACCCCTGAAGGCCCTCATAGTCCCTTCTTGCTGGCTAGCAGTAAATCACCCTTTAGCGGCTACAGAAACTGTTTCTCTTGGCCCATTCCTGATGAAGAGAGTATATCATAGGTAGTCATTAGCAAGCATTTTTATTTAGCAAACTATTTACACAAAAGCTTTGAGAGAGACTGATTGCTCACACAGTGTAATTATTTCCATGACAATACATTGGGAAATTGGAATGTATGATTTAATAGCAGTATGCCATGCAACTGGGGGGTGGGGAAAAGACCTAGCTGAAGAGTTGAGGGGTGGGCAGGTAAGGCCCATAGGTCACTCGCCCCCTCCCCACACACACCTGACGCTGGCCACACTGCCAGGATGTCTGGCCCTTCATCTCCAGATCTCACCATGCAGCCACTCAACCAGCAGCCGCATGGCTGCCTCTTCTGCTTCCCTCAAGCCCTGGGGCCACAAAAGCAGCAATGGGGTAATTGCCGGCCATGTCTCCTCATCCAAGGACTGGAAAGAGTTTTTTCACATATTGCATTCCTGTGGCAGATGTATCTCTTTAGTATGGAAACTGGGCAAAAATGAAGCACCAATTGTTTGCCCCCCCCCCCAGTTGGAATAAAGAGACGGACATAATAATGGATTTAAATACAGGCCACTTCATTAGCTATTTATAAAGCGTGTGGCAAGCAGAAGACCACTAGTGCAGAAAAGGGGAGGCAGGGCAGGTGTCACCCTTTGACAGCCTCCCAGCTCTCCATTGGGTGAGTCACCTGCCTCAATATTGACTCATCCTTGTGGCTCTCAACTGGTGACCTGGCGTATTGGCAGTGACCCTGGAAAGCCACTCCCAAAGCTGCACGGCCTGCAGGGATAAGCCTAACCAGGTAGCTCCAAATGGAGATCCCCATTCCCAGCCCTGAACCACAAGGCCCAAAGTCCATTCCTGGTGGACCCTTTATTTTCCAACAGGAATGTGTCCAAGTGCTCACCAATTCCACTTTCCTACATACACTACACTGAAAGTGACCATCCTATTTAACAGTAACCACTGTAGCCAGTTATCCCAGCTCCACTGTCATTAGTGCAAGGTAGGTAAAAACAACCCCTCTCAAAGGCCAATCATGAGAAGAGGTGAAAAATTCCTAACTGGCCCCCAAAAGGCGACCAGCATGATCCTGCACTATAGATAGGGTGGGAGGGTGGGCAGAGAATGAAATGATGACTGCTGGTCGGAGGGTGGAGCCTGGCCATTATAGTGCTGGCTCCACCCACACCAGTGTCATGATGTTCAGCGTCATGATGCCCAATGTCCTGTCTCTTCCTCTTGCCAAGGAGGCAAACCGGGCCCTGCCCTCCAGCGATGCACCACAAAGGGCAGCAAGGAACTGCACTGTATTTCTTTCTGAAGTCCTTTAGATAGCATCAAATAGAATGAAATGTAATTGGTTATTTGCAGGGCTTTTTTTGTAGAAAAAGCCCAGCAGGAACTCATTAGCATAATAGGCCACACCCAACATCAGAAACTTATTAGCATGTTACGCCATACCCCTGACAGCGCAGCTCCCTCCCAGGATTGGCTTCCCCAGGTGCCTAGCGGCTTGCAAGGCACCTGGGGAACCCGAGGAGGGGAGGCAGTTTAAACTGCCTTCCTTTCCTGGATCATCCTGACTTCCCCAGGCGCCCCGTGGCTTGCAAGGCACCTGGGGAACCTCCTATGGCAGTGAATTCCATGTCTTAATCACACTGTGGGTGAAGAAGTACTTCCTTTTATCCATTCTTACCTGATTGCTTAGCGATTTCATTGAGTGCCCATGAGAGAAAGGGAGAAAAGTACTTCTTTCTCTAACTGCTCTTTCCCATGCATAATCTTGTAAACCTCTATGATGTCACCCCTCAGTTGTCATTTCTCCAAGGTAAAGAGCCTCAAGCCCTTTCACTTTTCTTCCAACCCTTTTATCTTTCTAGTTGCCCTTTTCTGCACTTTTCTCAGTGCTATAATATCCTTTCTGAGGTGGGTGACCAGAATTGTACACAGTATTCCAAATGAGGTTGCACCATTGATTTATACAGGGGCATTATGACACTAGCTGATTTGTTTTCAATTCCCTTCCTAATAATCCCCAGCATAGCATTGGCCTTTTTTATTGCAGTTGCACACTATCTCGACATTTTCAGTAGGTTATCTACTACAACTCCAAAACTGAATTTCATAATTTCTTAAGAGCTGACTTGTAACTTGTAACTTACAGACAGCAATGGTTCAGTTTTCACAAATGATGTGTTCAAAGATTGAATTTACCTCTTTCACAGTGCCTGTTTTGGCTCTTGTCCAGAATCCCCTACAATCACACTGGTGATTTGTTTGCAATTTACAATGATTTTATTGAAGGATTTGTACCTCTCTACAGTTTTGAACAATTTGTACCTCTGAAGCTGGCAACATTAAATGTGGAGGCTGGTTGTGGTTGGATGGCTGTTCTTGTTGCATGCTTACAACTTACTGACTCGCTTTGATTAGTATGTCCAAGGGTAGCACATGGGCCATTTAAAAACAGCATATGTATTGGTTTTTCACCTGGAAAGTCAGCAAACATATTGATGCATGATTAGAATTTACGTATCCTGTGTTAGTGTGAGAATGCCCAAGGTATTTTTATTCAGTATAGAGTACTCAGTAAACATGACTGTTCTAAATAACACCATGTTCTAGATATTTCCCATGGAAAAATACCAAATCTGTAAATGTCCCATTCTACTTCTGTAAGAATAGTTTGTGGCTTGTCTTGGGAGTGGCTGCCAGCACTGCTCGAATCTGGCTCAGAGCTACCATGGCTCAGAGATTCCCAATGGTACATCTGGAAAGATCTCTCTTCAGTGCATTCTCCCTGTTGCTTCCCTTTCCCTCATTAGGCAAGATGCTATTAGGCTTTCCTCTCCATGCCCGTTTATTCTCCTCATCTTTTCTCCTCAGGAGACAGGGGAGAAGCTAATGCAGCTTGGAATAGTTTAAACTCTTGGCAGATATCTGCTGTTTTTCTGATACATCGGATTTTTCTGTGGTGCTCATTATTCTTGTGCCTCAGCTTCTGCCGCTAACCAGCATGACAGTCATTAAGCAGTCACATGGGGTGTGTATTTTCTCTCATGCCTTCTTCTCAACAGAATAATGTTTCTGAAAAATGTAGAGTTTTATGTAGGCATTTCTTCCTCTTCCCCATGAGAAGGAAGGGAGAAGCATGAAGTTTAGGTGTCTTGCCTGTGGCTAATAGGTCACAGAAGCAAAGGACAGGGTACAGAAGTGTGTGTTGCCCTTGGAATGGAAGACACCAAACTGAATGGGATAGGTAAATTCTCATAGGAATTTGTTTCTCTGTCCTCAGTCACCTGCAGCTGAGGCACCTTGTGCAGACAAGTTGACTATTAATATAGAAACAGCAGCAGAGACTTATTCAGGGCTAGCTGTAGGAGATAACTAATTCAATACTCCTTACTATAGATTATCTATGATGGGACATATGGGATTGCATCCAGACTCCTGAGAAAAGAAGGAGTTTGTGGAAGCAGATATTCCTCATTGTAAATGAGGGCTGAATGATCCTCTGGAACAATACGTAATCCAGCATATTTCTGGATGCAAGAAGGATAGACAAGGATGGCAAAATCTCCTGTGACCAGTTCCCAATGTCATATAACATATTGTTCAGGAGGATACTATTGAACCTCAGCAGCAGCTTTATGGGAGCACATGGGCCTCCTAGGGGAGGAAGATATGAAAAATCTCTCCATCGACCCCTTCTAATATCTGCCAATGCCATCCTAAGTAGAGTCACACCATTGACTTCAATGAATTTAGAATGGTGTAACCTTGTTTAGGATGGAACTGTAAAGCTGTAATCCTAGCACTACTTTCCTGGGATTAGGCATGTGACAGAAGGAATTTAGCTAGTTATACTTTATCTATAGTAGATTCCTTGGAGCAGGTATGGAGTTCCTTGCAGTAACAATATGTTAAAGGGTTAAAGTCTACTACTCAAGATCCTGCAGTCCTGGTGGAGTCAAAAACAGACCCCCCCCCCCCCAGATATTTATGGTTAATGGAATCTGAAATAAACCAGCCTCCATTCTAAGGCTGATAATCTTTTAGCCAATCAAATGTAAATCTCCATCTGTGATGTGATATTACCAATCAGAAAATTACCAAAATGATAGTATGCCCTCCAAATATCTGTTAATGTCTCTGAACTGCCATGACAAAGAGCTGGTCCAATTCAACTTGTTTTATTTCAGATAAAAAGGATAAAATTTGGCAAAGTGGTCCAATGTGGAACAGGAATTAATGGGTTTATTCTAATGTAAATCCTAGGGATCCAAGATCCCAGACACTCTGGGGGCAGTCCTGAAGCACATTAAAGTTTAGAGGGGGGTTGTCACAAAGCCCTATTGGTGTTCAAGATTGTACTGTAAATCTCTTATGAGGTTCTGTAAGAGAGAGAACAGGGAGGGGGGTCCCTTCTCTCTGTTTCTCCCTCTTATTACTGACTGTCACTTCTCCATTTTCCTTGTCTCCTGGAGCAGGTTGAATTCTTATCGTGTCATTTTTAGTCCTGCCCCTTTTTCTTTTGGTTAATTCACAACATATTTTTCATCCTGTCTAGAGTGACCCCCCCAGCCTGGTTTTGCTGCAGGCACCATCTACTCTACTGTTACATGTAGTAATTAAATACGTGTAAATATGTGCCTTTCTGCCCTTGTCTTTTCTCTGGAGACTGTGCTGAACAGGTGTATCTTGTCATGAAAGTTCATTTTTATTTCATGAACTTCAGTGAAAGCTCAACGTTTTCTAAATGTTATTGAAATAAACTGCACCATCTTCTTTAGAATAAATATTTCTTTGTAATATACAATCTGATAATATGAAAATATTATCTCGTTTTAGACTTCACTTGTCAAGATGACAAAAATGCTATCTTTATTTTACAGAAGGAAGATGATAAAAGACACATTCAGTGAAAATGAAGTTAAAAACTAGCATTAAAAGATTACGATGCTAATGTCTCTTATTCATATGTATTGATTGGAAGAAAATTACTGCTCTGCTTTAAAGCTGCCAGCAGCAGCATGATTCTTTTAAAATCCCAGTATCCTGTTTTTTTTACAAGCATAATATGGCTATCTGATGGAAGTGGAGTTTGATGCCGTAACAATGGTGAACTTGGGTTTTTAGCAACTTAAAATATCTAGTTGCGCTAATTAAAGTCCCATTTTAAAACTGTATCAATTATTCAAGTGCTAGATTTAGTTTGACCATGTTCTGTGACTTATATTTCCTGGGATTTTAAAAATAGACTGGGAAAGATCAGTATATTACAATAGCTGATTAGTGTGTGGGATCATGCATAAAAGCTTAATCCTGTTGAATTTATAAGAAGGGGCTTGATGGGAAAGTCCAAAGGGTCCCTTTAGGTCAACGTTGTGTTTCCAGCCATGGGCTTTCACTTATTGATTCTCTCTGGGCCCCTCTTTCCCCTCATTCCAAACTGAGTTTAGTCATTGAATGAAAACATTATGACTTGCTTGTTCCATGTGCCTGCAGAATGACTGGGATTCCCTGCACATATGCTCCCCCCCATCAGCAGCCCTATTTCCAACAATGACCCACAAGGGCTAGGAAAGGTTACCCTTCTCCGACACCAATGTTGTGCAATGCCAGGTCTATTAATAACAAGACCTCGACTCTGCAGGATTATCTTGCAGTGCAAAATATAGACCTGGCATGCGTAACTGAGACCTGAGTGTGGGAGGGTAAGACCATTGCACTTAACCAGCTGATCCTCCCAGGTTTCTTGGTCCTTCATCAGTCTCAGACTAATGGTCAGGGGGGTGGCATTGCTCATTCAAGAGTCCTTCTCATTTAGGGCAATCCCTGCACCAAAAATCACCAGCATTGAATGTGTGGGCCTACTATGGAATGCTGAGGCGAGTTTGGCTATTCAGCTGGTGTACCAACCACCTAACACACCAGCAGATACTCTGCTGGGTTTGCTGGAGGCAGTATTGGGCTGGGTGCTAGAGTATCCTAGGCTATTAGTCTTGGGTGAGTTCAGTGTCTATGCTGACGATGCAGCCTCCTCGTAGACCAGGAACCTAGTGTAATCCATGGAAGCACTGGGCCTCTCCCAATTTGTATCAACTCCTACACATCAAATAGGCCACACACTGGACTTGATTTTTGTGGCAGGGATAGATGTGGAGCTGATGGCCATGGAGGCAGTGCCATAGTCAGACCACTTTGCCCTGAAGGTCCAGTTGAGTACCCCAAACCCTCCCTGTTTAGGAGGTGAGCTAATTCATGCTCACTCATAAAGACTGATGGATCCAATTGGTTTCCAGGATGCTCTGCGGGATCCAATGCCCCCTGGTTGGATGACCTGTTGGAGGACTGGCAGGGCCAGGGCTCCGTTGGGGCTGGGGCGCGCCGGAGCGCCGCTCCGGGAGAGAGAAGGGTGGGGGGCGGGGACTTAACAAAGCCCCGCCCCCCGCTCACTCTTCCCGGCCCTGGCGACTCTCTCGCATCGCCTCCTTCCTTGGTGCCCAAAAAGTCCAGGCTGGCGTCCGGTCCCGGTCCCTCCACTCCCCTCCCCACCCCACCGGCTGGAAAGCGCTCCGCACCCAGTCTCTGCATGGAGCCTTCCAGCGGATCTCCTCCATGGCGGCAACAGCAGCAGCAATGGGTGGACTCGGCACAAGCTCATCCTCAGTGGCGAGAGGCAGTGATGGCTCCCATTTCCCCAGGCTGGCGTCCCTGAGCCCTTCTCCAGATTTGGCTGCCGCCCTTGCCTCAAGCATCCCCGGCCTCCAAGGTGAGCCAAAAGGTCCTGGGGGGCCAAGGGGGTGCGGTAGAGAGTGGGAAAAGAACAAGAAACCAGGAGGGGGGGAAGAAGGAGAGAGAGGCAAAACCAGCCGGACTTAGTAAAAGTGCCCAGCAGAGGAGGAGGAGGAGTCTCGCCACCCTTCCAGGCACCCCCCCCCCCGCCTGACACTTGGGGAACCCAAAGCCCTTGCTTCCTGGCCTGGCACCCCTGCGACGGGAGACGTTGCTGACCCTGCGCCCAGCCAATGTCTCCAAGCAGGGCCCAGACCCCTCCCCACTGCTGGGTAAGAGCCTGACTCCCCGGGGGCCTTTTAAATCTGCCTGCCTTTGGCCCTGATTCCCCCACAGGCGCGCCTTTCTGTGCCATGGGGGGGGGGTGGATCTGGGTGCCTCGCTTGCCGCACTACTCCTGCCTCGCTCGCTGCTCTTCCCCCACCCTTGCATCCCTGCTCGGGCAATTCCTTAGCTGCCGGCTCACACATTTTTCTCTCAGCTCAGGAAGCAGGGCTCCAGAGCAAACTAATTTGTGCAGTAGCCAAACTGCTAGCTCACAACTGTAATGCCAGTACAAAGAAGAATTTTTGCTTACGAGACTTCACAGCTTAGAGGGAGCATTGGCTGTGACCCTCTGCAAGGAACGAAAAAGAAATACAACTTTGCAACCAGAAGGTTGCAATTTGGTGCGTGCTTTATGGGAAGTGAGCCCTCAATTCCGGAGGAGGGAACTTGTGGCGCCAGCAACACAGGATCGGGCTGTGCAGTTTGGTGAGCCTGACGTCGTTTGCTTGGGAAGGAACTACTTTGAGTCTCCTTTGAGACTTCCTTCGTTTACACTGCACATCTCTCCCTCCCTCCCCGTCTTTTTTCTGGGTTTTTAGAGCTGTAGGTTGGGTACACCTGAAGTCTGCTGCGACCTACACATTTCTTCTTTGGCTGCCTCCGCGGGCTGTAGACTAGGCAGCTGATGTCCCTTTGAAGTGCAAATAGAATGCTGGTGTTACTTTCCAGTTCAGTAGCCGAGAGCACGGGTTATCTCACCCTGAGGTGGAGGGGCCAGCGCCGCAGAAGAGAACTTTATGCTGTAGATGTGAGTGGGGACATAAGTGAATGAATCACAGGTGCCAAGTTCCTTAAGGAAGTGTGTCCTCCTTGCATGTTTAACGTTTCTGTGCAATGAGCCTCAGGAGTGGTTTGATGGGGGGGGGGCGTGCTAACTGGAGCATTCGTTTCCTATAGTCCCTTCACCTTAAGAAAGTGCTTGGGAGCAACACAGCTGTGACGTTTCTCAGGAATTTCCCTCTTTCAGCCGTGGTGATTGTGGGCATATGGACTTCCCTTCCTGCCTAACCTAATTTAAAGGAGTGCATCCTGCTTTTTACTTGTTTTGATTTCCCCCCACCCAAACCCCACCAGTTTTTCCACTACAGGGAGTGGTACTTCAGAGGGAGGGCAACCTGAAATGCATGGTGCCCCTGTTAGTATTGTGCTGCACAGCCCTGCAGTCTTCTCTGACACCTCTTGCTCTGAATTACTGCATCAAAATCTGGAGCCAGTGTCTGTGCTGTAGCAATCTTGAATATGCTGTTTAGATGTGTATCTAAGCTGAAAATGTACTTTTAATTTATTGATGTTTATTACAGAAAAGACCTGTTCACAAACCTACATTGTCCCAAACATACATAGAATTTTAGAAGCAAAAGCCTTAGATTGGGGGTAATTCAGACCCCAAAACTGGTAAAATTTGCTAATGCCAACTTCAGAAAGCTTATCCTTCAGTACAGCATCACACATTAACTTGCAGGCTGTGATGAGAATCTCAACAAGCAATCTCACTCCTGATTTCTTTCTTTCCTTCCTTCTTTCCTTCCTTCCTCTGTCTACCTTCCTTCCTTCCTTCCTTCCTTCTCTCTCTCTCTCTCTCTCCCCACCTACCTACCTATCTTCCTGTTCCTTCCTTCCCTTTCTTCTCTCTCTCTCCCCCACCTACCTACCTACCTTCCTGTTCCTTCCTTCCTTCTCTCTCTCTCCCCCCACCTACCTACCTACCTTCCTGTTCCTTCCTTTCCCCCTTCCTTCCCCTCTCCCTTCCTTTCTCCTTCTCTCTCTCTCCCCCCACCTACCTACCTACCTTCCTGTTCCTTCCTTCCTTCTCTCTCTCCCACCTACCTACCTACCTTCCTTCCTTCTCTCTCTCTCCCCCCACCTACCTACCTTCCTGTTCCTTCCTTCCTTCTCTCTCTCCCCCCCACCTACCTACCTACCTACCTTACTGTTCCTTCCTTCCTTCTTTCCTTCCTTCCTTCCTTCTCTCTCTCTCCCACCTACCTACCTACCTTCCTTCCTGTTCCTTTCCTTCTCTCCCACCCACCTACCTACCTACCTTCCTTTCCTTCCTTCCCCCTCCCTCCCTCCCTCCCTCCCTCCCTTCTTGCCTTCTGACACACTGCCGATGACGTCAGGGATGTGTGGCCTTTTGACACTTCCGGTGACGTCAGGGGGTGTGGCATATGCAAATAAGTTATGCTAATGAGCTCCTGCACCTCTTTTTTTACGAAAGGACCCCTGGGCAGGGCCATCTCTCAAAAACCACTGACAAAATAGCTCCTCAGTGCCCTCTTCGCCTCCACACCAAACAAGCTTTGTGGTATACTCCAGAGCTTTGGAGGATGAAGCGAGAGCTAAGATGGTTAGAGTGAAGGTGGTGGTGTATTTGTGATTAAGCAGCAAGAGCATCTTTTATGATACTTATGAAAGCCTATGAGGTGGCAATGAAAGCCACTAAGAAGAAATTCTATGCAGCCTCCATTGTGTCTGCTAGCTTTCACCCAGCCCAATTATTTAGGCCAATTAGATCTCTAACTTTCCTTCCACAAGGGAAACAAAATGATAAGGAATTGGCTATAGGCTGTGAGGCATTTGCAAGCTATTTTGTGAATAAAGTCTTGTTCCTCCACCAGAACTTCCCTGCCACAGTTGAAACAGTAAGGGAACTAGAAGCTCCTTGGCTGTCTTCTGGTCCACTATTGGACCAATTCAGCTGTCTCCCCCAGAAAGAGGTTGACAATACCCTGATGGTTGTGAAACCCATAAGCCTCCTTGATCCACGTCCATCTTGGCTTGTTCAAGCCTGTGGTGACAGAATTTGGGCTCCCCTGGGAGATATTATCAACCTGTCCCTATCTTCAAACACATTTCCAGGGTGCCTGTCATGACCCCTACGGGTTTGCCAACAATGTTATTAGACCTTTCTTGGTCTAACCAGAACCTTAAAAAAATGTGGCTTCCTGCAGCCAGACACAGGAAGGAGAAAATATCTTTTAGAAAATAAACCAGTTATGCTCTGCCTCTCCAGGTCAACATCTGGCACATCCCACCACTAAAGCCACCATGTCATGACCCCTACGGATTTGTCACCTTCTGCCGCCACCACCCTGGACTTGTTTCTAGGAAACCCAAAAGCAGAATAGGAAGACAGATTTCTCTTATTCGCCCTCAACACTTAGAGGGGGTATGCACTGTACACAAAATGTGTTCTGGGGCTCAGGATCACACCAGTGGCTTCTGCTTTTAAGCTCTGTATATTCAGTGGAAAGGCTGCACACAGTGCACAGAGTTTTCTATGCACTTACATGATTACAGGCAGAACAAAGCCTTTAGATGCACCATCCTACATAAAAAAATTAAAATATATTTTTTGTTTATGACAGGGAAGTTTACATTAAGGAAGAAGAGGTGTAGGCAACAGGAAATATCTGATAATGTAAAAATTCCCACCTATGATTCCTATTTGTGCATATTTCAAGATAGTTATGCCTGAATAACCCTGAAAATCCCTCTTTAGCTACCTTGACTGAGCATGAGGGGGTTCACTCAGTGTGCACAGGAATGGGGCTACATTTTTTTTTTTGCATTTGTGTGTGTGAGTGTGTGTGTCTGTGCCTGGAAGTCATGGTGACCTCTGGTGACTCTGATTGGGACATGGAAGATGTTCAGAGAAGTGGCTTGATAGCCTGCTGGTTTGGTGTAGTGGTTAGGAGGGCAGACTCTAATCTGTGAGAGCCAGGTTTGATTCCCCACTCTTCCACATGCAGCTGCTGGTGTGACCTTGGGTCAGTTACAAGTTGTTTCAGAGCTGTTCTCCCTCAAGCAGTTCTTGAAAGAGCTCTCTCAGCCCCACCGACCTCGCAAGGTGTCTGTTGTGGGGAGGGGAAGGGAAAGAAGATTATAAACTGCTCTGAGACTCCTTCAGGTAGTGAAGGGTGGGGTATTAATCCAATCTCTTCTTCTTCTCCCGACCTTGGTATTCTCTGGAGGTCTCCAATCCAAATACTTGTCAGGGTCAGCCCTGCTTAGCTTCCCCAATCTGACAAGACTGGGCTTGCCTGGGCTATCCAGGTCAGGGCAATAGGGCTACATTCTTGATCTTTCTGTTTGGGGCTGTTTATGGTCAGATATGGTGTGAGTTTTCTTGTTGCTCTCATTGCGTGCGACTTTGTTTTTATTGGTAGTTTTATACCTTTTGTTTATACCTACTCATCAACTAGGTGGATATATATTGGGAGTGCTAAAAGAGGTCTCAAATTTCCCCCAGATCATCAATATGCCAACTGAAATTAATGGTGCAGTGAGAATTTATAGTTTCTTAATTATAATTCTGGACTATCAGGAATGCAGGAGTGCCAATGGCATTCACCCTCCAAAACAATAAGCTTCAAAAAGTTATGGAGCTCTGTGAGATGGCATGGCGGTAAAAATAACGGTGACGAGTACATATGTCAGATGAAAGGGTTGTTTCTCGATTTTCCTTTCAAGAGAAATTTCAGACTGGAGACACTGGCATGCTTCCTTGGTTTGTCAAGAGTTTGTGGAGTGAGGTGGGAAACAGCACTAAAGAAGTCCCAACATTTGTGCAGGATTAAAAATCCCTCAGAGGTCAATTATACTGCAAATGGCAATGCAAGAGATATAGCAGCCAGTAAAAGACATTGTTCTGAATGTGCTGAGTTAGCATAGCATAGCATAGTGGCAATAGCATAGCATAGTAGTGAATAAGATTTGTCACTTCTCTGGTACTCTATTGCCCACCTCTTCTAAGACTGTCATCCAAAGCAGTTCTGATAGATTGTGTATTGCTGTGTTAAGTAGTGTGTTACAAATGTGTGTTCTGCACATTACAATATGGGGAAGGGAGGAGGCAAATAGTGAAGTAGTTCAGCATGAACACAGCATGCCTAGAGTTGTATACAGTGAATTGTGAGTGAAGTTGTGCTTGTGGAACAGTAGGACTTTTTTATCACCTCTTCCCACTGTAGCCTATTAGGGCCTCCTAAGATGCTGCCCCTGAGGTTCTGGGAACTGCTTTTGGCACAGAGTAGGGGTATATAATGTTGGGCAGGTGGGAAATCAGCAAAAATTACCTTTGGTAAACAGCCACCATTAGATAGAACCCAGTATCACTTTGTACTGAAATGCTGGATGAAAATAACAGTAGCCAGTTATGTGAATACTGTTTTCAATGAACAAGCAGGCTGGGCACCCAGGCCCCACAGGTGGGCAGCTCCACGACCAGGTTGACACCTGGAGGGCATCTCTGGCCGCGTCCATGCAGGGGTAGCCTGCCAAGGCCAGCAAGGCTGCCGCCCCTCTGCACCACCAGTCAGGCCAAGCACCCCCCATGCCGCGGCCTGCTCCAGCCAGCTCTCCGGCCAGCTCTCCGGGCTGCTCCAGCCAGCTCTCCGGGCGCAGGAAAGCCAGCAGCTCCTGCAGGCTGGCTGTGCCACATCCTTCTCCTCCAGGGACCTAGGCAAGGGAAAGCCGCAGCCACTGTATCAGCCTCTGCCTGCCACCCGGTGGTGCCCCAGGTGGCGGCCCCAGGCTGCTCATCCCCCAAGTGGGGCAAGGAAGGTGTCAGTCACACGCTGCACACCCCATCTGCTGGGTCCTGCTCTCTAGCCAGAGGGAGGCCCATGGGGAGGGAGTGTGCCCACTGCCCCCTGGTTTCTCCCCCCAGACCTCACCGAAATATGAGGTCTGCCATATACCCACCCAGTGAATCCTGCAGCAGCGCCAACAATGTCAGCAGCCCCAAGCAGTGTCGAGTCCACAAAGGCCCCCATAGCAGCAGTTGCATGACCGCGAACTGAGCAAGGTGATATTCTAACTGCGCATGTGGCTGGTGGAGGGCATCTCGGCATGCATTGCTCTTTATCTGGTGGGGGAATGGCGGTGTTTCTTTTGATGTGAGAGGCTGCAAATTGCAAAGGGAGACAGAATTCACTTCTGGACTGTGTGCTGCTCTTGCCACCACTGCAGTGTCTTTGCTGCTTGGGCTGGAGCCTGCTGGCGCCTGAGCAGGTGCGGTGGGAGTGCTTGGCCAGCCCTGGGAGAAGCAGCAGCAGAAGAGGAGGCAGGAGCCAGGCGGCGGTGGGGCGGGGCGGGCTCGAAAGCCAGCCAGAACACTGTTCCAGGACATTCCGCCCCCAAAATAGCTCTGTTTTTCTCTATGTGCTCATAAAAATGACCTAGCTGATACAAGATGGCAGAAATGTATTTTGTTTGCTTCTAAAGATAGATCCTGAAACAATAAACTGCCCTGAGTCTGCTTTGGCAGGGAGGGCGGGGTACAAATCAAATTAAACAAACATATAAATAAATAATAAACAGATTCTGGTTCTGTCACACTGAGTTGGCTATGCCTTTCCTTGGTTGTTCTTTGCTTTATGTAGGGTTTTGGTGTTTAAAACGATTAGTGCTCGTATTTGTTTTTTTTTTATAATTTTATGTTGTCTTAATGTTGATTTGAGCTGCTAAAACAACTTTGTTTTGGAAAGATAGTAAAGAAATATATTAAATAAATAGGTAAAGAAATGCAGGGGGATCTTAGCACATCACTGATTCAACTCAAACATAGATGGAGGAGGAGGAGGAGATTAGATTTATATCCCACCCTTCACTACCTGAAGGAGTCTCAGAGTGGTTTACAATCCCTTCCCCACCCCACAACAATCACCCTGTGAGGTAGGTGGGGCTGAGAGAGGTCTTGAGAGAACTGCTTGTGAGAGAACAGCTCCAAAAGAACTTATGCCTGACCCAAGGTCACACCAGCAGCTGCATGTGGAGGAGTGGGGAATCAAACCAGTTCTCCCAGATTAGAGTCTGCTCTCTTAACTACTATACCAAACTGGCTCTCTGGTATATGAAAGTTCTTTAAATATGAGTTTTTTTAAATGTATAGGTTGAAATTGAAGCTGCTGAACACTGATGAATGTAGGGTTGGATCCAGCCCACTTTTTTTGTTGGCAAAAAGATCATAGATACCATCTTTGACCCGCCTCCTCAAAAGCAATACTGAGAGTCATGGGACCTGCACACACAAAGGGCATGTGACCTGGGGGCCATAGTATAGAGAGGAATTGGTAAGAAGACAGTGAAAAAGCTGGCCTGACAGTAGAATTGACAAGCATTGTTCAGGATTTTGGGGTTAAAAAGGCTGCTGGCTGATGATTCCTTTGTTATGCTGATGTTGCAGAGTGATGTTTTCTCAATGGGTGTTCATCCCCCAAACTTCTATTTCTTCAGGAAAATAAAAAGAAAATTGTTTTCAGGTTGTAGCAACCACTTCCTATCCAACACACCTTTCTTTCCTAAGGACTTAATAATTAATTATGCTGTTTACATGAAATTCTAAAATGGAGAGGCATCAAAAAGACATAAATGAAATGAGGAAAATTCAAGTTTTTGTTCTTTGAAAGCTTGATTTGGATTGGAAAAATGAAGACTCCCTGCACATAACTGATTCATCAAAAAATCAAAACTGTACAGCAGCCTTAGATGCGGCTTTTCAACAATTCAGGCAAGATTCACTCCATGACCAAGATGTCTTCCTTTTCCTTAGATGCAAATACTACCAAGATAAGGAAGTCATCCCTGGGGAAAGGGGGTTCTGTTGGCAGCAATGACACTACAAGACAGTTGGGCTGCAGCCAAGCCTGTAGCTACAGTGGGGCATCTCAGGGCCAGGCCCCCCAACTTCCAGCCCAGACCTCCCAAATTCCCATCCGTTAGGTTTATTTTATTTTTTGTGCGTGCCGTGGCCTCACCAAGCCATCACCTTTCCCTACTTGTTGGCATCCTCACCTCTTGTTCTCTCGTCACTTAAAAAACAAAACAAAACCTTTTACTCTCTTGTTGCTCCTGACACAGCCTGGGGGTATGTACAGGAGTGCCCCCAAGTTATTTAGATGCCCCCAAAGCTATAGCCCTGGCTGCAGGATATGGGCTGTCTTAGAACACATATATGCAGCTGCTTTATACTGAGTCAGAACCTTGATCTACAAAGGTCGGTACTGTTTGCTTTAACTGGCAGAGGATCTCCAGGGTGACACTCAGAGGTCTTTCATGTTACCTACTCAGTGATCCTTTTAAACTGGAGATGCCAGTTTGTGAGGCGGCTAAAATATATATGATGGTCAAAGGCACGTAGGGCTGCCAAGTCCAACTTGGGAAATATCTGGGGACTTTGGGGGTGGAGCCAGGAGACTTTGGGGGTGGAGCCAGGAGAAAGGAAGTGACATCATTTTGTGATGTCACATCCTGTGATGTTGCTTCCACATGCTGACACATGAACTCATGAAGTTTCCTAATACTGAATCAGGCCATTGGTCCATCAAGGTCAGTATTGACTACTCAGACTGGTAGTGGCTCTCCAGGGTCTCAGGCTGAGATCTTTAATGTCACCTATTACCTGATCCTTTTTTAGCTGAAGAGGCTGATACCTCCTGCATGTCAAGCAGATGCTCTATCACTGAGCAACAGCCCTACTGAATCCTTCCTCATCTCGGCAGAATATGAAGCACTAAGTGTTACACAAGTGCTAAATATGATTTTCATATCATAAGAACAGGAGAGAAGCCAATGCTGGATCAGGCCAACAGCCCATCCAGTCCAACACTCTGTGTCACACAGTGGCCAAAAATACCAGGTGCCCTCAGGAGGTCCAGCAGCGGGGCCAGGACATTAGAAGCCCTCCCACTCTTGCCCCCCCTCAAGCACCAAGAATACAGAGCATCACTGCCCCAGACAAAGGGTTCCATTTAGACCTTGTGGCTAATTAATAGCCACTGATAGACCTCTGCTGGATGGGGACAGAGAGAGAGAGAGAGACAGACAGACAGACAGACAGAAAAAAGAAAGAAGAGAGAGAGAGAGAGAAGGAAAAAAGCTGGCAGATGGACTTACCCCAGGCCCAGCAGCAGCAACCTTTCAATCTTACACCAGCCGCATGCAAAAGCAGGCCCTTCAGTAAGAGCTTAGTCCCTCGTTAATCTCTGGGCGGGGCTCTCTTGCTAACTCTTAAAGGGGAAATGTCTGGTGAGGCTTTTCACTGCAGGCTCTTCAGCCATTTCCCTTTTAAGAGGCCTGGAAGGGAGAGGGCCCGGCAGGCTCCGACGTTCCCCTCCTGTTGGCAGCCATTGGCTCCCCCCAGTGGCCAGTTTTGGAAAAGCGGGGGTAAGCATGAAAAATCGGTGTTTCCCCCGCCCTACCGGGGGACTTGGCAGCCCTAAAGGCACATTATGAACCATGAACCAAACCAAATTGCATTTTCCCAGTTCATGCCTATCCCTAGAAAGGTGAGCAAAGCCCCAATCAGGGCTAGGAAAATTACTGGTGAAAGAAAACTAGTAACAACAGACTGTAGCACTCTTGGCCATAAGACAATATTTGGATAATGGTGAGTTTGTTCTGACTTTTACCTCTCTTGTTTACAAGCTGCATCTTAGATTTTGTTGTTGTTGTTTAGTTTGAATATTGATGGGAAGAAGTATAGGGAATCCTATTAAATAGCCCTGGAAGTGAAATGATTTTTCTGTAACTCACCAAAATCAGTACAACATTTGGCCTATAAAAGTAATTAATTAGATGCATGCAAATGATCTCCGACCACTCTCTCAACAGCGTATAAGAATAAATAAAGAATTGATTAACTTTAATTGCATGCTCGGCAAGAATTCTTCACCCTGAGATGCGAGGATGCTGTTTTGTAATTTTCCTATGAGGGGAAGAATTCCCATTTTGTTGAATGATATGAACAGAAACTTTTGTCAATAAGCTAGAAAGTAGAATGTATTGGTCAAGAGAAAGCTCAATTGGACTTTCAGGCACTTCTCTTTAAAACGAGGCACCAGAGAGCAGAGATGGATGCTGCTTTCTTTCCTCTCTGTCTGTTGATGGTAGAAGGGATTGTGGTGGTAAAGTGTTTTTCACTCTTATTCGGGTCTCTCAGGTAGCTGATATATTAGCAAAATGGAACAGTCCTTAGCAATGGGTAACTGATGGAGCTATCTGATGCAGTTACTCCAGTCTAAGCCCATTGATTTCAATTGTCTGAGACTGGAGTAGCTTTACATAGGATTCCACTGTCAAGGTGGCTGCCAGGAGCAGTACTTTTAGAGAACCAGAAGCTTCAAGGGAGATAGTATTGTTTTGGAAGACTCATTTCTGCCACATGGTGATTGAGGGAAAGGCCCTGTTTTCAGCGGAAGAAAATAGATAAGGAATCATGTGCCTTGGAAAAGAAGATGTAGAGTCAAGGTAGGCATATTAATATTTTGCTTTGTATGCCAAGATTCCTAAGGGTCATCCTTGTTTGAATCCATAAATGCCTGGAGCCAATGATCCCTCCATTTCCCCCTGTACTGAATGGAGCAGTTCACTTCCTGAGCAGAATATACCTGCTGTAATCTTAAAATGGGCAATGGGTAGTGCAGGACCCTGCGTGGCTCCAGACTGCTGCTCAGTGGGACTTTCCGTGTTACGGGAACACTGCCTGAAGCATCAGCTGGTTTTAACAGCAGCCATTTTGGGATGTGAGACCTTGGCCCATTTGTTGTTGGTTTCTTATCTAGCCACCTCCCCTCCCCCCACCTTGCTCTTTCTGTCATCCTTGATACATCACCAGAAAGCAGAGTTTGCATGAGAGAGAATTATGCAAACTGGCCCCTCTTCTGAAGTTTGTATTATTGCCTGTGCTTCACAAGCCATTTGGTTGCAACTTGATATGTTCAATAGACCTGAGACAGCCCTGGAGGAATGGATACCACTAACCATTACATCACCAAGATACAGGAACCCCATGGGAGGTTGTCAAGCTTCTACGTGTTCTTGTTTGGGACAAAGCAGTGCATTTTGGTTTTGTATAACTCAGTGTCAATTTAATCAATTTATCCTGGTCTGAAATATGCTTTCAACATAAGCTCTGTGATGTTGGCACAGATAGAGATAATTTGTAAATGCCTACATATTACTTTGATGGTCTAACTCTCCGTATCCCTCTTACAGCTACAGAGCAATCTGATATAATAACTTCAAAAGAATGATTATCCCAAATATATTTATCATGTTAATACTTCAATATGGAGCTCAGAATCACCACTGTGATTAAAAGCTGTTGAAATTACAGAGGCCTCAAAAATAAGTTTATCTTCATCTCAATACCTGGGAACCTCCAGGGCTTGTCAACTGAAGACAATAGTTGAATAATTGTTGTTGTTTTTTAAAATGATACTGTATTTTTTTTAAAAAAATCTGTAGAAATGCTCTATACTTCTAACTATAGCACATAAAGTTCCCGGTCACATGAGCAAGTTAATCTGGGGGGGAAGTGAGGCTATTTGCTCCAGAGTAATTTGACCTGCAGTTGCATGATCACACAGTCGTGCAAAGCTGTGGGCACAGCCCACCACTGCATGATCAGATGCAATCGTGGGTGAGTCAGGGTTTTTTTTGCTGTTTTTTTCCAGTGTACTTAATCGGGGGATCGATGAATCACAACTCCGCCCTGAGGGCTTCCTATGGCAGTATGTGATGATGCACATACTGAGAAGGAGAAAAAAAACAATGGCATGGCATCGGGGATATCCTGATCAGACTATCCCCGATGCCATGAGTGTGCACTGGAGCGATCACATGGGGAAAGTCTGTCTTTGGCCCGTAGCAAATCTGTTTGATACTGGACTTTCCCTAGTATCTTTTAACTCCACTTCTTCGGCGGAGAGAAACAGGTTGCTGACGGGTGTGGGACGTTTGCCAGATGTTCTGGTGTGATCGTGCCCTTAAAATCTGCATGGCATTCGTGCCTATCGTGTGGCTAATTCTGCGAGTGATCGGGGCCATAGTAGTCCAAATTCTGAGGTTTTAATTGTCTTTTTGCTGTATGCTTTGAGAAAAGATGATGGCCAAGAGCTGTGATCTTTCTTGAGAGTCTTCTACTAAAAAGAAATACTGACGATTTTGTCATTTCTGAGCCAGATGATTTTGGCTACTTCAGTGAACCTTGCACAATTTGCCTTCCAGCTAGGAACTTGCAGCCGATTTTTGTAATAATGTATACTATTTTATTCTAGAAGCTAAGTACCACTCCTCTGGCTCCCAGTGCAATCCTAAAAAAGAGATACACCTTTCTAAGACCATTGACTACAGTGGCCTTAAAAATAATCAAACTCTGTTTAGGATTGCATTGTCCATTGGTTTTCCTATTGCACTGCCACTAATTCTCTAATACTGCAAGCATCAGACAACAAATAGCAGACATGTATTTCTTTGGATGTTATTTGCCACAATTGTACTTCTGATTAATTTTTAGAGCAGATAAACTAACATAGCAATCTTCTTGGTCACTGCTACTGGGGATGTGACAGACAGGGGAAACCTGAGGTAGCACCCTGCCATGATTTAGTAGACCATACACTGAACATGAGTCAGCAGTGTGATGTGGTAGCTAAAAAGGGAAATGCGATTTTGGGCTGTATCAACAGAAGTATAGTGTCCAGATCACACGAAGTGATGGTACCACTTTACTCTGCTCTGGTTAGACCTCATCTAGAGTACTGTGTTCAGTTTTGGGCACCACAATTTAAGAAGGATATAGACAAGCTGGAATGTGTCCAGAGGAGAGCAACAAAGATGGTGAGGCATCTATGAGGAAAGGTTAAAGGAGTTGGGTATGTTTAGCCTGGAGAGGAGTCGATTGAGAGGTGATATGATAACCATCTTTAAGAACTTGAAGGGCTGTCATATAGAGGATGGTATGGAGTTGTTTTCTGTTGCCCCAGAAGGTTGGATCAGAACCAACAGGTTGAAATTAAATCAGAAGAGTTTTTGGCTAAACATTAGGAAGAACTTTCTGACAGTTAGAGGAGTTCCTCAATGGAATATGCTTCCTTGGGAGGTGGTGGGCTCTTCTTTGGAAGCTGTCAAACAGATGCTAGATGGCCATCTGACAGCAATGTAGATTCTGTGAACTTAGGCAGGAGGGAGGGCAGGAAAGGTTGCCTTAGTGCTTAGTTCTTGTGGACCTTTCTTACATGCCCAGGGAAATGTTGATTGCCACTTTGGGGTCAGGAAGCAATTTTTCTCCAGGCTGGTTTGGCCAGGGATCCTGAAGGGTTTTTTCTCATCTTCTGGGCATGGAACAGCAGTTACTGGGAGTGTGGAGGGGGAGGTATTTGTGAATTCCCTGCATTGTGCAGGGGGTTGGACTAGATGACCCTGAAGGTCCCTTCTAACTCAATGATTCTATTATCACAGCAACCCTAAAATCAACAGGTGCATTAATTCAGGATGTCCTGATTTCTGACTGTTGGTCTTTGTAGTTGTTCCAACTGGGTAGCTTCGCAGGAACAGAAACATTTCCATTGTCTTCTTTCTAATCACTTTAGTGTACTGTTCACACAGATTCCTATTGATGGTTTTAAATAGCAGGGAGTTGGGTTTCAGCATACTCAAGCAATGTTTCAACTCACAGCCAAGTTGCAAAACCAGATAAATTCTGCCCCAATATGTGCAGACAAGAGAAAGAACAGTCTACTGTGTACGATCTAATAAAGAATGGCCATGTTTGTTCCACAGAGAATGGTCTTTAGGGGATAGATGAAAGGGACTATCTCTTTTACGGTCTACAGCTGGAATGAATAATTAAGCCTGGCTTGCTTTTATTTTTCAGATCTTTGCAACAGTAGAAATCCCTGTGGTGTTGCACATTAAGGCTTCAGTCACATTCATTGCTTCTGAAAATATGGTTTCAAAAGGGGGGAAATTAAGAGGTAGAGTTTGCTCCTCTCATTTGTCTATGTTCATTCATTTAAGAATCATCAGAGATTCAATGAATTAAGCCAGAGACTCATATTCTGAAGCTGGAGTCTAGTTGAGTGTGCTAGCATGGCCCTCAGTATCCTCCTCAGGTTCCACAAGGGAGTCCAGGCCTGGTATAAATAATCAGGCTTTGCCTACTTTAGAGTTGTACCTTATGTTTGCTGAATTTCAGATTCAAATTGCTTCATTTGCCTTCTTAAGTCATTGGCACAAGCATTCTGGAGAACCGACTCTCCAGGTTTCATAAATGGCTTGGCTGCTCATGGCTAACACTTGGTTCTGACCATGAGTATTGGGGACTTGTGCCAAACCACACAGGAAAAGAGAGGAAACGAGAGGCACAAAACCTCTCTCGGTCTGAGTTGTTCTTGACCACTAAGCTGCTGAGAGATGCCTGAAGGGTTCTAGGCCTTTGGGTTGCCAGCTGGCAGCCCTCACCTGGCAGGAGACTTGGGCTGCAATCACACACACTAAATAATCCATTTTCAATGCACTTTCTAACTGGATTTTGCCAGTTCACACAGCCTTGGGGAATTATTGCATCAACAGTGTGATGTCATTTCTGGAGCAAACCAAAAATGACTTCACACTGTCAATGCAATGCAACATGGCTCATCTTTCCCCTACTGCCCACCTGAGTGGCAGTAAGGGTCAGAGGCTGCTGCTAGATCTCCCACCAACAGCCCTGTTCTTCACACTGCCAGACCCAATCCAAACATAGTATGAACACAAATCACATGACTTGTCCAGCTACTTTGTGAGCCCTTAATCCCCACAAACTGCTCGATTCGCTCACTGCAGGAATGGCAGTATATGCTGGGTTTGACATTGTAGTACTTTTTTCAATGAGTTCCAACAAGATAAATGAAAATGCTGGTTTATTTCTGAGTAGAAATATTAGGCCTGAATCTCAGCATGATCTTGCTTCCACAGTAACTTTTCAGTGGCTGCTTAGAAAAAAATGGCAAGATGGCTTGCCTCTGAGCTTCATCTGAAAAATGGACTCCTGATTTACACAAAAGTTGTTATTTTTTTTAAAAAAAGTATGCCCCGTTTTTATT
The DNA here is from genome assembly GCA_029233225.1 of Lepidodactylus listeri. Taxonomy (NCBI): domain Eukaryota; kingdom Metazoa; phylum Chordata; class Lepidosauria; order Squamata; family Gekkonidae; genus Lepidodactylus; species Lepidodactylus listeri. The sequence continues at coordinate 74,796,648 of JARCFY010000008.1, forward strand.
GCAAATGACTGTAGGAATGATTAGTGTAGATATAACATATTTCCCTGCATATTTCTGCATATGCTGAACATTGTACAATAAAATTTATTGAAATTTTGTTGTAAATAAATAACATCATACATAAGTTCATAAACATATATAGTAGTAGCCTAATGCATGGGTAAAGAAGACTTCCAACAAACAACTCTGCATCAGAAGTTATAAAACAATCAGCAGGGTATAATGCCATAAAGTTCACCCACCAAAGCAGTCATTTTCTCCAGGGGAACTGACCTCTGTCATCTGAAGATCAGTTGTAATTCAAGGTGATCTCCAGCCCCTACCTGGAAGTTGGCAACCGTAGCCCCCCTGGAGGAAATGGCTGCTTTGGAGGGTGGACTTTATGGCATTATGCCCCTCTGAGGTCCCGCCCCTCCTCAAACTCCACCTTTTCCAGATTCCTCCCCAACTCTCTAGGCAGTCTCACCCTATTTTTCCTAACCTGGAGTTAACAACCCTATCTCCTTCCCACTCAACAGCCAACCTACCTTTATCTGCCCCACTGTCTTAAATGTTCCCTCTCCCTGTCCCCCAGCAGCCTCTTTCTAAGAAAATTGTTGCCCAGTTGTGCAGTGTCAGTCACTTGCATGGTAGGGAGCCTTCAAGGATTTGTGTGTGTGTGTGGGGGAAATGTGACTTTCCCATGTTTCCCCCTCCCCACAGTATTTTTTCTTTCCTTTCTCCTGACACCTCCTCATATCCTTTCTCTTCCTCATTCTCCTCTCCTCAGCCATTTACCAACCTGCCTTTTATCTGCCTCCCATCTACAGCTGCATTTATTATTTATTTACTTCATTTATAAGAACATAAGAGAAGCCAATGTTGGATCAGGCCAGTGGCCCATCCAGTCCAACACTCTGTCACACAGTGGCCAAAAACACCAGGTGCCCTCAGAAGGTCCAGCAGTGGGGGCAGGAAGCCCTCCCACTGTTGCCCCCCCCCCAAACACCCATCTTTCTCCACAGTGGGGACCAAAGCAGTTTATATTATTGCCAGCTTGTAATTTTTAACCCTGTTTCATGAAGATACTTTACAAAGACATAAATCTTGTTTTCCCAGTCCAATTCAGCAACTGCTAACTTTCCACTCTTGGAAATGTTGGGAAAAGTCTTCCATGTTCCTTATTAAATCAAGTTAAGAAATGCTGTGGAAGTCTGTTGACTCCCTTACTTCATTGTGATCAGGGGTCCTTTCGTTAACCTTTTTCTTACCATAGAGAATAATGGAGGGAATGGGGGCAACCTGTTTGGGGGCTTTTAGAATTGGACCCCTGGTCCAATCTTCTTGAAACTTGGTGGGTATTTTGAGGAGAGGCCCCAGCAGCTACCCTGCAAGTTTGGAGCCTCTCCTTCAAACCCCCTCCCCTCCAGTGGCTTTTAAAGTTGCCGCCGAATTTCGGCATCAATTCGGCGGCGAGTTGAATCAGATTAGAGAATCTGATTCAGCCCGTGGCTGCCCTACTGGCCAGTCCTGAGCTGGCGGAGCTTCACTCCACCTTGCTCCGGCCCCAATGGACCCCTGATTGTGATTATATAGGACTGGGAAAACAAGATTTATTTCTTGATAAAGTGTCTTCGTGAAACAGGGTTAAAGATTACAAGCCAGCAAACCTGTTGGAAGATATTATTCATTTCCCAACTTTTGGGAGATAGTATTTATTTCTCAGCTTCTACTTAATGTGGTTCAAGCCATTCTTTTAAGATTAATTGGAGCAAAATCTAAGGAACTTTACTATACTTACAGAACACAAGAGATAGTAAACCACAGGAGCAACACATACATTTGTAGTGGAACTGTTAGGAAGAACCTGTTTTCTCCCTTAGGGAGATTGCATGAACTGAACATACTATTCTTTAATGCATTGCTTATTTGTGAGTGAATATAGTACAATATAAGAGATGGCTTGAGATGTATTGTAGGTAGTAAACCACTAGGATATGCTGTTATCATTTTTTTCATAAGCAAATACTAAAAGTTTATATAAATGCAGGTTTGAGTGTTTGTTACACAGTCATTTTTCTTGTGGTTTTCAGATTCTACTGTGTATCATCTTGTTGGTTGTGTTGAACAGTAGCAAGCAGCCAGGCCTAGTAGAGTCATGCAACCTGGGTGGCATCAAGTAACCCAAAGGTTGCTTCCAGGCCTAGGGTTTTCAACCTCCAAGCTGGGACCTGGAGATCTCCCAAAATTACAACTTAACTCCAGAAAACAGAGATCTATCCCCTAGAAAAAATGACTGCTTTGGAGGGTGGATTCTATGGCAATATATTTAGCTGAAGCCCCTCCCCTCCCCAAACCCTGCCCCCCTCAGACTCCACCACAAAATCTCCAGGAATTGCCCAACCTGAAGCTGGCTACACTGCAGTCTGGCCCCAATGAGTTCTCTCTCAAAGTCCACAATAGGCCTGGGAAGGACCCTGCCTTCTCAAAGCCATTTAAACGAAACAGCTGGCTGGCAGGGAGCGCAACTGTTTTTCACGAAGAGCAGAAAGCAGGGGTTTAAACCCCGCTTTCTGCTCTTCACATACCGCCATAAAACTGCATAAAATTTCATGGAAGTTTGTGGTGGCTCTTCAGTTTGCAAACATCATTTCATGAACCATGTACTTCCCAAAATTCATGACAAACTTAAGTTTGTCAGCCAGTGTGTGCCCATCCCTAGTCCCCTTCTTGGTTCTTCAAACTTGAATTTTAGTTTTGTTCATGTGCCCTTTTCCTATTTTGTTGCTGCTTGATCTCTGCTAAACTTATTTTATAAACTTCTGTTTCCTGTACTTGTATCTGCTTTTATTGCTAAAACATGTTGGTAAGGCTGACCTTGTGTTGCTATCTGTGATTAATTTTTGTTTTTGAACTGGCTGTTTTTAAGGATGATTTGTTTTGATTGTATTTGTTTATTGTAAGCTGAGGATCAAATGGAGAGTGTGGGGTATAAATAGTTTAAACAAGCAAATAAATATTCCCTCCTAAATTTCTGGAAGTGATCCACCTGCTTTCAGAATTGTGCGTGTGTGTAAACTTCTGTTCATATATTGAATTCAACATAGAGCTGGTGAGATATTTTGCAAACAAATCATCATTTGCCAACCTCTCTTCATTGACTTTGCAAATCACCTGCTCTTAAGAATGAGCTTTTGGCAGGGGTCATTTTGTAGAAAAAGAGGTGCAGGAGCTCATTAGCATACCTATTAGAATAACACATTAGCATATGCCATGCCCCCTGACATCACCGGAAGTGTGTCAGAAAGGTAAACAAAAGGGGGGGCATCTTCAAAAGCCTCCCCTTCCCTTCCCCAGCTGGCCTGCCAAGGCAGGCAGTGTGGTGGGGGGGGGGAGCGAAGTGAGAAGGGCCCCGTAGAATACAATGGAAAGATCATGCCACTGCTGCTGTGTGACTATAAGCAGAAGGGGTTTAAACCTTAAACCCCTTCTCGCTTCGCTTCCTCCACAGGTCCGCTGGGAGGTGGGGGAGGGGCTTGCCACCACCACCATTTGTGCCTACTAGGGGTGTGCAAATAATTTTTTTTGGCCTGATTCATCGGGCCAAATCAGACTGCATCTGTTCTGGCTGCCAAATGACCCCACATGTCAGTTTCGGCAATACAAGCGATTCTGGAGTCCTTCAGCCGGCCGAATGTCAGTTTCAGCTCCATTATACCCCACGGGCTATTGAAATCAATGGCAAAAACTCATAGGGTATATGAGGGGCTGGAGGAGAGGGGGTTTGAGGGAGAGGCTCCAACTTTGCAGGGTAGCTGCTGGGGCTCCTCCCCAAAATACCCACCAAGTTTCAAGAAGATGGGACCAGGGGGGTCAAATTCTACGCACCCCCAAACAGGTTGCCCCATCCCCTCCATTGTTCTCTATGATGGGAAAAACATTACTTTTTCCCCACTGTAGAGAACAATGGAGGGAATGGGGAGTCCTCTTTGGGGGCACATAGAATTGGACCTCGTAGTCCAATCTTCTTAAAACTTAGTGGGTATTTGGGGGAGTGGCTCCAGCAGCTACCCTGTGAGTTTGGAGCCTCTCCCTCAAACCCCGTCCCCTCCAGCTGCTTTTTAAGCTACTGCTGAATTTCAGTGGCAATTTGGCAGCGGGCTGAATCAGATCAGAGAATCTGACTTGGCCTGTGGCTGCCCTAGTGCCCACTCCTGGGCTGGCGGAGTGCTGCTTCACCTCACTCTGATCCCAATGACCCATGGCTTTTGGTGAGCTGAGCTGGGCTTTGCATAGCATGTTTCTAACAGAAGCAACATAACAGGGTCTCTTCTATAAGAGCAGCCTTGATTAGGTTTCTTGACTTTTACATCCCTATGATGCCTTTTTGCATCCTGACACACATTTATTCTATTAGGCATTCTGAAATGTTATGCCTACAACTTTAGAATTCCAGATCTCTAGAGGGAGAAGCCAGATTGATGCAGACTCTGGCTTACCCACTTAATTGGCTATTTCTGTTCAAAGGAGCAGACTAATTAATTTGTGTGAGATACCCATATAACTGCAGTTTAAATTAGAACATTTGTTTCTGATACTACACATACTATATGGTACATTTAATTCTGGAAGTTTAAAAACTTTAGAGTTGATAAGGCTTTCTTAGCATTTCTAATGCTATTAGAAATTGCTATTAGAAATATTTGTATTCTTCATTGTACTGGTCATTAGATGACCTTTTTTGATTGTCCTGAATAAGATATAGTTCTAAATGTGTCTTTTTTTGGTATTGGCTTTTGAAGGAACTTGTTGAACCCTGTTTTTGATATTTTGTCTGATTTGTAGGGGGTCTTTTTGGGTTCCCGAGGTGTCTGATTATTTGCTTTCACGTAACAAATAATAAGTGCTAGTAGAATATTATTTATGGTTTGCTAATATGGAAAATAGGGGCTGCAGTGGCTCAAGTGGTTAAGACACTGAACTGCAGACCAGAAGGTCAATAGTTCAGCAATTCAAGACCCAAGTGCTACATGACGGAGTGAGCTCCTGTCTCTGGTCCCAGCTCCTGCCAACCTAGCAGTTCGAAAGCAAGAAATTGCAAGTAGACAAATAGGTACCACTTTGGTGGGAAGGTAACAGTGTTCCATGTGCCTCAGCCTCTAGTCATGCCGGCCACATGACCATGGAAATGTATTTGAACAGCGCAGGCTCTTCAGCTTGGAAACGGAGATGAACACCGCATCCCTAGATTCCATACCTAATGTGGAAATACTACGTCTTGTCTCCATCTTCTCCATCCCATTTCTTTTGTTTGCCTCCCTCATAGCTTGCCATGGCAGTCTGATGCCAGAGGGATGTGTCTATGTGGTACTGAGCTTTGACCTACCTCAGACTCTCTGCCACCATCCAGTGACCTGCAGTGGACCAGGGCCCTGGAACAAGCCAGCTGGGGGAAGACTGGCAGGGAAGCAGCAGCAGCCCCAGCAGCAAGTCCCAGCAGAGCGGCTGTGCTTGGGATGGCTGGAAAAGCTCAGGGGGTGGCGTAGCAATGGATCAGGTGACATTATTAGCCAGTGTCAGCCTGCTGGAGCTCTTGCAAGCCCAGAAAGAGACCTTCCAAGAGGTGATGCAGGGAAAGAAGGCAGCTGGGCTGGGACAGCGGGAGAGCTCCTTGCATACCTGATGGTGGCCAGCAGGGTGGGGCAAGGTTGCAATGCCATGGGTGCAAGCAAGCCAAAGTGGGAGGGATTTTCCTCACAGGGTCCCAGGCAGGACAGTAAGAAAGCTGGAGGGAGAGCAACATGCTGGGCAGGAGTAGCACCTGATCCACCTTCTTTAATCATCTGAGGAAGGAGTGGCTGTGTGGGGGGTTGGTCCAACGTCCACAGGGATGGGCAAAGGGATCAATAGAAGATGTGTTTCCTGATGGGGCCAGGGAGGAGAGGACAATCTGACCTACGGGGGCAGTTGAGGGGGGGGAGAGAGAGAGGGAGAGAGAGAAGGAAGAGGTCTCAGCTGGTGTAACCCCCGGTCCTTCTCATTCTGAAGGCCAGGGGAAGTTGTTTGACCCTAAATAGGATGGCAGAGGAGGAAAAACCAGTGAGAGTAGTTGCCCTTGAGAGTAGTTAACATACATTACCTATGGGCTTCATCAGAGTGGAGAGATTGGGTACAGCCTTGACTAGTTTGTGCAGTCCATGGTTCCACCTGACAATGCTAGGGCCCGAGGACTACATCAACATCTTAAAGACCTTCGAGTGTACAGCAGACGCCATCCAGTGCTCACTGGAGCAGCTTTTTTAAAAAATTTAGATTTCTATCCCACCCTCCCCGCCTTTCAGCAGGCTCAGGGTGGTTACCAACAGGTTCATATATAGTAAAATTCCATAAAAACAACCACCATATAAAAACATACAATACACAGTTAAAAATCACAATACAAGATGGTGAAACTTCATTGCCCTCATCTGAGCAGTGTCAGCAAGCATTTATAAAACTTCCAGTTGGTGCAGATAGTCAAATTGGTAGATTTCAGTGGTTGGGTCAGGGCTATAAAATTGAGGCGGCCCCTACTTGAAAGCCTGGTAGAAGAGCTCTGTCTTATAGGCCCTGTGGAACTGTGAAAGGTCCCACAGGGCCCTGATTTTATCCGGGAGCTTGTTCCACCAGTGCGGGGCCGCCACCGAAAAGGCCCTAGCCCTCATTGCCGCAAACCGGGCCTCCTTAGGCCCTGGAAGAACCAGGCAGTTCTGGGAGCACAATCGTAGTGCTTGCTGGGGTACATACGGGGAGAGATGGTCCCTCAGGTAGATAGGTCCCTGGCCATATAGGGCTTTAAAGGTAAGCACCAGCACCTTGAACCGTATCTGGTATTCTATGGGCAGCCAATGCAGTGCTTTTAGGGCAGGCGAGATGTGTTCCCGCATGAGAAGACACAACATCAGCCTCACCACTGCATTCTGCACCAGCTGCAGCTTCTGGATTTGGGACAAGGGCAGCCCCATGTAGAGAGTATTACAGTAATCCAATCTTGAGGTGACCAACGCATGGATCACCATAGCCAGGTTGTTGCATTCAAGGAAGGGAATCAACTGCTTAATCAGCCATAGGTGATAAACGCCGACCTTGCAGTGGCTGCTATCTGGGCCTCCATTGTTAACGAGGGGTCCAGGAGCACTCCCAAGCACCTAACCTCTGACACTGGCACCAGTGGGGCCCCATTGAAAGTTGGGAGAGGGATCCCTAACCTTGGGCCACTCCAACTCAAGCATAGGACTTCCGTCTTCATCGGATTCAATTTCAATCAGCTCTGCCTAAGCCAGCCAGCCATGGCTTTCAATGCCAGGTCCAGATCTCCCAGACTAGAGTCTGACTGGCTGCCCAACAGCAGACAGAGCTGGGTATCATGGTGACAACCCAGCCCATGCCTCTGGGCAATCTGGGCGAGGGGGCACATATAGATATTAAACAGCACTGGGGAGAGTACTGCCCCCTGCGGCACACTGCATACTAGCAGGTGTCTTCAAGACAGTTGCTCCCCAACCACCACCCTCTGTCCCCGGTCTTGGAGAAATGAGGAAAGCCACTGTAAGGCCAACCCCTGGATCCCAATGTTGGTGAAGCAGTGGGCCAGTAGTTGATGGTCGACCATGTCGAACACCGCCGACAGGTCTAATAGCATCAACACCTCCATAACACCTCGATCCAGGTGCCTCCAGAGGTCATCTGTAAGGGCGACCAGGACTGTCTCTGTCCCATGGCCTGGTCGGAAGCTGGACTGGAAGGGGTCTAGTATGGAGGCGTCATCCAAAAAGCCCTGCAGTCGATCTGCCACCACCTTCTTGACCACTACTGCAGGTCTTGCTTCCCTGAGCCTGACAGTGGGTGGCATGTAGAAAATTGGCCAGCTTGAAAGAAGCTACCATCCTGTGGGAAAACTTTCTGGCCACTGAACCCAGGGAGCAGGCAGATGAGAGCATCTGCACAATGGTATCTATTGGATACTGCCTGAGACATCAATGATAGCAGAAGACACTGGAAGAAGCCTTCTTACCTAGTGGGAAAAGAGCATTGGATCCAATCAACAACATTAACCATTCACTTGCAAAATCGGTCCTTCCATAGAAAGTTTAATTTAAACATGTTTGTATTTTCTAGAATGAGCCTTTCTCTATTCTATAATATGAGTACTCATGTAATTATTAACGGTATTAAAATCCCTAAACCGGGTCTCATTTCTCTCCTGTTAAGCTTGAACAGTTGTCATACTTGTTGCTTAGCTGAAAGCAGCAATATGAGGGAAGAAATATTGCCATCATTCTTTTAAAAAAAGAACATCTGTGCAAGCTTTAATGGTGTTTCATAATTTCCTTTATCAAAGGTGGTAAAAGTTTGTTGTACTAACCATGTCAAAGTGTCAGATCTAAACTTAACTTATATTAATATAAATGAGGAAACTTCTGTCCTTGCCTGGAGTGACAAAGTCACTGCCTGGAGCTTACATCTATCATTACTATCAGTTAATTAGACCACAGGAAAGCTTTAAATGCCCTCACTCTAATCTGTTATTCTGGACATTTTCCAAAGTCAACACTTCTGTCAATCACTTCAACCCCACTAGCAATGTTTACCTAAAAACACCCCATGGTAAGTGTATAGTCTATAAGGTCGACAATGAGGGATGGCAAGCTCTTCTGGTCTGTCAAAATTTTAGTTGTTATTTCAAAAATTGCTCTCTTGGATTATTTGTAATCGCATCTTCAGTGCTGAGATGATACCATCTTCTTGACAGGGAGTTCAAAGGCACCATGGGAGCATTTCAATTTCAGAAATTGTTCCGAATTTCTATAAAATGATGGAGCTAGTGTATAATATTTCCTTAGACAGTAAACAAGAGTGTTGCTGTGATATCTGTGCATGTAACAAAACATTTTTTCCCCTAGAACATGACAGACCAGGTTGTTGTCAGCTACTATTTGTAGCAAGAAACAACAGTCAGAGTTTTTCAGCAGATAAGCTAGTCTTTAGAACAAGGGTTTATGCCAACTGTCAAATATGCAGAGAATAGCTCTGCTGGATTGAACCAGTAGTCCATCTAGTCCAAACACGTTTTGTAGTTTGAGCATTAGAGCCCCTTTTGGAGCTTAGAGAATACTGGGAGCAGCCCAGAAATCCCAACCCCAGTCTCATGTTTTCATATGATGGTAGATTTCTTATACAAATGAATGTGGCAAAAACAACAAAGGAAAAACACTACTAAGTATGTTTCTGGAGTCAATAACCAATATATATATACACTAGCCTGATAGCTGTGCTTCACTATGGTATTCATGAGGGAGTCATGCATCAAAATGGCTCCTAGAAAGGTCCTTTGCAATCTCCCCATGTACATTCATAAGCTCAATTGCCATGGTGGCTGTTATGAAAAATGTCTATTCAGGAGTCTTGAATCGCTGATTTCTGTAACTGTCCTCAACTGTCTGCAGTCTCTTTTAGCTGTGTTTTTACCTCAGAACATTGAGATCCACAGCTGAGCAATCAGAGGGAGGTAGGATGCAAACAGGCAGGTTTTAACTCAGACCTCTGAGCTTCACAGTTGACCAATCAGAAGGGGGGAGGCAGCAGCCTGCCAGGTACATGGAAAACAATTGGGGGACCACATCTAAGCATCCCACCTCCTCTCCAACACCTGACAGGCAGCTGCCTGTCCAGTGTAGGAAGGGAGTGGGGAGGAGTATTAGAAGCCACTGTGGAGGCAGGGCCGGCAGGATCACTAAGGCATTACTGATGGGGTGGGCTCCTTTGTGGCTTTAAGCACCCTGCAACCACTGCTGCACCTAACAGATAGCTGCCTGTCAGGTGTAGCAGGTGGTGGGAGTGTGTTGCAAGCGATCAGAGAGGCTGGGCCAGCAGCACTGCTGCACCTCACAGGTGGTTGTTGACCATTCCTGATTTCCTCAACTGTCATTAGCTCTGTGTAGTCTCCTGTAACTGTTTTTTTAAACCTCAGAACGCTGAGCTCTGCAGCTGACCAATCAGAGAGTGGGGGGTGCAGGGAGGCAGCAGCCTGGCAGCCACATAGGAATCCATGGGGGGAGCACATTTCACCCCTTTTGACCCACTTAGGGGTCAAATTTCTAAAAATCCCTTCTTAGTGAGCACCTACATCATGGTAGGAGTGCTCTCCCCAAATCTGGTGTTTCTAGGTCCAGCGGTTTTTGGCCTCGGCATTGATTTGACGGTGAGGGGACTTTCTTTTATATATGTAGATTTGGATCGGAACCTACGAATGAGCAACTGGAAGGAACTCATTCAAGAACATCTTGTCCCCATCTTCCCATTCTCTTGAGAGCTCTTCATATGTTTTACAATTCCTCTGCAGAAAGTTAGGTGAACCTTGGAAAGTGTGCTGTGCATGCATAAGAGTACTGGGGACAATTCTGCCCTATTGCCTCTCTTCACTGCAGCCCCTTATGCAACATGGTATTTTTTTCACAAGGCTCCCTCAGCAGAAGTTGAGTGCATAGTGGAGGCCTGGGAGATGGAAATCATCTGCCACTAGCTCTCTCTATGCATATATCTGTAAAAGACTCAATCAGTAACTTCAAACACATATTTTATAATATAAAAACTATAGGCTATTTTCATATACAAGTGAGAAAAATTTTACCATCACTTCTTAAAATTTATTACAGTTTTAACTAAAGAGAGTGATTAAACTAATTACGATCATTTCATAATGGCCCTTAAAACTGTGTTGCAACTGACGTGCACTAATGGCAAAACTAAATTTATTATATGTTGTAGCCTAGCTAAGATTTAAAAAACTATTAGCTGGGTTATAAAACTGTAAGGTTTTCTGTGCAATAAATCTGCATTTTATGCATGAGAGGTGTTTCTATCCCCTTTATGCCCTAGTAAAATATTTAGAGAAGTCTGCATGAATACATTTATGATGATCAGAATGCGACTAATCTACTGCTTATTCAGTGTATGGAAATTTATGTTTGGTAATAAAGACACAAAAGAAAGGGCAGGGATTAGTGGATTTACACAATGAAATTGTGGACAAGTTTCTTGCATCTGTTGATGACATTTCAAATATGATACCTCTTGTGCTAATTTTATTTTTCAAATTATTTCATTTGGTTTTAAGGAATGGATCCTTATGGACAGCATTTGTAAGGTAATGTTTAGAGCTATGCTTCGGATATCACAGTTCCCCAATGATGAAAACTTAGCTACTGTCAACAGAGGTCTCAGTTACACCATCCTATTTCTCCATATGTACAAAATCTTTCACAGAATGGTGAGAGCAAACCATTGCATTTGGAGAGCTGGCGGCCATTTTGGAAAATTGCTTCACATATCTTGTATGGTTCTCTATGTGACTGCATACCCTTGTAATATATTAGTATGAAACAGTCCATAGAGAAAAAAATTCTACAGCACAGTCACTGAGGGAAGTAATTCTGTTTTACTAAGTGTCTTTAAGTAAGGTGAAAAAGAAACAATGGAGATCCTTCCTTCTCTTAAGTTTCACCTCAGTGCACATCTGGATGATTATTAGGAAATCTGTTTTGGGGGCTTTATTCTGCTCCAAATTTGATACCAAAGTGCAAAAAAATAAAAAACATAACAGAAAATGCAAATTTGATGGCAAAAAACCCTGTTCCTCCAGTAAGGGCAGGATACAGTACCCCATGAAAATGTCACAACCCTATCTATAGTTGCAAAGTCCATGGTTTAGCTTATCTAGGAAAATGAAAAGACAATCCAAGTAATGTGTCAAAGCTATTTCTTTACTTACATGGCTGTTTAGCCCATTGGTCATAGATATCTGTGCAATAATTTGAATCTCCATGCAGACCCAAACTATTACAATTATCATTGTATATTTGTGTTTTGAAAGAGCATCAACGGGGAGTGCAAGCACTGGTGACCTAAAACAATATACTGGGGAACATGCACATGATATGATCTGAAATTATCTTAAAGATACAACATATGCCGTCTGAGGGTAAAGTACCATAAAGTCACAGCTGACATGGCAGCCCCCATAGGGTTTTCAAGGCCAGACACTAAGAGAGGTGTTTTGCCATTGCACTCCTTTGCATAGGTCCTTTGGAATTTCTTGGTGGTCTCCCATCCAAATACTGACGATTGCCAACCCTGCTTAAGCTTCTGAGATCTGGTGAGATCAGGCTAACCTGGACTATCCAGATCAGGGCAATCTGAGCGTATACATCTCTTAGCAGTAGAAACAAAATGGATGAGGACATCAGTCTCTTGTATTTATAATACATGTATAAGTCTTGTGTAAAAACCAAATGAAGACTTTGTTGGAAAAGACTGTGTCTGGTGTACAAAGCAGAAGAGGACCCTGCAGGGGGCAGCAAGAAGACAATTAGATAGGATAGTAAGGTCAGCACCTTCTCTCCTGTTAAGTGTCATTCCTTGTCTGTCTCCAGATTGCTACTCTCAGGGCAATTTCCTCCTTCTCAGAAATGCCACACTCAATCTTACCCACTCTCTCGGCTAGAGATGTAGTTAGGAACCCATCTCTGTCTCTCCTCTTTTCTATCAAGCACGTTAGTTCCTAAATAAACCTTTATCTACTCTTTATCTACTGTTTATCTACTCTTTCATCAGGTTGTGCATCGTTGCTGTCTTAATTACTCTGCCAACAGACTTACCCCACCCTTCAAGGAATTCAGGGTGGTATATGCATGGGCTTGGATGTTATACCTAATTCTTTCTTCTTGCACTTCTCATAGTCCATTGTAGAGATGGTCTTCCAACTGCAAAGTGCACACTTCTTTCAAAGTGCCTATTGTGAAAGGAATATTGTGCCTATTGTGAAAGGCTCTGCAATGAAGGACTGACTTCACAATGGATAATGAGGAACACAAGGAGAAAGAAAGATCCAAGCTGTGTTTCTCCTTTCATTTTGTCCTCACAACAATTCTGAAGTAGGTTAGGCTTACAGAAGGTAACGTGCCAAGGATTACCCAGCAGGCCCATAGCCAGGATTTCTTAAATTGGGGGGCCCTTAAATAATTCAGGGGGGACTGAAATTAAAGTAAAAAGGGTATTTTTTTTTTAAAAAGCCCTGGAAACTCAGCACCGCAGGGCTGGCCTCTGCTGGTGCTCCAGCTGGGCACCCAGGGTGAAGAGGAGACCCAGAGGTGACATCAGCACGTTGGGGTGTTGCCAGGGCGACGCTCTGGCAATCGCCCCAAAACTCTATGGTATCATAGAGTTTTGGGGCGATTGCCAGAGCGTCGCCCTGGCAATGCCCCCAATGTGATGACGTCACTTCCGGGTGACGTCATTACATTGGGGAAGTCGTCCTGGCTCCTTTCCCTTCCCCTCCCCACAACAGACACCCTGTGAGGTAAGTGGGGCTGAGAGAGCTTTTTCCCAAGCTGTCCTTGAGAGAACAGCTGGTACAGAGCTATGGCTTGCCCAAGGTCATCCAGCCAGGTGCAAGTGGAGGAGTGGGGAATCAAACCCAGTTCTCCCAGATTAGAGTCTGCGCACTTAACCACTAGACCAAACTGGAGTGGACCCAGCACCCAGCCAGTGGCATGCGAGTACTCTTGAGTGGTGGTTGATGGGCCAATGGAACACACTGCACAGTCAGTGGGAGAGCTGCAAATGGCCAACACATCAAGACAATTATTATATTAAGATAGTCTGGCCCGACAATGTGACATTTATGTCCGATCTGGCCCTTGTAACAAATGAGTTCGACACCTCTGGTACAGCACATGGAGAACCATCATATCACCACATGGAAAACTTCCTTCATTAATTCAGATCCAAGCATTGTTGTTTTCAGCCTGAATAAGCTTGTCCAAGAATTCACCTGTTTTCTTCTTTGGACCCAAATATAGAATTATGGATGTGTACGCAGTAGTAAACCTGCCATGGTGTTGAGACTACTTGAAAAGCTCATCATCTGCTGTGTACAGTACTGATGAGCTGTTGGATAAAGCCAAGCTAAAATCTCTTTCTTCTCCAACTATGTCATCGTCTTTGCAGGCTGTGAAGTTTCCATCCTCTCTTCAGCCCCTTTTCAGGGATCCCCATGAACTGTGCCATAGCACCCACTTAGCAGCAGAAATAATCTCACTGGTTATCAGCTACCAGCTAACAAATGTGCAGCTGTATTTACCCTCATAACCCTAAGAATCCTTTAACCACAAGGATCCAGAGGAGTTAACTGTTTTAGTCTGTTGCTGCAAAAGAGTAAAAAAGCCCAGTAGTTAGTCTTAAAGGTGCTACTGGGCTTTTTACTATTTAACCACAAGGAATCACCATAGCAGTCATCATAACAGCAAATAGTTTTTGGGAAACTGAAAAAAACCAGCCATAGTATCTGTTGAAGGTTCATAGGACCCTGAGATCCCTATTTCCAAAGGAAGAGACACAGAGAGGTCCCTTCCACATGCACCTATTTGCCATGCTAGAGGGACACTTCATCAACGGATCAAACTGGCACGATCACACCACCACATCTGAGAAGCGTCCCACAACCGTCGGCAAGCCAGGGCAAACTGATTTGATCCGGCAGAGAAGTGGGGTAAAAAGCTACTGGTGAAAGACTGGTAGCAAACTGTTTCCCACGGCCCACAGCTGGACTTTCCCCATGTGATCGCGCCAGTGCAGAAGTGTGATCACACACTAGTGTGATCACACACTATCCCGATGCCACACTGTTGTTTTTGTCCCCCTTCCATGTGCACATCATCGAAAGCTCGTGGCGGGGGGAGGAGCAAGTCATCAATCCCCCTTCCTTCGTTCCAGAGAGTCATCGATCCCCCCTTCCTTCGTTCCAGTGAAGCATCCATTCCCCCCTTTCTTCCAGTGAAGCACTGATCCCCCATTTAAGCACCTCGGAAACCCACCACAAAAAAAGAAACCACTCACCTGTGGTTGCGTCTGATCACACAGCGGCAGTTTGCCCGGCAGGTCCACGGAGCTGTGTGACCGTGCAACTGCAGGGCAAATTGCGCCGGGGCAAAAAAGCATAGATTCCCCTCTGGATTATCCCGCTCGTGTAAAAGGGACCAGAAAGTGTTATCCATACAATGTATTAATCTGGATTGGAGGAGAGAAATGAGAGCCAGGCCCTCTATCCTAACTACTGCTGTTTCCGGAAGGCTGAAGGAAGACTCTTCAAGCTAGAATAAGATTCCTCCAGAATACGTTTGAAAACATTCTTACACTTGGGTTTATGTCAAGACTGTCAAACACAGGGCAGCTTTATTTACTTATTTACTCAGATGGCTTACATCTTTTTTTTTTCTGCCATCAAAATTGGTGGTGTCTGGGAAGAAACTACAGTATGATGGCTCCAGGTCACTGCCTTATCAAATCAAGAGTTTCCCAATTGTATTTTATTATTTTCTCTGCTATGCTGCATAAACTTTCCAAACAATGTCCTGGTAGCTAATTAATATGTATAAGAAGATCATTTGCTGGCCACCTCACTTGATATGATTAAATCAAGCTCCATACTGCTTCATGTGCATTCTGCAGTTTGAGCTGGGAATATGAATTGGCCCTTTTTAAACTCAAGATCATTTTAGACATAATGTAAGTGGCATGGTTGCCATGAAAAACCATTTCCATATCATATGTCCTTAATTACCAAAGTCTTGCTATGCAGATCAGCCAGACTGCACAAAAATATTAACATTAGCTCTCAGCCTTCCTGTTCATTGATACAGTTATGGAGCCAATTACAAATATTAGACATGTTTAGTAAGTGGGAATGGTTTTCAGCAATAAGCACATTAAGGACTAATCTTCCATCACATAATTGAAACAGTGTTTGACAATTAGAATATATAGAAACAATTCAGGGCATCCCCATTTAAACATACCACAGTGTGTTATTTTAAAAATAGATTAAATGAGAGTTTAGTACAAAGGTAATAAATAACTACTCCTGAAATTGGGGGGGGGGGGGATTTGTGCATGTGTGTGCATGTGTATGTGTGCTTGCATGCCTGGAAGTCATGGCGACTTCTGGTGACCTGTACTGGGGGCTTGGACGTTTTCCAGAAAGTTGGCTGGATAGCCTGCCTCTGAATCCTGAGCCCCGGTATTCCTTGTAGGTCTCCCTTCCAGTTACTTGCCAGGGCTCTTAGCTTCTGAGATCTGACAAGATTGGACTTGTCTGAGCTATCCACGTCAGGGCTACTCCTGAAATCTTTATTTTTGCAAAGCATGAACACCATTCTCTGATAACCCTTCCTCCAGCCTAAGTAGCTCTTCCTCTAGTGGAAGAACCACTTAAGCTGGAAGAAGGCTTCAAACTTCGCTCAGTGGAATGCTGGCATAAAGGTACTATCAGGCAGTAGGGAATCATGGTCAAAATTTTGTTTCAGCAAATTACCTCTATGCCTTAGAGTTTTCTAAATACCGCAGACCGTTTTCTTTGGCTTGTTTCAACATTTTACCTTCAGCTCTGCTGCAAGGCAAATATCTAGGTATCCCTTATTCCCAATGGTTGTGTTTTTCCCAATGGTTATTCCCAATGGTTGCTAACTGAATACCACAGAAATAGTTGAACGTGTGTTAACTTCACCATTCATTTTCTAAGGATATTAAATCCCTTTATATTATTACTATTTTATCTATGTTTCCAAGCAGGTCTGACAAATTATATATATATTCACCTTGCAGATTGTCTTAACAAAATCACTCTTAAGGTGGCCAAATTTTGTATCTTGGCTCAGCTGACAAGCAGATACATTAGTCCTTTTGTAAACTGCTTTGTGACCAAAATCAGTGCTGAACTAAGTTAAGATTTTTTAATTGTTTTTATATATTTTATTTGTGTTTAGCTTGTGTCCTTATGTTGGCTAATCTTTGAATGTAATAAATGAAATAATGAAAATAATAATAAAAATGTAAAGTTTTGGTCAATATGTAAAGGACAGTTCTGAGGCTTTCATGATTTTATTGCTACCACCAAGGACAGTGGTCGAATAGCTTTCTGCTCAGTAAAAATGTAATAGGTATTAGCAATTCTGCTGGTGGACATCCTAAAAAGCAATGTTCTTCATGATAAATTCCATTCATTTTTGACCCCCAGCTTTCCCTAGAAAGCCGTATCAACCGTATTGATAATACTTCCATATTACCATCTCAGGAGTATAACGAGGTTAAGATTATTGCTGTCTCAGCAAGATGCAGAGCCTTTGATTCACGCTTTTATAACAACAAGGTTGAATTTTTGCAATTTGTTGTTGGCAGCTCTCCCAGACTGCTCAGCTGCTATAGTTTCCATTTTGCACTGAATTCAGCAGACCTGGTGTTCAAAATCTATTTCAATTTTCCCCCGTAATATAATATCTTCAGAAAGCCATACAGTAAAATTCTGCATTGATTTGAAAAGTAATATGTGAAGGTACTTCATTTTAATCAAGTGAAGAACATGAGCCTTTTTTGTTTTATCTATCAATTGTGGGCTTCATAGGTATTAACCTATCCTGCCATTTTTCTTGGTTTTCTATATATAAAAACCACAAAAAGAAAGGGTTTGCAACTTACCAGTGAATCCCCTTTATTTTCCCTTTAAAATGGAATAGTATAAAAAGGCATGATGTCCCTTTTCCCCTCCCTACCGGCACACACACTCACGCACACACACACAACACATTCCTCAAGAACATATGAAGCGGTCATATGTGAAAACAAACCATAGGTACATCCAGCTCACCCTACTCTTAACTAACATCAATTTTTTACAATTTCAGGCTGGGAAAGGTCTGCCCTAACACTGGAAACCATATTATTAGAGGTGGCTGGCAACAATTATACCTGGGACCTTACAAATGCAAAGCACTCACTTTGCTACTGAGTCATTACCTCTATCCAGAAGCAGATGTGCTGGCTGAAGCTCCAAGAAGCAGAAAGTAACACTGGCTTAGTACTCTCTCCAGTCACAAAAAGTCGAATTCTGAAATGAAAACTGTAGCGCATCCCACTACATAAACCAGGAAATAATAAAGCATTATATTAAAAAATCCAGAAAATACACTATGGTTCTTGTCCATAGTAGATTTTCTTAATTCAGCAAATAAACACTTCTCCCAAAGGGGCCAATAGTGCTATTGCTGATTTAGTTACCTTCCAGTGTCTATAGTTCAAAGCCACAGAACACACATAGATGACTATGGATGCTGCAAATATCAACAAACTGTAGATCACTATGCAAATATGTATGTACGTTTTTAAGGGAAAGTGCTACAGATAAGGTCTTCATTATGAAATTAAAATGTTGTTAGAATGTTTAAACTTATCTACAATGATTTAAAAAACTGTAGAGACTAGTTCCTTGGTAAATTTATTTGGTTATTTAAAACATTTCAACATTAAAACCTTTTAAAAACTATATATATAAAAATTCCTTGAGTCTTAGCAAGAAAGGTGGACTTTTTCTTCCTTTTTTTGCCATAAGTCACAGCCGACATGGTAATTCTGTAGGGTTTTCAAGGCAAGTGACATGGAGAGGTGGTTTGCCCTTGCGTAGTAACCTGGACTTCCTGCGTAGCAACCCTGCATAGCAACCCTGGACTTTCTTGGTGTTCTCACTAACCAGCACCGACCTTGCTTAGCAAAACAAAAATAAAGGGAGCATGGTGTATATACACTGACAACCAAAGGAACACAAGCAACATGTGGCAAATAATATCTGTACTATTTCATTAATAAATTGAATCATTTTTATAGAACCACTGTTTCAGAATGTTATTGTCTCAAATCTCTACAATGATCTATATAGTAAGAATCTGATATATATAAAAGCCCTAACATATTGGCACTTTCCAGCTCTCCCATTGGCTGTGCTGTGCGCTCCATCAGCTATTGGCCTGTCAACTGTCACTCAAGAGTACTCGTGTGCCATTGGCTGGGGGCTGGGTCCACTCCTCTCTCCCACCCACTGTTGGCTTGGTCACTCTTCCCTCCCTGTCAGAATAAACTGCTAAAACGGCTGTCTCTTCTGATGAAGAAGCTTCTCCTGCTTGGCTTCTCCATGGCTGGCTGGCTACTGAGGTGGGCTAGTGGCCGTTGAACCATTCTCTTCTCCTGCTGCTGTGCGGCTCTCTTTCCCCTAGGGTTGCCAACTTGGAAA
Organism: Lepidodactylus listeri; assembly: GCA_029233225.1. NCBI lineage: Eukaryota > Metazoa > Chordata > Lepidosauria > Squamata > Gekkonidae > Lepidodactylus > Lepidodactylus listeri. Next base: position 74,815,780 of record JARCFY010000008.1, read on the forward strand.
TCTCCCAATGTTACAATCAATCTCCAGATGACAGAGATCAGTTCCCCTGAAGAAAATGGCTGCTTTTGAGGGTAGACTCTATGGCATTATACCCTGCTGAGGTCCTTCCCCTCCCCAAACCTTGCCCTCCATAGGATCCATCTCCAAATCTCCAGGTATTTCTCTACTCAGAGCTGGCAACCCTACTTTCCTCTCAATGGCTGTTGCTAGGCAACCAAGCTTGGTTCTGTCAGTAAAAAAAGGAGAGAGGTGGCCCTTTCCAGGCATACTTTGGCCTTTGTGGGGAATTCATTGAGACCAGTGCTGACTAGCGTTGCCAGCTGTAGGTTAGGAAATTCCTGGAAATTTTGTAGTGGAGTTTATGGAAACCAGAGTTTGGGGAGGGGAGAGGCCTCAGCTGAATAGAATGCCATAGAGTCCACACTCCAAAGCAGTTATTTTCTCCAGGGGGCAAGAGATCTGTTGTCTGGAGTTGTGATACCAGGTGGTACCACAGCCAGTGTGGCATAGCAGGTAGCACTCCAGAGCAGGGTCTGCCAGACCTAGGTTCTTGCTGTGGAAGCTGATTGGGTGATTTTGGACCAGTCACAGACTTTCAGCCTAACCTACCTCACAGGGTTGTTGTGCAAGTCAAAAGGGGAGAAGAGAATGATGTAAGCTGCTTTGGTCTCCACTGTGGAGAAATACCTTACTTTTCCTCCTGGGGAACCATTGTTGTCAATATCCAGGTGAGGGCTGGAGATGACTCAGAATTACAACTGCTCTCCAGATGGCAGAGATCAGTTCCCCAGGAGAAAATGGTGGACTCTGTGTCATTATACCCTGATGAGGTCATCACAGCAAATTGATGCTGAGTGCCTGTAGCCAGGGCACCTGCTCAGAGCGTCTTTCTAGAGCCTGTTGTTTTTATTTCCACAATGGGCCTTATTCCTAATACCAATATAAGTGTGTGAAAAAAATGGTGTGTGTGTGTGCTGTAATGCCAATAATGATGATAGTATCCTCCCTTGAATATCCTCATTATTTAAGACATGTAATTTCCCCCCATACATCTTATTTCTGTTGTTCATGTGCCCGTACTATGTTGCTGTTGTTTTTCCTTTTCTGAACATGTTTTTCTCCCTCTGCTGGTCATTTTGATATTTCATCACTGTATTTCCATCTTATTTACAAGCACTTGTACTGAAGATGCACGCACAAGTGAAGAAATAACATGGAATGGAAAAGTCCACATGGAAGAAAATAAACTGACTCCATAACTGTGAAAATGTGTGTGTGTGTGGGGGGGGGGGGGGGGGCAGATGTGCAGATGAAATATACTCAGCCTGATTCCGGTGCTTGTGAATCAACTGCCAAGAAAATCAGGAGTAAACCAAATATGTAGAAAAGCCCTTACAGTGCAGTTCTAAGCACATCTAATCAGAATCCTACTTAGAATTCCATCTTAGGCCTTTAGATCATTTTCTGAAATAAACTACAGGTGCACATTAAAGTGCAGCCTTGCAATTTACTTCTATGGGGGGGAGATCTAGTACTAAACTATCAATCCTGAGCATTGTATTTATTTAATGTCTTTGTATTGATCTCTAAGATGATAGATACTATTTTTTGTTTAAAATTGGATGAGTTTTCACTTGTACAGGGAGAAAAAAAGATAAAAATGATCTCTTCTAGAGCCCAGATTTCCTGTTTGTCTATAAACTAGATTCAGAGTAAATAGCTTCAGTACAGGCATTTCTTCCATTGCCCAGCCTTTGACCTCAGTTTAACAAATCACACTCTTGGAGACAAGAGCTTATTCTGTTTCTCGTGTTCTTGTGATCCATAATCCGTGTTTCAGGAAACATTCTTCATTATAAAAAAGGCTGTTCCTTTGGGCTGCAGCTTTGTTCTGATTTCCTACTGCATGCAGTTGTGATTTTTCTTAAAAACTGAATTCTTTTAAAGGAACCAGTGCCTCCCAAAATCTCGTGGCTTCACTAGGCTCTAGCTTTCATAGCAGGCAAATGTGGCACATACTCCCTATCAGGGCCTTTTTGAAGAAAAAGCCCAGCTGGAACTCATTAGCATAATAGGCCACACCCACAGCAGAAACTCATTAGCATATTAGGCCACACCCCTGACAGTGCAGCTTCCTCCCAGGATCGGCTTCCCCAAGAGCCCTGCGGCTTGTGGGGCGCATGGGGAACTCAAGGGAAGGAAGGCAGTTTAAACTGCCTTCCCTCCCTGGAACAGCTTGGCTTCCCCAGGCACCCCGCAGCTTGCAAGGCACCTGGGGAACCCGAGGGGGGGAGGCTGTAGGCATGGCCAGCTCAGAAGCCATCCGGAACTCCGTTCCTGTGCATTCCTGCCCCAAAATAGCCCTGCTACCTATTATATATATTATGTTTGTGAAACTTATTGTTTTTTAGATCACAAAGGGAAAGCTGTGAAGTATTAATACTGTTGTCAAATTAGCTGCTGCCAGCTCTTGAGCCTTGTAATATCATTGGGATAGAGCAGGGATGTCAAACATGCAGCCTGTGGACTGGCCCTGGCCCCTGCAAGGCTGGTATCTGGCCCACAAGCAACTGGCACTCTCCTGCTTCCTTCTCCTGTCCACTACTGCTGCTGTGTCACCAAGCCTCTCTTCCTCCTTTAGGGAAGAAGTGAGGGGGAAGGAAAAAGAGAATGCATGCACGCACACCAGGGAAAAGTTCCCTCTGCTCTCTCCTGCTTCCTACTCTGGGGCTGCTGCTGCACTGCCAAGCCTCTCTTCCCTCATTTGGAGAGGGAAGGAGGTGAGAGGAAAGAGAAAGAACACGCAAGAAAGAGAGGGAGTCCCATGGGGCCTTTAAGACCAACAAAGTTTTATTTCAGGTATAAACTTTCCTGTGCATGCACACTTCTTTAGAGAAAAAGAGGGATATTCTTCCGAGCAGCACTGCTCTGCTGTTTACTTTGAGACCTGATCACACACACACCCACATTAAAAAAGGAAGGGGGGCAGGAAAGAGATGCATCTGGGATAAGTAAAATTATTTTGGCTTATTCTGAAAAGTTTGTTTTTAAGATTAGATTTTTCTGTGCCTATTTGGGTTTTATTTTCTTTCCAAAAGACCCTGATTAAGGAATTACAACACTTGGATTGGATTCCATGGTTTAATGGCTGGAAGTAGATGGCTAAGTGTTTAAAAAAATCCATTTATGGTTCCATATATTCCAGCTCAACATGTGGTCTCCCTCTCTCCCCTCTCACCTCACTGACTGCCTTTCTTCACATTAACCCCCCTATTGCTTTTTAAACTTTTTATTATCATCACTGACAGTGAGTGATTTTGTCATCTGAAAGTAGCACATTATTTCACTTGGAGAGATCCTCCTTTCCACTTCTAACAGACGGGGGGGGGGGGATAATAAAAGAAATGTAACAATGCAGCTTGCAGTCTTTATTAGTAGCACCTTAATGACTAACAAAATGTGTGGCAGGGCATGAACTTTCATGAGTTACTGCACACTTCTTCAGATACAGCTTGAATGAGAGTCCATCTGTCCTTATATTTTGGAGAGTGAAGTGATTTCAGATCCCAAATAACAATAGCATCCATTAGAAATGAGAGAAGAAACCTAGGTCTCAATTCAGCCCAGGAGGATGCACTGAGCTTCATTATCATTAGCAAATCAGCAGTATCTCTTTCTAATCTCCCTTTGAAATTCCTTTGTAAGAGAACTGCTACTCTTAGGTCAGCAACTGAATGTCCTGGAAGATTAAAATGTTTCTCCACTGGTTTTTAAAGGTTGTGGTTTCTTATAGCTGTAGAAAGAGTAAGAGTCCAGTAGCCCCTTGAAGACTAACACAATTTGTAGCAAGGTATGAGCTGTGATGAGTCACTGCTCACTTTTTCAGACTTATGTCCATTTATTCTTTGCATCCTTCTGGACTGAATCCTCCTGGACCAAACTGGTTTCCCGTCTCATTACCAATGATGATATCTCCATGCCTACTACCCCTCTGCATATCACACCTAATTCAATCAAGCCTATTGCCATTTGGCATCTGAAGTCATCTTATACAGTTTATATCTCCTGTATCTCGTGTTACATTTTATGGCACACACTAGGAATAAGGCCCATTGTACAAATAAATACCATGGGCTCTAGAAAGAGGCTCTGTGTGGGTGCCCTGGCCTTGGGCACTCAGCATCAATTTGCTGTGGTGACCTCAGCAGCATATAATGACACAGAGTCCACTGTCCAGGGGAACTGATCTCTGCTACCTGGAGACCAGTTGTAATTCTGAGTCATTTTCAGCCCTCACCTGGAGATTTGCAACAATGGTTCTCCCCCACCCCACCTGCAGCCTGTTCTTAGGAAAACTAGTTTTTCTCTGCAGTGGGGACCCAAGCAGGAGGGAAGCAACCTCAGCAGGGTATAATGACAGAGTCCACCCTGAAAAGCAGCCATTTTCTCCAGGACAACTGATCTCTACCATCTGGAGAGCAGTTTTAATTCTGAATGATCTCCAGTCCTCACCTGGAGATTGGCAGCAATGGTCCCTGAGGAAGAAATGGCTGGTTTGGAGGATGGAGTTTATGGCATTGTACTTGTCTGAGGTTCCACCCCTCCTCAAACCCCACTGTTCCCAGGTTCCACCCCCCCAACTCTCTAGGACTTTCCAAACCTGGAGTTGGCAACTGTGGTCAAGACTAGCCCTAATGAGTTCCCCACAAAGGCCTGGAAAGGGTCTCCTGCTGTTGCCTTTTTACTGACAGAAACAAGCTTGGTTGCCTAGCAACAGCCACTGAGGGAAAAGTTAGTTCCACAGGAGCCAAGCAGGAAAAGTGTCTTCATCAGGAGAGACTGAAGGGAAAAGAACAGTTTATTCTGTGAGGGAAGAGTGTCCAAGCTGGCAGTGGGTGGGGGAGAGGAGTGGACCCAGCACCCAGCCAATGGCACACAAGTACTCTTGAGTGGCAGTTGATGGGCCAATGGCTGATGGAGCACACAACACAGCCAATGGGACAGCTGGAAATGGCCAATGTGTTAGGGCAATTATATATATAGGATATTGATATAGTGTTGTAATGACAGTTTAAACAGGTTCTCTGAATCCCCAGCTTTCATTTTTTTCCCCCAAAAAATGAAAGCTAGGAATTTAGAGGATCAACTGAAATTATCACTACAACATTATATCAATTTATAGTGCCTTAAAAAAAACAAAGCCCCTCGTCTTCGAGATGGGGGAGGAGAGGGAGTGGCTAGATGCTGACAACAGTCCAATCATCAAAAAATGTGTTGGAGGTGGGGAGGAGTGTGCAGGACAAAGAAAACCTGCAGAAACATTATGTATGAGAAAAAAGCTGATTCAAAATCAGCTTCCAGAAAAAGATCAGGGTAAAAGTGGTCTCAAAAGAACTTTTAAAACCCTGGGAAGGGGAGAACAAAACCAAAGCAAAAACTTAAGGTACAAAAATGCATGTGGAAATCAGGGGATGAACTGAAGCAGTATGGAGCCAGAACCAACAGGAAAAAAACTCCATGTGAAAAACCCTCAGTCTCTGGTGTCCAGGACACCGTATCCCAGACAATATTTATGTTTGGGAGGGTTTTTCAGTCTCCATTAAGTGAAAATACAATCTGTATGAAAACATACATATTTTCTGCAGTAGTGAAAGGTGACACTGGCAGAAGATCTTTCAGAGACAATGGCAGTGCCACTTCAGCTGACCCTGAGCAGAAGAAGGCAATGGTGAACCACTTTTGATCATTTCTTACTTCAAAAACCCTATGATGAGAGAATCCAAAATGGGAAAAACATATGGTGCTGGAATAAGAAGAGAAGAAGGAGCTCAGAGCAGCTTACAATCCCTTTCCCTCCCCACAACAGACACCCTGTGAGATAGAGGGGGCTGAGAGAGCTCTTTTGAGGACTCCTCTTGAGAGAACAGCTCTGAAAGAACTTGTGACTGAGCTAAGGTCACACTAGCAGCTGCATGTGGAGGAGTGGGGAATCAAATCCAGATCTCCCACATTAGAGTCTGCACTCTTAACCACTACACCAAACCCTTAGGGCAGATGGCACTCAGTCAGCTACTGTGGAAGATCTGAGGACAACTACAAATAGCATCACTTTTAATGATGCAACTGGACTAAAGCCGAAAACACATTCAGTTGTTCATGTGAATGGATGCAAAAGAAAAGTCCAAAGCTTTTCAACAGGAATATGGAATGTGAGAGGTATGGATCAATGTAAACTGGAAATCGTAAAAGGATAAATGAAACATTTAAACATTGCAATACTGGGAGTGAGTGAATTAAAGTGGACTGAAGTAGGAAATTTTCAGTCAAAAAATTACAAAGTGCTTTGCTTGGGAAATGACAAACACAAGACACAAAGTTGCTCTAATTGTGAGGTGAGATGTAGCACAAACAGTCAAACTATAATGCAAAGTCTGAGTGAATAAAATCAACATAACCATCATTTAAGGTTTTGCCCCAATAACAGATGAGGAAGAAATTGAAAGATTTTATGCAAGTGTCCAGGAAGAAACTGATCATACACCTAAACTAGAGGTGCTGATAGTCACTGGTGACTGGAACACAAAAGTAGGAAACAAAGCAGGATCAAACATTGTTGGAAGATTTGGGTTATGAACACAAAAGAAGTGACTCAGAATTCTATGAAGACAACAATTTGTTCATGGTGAACACAAATAGATGATTGTATATGTGGACAATGACATCACTGGCTGACCATTATAGAAATCAAATAGATTGCATAACTGGAATCAGAAGCTGGAGAAGCTTTATTCTCTCTCCTAAAACAAGACCAGGTCCCGATTGTGGTATAGATAATGAATTGTTAATATCGAAAATTAGTATAAAGCTAAAGAAAAACACCGGAATATTCACAGGACAAAAATACAATCTGAACAACATTTCTGGAGAGTTCAAAGACCATGTAAAGAACAGATTTGCCTTACTAAATTCAAATGAACGTGAACTAGAAGAACTATCCATTGAAAACAGATATTATCAAGGGAGAATGGGTAAAGACTATTCCTGTAGCCAAAATAAATTAAAATCCTTAATGGATGGCTGATGAAACTTCTAAAATTGCTAAGGACAGATGAGAAGAAAAGGGTGATAGAAACAGAATCAAAAGTCTAAATACACATTCCAGAGATCTGCACACAGAGACAAAGAAAACTATTATAATAACTGGTGTAAATAAATAGAATAGAGCAACAAAAAAGGAAGAACAAGAGATCTGTTCCCCAAGGTCCAAGAAATCAAATGGAAACGTAAAGCACAGTTAGGCACGCTAAAATATCGACATGGGAAAAACATTAACTGAACAAGAAAAAAAATGACGGGAACATAAAAACATAAGAGAAGCCAATGTTGGATCAGGACAATGGCCCATCCAGTCTAACACTCTGTCACACAGTAGCCAAAAATACCAGGTGCCATCAGGAAGTCCATCAGTGGGGCCAGGACACCAGAAGCCCTCCCACTGTTGCCCCCCAAGTACCGAGAATACAGTGTATCACTTGCCCCAGACTGAGAGTTCCTATCTATACCTTGTGGCTAATAGCCACTGATGGACCAATACACTGAAGAATGATATATATGATGTGAAAGGATGACAGGTTCCTTCCAAGAATAATCTTTTGAAGAAGAACCTAAAGTTTGGGATGTCAGTTCAGCTATCCCAAGCCACAAAAATGAAATCCATCAAAATCTGAATGGAAAACAAAATAATGGTCAACAGACTGGAAATGCTTAATTTACATTCCAATCCCCCTCCCAAAAGACATCAAAGCAGTAACTGTCAGATCATTGCATTAATTTCTCACATGAGTAAAGTGACACTCAAAATCTTACAAGAAAGACTGTTACTGTATATGGAATGAGAAAAGCCAGATGTTCACACTGAAATCAAAAAAGGAAGAAGCACTTGAATTATATTACAAATGTATGTTTCAGAATTTCAGAAGAAGGTCAACTTGTGTTTCATAGATTACAGCAAAGCTTTTGACTGTGCGGATCATGAAAAGTTATGGTTGGTTTTAAAATAAGTGGGCATGCCACAGCATCTAATTTCTTTGATTTGCAACCTGTACTCTGGACAAGAGGTTACCATTAAGACAGAATAATCTTCAAGCTAGATGCAGAACATATCATAAGGAAAACTTGCGATGAAAATGGAGTGAAAATTGGGGGCTGAATAGTGTGGTGTAGTGGTTAAGAGTGGCAGACTCTAATTAGGAGAACTGGGTTTGATTCCCCACTCCTCCACATGAAGCCTGCTGGGTAACCTTGGGCCAGTCACAGTTCTCTCAGAACACTCTCAGCTCCACCTACCTCACACAGTGCCTGTTGTGGGGAGAGGAAGGGAAGGCAATTGAAAACTGCTTTGAGACTTCTTAAGGTAGAGAAAATCTACTCTTCATTTTTACAATTTGAGATGTGCAGATGATGCCACATTGAAAAATAGTGAAGAAGTGAAGCCTTGAAATTGCTCTTGAGAAGGTTAAAGCAGAAAGTGCCAAAGCAGGATTACAGGTGAAAACCATGAAGATAAAAGTAATTACTGGGGAATTACTTAATGTTATGGTTGATGACAAACAAACTGAAATCATTCAAGATTTTCTATTCTTTGACTATGTCATCAACCAAAAGAGAGATTGCAACCAAGAAATCAGAAGGCGATTGAGACTGGGAAGGGCTGCCATGAAGGAGCTAGAAAAGATTACTAAGTATGAGGATGTGTTAATGGTGATTGAGATCGAGGTAATTCATACCATTACTATGTGCTAGTTGGACAATGAAGAAAGCTAACAAGAAGAAGGTTTTTTTTAAAAAAGAAATTTTTATTTGGTTTTATCATAACAGAAAAAAAGCTTATAAAAACAAACAATGGAAATAAATATAAAATTCAATGATTACCAATACGAACATGAACAACAATAACTACATTAACATATCAACAACTATTGGTTAACCCTAAAATCACATGTAAAAAGGTTTCAGTTACACAGTTCTGAACAGTAACATAGAGCTAGTAACCCAAGAAAAAGTGCTGTTGGAGGAGAGTTTTACAGATACAATGAATTGCCAGAAAAATAAATAAGTGGATTCTAAATCAAATCAAGCCTGAACTCTTCCTGAAACTAAAATGACTAAACCTACTATTCTACTTTCATCGCATTATGAGAAGACAAGGCTAACTGGAAAAGACAATTTTTTTTTGTAATGCATTAAATGGCCACCCCCTAGAATTTAGATACTTGTTTCATATAATATATAGCTGACCACTGAAAGTCATTTCTGAGGCATAATGGTTACTAAAGTATTATTTGTTTATTTATTTTAAACATTTTTATGCCACCTTTCCACCCAGTCAGAGTACACAAGGCAGCAAACATAAAAATATTAAAACATTTAAACAATTAAAATACAGTTTAAATATTAAGTTTAATTAAATCCATAAACCATCAGCACTAGAGGGAGGTAAAAAACCATTACTAGGGGTATGCCAGATAAAACAAAAAAAGTCCTCACCTGGGTGAAAGCCAATGGTAGAGGGAAACAGACAAATTTCCTTGGAGAGGAAGTTTTGGTGCCATAATAGAGAAGGCTCTTTCTCAGGGTACCACCCATCTGGCTTCTGATGTCAGGGGCAACCAAAACAGAGCCTCCAAGGATGACTGGAGTGAGCACATAAGTTTGTATGGCAGAAGGCAGTCCTTAAGGTATGTTGGTCCTTGGCTATGCTGAGTCCAGCCAGTCGCCATGGAGACCCTTCACTGGAAGCTGGATATGCAGTCCAAAAGCAAGCCAAGAAACAAAGCAGAAGGTCAGAAAGCTGGGAAATCAGTCAGATCTGTCTGCCAGACAACTGAGCGCCTTGGCTGCTTCCCCACCAGCCTTGCTCCACTCCCAGCCAGTGACATCCAGAACAGTGGTGGCAGAGGTGGCAACAGTTCTAGCAGCAGGAGGTGCCTGGCTAGCTCGGTGGTGTGGTGGGTGGGCAGGTGGACTTGTTGGGCTAGCCCAAGCGCGTGGGCTGGGGAGAGTGTACTGCTGCCTCTTCCCACTCCCACGGTCAGATCTCTTTCTCCCACCTTCCCTCCCAGTCCCCCTCTTGGATGCTGCTGCTGCCCACTGCCTGCTTCTCCCTGCGTAGCTTCACAACTTGAGCAGGTATGCAGTGCCCTGGGGGAGAGAGGAAGCTGCGGCTGCTGGGCATTACCCCCCTCACTTGCCCTGAAGTCTGGTGGGGGTGCAGGGCTTCCTTAGAAGAAGGGTGGCTTCTAAGGAGTTTCACTAATTAACTTTGATTTAATTCGCTGGTGGCCCCCCCCAGGCCCCCTCCCCAAAATATTCCTAGCTACGGGGCTGACTTCAGTTACTGTTTAAGGGAAGATTGGGATATGTATTTTACCTCAGGACTCATTCAATGACTCCCAACAGCAACAGCAAACTGTTTAGAACATTAGAGGCAAAGGCCAATCAGGCCGCATATGCAAATAATCTCTGTGTTCCGACTGGCTATGGGTGGGGGCAGAGAAACAGCAAACTGTTTAGAATGTGGAAAACGAGACTCAGGCAATGCAGCCAGTGGATAGGGACAACTTGAGTGATACATCATGGAGCCAACTAATTTGGGAGTGCATGGAACGTTGCCACTCGAAAACAGAATTATATATAAGGGAGATAGTACACCTTAATATACCTTCTTCCTTTAGTGTTGCTGAGCTTAACAGCAGCAATGACAGCTTCTTAGAATATTGGCTATCTCTTCAAGCCAGTGTGAAATACATACACAAAAGCTTTGCACTTTTAGATCCATCTTATTAACTAGCAAGCTGTTATTGCCTGCAGCTCAGTCTGAATGCTCAGTTCCTGTCTTTAAAATGCCATTGAAAATGGTCTCGCAGCTCTCTTTCTTCATCTTGGACACTGGTAACCAGAAAACTGTGTTAGATAGAAGGCAACAGCATGCAAAATTAAAATTGAAAGGCTAGCTGTATGATTGCATATTGAAATGTTTACATGCAACTCTGGAGTCATTTCAGGGATGAATTGTTGCTATGATTGCTGAATTGTGTTATGATGTCCTTAGAAGACCACAGGAGATGAGTTGAGCTTTCCCATTGCAATTCTTTTGCTCTGTATTATGACAGAAGGTGAACCTTGAAGCCGTTGCTATAGCACATCTCACTCCGCCATCTACACCGTTCATCAGCAGTTGTGTGCCAAGGCACCCCATGGTGGTAAAGATCTTTTATGTAGGCGAGAGACAGTATGACACAATGCTTACATCTAATTTAGCTAAATGACTTTATTTTTGCAAAGAAAAACTCTCTAAAGCAAAATGCTATACTCAGCTAGCTCCATTGAGCTGTCAAAAATAAGTCTAACATCTCTGCTACCTATCACAAACTGAGCAAGGGAAGGGAGAGAAGATAATGAAGTGCTGTGGCTATGGAAAAGAAACAGGGTTCATATTGCCAGAAGCTATATGGAAAAGACTGACTGTGCTGTTCTGGGGCCACCAATGATTCCACTTCATTTTGTTGGCATTAAATACAGGAGCCACCCCTGGATTTCCCCGAGGAATATATGATGCCAAGAGCCTTTGTACACCATCAGCTCTTCTTGTCAGTGTGGGTAGGCAGGATATGAATGACAAGCTGGCAAACCTATGCATAATTCCACCTGCTCAGAGCAGGGAAATGAAATGAACCGATGTTTGGAATTAGAAAAGCACATGGACTTCCCTATTATTGGCTTGTACTGCTGTATAGTTCTTTTCTTGCAAGTTATTGAATTATTTGTTCATTATGTCTGGCATTTATAAACTTTTTTTCTGTCAAGTATCCAAAGTGGTACAATATATATGTGCACACACATGAAAAAGATTACATACCATGTACAACAACAGCAACAGCAGATACATACATAAAAGAGGAGTAAACAGCAACTGTAAACACATAGCATGTTGATATTGGTAGCAGCATTGAAAGAAATCAACTATCATTTTCAACTAAGGAAACACATATAAGACTTATCAAACCTATTTTGCAGCCTGATCCTCATGGTGTCCCACAAATCCTATTAATTTCAGCATGAATTATTAAGGTAGTGGATTGATCTTAACATTTTTGTTCCAATAGTGCCTTCATGTTCCTCTTGCATGAGGACCCTTTCTCTGATGCAAGGCACTCACTGCAAAACTGCCTTGCAGTATCTGAACAGTCCCTCCTTGCACCAGAGCAATGACTGGGGTATCAACAGGACAAAATGGTAGGATCCAATCCAACATGCCTAACACTGCAGTCTTTATCCAAACCCTAATTATGTTTACATCAAAGAAAGTGTACTTATTCCACTGGAATTCATTTCTAGGCAAATATGATGATTATAAACCCCCCTTCACAACATCTCTCATTAATTAAGGGAGTAGTAGATTGAAGTAAAGAGGATGTAGTGGCTCAGAGGTTAAGACGCTGAGCTGCAGACTGGAAGGTCTGTAGTTCAGCAGTTTGAGCCCCGAGTGCCGCATGACGGAGTGAGCTCCTGTCTCTGGCCCCAGCTCCTGCCAACCTAGCAGTTCGAAAGCAAGAAATTGCAAGTAGATAAATAGGTACCGCTTTGGTGGGAAGGTAATAGTGTTCCGTGCGCCTCAGCATTTAGTCATGCCAGCCACATGACCATGGAAAAGTCTTCAGACAGCGCTGGCTCTTCAGCTTGGAAATGGAGATGGGCACCGCCCCCAAGAGTCAGATTCAACTGGCTTTTGAGCAAGGGAAACCTTTATCTTTACCTTTTTTAGAATGATGTAAGGGTAAGCTTTTTATTATATCCAGTCCACTGGCAAGAAAACACAACACTGAACTTAGGTTTCAGTAATAAAGAGCACAGTGCACATGTGCTGTTGTGAGCAAGGCATTATTGCTTGAAGGAAACCTACTCTGTACTTACATTCCTCATTTTGATTTCACCCATTTAACCTTTCATTCATTCATTCATTCATTCATTCAATCAATCAATTAATCAATTTGATTCTATCCTGCCCTCTGTGCAAGTGGGCTCAGGGTGGGTTACAGGCACACAAAAGTTATGACAATAGCAATATATAAATCAAAAAGTTAAAGCAATATCTCTATGAGTTAAAAACAAGCAGTAGTCAGAGTAGGGACAACCTCAATAAAGATGCTCAGTTTGGACTATTAATGCGCCTGCATTGTCAGCAAGGGAGGCCATAATAGATTTGGATTTCCATTGCCTCATCCAAAAGCCCAGGGGAACAGCTCTGTTTTACAGGCCCTATGGAATTGTAACAAATCCTGCAGGGACCTTATCTCAAGTGGGAACTTGTTCTACCAGGCTTGGACCAGGTCACAAAAGGCCCTGGCCCTAGTCGAGACTAACTGGACATCCTTGGGGCTGGGGACAACCAGGAGATGTTAGTCACTTGAGCACATATGAGGAGAGACAGTCCCAAAGATATACAGGTCCCTGGCTGCATAGGGCTTTAAAGGTTAACACCAGAACCTTGAACTGGATACGGTGCTCTATTGGCAGACAGTACAGTTGGCACAGCACCGGCTGAATGTGAGCCTGCATGGGCATCGCCATCAGCAGACATGCTGCAGCATTCTGTGGTGAGTCAGGTTCAAGGGCAGCCCCATGCAGAGCGGGTTACAATAATCCAGCCTGGAAGTGACCATTGCATGGATCTCTGTAGCTGGGTCTTGGGAAGTCAGATAGGGAACCAGTTGCTTGACTAAATGCAGATGATAAAAGGCCAATCGAGCAACAGGGGCAACCTGGGCCTCCACTGAAATGGAGGCATCCAGGAATACCCCTAGCCTCTTAACCCTTGGTAAAAGATTAGAAGAAGAAGAAGAAGAAATTATCCAAATATCAGATTCTTAAAACTTTTTACACACAGAGCAGTTAGTTTCACATATACAATCGATGGGTATATCTTATGACCAGTAGACCATATGTGTTTCGGTCCCTCAGGACCTTCCTCAGTGGTCAATATTACTATTGTGAAACAACACACATATCCAGAAATAAATATATGAAAAAAGATTTTCTTTAGAGCCAGGTGTTGCTTTCTCATGTGATGTGCCATGGACAGTCTCTTATGGTAACTGCACATGCTCTCCAAATTGTTCTGGTAACAAATATCTAATGTGACTGGATGTGTGTCTCTTCCATCAGTCTTTTCCCCTATATTTATTTCTGGATGTGTGTTGTTTTACAATAGTAATATTGACCACTGAGGAGGGCCCTCAGGGGCCAAAATACATAACGTCTACTGGTCATAAGATATACCCAACAATTGTATATGTGAAACTAACATATACATTCTTGTCCCCCTGCCTTTTCTTGTTTTTTTCTTAACCCTTGGTGCCAGTGTAAGCAGAATCCCACTGAGGGCTGGGAGCTGGATTCCCAACCCTAAATCCCCATGACTCAGGTACAGGACCTCTTTCTTCACTGGATTTAATTTCAGTTAGCTCTGTTGGAGTCATCTAGTCATGGCCTGTAATGCCCGGTCCAACTCCACTAAAGTGGAGTCTGGCCAGCTGTCCATCAACAGATAGAGCTGGGTATCATCAGCATATTGATGACAACCCAGCCCATACCTCCGGGCCAACTGGGCAAGGGGGCGCATGTAGATGTTAAACAACATCAGGGAGAGGACTGCGCTGTACAGCACACCACATATAAGTGGGTGTCATTGGGACAATTATTCCCGAGCATCACCCTCTGTCCCCAGTCATAAAGGAACAAGGAAAGCCATTGTAAAGCAGCGTCCCGTATCCCAACATCAGGGAGGCAGTGGGTCAAAAAAATCATAGTTGACCATGTCAAACGCTGCTGTTAGATCAAGAAGCCTATCTGTTTCCTATCTGTAACCAGAATGGAGCAGGGCCTACATTCTGAAGTTCATTCCTGAAGATGAGGTTCAGAATATTGGCAGTACAGTACTATATATTTCACACAAGTATAATCTAAGGCTGAGGACAGACTGGCAATCTGAAGCGGAGGCAAAGTGGAGGGAACTGGAGCGGGGGAAAAAACCCACGGAGCTGGCCGTTCACACTGGCCAGAGCAATGCGGATCAGCGGCGATATGGAGCGTTCAGACTGCCACGGAGCGTTCAGACTGCCGCATAGCCAGCGCGCGCGGCTTGCGTGCGCTGCTGCACCTTTTTTTTTGTTTTCCTTTGATGTTTTTCGCATGTGCGCACATGCGCACATGCGCATATGCGCAAAACTTTTTGCCGGTGCGTTCACACTTCCTCCGGATGCCTCCCGCTTCTTCCAGTTCACACTGTTTGGAAGCGGGAGGCATGCGGAGGAAGGCCCCTGAACACCGGGAAAAACCGGTGTCCGGGTAAAGCGGAAGGAAAGCGACTGGGAGACGGGTAAGTACGCAACGGAGCTGACGGACAGATGCGCATGTCTGAACGTGCTCCTTTCCTCCGTTTGTGAAGCGTGCCTGCCCCGCTTTAGATTGCCAGTCTGTCCTCAGCCTAAGACCAACCTGCCTCCCCAAGTTTTTCAGCCTTCTACTTTCAGAATACCAGCCAGGGATGAACTGTGTTTCTAATACCGGTATATTGCAAACTTTCTGAGAATAAGCGTGAGCTAATGACCTACATACACACTTCATTTGAACTCCCCATGACTGGTGGTCTATGCTTATTCAAGCTGCCTCACTGGCTGTGATGTTACATTATTTATAATTTAGTTAAAACATTTATATTAGAGATGGCTTTGTTCACCTTGGTTAATGACCTCTACCAAGAACTAGAGAGGGGGAGTGTGATCTCTCAGTGGCCTTCAATACCATCAACCATGATACCACTGGTCCACCTCTCAGTGCGGAAGCTACAGTATGCCCTGTTATGGTGGTTTGAGTCCTAACTGGGAGCCTGGTCCCAGAAGGTGGTGCTGGAGGATTCCTGCTCTGTCCCATGGCTGTTGGCTTGTGCGGTTCCACAGGGTTCAATCTTATCCCCTATGCTATGTAATGAAGCCACTGGTAGAGGTCAGCAGGAAGTTTAGGCTGTGATGTCCCCAATATGTGAATGATACCCAGCTCTATCTTTCTTTTCCACCTTAAACTGAGGAAGCTTCTTGATGTTCTAAACTGGTGCTTGGAGTCGGTAATGGGCTGAATGAGGATGAACAAGATGGAACTCAGACTTGGCAAGACAGAGGTGCTCTGCGTTTGTAGAAAGGCAGATGGGGGACTTGGGATTGTCCTTGTCTTGCGTGGGATTATGCTCCCCTTAAAAAGTCAGGTTCACAGCTTGAGAGTGCTGCTCAACATACAGGTCAGCTTAGAAAATAAGGTGGCTGCTGTGGTTTGGACTGCTTCTGCCCAGTTTCAGCTGATGTACCAGCTGCACACCTTCCTGACACAGTCTGATCAAGCCACAGTTATCTATGCCTTAGTCACATCTAGACTGGACTATTGCAATGCACTCTGCTTGGGGCTACCCTTGAAGAGTGTTTAGAGACTGCAGCTAGTGCAGAATGCTGTGGCTAGACTGCTGGTCTTCTCCCATAAATTCTTGCCCAGAAACTAAGATCACAGAGGAGAGGCCCTCTTGATAGTCTCATTGACCAAAATAGCTCATCTGATGGAAACACAAGAGAAAGCCCTTTCATTGCAAGTCTCATGATTATGGAACAACTTCCGCAGGGAGGTATGCCTGCCCCCCATTCTTAATCTTTAGGAGGCAGCTGAAGACAATTTTATTCATGACACTATTTGATTAGTTTTTCTGCCTACTGGCAGCTTTAAATTATTGATTTTCATCAGTGGTTTTCATATTTTTAATGATTTTATTGTATTTTATTATTATTTACATCGGTTAATCCTAAAAGAAATCAACCCTGACTGTTCCCTGGAAGGCCAGATACTGAAGCTCAAATACTTTGGCCACCAAATGAGAAGGAAGCATTCACTGGAGAAGACCCTGAAGCTGGGAAAGATTGAAGGTAAAAGAAGAAGGGGACGGCAAAGGGTGAGATGGTTAGACAGTGTTATTGATGCAATGAACATGAAGTTGAGCACACTCTGGAGGACAGTGGGAGACAGGAGGGCCTGGCGTGATATGTTCCATGGGGTCACAAAGAGTTGGACTCAACTGTGGGTCTGAACATCAAAAAAGATGCCTTGAGTTCCTATTAGGTAGAAAGGTGGCTAATTAATGTTTTAAATGAATAAAAAAGTATACCACTTTATCTCCTTAGAAACAAGGCAGGTTCATAATGGAATAAAATTGTACAGTTAATTTGGGAGTAATCCTAAACATGTCTACTCAGAAGCATGTAATTCAGTGGGGCTTACTTCAAGAAAAGTATCACTTGGATTTCAGCCTTAAAAGTCCATGCGTTAGAGAGAAGATAGTGGAAACTAGACACACCTATTTAACTGAAAGGAAGATTAACTTTTTTTCATATGTGCATTCAAAAGGGGGGGGCAGTCTTAAATTCCCATAAAGTAATCACCGTGTTCAGTAATTAGTAGTTCAGTAAGGGTATTACCTTTTTTGTGGGGGACTGTCTTAAATTCAGGGTCATCTTTCTGTCAGGTAAATACAATATTAACTGAAGACATTTTATTTGGGTTTAGTAGCTGATGGCTTGGATCCTGCTTAAAATGTCTGTGGATGGAAGGGGACCCAGTTCAAATCCCCACATGAAGCTCACTGAATGACTTTAGGTGAGACCATCTTGCTTAACATTTTATTGTTGTGTGAATAAAATTTTTGGGGAAACCATGTACTCCATAAATGCCATGGAGGTAGAGTGGGATAAAAATGAATAAAAATGACTAGAAGAAGAGACAGAAAGTTAAATTTCTGTTTCAGAAAAAAAAACACCACTCCATTTTGGTAAAATTGTGTTGTGTGATACCGTTTGTTTTCTTAATTTCACAGAATGATAGCTAAATAAGTCAGCTCATGAGAAAAATACATTTAATTAACCCATGTGTCAGATGAGGCAGGCCCTATTTTAGCTTTTTAACTGGAAATTCCACAGAATCAATAAACCATGCCAAATTCTAATATCCCACAGTGCTTTTCTATATGTGACAACCATTCCAAGTGTTGACATTTGGTCAAATAATTCCTTTCATTCTGGGTAGTGGTGGTACCTTTCTTTGTTGAGTGTTTCTTCATTTCTAAACCATAAACTTAATCAATTACAAAAACAAGATCATCGTTACAGAGCTTTCAGTATACCAATGGTTTCCCAACCCTCAAGACTTTGCATTCAGTTAGAAAGGGGCAAAGGTTCTGAAACATCCTGTTTACCTTTTCAGATAAAATCAATGATGCTCTTTTTGCAATTCCAGTAAATTGCTGGGAATGGCCAATCAGTGAAGGATCTGTCACTGAAGTTTCTTAGTTGGACACAAATGATACTAATCAGTGTAAAGAAATGCAAGTAAATGTAAGACAATCTAGAAGGGTACACTAATGTGTCTGCCCTTGGAACGAAACTAATTTTCAACTGCCTTCCATCAACTGCTACTGCTATTGTACAACCTTTTCCCTCAAGATCAACACAAGGAAAACTGGATTGTAAATCCCTTGTATATCTTAAATGAAGCTGTACTTCAGTACCGCATAGCAAGTAACCTTACGATTCATGAATGTTTCTTAAAGCATTGAAGTTCGCCACCCCAGCCAGAATAATGAGACAGACAACAGATTGGAATTAAACAAGGACCACTTTATTAACTATTTAACAGAACATTGCAGCAACGGGCAAACTAAGCAAGCACAGGAACAGGCAAGGCAGGTGTCACTCCCTGACATGACCTCCTTGCCCTTGATATGGGCGGGTCACCTAGCTCCGGTCTTGAGCCAGCCAAATTCAGGCTCGTAACTGGCAGCCCAGCATACTGGTTGCCCCGCAGGAGCACCTACCCCTGAGGCTGCACAGACCTTCAGGGAGGAGCCTAGTCGGAGAGGTTCCCAGAAACGATCACCATTCTCCACCCCGGACCGCACAGCCCTAGGGCAGTTCCTGATGACCTGTTCCCAAAGGGGATATGCCGTAAGGCGCTCACCAGTTCCATTTTCTTGCTTGCACAAACCTGCCACAGCCAAGGCCAAGCCTCTGCTTTGGCCTTTGCTACCCCATTCAGCAACCAAATGCCAACCAGATCCCGTGCCACAAGTCCTCTAAAAATAACCCATCACCCTTGTCTGACAGATGCACCCCGTGGGGCCTATACAGGTTTTGAAACTCGACCCCCATGTCAGGGTGCTGCAAAAACAAACCCAACCCAGATTCCATGGCCTTCCTCATCTGTATACTGGCCTTGTGCCTGGCATGGTCAATACACCTGGGGTCCCCAAGTTTCTGCCACACCTGGCGGGGAAGCATGGCTGACCACCCTATTGGCACACCAGGCCACCATGCTCTTATCATCACAAGGTCGACCCTGGCCTACAACGCTATCCGTATGCCAGGCCACCTTGCTCTTGTCCTCACAAGGTCGGCCCTGGCCTGCCACATAAGGGCCAGGCCCTCCATCAGCCTAGAATCATTGTCCCCCAGGTGTATTGCCAGAACGTGAAGAGTAGGTTCCCTCCTCAAATAGCAAGGGAAGGAGTACAAGCCAGCTCATGCCCCTCCTTCCCAACCACTCAACTGATGCATGCTTACTAAGGTCACGCTGAGAACTGACAGATGTCCTCCGTGCCTGATGAGCTGCCCAAAAGATAATGCTGTGGCCACAGACTGTGACCCTTCATCTCGTCTCACGGCCTGCAGCACCTGTAAGAGGAACGTCATTAATAACTGGGATAAAAACTTAAAGAGCCTTGACAGGCTTAAACATTGCAGGTCCTAACATAACCCATATAACATCGGGATTTCCAACACCCCATCCTCTGAATGTCGCTGCTGGGTACCCTACAACTGAAGCCTATGGCACAGCCCCAGTCCTAATAGAGTGCATTCTGAAGCAGGCCCCATTCAGTCCTAACCAGATCAATGCCTTCTGCATCAAAGACCAAAACTGAAACTTGGTGGGGGGGGGGGGGGTTTATCGTCCCTGCCTCTAAACGGATAACTAGGGCCAACACCCCACAGTGCTAGATACTGACCAAGGGCGGCCACTGGGCACAACTCGGCCTCAGAACAGTGATCCATTCCAATCACCGTTCCATTCTGCATTGATCAGTTTTCGACCAACGTAGTCTAATTTGAATTCTGGAATTTGGATGGAAATGTCCCGCTGCTCCAGTGCCGTGCCCAAGGCATCCCTGTGAGAGCCGGCCACCAGTTCACTGATCCTGAGAGCCCCAAAACGGCAATTAGTAATGCTGCATAAAACAGCCCGGCCTCATAGCCATAGCTGCAACACATGAGCCCTAAGTTTTGAGCCACTGCAGCACGGTTGGGGTCAGCCACAGTGGCACTCTCACGGGACCACCCCTCGAGCATCTTTCGAATTCAGAAATCACCCGTTGAGTCCTCATGCCATACAGGAGGTCATCCTGGATCCCCCTGGTGACCCTGGGCCTATGGTGTAGAAGATGGAGGCCCCTAATCACCTCACAGAGTCTCATTACAAAAGCCATGCCAGACGCCACAACCTTGCATGCAACATTTTTAAGGTGGCTTGCTAGCTGCAGCAAATCCCGCAGTGTAATGTTAGATCGTGACCTTACAGAGCCAACCCGCATTTGCAAGGCTGTGGATTCATCAAGTGGCAATCTGCAGCACTGCCTCTCAAAAGCAGCAAAGGACACCAAGCATCCCAAGGGAAGGGCCCAGTCCATGTAGAACTCACCCTCAAAGGCAAACCCGAGAAGCTCAAAGTCCTCCGGGTGAACAGGGAGGAGGCGGAAGGCTGACCTAATGTCACACTTTGCCAATTCCACCCCCTGCCGCCGGGGCGAACCACCCACATGGCTTGATGAAAGGAAGTGTATTTAACCAAACATAACTCATCTGGTATTGCGTCTTTCACCGACTCCCCACGTGGTAAGACAGGTGGTGAATGAGGCGATATTCGCCCGGTGCATTCTTCGGCACAACTCCCAATGGGAAAACTCTCAACATACTAACTGGAGGGGAATTAAAGGGGGACCCAAGACCCTGCCTTCCCAGCACTCCTTGACGACCTTCTCCCTAACTATATGCTCCATACCCTGAACTGATTTTAGATTAGGAGTTGGAAAAGGTGCCCTGCTTCCCTTGGAAAGGTATCCAAAACCTAACATAAACCCCTCCAAGAGGTAAGTGTGAACATGGATCTGTGGGTAACAACTTAACCCAAGCCCTGAAACTTCGAATTTAATTGGGCTGGGCCCCTTTATCATGAGGGGGGTTGTTGTTCCCCCCACCCCCGAGCGCTTGCCCCCTTTTCACCCCCCAGCCCTTCGGCCTAGGGCAGCTGGAGAAGGCATGAGGCCCGGCGCACAGGGGGCACTCATGGTGAAACAAGCAGGACTCGTGGCCACAGGCTCCTGAGAAGTAAACTCCCAACAAAGTGGGCATCGTGGAACCACCTGCCCCGCCTGCATGTGGGAACCCGACTGCCCATGAGCTCTCTTCACTAAGTGACCACTGTGCGACCTCTCGCCCCAAGACGCCCTATTCGGTGACATAATTTGCAGCCACAGGTTAGGGTTAATTTTGTCCCACCGCATGGATGGGTTCATGGCTGTCTGCATCCTAAACTCCTCATCATACTGCGACCAAGCTGGGCTCAGGAAGTCTGTAAAAGCTTTATAGATGATGTCCATGTACTGGATCATCACCGAAGCCCTCCAAGGCTGGTGCCGCACTATGACAACAGTGTAAATAAGGAATCCAGGGAACCAATTCGCCCATGTCCTGTCCACTACGCAGCCCCTTAAGTGCTCTTTTTCTTGTTCATCCAGGTCATCTTTATCTTTTTTCTCCATCTCATGATAGAGCAAACTAAAAATGTCCATGTATTCACCTTTGAGGATTTTTTCCTTGGTGGCAATGGACAGATTGCCACCCAAAGGCAAATCTGTGTCCCCGCTGGGCAGCGCCCCTGCAGAAAACATTTCATACGATGCCCCCCTTGGCTTGGCTAGCTGATGCCAGGCTATGGGTAACCCCATGCCAGCCAAGAAACTTGAGTAAGGGGCAGAGCCCACAGCGGAGCGTAGGGTGGCCAGCTAGCCTGAACCCTATGAGAGGCAGCTGCACCCTGATAACTGGGGCCCCATGGCCACCTAGGCCCATCCCCTCCTGCTCCAACCTTCTTACCTCCCTGCTCATGAGGTGTACTGTAAATTGCCACCTGCTAGCTTCCTGAGCTCTGCCACGGCTGCCCTGGTGTTGATCCTTCACCTTGCTCGTGAGCGTCAGTTTCTCTTTTGTCCTCCACGAAGGCTAAACGCGCTAAAACCTGAGCTTGAAAAGAGATATTAGCATCCCTTTTCACCCTCGTATCCCTGGGAGGTAAACCCTGTTCTTTTTCCAGTGCCACCAGCCGCTGCAAAATAGCAGCATTCACTGAATCATCATCCTCATCATCATCTAAAGGAATCACAGGTGCAGGCCGCACCAAAAGCCTCTCAGGAGCCGGTTGCTTACCTTTCCCTTTCCCTTTCCCTGAAGCCATAGCAAGTAATAAGTTATTGTTAAGTGAAGATTACAACCAATTAAAAATAAGCCTCAGTAAGTGTGTAGGAAATCTAACTATTCAAGAACAGACCAGCTACCTAAGAGCAGAGTAACCTAAAATGGCCACCACCAATCACCCACAAAATGGCTGCCGCACCTAATGGATAGGACCTCACCAGTATGGACGCCCCATGTGAAATTCCCCTTACAGTGGGCCTGTGACCCCACCAATATGGCTGCCAGGCCAGAGGTCAATGCCTCACAAAAAATGGCCGCCTCAGCCACCCTGCTCTAAATGGCTGCCAACACCAAGGTCGACAAGCCTCACTAACCCTCCTAAGATGGCTGTTCAAGGGCCCAACCAAGATTCCTGCGCAAGATGGCAGCCTTGGAAAGTGAAGGGGGGCAGCCGTTTCAAGTAACTGCCACCCTACAACTAAATATTAAAGTGAGTGGGGGGAAGATTTTGCTTAATGCATGGCCCACCCAACTCCCCTATAGAATGGCCTGACTGGCCTCTATGGAGCTGCCCTTCTTCCTGCCCCCCTGGGGCAATTGTAGCCATCCCACAAGTCTCTGGTGCTGTGCCACACCACGCCTGAACACGTCAGGAGCTAGGGCCTCAAAGCGGTATAATGCCGCTATCTGCCTGCGTCTGCTGCCACCCGCTGAGCCTGGCCACGCACCTAGCCCACCCATGGTCAATGTTCCCCCCCGCAAGAAGGGACTCAACCCCTGAATCCGGCCACCAATGCCGTTTAAAGGGGAGCCCCAACCGAATTACCACCACTAATGCACTGCCAGGCCAGGCCCACCGCCGCAAAATGGCAGTAGCTGGTGGCGCAGCAGCAAGCAAGCCTCCAAGCCCCTGAGGATCCACAGCCGCCGAGCCACTGCCAAACTGGGGCCACCACCGCCGAACTGAGGCTGCCACCTCAAGACGGGCCGCCGAATCCCGCCGCCACCAGAGCAGGCTGCAAAAGGTCTGACGCCTGAGCTCCCTCTGCATACTTGCAACTCGCCAAGCACACGGAGCAACTGCCACGAGTGGGGGTGGGCGCCGCCTCTTCAAGCAGCTAGCCCCGCCCCGCCAGCTCTGAGCCACATGCTGGGTGCAGCTGTTGCTGCCCGTCCTCCAGCGCAGCGGCAAAGCAGCCCCCGGGCGCTACTGGCATTGCCGGGCGTCCGGGAGCCCAGTACTGTTATCAATACTTGAAAACAGTTCCTCAATGCCACTTTTCATACAAATCCATTCCCAGTAGCAGTATCTCACCCAATTCAGATGATTATCTGGTTTCCAAGAAAAAAGAACAAGAGGAAATGGCAGATCTGTCAAGGGAAATTCTAAATAAACTGGGTTTTTTAAATGAAAGGAAAGCCTCATAATACCATGTGAAAGTTTAACAATGGGAAAAAAAGAACTTATTTCAACAATATTTCTTGTGTGGGTTGTAGTTCTTAAAAACACACATACCCTTAAATGCTAATTACCTGTTTTTTTATTGGCCTTTCTGTGATATACAAACACTCAGTGCTATTGTGATGACTTTTAAATTAACATAATTGTGAGATATAAGCAGCTGTCTTAATACTGCATCAGATTAAAGTTCCTTTACTGTCTATATTGATTAGAAGTGGCTCTTCAGGGAGTTTCAGCAGAGGTTCACCTAGAACGGCTTCAAATCTTAACTCTACAGTTAACCTACTAGGTGTCTGTCTTTTAATCTTTTTATCAGCTAAGGTTTGGAAACATTTAATGCAACTAGCAAGATGTCCTTGAGAAAACCAAAAAGAAATCTGATTTAGGGCATGATATAGTCAAAATCTTTTTAACTGCTGTTTAAATGGAAAATTTAAGAAAGTCATATACTCGTCAACTGAAATCATTTTTCTAAAGTAATGGATATTAATTGGATACATGAAACTGCCTTATACTGAATGAGATCACTAGTCCATCAGAATAAGTGTTGTCTGCTCAGTGGCTCTCCAGGATCTAAGGAGAAGGTCTTTCATATCACCTGCTGCCTGACCATTTTAACCAGAGATGCCAGGAATTGAACCCAGGACCTTCTTGCAGTCCAAGCAGGTTTACTACCACTGAGCCACAGCCCCTCCTCAAGGAAAGTCTTCATAACAATATGGTTTAACTCTGAAGATATTCATAGATGATTTAAAGTTAAGCAAGCATTGTGAAATGGCATATATTAAACACATGCTTGTCTTTCATTATTAATTACAATAATTACAAAATATGGTGTTTCATTAGTATCAAAATTGATATGAATTCAAAACAAATTTCCCATTGACATAGCTCAGAACAACATCCCACATGATTTTCTTTTGTTTTGTTCTGGTTTCTTTTGTTATATCAGTCTTTGCCTCTATGTGTTTCACTTTTACAAGGCAGCCAGCACAGACAATGCTTTCAGAGTGAGGGTATTTAACCCCCCCCCCCCCCCAATGTATTTTTTTAGTGTTTTCAGATTTTTCTGCAAATCAGGGGTGTTTCCTAAGTTTGCAGATTTAGCTGTTTTCTGTGCCAAATTAAAAAGAAGCTTTAGGAAATGTAGTGGAGGAAGAAAGCAATGCACATAGAAACTGGAAGGCTTCTAAGTTAGTGTGAAAACCTCATAGCAAAATCCAGAATCCATCAACTAGATTCTAGATGGGAATTTAGTACAGGAAAATGCAAGATTAATCCAAAGGTAATTGGAAGCATTTTCTCCATAGACTGATTTTGTTTTATAATATCCATTTTGAACTCTGCCTCTCTTTGCTGCTACATGAATTCACCTGGAATAATGTTATACTCTGAAAAGCAATTATAATCAAAGTCTTTGTTTCATCTTGCCTCTTTATATTATATTACCGTTGCTTTCCCTCCAGGATTTCTTATTTCCATTGTGTCTTCTGAAAAATCTATAATGACCATTATTGGCACAAGGTACTTTCAAAAATCTTTTGAATGGTAAGGGAAGACAATCACTTTGATTCCTCTGAATGAAAATATTTGACTCCAACTATAAATTTGCTTTCTTCTCTTATTTTATGACACATGGCTGGAAATGGTATTCTCTGAAGCACAAAATAAATGGGTTTCTTAGCTAATGAAATTAATCTTATCTTGCTATTAATATGTCCCTATATATCTAAAGTTAAGTAGCTTGATGGTAGACGGGTTAGAGAAGCTACTTTAATGAAAACCTTCTGTATTTCTTGAACATAAATAACAGTATTATAAAGTTAGTTACACACTAGCTGATTTATATTTGTCCTGAAGAAATTTGAATGTAAGGGGCTGTAAATTGTTACAAGTGAAATTGGAAAAGGTTGCCCTAAACAGTCTTGTTCTACCATTGTTTGTTTGTTGTGGTGGCATAAGTGCATAACTTTTTGTACACTTTCTGTTATGTCCGCTGACCACCACTAGCCGCCAGCGAGACTCAACCCGATCTTGGCTTCTGTGAACAATAGGAGCCAAGGATCCTGAACTTATGACAGGACAGCAATAGGAACTTTGGCAGGAAGTTTAAACCTGCCAATGGGACCAGGAGGTGGAGTTCAGGAGTTGTATAAAGTTGGCCCCTTTTTGGCCAGAGTTTATCTTCATTCCTGATGTTATACTAATAAAGATCTGAGCTGAACCACCATACCTAGAACTTAGTATTTTATACTTTCATAATCCTTCCATTCAGTATGACCCTTCTTGAAATTACATTAGTGATTCCCCTAAGTGTGGTAAGATCAGGAGCTTGAATTTGTAGAGAGACTGGTTAGTGCTAAAAGATGTAATCTGTAAAATGAACTGTGGCTGCATAAAAGAGCCTGAAGTCTTGTTTCTGGAAATATGCTATATTTACATGAAGATGGTATGCCATGACATCATATGCTTCTGAAGACAGTCTTGGCAGAAGAGTACATTGCAACCTAAGTTTCCAATTACATGAAATGATAACTAGGTAAGGGGGTCTGCATGAAGAACCCAGAGGCATTTCAAGAGAAGACCTCCAGTGATGCTTTAAGAGGAACCAGAGATTTTCTACGCCTGATCTTAGTCAAAACGCCGAGAACCAGAAATTTTCCAGAAAAAGGAATAAGGGCACTAGGAAGCTACAACCCCAAGGTCACAGTAGGTATTCAGGGCTTTTTTCTGGGGGAATGCGCTGGAATGGAATTCCAGAACCCCTTCAACAAAATTCTTTTTAAAATGTTTAAAAGCTCATGAGGTTTCAGTATACAAATTGAAAACTTCATTTCCCTCTTGAGGGTTCCAGCACCTTTCTTTCTCTCTCTCTCTTTTAAAAGCAAAGCTCTAGGTATTGTCATGAATTGACATTAGCTCAATGAGAAATGGTAATGCAAAGGGAAACTAGGGATGGATGGTTGTCCCATTCTGGCAAGATATGAATGTGTTTTCTACAATGCCCAGCCTATCTTTCAGCCTTTTACTGGCACTTTTGATAGAAGTGGGAGAGGATGCTTTGGCTATACAATCATTGGAAGGCACTTTCTGGACCAGAAATTATTATCATTGAAACATCATTTGGCATGTGATTGCATCTTTAGAGGCCTCATTTATACTTTTATTCTATGCCTAGTGGTTTTGGAGCAATTCTTTTCTGGTTCATCTTGTATCTATGTTGCATAATTGTATGACTGTACTGTAGTATAATATAAGCCAACATGCTCCTCTTTGTGTTTGACCTCTGAAGAAGGCCTATACAGGCTGAAATGCATCAGGTCCTTGTGTGCTAAATTCTGGTATTTTTACATGAGGTGTGATTGGGCCCTTATATGTTGTTTTTAATTCTTTGTTTATAAATACATGTATTAATACTATGCACATTAAGTTTTTATTGTTGGCCCTCTATTCTGTTTGACTTACCTTTTTAGGTTCTTGAACCATGAACCAAACCACAAACCCATAGGAATGGGGAGGTTGGTTCATGAACCAGCCCTATTCGTATCAGTTCCTGAATCAGTTAAAGCTTAAACCCCTGCTTTCTGCTCCCGGATGCTTTTCTCAGGGAGCAGAAAGCAGGAGTTTAAATGACTCCGATCCATTAAACCAAACCGCTGTTTGGAGAAAAGCCACAGGGAGCAGAAAGTAGGGGGCCATTTAAACCAAACATCAAAGCTGTTTTTTGTGAAGAGCAGAAAGCAGGAGTTTACATAAACCACCATGAACAGCATCAAAATTCATGAAAATTCATGGTTGATCTTCAGTTTGTGAGCATTGCTTCACAAATCACAAACTGGCTAAAATTTGTGATTAACTTTAGTTCATCAGCTGGTTCATGCCCATCCCCAGTGCCAACCTTCTACCAGTATAATTGTACTGTTGCTACTACCTCTAGGAGTGCTTTCTTTTTGTATAAAGTAAGCAGAAGTCCTGGCTCTTTGCTCTTAAATTTTCTGCTCACGTTTTCTGCCTGTTGGGCCAAATACTTTGCATGCATCCACTGCAGACTTCATAAGAGAATAGACACAGAAGGTACTCCCCTAACACACACAACATGCAATACAAATGCAGGATGGAAAAGGAAATTTGTGCTGGTGTACTTTAGAATGTACATGCTGCTTTTTTGGAAAATAAAGAAGGCTAGATTAAGCTAAATTTCTCTTCTACCTCCCCTCCACATGATAGGCAATATCTGTGTGGCAGGAGGGCAGACAGGTTTGCCAGGTCCTACCTTGGAGCCAGTGGGGTGCTTCTGCGTCCCTCCTGGGAACTTCTGCCCTGCATACAATGTCCCCATCATGATAATTCCACCTGGAAGTGACATCATCGCATTGCCACCATTGGGGCTGATGCTCTATTTTTGGGGGCAAAACTCTATGGGTTTTTGCCTTCAAAACCATAGAGTTTGCCCAAAAACTAGAGTGTCACCCCCCCAACATTGGCGACACAATGATGTCACTTCTGGGTGATGTCACAGTGATGGGGACATTGCACAGCAATGTCCCTGTGTGGGGATGAGGTTTCTCAGATGGCCAGCAGTGGATCAGAGCCCCCAAAAGCAGGAGAACCCCCACTGGGACCTGGGGGCTGGCAACCCTAAGGGCAGATACTGTGCCTGAACTTTCTCTAATGCTCGGCATCCAGGAAGTTGGACTACTGCAGATGGGGTGAGGTTGAGGACTAGAAACAAATGATTGCCTCTTTAAAAGCCAGGGCAAAATGTGAGTGATCTTTTAGGATCCATTGTCTTCAATGTTTTATGAAAGCAGCCATGGAAGAGCTTGGATCAGGCCTGGCTGGTGTAGACAAGAACTTCTTGTTGCTGTAGTTATTGTTCAGGTTCTCTTATATTTATACAGGAATCCATCGGTTCATTCATAAAAAAGAATGGGCATGGACAGGATTCTGGTTTTAAGCAAAAAATGGATGGCATTGGCAAGAAGAGTTAATTGCTATTGGATGTTGTGGTGGTGAATAGCTTACAGGAAGTAGTAGAATTCCCAGCATTAAGGCTGGTAGCAGTTTGCCCAGCCCACTGGAATTCAAGAGGGGCACAAAGGCCATTCTGGGTTAAAATGATTGACAGACTCTAGGGAGGTGTGGCTATTTTGGTTATATTCTGGCCATGTCTCCTCCGAGCAGCTTTTTCCAGCTGGCTGCTGGTGAGGATGGTTGTGGAGCTGTTCTGAGGCAGGGTACTGTGAAGTTTGATCTGCAGTGTGAGAAAGGACTGTGTGGTGACTAGTCCAGCTGTCAGTGTGTGGAAGCCAGTGAGAGTGATTGTGTTTGGAGGGGGGATCCTTGGGTGACTACAGCAGAAGAGTAAAAGAAAGGAAGAAAAGCAAAAGTAAAGGAGCATTTACAGGACAGCAGAATAGTGCAAAGTTGGGAGTTATTCTATGGCAAGCTTCCAGGGGGGCTAGGGTCCCCCCAAGTATCAAGGTTTTCCTTCCTTCCCTAGGTTGTATGCCATGTGCTCTTGCATGCGCTGAGGCACTGGCTTTGCTTCATGCCAGATTCGTTCATCCCAGGCCTACCCCCCCCCCCCTTTGTATCTTTGGCCTTTTGTTTTTTTTTCTGCCACCATTCAGCTGCTTTGTGGCTGGGGCAACTGCCCATTTAAGCTCCTTTTCCCACAAAAAAAGGGGGAAGCAGTGTGCCTTCAGACATGAATTTCTTCAAAGGGAAGGTAAGCCACTGGGCCAGCAGAATGTCAAGCCTGTCCTTTCCTCAGCTGGGCTGTGTGGCCACATGCTTCTCCATGCACTGAGATGCTGTTTTGCCTTGTGTTTTTCCTGCTTTCTCCACGGTGCATGCTTTCAATCCCTGACTATGCATGTCAAAGCTCGGGAGTGAGCACCTCACCAGCCAAGAGTGGCCTTTGGAGCTGCCAGGTCTTTGGAGCTGCCACCATCACCATCACCGCCACCACTACAGCTATAACTAGCAAACACTATTAGTTAGATCTGATAGCTGTGGTGGTAGCCCTAGACCATAGGTCCCTGTGATTATTGCCTGGCTTAGCCCCCCCCCCCCCCACACAACTGAAGCAGACCAATAGAATGACTGTAAACATTGGAATTACTAGCACTTTATTATTGTCGATTTTAACATTGTTTTAAATATGATGTATATGTTTTTTGCATTTGAAAGTTTTATCTTGTTGTGAGCTGCCCTGAGCCAGCCTAGGCTGGAATGGGCGGGGTAGAAATCAATAAAATCAATCAATCAATCAATCAATAAGTCTGTTGCTGATTTTGTATCTTCTCAACTAGTGGCCAAGGTGACAGTGCTGGAAACTGCTGATGGAAGCATGACTGCTGATGGAAACACAGTGGAGGTTGAGGCATTTACTGCTGCAGGATCTTCATTTGGATGCAAGCAGTTGCATGCTGCAGATGCTAGTGAAAGGGCAGTGGTGTCTGATGAACAGATGAGCCAGGGTGGCTGGACACAGTGATGGCCAAGGCAGAGCAGTCTGCTGATGAGTAGACTGCATACGACACTCCTTCACATGACACAGATTGGGGGGGAGACAGAGGGCCTGGCAGAACCAAGTGGGTAGTGGGGCCATGGGGCAGCTAGGGGCATTACCCCCTTCAGAGCCAGAACAGCTTGGCCCCTAGCATTAAGCAATTAGGTGCACATGACTTGTTGGTTCTGTTGGGGTATCAGTCTGTCCCATTAAAACACTATCCATCTGGTGAGCAATCCTTACCTTTGGGTGACCATCTCCTAAGATGATAATATGGTGCAGAGAACATGTTGACCTATTTTCACTATTATTCAGAGAGGGGAGGTAAAAGAGGAAGATAAGGAGGACAATGAGGAAATGAGGAAAGGGAGAAAGGGAGAAAGGGAGAAAATAAGAAAGAAGCCTGCTGACAGGACATGGGATGATTGGCTGCCTGTGTATACTATTTATGTGGTAGTGGTCATCCAGGTCCAACCAGAAAGGGCTCCAGCCCTGCTAAAATATTTAGATATTATTCATAAGGCTTATACTGAGTATGCTGGTCCAGCATGGCTCAGATATGATGACACCTTTCGGATGCGTGCCACTTTGGACCCAAAATGAGCTTGGGGCAAAGAGAACTAGTAGCTTTGGTCCCAATGTCTTGGCCTGCATGTCCTTTAACAGGGTGGTACTCTTATTGTGAAAGGAATACCTGAGCCATATGCAGCTGGCAACAGCAAACAACTGGTTCAGGCACAGTTGCTTTGCTAAAAGTTTACAGTGCAGGCGGCTGCAACAAGAAACACTGTAGATTTTGACACATCTGTAACTGGTGTGGGGGGAACCACCTGGGTTCCTCATGCCCCAGATTCAGAGGAGACCACAATGATGGCAGCCCTAAAGGAGGCAGAAGAGGTGGAGCTGGGGGTGGCCCTGTTTGAGTGAACTGCTTCAGTGCCTGTGAGACATTAAGGTATGGTCATCAGTCAGGGCAACAGGTGTTAAGCTGGGCTAAACCCCTTGTGTGGCAGAGATTGGGTGGGCTGATCACATTTGGAAGAGATGACTGGCAAGCACCCAGAGACATCAAAAGTCATGGAGGGTGTGTCCAGAATAGCATATCACTGGCTGTGAGGTGGAGTGTGGCTGGAAAGGAATGCCCTCAGTGCTGAGCAACATCTTCTGAACCTTGTAGTTGTTGTGCGATGTATCAGGTGAGGGGCTGGGCACCTCTCTGCACATTGTGGTCAGGCAATGATAAAGCTGGCAGAGAAGCTGGCTGTGTTAGCAATCTGCCAGAACAGGGAGGCATGGACTGGTTGCCTTTGCACAGCCCACCCACTTAAACATGTTAGCATATTTAAATATGATACAGATCAGTTTCATTAATGAAATAAACTAGCTAAACCCAAGCTGTTGTCTCTTGTCTTTGTCTCATGTCTTTGTAGGGAGCAAATGTGTTTCCCTTTGAAACCAATTGGAACAAATAATGATTATAGTTATAAGCCTTGTAAAATATTTTGTGGCCTTTCCCTCCCTGCATAGTAGGTTCTAGGAACACTGGTCTAGGAACACTGTCCTCTAAAGGAGGGGACTGTTACACAGGCCAGGGAAGGGGATGTTTGGCAAGCTGATGTAAAAGCGCTTGGAGTGTGAAGGACCGACAGTTTCAAACAATCACCAAAACACAATGTGCTCACCCTGGAGGGAGTGGAGAGGTTGGGTGAAAATAGGTGTTCCAGTACAGGAAACACTTGTGGAAGAAGGAAAGCAATAATGACAGAGGAAGAGCTATTGTCTGTCATGGGCCTCAATTTCACCAAGTTCATGGGACTTCTGTAGGGAGGAAAATAGAACTGTTTTTTCCAGTCTACAAAGGACAATTTTTCTCCAGACCTTTCCTGGGCTTATTGGACTGAAGTTATAGACTTATTTCTCACCTCACCCTGACTTTGGGATTATTCAGTATGTTTTAATGTTCATCTATTGCGTTGAAACCTCCAGTTTTTTACCCCTACTTTTCTTACTTTAAAGAAAAGCTGTTTAAGTGTAGTTCATGTTTGAGGAGTGGATCGACAACACTGGGATTACTTACATAGTCTTTTTAAGAGGGTTACAAAATAAAGAAACTCATCCAGTGTAATAACACTAATAAAAATAGAATGGAACCTTTTTTTAAAAAAAGAAACCCCCCCACTAAAATAACTCAGATTAGCTAAATCTGTTTGCCAGTTTGGGGGTTGAAAGGTAGCATATAAATGTTAAGCTGTCATTTTTCATGCCTATCCTTATTACTGAATATTTTTAAGGAATATATATATAAAGACACCAGCTCTGTGGGTTTGCCTAAGACATTGAGTGAAGCTTGCCTTTGTAGCACATTGGACAGCACCATCACTTCCTATTGGTGTGGACACTGAAAACCTGAAATGAACCATCAAAGCAAGATGGTGGGGAAGTGTGGCAGAAATGGAAAAAGACATTAAGAGCAGTGAGTTTCAGAAGGGTTTTTATCTCTTCCTGTTGCTTAGAAAAAAGACTGTTTTTCCGGCTAAATATTCTTGCAAACTGTGAATTCCCTGTCCCGGCTCTGTTAATCATTTCTTTATACAAACAAAACATGCATAAGACTGATTTGTATTCATTGTATATTTGGCACCCACCCTGTATGAATAGAAAAGTAATATAGAAGCTTGGACTTGGCTGAAGCTGATTTGATAAGAGCCTATGATGGGCAGTGTATCATGTATCTAGAAGAATATCACCATGTGTTGACAGATGGCTTAGAGACATTGTTCATCAGAGAGGAAGTGAAATGGAACATTACTCAGGAAAGCACAAATAAGGGCTGTGATAGGAACTGTGCAGCAAAATAACAGCTGAAAACAACTGAAGCACATATAATAGAAAAGATAAAGCTGATAAGGAAGCTTACCAAAAGGACAGAAAAGAATTGGACCAATCCCACCCCAATAGACACCCCCCCCCCCTTCCTCAAGAAGAGCTTTTGGCAAACATGAACAATACCAGCGTGAACAATAGTACCAGATAACAAAAATGAAGAACTTCTACACTATAGCTGAGAAGGTATTCTTCATCAAAAGAAGGACTAAGCTTATCATGGCCTGACAGCAACTGCTTTGGGTGATACTAGCAGGCACCAATTTTGTTAAACTGAAACATCTCATTCCTTAGTATTCTGTAAGTTTAGTTTTGGGCATAGTAAAAAAGTTATTCCCTTTCTACAGAGCTACTAAGAAATTTGCGACAACCCATAACATCTTGAGCCAGAATCTATAGCCAGACTCTAGCTCCTCAACAAGCTATTTTAAAATATTACACAAAGCACAATTACACAATTTCATCTACTGAAGCCAATTACTTTATCAAAGATGTATTTCCAAGTGGTCTTTGGTGTGGCTTGATCTGACTGGATTGCATGATTTATAAACACACACACAATTTTAGATATTTATTATCTTTCTATATGTAATTTATTTTATGTATCTGTTTCTTAACTAGCTGCTTGGTTTGTTTTTATTCTGTCATTGAAGGAGTTTATATTAACTTATGTACAGAGTTTGTAAAATAAAAGACGGCCTTGTCTCTGAACTTGGGCCATGAAAATCAGTAGACCAAGCAGTGCATGCTCCTTTTAAGTATATTTGCTCCAGTTATACTTCAATATGTCTGTTGCTACTTTGTGTGAAAGAGGCAATTTGCAATCTGAAGTACTCTGGCCTATATATGACTTTTAAATTCAAAACAACAACAAGAGAGAGGTCACATTTTAAAAGTTTACTTGTTGCTACTCTGCTAAAATGACTATTGGGAAATGCCAGTTCAATATTTGCTTGGATTCCTTTTTCTTGCAGTCCAATATTGCAAAGAAATAATGGATAGGATTTAATGGTGTATCTCTAGGTATATGTGTGTAATAAGGTTTCATTTTGTGATGACTTCATAACATTAAAAAATAGATACAGACCAAAGGGTGTGATTAAAGATAATTTATAGTTTTCATTAAAGGAGCTATAGTCTTTTTAAAAGTAAGTGCTATATTATTAATGGAAACTCATGATTGTTATTAATTACACATTTTAGAACTGCCTTTCATTTAAGCCTGTCATCAATTTTCCATAGCAAAATTATCTGTGCTAACTTCTAACATTCTGAACTTTACTTTCCACTTAAATTATCTAAAGAGTTCTTCTAAGCCGTGCAGGTCCAGGGAACAAGGCTTTCATTCACATCAAACTCATTTCAACCCTGTTTTCTAAATTACTTCTTTTTTTACCCCATTGATAAAAATGACCACATGGTTGCTGAACTGTATTCCTGAACCTTTCTATCAATGACAATGGAGTGAAAGAATGAATGCTTGTCAATCTAAGCACCAGAAATTCAGGAATCCAGATAATGCAGCTGGATTCATTGCAAGTTGATTTTTTCCCCATTTGTGACATACCAAAACACAGCCTAGATTTCAAGAACTAGGATAGCTAAATAGGATGCAGTGGGGGAAAATAATAGTATAACTGAGTACTCTGCTAACCAAACAGTGCTCTAAGATGCTCATGACATATAAATGGTAAACATGTTTAACATGGACCAATATCGCACCCAGTCACTATACACCTGATTATGCAGAATGATTGCAAGGAGTTCCAAGGGAAGGAGTCCCTGATGCTCTCAGTGTTGCTGTGTGAATAAGGGCTGAGATATAGATTATATTTGACAAAGGCAGGAGAGGGGATACATACTTAGGATTCTGTTGTTTCTCCTCATAGAAGTTAAATTACACAGTTCTCTAGGTTCTCTATTGTCTCCAACAATATTCAACATACAAAAAAACTGCTGGAGAGAGAAGATATGAGGTAAAGTAATATCAGTATGTCAGTGACACCCTGCTCCATTTTTTTCATTTTATTGGGCCTAGGCGAGGTAATGAAAGTTCCAGAATGTTTGCCTGAGATCCATGGCAAACTGGATGACAGGTGAATATTATGAAACTCTCAAGAACTGATAAAACTGGGAGAGCCAATAGACTGCTTAGCAGGAAAATACCTGGTCAGGATGGAATTACATCATTTTCAAAGGACCATCTTAATTGCTAAGGGTACTAGGGGTTATTGGATTGCCAGGTGGCATCGGTATGAAGTGCCTTTTATTAATTGCAGCTGATATGCCAGCTATACCTATTGCTGGAAGGAAAAGACTTGGGCCCTGTTGTACATGTAGAAGAAAGCATTCCCTGAGGTAATAGGACCCAACTAGGTCAGCACTTTAAAATTTAGAGCCTTGAATTGGATCCTGAAGTGAACTGGGAATGAACCAAGCTGCTTCAAAACTTGAACCACAGCATTTTGCACCAGCCAGAGTTTCTGAACAAGGTAGCACCATGCAAAGTACATTACGGTAGTTAAATATCTAATTGTGCAAGAAAGCAGTGTAATCATGGAAATGGATGTGTTCAAATTTATTTGTGATTGGTGGGTAGGACATGAGTTGAGATAGCAGGCAAGTACAACAGGTGCGCTGTTGCATCAGACCTGTTTAGCACCCTGTTTCACACAGTGACCAACCAGTTATGTTGGAGGGCCAGCAAACTGGAAAGGGACTGCAGGACTGCAAGCCTTCTAGAACACTGTGTACCTTGTAAAGAATCTTAACATGTTGCTCTTTTACATTTAGCAGAATTGCATGGCATGATGTTATTTTTAGTATTTATGCATTTAGTATGTTCTCAAACTGGTTTAGGAGACATTATATCACAAATATGGGTAGCTTTTAACAGGCAGTGCTATGAGTTTGAACCTACAGGGTGGATTGGTGGTTATTCATAAAACCACTCTGAGTCATTTAATTATTGCTTATTTTTGCCTAAGAAGGGGATGAACTGCAGCTGATGATGTTTTATTAGTGCTGTAAAAAAGATAGTGTGTTAAAAAAACGATAGTAGCCAATAGTGGGGGGAGGAGAAAAATAGAATTAGTTTTTGAAAAAAGATATTTCTTCAGGAAAGCAATATTGCACATGCTGCACTCAACAAAAGCTTTATATTAATTGTCTAACATCATGGAGTAAGAATTATTATATTAATAAAAAGTGACTCATAGTTAAATGGTGGCTTTCAACCATTAGACATACATTGAGAGGAAAGATTGCCTCTATATGAAACTAAGTAATTTAAAAACAACATAATTGCTAGGACTGCAGCTACTTTAAGGGCTATAACTTGTTTTTGCCCCCGCAGCATATAATTTTCTTTCTATCTATCTATCTATCTATCTATCTATCTATCTATCTATCTATCTATCTATCTATCTATCTATCTATCTATCTATCGTCTGTCCGTCTGTCTGTCTTTTTTTGGTTAATGGTATAAATTTTCAATCAGAAAGTATCAAAGAAAGAAGTGATGAAGTCTTTGCTCTAATATGTTTGTGTTCTCAGGAAAGCCAATCCTGCATTCTTCTGACCCATTTTCCTGACTTCCTAGGCCTTTTTTATTGACCAGAGCACTGCCATCCTCTGTGCTTCTCCTTATTTTAAAGAAGCACAAGCCTGCCTGTCTCTCTCAGAAAAAAGTGTAACTTTTTTTGCATTGGCAGGAGATAGCAGAGAGGCCCACCTTATTGCTTCTGAAAGTCAGTTGTTTGCCACAAGAAACAAGCACCCCATGAGAACATAGTGTTTCTAAAGTCCAGATAAGACCCAAAAAAGAGTCCATTCTGTCTTATCACATCAGGGACTCTTACAGCATGTACAGAACATGTAATTATGTGTGTTCATAGTGACAGTGACACACTGTAACACCATAGACAATTGTTTTGAACAGTGTATAAGCAGAGGCCTCAAAATTGCCAGGTTGTCCCCTCCTTGGCTTGGAGGTGGTCACCCTACCAGCAGTCCATCTGAACCTGGTCAACAAAGCATGCTGTAGGTAACCTGGGCATCCGTTGCTTTGTTCTCTGACTTAGATTGGAGGGAGACTATAATTATCTGTCTGTTGCTGAATAAACTGTGCTTTAATTGGGAACTTGTTTCTGTGAATCTCTGGGAGATGGGAGGAGAGTGGAGAGCTCTCTCAATAGTGCCCATCCTGTTAGGATTGCCAGGTCTGGGTTGGGAAATACCTGGAGACTTTGGGGGTGGATCCAGGAGAGGATAAGTTTTGGGGAGGGGAGAGGCCTCAGCATGGTACAATGCCAAAGAGCCCACCCTTCAAAGCAGCCATTTTCTTCAAGGGAGCTGATCTCTGTCAGCTGGAGATCAGTTGTAAAAGTGGGAGATCCCCAGGCCCCCCCCCCCCGAGGCTGGCAACCCTACATCCCACTCCTCCCCAGGAGAGGTCTGATCCACCCTTCCTTGACCAGTTGTAGTTGTATAATTTTCTCTCTGTGAGTGCATTCCCTCAAGAGCTTAGCAGCTCATCTTTTGTCTTTGGTGCAGTGTTAACCTGTAGAACTACTTGCTGCAGGCCACCCCTGTGAGGTAGGACAG
Organism: Lepidodactylus listeri; assembly: GCA_029233225.1. NCBI lineage: Eukaryota > Metazoa > Chordata > Lepidosauria > Squamata > Gekkonidae > Lepidodactylus > Lepidodactylus listeri. The sequence continues at coordinate 74,853,857 of JARCFY010000008.1, forward strand.
CACCAAACAACATTTGAGCCTTTTCATATCTGACACATGACACAGCGATCATTTTTTCGGTCAAGCAGGAGTGGTTCTGATCAGTACTTGAAAGGGAGAATACCTGGAAGCTCTATGGAGACAATCTTGAATTCCATGATTAAAAGAAGTTAGCACTGAGGATGCTGTATGTTTTGTGGCAAACATGTTCAACAATCAAATTAACCTGGTCTGGTGATCACCACCAGGATGAGCTGATCTTTGTTTAATTTGGTATCCAACAGCTTGACTGCCTTATGAACAGGTTTGTGGCTATGTACTAGCTGTGCTTTTGCTAGCTTTTAGTTACTTGAGTGTGTGAAGGAAGATAATTGGAGCAGTCTTTTGTTCATCATGAAGTAACTGGTTGCCTAGAAGAAAGGACAGGGGCTTTTATTGGACAGTGTGTCTTCCATTAAAGGGATCATATGGCAGATATTTTGCCCTGCATGATCAGGAAATGCCTCTTTCGGATTTTTATTTTTATTTTTGGGGTGGTTTTCACTGTGCCGCACAATTTAATTTTTAATTTTTAACTTTGTTTTTTTAAGATGCAAAAAACAAACATGGGGGGAATTAACATGCATGCAAACATGGGGACTCTTCCAGTCCAAACAGATCAGCAGATGTTGCTGTTGCTAAGGAATACAGAAAGCAACAGTGAAAGGCAGGATTTTTAAAAAAAATACACAGCATTGATATGCCTACAGTTTATATGCTTGATGGTTGATTTAACTCTAGGGTTTGGCTGCAGATGTGAAATGGTATACAGCAATGTTTTGGGGGGAAGAGAGCACCACTGGGCTGTGTGACAATGTGTATATACATGAAAGCCAGTTACGCTGTGCTGGGAAGGAGTACAGCAACCCTTCAAACAGCTATGAATGGGTCATAAACAGTTGAATTGTCAAAAAATTGAATTGTAAAAAAGATCCACAGCAAGAGATTTGAATGTGATCCAAACTGGCTAGTGTTTGAGCACTCTAAGTGGGATATAAATGAAATAAATCAACAAATGTATGGTTATTTGAAAGTTTAGCTCACCATGAAATGTTACATAATCCATCTTAAAGCAAGAACTCTTAGCCAAAATCATTGTCCCTGCTTTAAGAATTAGCAGTGAAAAGTGCTCAGGCATTCTGAACAGCACTAAGATAATGGGTTGGATCATGAATAAAACTATGCTAGCAGATGACACTTCCATCAGTGTACCCCATCTCTTGCCGCTCGCCTTCCACTGAAGCCCAGTGATCTTCCTGAAGTGCTGCTGCTGAGGGACAGGGAGCCCCAGGAAGAGCCTTTTAGGTAACCTGGAGTGAAATTTATCCCTTTCCGTCATCAAAAAATGACACTGTATCCACTGTAATAGGTTGGCTCCCATGATCCATCAGCAGAAGACATAGACAGTAGTGGAATTTTCTGTGCTCCCTTCCCCCCAGCAACCCTTTGCAAACCTGGGAAAATTCATTTTTGGATCTAATAGTGCTCTAATAGCCATGCAGGTTGAGAGGCTGAAGTAGGGAATGAGGAAGGGAAAGCAGCTTCTTTTATCTTATTCATCAGTGCAGCTCCATTGATGAAAAAGATAGGAGAGGGCTACTTCACCCCATTCCCCACTGTGGACTCCTAACACTCATTATGGTTAACTACTTTAAGTACCTGCCAATGGCCTGCCTTGTTGTTTGGGGAAGTTAGCTATGCAGCAGGATAGGTCAGAGGGTACAGGAATTGCACACCACTTGTATACCAAGATCCGGCACAGTAGGAAAACTCCAGATATGAAGAGCAAATTAAATAGTTTTTATTAAAGTATTTCCGTAATTACAAGCACACTAAACATTCAAAAAGAGCAAGCAATACAGAACTAAGAAAGCAGAGGTGATTGACAGCAAATAGAGGGGTCAGTTATGGGGTGATACAACCTGGCCAGACGTGCAGCGGTCTATTGAGATGTTTATGGCCCAAACAAAAAGTGAACTGCCAGTTGGCATCAGGGGCAGACACACAATCTGAGGCAATGTGCTCTGATGGATATAGACATTGGAAAACAATGCAGACCAGTGGGAGGCCTTGGGGGCTGGTCTCAAGTGAGAACAATAGATTATCTAGACCAATAATGAGCCTCAGGAGGGGGAAGTCCTAGGTGGGACCAGTGAGCTTTCAGAAGGGCAGAGTCTAGCTGCACAATAGCCTTGATGGGACTGCTAGTGGCATCTGATTAGATATGATGACACTTGATGGGATTAAGCCAGGTGCTGGATGGTTGGGCTGGGAGTGTTCATTTTGGAACAATAGAGTGGCCTGGAATTTCCCTGGTGACAGACAAAAGAAGTGTTGTTTTTTAATGTGCGGCAGGATGAACCTGAATGGGAAACCATTCACTAGATATGGAGAGTTAATGATTCCTTGATAGGTCTGGTATAGGTGTAAGAATGCAGATATCTTAGACAAATATATAGAGACTCGAATGAGAGGATTATTCCAAAGGTATTTCCTGACATATAGGTGAAACAGGAGATGGGGATGGAAACATGCAACATACTTCATTCATGACAATAGCACAGTCCAGAGGCTCTGTCCCTGGCTGCCTGTACATTTGACAGACAAAAGACTAGCCATTTGATCAGTAGAAGATGCCTTGAGGCAAGGGCAGAGATTTGCCCATTCTTAGCCCTTTTGGACTGAGCTGACAGGAGAGAAGGGGGGGGGGTCACTTGCATGGAGGATTTTGGCAGTGCAGCCAGCCTGGAGAATCTTCACTTGGCCTGAGTTTTCCCAGCCAAGATGTGGTTCTCTTAGTCTCCCAGCAAAAGCCACTGTTTAAGCCAAGCCTGGCTTCATGAGGGCACAACTTTAGGAGGTTCAGAGATTGTTTTGGGGTGTCTCTTTCTTGGGAAAGACCATTCCAGGTTCAGGGCTGAGGAGGCTGGCTACACCTGTACTGCATTGCACTCTAAATCAATTTCTGCTGTTTGCTGGTCCCTATTGAGAGATCATAACTGTCAACTATTAAAGTATAAACAGTAGTATCAGAATTATTACCTGTAAGCATCTGTACATTGATATGCGCACCCTTCAAGTTACTTCATGCATGAATATGACTTTATGGATTGTATATAACGTAGGTTATTAAGAAGACTCACTATGACAATTTGGGACTTCCATTGGAGCATACTAGTTGGGACAAAGTGGAATATAATTCAAAGTTTCAGTTGTCTCTGAGATAGAAGAGAATGAGTGGGTATTCCCCTTGTTCCAGCATGCTCTTGGAAACCCATAGTTTCTGGACACTAAGCTACTTGGTACCCATTATTGCTTCTCTACCATTGACATAAAATTAAACCTAAAAGCTTCAAATAAGGATGCCATAATTTGCCAAGTTTGTGTCTGAGCCAAGTTTTGTAACCCTCTGAGGTTCTCCCATTAGTGGCTACCCAAACAACAACAACAAAATGCTTCTCCACTGTGAGAACTGCTGTCCTGAAACAATAAGCAGCACATTTATTTTCCCTGCACAGTGGAGTATCAGAAAATTGTTTTCATTTCATACCAAGTGTGGTGCATCTGAGTCACTGAACTACGCTTCACCATGCTGAGAACTAGAGTAGTCAACAGGAGCAAATATAGCCACTTGTATTCATGACGGCATGGCAGAAGTTCCACTGCTCCATAATAATGTGTCCTAATTTAATCAGATAACACCAAAGAAGTATAGTGATAAATCCATTCCTAGTATTAACTTCCCAGGGAAAATTCATATGCTGACTGTAGTAGTAGACTAATAAAATATTTTAGAAAACAACGAAAGCAAAGAATTTATATGTGCTGCAGCTCATCCATTATAATTGAAAGCACAGAATTAGAACTTTGGAAGTTTCCAGTAGGACCCCAAAGCACACTGTGCCTGAATCTTTTATTTATGGCCAACCACCTTGCTAGTTAGCATGCTATGCAGCCCACTGCAACATTTACTGTTTCTGTTTGAATTACAGTCTTACCAGGAAGCTGCAACTGAAACTATTGCCACATAACTTGGCTATCAAAAACACAACAAAATTATGTACCACTATTTGGCAAGGAATGGAAAATATAGCTGGGTAGCTGCATGTGTCTCTTGAGCAGTTTGGGTGAGTCCTCTGAGCAATTAAAGATTCAAGAAAAGGAACTGTCCTCGCCCCCTCCTCATCTCCCAATCACTAGCTGTAACTGAGAAGAACCTCAGATGAAGAGGAGGTGGGCTGCGGGGAGAGAAGGGAGCAGTGGCAGCAGCCAGATTTGCTGCTGCCCAATGGTGAACTGGGATCCATAAGAATTATTGAGCAGTGATAAGAAGGGCATGGTAGCCAATGAAGGTCATTGGAAGAGGGAAGTCCCAAAGGTGGAAGTGGATAATATGAATGAATAACCAGAGGCTTTTTGAAACAGTATCAATATGCAAAATGAACCTTGGTCATATGGTTATCTGGATTAAGCATTTCAGTTATGCTATTATATGATGACCAAGGGCAGAACTTGCGTCATCTGGCTTTTCTTAGAAGAGATAGCTTACCATTTCTGTCCTTGGGGTCTTCCACATTTAAATGTCATGATGCTGATTATGATCAACTGCTCAGACATGGAATGATCTGCAGTGGACTGATTATATGTACATAATATATAAATGAACATTCTACACTATAAAACAGGAGTCCAGCAACACCTAAAGAGTGTAGTGCTTTCTGTTTATACAGCTTGGGTAATTTATGGAAGCATACATATTTTGTTGTTGTTGGAAAGGGAATTCAGATTAAACTGATTTTGTTCAGGCAGTGTTTTATTGCTCTACTTTTGTAATATTCACACCCTCTCACCCTCTATTTACATGTGAATCTGTGGACTCCTTGCATAGGAATGGATTGGAATTTGGTGGTTGCCATTGACTGTGTACTCCAAGCCATCCATGTGGCCATTTTCACAACTTTCTCATTATCTTATGAATGGACTTTAAAGGCCATTTATTTAACACCTTTTTTTGATCTGTGGGGGTTTCCATCAGTGGACTGTTTTGCCACCCAAACCAACCAAAAGTGTCCTCAGTACTGTTCCAGAGCAGCATAAAGCCCTCCTTGTTTGGGGGGTGCTTTTCCATTGGCATGGAAATCTTTTATGGCATCCCACCTGTCTAAACTAATCAACAAGCTCAAGAGGGATGGGACATAATAGTTACAGTAGTTTTAGCACTGGGTAGGAGCTTTAACTGGGTACACCGGAGGAATTGCCATGACACTACACCTTAGTAGTGTATATATCTATCACATGGAACTGTCTCAGTACTGTGGTTCTCCCCAAAGTCTACCATGGCCACTGATCATGTTGCCAGCTCCAGGATGGGAAATTCCTAGCAATTTGGGGGCAGAGCCTAGGGAAGGCAATGTTTGGGGAAGGAGCTCAGCAGAGATGTGATGTCATAGACTCTGCCCTCCAAAGCTGCCAACTGCTTCAGGGGAACTGGTCTCTGTAGCCTAGAGATCAGTTATAATTCCAGGAGAACCCACCTGAAGGTTGGCAACCCTACCATCAAACCTGCTATGCAGCAGGGCCACACCATGAATAGATCCCTGAAATCACATCAAATTATAGTACTTTACTTTATTTGTGAAGCTATTTCACTGAAAGTGCTTTTAAAATATAAACCATCCCCTCCCCTAACTTTTGTGATGCTCTTGCACTCATTAATGTAAACTGGTTGTGTAAATAGATGTGTTGTTAAAGCAAGTGAAGGGGAAAGAGTAATCTTTCCAGGACAGTGCTTGCAGGGCTATTATAGGCAAGTTAAGACCCAACTCCTGGAAACACTATTTATTGCAGTGGAACCATGAGTATGATTAAGGATTAATCAACTGAGTAAATGTTTGGAGGATTCAGGCCCTAAATGAGTAATTTGCACCTTTCATTGCCTGTAAAACATGATTCAGTTTTTAAATGACAACCGTAGAAATGAATAAAAGAGATTGGTGCCATTCCATGGCTGGCCATGAATTAACGTTGGTTTGATATTTGTAAAGTAGACCTGGCGGACTATGTAGGGATTTTGAAAGTAGTGCAATGGATTTCCTGGGGCCAATTTCCCACTTTCCTAATTTATTCAGCATCCCTGCTGTTGATCATGTATGAAGTGAACAGATATAAAGGAGGGGAAGACAAGGAAACAGATATGGTAAATGAGAAAGTGACGCTGCTTTAAGGAAAAGGGGATCTAAAATATGGCCAGGCAACTTCAGCCTGTAAACTAGGATACTTAGGCTGTCAAGTTTAGTCTGCTAATGATTATGAAAGCAGATCCAGTCCTGCATAGTCATAAAAGCTCATAAATAACCACCATAAATGCAGCCACATAGCTCTGGGCCAGCATTAAAATGATGACTCTTAGTAATATTCAAATTTTTATATTTATTGACTTTTTCAAAATACTCTATTTACCAGGGAATGAATTAGATAGAGCTACTAAAAGTCATTTCAGTCATACTTGGTACCTGACACCTATTAGGCTGACTTTTGTTTTGTAAGTGAAGTTTGCAACCAGAAGTCCAGAGAAGCTTAGAGATAGGCAAAGGCATATTTTATTTAGTTTTTTAAAAAAAATCCCTGATTTCTGCATATTGAATTGTTTTGCTGCCCAGTGAGTCACTGGAGGGAGCTCTAAGTGCATGATAAAATAGAACTTTGTTTTCAATTGTCATGAGTGAACAGAACAATCAAAACACAGTAAACCTTAAAACCATCTGTCATACATGCCAGAGAGTAAATCTCCAAAGAAGAAATGTTTGCTTCTCTAATTTTGTTGGGGATGAGTGTTTATGTGGGGGGACTGACATCAAGCTATTCCAGAAGATTTTGATTATCTACAATGCAGTGTTCTTAACGTGGCAAGCACTAGCTGGATTTAGAGGCACAAACTGAAATCACTTCTACATTTTAATCTTAGAAATGGCTTATTGCGTGTTTAAAGTGGCATCAAATCACAGCGGTCTTGGTGACCCCAGCAATGGGCTTTCAAGGCAAGTGAAAAACAGAGATGGTTTGTCATTGCCTTCCTCTGCACAGTTTTCCTTAGAGGTCTCTCTTCCAAGAACCAAACAGCTTCCTAGATCTGATGAGACTGGGCTATACCATGCTGCCTTCTCTCCCAAATGGCTTATTACTAATATAAATCAGTTAATTGTTTCATCTGAGCAAGAAGTTACTAGATTTGTTTGAATGGTTGATTATTAGAAAGATGTTTGGTGAGGTTGGCTATCACTGATTTTCTCCACAAACATTTGATTGAAGGCTTGGCTGTGTGTATATGGCCGAGGACAGACTGGCAATCTGCCCCGCTCTGCCTCCGCTTCTAAAGCGGAGGCAGAGGGGGTGTTCAGATTGCCGCATCTGCCCCCCGGCGTCAGCGCGGACTCACCCGTCCACGAGGCGCCGTCCTTCCGCTTCAGCCAGAGACCACTTTAAACTGGTCTCCGGCTCTCCGGCCGTGCATCCCTGCCGCTTCCTGGCAGTGTGGATGCGTCGGCAGCGCGCTGGAAGCGGGGGCGGAAGTCTGAACGGCCCCGCGGCCGCACGCCTCCTCCCCGGGGCATCGCAGCCAGTGCGGACGGGCCACACCGGGCTGCTTTTCCCGCGGGGCTTTTGGCCCCGCATCTGTCCCGGGGCAGATCTGCAGTCTGTCCTCGGCCTATGACAACCAGGTTTAAGTCCTCTAGGATCTACACAATTTTTGATGACCACAAAATATTCTTTAAACAAAACAGGTATGGAATTTGTTTTTAACTTGGATATCACTAAGGATTCTATAAATACGGCCACCAAGATTTTCTTTTTCTGAAGAGCTGAGAGTTCAGGGAGATTATTCAAAATTTAGCCAAAAGTAAATGGCAGTGATGGAAAATTGCCCTTGAAAAGACATTGCATGCTAAGCAAATTCAAAATAAAAGGCTTTTTCCAACTGCAGTGTGAAAAAAAATCTAGAGAATTTGGTACTGAACAATGAATATTAAACAGCTGACAAAATCCTATTGTGATAGGATTACTCCCTGATAGGATTACCCTGATAAGATTACACCTGAACTCCCTGATAGGATTAATCATGAGTTACTTTAAACCATAGGTCCCCTGGTGGAACCTGGGTAACCGCTTGGTCTAATTTACAATCTGGCTGTGCTATTGTCTCCCGAAGTGAAGCTCTGGTAGCCAGCCCGGCCATGTGCGTTTCTCTGACCGTGTGTGCGGTTGCCATTAGGACATAACAACAGGTAAACAGCATTTTTGTCTCTCACTCTATTGGATCTCTATAACGTGTATTCAGAGATTACCATAGGTGGCAGGACAGCATGGTATCTGGGTCACTGGGTTGCTAATACTGTAAGCAGAATTTGCCTCACAAAGTTAATCTCCTGGAAAAGACAGAGTAACTGACCACCTGCTTCCATGTTGTCCCATTTGCCAGTTGATATCTTCATCTCACAATTTATTTGTCCTTTGTATGAGTTCTTCCCCAACTTTTAGTGGGCTATTTTAACATTATGGATCATCTGCCTTATCATCTTGCCTATCCTGGATACACCAATTTTGACAGTGCTTTCAGGTTTGAGTCTCTGTGGCGAGTTATCTCTGTTGGTTTTGTTATATCACTGACATATTGGATTTTTTTAAACTTCTGACTGAATTTGGGTTTTTTAATTATGATTTATTTTAATATCACTTTTTTGTCTGGCAGGTTATTGTTCTAGCCTGATATTATATATATATATATACATATATATATATATATTACACAGATGTGTGCTAGATGCCCACAAAATAATACAATAACAAAAGAGACTAGATTAAAGCTATAACATCATTTAGTGTCTGGTAATGAAAAACAACCACATTCCTTCATAGAAAAAAATACAAAGGTCAATGAAATTTCACATAGCAGTCTGCTCCAGGCACTCTCAGTCCATATCCCTCTAACAGTATTGTGTGCTCACAAGCAGTCTGTTCCCAATTCAATCAGATTCTCTTTCAACACTTATTCTGGATATTCAAGTGTTTCAGACCTCCGGTCTTTCGTCAGGAACAAATCCTATATAGGAATCTCACATTCAATGTTACCTTCAAGTTGACACTTTCATTGATTTATTTTTCTGTTAATCTACTTGAGATGCCTCAGGATGCTCTGCAAAACTTTCCTAACCAAAAGCCTGCACTGTTTTTGCTAGGAATGCTCAAGCACCTTCCCATTTACCAGTGGTGTTCAGTCAACATGTCCATGTGTATTTGCAGGAATAGGCTACTTGCAGCCATCAGAAGCTGAGAAACAACTTCTTCTTTTTTCATATCTTTAAATTTTGGAAAACAAAGTAATAGCATAGAGGGGATACAGAAAGGAAAAAAAGGATTATATAACAATTGTGTATCTCAAGGCTAATTATACATAACAAGAGTATATAAAACAGAGAATGTTTCACCCAAACATCCCCTTCATTATAATTTTTAAGACATTGTCTGTAAACTACAATAGTCCTTATTTCTGTTGGGATACATTTATATTCAATATTTTAGGTTTTGAATTTCATAACTAATTTGTTTTGCAACTACTTGATTGGTTTCATCATTAGGATATATTCAGGATTACACATTTTCACCACTTCTACATACTTGCTATAACTTTTAAAAGATAGGTAATATATCAATGTACAAAAGAAAGTCTATTATATATCTCATAATAAGAAAATAAAAGATGTTTCTGCTCTAAAACCACTTCCTTATACATTTATATTCAAGATGTTACATTTAACACTTATTCTATTCTGCTTCTATATTGCAATACATTTATATACAATTTTTGAACTGTTTCTCATTCTAAATTTGTCTCCTGCTTGCATAGTACACACTCCATCTCTCCTCAAGTTTCGTAATTGATCTGTTTCTCAAATAAGTTGACTTGATGAGTATATTCACTATTAATTTTTACAGGTAAATAATACAACAAAAATACAGTAGCAAGGTCTATTATCATTCTCATAATAAGGAAATTAAGAAAAGATGCTCTCCCCAGAGTCTACTTCCTTACACACATTTATATTCAGAATGCTACATTTAAAACAAATTCTTATTCTGCTTCCATTTCATTACCACGCAATTGTATATAATATTTTAGACTATTTCTCATTCTAAATATGTCTTCTACTTGCTGACTAACAACTTCTTATTTCCTGATGGGGAAACTTTGCTCTATTCCCAGCAAAAATTTTAGGGGTGTGTGTGTGTGAAAAATCAGGATATAACTTCCAGCTGATCAACATAGGGATGGACATGAACCAGTTCATGAACTAAAGTTTGTGATAAACTTTGGCTGGTTCATGAGCCCATGTTCATGAACAAGAGAGCTGCCACAAACTTCAATGAACTTCATGGTGGTTCATGAAGAGCACTTCATGGTGGTTTAAATGGTTCCAAGCCATTTGAACCCCTGCTTTCTGCTTTTCACAAAAAACAGCTGAGCAGTGGGATCTTCCTGCTCCTCAGCTGTTAGGTTTAGATGGCTCCAAATTTAAACCCTCCACTTTGGCTCCCACCCAAAGCAGTGGGGAGCAGATCTGGAGGGCTTAAATGGCTCCAAGTCAGCAGAAATCTGGAGTGAATTGCCTCCAAGGGGGGCATTTCACCCTTTCTTCTGGCCACAACTCTCCCCAGCCATCAGAAAGGAAGGGAAAGCCATGGCCAGCAGAGAGGAGGGGGTGAAATGCCCCCTGCAAGGCACTTCACCGTCATATTTAACCCTAGGTTAACCTGCATCAAAGTGGCAGGGAGCAAAACTGGAGGGTTAAATGGCTCCCAGGCCAGAGGCTTAAATGGCTCACTTTCTATGGGGGCCCAGATTGCCACAATTGCCAGGTCTGCCTTTTATCATCTTCAGCAGATCAGGCAGCTGGTTCCCTACCTCTCCCACCAGGACCTGCCTATATGTAATGGTCACTTCCAGAATTGATTACTGTGATTTGCTCTATGTGGGCTTACCCTTGAGGCTGATCCGAAAACTTCAGCTGGTGCAAAATGTGGCAGCGCACCTGCTGACTGTGACATCTCTGTGGATGCAGAGCCAGCCAGTGTTCCAGTAATTGCACTGGCTACCAATTGAGTACCAGATCTGCTTCAAGGTGTTGGTGCTAACTTTTAAAGCCTTATGCGGCCTGAGACTAACATATTTAAGGGGCCACCTCTCCCCATATGTGCCCTGGAGAGCCTTGCAGTATGCAGAGAACCATCTGCTGGTTATTCGCAGCCTGAAAGATGTTTGCCCAGCCTGGTGGAACATGCTCCCTGGGGGACCTATTACAGTTTTACAGGGCCTGCAAAACAAAGCTGGTCTACCAGGCCTTTGGTTGAGGCAGCGGGCATCTACCGGCTGGCCTCCCTGTTGCTGTGTCAGTAGGCTACTATTAATTAGACCTTTACAGTTTGACTTTGGCCCATTCCTGGCTGTAGGAACTGAAATTGAAATTTGCTGCACAGTTGCACTAATTTATTGTATTAAATTAATATTTGATATTTGAATCCTTTTAGACTGTAATGGAAGTTCTTGTTGTGACCTGCCTTGAGCCTGCTTATGGGTAGGGTGGAATATAAATAAATAAAATAAAGCCTCCTGATCTGCCCCCCGCCACTGTGAGAGGAGGGAGCAGAACTGGAAGGTTAAATGGAGCCTTTTTTTTTTTTTTTTGCTCTCCACCACTTTGAAGCAGCGGGGACGAGAACCAGAGGGTTTAGGTGACTCGGGGCCATTTAAACTCCTGCTTTCTGCTCCCCACCACTTTCATAGGGAGCAGAAAGCAGTGGTTTAAATTTTAAATGGCTCACGAACCTACATGAACCAGTTCAGCTAGTAAACTAGTAAACTAGCATATTGGTTTGTGTAGGTTCATGGCTGAACCACAAACCGAATCAAACCACAAAAATGCGGTTCATTCCCATCCCTATGATCCACTGGAAGTTGGGCTCTTCCATCCTAGAAACTTTGCTGCCTCCTGGACTAGATGAGATGTAGCAATGTTTCCTTTGTGTGTGTGGAGGGGAGACGATCAGAAGCACAGCTGATTTTCCATCTCTTCTAGCCACTCCAAGCTGTTACCTTGGCTGCAAAGTAAAGGACCGAAATGAATTCTTCTCTGTTCCCTTTTGCAATGGAGAGATTAAAAGCATTGCATCTGTTCCCACCCTGTTTGGAGAAGGAAGGGATAAATGAGCTCTTTCTCTCATTTTTGCAATGCAGAAATCAGAAGGGGGAGACATTCCAGTTTTTACTTCATGGTGCAGCTGTTTTGCTGAGGGGGCAGAGTAGATAAGTACTGGGCACCCAACTGATCCCCTGTCAGCTTTAAATTGGCTTCTGACCAGCAGGCAGCAGCGAATTTGTCTGGCAACTGTCTGAATTGCAGTTTGAATATATTCCTGATTGACTTACAGTCTGATTGTATGGAACAAGGTAAATTCATCTGCCAAACAAATGCACTGAGAAATTCATGGTATCCCTAGTTCTAGCCAACCCCAGGGTGAAAACAGCCTCTTCCTAGTTAATCTAAAGGAGACCCCAAATTCCTGATTTGTTCTAAAGCAACTAGCTTATTCCAGTTTATCCAATACAGCCACAGTTGGGTTGGCAGCTACTCTCCAGGTGGGACCTGGGGACCCTCTGGAATTACAGCTCATCTCCAGTCTACAGAAATCAGTTCCCCTGGAGAAAGTTGATGCTGTGAAAAGTGGACTCTATGACATTGTAACCCACTGAGATCCCTGTCCTCCCCAGGCTCCATTCCCAAATCTTCAGGATCTGGCAACCCTACCCCCCCCCCCATCCCCTGCCAGTGGTCAGGGGAACCTGGCAATCCTAAGAGGACCTTGCTAAGGGACTCTGGGAACTCTAGTTTTGTAATGATACTCGGCATTCTTAGTTTCCTTCAGGAAACCTCAATTTACAGAGAAAGAAGAAGAAGAAGAAGTAGAGAAAGAAGAGATTGGATTTATACACTCCCCTTCACTTGGAGCCTCAAAGCGGTTTACAAACTCCTTTCCCTCCCCCTCCTCACAACAGGCACCCTGTGAGGTTGGTGGGGCTGAGAGAGCTCTTTCAAGAACTGCTGTTTCAAAAGCAGTTGTGACAGAACTATGGCTTGCCCAAGGACATCCAGCAGCTGCAAGTGGAGGAGTGGAGAATAAAACCTGATTCTCCTAGATTAGGGTCCGTGCATTTAACCACTAAACCAACCTGTCAAGTGAAGCAGGATTAAGATAGTAATGTGTCATTACTACATTTTTGAGGGGAAAAAACAAAAGGAAAGTTAAAAAGTGTGGTCTCAAAATATGAAATCCCTTCTTTCACTTAAGTAGATTGTAAAGATCTCTGATGCATTTCAGAAATCTTACTCAAGGGAATATATCTCGGGCCTTTTTGCATGGGGAAAATGGTACTGGAGATGTGGGGGAAAGCAGGAATCTCTTGTTTCCTTACACAGCAATCTTATCAGAATTAGGCCCCTGTGGCTCTTCTAAACTGAATTCCCATAGGGAACACAGCTGGTGTCCTTCTGCAAGTATCTATGGATCGCATGGCAGAGGTAAATGTGTACCTTTGCCTTCATTTATGGAAGGAGATGAAAAGCTGTGTTCTGAACTAAATGCACCCACCCCCCAACAGGTAATACCCTACCACCATCCAAATGGAAGGTTACTAAACCATGGGTTCTGCATGGTGTACTTATAATGGAAAGCACAAGTTGTGTTATAATTAGATTGATAAATACCACAATTTGCACTGTTACAGTGGGTCTGCGGTCTTTGATTTCCTCTCAAGGTTTAGGAATATTCATACAATAACAAAAGTGCCATGATACAGCTTGGGAAAAACTGGCATTTGGAAAGGAAAAAAATAATGCAACATTTTAATCGAAAAACATTTTTCATTGCTTCTGTTGAGTTTCTGGTGCCTTGTATCAACAAAAATCATTATGCTAATTTTGAAATGCACAGTATTTTTTCTGTACTGTGGAAATCAATATTCTGTTCTCTCAGAAAGTGTATGGGATGTCTAGACATTGGAGTCATTGTAATGGAAGATTATTACTATTAATCATGTGTGAAACTCACAAGAGTGGATTTAGCAGTTTTGTTTTCCTAGGCTGAATCAACAGAGTGGCCATATTCAGACATCACAACAAGCTTCTGTTTAATGGACATGAGCAGGGTTTCTTTGCCGAGCTTGCCTATTCCCTTCCTACTCTCATGCACTACATAAGCTCGAGAGCTTCTGTGTTTGAGAAACCATTAATCAAACTCCAGTTTGCTGTGTTGTCCAAATGCCTGGGGATTTGTTTCTTCAAGGAGAGAAATTTTAATTTTATTAGCGAAAGAAAACTAGGAGACATTCAGAAAAAAAATTGAAACCATACACAAACATCACCAAAATATATAATAAAGAACAAAATCAGGCAAAAAAGAAAAAAGAGAAAAAAAGGGAGGAAGAGGGATATAAAAGGCTTCTGGTTTTCACTACAACAAATATAACTTCAGTTACAGAATTTTCCTTGCTTATATACAGAAACAAGAACTCACTCTCTTTTTAATTTCCTTTAAGCAAATTTCTCATTCAAAAAACCCACAACCCATCCTTATCTTTTTCATACAATCTCTAATAAGTAAATTATCTTTTCCCTAACCAATTCTATAAATTTAGCCATATCAAGTTCAGCATCTTCTCTAGACATTCTTCTCCTGTAAGTATTGTCAGACATTTTCATTTATACGCATATATAATTTTTGCTGCTATAGTCGGATATAGGAACAAAACTCCATAACATAAAAGACTCTGGTTTCAGCTGTATCTTAGTCTTTAGAATCTTCTGTGAATTCCTTATCTTTCTCTTCCCTTTGTAAAAAAATTGCCAAAAGTAATGTAATCCTCTCTGTGATATCTTCGTCAGTTTCTTCTTGGATACCTCTCAGTCTTAGATGATATTCCTTTTCTCTCAATTCCATAAGGGCTAAAATATCTAAATGCCTCTTGAACTCTTTGTGTCTTCTATTATCTTCAGCAACCACTTTATCATTGATTTGCTAACTTCCTCAGTAATATGCCCTATTGTTCATTCAAGTTTTTTCACATAATTTTTCATTTCTTGTTTAGATTTCCTGAAACTCTCACTTTTTTCAAAAGCCTCTATCTTGTTTGCAAGATTCTCTATTTTACTCTTTCTTCTGTATCCCATTTGTTCAAGTAATTTTTATATCATATCTGATGTGACAGGTTAGTCTGATGATCCCTCCCCACCAAGATTCTTTCTAGAACTTTAGTCCTTCTTATCAGGATTCCAAACAATCGCTATTACAATCACTATTATAAATTTTTTTTTAAAAAAACATTAAAATATAGGGGATATATAGCCCTTCTTGGTGAGAATACATGTGTGAGGATTGAATGAGTTAGCATATGCAATGGGATAAGAAACCAATATCCCTGTTAAGTTCCAAGTGTTGTAATAACTTGTAATTCAGCGTTTCCCTTTCTATTCTGTTCCTGAAGTTCCTTTGCAATAAAACAGCTACTTTGGCATCAGCCATTGAATGCCCTGGAAGGTTGCAGTGTTCCCCTACAGGTTTCTCAGTCTTGTGATTCTTGATGTCAGATTTGTGTCCATTTATACTTTGGCGTAGGGTTTGTCACATATGTTGGTCTTAAAGGTACCACTGGACTCTAACTTTGTTCTATTGCTTCAGACCAACACAGCTGTCCACCTTGATCTATCCAAATGTGTCTGTAAAGCCTCTGCTCAGCAGAAAACACCCAGGGAGCAATCTAAAGAGGTATGCCTGGTTTCTCTCTTTGATCTCGCCTTGATCTAGGGAGATTTTGCCAACCGGAGAGCCCTTCTAGTTGGTAATTAGCTATGTTGTGTCTTCACTCCCCATGAAGACGTCAGCCCACCATTGCATCTCCACCGGAAGCCCTGGGGAATTTGTTTCTTTTATGCAAACTCAGATTCTAAAACTCAGTTAATCTCATAATCCCAGGCATTTATATACAAATATATGTGGAAATTCTCCATAACCTTATGTTACCATAAAACCAGAAGGAGACTGAGGAATCTTTTGTTGAAGAAACCTTCTCTAGCAAGACAGGATTTGGCCAATTTTAGTTGTGTTTGGCATGATTAAACACATGCATAATTGAAAGGCTTAGCTGGATGATGCAGCTACCCTAAACCCATTCTAGAAAGGTTTAATACCTGGTTTGGGGACCAAGACAGTGGAGAACATGGAGAATGACCTGTTTCAAAAGGATATAAACAATACTTCAGTACAGATCCGTCTTTATCTGCCTGCAGCTTTTGACATGGTAGAAACAAAGTGAGGGTAAAAAGAGGTTGCAGGTCTGGAGGACCATTTTCCATTAGTTTCTATTATTTCTGTCTGAGAGGAGTTACCATTAAGGAGGTCAAGCAATCTTACCTATGCTTTTCAATATTTATGCTAAATCACTAAATTATATCATCTAAAGCAAGTTCAAACTGAATCCAGACAAGACAGAGGTGATATTGGCTGACACGATGGATGCTATGAAGGTAATTGATTTACCAGCTTTTGGTAGTGCAAAGATCATGACCAGGTCCTACAAAGAGATTGGAAGTGTTTCTGGATCTAACCTTATTAATGGAAAAACACATTGAAACTGTTCTGGGAGTGTTTTCTTTCATTATTCGCTAAACATCTAATGTCTACTAACAAGCTACTTACTACTTACAAAACCTAGTGTGTCATTGTTTAAAGTTATCAAAGAATAATATCCTACCCATACGAAAATAACTTAAATTTACAAAAGGAGGTTACTTCACCTTCAAACTTATTACGTTCAATCTTTTCTAAGAATGGATACCACTTATCTAGTGGGTTAAAAAGCTCACATTCAGATGATGCCTTGTCAAAACATACTAAACATTTTTCTTCCAGAAAATAATCCCACACTTTGTTCCACCAGTGCCAAAGTGAAGGAGGTTTGTCATTTAGCGATAACTGTTTTTGCTGCAGATATCAGTACTGTTATCAATTGATGTGTGCTTGATGGTGGTTTCTCGTTCGGCCAATGGTGTAATAAGACTATGGTCAGATCTAAAGGTATAAGGAATCCAGTGAGATCCTCTATTTGGACCAGGACCGATTTGGACCAGGACCGATTTGGACCAGGACCAAAATTTGGATATGACATTACATGTCCACCAGGCATGCATAAAATCAGCTGTAGAACCACACCCTTTCCAGCAGTTGGGAGTAATCTGCGGAGCTGTATGGGAAAGGGTTAGTGGGGGAGTGTACCAATGCAGCATTACTTTGAGTTGGGTCTCCTGAATTGATAGAGACTTTGTTGATTTAGCTAATATGGACCATGTGTCTTCCCATTGTTGGTTTGTTATTTGTTGGTGTAGGTCCAGATGCCAAGCTGCTTGATAATACATTGGTTGACCGGAACTAGCCTTAAGTAGAATACTGTATATTTGGCCTATGAGGCCTTTCTTAGGTGTATTGAAGAGTAATAGTTGTCAATAGGTTTTAAAGGTTTTTTTAATACTGTGCTTTATTTCAGGAGAATCCAACAAGTGAAGAAGTTGCAGATGTTCATACCAAGGTAAGGTGGTTTTGAACTTTCTTTCTAGCTCTAGCTTTGTGGCACTTCTTTTTGCTAGGGTAAGGTCGTATAATCTTGTAATACCCACATTCTTCCAAGAGCGAAACTCCAAGGTGTGTTGGCGGGAGGGAACTACTTTTGAGAAAGAAAGGTGCTGGCCAAGGATCTCAGTTGGGTTAGTTTGAGTCTATTTGAGAACCAAAGTTTGAGTGTAGATTTTAAAAAGGGATTCTTCAGGCTTTTAACTAGATTGTTCGGAGTGTCAGTCCAGAGAGCTTCTTTGACAGTTAGATTAGGGAGGAGGACTCTTCGATAAGGCACCAATCTGGGAGGACTGCCTGGTGGTGTTGTCGTATTAGGGACACTAGTATTGATGCCTGATAGTAAAGTTTGAGATCTGGCATCGCCAAGCCTCCTTGTTTCAATGGATGTCGCAATGTTGTGAAGTGAACTCTATGTCGTTTACCTTACTATACAAATGGTTTTACGATGTGTTGCCATTTTGCTATCAATGGGTTGGGAATACTGATAGGCAGAGTTCAAAAACACTATAAAAATTTATGGAATATGAAAGATTTAATTGTTTGGATCCTGTCAAGCCATGTCAAGGTGCGGTTGTTCCAAGACTTTAGTGTGTTAGAGACTTCCTTGGCTATTAATATATGATTGTATTTGAGGAGATCCATTAGGTTAAATGGGATATTTACTCCCAAATAATGCTAGTATTTGTGAACCCAGTTGAATGGGTATTTAGCTTTGATGCATGAGACCATCTTGCTGGAGTTGAACTGGATATAGTACTGTTTTGGCATTGTTGATTTTCAGACCAGAGATCCTGACAAAGTCCTGGAATTGCAGTTGTAGATGCTAGAGCGATTTATTGGGGTTGGAGATATAAACTACTACGTCGTCAGCAAATAGACTTAATCTGTGCTCTTTATCCTTGATTTTGATGCCCGAAAAGTTTGGGTCTTCGTGCAGTGTTTTTGCAAGGGGTTCCATAGCAAGCGCAAAGAGGATTGGGGACAAGGGGCAACCTTGCCGTGTTCCCCTGTTAAGTGCGATGTTTTGGCTGGAGTCACCATTAATCAAAAGCTTGGCCATGAGTTTACGATACATTGCTCTTATAGCATTTCCAAAGGCCTCACCAAAGCCCATTGTGCTAATTAGAGTCTTTAGGTATCAAAGGCCTTCTTGATGTCGATAGAGAGAAGTAAGGTGTTAATGTCATTTGAGGTCCGACCATGATGAATGATATTTAATGTTTTTCGTACATTATCAGCGATATCCTGTGATGGTATAAAGCCAGTTTGGTCGGCATGAATATAGTCTTTTATAAATTTCTTCAGTCTCGATGCCATGATGGATGTGAATACTTTATAAAAAGGAGATCAGTCGATATGACTTCAGGTCTGTTAGGTCTTTATCTAGTTTAGGAATAAGAATTATGTTGGCATGATTCCAGGATTTAGGCATCAATCCAGTGATGTTACAAATGTTCCTGAGGGGTTCTTGTAAGATGTCTGCAAAGGTTTTGTAGTATTCTGAGACAAGTCTGTCAGGACCTGGTGCCTTGTTCGTTTTTAAGTTTTTAATGGCCTCTAACATTTCTGAAGATTTTATGGGTTGTTCCAGAGACTCTCTATGTTGGTTCAATATTGTTGGTAAGGGCTTAAGTTTCTGTAGATAGGAGTTGATCTCAGCTTCAGTAGGTTTGGTGGATGAGTATAAGTCGGAATAGAATGATTCCAGAACTTTCAGAATGCCTGAAGTAGAGGTTTGGGCTGCCCCCTGTTTGTCCAGAAGACTGGATATGTGACGTTGCGTCCTTTGCTTTTTAAGCCTGGATGCTAGTAGTTTCAGTCTCATGGGTCCATTTGTTGCTTTGGCATGATGGAGCTTATAGTCTTCTTTGCAAATGTTGAGGGTATCCATGATTTCCAGTTGCTTTCTGAGTTGAAGAAGTCTGGCATAGATTTTTGCATTGCATGTCTTTTTATGCTGCATTTCGAGAAGCTGAATGTTTTGTAACAGCTTGTTTTTCTTTTTATTTCGCTCTTTGTTACAGGCTTTGAGAACCTGGATACATTTGCCTCTCACGACTGCTTTTGATGCTTCCCACACCATGGTGTCAGAGATGCCTTTTGCCGCGTTAATGGCAAAGTACTCAAGGAGTTGTTCTCTCAGCACGTGTCTTGAGTGTGGGTCTGTTAATAAAAGTTTATTGAACTTCCAGTTTGGTTTGGATGTCTTTGCGTCATTGAAGGTTAGAGTACACTCCACTGAGGCATGGTCAGACCAACGCTGATATTCTATGGAAGATGCTGTCATGTTATTGATCAGTTATTTAAAGATGAAAAAATAATCCAGTCTGGTGTAGAGTTTATGGACCACCAAAAAATAAGTATAATCTTGTGCTTTCGGGTGGAGCAGTCTCCACAGGTCAATTAGTTCATGCTGTGTCATTAAGTCTTTTAAGGTATTCGTATTGGGTGATGTTTTGATTTTTGTCGATTTTTTGTTTGAAGGGCCTCTTGATCTGTCAAGTTCTGGATCCATTACATAATTGACGTCTCCAGCAAGTAAAAAGATAATGGTGATGCCCCTTGACTTAGATGTACCATACGCCACATATTGCTGGGGGAACCACTTAGAAAATAAAAGTTTTCTATTATTCTTAATATGAGTCTCTTGAAGGAATGCAATGTCAATTAGCTGTTTTTTGAGGTCAGAGGTAATACGTTTGCTTTTGATCCTGCTGTTCATGCCCTGACAATTTAGTGTGAGCAATTTAATCTCTTGATTATCCATTGTCCTTTAGTTTTCACTAATCGCAGACCTTGTATGTTGTGTGCAAGCCTGGAGTCTATAGACATAACCAGTGCTTTGTACATAGAAGTACATAGTTCTACATTGTTCTAGCACAGCTACAGGGTTATCTGGATGAACCTTCAGTCTTGGACGCCTACCAGTCTGGCTTTCACCCTGGTCATGGGACAGAGACGGCTTTGGTCACCCTTACTGACGACCTCCGGAGACATCGGGGCGGTGTGGTGGTGTTGCTGTTGCTTGACCTGTCAGCTGTGTTCGACACAGTCAATCATCAGCTGCTATCCCACCACCTCACTGATGTGGGGATACAGGGACAGGCCTTGCAGTGGCTTGTTTCCTTTCTCCAAGATCGGGGACAGAGGGTGGTGCTTGGGGAGCGCCAATCCATGAGACACCCACTTGAGTGTGGAGTGCCTCAAGGGGCGGTGCTTTCCCCGATGCTGTTCAACATCTATATGCGCCCCCTTGCCCAGATTGTCTGGATGACACCCAGCTCTATCTGATGTTGGGCGGCCGGTCAGACTCCAACCCACACGATCTGGACCGGGCATTGCATGCCATAGCTGGTTGGTTGGCTTAGGCAGAGTCGGCTGAAATTGAACCCGGCGAAGACGGAGGTCCTGTGCTTGGGTCAGGGCAGTTTGGAGTGAGGGGTCCCGCTCCCGAACTTCGATGGGATGCCATTGGTGCCCACATCAGAGGTAAGGAGCTTGGGAGTGCTCTTGGATTCCTCCTTGTCAATGGAGGCCCAGGTAGCAGCCACTGCCAAGTCAGCTTTTTATCACCTACGGCTGGCACAGCAGTTGGTTCCCTTCCACAACCATGATGACCTGGCCACAATGATCCATGCGACGATCATCTCGAGGCTTGATCACTGTAACGCTCTCTACATGCGGCTGCCCTTGGCACAAATCCGGAGGCTTCAGCTGGTGCAGAATGCTGCAGCCAGGCTGTTGATGGGCCTCACTAAGAGGGACCATGTCCAGCCTGGGCTAGGGGCACTGCACTGGCTGCCTATAGTGTACCGGGTTTGCTTCAAGGTTATGGTGCTCACCTTTAAAGCCCTATATGGTCAGGGTCCAATATACCTGAGGGACCGCCTATCCCCATATATACCCCAGTGAGCACTTCAGTCTGGGGCCCAAAATCTACTCGGTGTACCAGGCCCCAGGGAGGCCAGGCTTGCTGGAACCAGGGCTAGGGCTTTTTTGGTGGCGGCTCCTGTCTGGTGGAATGAGCTCCCAAGTGAGATATCAGGGCCCTGCAGGACCTTATGCAGTTCCACAGGGCCTGCAAGATGGAGCTCTTCCACCAGGCTTTCAAATAGGAGACACCACCGCTGGCCACTGCTGGCTACTGCTGGCACCACATCATGACTGCTATCTGATGGTGTGGGTCACCCTGGTGGCAGCCTAGGCCCTGATGGCCATGGAAGGCCATACTTGACCCCAAGCCATCTGTTTTTACATTATAACTGGAAGCACTGGTTTAATTGGAATTTTATTGTAAATTGATTGTTTGGGATTTTATAGTGGATTTTAAATGTTACGGTATTGTATGTTGCACTTTGTGTCTTGTGAGCTGCCCTGAGCCCATTTGCGGGGAGGGCGGAGTATAAAACTAAATAAATAAATAGTACCGGGTCCTTTTGAAAGGACCATTATACATACAACATAAAAAACATTTAGCCAATTCTTATAACTTTTAAAAAGACACTCTCTTATAAGCATTTCAAGTCTAAAGTGGAACTCTTTAAATACATCTGATGAACAAACCCCCCACCCCCCTTAACCTACAACAAGAGAAAAGAGAACCAACTGAGTAAAGAAAATGAAAAACACCACCCCTCTCTGGGTATATAGATATATTTTGATGAGTCTCTATAGGTGTGGGGAAAATCCCCACAGAGCCTTAGTGGCTCTCCATTTGGGTCTCTTAAAAGAAACAAAAAGGAAAAGGGAAAAACTGAAAACCACATACAAATAAACCAGGGGATTGCCAGAGGAGACTTCCCCAGACACCCCCCTTCCAGCCGAAGCCTTGACTAAAACATGTCATTACAGCACAGTAAAAGGTAATGAACTTATGGGCGCAGTTATAGATTATACTTAGAAGACTTGCAATACTCAAGTGTTCATGTCCAGCCTGATGGGAATTTTACTCCATCGATGTGGAGGGCCTGGGGAATCTCGTTTGCAATTTTTGAGAGATGCAGAATCTGCTTCCATTGAGGAACCAAGCCCTAAGGCTTTCAGGAGATTGGTATGGGACTCTAGATCATCAGCGATCTAGATAAACGGATCCCTGGTGCCTCACTTGGAGGTAGCCAGTTTGCAGCCAACGGTACCGGAGACCTGCTGTATTCAGTTACTGTGTTATTGGTTTGAGATTTCTTTTGACACAGCTGAGAGTCAAGGTAAATGCAATGCTCAAAACTGTCTTAAAGTTTTTAGAATACTTTCACAGCAGGAGCTGCATAGGACTGAAAATGCTGTAGAATTGGCACATCTAGTGAAGATGTGAAATCTACATGAATAAAAGGACCCAAAAAAGACAACTTGGGAAAAGAAATAGTTGGGCTTTAAGACTGTTAGAATATAATTTCAGCCTTCAGTCAGATAATGGGCTGTTGCTTCAGTTTTTCTTGGATTTTTTCAAGGTAGTCTGCACTAGCCTTCTGAGATGTTCTTCTGCTTACAAAAATGTTTCTTTTTGGAATATAGATACACTGTTACAAAATCTGATGTACTAAAGTCAATTATAACTTTCAGTGCAAATAAGTTTTGCCTACTATTATTGTGAGTTCACCTTTGGAATTGGAAATGCAGAAAGTAATTGTTTTAAAGTCTAACCTCTGTGAGACCGGCTTGAAACAAATACATCCTTTATGTAGTTGAGGGATATGGAAACCACTATAGAGGGCAAATGAATGAAGTACAGACTGAATGATTTTCTTGATGTGATTTCAATTGGTAGATTTATGGTAGCGGTGTTTTATTTTACACCCCTATGAAGGTTGCTCATCTAAACCCCAGAAAGGAGATAGAAAAGAGTGTTTGTCTTCTTGCCTTGGCATTATGATTAATGATGTACTGAAGCATTATGTGTTTTATAATTAGGCAGTGCAGAAAAGAAAAGGTTGCCTACAAAAGCACTCGGCTGAGTGCAAGAGGATCTTTGATATTTGGCCTCTGTGTTTATGTGATCCTTGAAAATCGAGTCTTTATGGTGCTAAATGCATTTGACTCTGTAGAAATACTCTTTTTATTTATGGAACTTAGAATGGTCTGCTCATAGTCTTCTTGGAGCCATTATGGTTGCTTTTTTATAATACTGAACAAAGTATATAATCCATTTGATTCTGAAAAATATAAAGAAGAGAAGAGAAAAAAAATAGTGCCCATCCAGGTAGCGTGGCATTTTCAGTTTGGACCCTGAGTAGTGACAGCATTCATTTCCTATGCCATGAGGAGATAATTACAGTCTGCAACAGCTCTCCTAAGATAAGATAAAAGAGCTAGTGCCAGTCAGAGAGAGGTTATATAATTATATGAAAACATGAGAGAAGCTTTCCTCCTGTATAATTTAAATCAGGGAAGCATGACACATATATAGAGACTTGCAGATAACTTTGTTTTCTAATACAAATGTGGATATGAAGATAAGTAGTGATTAATCTTAATCACCCATAATAGTATAATGGGTTGTTGATATTACATGACTGTTTAAAAAGTCCTGTGTCTTTGAATTGTCAGAAGATAGATCAGTAACCTAGGATAGTAACCCATGATTGACCAGATTTAAGAAATGTTAGGAGGAAAAGTCACTGTATGATATTCTCTCAGTAATGTTCTCCACCTGTATTTTTACCCTAGGCAATTATTATATTGAAGTAAATGGATTTAGCTGGGTATAACTCTACTTTAAACTGTACTGTAAACCAGTTAAATACTTTTCTGGGAAAACTCCTACCTTCACAATTCTATTGGATAGTGTTTCTTTTATTTCTTGTGTGAATATTAAGATAGGAATGGAGCCATGGATAAAGGTTTTGTTGTTCTGGGTAGTAGACAGAAAAATAATAAGTTGCTTTTGTGTACCTCACACACATACACAAAACTTCAGCATGTGCATAATGACATAGGATGTAGTTATGGAGTAGAGCACAGGAGTCTAACATGCTGCTTCTTGCGGTATGTCCTGTATATGCTGTAATCAATGTACATACAGAGTTCTTTCAGGGACAGAATTCTCTTTCCTTATCCAGAGTGCTACCCTCTTAAATTGGGTGGATAGGGATCTTTGCGAGCTGGAATTTTGTCTACCGAAGCACCTTCAGTTGAGATGTCTGCTTTTTCTTTTAACTACGATTGTTCCAGTACTCTGCACATCATTATTTAAAACTAAAATATATTGGCTCAAAAGTGAAGACTCCCCCCCCCCCCCCCCGGGCTTGTTGAACAGATTTCAAATTTTCTATGCGAATGAAGAAATCTATTTTCTTCTTCCCTGCAGCAGTAGCTGAACTTCACTGTTTAGTCTGGCTTGAGCCCTAAACTTACAGAAAGGAGGGGGAATCTAGCTCTTTACTTGAATTCTCCCCAGAGGTTAGTTTAATTTTCACCCAAGGTTAAACCATTTTTGTTTCATTTAACATGTCTTTTTATGAATAAATCAGTGTTATGTGCTCTAATGTAGCTGATGATTTTTCTATTTTAATCCAAAGCAAATTCTTGGCAATTCATGATTCAACCATGAATTATATTTCTACATGTCCCATGTAAAAATTAGTAGACATACATTCATTGCATCCCCCCCCCATTACAGTCAAAGCAGGCACCCCACAAGAGAAGTGGCCAAGGCCACATATTCGGCTTGGCTTAAAAACCCGGGGGAAGGGTTACACTGTTCATTAAGGGGGGCAGCCTCCTGTCGCTGGTGGCCGCTAGGAGGTGCATGGTAGGTGCCATTAAGCTGCTCATGGGAAGGCAAGGCTACAACCAGGCAACTAATGCAACAGGAGGTTCTTGGGAGATTTGTGGGGATGTAATTGAAGGTTCTCCACCCGCAAGTTAGAAACCATCCTTCGGGGAGCATGGTATGATTTTACTTGTGTGGACCAGCGCCCTTCCCGAATCCCAACTTGACTGCACAGTTAGGGTCCCAGACAGAATAATTTTTTCCCAAATCCACACACTCCGGCTTGCCTTGACAGGTGTCACCAAGAGAAATGTGAAGACACATGGTTCCATTTGGGGAAATCACACGAGGGGTAGTGAGTTCAAGTCCACCGGCTGGGACCCAAGAAGACCATGGTCCCCACTGGTGGAAACTGGACCCAAAGGCACAGGTCGAGATATCTGCCAGAAAACGCCTGGTATAAGTGGCATGGGGCAGGGCTGAAAGGTTCTTTAAAACCTCCAGAGGGGTACAAATGGGAATGGCACAGGTGGTCAACAGACCTTGGGCTGACCGGCCATTCTTTAAACAAAAGGAACTCAAATTAGCACTCCTTGCCAGGCCCTCCCACAGATTTTCGTGTGGCCTAGAGAAGGGATTCACTGGCAGTGGGCTTGCAGCTCCCTCCAGGGGGAGGGAGAGCAAGCAAAGGCAAAACAGAATGGTGAGAGTAGAATTTGCAGTTATAACTGCACAAATTGCAGCAAAAAGATTCTCCGGGGTTTGCTCTTTCCCCTGGTCCACCAGGAGTTTCTGTGCCCAGTTGGTGGTCTGCTTGATGTCTCCCCAGGTTATCAGAGCCACCCTCTGTCAGGGAGGTGGTCAGGGCCAAAACAGGCGCTGAGCTTCTGACAGGCTGACTGTGGTCATCTCGGGTACCAGGTTGAAGTTGGTGATGTTGTGCCACGCCATGACTGGGCCGGACACACTTCACAGGAACCCACAGCGGACATGTTGGAGACAAAACAGAAGCATACCCTCTCCCCCATGTTATCAGTGGCATGGGACCCAGCCAGGTTCGATCTGGCAGAGCCCGATACATCACCAGAGGATGGGGCAAAGGTGGGCTCAACTGAAAGTGTCGATCAAAGGATGTTTTGGGGGCATGGTCCAACCCGAGGGTAACATTGAGTTGGTTCACAGTAAACAGCACCCAGGCCATGGCTCTTTGAATGTTAGCAAGATTAGGAGGGGAAAGTTCCCCCTTCTTTATTTGTTGGAGTTATAGGGAATACCATGTGTGAGGACAATGTCCCATTGCTTGCAAAAGGCAGCAAAGGCAGAAGAAACATAGGAGGGCCCATTGTTCGTTTTTATGTGATGAGGCCGACCCAGAGCTGTAATAGCACTGTAAAGATGAGTGATGACATGGGTGGCCATCTCACCCCTCTGAGGGGTGGCGTGAATAACACCAGAAAAGGTATCAATGGAAACATGCAAATACTTCCAAGGGGAAAACTCAGGGACCATCCATTTGCCAGAGGTCACAAGGCCCATGTCCCCAGGGGTTAACCTCGGCTTTAGGGACATGGGCTAGCCCTGCACAGCTGGGACATGCAGAAACAATTTGCTGTGCCTCAGAAAGAAGAAGTTTGAACTCAGCTGTTAAAGTCCGAGCATTCTGATAGAAAAACTGATGACTCTCAATAGGATCAGAAAAAAGTGAGTGCACTGCAGCATCAGCATGGGTGTTGCCCTCCGTGAGAGACCCGGGGAGGGAGCTATGGCTCCTGATGTGGGCAACAAAGAATTGCTGAGTGTGTTCTGTTAATAAATGTTGAAGCATTAAAAAGAGACTAAGCAGGTTCGAGTCAATGCGTGGGGCTAAATATGCCCTGGGAAGAGAGGTTAACAGCTTTACTATGTACAGTGAGTCAGAAATGAGATTAACGGTTTGCGGGAAAAGCTGGAAAGCAAGAATCACAGCAGCCAGCTCAGCCCATTTTGGGGAGGCCTGCATTGCAGTGTACCGGGCGTCCCAGTGGCCATGTAGTTGATAAGTGACGGCTCCCTGGGCTTTCCCCCCATCAGTAAAGACAGTGGGAGCTCCTTTGAGCGGTGAAGGAGACATGACAGAAACAAGGCAACGGGGTAGATTGCATTAGACTGAAGCGAGGATCGGGGGGGAGATGACAAGCAGTTTCCCCCACAAAGTCAGCTAGCTAGAGCAAGTTGCAGAGAAGGAGACAGTAACAAAGCAGTTTGAAAATCTTGCTTAGAAAAAGGGAAAACAATTTTCACTAAATCTTGTCCAGCATGCTCTAAAGTGCGCTGTGAACTAAATCTTGTCCAGCATGCTCTAAAGTGTGCTGTGAACAGAGCAGGGCTACAGCCTCCTGTAAGGACAACACATTTTGTGGTGGGCCATGGCTGAGATAAAGCCTCAATCAGGAAGACTGAGCCTCCGTGTTCTATGCCCAGCACCCCGGTGGGTGTGAGGCATAGGCAAGAGGTATAGCTGGAAGCCCGTATGGCTAGATGGGAGGTGATCAACACACCACTTTGACACAGTAGAACTGACTGCAGCTACAGCTGCATGAGCCTGATGGGGCACTGCAATGTGATCACTGGGGTGCTTGCCATTGGTGTCCTGTTGACCAGTATAATGGACAGGACAGAGACTTAACATCTCAGTAAGATCCTCTAAATCAGCATTGCCATGCTCCATTTCTGCCTCAAGGACCTGACAGACCCTGTTCCCTGGGCAGTTGGTTGGTCCCCCAGTTGAATTGGAATTGGGGGCCATTGGAGCTGAAGGTTGTCCAGCTGGAGGACTGGGAACAGTGAGCGATGGGGCGGCCACCTGACAGACCGAATAAGAGGGGGATTGTCAGTTAATTTCATTTTTGCCTGAACGGGGCCGTGCATTTCGACAGCATGTCAAGCCTGATGCCAGACAAACAGCATATCCACCGGTGCCCTCGAGGGGGGGGGGGGGAGTGAAGAGCCTTTTCAATTTTTTCCCATTGGTGGAGTTGTAGGGATCCCTCAAAAGGGATCATGGACACTCTTTTTCAATGAGTTTCAAAAAAGTCTGTACTTGAGACAGAGTTGCGAACCCACCGCACACATGTATCAAATACCTAAGTTCCTTCATATGCTGTTTTTGGGGTGTGTTAAAGTTCCCCCATACTCACCAGTTGTAGGGGTTGCGGAGTCCCAGCGATGAGAAGAGTGCACTCAAGGAGCCTATGCCAGGCGCTGGTGAGTCGCGGTGTGACCCTCTCATGTTACCCTGCTCGGGTGCCACATGAAGGACTGCACACAAGATGTAGGTTTGAAGGAAAAGGACCCAGTCTGCCTTACACAATACCCTTGCAGTCCACGTCAGCATTCAGTACAAAATCACATTAGCACAGGAGAGATAGAGCTTCCTCCTGGCAAACAGCCTTATCAGTAGCTAAGCCCCAAGAGAACAATTTGCATTGTGTAGTAGGGAGGAGAAGAACAGGATGTTAGCAGACCTCAGCTGGTGTGCCAGCCCTTTGACCTTTCCAACATGGAGAGCTCATAGATTGTGGTGAGAAAGGAAGTAGGAAAATCCAATTTAGGGTTGTGTTGCCAACTTCCAGGTGGGTCTCGGAGATCTCCCAGAATTACAACTGATCTCCAGACTACAGAGATCAGTTTCCCAGGAGCAAATGGCTGATTTGGAGGGTGGACTATATGGCATTTATGCCCCATTGAGGTCCCTCCCCTCCCCAAACACTGCCCTCCCCAAGATCTACCTCCAAATCTCCAAGAATTTTCCACCTGGAGGTGTGTATAGATCTCACTAGATACAAGTCTATATATTTAGTTTAGAGCTAAGAGTACTGATACTAATGATACTACTACTAGTAGTAATAATTATTATTTCCACCCTTCAATATAATAATTTGAAAGTGGATGTAAAAGATTACATTGTGCTGGCTATATGTTTCACTCCTAAGAAAGTATTTTCTGACTTAGTGATGCTGACTTGCTATTTAACATATACGTAGCAGTAGCAAGCACTTTGGAGCATGTATCACACACATTTGAACCTTGAGGCACATTATTACATCCAGGATGGGTCATAAGCCATATATGCATCTAGGCCTACAGGGTCTCTAAGGCTTAAGCAAGAAGCATGCACCTGGAATCTGGCATGCAGCAAGCAAAAGGTACTGTTTTGTTAACCAGGCAGCGCCAAAGCATCATGTCACACATGACCTACTAAGACCTTTTTTAAAAGTCTGCCAATTGTAAATGCTGATGTGACCCTTATTGGCTTCTGAGCCTGCAGAGGCATCAGAGTCTTGAGCACACATTCTGCATTGGCAAGCTATAGCAGGCTCTTCCTCTGGTTAAAGTTTCTTGAGTCCCCAACCAGCATAATTGATAATCTCTCTGGTCAGATTTCAGTTTGTTCCCAAATTATGAGCAGAACCTTAGAACGATAGAAAATATCCAACTGTTTTTATTTTTATATATATTAGATCAAAAACATCCTATAAAATGAGTGTTCTGATCATGTTTTCCCCATCCCTGTCCCTCAACAATATTGCTTTTAAAGTTGTTTCAGTTTTGCTTTGTATGTGTGGTGGCTGGATTTATGTGGTTTGTCTCTCTGTTTTGCCTGCTTAACTCAATGCGGATTACGAATACTTAGCTAAGGCTGTCATCTCTCCTTCCTCCAGCTATTTTCCCAGGGCACCCAGGTTATGTTTTAATAGTTGCAGTTCATTCCAGTGTTTATATTTAGAAGTTTGCCCCATTAGGAGACCACAAACTGTTGCTGGGTGGATTAGAGCCCTCAATACTGAAAGGAAAGAGCGGAATAGCAGCAGAAAGGAAAGATGAAGGAAAACATAGAATAGGGACTGCAAGAACAGAAGAATAAAATCTCATGCTGAAAACCCTGCCTTCTGTTGCCTTTTTGACTGTGTCAAACTACACAACAACCCAAAATGAAAAAAAAAACTTGACTTAAAGAAGAGGTGGGTATTTATTTATTTTTGTTTTGATCCTCCAGTGGTAGGTGGGACAAGCTACATGTATTAAATGGACTTACGTACTCTCGAGTTGCCAGCTGGCATCTATACTTTGTTCTGATTAGTTCTAAGCCTGTATTAGCACAGTTGATCTTTTTTTAATTTGAAAAATTTATATCCTACCTTTCTGCCTTTGCAATGGCTGTCAAGGGGGCTAAATATTGAAAACATGCATGATAAAAATACATTAAAAACCATTAAAATAAATGTATCTGTCCAGGGGTGACTTTGCCCCCCTCCCCACTTACTGAGGCTGGAGGAGACAGCAAGGATTCTGCAGACAACAAATGCTGATGGCAGCAGACATGGGTAACTCAGAACCACAAGAATTCTGAGGCAGCCAGCCCCTGTTTAAAGGGGCTTTCAGAAAAGCAGCAGTTTGCGCAGCATGGCTCAGCTGTTTAAAGGGGCTTTCCTGGGCAGCCAACCCCAGGCTCAGAACCATTTAAACCAAATAGCTGAGTGGCAAGGAGCTTCCCACAGCTCAGCTGATTTTTGTGAAGAGCAAAAGTAGGGGTTTAAACCTTTGCTTTCTCCACAATCCTCCATAAACTTATTTATTTGTTTTTGCCAGTCAGTCACTTTTCAGAAACTGAAATTGGAATCATCTGTAGCAAAAAGTTTAATTTTGGCAATACATTCATTTTTATAGCAGAAATTTTTCCTTGTCAAGACAGATGTAATTTGGACAATCTTTCAAGATCTTTTTGTACTTTGGGCCAGGTTGTCATGTAATAATGTATAATTCTGTCCCATTTGGGCCAGGTTGTCCTTAAATAATGTATAATTCTGTCCCATGAAATATATTCCTAAGTATTTGACTGGGTTGTTTGTTATGTCACATCCTGAAATTT
Source organism: Lepidodactylus listeri (assembly GCA_029233225.1). Taxonomy (NCBI): domain Eukaryota; kingdom Metazoa; phylum Chordata; class Lepidosauria; order Squamata; family Gekkonidae; genus Lepidodactylus; species Lepidodactylus listeri. The sequence continues at coordinate 74,885,221 of JARCFY010000008.1, forward strand.
TCTGAATCTCTTCCTTGTCTTGTTAAAAAAAATTAAAATAATCTTAGCTTTTTTCCTGTTGATTTTATAACCTGAAAAGAGCCCACACTTGTCAATTTGCTCCATTACATGTTGAAGATAGTTGGGGGTTCGAAATGGTAAGGATCACATTGTCAGCATAACTCTTTAATTTAAACTCCTCTCCTTCTACTTTTAAGTCCTTCAATTTTAGAATCTTATCCTATCTTGGAAGCAAAAATTTCCATCACAAAAATGAAAAGAAGTGGAGAGAGTGGACATCCTTGATAGCTTCCCTTTTCTATTCTAAATCCATTTGTCAAGACACTATTGATTAATTTTTTTCATGTTGTTTAGTATAGATGTTCTATAACCAATTCAAAAATCTGGAACCACACTTGAAATATTGCAATGTTTTTTTGTAGAAAAGTCCAAGACACATTATTGAAGGCTTTTTCAGCATCTAAGAACAGAAAGGCTGTTTTTTTGTCTTTGTGTTAGACATCTTCTATTGCACTGTCAATGAAACAAACATTGTCTTTCACATGTCTTTTTGGTACAAAACCAGTCTGATCAGGATCAATTACTTTGGAAATACATTTCCTTAGTCTGTCGGCCATAATTGAGGCAAAGATTTTATACTACACATTTAACAATGAAATGGGTCTATATTATTGCGGCGACATTGGATAATTGTTATATGAGCTTCTTGCCAGAATGATGGCAGTATGTTCTTTCCGCTCATATAATTCATAACCTTTAGTACGGGCAGAATTATCATCTCTTCAGAGTTTTGTAATAAATTGCAATTAGTCCACTTGGTCCTGGTGCCTTGTCCTTTTTTAGTTTCTTAATGGCTTGTGAGACCTCTTGAACTGAAATATCTTGATTCAAAGTTTCTCTGTTTTCATTTGAAAATCTACAAAATAAGGCTTCTTTAATATATTCATCTATTCCAGTTATTACTGAAACATCTTTTTTATAGAGTTACAAAAAAAGAGTTCAGATTGTTCTTGAATTGCTTTCTCTGCGTAGGTGATACTATCTTTTTTCCATATATCAATTATTTTTCTTCTTTCAGTTTCTTTATGTAAACAATATGCAAGGTATCTTCCTGGTTTGTATGCATGTTCATTTTTTTTAAAGCACCTCTTTTTTGTATTTTTTCAGTTTGAAGCAGATCCAACTGATTTCTTAGTTGTTTGATCTCTGCTGTTTTCTTTAAACTTTTTTAAATGCTTGCTTTCTAAGGTCTGAATTCTGTCAATTATTTTCTTAATTTGTTCCAGTCTTTCCCTCTGTTTCTTAGAGGCAAGAGCAATTAACTTTCCTCTCATATATGCTTTACTTGCTTCCCAAATAATTGCCATAAAGAGATCCTCTATGATATTTACCTAAAAAAATTCTTCTATATCTTGTTCATTTTTTAAAAAATATCTCCCTGCAGCAAAAGATTGTCATCCATTCTCCATCTTCTTAGACATTTCTCTATGCCATGTAACCAGTAGTGGATTATGATCAGCAATTGTTTTCAGCTGGATTGCAATGGATCTCAAATTTGAGAGTAGAGTCTTAGATGTCCAGCACATGTCAATTCTTGAGTATGTCTGGTGTCTGTCTGAAAAGAAAATACAGTCTCTTGAGTGAGGATTGAGGGTTCTCCATAAATTTCCCAAGTTCAGCATTTGCATATGGGTATTTTCCTCCTTTAGACTTTTTAGACCTTTCCTTTTTTTGATCTAGTACTCCATTCATGTCACCAAAGATTAGAATTTCTCCCTCTTGAAAATCCAGAAGTGTTTGAAAAAATTTTCATAGAATTTTCCTTTTGCATTATTTGGGGTGTAAATTGAGGCCAGTGTAAAGATTTTAGATCTTATTTTTTAACAAGATATATCTTCCTTCAGGATCTTTTAACTCTTCAGTTACAGTTAAGTGTTGATCAGTTATATAAATCACAAGATATTTTCTTCTCAGTAGCTGAGGCTGCATATGCTTTGCCCAGTTTCTTGTTATTTAAAATTCTCTTGTGTACCTTTTTGTCATTCTATTCATTCATTCATTCATTTTATTGAATTTATATCCCACCCTCCCTGCAAGCAGGCTTAATGCAGGTTACATAAATCTTAGTACAATAAATACAATTCAATTAAAACAACTTCAAAATAACAATTTAAAACAGCATAGAATCATAAAATACCACATAAAATAGATTAGATGTCAGTTATGATGTCAGTCAGATCAATTAAGATACAACAGTGGATACCCGGATGTCTAGTTGGATCCAGGCCACTGGTGGCAGATTAGCCAGGGGAGGGGGGGATATCTGCTGCCTCAACCAAAAGCCCAGTGGAAGGTCTTGCAGGCCCTGCATAATAGATCCCACAGGGGCCCTGATCTCATATGGGAGCTCGTTCCACCAGGATGGGGCCAGGGCCGAAAAGGCTAGTTGGTTGAGGCTAGTTGGACTTCCCTGGGGCCAGGGACTAGCAAAAGATGTTGGTTTGTGGACCTCAGTGCTCTATAGGGCTCATACGGACAGAGACAGTCCTGAAGATATGCTGCCCCCTAGCTGTATAGGGTTTTAAAAGTAAGCACCAGAACCCTGAAACAGATCTGGAATTCCATAGGCAGCCAGTGCAGTTCATGTAGCACTGGGTGGATATGAGCCCACACAGGTGTCACCGTCAACACCCATGCTGCCGTGTTCTGCACTATCTGCAACTTCTGGAGCATAGTCAAGGGCAGCCCCACATATAGAGAGTTACAATAGTCCAATCTGGAAGTGACCATTGCATGGGTTACTATAGCCAGGTCCTGCGGGGGGGGGGGGGTGAGATATGGGACCAATTGCCTGATCTGCCTCAGATGGAAAAGGGCAGACCTGGCAGTGGCAGTGACCTGGGCCTCCATAGAAATGAAGGCATCCAGGAATACCCCCAGACTCTTCAACCTTGATGTTGGCACCAATGTAGCCCCATCAAAAACTGGAAGCCTGATTCCCTGACTCAATCCCCCGTGACTCAGATGCAGGACCTCTGTCTTGGATGGATTTAACTTCAGTTGGTTCTGTGGCAACCATCAAGCCACAGCTTGTAGCGCCTCATCCAGGTCTCCTGAGGCCTTGTCTGGGTGGTTGTCCATCAGCAGACAGAGTTGGGTGTTATCCGCATATTGGTAACAACCCAGTTCATACCTCTGGATAATCTGGGCAAGAGGGCACATATAAATATTAAACAACATAAGGGAGAGAATTGCTCCTTGCAGCACACTGCATTCAAGTGGGTGCCACTGGGATAACTCACGCCCAAGCTTCACCCTCTGTCCCTGACCCTGGAGACAGGAGGTCAGCCACTGCAAGGCAAGCCCCCATATCCCCTTATTGGTGAGACAGTGGATTAACACATCATGGTCAACCATGTCAAATGCTGCTGACAGATCAAGAGGAATCAGCAGCACTGATCCACCTCAATCCAGATGTCTCCGGAGATCATTCACCAGGATAACCAGCACCATCTCCATCCCATGGGCAGGGTGAAAGCTGGACTGTAAGGGGTCCAAGGCTAAGGCCTCATCCAAGAAAACCTTGTGTTGCCATCACCCTCTCTAACACCTTACCCAGGAATGGTAAGTTAGACACAGGGCGGTAGTTATTAAGGACTGTAGGGTCTAAAGAAGATCTTTTAAGGAGAGGGCGAACCACTGCCTCCTTCAATCCCCTGGAAAGGTCCCTGTTGAAAAGGACAAGTTAGTAATCTCCCTTGAGGGGTCCACACCTCATCGCCACAGGCTTTAACCAGCCATGATGGGCAGGGATCTAGGAGGCACATGGTAGGCTTCACAGCTGCTAGGATCTTGTCAACCTGGGAGAACAGACTGAAGTGGTTTAAAACTGGACCTGAAGATGGCCAATGGGCTTCCAGGTCTCTTATTGTATCAACTGGGGTCAGAAGGACTGAAAAACCCAGTTGCCCTGAGTCAAAAACCCTCCCCCCCCCCCCCCCGTTTTTTGGAAGGTCACAGTGGAGTGACAAGACCTTATCTGCAAAATGGCTCACAAATTCCCTAGCATTTGGTATGCCCTGAAGCAAAGTAATCAATGACCAAATACTTCTAAATAATTGGGCTGGGTGAGAGCTTGCAGATGCAATGGAGGCTGCATAGAAATTTATCTTCATGGTCTTCACTGCCATCTCATAGGTTCTCATAAATGACCTATAAGATGCTCTTTTGGCTTAATCACAAGCTCACCGCTACCCTCTCTCTAGTCATCTTAGCTCCTGTTTCATCCACTGTAGCTCTGGGGTATACCACAGAGCTAGTTTCATATGAGGGCAAAGAGGGCACTGGGGATGGCTTTGGAAATCGGGATTGCCAGTCTTCCACCAGCACATCCAGTGGGCTGCCAGAGGGAATCGGATTCCGCAGAGCTTCCTGGAACTTGTTGTGGCCCATTTGACTCTGCAGGCAAACATAAATTCACTCACTGCCTAAACAGGGAGGGTTAAGGATACCCAGCCAAGCCTTCAGGGCAAGAAAAAAACCCCAAACAATTTTTTTTGGGGGGGAAGACCTAATAAAGGAGGGTATGGAAAAAAACAGGAAAAATCTAAAGAGGGTAGTGAAAGGTCTGTTCTTACTGGCAGATTATGCCTCCCTTTCCCCATGATCTCGATGTTACCAGAGCTTCTTCTGGAAAAAATCCAGATAAGCCCACCTATCAAAGACCTTCCTCAGAAGGAGGGGGGATTGAAAATGCCTTCCTCCAACGTTTATAGCAAAACATCCTTAGTTGGGTAGAGATGAAGCACATAGTACTTCTAACCAGCCAAGTTGCCAATAAATTAATGTTGTTGACAGTGAAGATGCAAAAGCAGCATATGATTTTAAATGTTACATGATCTGCCCATGATGATCCCGAGGTATACCAAGTCCAAGCAAGCCAGTCAATTGTGAGCACGTGTTAGTAGCAGCAACTATCCAGCTTGCTCCCATTCTGAAATTCACTGCTACTATGCAGATGCAGAACTATTGAGAATACTATTTGTTTTGAAGTGTGACTCACCAAGTGAGGTGTTTGACTTGACAGAATCTCTTGTGACAAAATAGGCATCAAAAACAAGGTAAATTCAAATGCTGACTGCATTTTTGAAACTGTCTCACTGTCCATGTCCCTGATACATATGTTCAGAGCTACTGATAACCACCATTGTCCCCAGACAGAAATTCCCACTGTCTCCTCTTTCACACTGCTCACACCTAATCCAAAAATTATACGAAAAGAAATAATATGTCTTGGGTCCAGAATAACCAGGGCTCATGGAATTTGATTTTTCTAGTTTCCCTTGGTGGTCCTGCCTATACCTCAGTAAACATAATGTTTCTGACCAGGAATTTCCCCCCTCAAAATAAATATTCTCCTGGTTTTCTCTTTAGCTCCAAAAGGATGCTGTGTTTTCAGTAAGTTAAGTCTAGGTAATTGTCATGCACCTATCTGACATTATCAAAATAATATTTGGGGGTGACCAGATCTATGGAAGTATTCAAGAATCCACCGTGAAAGTGACTGGAGTTTAGTGGACAAAGGATATCTGAGAAGGAATATGGGGGGTCTTTGTGAAGATGGTGCAACTGCGTTTGGTTGCTGACAGGACAGTAACAGTCAAACTATTTTGGCTTCCTGCGTAGGATGCACTCATTTGGCACAAACTCCTTTTTGTTCTGTTATGTCAGGCACTTAATAATTAGGTAAAGTACTAAGTGGCAATGAACAATGTTCATTCTTTAAAATTAACATCTAGGTTGTCATCTCTACAAGAGAAAAGGTCTATTGCTAACTTGGATGTATTAAATAGGAATTCTCTTCAGACTGCTGAAACTCTCTTATGGACTAAACACAGACAGAAAAACTTACCAGTTTAAAATCAGGCAAGTAATTACACCATCCAGCTCTTTACTGAGGATGTAGTCTTCAATGTCTGTCTTCTGAGATGTGAAGAACTGTCGCACAGCTCAACTGCTTCGATTAGGATGAGCAGACTAGTTACTGAATTACTGGCTAGTTTCTGCTTTGGTACTTACAAAACATTACTTGGATGCACTCAGGCTACCCATTTCCAACTTCCTATCCACATTAACAGGGTTAGTCATAAATGTCTCCATTTGGACGCTGTTTTGTAGCTACAGTGGCCAAGTTTTTCACAGAGCCTGCCCAACAGCAAGTGTGTAGACCATAATTAGGTACTTAAATAATTGGCCTACTTTCCCAGCAGTACTGAGAAGTCTGCAGCTCTATTTAGGGTTAGTGAATATTGCCAACTCTTGCCTTGTTTCTTGCCTTTATGCTTACAACAGCCCTTGGATTCCTCCAACTGAATCATTTTTCTTGTCTTCTCACTTGACATTAGGTCTTAAAAAGCTTTTTTTTAAAAATCCTTTTGCTCCTCCACTCTCTCAAGACACTGTTTCCCCTCACATTATTATGGAACAAAATAGACTATACAAATTATGCTGTACTGTTTGGTGTTGACTGACTGGAAATCTTTCTGTCATTTATTGATATACTTCCTCTTTTTCGCACATTGTCTTTCGAGAGGATGACAATCTGGTTTTCTTTCCTATAACTATAGATGTATATATAGACAGTGTGGAGAGTGGTTAATTAATTAATTTATTTATTGGATTTCTAGGCTGCTCTTCCCGCTGTTGCAGGCCCAGAACGGCTTACAGGACTTGCAACAAATTAAAGCCAAAACACCATTGCCTGCTGCAGGATAATTGCACTGCTTTAGTCATCTGTAACTATAGCCTCTGCAGCCATGTTCTGTGGTGCATCTGCTATCCATTGGTCAGAAAGAGTCATAAAACAATAAATACAATGAAAATTAAAACAGATTAAAACATTTATAGACATAGGAATGTTCAGTGCTATTCAATTAAAATTAGATGGCGAACCGTCTACCCATACCCTACTAGGCCCCGATACAATGTCATGGGGCCAGATGATGTTCACTGTTCACTGGGCCCCTTGTTGATGGTAAAACAAAGGGGGGAGAGATAGAGGTGGGGCGGCCCCTATTCAAAGGTCAGGCGGAAGAGCTCCATCTTGCAGGCCCTGTGGAACTGCATTAAGAGTGTCAGACTAATATCTGGGAGACCTGGGTTTAAATTGTACCTTGTGCCATGGAAGCTTGCTGGCTGACTTTGGGCTAGTCACACTCTCTCAACCTAGCCTATCTTACAGGATTGTTGTGAGGATAAAATGGATGAGAGGAAGACAATGTAAGCTGCTTTGGGTCCCTATTGGGGAGAAAGGCAGGGTACAAATGAAGTAAATGAACACATAAATATGTAACATAACTACATCCAGGGCTCATTTCAAGTAGGAGCTTGGGAGAGCTCAGCTCCGGGAGTTGGTGCCAGGCCCCCCCCCCCACAGGGGAATGCCTGCTTGTGTCATGGCTGCAGCAAAATGACCCCATCCCCTGGAAAGGTCCTTGTTCCTCCGAGCAGCCTTCTGAAGTCTTCAGCCACCACTGAAGCTATCCTCCCAGAACAGTGGTATTTCTGAGGCTTGGATTAGTAGCTGTCCCCTCTCTGCTCTCTCTCTCTCTCTCTCTCTTTCTTTCTTTCTTCCTCCCTCTCTTTTGCCTTCTGATATACTTCCGGTGATGTCAGGTGGTTTAGCATATGCAAATGAGTTATGCTAATGAGTTATGCTAATGAGCTCCTGCACCTCTTTTTCTACGAAATGACCTCTGACTACATCTGTAGTCAAATCCAAAATGTCCATTATTTTATACAAGACAGACAGTAGAGAATAACATAACTGAAGACCTGAAAGGGCCCTATAGAATCAGGGATGTACAAAAGTATCATTCTTCATGGTTTTTAATATTTTAGTTATATACTGGGAGTATTTCTCCCTGCTAATGTCTGTGTTTTGTTCATTTCTTTTTTGTGTGTATATGTTAAGTACCTTCAAGTTGCCTCTGACTTATGGAGAACTAATATCCTCCCAAATGTCCTATCATTAACTGCCTTGCTCAGGTCTTGCAAGCTGACGGCCATGGCTTCATTATAGAGTCAATCCATTTTCACATTATGCACCATTTTGATCATATTTTTATGTAAATCAGTGTGTGCATCAATGCTGAATTTCATTATTTTGGTCAAGAAAAGTTGATCACAGTGCTGTTGATTTTTTTATTATTGAGAAACCATGAAGTACCTCCACCTTTCTAACTAGCCCTACAAAATTCAATAATATTCAATAATATTCCTATACAAAACATAGTGTTTAAGGTAACAGACTTTGATATATAATTTGCCTGGAAGTCCAGCAGTGTGATCTGGACTTGAATGGACTTTGGAAGGGGTCACTGAATTAAGGATTTCAGTGTACATTTTGTAGCCTCATTATGTTTTGAATTCTGCTTGAAATTGTACACTTTGTTCTGCTGGCTTTATTCCAGTCAGTTGCTAATGAAGCTGAGTTAAAACATGCTTACTTTCCTGTAGCATTAAACAAGACTGTAATAAAATCCATTGACCTATTCTTATGAGAGAAGTTATGTATAATACTAAAACAAGGGAATACATTCCAAAGACAATTGTTTATTTCCTTTTAGTGCATACCTTTGGTAGAACTCCATTCTTGAAAACTGTTTTCGGCAATGCTGGTCCCAGCAATATTTATTGTGAGGTAACAGAATCATGATCACAAAATTTGTTCTGCTGGTCATCTCAAGATATCTTATGCTATAGCTGTCTTCTTTAGCAATCTGAAACTCCAATTTTGTTCTAGACATATTTTGTCTTAGTACACGTTCTGTTTTTTTATTGAAGAATATATGAATAAATGTTAAGATCCGGTTACCAATAAAGATTGTAAAATGTGGGTCTGAATCTTTGCCATATATTCATATTGTAGTTGGTGGTAATAGCATGTGTGACCACCTAACTTGACCAGAATCTGATCTAAAGACTAATTTGGGTTCTTTAAAAAGGCTAACAGGATATTGAGGGTGGTTATCATGCCCATAAGAAGAAAAGACTCACTGGAAAAGACAATAATAGAAAAAATTGGAAGGCAGTAGGAAAAGAAGACCTGAGATGGATTGACTTAGTAAAGGAAGCCGCAGCTTTCATTTTGCAAGATCTGAGCTGTTAATGATACAATGCTTTGGTGGTCATTAAGGCCGTGGTCACATGGTCATTTTGATCGGGTTTCACCACTGGTTCCTCTCGCATTTAAAATTGCTGATCAGATGGCTGCATCTGTTTCCCGCACCGAAGTGGGCTCTCTCACGCAATCGTCCCGGTTCCCTAGCAAGTTCCCCGACCCCTGGAAAATCAAGTGCTTTCCGGATATTTGCACTTTGACTCCACGATTTCACCAGTCTGGACAGCCATCTCTCACAATGATCACGATTAGATCATCTGACCATCCTTTGCGCAATGTTGTCCCCCCCCCCTTCCACCATTATGAGCATAATCAACTCAATGTATAAACTTTCAAGTGCTTGGTTGTATGTGACCAGGTAATTTTGTTCATTAAAGGGGGCTGGGGGTGGGGAGGAGAGTGATTAAAACTGGTGACTAAGGCTGATTAAAACCTGCCACTGACTGGGCTGCGCAGGACCGTATGTAAATAATACCAGCAGCCCAAGTTCTTCCACCGGCCCCAGCTGGCTGGCTCTCTGCTCTGCTGCTTATTCACCTGCAGCATGATGTCATGGGCTGGGCTCCAGATTTCCTTGAGGAATGTCCGACAGGGCAGGGGTGATGAAGGGGGGGCAATGTAACAATGTAACAATGTAGCCTATACACAACAGATATGGAATCCAGAGCTTTCCAAACACCAGGGGACCCTGCAAGGTCTGGCAGTGGGATTGGGGGGCAGTGAGGAAAGGTTTGGTTCCTGGCCGAGTTTCCCTGAGCAAATCTGCACGTGAGATAAAAGAGAGAAAAGTTCACTTTTCTTTAGGGGCAGCCAAGTCCCAAAGTTGGAGCTCCCCAAAGGCCGCAAAAGTGCCAAGGGACCCGGGTGAGGGAGGGCAGTTCAGGAAGCTACGTGTCATACTGGCAACCAGGGAGATGGGAAGCCATGCCAAAGGACTTGGCAGCAGGAAGAAGAGCCTTGCCTGGAAGTCCTGATCCAACTCCCTCCCTCCCCAAAGGTGCCACATCCAGAAGGGTGCTGGTGGCCTGCGAGACTCAGCCATGTGCTTCCCCCAGACCCAGCCGGGATTGCAGCACCAAAAGCAGCCTGGGGGGGGGGCAGCAGAGGCAGGGGGGGAAAGGTCCTGGGTGGCAGCACTGCTCCCTCGAGGCTTGCTTTCAGCTGCGAGCCTAGGGTGAGAGTGTTTCTGAGCCTACACAGAGCACCCTGCTCTCTACCACCGCCACTTGGGGCAGCACAGCTATCTGGACAGTTCCCAGAGCTTCATTGCATGATGCAAATGGTTGGGGGAGGGATGTGTGAACATCCCAATGCAGAAAAAAATATTCCTGATTAAATCTATTGCAGGAACAAATCGGGATAAGCTTGCCGTGTGAACATACCCTAAGTCACAGCGTAGCCATAATCTGGAAATTACTTGATGGCACATAACACATATACATCATGCCCATGATATTTATTGTTTGTATTATCAAAATTAATTTTGCTTACGTTTTTGCCAAAGCTGTTGTTGGAAGAAGCTAAAAAGCTCTCCTTAGGTATATTTAACAAGTCAAAATGCAAAACTAGACTATTCCTCTCCAAAAGGGCTTTCACACTCACTAAATAAAGCACTTTCAATCCACTTCCAATGCATTTTACAACTGGATTTTACTGTGTGCGATGGCAAAATCCACTTGCAAACTATCAGTGAAGTGGATTGAAACTGCATTATTCAGCATGTGTGAAATCTTTCTGGTAGCTAAAGAGTTGAAGATAGTTCTTATACATTTGTCAGGATGCTTGTCAGAAGAAAACATTTTTCAGGCTTCAGAATGTTTCATACTTAAGCTTTTTTCTTTTGAGTTTGCTTAATTTAGTTGCATTCTTTTCCCATATAACTTTGTGAACAACACCAGTCAACCTTTAATTGAACCACCAAGAGTGTCTCATATTCAGACTTACGAACAAATTCTTGTCTGTTGACCATAAGAATGTGACAATGTCCTTGAAATCATGCACTGTCTCCCCCTCCCCCTTTCCATTGCATTTTGTTCAGAGATCCAAGCCCCCATAGTTCTAAAGAAACCAGAGTTTTGCTGTTCATAAAATACAGGGGACTCAGGAGATGCTCCTACTCTTGAGATAGGCCGCCTTCGCTACAGTTGCCCCCAATTCTACTCCCTTCCATGGCCCTCCTGCCAGGATCTTTCTACCATACCCCTCAGTGGCTAAGTCGCTCTCTTGATAGGCATTGCTTGTTTACTTGCTGCAGATCCATCCATATTATAGCCCCAGATAGGATATCTCTTTGACCAGATGCCTGCCTTCCTGCCTGTCTTACCCTACATATTTGGTTTACTTTTATTGTGAAAAAAATCAGAGCTTTATTGTGATATCTGAATATAGTTTCTGCTATTATACTTGTCTGTGTGAGCATGGTCACATTTCCATAAGGAGAAAACCCAGTGACTGTGTGGCCCTAGTCTGAGTGGCCCTTTGGAATGCAAGCTTATTTTCCTTTCAGATAATATTTGCCTCATGGCAGTATTGGAAAACTTCTAACTCTTACCGATCAAGGTGGAATTCTTTACCACACTTAGAATGCAGTTCACAACTGCTTAAAATCCAGTATTTATGCTTGCACTCAAGGTCATTGGCGCTAAGCCAGTTTCATGCATGTACCCTGCTTTAAACGGTTTTCGGATTGCATCTTGATTACTGATCAGCAATGTGACTGGTTTTTTCTCAGGAGTAGCTAGGCTTTTATATTCTGTTGCTAATCCATTATGTTTATAGAAAGTTTGTGAATTAATTGCACAAATTCCAGACTTGTTAAGCAGCTAGACTACACAACTGTCACACAGATGACAGGGGGGGATATAGAAAAAAGTACTGCATAGATTCTGTGAAACAATAATGCACTCTAGAGCCCCACTGAAGAAAGAGTACTCATTGGCTCCACTGGATTCAAGAATAATGGCAAGATGTGCATGTACCCAAAGTATCATGTGCAGGTATTCAAGAAGGAAAAGAAATTTCTGGATTCATGCAGGTACACTAATTGGATTTGGGGGGTAGCCTTGTCAACAGTTTCCCTTTTCTTCTTTTTTAAGGCAGAAGAACTGCTAAGAATTTAATAAAACAATGTATTAAACTAGCCTGTTTTGCACTCAATCTGGTTAAAAGCAAAGACATCAACAAAATATACATCACTGAACTGGTGTTTTTGCAACATCTGCCTTGGATTTTATGTCAATTTAGCACACCAGCATCATCTGCATCATTATTAGTATGACCTGGGCACCACTGAGCCTGCTGAACTATTGTGCCCATAAACAATAATCCTGGATTAAATAATCGTCATACTCTACTATACCTCTTGAGAGCCAAAACTCATGTATGTGTACCAGGCATTTAGCCATGGTGGTGCAAAAGGGGGTGGTGCCCCATCAATCATTTGTCTTGCCCATCCAATCAGCATTACAGATTAGTGTGAAATCTGTCACAGTCTTTCAGGTGTAAATTTTCTATGTAAAAAAGGAAGAAATTAGGTAAAAAGTGTGAATCCTAAATCTTCCAAGGGTGAATTCTCTGTGCAGTTGGCTAGAACAGAATTAGCAGTTAGCAGGGCTGAAATGTTCTGATTTGAAAAGCCTGCAGGGGTGTTGAGTGGCACCACTAGAAGCCTTTAGTGATTTACAGAGAATAAAAGGTTGAATATAACGTTTCAGGTTCCAGTAACCGGAAGAAGGCTCTCATACTTTAATTCTGCAAACTATGTAAAACAGTTGTTTGGGAGGGCATTTTTATAAAGCTTATACAGAACAGGACTGTAGACTATGCCACAGTGAATACTATATATTACTGATTTGTTGTATATTCTATCATGCTCTTACAGCATTGTTTTCATTTTTTTGTAATTCCATTTTCTGCATTGCTTTTCATAGCCTGATATATTTTCTGCATTTTTGTAATTTTTGTTCACCTAGTCTTATTGCATTGTTTAATAGTTCTCTCATGCTGTTTGATTACAATGCTCTATACCATGTAATCCACTTTGAGTCTCAAGTAGAAAATAGGTAAACAACTAATAAAGTATAAATAATAAATAAATTTTAAAATTCTGTCTACAGGCCTGATGTGAAGCTGCATTCTTATGTAGAAATTTAACTCACCTCACATTTTCTTATCTACCTTGTACTTTGGTTCATTTCTTCTGGTTCTCAAGGAGACATATCAACCCAACAGGCCATTTCCCATAGCTCCATCACCTTCAGTTGTGTACTTATTGTATAATTCAGAATTGTATTCCACAGCAGTGACAAATATAGAATTCACATGAGATATGGAAGCATGAGATGTGCAAAAGAACTCTATCAAGTACATTGTAGTGATAGTAAAATTTGGCAAAATATAACCAGAAGCAATGCTCGCTCTAAGCTGTGGAGTCTTGTGAGCAAAAATTTTGCTTTGTGAGCTACTGGCATTAAAGTTGTGAGTGAACAATTCGGCTACTACATATATTAGTTTGCTCTGGAGCCATCCTTCCTGAGCTATGACAAAAATGTGTGAGCCGGAGACTAAAAACCTGTGAGCTAGCTCACACTAACTCAGTTTAGACAGAACACTGACCAGACGTATCCTTGCTCATCTTCTCTAAAACTTCACACAGTGCTCCTGACATTCCTTCTTAAAGTCCCTTTTCAGAATGCCATTCCATTTGCCCCTCCTTAAATCATCCTGGTCCCTTCATTGCCATCTAAGGCATAGAAGAGGTTTTGGCTCAGTGATAGAACATGTTGTTTTATATGTAGAAAATGCCAAATTCAGTTCCAGTTACAAGGATCTCAAATAGGAAAACAGTTTCTCAGACCTGGGAGAACCATTGTTGGTCATAGTAAAGGATACTTAGCCAGATGGCCCAATGGTCTGATGTGACACAAGATAACTTTGTGTGTTTATCGGACTGTTAATTCCATCTCATCACAATATGCCAATATCTGGCATTTTCCTTTTTAGGTTTCAGCTTTGCATCTATTTTCAGTGGCAGGACTCATTGCTGGAACATCTGAAACAAGAGTAAATGAAAGTGCTTCTGGAGAAGTATAAAGCCCTTCAACACTGAGGGCCAAACTCTGACTTGAACCCCAGTCACATGATTTGGACCTAAAAGGCTGCTGTTGAGGTACTCAGTTTTCATTGAGGAAGGAGATTTAATGCTTTCCTCTATTCTATTTTCCTAATTGGGAACACCCCCCCCCAAGAAGCTTTAAGTCCCCCTGCACCCAACCAAAGGTAAGTATCTGGGATGAGCCATAGTTGATCAAAGAAACTGTGCAGAAAAAAGGAGTTAAGCCCCCTTTCCCAGTGCCACAGTCTTGATTCAGGTTTCCTCCCAAATGCTTTTTAGTCAAATTACAACAGCCCTTGATGTCATATGTTGTGTGATCTTGAATAACTGAGGGACTAGTGTATCACATTTTCTCTCCCCCCAACAAACATAAACACTTTCCTCTATCCTGATGTTGCCCTTCAAGTGTGCATGTAAGGATTTCTTGGGTTTGTTTTTTTTTGCAAAGACCATTTCATTGCACTTTTTTGGTGCTTAACTAACTTTAAGCAGTAGTGATATCTCAGTAGTGATATACCAGACATAAAATGGCTCTCAGTGCAATTATGCCATTTTGATGGTATATAGACTACAGCCTCCTAAGTGTGTTTAACCTGGACATGAGTAAACTGAGATTTGGCAGGAGTATTAGAACTAAGAAAGGTAGATGAAAATCTGCTCAGTCCATTCTTTTCCCACCTTCACCATGAGAACCACTCAGTAAAATTAATGGTTGATAAAATGAGAAGAAATAAAGACCAGAGCTTTCAATAACTTCAGCAGGGAAAAGAGACAGAATCCTCAAAGAACACTCCAGAGGAACAGTTTACCAATTTATTTTATTTGAAAGAGAGACTCTTTAATATAAAGCTCTTAAATACAAAATTAAGTGGACACTCACTATTTATTAAGAATTTGAAAGGGAAACTGAATGAATAGTGAATTAATGGTTATCTGTAGAAAATTCTGCTTTGTCTCCGGAACTTTAAAAAGCAAAAGATACAATAACAAAATCCTGTGGGGATCATGGAGCAAGAACATAGGCAGCGCTTACCAGATCATTATTGGGATTAGAAGAAAGTTTTGTAGGCAGACATCTGCAGTATAACACACATGCTATACCTGACAGCCATGCAGGCATTTGATGGAATGCATAATAGTCTGTTGTCCTCTATCTGCAGCACATCCCTAATTTCCAGGCAAGGACACCTGGGCTCTGATCCATGAGCTGTCACAAGCAATGCTCCCTCTAAGCTGTGGAGTCTTGGGAGCAAAAATTCTACTTTGTGATCTACTGGCATTAAAGTTTTGAGCAAGTGATTTGACTACTGCAGAAATTAGTTTGGTCTGCAGTCATCCTTCCTGAGCTGAGACAAAAATGTGTGAGCCAGAGGCTAAAAATCTGTGAGCTAGCTCACATTAACTCAGCTTACAGGGAACACTGGTCACAAGGTCTACTGGCCAGGCTCTTCCTTGCCAAGCATTTGCTAGTGCTCCGGTGAGGTATGCCATGTCCTTTCACCCTGGCTGTGAGGTCCTTGAGTTGATAATGACACGGCTCAAGGGGTTCCTGTCCCAACTCCTTAAAGGCACCAAATCCATGGTTTCAGGTTTGCAGATTGTCCCTTCACCCTGACCAATTTTGCACAAACTGCTCCTCCACCCCCACTCTTCCCTTTCCCCTGATTGCATGCATCAATTTCCCACTATGTGCTGCATGGCTGCATTTTGACCCACAGCTTCACCCGATTTCCCCCGAGTCTTCTCGATCTTGTTTTTTTAGGATCTAGAAGACACGGGGAAAATTGGGTGAAGCTGCAGGTCAAAATGCAGCCGCACAGCACATAATGGGAAATTAATGCATGCAATCAGGGGAAAGGGAAGAGCAGTGGCAGAGCAGCGGCTTGTGCGAAATTGGTCCCTGTTAACTGATGCCTCATGGTGATCTCCTAAGCTATAGGCATACCACTCAGCTAACTTTACCCACACTGCTAATGCCAACCAAATAAGTCCCCCCAAAACTACCAGCATCATTGCTTACTGGGCCTGAGTGAGTTTGCTCCCACAGTGTTCAGAGTAGGATAGGTGGGGGGGGGGACCTTTAGCTTGCACAATATTGAGCCAAAGTGGCCAAAAAATCCTACTCGGCCCTCAGCCGAATGACCAGCATGCAACCACATTGAATTGCTGGGAGGGAGGATGGATTCTATGCTGTGAGGCAGAACAAAGGGAGCTGAGGGTGGCCTGCCAGGCTTTAAATAGCTTTTGCTGTGCAATTCCACATACTTCCACATACATGTCTGATCTCCCTTTTACCATCTTTGGTAGAATAGGCAACTGGTTCCCTATCTCTCTCCCCCAGGACTTGGCTATAGTGACCCAGGCAATGGCCACTTCCAGACTTGACTACTGTAACTCTATGTGGGCTTGCCCTTGAGGCTGATCCAGAAACTTCAACTAGTGCAAAATGCAGCAAGCTTGATTGCCTAGCAATGGGCACTGAGGGGATTGTTGCTGGCTCTGATGATGGAATAGGGTTCCCAACCTCCAGGTGGGGCCTGGGGATCTCCCGCTTTTACAATGGATCTCCAGCTGACAGAGATCAGCTCCCCTGGAAAAATGGCTGCTTTGGAGGGTGGACTCTATGGTATTGTACCATGCTGAGGCCCCTCCCCTCCCCAAAGCCCACCCTCTCCTGGATCCACCCCCAAAGTCTCCAGAGATTTTCCAACCCAGACCTGGCAATCCTGTGATGGAATTACCTGAAGATTTGGGGTGGTGGATCCTGTGGAGGGCAGCATTTTTTTTGGGGGGGGGGGGATGGAAGGACTCAGCAAGCTATAATGCCATAAGGTCTACCCTCCAAAGCAGCAATTTTCCTCAGGGGAACTGATCGCTGTCATCTGGAGATCAATTGTAACAGCAGGAGATCTCTAGGTCTCACCTGGAGATTGGCAATCCTAGGGGGAAAGTCAGCCACACAGCAGGGGGTTGAAGGAAATGGTTTGATGGTTGCTGGCCCACCTCATTAGCCAGCCAGCCATGGTGGAGCTAAACAGGAGAAAGAGCATGAGGAGTTTGACACAGCCAATATGTTCCGTTTCAGGAACTCTTCAGTAATGCTTTCTGTCAGGCATTTTACACAGAATCGTATTAGTACCAGTTCCCTAATGGAACATATTGGCCCTTTCACACAGAAACGTGCCTCTCCCGTTGGGGAAGCGTTCCTGAGCCGGTTTACTTTGAAACATCCTCCCAAGCATTCTTCAGTTCTTTGTACCGGTCCTGAAGTGCTATGGGGTGCTGTGTGAAATGCCCCCTGTTTCTGACAGTTTATTCTGGGCATGCTAGCAGTGTGCGGGGGAGGGGGTTATGCTGATAATCCATTGTCTTTTCACTGACAGAAGCAGGCCACTGAGGGGACAGTTAGACCCACCTGGCAGTGGGCAAAGGAGAAGAGTGGACCCAGCCTCAGTTGGTCCTTCTCCTTCAGTGGCTCTCTCCAGACTGAGGCTGAGACGCTGACCGATGGCTCTGTGGGCGGGACTGAGGCAAAGCAGGGAGAGAATGCAGCCAGTGGCTAGGGACCCCCTTCTGATTGGCAGTCCGTCCAGCCAACTGATTTTGGTGACCCATGGAATCTTGCCCCTTGGAATCTTGAAAACAGCTTTATATAATAGGAAACATTATTATTATTATTATTGTGTTGAGATGACTGTGGTCCTCCCCTCCATGGCTGCTGGCAACATGCTGCTTCAGTATCCACCTTGTATGAAGTGGTAGCAGATATGTCTTGAATTCTTCAAATAGGGTATGCTGTGCATTTATGGCTTTGTTTCAGAAGTACCAGAGGTTTAGGAGTTAGGCAGGAATTAGGCAGGAGATCAACCAATAGGAGCCCTGAGCCAGAGCATCTATTTTCAGCAGTGTGTGACAGTTAATCAAGCTGGGGCTTGACAAAATCGGATTTCTGCTGTTACAAAAAGATTCTGAAGAGCAGAAATGTGGGAGATCAGAGAAAAGATGGACAGCAGCATAGCAGCCATAGTGTTAGTGCTGGAGGATAGAAAGTCTGGATTCACAGAAAATAAAACCCAGAAACATTGCATGGCAGGGTGTATCTCTGCACTCTGGAATCTCAAAAAGAACTTTTACAGATCCATCACTGTGTTTGAACACATTTAATTTGATTTGAGTAAGACCTACTAATAAGTTTGAAAGAAAATATAAGCAGTCAGGGATTGTAATACATTCCTTTGAAACAACTCTGTTGTTTGCCTCCCAAGCCGGAAGGAAGAGACATAGAACATTGTTGGATTAACTAACGGGCCACTTTATTAAATATTAACACAAACAGAACATGGCAAGGGCAATCAGAACTGAATTGTGGTAAGGCAAGAGCCAGGGGTCACCCAAACCCCTCCCTTGCCTATATGCCAGGGCAAGCTGCTGAGCCCCAGGCATCAGCCAACAATGCGGCTTGTACCTGGTCAGCATGATTGGGCATTGCCCTGAAAATCCGACCCCTAACCACAAGGCTCAATGGGGCCAAAATCCAGGCCAGTCTCACAGGCAGTCTGCTTTCCTGGCCCAGGGCCAGAGGGCCCAAAGGCTGTACTCGCAAGACCCCTTACCCCAATAGGGTATCAATTGGCGCTCACCAGATCACAATCAATCTCTTAACTAAAACCCCCACCATGAACAAAGCCAAGCCTCTGCTTGGGCCCTTGTCCCCACTGGGAGGCCCAAAGCCTCCCACAGCCCCTTCCATATATCACCAAGAAAAATATCAAAGCCCAACTCATTTAAATGAAAGCCATCGCCTCGGTAGAGGTCGACAGTGCCAGACCATAAATGTGGGTGGGGTAAAAATTGCCCCCAACCTGACTCCAAAAACTTCTGCAGCTCCCTATTAAGTTTTCTTTGGGCTCTGTCAATAGCCAAGGGGTTACCCACCCCTACCAAACCAACCACGGTACCATGGCTGACCAGACAATCTGGGTCCCAGGCCATCGCTGATGGATAACTTGAAAATCGGCCTGAGCCTGAAGGATCAAAGTCTTCCCTCACCCAAATGGATAAGCAATATATGTGGAGGAGAACCTTAGGGAGGCAGTCTTTTGAATAAGAGTTTTAGAGCTAAGTTGCTGAGTCAGTTAACTCCTGGACATCTATAGAATGGTGGAATCAGTGGGAATGAAAAAGTATTCATTTTGTCTGTTGGGGAATTAAATCTGAGTTGTCTGGGGAAGTGAATTCTATTGTGGGAAACAGAAGATGGAAATAAAAAAAAAACAACTACAAGGGATTGCTGCATTTGGAGGTTGCCTTGGATACAAAAGCATTCTGGGACCCATATGTGATGTGAGGCTTGTCTGACGATCTAATGCAGGGGTGTCAAACTACCAAGAGCCCCCCTCCCTCCCTCCCTGCCCAGGAATGGTTCCTCGGTGCAAAAGGATACCCGTTCACCAGCTGAAGAATAGGTCCCTTCTGAGGGCACATTCCCCTTATCCACAGCACAGTGCCCTGTTCCCTCTCGACCCTCATGCTCCCTGACAGCGGTGGGGCTGCTAGATTCAGAGTGGGGCATATATAACAAGAGTCTTCTCCATGTGCCTAACTGACTGTCTCTGCTTCTCCAGGTCAGGCATCTCATTCCCTAAGAACCAGGAGCTCATTACACCGGGTACACAGTCAAGACTTCTGCCCAATCATACATGTGACACACCATGCAAAACACTGGCTAGCCCCCAACCCTCTACTGGCATTCTGGCTTCATAATTGCTTTAAAATAATTTTATATAATCCTCCTTTTAAACCCTTTGTATTTTCCTTGTAGAAGTCTACTTATCTTACTGGCAACCCAAGGAGACTAGGGCCCTGGCATTCTGGCTCTTCCTTGGCTTCTCAGAGAGCCCCTAGTCTAAGAGTCCCTAGGTTAAGAGCCACAGGCCTGTTGGTTCTTGCCCTTTGGCTTGTGCCTCTGGCCAGGTGCTGCCTTAAATAGAAGCCTCACCCAGCTGAGGGTGTGGCTAGCAGCTATTCAAATTCACCCAGGCACTCAATTACAGTCAAACAATGATCTCTCTCAAGCAGCCAGCACTCTGCACCAACTCAAACTCACTTGCACACTCCCAAGCACAGTCCCCACACACAGTACCCTCAGCTAAATCACCTCAGCTGAAAGCAAATAAAAAACACTCACACCTCTTGCAGCTCTATCTCCTGTTGCCTCTCAGAGCTCAGCTGAGTCAGCTCTGGCCAGGTGCTGCCTTAAATAGAAGCCTCACCCAGCAGAGGGCATGGCTAGCAGCTATTCAAATTCACCCAGGCACTCAATTACAGTCAAACAATGACCTATCTCAAGCAGCCAGCACTCTGCACCAACTCAAAACTCACTCACACACTCCCAAGCACAGTCCCCACACACAGTACTTTCAGCTAAATCACCTCAGCTGAAAGCAAATAAAAAACACTCACACCTCTTGCAGCTCTATCTTCTGCTGCCTCTCAGAGCTCAGCTGTACTATTAGTTTAGTACATCTGATGATCCTTAGTCTACTTGGGTTTGGTTGCTCATCTGGGATATGACTGTAAGCGGCAGAATGCTTATTTGACAGTTAAAAAAATAGCACTGGAATCAGGTTGACTTTCAAGAAGACATTTGAAAATGAGGTGACATTTAGAAAACTATGTTCTTGACTTTGAGTAATAAGGCCCTGAGCAGCTTTAGCTCTTTTCCTATATGAATCTGATGATGCCTTCTCCTGTATGAATTTGGTGATGAGAAATGAGGACTCGACAGTAATGGTGTCATGTCTTCCTCATGATATTGTACACTGTGATTGTTTAGATATCTGGTGAAGTCTTCTGTTTTCTAATGCTGTTGGTTTGAATTTTGCATAAAACCATGATCTCATTCTAACTTGCTCACCTCTAGTTCTCTTTTACTGATATCATGTTTTATCATTTGTCATTGTTATATTGATTGATATTGTTTTATTTTTGTTCCAAATATGCTTTATTTGTAAGCCACCTTCAATTTTGAAAGAGTAAATATAATTTTTTTAAAAATAAATGCCTTAATTTCAGGGCTTAGATGTTAGGTTTTGGAAAACTGAATGCTTAAAGGCACGTCTATTTTTAGTTCAAGCTCTTTCCCCTATCTGAAACAACAGAAAAAAAATCTGTCAAGGAAGAAAAAAAAAGCATGAGCAGGACTTTACTTGGAATTTCTGTTCTACTGAGAGACAAATTTCTCTCTCTCTCTCTCTGTGTGTGCAAAACATTTTCCTTGCATACCTGTGAGTTTCTCATTCATTTCTCAATATGGAACCACTACAGGCGCTCAGTATGAAACCACTAGACATCCTTACTTGAGAAATGAAATATTGTGGAGCTACTGAACTTAGAGGATTCACAGTCAAATCATGGGAAAGTAATTTGCATGATAGGTCTTTGCGATTGAGATATGTTAAGAAAATGCACACAGTCTGTATCCCACCAAAGCACTCTAGATATTACAGTATATTTGTTCCACCTGGACCCACATTGCTAAGAAAATAGATCATCTGAAGACTAGTTTTGAGCTATGGTTAGAAATGCTTGTGCTGAAACTGGCTTTCTCTAGTGATAAAAAGTCTGTAGGATATAGTTTAAAAGATCCTATGGCACTTTAGTTGAACTTCAAAATGGCAAATGCATGACAAAATAATCAATTAACATTATTATGGTCATTTGCAATTACCTTTTGGTGGGAAGGCAGCATGGTATAGCCTGGTCTTATTAGATTACAGAAGCCAAGCAAGGTCAGTATTTGAAGGTGGACCTCTAAGGAAGACTCTGCAGAAGAAGGCAATGGTAAACCACCTGTGCTTTTCAGATCAGTAACTATTTCACCATTTCCATCTTTCCTGAATTAATTTTCAACTAGTTCATCCCAATCAGGTCTTTCGTTGATATCAAACACCAGAAATTCCATTTCATAGGATTAGATGGAAATGAGAAAGAGATACATATTGATGACAACAAATCCAGACCTCTGGATCTCTTCCTTCTTTGGTTTCATGTGGCTGTTACACGGCATAGAATAAGATGGGAGCTTGTAGCACTTCTCTTACCAAAAACCAGAGATGAGCAACAGTTCCCCAGCACTATCTTCTGGAAGGAATGGAGCCAAAGCTCCTCCTCATATCCCTGGCCTGACCAGTCAGTCCAGGTTATCAGGATGGTTGACAGGGTTGTACACCTTCTGTCCTCCTGGTGTAAATTGCTCTCTGAGAAAGTCTCTGTTTTGAAGCCAGTTTGGAATAAATTGAAGTATCCAGGAATCTATGGTTTTGGTTGGAGCATATTTTAATTATAAATGCAATGTAAATTATTGTAGAAATAGTTTCATTTCTGGCTCCATACCAGCATGCAAACTCTCTGCTCTCTTTTCCTGAGTCTATTAGCCCTAATTTAAATGTATAATGAGATGCATTAAAGTAATAAAACTTCAAAATATTAGTGGATATGTGTTCTTTAGCTTAGTTGTGCATTTTCAAGCTTGAAAATTCATACTCTTTATTTTCTTCAAATCTTTCTTCCGGCATATTGAATACAAATGAAGCCATAGCTCTCTAATCTGATTTCTGACACTTGTTGATTTACTTTGTTGTTTCTGCGTATTTGATTTTTATGCACAAAGAATTACTCTAAGCCCCCCTCCCCTTTATGGCTGTGTCAAACACAGATTATGGAGTGAAACTTTAGAACTCCCAGTTGAAGCATAAAGCCAAAGAACAGGGTTTTGTGCCTGCTAAACTGAACACACACAACAAATCTTCTGAAGGGCAGTTTTATGAAAATTACATACTTATATGATCAGGATTCATGAGGGTAAATTCGGCACTGATTTACATAACATGCAAACCAGATGAAGTATGCTAGAAAAATTAATCTCTCTTAAATTCACAGCTGTATGCCATGGCCAGGGTAAGAAGGAATATGAAAGCATTTCATGGAGATGTAGTGAGGTCATGTGATTTATTGCCACTTAATTGTTCAAGCTATGTCCAGGAAATGCTCAAAATTTCTTTTCAAATACCCTTCTCATTGATCTGTAAAGAATCACCACTGAGATATCAGCCCCATGTGCCATGGCCCCCCTTTAAAGGGTATTTTTGCAAGCAGAGCAGGTGGCTGGCAACAGCCCCTCTCCCTCCCTCCTGAAAGATTTAAAGGGTCCTTCAGTTGATTGGTGGGCCATGTGTTCCCTGCTGATCTGCTGAAGCCCTTTAAATTTCCTGGGAGGGGAGGGAGAGGGGTGCCCATGGGTGGCCACTCGTGGGGAAGGGCTTGTGGCAGGGCTTTCCACACTGGCCAGCTGGCTTTTGGCAGATTGGATGCCCCCAAAGCAGGGGAACCCCCACCTGAACCTGGGTGCTGGCAACCCTAGGTAGTGACCAAGCTGAATTAGCCAGTACTGGGATAGCATGGAAGACAATGGAATGATCTATCCTTAATTTCTGAGTCGCTGTAGCATTGTGTGCAAACAGCAGAGTAGTTCTCTATCCTCTTCGATGCTTCACAAGGCCATGTTAAGCACTGGGGGGTTGGTCATTATTTATGCCTTAAGATGGCTGTCCACCTCCTATGGAGTGATCCAACCCTCCTCCTTCTTTCTAGGAGACTGGAAAGCAAGTTATTCCTTCACCAGGAGGCACTGTCAGTTGTTTCCTTAAAACCAAAGAAAACACTTCCAGAAGATCATAAATATTCATTCTTTGCTCCTTGACCAACAAAACAAAACCAAACAAAATAAACAACAACAATAAACCCTCAGAACTTCACAAAGGATTATTTGATTGCAAAGAAATAAAGTCTGTTGAAATATGCACAGCTAGAAGGAAAATTACAACATTCAGCACAGATGTAAGTTACTTTGCTAGATCCATTCAGGACAGCTTTCTCTTCCCAACAATAACTAGTCAGACACAAATTCAGTGCATATAAGTAACATGTCCACATGTGTTATTCCTAAGGAATGGGCAAGTTAAATGCCTCTAGGTCAGTGATGGCAAACCTTTTAGAGACCAAGTGCCCAAACTGCAACCCAAAACCCACTTCTTTATCGCAAAGTGCCAGCACGACAATTTAACCTGAATGCTGAGGTTTTAGTTTAGAAAAAAGAACTTATACATTAACATATTTTGTCTTAAAAGAAAAACACAATAACAGAACTTTCAATTATACAAACAACTTCTTATTGAAAGGCAAAAGTTTGCATTTGGCATGCTTTTGAACAATTAATGTGATTTTTGCTGTTGTATGCATGCTGATAATTTGTCTAACCTCGGCTCATACTTTGTAAGTTTGAGAACAGCCCAGCCTCGAGTCTGTGTCGTCTTTTTCCTTTTAGAGACTGAGTGCCCAAACTGTGTGCGTGCCCACAGAGTGGGCTCTGAGTGCCATAGGTTTGCCACCACTGCTCTAGGTCATTTTTGAAGATATTCATAGCTAGCATATAAGGGCAAGCTGCATGACAGAGCCCATTTCAACTCTATGAATGTCCTTGGTACAATTTATTTATTAAGAAAACTTATATGCCACCTATCCAGAGGCCTGGTTAAGGTAACTAACAAACAATACGTTTCAGCCATCCAAAAAGGCCATGCTGAGAATTATAGGGACTTCATGTACAAAAACCTTATTGAATGAGGGCTGTCATAAGGAGAGGAACTGGGTGAAATTGAGTGAAAGAGCTGCCTGGATCCAATCCTTGAGAATCAATTCTGTCCCCCTTGCTCTAATGGCTCAAGTAGTCCTGTATTAGCCTGAATGTATGGAATGATATCCCTGCAGAGGTCAGGAGTTGTTCTTCCTTCTTGCTGGTTAATAGGATTTACTTATTTATATTTCTATGCCACCTCCTCAGTCCTGCTGAAGGCAGCTTACAATTAAAAAACACAGTATAAAAAAACCATTAAAATAAGCCACTAGACATAAGAAGGATGAAAACTGGCCATAAAACAGAAGAAGAATGTACCATCGACCCACAACCAACTCATTGAAACTGTCCAGAGGGCATTCCAGGCAAGAGACATGCAAAAGTTGTTTGCCATTGCCTTCCTCTGCATAGCAACCCTAGTCTTCCTAGGAGGTCTCCCATCCAGGTACTAACCATGGCCAGTCCTGGTTAGCAAGCAGACCATTAAGAAGCTGATGATAAAAACCCCTAATTAAGGTCCTGGATAAAATGATTTGTTTTAGCCTGGCACCTGAAAGAAAGTAAAGTAGACACCAGGCAAGCCTCACAGGGGAGGTATTCCAAAGCCAAAGTGCCACCACAGAAAATGCCCCACTGCTAATTACCACCCACCTCACCTCTGCAGGAGAGAGCACAGAGAGCAGAGCTTGGCAGGCTAAACTGGAACACAAAATCCAGCTGTTCCAGAAGCATTTGGCTGATAAACTGTTGTGGCTGCTCTGAATTTTACTGAATTTTTCTAGTATGGCCATTTTCTGCACTTCTTGAGAGCCATTTTAGATCCTTAGAAAAGTGGAACACTTAAAATAATGAATAAATAAGCAAGGCTACAGTTTTGCACACACTGACTTGGATACAAATTTCACAGCCCCACTTATTTCTGATTTAAATATACCCAGGCTTGTGCTGTAAATCTTCTCACTCTCTGCCAAATGTTACGATCACTTTAGACTAAAAGTGCCATCCTTAGCACAGTCACACCCTTCCAAGACCCTTGATTCCAAGGGACTTAAAAGGGCATAAGTCTGTTAAGGATGGAACTGTTAAGCAGATGGAGAGAGTGACTTTCTCTCTACAAAGACCACACAACTTCAAAAAGAAGAAAAATGCACTCACTTGGTATTCACTACAGTCTGGTCTACCATGTGACCTGTCTTCCAATATTCCTTCTATATTTGCTTGTTTCCTTTTAGTGCATAAGGATAAAGGAATGCAATAAATATAACTTCTACATTTCTTCTAGTGTAATGGAGAAAAGAAAAAAAAGTTCAGTGCCCCAAGCCCACCAATATAGCTGAACATTCATTAGCACACAGCTTTTTTGCATTGCTTCAGGTCTGGCTGGAGATTTTAGCACTTCATGATCTGCAACAATATATGATGGCATTACTCTGTCCCCTCACCAGAGCGATGTTTTCATTTTCAGACAGCATCTCTGGGACAGATGGCATGCGATTCCTTTAAAGTTAATATCTTGCATCAATTTATCCCTTCACACCTCAGGATGGCTTATATGATTTAATTATTGTCTAATCTTTCTGATGCCACATTGAGGTGTTGTTGCTGAGAGATGTACATTCATGAAAGTTTACAGCGGTAGCTGACAAAAAAGTAATTTTCACTTGGTGGGAGAACCAACTGAATGGCATAATAAGGAATCTGTTCCAGGCCTTGCTAGAACAGTTACATGAGAGCTGAACCTTGTTCTGCCCTTTAAGGTGAAGGTTATCAATGTGCCAAAATTATTCGTTTTCATTTTTGCAATCAGCAAGTAGTGAAGGCTTGCCAAATTTGCTGAATACATCTTTGTGACATTATTCAGTGTCACACTTAATACTAAAATGTAATGAGCTGTATTTGCATTTTTTCCATTAGCTCATCTACTAAAATTTCTTTAGGGATCCTTTAAAATAGTTCGAAAAATATAACACTTTTCAGTTTTAGCATTTAGTGTTTCTATTTTATTTATTTAGTGTTTCTTTACTCTACTGCTCTTCCAAGGAGCATGGAGCAGAGGATATCATTCTGCCCTCTCCTCAGAACACTTTTGTTAGATGACACGTTTGGCTGAGATAGAAGTTATTTATTTACTTCATTTATACCTCAACTTTCTCCCCAGCGGGGTGGTGGTGGTGGTGGAGGCAAAGCAGCTTACATTGTTCTCCTCACCTCCATTGTATTCAAAGGCCTGCAGCAGATCCAGGAGAGCCATAAGAACATAAGAGAAGCCAATGTTGGATCAGGCCAATTGCCCATCCAGTCCAACACTCTGTCACACAGTGGCCAAAAACACCAGGTGCCCTCAGGAGGTCCAGCATTGGGGCCAGGACACTAGAAGCCCTCCCACTGTTGCCCCTCCCCAAGCACCAAGAATACAGAGCATCACTTGCCCCAGACTGAGAGTTCCTATCTATACCTTGTGACTAATAGCCACTGATGGACCTCTGCTTCTTATGTTTATCTAATTCCCTCTTGAAGCCATCCATGCTTGTAGCCACCACCACCTCCTGTGGCAGTGAATTCCACATGTTAATCACTCTTTGGGTGAAGAAGTACTTCCTTTTATCTGTTCTAATCCGACTGCTCAGCAATTTCATGGAGTGCCCATGAGTTCTTGTATTGTGAGAAAGGGAGAAAAGTACTTCTTTCTCTACCTGCGCTATCCCATACATAATCTTGTAAGCTAATGATTACTGGGAAAAATAAGAATCCCCAGTATGGAGGGCTGGTATGGAAGCGAGGGCTGGCAGAAGTGACAACAGTCATGGCTGCTTTTCAGGGGGATGCTGTTTACTGAGAGCTGCAAAGGAGGGGAAGGGAAAGGGTTGCCAGGTCTTACCTGGCTGCTGGCAGGGGTGCTCCTGCCCTGTCCTGGGATCTTCTGGCATGGGCACAAAGCACACATGCTACACTGACATCACGTGGAAGTGACATTATCATGCCAAGCACATAGTGCAGAGGACACTCTAGCATTTGGGCAAAAAGTGCTGTGGTCACCCACAGAGTTTTAACCCAAATGCTAGAGCATCCCCCATGCACTGTGACGGGTGATGTCACCTCAGGGGGAGGTCATCATGTGGGCACCTTGGGCACAATGGGGCTCCTTAGGGGTGGGGCTCCCCCACCAACCAGCCCCCATTGGGGAATGGCAACCTTTTGGAGGGAAGCTTGGTGGGCCTGCCCAGATCTGCTCTGGGTGACCTGGTGAGGGAGGGAAATTACTTGCAGGTCCCCACTTGTTCTTGCACAACTGTACATATTCAACACTGCATGTTTTTTTTTCTTTGAGAGGTTTAGATTGTATTCTACTAAGATATGGAGCAGGTAACCTTGTTATCCCAGAGAGGCTGAAGTGTACACCTAGCTCCATGCCAGAGCCCAGCCTGTAGGTTCTCATACTCCAGGAGCCCCTCCAATTCCTACTGCTTGTGTCACCTGCGGTAATTGTTGTGTGTTTTATTTGCATAGTTTGGACAAGCTTGCTCTTTTGATCCAGGTCAATGTGTTAAACTGCTGTAGTCCACTCCATGGCACAGTGTGGGCTAGAACTAGGGTTGCCAGCTCTGGGTTGAGACATACCAAGGGATTTGGGGGGATAGAACCTGGAGAGGGTGGGGTTTAGGGACAAGATGGGCCTCAGCAGGATATAATGCCATAAAATCTATCCTCTAAAGCAGCCCTTTTCTCCAGGGGAACTGATCTTGGTCATCTGGAAATCAATTTTGATACATGGCAATCTCCAGGTGTCACCTGGTAGCTGGCAACCCTAGCTTGAACAGAGAAAATGGAAGTGGTTATTACTGCAGCTCCACACGAAGAAAAAACCTGATTTACGTGCTTATTCTGATGCCTGACATTAAGGACACAGCATGGTCTATTATCATGATCTCTTATTCATATACACCCTTGAGAAATAGGTGACTGTTGAAAGACATTCATAACAAATGGATTAATACTTTGGAACATGCCAGAGAAAAGCTTGAAGAGTTAGACTGGCAAATGCTCCTAGCTAATGCTAAGCAAGTTTGCCCACCTATTTGTCTTGAATTTGCACCTTTGTTTCCTTTTTCTTACAATAAATATTTATCTTTTGGTTTTTCTTTATTGTAGGCTGTTCTCCTTAGCCCATTTTAATGCACTCCCTTTAGTAGAGATCTGGTAGATTTAAGGGAATCCCATGTGTGGCCAAAGCTGTTGTATCTATACGTTTTCTGTTTTCCTGTGAGATTTATACTGAGCAAAGAGCTAATATGTTATGTCCACTTATGGCTACCTTTCCAGTCTGCTCTGTGGGCTGCCATCTAGGGATGGGCATGAACCAGCTCATGAATTTAAGTTCATCATGAATTTTGGCCAGTTCGTGGTTCATGAAGTGATGTTCAAGGCAGGGCAACCTGCACAAACATTCCATGAACTTTCAAGCTGTTTGTGGCAGTTTATGGCAGTTTGTGAATGGATACATTTCCAGACAGACCGTCTCCACTCAGTTAAAACATTTATCAAACTTCAAAGCAACAGGGGGGTGGAATTCTCCAGCCTTAGAAACACCAATAGGGGCCCTCAAAAGCTAAACAGGCATTGCTGGCTGCCACTAACAGAGTTCTCATTCTGTTCTATGGGATCAGAATACTATATATACTCTCAGTTTAGGTCTACAGCCTCTCCTTTGTTGGCTGTTGGAAATTAGAAAGGAAGGAAGGGAACTTGTTAAAAGCAGAGCACACTCTTTTATTCCTGATTGTGAATGTGAACATCTCTTTTCAGCCTGGGTTTGGGTGTCAGGTGGCCTCAGGGCTCTGAGCCACCCCATCTCTCTGCTCACTCCTCCCCAGTCTCTTCCACCTGCTGTTTCCTCTACCCACATCTGTTGGCCTGTAGCTTCCACAGTTTTTTTGTGTGTGTGCGTGCAGAACTCACAATTCCATTGCAGGAGCTCTGCATTCAGGAGAGCAATGCTGCCTTTTATCCCAGCTTGTACTCTCTTTCCTTGCAGACAGGATGCAACCTGGTAGTGATGCTCACCTGCAACCTCTCTGCTGAGGCTCTGACCCTGGGGAGGACACCTGTCCCCTTGGGGCCCAGCTCCAGTGCAGAGGCCAGAGCTTAGTCCAGCCCTCAAACCAGGGGGATGGCTTGTCTCAGGCTGGCCATATGGATGCAGAGCATGTTAGTGGTGTCCTGGATGGGCTTGAGTTTATGCATCATTTGGGAGAGGGTCAGCCAGTCATTGGAACTGATGCTGAGCTCCTCTTCCCCATGTAGGATGGTCACAGAGGAGATGGTATGCTGCACAGTGCTCTTCTGCTCCACCAAATGCACAATTATGGCATAGATGGAGTTCCTCTTCTCCATCCCCCTGCCTCTTGCACAGCAGCCAGGCAGACTTGATGCTGTGCAAGAAGTAGCAGGCCAGGTGCCAGCAAGTCTCAGGCAAAGACAGCATCTCGAGGGGGACAGCATCCCAGGTGGCCTTGACAGTGCTTCCCAGCCCCAGAGCATCCTTCACCAGCAGCTGATGCATCTACACCAGGCAGACGATGTCCTTGAGGTGCACAGCCTTCACCGCTGCCAGCATCCATGACCACGTAGCCACTATGATGTTGCTACTGCTCACCCACTCCCTCAGGCTACTCTGTATCAAGGTAGCAATATTTGGCAGCATGTCATCTTCATCCATTCCCTGCACAGGGAGCAAAACCATTTTTGTAGCCTTGTGGCAGGGCTGTCCTCTCCTGAAGCCTGGGCCATGCACTGACAATCCTGCTGGCTGCTCCAGAGGTCTGCCATGAATTGCACGGTTCTGCCTTGTGCACGGGAGAGAGGAGACTTGACAATTGCCACTACAGCCAGTGAAAGCCTATGTCTTCCACTATGGGGAAGGATTGGCTGATGAGGTGAGCGACTTCTTCCTGGGCCCTCCATGTAACCATTTTGACCCCTTGGAGTGTGGCCCACCTTGATGTCCCACCCACACCAGCCCAAGTGTAGGGAGCCTTTCTTGAAGGAGCCTCCTGCTCTCCCTCCACTTCTCCCTGCTGAGAGGGAGTGGGCCTTTTCTTCCTTCCACTGGCCTCCACTCTGTCCTCCAGCAGCAACATAGTTGGGGGCATCTTTTGCTGGTACCTGTGGAAGATGGGGGAGGACAGGTGTTGGGGGGTTGCACCCCTCCAGAAATGAGTGTGGTATACCTGGGACTCTGTCACACAGGGGTCACTGGGGAGGGTGCATAAATGTTTTCAAACTGTGTGCTCCCGCCCCCACCCTCTGAATCACTGCTGTCAGAGTCCACTCCAAAAAGTGTTAGCAACTGCTGCTGACTCCGGGCAGTGCTGACTCTGCTGACTCTTTTGCCGCTGTGGAGAGCCCCAGGAACAGACTGGGTAAGGAGGCTTCAAGACCCCCTGGTGATGCCCTGCCATGGTAGGGCTGCATTGGACTGGCAGGATGGGTTTTGTGCCCAGGGATTGGGGCCTATGGCAAGTAGGGGCTGGAAGACTTCTTCTCCCTTCCCGATGAACACTCTTTCACCCACTTTCATCCTCATGGCACACAGAGGTGTTCACACTCAGGAGGGAGGGAGGGTATAAATGTGGGAGACCTTTTTGGGGGAGGCTGTAACTGGGATCTCAGAAATGTAATCTGCTTCCAAATTGGAGAGACTGTAGAAGTGTGGTTGGCAGGGTGAGGTTCCCTGTGTGTTTGGTGTGAGTAGCTTGCAGGGGGTCCATTCTATACACTTCTGAACCTGTGCCTGACATATTTCCTGGGGGCATTTTCTTTGGGGAGACATATCTCTGATCCCTAAGTCCAATCTGCACATAACTCAGAGGGAATGTAAAGGAGCATAAGGGGGAGGTCCCCTGCAAGTCTGATGCCTGCAGCTTGCACAGGGTCCATTCTATACACTTCTGAACCTGTGGAATTATACTCTGATAAGCTTACTCTCCTCCCCAAACCCACCCTTCTGTGGCTCTCCCCTCAAATCTCTGGAAATTTCCTAACCTAGAGTTGGCAACCCTAGTTACTGGAAGTCACTGTTTAAGCTCTCCTTTATTTTTGCCCTTTCCAGTTTATGCCAGGTCCTGAATACAAACTGCTAAAAATGAGTGGTGCCTTGATATGCAGCAAGTTACCGCTGTCCAAAGAATACCGACATCCCAACAGAAATCTCATAGCACATGTACCTTTGCAAGAATAGTTCCTTGTCCTCCTTTTCCTCATCCTGTTTCTGACTGGTTCAAAGCAACAGCCTCATCCTATTTTATGCTGACCACAGTGGCTTCAAGTGTCATCTTACTCATATTTCCTCTTCCTAGACAACAATGATCTAGTTCTCATTTAAGTGGTAACTTTTGTCTGGGTTATATGATTTCATACTACAGAAGGAAGTACACACGTAAGTTCTGTCAAGTCACAACCAACTTATGGCGACCCCAGTAAGGGGCTTTCAAGGCAAGTGAAAAGCAGAGGTGGTTTGCCATTGCCTTTTTCTGCAGAGTCTTCTTTGGTGGTCTCCCATCCAAGTCCTGACCCTGACTAGATAGGACTGTACTGTGCTGTCTTTCCTCCCACTTAAGGTAGATCAAACTAAATGCACCTACTCACAAAATATAATCCTGCGTGTAAGTTTTGAGGACAAAAACTGTGTCCTCTTGAAACTTATAGCACACACGAGAGACTCAAATGTAAAGTGAATGACACACTAGAAAAGAAAATGGAAGGCCACCCTATTTAGATATTGCCAAGCAGCTGATACAAAAGCCTGCTTTCTGCTCTTAGCATTGGTGATTTATTTCCCCTGGTTTTGGATGGCTGGTAATGAATAAAGTAATTGTAGGATTCCTTATCAGACCAGGATAATAGGCTTTAGTCCCAGGAATAAGGGCTGTGGTGGTTAAATAAACTTTAACAGACTCCTCTGAGCAAAGCTGACAGCTTGGAGTGATAAAATGGCACAATTAAAGAGAGAATAGATAAGATTTTATTTTACAAGGGAATATCATTGCATGCACTAAGATTTCCAAATTTGTACTCAAGGATAAGAAGAGCCAAAATAATGGGTAACTGAGGGATCTGAAATCATTCCGACAGGTTGCGCGTCCGCAGAAACACAGCAGCTGACACTGCTTTTTATTGTTAGAACTAAAGACAATAGCACCTAATCCCAAAAGTGTAATGCTCATGTCTATTTTATTGTCTCACCATAGTAATGTATGTTTCTGCTTTGTACAGTTTTACTATATAGACACCTTATTTTTCATTATTTAAACAATTAGTGATTATAGAGAGAAACAAGCACCACCATATTTGTTGTGCTTTTTTTTTTTTTAATTATTTTCCATGGGTGGTGATACATATGTCACCCTCAGTCTATCTAGCTGCAAGTTCTGAATTGCACAGGAACCCCATGCTTAAGGAAATGGAAGAACAGGTTTGCATTATCACAGAGATGGCAAGGAAAATTGGATACTAACTGCAGGTCATGACTGAGAAAATCATGGATAGTGCCTCTGCAAGCCAGAACCAGAGCTGGCCCGGTTCCAATAGGACATGCTGAACAAATAGTGAAGGAACTCCCCAAAAGGAGGAAAAATAATAAGGAGATTCAGAAGAGTTTGGCCTTGGGGTAGTCTAGAGACAGTCTATATCAATAGATACAACACATATTTGGTTATGTTAAGCTCAGGTATGAGAAATTTTTGGAAGTGTAGTGAGAATGACCCAGCTAAGGACAGAAGAGAGAAGAAGAAGAAGAGATTGGATTTATATCCTGCCCTTCACTCACTTGGAGTCTCAGAGTGGCTTACAAACTCCTTTCTCTTCCCCTCCCCACAACAGACACCCTGTGAGTCACACTCTGAGACAACTGTCCTTGAGAGAACAGCTGGTACAAAGCTATGGCTTGCCCAAGGTCATCCAGCAGGTGCAAGTGGAGGAGTGGGGAATCAAACCCGGTTCTCCCAGATTAGAGTCTGCGCACTTAACCTCTACACCAAACTGGCTTTCATTGTAATTGTAGGAAGAGTAGTTCAAATGTGGGGTTTGTGGCTAGGGGCCCACAAATCATCATATGGAGGACCAAGTTTGTAATTATTATTTTGTTATTATGATCAAATGTAGCAAGGACATGCTAATAAAGCACACATTTAATTTTAGTGGATATATATGTATACTCTGGCCACTTCTGCCCTGTCATTTTTGTCACTTGTTTGTCCCTATTGCTTTGGGTGTCCCCCCCCCCCCTTTTCCACATGTGTTTTGCTTCCTCTGGGACTACCAGAGAGAGCAAAACACATGGGGGGGGGGACCCTGAAGCAATAGGGACAAACAAATGACAAAAATGACAGGGCAGAAGGGGCCTTCATCTTGGAAAGTGTTTGAGTTTTATGAAATAATTAATAGCCAAGCTTGTCAGCCCAGTTAAGTGGGATGGTTAGCTATTGGAAGAGATTATTCTGAAAGATATAAACATGAGTGTTCTGAATTGATAATTAGCTTCATTAAGAAACCTCGTTGTCTTGTTAATCTGCCTACTTTTTGTTAAGACCTATATTGGACTCATGTAAAGGTCTTTTTATTTTACAAATATCTGTGTAGAATTATCTAAAGATATTACATATTCTTTTACGTTAGACAATCTTAATGATGGTATATATGATAAAGATTAAAGTGGAAGCAAAGATTATCTAGAAGTATTAAGTTGACCACTATATCCACAACAAACTAGAAACATTGTTGGATATATCATTTACTAGGAGATTAATGGCCTGAGACTGAAATGCTAATTAGAAGCCCATGGCTCCCTAACAGCAATCCTATAGCTTGATCAAGCCTGACAAGAGACATCTAGAACAGTTCATTCTCCACATGAACAGAATGTTGTAAAATATAGAGTGCACATGACCACGACCCACTTATACAATCTCTTTGCCACAGAAAAATATACTGAGGGCCAAAGCAGCATAGCGGTTAGAATGTCAAACTATGATCTTGGAGTCCCCAGTTCAAATCCCCACTCCACCACAGAAGTCTGATGGATGATGATAGGCCAGTCAGTTTCTCTCAGCCTAAACTATCTCACAAGGTTGTTGTTGTACAGATAAAATGGAGGAGGGGAGAATGATGTTGCAAGCCTATTTGGGTCTGTATTGATAAGAAGTAAGGGGTATAAATATCCAGGGCTCTTTTTCAGCAGGAACGCACCAGAACACCGTTCTGGCTGGAGTCCGAGCTTGCCCCGCCCCCTCCCTGCCGGGCCTGAGCTGTTTACACTTAAAGGAAAAGTTCCTGCAGAGAGCCGGCAGGAAAAAGCCCCACCTGGCGCTTTCCCTTTAAATACAGAGAGCCAGCAGGAGAAAGCCCCGCCCAGAGATTAAGCAGGGGACTAGGCTCTTTGCACCAAAAGCCCTGGCTCTGCATTTGGCTTGCCGAGGTCGCGTTGCTCTCCCTGCTCCAGTAAGTGCCTCCCCTATCTCTTTTCCTTCTCTCTCTCTCTCTCTCCCCCACCTTTCTTTCTGTCTTTCTTTCTGTCTTTCTCTCTCTCTCTGTCCCCATATTTCTTTCTTTCTTTCTTTCTTTCTTTCTTTCTTTCTTTCTTTCTTTCTTTCTTTCTTTCTTTCTCTCTTTCTGTCTGTCTGTCTGTCTGTCTGTCTGTCTCTCTCTCTGTCCCCACCTTCCTTCCTTCCTTTCTCTTTCTCTCCCTCCCTCCCTCTTCCTTTCTCTCTCTCTCTTCCACCTTCCTTCCTTCCTTTCTCTCTCTCCCCCCTCTCTTTCCTTCCTTCCCTCTCCCCTACATTTCTTTCTTTCTTTCTTTCTTTCTTTCTTTCTTTCTTTCTTTCTTTCTTTCTTTCTTTCTTTCTTTCTTTCTCTCTCTCTCTCTCTCTCTCTCTCTCTCTCTTTCTTTCTTTCTTTCTGTTTCATTTTGTTTTTTGTGTTTTTATAAAAAAAATTATTGAAAAGGGGGGATGTAAAAAAGCAGAGAGCCCAAGAAATGCTGCTTTTGACAATATCTTAAATTTTTGAGCATCTCTTTCATTTTCTCATGGCATCTTCTGCTTAAGAAAAGTACGTTTGAAGCCTGAGTTCATTGTTGTGTCTTGTTGGGAACGGCTTGCAAATATATGTGTGTCTAAAGTCTGTATTAAAGTGGTTTGGTGCTTACTGCCATGCAAGAGAAAACATCTGAAAAAGTAGCTTCATTGTTGTGTGTGTTAGCAGAACACTTGACTGTTGCATGGGGGACTTTGGGGGACATCTGCAAAGAAACAGAGATGTAACTAAAAATGAGCATGGTCAGCAGCACTTTGGAGACTGCCTGTTTTGTGAAATTTTAAAAGTGGGCAGAGTTTCTGATGAAGATGATTGTCCCTCTTCTCCTGCCACTGGGCTGACATCTGCCTTTAACGGGCCAGCAAAGTTGATGTTCTTAAACCTCCTAATAAGAGAGATTTCTGCTTCTGAGGAGTTGACTTCTAACGATTGGTGATCTTGTGATGGTAGTGATACTTTTATGTGGTAAAGACCACCTGTTCACAGGATAATTTTACCTGTGGGACAGACTCTGCATGGTAACCACTCCACTGGTACATAATTGCTTGTAAAAAGTATTATAGTGTAATAATTCATGTGGGTAGCCGTGTTGGTCTGAAGCAGCAGAACAAAGTTGGAGTACAAAGTTTCATCCAAAGTATAAGCTTTTGTGTGCATGCACACTTCTTCCATCTGAAGAAGTGTGGGTGGCACATGAAATATTATACCTTGAATAAAATTTTGTACCTTGAATAAAATAGTCCACAAACTACTCCCGTCCAGTGCATCCACAAACCTAGAAGAAGAAGAGATTGGATTTATACCCCGCCCTTCACTACCCAAGGGAGTCTCAGAGCGTCTTACAAACTCCTTTGCCTTCCTCTCCCCACAACAGACACCCTGTGAGGTAGGTGGGGCTGAGAGAGCTCTGAGACAACTGGTACAGAGCTATGGCTTGCCCAAGGTCATCCAGCAGGTGCAAGGGGGGGAGTGAGGAATCAAACCTGGTTCTCCCAGATTAGAGTCCGTGCACTTAACCACTATGCCAAACTGGCTCCTAGCATTGTTCTGCCAGTGAACTGGGGTTGCCAACTCCAGGCTGAGGAAATCCCTGCAGATTTGGGAGTGGAGGGTGGGGTTTATGGGAAGGAGGGACCTAAGCAAGGCATAATGCCATGGACTCCACTTTCTAAAGCAGCCATTGACCTGATCTCTGTAGTTTGGAGCTCAGTTGTAATTTCAGGAGATCTCCAGACCCGACCTGTAGGTTGGCAACCCTAAAAAATCATATTCAGCGTACTAATTCTGCAGGAAGGCAAGCTTATTTCCATGGGAACCTAACATTTAGGAATTGATTCCAATCCAGTGTGGAAATAATTGTTGGACATAAGATATTGGTTCAGGCAAGATTTTGTATAGATGGGACAGAAAATAATGTTTTTATTGGTTTTGTCAAAACTGTTTTGACAACAAGGTAAACAGAATAAGAAGCAAAAGGTGGATGTGGCTGGATGACCACACTTCTGGTAACATTGGGTGTGGCCTAATTTGTTAATGGGCTGTGCTGTCAGGGGTGTGGCCTAATATGCTAATCAGTTCCTGCTGGGCTTTTTCTACAAAAAGAGCCCTGTAAATATCTAAATAAATACATACATATATAGGAACATACAAAGGTGTCTTTATGCTGAAATGCAGAATAGGAATGCCAGAGTCAGAATTAAGGACCTTGTACATTGGAAGTTCTTCTACTAAGTTGCAGGCCTTCCCCTCATACAGGATTTCAGGACTTCACATATTTTGTAGGAACTTGAGACTCCCTAGTAGATTTATACAGTTTAATCCATGAGGGTCTGTGGAAATTGTCCCAAATTATTGTTTTTTGTCATGAATTGATCATCTTCTGCCATAGCTGAAAAATGCAGGACTCTTTGGGTTCTGGCCTAGCAAAGCTTTCCTCATCCTCTGACTTGTGCAGCCCTGCCATTCAGCT
Organism: Lepidodactylus listeri; assembly: GCA_029233225.1. Classification (NCBI taxonomy): domain Eukaryota; kingdom Metazoa; phylum Chordata; class Lepidosauria; order Squamata; family Gekkonidae; genus Lepidodactylus; species Lepidodactylus listeri. The sequence continues at coordinate 74,923,265 of JARCFY010000008.1, forward strand.
GGGATTCCAAAGCACTTAAGTGGGTGTCCTTCTGAAATGGAACCACAATGATGATGATTGCTCCCTGTGCCCCCTCTTTCCAAGGAGAGGCGGGTGTGACCCGAGAGGAAGATTTTTCAGTAGTGGCACCTCACCTGTGGAATGCCATTCCCCTCGTGGCTTGCCTCATGGCTATATAATGTTGCTCTTTAGATGTCAGGCCAAAATATTTATTTTTACTATATATATATATATATATATATATATATATATATATATATATATATATATATATTCTCCTCTTCTATTTATTTTTCCTCTCTCTTTTCCTCTCTAGTAAAATAGTAATACTATCTGAATAAAACTTTCTGTTACCATATAACAGTTTGGTTATTTATGCTTATTTACATAAAATACCACTGCAATAATACAGCTAAAAAGCTTTCCCCAAAAATATGTCTGAAGTGTAATATATTCAGTGCAATAAAGCAATTTTGGAGCTTCTATTTTTTGTGTATATAAACGAATTTCCCACATTTTGGCACCTGAAAGATAACAATCAGTCCCTTGGTTCAACTCCAGAATGGTAAGAAACAGAGAATTTGCACTTGGACATCTGTGTGAACATGTGTTACAGTGGTCTCCTGCCATGAGACAAGAGAGCTGCAGCTGCTGCACTCTTTGCTTTAGAAGACCCTCTCCAGTCCTTGTTGACAGAGTGTGAATCACAGCATATCATCAACACAAGAATGAAGACCCTTCTTTTTAATCTGAAGTGACAACTGTCAATCAGAGTGCAGCCAGTTCTTGAATAACTGAGATTATGTTGCCTTTTCTTCTTTTGGAGAGAATAATAGAAGAGCTCTGTGTCAACATGGATACATGTGAAGCAGATGCAAGGCCCAGATAGTGCAACATGCCCCTAACTGGGGAACAATTAAGAAAACTATTGCTGCACTCAAGTCCAACCAACATATAAATATGAAAATGGCTATTGATTTTTGCAAATTTCTCTACATTTGCTCGTTGATTATGCTTTCTTTTCACTTGCAAAAGAAACTACTTAAATATTTAAATATATGGACAAAGGCATGCGAGTGAGAAAATTTTGGTCTGTTCAAGTGGAATTCTTGTTAGTCCTTGTAAGGTAATGTACTCAAAATTCAAACCTACCTTGCTTGCAGTGCTTGCTTTCTCTGAAGCTGACTGTCATATTAAAATAAACTATATTTGGACATGCAACTCTCATGCAAGCAGCCTGTCATGCACAAGCCATTGTGGCATGGAGTGTACACAGAGTTTTCTCGATAGTCTACATCCTACACATGAAATACAGTTCTCAGGTGGGGTGTAAGAATGTGCTGCACAAAATGTGTGCTCTCCAGTTTTAAATATCTTATGAATGCTCAGATATGACACCAAGTGGTTGAAATGGACAAGTCTACAAGTACTATGATGAAGGACATTTTTGTAAGTAATTATTTTTCTGAGGGAGTGAAAGGACAACACAGTATGTGAGCCACAGCTCCCAGGTGGGATTGTGAGAATATGCTTGCATAAATTATTTGTAGTCCAATTTTGAACATTTTCCATTGATTTATTAAAGATCTAGATTTTTTTTAGTGTGACTCTTAATTTGTGATCAAGTTATGAGAAGTGATATCCCTAGCTATATGCAACTGGACAGATAAAATATGTGGAATGAGGGAGCAGTTAGGGAATCTGCCTTCCAGGATACATTGCTACCTGTTTGCTCTTTGTATTTTATTTCTTTTCCTTGCTACTATACTGTCCCTTCTCTCTCTTGGTTTTCTTTCTCTGCTGTCACTGTTACTGCTCTATGAGAAGTACTGTGGTTGTCTGTCAAATAGCAAGATTGTCTTTTACTGGAGGCATATGTAGACAGAATCATAAGGCAGGCTGGCAATTTCCCTTCCACATATGGTCATTAGGGAACAGTGATATTTGGTATATCTTGCCATTGTTACCAAGCTGTTTTCTTCCCTCTATCAAGAATTTGGAGTCTGTTACATCTTCATCATTGACCTCATCAGCTGACCTACTTCCATTTCATTCCCAACAGTATGAAAATCAATACAAACTGAATAAAAAGCAGTAGCCTGGAACTATTTGTAATATTATTTGTTATTTTTATTTGTTATATGTTGTCACAGTTTTTTGAACCTTGGATCCCAAGAGGGCTGGCTTCTTAGAAGAAGTGGTATTTACCTCAGTAAGTGTTTTGGACATTGCCTTGCTAATCTACTCAGGAGAGCTATAAACTGGGATCTTGGGAGTAATAGATAGTATTAATGGTGGAATTTAACATAAGAAAATTATTCAGGTGGGTAACTGTGTTGGTCTGAAGCAGCAGAGCAAGTTTGAGTTCAGTGGCACCTTTAAGACCAGCAAAGGTTTATCCTGGGTACAAGCTTCCGTGTGCATGCACATTTCAGATATCTGAAGAAGTGTGCCTTCATAAGAAAATGACTAATTGGTCTGAGGCATTTGGAAAGACTGTAAGGAATCATATGTCCCTCAGCTGCTTTGAACCAAGAAAAAAGGTGGGATTTAAATATTTTAAGAAATTTTAATAGATATGCCAGACTTGTACAGAAGATCTGATTAACAAACTGAATATCCTTTGAATCACAGCACCAGCATACAACTATAATATTCATTTGGATAACACAGACCTCTTAGAATCATAGAATCACAGAATTGGAAGGGGCCATACTGGCCATCTAATCCAACCCCCTGCCCAATGCAGGATCAGCCTAGAGCATACCTGACAAGTGTTTGTCCAGATGCTGCTTGAAGACTGCCATTGAGGGGGAGCTCACCACCTCCCTAGGCAGCTGATTCCATTGTTGCACAACTCTTACTGTAAAGAAGTTTTTTCCTAATATCCAGCTGGTACCTTCCCGCCCTTAATTTAAACCTATTATTGCAAGTCCTATCCTCTGCTGCCAACAGGAACAGCACCCTGCCCTCATCTAAGTGACTGCCCTTCAAATATTTAACAAGAGCAATCCTATCCCCCCTCAGCCTCCTCTTCTCCAGACTAAACATCCCCAAGTCCCTCAGCCTTTCTTCTGTTATACTGGACCAGTAAGTACAACTGGAATCATGTGCCAAGGGAAAAGTTGAAATTAATAGTAAATGTATGGAAGGAGTCGCAAAAGAGACTAACAATTCCCATTGTTGCCCACCAGTGCCCAAATGGCTGGTAGGAGAAAAAACTGGAGGAGGGGAGCAAAAACATTTTGTGAATTCTCCTAACATCATCCCCCAACACTTCTGGTTTTCACTCAGAGCTACGTTGTGTGCCAGCATAACACTGAAGCACTTGCTCCAGCTCTCAAAGTTTCAAAGTTCAAAGTTTATTTAGGTTTAATAGCCCATAGGCCATACAACATTAAAAAAATAAGAGTTTTAAAAAACAGTAAAACAAAAATTTGCCACATCCACAATGCAATCTTGGCAGAGGCTGCTCAGAAGTAGTCTTAGTCCTCCTGCACCAGGAAAAGATGAATATTTCAACAGCCATTTTCATAAGAATCTTTCTCTTGCTGCTGCATGTTTTGGACAATAGAAGAAAACATGACATGCCGAGTCAAGTTCTGTCAAAGGGCATTCACAATAGCACTGGCCCAGAGGGGTCTTGAGAAAATGGCCCTTCATCTGGGCTGTTGGAAACGCATTGCAGCATCCAGTCATGTATGACCATCTCAGTTTTGGAATGGTCAACATGTTTAAGTAAAAAGGCAGGTCATTTGGTGGAATATGTGATTCCTAGATGAAGTGGGGAGCATTTTCGTTTAGCATCTGTTTGAAGAGTGTCCCAATCATTTTGGAGCAACTTTTCTGTGAGTAAAGTACGGCTTCTTTTGTTCCCCAACTCTCAAATGCTCCTGTGGGTTTCAGACTGTGGTCTAGCAATCCTAGACTAACAGTGAAATCCTGTTAGAGTTGTCAGTCCCCCAGTGGTGGTGGAGGATCCCCCAGCTCCAGCTCCTCTTTTCTGCCACTGTTCAGAGCAGTGGTGGGGGAAAGTTTTTAAAAAGGCCACCCACAATATATAGGTTAGTTTACTCAATGGTACACATTCCTTTGCCTGGTAAATATGTTGTGAATCCCCCCAACATCATGACATCACTTTTGGTTTTCACTCAAAGTTACGTCACATGCTGACACAGTGCTGGAGCACTTGCCCCCACCCCCAAGTGCTCCTGTGGGTTTCAGACTGAGGCTTAGCAACCCTAGACTAACAGTGCAATCTTGTTAGGGTTGCCAGTCCCCCAGTGGTGGTGGGGATCCCCCCACCTCTAGCTCCTCTTTCCTGCCACTGTTCAGAGCAGTGTTCCCAGCAAATGTTCAGATTATTGGAATATAAATGGAAGTATTGTTACCATGGCTAGGATCCACCACAGTAGTTCCATAGATAGAAGGATTTCTGCCTTTGGACTTCCCAGCCTTCTGTTGCAGCCCCAAATGCCCCCTGAAATGCTGAAATTTTCTCCCCTAAGGACTGTGCTGTGAGACATCAGATTTTCTGTAGCTGAAACTGAAGGAAGAGAGTGATAGTTTTTAAGTCCCACTGACTTAAATGCGAGTTATTTAAGCATGTGCTTAACAGTCCACTTAATATCCAAGTGACTTCAAAGTGCTTAATTTAGGCATGATTGTACCCAGTGTGCATGACAGTCACAAAGCAGGAGTAAAAAGGCCCCTTCCCTAGCCAGTCAGAGGAAACCCAAAAATTTCTGCTTTGCTGATCAGCTAATCCTGCAATGGTAAAGTGAGGGTGGGTGGGTCAGCAGTCTGATGAAAAGCTTGAGTGAAAGAGTCATTACCAAAATATATATGCTAAAACCTTCATTGCCAGTGTTAAATACTGGGTTCCATGGATGGTCAGACCTTAAACCTAGTGATCAGTTCATCTTTATTAGTGATTTAGCAAGAACAAGACAAACACCCAGGGCAATGGTTTAAATAGCACGCCACCCCACCCACTTCCCAGACAACTACCAATGATAGGCTGCTGTCAGAACCATTCATTCTTCATTGGCCACCTCCAGAGTCATGGTGGACTAGTGTTTTAGAGCTCCAAGCTCAACCAGACTCTGGAATGTTCCAGCCTCAGTACATAACAATATATATACCTTCCTTGTTTCTAGGGAGCTGGGGCAAACCAATCCCTGGCATTAATGTCATGAATTCCACTTCTGAAAAAACAATAAAACTCTGTATGAAGTAGCCAGTATACAGGGATATAGGAACAGAAAGGATTTTTTTTTGGTTATCTTTGCTCTTTAATTTTCTCTGACAGAATAAATATAACAGCTTCAGGGCAGACATTTCCAAACAGTTAATGAGTAAGTTTTAGCCTTATGTTCCTCTAACTGGTCATTAACTGGCAGCAATTACCCTTCTTGTCATTTATTATTGGTTCATTACATCTAAATTGCCATATAGAATAGTTGCATAGTAACTGATTTTTGAATCTGTTTTCATTCTTGCATACCGCTGGAGCCACTATTCCAAAGGCATGGCCTTCTATTAGTTACCCTCAGTGGGACTGATCAGGAGTAATTTATTCAAAGAACCAGGCCTTTGTCTGGCAACTGTTCCAGTCCTGGGATCTAGAATAGATATAACAACTGCATAGCAAATGCATTCTTGTGCTTAAAAATTTCAAGTAGAAAAATAATTTATTCTCAACATCTTTGTGCAGATAATAACTTTCGGGAAAGTAGGAGGTAGTATTGCCTATCTTTTATTGTCAGTCTGTCCTGCCATAATTTCTCATCAACCTGTTCCCCCCCTCCCAATTTTTGTGGTACTTCAAGTAGTACCTAGGGAAAACTCATACTAGGGCCTTTTCCAAATTGCCCTAATGTTCCATTTTCATTCTCCTCTGTTACCAGATATTTTTCTTGTGTCCAGATGACTTCATTAAATTCCCTATGCTGTCCTGGTGTCTCCTCGCCCCCCCCCCCCCCCCCTCCAATTCTTTTCTAAAACAGTTTTTCCCATATATTATTTTTCAATTAAGGAATAAATTCACAAGAAAATGTGGAAATTTGCTGCCAGCAGAAGTAGTGATGGCCACAAGAATAAACAGCTTTAAAAAGGTATTAGATGGATTCATGGAAGATACCTCTATTAATGGCTATTAGCCATGGTGTATGAGGGGAACCTCCCAGAACCAAGAGGCAACATCAGGAGAAGGTCTTGGCCTCTATCCCCTATTGTTGGTCATCCAGATGAACTGATTGGCCACTGTGCGAGACAGGATGCTTGACTAGATTGACCACTGGTCTGATCTAGCAGGGCTCTTCTTACATTCTTATGTTCTTATGTTAACAGCCGTGTGAAGTAAATTAGGCTGAGAGAGAATGGCTGGCCCAAGGTCATGCAGCAAGCTTCCATGGCAGAGTACAGATTTAAGCCTGGGTCTCCCAGATACTAGTCTAACCTCTATCTCAACACTCTAGTTTGGCTAGCATAGTCTTACAGATGTTTACACATTTTGGTACAGCTAACACAGTTACCGACTGGCTAGCGTCTATTACAGTTATTATAATCCACCTCCATCAATTACATCTCTGGATATCTTTAAGAAGAAAGTGGATTAGACAATAGTTCAGTGGTGGAACATGCATGCATGAAGTCCAAAGTTCAATCACTCACCAGCATCTCTAGTTAAAAAAAATCAGATAGTAAGTGATGTTTACTTTGATAAACCAATATTTTGACTCAGTAAAAGGCAGCTTTAACAGACTGTACAAAGCTAGCTTTCCTTCTCAAGTGCTTCACACAAGTCAAGCTCTTTCTTTGTTTCTCTTCCTTTCTTTCAAACTGATTTGACAAATTCAGGTGGGTAGCCATGATCGTCTGAAGCAGCAGAACAAAGTTGGAGTCCAATGGCACCTTAAAGACCAACAAAGTTTTATTCAAGGTATAAACTTTCATGTGCAAGCACACTTCATCAGATACAGTGAAACAGAATTTCCTCAACCATTACATATAGGAAGAGAGAGGCTGGGCGGGGGGGGGGGGGGGGCTAGTTGCCAGGAAGGGCTAATTAGAATCAAGATGCATAAGTAACTGGGCAATTATAGCTGAGATTGGATTAAGGCATTTGTTAAAATCTGTGAATTGCAGTAAATTAGCATACGAATACAAGAGTTAACAAACAGATGTGAGAGTGAAGTTTGGAGTCCAGTGGCATCTTCAAGACCAATTCAGGGTATAAGCAAGAACTGAGAGACTTAGCATGTGTAGATGCATGCTACTTCAGATACATTCAAACAGATTTCCTCAAATATTACTTATAGTTGGGGGGCTAGTTGCCTGGAAGAGCGAATTAGAGCCAAGAAGCATAAGTAACTGAACAATAAATACAGCTAAGAATGGAATAACACACTGGAATAACACGTATTATGAAATGTGTTATATGTAATCTTTAAGTAAATCTGTTTCAACGTATCTGAAGGAGCGTGCATCTACACATGCTAAGTCTCTCAATTCTTGCTCATACTCAGAAATGAACTTCGTTGGTTAAACTTTTCCTGGGAGTGATATTACACTATCATTGACCATTGCTGTAGTCATTAGGAGCACGGACTCTAATGTGGGAGAACTGAGTTTGATTCCCCACTCCTCCACATGCAGCTGCTGGTGTGACTTTGGGTCAGTCACAATGTCTTTCAGAGCTGTTCTCTCATGAGCAGTCCTCAAAAGAGTTCTCTCAGCCCCACCTACCTCACAGGATGTCTGTTGTGGGGAGGGGAAGGGAAGAGATTGTAAGCTGCTCTGAAACTTCTTCAGGTGGTGAAGGGTGGGGTATAAATCCAATCTCCTCTTCCTCCTCCTCCATATCATCATCATCTTTTTCCCACTGGCCCCTGGATTGCCAGTGGCAGTTTGGCAACCCTTCAGCTGATCATGCCATTTTTTGATAACATTCTGACTCCATCAGATGATAATGATAGTAGCCATTTTGTGCAAATGTGATAACCATGGCTATAGAATTTATGTAACATTTAAATGTGGATTTATAATTCATCTTTTTAGTATTGGAGTTGCAGTTGTAAACTGTCCAGAAATAGACAGCTAGAAGAGAAGGAAGGAAGGATCTTCCGCTAAGACTCTCAGACGATTCAGCTTATCCAAATTAAGAAAAGAAGCAGAGAACTGCTGGAACAGATCACTCCATCATACTGTTTCACACAGCAGCCAACCAACTGCCATGGAGGGACAAACAAATGGGGCACGGAGGCTGAGGCCCTCCTCTGCTGCTGCCTGCCTGTACTGCTCTTCAGAGGTTTGCGGCCTCTATGTATGGAGGTTCTCTTCAGTCACCATAACTGGTAGCAGCAGTTATATGATGTAACATGAAAGGCAAACCTGAGCTTCCTGTCAGTCTCTGTATCTGTGCAAGGTTTTTAAAAGTCTTTGTTGTTTTTCATTATATTTTTAAAGATTGCCTAAATGACAGCTGCCTAACTAAAACTGAAAGGAATGAGTGATAGAATAATGGGAATGCTAATGAATCATTAAAGACTTTTCCATTTTGTAGTGTTATCTCAATTTTTTTTAGTCTTAATTGGTTATCCATTTACGTAATATAAAATAAAAGTTTTTCTCCAACCTATCAGTTCACAGCTAACTTTGCAATAAAAGGAATACAAAAATTATATCACGTAAGTTTTTTTCTGTCAGTACAGGTCTGTCCCTCTCCATTTAAACTTCTGGGCACGCGCGCACACACACAAAATCCTTTGATGCACCTTTCTGGGAGCATGTCTTACTTGTATGTATGCAAGTACAGCAATCATGATATATCTCTATCTCGGCCTACACAGTGGCATACATTAGGCCATACCCAAGATGGTGCACAGTAGTGGCAGAAATGGGATGAATACCAAAGGGGTAGAACAACAACAACAACAGGTAACCAAGTTCATGTGGCTATCTTGTATGAAACCACACATGGAGACCAGTTAAAACCAGGGGTCCTTTCGTAAAAAAAGAGGTGCAGGAGCTCATTAGCATAACTTATTTGCATATGCCACACCCCCTGACGTCACCGGAAGTGTCAAAAGGCCACACATCCCTGACATCATCGGCAGTGTGTCAGAAGGCAAGAAGGGAGGGAGGGAGGGGGAAGGAAGGAAAGGAACAGGAAGGTAGGTAGGTAGGTAGGTAGGTGGGGGAGAGAGAGAGAAAAGAAAGGAAGGAAGGAAGAAAGAAAGAAAGGAACAGTAAGGTAGGTAGGTGGGGAGAGAGAGAGAGAAGGAAGGAAGAAGGAAGGAAGGAAGGAAGGAAGGAAGGAAGGAAGGAAGGAAGAGGAAGGTAGGTAGGTGGGGGAGAGAGAGAGAGAAGGAAGGAAGGAAGGAAGGAAGGAAGGAAGGAAGGAAGGAAGGAAGGAAGGAAGGAAGGAAGGAAGGAAGGGGGGGAAAGGAAGGAACAGGAAGGTAGGTAGGTGGGGGAGAGAGAGAGAGAAGAAAGGAAGGGAGAGAGGAAAGAAGGGGGAAAGGAAAGAAAAGGAAGGTAGGTAGGTAGGTGGGGAGAGAGAGAAGGAAGAAAGGAAGGAAGGAAGGAAGGAAGGAAGGAAGGAAGGAAGGAAGGAAGGGGTGCTTCTCCCCCCCACTGGGGCCAGCGTTTTCCTCCCTCCCCCCTCTTGCTTGGGCCCCCGGCTTCTCCCTCCCTTGTGCCCCCCTCGGGCCTGGGAGCAGTGAGTGGGGGAGGGAGGGAAGGAGGGGGCTTCTCCCTGGGGCCGGTGGCACTTGCTGCAGCCTGGGGAGTGTGAGCGGGGGGAGGGAAGGAGGGGGCTTCTCCCGGGGCCGGCGGCGCTTGCTGTGGCCCCGGGAGTGTGAGTGGGGGGGAGGAGGGGAGGGGGTTCTCCCCGAGCCGGCGGCGGCCTGCCGCGGCCCGGGAAGAGTGAAGGGGGGAGGGGAGGGGCTTTTTCCCAGGCCGGCCACGGCAAGCGCCCCGGCCCCAAAGAGAAGCCCCCTCCTTCCCTTCCTCCCCCAGTCACTGCTCCCAGGCCCAAGGGGGGCGAAGCATGCCCCAGAACCCCAATGCTTGCCCACCCAGGTAGAGGCTAGAAAACCCACTGGGATTCCCTGCAGTACCCAGGGTAGCCGAGGTTAAAAAACCTGGTCTCCTCCCTGAGAAGTTCTGCTCAGAGGTCTGCTCAGTCCCCTTCAGCAGGAAAAAAAGGCAGTTGGAGGGGGGGCCTTAACATGAAGGCAAAGAGAGAGAAGTGATGTTTGTGACAAAAACAAACAAACAACAGTGCGGAGGGTAGCCTCAAAGAGGGTCCTTGCCGCCCCATAGAAGGCGCCGTGGGAAAAGTGCTGCCCCTCTCTCTCCCTCTCTCCCTCTCCCCCCGACCGGGCCCTTGTGTTTTAACCGCAGTTCAGAAGGACCTGTCGACCAGTCTCCACGGCAACCAAGTCCCGAGTGCTTGTGACGCCGTTCTCCGCGTCCCCTCTGGTCTCTGTGGAGGGAGGGAGATTGGAATCCGGCTAGCCAGGAGCCTCACGTTTGCCGTGGCTCTCTCTGGCCGTTTCCCGTGCAGGAGCTATGGCGCAGGCTCCACGGGAGCAGACAAAGAGGAGGGGAGGGGTGGCGGCGCTGAAGGCCCAAAGGCCTGCGCAATCTCCCCCTCGCGAGCTCGCCGGCTGCGAGCTAATCCTGAAAAAAAAAGGAAGGAGCCGCTGGAAGAAAAGGGGAGGCGAAAATGAAGCCTTCCCTCTCCGGCCGATCCAGCCAGCTGCCAGAGAACTGTGCGACTATACCTGGATTCCTGGCCGTCGGCACCCCCGCCTCGCCGCTGAGTTGTAGAGAAAAAAAAAACTGACTTTGTGCTGAAACAGCACAGTTGACCAGCGTCCGGCTTCGAAGGCGGCGCTTGCTGCAGCCCCGGGAGTGTGATTGGGGGGGAGGAGGGGAGGGGGTTCTCCCTGGGCTGGTGGCGGCCTGCCGCTGCCGGGAAGAGTGAGCGGGGGGCGGGGTTTTGTTAAGTCCCCGCCTCCCGCCCTCCTCTCTCCCGGAGCGGCGCCCCGGCCCCAATGAAGCCCTGGTTAAAACCATTTAAGGTAGTTAAAGATTATTTGTGATTTCAAAAACATTCTGTTTGGTTTTGGTGAGGAAGTTAATGTAAGAGTTATCAAGGAGTGGAATGCCTGATCTGGAACTGGGGGTACCCAATGAAATTTATGAAAAATAGATTCAGGAGAAACATGAGGAAGCACTTCTTTACTCACTGAGTAAATTGTGAAGTTCACTGCTACTAGATGTAGTGATGGCCACAAGCACTGATGGCTTTAAAAGAAACCATACAAATTAAAAAGAATAGGATATACTACCCATGGTGATTACAGGGAACCTCCACATTCAGAGGCAGTAAACCTTTGACTACCAGTGCTGAGAGGCAGCCTTGGGCCTCTGTGCTCTATCTGTTGGCCCTTATGGCAACTTCTAAGAACTGAGAAGACCCCATACAAATCTCTGGGGAAGGGGATTAGATTAAATAATTTCCTCCTCCCTTTTACACTGTCTACCACCAACCCTTCCAAAAATCTGCCAACCCTCAAGAGAATTTTCAAGGTGTACTGGGTTTGATCTGACAACTTCTCCAAATGTTCCCATAGAGTCCAGCTCCACTATAAACATTCTAAAACTGTTTTAGTATGGGCTACATTCAGAATTGCCCACCACTGTTTTCCATATGATGTCATCAAAAGTACATGAAGGCCTAGATGACAACCCAGTACAAACCCTTCAAGATATCCTAATCTTTTCCCAGGCTTATTTTATTTATTTATTTATTATTTATTTATTTTTCAAATTTATACCCACCCTCCCCAGAACGGGCTCAGGGCAGCTCACAAGGTCCCAATGTGCCATGTCTAGTACAAATGAACATTTAAAATCCAGTTTAAAATACAATAATTTAAATATGTTGACAACAATAAAGTTACAGTAAAGTGTTTCCAGTTGTATTTATAAAATTCAGATGGCTTCAGGGTTGGAGTATGGCCTTCCATGGCCGTCAGGCCTGGGCTGCATCCAGGGTGGCCTCATATCATCAGATGTCAATCGTGATGTGGTACCGACGGTGGCAGCTCCTATTCGAAGGCCTGGCAGAAGAGCTCCGTCTTGCAGGCCCTGCGGAACTGCATAAGGTCCCGCAGGGCCCTGATCTCCTCCGTGAACTCATTCCACCAGACAGGAGCCGCCACCAAAAAAGCCCTGGCTTCTGGTGAGCCTGGCCTCCCTGGGGCCCAGAACACAGAGTAGATTTTGGGACCCTGACCAAAAAAGCCCAGGCTTCTGGTGAGCCTGGCCTCCCTGGGCCCAGAACACAGAGTAGATTTTGGGACCCTGACCGAAGTGCCCGCTGGGGTACATATGAGGAGAGGTGGTCCCTCAGGTATGTTGGACCCTGGCCATATAGGGCTTTAAAGGTGAGTACCATCACTTTGAAGCAAACCCGGTATGCTATGGGCAGCCAGTGCAGCACCGCTAGCACAGGCTGAATATGGTCCCTCTTAGTGAGGCCCATCAGCAGCCTGGCCGCGGCATTCTGCACCAACTGCAGCTTCTGGATTTGCACCAAGGGCAGCCCCATGTAGAGAGCATTACAGTGATCCAGCCTCGAGGTGACCGTCACATGGATCACTGTGGCTAGATCATCAGGGAAAGGAACCAACTGCCAAGCCAGCAGCAGATGGTAAAAAGCTGAGTTGGCAGTGGCTGCTACCTGAGCCTCCATTGTCAAGGAGGGATCCAGGAGCACTCCCAGACTCCTTACTTCCGATGCAGGCACCAATGGCACCCTGTTGAAGCTCGGGAGCGGGACCCCCCGCCCCAGACTGCCCTGACTCAGACACAGGACCTCCGTCTTAGCCGGGTTCAATTTCAGCCGACTCTGCCTGAGCCAACCAGCTACGGTGTGCAATGCTCGGTCCAGATCTTGTAGGTCGGAGTCCGACTGGCCACCCAACATCAGATAGAGCTGGGTGTCATCAGCGTACTGAAGCCAGGGGGGTCATGGCTGGTTGCATTCCTGTAGGTCCTAGGACTGTATCCTGAACATTGCTGCAGCCAATTACAGTCATGCCCAATGGCACTGGGAAACAGAGGAAACTCATTTCCCAAATTTTCTAGAGATGTCTAAACACATGCCAGTTTGTTTCATTTCCTGTTAACCAGTGGTGATCAGGCAGCCAATTAACTGATGGCCTGCCTCAATGTTCACAAGTTGTTTTGCCCTATTTGCAGGAACAGGTTACTTGCAGCTAGCAGACAGTGACTTCCAGCTGATGAGAGATCAGCTGGGAGTCTGCTTCTAATTGCCTGCTAGGGAACTTTTGCCCTGAGCCTAGCAGGATTTTAAGGGGGAGGGGATTAGGGTTCTTCTGATTTTCCATCCTGGAAACTTTGCTATACCCTAGACTTGCTGAGACACTGCAAATTTGACATGTGTTTATGTGTACCGGGGGTGGGGGGGACGGGGCGTGATTTACCTTTTCTTTTCCCAACCCCAAGCTGTCAGTTTGTGCTGTAAAGAAAAGGAGGAGATCACTCCTTTTCTCTGTAGCCCAAGGTCTGAATTTGGGGTTGGAAAACAGAACAGATTGCTTCTCTTTTCCCTACCTTCAGCTGATCAGCTGACAATGTGATTAGGGAAGGGGCCATGGTTCAGTGATAGAACATCTGCTTGGCATGCAGAGGGTCTATGTTTAATCCCCGGTGTCTTCATTTTAAAGGATGAGGTAGAAGGTGATGTGAAAGAACTCTACCAGAGACCCTGGAGAGTCACTGCTGGTCTGAGTAGACAATACTGACCCTGATGGACCAATGGTCTAATTCTAGAGTTGCCATCCCCTGGTCACAATAGTGGTTCCCCTAATTTTGCAGGCCCCAATCCACCACTGGCCAGCTGGCTGGGGGGAAAGCACCACCCCCGAAAATCCGCCTTTTGTGGTGTTGGCACTGGCATGATCAGGGCTCCGTTGGGGCCGGAGCGAGGCGGAGCACCGCTCCGCCAGTGAAGACGCTGGGGGGTGGGCACATTACAAAGCCCCGCCCCCAGCAGGGCCGCCGCTGGGTCGGACCCCCTCCCACCCACCCCCGCTCAATGTACCCGAGCCGGCGGCAGGCCGCCGGCCGGGGAAAAAACCCTCTCCCACTCCACACCCCCGCGCAAAGAGACTCCCTCTCTCCCACCCACCCACCCCGCTCAGTGTCCCCAAGCCGGCGGCAGGCCGCCGGCCGGGGAAAAAATCCTTTCCCACCCCCCGCGTAAAAAAACTCCCTCCCTCCCACCCAGGCACCCCACTCCATGTCCCTGTGCCGGCGGCAGGCCGCCGGCCGGGGAAAGGATCCTTTCCCACCCCCCACCCCCCGCGCATAGAAACTCCCTCCCACCCACCCCACTCCCCATGTCCCCGCGCCGGCGGCAGGCCGCCGGCCGGGGAAAGGATCCTTTCCCACCCCCCACCCCCCCGCGCATAGAAACTCCCACCCACCCCACTCCCCACCCCCCTGCGCCGGCGGCAGGCTGCCGGCCGGGGAAAGGATCCTTTCCCACCCCCCACCCCCCGCGCATAGAAACTCCCACCCACCCACCCCACTCCATGTCCCCGCGCCGGCGGCAGGCCGCCAGCCGGGGAAAAAATCCTTTCCCACCCCCCCCACGCAAAGAAACTCCCACCCCAACCCACTCAAATCCTTTCCCACCCCCCCACTCAAAGAAACTCCCTCCCTCCCACTCACCCCACTCAATGTCTCTCTCTCTCTCCCCCACCTACCTACCTACCTACCTTCCTGTTCCTTCCCTCCTTCATTCCTTCCTTTTCTTCTCTCTCTCTGTCCCCCACCTACTCACCTACCTTCCTCTTCCTTCCTTCCTTCCTTCCTTCCTTCCTTCCTTCCTTCTTTCCTTCCTTCCTTTCTTTCTTCTCTCTCTCCCCCACCTACCTACCTTCCTTCCTGTTCCTTTCGTTCCTTCCCCCCTCCCTCCCTTCCTTTCTTCCTTCTAACACACTTCCAGTGATGTCAGTGGGGTGTGGCCTTCTGACACTTCCGGTGACATCAGGGGGTGTGGCATATGCAAATGAGTTATGCTAATGAGCTCCTGCACCTCTTTTTTTACGAAAGGACCCCTGGGCATGATGATGTCACCCAGAAGTGACATCATCACATTGACAGCATCAGGGGGCAATGCTCTAGGTTTTGGGCAAACTCGATGTTTTTGAGGGCTCCTATAAGTAGTCTTTGCCAAATTTCACAGCTAGCAATTATAATGTAATCATGCTAAACCTGTTGGATTTCAAATGATTGTAGCTCCTTGATTAAGCAGTCCTTGCCAACTTCCAAAACTTGCAATGTAAAAGCCTCCTGTTGGATTCCAGATAATGTATGCAGTTCCTATAAGCAGTCCTTGCTTGTTTACAAAACTAGCAATAAAATGTAGTAGTATATAGCCTGACAGAAACGCCAGCATAAATCTTCAGTTTCATAAATCTTCTTCAGAAGCTAATAGCTCACCAACATGCTTATCATCAATATTGTTATTTCATTTGGTGTTTCAAAACTGGCCCGGTCTTCCTCTGCCTTCTTCATCCTCTCCTACATGATCTGGCTCTGCATCACAAGGCTCTGGATTTTGGCATTCTGCTGGCAGATCTCCCCCTCCAGCACAGCGATCATTTTCTCTTGTGAGGCAGCAACCACCCTGCTATGCACATTCAGTCTCAATTTTTTTGAGCCTCCTGCAAATTCTCCTTCAGGTGCTCAAGGTTCTCAGTGTTCTGCTCACTAGGGTGTTCACTTTTAGGGAGCAGAGCTGAGGAGAGGCTGCTGCAGACAGAGGGCTCCCTCATTCAGGAAGGGGGTTTGGAATACATGGGAGCCCTACCTTCAGGAAAGGAGCTTGGCACCAATCAAACGTGGGACTGTAGTGGAATGTGTTTTCCCAGGATGCCAGTTTAAATCGTTTTGGGAAGAGCTCAGCACCATCTTCTGGAAGACTGAGCAGAGGGTTGACTCTGGCACGTACTTGGATGGAAGACCTCCTTGAAATACCAGCAGTCAGAAGGCGGGGGCAGGCTTTATTCAGCCACCTCTTTGAATATCCTCCAGGTCACCAGTAGGGGTCAGTCATCTGAGGTCACCTTGACTTTTAGGTGCACACAGACACATTTCAAAAATGTACAATATTCTTAAAGCTGGAACTAATACAAAAATCAAAATATGTTTAAGTATTTCCCAAGTTGGAATTAGCAACCCTATCTCCCTGCCTCATATTTGCATGGGTAAATTAAGAGTAAAAGAAGTTGGCATAGGGGGCTTGCTGTTGCAGACATGGGGAAATGAATCCATTTCAACAGACTTGGTCTTCAAAGGGGTCTAAGTTGTTTTAGAGCTATGAAATTTGATAGTCAAGCCTCCAGTTTTCCTGCCCTGCCTTGCCACTATTCATAAATCTATAGAATTCTCTTTACTATGACTTTGTTGGGCCAGTCCACATTTTACATTATTCTAATTTCTCAGCCTCTGAAATAGATGGTTAGGACGAGAATAAATGATCTGTATAATTTTATTTATTATTTCCCTATATGGCCTAGCTACCTAGGGACCTAGCTACCTAAGGGACCGTCTCTCCCCATATGTACCCCAGCGAGTACTACAATCGGGTTCCCAGAACTGCCTGGTTTTCCCAGGGCCCAAGGAGGCCCGATTGGTGGTAACAAGGGCCAGGGCATTTTCAGTGGCAGCCCCGTCCTGGTGGAATGAGCTCCCAGATAACATCAGGGCCCTGCGGGACCTTTTACAGTTCCGCAGGGCCTGCAAGATGGAGTCTTCCGCCAGGCTTTCAAGTAGGGGCCACCTTGGCTTTATAGCCCTGGCCTGACCACAGGAAACTGCCAATGGACTATCAGCACTAATGACCAGAAGAAGACTGGGTTGCTGCTTGGCCAAGAATGATGAATCTTGCCATCATGCACTGTATTTTAAAGTTGTATTGTATTTTATGGCTTTAATGGAAGATAAATTATGTAGTTAGCCACAATGAGCCTGCCAGAAGGTAGGGAGGGCAGGAAAGAAATTTAAATAATAAATAAATAAATAAATTATTGATTTACAAATCTTATATCCAGCTTTTCCGCCCTTACAAGGGCTGCCAAGGTAGCCAATAATTCAAAAGATATAAGATAAAATTACATTATAATTGCATTGTAATCAACCCCCCTGCCAAACATACATCATTAAAACAAATACACACAAAACATTAAAATATTACAAGGAGGGATCACTGAGCAAATATCAAATGAAACAAAAAATTTTCCATGTACTGGCAGAAGTCAGCAATAGGAGACAGATGCATTTCCCTGGGAAGAGAGTATAAGAGCTTTGGTCCCCAAGAAGGCCCTTGCCTGGGTTGCCATCTGCCTGATCTCAGAAGGTGGGGGGCACCTGAAGCAGGGCCTCTGAAGATGACCATAATAGTTGGGTGGGTTTACAATCCTGATTGTACCCCAAAACAGATTGGAAGGCAGCGTAGATAGACCAAAGCTAGAGTGATATGGTCCCTTCAACCCATGCCAGCCAACATCCTGGCTGCAGAATTTTGTACCAATTGAAGTTTCCAAACACTTTTCTAGAGCGGCCTCACGTAGAGCACATTGCAGTTATCTAGGCCGTGGTCACACGGCGCCCGACTCATGGATTTGTTTTCTTCTGGGTTGGGATGTTCATACATCCCAACCCCGGCGGCAGCAGCGGCAGGGGGAGGCACCCTTCCTGCTCACAGGAGAGCACTCTACACCCCCCTCCACTAGCTGCCAGCTGCCACCAGCCGCCGCTGGACCCATCCTGGCTGCCTGGCTCACCCTGCGCTCTGCTCTACTCCGGGCCCTGAGCCCTGCTGGTCGCTGCCTGGTGATTTTTTGGGTTAGAGAATGCGAAGGGGGATGAGGTGGCAGTGCCCGGCGGGGTTTGGGGCCAGGACCGGAGCATGGGGTGGGTTTTTTTTTCCATTTTTGCACTTGGGCGCTTGACTGCCCAAGTGCACAAATGCAAAAATGGGGGGGGGGGGGAACAGGGAGGGACGATCTGAACAGCCCTCTCTCACAATCATTGTGAGAAGGGTTGTTCAGATCGGCTCTATCGCAGATTCCTCGCACTAACACCCAGAAAATACTTGTTTTTCCAGGGGTCTTTAAACGTGGCAGAAAAGCGGAAGGGTTGTGCGAGCGAGCGAGCTTTGGCGTGGGATTCGTATGAACAGGAGATTAAAAAGTGAGAGGAAACAGCACTAATTCCCGTGGTAAAGTCCCGTGTGACCACACCCCTAATCTCAATGTAACCAGGGCATGCACCACAGTGGCCAGATTTTTTCTGCCCAGGAAGGGCTGCAGCTGGCTAACCAGTCAAAGCTGGCAAAAAGCATTCTTGCTTATCCAACAGTAGGCCTGGGTCCCAGAGCACCCCTAGAGTTCCTTCAAGGGAAGTACAACCCTATCTAGAACAGAAGACACCTTAAATCCTGGGCCAGGCCTTCTGCCCACCAGTAGCACTTCTGTCTTGTCTTGATTAAACTTCAGTTTATTAGCCTGCATCCACTTCAAAACTTCCTCCAGGCATTAGTTCAGGGTTTTACAACCTCCTTGGGATCAGCTGGAAGTTTGAGAGAGAGCTGAGTGTCATTTGCACATTGGTGACAACCCAGCCGAAATCTCCAGATTACCTCACCCAACAATTTCATGTAGATGTTAAAGAGCATAGGGGCAAGATGGAACCTTGTGGAAATCCATAGGCCAAAACCCAAGAGACTGAACAGCAGTGCCCCAGCACCTTACCTTCCAGTAGGACCATGACCACTGCAGAATGGTGCCTTCCAGTCCCAATGCAGATAGATGGGACAGAAGGAGACCATGGGGAATAGTTTCAAAAGCTGCTGAGAGGTCCAAGAGAATCAGCAGAATCACACTCCTGTCCATCTCTCGGTGCTAGCATTTCAGTCCCATAACCAGGCCTAAATTTAGACTGGAAGGGGTCTAAACAATTTGCCTTATCCAGGAAATCTTGGAGATGTCCATCCTCCTTCTGTTCCATCATCTTGCTCCAGAATGGAATATTTGAGACTGGTTGATAATTATTGAGGTCTCTTGAGACAAGAGTAGGGTTCTTTAGACATGGATGCACCACATCCTGTTTCAAGGCTGGGGTGACCACCCCCTCTCTTAAGGAAGTTTTAACTACCTCTTGAATCCAGTCAGCTACCCCTACCCCCGCCCAAAGGTTTAAGTAACCTGGAAAGGCAATGGTTGTGCAAGCAGGTGGTAGACCTCAAATTTCCAAGGATCCCAGCTACATCTTCAGACTGAACGTATTGAAAAATATCTCAAACAATTGGACAAGGCAGTATCCTGGCACCATCCAACCCTGTCACTGGTAAAGAGAGTCCAAGTCAGAACAGATGAAATATGGACTTTATCTGCAGAGTGCTGAGCAAAGCAGCCACAGCAGGCCACTAAATGGTCCACCTCCTCCAGCAGGCCAGATCTCAAGAGTACTCTGACCATCTCTGCTGGTCTACATTATACAGATGCAATGGTGGCAGAAAAGTGTTGTTTCTTTGCTACCATCACTGCTACAGAGTATGTTTTAAAATGAGCTTTTGCCTGTGTCCATTAGATTCAATCCAAGTCTCCTTCCACAGTTACTCTAGAGTTGTCTTTCATTGCCTGGGGCCCTTAGTAAACCAAGGTGCTATCTGGGCTCTAACACTCGAGATAGGTGCCTGGGAGTAATTGGGTCAACTGGACAGGTCATTTCCTTATTCCTGAGGTCAACCAAGGCATCAACAGGAGCACCAACCATATCAATAGGAAAATCCCCTAAAGCCAACAGAAAGTCATTTGGATCCATCTGGCTCTGAGGGCAGATCATTTTCATAGATCTCTCACCCTTGCAGAGTCTTGGTATCCCTGCAATCTAGACCAAAGCAGGTAGAAACCTGTCCCTGACAAAAGGTTATGGTTGCCAGAGCCCCCAGTTTGGCAGGGGTTGCCTGATTTGGAGAAGCTCTTTCATACCTACCAGCCATTTGGTAGGTGGGGGAAGTCCCACCCCCCAAGAGTGACTACCCAACCTCCTCCCCACGTCTTCCCTGCTGAAGAGAGGCAGGGGCCACATGCCTGCACACTAAGCCCCGAATTCGGGGCTTGGAATGCAAGTGCGCACAGCCGCCCCCCGAAGCAGCAGGGGCTGCGCACCTGCACTCTAAGCCCCGAATTCGAGGCTTGGAATGCAGTTGCTCATGACCTACCCTCCACCTCTCCTCAGCAGCATTTAAAGCAAGGCATTAGATGCTGCTGGGAAGTGGCAGGGGCTGTGGGCCTGCACTCTAAGCCCCGAATTTGGGATGCAGGCATGCACAGCCTCCCCCCACCTCTCACCAGCAGCGTTTAAAGCAAAGCTTTAAAGGCTGCTGGGAAGTGGTGGGAGCTGCGGGGCTGCACTCTAAGCCCCAAATTCAGGGCTTGAAATTCACATGCCCGTGGCCTCCCCTTACCTCTCCCCAGCAGCCTTTAAAGGATGCCTTTAAATGCTGCTGGGGAGAGGTGGGGCACCTCTGTGTGATGTCATCATGTTAGGAATGCCCCACCCTCTCCAGTAATGCCCCCCCCAAAGTCCCCCACTGGGAACATTAAGGGGACCTGGCAACCCTAGAACTGTTATAAATTCCTCCACCCTCAGACCACATTCCTCCTGCCTAGAACAAACTATTACATCAAGACTGACCTGTGCAATGTGTAGAACCAGTTATCATCCGAGACAAGCCTATCGTTGTCATGAAGGCTATGAACTCCTGAGCTGTTCCTGACAAGACAGACTTGGCATGAATGTTGAGATTCCCCAGGACAACCATCCTAGGGGTCCTCAGCCACCCCCAAGACCAACTCTGTCAGCTCAGGTAGGTAGATTGTTAGGCAGTGGGATGCATGGTACCTTAACAGAATCCCAATCCTGTCTCTTAACCCCAACATTAGGTACACAGCCTCAAAACCAGTAGTGTCCTGGATAGGGCACCGTGCTAGAGGGATAGAATCCTTACAGACTATGGCAACATTGCCTCTCTGCCTGCCAAACATATGCCAATGTTCCCTGGATGGCACAATTGAAAGAGGTTAGCCAAGTCTCAGTGATAAACATTACTATAGAGTTTTGTGCAAGGCATGTATGCTTATCCTTTCACTGTGGATTCTTCCCTCTCTAACTCTTCCATTCTATTTTAATTTTCTTACTGTTCCTAACCACTGCTGTGTCTTTATGCCAGGCAGACTGACTGTCATGCCAGCTGCAGAACTGAAGAGGTACTTGGCTAAAACTCCATTTTCAGATCATTTCTGCTGTCGTGGTTCAGGTACTATTGAGACCACAGATCATCCTATTTTATATTGTGATCAATGGGTTTTATTTTGAGATCTGAATTTTGCCTATTCTGACAAATATTAACTTTCTGTTGAACTCTGGGTGGTATCCTTTTTGCTGGTGGATGTTGATCCATTAATAACTCATTATGTTGCCAAACTTTTGGTAATTAATAGTGGTTTCCTTAAGGCATACATATGGTTTAATTTTTTTTATTCTTGGTAAAATGTCATGTGCTCATTCAAAGTTTAATTTTGTTATATAGTATGTCATTTATTTTATTGATTGATTTTGCTCAAGACAGGTTAAAGGAGGTTATTAATAGAGGAAAGAGAAGAGAGAGATATTAATCATTTATTTTTAAAAACAGTATTCTGGAGGAAAAATGCTTCTAGCTATGCTTAAAAATATGTAAGTTTTTATAAAAGTTATTGCAGTCAAAATCTTGCTTGGTTTCTTGGCTAATCTCAACATATTTGGATTAACTAGGTTGTTTTCCCTGCAAAAATTAGAGGCATGGATGCATTTTATGTGCATGCAGATTTATGTGCAGCCAAAGTCAGTGTTTATCTGCTATCTCCAGGGTACTCTTAAAATCAGCACTTCATCTCTTGAGGATATTCTGGTGAGCAAAATTTTAAACAAAATAAACACTCATCATCACATTCAGGAAGGAAATGAGGGGAAAATATGTTTTCCTGACCATTTTTGCAATGATCTGGTGGGTTTATCTAGCTTGGAATGAATTTCTTGCTGTGGTTCAGTTTGTTCCCAATTAATTAGTCACCTACTAGAAATGATAACAAACGTGAAGAGTAGTTCAAATCTTTTTTATTCTGAAGTATTTCCAAGAGTTTATCATCACAGCTGTCTCACAAAAAGAAGTTTGTTCAGGGTGTCATCCATCAAGTAAGTGCTAAGAGTCATTCTGTGTTATGTCTTCAACAAATTATTTTCTGTCGAGAGCTGTGACAGACAACACTTGGGTTTGCATGAAAGAATTTTGCCTTTGATTTCTTATTTTGCTTGTCAGGGAGGTGTCTTGTTGGAGAGGGAAACAAATGTATTATACGGGCTCTCCGTGTCTAAAGACACAAAAATATTTTATTTCCAATATGGAAAGGAACACTAGTTGCCATGGTGAATGACCCATCCTTCTGCATGCATCTGCTAGTAAGCAAGCAGGACAAGAGGAGACCGGTCCCCTGTAAAACCAATGAGTATCCCTTCTGTTAGTCTGCTGGGAGAAAGAAACACCAAAAGCAGGAACAGATAGAGACTAAGGGACTAGATTAAAGGGAAGAGCTTCAGTCTCTGGATATGAATGTTTAAATGCAAACTGTGTCAGGAATTAAAATTTTTAATCATCATTAATAATCATAATTACACTTGCAGAATATCTTTTTTTATCTGGTAGATTTTTGGTTTTGCACTCAAATATATGCAGATCTTCTAAAAACTCCTTTGCTAGAGTTTGAAGTTCAAAATTCTTCAGTCATACTTGTGAGCTCTTGTTTCCAGCTCCTCTATATTGATAATACACAGGAACAAGAGCTGGGTCCTATAATTAATGGATAGTGTGACTGAGACACTTCTGTAACTCTGGTATTATTTAAACATGGAGACTACATGGTTGTATCCTGTAGTAATACCGCCAGTGTGGGAAATACATTGCTGGTTGATTTAACATAATCAAATGTTCAAATGCTTTCAGAGCAGCACAGGAAATTGTCCAGAAGGGAGCAGCAACCATGCTTCTTGTGTAATATCAGAACTGATCCAAAATCTCCTTACAATGAGCTCTTGCTAATGTGCTTTTGCCATGACTAATCCTGACAGAGTGACAGAATGCTTGGAATTGGGAAGGCCACTTCCTGCACATTGGATCCTTGCCCATCTTGGTTACTAAAATCTCTTTGGGAGAATGACACAAATTCTCTAGGGCATATTATTAATATGCCCCTATGCATGTACTTCTACAAGTAGATCACTTTGTGGAGTGATGTCTAGGGCCGAGGACAGACTGGCAATGTAAAGCGGGGCAGCCCCGCGTCGCAAGTGGAAGAAAAGAGCCCGTTCAGACATGCGCATCTGTCCCTCAGCTCCATTTCGCACTTACCCGTCTCCCAGTCGCTTTCCATCTGCTTTAACAGGACACCGGGTAAAACCGGTGTTCAGGGGCCGTCCTCCGCATGCCTCCCGCTTCCAAATAGTGTGAACCGGAAGAAGCGGGAGGCATCCGGAGGCGGCAGTGTGAACG
Source organism: Lepidodactylus listeri (assembly GCA_029233225.1). NCBI lineage: Eukaryota > Metazoa > Chordata > Lepidosauria > Squamata > Gekkonidae > Lepidodactylus > Lepidodactylus listeri. The sequence continues at coordinate 74,946,969 of JARCFY010000008.1, forward strand.
CGCCGGCACAAAGTTATGTGCATATGCGCATATGCGCATGTGCGAAACACATGAAAGGAAAAACAAAAAAAAGCGCAACAGCGCGCACGAGCCGCGTGAGCCGGCTCCGCGGCAGTCTGAACGCTCCGTATCGGCACCACTGCGCATTGCTCTGGCCAGTATGAATGGCCAGCTCCGTGGAGTTTTTCCCCTGCACCAGTTCTCTCCACTTTGCCCCCGCTTTACATTGCCAGTCTGTCCTCGGCCTAGATATGGGCAATTAAGTCTTCCGTCTACCCTTTTTGGGAGGTGATTGAGAAGGCTGTGTCAGAGCTAATTCAAGCATTTCTGGATGAAAAAGCTGCTCTTGACCTGTTTCAGTGTGGTCAGAATTAGAAATAACAGTATTGGCCTTATTTGATGATCTCTGAATGAAATTGAATAAGGGCAATCCATTGTTGTTAATAGCTGGATTTTTTTTAGCAGTATTTGATACTTGTGACTGTGATACTTTGGTGGATCAACTATAGTCAGTGTTGAAGATACAAGGGAGACTCCTTTGTTGGTTTTGTTTTTATTTGTTGGCAGGAAAGAAAGAGTTACCATAGGAGAAGTGGAGTCAGCTATTTGAGACTTGCTGTCACAGGTGCCTGATTTGTTCCCAATACTCTTCAGCCTATATGTAAAACATTTAGCTGAAATCATCATGAGCTTTGGAGTGGGATTTCTGTTTCATTATTTGTCTAGAAGCGGCTATAAAAGTCCTGAGCCAGTGTCTTGAGGTTTTGGTCAAGTAGCTGAGGGTGAATCAATAGCAGCTTAATTCAGAAAAGAAGGAGATGGTGCTGATTGGGAAAGCAAAATATTGGGACACCCAGGTTCAAAAACTTCTCCTATGGAAGCTTGTTGGGTAGACTTGGATCAGTTGCATGCTGTCAGCCTAACCTACCTCACTCACATGGTTACTGTGAAAACTTTAGGTCCCTATTGGGAAGAAAGGCAGGGACAAAATTATCTATCTATCTATCTATCTATCTATCTATCTATCTATCTATCTATCTATCTATCTATCTATCTATCTATCTATCTATCTATCTATCGATATATTTGGTGGGGGAGAATTCCCAGACCCCCTATCTCCCCTGGTGTGCTGTGTCCAAACCTTTGTATTTTTTTAAAAATTCCTTTTACCTAAATCCAAGTTTATAAAGCACTCAATCAGGAACGATAGATCAGGTTTCAAAAGTGGTAGAGCTGTGAGATTTTAATTAGGTGAGGCAAGATTCACAGCAAAGGTCAAAAGCCTGGTTCTGTTTTTCTTTTTACATATATCTAATAGGGAGGAGCAGTGCATTTTTGAACCCATTTTGTTATTTTAATATACCTCAGAATGATGCATGTACTTCTGAGGACTAATCACATGCACTGCAAACCACAGACTATGTATGAATGGAGGGAGCAACCAACTGCTTTTTGCCTTTAAATACCATACCATGTGTCAATCCACTGCTTTCAGTGAAACAGATAAGTTAAAAGCTATGCATGGCTTTACGGTACTTACTGATTAACTTTTGGGAGGCTTTGTAATGATCGTTAATAAACCATTGCTCAGTTCATGGTCCTATAGTGCAAACAAGCAGGATGAATGAAAATGGCATAAATCGTATAATCTTACTTTTTTGCCCTGAATATTGAGCCCCAAGACTGTGTTGAAAATGATCTGTATAGTCCATATCTGTCATGGATACAAATTCATTCTTCGGGTGGCTGAGCAACATGAGGTGAAATAAATTCCTCAGAAATGCATTCCCTGAAGGCTGCTATCCATTACTGTTACAAGTTTGCCATGGAAATGGCTTTATTGCTATGTAGAGAGTATGAGCAAATTTAAAGCCTTGTGAAAGATACATTAAGGGAAATACACAAATATAATATATACAATATATTACCGGAACAGTATGGCTGGATAAGAAACTTCTATTTATTTAGGCAAAACATCAAGTTTATGGAAGTAAATGAGGAACAACTCAAATTAGAAAGTTAATTCAAAGTGTAATAAAAGTGAAAAATAGGTCACAATTTGATGTCTGTATATAGCAAGGGAAATGAAACATTCTATAACCCCCCCCCCTCTCTCTCTGTGTCTGCATGTGTCTGTGTGTGTCTATCTATCTATCTATCTATCTATCTATCTATCTATCTATCTATCTATCTATCTATCTATCTATCTATCTATCTAACTATCTAACTATCTAACTATCTATCTATCATTAAATTTCAGATTCCATGGCAGGTGTGATCACCATCAATCAGAAAAGGTCATCATAATGTCACATGCCTGATTCAGCCTACATTCCTCCAAATGTCATGAGTCTGCCCTTTCATACAGCATTATGGATTATCATGGATTAGTGTCCAAACCTATTGATTTGGTACAAAGTAGCACTTAAAGGTCCATTGCAGGATTTCTTGTACATAGTTGCATACTAGTTTCAAACAGGAGCTTAGTAATTTCAAATACAATTAAACATGGGGATGTTCACCAGTTAGCTTTCCATTCCAGAGAAGATTTATGAATTTGTTGATCTCCTGTAGAACTGCACTGTCATGAACCATCTGTCAGAGTGGTTCCAAAAAGTGTATGTGGGCATTTCTGCCACAGAATCAAGGATTAATCAGAACACTAAGCTAACGTTGGACTGAAGGCCATTGTATCCCACTGAAAGGTCTTGAAGGGCAATTGTTTAGCCAAGTTCACATAAGTATGCAATGAGCATTGAATATTGAATACGATTTTTCAGCATCTTGGTACATAATATGTATATTCTAACTGGCTTTATCAAAGTAATTCTTAGAAACTTTGCTTGGCACACAAACCATTGCACACAAATTATCCAGTTTAACTTAAAAGAGCTTTCTGAAATACACAGTGTGATATTTTTTTAAAAAACTACCAACCTTAGAGCAAATTGGGAAAAAAATACAATTTTACATGCCAAGACATGTTTAATAACTATAAAATGAAATGCTTCCAAGCTGTGTGCAAATTGTGAAACTATATTGGCATATAATCTTCTAGGCAGAAAGAACAGTGGAAGTGTTAAATGCAGAGGAAGGAAGGAACAAAATTGCCTGAGGAGGTATGCTCAGTGTTTTAACAATACTTTTGAATGCATGTGTCATGGAATTCTGCTGAAGTTAATCTATATAACCAAACACACCACTATGTAAAAAGGCTTCGCCAAACATCAAATAAATCTTATTGTGCCACTCAATAAATGTATGTTATACAAAAAAAGACTTGTTTATTACTTCTTGAAAATGGTAGCTAATCAGCTCAGTAAATGTACATACAATGTTTCAACCAACCATCAACCAACCATATAATATGAAAACTTCATAGGAAAAGCAGCTAAAAGGGGAAAAGGCGCTCGAAGTTCCTCATTTTGGCTGTATCACAAGCCAACACATTTCTTTAGATAACAGGAGAAAAACTTCACGAAGTTGGCACAAAACTTCTTGTAAATTCTAAAGCCAGTTGAATCTGACTCTAGGGGACAGGGCTCATCTCCACTTCCAAGCCAAAGAGCCAGCACTATCCGAAGACTTTTCCGTGGTCATGTGGCCAGCATGACTAGACACCAAGGCACACGGAATGCTTTTACCTTCCCACCAAAGTGGTACCTATTTATCTACCTGCAGTTTCTTGCTTTTGAACTGCTAGGTTGGTAGGAGCTGGAACCAAAGACAGGAGCTCGCTCTGTCACACAGCACTCAGGTTTCAAACTGCTGAACTACAGACCTTCCAGTCTGCAGCTCAGCGTACCATGGCTAGGTAGTGTTCCTTGGGCCTGAGCAGTGGTTTTCTTCCCCTCCCCCCAGCCCTGGCATTCAGGGGAGGGAGATTGTGGGGAGGGAGTCTTCCCTCTGGGCGCCCTGACCAGGCTAAAAGAAGGGCTTGCCATGCTGCCAGGCTCAGCCAGCCTCATGGATTTCTCCCTCCCTCCCTCCCTCCTTTTATTTCATGGTTGTTACACATGTTTTATGTTGGGTGTTGTTTGCACAGTGCATTTTTGCATTATTACCCTTTCCTGTCACAGCTGCTTTCTGGTGGTATCAGGATGGGGCCAGATTCAGGGGAAACACAACCTGTATGCCCATTTCCCCCATCTTTGGGGATCCCCTTAAGGGATTTGGGGGTAAGGGACTGCAGAGGACATGCCCACTTTGGGGGCCTGTCAGGGCACCCTCACTTTCAAATGGCAAGGGAAACCACACAGTGGCTTACACTCATGGGGAATCCCACATCCTGCCATCCCAAAGTATCACATAGCAGATGGGATAGTGACCGTTTATTCATCAGCTGACAGGCGCGTTGGCCGATGGCTGGAACTGTTGTCCCTATGCCACACCAAGTCTCTGTCAGCTGTAACCAATAAAAGTTGGGGCCATTTTACTTCAGGAACGTGTCTGTCATTTCTTGCATGTATTATGGCTTGCCTTACCATCCCCCTACTCTTCAGCACTTGGTCTGCAATTTACAATGTTTCAATTTCAGTCGCAAGCTACTAGATATAACTTCTAGCCAACATTTTCATATCTATAATTCTAGAATATGCTATGTGCAATGTAAGCCAAGAAGATTTGATGACCACTTTCCAGAACATTGATATAGTTCCCTCGTAAGAGGCATGTTAATGAACCATGAATGGTTTCTATTCCTTGGATGGTTTTTCATCGCTTCATCTCATCCGTGTGCAGTTTGGGTCACAAAGCAGTTTTTGGATCCTGAGTGGTTAATCTCACAGTTTGAAGAGACAGGACTGGTAGGACTTTCAACATCAAAACTTAGATTGAAGGTGGCATTTCATAGTCTGGCATCTGTAGTGGCAGATGGCTGAGAGTATTATCATTGGCCATCACTCTCCCTGGCTTGTAGACAAACACTGAGCAAAATCCTCTACGACTGCATATACAGTGACAGAATTAGCCACACAGTCTGATTTGGGGAGAAATGTCTGAAAAGAAATTTTGTGATCAATACCATTTGCAAAATCATGGTGATAGATGCAACTGTAGATGCAATAATGTGTGTGTGTGTGTGTGTTTTGTGTGTGTAATGTGCCCTTAGGTTGCAGCTGATTTATGGTGACCTCAGAAAGTTTTCAAGGCAAGAGATGTTCAGAGGTTGTTTTCCATTGCCAGATGCAATAACAGCAAGTACTTTTCTATCCGTTTATGTAGAGTTCCTTGTAATGGATGATCATGGCTCTTGAATTTTAAACAACTGGTACCCTGGTCAATTTCCATCTTGTGCTTATCCTTTTTTGTTAATATTTATTAGACTTATAGCCTGCTCTCCCCTGTACAGCAGGGCTCAGAGCGGGTAACAACAATATTCATAAATTTAAAATTAAAACAACATTTACAGTAATACTGGCAACCAATGTTCCCTCTGAGCTGAGTTAGTGTGAACTAGCTCACAGTTTTTTAGCCTCTGGCTCACACACTTTTGTCTTAGGAGAGGAAGGATGGCTCCAGAGCAAACTAATTTATGCAGCAGCCAAATCACTCACTCACAACTTTAATGCCAGTAGCTCACAAAGAAGAATTTTTGCTCACAAGGCTCCACAGCTTAGAGGGAGCATTGCTGGCAACCAATAGAGTAGTGCATAAAAAGTGAGCACAACATAGTGCTCCTTCTCCAGGGGGGGATAGGTGTCCTGTAATCAGGTGAATAAGAAAGAACAACCAAGGGAAGGAACAGGAAAATGGGAAAACAGGAGAGGGAGGGGGTGGAAGTCAGACAAGATGGAAACCATCAGCCATAGGCCTGGTGGAACATCTCTGTTTTGCAGGTTCAGTGAAGCTGCATCATATCTCGCAGGACAAAAAGCCCTGGCTCTGGTCAAGGATAGGTGTACCCTGAGCATCTATTAATGGAAAGTAATGCAAGTAATAATTATAAATGCATATTTTTATTATTATATAGATGACAAAGCTTCCTGTTTGAGCATTTTAAAGGTGATCCAGCTTCTGTGGTCCACTAGCACATAGATGTCTAGTGGAAATTTTTTAATGCCATTAGATTTCAATTTCAGTTCTGGCTGGCTCTGCCCTTTTGACATTGAAAACAAAGCCCTGGTGTAAGTCTCCAAAAGCAGGATGGGGATTAAAACTTCTAGTTTTGTCTGATCAAATTAAAGAGGCTATGTTTCCCATATTCTGATGACCCTGTTGACAAGACTCGCTAATTGCTATAGCATTAATTTAAAGCACTTTCACAGCTAAAGCGTTTCCTGAGCAGTTGCTTCAGTAAAATGCTCTCCAAAGATTGTACTGAAGTGCTTCCTCATAATCTTTACAGACACGAAAACTCTACCGACTTTATCTAAGAAATCCCCAACAGAAAAATATCCAGAGAGGCAAAGCAGTTCAACAATGTAAAAGAAAATCCTAATGCTTTATAAACATGAAATGTTGAATTTTCTAATTAATTCTGACATAACAATAAACTCTGTTCATTACATTCTGTGTTCTGGCATCTGGGAAAGGGCATGACAAAAGTTTGTAAAATTATAAATGGTATAGAGACAGTGGCCAACGATAGCTATTTATCCCTTTCTTGTAATCCTAGAATTCACAAATTCCTGATGAAAATTATGTGTATACCCTTTGATCCATCAGTGGAAGGTACTTGTGATTTCAGGTAATTCCTATGTCCCCTTTGCCCTAGCACTCCCTTTTGACTTCAAGAAAGTTGATTCCTGGGGTTGTGAAACCTATGCAAATTGGGGGCTAGAGCTGTCATGGAGGAGGCTGATGGCAGAGAAGAAGGTGATTTAAACCCCCTTTCCTCTCCTTACCACAGCCCCCAACCCACATGACTGCTAGTTCATGCATGCCTAGTGACACTGGGAATCAACTTTTGTGGGACTGCTGGGGCCAAGAGATAGTGAGAGAGATCCTGAAAAGAGAGCAGATCATGGAAGAGAGAGAGAAAGAGAGAGAGAGAACTTCTTCATATAGCGCATCACTGACTAAAGGAATTAACTACTATAAGATTCAGTAATGAACTCCAACTAGAAAGCTTTAAAAATGAATTCAACAAAATCTGTCCAAGGTGTGATGTACTGACAACTCTGTTCCTTTAATCTGGATCAGTGTTTTAGACTGCCTTAGGGCACTCTGGGAGTTGGTGTGGGTAGGGCCAGGGAGAGAGGAAGCTGAACCCACTGCTGCTGAGTCCAGACAGAGAAAGAACTGGACTTCTTAAACTGTGCTCCGGTTTGGAACTATGCTGCCTCCTTATTTTGATGGCTAACATTTAAGGCCATGACACAAGGCACCTAGCGACAATAGTTAGACAGAAAATCAATGTTCACAAACTGTATATCTCTGAATAGCAGATAATGGGGCTGAGCCACGGGGGAGGGATGTTGCATTCATGCCCTGCTTATGAGAGTCCTAGGTACTTCTGCCTGGCCTCTGTTGGAAACAGAAAGATCTGAACCAGCAAGGGTCTTCTTGGGAGTACTGCTGAACTCTTGTGGTTTTTTATTTTATTATTATTTTAAAAAAAACACATTTTTAGGTTTCTTCATAGTTCCAGGGCTGGTTTGTGTTGTGGTTCTTTGTGCTTCTCTGTCTTGTTACCTTCCATTCCAGACCTTTCTTAACCTCTCCCTATCACTACTTTTGGCTGCTGGGGAAAATATTGATTCGTTTTAGACTTTTACAGCAGTCCTTAGGGCTTAGTGAATCAAAGTCCCATTTAAACATGTAGTTTTATAGATTTATTTCAGATTTTTTTTTAAAAAAAATTAAATACAGATAGCCTGATTTAGAAGAATAATCATGAATCAGACAAGTCAATTTCAGCAAAAGAGTTTGCAGGCCAATTCAGCTTTGATAAATGCTGCTCTTTGTTCCTTGTTTCAAGGACAATTTGTTTCCTGCTGATTCTACTGACTTTTTAAATTGCTGCACATACAATAAGTGAAGTAAGTGTGCTTTCTGGAGGGGAAAAAAGTGTTGTTCTTATAGCCAGTGATTCTGTCTTCTGCAAAAAAGAAAAAGAAGAAAAAGATGCACACATCAGACACACTATCCACATCATAAAGATTTCACAGCTAGGCTTGATGAAGTGCTATTTTTCTTCCTCAAACTTTCCCCAAAACAGAATGTTGCTAATTTGAAAATTACCCTTTGCATCTTAAATTGTCTTGTCAAGCTTTACAATCATCAAATGCTGGAGTCCCTTTTTAATTCCAGCACACTCTACTCGTGACAAAATGAGGAACAATAAACAATTCATGTATTTTTTTGAAGTTCCCAATAGAAGTAATAGTCTCTTATAAACTTCCTTGTAATCCCAATTCTGGACACTTGTTATATAGTTATACCCTTCTTGTTTTATAGTACTATCAGGTTTAAAAGGATGTAACTCTATTTAGGATTGCACTATTAATTTTTTATGGCCTGCCAGGTAGGGGTGTTCTTTGGCATGATGTATCCTCATTGAACTTACTGATCAAAACTGACCAATTTAGTATGGGAGGAAACTTTTGGGTCTAAGCCCCAAGCATAAGCAGTACTTAAAGGAGTACAAAGCCATCCGTGGGGGAATGAGTTGTGGGCAGGGGAAGTAAAAGTACTTTTGGCTGATGGTATTGAAAGAACTAGTTGGATTTTGAAGGCTGGAATTAAAAGCTGTTGTGAGAAGCAGCAGGAGATGATTTTGATTTTCTCAGAGTTCATTTTATATGCTGCTGTAATCTAGGATTTCATTTTTAAAAACTTACTGTATGTATATAAATTTAGTTATATATATAAATTAAAATATGGATATTTTTGCCAGAATTTTAATTGGTTTTCAATATGTGTTTAGCCACCCCAGGAATTATTGGGTGTGTGTGTTAATTTGTGGGATATAAATGTTTTAAATAAACATTTACTTTAGTAAGAAAGGGCTGCCCGCCAATAGCTAAATTTACATAATGGGAGGAGTCACAGTAGTCATTGAAGATTCTACAGACCGGGGAGAAATGCCATATTTACAGAAACATCTAATTTGAGTGTACCTCCTCAATTATCAGTATGGGGAACAATATGTAACCAGACCCAGTGCTAAGCATAAAACACAGAGGCTAAAATAGGTTTCTATTTCCTCCATGAATAATTGTAGTTCTCACTCCTGTGTTTGTGTATGGGGGAAATGAAAATAACATGTAGATATGAATAAGTCCCACCCCCTGCTGGCTCCTGTTCCACCTCTTCTTCTTCCTCCCCAACTGGATCTTTCTCTCTTCCCAATCCTCCTGGCACCACCACTTCCCCCTCTTTCTGTCCCCTATACTCCCCTTCTGACTTCTTTTCTCTTATTTGCCCACCTCCCCCACCTCCATGTCCTCCTCCTCTCCTGTCCTCTCCCTCCTTCTCCTGTCCACCCTCTGCTGCCTCTTGCTGTCTCTCTGTCTCTTTCATCCTCCCCAGCTGTTGCCACCAGCATGTGCTGCTACATTGTTTCCTGGGGTTGATATTCAATCATTCAAATGGTGAATGAGATCATTTGACATAGTATTGCAAGATCTCAGTTTGTCTTCAACTTTGGGTTGCTTGAAAACAAGCAAACAAAAAAACCTCCCTCTCCCTTTTTTTTGCTTTTCAGATTTTGTTGGTAATAACACATTCCCTATCTGTACATGGCCTCATTTTGCAGATTTTAAAATCTGAACTCTGGGGCCATGTTCAAAATCAGACAGATATATATATATATATATATATATATATATATATATATATATATATATATATATATATATATATTAAATGTCACTGTAGTTTGTCTTAAAAATACACCTTACACATCAGGGTCTTTGGCAAAACAATGCTAACATTCTTTAATGGCTGTTGCTGTTTTCTCAGTGGGAACTAATTCTGAGGAGATGGTTTCCATCTTCTGATGTTTTTCAGAAAATTAATTCTACATTAATTCTAGTCATTAATGAATATGTAGCTATCAGTACAGTCATGAATCTAACCCAAACCACAAGCTGTAGGATGCTGACACTCTGTACTCCTTAAAGATGACTACAGATTAATTTTTAAGTTAGTGCTTAAAAATAGCAAATTTACATTTATTTCAATCTTCAGTTGGCAGTATCATCAGGAAGTGAATTAACAATGTTTAATAATATAGTCTGTACATTTGACAAGGAGAAAATTATATCACTGAGTGTCTTTCCCTCCCGCTGCTGACTTTCTCCGAACATAATTCTCTCACAAGGATTGCTGTACTGTCTTTGCTATCTCTCAATAGGTGCTGTCTCAAAAGAAAACAAGTCTCTTCACAAATTTTAACACTTGATGCTGCTGGGCCTTTGATGGAACCTCTATATTTCCTGAACTAGAAACCATTTCTTTATTACATTTATGCTCCACATTTCTTCACAGAACTCAAAGTAACGGACAGGGAATTCTCAGATCTCCCACTTCAGCCCTGACCTGCTTAGCTTTAGCATGGTTGTGGTGTCATGTGCTTTCAGAGTGTGGTCTGAGACCATTTCATTTATTTCACATGGAAAATATCTTTCAAATGTTGGGCATATTTGTAACTTTGTGACCAGGAGTGTCCTGTAACAAAAGAGAGACGCAAAATTCCTGCTGGACACATATAAGGTCCACTCAATAGTCCTGGTTAGTCATTATGATTTTGGTTATCCAACCTCATGGAAGACTGCAATATTTGTGATCCTCATACATATTGTTCTCACTTTGAGAGAATAAGATGACACATGCATTTCCCAACTTTTGGCACCCCAATCTTACATAACAGGGGTTCATGCTATCTTTAAAATACCAACTGTGCATATCAGGAGGATTGCAGGTACTGTTTTCTCTTTATGTGGGATTGGACTGCCAAAATCATGACTGAACACAGCTGATGTCTAATGCCTACAGTAACCCTCTTGATTGTGGTTATGTAAACTAATTCACCAAGGATACTTTTCTGCACCCTATCAGTGGCAAAAAAATTTAATTCATCAAATTAAATTAGCAAAACAGAGTGTGGATACTTTCTATGCTGTTTGGAACCCATTTATATCTTTTGCCAGACCACGCTAAGGAACTTTTCCTATTCCAACAACTAGGAATTTATGGAAAGATGTGTTTTAATAAGAAATGAAATTGCATTGACAAAGCTGCAAAAAGCATCTTAATAAAACTGTAAAACAAATGATATAATAATAATTGTAAATGTTTTAATTAATTTTTTCACTTAAGTTTTTATTTTGTATTTGTATTTTTGGTTTTTCCCTCCCTATTTGTTATATTTTGTTAGTTTATGGTTACATGTATCTGTTGTATACTGTGAAGCTGCTATATAACACACACTCCACTGTTGACTGTCATACATTATTTCATCAGAATATGAGGCAATGAGATGGCAATGAAAACAATGATGGAATAATTACAATCAACTTGTCAGAACATGTAGAGCAAATTCAAGTCCAGTCCTTTGATACTGATCATAAACTCCCTTACGCTTTACATGACATCACTACTGGGGATGCATTTACAGTGCAATCCTTAACACTTTCTTCTGAGGATAGATTCAGGTGGGTAGCCTGAAGCAATAGAATAATATTTGAGTCCAGTGGCACCTGTAAGTCCAACAAAGTGATTTCTGGGTATAAGCTTTCATGTGCATGCACACTTCTTCTGATACATAGAAACAGTTTTTTTCAAGCCTTACATATAGGTAGAGGTAGAGAGAGGATGGAGGGTTAGTTGTGAGGAAGGGCTAGTTAGAGACAAGATGCATAAGTAACTAGGCGATAAGTATAGCTGAGAGTGGATTAAAATAGTTGGTAAAATCTATGAACGGCAGCAAATTAGCATACCAATACAAAAGCTAACAAACAGATGTGAGAACTAAGTTTTTGTCGAGTGGTGCCACTGGATTCAAACTTAGTTCTCACATCTGTTCAACTCTTGTATTTGTATGCTAATTTGCTGCCATTCAGAGATCTTACCAACTGTTTTAATCCAATTTCAACTATACTTATCGCCGAGTTACTTATGCATCTTGACTCTAACTAGCCCTACCTGGCAACTAACCCCCCCTCTACCTGTATGAAGAAAACTTGAAGAAGCTTGAAGAAAACTGTTTCTATGTATCTGAAGAAGTGTGCTTGCACACAGAAGCTTATACTCAGAATTAAACCTTGTTGGTCTTAAAGGTGCCACTGGACTCAATTGACAAAACTTAAGTAGGATTCTGAGTAAAGCTGTTTAGGATAATACTGTAACACTAACATCCTAAGCAGAAAGCAGAGTTTCACCTTTCTCAGTCCATTGAAGTCAACAGAACATGATACCAAATGTTACAAGCAAAATGTCAACTCATACCGTTCCTATTATTCTTACTCCTGTCCTTCTGGTTACATCTAGTATAGTATAATATATAACATGAGGTCAGTGAACAGTGGCTGCTCATGTGATGCAAACATGGGAAAATGCAAAGAGCTGGCATCCACAGTCAGCAGTGGCATCAACAATCAGTCTTTGCCCTGGCCTATGGATCAGCAGACAGTCCACTATTGGCCAGAGATGTTTGGCTCATTTACTTCCAACAGGAATGGGAGAGAGTGCCTCAGAATCAAAATGTTTTAGGGATTCTGAGACAACCTTCTGTTTCATTTTAGAAAGGTGCCCACAGGGAATGGAACATGACTATTTTGCATTCCATGTAACTTTTTCAGCAGTAATATGTGAGACTAGGAATAAGGCCCATTTGGAAATAAATACAACGGGCTCTAAAAAGAGGCTCTAGGAGAGTGCTAAGGCCTTGGGCACTCAACGTCAATTTGCTGTGGCAACCTCAGCAGGATATATGGATACAGAGTCCACCATTTTCTCCATGGGAACTGATCAATGCCATCTGGAGAGTTGTAATTCTGAGTGATCGCCAGCCCTCACCTGGAGATTGGCAACAGTGGTTCCCCAAGAGGGAATTGCTGGTTTGGAGGGGAAAGTCCATGGCATTCTACCTGTCTGAGGCCCCACCCCTCCTCAAACCTCACCCTCTCCAGGCTCCATCCCTCAAATCTCCAGGAATTCCCCACCTGGAGTTGGCAACCCTATCTCCTTCCCAGCCAAGCATCAACCTACCTTTATTTCCCCCTCACTGTTCAGCTTTCCATGTCCCCCCCCCCACCTGCAGCCTCTACCATGCTCTGAAGCCCTGACTGCTATGTCACACTGGCTGTCATGGGGGGGCATATCAGCAGGGTATAAGGACACAGAGTCCACCGTTTTCTCCCTGGGTACGGATCAATGCCATCTGGAGAGCAGTTGTAATTCTGAGTGGTCTCCAGCCCTCACCTGGAGATTGGCAACAATGGTTTCCTTGGCTGGGAGGGCGGGATAGAAATTTAAATAAATACATTTCCCAGGAGGAAAAGTGGTCTTTCTCTGCAATGGGGACCAAAGCAGCTTACAACATTCTCCTCTCCCCCTTTTGACTTGCACAACAATCCTGTGCAGTAGGTTAGGCTGAAAGTCTGTGTCTGGTTCAAAATCACCCACTCAGCTTCTATAGTAAGAACCTGGATCTAGCAGACCCTGCTCTGAAGCACTGATTGCCACACCTAGGGTACCCAACCTCCAGGTAGGGCCTGAGGATCACCAGATATCACAACTGAACTCCAGACAACAGGTCTCTCCTGTCCAGTGAAAATAACTGCTTTGAAAGGTGGACTTGATGGTATTCTGTTCAGCTGAGGCCTTTCTCCTCCCCAAACCCTGGCTTCCATAGACTTTACCAGAAAATCTCCAGGAATTTCCCTACCTGGAGCTGGCAACCCTAGTCAGAACTGGTCCCAATGAGTCTTTAGAAAGGTCTGCAAAGGGTTGCCTCCCTTTGTCTGAACCAAGCTTGGTTGCCTACTGTGGCAAAACGGGCTCCAGTTTGCAACTCAGCTGTTTGCCTCCCACCCTCGTCCTGTGGGCATATCTCACTCCTTAAGTTCCCTGCTATCAGTCACTGAACTGTCACTGCCTTTTTAGAGGGCCCCTGTGGCCAAATTTCTCTATTTGGAGATGGAATCCCCAATCTTTGGGGAATCCCTGGAAAGTTGGCAACCGAAGGGTCTGGCCTTTCTTTGCTTCCCTGGGCTACCCCCTCTCTTTGGTATTGTGCAGAGCAGGGGAGATTATGCACAACACAGATTATTAGCCCAAATTAAAGAATTTATTTTACTTTTTACACAATTATGGAGCGCATGCACACACACACACTAAATGAATAAGGCACAACTGTAGGAGTAAGCACATACTATCAACCAACAGGGCATAAATCAACAGGGGTTAAACACGATCTTCCCTGGATGGGCTGGAGTCTATATTGATGGTGCCCTACCCCTTGGGACAGTCCCTCTGTTCCCGCACTTTTTGGCCTTGGGGCTGCTGGGAACTGTAGTCCAACAGATGAGGAAGCCTCATTCAACCCAGTTAGTGATACCCCTGCGGGCCCCTCTCTGAAACTACAGCTCAATTGAACCTTATGGGAAACATTTTAAACAAACCACAGACAGCAGCCATCTTATAAACACAGGTAACTGCCATTTCTTTACACCTACCAACAGCCACTGAGTTAAGTCACACACAGGAAGGAAGTAGGAGAAGGGTATAATGCCATAGGGTCTACCCTCCAAAGCAGTCATTTTCTCCAGGGGAACTGATCTCTGTCATCTGGAGATCAATTGTAACAGCGAGAGATCTCCAGGTCCCACCTGGAGATTGGCACTCCTAGGGGGAAAGTCAGCTGCATAGCAGGGGATGAAGAGAATGGTTTCATGGTCGCTGGCTCACCTCCTTAGCCAGCCAGCCATGGTGGAGCTTAGAAGGAGAGAGAGCCGTTTTCTGACAGTTTATTCTGACAGGAAAGTCAGTGGATGGGGGAGGGGGGTTATGCAGAAAGTCCATTGTCTTTTCACTGACAGAAGCAGGCCACTGAGGGGACAGTTAGACCCACCTGG
Source organism: Lepidodactylus listeri (assembly GCA_029233225.1). Lineage (NCBI taxonomy): Eukaryota > Metazoa > Chordata > Lepidosauria > Squamata > Gekkonidae > Lepidodactylus > Lepidodactylus listeri. The sequence continues at coordinate 74,961,992 of JARCFY010000008.1, forward strand.
CAGAGGGCGGAGGAAAAGTGTACCCAGCACCCAGTCCTTCCCCTTTGCCAGCTCCTTCCAGACTGAGGCTGAGACGCTGGCCGGTGTCTCTGTGGGTGGGACTGAGGCAAAGCAGCAAGAGAATGCAGCCAGTGTCCAGGGACCCCCTTTTGAGTGGCAGTCCTTCCAGCCAGCTGATTTTGGCACCCCATGGAATCTTGCCACTTGAAAACGGCTTTACAATAAAGAAAGATAGTCAGATTCTACTCCGGGAGAATATATCTGTATGCAGGGGTCATTTGGGGCTAGAGCGAGGCGGAGTGGTGCTCTGCCAGCCCAGGAATGGGCAGTAGGGCAGCCACGGGCCGAATCAGATTCTCTGATCTGATTCGGCTGGCTGCTAAATTGCCGCCGAAATTTGGCGGCAACTTTGAAAGTGGCTGGAGGGGAGGGGTTTGAGGTAGAGGCTTCAAACTTACAGAGTAGCTGCTGGAGCCTCTCCCCCAAATACCCACCAAATTTCAAGAAGATTGGACCAGGGGGTCCAAATCTACGGGGCCCCAAACAGGTTGCCCCCATTCCCTCCATTGTTCTCTTTGATGAGAAAAAGTAACATGTTTTCCCACCATAGAGAAAAATGGAGGGGATGGGGCAATCTGTTTGGGAGCCTATAGAAATGAACCCTGTGGTCCAATCTTCTTGAAACTTGGTGGGTTTTTCAGGGAGAGGCCCCAGCAGTTACCCTATAAGTTTGGAGCCTCTCCCTCAAATCCCCTCTTCTCCAGCCCCTCATATACCCTATGAGTTTTTGCCATTGACTTCAATGGCCCATAGGGTATAATGGGGCTGAAACTGACATTCCCTTTCTGACACACTTCCGGTGATGTCAGGGGAAGTGGCATATGCTAATGAGTTATGCTAATAGGTATGCTAATGAGCTCCTGCACCTCTTTTTCTATGAAATGACCCCTGTCTGTATGCATGCATGTGAAGGAATGTCATGCTTGGGGGAGGCATGGGGGGCAGCAGAGGACATCTTTTCCAGCAACCCCCTGGAGCCAGCTCTGCATAGTGATGCCAAACATTGTGTTACACTAAATGTTACCAGGAAAAGAGGAGAAAGGTAGAGCAGCAGTTGTTTTTTGGCACTTGTCACCCTGAAATTGGTTTCAAAATATTTCAGAATAGTCAATGGATAGAGGCCCACCAGTTGCAAGAAAAAAGTCCAGAATTCTACTGGTTTAGCTTTCAGGAACTGACACAGCCAACATTTCACAACAAAAGTTTCCCTTGCTAGACAAGCCAGTTAGTTGTTGTAGATTTTCTGGGCTGTATGGCCATGGTCTTGGCATTGTAGCACCTGATGTTTCACTAGCAGCTGCGACTGGCCTCCGCAGAGGTCTAACACAGAAAGATGGAGTACTCTCTGCGTCATTGTGAGGGAAAAAAATGGTAGACAGGTAATTTATATCTACTCAGAAAGGTGAGGTAGGACTGAGTCATTATCTTGTAGGAGTTTCCCAGGCTGTGACATGCTAATGGAGGATCTTTCCTGAGGAGGTTCTTTTGCTTATGGATTGGCTGTTGAAATTATAATCTTATCTGTAGTGCTGTAGTAAGATGTGGAGCATTTTGTGCTTTTCAGAACTGGAAACCATCCCCTATTTATTTTTAAACTATTTTCTTTCCTGTTTAAATTGTGTTTATGTTTATGAATTTCAATGGCTTCCCTGTATAATCTGACATGGTAATTGGATGTGTTGTCCAGCATTTCAGTGTTTTAGAATAAAATGCTGTATCCTGTTTGAGTTCGACAACATACAGTTACTCTTCCTTTGAAAAAGTGGATTCTCAGGTTGGCACCTGGATATAAGCAGGGAAAACAGGAAACAATGAAGGTGCAGAGTGTAATGCACCTCCTGCCAAGTGCAAATCTCCAAGTTTGCAAACAAAATAATTGAGTATCCTTGATGACAGTATCTACTAATTAATCAAAAACTGAATTAAAATGTTGTTTACATGCCCTCGATAGTGCTTCCAAGAAGCATTAGCTGTTTGATATGGAATGCATTGATTGATGGGAATAATTTCAGCTATTATAGTGGGCATTTTATTTAAGCAAAGTCTATCTGACCACATGAACACTTTAAAATTTATGATGGGATTAGAGAGATGTTTCTTTTTATTAGGGGATGAACATCTTTTATTAACTAGGGATGAGTGGATGTTCCCCATTTAATTCCTTTTATATTCTTTTGTATTTTGGTCAGCTGTTTCAGTTCTTTTCATTGTTGTTTGTTTAGGTTCAGTTGCACTATGTATGCATGTTGTGTTTATTAAGGATGAATGGATTCTTCTAGCTGTGTGCTGAACAGGAAAATCTACATTTTACAGGCAACATTCAGTGCAAGAAAATGGAAAATTGCATAAGAATTTGAGAATCACCAGTTTGATTTGCACTAAGAAGAAACAAAATTGAAGCATATATTTGTGGATTGAAAAAGCAGTGATTGGAAATTTGAAATCATTGCATTTATCCCCCCCAAAAGAATTTGGATTGAGTGTTTCTAGCTTTTATTACTGAAACAATGGCTTACTTTTAGCATATAGCTCTAAAGGTTCAAAGTCTAGTGTTGTATAGTAGCTGGAGTGTAGGACTAGGACCTGGGAGACCCAGATTTGAAACCACACTTTGCCATGGAAGCTTGGCTGGGTGATCTTGGGCCAGTCACACCCCCCCCCCCCAGCCTAACCTACCTGTTGTGAGGATAAAATGGAGGAGAGGAGCCACTTCGGGTCCCTATTGGCTAATAAAGCAAATTAGTTAATTCATGCATTGACTGTAAAGTATGGGAAGGTTAGAATGAGATCGTGAACCAACCTTCCTACATCAATCAGTTTTGTAATCCAATACAAATAAAACTACTTTTCTGTCGTTTCATATGTGCACTCAAAAAATAGGAGATGGCCTGAAAAGCACTTTTGAGTTGAATATGTGAATTTCTGGTAAGGGTGACCAGAATGACTTGCTTGCACATTATAAATGTCTTTATATAGGCCTTGCTATTGCCCTTTTCTAGCTCTGCCTATTTTCCCCAATAAAGAAATGGGCAGAGCCTTAGATAATAACTATTGTTAGCCGAATTGCTTTAATTTACGTTTAGCAATCAGCAAAATACACGGGTTCTTGCCAACTATACCAGGGTCCCACCCCTCCCGGGAGTTCTCAAGGAAAAAGGCACATGAAGCAGTGTTCCAGTTAAATGTAGTTTACTGGATAATGTTATTCAAGCATACAAAAAATGTAATCACACACAGAATCACACAGGCCTAAGAAATAAAGACAGAAAATAGCACATTTGCATGAGCAGGTAATTGTTGATGGGGGAAAGCACAATACCTTAGATGCGTGTCCAATGTCAGGCTGGATTGGATGGGGAGAGAAATAGAAAGGCTATGGGGACACGAGGCTTGAACCAGCAAGACCACGTGGTTTTCCTGGATCGCGAGTCCAGAGAGAGAAAATGGGGTTTAAAGATGGAGGAAAGGGTTGGGGACAGCAAGCTGGACTGAAGGGTCAATAGAATGGATAGAGGGCAACGGCTCAAGAGAGCGAGTGACTCCGGATTTGGACTTTTATTGGGGGTCTTGGGGCGGGCTGATCAGGCCACATCCCACTAACACACCTACTAGGCGGTCCGTCCCTTCTGGACCTTGGGATAGGAGAAAGGTGGACAAAGGTAGGAGGTCCAGGGGATGGTCAATGTTGCAGAGTATGATCTCATCAGGAAACAGGTTCTGGGCCTGGGGTCCGATGACTCACCTGGCCACATCTATTGTAAGTCAATGACTTTGGCTGACTGGGTGGTGGCCAGAACAATAGTGGCTAAGCAGCGGCTTTAGCATAACTATGCAGGTACGTTGGAGGGGGGCAGGGAAAGGCCAGTGTGTGGAAACAGAAAGAAACCTCATGGCAAGAGGAGTCCTTTGTCTCTGGTGAACTCATGTAGGGTGTCAGCCTCCTGGCGTGGGCTGGAGCTGGCTCCTATTATGAAAAAAGCACATGGCCCTTCCATTTAAGGCAGCCCAAAGTTCAGGTTTATGAATATCACAATTCATAAGAGCACTAGCAGTGCCTTGCTGGGCCAACACTATGGACTTTAAAATTCAACTAAGTGGAAAAAATGATCAGTGACTAGGCTACCAAAAACCATGCATTTACATGTGTGACTTTATGCACAATTTTTGTTGTTGTTGTTGTTCGGTCGCACCATCGAGTCCGACTCTTCGCGACCCCATGAACCACATCACACCAGGCCCTCCTGTATTCTGTTGGCTCCGGAGTTTGCTTAATTTCATTTGTTGCATCAATAACCCTGTCTAACCATCTCATCCTTTGCTGTCCCCTTCTTCTTTGACCTTCAATCTTTCCCAGCATCAGGGTCTTCTCCAGTGTGTGCTCCCTTCTCATTTGGTAGTCAAAGTATTTGAGCTTCAGCTTCAGTATCTGGCCTTCCAGGGAACAGTTAGGGTTTATTTCTTTTAGAATTGACTGATTTGATCTCCTTGCAGTCCAAGGGACTCTCAAGAGTCTTCTCCAGCACCATAATTCAAAATAATCTATTCTTTGGCACTCAGCCTTCCTTATAGTCCAACTCTTGCAGCCATACATTACTACTGGGAATACCATTGCTTTGACCAAACAGACTTATGTTGGCAGGGTAATGTCTCTACTTTTTGTTATGCTGTCTAGGTTTGCCATTGCTTTTCTTCCAAGGAGCAGGCATCTTTTAATTTCATGGCTACAGTCACTATCTGCAGTGGTCTTGGATCCCAGGAACGTGAAGTCTGTCACTGCTTCCACGACTTCCCCTTCTATTTGCCAAGGAGTGATGGGGCCGGATGCCATGATCTTAGTTTTTTTGATGTTGAGTTTCAGGCCAAATTTTATGCTGTCCTCTTTCACCCATAGCAAGAGGCTCTCGAGGTCCTCTTCACTTTCTGCCATTAGAGTGGTATCGTCTGCATATATCTGAGGTTGTTGATGTTTTTCCCAGCAAACTTAATTCCAGTTTGTGATTCATCCAAGCTGGCATTTCACATGATATACTCTGCATATAAATTAAATAAGCAATATACATCCTGGTTGTACTCCGTTTCCTACGCTAAACCAATCAGTTGTTCCATATCTGGTTCTAACTATTGCTTCTTGACCCTTATACAGGTTTCTCAAGAGACATGTGAGGTGGTCTGGTACTCCCATCTCTTTAAGGACTTGCCATAGTTTGTTGTGATCCACACAATCAAAGGCTTTAGCATAGTCAATGAGGCAGAAATAGCTGTTTTTCTGATACTCTCTTGCTTTCTCCATAATCCAACGAATGTTGGCAATTTGATCTCTAGTTCCTCTACCTCTTCGAAACCCAGCTTGTACTTCTGGCAGTTCTCTATCGACGTACTGCTGAAGCCTAGCTTGTAGGATCTTTAGCACGACCTTGCTAGCATGTGAAATGAGTGCAATTGTGTGATCGTTTAAACATTCCTTGGCATTGCCCTTCTTTGAGATTGGAATGTAAACTGACCTTTTCCAATCCTGTGGCCACTGTTGTGTTTTCCAAATTTGCTGGCAAATTGAGTGCAGCACTTTAACAGCATCATCTTTTAAGACTTTGAATAGCTCAGCTAGGATACCATCACCTCTGCTAGCTTTGTTGTTTGTAATGCTTTCTAAGGCCCATTTGACTTAGCATTCCAGGATGTCTGGCTCGAGGTCAGTGATTACACCATCGTGGTTGTCAAGGTCATTGAGGACCTTCTTATATAGTTCTTCTATGTATTCTGGTCATCTTTTCCTAATCTTTTCTGCTTCTGTTAGGTCCTTACCATTTTTTTCCTTTATCATGGCCAGCTTTGTATGGAACGTTCCCTTGATTTCTCCAGTTTTCTTGAAGAGATCTCTAGTCCTTTCCATTCTATTGTTTTCCTCTATTACTTTGCATTTTTCATTCAGGAAAGCCTCCTTATCTCTCCTTGCTGTTCTCTGGAGATGGTATGCACAATACATCTCTACACATATATGTATTGAAAACATTTGAAATGGCAAGCACACTGTATGTAACACATGTTTTATTGTTGCTCCCCCTTTATAAAAAAACCCAATTCTTATTTAAAGTATATCACTGACCCATTCAGTTTGTGTCTTAAAATGAGCTAGAGTTTGGTAATTAGTATCAAACATGCTTGATGATAATATTATAGCCCAATCATCCTTCAAAATAAAAATAGAATCTTCATACAAAGTTAATTAGCAGCAGACTTTAAAAACAGCTCTGAAAGAAAGACCAAAAAAGGGAAAGATCAGGAACATGAGAAAATTATTTTCAAACACAGCTTATTAAAGAAACCAACATGATTATTTTAATCTTCCAGAAGTAATTTGATCATTAAAACACCAACTGTGAAGATGCTAAATGAAAATCAGTTTCGGAAGTCTGATACATAGCTGTGTATATGTCCCTTCAGTGGCAGAAAAATGCTGGCCATACGATTGAACATTTTCTAATCCATGGAAGATTAAAAACCAAAATGTAGCAAAAAAAAAGTCTATTGGGAACATCCTCTCAATGAGCCTGATCAGATGGCTCTTTAGATCCATGTGAGGCATAAGTGCCTCATAGATTTAAATGTAATGTCCAGACATCAACATCTGGCAAACATCCCTCTTCCGTGAGCATCCTGTTTTCCCGCGCTTCAGAGTCATCATAAAAAGATACTAGTTTAAATCTAGAATTTTCGGTGAGCAATTGCAGACTCTCCCGTCTGATCATTCGCTCCAGTGCGCAATCCTCTCGTCAGGGTGGTGATGTCACAGCCAATCCCAAATGGGCACATGCATGGATCAACAAGGGTGTGATGTCATGCCTATGGGCATGCCCAAATGGACTGATTTCCCATGAGGTGCCGCTCCGCCATTGCTCTTCCCTTTCCTCTGATTGTGTGCATCTATTTTCCACTGTTTGCCCCAAGCTGCATTTTAACACGCGGCTTCACCCCACTTCCCCTGCGGCTTCAGGATCCTCAAACGCATGCAATCGGAGGGAAGGGAAGAGTGACAGCAGAGCGGTGTCTCATGGGAAATTGGTCAAAGTTTTATTTTTTAAAAAACCTCCCCACGTGCCTCCTGCAGTAGGTCAAAATGCAGTGTGGGGCAAATAGTAGGAAATTGATGCACACAGTTGGAGGAAAGGGAAGAGCGACAGTGGAGCAGTGCCTTGTGGGAAATCAGTCAGGGTGTTTAAAAAAACCACCTCCCTGCGTGCCTCCTGCAGTGGACACCATATAGACAATCCACAGTGGAGGCAGCACGTGGTAAGACAATTCACTAGGGGGGCTGTCTGGTCATGCAACAATGGCTTGAAAAGATCGGGATCAAATTAGAGCCAGGCTAATGGCAGGATTAGCTGCCCATCTGAATGCACCCAATGAATACCAAAAGAATTAGTCTGAACTATTTCCCTTCATAGAAGGCAAACTTCAGACCTCAGGTCCATCATCTGGATCCAAAATGTATGCAGTGTCTTTTCTGCCCACAATAGTGGGAAAAGATTATTTTAGTAGTAGAGTGATAGCATACACTGGGATCTACAGCTGACAGGAGGACAGTTTTAACAGTAGGGAATAAGGTTACTGGCTGCGAAATTTTAGGTAGTTGTCATTGTTTGGTTCCTTGTAATACAGTAAAGGCTTTGTTATCTGGAACCACTAAATCAAATATGCTGGAGACTCAGACTTATTGCTCTGCCCCTGCTCCAACTCAAATGGATCCACAGCAACCAAACTCTACCCCACTGGTAATGACACAGGGAGATGCCCCCATAGCTAGTGGGACCCTTCATCTCCTCCTAAACTACAGAGGCATCCTATGTGGCAGGCAGACAAGTGGCCAGTTGCCTGGAGCCCACCAGCAGAGTTGGTTTACAACAATTCAAGCAGGCTGATGGGAAGGTAGCCCCTCAGGATTAGGGATGGGCACAGACCCAAATGCTGAGCCAAAATCTGGCCTGGTTTGAGACTTGGACAAATTGGTTCAAAGGTCATGTGTCTGGGCCCTGAGCCCTCTGCGCTTCTCAGCCCAGCTTGGAAGCTCTCATGCACTCTCAGCATAAAAACTCCACCCATGGAGTTTTGTGTGGAAAAATGGGTTATGGTGGGATTTTCCAGCCATTGAGGGACTATTAGTAACCATTTGAGGCTGACATGTAACTCTGGTTTCCAATGAGACGTCCGTCTGTCTCTCTCAGAATGGGAGGGGGGTGTACATAATCACTGGAGACACACTCCTGTCCTTTGTCCACATTGGGTGTTTGCAAGTCTAGTTCTCTTTGCACACATGAAAAAATCTCTTGTTGGGCCGGGGGGGGGGGATTTACTGGGGCATGTGGGTTGACAAACCTGCTGGATCTTCTGGCGAGGATACAAACTGCCAGACTAAAAGCATCATCTCATTCTTTTTCTTGCCTTCTTTCCCTTTCCTGAGTTCCACTGCTACAATTCCCTTTTCTGTCCTGTCTCTTTTTTTGATCTGAGGGGTGGAAAACTTGGGTAGAATTTTTTTTTTTCTTTATAACACTTTTTTGTTTTAACTTAGAGGTTTTCTGTTTCCTTCAGAAGTCAAATATCCACATTCCACCACCACTTTTGTGGGTTCTGCAAACTGCTCTTTTCTCTGCCTGCTGGCTGTGGGGGTTTCCCTTTCTGCTCCTGCTGAAAGCACTCCCCCTTCTTAGATTGACTTTTTAAAAACAAAGCTGGGACATTTTAAATTAAATAATCAATATTGGTAAAGTCCATATTGGTGAATTATGTTTTAAGCTTGTATGTCTGAGAACATAAGAAGGAAGACAAAAACAAAGTTTCTAGGTTATAGAGAACCTTGTATTGTTTTATGTCTGATTTGCACAATTGCCAATTTTATCCTGACAAGGATGGCATTTTCAAGGCACTCTGAGTGATTACAGAGATAATGCCCCCCAATCCATAGTCCATGGCAGTCACAAAGAGAAATGAGTGCCCTCTCTTAGCAGCCTTGATTCATACAGAATCAAAATAAATTGGCTATGAAAGTTGGTAATAGAGTAATGAAGATTAACAATAGAGCCCTAAAGAACTCAACTGGAAACATGAGAATGACTGATGCCAAGGTAGCAACAAAAGGACCGTTGAGAAACGATGGCTCCCAATATTGTGACAGAGACTGAGAAAGACCAGATCTGGAACCTAGGCTGAGACAGACTGGCAATCTGGAGCGGGAGGAATCTGGAGGCAAAAGCTGCGGGGAGAAAATTCCCTGGGGCTGGCCATTCACACTGGCCAGTGTATTGCACAAGGATGCTGTTCAGACTGCTGTGGAGCGGCCCTGGGTGGGCCGGCCTCCGCAGCTTGTGGCAGGGCTGTTTTCGGCAATGTGCATATGTGTGCATGTGCACATGAATGCATGAGCACTTATGCACAAATTGCTGAAACAGCATGTTCACACAGCCGCCTCCGCTTGCATCCCACCTTCTTCTGGTTCACACTGCCTGAAAGCGGGAGGCATGCGGAAGACAGCCCCTGGACACCGGTTTCTCCTGGTGTCCTCCTAAAGCGAAAGGAAACCGGCTGCAAAACGCTTAAGTGCGGAAGGGAGCTGAGGGACAGCTGCGGATGTCTGAATGGGCTCCCTTCCCCCGCTTCCCAAGCAGAGCTCTCCCGCTCCAGATTGCCAGTCTGTCCTCAGCCCTAGATTCCCACTGCCACTTGTTATGAGCAGTAAGTGTTGCTGATTCTAGAAAAGAGGAGTATTTTCTTGGACACAGAACAGAAAAAGAAAATTATAGGAAGATGTCAAGTCTTCATATCTTTTACCCAGAATGGATTTAAGGTGCAGTGCAGATCTTTGAACATGGTGAAACAAAAAATGGGAAGCAGAAGCCCTGACCTGGATAGCCCAGGCAAGCCTGATCATGTCAGAGCTCGGAAGCTAAGCAGGGTCAACTCTGGCAAGTATTTGGATGGGAAACCTCCTTGAAATAACAGAGGCAGGAGGTGGAGGCAGACTTTACTCAGTCACCTCTCTGAATAATTTCCAGGCTTCCAATGGGGTCAGTCACAGAGGTCACCATGACTTCCAGGTGCATACACAGTCAGTCACCAGAGGTCACCATGACTTCCAGGTACACACATACTCACACACACATGCACAAACAAACACATATAAAAGGAAAAAAGAAAATGGGAAGCAGAATGCTTAACTTTGCATTCATAAAAATCCAGTATATTCTGTGTTTTAGAGGTGAAAAAGATGACATTTCAGAATTAATCAATTTTAGAATAAAATAAATAAATTAACTTGCCAGGTTCAACTGGCATTCACCTTCATGTTCTTAATAAGCTCAAATGTAAAAGTTCTTAAGTGTAAGAAAAATATACAATTTATCATAAAAATTAAAACCATTTTAGAGTACTGGAAGGTAACTAGTGTATCATCAATTTTTTAAAAGGAATTCTGAGGGGGTTGGGGATATTACGAACCTGTCAGCCCAACATCTTTCACAGATAAACTCTTAGATAGTATTGCCATCAAGGATAGAATTTTAACAATTTTAATACATAGAAGGGAAAACATTTGGTCTAGTACTATTTAATTCATTGAAGGAAGAACATTGCGATAATCAAGTTTTGGATGTCATCAAATTATTCTGGATGGTAAAATTCAAAGAATGCTTTCCAGTTTGAGTAGCTGTGTAACACAATTACATTGGGTTGAATCCAGACAGATGTTCTGCTGGTAAAAAAGGGATACCCTCTGACCACCCAAAACAGGCTGTGCTTGGTACCATGGGATCCCATGTAGATGGGGGTTATAGTAAGGAGGAGGATTGGGTTTGGATGAGTAAAAAGGATGGCTGCATCCAGCCCAATCATTCTACAAAACGTGTTGTGAAATAACCGTTTTACAGTTTATTTGCATATGATTTGGAAAAATCTTTTGGAATTACTGAAGATATACCTTTTTTTGACAAACACAGCTTTTTAAACTTTATTTGTCTACACATTTATTCTGCATTCTGACTTTTTTGATACTCATCAAAGGCTTTTATTGCACTCAGAACAAAAAAAAAAAGCAAAAAAAGAACCTTCCCACACGGCTGGCAAACTAGTGACTAAGCTAGGCTAATTTCCTGACTTCCTTAATTATCTCTACCCAGTTTGGCATGGCACTTTCTAAAATCATGATTTAATCTCATTAAGACCCTTATACAAAATATCTTTTAAATAATGTAATAGATCAGTTAATGAAGGCCTTTATCAAAAATGCCAGAATTAATGTGACCAAAAAGAATGTTGGCATCTAGAGCTGGAGGTACCATCCTGGCTGTCATTTTATTCCTGGATGCTGGCTTTTCTTCAAGTCCCTGAGCAATCGTCTGTGAAGCTGTTGAAGTCATGCTCATAGGATAATCCCCACTCTTAAAGATCACTAGAAAAATGTTTGGTGGAAGTGGCTGCCTTATGGATCATACATCCCATGCAAATCTTTTCGAAAGTATCAGATCTCCTACATTTGCTGTTGTTTTGTAAGCTAATTTTGAATGGGTACAAAAATGAGATTTTCACAGGGTCATTTTTTTTTTAAAAAAAGGGTTTCTTTGTTATAGTTATTACTATACCTATTTGGATTATTTAATATATTCTGTATTCGTTTTCACTGCTTTCAACAGAAAACACATTTCCCCCTTAGCTTTTTCTTTTTCACTCAGGTGTGGTGAATTGTGCCCTTCATGGAAAGGATTCCCTATCCCACATTTCAAACAGATAGGAACCTGAGTCCCTGTTTTGTAAATAATCAAGTTCTTCCTTACAGAGCTAGGTAAAGGGAGGCATGGCTTGTCCTGTGAGTCATTCCTCATCAGAGAGCTGTAATGTGTGCAGAGGTAGGTATAGGCACCTGAATAGAATGATGTGTAGTATTTCTTTCAATCAGATCATCGTCAAGTTAGTGATTCCCCCCTCCCCAAAAAAACCCTGTACGTACATTTTCTGAGGACTGAGGATGTTCACTGTGCTAAGAACCAAATATTGTAATTTTACATTAGGTAAAGGTTTCTCTTGCTCAAAAGCCAGTCGAATTCAGCTCTAGTGATGCGGTGCTCAACTCTGTTTACTATTTATTTATTTATTTATTTATTTATTTATTTATTTATTTATTTATTTATTTATTATTTCGCTTTATATCCCGCCTAGCCAGCGGACCGGCCGAAGCCGAAGCCACTGTCCAAAGATGTTTCTGTGGTCATGTGGCCACCTTGACTAGACGCTGAGGTGACTAGACGGAATGCTGTTACCTTTCCACCGAAGTGGTACTTATTTATCTACTTGCAATTTCTTGCTTTCAAACTGCTAGGTTGGCAGGAGCTGGGGCCAGAGATGGGAGCTCACTCTGTCATGCAGCACTCAGGTCTCGAACCGCTGAACTACTGATCTTCTGGTCTGCAGTTCAGCGTCTAGTACTATAAAAATCCCAATATTGGGTTTCAACCAGAATTTTCTGCTAATAGAAGGGGGGATTTTTGCCAATTCCAACTCTCCCTTCATGTTGTTACTGGGGTTCCTCTGCACCCCAGGAGCAACATTTCAGGGACCCAAAAGAACACTTCTGAAGTGAAAAAAGGGAAGAGAGGAAGAGCTGGAGAGCAGACCCCTTCCCCCCTTTCTCATGACTGATGTAAAAGGAAGAATACCTGTTGTCATTTACTGTTATCTTTGCTACTCACATGGGGGGAGCTGGATTACCTCACAAAGTGTCAGGTTAGTCTATACCGACTGCACCTAAATAGAACAACAGCAAAAAAAGATAAAATCCTAATTTAGGGTTCCCTAATTTAGGGTAAATTAGGGTTACAAATGGATCAGACCATTTATGTGGCATATACAAATGTGTTTTAAAATAAAATAAATAAATACATAAAGGTTCTTGTTTTGGAAGTTTGAACAGATGAGGTTCAAACTGCAGGAATAAATGTTATTATTCTAATAACTGTTCCCTTTTTTATTTTGGAGTGATGGAGAAGGAAGTTGTTACAGAGCATAAAAAAAAGGTTTTGCTTCTTGTTACATATGTTTATGTGTGTAAGCAGACCAAACAAATTGTACTTTGTATGGGGAATAAGAAGAGGGGGAGTTGAGGGTGTTTTTAATTTGATCCAATGTAGTTGCCAATGGTGTAATTATCTCTATGTTGTTTTCTATTATTTTAGTTTGATTGTAGCAGTGGAAAGTCAAGAGAACATCCCTCATGACTATGTCTCATCAGATCTCTTCCAGTGTCTCATCTAATTTTGAATGGTCCATAAACTGGTATGTTCCTGGTTTCTTGTGTTGATATTCTTCAGTAGATGGATCAATTGTGGGAATCTGTGTGTGCATGAAGCGCATATTTTGCTTTCCTGAGCAGCAGCAATAACTTTTTGATAGAGAGATGCAGCAGGCTGTGACTAGGTGACATGTCCAGTACATAAAGTCAGAGATGGACTTATGCACAAGCTAAGTAAGCTACAGTTTAGGGCCCCAGAATTTGAGAGGCCTCTACATTAAAAAAAAAATTATGAAATTGCTGTTTTTGATAATGCTGCCATGGTGGAAAGTGCCATCAAGCTGCAGCCAACTTAGGCAGCCCAGTTCAAGGCAAGAGACGTTCAGAGGTGGTTTGCCACTGACCATCTCTATGAAGAGATCCTGGACTTCCTTGGTGGTCTCCCATGCAGACACTAACCAGCACTGACCTTGCTTAGCTTCCGAGATCTGACAAGATTGGAGTAGCCTGGACCATCCAGGTCGGGGCAGTAATGCTGTGGGGCCTCTTAAATTTGATATAGTTTAGTGCCTCAGCATGACTTAACCCAGACTGGTTTAAAATCTACATTTCTGGTACAGTCTTAGTAATGTATTCAGTGGCATCTGTGATCATGAAGCTTCTAATACCATGTTGACTTTAATAGTTCTGTGTTCAAACCCTGACAATAATATCATGTACATGAAAGAGCTTGCCTAAATGCTACATGCTCAACTGGTCTGTCTTCTTGTCTAATACAGCCCGTGTATCCAAGGTTCAAAAGCAATTTTGGTTGAGTGTGATATCAGTAGAATGCCTTCTAAGTCTGTATATTGTCTAATACTTTGGTTCTGATGTCAGTTTGGTGTAGTGGTTAAGAGCAGTGGACTTTTAATCAGGACAACCAGGTTTGATTCCTCACTCCTCCACATGCAGCTGCTGGGTGACTTTGGGTCAGTCACAGTTCTCTCAGAACTGTTATCTCAAGAGCAATTCTCTTAGAGTTCTCTCAGCCCCACCTACCTCACAGGGTGTCTGTTGTGGGGAGAGGAAGGGAAAGGAGATTGTAAGCCACTCTGAGACTCTGAGTGAAGGGTGGGGTATAAATCCCATCTCTTCTTCCCTTTTTCTATTTACAGAGAGGCTATTTTTGGCTCATTATATTGCTCCATATCAGTCTAAACAGGAATGATCTTGCTATGAAATCTCTCTATCTAAGAGTCGGAGGTAGGCAGTGAAGGGCTAAGAATGCCAACTTCCCTGTGCAGCCGGGAGTTTTCCCAGAATTATAACTGATCTCCAGACTACAGAGATCAGTTCCTTTGGAGAGAATGGCAGCTCTATGGACAGACTCCATGGTATAACATAGATTCTAGGTGAAATCCCTCTCCCAGATTTTCCCTTCCACTGGCACCATTCCCAAATCTCCAGGAATTTCCCAGGCTGGAGCTGACAACCCTATATGGTGCTCTGTTTTGACTTTTTGTATTCTGTGTGAAAAGGCTCAGGATGACATTTCCTGTGAATGGATGGCTACATGGCAAACATCATTGGAATAATCAGCATTTATCTATTGGGTGGAGCAGCATTCAAGAACAGCCTGCTGGCTGAAGTTTCTATGGTGGACCAAGATAGAAATAATGAGCATTACAAATCTTTTTTTTCCAAAGCCCTGTTGTTGTTAAATTAGTCAGCTTTTCTGAAAATAGATTATTGTGTGCTCAAGTAATTGCATGGAAAATGGGGCTTTGAGTGTCAGGCGGATTGTGGTGCATTTGTTTGCAAGGGGAAGTAAGGCAGGATTAATCAGGAGGCTACATGCAACTGAACAGAAGCTTGCCAGATAACTGTTTCTTGACTAGATTTGCCCCATCGAGAATGAACATTTCTTGTCTAAAAGTTTGAAAGTAAAACTTCAGTTACAGAACAATTTGTAGTCTGGCAAACAAGCCTTTGGGGGGGGGGGTTGTTGTTGTTTTTGCTACACAAAACTTGTTGTTATTACTCAGCTGGCTTAGGATAAAAAGGAAAGCTTATCGCTATAGATGTGTGTACATATTTACAGAGGGAGAACTGACTGTTTTGAGGCCATGTTGAGCACAGAAAGAGAGAAGGATGAAAAAGAACAATTATTTTCTTCTGGGTTTTTCTTCTGGGATTTCTGTTTTTGGCTTTAACCACAAGAAGAAATTTTAGAAACAGGCCCATGTTTTATTTTCCACAGTTGTGTACAGTCTAGGTAGAAAACTGAAAGTATAGGGGATTCCTACTTCAGTTTGTAACTTTGAATTTTTCTGTCATATTTTAGAAGAGTTCTGTTTTTACAAAACATTAAGGATGTCATATGGATCTGTAGTACGACTTTAAAAGTTGTGCATTGCTTGTGTACTTCCTCAAACTTTTACCATGAATTTGGTTTTTATGGACTTCTTTTTTTCTTTTACTACATATTAAAAGCTACATGTGGAAGGCAGAGAGATATAGTTCAAAACATCTTAACATTACTTAGCATGTATCAATCGGTTTCTTAAAAATGACTGCAAAGCTGATCATACTTACCATGAGTTGGCAATGGTTATATTTAACTGTGTATACAGATATGTTCTGGAAGATTGCCCTAAAAGGCTGTATTCTTGTGTAATAAGCCCCACTTTGGGCTCTACTGACTTTGCTTTGCTTATATTTGTTTCCCAAAACTGTCACATTTGGGTCTAACTTTAATTTATTTATTACTTATATTTATACCCCGCCTAGCTGGACAGGCTTTGCCTGTGACATGGAGTGGCTTAGGCTTTCTCAGTGAGCTGCAGTTAAACAAGTGTCATGGGTTCTTGAAACTCCAGATTGGCTCCCTTTGCATCCCTTAGGGAAATCTGTTTACTTTAAACTATTTTGCATGTATCCTGGGGAGATCCACATTAATCTTGTATGTTATTACAGTTCCTGGCTTTGGCTATCATGTCGAAGTGTGGTGAGGGTAAGTGTCACTTGCTCTTCTGCTCTGCATCTCCAAACTTACTCTTAGTTCAGTGAGCAGGACACTTGAATACCCACTGCCATTCATATGCTGATTACAACTTCTGCTTAACTGCTCTAATTTAATGAGAGAACTTGTCACACAGTTGGGTCAGTTCAAGGGTTTGGTGCATCCAAAATATAATCTGTTGGAACACATAACCCTACAGAAATCACATTGATTGTATGAAACCCTAGCTCAGCAACAGGGATAGGCACAAACCGGCAGATGAACTAAAATTTGTCACACATTTTGGCTGATTCATGGTTCATGAAGCAATGTTCATGATCTGAAGAACTGCCACGAACTTTCACAAATTTTGATGCAGTTTCTGGCATTTCTTCATGAAAATACAGCAGAGCAGCATTAGAAGTGCTTTTTAAAATGAAGGTTTTTCTTAAAGGCTATGTGAGGCAAAAGTTCTCAAGTGGATGTCCATTCTTTCTTTATGTGTCTAATGCAGACATATCATTTTATGAAAACCTTGTTTGGCTTTGGTTTGTTCACCTGGATGTTCATCCTTCACCTGTCCCTCACTTGCCTTAACTCCAGAAAACCTTATGCATAGATTCCCTGCAGTATGTAGGCCCTTTAAACTTTTTGTCCTTGAAGCTGTTCAGTTCTTTCATAATAGAGTGGCTTTGTCAACATATTATGGGTAGGAGAGCCAGTTTGGTGTAGTGGTTAGGAGTACGGATAATCTGGAAGAACAGGGTTGATTCCCCACTCCTCCACATGCAGCTGCTATTATGACCTTAGGTCAGTTACAAGATCTTTCAGAGCTGTTCTCTCAAGAGCAGTTCTCTCAGAGCCCTCTCAGCCCCACCTACCTCACAGGGTGTCTGTTGTGGGAAGGGGAAGAGAAAGGAGATTTTAAGCCGCTCTGAGACTCCTTAGGGTAGTGAAGGGCAGGGTATAAATCCTATCTCTTCTTCTTCCATGTGCCCTGGTGTGAAGGCAACTTCATTCTTGTAAAGAAGGGAGGTATCCAAGTTTTTCATGGATTTCCCACTCAAGCTACAGCCTTCCCACTGTCTCAGATCACACTGTTACTGAATATCTGTTACTGACTTTCAGGAGAAGCTTGTGAGGTTTGTCTTTGTTGGGAGGGGCAGATTGCATAAGACAGGAGGAGCTGGGAAGAACCCACTACATTTGCCACCCCAGCAGGAATAACGAGACAGACAACAGTTTGGAATTAAACAAGGGCCACTTTATTAACTATTTAAACAGAACATGCAGCAACAGGCAAACTAAGCAAGCTCAGGAACAGGCAAGGCAGGCGTCACTCCTAGACACGGCTCCTTGCCCTTGTAATGGGCGGGTCACCTAGCCCCAGTCTTGAGCCAGTCAGATTGTTTAACCCTCAAAAAGCAATCGAAGGGGGCAGTTCTGATAGAGAGTAATGCTGTATAAGGATCTTTTTGAAAAAACTGCAAAAACCTCTTTTCCCCACTCCAATTAAAAACCATGCTCTCCTAGCTTCAATTACCATGTCTTTGCCTATCCTTTTGTTCGGTCAGGATTAATCTTTTATCTAGCCATACCTTATTGCTCCTGGGAAGAGAGCAGTAATCAAGAAAACAGTGTGAGAAGAGTTATTCCCCCTACCTGACCCAACAACATTCCCACAATATAAATCCCCCCAACAGTAGTTGGGTTTCCCCATCAGTATTTATCATGTCTACACCAACATTCCCTGATTTTACCACAAATCAGTCAATGTTTAGGATATTGCAGAGAGATGCGACGTGACAGTTATCATCAACTTAAGCAGAGACCTAAAGCAAAAGACTTGACTGATTATTTTAAATTAGTATCTATTTCCTACTTGGATCCCTCTTTCCCTCAAGAGTCCTTTGCCTTCCTCGCTGTTATAATCATTCTCCCACTGACAGCATTCAACTTGAACTGTTTCTGTCCTTGCTCCTTAGATCCCATGTGGGCTTTTTATTAATCAGATTGACCTTTTACTTCACCTTCTCTATCAACATTCTGTTACTTTTTAAAAACATGGTGAAGTATTTCTCTTCTCACTGAAGTGTTCTTCCTTGTAATCATGTGTTTTGCTGTCATCCTGTGTTAAACTCCTAGCATATGAGGAGCAGCCATGGCTCAGTGGTAGAGGATCTGCTTGGCATGCTGAAGGTACCAGGTTCAAACCCCAGCATCTCCAGTTAGAAGGACCATGTAGTAGGTGATGTGATAGACCTCTGCTTGAGACTCTGGAGAGCTGCTGCTGGTCTAAATGGACAATATTCATCTTGATGTATCAAGGGTCTGATTCAGTGTAAGGCAGCTTCATGTGTTCATGTGGAAAAACTATTAAATCAGGAAGAACATTTCTAACCTAACCTTTCCCCAATACATTAGTTTCCTATGTGCAGGTAGTTTCTAATATGACAAGTAGTCAGACTTGGAATTGCATTCTGGTAGTATAATCACAGGAGGAATTGTCCAATGTAGTACTTTTGGAAAGCGTGCTTTAAAAATATTCATTGAAATTTTCATTCTGAAAATACTGCTGGAGTACCAAAGGCAAATCCTAATTTTATTTATTTATTTCAAAAATGTCTGCTCTGCTTCCTCAGAGAACCTGCTCAAGGTGGTTTACAAGGTAGAATATAAAACAATATAAAAATGATTAAAAATTGCCAGATTGTTAAAAATTAGTACTAGTTTCAATATAAACAATTTAGCAGTTCAAATAAGTCTCATAAAACAGTTACCAGGCTAGAAGCAGACTACAAAAGCAATTTTAAAAGATCATCCCTCAGCCTCAATTAAAAACCTGGTTAAAAAATATTAGGGCTGCCGAGCTTCCAATTGGGGCAGGAGATTCCTCACCACACGCTCCTTTTGCCTGCCACCATGCCAAGTGGTGATGGGGGGGAAAAATTAAAAACCTGGCAGCATAATTGGCGTGACAATGCCACTTCCAGGGAAAATCCAGAAGTGATGGTGGATACCTCTAGGAATTGCCAGAAAATCTGTGGTATTATCACAGATTTTTTGACATATCCAGAACTACCCACCATAACTTCTAGGTTTTCCTTGGATGTGATGTCATCACACTGGCATTGCCACCCCCATGTCCCTGCCCCCGACCGTCCAATCTTAGTAAAAAAATATTTAGCCTGGAGCCCAAGAGAGAGCAGATGAGCTGCCAGGAGAACAAGTAGAAAGCCATTCCACAGGTGAGCTGCCACCACTGAAAAACCCTGTCTCTGCTTTCCACTCAACTCACCTGTCCAGGTGGGGGCATAGAAAACAGGGTTTGTGAGGAATATCTTAACTAATTTATTTAAATGTAGTAGAATAGAAGCATAACATAGGAGATTATGCAACATTTTAGCACATCTTTTTATATACTTTTCAAGGGGGGAAGGTCTGTGAAAATTGGAATATGACTCTTTGCTTTAGTATAATAAAGCTTGGAGTTGCTTTCTGCCAACCAGAATTTTGTTTACAAAGAGAATGTAAATTGTCAGTTAATGGAGATATTTTTGTTAGATCATGTGGCAGGGGTCTGGGTTCCTGAGACAAAAGGTCACGGGTACTATTCCCTGTGTGAATTTTAACTAACAGAATTGGTGACCATGTCTGAACTCTACGGTGCTTGTGAGACAGACTGTCTGCAGATGGATTGCAAGGAATAACCACTATATTTTGAAAATATGAAACACAGGGAAATGATTGCTCCTAGGGGCACAAGGCACGAAGGGACTTGCACACTTGGGGATTTTTATTTTCCTGGACACTGAAGAAGAGCAAAAGTAAGCTGCTAAATTTTAACTACATAATGAGCATTGGATTAACAAAAGAAATAATAGTATGGTTGATTTTTTCCCCATGGCTTTTGTACATTTATTTTAGAACTGGTCAGTTTGTGATCTCTATGTTTGTTTCCCTTATACTTATTATAATCCCCAGACAAAGTGTTCAACAGTTTAAAATGAAACACACTCATTTAAGTGGTGTGCCACAACCTGGAAATTAAAATCAAATGATTTTTGTTAGTTCATCAACATCATTGGCATTTAGGATTTTTGCATTCTGCATGCCTGTCATTTCCATATATGAGCACATTCCCCCCCACCTCCAGGTTACAAAGAAAATGAAGACCACACTCTGTGAGCTCTCTGATGAACTCAGCAATATGTTTTACCAAACTAATAGGCTGGGATGTTATATAAATGACAAAGTCTTCATTAGGACATAACCACAAGACACACCCAACACGTTAACAACTGGAGTCACAATCAGACGTTTAGCAGGGGTCTCACCTGAAAAGCACTTGGCACTGTGGGGGAGCACTGTGTGTGTGTGTGTGTGTGGGGGGGGTCAATGGGAGGCCGTTCTTGTGCTGAAACAGTGGTCTGCCCAATTACCGTCATCCAGTGAGCCATCTCTCGCACTGGGTACAGTGCCTCCTCCAGGTTCCCATGAAGGGTAACTAACTGCCCCATTGTCAGAATCTACGGATTCTAACAAAGGTTTCTGTGGTGTTTAATGCTGTACACAATCTCCCCCAGCCATGTAACCTGTCCCTGTATTTGCTATGTAACCTATGTTTGATGCTTGCCTGCTTTGTCATGTAACCTGCCCCTCAATTCACTATGTAATGTTCCTTTTTGACTTTCTTTATGACCCTGGGTTTATGGCTCAGGCTGGGTCTGGTCAATGTAACCATTTGTCCGGGAGGGTGGCGACTCCAGAGCATGAGAACAATCGGCCTCTCACCTCCGCGCCACCACATTCCTTTCCTCCCTGCTGGGGAAGACGGGGGCCAGTTTCTTATCAACGTGTGAAGACCTTGGCAAAAGTTATTTGTTATGTAGAAGATGGATACATCTAAGGGGTCTGGTTTAAGAAGGGAAATTTACAGCTTCACACCTAACCTTTTTCCTGTGGGAAGCAAATGGTCAAAGGACCTTTTAGCCGCGGTTTTTCCCTTCTTGTGATTGGTTACCTATGGGTAATTCAAACTGTACTAGAGGGTATATTAGTCCTGCTTCTATTGTATGCTTTATCTCTGACAATAATTCGAGGACCTGTAGTAATGTAGTAATAGGAAATAAAGAACTGTGTTTCATCAACAAAGATCTGATCCTTGACTACTTCAAGCAGAAGCCTCACAGATTGTCAGAGATCTGTGACTGGGACTTGGCCGTTCCTGACCATGTCGGACGACGGTACTATTCCCATCCCTACAACCGAAGATCAACTGGTGACCCCGGACGACCAGGGTGCCAGAACTGGAGGCGGCGGTGGGGAGCCCGAAGTGCCAGCGACTACGGCTCAAGGGGCTTACTACATCCTGCGACCACCCCCTCACCAGAGCGTGACCCCGAGGTACTCATGGAGCAATTTTGGCCATGGGAGAGTCGATTCGTGGGTCCACGATCGGAGGGGAGTGTGGGTCTCGGTCCAGGGGGACCGCACCGAGTACGGGCGGCCGAGCTTCCTGGGAGATGAGCACGAGATGGGCTATGGGGGAGACTGGCAACCCCCGCCATTGGACGAAGAGAGAGGTGCAACCTACGGTCCTGATCTCTACGGAGAGGACCCGACCCAAGCCCTAGATCGCATGATGGGGGATTTGCGAATGCAACTCACCACGGAGCTACGAGAAGTAGCCCTAGATCTGCAGTTCCAGTTCCGCGATGCCCTGACCGCTATTCAGGCAGCCCGGGCAGCCCCAGGGGGGGCCGGAGCTCCAGGCGAGGGAGCCCCGCCGCAACCGGCTCCCCTTGGGGGAGCTCCCGCTGGAGTCGTCTCGCAACCGGCGCCACCACAGGTTCCGCTACCCATCCCCCATCCGGTTCCCGCGCCCGTGCCCACCCCGGCCCCAGTGCCCGCGGGGCAGATGATTCGCCAGGCGCCCAACGATCCGTTGACGGCTACTTTCGATGGGGACCCCGAGAAGCTACGGTTCTTCCTCATAGAAATCGAGAGGTTCCTAGACACCTGGGGACACCTCTACCCCACTGAGAGGGATCGGATTGGCTACATCGGGTCCAAGCTGAGGGACACCGCCAGCGACTGGTATGTGAGCCTGCACAATGCCCCCGGGCCTGAACTGTGGTCAGTGCACAATTTCATGTGGGCCCTCCGACAACACTACGAGGACCCCTTGGGAGAGGAGAAGGCTCGGAACCAATTGCGGAAGTTAACCCAGGGGTGATCCTCCATGAGGGAATACACCGACAAGTTCCGGCGTATAGCAGCCAAGATCCACGGCTGGACCCAAGACCTCTTCATCGAGAAATATCGAGAGGGCCTGAACCCCGAAGTGTATGAGACGGTGCTGCGAGGAGGAAGACCTGGCTCCTTAGCCACGTGGATGAGAGCGGCGGCTGACGTGGAAGAGCGGTTCACCCTCATTAAGATGGGGACTTTGGCAACTGCCCAGGCCAAAGCTGCCCAGAAGATGAAGCCCAAGCCCAGCGTCCAGGAAATCCGAGACAGCCGGTTTAGGCAGGGGCTCTGCATGAGATGCGGCGAGAGCGGTCACTATGCCTCGGCGTGCCCCCGCAGGAGTGGGAAGGTCCCCAAGACCTCCACCCTGGTGGCGGGGAGCACCCCCAGCAAGGGAAAGACCTCGTTCAAACCCCGGGCATTACAGCTGGAAGGGGCAGCGAGCGAGCAAGGGGAGCTGGAGCTGACGGAGGCTCAGATGCCGGGAAACTCCAATGGCCTGCAGTGAACGGTGCAGAACTGCAGGTCCCCAACCCCGACGCGCCATCTCCGGTGAGCATCCCTGGCCCTTTACTGTACATGGTAGTGACTGTAATAGCCCCCGGGACTGGGACTCATGTCCGGGTGCGTGCCCTAATTGACTCAGGGTGCGCCAGAGACTTAATCAGCCCATTAGTAGTAGATGGGCTAGCCCCAAAAGTCACCCCGCTGGGGGAGCCACTCACATTCACGCAGATGGACGGCTCGGAAATGAAGGAGGCGTGTGTGGCCGAGACTGAGAGGTTGATAGTGGGGACGGGGGAACATTGGAAAAAGAGGGCTTTTGTCATCACCCCCAACACCCAGTTTCCCATGGTATTGGGGAGCCCTTGGTTGAGTTCCCACGACCCATACATCAGGTGGAGTGAAGGGAAAATCTCATGGGTGGATGAGATATGCAACCATCATAAGTGGGACCCGGGGTGGGGATCGGGTCCCCCAGCCCCCTTGTTAGCGGCGGCTCTCACCTTGGTGCCCTCTGCCGTACCCAAGGAGTATCAGGACTTAATGGGAGTGTTCAGTGAGACCGAGGCGGATGAGCTACCCCCTCACCGTCTGTCAGACTGTGCTATAGAGTTGCTCCCAGGAGAGAAACTACCGAAGGGAAAGCTCTACTCCATGAGCCCCTCAGAGAGGGAGGAACTAAGAAAGTTTTTTAGACAAGAACTTGGAGCGAGGTTTCATCCGCCCTGCCAAGTCCCCCTTCGCAGCGCCCGTTTTGTTCAGGAAAAAGAAGGACGGAGGGCTGCGACTGTGCACGGACTATAGGGGTCTGAACGCAGTGTCGGCTTCCAACGCTTATCCCCTCCCCCTCATAAAAGACTTGCTAATGGAGGCAGCTAAGGGGAAGGTGTTTACTAAACTGGATCTTCGAGATGCTTATTTTCGTGTGCGCATTCGGGAGGGGGATGAATTTAAGACTGCTTTTAACACACCATTGGGACAGTTCGAATACCTGGTGATGCCATTCGGCTTAAGTGGCGCGCCGGGAGTTTTTATGAGTCTGATAAATGAGGTGTTGCACAAGCATTTATTCAAGGGGGTGTTATGTTACTTAGATGATATCTTGATCTATTCTACTGATAAGGGGGCGCATGTAAAATTGGTCAGGGAGGTGCTTTCTACGCTGTTGAAAAATCAATTGTATGCCAAGCTATCCAAATGTGAGTTCAATCGAGATTCGGTGGACTTTCTGGGGTATCGCATTTCCCAGAAGGGGTTGGAAATGGACCCTGCCAAAGTAGAGGCAGTGGTGCAGTGGGAGGCGCCCCGAACTAGGAAGCAGCTGCAGAGTCTGTTGGGGTTTTGCAACTTCTACCGCACCTTCTTAAAAGATTTCGCCATGGTCACCCTCCCGCTAACAGAACTCCTGAAAACCAAGGGGAGGGGTCCGGACGTAGGGAGGCCAGGGGAGAGAATAGCCTGGTCCGAGAACTGTCAAAGAGCGTTTGAGACTTTGAAAAAACTGTTCACCTCAGAACCCATCCTGGCTCATCCAGATGAGACTAAGGAATTCGTGGTCCATGTAGATGCATCAGATGTGGCCATGGGGGGAGCCATCCTTCAGAAGGGGCCGGATAATAAATTACACCCTCTGGCTTACATTTCAAAAAAATTTAATGAGACAGAGAGAAACTGGTCGGTATGGGATAAGGAAGCTGCAGCCATTCGTTTAGCCCTAACCACTTGGAGGCACTGGCTGGAGGGAGCGTAGACCCCTTTTGAGATTTGGACCGACCACAAAAACTTAGAGGCATTGCGCACCCAAAGGTCTCTGAATGCCAAGCAACTCCGGTGGGCCGATTTTTTCTCGAAGTTTAACTTCGTGCTCAAACATTTTCCTGGGAAGGCCAATTTGTTAGCGGACGCTCTGTCCAGGTTACCCCAACATGAGAGTCAAAAGGAGGAAGTGTTTGACTCCATGTTCTCTCCCCAGCAATTGGGAGGAGCCGTCACTACCAGAAGCCAAAGCAAGCAGGCAGCGGTAGAATCCTGGGAAGACAAGTGGGGGGGGACTACTCCCCGGAAGAAGCAGAAGAGTTAGAGAGCTTAGAGGAATGCTCTCTCCGGGCTAACAAATGCTGGTACCATGGAGACAAACTCGTGGTGCCTCGGGCTCGGAGAAAAGACATTTTGCTGACTTGCCACTCATCAAAGCTAGCGGGACATTTCAGTTTCCTAAAGACTCTTAACTTAGTCCAGCGACAATTCTGGTGGCCGCGCATGCGCAAGGATGTATCGGACTTTGTCACTGCTTGCCAAACCTGTCTGATGTGCAAAAGGGGGGGGGGGAAGCCCCAGGACTGCTGCACCCATTGCCCACCCCCTCTTGTCCATGGGAAGTGATAGCTATGGACTTTATCACCAACCTGCCACCCTCGAAAGGAAAGACTGTTATTTGGGTGGTGGTTGACATGTTCTCGAAGCAAGCCCATTTTACCCCGTTCAAACAGTTGCCAACCACAAAGGGACTGGCTAAAGCATTCTTTAATCACGTGATTAAACTACACGCCTTCCCCAAGTGTGTGGTATCCGATAGGGGCAGCCAATTCGTTGCCAACTTCTGGCGGGAGCTTTTGAAGATGATGGACATTGAACCGGCCATGAGTTTGGGTTACCACCTGGAAACCAATGGCCAATCCGAACGAACTAATCAAATATTGGAACAGTTTTTAAGGTGTTACACTAATTATCATCAAGACAACTGGGTAGAGTTGCTACCGTTTGCTGAATATAGTTATAACAATGCTATTCATTCGTCCACGGGCGTGTCCCCTTTCATGGCAGTAGGAGGCTTCGAAGGGAAACCCCTACCCACTATAGAGGAGACGCCGGACGGTCCTCCTTCAGACTTTAAACAATGGTGGGCTAACCTGCAAAACTCGTGGCCATTGATTGCTAAGACTCTAGACAAAGCCAAAGAGGACTACAAAAAATATGCGGACCGTGGAAGGGCTGAAGGTTGGGACCTTCAACCAGGGGACTCTGTCTATCTTTCCACCAAGAATATACATGGTCTACAACCCAGCAGGAAGCTGGGGTGGAAATATGTTGGCCCTTACAAGGTGTTGCGCAAAATTTCTGATGTGTCCTTTGAACTGGAATTGCCTAAATCACTGAGTTCTGTGCACCCTGTTTTTCATTTCAGCTTGTTGAAGAAGAATCCTGGGCCGAATGCATGGCATCCAACTCCTCCGACTCCTCCTCCACTGATGAAGGAGGGGGCGCCACATTTTGAGATTTCCGAAATCCTGGATTCAAAAATGCGTAGGGGCCGCTTGCTATATCTAGTCACGTGGGTAGATTTCGGTCCTGAACTAAATGAGTGGGTTCTTTCTGACAATGTTCATGCTCCTAAATTAGTTAAAGCTTTTCACAAACGTTTTCCAGATAAACTGGGGTAGATTAGATTTTTCAGGTGGCAGAGTGTCAGAATCTACGGATTCTAACAAAGGTTTCTGTGGTGTTTAATGCTGTACACAATCTCCCCCAGCCATGTAACCTGTCCCTGTATTTGCTATGTAACCTATGTTTGATGCTTGCCTGCTTTGTCATGTAACCTGCCCCTCAATTCACTATGTAATGTTCCTTTTTGACTTTCTTTATGACCCTGGGTTTATGGCTCAGGCTGGGTCTGGTCAATGTAACCATTTGTCCGGGAGGGTGGCGACTCCAGAGCATGAGAACAATCGGCCTCTCACCTCCGCGCCTCCGCATTCCTTTCCTCCCTGCTGGGGAAGACGGGGACCAGTTTCTTATCAACATGTGAAGACCTTGGCAAAAGTTATTTGTTATGCAGAAGATGGATACATCTAAGGGGTCTGGTTTAAGAAGGGAAATTTACAGCTTCACACCTAACCTTTTTCCTGTGGGAAGCAAACGGTCAAAGGACCTTTTAGCCCGCGGTTTTTCCCTTCTTGTGATTGGTTACCTATGGGTAATTCAAACTGTACTAGAGGGTATATTAGTCCTGCTTCTATTGTATGCTTTATCTCTGACAATAATCCGAGGACCTGTAGTAATGTAGTAATAGGAAATAAAGAACTGTGTTTCATCAACAAAGATCTGATCCTTGACTACTTCGAGCAGAAGCCTCACACCCATCCTATCTGGTCTATCTTGGATCTCCTTTCCCATAATATGACCAGCCATCCCTGATAGGTCAGCGCTTCCATGCTTTGCCCTAATAGGCTCCCCCACCCTCATAATTCCATCCATGGATGTGGGGGGCAGGCAAAAGCCTGCACTTGCTTGTGGGCAAGCACTGGTCTTCCTCACATCAAAGTGCATTTGCTTTAAAACCAAAGGCATAAGTTTAGCAGTTTTCTCTTTTTCTCCTGATCAGAGCTGGCTGTTATCTCCTTTGTGTACACTGGCTTATTTTTAAAAAGGGACTTCCAAGCTCCCACACCTGGCCTTGTAATACACTTTCTGCAAAATGCATCTGCAATACAGATTGAAAATTCAGTTTATAGTAAACTAAAGTAGCATTATTCTTTCAAGCACTGAATGTATCCAGGATGCAGCAGACTGCAGAATACTTCAGGTAAATAAGCACATCTGACCAAATAATTTACCAGCTAAACATCATTTTTGTTAGAGGGCATGTTTACAGTCAGAATGTTTAAATATTCCATTCTCTTGCTACTGTTTTCGCAGTTTATCTTTTTGTAACTCATTTTTTCCTTACATATTAGGTCAACCTTATATGTTTTTCCTTCTGCAAACCCCAGGCAATCTTTAAAGTTTTGAAGTCTCTCTTCCTATTATACTCTAGGAGGACCTCTGTATATATCCTTCACCTTTCTGTCTTTATTTGATTATAAAAGCTTAAGTTATAATAAATGTGCTAGCTTTTAAGGTACTATAGGTCTACTCAAAAAGAAATGTAAAAGTGTAGTGTAGACTAAGTTTCCACAAAACAACAGGTTTAGCATTTATCTTGGCCAATTTAGAAGGTGTGGTTAGCAGTGAATTCATAGTGGGGTAGGGAGTCTTATCCCTAAATAGCTTGTGGATAGGATTATAAATCTTAAAAAGTACAAAGCTGGCAAGGGGCAGGCCTCACCCAGAGGACAGGGTCCACCTGAGTCTCCCTACTTAAGAGTAGGACCTGTGGGGTCTAGAGATGGTCTCATTTATTTATGTATTAATTCAAATATTTATATCCCACCTTTCGTCATGGCCCAAGGCTGCTTACATATCATAATTCAAAGCACCTTAATTGAAAACTGACAAAATTAAAACTCAAAATGACCCCTTCAACCTAAAAAAGATACCTGCAATGTATAGCTCTTTAAAGCCCTGCCCCTCCCCAAAAGAGGCTCTCTGAACATTTCTTAGGATGGCACCATATGACCACCAGCAGAGCTGCCATTGTAAGAAAAAGAAATCTGGGAACAGGCCAGAAAAACCATCATGCCAATGGAAAAAAAGCCTAGCTGGAGATCGATCTGTCTGTCTGTCTGTCTATCTATCTATCTTGCCTCTAGATAGAAGAAAATGAACATTCCTGTTTTAAGTAACCCTTACCCACCCCACTATAAGCACTTTGCTATGCTCACAGTGATAGATGTTAAAGGGAATTTTTTTAAAACCAGAATTTTAGCTGAAAACAAGCTCCCATAAACAAATCAAAAGTCTTTTTTGTAACAGTTCTCAAGAAGGATTTTATATATATATATATATCTCAGGTGGTGCAAGACATCCTACTTATCCCATCTTAGTTATATCTATAGCCTGCAGTAAAAACCCCATGCGTCTGATCTGAATTATGACCTCACCAGTGAAGAACAGAGCCCCAGGGTTTCTTCTCTGCTCAACATCAAGTACAAAAATACCAGGGGAACTGCAATCAAAAATTAAGTTGAGCATCTAGAACCCTACTGACTTCTGTTTAATATCAGTGGGGTTTCATTCTAGATGGCTTTTTGAATTACCATGTGCTATGTAGTTTTCTTTTCTCTTCTGAATACATGTGTAAAAAACTTATCAGATCTATTTCATGGAGCATGAAAAATTTAGCATACTTTCCCACGTTGATTTTTTTATTGCCACTGTAGCTATTCAAAATAAAACAAGATTAAAAAAATAGATCTAGGTTTTGCTTTTCCAATACCATACTTAAATACTTTCTGTATTATGAGCATACATTACATTATTTCATGTAATAACTCATTCCTATATTATTTTCAGTGTAATTGCAAGCCCCAACCTTTGCTGAGCTTGCGCTGGTGAGGGAGGGCTGATTTGCCTCCCTGAGGGAGGAAAAGGCAGGCTTGAAGCTGTGCTTCGCACAGTGTTAGGCAGGGGGCAGAGCCAGCCCTTTTAAGGCTGAAAGCTCAGCCCCTCTGCCTTGCCAGTCCTCTGTGAGCTTGGTCGCTGGAGGACGCGAGCTGCTCTTGCTGATGGGGGTAGTGGGGCCTTACCCACCACGGAAGCAGCTGGAGCAGCGTCGGGCTCGGTTCAGGTTGAGTGCCTGCCCGCGGCAGTGTGTGGCAGCGAGTCTGTGGCGTTTGGGGCCTGCCTGCAAGCACAGCTATCGGCGGCAGCAGCTTCATGCAGTGGGCGTGTCGGTGGAGTGACCAGCGGCGGTGTTTAATGCTGGCACGGCCTTTACAGTGGCGGGTTTTTTTCCAGCGGGGCTGGCCTGCATTGCAGCAGGCAGCCCAGATTGTACCCCCCCTCATTGAGGCAGTCTACTTTAGGGGACACTGGTGCATGGAGGATTGGCCTCCTCAGTGGATCCAAGTGGGCTGGATGCATGACTTGACGTTCCTTGAGTTTTTTCCCATTGTGGTTGCCGTTTACATTTGGGCTGAAGTGCTAGCTAACTAGACAGTTCACTTCTGGTGCGATAACTTGCAACTGTTCAGGTGGTCAATGCATTAACATCCAAATCACCCAGAGTGATGGCACTGGTTAGAGCTTTTACCCTCCAAAGCTTGCGGTTTAATATTCTGTTGAAGGCCAGGCATGTGCCGGGGGTCAATAATGGGGTTGCTGACGCTTTGTCTCGGAAACAGATGGAGAGATTCCATCAGCTGTCTCCAGATGCCGATCCCTGCCTGGTAAGGATGCTCGAGTTCCTGTGGGGAATTGGAGGGCTGAGGCCGAGAGGGCAATGGGATTAGCTCTTGCCCTCAGCACATGCCGGTCTTATCAGAGAGCAGGACGGCAGTTCGTGGCATTTAGGCAGCGAGAGAGCCTTCAGCAGCTCTGGCCTATTCCTGTGCCACATCTGATTCAGTTTTGTGTCTCTTTAAAAGGTAAGGGCTTGTCTGTCCATTCTATCTGGGGCAAGCTGTCCGCACTAGCCTTTGCCAGCAAGGCTCAGGGTTTTCAGGACAATACTATTGATTTTAAGATCCACAAGATTTTGGATGGTTGGGCAAGGGAGGACAGGATGAACTCGAGGGAGCCCTTTTCCCGTTCGGTCCTTAAAGGCCTGAGATCTCAATGGGCCTCTCTTTGTATAGATCAATATGAGGCCGCCTTGTTTCATGCGGCAGCATTGATTGCCTTTTTTGGGGCCCTTAGAATAAGCAAATTGGTGGCCAAATCTAAACAGGATAAATTGGGGTATGCCCTTTGCCTCAGTGATGTGTCTATCTCTAATGATAGCTTGAGCATAAATATTAAGAGATCTAAGATGGATCAATTAGGGAAAGGGGCATTAGTATTGCTGGGCTCTTGTTCCAATTTGGAACTTTGTCTGGTCACTGCCCTCCGTTCTTATTTGGTGCTCAGGGGCCCAAAGGAGGGGTTCTTATTTGTGCATAAGAATGGTTCCCCTTTGACAAAATTCCAATTTTGGGCAATTACTAAAAGAGCACTAGGGGCTTTGGGTCTCGGGAACTTTTGATTTGGAACACATTCTTTTAGAATAGAGGCAGCTTCTACTGCTGCTGCCCTAGGGTATCAAGAGGCAGACATCAAAAAATTGGACAGATGGCAGTCAGGTCGTTACAAGTCTTATATACAGAAGTCCAAGGTTTAATGGTTTCTTTTTTACCTGAAGTTGAGGTGATGCATGTTGTTGGATACTACCTGTTTGTTCTTGTGGTTAACTTGGTTTTTGTTTTTAGGTGCTGTTGCTCTACAAGGAAAGAGCTGGGTGCTTCTTTGTGGCCACAGCATGATTTTCTGGGCTGCTCACTCAGCCAGGAGGATGCACATCGGGTCCCAGCTGGGCTGCAGTGAGCGAGCCGTGGTCTTGGCCGAAGAGGCATGCACTGGCCTGGGCTGTTGCCTCTATTGTTCGAGGAGTGGCATGGCCCTCCTCCGCAAGTGCTGTTGATACACCTGGGTGGTAACGACCTGGGCTTGGTGAAAGGAAAAGCTCTGGTTCCTCAGGCCAGGGCTGATCTGGCTGAAATTGCTGACCGGTGGCCTGGGGTGCAACTGGTTTTGTCAGCAATGTTACCGCACCAGGTGTGGCATAGCCAAGGTGATCCAAGGTGCTTGGATTGGGCCCAACGGTGTGCCAATCGACAACTGCATAACACAATGGAAGGTGGGTTGGCCATCTTCCTTTTTCATCCTGATATACACGTCGATGTGCCTGACCTGTATAGAATGGATGGGGTTCATCTCACAGAAAAGGGCAATGACATCTTTTTAGCTGACCTGCGGCAAGGGGTCCTGATGGCACTAGATCGCTTGGTGGGGGCAAAGGCCTAAGTAGAGTCTTGGCCTTTGCTATGGCAGGAGAGCATGATAGGTAGATGGAAATGGTGAGCACCTTCGCATCGGGATAAGATTAAGGTCCTTTTAGAATGGCTTTCAGGTCTTGCGACTCAAGGCTAGGAAAGGGGGATCTTCATTAGGAACAATCTGGCCTGGGCTGCCCTAGCGGGTTTTGCAGCTTCTGGGGTAGGTGGGCCATGGGTTCCTTTATTTGCCAAGCTGCTGGTTGAGAGTCAGTTTGAAGGCTCAAGATCAGAGCAGGTGCATCACCTTAAAGGAAATGAAGGTGGCCAGGGTTTGGCACCTGTCAGGTTCCTGTGTGAGTTTAGTACCCTTGCCGCTGGTTGATTAATTAATAAATTAATTAAATAGTTAATAAAGTGGCCCTTGTTAATCCCAACCTTGTGTCTGTCTTTTTATTCCGCATTGGGGGGGCAATGTTTCTTTCCCAAAAAGTCAGGTCTGGCTTACCTAGAGGCTACAAAGTTCTTTATGATATCATGAAGAATGTCAATAAGATTCAGAAAATTCTCCAACGGAACATATTTCTAACCCTTGATCTGAGAGAGATATGTGGTAACTGTGTTCTGATGACACAACTTCGTTAGTTTACAACCCTTTCCCATATGCCAGGTAAGTAAATGGGCTGGACTCCAAGGATCTATTCTGCTAGCAGAGATACTTTCCTCTGATGGAAGAAGCCTGCCTCAGTGCAAAAGCTACTTTTACTGGAAGAAAGCATCTCCACTACTGGAATGGCTCTGCAGGATCCAATTCAAAGTATAGAAGTAGCTTCCCTATGTTGGAAGTGTTCATTCATTCATTCAATTTACTTGAATTGAATACAGAGAAGAGGCATCAAACAGGAAAACAGAAGGAAACATAATTCCTCCCGCACTGGTAAATACCTCAGGGCATGATACACACATGTGTGTGTGCATATACAACATTAATTTGCCTAAGGCAGCAGCTTGAGCTAGCCATGCCAAAAGTTTTCATACCAGAGCTGATCAACAAAAATCAGTCCCTCTGCCTTTCTAAAGCCAGAGACTATAGTCTTACTGGGTTGGATTCCGTGCTCAGTGGTGCAAGGATTCTCACATCCTGCTCCCCCTAGTAATCTCTTTTGAACATGGTAAAGTTGATTGCTGAGGTTGTAGGATGTGTATGGACTAACAGACATGTAGATTGAGAGGCTGCACTGGGGAGTGGCGAGAGGGTTAAATTGCCCCTTGTCCCTCTTCCACAAGAGCCAGCTCAGCTGATGCAAGAGGCATGAGGGTGATTTCACCACCCCTCCCTCCTCAAAACAGCCTTCTGATCTCCAACAGCCTTAGAAATCAACTTTTCCACAGTCAGAAGTATAGGACAAGGGGGAAATGAATGTGATTTCTGAATGTGAGTCCTGACATTTCCTCTGACATGTTTATATGCTGACAGCTGACACTGTGCCTTTATAAGAGTTTAATCATAGTATATTCAGATCTTGGTATTTAGCCCAGATGGAAGAAATCTATAGTAGAACATATATATTTTATAATCTTATTTTTCTGTATAAGAAGCCATATTAAGCAAAAGTATTATTAGATGCCTCTGTAGATGGAATTAGGATGCAATAAGAATGGAATGCATATTTATAAGTTGCAAGGATACCAAGGGCTAAGTTTAATGTGAATCACAGCCCTCATCAGCTAGCCAGATAGGGTCTCAGTGTTCTCTAATGTTCCCAATGTTCTGAAGACCAGGTAAACAAGTGTAATTCTGGACACCAATGAGCGATGCACTGAGTCAAATGATGTTACCTGCCTGGCACCAATTAGAGATTCTTTAATGCGTAAATTATATGTGATGCCATTATAAGACCTTCTGCCCTTCCTGGTTATGGCAGAATACAGCTTGGTGGTATTGGGGGCTAAGGCATCCAGTCCTGTATTCCTGTTTCTTGCAATAAACAGATATTCATCTAAGTCATTGGACTCTGACTGCATGATTCCAGTCCAGCCATGGGATCACACGGGGCACAGATTTGTGCATCAGAAGGGACTACGGGGAAGAATGAAACACATGACTATCAGCAGCTTCCCCTGATGGACTCAACCAACTGGCATTCACTAGTACTTTTGTAACAATATAATACTTTTTTTGGTTGAATGTTATGGTTACAAGGTTTTACAAAGAAGCTTATTTGGGCTCAGCCTAGGGAAGGCAGGCAACATACTGTCAGGACAAAGACATTCCAGGGCTGGCACTGTAGAAGCCACATGAAAATATGAAAAGCGAATCTGAGTCCAAAGGAAAAAAGTCTTTCTTAAGAGTTGAGGCCGAAGTGGCAATTTTTGATCCAAGAATTACGTTGCTTTTAAAAATGTGTATAGAAGTGGAGAGAAAATAGATGCCATGGGAATGAGTGAATCCTGTAATTCCAGGAGAAACATGATTTGATATAATGGGAATACTTTACTGGATGCTCACTGGATGTCAGAGTTATACTTAAATCTAAATTGTTCTAGATTAGAAGTAGTAGTGCTGGTGATGGCTTCAGACTGGACATCACAAATATGGCTTCTTAGAGTCCAGATCTAGACCTATGGAAGATCAACCATCATCACTGCTGCCTGTAAATTCATATTCAAAAAC
Organism: Lepidodactylus listeri; assembly: GCA_029233225.1. NCBI lineage: Eukaryota > Metazoa > Chordata > Lepidosauria > Squamata > Gekkonidae > Lepidodactylus > Lepidodactylus listeri. The sequence continues at coordinate 74,996,422 of JARCFY010000008.1, forward strand.
TGAGGGCAGAAATACTGGTTTAGATATGAGCAATTTAAGTTACCTCTGCAACATAGCTGCTGTTATTAAATTCTTCTTTATTTCTTTAATTGTACTGTTAAAAGTCACATGGGCTGCAACAAAGCAATGATACAATCAATATAGGGTTGCAAAAAATTTCACCATACAAAAGGTAACATTGAAATAAAAATCTGAAAAAAGCCAACTAATTTCAATAGTCATACTAGACTTCAGTATTTGAGAAAATAAAGGTAAAAGAAACTTCTTCCTAGCTTCAGCTCTCAATGGGCAGTCAAATACAATATGTGCTATAGTTTCAAGTCTTCCCACAGAACATGAGCAAATTCTATTAGAACAGGAATTCCTTGAGAATCATCCAACTAATACGGCTGATGGTGAGATATCCATCAGTCCATCATAAAGGGCCATTGTAACTTGGGGACTGTCAATGTGTATATTTTGGTATTTTATGTTGAAAAGGTAGTCCTAGTACAAACTAGGAGAGCAAACTCATTGAGCATGAAAATGTGTTATTATAGTCCAGTTTTAAAATACAGTCCTTGACTATTTTATAGAGCTTGTTAGTAGGTGCACTGGCAATCACATCCATTGACAAATTCAAAGCAGACAACTTAGAGTCCATACATTTTCCCCATTATGATGTAAATGAATCTTTATGAATAAGTGGCAGCAAACCATAACCCGTTTCAAATTTAAGGGTCCTGGCACAATAAGGCTTTGATCCATGCCATTGGCTCCAATGAGTTTTGGCCCAGCTCTGCTCGTAGGACAATTCCAGCAACACCTTTGGGAGCACCAGTAATTGTGTGCAGAAAATGTAACAATGGCCTAGCAGATTTATCTGTTATTCTCACAATCCCTTTAATCCAGATAGGCACGACATACAACAGCTATGCTCCTATTTTTGCCACATAGGCCACAATTGCTGCTGGAATAAATTTTCCAGCGTTAGTATAGAAAAACTGTGACATGACCACCGCTGATTGAGTTGCCAGTCTAATAGAATGTGCGATATGAGGATGCCAAGCAAATGTGAGCATGAAATTGACCCCCAGATTATGATAGTGAGAGACCTGTTCTACTGGTCTTCTATCAAATTTCCAATGGTAAAAATGCTGAACGGACTGAAAGAGCAAAAATTATTTTATCATAACTGATAGAAAGTTTCTCCTACTGACAGTACTTAGAAAAAAACTTCAGTGTCTTCCTGAGACCAATAACCGACCTTGATAAGAGAGCTGTATTGTCCATGTGTAGCAAAACTGGTATACTTTGATTATTTGAAGGAGATTGATGACTTACATCTAAAAGGTGTTTTTCAAGTCACTTATATACAAATTAAATAACTGAAAGGCAAGAACAGCCCTGTTTTACTCCACATCTCAATGGGATTTTCCCTGTAAACTCTCCCTTATCTCCACACCAGATTGAGGAATGCAAACCAGAATAGAGGCTACAAAATCAAAACTAAAAGCCAAACATCAGTAGAAGTTCGTTGGCTGTGATAAAGTTGCCACCTTCCATGTTCAAGGTTACAGAGGATGGAACTAGGGGACATAGTTCTGTAGATCCTGGTTGCCCTGGGGACCCAGGAAGCTAGGCAAGTCCTGTGATTTCTTTTCATGTGGTTTGGGGATTGGCTCTGGGTGCTGCTTGGAAATTTTGTTTGCAGAGCTGTGATGGCTCTCATCAGCCAAAATTCCATAATCTATGTAGTGCATTCTTGCCCATTTTTTTCCTCCTAGGAGTTCAGGCTGACACACTTGTTTCTCCCTTCCTCATTTTAGATTCACAACAACCCTGTGAAGAAGGTTTGGTTGAGTGTTTGTGTGATGGGCCAAAAATCATGCAGGGAGTTGGGATTTGAAGCTTGGCTCCCCCAGATTCTCAACTAGCACTCTAATCACAGTAACAGACTGGTTCTTTTCTATGTTGCTTGGCACCATGTAGGAGTTGCAGTTCTAACTTGATGTACATTATTTTACATGTTTCAACTATGTTTTTAGCTGCGTATGTTTATATTTTGTAAGCTGCTTTGGGCATTGTGTAAAGGGAATGAAATATATTAATAAGCCATGGGGATCATCCAGAGCTATGTTTAATCTTCTATTGGAGCTGGACTGTGACTCAGTGGTAGAGCTTCTGCTAGAAGGTCCCAGGTCCCATCCTTGAAGGCTGAGGACAGACTGGCAGTCTCGGCCGCTCTGCCTCCGCTTCAAAAGCAGAGGCAGAGCGACCGTTCAGACGGCCGCATCTGCCCCGAGGAGGCAGCCCGGGTGCATCGCATCTGGCGCCATGCTCCTCCTGCAGCAGCCGAGCACCACTTCAAAGTGGTGCTTGGCTGCTGCAGCGCGTGTTCCACCCGCCGGAGCGGGTGTGAACGCGCGCCGGGAGGGGGAGCATGCGGCGTCTGCCCGCCACCGTAGGAAGCCGCCCGCAGTCTGAACGCTGCGGGCGGCTTCCTTCCGGTGGCGTGCAAATGCTGCGCCATGGGGGAAATTCCCCCCGCCTTAGTCTGTCGCGCCGCGCAGGCGTGGCAGACTATCAGTCTGTCCACAGCCGAAGTCTCCAGTTAAAATAACCAGGTAAAAGGTGACATTAAAGAACTCGGTCTGAGACCCTGGAGAGCTGCTGCCAGTCAAAGCAGACAGTACTGACTCTGATGGACCACTAAGTATATGGCAGCTTTGTGTGACAGTAGTGCAAATCTATCAAAATTTTTGGTATAGCAATTGGATGTCTCCACATGATCTGGATGATCCATATAATGTGTAACACTCATGCAATGGTGTGGTTTCAGTGTGCGATGCAAAGGAGTGTTTTTTGTGATAACAGCCATGTTTCAAAGGCAAAGTGGGACTTGGTGCCCTTGTGTCTGTCAAGGATGGGATAACTATTTTCCCAGCTTAGCTCATTGCTCTTCCCTTTCATTTATGAAAGGGGCAGATGCCTTAAAGCTTAATCAGTATTAACAGCAGTGTGACGGGCTATTTACTTGCTTGACACTTCTGCTAATTCTTAGACCTGATAATAGCTTTCCTCCCTTATGATGCAGAACCCTTTTAAAATGATTGACACTAAATGTTATTACTACGTTAGTGGACTCAGAATTAATTCTAATCAAATGTTTCATAAAGGCTTTAATTATATTTCTGGAATGTTGCTGAAATGTTATAACATATTTTGGTGACACAACCAACTAGTGATTTTGGACTGTGCTGTATGTCATCAATAGAAATAAATGAATGTCTCTTTTAATGACTGATATAAAAATTAAGATACCATTTATAAAAAAAATGGTAGAAAGTTAAATATGAATATTTTAAAATATCTGAGAGCAGACTTTATTTTCAGAAAGCAAATAAAGGTCTTTTAAAAAAAGGAAACATATTCTTTTTGCTGCCTGCAAAAGTACATACAGCCATTGCTGGAAATAGGAAGAATGTACCTCCATCCATCCCTTCCTCCATGTGCTTACTTCCATTCTAGAGCATGCCTTTGCTTAGCTAGCACGTAGACAGAGGCTGAAAGTGTATCCGGTCCTGCCACTGCATGTAGTGTCACTCTGTAATGGGGAATCAACAGGGCTTTATTTAGGGTAGTGGAAATATTCCATGTTTATGTTCGACATGTATGCTTTTACTGGACTGGGCCTATAATATATTCTTATTGTGTAAATGTACTTTCTGCCAGTTGGAAGAAGGCTTATTAGAGGAATTACTTATCATGAGGAATGTACAAGGACAGAAATTTGAGAGCAGGATGTAGGAAGATCTTTTAATGGTTGTGGTTACGTGAGGATGTACAGACTTTCATCTTCCTTTGGAAGGTGATGTGAGACAGGTCCCACTTTTTATTACACTTCAACATCTATTTATAGCAGAGTTTAACTTTTAAAGATGGGCTTTAAAATGAGGTTTGATATGAGTAACTACTGAGATGATTGTAAGGGTAGTTAAGAAGTTTGTTGTTGTTCAGTCTCACAGTTGAGTCCGACTCTTCACGACCCCATGGACCACCTCACACCAGGCCCTCATGTCCGCCGCCGCCCTCAGAGTCTGCTCAATTTCATGTTCATTGCATCAATAACACTATCTAACCATCTCATCCTTTGCCGTCCCCTTCTTCTTTTACCTTCAATCTTTCCCAGCATCAGTGTCTTCTCCAGTGAGTACTCTCTTCTCATTTGGTGGCCAAAGTAGTTAAGTTAACTGAGCAGAAATAGGCATGATGGTAGCATGGCAGAATATAAATCTTATACAGGAAAAATAATGTTCAACAAAAGAGGAATTTGAGGGCTACTAAAAAAGACAAGTGAAAATTATCACCCAATCAGAAACAAAATACTGGTAGCCAGCAGTTATATTTAACTAAATGATTATACTAGTACCCATGCCTAATGGGTTTGAAAGGACATAGACTATGTGCAAAAATTCTGTGCCATCTCACAGGGTATATGTGGATGGGAGCAGAAGGCTTTTCAGCAGTGCAGTAGTACCAACCTGCAACAGAGTTGTATCACTGGCACAATTAATTTCTCCAGTGCAATGGCACAAATTGAGATGAATATTTCTGCCAAATCAGAAATCCTCAAGAGTCTTGGGTTACAGAGAGAGGAAATAATATATCACAAGATAAATTTTGCAGCAAATCAGGTCAAAATAATAATGCGAAATAATAATGTGGCAGTCCAGCTCCCCATATCCTAAATATTAAGGTTGTGCTCTTGAAAAATTATCATTTTAATTATGTATCAAGATTCCATAAAGGAATCATGTTGGGTCAGATGGTGACCATTATTTCCTATGGAGGAAAATGAGGGGAAATGGCAGGTTTCTGGAACAGCTTTTTTTCACCAAATGGCAGCAACAATTCAACAGATCAAGTCCTCCCTCTCTACTAAATATCCCACCCAAGTTGTAAGAGAACTGGATAAAGGGGAACGCCGCCCCCCCCCCCCGGTCACCTTTATCACCAGGGAAAAATAAAAGCTATCACTATTAATTAAAACAAGTCAAACCAGTGTGTAGTACAAGAGAAGAAGAAGAAGAAGAAGAAGAAGAAGAGATTGGATTTATACCCCGCCCTTCACTACCCAAGGGAGTCTCAGAGCGGCTTACAAACTCCTTTCCCTTCTCCTCCTCACAACAGACACCCTGTGAGGTAGGTGGGATTGAGAGAGCTCTGGGACAACTGTCCTTGAGAGAACAGCTGGTACAGAGCTATGGCTTGCCCAAGGTCATCCAGCAGGTGCAAGTGGAGGAGTGGGGAATCAAACCCAGTTCTCCCAGATTAGAGTCCGCACACTTAACCACTACACCAAACTGGCTCCAGGGTCTGAGTGGGAGTCCAAGGTCCAAGCAGGGGCCTCCAGAGTAAAACCAACACTTTAACAGCCTGAAGTACATGACTTACACTTCGAGGGAAATTGTTATACAGGATAGCACATTTGACTGAGTGCTCTGCTAATCCCACCCTGGGATCAGATTGCCTGGGAAACCTGCCTCTCCTTCTGTTTTTTCAAGCAACACAAACAAATTGCAGGCAGACAACTGAGAATAAGCATCATGATCCAATTCTAGAAGCTTTTCGCAGAGTCAGATATAGCCAATCAGATCTGATGTTGGGTAAGTCAGATGACTTTTAGGATTGGCAATATCCAGTCACACAACCTAAATATCACCTGAAATATCACATTCATTTTGTCAAAGGAAGTTGTCATCAGGGCTTAACTTTTCCCTGGTTGCCTAGACTCCTTCAATATTCAGATGCTTGAGAATATTAACCAAAAGCATTGTGTCCTTGTTTTATGAGGAAGGCTATAATGTCATGCTTTCTTATATTTTAAGAAGTTCTTTTGAGGATCTTTATCTGGAATAATCTCTTTAAAAAGAAATCTCACTTGGTACTTTGAATTGAAACTCAGGGACAAACAGCACATGTTTATTCATTTTTATTCATTTATTTGGTCTCTGAGCAACAGGTTTAAAAGTTAATTAGAAGTTTCTATGGCCTTGCATCTTTTAAAACCTTCTTTTATTGGCATTTGGAAGGTGGCAAGAAGAGCAAAGGGAGTTGGAGGAATATTGTCAAACTTTAAAAGTGGCATGTTAGAACAGTTGAAAGCCTTTTGACATTTGGAAAACCAATCCACCAGGGTTATTCACTGAAGTAAAGAATACATTAACTAGAATAATCCTTAAAATAAATTACAATAGTCTGTTGAATTGAGCTGTAGTGATTAAATTGTCCTAATTAATTCAAAAGAAAATTACTCTACCATCAGAAATGAGAAGGAAACTTCATTTTATATTTCACACAACAAACCTTGCTTTACACAGGAATAATCCGGCTTTACATAGGTAGAATGTGGCCTTATGCAGAGAGAATTCATGTCACTAAAATACATACATAGATGCCCACTGAATTAATAAGCCTAAAACAATTAACAGAGTTTGTGGCCTATACCTTTTTTAAAAGTACCTTGGCAATTTCCTCCATGACTGTAGAGACAATGTGAAGTCTTCGAAATGGCTTTCATGGATTTACCTATATTTCCAAACTATTCATACCACAGTATGCTGAACAGGAACTCCAAAATAAATCTAGTCTTAAAATAATTTAACTGTATCTCTGTACAAATGTTTATATCTTCATAAAAGATATAAGGAAACTCTAAATCTGTCATTAAGTTAACTGGCTGATCTTGGGCCAGTAAATCACAGCATAATTTACTTCACTTGATTGTTGTGAGGTTAAAATGGAGAAGGATCAAACAATGTATACTGTCTCTTAGAGGTCCTTGGTGGTAGAGCAGGGTAACAATCTATATACTATTTCCCAGAGTTTTTTTTCCTGTGTGGATACTTATATTTGCCAGAGGAGAGCTCACTCTCCCCCAACAGCTTTTCCTACATAGTCAGGGGCCTTTCTCAGTCTGCAGGAAAATCCAAAAAGTTTTTTTTAAAAAAACTTCAGGGACTGTTGAATCCCTCCCAATACCTTTTGAAATGGCCTTCACAGGGATCTAACTCCAAGCATCATCTGTGAGAGATTAGAATGTTCAGGGAAGGGGGAGGCTTCTAACTGTTTCTCTCAGTAAAAGGGGGGGAGGGGGAAAAGCCCTTTCCAGTTCTGTATTGGCCTTTCAGGGAGGGAGCCTTGAGGCCAGGCCTGACATGGGTTGCCAGTGCCAGGCTGAGGAATTCTTAGAGGTTTTGAGGTGGACTCTAACGATGGCTGGGTTTGGGGAAAGAAGAGGCCTTAGCTGGGTATCATGCCACAGAGGCCACCCTCCAAAGCAGCCATTTTCTCTGGGGAGCCAGATCTCTGCTGTCTTGAGTTCAGTTGTAACTGGGGGGGGGGGGTTTCTCCCACTTGGAGGTTGGCAACCCTAGGCCTGGCAGCAGTCTAGGGTTGCCAAGTACCCCCCCTGGCCACCGGCAGCAGATCCAGATCCAAGCTGGGAAACCCCTGGAGATTTGGGGGTGGAGCCTGGGGAGGACAGGGACCTCAGTGAGGTACAATGCCATAAACTCCATCCTCCAAAGCATCCATTTTCTCCATGGAAAGTTATCTCTGTAGTCTGGAGATGAGCAGTAATTCCAGGGGATCCCCAGGTCCCATCTGGAGGCCAGCATCCCTAGGCAGCACCCTCTGTGTGATTTGATACCACCTGATTTGCATGACTCAGGTAGGCCCAGCTGCTTGCTACTATTCATCAGCAGCCACTCTATGAAAGCCATTGTGATATAACAGTTAGAGCTTCAGACTGGGATCTGCGAGACCCAGGTTCAGATCCCCATCTTGCGGTGGAAGCTGACTGGGAGATTTTGGACCAGTCACATTCTTTCAACCCAACCAACCTCACAGAATTGTTGTGCAGATAACAAGGAGGAAATAATAATGTCAGCTGCTTTAGTCCCCACTGTGGAGAAAGACTGTAATTTTCCTAGGTAGAGGCTGTGGGGAGGGGGGTGGAGATGGAAAGCTGAAAACAGATAAAGGTAGGTTAGCTGTTGGGTGGAAAGGAAATAGGGTTGCCAACTCCAGGTTGGAAAATTCCTGGATATTTGAGGGGTAGAGCCTGGGGAGGGTGAGATTTGAGGAGGGACTACAGACCAGTATTATGCCATAGACTCCACCCTCCAAACCAGCCATTTCCTTCACTTGAACTACCATTGTCAGCCTCCAGACAAGGGCTGGAGAGCACCCAGAATTACAATTGTTGTCCAGGTGACAGAAATCAGTTCCCCTGGATAAAATGTCTGCTTTGGAGGGTTGAGTCTATGGCATTATACCTTGCTGAGGCTGCTTGACTCCCCAAGCCTCACTGTCCCAAGGCTCCACCCCCAAATCTCTAGGAATTTCCCAACCTGGAGCTGGCAGCCCTAAGGTGAATTGATCTCTGCAGTTAGGAAATCCATCATGATTCCCAGAGCACTGCCACTGCTGCTGTGTGGGGAGAGGAAGCCGGTAGGAGGCTGGGAGAAGGATGGGGGCAGAAAGAGAGAGTGATGGAGTGGGGGGGGCAGAAAGAGAGAGAAAGAGTGAGGAGGTGAGGAGGCAGAAAAACAAAGAGAATGATGATGGGTCAGAAAGAGAGAGGAAGTAACATACATGGAGGAGAGAGAGAAAGAAAGGGGGGCAGAAGGGAGAAAGAGTGTAAGAGAGGTATGGGGAGAAGAGAGCAAGCAAAGGTGTGAGGAATAGGATAACCATCCCGCAAGCTTCTTGTGAGTCTTCACTTGTACAAGTATAATTTTCAGTTTGTTGGGTCTAGTACACAAGTAAAACTATTGGACAATCTTTGTTTCCATTTTATCTTTTCCTAAAATATTTACACTTTTAACACTAACTTAAAAGAATATGCTAATACCATACTTTGACATATTCTATATAAAATTAATTATAGACATATAGGCAATTATTTGAGTTCATTAATTATTTCTTACCAAAAATAAGTGGATTAAAGGTGCAGGATCCCCTTCAAAGAAGAAGCTCCAGATTAATTCAGTTTCCCATATATATAGATGTTGTACAAAGACAGCAGTGGAGGTCAGAGGAGGCTCCACTTACTGGTGGAAAGGCAGCAGCTGCTCCAGGATAGGGTGGGGCACCTCACAAGAAGAGAGTAGCAGCCCCGTGGAAACCCAGTTGGAGTGGGGCAAGGCAAGGAAGGGATTAAGAGAGCAAAAATGCTCTGACGATGGAAGAGTGATACTAGTCTTGACCAGCATGGACAGAGTTCTCAGTAGGGCTGCCAAGTCCTCCGGTAGGGCGGGGGAAACACCGGTTTTACTGCTTACCCCCGCTTTTTCAAAATTGCCCCCCGGGGGACAAAATGGCTGCCAGCAGGAACGCAGGGGAACGTCGGAGTCTGCCCTGCCCTGCCTTAAAAGGGAAATGTCTGCAGAGAGCCTGCCCTGCAGTAAAAAGCCTCACCAGACATTTCCCCTTTAAGAAGTCAGCAAGAGAGCTTCCACAGCAAGAGGGGTCCACCCAGATATTAAGGAGGGACTGAAGGGGCTGCTTTTGCATGTGGCTTGCAAGGTAAGTTTCTCTTCCAGCTCTTTTCCTTCTCTCTCTCTCCCTCGTTCTTTCTTTTTTCTGTCCGTCTGTCTGTCTCTCTCTCTGTCCCCATCCAGCAGAGGTCTATCAGTGGCTATTATTAGCCACAAGGTCTAAATGGAAGTAAATGCCTCTGCCAGTTTTTTTCCTTCTCTCTCTCGCCCTCTTTCTTTCTTTTTTCTGTCTGTCTGTCTGTCTCTCTCTGTCCCCATCCAGCAGAGGTCTATCAGTGGCTATTATTAGCCACAAGGTCTAAATGGAACCCTTTGTCTGGGGCAGTGAGGCTCTGAATTCTTGGTGCTTGGGGGGCAACAGTGGGAGGGCTTCTGGAGTTCTGGCCCCGCTGCTGGACTTCCTGAGGGCACCTGGTATTTTTGGCCACTGTTGTGACACAGAGTGTTGTACTGGATGGGCTGTACTGGATGGGCCGATCCACTGTGGCTTCTCTCCTGTTCTTATGATATGAAAATCATATTAAGCACTTGTGTAGCACTTAGTGCTTCATATTCTGCCGAGATGAGGAAGGATTCAGTAGGGCCGTTGCTCAGTGATAGAGCATCTGCTTGACATGCAGGAGGTATCAGCTTCTTCAGCTAAAAAAGGATCAGGTAATAGGTGACATTAAAGATCTCAGCCTGAGACCCTGGAGAGCCACTACCAGTCTGAGTAGTCAATACTGACCTTGATGGACCAATGGCCTGATTCAGTATTAGGAAACTTCATGAGTTCATGTGTCAGCATGTGGAAGCAACATCACAGGATGAGACATCACAAAATGAGGTCACTTCCTTTCTCCTGGCTCCACCCCCAAAGTCTCCTGGCTCCACCCCCAAAGTCCCCAGACTTTCCCAAGTTGGACTTGGCAGCCCTAGTTCTCAGGGATAAAAAGGAAGATGTCAGAAGAGATGGGGGTGGTAAGGAATGCAAGCTGGCTGAGCAAGGATGAAAGAGTGCAAAGAAGGAAGAACAAGGAACCTAAAGGAGGAGCTGGGGCCTGAGTTAAATAAGGCTACCAACCTGGGACAGGCCTGGTGGAACTGCCCAAAGTCTGAAGCACAGCTCAATTCCTAAGGTTTGAAGGGGCAGAAACAGGCAGGTGAAGGAAACTGTGCTCACTAGGAAGCCTGTGTGGACTGCTGCATCCAATAAAGAGGCAATTAAGGAACATCATTGTGTCTGGTGAGCCTCTGCAGCATATGAAAGTCAGTTACAATATCCTTTGGCCCCCTAGGGGGCCACAGTAGGTTTTCAAAATCATCTTCCAATAATCCCTGCCCTTCCTGATAAGGCTCACATTCTTGGATAACTAATTATCCGACATCTTCAAATGCTATACAAAGTTATCTAATGTATTTTCTTAAAACATATAAAAGTTGTGTTAGTACATAATTTGCTACTTTGTATCATAACAAAGAATGTAAAAAATAATGATTACAATTTTTCATCCACATGACTATGGATTAGCACAAAACTGGAAAATGTGGTTTGGTTCATGGTTTGTGACATGCCCAGTTTGAGAACCACAAACCATTGCAAACTTTTAGGGGTTAAATGAACTGGTTAGGGTTGTGAGGTTCATGATGCAGTAGAATGCCCCCCCCCCCATGTGCTAGAGACACCAATCTCACAGGAGTTCTCTGGCTGACTCTCCTCTACCTGCCCTCCAAGTTTAGTAAGAACTGGATTTATGAATTCTGAGTTACCGCCCCCCCCCCCCCCCCAGGTAGCCCAGGAAAGTGCTTTCTGGGAAATGAAAGGCTCAGGTGGAGGTTCAAGAGTGTATAGAACAGACAAGCTAGAGGTATCAAAACCACAGGGGACCTCCCCCTGTTACTTCTCTATATGCCATCCAAGTTATGTGCATATTGAATTTAGGGGGTCTGAGCTATACCCCCCCAAAGAAGATGCCCCACGGAAAAATGTCAGGAACAGGTTCAAAAGTGTATAGAATGGACCCCCTGCAAGCTACACACACCAAACACACAGGGAACCTCACCCTGCCACCCACTCTTCTACACTCTCTCCAAGTTGGGGGGGGGAGTGGATTATATTTCTGGGATCCAAGTTACAGACCCCAAAAAAGGTCTCCCACATTTATACCCTCCCCCAATGTTCCCCCTAAGCTCCACAGTGTTGTGAGCAAAAATTCTACCTTGTGAGCAAAAAAAGCTAGTAGCATTAAAGTTGTGAGTGAGTCTACATTTGACCATCACATAAAGTAGTTTCTTAGAAGATTATTTCCATAATCTTGTAAAAATCTCAGAATTAATTCTTTTAAACTATATTTAAACTATATCTTAAGAATTTAAATATTATAAGAGAAAACAGAATCAAGTCATATTTCATTACAGAAAGTGTTGTTCTCTATAAGGGAAGACCATGGCACTGGAGAACAGGTCTACCCTCCCCTTTCCACTATATTGGTAGAACTGGTTTTGGATTATCACCCTGAGCAGAGCCTTAGAAAACATAAATAAATAAATAAATACCAGCACTTGGGGGGGGGAGACTCTTGCAGTCTACTTAGGGTGGTTTTTTTTAGTGAAATATGACAGATTTGCAGGTCAAGTATAGCAGAGGTGGAACAATCACTGCCAGAACCCTGCCTAACCTAACAAACAGAAGATTGCTTAAATGTTATCAACCTGCCCAAACTACTTATTTATTCAAATATTTATATCCCACTTTTACTCTGATTCAAGGCATCTTACTGGCATTCAAGGCATTACTGATTCAAGGCATTACTGATTACTGAAAAGCATAATAGCTGTGTGCAAAAATGTGTGTGTGTGTATAAAATTTCCCCTGCTCCATTATAATCTATGGGGATCATTCTAGTCAATGGGCTCCATAGGCTATAATGGAGAATTGATCTGGGGGTGTCTGGGGCTCTAGGCAATACACAGTCTCTGAAGAAGTACATCGAAACTCTCTCGGCCGACAGAAGACGTCAGCCTGGTGTTTAGCCTCCCTGGAGAACTGGAAGTTGGCAACTCAGAAACAGCCAGGAAGACTGCAGTATATATAAGGACTGTGTATTGCCTTTTGGTCTTCCGTGGGAAGGTTTTTTGGTTATGTACATTTGGCTTGAGCAATAGTGCTTTAAAAACTTTGTTTTGTGGTGGCAAAACCTGACATGTGAAAGGGTTAGCCTGAGAGAGTTTGCAACTGGTACACAGGGCTTACCATGGTAGTCTGTTTTTATGCTGGCATAGCATTGCTCTGGTCTGCCAGCATAAAGGGCTTTAGGAGTCGATTTATGTCTCTCAGTACAAAGATGTAACTAAAGGATAGGATGGTTTCTTTGTCGCTTTATACATTTGTTGCTGAAAGAGGTGCTGTATTTTCTGCTTTCTTTTCTTCAGCTTTCTATGCTCCAATATCCTGCTGGTTTTCAAATAACTTTCATTCCTTCAATTGCCAGCTGCAAATTGAAAATCTATGCATATTGGTATTACAGGGGGGAAATCAAACAATTACATTAACGATCTACTAAGATTTTCATTTTACACTTTATTTTTTCCCTCTGGCTTTGAAGGAAATATTAATACTCTTTGAGTTTAGCTTCATAGTATAGGGGTTGACAAAAGAAGGAATATGCATACGGTGTTGGTAGAATTTTCTACAAAATTCTGTTCATTGGGTTTTGTGAACCCATTATATTGGCCCCAATATATTAACCGGAAAGAAAGCGACAAGATACGTAATACTGGTACGCATCTTCGTTCAAGATGTGGAAAACCAGGCAGCTGTCCAGAAAAACCTCTTTGCACAAATAATTTGCTGGATAGTACATCTTCCCCCTTCTCTGAAATTGAGATTTCCATCCTTACTATTATAAAAATATTCCTTTTTATTTAGCCATATTGAAGCATGCTGAAAGTTTACTGAGCATATGTTGAGAATCAGCCACAAAAGGATATTGGGGATCAGCACCTAGAATAAATTTAGCCCTCTGAAGTGTACTACTAGTACCAAATGGCCTCTTGTTAACAGCCCAGAGACAAGAACAGTATGTGGGAAAGAAGTGGTTTTTCAAAAGGGACTTGCCAGCAGTCATTTGAGGACAAGGGTTAAGGGCTGAAGGTGGGGGCTAGCTGCAGACTGGATCATTATCCATCTAAATAACAGGTTTGGTGTAGTGGTTAAGTGTGCAGACTCTAATCTGGGTCCTGACTCCTCCACTTGCAGCTGCTGGATTTCCTTGGGCAAGCCATAGTTCTGTCAGAGCTGTTCTTGAAAGAGCAGTTCTTGAGAGAGTTCTCTCAGCCCCACCTCCCTCACAGGGTGTCTGTTGTGGGGAAGGGAAAGGAGATTGTAAGCCACTCTGAGACTCCTTCAGGTAGTGAAGGGCAGGGTATAAATCCAACCTCCTCCTCCTCTCCTCCTCCTCCTCCTCATCTAGATATATTATGTGTACTCTTCAGTCATAAATTGGTTGGTTGAATTTTTATTGTCTAATTTTTATTATTATTCTCTATGCAATTTATTGAACATTTTGTTAGTCTGGCTTTCATTGGGTGTATCAAAAGTTACCAGGCATGACAGGTTGCCACTAGCAGGAGTGGGGACACAGGGAGCACCATCAGGAAATGGCATGATGTCACTTGAAGAAGAAACCTGGAAGTGACACCACACCTCTGTGGGAATCACCAAAAACTCTGTGGCAAAACCTCAGAGTCTCTAGTGATGTAGTGATCCATAGAGCAGAAAAGGTCATGGAGTGTGAGCTGTTAGTACAGGTTGCTCCTGAATTAACAACTGCAACAGCATGCCTCTCAAATCAGTTTGGTTGGCAATAGGAGCGAGAAAGCCTGGAGTTTGATTTTGGGGAATCTGCTAATTTATTTGCAGGTATGTGGGACATCCACTGGTACCCAAACTGGGGGAAGTTTCATGTCAGATTTTCTGATTTTTGTTATAAAATAAAGAGTTGTTGGTTGAACTGGTTAAAATAACTGTATAGCGAGGCCTAAACTTTGATTTGAGGGAACTGTTAGTTTATTTGCAGGCCCAAGCCAAAGAGGAAGCAGTCTGTCACAGCAGGATTTAGAGGAGGGACAGAGTTTGGTTGCAATGAAATGACAACAGAATCCAAAGCTGCTGTTTTCTCCAGGTGAACTGATCTCTGTAGTCTGGAGATTAGTTATAAGCAGGGGTCCGTTGGAGTGGGAGCACATAGGAGCGCAGCTCCGGGAGTGAGGAGCCCAGGGGGCGGGCATATGACCAAGCCCCGCCCCCTCCTCGGCTTCCCCAAGCAGTGCAGAGGCGCAGCGCCCCGGGGAAAGCCCTGCTAGGGTCTTTATTGTTTTTAATGTTTTGTTTTAATATTGATCATTTTATCATTGTTCCTTTTATGACTGTGTGCTGCTTTTCCAGAGACTTGCTCAAGGTGGCATATAAATTTTCTAAGTATCCCATTTTTTATCTGGGCACATGGCACATAAGTACTGGAGAAATTTCACCAACCCTTCAGCAGCTTCCACCCCATCAGTTTGGTGTAGTGGTCAGGAGTTGGACTCTAATCTGGGAGAACCAGGTTTGATTCCCCACTCCTCCACATGCAGCTGCTGGTGTGACATTGGGCCAGTCACAAGTTCTCTCAGAGCTGTTCTCTCACGAGCAGTTCTCAAAAGACCTCTCTCAGCCCCACCTACCTCACAGGGTGTCTTGTTGTGGGGAGGGGAAGGGGAAGGGATGGGTGGTGCACATGTCCTGGGTATCTCAAGTCTACTTGAAACCTGGTGGTTCAAGGGAGCAGGAAGAGAATGAGGGTGTGTTCTTTACGCTTATTTTCATTGCACAAAGTATTGGATGGGGAAGGGAATGGAGGAAGAGCAGGTCAGTTTCACTCACCTGTGGAGTGGAGCCTGAGGGGTGGGTGTTGCCTTCTGACACACTTCCGGGATGTTAGGGGGTGTGACATATGCAAATGAGTTATGCAAATGAGTTACGCTAATGAGCTCCTGCACCTCTTTTTCTACGAAATGACCCCTGGTCATAAGTCTAGAAGAACTCCAGCCCCCTCTTGGGCCAAGGGCAGAATGGCATTTTGGCCTGCTATAGGTCCGCTTTTCAAGTGGATGAAGAGAGCCCGTTCAGACAGCCACAGCTGTCCGATGTTGCCTTCCCGCACTCATCTGGTCCTGAAGCGATTTCATGGTGCTTCAAACAGATACCCCTGGAAACTGGAGTCAAGCTGTCTGTGTGCGCCTTCATCCCACTTCCTGGCAGTACGGACACAAATAAGCCACGCATCAAGCGGTGCCGGTAATGTGAACCTGCTGTTCCGGATGCTGCACCCATGCGCATATGTGCATATGTGTGGGTAGGCAAAATGGACCAAAGCCATGCACCACTTCGGTGCGGCCGCCAGGGGCCTCCCCACAGTCTGAACGCTCTGTTCTGCCTCCTCCTCAGTATGGTCTTGCAGCGATCTCTGCAGTGTGAACTGAAAGCCCCAGAGCAACTTGGCCCAGGCCTTTTTGCCCCACATCCCTTGCGCTTCATTTTCCCAGTCTGTCCTCAGCCTTGGAGTTTGATATCCCTAACCATAATCCATTTCATGCAGCTTGCTTTTTTGACATTATTAAAAATAATGATGATTAATATCATGTATTAGGTTTGCCAATTATGCATTTTAAATATGCCTCCAATCATGCATATATTAGTAATGTAATTAGTAACACAAAACCTCTTGTGCTAAGTGTTGCTGTGAGTTGCTTGAAAAGGATGTACACTCAAGAGGCTTCAAATAATCACAAAGGCTTCCTTACTTACAGAAAGCTTATATGAAGGGTTCATTTGCAATATGATGTTGCAATATTGAACTAACTGTAGAAATGAGACCCACTTGTCACATTTCTCATATCCCTCTTTTCACAGCATTCCATTTGTCAAAGCATATAGTGATAGGTCTGAAAAACAACATAAAATGAGTACTCAGAAATAAAAGTATTGCTATCAGGGTTTAGCTGAGAGAGGGCAAAGCTGTTCTTGAAAGTTTTAATCATTCCCTGAATTCTTCAATGATTTATGGAGGGGGGCTGCAAAACATGATGCGGGTACTGACCCATTCAAAGGCAGAAGACAGACTGGCAAAATGAAGCATAAGGGAAGCGGGGCAAAAGGGCCCGGGGCAATTTGTTGTGGGGCTTTCCATTCGCACTGCTTGGAGTGATGTGGGACCATACCAGGGAGGAGGCAGAATAAAACATTCACACTGTGGGGTGGCCCCTGGGGACATAGGTGAATGGGCACATAGGTACATAGGCGCAGCAGCAATTGGGGCAGGATCCCATGGCTGGGAGCTTTAACTCCGAGAGCCAGAAGCATCCCTGTGGGCGGTTGTGCGCTCAAGTGCACAGCACGCATGGGAAGTTATGCCAGATCAGCGGGTTCACATTACTGGCACTGCTTGATTGTGGCTTATTTGTGTCCACACTTTCAGGAAGCAGGATCAACGCGCACCCAGACAGTTTGACACCGGTTTCACCAGGTACCTTTAAAAAGCAGGATGAAAACGCTTCAGGACAGGGTATGGCACGGCAATGCCAGACAGCTGTGGCTGTGTGAACCCGCCCTCTTAATCCGCTTGCGAAACGTGCCTATATCGGGCCACACTGCCAGTCTGAACTCAGCCACAGTAAGGATTGAAAACATTATCCCCACCTTTTTAATGTCATTATGTAGCCATACCTGATGATCTACATGGAATCTTGATTCCATTGCAGTTGATACATGATCCTCAGTCAGCTGTGATCAAATTCCCATGAAGAAGATACACAAAGCAACTACAGCAATTGCTGATTGGAAAGGAAAAAGTCCTTGGAGGATGTATGGTGGACTATTTGCATAGCTATTTTTATAACCCAAGCACTCTATTTTCCCCACAAATATTTCTGTGTGAGCAGTCCTTCCAGCCCTAATTGTAAAGTATTTATTTATGTGTGACAAATAACCTAATTAATAAATAAAGGTATACATTTCAGTAACACAGTCCATATGTTTCATAAGCATAGAAAATCATCAGAGGAGCTGGTGGACTTGGCAGCAACCATGCCAATGCCTCCAGGCTAGCAGGGATTTTTCTTCTGCAGTTTTGCAAAGCATAGTGGCTGTTAATGGAAGCACGAATTCACACTTCCCTGTAATCTCTGCAGGAAATTTCCCTGGCAATGCCTTGTCCTTCTGTATGCAATTGTATAGGAGTTGCTGAGCATCTGGGCCATTTGGGAAAAGGTTTAAAGCAGTGATAAGGAAGCTCCTTACTCCAGAGTAGTTTCTTTAGCTTTAATGGGATTGTTCTCCAATAAAAGCCTTTATGAATGCAGTAACGTAATTTATTTCCAGTTTTCAAAAATTACTAAGTAGCATACTTGAATCTGAAACGATTTTGAAAACAAGCTTCAGGCTCAGAAAGCAGGCTATCGTTGGAGCTAAAAAAATTGTCCTTAATATTCATACAAAATTCTGCCATATGAGTGTATGTGTTGTTTTTTTTCAGCTGTGTTCTGCTTTATGTAAGTGACAGTTACCTTCAGCTTCACCAAATTAGGAGGCTGTTCGGAGCCAAACATATTTGCTGTTTTTTATGGTGTTAATAAATACAGGAATCCATTATCTTCTGATTTATTGTGGAGTTCAGCTTTGTTGCTATATGGTTTATTGCAGTTCACTTAGCAAATAAAGCATGCATATTGTTGGCAATTTTGTTGCACTCCCAGCAGAGTGATAAAAACCATTTCAGGTAATAGATTAGTAACAATCCTAGGTGGAGGCCTTTCTGGCATTTCAGCTGATAGATATTTCAGCCTGTATTGCTGTTGTCACCCAAGGCATCCATTTGTTAATGTGACATTTATAGACTGCAAGGGTCATTTAAAATATTATCTCAGACTGTAAAAGACTGCTATTTATATTTAAGCTGAAAAATACAGACAACATTCAGATTTCTGTTGTATTAGCAGCAACAGTATCTTGACTTCTTATATCATGAAAACTATTAGCAAAGCAGTGGCAGTTTAGATAAAGGTCAAGCTAAATTACCAATATTGGCACAACCTAATATACATTTTTACACATTCACACATCCACGGATATACATTTCTTGTCAATTTTACTGGCATCCGGGGACTCAAAGGCATATTATTTGCTACCTAGCAACCTGTACTTATGTGGGCTTTCCCATTCATTTCGGCAATGGAAGCTCCAGTTGGTGTAGTGGTTAAGTGCGCAGACTCTAATCTGGGAGAACCAGGTTTGATTCCCCACTCCTCCACTTGCACCTGGCTGGATGACCTTGAGCAAGCCATAGCTCCCTACCAGCTGTTCTCTCAAGGACAGCTTGGGAAAGAGCTCTCTCAGCTCCACCTACCTCACAGGGTGTCTGTTGTGGGGAGGGGAAGGGAAAGGAGTTTGTAAGCCGCTCTGAGACTCCAAGTGAGTGAAGGGCAGGGTATAAATTCAATCTCTTCTCTTCTTCTTCTCTTCCTGTGAATTGTGTGTGTGTGTGTGTCAAGTGGCGTCAAGTTGCAGATGACTAATGGCAACCCCAGAAAGGGGCTTTCAAGGCAAGGGAGAAGCAGAGGTGGTTTGCCATTGCCTGCCTCTGCAGAGTCTTCCTTGGTGGTCTTCCTTCCAAGTACAAACCCTGCTTAGTTTCTGAAATCTGACAAGATCGGGCTACACCATGCCACTTTCCTTCCTCCTGTAAACTGTAGCCAGTACCATATACAAACACTCATGTAACAATTGAATATGGAAGGAAAGGCTGCTAATCTGAATCAGAATATACACAGAAAAATTGTTTGGATTCAGATTTGGCTCATTCAGTACCTTTAACATTTTGTTTGGGGTCTTTAATATTCTTATATCATGTGTTCAGAATTATTTTATTTTTATTTACTTCATTTACAGCCCACCTTTCTTGATGAGACTCAAGGTGGATTGGTGTTGAAAAACGCTGTTAAATTGCAGTCAAATTTATGGCAACCCTGTAGGGTTTACAAGGCAAGAGATGAACAGAGGTGGTTTACTATTGCCTTCCTCTGTGTAGCAACCCTGGACTTCCTTGGTAATCTGCCATCCAAGTACTGACCAAGGTGAATCCTGCTTAGCTTTCAAGATCTGACAAGGTTGGGAAAGCCTGGACCATCCAGGTCAGGGCAATGGTGGATTACAAAATTTTAAAAATAACTTGATCAGACATCAAGGTCCTCCACCAAACAATGCAATAGAACTCACACAACAACAACACAGAACACAAATAGAAAACTGTCTAAGTTTTGATAATGCCATAATGCAGCAAGTGGTTTAAAGGTAGAAGACAATACAGTGATACATACAGTAAACACTGCAATAGACTATCAATCCTATTTTCTTATAAAACTGATCTCCTGAGCTGTTCCATTATACCACAGTTCTGATCCTTTTCTAAAAATTTCCTTTTCTGTTTATACATTCTGCAAAATGATAATAGTGTGGGTTACAGAGTTATAATTGTATTTGGGTGAACTTTGCATTGATGCTAATAAGAAATGCATTCCCATATGCAACTTTATAAAAATATCCCAGCCAATTATAAGGAGTTGCACTAATCTTCCAAGGGATTCCAGCACACAGATTTCAGAGGTGGAATATAGCACCCTGTTCTAGCAGTAATTAGAATCCTCACAGAGTGGGCTGGGTTGAAAAGGAAAACCTTCAAGCAGCCAAATGCTTTGCACAGCCAGGTAAAGTGGATGAGTGGGGAACTGTTCTCTCCTTGCCTGAGCATTTTGCCTTTCATATGAGTAGGTCAATCTGTACATAAGAACAGAAGAAGACAAGTAGATGAT
This sequence comes from Lepidodactylus listeri, assembly GCA_029233225.1. Lineage (NCBI taxonomy): Eukaryota > Metazoa > Chordata > Lepidosauria > Squamata > Gekkonidae > Lepidodactylus > Lepidodactylus listeri. The sequence goes on from JARCFY010000008.1 coordinate 75,016,851, forward strand.
GTAATCCAGCATCCTCTCTCACACAGCAGCCTACTGGTTCCTCTGGAGGGCCAACAACAGGGTATAGAGGCCAAGGCTATCCCCTGATGTTGCCTCCTGGCGCTGGGATTCAGGGGCTTACTGCCTCTGAATGTGGAAGTTCCCCTCAGTCACTGCGGCTACTAGCCAATTATGATAGACCTATTAATCTATATAATCACTGTTAAAAGCTAGCTATTCTTGTGGTAATCACTCCATCCTCTGGCAGTGAATTTCACATCTTAATAATACTTCTGTGGCATTGTCCGTCCACTCAAAATATTACTCCACATGCACAGATGTAGTGCCTGCCTCTGCCATGTGCAAACCCAGCTGAATACCTGATCCTGTCCATGATCTTCACCTCACTTTCCCCCCTCCCTTCCATTTGGACTGTTACATAAGGCAGCTCTTGCATGCAGGGAGCGTGGGGGCATTTTGGCTTTGCCTCTTGTTTAATCCTCCCTGCACAGCTGAGAGAGAGAGGCAGGGAGAGGGGAGCGCACATTTGGGTCAGCAGGTTAGCAGGCGCTAGCTCACTGGATTCAGTGGGCCATTTCTTTTTCACCTGGGCTGCTGCACACCTGGCCTGGCCAGTCACTTCATCCACATGCTTACATAAGCCAGCATGTTTGGCAAGTCAGCCAGTGACTTTCCAGCCAATTTTAAGCACAGATTAAGAGATAAGTACCTCCAGGATCCCCCCCCCCCCTTTTTTGGTTTTAAAGAAAAGCACGTTGCGGTCCTTTCTCATTTCCATTTCTTCTCCCAAATGATTTAATGATTAATTTATACAATGTCTGATACAATTTACACTTTAGGAAACACCACAATTAACTGAAAAGGTGAAAATGCTAAGAATAACAGGCATAGAACTAGTGTAAAACAGTATCTAAAATTTTTGGAACAGTCAAGGGGCTATTTTGGAGGGGAGAAAACCTAAAAGGGGGTACAGCAGAGATTATTAAACATTAAAGGGCTGAGAATTGGCTGGTTTCTGTCACTGTAAATTGCATTCTCTTCTGAAGTGATGGCCTCTTTTGTCAACAATGGATCGGGTCCAGAGAACTTCATGGAACTGATCTTTGCATTCTCTCCTTTCTTGCATTCCGTGGCTCAACCCAAGCTGGAGGGTTACAAGGAATAGTGTAAAATGTGTGGAAGGCAGCCGTAAAATTTCTATCTTCCCTTGTTAAACAGAAACAAGTGCCATATTATCCTGAGCATCTTGTCCTGAGCCTATTGGCTTAGAAGGGTGTAATTCTATTTAGTGTCTCTCTGCTCATGAAATGTGTGTGTGTGCATTGCTCAATCCTTGTGTTTCTAGATAGTTGTCTGGATTCTATGACTGACTCAGAAACTGAATTCATACTCTACATAAAATGAAATGAACCACTGAAAGTGGGCTAATATGTATGAAGATCAAGATAAAGGGACATCTTTTTCTCTGAAAAGCCCGGAGAACCAAAGTTTAACAACTGCTGAAATTTATTTTTTTTGTGAGTAATATTTTATTAAAAATGCAGTTTTAACAATTGGAATCAAGTATGGTTCAAATACAATTAATATACCTAGTAAAATAAATTACAATACATAACAAAATGAAGAGTAAAAAAACAACAAAATAGTTATCATGCATAAACAACAGAGAGTTTGTAAAAAATCCTTCTAGGTTTCCTAACTACTGTGTAGTTATACTCCTTTGCAGGGGTCCTTTCGTAAAAAAAGAGGTGCAGGAGCTCATTAGCATAACTTATTTGCATATGCCACACCCCCTGACATCACCAGAAGTGTCAGAAGGCCACACACCCCTGACGTCACCGGAAGTGTGTCAGAAGAAAGGAAGGAAGGGAGGGAGGGGGAAGGAAGGAAAGGAACAGGAAGGAAGGAAGGTAGGTAGGTAGGTAGGTGGGGGGAGAGAGAGAAGAAAGAAAGGAAGGAAGGAAGGAAGGAACAGGAAGGAAGGAAGGAACAGGAAGGTAGGTAGGTAGGTGGGGGAGAGAGAGAAGAAAGAGAAAGAAAGAAAGAAAGAAAGAAAGAAAGAAAGAAAGAAAGAAAGAAAGAAAGAAAGAAAGAAAGAGAAAGAAAGAAAGAGACAGACAGACAGACAGACAGACAAGGCGCTTCTCTTCCCCCCTTGGGCCGAGTGGCTGTCAGCCACTCGGCCCGGTGTTTCTCTCTCTTCCCCCCTCTTGCTTGGGCACTGGGGCCCAGCTTTTCCCTCCCTCCCGCCCCCCTCCCACCAGGGAATGGTGAGCGGGGAGGGATAGGGGCTTCTCCCTGGGCCAGCAGCCTGCTGCAGCCCGGGAAGAGCAAGAGGGGGGAGGGATGGGGGCTTCTCCCCGAGCTGGCAGCCTGCCGTGGCCCGGGAAGTGTGAGCGGGTGGAGGCTTTCCTCTGGCTTCGTGCCAAAGCACGGGCCGGGGAGAGCGAGCTGTGGGGGGGAGGCTTTCCTCTGGCTCCATGCCAAAGCGTGGGCCGGGGAGAGCAAGCTGCGGGGGGAGGCTTTCCTCCGGCTCTGTGCCGAAGCATGGGCTGGGGAAAGCAAGCTGGGGGGATGGGGCTTGGTTATGTGCCCTGCCAACCCCCCGGCCTCCTCTCTCCCAGAGCGGCGCCTCGGCCCCAACGAAGCTCTGCTCCTTTGAGAGTTCACCAATTTATTCTTTGGTCTAATTATAAAAAATAGTAATTTGATGGTCTGCCATTGTGGTGCAATGTGGAACCATCAAAATTATACAGTGTTTCCGGTTGTCTCACATACCAGCTTAACATCTGCCAAAACATTGCCACAGCCATTTTTCTTCTAGAACTTTAGGTATAGATTCTTGTTTCCTGAGATACTCTAATATAGAATACCAGATTGAATGAAACAGAGAGGGTGATGAAGGGTTGTCAGATTGCGTAAGATTGTCCAAGAGTTTAGCCATTATATATAGATCCCACAATTTCTGGTGCCAATGTAAAAGAGTGGGTACCATTGCCAATTTCCAGTGTGTGGCAATTAAAGTTTTTGCTGCAAATAGTAGGATAGAGATCTCATTGCTGATGACTTTAGATGGATATTGTTCAGCCCAACTGTTCAAAAATAGGTGCTCTGAGTGGTTTGTAGGGTGGCTCCATTTATAGTATTTATATGGTACAAGACTTGCTCCCAGAAGGGGACAATTTTGGGGCAGTTTAACCAGCAATGTAAGTAGTCTCCACTTCCCCCGCATTCCTTCCAGCAGTGTGGCTTAAATTTAGGGTTTATTTGTGCTAGTTTCTTTGGGGTCAGGTACCAATGTGCAAGAATTTTAAATGTTTGTAGTTTCATTGCCGGTATTTTGTAATGAAATGGGGGGGGGGGGGGGGTGACCAAAGTTTTTGCCATTGATCTTCTGTTAGTGGATCAGTGCAGTGCTTGCTTGACATCTTTTGAGAGGATAAAACTCTAACGCCATCTTGGGATTGTAAGATTTTATACAGTTTGGATATGAGACTTTTATGGGTGAGAGTTGCTGTCTTTATTACTGATTCTAAAGGTGTGAGAAGTTGTTTAAGTATATTTGTTATGTTGATATTATGGCACATATTCCTAATTTGAAAGTATTGGATCCATTGTATGCTGTTCTCTAGTTTGATTTCTAAATCGCTTTTAGTTAAGAGTGTATGTTGCGATGTTAGGTCTTGCAGCATTTGGATATTAGAATGTTTCCATTGTCTATATGTTGCATTGTCAATGCCCGGTAGAAACCATGGCTGATTAAGGAATGGCTGTAGTCTAGATATTATGGGCATCATTTGGGTGTGTGCTCGATCCCAAATTCCTAGAGCTGTTGAGAGCATTGGGTTCTGTTTGAGTGGTTTAGGTCTGTGTGATGATTGTTGCCATATGCATTTGTATAGTTCATAGGGTGCTGTGTTGTGTGCATATAGTTGCACTTGGTCCGAGGCACTTTTGGTTGTGATCAGTTTAGTTATTTGCAAGAGTTGTATGGCCTTATAGTAGTTGCGTATGTTGGGAAAGTTTATTCCGCCTGATTTGGAGTCTCTGTATAGAGTTGTATTTTTAATCCTGTGGTGCTTGTATGACCAGAAAAAATGTAAGAGCATGGAACCATCTCATCCACTATAGAAGTTTTCAATAATTAAGACTTATTGAGTGACCATGATCTCTTTTGTGTTATTTCGTTGTCAGTGTTTAAGTTACATTCCACCCAGCAGTGGTCTGACCATAATTGGGTCCCTATAGTGGTGGATTTTGTCAAGCTGACTAGAGATGGGAAAATCAAAATGTAGTCAATCCGAGTGTACGTTGTGTGTCGAGTGGGAAAAAAGTATAGTCCCTTTCTTTTGGGTGTGTGTGCCACCAAATGTCTGTCAAATTGTAGGTAGTTAAAATATCTCCCAGTTTTGTCTTTTTGTTGCTCTTTTTGGAAGTGTCGGACAAGAAGGAGGATCTGTCTAATGAGTGGTCCATTATGCAGTTAAGATCTCCTCCCAGTATTATTTCTCCTTCCCTAAAGTTTTCCAATACTTGTAAGGTGTTTTCAATGAAGGTAGGTTGATCTACGTTAGTAGCATATATGGAGGCCAGGGTGACAGGCCTTCTATTTAATGTACCTTTAACAAAAATAAATCTCCCTTTTGGGTCTTTCAAAGCTTTATGAAATGTAAAGTTAATAGTTTTTGCCAGAAGTATGGCTGTGCCTCGCGATTTGGAGGAACCTTTGGCTAAATATTGGTATTTAAAGTGTTTTGTTTTGAACAGAGGGGCTCTGTCATCCTTAATATGAGTCTCTTGAAGAAAGACAATGTCAGATTTTAGTTTCAAAATTTGACTCTGAATTCTCTTATGTTTAATGACATTGTTCAGGCCTCTCACATTGTAAGATGTGATTTTGACTGAGGTAGCCATGGTGAAGATTAGTTGTCACAGGTCATCTAGATTTACACAGAAAACAGGAAGAAAACATTGTAGTCTTATGAGTTATCTGGTTATACCCTTTAAAGTATATATGTTACTAGTACAATAGGGTCTAGCTAGGTTAAATAAAGATCAGTGGGATTATACACACCATGTTAATGGTTCTTTGTCACTTTCAGAGTTGTTGATTTGTTTCTTCCAAAAGTCTCCAGCCGTCCACCAGGTACTTGCTGTAGAACTGGTTGCCTGGAGAGGAGGTAACAACTGCTGAAATTTACAATAGGTAATTGCAGGTGAAAGGAAAGTAAGAAAATATTAACATGTAAGTAAATATGTTCCTATGTTTAAAGGCAGTCAGACTATTTTCCAAAGAGCATAAGTGATTCACTGTAAAACATGTTCTGCCTAGAACATGTGGTGGTTTGTTTAAAGCCCATAGCTATTCTGCTTTAATTCTGTGCATATGGCTACTATTTATTAATGCAGGATCACCTTGCATTCCATGACAATTGCCTCTGAATTATTGTCTTCTTCAATACTGGATGCTATTTAGCTTAATGAGATGGCGGTGCCCTCATTAGAATGCACCTAGGAAAGTATCAGTGTGGACAAGACTTCCAAACAGGCTGAGACAAATTAATATTGTCCAACCCAAGAGAGACATTATATATTCTCCTTTATGCTGCCTTTATATCTTTCAAGGGCAATTTACCCCCTACAGATACATCTGATATTTCAAGTGTCTTATTGTGGCATCCTACAGAATGCTTTGCTGATGTGCTTGTGCTTTCATTCAGTAGTCCCAAAGAAAATAGCATGGGCCTACTTTTAAGGTGCTGGAAAGCTATTAAAAGTCTAATTAATATAAACTGCTTCTTACATTGCAGTCTGTGGAGAGAAGTAAATAACTTAATGATGTGTATTTCAGTATATTTCATCTTGAAAAGGGACAATATAAAATAATCTGTATGCAGTTCAGTGTACTGAGATATGTTTGTAACACTGTTATTGAATATTAATCTTATTAATATTCTAAGTTGAATGTATCCATTGAATCTTCAGTGAGCCTTTAGAAATGAGTAGAAATGCAATACCCACAGATATACCTAAATGGGATCTAGTTAAGTGCTGGATGAGGGGGTTTTTTTGTCTGCTTTTAATCAGAGCAATTTTAGATAGAGACTTAAATCACAAAAAGAGCTGGAAACTTTTTTTTAAAAAAGGAAGTCCAAAACTAGTATATTGCAGCAATAGATAATGATAATGTTATAACAGTAAAACTATATAGCTATTTTCGTTTTTTTAAAAATCCTGGAAAAAAGCCCTCTAGTGGGGTATCAATCATACGGCCCACAGACCATATGCAGCCCCTAAGATAATAAGAAAAGCCAATGTTGGATCAGGCCAGTGGCTCATCCAGTCCAATACTCTGTCATATAGTGGCCAAAAACACGAGGAGGTCCAGCAGTGGGGGCAGGACACCAGAAGCCCTCCCACTGTTGCCCCCCTCAAGCACCAAGAATACAGAGCATCACTTGCCCCAGACTGAGAGTTCCTATCTATACTTTGTGGCTAATACCCGCTGATGGACCTCTGCTCCATATGGTTATCTAATTCCCTCTTGAAGCCGTCCATGAGCCCCTGAAGGGTTCTTATCAGGCCCATGGGCAACTTGCTGTCTGCTGCTTCCAGTTTCCTTCTATGGGTTGCTGCTGATTCACAGATTGCTTGCCCTGGGCACCTCAATTGCAGGGAAGTGATAGCCAACCACACCTCCCTTCCCTCCATTGGCTGAGTCTCCTCCCCCTCCTCCTGTGTAGAAAGGGAGAGGGATGGAAAGAGAGTGCATGCTGGAGAGAGTAGAGCTGGAGTTGATCTCAGGGCACCTTTTAGACCAAGAAAGTTTCATTTCAGGTATAAGCTTTCTATACTACTTTGGAGGGAGGAGGTATTTTTCTACTCTGCTGTTTAGTTTGAGACTTGATATTTCTCTGTCTCTGGGAATGAGATAGCCAGTGGAGGGAACAAAGGATTGGCTTTCTGAGTCCCCCCCCCCCCTCTTCTCAGAGCGAGATCCAGAAGGAGGTGTCTATTTTGGAGGCTGAAGTTTAGAGCCATATGGTCTGCCGGTTGTATCATGTTGTTGGAGCTTGTTTTGACTTTTCCTCTGCTTTGCATGTGGCCAGAGGATTAGCAATCTCTGCAAATGCTGCTTTTGCAGCTGGAGAAGGGCAAGCAAAGTTCTCTCTCCATCTCCTCCTCCCGTCATTTTACAAAAGGCTCCTTCCGATAAGCTCTCCCAGCAACAAGTTGCAAGTGCTTTCACAGGCTGTTTCAGAATCAGCTAAACACATAGTTCTCCTTACCTGGTGCTGGCCAATCAAGGGGGGGGGGGGGGGGAGCAGCCTGTCACTCAAGCTCTTCCTTCCAGTGAAGAATTAACTCTTCACATTCCAGATTTCTGAAATTGCTGCACTAGGAAACCTGTCAAGTACAGTCTGTCACAGAGGGGCTTTTCAATGGCTCTTTTTGCAGGGTGTTACTAATTTTATTAATGTGTGAAACAATTAATTATGTGAGACATATTTTCCTTTGTCTGCCCATCAGCCTCACTGGATACCCCTCAAGTTCTCTAGCATTTTGGGAGAGGGAGGAAAATTTCTCTTTGTCAACTATCTCCATTCCATGTATAGGTTGCTCCCCACTCCAGGCAGCAGAGGGGCATTAGCCCAGGGCTGCACTGCTGGTTCTCCAGTGTGCCTATGTGGGCTTTCTGCTGCACCCAATTTGAAGCAGTAATTCAGAGCAAGAAGTGTTAGTTATCAAAGTCTGTTAAATAAACAAAATATTGCAAGAGTGTTAATGTTTTAAACATGTTTGTAGTTTAAGTAAAAAATAAAATCTTGTGTTTGTTTGTGCCCTTTATAAACCTTATACCTTCACTACCTGGCATTACATTTCATGACATGCATGGCCCAGCCTGGCAAAGTTACATTTATGTCAGATCTGGCCCTCATAACAGATGGATTTGATGCCCCTGCTCTAGTGTATGGGAGGTGGCCATTGAGGCAAGGAGAATGGTGGCAATGTGGGCAGGACCTGCAAAGATATACATCTTCCCATGCACAAAGTATCCAAAGGGTTATCCAAAGATTGTTGTGATGGTCTGCACTTTTAAGAAGCTTAGAAGTGCTGTACAAACAACTAAAGAACTGTGAAAGGTTACTTCTTCACGGAAAAAGAGCACCTTGAGTGACAGGCTGCTCCAAGCAATCTGATTGGTTAGCATCAGCTGAGCAGAGAAAGTCTGGAGACAGAGGTGGATGCTGAGGATAAGTCAGTCAGATTTCTGCCTTGACTGAATGTAGTCTGATTTTAGCCTTAGCTGAGAACAATTGAACACAGAGAACTGGGGGAAAGTTTGGCAAGGAAGTCTGGGAACTAGACAAACACTCCCATTTGGGCCAAGAAAAGGGAATAGAAAGAAGAAAACTCCCTACCCAGTCAAAAAGGGAATTAGCTCTGAAGAATACAGAGATCCCTGGTCTGGTGTGGTTAGAAACTGCCTTTAGAGACCTTAAGAGTCAGAAGAAGGGAAAAAAACCCAAGACGAATACTGGTGTTCCAACAGAAGGGTTTTGGGTGCTGGAAAGAGTGTACCAGCCTTCTGGAAACCAAAAGGGCCAGAGATTACTCAAAGATTACTAGAGTGTTTGGGAAAATATTGGAACAACAGCCTCTTAACATAAAAATTTAAGTAAGCTTAAGAAACTCTCATTAGCCTGAAACATATGAACTAAAGTCTGTACATGTACTGGTTTTTACCTCAAAAATTTGAACCCCTGGTTTCACTTGACCTTTCTCCTCTATGTTGAATAAAATCTCAAGTGCCATTTTTAGTAGTTAAAAAGCAATCTTGACACTCCCCTCAAGTTCCTGGGCTGAGCCAGCAGTAAAATATCATACTGACACAGGGTGGGGCAGCCAGAGTTTTTCAGCAAAGAAGAAAACAGACAACTAGGGTGGCTCAGTCAGCAAAGGGAAAGAAAAATGGAGGAAAAAACTTGCCTCTGAGGGAGGGAAGTGGACAGGGCCATCATAATCGTATTAGATCTGGTTTGAGGAAAATTTATTATTTGTTATATTAGATCTGGTTTGAGGAAAATTTATTATTTGTTATATTCAACATAGCCCACCCTCCCCTGCACAGCAGGGCTCAGGGTGGGTAACACCAATGTTAAAAAATACCATACATTTGTTATTAAAAACAATTATCACAATAATAAATTAAAAAATCAAATCAGTTAGCATATACAGGCACAAGATAGTATAACGTCCAAAGAGAGGTTGTATAGTCTGTGTATTGGTGGATAATAAGATGGTGCAATTGAGAGGATACATGGTGGGGAAAGGGGCTGGGGGAGGCCAATTCAGATGGAAACCTCATTGCCTCAACTATGGGCCTGGCAAAACATTTCTGTCTTGCAGGCCCTGCGGAACTGCATTAAATTACACAGGGCCCGGATCTCATCTGTAGAAAAGTGAAAATAGCAGAAAAGTGGAAGGAAAATGGGAAAGACAGAAACAGCACAAAATGTATCTTGTGAATACTTCTGAAACCTGCCCTGCAGTAAGGAAGCTAAGGTAGAGAAAAACATCCATGTGCAAAAAGTCCTTGTCCACACAGGAAAACCCAGTTGCACATGCTTGCTATAGTGCAATATCCAGCAGTGTGCAGATGCGAATTAAGATATTCAACCATTGATTATTGGCTGGTTTTCCTCTTAATCCTTTACAATGGCTGTATGTGCTGATTTTATACAGTTGGTGGATAATTGTATTTCTAATTAGCAGACTGAACAAAAGGTTCAGTGTATTTAGTTCTATAAGAACAGATATGTCAACCCAGAGAAAGAGTTCCTTACCTTTATTGTCTGTGTGCTTGAGACTATCTTAGGTCCATTACACACACACACACATCTTACTGCAGATTTTCAGAGCAGGAAGCCTTTAAATTTGACTTCGGCTTCTGTGCCTGCCTTACACACCATTCTTTTTCCTCTGGTTTATTTAGTCTGCAACTACAATTAAAAGACCCTGCACTTTTCTTAATAAGAGTGAAACATTACTTTTTTAAAAAAACGCAATTGCCCTATCATAGCTATGCAGTAGTGTCCAGCAAGCACCTGCCATTTAAATCCTCGTGGTTCAGGTTTTGGGCATGCATTCTAGCATTCACTTGTTGAATGAAAGAAAACAGGAAGAAACATAGGCAAAGGGGGGAAAGCCCGATGTTGCAATTGACCAGACTTTTTTTTAAAAAAACCTGACAAGCAGCTGCAAAGCCCCGTTTTCCATATTGTGCAGCACTAGGGGATTCTCTGCTGGGTTATCAACCACTTTAAAAAATTGGAAAGAGTCATACAATCTCATAATATGTGAGAACATCCTGAGTATACAGAATGCATGGTAAAACCCACTGACACTACCACTGCAAGCTGTGATCACTGGCAACATGCATGCATGCGTGTGTGTGTGTCTGTGCATGCCTGTGCTAAATAGGCTTCAACTCCACCACACTTTGCACAGGGCTGCAATTTGTATGGAAGAGGAATCCTCTGGCAGATGCTCTGGAGAGCATTTTGAGCCTTGTGCCTCTGAATTGGTGAAAAAATTGGGGTATTTGCACTGATGCCTTAGCGCAGCTGCATAGTAACACTAATTTCCTGCCCTTCCTTGCAAATTTGTGTGGTTTTCTCTTTGTGATTCTCTAACTTGATCCTGCACACTGGTTGTGATCTTGGCAGTTTTTTAAAGCCTGTCCTGTGTGGATTGCACTCTTCCTCCAAATGGATCAATCCTAAGCAATTCTGGTGGCTCACAGAAGGTCCATGTGGCTCAGCTGTCATTTTAATGTTAGGCTTCTAGACACTGCCAAAGTGGTCCCCCCAAAACTTTGTTCCCTAAAGCATTAAAGAGAAAAATGTTTTCAAAGTTTAGGCTTCCCATCCCAGTGTGTCTCTCTCTCTCTTTACATCTCATATCAGTTGCATTCTGCACTGACAATCCCCCCCTCTTATTTTGTTTTAATGCAAGTGCAACAATGAAATGCTCTCTCTTTTTTGTACTGGAGATGCTGCTATTTGCCTCCTCTCTGATCCCTCTTTCAAGTCAACACCAGCAGGGAACTAAACCTCATGCATCTCCTTTTAAACTTTCCCCCATTGTTTTATTAATTTTTTTATTCAGTGATCCGAGACTAGCAATAGTCTTTTATTGCTAAACTGCTTGTCAAAAAATTAAAATTTTAAAATGAGGGGGAAATGGACCTTGTATACTGATGGGGAGGGGTTGGTGGAAGGTGCAGAGGGGGTAGAATGACCTCAGTGTGGGTGGGAAGTAACCTTCCAGGGGTGGCAAAAGGGCAGGGGAAAATCTGAGGGAATCTGGATGCTTTTGAATTACCTTTGGCTTGGAAGCGAAATAAGGGAAAAATCAGCACAAAAGCACTCTCAGAAAACCCAGGTAAACAGCAACAAGAAAGCAAACTGAGCGCTGAAGGGAGGAAAATCAATGCAGAACAACAAAGAAAATCTGATAGACATGCACGATGAAAGCAAGGGAAAACACCCATGCATAATAGGCCTTAGAAATGCTACCCCTGTTCTGGTTCAGCAACAGGATATCATCCTGCCCTCCTGCTGTTGCACCACAATCACTCTTGTTGCTTGATGAATTTATGTCCCATTTATTTTAAATCAACAGATGCTGTCTTTGGAATAGCAGCTGGAAATCTTACTTACTTGGTTTTAAGTGCTATGTGTTTATGGAAATTAACACTGGGCTACAGTAATTATAGCAATCATACAGTAATTCATAAAAGCAACAAATAAATAGCTTGTGTGATGTCACCTTGTTGGATAATGTGCTAATTTCATACTGATTTTCTTCATTGACTTTGCCAGTTTTCATGTGAGTCACGTGTATCTGTGCCTGAAAACATAATTCTATTTAAAAGAGTTTAAGAAAGTACCATCTTGAGTAGGGATAGGCACAAACCAGGAAAATGCAGTTCATGTCAGTTCATTGTTCATGGCTGAAACGCAAACTGAACCAGGAGGTTTTTTGTGTCTCAAACTGGTTTGTGGTTTGTTGCCCCTGAAAGGGACCACACTACTGAAAGGGACCACAGTCACTTTAAATGGGGTTTGCAGAGAGCAGTTTGCTCCCCACTGCTCAGCTATTTCAGGCTGTCTTGCACAGTCCCTTTAAAGTTTAAAGTTTAAAGGGACTGCACAAGACAGCCTGAAACAGCTGAGCAGCAGGAAACACCTCCCCACCGCTCAGCTGTTTTTGTGGCTTTTACGGGGAATAGAAAGCAGGGGTTTAAAGGGTCTCAGGAAACAGAAAGTAGGCTTTTAAACGGAATCTTGAACGTTTTTTGAGCTTTAGGTGGGACATTTGATTTAGGAGTATAGATCTTAAAACCAATCACAAGGAATTTAGAACTGAGTCAGAGGCTGAGGACAGACTCAGGAAGTGGACTGGGAGAGCTCTGCTTGTGAAGCGGGGGAAGGGAGCCTGTTCAAACAGCCGCAGCTGTTCCCCAGCTCCCTTCCATACTTACCCGTTTCCCTGCCACTTTTCTGCTACTTCAGAAGGACACCAGCAGAAACTGGTGTCCAGGGGCCGTCTGCCGCTTGTCTCCTGCTTCCTGGCAGTGTGGACCGGAAGAAGCGGGAGTCAAGCGGAGGCGGCAGTGTGAATGCACCATCGTGGAGATATGCGCATGAGCACTCATGCACCCATGCACACCCATGCACCAATACAAGAGGTGGGGAGATTTTAAATTTCTAGACTACTGATGCAGCCATGCGCCTATGCGCATAGGTGCACATGTGCATATTGCCAAAACAACCCCGCCACGAGCTGCGGAGGCTGGCCCACCTGATGCTGCTCCGCGGCAGTCTGAATGCTTCCTAACGACATGCTCCCGCAATACACTGGCCAGTGTGAATGGCCAGCCCTGGAGCACTTTCCCCCCACAGCTTTTGGCCCTGGTTTCCCCCCACTCCAGACTGCCAGTCTGTCCTCAGCCAGAAATAGTAGGCTACAGAAAGAAGAATCAGATAGCTGCATATTGCATGGGCACAGTCCTGATATTTGATTGGGTCTGCATGTGCTTAATAAACTTCTTCAGTAAACATAGAGGAAATAAAATCACAGAAGTTTAGGGCTGTCATTTTTGGAACAATGTATAGTGATTGAGAACCTGTAGGTTCATTGCTTCACAGCAACCCCCAAACAAGATATTAATTTCACATACTGTGAGAAGGCAACACCTAGAATATCATTACTGTCTTCATATATTATTGGGATATTCATTTAATAAAAAATCTTATAGAAATTATAGATGATTAGGATTGCCTTCATATGAATTTTTTTTAATTACTCCCCCCATATTCCCAATTTTCCACTGGGAAAAACTGGGGGAAAAAACTCAGACTTTTGCATGCTATAGATATTGTGTAAAAACCTCTTTAAGAATCATTTTACTCATTCTAAAAGTGAAAATATTTTATAGGAGCTTTTTTTCAGTGCTTCCTAATTTTTTTTTCAGTTTTTTTCATTCTGGGGAGAAAACATGGAAAGGGGGAAACTTGTTAATTTTTTTCATATCTTTATCCCTGCCTAGGTTCACAACATAGAGGCACACAAAGCAGGGACTCAGAGGAAGACCTCAGCTGGCAAGCAACATACCAGCTAAGTCATGTGACACTTCTACCCGCATGATTATATCAAAGTCATTAGTCCACCAATGTTATTGTAAAGTAAATTGATACCTTTTGTTTGGCAACCTGAAAATTTATTTTATTTATATATTAGATTTATAGTCAGCCCTCCCCTGTACAATAGGGCTCACGGCAGGTAACAATAGTTTTCATAAATTTACACCATTAAAATAACTCTTACAATAATACTGGTAATCAATAAGATTGCACATAAAAGGGAAGCACAACGTAGTGCCCCTTCTCTTGAGAGCCAGTTTGGTGCGGAGAGCCAGTTTGGTGTAGTGGTTAAGTGCGCGGACTCTAATCTGGGAGAACCGGGTTTGATTCCCCACTCCTCCACTTGCACCTGGCTGGATGACCTTGGGCAAGTCATAGCTCTGTACCAGCTGTTCTCTCAAGGACAGTTTGGGAAAGAGCTCTCTCAGCCCCACCTACCTCACAGGGTGCCTGTTGTGGGGAGGGAAGGGAAAGGAGTTTGTAAGCCGCTCTGAGACTCCAAGTGAGTGAAGGGCGGGGTATAAATCCAAACTCTTCTTCTCTTCTTCTTCTTCTTGAGTCGGTGCATGCTGGTGAGGTGGGGTATAAATTCATAAATAAATAAATAAATCATACAATTTGATGAATAGGGAATAACAAAACAAGGGAAAAGAAAACGGGAAACAGGAAAAGTGGGAGTGGAAAGGAAGGGAAGTCAGCAGAAATAGAAGCCATTGTTGTCAACCACAGGCCTGGTGAAACATCTTAGTCTTACAGGCCCTGTGGAACTGCATCAAATCCCGCAGGCCCAGTTCTCACTCGACAGCGCATTCCGTCAGGCCAGAGCCCTGTGAAAGTATAAAGTATAATTAAAGTATAACATATAATTAAAGACTTGTATTTTGGTTAGGATTATGGAGGGCTGATATAATAGAGTATCATATTCTAATAGAACATGCAGATGCTCATATGATAAAATCAAAACCATCGAACATATGATTATGGAGTGACCTATATTCAATGAGTTGAGGGCTAATTTAGTCACCCCTTTACTTAAAGATACAGAATTGCTAAATGTGCAAGCCCAGGTGTCACAGGTACTATCGAATACAAATAATCGTGTGACCCTCTCAGTGGCAAAATTAATAGGCACAATAATCAAATGTAAGAGAAATAATACTGAGTAAGGATTTAAAATATTTTTGGTTCTAATTTCTGCTTAAAATGATAGTTGTATCAGCAGTACTAGATAGATAGATGATAGACAGACAGACTGACTGACTGACTGACTGACTTGTATTTGGGAATTACCCTGACCTAGATGGCCCACGATAGATTGATCTCACCAGATTTCAGAAACTAAGTGGGGTCAGCCCTGGCTAGTATTTCAATGAGAGACCACCAAGGAAGACACAGAGGCAGGCAATGGCAAACCACCTCTGAACATCTCTTGCCTTAAAAACCCTATAGGGTTGTCATAAGTCAGCTGCGACTTGACAGCGCTTTCTACCACCATTTGGGAATTAATCAAAGTCTGAATCCAGTCGTAGTATTTAATGCATGGAATCCAATTTCTAAAAGTAATAACATTTGGTAATCTTCATAAATGACGGTGGCACATCACTGCTTTCCAAAGTTGCTGAAGAGAGGACAGTGGCTGGAGTACTTAGGGGGGAGACAAATTCAACAGGTTAGCTAATGCTTGTAGAGGTATCTTCTACCCAAAAGAGTTAGCAGACATTCTTGCCAAACAGAATTGTATATGCAGAGCATTTCTGCTGCTGCAGACTTGTGTGTATATTGGAAGGGGGGATAGAGGCAAATGTTTGTGCCCTAATGAAAGGGTGGGCTAAGCCAAATGAGACATAAGAACTTAAACAATAAGGATCAAATGTACAAAATTTCTTGATGCCTTTAATTTTATTTCAAAGCTGTCATGGAGTGTCAACATAAATTAGAGTTGTGGTGGGTGAGTACATGCTGCCTTTTTAGTTCAGGGTGAAACAGAAAGACCCCCAGGGTTTTGTGCATATGCCTACCCCTTCAAGGTTGAAGAAGGCAGGCTGGGTGGGTGTGGGAAAATATTTTTAAACAAAAGCACAATGCATGGACCAGAAAAGCTAAATCCTCACTGCTCCTGGCCTTTACCCATTTTCACTTGATTGATTTAATTTCAGCATTTTCTCCTTGCTTGGCTTTGATATTGGAAATCGGCTGACATGGGAGTACTATGCTGAAATTGACTGTAGTGAGATAAGGTGATACTGGAGTGGGTGAAGGATTTATTCCCTTTGTTCTTGTGAGCCATTTAAAAAAAATGTTCCCCAACCACTCTGCTTGAGAACACTGACAAAGGAAGGGAAGCTCACACATCAATGTTATCATGACTGTCTGCCTGCTTAAAAGTGAGAATGTTAATTGTCTATAAAATGGCAATCTTTTCTTCTGTCCTGCCAGAAATTTGACAGGGAAGAGTCCCCTAATACTACCCCTTAACAATTTTGTCCCCGCTCGATGAAATGAGAAAGCTATAGCTAGAATTCTATTTCCAGATAAAGCCAATAGAAACTGATAAAAATATAATAAAACATGCAAGTGTTCTGAACTTGGGTGTCTCGTATCCAAACACCACACTCTATCTAAGGCACTGCCCAGGGCTCTTTTTGTAGAAAAAACCCTGCAGGAACTCATTAGCATAATAGGCCACACCTAACAGCAGGAATGCATTAGCATTTTAGGCCACACTCCTGACAGCACAGATCATCAGCATATTAGGCCTCGCCCATGTTACCAGAAGTGTGGTCATCCAGCCACACCCACCTTTTGCTTCTTATTCTGTTCACCTTGTTTGTTGTGAAAACCCAGGGCTTTTCTTGTAGCAGGAACTTCTTTGCATGTTAGGCCACACACTCCTAATGTAGCCAATCCTTATGAGTTTCTGCTGTTGGGTGTGGTCTGTTATGCTAATGAGTCCCTGCTGGGCATGGCCAACTCAGGAGCCAGCCGGAACTCCGTTCCTGTGCGTTCCTGCCCAAAAATAGCCCTGGCACTGCCTATTATCTTTCATATGTTTCCCATTACAGAAGGACATATTCCACATTTGGTATGGGTCACCATTTCTTTTAATGGGAGAAATAATCAAGCAAGACTTCAGAAAGCCAGTGAAAATACATGGGATTTGTAAAGAAAATACCTTTTGGAAGTTATTCCTTTGAATGAAGGCTATAGAAGAGGTTGATTGATGGGAGACATAGTCTTCCATGTCAGTGTTACAACAGAAAGTGAAACTGGAAATATGAATTGTTGCATATAGAGAGCAATCCTAAACAGGACTACTTGGAAGTAAATCACATTTTATTTAAATAGGCCTACTCTGAGTGTTCTTAGGATTGCAGCCACCTTTATCCTATTGTATGGTAAGTGGCTCCCAACCTAAGTGCAAGCAGCAGTGATTGTGTCCAAAATAATGAAATTCTTCATGTTAACTGGTATAGATTTCTGTTTTGTATGTTCATATAAAATGAAGTTCTGGTTCGTAATTTAAAAAAAGATATAATGTTAAGGTCATGCTTTTGAGTGCATAATTTAATAATAATGTTCTCACATTCCAAACAAGAAAGAGTATTTTCTGGTGGTGACCTTTTGACTGCCTCTTTCTCATTTGCTTTTAAAGCCATGAAATAGTAAATCTCATAAATATTCAACATTACCATTCAGATTATTTCAAAACATATTTGATTAGTGTTTACCTTTGCTTCAAAGGAGACATTCAACTAATTTTGGTGTCATCCTAATCTTCTAGTGGAGCAGTTTTAATGTACTTTGCATTAATGTGTTTAAATCCAAAATTAAAACCAGACTGACAAGTTCAATATAATGGAGCAAAATATTTCAGCATCAAGATTTTTTTTTTGAAGAGTAACTGTGTGCGTTTTTGGAATACTAATAACTCAAACAAATTTGTTTAAGAGAAGTGACATGTTGATGCTAGTTTGCATTAAAATGATATGTTACAGGTAGATCTGGTTGATGGAATGTTGAGTGGCATTTGTTTTGCATAAATACTGTTTAACAAAAATTCATAAATAGATTTCATATGTAATGGGTATATCATTAAATAAATGTGAGAAATGTGAGCACTCAGGTATTATCTCTTCATGGAGCGATAAACCACATTTTGCAATACCATCTTGATCCTGCAGGGTGGGAAAATCTCGTCTTGAGCACTATACTTAACCTGATCTGAAGGCTTTTCAGGTTCTCTTTCCATTATAACTCTTAGAAGAGGAGCTCTTTGTTTTCCTCAGTCATGGCCTTGTGGCAGAGAAATCTTACATCAGCACCAGGAGCCATTACTAAACTCAAAGTGATGAAAACAGGAACAGGATTAAAAGGTTTTGGGTGGGCTCCAGTAAATTCAAAGCAAAGGACAGCTCAATTAAAATAAATCAGATGAACAATGCTCTCAGGGCTGAACTACATGCAGTGTTGTGGGGGATTAAACTCTTGCTTTACTTCCAAAATCAAAAACTCCCCCCCCCCCCCAAGCTGCTTTGAGGCCCAGGTGGGAATAAAACAAACACAATGTGGGTATCTTTTTTCCTTCCCCAGGGTTTAAAGCCTGGGATGGGACTTTTCCAGCTGAGAAAACAGTAAACAACCTCCCTCTATTTTGCTTTGTCTTTCTCTCCCGCATCCTTATGCCAGGACTAGGATGGGATGCCAACCTCCAGGTGGGGTGTGGCGATCTCCTGAAATTGCAGTTCATCTCAATTATAGAGATTAGTTCCCCTGGAGAAAAGAGATTAATCATTAATCAATGACTTTCAGAGATTAACCAGTTATTTATACATCCAAGGAAACTGCCACCTTAGCATTTGCCCAAGGGAGAGTTTCTACCACAATGGCATTTTCTGAGAATAGTTTTGCCACTAGGGTTGCCACCTCTGGGATGGGAAATACCTGGAGATCTTGGGGGTGGAGCCTGAGGAGGCCAGGGTTTGGGGAGGGCATGGACTTTGGCAGGCTATAAAGACATAGAGTCCACCCTCCAAATCAGTTGTAATAGAGGGAGATCTCTAGCCACCACCTACAGGTTGGCAACCCTATTTGGCACCATTGTTTAGAAGACTTGAATTGCAGTCCAAAGCTCTACTCTTCTGATCAGACAAGTCAGTCACCAAACACCCCCCTCCTCGAATGCCTTCCCATTTATCTGATTATAATGGTTTTCCAGGACCTAGAATCACCCTCTCTTCCCTTCAACCAGTCAGATTGTACTTCTGTTCACCGTTTCCCCCCACTTCCTTCTTTCCAAACGTCAACCCTAGGTCCTTAATCTGCCCCCAAAGTGTACTTTTAAGTGGCTCCAGACCATCCATGTTTATGTAACTGTGAAGCAACAGCTGACATACAAGACATGTCTCCTTTTCCCCTTTGAATTATTTGTTGACCACATGTTTGGACTTCTCCTTTGCAGTTCAGATCTCTGTTGAGATTTATAGACTAATTAGGAATAAGGCCCATTGTGGAAATAAATACAATAGGCTCTAGAAAGAGGCTCTGGGCAGGTGCCCTAGCCTTGGGCTCTCGGTGTCAATTTGCTCTGGCGACTTTAGCAGGGTATAATGACACAGAGGCCACTGTTTTCTCCTGGGGAACTGATCACTACCATCTGAAGAGCAGTTGTAATTCTTAGTGATCTCCAGCCCTCACCTGGAGATAGGTAACAATCGTTTCTCAGGAGGAAATGGCTGACTTGGAGAGTGGAGTCAGTGGCATTGTACCTGTCTAAAGTCCTAACCCTCCTCAAACCCCACTCTCTCCAGCCCCCCCCCCCCAAATCACCAGGAATTTCCCAACTTGGAGGTGGCAACCCTGTCTCCTCCCCAGCCAACCATCAAACATGCCATTATCTGCCCCTCTGACTTCAGGTTCCAGTCTCCTCCCCATCCCCCGCAGCCTCTACCTAGGAAAAAAATGGTTTTTCTCCACAGTGGGGACCAAAGCAGTTCCCATCATTCTCCTCTCCCTCTTTTGATCTGCACAACAACCCTGTGGGGTAGGTTAGGCTGAAAGTCTGTGAGTGGTCTGAAATCACCCAATCAGCTTCCACAGGAAGAGCCTGGGTCTGGCAGACCCTGCTTTGAAGCACTAACTGCTACATCACACCCAAACTCCTATATTGGCAAGGTGGTGGGTCAGAAGATCGTTATCAACCATGTTGAACACTGGTGTCAGATCAAGAAGTAACAGCCGCACTGACCTGCCCCAATCCAGGTGTTGCCAGAGGCCATCTGTGAGGTCTCTGTCCCACAGCCAGGGCAGAAACTGGTCTTGAATGGGTAAAGAATGGATGCATCATCCAAGAAGGCCTGGAGCTGTTCAGCTGCTGCTCACTCAACTACCTTATCCAAAAAGGAAAGATTTGCAATTGGGTGGATGAACCACTGCCTCCTTCAACCCCACTGGAAAAGTCCCAGGAGAGAGGGACAAGTTGATAATTTCTTACAGGGGAATCCAAGTGTGATCCCCGCAGGCTTTAACCAGCCAGGAAGGGCACAAGTCAAGAGGGAAGTGGTTGGCCTCACAGCTGCTAGAACCCTGTTGACATCCTCCTGAGAGAGTCAGTTGAAATGGTCCAGCATTGGATCTGAAGATGGATAAGGGACTTCTAGTTCCCTTTCTGTATCAACTGTGGTCAGGAGATCCTGGCAGAGTGATAAGACTTTATCTGCTAAATAAGTCACCAATGCCTCACAGCCAATATCCATTTCCCTATCATTTTGTTTGCCTTGTGGCAGTGAAGTTAATAATCATTTTTTCCCTAAACAAGTAAGCCAGGCGTGACTTTGCAGATGCAATGGAGGCTGCATAGAATTCTCTCTTAGCAGACTTCACTGTCGTCTTATAGACAAATGTTCTATAAGATTTTCTTCCTCACAAATCTTCCTCACAAATGTTCTATAAGATTTTCTTGCTGCTCTGTCATAAGTACGCCACCACACTCACTCTAGCTATCTCAGCTCTTGTTCCATCCTTTGCAGTTCCAGGTTATACCATAGAGCTGCTTTGGCTCAAGGTCAGAGAGAGTGCTGGGGGCGATACTGTCAATGGCTTTGGAGAGCTAGGAATACCAGTGCTTCACCAGCTTATCCAACAAATCACCAGGGGGGCATCAGATCCCACAGAGCATCCTGAAGCTGCCCAGGGTCCATTTGGCTCCACGGGCAAGCATAAATATGCCTGCCACCTAAAGAGGGAGGATTTGGTGTGCCCAGCAGGATACCTTCAGGGTGAAATGACCTGACCATGGGACTGCATCTACAGCCATGAGATCCACCTTTATCCCCATCCCAAAAATCAAGTCCAGCATGTGGCCTGCTTGGTGCATGGGCATCGATACAAACTGGGAAAGTCCCAGAGCCTCCATGGATGACACTAGGTCCTTGGCCTGAGAAGATGCAGCATCACTGACGTACTCCACTGCCCATCCAGATACAGCATCTAACAGGCCAGACAGGCTATCTGCTGGTGCATTAGGCCGTCAGTACACCAGCCAGATAACCATACTCTCCTCAACATCCCATGCCAGGCCAACACATTCAATGCCAGCGATTTTTGGTGTGGGGAGTGCCCTAAAGGAAAAAAGAATCTTGGATGAGCAATGACATGTAGTCTGGGACTGATGAAGGACTGAAAAACCAGGTGGGGCAAGTTGATTAAAGGTGACAGTTTTGCCCTCCCACACCCTGGTCTTGGTCACACAAGCCAGGTCTATATTAAGCTATGCAAGATACTCTCGCAGAACAAAGTTTTTATTATTGATAGACCTGGTGTTAAACAACACCAGTGTCAGAGACAGGTAAGCAGTCCTAGCCCCACAACCAACATTCCTTGGGATGCGACATAGGTGGGAAGAGGTCTGAGCATTTCCACACCTTCGGTCTGGTGGAACTCTCTACCAAATGCCATCAGGGCTCTGCGAAACCTTATGCAATTCCACAGGCCTGGTTGATGACAGTGGTGGTTTCCATCCTGGCTGGCACCCCCCTCCTACTCCTCCTACTCTCCTTCCCATCAGACCGTTGTACTCTTCCTCCCCATACCCATGAGGTGGCCACAGTCCGGAACTTGGAAGAAATTGTAATCTTCGCCACTTGATCATTTTAGATTTCTGTATTAGTATTGTTTATGTATCTATTCTATGGTTTTAATGTTTTTATTATATGTTGTATATTGCCCAGAGCCCCTGCAGTAGCAGATTCATAAGTTTAATAAAGTAAATAAATAAATAATAATAATTTAACACACAGGTTTCAGGGCTTTGCAGCTATCTTATGTGTGATGCTATATCAGAATGTGACTAGGGAAAGAAAAAGGACAGTGGTTTAGAACAGAATAGTCTAATCAGATTTCTCTTGTGAAAAGAACTCAGTTTCTAACTTGACAACAAGCTATTGCTCAAGTCAAGTGCATCCATCTTAATTATGATCCATTGAAACAGTAATATTGCCAGTGGAATGGCACTTTCTTATCATGAAAGGACCCATTAGATATTCCTGGAAATAAGCTTATCACTAGATGGTTCAGTTTGTTCTCCAGAGGAGATGAAATCACAGTATTGAAACAACATTGTCAATATTCAGCCAGAAAAACACAAACAACTGTAATCCAACAAATCTACTGATGCTCACACACGGGACCATGCTCTGACTATACGCCCCCTCCCCCCTGGTCTTTTTAGGAAACTGGATTAGGTATAGACTTATGTCAGGAAGAAATCCAGGCTTTGATTGGAAATCTAACTTGTTTACCAGGAAGTAAATCGTATTGAATGTAGTGTGACTCATTAAACACGATCAAGATTGAGCTAATTGATTATCATGCTACTTTTGTCAAATCAAAATCTACAATTCAGATAATTATTTCTAATTTCTCAGCCACTTGCAATTTTGCTTGCAGTTAATTATTTCACTCTCTTTTTGCCTGAGCAACCATATGTCTCCAAAAACCAGTTCAGTCTAATTAATTTTTTCCAAGTATTAAAGGGAAACTCTGACACAGAATTCAATGAAAATAAATTGGGGGTTACAAACCATCATAACAATGATTAGTAATTGTGGTTTAGACAATATTTGATCATAATGTTTCTTTCAAGAGAGAGACACACATTGTGAACACGTATTAAGAGGGCTAGACAATTTTCAGACCAGTTAATAAAAATCTCAGTTATGCAAGTTTAATATATTACTCAAATTGTGAAATTGAGTATACCCAAATGTAGGAATAATAATAATAATAATAATAATAATAATAATAATAATAATAATAATAATAATACTCTTAAAGCAACAATAGCACAAAGAAGTCTGTTTACATTCCTTACAGGATGTCCTCTTTGGAAAATTTTTGATATTATGGAAACACTGGTTCTTCCACACCACAGTTATTGCAGGTAATGACAGGATTTGTTTACTGTTTCGTTGAATTCAGAATTATAAGTGTGAAGAAATAAAAAATAATGAGCATGCACAAACATTCTCTTGATCTCCAAACCCTGAAATTAATCAGAGGAGCATGATTTGATTATTTTACAGATACCATGCATCAGTCACAACAGCGATAGCCTTTCTACAAACCATGAACAAAAGCTTATCATAACTAACCAGTTTGCATTTTGAAGGCAACTGCGCAACTTACCAGAGGGGAGGGGTCAAGAACTAAAATCTGACAATTGTGAAAGGGAAGAAACCCCAGATTTATTTTGAAATGGTAACAATGCCACTTATGCAGAGTTAAACTTTTTAAAGTGCATTGAAGACAGTGGGTTTAGAGGGACGTAACTCTGTTTGGGATTGCACTGTAAACATTTAGTGCCATGATCAAAGAAAGAAACTTGAACATGTGTCAGAAAAATACTGGTTCTAACGTTCTTCTAGAGCAGCAATACTCAGGAGCCCAAGAGCAACACATGGCTCTTTGATATGAGACCTATGTCTCTTCTGAGCACTGTGACACCAGTGTGACACCTGCCCCATGTTCTAGAACAGTGGGCAAATCCATTGCCCAATAAGGTTTGTGACAGGTAGGTGGTTCACTCCTTTAAAACCTGAAGGGGGAAGGCCAAGTTGCAACCCATCCTTAGGAGTGGACCTTGCGCAAGGAATGAAAGTAAAGGACTCATTCTGTCCAATACCCACCCACCCCATCCACTCAGCAGCCTCTGTAGTTTAAGCCCCGCATTTTGGCAGCTGTCAGTAGGACAGCAATGGGTACAGAGGAGAGTAAAACCAGCAATATGACAGACAACTGGAAAAAGAGTAAGCTGGCCACCATGGGGTGGCAGTGATTTCCCTTTCTCCACAGCCAACGTGCTCTCCTCTGTGCACCTTGGTAATATCACCCTCTCACCTGAGCTGCTACGCCTTGTGCTGAGGAGAGAGCGAGAAGGCAGAGAAGGAAGCCCTTCCCCTCACTACAGATACACAAATGCTAGTTAAGACTCAACAGTGGTACATGCTCAGTAGTACTCTGTAATCCAAAAGTTTGTATTTATATATTTAATATTAATATCTGTATCTTGACTTATTTTATTGTGTGTGTTTGGGCACAGGGCACAGTCATCACATGGCTTTTTTTGGTTGATAGTAGTTGTGAACGTGGCTCTTTATGAGTGGCAGAGTGTGTGCCACTGTTCTGGAGTCTCATATATAATTAGGGAACATAGAAGGGAAGATGCCACAGGAATTTGACTACTGTGGCTCAAACGTTACTTCAGCCGGACTCCTGTTTTGTGCTTTCCTTTCATTGTTGAACTGCCTTATCTGTCTGGTAGTATGATAACAAGAAGAAAATTGACAAATGTATGCCTATTGCTAATTCAGAACTGGATATGGGTAGGAACATGGGAACCAGAAGAGACACATAAGGGGAGCAGTGGTGCTTCAGTAAATGAAAAGGATTCTGGCAGCCAAATTCCACACTTCACCAGCTTCTTGAAAGGTGCGCTTTGCAAATGGATATAATTACTACCTTGGCCAGCGTAAACTGAACCACAAGTTAATGACACAAGTTAAATGACAGCCATTAGATGGTTTGGTCAAACAAAAATTCAGAATTTCAGACCTCAAGCTCAGAGAGAGTTTGCCCCTTCATGGCAAGGGGCAAATGAAGTTTTTAAACTGCAAGTTTGGAAGTTTTTAAACTGCATCCAAGTACTGTTTCATGATGATACACAAAAAAGTGTTTACATTAAATAAACACATTCAATATTGAAAACAAGTATTTCTGCATCAGATTAGCATGAGAATGAGAGGATTTATCCCCAGGGTCCCCAGTGTGGCACCTGCCAACACCTTACCTAGAGCCCACCAAGTTTTTTTTAGGAAGAAGGCGGGGCTAGGTGAGGCTCCTGTCCAGCAGGGCTTCTGAGTTGCCATCATAGATCTTATGGACATGCAGATTACAACAGTGGTGTTTCACGGGCAACTGCCACCAGTGTTTTATTCTCTTCCCAGTATATTTTTAAAAATTACTTTTCTGGGCCCCCTGCTTAAGCATTTTTTGTGTGTATGTCTGTGCAGCTCCACCTTCCATGGTGGCAGTTTTGTGGCTGGTTGCACCTCTCATGGTGACAATTTTGTGGTTGTGCCCACCACCCTCTGTCAGAATTCTAAGGACTTGAGGGTGCTGATTTATCCTCTTTTGTCTGGTGAGTTTGCTCTGCTGTTCCTCTGTGCTCTCCTCCCCCTGAAACAAGGACACAGTTCACATAATACCTTTTATTAGGACCAACCAAGAATATAAAAACCAAGCTTCCAAATTTACCAGAAATCTGAATTGAGCTGGATGTTACAAAAATAATAAATTAAAGGGATGGGGGTGGTAGATGTGTCAGGTCTTAAGGCCTGGTTGTGTCAGCATCCTGTGCAAAATGCTGAGCCTGTGTTAGGATTTCCAGATGCATGGCCTGGAGCCCACGAGAGACTTGGGGGTGGGGAGCAAGCCTGGGAAATATATATATATATATATGTGATACATCTGTATCACTGCTGGCTAAAACCTGGAAGTGACATCACCAACTCTCTAGGATTTCGCCAATCTCTAAGATTTCCATAGAGATTGGTGAAATCCTAGAGCACTGGTGACCTTGATTCCAACCAGAAGTGATGTTGATGTGTCAGTGACATCTTTCACCTTATTTCCCCCACTCCTAATTCGAACAGCAGCAGAGGCTGAGAGGCAGCTGATCAGCTCCCTGAAATAAGGTAGCCTTTGAAGGAGTACTGGACTCTTGGCCCTGGGGCAGGCTGAGCTTGAAGACTTGGGGAGCTGGAGCCGTGAGGCTTGCACCTAGTAGACCAGTTGATGCAGTAAGTCATTCTGCCTAGGCCTCAGCTTAAGTAGACGGGGAGGCAACTGGGCCCTGCTGCATTGCCAGCAGGTGCTGGAACTCCTGAGGCTGTGCGGTGATCTGGCCAGGATCCTGTGAGGAAGTGTTAGTCCCAGGCCACTATTCTAGATCCACAGTGGGGTTGCACACAGTCAGTCTGACACTTCACCTTCTTTGTGCTGCCTCAGCCCAGGCCTTCTGCTGCCACTGTTCCTGCAGAATGGGAGTGGGTCCTGGGCTAAGTTGGCAACCCTAGCAGGTGTGCAGATTTTAAATGGTCCTGATGTTGGGTTCCACCTCTGGCTTTCTGTGATCAAGAAGTAACAAAAAGATACCTCAACTGGAAATGCAAAGGCCAGTAGCTGTCCAAATATCTCTGACAGTAGAAGTCTCATGAAAGCTGAGTCACTGGCTGTCCTTATATATTCTTAATGCTGGAGATAAATTTAAGTTGGTGCACAAGGTACAAAGTTAATGGAAGTCAAATTGAGTAAACTGGGCCTGTCAAATGTACTGAGACATGGCCTTACCGCACCTGCTGAATCTCATCATATCAGGCCCGGGAACAATTTTATGGAACTCAGAAAAAGTTTTAAAATATCATACAACATTGTGCACTTCCATGCCTGATTTTTTTGGGGGGTGGGCGTGTGGAGAAATGCAAAAACAAACTGAACCTCACCTTGGGTGACACTACCATAGGACTTAATTGCATACCTCTTATCAGGAGTCATTTCGTAGAAAAAGAGGTGCAGGAGCTCATTAGCATATCTCATTAGCATAACTTATTTGCTATTAGCATAACCGGAAGTGTGTCAGTAGGCAACATCCACTGCTCAGGCTCCACCCCCAAAATCTCCAGGTATTTCCCAACTCAGAGCTGGTGAGCCAGCTTTACACTTTGACTAAAGACACTTTAGGTTTCCTTTGCTCTTGCAGGGATGCTACCCTATAACAAGCATGAAAATACAGGTCAAGTTAGCATGCTTTTGCTTAAATCAGGTAAACAATCAAAAGATTATGTTGGCAACAACACACCTGGGAGAGAGATTGATTAATTAATTAATTAATTTTTTCACATTTTTACCCCGCCCTCAGGGCGGCTTACGAAGTGGCACAGCACCAGGTTAAAAACACAGTTAAAACAGTTTAAAACATCATTATAACAGTACATATTGGCTGTTTGTTTGCACCTCTGGCTGGGTAGATGGACTGGGAATATGATGTTCAGCCAGCCATCAGCCAACCCAAGCACACATTCCTTCCTTTATCAGCAACAGTTGTTTCAAACATAAGAAATGGAAGCCATTTAAGAGGGCCCAGGGAAACCAAAACCACATAAATATTAAACCCATCTTCAAGGCTAGGCATACTGTCCTGGACAGATAAACTTGCTTCTAGGGTTTCCAGGGCTATGTGTATAGGGTAATGTTTATAACAATCTTGAGGAGCATGCATTCTATTGCACCTTCACACACATTAAGACCAGACAAGGTGTAATCCCAAAGAGACATCACAACAGCAGCCATGTACACAATGCTGCACATGTTTGCCATCTACCATAAACATATCAAGGCAGGCTATAGCAAGGATAGTCCTACAGTAAGCTCAGATGAGACATGATCTGCCTTAGTTGGGTGTCATTAAAGATGGGGGAGGGAAACCAACAGATTTGTTCCAGGGGGCCCAACACACTGGAAAAATCTCTTACTCAAAACCCAGAACAAGTGGGAGACATGCAAGACATCAACTTCCAAAGAGTCATGATACCGGACAGCTTCCCAACAGCTCATACCTCATGCCATTTTTTTGGTCTGAATTTCTTAATACACCTTGGGTCAGTCCTGAACTATAAAATCCAAATACTGACACTAAATACCAGTCAATTAAATACAATTAAATACAAGTCAATTGGCATTCATGGCTCTCATTATCTCCAGTGAGCCTTCAAGACTCTCCCTTTTTTTCCAGTGGGCAATCCTGTCATTCCTTTTATACATCCCAGCTAGTTGCCCATTTGAAACTACCACACCATTTTAGGTAAAAGAAGAAGAGATTGGATTTATACCCCACCCTTCACTACCTGAAGGAGTCTCAGAGCAGCTTACAGACTCCTTCCCCTTCCCCTTCCTACAACAGACCCCCTGTGAGGTAGGTGGGGCTGAGAGAGCTCTGAGACAACTGTCCTTGAGAGAACAGCTGGTATAGAGCTATGGTTTACCCAAGGTCATCCAGCAGGTGCAAGTGGAAGAGTGGGGAATCAAACCCAGTTCTCCCAGACTAGAGTCTGTGCACTTAACCACTACACCAAACAGAAAAATGAAGAGCATGAGCATGTGCAGAGTGCACATTTCTTGCCAGTGTTCTTTCTGGGCTACACACAGGGCAAAAAGAAATTTTAAAAGGCCTC
The DNA here is from genome assembly GCA_029233225.1 of Lepidodactylus listeri. Lineage (NCBI taxonomy): Eukaryota > Metazoa > Chordata > Lepidosauria > Squamata > Gekkonidae > Lepidodactylus > Lepidodactylus listeri. The sequence goes on from JARCFY010000008.1 coordinate 75,045,346, forward strand.
TCATCTGCATGTCCCCCCCCATCTTGGTCATGCAGATAATTAAGAGATAATTAAGTTGTGCAGAAAGATGGATGCCAGCCTCCAGGTGAGACCTGGGGATCCCCCGTAATTACACCTCATTTCCAGAGTACAGACTTCAGAAATCTGGGGGAAAATGGCTGCTTTGGAGGGTGGACTCTAAGGCATTGTACCTCAATGTGGTCCCAGTCCTCTCCAGGCTCCACCCCCAAATCTTCAGGAGTTTCCCAACCTGGATCTGGCAACCCTGTCCCCCCTTCTCTGCCAGTGGCCAAGGGGGACCTGGCACCCCTAGCTTGCAATTAGCCACAAAGCTTTGCCTATTGACTTACGTTGCATACCCTGGAACAAGGATTCCTATATCTCCTTGGTTCCCCAAACATTTAAGTCTAAATGGAGGGCCTTTTGGAATAACATCTTTCCAAAATGATACAGCAGGTATGGGGGTGGGGTGGGGGTGTTGAGGCCAGAAAGATGACCGCCTGCTCTTTTCTGTCTCTCTCTCTCTCCACTTCCTTTCTTCCATTTCCAAATCACACCAGGATCCTCACTGCTCACATTGCAAGCCACACCTCAATGTCTCGTGGGAATCTGGCAGAGCCAAAGAGACCTGTGGAAAGCAAAGAACCAGGCTGGCTTCCCTTGCCTTCCCTTCCAGCGGGGAATGGGGCAAGAGAGGGAGAGCAACACAGGAAGGTCCTTCCCTCGCACATCTCCCCTCCTGCTCAACTCTCTGTGGGCTTTTCTAGGGATCGGCGAGCCAGCCTCACCATCGGTTTTAACCCTTTTGAAGGGGGAGAGTTAGCAGCCAACCAGCCTTGGGAAAACTCTCTGGGTGACACGGATGTGCCCAGAGGAAAACGACATGCGAAAGCAAGGACTGCCCCCCCTGTCTGGTTCCATTACGTTGAGGAGGTTGTGTGATGCCCTGTAGGCCACCTCTGGCCCGCCCTCGATGCCAGGAGGCAGCTGGCTGGTGGCATAGCCATGCCAGGCCACAAGATAGGGGCTGTTGACGGTGAGCCATTAGTGCTTGTGGCGGCCAAAGCTCTTGAAGCAGAGCTTGGCATAGTCTCAAAAGCACTCAACCAGCGCCAGGCTCTCCCAGCCACTGTGGGCGTCCTGCAGGGCTGGGAAAGGTCCCAGTGGTAGAGAGTGACTATGGGCTCGACGCCGCGGGCCTTGAGACCCTCCCAGAGGCTGCCATAGTAGCGGAGGGCAGCTGGGTAGATGGGCACCATGCTATTGGGGAGGAGGTGTGCCCAGGCCAGCGAGAAGCAGTAGTGGGAGATGCCCAGGAGCCAGAGCCTGTCAAGGTCGCGCTCGCATGGTAGCCATCAAGGAATGCTACACGTGCTGCTTGGCGCTCCTGCTGGGGGCGGGGCTTGCTGCTGCCACTGCCTGTGCTTCTAACTGCTCCTGCAAGCTCCGGCTCAAAATGGCCATTGCCTCTTCTGAAACATAGCATTCTTCTGAAGTGATTTCCCCCTCTTTTAAAATCCATTAGATGCAATGTAATGGATTACAAGATTTAAGTCTTAAGACCCAAAGTCTGCGATTTGCCTACCACTGACTTTCTGGGTTTTTGTGTCATGCTGAGCGAAGGAGCTCCTGATTCACTTGAGACTTCGATATTTACATAGCACATATAGGAAGTATGCCTGCCTTTTGCAGTCGATGATTTAAGAAATTCCATACTATTTCCCAAAAGAACTAAGCCACTTGAAAATACTTTTAAATTATTCAGAGCTTAATTTGCAAATGATTGCCAGGGATCCTTATCTGACAAATGGTATGATTCTTGTAGCCTGTGGGGAAGACAGAGAAATAATTCCCTTTTTATATAGTAGATATATGATAATGAAAATTCTCTTATCTCAAAAGAGGATGTTCAGTGTCAGCTCCTGGCTAATCTAGAAATCAATATTAAACCATACATATGTATAATTTTATACACATTCTTGGTGCTCCCTTTATATTTTATTTATCATGAGAAAATCATATTAAAATCGTAGGAAGTATAGTGTAAAAGACAAATGTTCCTGAATGTGGATAAATGATTGTAAGTAATGGAGGGACAGAAGATGTAGCAATGCAATCTCTTTCACTTTCAGTCTTCAAACGATGTGTTTCTGTGTGGAAGGGGTCTTTCAGGCACTTAGATTAGAACTCAGGGCCATTGCACACAAAATAATATTAATACATCAGGTTTGCATGAACATGAAGCTTACCCTATATAGAGCACGAGAGAGAAGCTTTTGCAGCAGGAAGTTGTAAATGTGGAGACAAATGTGTATAAATTAAAAAACCCCACTTCTGATAGAAGAATAAGGTGGGTATAGAGAGAGACTTATCCGCTGCAGGGATGGGTAGCCAAAGTGTGGCTTGCTGGATCTGCTGGGAGGAGTGCTGGGAATGAGAAGGGAGGAGCCTGGAGCACCTGCCAAAGCCCCTTTCTGTTGCTAGCTGATAAGAGCTTCATGGCCTCCAGCTGAGTTCCCTTGGCCTCATATGTGGAGGGAAGGGAGTTCAGCCTCAACCGGGTCCTTCTCTTCCTGTTGAGATGCTCGATTGCTGCTCATCTGGTTCTCTGTCATCTGAAACCTCAGAACCAATGCTGCTCCTACAAAGCTTGCTAAATCCCAGCTTGCAGTGCCACAACGGATATACCTTTTAATCATGTGTAAATGGAAGCTGGACCAATCAAAGCTCCTTCCAACATAGCCCAAATGTATATTTAGTTACACCATGTTGTAAAATATTTTTCATCTTCATACTTCCAAGATCTTTCCCTCTTCCTCATTTCCATGTGCTGACTAAATATTATTTAAGTCCATGTAGTTATGTATGTAAGTCAACATGGTCTTTAATTAAATAAATGATTAAACTTCAAGCTCATTCTTTTGTTCCATCCACCATTTATCCTGGTACTTTCTTTACAGAAAATACAATTAGCATATGCCCTTTACAAGAATGACTTTTGTTAAGGAAAACAAGCACATAATAGAGATGTGCATTTAAATAAGAATGAATGGGGAATGTGACACAATCATTTCCAGTTTTAGTATAGGTAATATAATTCATATGACTGCAATAATTTCTGCCATTAACAAATGAAAGAGAGTCACTCACCAAATTTGTTCTTGACAGGGGTTTTGTCCAACCAGAAATATTGCTAAAGTTCTCATTAAGCAGGACTGGCATTTTTGTGCATGATGCTTTTATTGTCTTTAGCATGAAATTATTGTACTTTTTTGTAGATAATCCCCAGTTATGTTTGCATAAACTAGTTTTTTATAGCATTGCTTGTAGCATTGGCATTCAGGTTTGGGACATAGTTTGCAAGGGGTAGAATGCCGAGGTTCAGAATTAGTCCTCCCAGAAACACACATCATGCATGCCCTGAAGTGACAGTGGTAAATGTTTTGTTTGTACCAGTTGGCAGGTCTGCATGGTGCCCTAGCCACAGCCCCATTGCTTCCTCCTGACACATTCTGGTAAGGTCACCCCTTTCCCTCAGTTGCAGGAATCCACACCAGGCACACTACTGCTGTATGTTATCACAGGAAGATGCTTTTTTTGTAGTGTCTTGATTTATCAGTGGACATGTGCACACTGGTAAAGTTTGGCTGTGATGGTTACAAATCACCAGAAGATACTGAAACCAAATTGCAGTTTTAGAAATCTTCCTAGTTAAACGCAAAGTCAGGGGGAGTTGAACAGAAGGCAGAGCAAACTTATAGGATGCTAAAGGCAAAGAATGGGGAAAATCCTCCTCCCTGTAATCTGAACATGACTTCATATAACTCATATTTTAAAATATAGGGCTTTATGTGAATATCCATGAAAACAAGTATAAGCTGCATCTGTGAGGCTAATTTGCATTTACTAATGATACAGCCTTAAGATTACCATTAATGCAAAGCATTTATAAAGGATGTAATCGTTTTCATTAACACATGCTAAATGGCCACATAATTACTATTTTTGTCAAAAAAAAACCCCATTTCTCATGGATTATATTTGGCTGCCCATAAGGAGTAATATATTATGGACTGCAATAATCATGAAGATATTTGTACATGAATTAATGAAAATTGTGATATAAACTGTGAACTTTGTCTAATAGGGTGACAATATTTTCATAGACCATCTTTCATCCAAACAGTTTTAAAACAGCTTAAAATTGTAATTACTATCAGAGCCATGTAAAAGGAAACCACTTCTCTTTTTTTTTGTAAAATTTTTTTTTTCCAAACATTAAAAATAATACATTTATCTTATACAAATCCATTTTTCCATATTATATAACATTTTGTTCTGTTTGTATGATCTTGTTTTTATCTTATATTAACGGTTTCCCACCACATCTGAAGCATAACACATTTTCCACTCTATCCAAAATAGTAATACTTATATCTATGTTTACATTTCTGGTAACGGTCATATTTTTAAAAAATACTTATACATTAATTCTTACTTTCTATATTCTTATATAATTCTAAAAATAAAAAACAACTTCTTGCCTAATTATCTTAATACATTCATATACTCTAATTCTATTACTTTATATTATTATAACCATGTATAAATGCAATTTTTCATATCCCAGTATTTTTCAACATATTCTTTCAAATCTTTCCAATCTTCTAAAAAGGTCTCTGAGTACAGATCATTCAATTTTCTAGTCCATTTATCCATTTCAGCCATAACAGTTTTTTCAACCATTCCCACACCTCTGGTATTTTTTCATTTTTCCAATTTTGTACATACACCATTCTTGCTGTTGTTATCATATACCATATTATTGTCCTTTTTTTTACATTTATCTCTTCTAGTTTAAGTCCAAGCAATAACATTTCGGGCAACTTCTTAAATGTACATTTCAAGATTTTTTCCATTTCTACATGTATTTTTGACCAATAAATCTTTGCTTTATCACAAGTCCACCACATATGATAAAAAGAACCTTCTTTCTTTTTACACTTCCAACATTTGTTAGACATATTCTGACCAATATTTGCATTTTTTTTTTGGTGTCATATACCATCTATACATCATTTTAAAACAGTTTTCTTTTAAGTTGTAACACGTAGATATACTCATAGCATTTTTCCATAAAAATTCCCAAGATTCCATTTCAATGTCTTTGTTAAAGTTTATCGCCCATTTTACCATTTGTTCTTTTACTATTTCATCAGCATTAAACCATTTTAGCAAGACTTTATACATTTTAGAAATCATTTTTTTTCCACCTTCCTCCCAAACTTGTTCTATTTCATTGTTTTTTCCCTAAAACCGTGTTTTTTATCACTTCTATACATATCATATATTTGTCTATATCTTAGCCAACCATAATCAAAGTCCATCTGATGCTGCTCCTTCAATTTGAAGTCTTTACCATGTCTTGTTAATAAGTCTCTATACTTCAACCAATCTTGTCCTTTGTACCGTGATGTTGGATGCAAAACTTCTGCGGGTACAATCCACATAGGTATCTCTTCTGAAAAAAAGTTTTTATATCTTGTCCACGTATCCATTAGTGTTCTTCTCAAATAATGATGTTTAAACATATTGTCCATTTTTGTTTTACCATAATATAAATATGCATGCCACCCAAATCTACAATCATGACCTTCCAGGGACAGTAACTTTCTATCTTGTAACATAGTCCATGTCCCTACCCAGGTCAAACATATTGCATCATGGTATAACCTTAGGTTTGGTAATTGAAACCCTCCTCTTTCTTTAGCATCACACATTATTTTCATCTTAATTCTTGGTTTTTTCCCTCCCCACACAAACTTAGACAATTCCTTCTGCCAACATTTGAATGTTTTTACATCTTTCACAATTGGAATAGTTTGAAACAAGAACATTAATCGTGGTAACACGTTCATCTTAACCACCGCAATTCTACCCAGCAATGACAAATTCAATACATTCCACTTTTTAATATCCTGCATAATTTGCAACCATAATTTTTCATAATTATTTTTATAAAGATCAATATTTTTCATTGTTAGGTTTACACCTAAATATTTTGTCTTTTTCACCACCTCACATTCTATAAGTTTTTGTAACTCATTTTGTTTCTTGTTTGACATATTTTTGCACATTACTTTCGATTTGTTCTTATTTACATAAAATCCTGCTAAGTCACCAAACTCTTTTACTCTCTGTAACAAATATGGTAGTGTGGACAAGGGATCTTCCACTATGAACATCACATCATCTGCAAAGGCCCTATATTTAAAAGAAAAACCTTTAGTTGTTAAGCCTTTAATCTCTTTGTTTTCTTTCACGTTTAACAGTAGAACTTCTAAGATCCAAATAAATAGCAGCGGCGACAGTGGGCATCCTTGTCTTGTTCCTTTTTCAACTTTAAAATCGTCTGTCTTTTCAGTATTAATTATTAAAGAGGATTTCTGCTCTTTATATATTGCTTTAATGAGGTTAAGCATATATTCACCAATCTCAAGATGTTCTAAAACTTCAAACATAAAATCCCAGTTTAAATTATCAAATGCTTTCTCTGCATCTAAAAAGAAAAAGCCCACTTCCTTTTCAGGATGTTTGTCGTAGTATTCTATGGCATCCACTACTACTCTTAGATTGTCCCTTATTTGTCGATTAGGTAAAAATCCTGCTTGTTCTGTTTGTATAGTCTCTTTAAGGTGCTCTTTTAGTCTATCCGCTATAATTTTAGCAAAAATCTTATAGTCATTGTTCAGTAAAGAGATCGGTCTATAATTCTTAACATTAGTCAAATCTTGATTTTCTTTCGGGATCAATGAGATGGATGCATCTTTCCAGGTTTCTGGTACCTCGCCAGTAACTCCTATATCGTTCATCAGTAGCAGTAGCACCGGTGAAACTGACTCCTGTAACGTTTTATAAAACTTCGCTGTAAATCCATCCGGTCCAGGCGCTTTTCCTAATTTTGAGTCTTTTATTGCATTTTTAATCTCTTTTAATGATACTGGGTTATTAAACAGTTCTTTAATTTTTTCTGTTGGTTTTGGTAACTTTAATGTTTGCAGGTATTCTTTAATCTTTCTTCTATCTTTATTTTCCTTCTTAAAAAGTTTTGCATAGTATTTAAAAAATTCTCTTTTTATTCCTTTGTTATCTATTATCGCAATGTTATCTCTTATCACTTTAGTGATAAATTTATTTTCACGTTTTTTCTTTATTTGCCATGCTAAGTACTTTCCGGGTTTATTTGCACCTTCAAATGCTTTTTGTTGAAGTTTTTTTAAGTTCCAGTACATCTCTTGGTTCAGAATAGCTTTTGCTTGATCTTGTAGCATCCAGATTTCCTTTTGCAGTTTCTTTTTCCCTGGTTTATTCTTCAGTTCTTCTTCCTTTGTTTTAATGGCTTGTAGAATATTTTCATATTGCTCTCTCTTCTTTTTATTGTCTTTAGCATTTAGCGATATCAATAGTCCTCTCATCACTGCTTTATATGCATCCCATACGGTTTGGATTTTTACTTCTTTCTGCATGTTTACTTGGAAGTATAGGTCTGTTTCTTCAAGTAATTTTTTAATTATTTCTTGGTTGTCTAGTAAGTCCTCGTTTATTCTCCATCTCTTTTGTTTTTTTACCTGCCCAGCTGTCCATAAACACGGATTATGATCTGAAATTATTCTGGGCAGAATTTCCACTTTTCTTGTCTTAAAGGTTAAATTAGTAGTCATCCAAATCATGTCAATTCTTGAATGTGAGTCATGTCTATTAGAATAAAAGGTAAAATCTTTTCCTTGTGGGTTAGCTTTCCTCCAAATATCTTCCAGCTTCTCTTGTTTTATCAGTTCAAAAAAATTTTTTGGAAGGTTCCCTAATGTCTCATCCTTTCTTTTAGAGCGCCTGTCTAATTTATTATCTACAGTTCCGTTAAAGTCCCCTAACATCATAATTTGATCATAGTTTACATTGTCCAATTCCATTTGAAGTTCTTTAAAAAAATTTTCTTTGGCTCCATTCGGAGCATAAATGTTCACAATCAAAGTTTTCAGTCCTTGCAGTAAAATTTCAGTAGCTAAATACCTTCCATCTTTGTCTTTAAATATTACTTTAGGTTCCAAATCTTTTTTGACATATGTTACAACACCATTCTTTTTATTACTTGCTAAAGAATAAAATTCTTCTCCCAATTTTTTCCTTATTAAATATTTATGGTCTTGTTTTTTAAGATGAGCTTCTTGTATGCAAATTATATTACATTTTTGTTTTTCCAGCCAATGACCTACCATTCTACGTTTTTGGGGTGAATTTAGTCCATTTACATTCCATGTAAGTATTTTGTAATCCATCTTGATATGTTCTTAAATATCGCCAAAGTCATCTTTATTCTCTCCCAGGAATGCGTACATTTCTTCTGTACTTTTAATCACTACTCTGGAGTTGCCATAATAGAAGCTTAGTCCTTGAGGTATTTCCCAACGAAATCTGATTTTTTTCTCCTTCAATTTATCCGTCAGACGCTTGAATTTTTTCCTTTCTTGCAGCATTGCTCTAGGCAATTCTTTCATTACTATAATTTTCTTTCCATCTATTACAAAAGGATCAGTGAAGCACTTCTTGTAGATTTGTTCTTTTGTTCTTTTCATTGTAAATTGGACAACCACATCTCTTGGTATGTTTTTGTCTCTTGCGTATGTAGAATTAACTCTATAAACAAGATCCATGTGCTCTTTAACAACTTCTTCCTGTTCTTGTAAAAAATCTGCTATTGCTTCTTGCATTCTTGTAAAAATGTCTTCACTCAATTTTTCCTCAATCCCTCGAAATCTCAGATGGTTTTGCATATTTTTATAGTGCATCATCTTTTCCATCCTCTCACTCTCTCTCATTGTCTTGTGGCTGCTTTCTTCCAGTTCTTTTACTTTAGTTTCTATATCTTGTGTTCTTGTGGATAATTTTTGAAATTCTGCTTTTAATTCCATGAAATTTTTATCTGCTTGAGCCGCTATATTATTCATTTTAACATTTACCTCTCCTATAGCGTCTAACATTTTCTTTTCCATTGCTTCCATAACGGCTAGTAGTTCTTTTTCTTTTTTTGCTGCCATTGTAGGAGAGGACCATGTAGCTGCTCTCGATCTTAGTCCGCGGTCCGTCTTGTCTCTTTAAAAAAGATCGATTTTATCTTGTTTTCCAAGTCGAACACCGATTAGTGCATTCAAACAAGCTATTCTTGCCAAGTCAAATTATGTTGGTTTCAGCCTTCTAAGTTATACAGTCTTTGAGATATTGCAGTTTAAAAATTTTATAAATCCAAAATGGCGGGCGCGACTTCTCTATGGTTAATGTCAAAGGTTATAGTCTTTTTACCTTACTTCTGGCTTGCCGTAGTTTCCTTTTGTCCCTTCTTTTTATTTACTTGTCTGCTCTCTGCACGTCACTTCCTGTTGTGGTCTTTCTGATCCGGCAGTATTTAGAGTCCTCTTTACCTTCTTCTGGTTCTTCTCCTTTTCCCTTCTTGTCTGCTCTTCTAGCCGTCACTTCCTAACTCAATCCTCACGTCTTAATCTCGCGATGCTTGGTTCCCTTCTCCCTCTTTGTCTCGCGATGCTTGTCTCCCCCTCCCGACTCTTCTTAACCGCAGGAATGTTAAACAACTTGTTTTTTTTGGCTTTTTAAGTTCAAATTCAGCTTTTTAGCGCTTCAAAACTGCTCTCATCCAGTCTACAACAGTCTATTGCTTCACCCGATCTGCTTTTCGTCTTTCAAAACGCGGTAGTGGTAAGGCAAAAACTTTTTTTCCGTTACCTTTTGTTGTTACTTTGCTTCAGATGTGGTCCCAACGTTTAAACTTTGTCTTCTTTGCCAAGGAATCAGGGGAATTGGAGGTTTTATGCTGAATTTATCAGCTCAGCTCGACTCCTTAGAGATACTCGCAAAAATCCTCTTCGGCTGCAGTGCTCAAGGTGTCGGAAAAGTCTCCTCCGAGACTTTCCCTTCACCGAGGTTGCTCAAACCTGGATTATATTGCTTGCTGGTCCTCACACTACCTGTGTGAGGTTGCGTCGGGTGGATTAACCCACCCAAGCTGTCAGGAAGAGCCGCTGTCCGCCTTGCGCATTTGCAAAGCGTGTCAGACCTCCATTCTCCCAACCGGAAACCAAGGAAACCACTTCTCTTTGGGAAACCAAATAGGCTTCATGTAAAAATAGGCTTCATTAAGTTTCCAGTTGCTTTAAAAAGTGAACTTTTCTTACATTTTGGATTGGTAATCTGTTTAGTGTTTCATATAATAATATAGATATAAATGTACATGATAAGTTGGAAGCCTGTATCCAGAATTTTTTTGTTTGGGGGGTGGGATTCTTTTGTTAATGGGGCAATTTAGTACAGTGGAGAGCAACCCATTATGTGTCTGTACAGAACTGCTATGCTTCTACTTCTAAATAAGTAAGTCAAGTGGTACCACACAAAAACATTCCAGGTTTGTTATAAATATATTTACACATAGAATATATTGACTACTCTAGCAGGTAACTGACAACACAAATTTTAAATCTGTTTAACAGCATGCATATGGTCCTTGTTTGAAGAAATCAGCTCTGGGAAGTGAAAGTTGGTGGAAGACAGGCAGAAATAATGAATCAAAATAAATAGCCTAAAGTTAGGAAGTATGATGCTAAACTTGAGGTATCATCAATGTAAATAAAAACTTCAGCATAGTTAAAGCCTACAAAAGTTCAGGTCACTGTACCAATGTAATAGAAAATGAATTTGAGAGTAATAGCAGTGTAATACTTTTTATTACAACCAACAAAACACTCTAAGTTGTGAACAACCTTACCTAACTTCCCTCTTCTTCTTCAGGATAGACATTAATTTTAAAGATAGTGGAGAGGGTGAGAAATATGTTTTAGGGAATGGAAAAGGCCAATTCTGAAGTCTAACAAGATGGGCTGTAAGAGATACCATATAGGTTAAATTGGGTTAGACCATGTAAAACAGACTTCATACTGCACCAAGAGCTACTGGGACAGAAAACCTGGTAATGGCTGTTCTTCCGGTCAGTGTGTGCATAACTATAGTGTTGGATCTAAGAAACTCAGGGCACGATCATACACACCCATTTGCGACGCGAGAGGGACGATTCCCTGCTGGCTCAAAGTGGCACGATCACAGCAGCACATCTGGGAAGCATCCCACAACTGTCGTCAAACTGTCACAAGCTGCTTTGAGCTGGCGGGGGATCGGCGTAAAAAGCTACCAGTGAAAAGGCAGTATCAAATGGTTTGCGATGGCCCAGAGCCAGACTTTCCCTGTGTGATTGCACCAGCACAAATGTGTGGCATCGGGGATCAGGCTTTTTCTCCCCCCCCCCCCCCCCCAGTATTTGCATCATCAGACAATCCCCAGGGTGGAGAGGCAATTCATCAATCCCTTGTTTAAGTGAATAAGCAAAATGAAAACGGCCGGAAAAAAAACCCATTTCGCCTGCAGTTGCATGTGATCACGCAGCGGTGTTTTGCCCTCGCAGGTCCATGGACCTGTGTGATCATGCAAATGTGGTGCAAATTGCACCAGCACAAATTTGTGTCAATTCCCATCCGGATTATCTCACTCGTGTGGCCGCGACCTCAGGTTCAAGTCCCTGGCATTCTGAGCCTTACCTGTGGAATGAGGAAAGAGGCACGTACCTCCTCTCTCTAGCTCCAACAACAGTGCTCAGCAGATGGGGTGGGAAACACACCAACCTTTAAGGATGGAGTGGAGGTTGACTGATTGGTGGGGCAGCACACATTTTGGGTGGGGTTTTACCCTTGTACTTTTTGAGCTCCTTAGGCAGATACAGAGAACTGAGGGAAGTAAGCACTCTTCCACATGTACTGTTTGATGGTAAGGTTCCACATTGGGCCTGGATGGGATAAGTGTCCTCTAGAGCTATCAGAAGTTCAAAAGAGCTTTTAGAATGTTCTCTCTGCGGCTGCATGACATGCATAGAAGACTCTTGATGAATAACAGTTACAGGTAAGTGTAACCCTTTTTCTGCACAACTGCAAGCTGATTCTTTGGATCGGAATGGTTGGCTAATGTTTTCTCTATGTCTGTTAATTGTTAAGAGTCTGCTAAAAGCTCTGTTAAGTATCTATTGGATCTTGAAAAAGGTGATCCCATCAAAATGAGGGAAGGGGTAGCTCTTTTGAGTTTGAAAGAAAGGGAAGTAGAGAGAGACATTTGTGAGTTGACTAAAGTGCCTTGAGGGCAGGCCCATAGCCACTGGTGCTCACAAGAGCAATGTCCCCTCATGAATGTGCCTTGTCCCTTCCTCTGGATTGCAGACCCCCCCCCCGTACAGTGAAGACCCCCCACCCGCCAGCAGGCAGGAAAAGTTTAGAAGCCAGCTGTGAAAGCAGGAAGACCTGGCAAGGCCATGAGGCCAAGCTGCCCGCAGCCCTGATGGACACCAGCACTGGTGGGCAGAAGCCACCAGAGGAGGTTGTCAAGGTGCATGGGGAATGGGGATGGGTGGGTTGGGGCAAGGGCATAGACTTTCCAATTTCAGGGGGGGGAGGGCTGGGGCTGGGGCAGAGACATCACAGGCCATTGTCTCCGGGGGAGACTCAGCATTTCCTGGAAAAGTTCGGGGGGAGGGGGCTCCAGGTCCCCAGCCCCCCTGAAGTTGATGCCTATGGATTGGGGGCACCCTCAAGTGTATGCCTGCCTGGGCTTGAGAGCTTGGTGGAGTGGCACTGGCTGTTCACATGAGCCCCAGAAAGCAGGGTGGACAGCAGGTGGAGCTGCTAGCCTGCCAAGCTTGCCCACTGCCCTGCCTGCCTGTCTCCTCTATGCCAGTGGAAGAAAGTGGTAGCCAAATTAATGAAGGGTATACAGGGTGCCTGAAAGACTTCAGGGGTAATTTAATGCAATTTGAAGTTTGTTATTTCTCTCTGGGACTTAAAAACTGAGATCAGGATTGTACCTGAAATTTAATTTTGAAGCACCTTTTCTAATTTCCAACACTATTGCCTTCAGGGAGAGGGAGAGGGAAGGGGAGGGGGAGAGAGAGAGGAGAACGGGGACACACACATACCAGTAATCAAAGCCATGAATTAAAGGGAGAGGGGAGTGCCGCACTTGTTTGCCTGCTTGCTGAGCTCTCCTTCTCCCTTGCCAGGATGGAAAGAGATGGATGGATGGATGGATGGATGGATGGATGGATGGATGGAAGGAAGGAAGGAAGGAAGGAGAGAGAGAGAGAGAGAGAGAGAGAGAGAGAGAGAGATGATACTGTCCTCTCCACTCCTCCCCATGCAGGTGGCCAATCGAGGCTGGCTCAGACTCTTTTCCCTTCCTGCTGGTTTGAGTTGTGCAATGGTGGCAGAGGAGGACCAGGAGCTGGACAAGCTCCTCAAGAGTAAGATAAGCAACAAGGAAAACCCAAGATGGACATTGTGGGTGACACTCTGGTTTTTGGGCAAAACTTTATGGTACAAACTAATTTCCACCATAGAGTTTTGCCCGGAAACCAGAGCACCATCCCCCAACATCACCAACATACTTATATCACTTCTGGGTTATGTAGGCAAGTCGGGTATGTTCCTCCCCGCTCTTGGTGTTTGCCCCTCTCCAAAATAAATTCTGGCTACAGGCCTGCTTTGGGGGTGCATGATCTCTCTCTCTCCCTCCCTCCCTCTCTCTCTCTGGATCTGATGTGGAATACTGTATATGCTACCAAGTAGAAGTGCCTGTTTGTCTCCCCCTTTGAACAATATTACAAAAAATGCCATAAGTTTGCAGTGCTGTCTCCTCCAAAAGGACTAGCTTAGGAAGAGCAGGTCCTGGAATTTCCCACTGCTCAGAAAAGTGGAGAGTGTGTAACAGTTCTCCATGACTCCCCAGGATTGTGAGATGTAATTTCATACCTTTTTCTTCTGTTTACTCAGGACTACATTAACTATCTATGTTGTATGCAATATTAGGTATTACTATGCAAGATTTTGTTTCCCATAGTATAAAGCATGACATGGAACAACGGGTCACTACCATAAATGTCATAACACACAGTGCTCTTGACAGCGGCTTGTGCAGTGGTGCTCCCTTTTTTCTCTAAGCAGAGCACATGAAGGATAGGAATGTCACAGAGTGAGAAATGCTATAATTAGCCATGGGTGGGGGGAGGTAGAGATAATGCTCTTGAAAATTATAGTCCCATTTAAATAATTAAACGTGCTGCAAAGATATATGCCCAGATTTTAGTGACAAAGCCTAAAGATTTATCGGCGAATTAATGCAAGGACCAACTTGAATTCATGAGGCATACAATAATTGCAGACTGGATAAGGCAGGTTTTTATCTGAATGCAAATTACTTGTGATATGAAGATTTCAATGTTTGCAAATTCCATCAATGCCCAAGAAATGAAGTTTTTAAAATGGTTTTTTTTAAAAAAAAGCTTAATATAGTTAAGTCCCTGTCCCCCCCATAGCCTGGGGATACTGTGGTAAATTTCTGAGGCTTACATTTTGATTTTTTTAAAGCTATAAACAATTGTATGTATCTATAAAATCCACTAACTGGAACACTAATGAGAGCTCTTCAGTTCCAGTCCTGTAATCTGTGATTCTCCTTCCTCTCCACTCTCAAGAAGCCAGAAATGCTTCCTGACATCCTGTTCCGGGTGAAAGTGGATGCTCAGAAATGAAATTTTGGAGTGCATTTCAGTCTTCCATGGAAGGGGGAGACAAGAAGATTTTGCTTTGCAGGCACAAGTCTTTCTGCCTGTAGAAACATTAGTTTGAATCTATGCCATTCAGGCCGTGATCACACGGTACCCTAATCCTGGATAAAGTCCCGCTGGACTTTAATCCGGGATGTTTTCTTTTGGGTTGGGATGATCACACATCCTAACCCGGCAGCGGCAGCAGCGGCTGGGAGAGGCAAGGTGAGGGCCACCCTCATGCCCGCGCACTGCTGCCTCCCTTGAATGCTGCATGGAGGAACTAGCCAGCTGGCTGGCTGGCTCACCCTGTGCACTGCTCTGGGCCCTGAGCCCCGCCGGCAGCCGCCTGATGGAAAAGCAGGGAGAAGGAGAGAAGCATGTTGGGGGGGGGGGGGGTGTATGCCAGGTGGCAGCCGGCAGGGCACGGGCCCCAGAGCAGAGTGCGGGGCATTTCAAGCACACAGGCAACCAAGCATGTGAGTGCCCAAGTAAAAAAAAAAAAAACCCCGAAGGATGATCAGACGGCCCTTCTCGCAATCATTGCGAGAGAGGGCTGTCCAGATTGGCAAAATTGCAGGCTCAAAGCGCGACTTCCGGGAAAATACTTGATTTTCTTGGGGCCAGAAAACGTGTTAGGAACCAAGGAGTGAGCCTGCTTTGGCGTGGGAGTAGGCGCGGCCAGTCTGATCAGTCCATTTAAATCCAGGAGGGATCAGCAATGAATCCTGATTTAAAGGACTGTGTGACTGCAGTTGTATCGCACCACCCTGCTTTGCTACATGTGGAGTCTCCCTGTGGTAGAACAGCCATTGCCTCCATAAGGAGATTCTTTCTTACAGAGGAAGGATCTGAATTTAGCCAGGGTGGTAGGCTACAATTCAAAGACTGCAAAACCTACAGTAAAAGGTATGCATCTGTCTCATGCAATTCCCACTACGTACATAAGCAAAACTAGAAATATTGAAACCTGTTGTGGGATTGCAACTGTAGAGTAGCTGTAGCTTATCTACCTCCAAATCCCTGAGGTGTTAAAGCACACCATAAATATATCTAAGGCATTGTGCAGCAATTCTTTTTTTTCAGGGTTTCAACTGTCAGCTTTCAAGGTTTTTAATTTTAGCAGCTTTTCATCTTTTCCTCTGGCTTCCCAGTTCCATAGCGCTGAGGTCTGGCATTTCAGTGTGGAAGTAAACTAAGAAAAAGAGAAAGTAAACAGCACGTATGTTAAAAAAATAAATGGGTAGAAGTGGCAATGTTCGCAGACCTTGAAGGAAAACATGATTTTAGGATCCCAGGATATTCCATCTCAGACTTCTTCTGATGACCTATTATTTTAAGCAAATAAATGATAAATTAAAAAAGACTGTAGGTCACCATCCTTAAAGCAAAAAGGGTCTAGGGAATGGATAGAACATCAGGCTATTTAATGAGAGTTCAGTAACCAATTTGGCACCGTGTTCCTTATAAATTAAAAAGGATTATGGGTGGCACTCCCAAAGCAGAAAAGTAATCATTTTCCATATGCTGTTACAGTTGTTCTATAGCCCTGCTTATGCAGATTAGGGATGTGCTCAGGAATTTTATCCAGGTTCTGCTCTGGCATTTTTTTTTTAGGAAAAATATGTAATTTTGGTTTTTTATAATTATGTCATGTGTTTGAGGTCATTTGCCTGAATTTCAGTTAGGGTTGCCATGAACTGCCCTGCAGGAAGCTTTTCCGGGTGATCACCCTGTGCTTGATGGCCAGGCTGCCTGTCAACTTAACCACACATTTCCCATTAGCCTGTATGGCAGTCAGCGGCAGCCATGGGGCAGCCTCAGTGCCAATGACAAGAAGCATGGAGGTGGGCTGTGAAAGGTGTGCTGGGTAGCAGCAAGAGATAGCCTCCCAAGCCCTGGGGGCAGATGGAGGCAAGGACACCACCACTGGTTTGGCATTCATCAAATAATGTTTTTGTTGCCTTTAACTTGCTGTCTGATACATAAATGTACTCTTTGATTTATCTACCCAAGCCACATACCTTTGATGAACCAAGTTCACAAACACTCCCGTGATGCCAGGATATCTTCCCACTTTCACCTTGTTCAGAAGTTTTCTCAGGCTTCTGAACAATCCACTTCTTATCTTTGCCCAGTCAGGTTGTACACCTGAATCCCCAAACTTGCCTTTCCCCTGTTAAAACCGGGGGGGGGGGGGGGGGGATTCTGTTTTTGAGCTCTGTGGCTTTTGTGTTCTCTGTCCCCAAAGCAAAGCCCAGGAATATCTGTCTTGTGAGCTATGGAGTAT
Source organism: Lepidodactylus listeri (assembly GCA_029233225.1). Lineage (NCBI taxonomy): Eukaryota > Metazoa > Chordata > Lepidosauria > Squamata > Gekkonidae > Lepidodactylus > Lepidodactylus listeri. Next base: position 75,062,337 of record JARCFY010000008.1, read on the forward strand.
TTTTGACACATACTTTGTGACTCCCCCATATGATCTGCCAGCATTATTTCCTATGCATTATTTGATGTAGTATTTGGCAGGGGCGTAGACTTTTCTGAAGTCTGGGGGGGGCAGGGGCTATTTAGCGCACGTACGAAGCGCGCGCGCTCGCTGGGGCGATGTTTCCACCCCCCCCGGAAAACCTACCGCCAGCTGCTGCGCCTCCCCGGCCCTTCCGAGGCTCACCAGCCGGTGCTGCTGGTGCCTTTCCCTCCCCCTCCGCCCTGGCCACTCCCTCCCTCACCCCTAAAAGAGGAAGAGGGAGAGCTAAGGAGGGAGGAATGGCCAGGCTGGTGGGGGGGGAGAGGCACCAGCTGGCGAGCCTCGGAAGGGCCCGGGAGCACGACGTTTTCCCGGGGGGGGGGCTCAGTCTTCCCCCCCTGCTCCTGCCTCCGTTCCTCCGTCGAGCACCCTGGGCATTTGCCCAGCTGGTTCCTGGACAGAGGGAGGGAGGAACGGAGCAGGGGGAGAGGCGGGTGGCGGCGGCAGCCGGCCAGTCAGCCGACCTGGGCACTCCATTTTCCCGGGGGTGGCTGAGCCCCCCCCCGGGAAATTTCGGGGGTGGCTCGAGCCCTCAAGCCCCCCCGTAGTTTACGCCTATGGTATATGGCACATATAAGTTCTTTATAGACACTTGGGTGCCTACAGACCTAAGAAGGTCTGCTCAGAATCCTCCTTGTGTACTCAATGGGGCTTGCTCCCAGGAAAGTGTTCATAGGCTTGCACTGTTAGATCACTTTGGAATTCAGATCTCTACTTGCTCTTGTGCTTTTATCTCTTTGGCCTCTTACCTCCCAGTGACTGGCTTTTTAGATGAGCTTCTAAAGTTGGGTCTTATTCCTGAAACACTGGCAATCTTTCAAGTTCATGAATTTCCCAGACCAGTTATTTGTACTATTTCTCTTCATAAGTTTTGTTTCTGATTTTACCCTATACAGATACTTAGTTTTGTAGCTTGTAATAGAGGCATGTTTCTCCTTTATTAAAAGATCCCTTAATACTGTGATGTGTTATCTTTGCTCAGATTGGGGCATTCCGTATGTAGGTTAGGTGAGATAGCTGAAAAGAAGATTTCCTCCTTACTATCAGTATGGATTTAGGATCAAATTGGAAAATGGTCCACATTCACACCAAAACTTGTCCAGGATATTTGAATATATGGTAACAATCTACGGTACGGAATCTCCAACCCTTTTAAGCCTGTTGGCACCTTTGTATTTCTGTGGGGTGGGGGGGGGGTGCAACCACAAAATCTAAAGTAGTGAAGTTATCCTTGATTCTAACAGTAACTTTTCAACATATCAGGCAGAAACTCTGTTTAACAGGATATCTTATAAATTAGCATATCATTTAATTATTGTTTAATATTTTCTTGCATGTACACAGCTTACTTCAGTCATGCAGTGTAGATTCTTGTGTTATGGTGCCAGCTGCTGCGAGAGCAGCATTTTTAAAAATCTGCACAAATCTGTGTTTAAACTCTGCACAAATCTGTTTTAAAAATCTGTTTTAATCCCTTCTTGCAAAACCTTTTCCCACCCTGGAATACTTTTCAACAGTAAGAAGAAGAAGAAGAAGAAGAGATTGGATTTATATCCCACCCTTCACTCACTTAAGAGTCTCAGAGCGGCTTACAAACTCCTTTCCCTTCCCCTCCCCACAACAGACACCCTGTGAGGTAGGTGGGGCTGAGAGAACTCTTTCCCAAGCTGTCCTTGAGGGAACAGCTGGTGCAGAGCTATGGCTTGGCCAAGGTCATCCAGCCAGGTGCAAGTGAAGGAGTGGGGAATCAAACCCGGTTCTCCCAGATTAGAGTCTGCGCACTTAACCACTACACCAAACCATGGGAGAATAGTCACTGGGACAAGAACCAACGGAACAGGACAGATCTCCTAATAAAAGCATTGTATAGGTATGGACCGAGGGCTAATTCACAAGCTATTAGTTCTACAAACTAGATTACAGAATTTGTGGGGAGCATGAGATGTGTTCTGAATTGGTTATTTAACTGTCTCACCAAGGCTCATAAGGAACTTTGGTGCTGGCTTGGTGTGCCCATCTTGTCACTGCTGGTAATAGTGTTGAACTACTTTGTTGTAGTATTCATGTTCAAGACAGCGTACATCAACTTAATTTGAAATTTAGCGGAAGGCTCATGTGAATGAACCCTGAATCATCATAAACATGGAAAGAAATAATTGAATCTCGTATAAGAAGAGCCTTAGCCACAGAAGATTATTTCCTGGCAACACTAGCTGAAACATTTTTGTCTCTAAAGAAACTGAACACCGGGACAATATACTTTTTTATGATAACAGTGAATAATAATTCCTTTAAAATGAACTTTACTTTGACTTTTCTACAGTCCCATCTTATATTTAAGAGGGAGCAGGACTAAACAAATCAAGGTATTTCATCTCTTCAGAAGCAAAATAGACATGTCTGCACAGTGTGTAGCTAACCAATAAAGGCCTGGAAATATGAAAGTATCAAGAAGATTAGAAGGATTCATTGTGTGAAGTAAAAGTTCAGATTGTGGGGGCAGGAGTGAGTGCTGACTATCAAGAATGAGTTCAGACACAGGTGAAATCTGCCTTGGAGAACTTAATGTAAAAAGAAGAGTCTGTTGCAAAGAGGAAAAAAACAGGTGGCCAGATTCAAGAAGGAATTTCTATATAGTGAGTAACTGATAGTTTTGCTAGAGTGCTTTCTGTTACACACAGAACATTACTCCCATATCCTAAGCAGGATACAGTGTGTGAGACCTACCAGTGTGAGAGAGCCAGTTTGGTGTAGTGGTTAAGTGCGCGGATTCTAATCTGGGAGAACCGGGTTTGATTCCCCACTCCTTCACTTGCCCCTGCTGGATGACCTTGGGCAAGCCATAGCTGTTCTCTCAAGGACCGTTGTCTCAGAGCTTTCTCAGCCCCACCTACCTCACAGGGTGTCTGCTGTAGGGAGGGGAAGGAAAAAGAGTTTGTAAGCCACTCTGAGATTACAAGTGAAGGGCGGGGTATAAATCCAATCTCCTCCTCCTCCTCCTCTTCTCCTTCTCCTTCTCCTCTTCCTCTTAGATGGAGCCCACATTACACAAGGTTGCATCCACTCATGGTCAGATATTGTGCTATAGGGATGATTCACAACTGGATTGTTCTGTATGGACCAGAAACTCCAGGGGGTAAATGTTATTCTGTAGCATAACAATAGGATGATCTCCACTGATATATGATCTCTCAATGAATATCTATAACCAAATGTGCTATTAAAAAGGACTGAAATTGACAATTGAAATATCCACATACAAATTTTAGCACAAGTCCAGATATGACTGAAACTGGCAAACTTCCCTGCGCTGATGTTTTTAGATCAATTCTTAAATGAGCAGTGAACAGATCTTGCAAAGCATGTCTGTGCATGTTTTAATGGACACTTCCACATTATCAGAGCAGTTGCAGAAATTACTCGAATAATTCCTTGTGCACTCTGGGAAGCAGTGTAATGTTCAAATAGATGCAAGACTCCCTCTTTCCTTCCATGAAGAGGAAAAATGCAACAATTTTTTTCCTACTTATAGAAATAAAATGGAGGTCAATTAAATGGGCTCTTCCACTGTTTAGTTGCATGTGAGTAGGCTATTTCCATGGGCAGGTTTTTGGGGATGTCTACCGGCTGCAGAAATGTCTGTATAAGCCCTGAAATTCTCTGTGTTCACTAAAACCAAGATAAGACTATTGAACTCCCATCCAAGAGAAATGGTGATTTTGCAGATCTGGTCACAGTTCATTTAGGAGATGACTTAGATCTGCAGGACAAGTAGTATGTAGGATATTCCCCTTATTGTCTTAAATATTAACAGCCCTTAAGGATCTGGAAGTGAAATCCATTGTCTAAAAAAAAGTTTGTTGTTTTCTTTTGTAGTCATAAAAAGAGAATTATCTGTGCAGTCCAGTGTTTATGATAATGGATTGTAAAAAAAAAAATCATGTCAGTGTTCTTCAAAAATAAGCATTTTAGTAAAAAAAAAAAAAGTACATGGAGCTAATTTGTGCATGAAATTCAGTTGCAGAAAATTGTATCCTTTTTGGTAACCATCCTATCACATTGTATTGAAATTGGCTTATCTTGCCATCTGAGTCATCTTTAGAGGAAACTCATTATGATGCTAGCATATGTTTATCCATTTAACAAGAATAATGACAAAAATGGATTCTCCATGACACATAATCCACCTCTAAAATATTTTTCGCACAGGGGTCCATTTCCACACCAGTGCTTGCAAAACTATACACACTACCTTGGAAGTAAATTCTACTGAAATTAGTGGAGTTTACTACCAAGGAAACATGTATAGGTGTTTTCTGTCAGCCACAATTGAATGCGCTGGGTGTTTATCATTTTCCTGTTAGTATTCAACTTTCCCCCAGCTCTCTCAAAAGGAAGCAACACAGGCTAATGAATAGACCTTCCTACTTGTCTAAATACCCGTATCAGTTATCCCTCCTTACACCTACATGGAAGCAACTCCCAAAATTGCTGTTCCACTGTATCAAACATAATAGGTCAGACTCAAGAGTGCCTTATAAAATTCAGAAATCCTGCATGTGAAAGGTTAAAAGGATGTTATATTTTCCCACTGAATTTAGGCTGCTGCATGTTTAATGTCTTGTAAGCATTAAAATGATATCCCAAGTCACTTATTCAGGTGGGGAAGTTAACATTAGCAGCAGTTCTGTGATCTGTGAGAACCAGGATAATCTAAGATTGACACCAAATGGCAAATAAATTGCCACATAAAAGGTCACTTTGAAAATATCTGACAGTTTTGAATGCTAGAAGGTCAGAAATAATCAGCGTCTTGCCCTGTAATGGTACAGTATGCCACTACCCTTTGTGCAGACTTGTATAATCTGAAATAATTGCTCTTTTTTTGAAATACAACTAGGAAATGCCGGTGATACTATGAAAGGGTTCTTTTGACCAGTCGGGAAACCAATTAAATATTAGTTGGGGAAAAGAAATGGCTGTAGTCCAAATACCCCAGTGCACATGTGGAAGAGAGTGATTTTCAAGTCATTCCTTTTTAATTAATTTGTTTATACTAATTTTAAGTGTGATTTTGTAGTGCCATGTTCATAGCCAAAAAGGAAAATTAAAGAAAATTTATTTGTGCCTGTCCCTGCTGAAATATGACAGTCAGATTTACTTAAATGGGTTTGGTTTAACCATGCTGATTTATCGCATGCTAAACAGAGGTCTGGACTATCTTAAAATGTCTGATGGATATTAAGGTCCATAAGTAGTTATTAGCCACAAGGTATAGATAGTCTGGGGCAAGTGCTGCACTATATCCTTGGTGCTTGGAAGGGGGGGCAACAGTGGGAGGGCTTCTAGTGTCCTGGCCCCACTGGTGGATCTCCTGATGGCACCTGCTATTTTTGGCCACTGTATGACAGAGTGTTAGACTGGATGGGCCATTGGCCTGATCCAACATTGGCTTCTCTTATGTTCTTACGTTCTTAACCTTCCAAACCAATTTTGATTGTAATCATTATAGTTCAGTGTATCACAAATGAGTGAAGTTTATTTATTTATTTATTTGTTTGTTTAGATTTATATCCCGCCTGACCAACACAAGCGGCTCTAGGCGGCTCACACCACTAAAATCAGTACATACAAATATAATTAATACAATAAAATACAATACAATTTGCAGCAGTTACAAATACAATTGACGGCAATTTCAAATACCAGCGTTAGGGCAGCAACAATTCCCCACAGCTAGGAGGCTACCACCAGCTGTTATACCGGGCCAGTGTGTTTCTCTGGCCACCTACCGGTGGCCATTTCCCCCAGTGGCAGCCCCAAAAGCCTGGCGGAAGAGCTCCGTCTTCCAGGCTCTGTGGAACTGCAAAAGGTCCCGCAGGGCCCTGATGTCTTTTGGGAGCTCATTCCACCAGTGGGGGGCCGCCACTGAGAAGGCTCTATTCCTGGTGGTCGCCAGCCTGGCCTCTTTCGGGCCAGGAAGGGCCAGGCGATGTTGTGTGCCTGACCGCAGTGCTCTCTGGGGTATGTATGGGGAAAGGCGGTCCCTTAGGTAGGCAGGCCCCTGGCCATATAGGGCTTTAAAGGTTAAAACCAGCACCTTGAACCGGATCTGGTAGGCTATAGGCAGCCAGTGCAGTGCCCTCAGCACAGGCTGGACATGGTCCCTCACAGAGAGGCCCATCAACAGCCTGGCTGCGGCATTCTGCACTAGCTGCAGCCGCCGGAGCTGGGACAAGGGCAGCCCCATGTAGAGAGTGTTACAGTAGTCAAGTCTCGAGGTGACCATTGCATGGATCACTGTAGCCAGGTCATTGCGTTCAAGGAAGGGAACCAACTGCCTAATCAGCCTCAGATGGTAAAAGGCTGCCTTGGCAGTGGCCGCTACCTGGGCCTCCATGGTCAAGGAGGCATCCAGGAGCACTCCCAAACTCCAAACCCTCGGGGCTGGCACCAGTGGAACCCCCCGAAGGCCGGTAATGGGGTCCCTACCCCCGAACCGCTCCGACTCAGGCACAGGACCTCCGTCTTCGTTGGATTCAACTTCAATCGACTCAGCCTAAGCCAGCCCGCCACGTCCTGAAGTGCCTGCTCTAGATCCTCTGGGGTGGCTCCAGACTGGCCACCCGGGCCATCCGGGCAATCTGGGTGAGAGGGCGCATATAGATTTTTTTTTTTTTTTGTAAAGAAATTTTTATTTTTCAAAAAAACCCATCAAAAATAATACATTTACCTTATACAAATCCCTTTTTCCATATTATATAACATTTTGTTCTGTTTGTACATTCTATTTTTATCTTGTTTTGGTGGTTTCCCACCACCTCTGAAGCATAACACATTTTCCATTTTATTCAAAATAGTAATACTATATCTATGTTTCATTTCTGGTAATGGTTATATATCTTTAAAATACTTATACACCAATTCTTATTTTCTATATTCTTATATATTTCTAAATAAACACAGCTTCATTGTCTAATTTTAACTAAAACCTTCATATAATATATTTCTATTCCTTTATGCTATTATAACCATGTATAAATGTAGTTTTTCATATCCCAGTATTTTTCAACATATTCTTTCAAATCTTTCCAGTCTTCTAGAAAGGTCTCTGAGTAGAGATTATTCAATTTTCTAGTCCATTTATCCATTTCAGCCATATATAACAGTTTTTTCAACCATTCCCACACCTCTGGTATTTTTTCATTTTTCCAATTTTGTGCATACACCATTCTTGCTGTTGTAATCATATACCATATTATTGTCCTTTTCTTTACATTTATCTCTTCTAGTTTAAGTCCTAGCAATAACATTTCAGGCAACTTCTTAAATGTACATTTCAAGATTTTTTCCATTTCTGCATGTATTTTGGACCAATAAATCTTTGCTTTATCACAAGTCCACCACATATGATAAAAAGAACCTTCTTTCTTTTTACACTTCCAACATTTGTTAGACATATTCTGACCAATATTTGCAATTTTTTTTGGTGTCATATACCATCTATACATCATTTTAAAACAATTTTCTTTTAAGTTATAACACGTAGATATACTCATAGCATTTTTCCATAAAAATTCCCAAGATTCCATTTCAATGTCTTTGTTAAAGTTTATCGCCCATTTTACCATTTGTTCTTTTACCATTTCATCTGCATTAAACCATTTTAGCAAGACTTTATACATTTTAGAAATCATTTTTTTTCCGCCTTCCTCCCAAACTTGTTCTATTTCATTATTTTTTTCCCTGAAACCGTGTTTTTTATCACTTCTATACAAATCATATATTTGTCTATATCTTAACCAAGCATAATCAAAGTCAATCTGATGCTACTCCTTCAGTTTGAAATCTTTACCATGTCTTATTAATAAGTCTCTATACTTCAGCCAATCTTGTCCTTTATATCTTGATGTTGGATGTAAGACTTCTGCAGGTACAATCCACATGGGTATCTCTTCTGAAAAAAAGTTTTTATATCTTGTCCACGTATCCATTAGTGTTCTTCTCAAATAGTGATGTTTAAACATATTGTCCATTTTTGTTTTGCCATAATACAAATATGCATGCCACCCAAATCTACAATCATGACCTTCCAGGGACAATAACATTCTATCTTGTAACATAGTCCATGTCCCTACCCAGGTCAAACATATTGCATCATGGTATAACCTTAGATTTGGTAGTTGAAACCCTCCTCTTTCTTTGGCATCACACATTATTTTCATCTTAATTCTTGGTTTTTTCCCTCCCCACACAAATTTAGACAGCTCCTTCTGCCAACATTTGAATGTTTTTACATCTTTCACAATTGGAATAGTTTGAAACAAAAACATTAATCGTGGTAACACATTCATCTTGACCACCGCAATTCTACCCAGCAATGACAAATTCAATACATTCCACTTTTTAATATCCTGAATAATTTGCAACCATAATTTTTCATAATTATTTTTATAAAGATCAATATTTTTCATAGTTAGGTTTACACCCAGATATTTTGTCTTTTTCACCACCTCACATTCTGTAAGTTTTTGTAACTCGTTTTGTTTCTTATTTGACATATTTTTGCACATTACTTTCGATTTGTTCTTATTTACATAAAATCCTGCTAAGTCACCAAACTCTTTTACTCTCTGTAACAAATGTGGTAATGTGGATAAGGGGTCTTCCACTATAAACATCACATCATCTGCAAAGGCCCTATATTTGAAAGAAAAACCTTTAGTTGTTAAGCCTTTAATATCTTTGTCTTCCTTCACATTTAACAGTAGAACTTTTAAAATCCAAATAAATAGCAGCGACGAAAGTGGGCATCCTTGTCTTGTTCCTTTTTCAACTTTAAAATCGTCTGTCTTTTCGGTATTAATTATTAATGAGGATTTCTGTTCTTTATATATTGCTTTAATGAAGTTAAGCATATATTCACCAATCTCAAGATGTTCTAAAACTTCAAACATAAAATCCCAGTTTAAATGATCAAACGCTTTCTCCGCATCTAAAAAGAAAAACCCACTTCCTTTTCAGGATGTTTGTCGTAGTATTCTATAGCATCCACTACTACTCTTAGATTGTCCCTTATTTGTCGATTAGGTAAGAACCCTGCTTGTTCTGTTTGTATAGTCTCTTTAAGGTGCTCTTTTAGTCTATCCGCTATAATCTTAGCAAAAATCTTATAATCATTATTCAGTAAAGAAATCGGTCTATAATTCTTAACATTGGTCAAATCTTGATTTTCTTTCGGGATCAGTGAGATGGATGCATCTTTCCAGGTTTCTGGTACCTCTCCAGTAACTCTTATATCGTTCATCAATAGCAGTAACACCAGTGAAACTGACTCCTGTAACGTTTTGTAGAACTTTGCTGTAAATCCATCCGGTCCAGGTGCTTTACCTAATTTTGAGTCATTTATTGCATTTTTGATCTCTTGTAATGATACTGGATTATTAAATAGTTCTTTAATTTTCTCTGTTGGTTTTGGTAACTTTAATGTTTGCCGATATTCTTTAATCTTTCTTCTGTCTTTGTTTTCCTTCTTAAAAAGTTTTGCATAGTATTTAAAAAATTCTCTTTTTATTCCTTTGTTATCTATTATCTCAATATTATCTCTTATCACTTTAGTGATAAATTTATTTTCACGTTTTTTCTTTAATTGCCATGCTAATTATTTTCCGGGTTTATTTGCACCTTCAAATGCTTTTTGTTGAAGTTTTTTTAAGTTCCAGTACATCTCTTGGTTCAAAATGGCTTTTGCTTGGTCTTGTAGCATCCAAATTTCCTTTTGCAGTTTCTTTTTCCCTGGTTTTTTCTTCAGTTCTTCTTCCTTTGTTTTAATGGCTTGTAGAATATTTTCATATTGCTCTTTTTTCTTTTTATTATCTTTAGCATTTAGCGATATCAATAGTCCTCTCATCACTGCTTTGTATGCATCCCATACGGTTTGAATTTTAACTTCTTTCTGCATGTTTACTTGGAAGTATAGGTTTGTTTCTTCAAGTAATTTTTTAATTATTTCTTGATTATCTAATAAGTCCTCGTTTATTCTCCATCTCTTTTGTTTTTTAATCTGCCCAGCTGTCCATAAACACGGATTGTGATCTGAGATTATTCTGGGTAAAATTTCCACTTTTCTTGTCTTAAAGGTTAGGTTAGTAGTCATCCAAATCATGTCAATTCTTGAATGTGAGTCATGTCTGTTAGAGTAAAAGGTAAAATCTTTTCCTTGTGGGTTAGCTTTCCTCCAAATATCTTCCAACTTTTCTTGTTTTATCAGTTCAAAAAAATTTTTTGGAAGCTTCCCTAACGTCTCATCCTTTCTTTTAGAGCGCCTGTCTAGTTTATTATCTACAGTTCCATTGAAGTCCCCTAACATCATAATTTGATCATAGTTTACATTGTCCAATTCCATTTGAAGTTCTTTAAAAAAATTTTCCTTAGCTCCATTCGGAGCATAAATGTTCACAATCAAAGTTTTCAATCCTTGCAGTAAAATTTCAATAGCTAAATTTCTTCCATCTTTGTCTTTAAATATTACTTTAGGTTCCAAATCTTTTTTGACAAATGTTACAACACCATTTTTTTTGTTGTTTGCTAAAGAATAAAATTCTTCTCCCAATTTTTTCCTTATTAAATATTTATGGTCTTGTTTTTTAAGATGAGCTTCTTGCAAACAAATTATATTACATTTTTGTTTTTCCAACCAATGACCTACCATCTACGTTTTTGGGGTGAATTTAGTCCATTTACATTCCATGTAAGTATTTTGTAATCCATTTTGATATATTCTTAAATATCTCCAAAATCATCTTTATTCTCTCCCAGGAATGCATACATTTCTTCTGTGCTTTTAATCACTACTCTGGAGTTGCCATAATAAAAGCTTAGTCCTTGAGGTATTTCCCAACGAAATCTGATTTTTTTCTCCTTCAGTTTATCCGTCAGACGCTTGAATTTTTTCCTTTCTTGCAGTATTGCTCTAGGCAATTTTTTCATTACTATGATTTTCTTTCCATCTATTACAAAAGGGTCAGTAAAGCACTTCCTGTAGATTTGTTCTTTTGTTCTTTTCATTGTAAATTGGACAACCACATCTCTTGGTATGTTTTTGTCTCTTGCATATGTAGAATTAACTCTATAAACAAGATCCATGTGTTCTTTAACAACTTCTTCCTGTTCTTGTAAAAAATCTGCTATTGCTTCTTGCATTCTTGTAAAAATGTCCTCATTCAATTTTTCCTCGATCCCTCGAAATCTCAAATGATTTTGCATATCTTTATAGTGCATCATCTTTTCCATCCTCTCGTTCTCTCTCATTGTCTTATGGGTGCTTTTTTCCAGTTCTTTTACTTTAGTTTCTATATCTTGTGTTCTTGTGGATAATTTTTGAAATTCTGCTTTTAATTCCATGAAATTTTTATCTGCTTGAGCCGCTATATTATTCATTTTAACATTTACCTCTCCTATAGCGTCTAACATTTTCTTTTCCATTGCTTCCATAACGGCTAGTAGCTCTTTTTCTTTTTTTGCTGTCATTGTAGGAGAGGACCATGTAGCTGCTCTCGATCTTAGTCCGCGGTCCGTTTTGCCTCTTTAAAAAAGATTGATTTTATCTTGTTTTCCAAATCAAACACCAATTAGTGCATTCAAACAAGCTAATCTTGCCAAGTCAAATTATGTTGGTTTCAGCCTTCTAAGTTATATAATCTTTGAGATATTGCAGTTTAAAAATTTTATAAATCCAAAATGGCAGGCGCGACTTCTCTATGTTAATGTCAAAGGTTATAGTCTTTTTACCTTGCTTCTGGCTTGCCGTAGTTTCCTTTTGTCCCTTCCTTTTATTTACTTGTCTGCTCTCTGCACGTCACTTCCTGTTATGGTCTTTCTGGTCCGGTAGTATTTAGAGTCCCCTTTCTGGTCCGGCAGTATTTAGAGTCCCCTTTACCTTCTTCCGGTTCTTCTCCTTTTCCCTTCTTGTCTGCTCTTCTAGCCGTCACTTCCTGATTCAGTCCTCACGTCTTAATCTCGCGATGCTTGGTTCCCTTCTCCCTCTTTGTCTCGCGATGCTTGGCTTCCCCTCCCGACTCTTCTTAACCGCAGAAATGTTAAACAACTTGTTTTTTTGGCTTTTTAAGTTCAAATTCGGTTTTTTAGCACTTCAAAACTGCTCTCATCCAATCAACAACAGTCTATTGCTTCACCTGATCTGCTTTTTGTCTTTCAAAACGCGGCGGTGGTAAGGCAAAAAACTTTTTTCCATTACCTTTTGTTGTTACTTCGCTTCAGATGTGGTCCCAATGTTTAAACTTTGTCTTCTTTGTTAAGGAATCAGGGGAATTGGAGGTTTTATGCTGAATTTTTCAGCTCAGCTCAGCTCCTTAGAGATACTCGCAAGAATCCTCTTCGGCTGCAGTGCTCAAGGTGTCGGAAAAGTCTCCTCCGAGACTTTCCCTTCACCGAGGTTGCTCAAACCTGGATTATATTGCTTGCTGGTCCTCACACTACCTGTGTGAGGTTGTGTCAGGTGGATTAATCCACCCAAGCTGTCAGGAAGAGCCGCTGTCCGCCTTGCACATTTGCAAAGCGTGTCAGACCTCCATTCCTCCGGCCGGAAACCAGGGCGCATATAGATGTTAAACAGCATCGGGGATAGCACTTTCCCCTGAGGCACACCACATACCAGTGGGTGCCTCTGAGACGTCTGCTCCCCCAGCACCACTCTCTGTCCCCGATCTTGGAGGAAAGAGACAAGCCACTGTAAGGCAAGCCCCTGAACTCCCGTATCGATGAGGCGGTGGGTCGGTAACTGGTGGTTGACCATGTCGAATACAGCCGACAGATCTAACAACACCAGTACCGCTGTACCGCCCCGATCCAGATGCCGCCGGAGGTCATCTGTGAGGGCGACCAGCGCTGTCTCCGTCCCATGGCCCGGCCGGAAGCCGGACTGAAACGGGTCTAGCGCAGAAGTGTCATCCAGAAAGCCCTGCAACTGAATCACCGCCGCTCTCTCCAAGATCTTGCCCAAAAAGGGCAAGTTGGAAACCGGCCAATAGTTGGCCAATTCGGCCAGATCCAGTGATGGTTTTTTCAGGAGAGGGCAGACCATTGCTTCCTTGAGTGCCCCAGGGAACAGTCCCTCAGCGAAGGACTTGTTCACAATCTCCCTGAGGACACCTCGCAACCCCTTATGGCCAGCTCTTACAAGCAATGAAGGGCACAGATCAAGGCTGCATGTGGTTGGGCGTACAGTTGAGAGCAGACTGTCAACTTCTTCAAGGCTGAGTGGACTGAAGTAATCCAGAATAGAACTAGAAGACGTGCATGGAGCCTCGAGTTCACTCACTGTTTCAAGTGTGGCTGGGAGATCATGGTGGAGCCGCAAGATTTTATCTGCAAAATAGCTCGCAAAAGCCTCACAGTCTATATCCAATTCCCTATCATTTGATCTGCCCTGTGGCAGCTCTGTTCTAATAGTTCTAAATAATTGTGCCGGGCGTGAGCTAGCAGATGCAATTGTGGCCACGTAGCATGAAGTTTAGCATGAAGATAAAACACACCAGCAACAATCCAACAACGAGCTATTGCAGTAAGCCTAGAAAGTCTTTCCCAAAGCTACCTCTATAACACTGTATGTCATCCACCCACCAGTTCCTCCACCTTCCACATCTGCTTCAATTACTTTGTCAAAAATAAATGATTTTCATAATTAGTGTGCAAAGAACATGTCAAAATAGCCTTCTATCTATCCAATACTCTTTTATTTTTTCCATTCAAGGAGCTGAAGATGCCTTAAATACCTCTCCCCTTCCCCGTTTGTTCTCACAACAGACCTGTGAGAGAGTGTGACTGGCTAAAGTCACCCAGCAAGATTCTTGTCTGAGTGGCCATTTGAACTCAGAGGTCTCAGGTTCTAGTCTGAAACTCTGTCCATTGTACTACACTAGCTCCTTCAAACATGCTGAGCTTGGCACAAAGCAATAGCTGCTGCTAACAAGAAGAAATACCCCTAGGTTTTTGTCTTTTCTACAGATCAGGTAATGTTAATTTCCTTTAGGAGACTGATGAGGCTTCAACCTTGCTTGTAGTTGACAGCAAGAGTTCAAATTCCATGGATCATTTCTGTTGAACATACAGTTGATGAAGCCTTGGGATTACCTACTGGGAAAATGAGGGGAGCGTTGTTCATCCAACTTTGAATAGATGGATATTATCCTTGCCTGAAGGAATTAGTTGCTGAAAATTATGTCATATTATTTAATGTCATTAATGATGGCCTGCCAAATTTCATCCACTTCAACATCTTCCGTGTTTTATTTTTAAATTGAGGTTAGGGTTTGAAGTGAAAACTAAAAGTTGCCTTCTGTTTTACAATTCTATATCACATTGGTGGTGGAAAGGGCCATCAAGTCACAGCCAGCTAATGGCGACCTTGTAGGGTTTTCAAAGCAAAAGCCATTCAGAGGTAGTTTGCCATTGCCTGCCTCTGCATAGTGGACTTCCTTGGAGACCTTCCATCCAAGTATTAACCAGGGCCAACACTGCTTACTTTCTGAGATTTGACGAGCTCAGGCTAACTTGGGCCATCCAGGTCAAGGTTATATCACCGTACTCCTTCCCAGTTACAAGCGTAGTGCCATGTTCTAGAACTTTGGTCCAAGAATTAATTGCATTTTTGGGCAAAAGGGTTTGAGTCTCTGAATGCCAGTGCTGACTGGAGCTCCTTTTTGGCTTGCATTAGGAAACTTCACAGGGTAACAGTGAAAAGATATGGGTATGAGAATATCATCAAACTCCTTAAGCAATGGAAAGCATGGAATGGACTGAAACTTTCCTTCTTCAGTTAGAAAGCAAACTAGTTGCTTGATTTAATTATAATTTGATTTACCCTTCCATTCCTCTGAAGCTGAACGCTCAATCTGTCTGTCTGCCTGTTTGTGTGGTTTGCCATTGCCTGCCTTTGCATAGTGACCCTGGTATTCTTTGGTAGTTTCCTATCCAAATACTGACCCTGCTTTGCTTCTCAGATCTGACAGTATCAGGCTAGCCTGGGCTATCCAGGTCAGGGCCGTACACACATATACACACCACACCACACCACACACATCCTGGGAAGGGGAAGTCGCATTCAAGGAGAATGAAGAGCTCATAGCTTTTTACAGATGACTGAAGCACTGTAGCCAACCTGTGTATCATCATCAGTATTGCAGTTACTGGCCAAAATAGACAACTGAAATTATTTCAGGTATTCAAAACTTTGATTTTTGCCCTTTAAAAAAACTGTCAACATCATAACTGAGTTTAATGTGCTGGTCACAACATGCTTATTCCAAAATGCTTCTAGTGAACTCAGCAGTGCACTAGAGACTGCAGCAGTGTTTCATTTCACTTTGAAATAATTGTTCAGTGTACCTATGGATTTATCTCTTTGGGGCTGCTTGGAACTGTTTTCCAAATGACTTCTTTCTGGGTGTTTTGTGACTGATCAAATAACTTTGTTTTTGATGCTGAAAAATGTTCACAGGAAAAATAATCCTTACCTTCTGTTCAGATTCCTCTGACAATAGTAAGTTAGTGAGCTAGTAGATTGCTCAGTTGCCAGGAGTCAGAAAACAAATATTGGTATCAGTTTAGAGGGATTTATGGATTCTATTCAGGATTTTTAAAAATCCATTTAATTAAACTATGAATAACATGCAGATGTTCTGGAATGCAGTCTGCATGGAAGTCCTGTCGTCTTGCAAAGCTCTTATTGATGTTGATTTTCTTGCTCACAGGAGAACTTCCAAAGAAATCTGTCCCTGGCCATCAGTTCCAGTTATTATCATACTGGCACTATGCCAATATCACAGATTATCTAACATCATGCATAATTTTTCTCCCAATTAACTGTTTATTATCTAAAACTTGTACAGGCATGGAATTCTTGGCTTTGTTTATGTGGTGAAATGCTACTCTCCCCAGAATAGACTTATTTATGTGTGCACCTGCCTAATCTGAGTCTACTTTATGTTCCTGTCTGCTGTATACCCAGATGGTCTCTGTCCTAGGAGTTGGTCACTTCTTTATTGCACTCAGATGAATTTCCTGCCCCCAGATGTCCACATTTAGAGCAATGCTACTGAGCACATATTAAACAAGAGATTTGTTTACTGCTTATGGACTAGATTTTGCACCAGAGACAAAACAGCATTTTAAATTGAGTGCAGTGTTTGTACAAATGTATTCATGTGCTTGATGGTCTATTGGTATCAATGCTGAGAACAATGCTATCTGTGGTTCAGTTGCAGAACGTGAGCATACTTTGGCCATGGACAGACTTAAGTTCTGCCACGCCTCCACGGCGCAGCAGAACAAGGCAGGGGGAATTGCCCCCGCCACGCAGCCACCCGCAGCGTCCAGACTGTGGTCGGCTTCCGGTGGCAGCAGCCAAACGCCACGCGGCTCCCCCGCCCGGCACACGTTCACACCTGCCGGAAGCAGGAGGAACACGTGCTGCTGCGGGAGGAGCGTGGTGCTGGACGCATTGTGTCCGGGCCTCCTCCTCCAGGCAGATGTGGCAGTCTGAACAGCCGCTCTGCCTCTGCTTTTAAAGCGGAGACAGAGCAGGCCAGACTGCCAGTCTGTCCTCCGCCCCAGACTATGCTTTTCTATAGCCATCCTTTTTTTGTTGTTTCATTTTGTTTGTTTTATGCTGAAGGCTCAAATATGCCTTTTTATAGCAATTATTGTTTGATTTTTGAGTCTGGCAGGTTTAAAGCTTATTAAAACTTTAAAAATCTCCTGTTTGGGGGTCCTGACTTGGATAGCCCAGGAAAGCCTGATCTCATCAGATCTTAGAAACTAAGCAGGGCTGACCCTGGCAAGTATATGGCTGGGAGACCTCCAAAGAATACCAGGGTTGGGAGGCAGAGGCAGGGTATTAAGCCATTTCTCTGAACATCCTCCATGCCCCAGTAGGAGCTGCCAGAGGTCGCCTTGACTTCCATGCATGGGCACACACACACACACTCTCACACACAAATGCACTCCCCCCCCCAAACCTCCTGTTTGTGTAATAGTCTTAGTAATAGAGGAATTCTATGGTCTTAGAAGAAAAACTCAGTTTGAAGTAACTGTAAAAAATAGTGAGACAAGAGGATGCAGACATCAGTGTTCAGTCTCACTGAGACAGTTAGTACTTCAGGAATTGTTAGAATTGAAAGTGAGTGCAATGACAAAATGGCTGCTATGGAATTAGGACCAACCACAAAATAGTTACCATGGGATATGGGGGCTAATCAGAAACCCTTGGGAGGTTTTAAGCCAAGCATCCTAATACAATGGAGGCAGCCATTTATGAACAGGTTGCTCCCTGGAAACACAAAGGTGATGTCCTGGGTTCTTCTGAAGTTCTCCTGCTCTAATGAGTTAGAGGAAATCTAGGACTGGCTGCCTGCTTGCTTTGGAGAAGAGCTGTTTTGTGGAAGAAGCAAATGGGTACCAGGAAGCCCATCATCAGGCTCCATGGTACCTATTAGGGGTGTACGTTTGGATCTACCCTAACTGAAATATACCCGGAAAATATCTTCTCGATATTGTTCAAGTATATTTCAGCTTCCCAAATGTACCCAAGTTTTCTGAGGAATACCAGAAAAAAATCCCGATAAAATCCTGGATATATCCGGGAATTACCAGAGTCACAGAATAACAGAGTTGGAAGGGGCCATACAGGCCATCTTGTTCAATGCAGGATTAGCCTAGAGAATCCCTGGTGTTTGTCCAGCTGCTGCTTAAAGACTACCAATGAGGGGGAGCTCATCACCTCCCTAGGTAGCTGATTCCACTATTGAACAACTCTTACTGTAAAAAAGTTTTTCCTAGTATCCAGCCGGTACCTTCCACCCTTAATTTAAACCCATTATTGTGAGTTCTATCCTCTGCTGCCAACAGGAACAGCTCCCTACCCTCCTCTAAGTGACAGCCAAATACTTCAAAAGAGCAGTCATGTCCCCTTCAACCTCTTCTTCTCCAGACTGAACATTCCCAAGTCCCTCAGCCTTTCCTCACAGGCCTTGGTCTCCAGGCCTCCTGATCATCCTCATTGCTGTCCTCTGCACCTGCTCCATTATGTCCGCATCCATTTTGAAGTGAGGCTTCCAGAACTGCACAAATACTCCAGATGTGGCCTGACCAATGCAGTGTACAGCAGGACCATCATATCTTGTGATTTGGATGTTATGCCTCTGCTGAAACACCCCAAGATCACATTAGTCTTTTTTGTCGCTTCATCATACCGGCTGCTCATACTTAACTTGTGGTCCACCTATACCCCCAAGATTTTGTTCACACACACTGCTAACCAGAAGTGTATATCCCATCCAGTATATGTTTTCCTCATCTTTGTTACCTGGATGTAGAACTCCACATTTATCCTTATTAAATTGCATCTTGTTCACATCCGCCCACTTTTCCAGCGTGTTCAGATCTGATTGAATTCTATCTCTATCTTCTGATGTATTCACTGCTCCTTCCAATTTGGTGTCATCTGCAAATTTAATGAGTAGTCCCTCCACACCCTCATCCAGATTGTTTATAAAAATATTGAAAAGTACTGGGCCCAGAACCAAGGCCTGTGGCACCCCTCTGGACACCTTCCTTCATTCAGATGAAATGTCATTGACAACTACTCTCTGAATGCGGTTCTCCAACCACTTCCCTATCCACCTAGCTATCCTAGAGTCCAGTCCACAGTCCTTTAGTTTACCCATCAGAACATCATGGGGAACCCTGTCAGAAGCTTTACTGAAATCCAGGTAAACAACATTAACAGCATTTCCTCAATCCAGTAAGCTTGTCACTCAGTCAGAGAAGGAAATGAGGCTGGTTTGGCAAGGCCTGTTGGGGACAAATCCGTGTTGACTCCCCCGGATCACCAAGTTATCCTTTTGATGCTGAGCCAGGAGAAGCCATTCCAAGCCAGGTCTGCTCATGGCAGGGAGAAACCTTTGTGCAGCATGCAGATCCTGGGGCCAGCTTCTCCTGCAACACATTTTAAACCCTGCTACAGGAGAAGCCATCTCATCCAGGAGCTCTGTGTGATGGGGAGAGACTTCCCCCTGGCACTCAGATCCTGGGGCCAGCTTCTCTTGTAGAATGGTGTAAACTGTGCTGCAGAAGATGCCATCCCAGCCAGGTCACTGTGCAGTGGGGAGAGACCTCCACAGAACATGCAGATCCTGGGGCCAGCTTTTCCTGAAGAGCAGTTTAAACACTGCTGCAGGAGAAGCCATCCCAGCCAGGGTCTGTGTGCATGGGGAGAGACTTCCCTACGGCACGCGGATCTAGGGCCAGATTCTCCTGCAGTATTTTTCTTCTAGGGTCTATTGGAAATCACCATCAGCTCCAATTCAGGATTTCTGAAAAATTCTGTATCTGAATACCGTATCAGTATTAGGATTCAGGATTTTTGGAAATACCTTTTTTTTTCCAGGTCCAATAGACCCAAACCAAAAAATACGAATTAAAAGAATGCACACCCCTAGTACCAATATGTACCATACTGGAGATCACTGGTAATGTTGAATAAAGATGTAAATCAACAGATCCCAGAAGAAAAATTGGAATGGATCTGGAATACTGTTCCTTTTCAGATTAATCTCTACTGCTCTAAAATAAAATTTCACCAAATCCCTGTATCAGTATTATTTTACATCTTATAGGCTATATCCAATACATAAATGCTAGTGGATCTGCTAAGGCAAATTACATCAATATATCTTGGACATATTCTTATATTAAAGTGTTCTGGTCAGAGCTGGTAGAAAAATGATATGATTTGACAAGCTGCAAGGTGCAAAATTAAATCCAAGGTAATTTGGGGTTTGGTGGAAGAAATAGATCAAGAAGTTTGGTGTAGGGGTTAGGAGCGTGGACTCTAATCTGGAGGACTGGGTTTGATTCTCCACTCCTCCATATGCAGCTGCTGGTGCAACCTTGGGTCAGTTACAAGTTCTTTCAGAGCTCTGTGTTTATTGAGGGGTCCCCATGTGAGATGGAGCTGGTCATGGGGTCTTCCTTCTCCATTATCTTGGCTGAAATGTTAAAGAGACTCTGTCCACTAGGGGGCCCCACCTGTGGAAACTCTCCTCTGGGTTTACCCTAAGAGACTTCCCCAAAAAAGGGTCACTGTTAAGGGGTGGGGCAAGTTTCAGGTGGAGTACAAGAATTTTAAGGGTTCTTTGGACTTGTTAGTAGTGGAAGTATGGCTCACGAGCTTACTGGGCCTGTCCTGGTTCGCTCCCCTGGGCTTTGGAGTAACCGGGGTGCACCAACTGCGGCCATCGAGTTTCAGAGACATGTGTAACGAGTTCCCAGCTGTCTTTGTTGGAACGTTGGGTTGTTACACCGGTCTGCCCATATCCCTTAACCTTGGCCCGGCAGTGCGGCCCATCTGCATGAAGGACAGGAGTGTCCCATTTCCCCTCAAGCCTAAGATTGATGGGGAGCTGGACTGTCTGGTGGCCCAAGGGTTTCTGGAGCCCATACCACATACCCTCTGGGAGACCCCCATTGTGACTCTGGTCAAGCCAAACAGGGACGACTGCATCTGCGCAGACTACAAATGCACCATTAACAAAGCACTTCAGGATCACACATACCTGGTCCCTGTAGTCAGCCATGTTTTGGCCTTCCTGGTGGGTGCGAAGGTCTTCGGAAAATTGGACCTGGCCTAAGCATACCAACAGCTCCCTGTGGATGATGCCACAGCGGAGGCCCAGATGATCATCACACACCGGGGTGCATTCCGGGTGAGGCACCTACAATTTGGGGTTAGCATGGCCCCGAAGATTTTTCAAAATCTAATGAACTGTCTCCTTAAAGGGATCCCTGGGGTCCAGCTGTTCTTTGACAACATTTTGATCGCCACACCCACACCCATAGTTTTTGCCGAAAGACTGCAGGCCATCTTGCAATGTTTCCACACCACCGGTTTGAAGGTAGAATGGGAAAAGTGTCTTCTGGAGGTGCTGAGGGTCGAGTTCCTGAGATTTGCTATCGACACACAGGGCATCCATCCTACGCCAGACAAGGTCCACACCATTGTCAACGTGCCACCACCCAAGTCCAAGTCCAGGTCTTCTTGGGGCTATTGAATTTTTATCACTCCTTCCTGCCCTAAAAAGCCGCCATCACCGAGCCCCTGCACCGCCTTCTCAACAAAAAAGCTCCTTGGGTCTGGGGCCCAAAACAAGCCGCCACATTCCGGGCCGTCAAGGACCTGCTCACCTCAAACTCCCAACAATAGGCTATTTATACTGCATTGTTTCCCAGTTGGTGTTACTCTAGGATCCTTGTCTCCCTACTGGTTCATTCAAGGATCCTAGTAAGCTTTTGTTATGCAACCTCAAGCTAAGACCTTTTGCCAGTACAGTACAAGCTCAGTACATAACAGCATCCTTCATGGTTTCCAATTCAAAAACTAACCAGGGCGGACCCTGCTTAGCTTCCGAGATCTGGTGAGATCAGGCTAGCCTGGGCCATCCAGGTCAGAGCAGTAGGGTTATATACTGTTTAATCTGAATGTCTTGATTCTTCTTGGTAAGGATCAATAACAAAAACTTTTTAAAATTCTGATGTGAAATCTTCCAAAATTGGTACTCTAGATATCACTCTAGGAAGTATTAGGATGTAGGTTAACTGCATGCATGTCTGGTTCTGTGGACACCAACTCTCCAGTCTAGTCCTGTACACATGACACGTGCAAAATAAACAATACAGTACAAATAGATATCATATAAATCTTATACACTTGAAAAAATACACTTGAAGAGGGACAAAGTAGAGTTTATGGGGCATTAAAAAACCACATAAGGACAGGACACTTACAGGTTCATGTATCCCTAACTGCATGTAAGTAGATACAAGGTCAGAACTCAGGATACAGGGCCAGCATGTTCAGTCTTGCTCCCATACTTAGTGTGCTGACCTGTACTCATGTTGTGTATACCTTGGCTGTTGTTAATATTAAATGTTGATACATGTTGTTTTCCAAGTGCTTGGTGAGAAATGCCTCCCCACCAGTTTAAAGAAGTATAATGTATTGTGGCACAAATGGAAAGCCTGTTCCTACCCAAATTTTAATACATGGAAATTTTTCCAAACAGTGAAATGTATTTCATCTACAGTAGGAATCCCAGGGGTCTTCCCGTTGTAACCCAAGTGTGTGACAAATCAGACTAATGTTCACCTCTGCCTTGAGTTGTTCAACATCTAGTCCTTCAACATTTTGCCTTCTTACAAATGCATCCTTAGTGACAAGAATTCAACATGAAGAGTCAGTCTAGTGTTGAAGTGAGGAAGTGAAATTCTTCAGGGAATCCATTACATGAGCACTCGGTTCTTTAAAAGCCAGAGTAAGCAGCCAAGTGTGATTGCATAAGCAAAATAAGGAAGACAGAGAGCAGCAAAGGCAAAAAGAGAGGGGAAAAAATATCCCAAAGAAGCA
Organism: Lepidodactylus listeri; assembly: GCA_029233225.1. Taxonomy (NCBI): domain Eukaryota; kingdom Metazoa; phylum Chordata; class Lepidosauria; order Squamata; family Gekkonidae; genus Lepidodactylus; species Lepidodactylus listeri. Next base: position 75,084,898 of record JARCFY010000008.1, read on the forward strand.
ACAGGGATAAGCATCAAAGCTTGCCGAATACAAGCAAGAAATGAAATGTTATGGAGCTTGGAAACAGGAAAAAACAGAATAAGTGAAAGAGGATCATGTCAGATAGTTAAGTAGATGACTGGATAATGGCACGGAGAAATTTCATACCAGTTTAAATATATTTCTCGAAAACATACAAATGAAGGTTATTTTCTATTTATTTATTTAGATATTTGTACCCCAAGTTTTCTCCACAAATTGCTTATAATATTGTTTTCCCCTCCTCCATTTTATCTGCACAACAACCCTGTGAGGTGTGTTAGGATGAGAGTGACTGACCCAAGGTCATCTAGCAAGCTTCTGTGGCAGAATGGGAATCTGAATCTCAAGATTCTTTTGCATTTCTTAACCAAACTGTATTGCAGGTTGCTGACTGTTGTAATAAAATGATGATGAATCTCAGATTCCAGTTTAACTATGTAAGTACTACAGCATCAGGGTTTTACCACTGTCAAATATTTCAGGAGTATTAATTTGTGGAAGGTTGTGTGTATAATTTGGAAAGAGGCAGCAAAAAACCTTCACAGGTAAAATGCGTGAACTTCGCATTTGTGAATTAGTCTGCCCTATGGGCTCAGCCTGATTTGTCATGCCTTGGAGAGAGACAAAACCCTCCAGAATAGGTTTGTTTTTTAAAAAGGTATGTATATCTCCTCAATGAGCTTTTATTGTTACACAATGGCACTGGTCAAGACTTCATCATGGCTTGTAGATGAAGACCGGGGGCGGGGGGGGGGGGGGCGGCATGTGTGTTGCAGTGTGAAGAAAAAGCAGTTTTGATTCTGAAAGAGACAGAGAAAAACAGATAGAGACTGTTGGGAGATGGTTGAAGTAACTTGAGGAGCAAGATCTCTTTATTTAGAGATCTGATGTAGGGTAGCCAGAACTGGTACCCTGCAGGAGTGTCTGTTTCCACCATTGCTCTACTTGGGCATCAGCAGATAATATTACAAAACACCATACATCTCCAGTGGACCCTCCTCCAGCCCAGATAAGAGCTTCCCCTAGAACTTCTCACCACTTGGAAAATTATGTTACGTTGACAGTGCTGAAACTATTTTGTCCATATTTTGATATGGGGAAAAAAGTCTAAGGGAAATTATTCATAATGTGTTTGGGGTGTCTGGACAGAGCTGTGTGCTTGTGTGGTGGATTTTTCTTTCTTGTCATAGTGCTGTGTGCTACTTCAGGCTGCTGTTTCAAAGGGTCCATGAAGATTAGGGGTGTATTGAAGGAGGAGGAGGAGGAGGATTGATTTTATACCCTGCCCTTCACTCAGAGTTTCAGAACAGCTTGCAGTCTCCTTCCCTTTCTCTCCTCACAGCAGACACTTTGTGAGATAGGTAGGGCTGAGAGAGTTCTGAGAGAACTGCTCTTGTGAGAACAGCTCTGAGAAACCTGTGACTGACCCAAGGTCACCCAGCTGGTTTCATGTGGAGGAGTGGGAAATCAAATCCAGTTCTCCAGATTAGAGTCTGCCACTCTTAACCATTACACCAAACCAAACTGGCTCTCAGGAAGCTGATATTAGAGGGGAGAGTTTAAGAATGCCTTTACACAGGGGTCATTTCGTAGAGGTGCAGGAGCTCATTAGCATAACTCATTAGCATAACTTATTTGCATATGCTACACCACCTGACATCGCTGGAAGCATGTCAGAAGGCAAAAAAGAAAGGGGAGAGAGAGAGAGAGAGAGAGAAAGAAAGAAAGAAAGAGAGAGAGAGAGAGAGAGAGAGAGAGTGAGAGAGCTGGCAGAGAGGAGACAGCCACTAATCCAAGCCTCAGAAATACCACTATTCTGGGAGGATAGCTTCAGTGGTGGCTGAAGCCTCCAGAAGGCTGGTCGGAGGAACAAGAACCTTTCCAGGGGTCATTTTGCTGCAGCCATGATGCAAGCAGGCATTCCCCTGCAGGGGGAGGGGGAGCTGGCAGCAACTCCCGGAGCTGTTGAGAGCCAGTTTGGTGTAGTGGTTAAGTGCGCGGACTCTAACCTGGGAGAACCGGGTTTGATTCCCCACTCCTCCACTTGCACCTGGCTGGATGACCTTGGGCAAGCCATAGCTCTGTACCAGCTGTTCTCTCAAGGACAGCTTGGGAAAGAGCTCTCTCAGCTCCACCTACCTCACAGGGTGCCTGTTGTGGGGAGGGGAAGGGAAAGGAGTTTGTAAGCTGCTCTGAGACTCCCTTGGGGAGTGAAGGGCGGGATATAAATCCAATCTCTTCTTCTTCTTCTTCTGCTCAAAATGACCCCTGCCTTTACACATGCAGAATGCTACATATATAAATGTTGATCCTGGATTATTTTTTAAATTGAGATTTCACCTGTTGTTTCCCTACTATTTCATGATAAATTAGTAAGAGAAACTCATTACTGAAGTTTGATAGGAGAAAGTGAGCATCTGAGTTGAACTATTTATCCTGTTGTTCAGGAAGTATAGCCTGAATGGGGCTCAAACTGGATGCTTTCATAATAAGAGCAGTAAAAGCCATTAGTCAGCTTGAATCTCTGATTTTCTTTAAATTACCAGACTTTTCATGTGGCTATTTATTTTACCTTTAGGTAAAACATTAAAAAATCAGAACAAATACACCCCTAATCTCCATTGCTTGCTATTAAAATATAGTTTTATAATAAAATAGAATGGCAGTACAATCCTAAACAGAGGTACACTTTTGCCTTGAATGGACCTAGAAGGGTGTAACACTGCTTAGCTGATTTCAGGTGGGTAGCTATGAGGCAAAGCACCCTTAATTTCACCCAAGGGTTAATGTAAAATTAATTTGGTTGAATGGCTGGACGCCATGGTTGGATGGTTGAAGCAGAACCAGCTGAGACTGAATCCATTTAAGACAGAGGGTCTGTGGTTGGAGGGGGGAATTCAGGATTGCTTGTGCCAGCACTTCCTGCGTGGTTTTGTGGCCCAGCATGTTGGGCAGCATGTTGGTGTACTCATTCCCCCAGCACAAGAGCAAGGAGGTGGGTATGGGTTTGCAGTTGGATCACTTGTAGGAGAACTTGGGCTGCCTGAAGATGGAGAGCCCATGGGTCCAGCCGAGACATGGCATGGCCAAGAAGATCAAACACAGAACAAGGTTGTGTTGGTGCATCTCAGGGGGGGGGGGATTTTAAGTGGCCAGTGGATCCGAATGGGATTCTCAGGGGGTGAGGAGGGAGCAACTAACATTTTCTCAGAGTGAATCCCGAATGGGATTCTCAGGGGGTGAGGAGGGAGCAACTAACAATGGCTGCAAACATTTTCCATGTCTTCAAAATATCACAGCTCTAGAGAATGACATTGTGGCTTTCCCATGTTTGTTCATTCATTCATTCATTAAATAATTCATTCATTTATTTAGCTTTTACCCCACCCTTCCTGCCAAGGCTGGCTCAGGGTGGCTCACATAAAACCAATAAAACAATATACATTTTAATATAAAATCCAAATAAGCAGTTTAAAACAATTAATATAACAGTTAGTATAACGATGGTGGTGCGATATAATAAAGTGCATTTAAGAACGCATTCAGTGGTGCTGCCACTCTGGTAATTTCTGTGTTTAGGTCAACACAGGACATGGCTGATAACGTGCAGCTCCTATTGGAATGCCTGCTGGAAAAGCTCCATTTTCATGGCCCTGCAGAACTGTGAGAGGTTTCACAGGGCCCTGATCTCACCAGGGAGCTCGTTCCAGTAGGCCAGAGCAGCCAAAGAAAATGCCCTGGTCCTCGTTGATGTCAACCCGGCATTCTTCAACCCAGGGAGGGCCAAGCGGTTTTGTGAACCCAATTGCAGTGCTCTCTGAGGAACATGTGGGAAAAGGCGGTCTCCTCTCAGGTAGGCTAGTCCCTGACCATAAAGGGCTTTAAAGGTCAAAACCAGCACCTTGAAGCGAATCCAATATGCTATTGGCAGCCAGTGCAATGACTTCAGCACAGGCCGGATGTGCTCTCGCATGGGGAGCCCCATCAGCAGCCTGGCCACCACATTTTGCACCAGCTGCAGCTTCTGGAGTTGCACCAAGGGCAACCCCATGTAGAGAGCATTGCAATAGTCCAGACTCGAGGTGACCATTGACTGGATCACTGAAGCCAGATCATTGCATTCAAGGAAGAGAACCAACTGCCTGATCAGTTGAAGATGGTAGAAAGCTGCCTTGGCAGTGGCTACTACCTGGGCCTCCATTGTTAAGGAGGCATTCAGGAGTGCTCCCAGACTCCTGACTCTCGATACAGACACCAACGGTGCCCCCAGGGCCGATGCTACCATTAGGCCAGGTAAGGTGACCGCCTAGGGCACAGATCTGAGAGGAGTGCAGAACAGATAATCAGTGCCCCTCCAACCGGCTGCAGGCTCTTGCACTCACTCACACACCAGCCTCGGCTCTCCCGCACTTTTACTCCTCTGAGCAGTTGCGGGGGCTGCAGCAGGAAGTGCAAGACCAGACAAGGAACCACTGAATGCACCCAGCTTGGGGGAAGAAGTACAACGGGGACTCCCTGGCAGCCAGGGAGGGAGAAGTGAGTGACACTCCTGGCCTTGGAGCTAAATGAGGGCAATTAGAGGGCAAAGGCAGCCCAAAGTCCAAGTGCTTGCCTCCCCCCGCCCGTGTCGGCGAGGCAGTGGGCAAGCAGTTGGCGGTCGACTGTGTCGAATGCTGCTGACAGGTCTAACAACAGAAGCATCGCCATCCCGCCCTGGTCCAGATGTTCAGAACACTGCAGTTCTGCTGGACAAACAGTCCATCACAGTTCTAAACATGTTTGCTCAAAGTTAAGTACAAACTGAATAATAAATTCCTAGGATATGTTCTTAAGCTTGCAGCATCTGTACAGATGTCTACTGGTTAAGCCTCCTTTCCCTTCCTGCCAGCTATAGTGGTGCTAACTTCATGATTCCATGGAACAGTGGCTTTGACAATGATAAGCTTCATTGCAATGGATTGCTGTGTAGAAGACAGTTAAGTCTCTGGCCTGGACTCTGATATTTTGAATGCTGTGCCATCTAATGCCAGGTACCAAAGCATTAAATAGAAAAGTTAGCCTTTGTTATTTTTTATTTTGCTAATGAATTCTAGAGACTGTGTTGCCCAGTGATACTCCTTTTTAAAAATCATTCAAAACATGTATGTATCTTTTTCAAAGGTTCGGTTTCTTATGTGCACTTAGCCTTTGGTTTCTTGTGTACACTTAGCCTCAGGGACCCACAGATCTGAACACTGCTTGCTTGCCCCAGAGGTGGTGATTCAGAATGACCCAGGCTTGAGTTCTTGACAGTAGCCCTGTTAGTCTATAATTTCAGAACACAACCCAAGTTCAGTAGCACCTTACAGACCAACAACATTTTCCAGGGTATAAACTTTTGTGAGTCAAACCTCAGTTCATCTGATACCATATCTGATGTATCTGACAAGGTTGTGTTTTTGTTTTGTTTTTTAAATAATTTATATCTTGTCTTTCTCCCCACTGGGGATCCAAAGTGGCTTACATTACCAAAGTGGCTTCTCCTCTCCTCCATTTTATCCTCACAACAAACCTGTGAGGTGAGTTAGGCTAGTAAGTGTAACTGGCCCAAGGTCAACCACCAAGCTTCCATGGCCCAATTTGGGATTCAAACCTAGATCTTCCAGATACTAGTCTGACACTCTTAACCACTACACCATACTGTCTCTCAAGTCAAAATGAGCTTTGACTTAGGAAAGTTTAAACCTTGGACAATTTTGTTGGTCTTTAAGGTAGACTTAAATTCTACTATTTTAAACTGCAAAAAAAAAGTCCTTTGTACATTCAGCTATATACTGAGTTGAAACTAACAAAAACAATCCATTAAAATCTGTCACCAAGTACTTATAAACATATGTTTTCTTGCTGTTATTGAATTTTCATTAGAAAAACATCTTCAGGTATAATAATGTTTTGTCAGAAAATACGCTTTTTCAATGAAGTACAAGATTTGTACTTTGTCACATGTAATTGTAATTGCAACTGAAAGAGCACGTTTTGAGCTAGTTATAGAAATCACTGCAGGGCGTAGGTTTTCTTGTTTTGTACTCCCTAATGTTTTCTTGTCCTGTTGAGGCAGATGTTGTATTTATACACATTAGAGAGAGTTTTCTTTTTACAGATTTTTATAATTCATTTACAATGTCTTTAGGACAAGAAAAGCAATGGAGAATTTGCCATTTGTCCAATTTAATGAAGTCTCTTTATAGCAAGAGATGGAACTGACCAAACAAAGCCTAAAATTAAATAATGTACAAAGTAAGAATATGGGAAAGTATGATCTGCATGACAGTTTATAAATAACAATCTGTTTCTAATTCTTCTGCACAAAGTGAATATTGGGTAATGTGTTTATTTATCTATCACTCCCAGCAATATGAGAAATGCATGTTTGGCATTTTTAGACATCCTGTCATATCTTGATGATAAAAAAGCATAATTTTAGATATTAAAATCTTGGTGGTAGCAATCCTAAACAGGTCAACTCAGAAGTAAGTTCCTTTTTCTAGGATTTCTAGGATTTCTAGGATTCCAGGAAAGTTTCCTTAGGATTGCAGCCTAGATGTATCATCTATTGATTCATTTATTTTATTAGTTCATTTAATACATAAATATTTCTGGGAAGTGACAGATTAAATTGTTATGGATTATTCTCAAAATTACTTGAGTAGGGAGTGACTGGATCAGAAGGGAAACTCTTGACCATGCAGGAACTGAATTCTATTTATGTGAATCAATATGACCCTATTTTTAGAGCCACTATGACTATGAGATTATGATCTACCAGTGTGTCAGATTTATTCTGGAATATTCCTACTGTGGAAGCTGCCTTGTACATGAAGATGCCTAATACTGAAACAGACCAGTAGTTATGGTCAGTACTATATAACCTTGTAATCTCCGAGATGGTGCCTGTGGACACCATGCTGCTCACCAATGGGTTTCCTGCTAGTCATTTTCTTCCCCAAAGCATCTCTTTTTGGTTCTGGTTTTCCTTCACCTGTTTGGAGCAGAAGGTACTTCAGAAGAACCCAGAAGGCAGCAACTTTGTATATCCAGGGAACACCCATTCAAAAACAGAGGGCTCCTTTGTTTGCAGCCCACTAATATTTTTTCAGTATCCCATGGCAACCGTTTTGTGATTGGTTTCAGCCCTCATTTTAGAAATTTTGTAAGGGTTTTCAATCTTCATTCCACTGATCCTTTTAAATAGAAATGCTGGGGGGATTTCTGTATGCAAAGCAGATGCTTTACCACTGAGCCACAGCCCCTCCCATAAGAGACCCCTCCCTACGTGGGCTTGAATCACCAACCATCTGGTTAAAAGCCAAGGCTGCTAACTAACTGTGCCACAGATGGTGGTTGTAGAAAGTGCCATCAAGTTGTAGCCAACTTATTGTAACCATGTAGGGTTTTCAAGGCCAGAGACATTCAGAAGTGGTTTGCCATTGTCTCCCTCTGTGTAGTGACCCTGGACTTCCTTGGTGTCTGCTCTCTGCAGAGGCAAAAGAGTTGTTAGCAGGCAAGTGACTGCTAATCACGGAATGCACCATGGAAGAGGCTGAGAGGAGGAGGAGAAGCAGCCAGCAGCTCTGCCTCATGCTACCCATGAGCTCATCTGGCATGAACTTCCACAAACAACTTGAAAGTTTATGGAAAGTTCGTGCTGGTTGACTTGCCACAAACTTCAGTTCACGAACTACAAACTGGCCAAAATTCATCATGAACTTTTGTTCATGAGCCAGTTCGTGCTCATCTCTAGTGATTACCTGGAAATGGTGTACATGATCTCTTTTGATATTCTTCTATATATTCTTCCCTTGCTTATGCTCTAAGTTTGGTAGTCTACAATGAAATACCACGGACTTGACAGATGGTCCTAAAATACTGGAATGAAAGCTGCTCTAATTCATTTGGATTTTTTAAATGCTTTTAACTCAAGTGCTCTGGCATCAGAGAACTCCTCCTATCCAAAAGGTAATTTTTAAAAGAAAATCAGATCAATAAATGATAACTGTTGTGGCAAATAGGAAGAGAAAGCTGAGTGACAGAGCAAAGTTTCAGGGCTCTGATTGAAAATGACAAGGAAGGAAGAAGGATGTATTGGGATGAGTCAGGAGGCAGAGAAATTTCAGATCATAGTTATCTGGATAAATGTGCCTTTGAGGTGAATGAAAATAGCTGACACCATTACAGGGGCAAAGCTTAATATTGTAAATCTTGATGGGCAAGGATGCTTGGAGAAGGGGCCTGTATAAATGTATGTATGAGAAAAGCAAGGTCTGCAAGAGCCCGAGGAAGAAGAAGGATTAGCTATAAACTATTTAAGAAGCCCCATACAGTTCCTTAGGACTTATGGTAATTAGTTGAAGAAGTACAGAGAAGTGCAACACAGCAGGAAATGCATTTACTGCTTTAAGCTACTTTGGGCACACTTACGCAACATACTCTCGATAACATTGAACTCAAAATAAAATCGGCTTGGGTTACTGACCTATCATCATGCCATACTCCCAAGCAATGGTCTTATGCATGATTATTTTCCCTTGATAGGATTAGGATATAAATATTTATTTCTACTTGTGAGTCGGATTGTTTCTAACATATATATTTTTATATGCTTTTCAGGGCATCGGCATGGGAAGTTTTAAGCAGAAGTCTGCACTGTAGCAACTGCTCTGTAATTTCAAATAAAGTAGCCAGGACTGAAAGCCACAAAGTGCTAAAGATGATCTGCCCTCTTTTAAGAAGTCGTTAAGTAAATAAATATACTAAAATGCTCACATCATGAAAAAAATGTTTTTTTTTTCCAGACAATAAAGTGCAACCTTTTTAGCTATGGTTAGTTTGTGAAAGCAAGGGCCCCATTTGTGGGTCTGTGGGGTGGGTAGGATGTTGACACAATGCTATCTGGGCTGTCTGTGGCCAGAAACAAATTAGGCAGCAGTTGGGGAGGCCACTGTGGCTGTCTAGGCTCCTGATTGCCCTTCTTCCAGCCTGGCAAATCAGGCACAGCCTGACATGGGTGGGGACAGGAATCAAGCTGTCTGACCTTGGGGAGAGACTTTTCCCTTTGGTCTGCCTGGCTGGTTATTAAGGACCCAGCTGTGCTACCTGCCTCAGTTGGCCTTGTGGCTTTCACTGGCACCTCAGTGGAAGAGGAAGCAGGAAGCAGCATGAAATGCAGAAGACTTTGGTGCAAGAAGACTTGCAGCAGAAGCACAGCAAGGGATGCAGAAGAATTGTAGTGGCAGTGACAAACTTTGAGGTGGAGTGGGATGGCAAGGAGCCTAGTACTGGCTGAGCAGCTTTGTTTCCTTTTGCGACAGCTGGGTCACTGCCTCCACACTTCTCTTTAGAGCCGAGGAGGGCAGCCATGTTTAGCAGACAAGGAAGGCAATGATTAGGGCTTCGGACAGAGCAAGAGAGTTGGGCTACTACGCATTCTCCTACCCTCCAGGAGCTGGTCACTCACTCCCCCCCCCCCCAGAAATCACTCCGTGCTGAGTTCAAGTCCCCCCCTTTTTCTTCCTGTTCTTTTATCCTTCAGGTGTTATTCAGTGGCAGGGTGTCTGCTAGGAGGAGAGTGACCAAAGTTCAGTCCCTGGAATCTCCAGCTAAAGGATGGATAGTTGGGGCGTAAAAGATTTTGCATGATCGCCTGAGCAGCCCTCTTCTTTGAACTTCCTGGGCATCACCAAGGATACAGCTGGATCTGCTCCCATCTCTGACTGTGTACCCCTCTTATAATTTTCTCAGCAGGTCCATGATGCCTCCCAAGTAGGGTTGACAACCTCCAGCGGTGGCTGCAGATATGGGATTACAACTGATCTCCAGGTGACAGAGATCAGTTCACCTGGAGAAAATGGTGCCTTTGGAAGGTGGACTCTATGGCATTATACCCCACTGAAGTCCCTCCCCTTCCCAAGCTCTGTTCTCCTCAGGCTCCACCCCCAAAATCCCCAGGTATTTCCCAACCTGGAGCTGGCAACCCTATTCCCAAGGAGGGAGCCACTTCAGACCAGGTGCAAGGAGCCCTGTCCCCTCACACAAAGGGCCAGAGAGGACATGACAGGAAGTCTTGGACTTTGTTGGCACCCGGCAAGCAGAAGGCACTGGAGAAGATGGCTGGACCAGCAACTAAGCAGCAAGGTAGGCACAGACAGGAGGCCAATGCCACCTAGCAGGGCCTTTCTCAGGCCCTGGAGTGCCTCACAGAAAGTGTCAAATAGCTGGGCTCCCTTCAACAGGACCCAGGAAAAATTGCAGATGTGGGTGCTACCCACGAGGGCTATCAGCCCAGGAGAGGCTGAACCTGGGTGCCTGCCCAGTAGTGAAGGTGAGCAAGCTTCCCATCCACTGAGTCCAGTGACTCTAGGAGCTACAGCAGGGGCTCTCCCAGGAGATGACAACTGGTCTGGAAGAAGGGTTGCTGGAAGCACCCAAAGCAAGAAGGGCACACTACAGCATGGAAGACTCAGACAGCAAGGGAACCTCAGGTCAGACCTCCTCCAACAATTAGCTGGTGAACACTTCAGGGGAATACTGGTGGGCAGTTGTTCACATGGCAGGCCTGCTGGCGTGAGCACTCAGGGGGTAGGTTGCTACCGAACAGGCAGGGGCAGGCTCTGAGGCAATCTGGGCTATGCAGCAGACTTTGGAAGGGCTGTCCTCTTGCCTCTGCTTTTGGGGATGACAAGGACTCCCCAGGCATCCACCTCACCAAAGTGTGCATCTCATAGCGAGAAGGCCAGATGGGATCTTATCAACAAGCTCTAGATGATCATGATTGGTCCACACATTAAAGATAGATTGGATGCTGCTAGGGTGGGTAGGTGTGGCTCCAAGCAGGACCCAGCCCACAGGGTTGTACTGGGAATTCAATCAGGGAAAATGCCAGAGGTCCTGGAGCAAGTTTGATGCTAGAATGCAAATATTCAACACATATTCTGATATGAGCACAGGTGTGTGTTGGCCAGAATGTTAATTAATTAAATGAACCCTAATTAATTACTGAGAGACCTGATTAATAGTCTGGGGCTCAGCAAAGGGAGGACCTGGTTTCTCTTGGAGGCTGTCAGTAGGTGTGGGATGAGCTTTTTCAGAATTGTGCCTGAACTGCCCTTCTTTGCTTCCACTCAACCTTTCCATTACAGGTGGCATAAAATTCATAGTTAGGTCCTCAAAACTGGTAGAGTAGAGCTGGTCTTGATGCCACAATGGAGGGGGAAAGCACAGAGGCCCAAAATGGAGGCTCACTCCTATGTAAGTTGCATAGGAGCATAACGTAGCTACCTATATTTCACCTTTATGATTATGCATAATTTCCAATAATAAATTGCTTTCATAAGTGACTTTTTAATTAATAATGTAGATTAATTTTGAATTAAATTAAAGTTTTCTATTTAATGCTGAGGATATTCACAGGCATATTAAACAAAATAATGCAGTTCATATTTTTAATAAGACGTCAATTGATAGAAAATGCCCCCCCAATTTTTTAGACTTTCAGCATAAAAAGATGTTAATTAATGTGATATTATGTGTTCAATATGCACAATTTAAATATCCTCAGAGGGAGTGAAATAGGGAAAGCTGAAGCCATATGATGAATAACATGGAATGGAAGGTCAGAATCAAGATCGTTCGAGCTAATGGGAAATATCTTTCAAAGCTATAGCAAATGAGCCTTATGAACATTAGAAACTGCTGATATAAGCCCGGAAACCATCTTGAATGTCAAGGGATATGTGCTTCATTTTCAGTGTTTGATTGTTCATCTAAATATTTAATGAAAATATTATTAGAATATTCAGTTGATGAAACAAACTCCTAGCAGATGCATCCAACATAGTTTATTCAATATTCACTAAGTGGAATGACAAAAAATTACCCGTGAACACAGATCTTCAGAGAGAGATGTGCTTTCGCATTTGTTCTGTTTTAAGGCATCATCATTTCACTTAGAAGTCATTAATGGGTCTTGATGGCTAAACTGGCTAATCAAATACAGCAAGGGGTAATTCAGAGCCAAAAGGAGACATGTGTTGAGATGGCTGGAATTAATTTGATTCACCTTCACTAAATTTCTCCCACTGATACAGCCTTTGCAATATTTACATGGGAGGTGAATCATATGAATTAAAATATGACTTAACAAGAGGCCTGGTCCTCTTACCTTGACTTGGATCCTCTGATGACGTTTAACAATAGACCCCCCACACACACACTTTATTTATATAAAAATGGAAGGAATGGTCTGACTTTCCCCCCTTCTGGGCCTAACACTATCTGGGGCAGGAGAATTTATACCAGGGAAAACCCAAGACTAATTACATTGTAATGCTTAGTCGAGTTACCCATTGATTTAGGAGGATGTAACTCTGTTTAGGATTACACTACCGGTGCTAAGGTTGCCAGGTCTTGACTGGCAACTAGAAGAGGACAGGAGGGATTTACAAGGCGAAAGCCCTAGGCCTCATTGCTGGCATCACATAGGAAATAATGTCATCATGCCAGCCACATCTGTGCAACACTCTGATATTTGGGCAAAAACTCTGTGGTAAAACTGGCTTCTACCATAGAGTTTTTTGCCCAAATATCAGTGTGTCACTCAGACCTTGTTGGTGTGATGATGTCACTTCATGTGCAGTGCCAGCCATGAGGCCTAAGGCTTCTCCTTTCTCCTGGTAAGTTCTCCCCACTGGCCAGCTGATCGGTGGCTGGGAGTAGAGCCTGTTGGCAGAGGACTTATGCTTCTGCCATGGGGTCTGGCAACCCTAACTGGTGATTTTACACAAAATTATAAATATTGAGGTGTTTCAGATCCTGATTCAGTGGTTATCTCACACAGAGGGAAGATGCACTTTCCTTCTTGCAACTTGGTTTGTTGTGTGTTTCTACTGTTCAAATAAAACAGTTCAACCCTTCCCACTGCCCAAAAAATCAAAGTCAGACTAACTGAATTGACTCTATAGATCATATTCTTTTGGATTGCCCTGAATTTTTAGATTTGAGAGTTGAACTGATTTTCTTTTTGCTTAAGCAGGCCTCTGTCTCTTCAGAAGCTAAGTCTTCTTGGTTACTAAGAGATAAAAATAAACAAGTAACTATGTGTGGCTAATTTTTGGCAGCTGTAGTAAAATTGTAAGTCTGGTAGCAAATCTTAGGCTTCCCTTTTAGTGTTTAATGGCTCACTGTTTATGACTTTGTTGTGGAAACAGTAATTAAAAAGGAGTCAGACATCAAGGCACAAGCCACTAGAATAACTATTGGATCCCTTCTCCTGAATATCAAAAATAATTCTGTTTAGTTTCAGAACTTTTTTTGATATTTAAGAGTGATTATTGTCCAGGTTCAATTTGGAGTAATAGCTTTTTGTCTAACCATCACTGAGGCTGAGGACAGACTGGCAGTCTCTGCCGCTCTGCCTCCGCTTCAAAAGCGGAGGCAGAGCGGCGGTTCAGACAGTCGCATCTGCCCGGAGGAGGCAGCCCGGACGCATCACGTCCGGCGCCGCGCTCCTCCCGCAGCAGCTGAGCAGACACAGCAGACTTTAAGCCTGTCCACGGCCTGAGTTTTTGCTTTCTTTTGGCACAACCAACAATATGCTTCAGCTCATGAAACATGATATTGGGTGCTCTGTACCTTATGCTCCTAGTATTGAACAATGTGTTGATTTATGACCAACTGAGACAAATCAACTCAAAATACTCAGCTAGAACATCGCAGGATGGAGTAGCAAAATTCACTTGCTGCATGTCACCACATTTCTATCCCAATACAATATTATTCTACTTCAAGAAACATGGGCTTTAAATGAAATTATATTTCTTGGCTACATCCCATTTATAAGGAAAGCTTCACTTGGAAATAGAGCAGGAAAACCCAGGGCTGGTCTAGCATGTTTGGTTTATACAGTGTTAAACACCACTTCAGCCAAAGTTCTGATCTCCCATGACTTGGTATTGGCTCTTTTGGTTACTTTGGATAACTACCCCTCAATTTTTGTCTCAATTTATTTACCTCCTGCTGCTAGTTGGGCAACCATGAATGAAAACTGGAATACAATAAATGGTTCATATGACCAATTCATGGAGTCTTTCCCAGATACAATGGCTATTTTAGCAGGTGGCTTCAATGGCAGAATGGGTAGTGATAATGAAGTCTTGCTAGCCACTTGGCTGGGGAGGATACCCTTCTCCCTATAATGACGTCAAGATCATCAAGGAATATTTGAATTAATAAAGCAGGTTAGAGACTCTTTGAATTTTCTTTATTGAAGAGACTCACTATATTAGATGGATGTACAGGAATGATCATAGGTGAGATTTTAATTTTTTAACGTGGGGGGGGAAGTGTTATTGATTACTTCCTGGTGGCTTTTGACTTTCTACGCTTGATAAAGATCCTCTCTGTACAGGACTTCATAGACAGATATCACTTCCCTGTCTCTTTCACTCTGGCCGAGGACAGACTGGGATTCTGAAGGGGAAGGGAAGCAGGGCCAAAAGCCGCAGGGGAAAACTGGCCCGGGGCTGGCCATTCACATTGGCCAGACTCCTGTGTTAGCATGCCGGAATGGAGCATTCAGACTGCTGTGGAGCGGCCCTGAGTGGGCCAGCATCCGCAGCTCATGGCAGGGCCATTTTGGCAATAGGCACATGGCCACAGCAGCAGTCTAAAAATTTTAAATCCCCTGATCTCCTGTATTGGAGCTGCTTGTGTGCATGAGCGCTCATGTGCTCATACACATCTCTCTGTGGCAGTGCATTCACACCGTCGCCTCTGCTTGAATCCCGCCTTCTCCCGTCCACACAGCCAGGAAGTGGGATCCATGCGCGAGACGGCCCCTGGACACTGCTTTCTGCCAGTGTCCCTCTGAGGCAGAAGAGTAGCAGCTCCCAAGCGGGTGAGTACAGAAGGGAGCCAGGGAACAGCTGCGGCTGTTTGAACTGGCTCCCTTCCCCCGCTTCTGAAGTGGAGCTCTCCCATCCCACATTGCCAGTCTGTCCTCAGCCTCTGATGTCTCAAGCCATGGGTTGCCTTTGTATAAATGGACAGCAATTGCAGCAGAGTAATGAAGTATGTCGAGTGTCCTGGCCCCAGCAACTGGAAGAGAGCATTCGCAGTATACAGCAGTCAACTGAAGTCAGCTCCATCAAGGACAAAATTTTTAGGTCTTATTCAGTTAAGTCTTCATTAGAGTTACTATATGTTCTTTTCACTTTATTTGAGCCATTCTATCTACGCCCATTTAAGCACACAAACTTGTCTGAACCTCAGAAAAGAAACAAATGGTTCAATTCTGAATGCAAAACTATGAAAAAAAGGATTTGGCAATTGAATAGGGAATTTAAAAGTGACAATCTATATATCTAATAGCGAAGGGGGGGGCCCTGTGTGGATATCTAAATCCGAGCTAGGGGACCCTTGGGGAGGGAGAGGTTTTCCTACACACAGGGGGCACTCCCACCATGTGCAGAAAAATCCAAAAAGTTAAAAAAAACCTTCAGGGACCATAGAATCCCCCCAAATACCTTTTGAAATGGCCTCAGCTCCAGGCGTCAACTGTGAGGAGATTAGAATGTTCGGGGGAGGGGGGGAGGTTCCAATTGTTTCTGTCAGTCAAAGGCAGGGATTTTACTGGCAGCAGTCTAGGGTTGCCAAGTTATCCCCCCACCCCAGCCACCAGCAGCGGATCCAGAGCCAGGCTGGGAAACTACTGGAGATTTGGGGGTGGAGCCTGGGGAGGACAGGGACCTCAGTGAGGTACAATGCCATAAACTCCCCCCTCCAAAGCATCCATTTTCTCCATGGAAAGTTATCTCTGTAGTCTGGAGATGAGCAGTAACTCCAGGGGATCCCCAGTTCCCATCTGGAGGCTGGCATCCCTAGGCAGCACCCTCTGTGTAACTTGATACCACCTGATTTGCATGACTTAATTAGGCCCAGCTGTTTTGCTACAGTTCATCAGCAGCCACCGTATGAATGCCATTGCGGTGCAACAGTTCGAGCTTCAGACTGGGATCTGCGAGACCCAGGTTCAGATCCCCATCTTGCAGTGGAAGCTGACTGGGAGATTTTGGACCAGTCACATACTTTCAGCCTAACCAACCTCACAGGGTTGTTGTGCAGATAACAAAGAGGAAATAATAATGTAAGCTGCTTTAGTCCCCACTGTGGAGAAATTTTCCTAGGTAGAGGCTGCAGGGGAGGGGGTGGAGATAGAAAGCTGAAGACAGATAAAGGTAGGTTGGCTGTTGGGTGGGAAGGAAATAGGGTTGCCAACTCCAGGTTGGGAAATTCCCAGACATTTGAGAGGTGGAGCCTGGGGAGGGTGGGATTTGAGGTGGGAGGCAGAAAGAGAGAGAAAGAGTGATGAGGTGGGGAGGCAGAAAAACAAAGGGAATGATGACAGGTCAGAAAGAGAGAGGAAGTAACATACATGGAGGAGAGCGAGAGAGTAAGAAAGGGGGGCAGAAGGGAGAAAGAGTGTGAGAGAGGTAGGGGGAGAAGGGAGGAAGCAAAGGTGTGAGGAATGGGATAACTATCCTGCAAGTTTCTTGCAGGTCTCCACTTGTACCCTATATAGTTTAAGGTAATTATTGGACCTAAAAAATATAAAAATTAATTCAGGATAAAAAGAGAAGAAAAGTACAAGGGTTAGTGCCTCCTTATTACATTCCTTCACAATAATAATTTATCAAGTTTTTGGAAAGCTGTCTCAATGGCCATGAATATGAGATCCAACTTGCTATCATGTATTCTTGCTTTCAGGTGGACAAGATATTTTGAGGAGCTGTTTGGCTCCGGTTCTTCCTGAAATACATGGTAGAGGACAGAATGCTGGATAATATCCTTAATTGGACCCCCATTCTGGAGAAGGATTTATGCAATAAGATCATCAAATGAGATCTGGCAAGGCCCCTGGCCCAGATAAGGCCCCAACTAAACTTCTCAAATGAAATCTGTTGTGGTGGGGGAGAATTCTAGCACCTGTTCTCTCTAAGATCAATCAGAAAGGCAAAATCCCCTCAGTTTGTATAATCATTCCAATGTTTTAATAGGGCAATAGGCTTGATCTGGCCAACTATTAGCCAATTAACCTCCTATCATCATCATCTATTATTCCCTTCTGTATCAAAGATTAGTAGAATGGATCAAGACTAATGTCATCCTCTCCAAAGTATTATAGGGCAGATTCCATTGTATTCCACATTCAGATCATCTCTGCCCTTGTGGTCAAGGTAAAATAGAAACTCACAGAATATTGGAATGTAGTTTTTTTTAACCATTTTTAGAAACCACTGGCTCTTACTGCTTTTGATAATCATCTAATAAACTTTAAGGGGATAATATATCCTACTTATTGCTAGACAGTGACCAAAACACAACCTACTTGGTCGCTAAATTTCTGTCGAGCGTATTTTCCTTTAGTAAATTCTTTTTAGTCATTGCTTGAGATCCTTCGATCATAGGAGCTCTGAAAAGGAAAGAAACGTGACAGCTAATGTGCAACCTCATACAAAAAGATATTTCATGCACTTGCTTGCATGGACGGAATTCTTCTGTGTTGAGGTATATAGGTCAGTTCTGCTACCAAAATGGGAATAATTTTAAATGGCTTCCTTCACTTTCCGTAAACACAGGTGCATGCCTGAGGGCTTTCATCTGCACTTAAGTCTTACAACTCCCTACTCTGATTAGTTCTATGTAATTGCTCTCTTGTCTTTTTCTATTGGCATTAACTTGAACACTGTCCACAGGTGCATTAGTAGACAAGTTTAATTTTTCTCCTTTTGTGCCTGATCAGCATTGGCCTGACTTTGACGTTTGTTCAGTTTGGTGTTGGAAAGTGCCATCAAGTCACAACTGACTTATGGCAACTGCATGGGGCTTTCAAGGCAAGAGATGTTCAGAGGTGGTCTGCCATTGCCTACCTCTGTCTTATGAGCCTGGTATTCCTTGGAGATCTCCCTTCCAAATACTAGACAGAGCTAACCCTGCTTAACTTCTGAGATCTGACAAGATTGGGCTAGCCTGGGCTATCAAGGTCAGGGCATTGTTCAGTTTACCTGACCAAATTGTTTTTTTCTTTGAATGCCCACCCTCCACCGCCCACCTTTGTATGTATCCCTTCTGCTATTTGGAGTACACACCTTTTTCTCTGATCAGGCCTTGTTGGATTCTCCCTACTGGTGCTCCTTTCTTGGATTTCAACTGCAATCATTAATCCTATTCCAGATAGGGTTGCCAATGTCAAGGTGGTGGCTGGAGATAATCCAAAATTACAACTGATCTCCAGATGACAGAGATCCATTCTATGGGGAAAATGGCTCCATTGGACAGAGGACTATTTGGCATTATACACTGCTGAGGTCCTTCCCTTATCCAAATCCCAGAAGTCCAGGAATTTCCCAACCTGGAGTTGGTAACCCTTTGCGGTGTTCCGTGACATCAGTCATGTTTTATACTTTCCCAGCTAGCTTTAAACAAACAATTCCTTGTTTGAATACTTGTAAGCTGTTTATGGGCTGCAGTGGCTCAAGTGGTTAAGATGCTGACCTGCAGACCGGTAGTTCAGCAGTTTGAGACCCAAGTACTGCATGATGGAGTGAGCTCCCATCTCTGATCCCAGCTCCTGCCAACCTAGAAGAAGAAGAGAAGAGATTGGATTTATATCCCGCCCTTCACTCACTTAAGAGTCTCAGAGCGGCTTACAAACTCCTTTCCCTTCCCCTCCCCACAACAGACACCCTGTGAGGTAGGTGGGGCTGAGAGAGCTTTTTCCCAAGATGTCCTTGAGAGAACAGCTGGTACAGAGCTATGGCTTGCCCAAGGTCATCCAGCCAGGTGCAAGTGGAGGAGTGGGGAATCAAACCCGGTTCTCCCAGATTCAAAAGCAAGAAATTGCAAGTAGATAAATAGGTACCACTTCAGTGGGAAGGTAACAGCGTTCCATGCACCTTGGCATCTAGTTATGCCGGCAACATGACCCCGGAAACGTCTTTGGACAGTGCTGGCTCTTCGGCTTGGATGAGCACTGCATCCCTAGAGTCGTATTCGACTGGCTTTCGAGCAAGGGAATCCTTTACCTTTACCAAGCTGTTTATTGGTCCATGTCAGCAGGAGACTGAACACCCTGTGGCAATAACTTTCTGTATAAAAAGTGTGACTCAATACTGAACAACTCTCTCTAGTAAGTCTTTTCCTGATGCCCACATGAAGCACATTGTTTGCCTGCAGTGTTTGCCTGCAGCTACCCATAGTCCTGATAAGATGTGTCTAACTTTTTCTGAAAACCTTTTGAAATGGGTTAAAGTAAAAAAGACTCTTGGAAAAATGTACATTTGTACATTTGAAGAACCTGCCTAGTAGCACTTCTTTATCAAGCTGTGAAGAAAGGCATTTGCCTACATAATCTTGTATTTTCTGTGCTGATGCTTTTAAAACACTTTAAATTTCTTCTTCTTTAAACTTCATTAAACTTAAAAGTCTAAAACTTAGACTTTTTAAAGTCAATTCACATTACCTTTTTGCTGTACTACAAACTGGTATTTTTCTTCTTTGCATTATAAATGACTAGGAATAAGGCCTGTTGCGGAAATAAATACAACAGACTCTAGAAAAAGGCTCTGGGAGAGTGCCCCAGCCTTGGGCACTCAGCGTCAATTTGCTGTGGTGACCTCAGCAGGGTATAATGACACAGAGTCCACCATTTTCTCCAGAGGAACTGATCTCTGCTACCTGAAGAGCCATTGTAATTTTGAGTAATCTCCAGCCCTCAACTGGAGATTAGCAACAATTGTTAACCCAGGAGGAAATGGCTGGTTTAGAGGGTGGAGTCTAAGGCATTGTGCCTGTCTGAGGTCCAACCCCTCCTCAAACCCCACACTCCCCAGGCTCCACCCCTCAAATCCCCAGAAATTTCCCAACCAGGAGTTGGCAACCCCATGTCCTTCCCAGCTAACCATCAACCTACCGTTATCTGCCCCTCTGACTGCAGCTGACTTCTGCCCTCCCTTCTGGAGATCAGTTGTAATTCTGAGTGATCTCCACCCCTCACCTGAAGATTGGCAACAATGGTTCCCCAGGAGAAAATGGCTGGTTCAGAGGGTGGAGTCTATGGCATTGTACCTGCCTGAGGCCCTACCCCTCCTCAAACCCTACCCTCTCCAGGCTCCACCCCTCAAATCTCCAGGAATTTCCCAACCTGGAGTTGGCAACCCTATCTCCTTCCCAGCCAAGCATCAACCTGCCATTATCTGCCTGTCTAATTTCAGCTTTCCATCTCCTCCCCCCTCCCTCCTGGAGATCAGTTGTAATTCTGAGTGATCTCCACTCCTCACATGGAGATTGGCAACAGTGGTTCCCCAGGAGGGAATGGATGGCTGGGAGGGTGAAGTCTATGGCATTGTACCAGTCTGAGGTCCCACCCCTCCTCAAACCTCACCCTCTCCAGGTTCCATCTCTCAAATCTCCAGGAATTTCCCACCTGGAGTTGGCAACCCCATCTACTTACCAGCCAATTATCAACCTACCTTTATTTTCCCCTCACTGTTCAGCTTTCCATCTCCACCCCAGCCTCTACCGTGCTCTGAAGCCCTGACTGCCACGTCACATTGGCTGTCATGGGGGGGGCATCTTAGCAGGGTATAAGGACGCAGAGTCCACCATTTTCTCCAGGGGAACTGATCTCTGCCATTTGGAGAGCAGTTGTAATTTTGAGTGATCTCCGGCCCTCACCTGGAGATTGGCAACAATGGTTTCCTTGACTGAGAGGGTGGGATAGAAATTCAAATAAATAAATTTCCCAGGAGGAAAAGTAGTCTTTCTCTGTAATGGGGACCAAAGCAGCTTTCATCATTCTCCTCTCCCCCTTTTGATTTGTACAACAATCCTGTGAGGTAGGTTAGGCTAAAAGTCTGTGACTGGTCCAAAATCACCCACTCAGCTTCTACAGCAAGAACCTGGATCTAGCAGACCCTGCTCTGAAGCACTGATTGCCACGCATAGGGTAGCCAACCTCCAGGTGGAGCCTGAAGATCACCAGGTATCACAACTGAACTCCAGACAACAGATCTCTCCCGCCCAGAGAAAATAACTGCGTTGGAATGTGGGCTTTATGGCATTCTGTTCAGCTGAGGTCTCTCCCTTCCTCAAACCCTGGCTTCCATAGACTCTACCAAAAAATCTCAAGGAATCTCCCCACCTGGAGCTGGCAACCCTAGTCAGGACTGTCCCCAATAAGTACCTCATAAAAGCCTGTGAATGGTTTCCTTCCTTTGTCTGAACCAAGCTTGGTTGCCTACTGTGGCAAAACGGGCTCCAGTTTACAACTCAGCTGTTTGCCTCCCACTCTTGTCCTGTGGGCGTTTCTCACTCCTTGTTCCCTGCCACCAGTCACTGAATTGTCACTGCCTTTTTAGAGGGTCAGTGAGACCACTGTGGCCAAATCTCCCTATTTGGAGATGGAATCCCCAATCTTTGGGAAATCTCTGGAAAGTTGGCAACCCAAGAGTTTGGCCTTTCCTTGCTTCCCTGGGTTACCCCCTCCCTTTGGTATTGTGCAGAGTGGGGGAGACTATGGGGTCAGAGCACAACACTGACTATTAGCCCAAATAGAAGAATTTATTTTACTGTTTACACAATTATGGAGCACACACACACACTGAATGAATACATCACAACTGTAGGAGTAAGCACACACTATGAACCAACAGGCATAAATCAACAGGGATTAAACAATCCTCCCTGGATGGGCTGGAGTCTATATTGATGGTGCCCCACCCCTTGGGACGGTCCCTTTTTTCCTGCTCTTGTTGGCCTTGGGGCAGCTGGGAACTGTAGGCTAGCAGCAGAAGAGGCCCCATTCAACCCAGTGAGTGATACCCCTGCAGGCCCCTCTCTGGAACTACAGCTCAATTGAACCTTATGGAGGAACATTTTTAATAAACCACAGACAGCCCCCGTCTTATAAACACAGGTAACTGCCATTTTGTTACACCTACCAACAGCCACTGAGGTAACAGTCCCACACAGGAGGGAAGCAGGAGAAGCATCTTTGTCAAGAGAGAAAGCCGTCTGCTAGTAATTCTGAGAGGGCACAGTGGCTGAAGGAGTGGGCTGGGAAGAGGAGCAGACCCAGCACCCAGCCAATGGCACACGAGTACTCAGAGCCAGTGGATGGGGGCAGCTTCTGAATGACAGGTCAGGGGGCCAAAGGCTGTGGTGGCGTGTGGAATGTTGAGGAGAGTCCATGTGAAAACAGAATTATATATAAGGAGGACTGTAAGCATGAGCACTCAGTTATATAATAAGGAGAGATTTGGGGGCATCTTCAGCCCCAGAACGCCACAGGGTTTTGTGATTTTTTAAAATGTTTCAGAAAGAAACACCCAGGCCCTAGTGAAGTAGCCAATGCATTCTGTATGGTTTCAGAGTGTCACTACAGAACATTTACACATGGGTCAATTGAACCCTTCAGATGTACAAACAATTAATTTATCTGGAAATATTTGACATAACTGTAAATACTCATTCCTTTTTGACATTTTTTCTTAATGTCAGTTAGTTGTTCAAATATCCATGCCGCCACAGTTCTATAGTTGAATGAAGATTAATCTTGTTTTTGGGTTCTAAAAAGCATATATAATAATTAAATAAAGGTAGGGAAAAGTAGAAGAATGCTTCAAGTTAATATATCACACAATAAGAAAAAAGCTCAAGCTCAACCATTTAATATATTGAGAAGTTTTTACCAACGAGTCACAGCCCCTCCCTAATATAACTGTGCATAAAAGAAAGAAAAGAGATACTAAGAAGGTGATTGCTTAGTATCTATCTAGTATGTATATCCTTTATGCAACCATTCTTCCAAAGAGTTCAGAGCAGCATGCATGGTTTGCCTTTCCTTATTTTATCCCCACAACAATCCTGTGAGATGGGTTATATTGAGAGCATGACTGGTCCAAATTTACTCAGTGAGTTTAATGACAGAAGGGGATGTGAAGTGGGTATACCAAGTCCTAGTCCAACACACTAACCACTACATCATGCTCATTAGTACATTTTACAAGAACATAGGTATAACTATTTTTGTTTGTGAATTGTTAGGATATATGCTGTACCTCACAACTGAAGTGTCAAGTGTGTATTTTGGCCTCAAATATTGTGATAGTAATTTAAAAATGAAGTGTCTCCAGGGAAGAAACAAACCTTACCTTCTTATGCAGATGGTGATGTGTTTCTGGCAAGGACCCTAGCAAGTGCAAAATGATCTTATGATACTGAAATTGTATTGATGCAAACAAGGTATCTGGATTACTGTAACATCAATAATTTACTGTCACAAAGGCTATAAAACAGAACAGAAGCAAAATATTGAGCCTGAATGTGACTTACAACAAAATGAAAGGTAGACAGGACTATTTTCCAATGGCATATTTCATATAAAGGTGAGAAATATGCCATTAATAATTGCCATACACTCTAAACTTCCCAGGTGCTTTACCACCACTGCACAACTCAGTCAATGTGCAGTCACTGAAGCACAGTCGCTTTAAGCACTGTAACCCCAGGAGTGGAATGTGTCAGCTACTTTGTTCCCACATGTTGATTGCAGTAACCTTTAAGGTGGTTATTTGTCTAAAATGTTGGTGGAAGTGGAAGTCTCCACCAGGAGAGGAGTCAAGACTATCTGGCGTGACTAATTTCATATTTATTCCATACAGCAATTGCACAATGGTTTCACAGATGAAAAACCACTATCTGTTGTAACCCGAGCCAATTTTTGTGACAGGAAGCAGCAGATTCAGCAGGCCTGTAGTTTCCAACAGATTATGTAGACATTTTCTGATGCTGCAGAAATTGTTTTAAGAGGGGCGTTTTTTAATGGATTTCTGAGAGCTGCTTGTGGATCCAACACTAGTACAATCCTATGTGGATTTACACCATTCTAAGACCACTGGGGGGTATAACTCTGCAAGTCACATATAATATGTTGTATTTTCTTGGCTTGCTGAAGCTGAGTTAGGAGAGAGGAAGAATACCCACACAAAAAAACTGGAAGATGATTCCTGAGATTTGGTGAGAAAGGCCAGCTGGGATAGCCAACTAGGGCTGAGGACAGACTGGCAATCTAAAGCGGGGCAGGCACGCTTCGCAAACGGAGGAAAGGAGCACGTTCAGACATGCGCATCTGCCCGTCGGCTCCATTGCGTACTTACCCGTCTCCCAGTCGCTTTCCTTCCGCTTTACCCGGACACCGGTTTTTCCCGGTGTTCAGGGGCCTTCCTCCGCATGCCTCCCGCTTCCAAACAGTGTGAACTGGAAGAAGCGGGAGGCATCCGGAGGAAGTGTGAACGCACCGGCAAAAAGTTTTGTGCATATGCGCATATGCGCATGTGCGCATGTGTGCATGTGCGCATATGCGAAAAACATCAAAGGAAAACAAAAAAAGTGCAGCGGCACGCGCGAGCCGCGCGCGCTGGCTATGCGGCAGTCTGAACTCTCCGTGGCAGTCTGAATGCTCCGTATCGCCGCTGATCCGCATTGCTCTGGCCAGTGTGAACGGCCAGCTCCGTGGTTTTTTTCCCCGCTCCAGTTCCCTCCGCTTTGCCTCCGCTTCAGATTGGCAGTCTGTCCTCGGCCTAGATGGACTTCAGACCCCAAACCCTAAACCAGTTAAGTCAGGTAGTGTTTTGGTTCCCCTTTCTGTCTTTCAGTTGTTGCCGGTTCCCCACATTCAATGTCCAATTCAGACTGGGACTATGATGTGCAGGGAGAAAGGGTTTCTGCCTCACCCTGCTCCATTATCCCAACTTGACTGTGGAAGTGCTATTTGGCCCGTTTGGAAGGCCCATATCTACCCTAGCTGACAGTGACTCGTAGAGTGATTACCCCTAAATTGATTTGACTATCTAGGTTGCCATTTATTCTAACTACCCGAATTCAGTGGGTCTGTCTGTGTCTATCTCGCTTGAATCTACCCTTTCACAAAGGAGCTTAGTGTGGCAAACTTGCTTGTCTTTTCTCCATTTTAACTTCCCAGTAAACCTGTGAAGTAGGCCAGGCAGAGTATTATTCTCCTGCTGCCCTGGGTTCCCCCCAAAGCTTGTTTTGCCCATCTTGTACCTTTATCATTAGCTAATATGGCAGTGCAGAACCGTTGTTGCTATGATTTCTCTTATTTTTGAAAGGGGGATTTCTCTTCAGCTTCTCTTTGTAGATAAATCAATGCACCCTTTTGTAACTTCAGCCCTTAAGTTGTTTTATGATACTCACCACAGGCTGGTGCTCTACCGGGAAGATCTAGGAAGGTTTGGAAAGACATTGGCTGAATCCATGCCCTTAGAGAGTGAAATTCTGAAATTGTGCAGAATCTCCCCTTCCTGCCCATCCTCTCTTTGAATTTGTCTTTGATCAGAAGAGAACTTATTAAAAACTGAATCCAAATTCCTAAAAAGGGGGGAGTAGCAAATTGTTGGATTTCAGGGAGAAATTGGGTAAAGAGGAATTAAGAGAATTTCTCTTCATAGGAATATATTCAGGAAGTGTAGGGTGAGCTCATCAGCTAAGGAAGCCAATGAATCAGTGCATGGACCTTTTCCAAAGACAATGCTTTTCCCCTTTTTCAGTAGCTCCAATCTCCCCAATTTGTCATTGTCAATCAGTTGTCATTTGACTTATGGACAAGATGCAAATTTGATGTTTCAAGTATCCCAGCCTTTTAAAATCTATTTAAATATCAGTATAGCCAAAGACTGCTTTCTACATTTCACTTTAAGATCCAGGCACATTATATCACTCCCATCTTTGTAAACATCTTACCAATTTGGTTAATGCAGATTTCTAAATGCGAGACAAAATATGGAACCATGGAGTGCTACTTCTTCTGAAATCTCAGAGTTCACACATCCATCTCTGAGCTATTTGTCTGAACCATGCAACAAGATGTATTCAGACAGCTCTCAGAAAACACAAGTTTTTTTTCCTGAAACAACTTCAGAGCAATAGCTTTAAAAAAAGAATGAAAAGAAAGCCAATGTTCTCATACTTTTTTGCACATTGTTCCTAGGAGACTGGATCTTGATTTGGGACCAGGTTTTCCTACTCATATCAGAAGCTGCAGCCAAGCCATTAAATTCAAGGTATGGTGTTTTTTAGCACAATTTTCCATTTTTTTTGCAATGCTAAAATGTAGCTACATTTCAGTCATCATTTAATTGTTATTATATATTCAGGAAACTTATCACAACCATTCTACCAATATTAATTTACTCGGGGTTTCTGGAAAATGGCTTGTAAATGTCAAGTATACAGATAAGGAAAATAGGCAACTGGGTGGTTATTACAGCACCGGAAGCCTATATCCCGTAATCACCAAGGACATGCATTCCATGCTATGAATATGTGACTCTGGGTTTTTGTTTATGTCAAGATGTTATAGATCACTGCCATCTGCTGTTGCAATCTGACCCTGGTCTTTAGGTTGATCCCGTACAGAATTACAAATTGGAATCTCATCAGAGGAAATATTGGCTGTGTTAATTGGATATGTGTAAGGGAATATGTGTAATTGGACCAATCCTCAGTCACCTGAGGATGCTGCCATTCTGTGAGCGAAATGAATAAATGCAGTGAACAACCAAACCAAATTGTTATTGGCTGTTACTTATCAGCATCCAGCTGGGCCAAAGGCCTCAGATAGAGGGTTGAACACCACCTATTCCACCTCCTCAGCAACACTGCTGAGTTCTGGAGCTAGAGGAGAAGCTTCCTGCTCACTCAGTCATGAACAATTGCTAGTACCATAGTACAGTTGCCCTGATTTGTGAAGTTCAAGGCTAAGTGAGCAGTCTACCACATTTATTATTATTAGTAATAATAGTAGTTTGCCTTCTAGTTATATATTTGTAAAGTCTAGAATAATACAGTTTTTTTAAGAGATCCCTTTTTGGATTAGTAGAAATAAAGTTCTTAATTTACATAATGGTCTATCAAATTATTTTATTATATTTTATATTCTTCTGTTACGGCACTTAAAGCAGTTTACATTGTATTCTCTGGAGATCTCCTGCCTAGGCGTTGACCATGCATATCCACACTTGCTTAGCAGTAAGACTGCTATGTCATGCACCATCTGACAATACCCTGGCAGATGATGCATTGTAAGAATGAAACTAAATTTTTGCAGATCACTGAACTTGCAGCACTTGTACAGAAGTCCATCAGGAAATAATCTCCTGCTCAAAAATAAAATTAAAGTCCATAGCTGTATGACAGAATGTTAGATTGCCATATTTGATGTCCAACGTATTCCTCACAAAACAAATCAATGAGAAGCAATTCATAATCCATTCTAAATGCAATAGCTCAGCAACGGGTATGTTCTAAGGCCAAATCAATAAGAACAAGACACAAACATAAGTAAGGTTGAAATGGCTTGCAAAGAATAGATTAACAAATAATCTTGTTAAAGAACACAGGATAAGAACCAACAGATTTCAGAATTTTCTGCTTCCTTTGCTATTCTTGTGTGATCTGAGGTGAAAAAAAAACTAATTTTGAACAGTGATGAAAATCTACTGAAATGTTATTGACAGAATGTTTTTGTGTGCCAAACTAGACATTACAGACAATTGTGTGTTTGCTTGTTTTATTTTTAAACAAAAGGCAGCCATGAGAGACTGTAATCTTGAGTGGAATGTGGACAGGAAAGGAGTGCCTTATAATTTCCACACCATTGTTATCCCCCCTCAAGACCTCAATTTAAAAACTTCTTGCTGTCTTGCAGGTGAGGGCCCCTTTGTCTTATCAGTGCCAAGGACTTCAGTAGTTTAGCATAATAAGCTATTTATTAAGTTTCCATAACACAGATAGAAACAAGACTGAATTGCTTCCCCAGTCTCTGATTTGCAGCCTCCTTCTTGCTCTCCATCTAGTTTCTGTTTCACTTTTGTTGCTCCTCCCTTGTTCCAACCCCTTAATTAAGACTACATTTCACTATAATCATTTCTTCTCCCCTGCAGGTAAAAACATCATAGAACTTTATGAGGGAAAAGCAGTTGAAAAACCAGTCAAACAGTCCCCCCGCTCAACTTCAAAAATATCAACACTAATAAGGAATGAAGCAAAACGACACAGCATGCACAACCAAAATGAAACTTAAAAGAGTATATTTGTACATTTCCTGATAACCCTCTATATAAGAACAATTGTGTTAATAAAATTGTTCATTTCTTACAACCCTTACTGTAGCTGATCAAAACCACAGCTGTATGAACTAGTTGTGCAGTTCTCTGTTTGCTTGGCAGAGCAGTTTGTCATTCCATCAGAACTGTAATCTGGTGATTAGGGTTGCCAAGTCCGGGTTGGAAAATACCTGGGGACTTTGGGGGTGGAGCCAGGAGAAGGTGGGGTTTGGGGAGGGGAGGTGCCTCAGCATGGTACAATGCCATACAGTCCACCCTTCAAAGCAGCCATTTTCTCCAGGGGAGCTTATCTCTGTCAGCTGGGGATCAGTTGTAAAAGCGGGAGATCCCCAGGCTCCACCTGGAGGCTGGCAACCCTACTGGTGATAGTGCCCATTTTGACACATTTTACTGAAATGAACTGTTAGTATGTTCATCTTCATAAGGAAATAAGTTAAAACTGGGTGTGCTCTTTCCTCCACAGAGCTATTCCCAACACAGGAGATAAAATGGAGCAATTACTAAAAGTCTGTGGAGCGTGCTTTGTGAAAAACCCATTGCAAACACCTGCATGAATTCATGAGTTTGAGAAAAGCCTTCCCCAAATAACAGCAAGCCCTAATAAGCCATGCACATTGTGTGTTGTATTGTGCTTGTGGCAGAGGGGTCTCATCGCAAACAGCAGGTGCATCAACTGGAGGACAGGAAAAGGAACACCAAGTGCATGAGAGACACACACAGTTTCTGTTTCTACAAACTAGTTAATGCTGTTCTGGCATTAGCTACATGTGGAATTAGGGTTGCCAGCCTCCAGGTGGGGCCTGGGGATCCCCCGCTTTTACAACTGATCTCCAGCTAAGAGAGATCAACTCCTCTGGAGAAAATGGCTGCTTTGAAGGGTAGACTCTATGGCATTGTACCATGCTGAGGCTTCTCTCCTCCCCAAACCCCACCCTCTCCTGGATCCGCCCCCAAAGTCTCCAGGTATTTTCCAACCCAGACTTGGCAACCCTATGTGGAATTATTATGAAAGCAGCACACCACAATGGGTATTGTACCATTGAAACAATTTACCTTCCTATTTTCCCTTTCATGGACTAGTTCTGTTCTAATCATAACTCTGCCACCTCCTGCTAGTCAGCCATTAAGCAAGATATTCCTCCTGCTAGTAAGCCATCAAGCAAGAAATTCCTCCTTTGAGAGCCAGTTTGGTGTAGTGGTTAAGTGCACAGAATCTAACTGGGAGAACCAGGTTTGATTCCCTACTCCTCCACTTGCACCTGCTGGATGACCTTGGGCTAGGGTTGCCAGCCTCCAGGTGGGGCCTGGAGATCTCCTGCTTTTACAACTGATCTCCAGCTGACAGAGATCAGCTCCCCTGGAGAAAATGGCTGCTTTGAGGAGTGGACTCTATGGCATTGTACCATGCTGAGGCCCCTCCCCTCCCCAAACTCCACTGTCTCCTGGATTCACCCCAAAGTGTCCAGGTATTTTCCAACCTAGACCTGATAGGGTACCTTGGGCAAGCTGTAGTTCTGGCACAGCTGTTCTTGAAAAAGAGCAGTTTCTCTCAGAGCTCTGTCAGCCCCACCTACCTCACAGGATGTCTGTTATGGAGAGGGGAAGGGAAAGGGGTTTGTAAGCCACTCTGAGACTCCAAGTGAAGGGTGGGGTATAAATCCAATCTCTTCTTCTTCTACTACTTCTTCTTCCACAGCCTTTTTTTAAAAAAAGAACTGTGACTTGATTTGTGCTGTTATTTTAGGGTACAGTATCTCTATTCCCCTGTCCCCACACTGCTATTATGCAGCAAATACATTAACCCTGCAACCAGTACCCAAGGAGCACCCCCTCCCATAAGGGTACATCCAAGTTTCAGCTACTTTTAGAAACAAACTCTCACTCTCAGGTTTGTCTTTTTCATTTGAAAACCACATGCTGAGAAATGGCACTAATTCTTAATGGTGCCTTAGCTCAGATTTTTTTTTCTTTTTCCGAAAAAGGCAATGGTGGCAGCTGTTGCTGCCTGCTTAGAAGTTATGGGTAGCAGAGCAGGAAGTGCTATGAACATGTAGGATCAATGCAGAAGCATCTACAGCAATAAAACTACACTTCAATACCACAACAAGAGGGGGGGGGAATCACAACACAAGTTGGCTCATCTAGAAATTGGCATTGTAACAGAGAGAGAATGGGAGAGCTGTGAATGGTTACTGATCCCATCTGTTTTATCACTATAGCAACGTTTATGACAGATGGCAATTGCACCAAAATTAACTGGTGTGGAACCACCTATAGGTCAGCAGCAAGAGAGAGACAGATCCACAAAGACAGGGGTGGAGGGAGAGTCAATAAAGAAAATATTATGTGCTTTCATGCTTCTTCTACACCAGGGGCATACACTGCTAGGCAGGGTTGATAATAACCCCAGCCCCCTTCTTCATTGTAAGAAGGGCCCCAGAGACTGGTGCATGGGAAGATTAGAGAATTTAAGGATTTTAAGTCTTCTGACTCCTGAAATGTGGAAACCATGTAGGCTGATATGGGAGAATGCCAGTGTTACAGCAAGATTCAGTGATTAAGGCTGTGGTCACATTGGAGGCTTGGCATTACCTGGCGCTGCCTCTATTTGCCTCGGTTTAAATTGTCACAGAAAGGGGTGCCCAGACAGCACACCCTGAAGTGGCTCCTCCACGTGCCAGTCCTGTGCTGAAGGATCCACATTACTGGTGCCTCAACCACAGAGCATGGCCTTTGCTGGCAACGGGGGTCGCTCATGCGCATATGCATTTATGCACACATCCCTACCGGATGAAAAACAAAACCAATGACTGAGATTGAAGTGACCGTTCACACTTCCCATCGGACATCCATTAACGACAGTGGGGTTCAGATGTCTGGAAAAGTAGAGTGGAAGCACTGGCATATGTAAAGACTGGGCTTTCCCTGGTGTTGTCAAACTCTGCTTCCAGGATGGGACAGACCTGGTGTTGATGACTGGGGCACAGAAGGCAGATGTCATTGTCTGATTGTGCTCTTTAACTCTGCAAAGGTAATGCAGCTATATCGGCGTGAAATGCTTGTGTGAGTGTGACCACATCCTAAGTCTGCCAGCTGTAAATCACTGTTTTAGGTATTTAATGGAACTTGCTCACAATGTTATTTTGAGACTTCAATTAGCAACTTCAAGTAAAAACACAACTGTGACTTTTATATTTCCAGTACTAATATAACCATAGATTCCAGTGCAATAAAGTCTTTGTTGTGGCCCAACTTTGTCCCTGCTGCTTGGTTTCTGCTACATGGCCAGAGCTCCACTCCCCACCATGCCCCACTCCATCCCCTCCCATCTGCCACTCCCCATGTGGGCTTCACAAGGGAATGTCTAAGGGGGAGGGCTCACTCACCTTGCAAGCTTCTGTGTGAAGGAGGGAGGGGGCAGAGGGTGCTTTGGGTGAATGAGCCACCTCATCGTGCTGGCTATAGCATGAGACTGGACCAGGGAGTCCCAGATTCCATTCCGCATTTGTTACATGGAAGCTGGGTGGGTGGCCTTGGGCCAGATGCATGCTCTCAGCCTGACCAACCTCATGGGGTTGTTGTGAACATGGAGTGGATAAGCGGGGAATGATGCAACCTACCAGGGGGGTGGTTGCTAATGGAATGAGTGCATGGATGAGGCCCCTAACTGTGTGTCTGCTCCAGGAAGGGGTTCCTCTGGCAGCCAGGGGGAAAGGCATCTGTGCAAGAAATGCAAATATAAATAAATAAAAGTAGCACTGAGGGAGGGCCTGGGTCACAGGGGTTCCCTGAGTCAGTGGTAGAGGGAGCCCTTACAATGGGTGGACTTAAAGCATTCATGGGGGGGGGGGGGGCTATGCATCGAACATGTTGGCATGAAGGGCAAGCAAATAATGGTGACCACACATCTGTCAGCAGCAGGGGTCTCTGTCAGGGGGTGGGGTGGAAGAGGAGAATGGGGCTCTCCTGAGCTGCCCTTCCCTGCCCCCAACTTTCACATGGAATGGCATCTGCCCTGGGACTGGCCACTCCCATTGACCTGAAGTGCCCCTCCCCTCATGTTGCCCCCACCTTGACAGTATGCTGCAAGGCCACACTGCAGTGGAATCATCATGGACATGGCCTCACAAGCAGCCAGATCCAACACCCCCCCCCTCCGCTGCAGCATAACTTGGCCCTTAGGGAGCCAACTAGTGGTGCCGAGGTTGCATGGTGGCTGGCTGCTACAATGCAGGCACAGCTCAGGATTGCTCTGTCCATCTTCTTTTGTCCTTCTTGAACTGATCTTTAGAGTCTAAGACGGGAATAAGAACATCTCTGCTGCCACCTGCTATCCTTCCTCCCTCCCTCCCTTCTTCCCTCCCTTTGCATATTATATTTTCTTAGATTTTCTCTCAGTTAACTATATTATATATTGTGGATTCTTTATAAATTACTGTATATACTTTATATATTTACTATAGATTTCCCATATTATATTTTTAATTGTTTCCATAATTAAAATTTCTTATATTAGAAGTCTAGATAACAATATAATAATATAATATAATAACAATATAATAATAGTAAATGATAAATATCAGTATCATTATTATAAAAATTGTAATAAAGCTAGTAATCCTTTATAGAAAATTAAGGTGAAATTTGTTTACATAAAATACTAACTTTTATGGTCATGTGGTCATACTAGGAGTAAGGCTTGTTGTGGGAAGAAATACAATATTAGAAGGAAGTTCCAGGTGAGTGTCCCGGCTATGGCTGGTGGGGCGGCAGAGGGAAGGCAGAAACAGAGGGAGGCAAGCCATGTTTATTTCCTTCTGCTCAGCTATAAGGCAGGGCTGTCTCAAGTCATTTTGCTGCCCCAAGTGGGTAGTGTGGGAAGACAGCCTCATGGTAACAGGTATGGTTCCCTCCACCCCTGACTTATGTTGATTGGGATTATGCAGTGGCAGCTAAGGTAGAAAAGCACCTCCTCCTGTGCCATGTCTTCTGGGTTCCAAGGGTCTGGAAAGCAGTTCCATAGCCAGTTACAGGGTCGCCAACTCTGGGTTGGGAAATACCTGTAGATTTGAGGGGTAGAACCTGAGAAGAGCAGGGTTTGGGGTGTGGAGAGACCTCAGCAGGGTATAATTCCATGGAGTCCATTGCCCAAAGCAGCCATTTTCTCCAGGAGAACTGATCTTGGAGATCTCCAGGTGCTGCCTGGAGGCTGACAATACTAAGGGGAGGCCCAGACCTGTAGATCTGAGGGGTAGAGCCTGGGGAGGGCAAGGTTTGGGGTGTGGAGGGTCCTCAGCAGGGTATAATGCCATAGAGCCCACTGCCCAAAGCAGCCATTGTCTCCAGGAGAACTGATCTTGGTCATCTCCCTGTAGGGCCTGGAGATCAGTTGTAATAGCTGGGAAATTTTCTGTAGGGGAAATGATGTGCTGTGGCTGGGGAACACTGTGATCTCTGCGAGATCTCCAGGCCCCACAGGGAGATTGGCAACTCTGGTGATCATTTAAGGAAAGATTGGGATATGTATTTTACCTCAGGACATATTCAATGACTCCCAACAGCAACAGAAGACTGTTAAGAATGTTAGAGGCAAAGGCCAATCAGGCTGCATATGCAAATGACCTCTGTGTTCTGACTGGCTATGTGGGGGGGGAGAGGAACAGAAAACTGTTTAGAATGTTGGAGGTGAGACTCAGACAATGCAGCCAGTGGATAGGGACAGCTTCTGAGTGACACATCATGGAGCCAACTGATTTAGGAGTGTGTGGAATGTTCAGAAAGTGCCACCCCACTACTCAATTATATATAAAGAGAGATGGAAAAATTGTATAGAGCATTTAAACAGAGAAGAAAATTGAGAAGACTGAAAAAGATGAGAACAGGAACAAGATCAACAACAAAGAAAGAATATAACTCTGAAGATGATATAGAAATAGCAAATCAAAGCCTTTTCAACAGAGTTAAAACAAGAAAATAAAAATGTCCTAACTCAATTGCAACAAACAGGTGAAAAGACACAAGACATTGCTGAAGAAATAAATCAGGAAATCTAAAGCCTCCTAACTCTACTACAGCAAACAGACCAAAATGCACAGGAAAATTTTGTTGGAATAAAGAAAGAAATACAAAAGATAGGGACTAAGATAACATCTGGACTGCAGGAAATAAGTCAAAAAATCAAGAAAATAAACAAGATAGATGAGAAATTAAGACAAAGCAAAGAGAAATTCAAGAAAAAGCAAGTTCTAATCAGTGTTCCCTCTAAGCTGCGTTAGTGTGAGCTAGCTCACAGTTTTTTAGCCTCCGGCTTGCACATTTTTGTCTTAGCTCAGGAGGGATGGCTCCAGAGCAAACTGATTCATGCAGTAGCCAAATTGTGCGCTCACACCTTTAATGCCAGTAGCTCATGAAGTAGAATTTTTGCCCACAGGACTCCACAGCTTAGAGGGAGCATTGGTTCTAATAGAAGCAAATCAAAAGATTGGATTCTTGGAACTAAAACTCAGGAGTAATCATCTGCGATTCCATAGAATTCCAGAAAATTTTGGTGACTTGGCCTTAGAGAAAGAATTTTGGCCGCCTTTGAGCCAGTTCATGCTACCTTGAGACAGTTCGACCAGCAAGGCGGGATATAAATGGAAACAATAAATAAATAAAAATACAGGATTTTCTGAAGGTACAAGGGGACTTCCTGGAAACTGAACAAATTTTTAGAATTAACTCAAAATACAGAAGTCAAAAGTTATTATGGAACATACTAATCAGTTTTACTCACAAAACAAATCAAAGGACACAATTTTAATACAACATAGAAAAGAACTGCTCACAGTCAAGGGACAAGAAATACAGATATTCCAAGACCTGCCTCCAAGCATAATTTAAAAAAGGAAAGAATTTGGAAATTTAAAGCAAGTTCTGAAAGAGAAGGAAATAAGATAACATCAATTATAAAAACACATATAAAGGTCACAGTTTAAAAACTCCAATTAGGACTTTGAATAAATAAAAATTAAATCAAATGTAATCCTTAGCAAAATTGTCCTCAACTGCCTCATGAAGATTAACAGTGAGAGGGCCAGGTGCACCTTCCTGGGGAGATTGTGCCATAATAGTGGGGCTGCCACTATTCGTGTGCCCACGACAAGAGTTCTTTGATTGGTGGGAAAATCAGGAGGGCCTCTCCCTGTGATCTTAATTCCTGGGCAGGCAGGACGGCCAAGAGCCACCATGGGCCCTTTAAAAAGAAGTATAAAATAACCAGACAAAACTTAAAATGTGTAACATACACTTACCAGTATCCAGCTTGATTTGGGGCCTAGAAACACACTCCTGACTACAGCAAAGATTGTAGCAAATTCCTTTCAATTCCATTCTTCAGCTAGTGTGTCTTTGCTGAGTTGGAGTGTGGCAAATTGCAGCAAAGCTGAAAGCAACTGCTGAAAGCACAGTAAAAGAGGATCAGATTACAACCAAGAGGTGGGTAGCTTTCAGGTAATTTCTTTAAAGGGGGGAGAGAACCACTATCCCCCAAAGCAACTTTTATTGGTTTAAGATACAGTCCTCCAGATCATAAACTACAATGAAGTACCAGTATGCTTACCAAGTTGCCTGCTATGGGGAGGTAATGGGGAGACAAGCATTGGGCAAAACCGTGATGACACTTCCAGGTTCCTAGAAGTGATGTCATGGCACTGGATGATGTTCTAGAAGTCCCTCAAATTCCTAGGGTAGATTTGGGAAATTCCTAGGGTGTTGCCCTATGCCATGACATCATTTCTGGGTATGAAACTAGAAGTGGTGTCATGGTGTCACCTGATACTGGTTTCCATAGTCCCTGCTCCCCCCATTGCTCCCAGGGGTGGCCACCCAAGGAATGGCAGCCCTATGTACTAGATGCAGATATGAAAGGTGTATAAACCATGAGAAATTAATTTCCTGTAGGACATCCAGAGCTATTCATTTAATAATAGAAGGCAAAACTTTGTCATGGAATCTTTGAGCATGAAAATGATAGGAATCTTAGGGATGTTAAAATATCTGTGATGTCGTGGGAAACAAACCTACTTCATCAGTATTCATCTTCCTAAAACACACTAAACCAAAGCCAGAACATTTAAAAATATGTTTGCTGTCATCTGTTAATATCCAAAATTCACTCGGTTCTAAAGACTAGATGGTGAGTACTTTCATCAATTCTATATGTCACACGAGCCACAACATTGGACCAGAAGACAAGCAACCTAAGTCTTGTTATTACAAAAGACTGACTTGTCACTGCCTGGCTTCTGCCTTGAAGATCTCCCCTTTCTTTATTATTTCTTCCAGCATCTTTTGTGTGTGTGTGTTAAAAGCCATAGACTTACATGATTATCATTACCCTAAGACACAATGTTTATATTTTTACATCCCTTTAATTATGCTAGATATTATTAGCACTTCTGTACTTTGAATGATGTAAAATGCCCTGACCCTACAATTGCCAGGGCAGACTTGGTTGTACATTTGGGTGCACATCTGCAACTGCATCACAGTGCTTACCCAGACCCTTAGGAATTGGCTGTATGTCCCTTACGATTCAATCTGATCGACATTCAGAATCACCAGTTTTTATTCCTAATACTTGGCCACAATTATAACTGGATCAAAGTAACTATTTATGGGGCTGGATTAGGCCCACAGCCCCCTCAAGGCCCTCCAGAAGAAGTGAGAGAATGGAAATAGCATTAAACTTGAAGTGGGTGGGGCAGGAATGTTTTAAAGCTTGCAACACACCAGGAAATTCAAAGTTACAGTTGGAAAGTGTGCAGGAGATCAAAATATGGGGTGCACATGAATTTTGTCTCTCCTGGTGTAGAGGAAAGCAGTGAATCTTGTTTTGTCTCCCCTGGTTTAGAGGAAAGCTTTCTCTCACCACTCAAGTTTGTTAACATTACAACATTTCTCTTTCTTTGAAGGAATTAGAAGAAGAATCTACTCTTTGGGTAGGTATGACTAAACACTTTCCAGAGGTGGGCTTTGGAGCCAATGTGGAAGAGATTAGTGTTTGCTAAGGCGTATTTGTTTGGCTTTTTCAAAGAAGTTAATTCCCCCCCACACCCCTGCTACCACCACCCTTTCCAGGAAATCAACTCATTTACTTTCTTCTCTACCCTGCCCTTCCCCCTCCCACCATCCTGCCATGTAAGTGACTAAAAGTGAAACTACTTGGAAAAGTTGGCATGAACTAGAGGAAAGTTGTCAGATGGCACCATGCACACGCTTGCTCCCCTCACTGCTGGGTGCCTCCATTGTTATTTCTCCCCCACCCCTCGTCTATCCAGTGCCCCCCTCCAAAAAATTGTCTAGCTGCATGGGGTTGGGTTGGATACCACAGATCCATTCTGCTAGAAGACTTGATTTCTTCTGATGGAAGCAGCCTTCCCCGACACATGAGGCTCTTTTGCTGATGGAAACACATTTTCAACACGGAAAGGCTTCCTTTTTTTTTCCATTTTAAAGTTTTTATTGAATATTATAAAAAGAAATAGGGAAGTGGGGTACAAAGGGTAAAAGGAAAGGGGATCCAAAGGGTATAAGAATACTACATATATTTATTTCTACTTACACTAATACATCATTGATTCTACTTATACCTTCAGATGATTCATATTAAATCTAATTACTTAAGCCAATACATTTCCTAATATCTGCAAAAAAGTAATTTATTGCCTTTATATCATATAAGCATTTTGTCACTTCCTAGAAAAAAGTTATGAAATCTTATTACCTTATTAAAATATTTTAATAGGGCATTTCAAATTAGAGTCATATTTAAATTATGCTAGTTTCATAAGTATGGATTCTCATATTCAAACTCTTATAACCTCTTTATCATTCGTTACAAAGTTATTCCTTACTAATACAATTATAGACCCCTAATGTCCTATTGCTTGTAAATAGCCGTTTTATAATGAACAGTCTAAAAGTATTATTTTAAAATACATCTCCCTAAAAGACGTACCTAATTCTAAAACAGATTTCTTATGAAGGGTTCATATAACCACCAAAATAACCCATAACAAATGCCTTGTAACAAGTATTTCTTTGACATTTAATTTTAATACCAATTTTACTTAAACTTTGTCTTCTTGGATATCATTAGCCATCCTTTACCCTGCTATAATATTACTAAGTTATCTTATAGCCACATTACAAGGTTTTTAACTTTCCAAAATACTAGGTAAAAACTACTTTATAATACATATTTCTCTTGACATTAGATTTTAAATTTCAGTTTCTCTTGAATTTTATATTGTTAAATCTCCTTAAATTCCATTTAAAATTACATTTAACCTGCTGTACCAATCCATAAATCTCCCCCCCCCCCCTTTTCTTCTTAAAAACCCAGCGTTTTTTCTTTTGGGGTTGTGGGTTGCTCCTGTAATATTCCATTATGGGGGTAGTACTCTCTCCTTGTTTACTTTTTGTATCCAAAAATAATATGTTGGACGTGCTTGAAATTCTTTTCCCACTCTCCATCTTGGTATCTTGTGACTTTTACTTCAAGCAAGAATGCAGCTATGTTCTCCATTTCCACTTTAGATAGTCTAATCACTAACATTTCCACCTCTTCCAATGCCGTCTCATCCCTCGGCTCTTTTGGTTCAGTTAGGGGTTGTTCCAACAAACTTTCTACTTGGTCAAATTTGCAAGAAAGCTCTTGGACATGGTCAGCTAAAAGACAAAATTACACTGTATTGGTAATATCGCTGTAATGAAAATGTCTTTTAATGTTCCCATTATCACTTGG
This sequence comes from Lepidodactylus listeri, assembly GCA_029233225.1. Taxonomy (NCBI): domain Eukaryota; kingdom Metazoa; phylum Chordata; class Lepidosauria; order Squamata; family Gekkonidae; genus Lepidodactylus; species Lepidodactylus listeri. The sequence continues at coordinate 75,123,943 of JARCFY010000008.1, forward strand.
AAAGTAGCCATTTTCCTACAGAGCAACTTAGTCAGATAGCTAAACCATCAAAGTTAGTTTAGACTAGACCAAATCCACTTTTCAGTTTGCAACTGGATAAATAAAGGACAGCACAGTCAAAGATCTTCAAAAACTTATAGCCCTTTTAAAGTGAATGACTATACAACCATTCTCCCCTTCTCCTTTATCTTTCTGGACTTTTTTTACAGTCTGGTGGAATTCTTTAGCTCTATTTCAGCAAGCATTTCATACAAATAGTGAAGAAAACTTACTCGTAGAATATCTTCTTGTGGTTAATGTAGAAAATAACTTATTGTAGAAGTAGCTTAGTTTCAGTTCTTAAAAAAGGTCTGCCAGTCACAGCTTAGTGCCAAGATGGCAATTGCATCGGCTGGTGCTTTGGGGCAGACGGGATTCTAGACTCAAGCCACCACCAGAGTCTGATTCTTCATCAAGCCCCCTGTTTCAGGTGACTGGATGTCCCAGACTCTCCCAAAACACACAATTCGGGTGCCTGCTGGAGCGGAGCTCCGCAGCTCACCCTGGTCTCACTGCACCAAAACTGGAAGTCAAGGGAAGGCTTCTTTCATTGGAGGAAAGTGCCTCCATTAGCCAGCTAGATTTGAGTCCAGCAGTACCTTAGACGCCAACAAGATTTGTGGAGGTATAAGCTTTTGAAAGTTAATCATCCCTTCTTTGACTCTTAAACGCTTATCCCCTGAAAATCATGTTGGTCTCTAAGGAGCTACTGGACTCATATCTAACTGTTCTACTGCAAACCAGCACAGCTACTCTCTGAAACTATCTCTACTAGCCAAAGAGATCTGCAGGATCCAACTGTCAATTCAGTGATAAAGAGCAAAATAAATATGGCTGTGATCTCTGTAAAAACTTTGTGAACTCCAGTTATTGGAAGTTACCAGTTTGCTTATTTCTGCAGAGAATCGAATACAGAGTTATAATTTCCCCATCTTAGTTCAATTCACATTCTTATCTTCTGCAGGAATACTGATGTTTCTTAAGGCTAAAGCAGGCTTCTGCATTATGTTATTGTGTGGCACATAGATGCATTTCTCAGGCATTGTCATAAATATTCAAATACTGTGTTATTAAAATTCAGAGCTATGTGTTTCCTAACACATAAGAAGAAAACTGAAATTTGGTATGCTTCTCCATTTACCACAATTAGGATGAAACAAAGACACTCAAGTGCTTTTCTTTAAGTCTGATGACCTACATATGCTATATTTTAGTTGGAAACATGAAAGCCACATTGCCACAAACAAGCTAATTTAATCAATTAATCATGTCTAAACAGACCCAACTAACTAAAGCAATTTTGATGGAGTTATGATCTATTTAAGCAGTGTCATATAAATTTCATTAATTTTTTAACCCTCATTAATTCCTAATTTTCAGGTCACAAATGCTTTTTCACACAGCTCTGGCATTTTCAAATTGTACTTGTCGCTACAAGTTCCTATGCAAGGACACTAAATAACGTAAAACATAACTTTCTTTCCTGCAGTATAGTAATGGGGAGTTTGTTGCTAAGGGGCTGGATCTAATAAGTTGGACCCCCCCTCCACCCAAGTCTTCCTCCAATGAAGAAAAGCTTTTTCCTAGGGATGAATAAAGGAAATCTTTTGTCCATTGGAGGAATTCTTTCTCTGTCAAAGGAAAAATGAGCAGATTGAAGATAATCCAGTGTAGCACACAAAATAGTGGAAGGGGATCATAGGATCAGCCTTATGCATCTTTTACTATTACCTTTTTGGTTGTATTTTTGTACCTATTAACCCCTTGACTTGGAAAGCTAGTAGAACTCAATAAATTCTTTCTGTACTGTTGTCTGATCTACAAATGAATACACAGTCAAAAGGGTATGATATTATGTTATGATGCTTTGATAAAGGAAGGCAGGATTTCCAACAGGAGAGCAGGCTATAGAAGCAAAAGCTGGTGAGCCTTGGGTACTCTGGGTGCCTCTAGAACCAGTCGTGTTATTTGTTCTCCTACAGTGTTTAAGTTATGCCCGGATGGTGTGGAGAGGCTCACAGGAAATCTTTTCCTTGGGGTTCTGGCATAGCTGTTAGGAGCACCATAGAAGAGTTCACTTTTCTTGATGACCTCCACTCCAACCTGGAGTGTTACTCCAGCCCAGAGATTTGTCTAGTGGCAATGGGGTGACATTGCCACCTAGTACTTGAAAGCAACAGTGCCCTCACTGGAATGAGGGGCCAAGAATACACTTCCTGCTTTCCGGAAGGATCAGGGCAGTGTTCCCTGTCTTTCCACACTGCTTCACAAGGCAGTTTCTTTTGTTGGTTTCACAGTACAGGGCTTTTTAAGTATTGAGTGGGAGGCGATGAATTCAAACAACAGGCTTTTATTCAGTGATATTGCTCAGCTCCAAAGACAGCTCTATGAGAGCGGCACCTTAATTTATACTGTCCCAACACATAGCTTTCAACAATGTAACTATATACAAGCAATACTATTGGACCCAAGCAGGGCTCAGTGACTGGGTATCTAGATTGGCTTCAGGACCAATGGGAGTCTTTATTCATCAGCCAATAAGAAATGGGGCTTTAGGATACCAGAGCCCTATCAAGCTATTGCTGCTTCAATACTCCAAAACACAAACACAACAGGGCTACAGGACACTTACGTGTTAGCTGACAATGCTGTTGTGTCCTTAATGCTTAGCATCTGAATAAAGAGGCAGCTCAGTTTTAAACAGAAGCATAATTTAATATCTCAGTTTCTTTCCCTGTGTGAAGCTGCAGTAACAATGTATTCTCATTTCTCTGTTCCACACCGAATCCTGGACTGGACTAGGGCATTCTAAAACACTGGCCCATCTGGCATGGATTAAAGGAACAGAATTGTGCAATGCGCACAATGCTAATGTTTGTGATTTTGTATATTTATATATATAGTTTTAAAAGGAATAGAGTTGTCACAAATGCCACATTCATCCCCTCAACATGAAACTGCACCCATAAACTCAGAAGCATAAAACATCCTCATACCTTTAAAAGCAATTGTAATTATAAAAGGTGATAGCTGTGAAGATAGAGCCTAGTTCTCAAAGATATCTCAGTTTACATGACATGGTCTTGTAAATAGCTTGGAGCACAATGATTGGTCCTTTGTGGGGTGTACTGATGACATTTTTGGATGGTGTATAACAGAAATAGTAGAAGGGGTGACTGTCACTTTGGGTGAAATCATCATCATAATCTGGTAATTTTGGTTAGTTCTAGAGCCACTGGCCATATCATAACTTATCATAGTAGCTGTGCCACTGGCCCCTTGCACTGGGGTAATCCTTAAGGTAAAGTGAACTTTGAATGTGCCAAATGTTGAAAATGGCTGTGAAGTTCCATAGGCATATAACTTTACAGTGGTGTTTTGCAGCAGTGGCTTCCGAATGTTATGTATATATGTGTGTATGCCTTTAAGTGAGCTCTCACAAACTGGTTTCTGGCCGAGGACAGACTGGCAATCTGAAGCGGAGGCAAAGCGGAGGGAACTGGAGCGGGGGAAAAAACCCACGGAGCTGGCCGTTCACACTGGCCAGAGCAATGCGGATCAGCGGCGATACGGAGCGTTCAGACTGCCACGGAGCGTTCAGACTGCCGCATAGCCAGCGCGCGCGGCTTGCGCGCACTGCCGCACTTTTTTTGTTTTCCTTTGATGTTTTTCGCACATGCGCACATGCGCAAAACTTTTTGCCGGTGCGTTCACACTTCCTCCGGATGCCTCCCGCTTCTTCCAGTTCACACTGTTTGGAAGCGGGAGGCATGCGGAGGAAGGCCCCTGAACACCGGGAAAAAACGGTGTCCGGGTAAAGCGGAAGGAAAGCGACTGGGAGACGGGTAAGTACGCAACGGAGCCGACGGGCAGATGCGCATGTCTGAACGTGCTCCTTTCCTCCGTTTGCGAAGCGTGCCTGCCCCGCTTTAGATTGCCAGTCTGCCCTCAGCCTCTGTCTCCCCTCTCAAGGCCTGCATGGGAGGTGCCTCATTTAGCTGTAGTTCAGTGTGTGTTGGCTGTAGTTGCCAGTGTGTCTAAGTGCCTTCCCTGTTCAAAGCAATGAAGAAACCTATTGTTGCCAGAGGGACTTTCTGCATGCAGTTTTTCATTGGTTCTGGTCCCATGTGGCTTTTGTCTATCCCCTGATTTCTGTATGCATTTTTGTGCCTTTAGTTTTCACTTTGTTTGTTTGTTTTCCTGGGTTTTTTTCTGGCTCTTTTGAGACCACTTTTACCCCAATGTTTTTCTGGAAGCTGATTCTGAGTTCTTCCTACTGTGTAATGTTTCTGTCAGTTTTCTTTGTCCCTCCCACACCCACTTGCTTTTCAATTATTGGACTATTGTCATCATTAATTTAAACCATTTCCTCCCCTCCCCCCAGACAGTTATTTCAGTTGTTTAAAATGGGCTTAAAATGTTGATATAATACTGTAGTGTTATAATGATAGTTAAAGAAGGTTCTCTGAATTTCCAGCTTTCTTTTCTTTTTAAAAGTAAGTCTCTAGTTCCCTCTCTTGCATAGATATGCCTTTTTCCTTATATATCTATGAAGGAAGGGAATAGAGACATATATAAAATGAAAGCTGGAGATTCAGAGAATCTGCTTAAACTATCATTACAACACTACAGTGTTATATTGATATTTTAGGGCTATTTTGTAAAAAAATATATGAAGGGGGGTGCTGTGATGCCACTGATGAGTGGCACACAGGATGAGTGGCACACAGCACAGAGCAAAAGTCCAGAACAATAAAGGAAATGGCAGAGATGCTTGCAGTTCTTTGTACCATATGTGCTCTCTGCATAAGAAGATTGTATGTGTGTGTGATACATATATATGTTCACATGTGCTCTAGATGTCATTGTGCTGTGAAGGTGTGAGTACAGAAGGCATGTCATTCAATTGCAGTCACTGCTCAGTAATATAAATGTATTCTCTCTTTTATTCTATAATCTAGGTTGTATGCCAGGTATGTGTTAGTAAGAAACTACTGTTGAAAGGGTACAGCAAATTATATTTTGTTTGTTTTTTATGCTCACCAATTTTCAATAAAAAGGTGAATTTGGTATATCCTAGAAATATTCAGTGTTGAGTGCCAAGGAAAGCTCTAAGCACAATGAATTTTTGGTGTGTGATTTGACCTTTGAAATGTAAAGATAGTAGAGGAGCTACTATGCAAAGAGAAACTATCAATTCTTTCTCTTGTGTGAAAATTTTCGCTTATGTAATTTAATATTTCAGCCTATTCCTGCAAACAATTCAAAATGGCACTACAATTTGCAAAGATTTTTTTAAAGACCTTGGTCGCATTCACACAGACAGTTTGATCCGTTGCCCTTGCTGTTCCCTAATGGATTTAAAGTGCATGATCAGACAGCAACATCTGTCTGTTGATCCCCAGTCATTGGAGTCCCCTTCCCCTATCCCTTGTTGTATGTTTCTTTGATACCTGAGAGAGTCCAGTCTTCTTGGTCTGAGCTGGTTCCAAAATGGATTTCCTGCTGTCTGATTGCACTCTTGTGCACCCAAGCCATCAGGCAGGTCTGACTGGTCTCTTGTTTTCCAGCTGCCATTTTTTTAAAAGTAGTTAGTGATGTGTACACAAATACTTATTTGCACCTCTCTCTTCCCCCCACAGGGGCTGCTCAAAACTTTGTTTTCTTCTAAAAAAAACCCTAAAAGAAAGACACCTCTGTTCTTCAGCTTTTTTCTGTCCTTCTGAGCTTGTGCACATGTTCAGAAGGCAAACTTTTTGAAAAAATGGTTGATGGGCTGATTCCATGCCTGCTGCCATGGGATCATGTAAAACTGCTTTGAAGAGTGCTAAAAGAGGTGAGTCTTGTCAGGATTCTCTGGCACAAAATAATCTGGCTCAATTAGAGGCAGGGCAACAGTAGATTAAAGTGCCCATCTGAACACAGCCCTTGTTTCTTTTTCTGGCAATTGTAATGAATCTGTAACCCATAGTGACCAGCAGGAGGGACCCTGAAAGTTCCAACCTCTGTAATTGAATTTAAAAGCTAATGCTGCCATCTCCTGCCTGGGAGGTGGTGTCTGCTGCCTGGTGATGTCGGGTGTGTGGAATGTTCTCTTATACTTCTTTAAAGTACTGGAGTCAGAGACGTGTTGCAGTGAAATCAGCTCATATTTTATTCAGTGGTCAAGATGAACAGGCGGGACAGAAGTTCGGGGGCCTGCTTTTATAAACACATTAGCCGCACCCCCGGCCTCGCCCGATCTACCTGATAGGGTCGGTTTCATGCGGTGGTGCACCATAGGTCCCCTGTCGGATCCTATGCACCCTATTGGGTGGAATTATGATCCAGCCGGGCTATTGTCTGCCGGACCAAAGCTCCAGTAGCTAGCCTTGCCATGTGTGTTGTGCTAACCACATAGCGGTCGCCATTAAAGATATAACAACTTCTCATGGCTTGCTTATTGCTCCCTGCTTGGCTCTGACCTTGGAAGACTGCCTATGTATCTTCTTTTGTGTCTGGCTTTATTTCTTCCTGCTTTTTCCAAGAGAACCTCGGGCCAGTATTTGGGCGCTTTTGACATGATTTATATGATTGGTTGCAGTCTTTTTCAAGACCCTTTTGAATTCTGTAAAATTGCCCTGCCTGGAGATTATTCCAGCCATTACTAACACTCTGTGCGAGTCCTACAGAGTCAGTCACCAACAAGTGTCCTTCAAGAAAAGGTAGTCTTTATTGAGAAATGTCTGTTATGGTCATCAACACGTCCTGTATTAGTAATTGACTTTTTCAGTGCTGGAAAACCTCAAAAAGGAAGCAGTCACACATCTTGAATTGTGTTGTAACAACTCAGATGCTGAAATATAGGGTTTGTTTTTCCAGGCCCTTTTTTTAAAATGAGGATTTTATATATATATTTTACAATATTTCATCAATTTTTCAATGAAGTATCTTAAGATGGCCAGATTGCAGTAACATCAGAATTCCTCTAGGATTTAAATAACAGAACAACATTTCTGTTTCTCTTTTTAAAAACGAAAGAGCTCAACAAGTCAAAGGCTTTTTCTGGTATTTGACAAGCTGTATCTATGAGTAACCCTTCACATTCCCCCAAACCAAAATAGTCACAATCCAAACAGGAAATTCTACTTTTATACTAAATTCTTTTCAGTGTCATCCTAAGCAAAGTTGAAGTTAAAGGTCATAGGAGGGTGCAACTGTGCTTAGAATACCACTGTTGGATACTGTTACCTAAAGGATTTTGGGGTGCTGAATCCAGCTGCCACATAGATTGAATTCTTAGGAAACTACAGAACTCCAAAAAGAACTGCAGTCAAAAAGATGTGTCAGTTACATCTACTCAACACATGACTACTTTGTTACAATAAAAAAGCACAACAGATACCTAACTAGTGCACATAAGATATGTTGCTTGCAAATGGAAATATTTTCAATGTAATAGAAAATGAAGAACTGTGTTATATTGTGAAGTGTAGCAAAAATATTTGCATTTGCAAGCAACATCCAGAAGCCCAGTGCCATCATCATCAGTTCCTGTACATAGGCAGGCTGTACCTTTAATGGTTTGGTTTGCCAAGTCACCCTCACCTAAGCATTTCAGGAGATGTGGTGCTGCTGGCAATTTTTCTGGCATGATTTCTTATGCCTTGCCAGGCAGGTAGGATGGACCCTGTACACTTTCTTCCCTCAGAGGCTGGATTTCCCCTCTGTTTTCTCTCCCTTCACTGACTGAGCAGTCCTTGTAACATGTTTTCTTCTCTCCTGAAAAAAACTTGTCTGTCCCACCCTGTCAGTAACGTATATTTTGGCTATTTGCTCAGCCCAGGAATCTGAGGGAGGGGATAAGATTGCTCCTTTAACTTAAATCCTTGAAAATGGCACTTGAGATGCTTTAAAATTCAAAGTAACAAAAGGTTGTACTTAACATTGAGGGGAAAGGTCAGGCAAAATCAGGGGTAGAAATTACTGAGGTAAAATTAGTACAAGCAAAGACTTTTGTTCTTATATATGAGGCTAATGAGAGGTTCTTAAATTATTCAGTTATTTAGATCTTTATTTTGAGAGGCTTTTGTTCCAGTGTTTTCCCAAATACTCTGATACACTTTAGTTGTATAATAACTGACTTTTTGGGTGCCCAGAAGGCTGGTACCCTCTTCCCAGTACCCAAACCCCTTCTGTTTGTACACCAGTACTCTTCCTGAGTTGTTCACTGACTTTTAAGGTCTCTGTAGGCAGTTTCTAATCACACCAGAACAGGGATCTCTGTACTCCTCAGAGATAACTTTCCCTGTTTGACTGGGTAGGGAACTTTCTTCTCTCTCTAGACGATTTTATCCTCTTTCCTTTTGGCCTGAATGGGAGTCTTCTCTACTACCCACTTCCTTGCCAAACTTTCCCCCAGTTCTCCTGTCTGTGTTCAAACTGCTCTCAGCAAATGCTGAATTCAGACTGTGTTCAGTCAAGGTAGAAATTTGACTTTATCAGCACTAAATCCTTTTTCTGTCTCAGACAAGTCTCAGTACATGTCTCTTTTCAGTAAAGGCAGGAATCTCTTCAGCATCCAGCTCCCTGAAGACTTTTTTTTTTTTTGCTCAGTTGATGCCAACCAATCTGTTTGCCTGGAGCAGCCTTTCACTCAAGGCTCTCTGGCTCTGTGAAGAATTAACCTTTCACAGTCCTTTAGTTGTTGGTACATCACTTCTAAGCTTCTTTAAAAGTGCAGTCTGTCATAGCAGGATGTAGTTATCTGTGGCAATGATGGTATGAAATGTGTGCTTGTTTCTAACACATCTTGTTGAATTGGCAGTTTCTCCCCAATGGTGTGGATTTGGACACACTTTCTCTTCATGGCTATCCCATGCTTGAACAACAGTTTGAAATCATGCAGAAATGAGCCAACAGTAAAACTAGTACATCAGTCTTGGGTTTAGCAGCTGACTTGCTGCCTAATGCAGAATAATTCTTGCAATGAGCTTCTAATGTAGATTCCACGATCTCCATGCATTACTAAAGTCAGCAAGTGCAAAGTTTTTAAGTATTTGGAACATGGGTTGCTGGGTGAACAATTTTTCTAAGCCTGCTTTATTTTTCTAGATATGGCAGAAAATTATATCTCTTGGATGACAAATGAAGACCCTTATTTTCAGTACATATGCTGACCCCATAGCCCTAACTACACCTCTTGCTGGCCCCCTTGTAATTGTTCCCTTGCAAAATGCATCAATTTGTTTGAAAAGTACTCCCCCTTTTAGGCTGGCTGCACTGAATATATCAGCAAGAGCCCCGCATTTCCAAACTTCTGGAATTTTTCTGTAGAATTCACAGATGACTGTTTTTCAATGATGTGATAAAGCCTCAACTAGAACAGTGGCTTGAACTTCAAAATAATAACAGATTCTTTCAGTTAATATCTCAGGAAGAATTACTTTTGACTCCCATTTATTTCTGTCAAAGTCAATAGTACTAGCAAGAATTGATATGCCGATATACAGGAAAGGTTGGCATTGCATTCACTTAAACAGGAAGTTATGAGATATGGCATGATTTTCCTGTCTGATTTGATACAGCTAACATTATTTGTGCCTTAAATGTGCAAGGCTCCTTTCAAACAATGAGAAAGATGGTGGAGAATTATTCTTCAGAGAGGGGGCTCTCTGAAGTTGATCTGTCTCTTATTACATACTAGGAACCCCTTCTCAAGAAGTATGTCCAGCTATTCTTGACCTTTCTGTTGATATCTCAACAGATCAATCCACTTTTCAGATAGCTCTTTTTGTTGCACTGATTTGTGAGTGTTGCACCACCTCACTGGAGAAGAAATCAGAACTGTCAGATTGCCAAACAAGTGTCTTTCTCCTCACTGTCCTGCCTCTGTTTCCCATTAGAAAATTCCTTGTTCATTGACACATCATCCAGTCTTGGGAAATTAATCATGTTTCATTTGTAAGATGAGACCTCGGTTTGTAGGAAAGAATACATGAAACGAGAATAGATGGCCTGTTCATAATACTGATGCTACTTTCCTTTTCCTCAGCCCAGTCCCATTCAGCCATTCTCTTGTCTGGATCTGGATTCACTTGATCAAATCTTTGGTGTGCATGCTCACCCACAGACTTTCCTTTGTCAAATTATGCTTTCTTTTGAAGGGGAAAACTTTTTAATATAAATTGTTCCTGAGTCTGATGTTTGGAAGATTGTTCCTAAAGGAAGCGTGAAACTGAATGCATGTAAACCACCTTGAGATGGTCAGGGAAACTCCCATGGTACTATCATTCTGCAAAAGATGCAAAAGAGAAATGTTCAGGAGGGCATACTTGTAATTGAATTAATCTGCAGTGAGACAGAATGGTCCAGAAGCCTGCCATTATATGAATGTGGGGAGAGGATACTGTAGCATTTGTACCTTGGCAGTCTCACACTCTACATTACTCACACAATGCCAGCCTCTTTTAATTGTGTATTCCTAGTCCTAGTGCATTGTTTATTTTTTTTCTTGTTCTGTTGTCTGCAATCTACACTGAGTCTCAGTGAGAAAGACTGGGTCTAAATAAGCTAAATAAATAAATAAATGGAGTTTCCGAATTCCACTTCTGAGGGCACAGGTTAATAAGAGAGGAATGTGTGGTGTCTGAATGTCCTTCTACCATCGACAACTCATACTAGGTGTCAGCTAGTTTTCAAGTTCCTATTAACTGGGAAGATTACTGAGCCTGTTGCTAGCATTGTACTGAAACTGAAGCTATATTGTTGGGAAAGCTATTGCACACTCAACAAGAGCTCTGTTGTCTGAAAATTTCAGCTGACAGGGGAAAGAATAACATTTTGATCTTGTTTACTTGCTCTCACAAGGTCACAATTATTTCTTCATCCTCTTTCAGCTTCTGGTTGCCTACTCAGTTATTAGTCATAGCCACAGAGGACATCCCCTGTCATCTACAATAATGCACTGAACAAAAAAATGTAACAAGTTTATTCAACTTAGAAGGGGAAAAAAATGACAACTGTCATAATTTGTTGTTTCTTTCATATATAGGCCATATAAAACTTTAGGGAAAATTGAGAAAACTTTAAGGAAAACTGTCTCTTCCCAGAAAAAAAAATAGTTTCAGTGTGCAATGTATTTATCATAGAGTATAATGATTAATGGCACTGGATATCTGACTACTGGACTAGGATTTATTTATTTAAAATATTATTTAAATATTCTTTCTTCCTTACAGAACTCAAGGCTGCTTACAGTCCTCCTTATATATAATTCTGTTTTCACATGGACTCTCCTGAACATTCCACATGCTCCCAAATCAGTTGGCTCCCTGATGTATCACTCAGAAGTTGTCCCTGTCCACTGGCTCTGAGTACTCTTGTGCCATTGGCTGGGTGCTGGGTCTGCTCCTCTTCCCTGCCCTCTCCTTCAGCCACTATGCCCTGTCAGGATTTCTGGCAGACAGCTTTTTCTCTTGATGAAGATGCTTCTCCTGTTTGCCTCCTGTGTGGGACTAACTATTTCCTCTGTGGCTGTTGGTAGGTGTAACCAAATGGCAGTTACCTGTGTTTGTAAGATGGCTGCTGTCTCTGGTTGTTTGTTTAAAATGTTCCGCCATAAGGTTCAATTGAGCTGTAGTCCCAGAGAGGGACCTGCAGGGATATGACTCACTTGGTTGATTGGGGCTTCCTCAACTGCTGGCCTACAGTTCCCAGCTGCCCCAAGGCCAAAAAGTGTGGGAAAAGAGAGACCCTCCCAAGGGGTGGGGCACCATCAATATAGACTCCAGCCCATCTAGGGAAGAAGCAGTCTTCATCCTACAGGAGGTTAGGAAAGGCTCCCACTGCCTGTGCTGACCAGGCTACAAGCCAGAGATGTGGGGGAACCCTGGGAGGCAGTAGAGATTCAGCCACTCCCCAGTCAGCTGGTTTGGGGAATGAATGGAAGTTTCCCTGCTCCCTTGGAAAGGGGTGGGTAAACCTGTTCTCCAGAGGCCTGGTTTACCCCGGTAGAGAACAACTTTTTATGTAGTGAAATTTGAACTGATTCTGTTTGCTCTTATAATGTTTAAATTATTCTTAAAATATCATTTAAATATAGTTTAAAAGAATTCAGAGATTTTTACAAAGTTATGGAAATAATCTTCTAAAAAATTTTACACAATAGTGAAATGTAGACTTGCTCACAACTTCAATGCTACTAGCTTTTTGTCGCTCACGAAGTAGAATTTCTGTTCACAGTACTGTGGAGCATAGAGGGAACATTGATGCTGCTGCAAGCTACCATTAAGAATGTACAAGCAGGGAACCTGAAAGAACTTGTGGGAAGGAAATTGCACTCCCCATACTACTGGTCCTATTGCATATGCTATTTCCACTTTTCCTCTCTTTCCATCCCCCTTACAGCCCCTGCTGTTTTCCTTTTTTCCTCCTTCCCTTCTCAGTTCTCCCCTCATCTTCCACTTTCCATCCAGCCCTTCATTCCTTCTCCCTCAGGGTTTCTTTCCTGCCTTTCTTCCCTTCCTCCAGCCCATCCCTCACATTTCCTCTTTTCTTTCCTCCATTCCTCTAACCCAGTTTCACTTCACCCCATCCTTTTTGTCTTGTTTCAGAGGCAAACTGCAACAGCCATTTTAAATTCACCAAATCTTGTGAAATCTCAGTACTTTAAAACTTTTTCCTTTTCTTTCATCCCATTTTTTTTAAAGTATACAGTCCTTTTCTGCAAACCTGAGGGTTCCTCCAGATGTATATAAATATGCTTTATTTCTGTTCCCTGCCTGAGCCTGTTATGTGCACTTTTTGATCCACCCTCCAGGTTCAAAAGTATATAGATCCAAGTTGTCACTGGAAAGAAACTATGGGCCACTCTGAATACCAGAGCAGTACACACCAAATAGCTTGACAAGGCTTTACAGCATAGGTGTCACATGGAGGCTTTAACCTCCACATTCTGCAGCTTCACATAGTATACTAGCCGTACAGAGGGATTTCCACTACTGCCACAGACATAGTTCAGGAAAGACAAAGAATCAGACTGGGCTTTGTTTTCTGCCTGTTTTACAGAATTAGCCAGGTGGCCAATGTAAGAACTTTGGATATAACCAAGAAAAAAAAAAATCATTTGAAATTGTTACTAGCCTTTCCTAGATGGGTTCTCTGGCTTTCAATGGTTACATGAGCAGCCCCTTGGAGGTGTTGCTAAATATCTGTAAAATGGGCTCCTTCAAGTACCATTTTCATTTTCATATTCCTATTTTGTTTTGATGGTTCCCTGTCTTTCCATCTGTGATCCCCGCCTCCTTCTTTCACATTGCTATGATTTTCTTCATTCATAATGGCTCACTTCCCCCCATTTATCATTTTGTTTTCTGCCCAGCGTAGGTCTAAACTGGGTTAATTAGTTCAAAAAAAAAATCTTCATGTAAACATGGCTTTTAAAATATAACCAGGAAAGCCTTACAAAAAAATTAGTGAATTATACCAAGTTTGCATCATTCCCAGAAACAGCAATACTTCAGTTTTTGTATTAAACTTAGTGATGGGCAAATTCTTCTGCTTAAGTTGTATTTGGAGCTTTTTCTTTGAATGCCTGAAAACAAAACCATGAACCACAAACTGAACCATTAAAATGCTGTTTGAAGGGGTGGGGTGTCGGCAGCGAAGATGGCTGATGCTAGATGAAGGAGCTCCGAGCCTGAACCCATCTGATTTAAGCCAGTACAAGAATGAAGTTTAGCTTGAAAGTTATGGGCAAAAACAGAGGCAATCGCACAAAATCTGGGGAGCCCCAAAAACCCTCTCTCGAAGCTTTTTTTTTAACACTGAACCTGGCAGTGGGCCTGAAAAGGAAGTGAGGTGAGGAGAAACTAAAATGGCCGCCGCCAGTGGAACCCAACAACCACAGCTTTCTATGCTGACAATGCAAGACAAAAATGACCTAAAAGAAATGTTTAGACAAGTCAAAATGGAAATGCTTCAGGACTTAACTGAAATGTTGCACCCTCTGGAGAAGAAACTTGAATCATTACAAGTTACTATGCAGAAAGTATCTCAGGCTGCAGAAATGGCTCTAGAAGCGACTATTACAAACCAGGGAGACATACGCAAATTACAACAAAATGAAACTTGGGCTAAAGAGAGAATACTTGCATTAGAATTCGGATCCAGAGAGCGCTTTTTAAAATTCAGAGGAATTGCAGAAAAAACTGAAGGTGCTACCGAACTAACCTCGTTCATTGCGTCCTGGCTTGCCACCGCTTTAAAATTAGAAGATGGAGTCGCTCCAACAGTTCTCAGAGCATACAGATTGGGATCACTAACAGCAACCCAATGACGTGGTCCCAGAGACATCATGGCTCAATTTTATGATTTGCACACTAAAACAGCCATTCTACAAGAAGCACGGTGAGTGGGATCTCTCAAGCTCAACACTACTGATGTCTTTATTTTTCCTGATGTCCCATCAGACGTGCTGCAAATAAGAAGATCCCTAAAACCCATCACGCAGCAACTCAACACAGCCAGAATTTGCTACCGATGGTCTCCAACTGGATATTGACAAGTGTGTCATCAAGACAGCAATTATCAAGCCGATGATATAGGCTCAGGATCAGATCTACTCAATGCCATAGCGCCTGGAAACTCCAATGGAGGTGGAAGCATCTCTTCATAGAAAATGTAAGAGACAGGCACCAACTACCCCCCAGAGATGGAGTAAAAATGTGGTTCATGTCTGTACCAAAAGGAAGCTTCATGTGTGTGTTTTCATGTGATCTGGTAGCATTTGCGTTGTGCTGTGGATTAGTGACCATCTTGCTTTCTGTAGAAAGAACTGCTGTCGCCCAAGATATGAATTTCACCACCTTTCTGAGTTTCCATTCTAATGTGGAAAAGGAAACTGACAGTATGTAACAATGTGGGTTTCCAGGAGAAGTGGGGATTGTAGGAGCTCCTTGTTATTGCCTGGAATGGGATACCAAATTTCTGATTACTTGGTGTGTTTGGCCAAATTTTAAATTGTCTGTCTTGTTTAAGAGGAAAGATTTTGTTAAACAGCTTCTCCCCAACCCCCATGCATTTAAATCTACAAAAGTCACAGTTACATGAGGGATGCCATTTCTCTAAGGTGGGCTTCCATGAAAATTAAACTAATAGACTGCTGGACTGTAGATGGAGCCAGGCCATCATTCTGCAAATTTCATACATTAGAAACATTCCTTAAATCAGTTTTGATACAAGGAAGACATAATCAGGTCTCACTGAAATTGAGTAAGGTTTAAAATAATGAAGTTTTGAGCATGTACCAACTGCACCTGCGTTCGGAGCCTGCCCTGCCTTCTCCCTGCCAGGCCTGAACTGTCTTAAAAGGGAAATGTCTGAAGAGCCTGCAGTAAAAAGCCTCACCAGACATTTCCCCTTTAAGAGCAGAGCTAGCAAGAGAAACCCCCGCCCAGAGATTAAGGAGGGACTAGGCTCTTTGTACTGAAGGGCCTGCTTTTGCATGTGGCTTGCAAGGTTGCTGGGGTAAGTGCCTCTGCCAGCTCTTTTCCTTCTTTCTCTCTCCCCCTCCCCCTTTCTTTCTTTTTTCTGTCTGTCTGTCTGTCTGTCTCTCTCTCTGTCCCCATCCAGCAGAGGTCTATCAGTGGCTATTATTAGTCACAAGGTCTAAATGGAACACTTTGTCTGGGGCAGTGATGCTCTGCATTCTTGGTGCTTAGGGGGCAACAGTGGGAGGGCTTCTGGAGTTCTGGCCCCGCTGCTGCTGCTGCTGCTGGACCTCCTGAGGGCACCTGGTATTTTTGGCCACTGTGTGACACAGAGTGTTGTACTGGATGGGCTGTTGGCCCGATCCACTGTAGCTTCTCTCCTGTTCTTACGATATGAAAATCATATTTAGCACTTGTGTAGCACTTAGTGCTTCATATTCTGCTGAGATGAGGAAGGATTCAGTAGGGCTGTTGCTCAGTGACAGAGCATCTGCTTGACATGCAGGAGTAGGGCTGCCAAGTCCAACTTGGGAAATATCTGGGGTCTTTGGGGGTGGAGCCAGGAGACTTTGGGGGTGGAGCCAGGAGAAAGGAAGTGACATCATTTTGTGATGTCACATCCTGTGATGTTGCTTCCACATGCTGACACATGAACTCATGAAGTTTCCTAATACTGAATCAGGCCATTGGTCCATCAAGGTCAGTATTGACTACTCAGACTGGTAGTGGCTCTCCAGGGTCTCAGGCTGAGATCTTTAATGTCACCTATTACCTGATCCTTTTTTAGCTGAAGAGGCTGATACCTCCTGCATGTCAAGCAGATGCTCTATCACTGAGCAACGGCCCTACTGAATCCTTCCTCATCTCGGCAGAATATGAAGCCCTAAGTGCTACACAAGTGCTAAATATGATTTTCATATCATAAGAACAGGAGAGAAGCCACAGTGGATCGGCCCATCCAGTACAGCCCATCCAGTACAACACTCTGTGTCACACAGTGGCCAAAAATACCAGGTGCCCTCAGGAGGTCCAGCAGCGGGGCCAGAACTCCAGAAGCCCTCCCACTGTTGCCCCCCAAGCACCAAGAATTCAGAGCCTCACTGCCCCAGACAAAGGGTTCCATTTAGACCTTGTGGCTAATAATAGCCACTGACAGACCTCTGCTGCATGGGGACAGAGAGAGAGAGACAGACAGACAGACAGAAAAAAGAAAGAAAGAGGGAGAGAGAGAGAGAAGGGGAAAAAACTGGCAGAGGCACTTACTTCCATTTAGACCTTGTGGCTATAATAGCCACTGATAGACCTCTGCTGGATGGGGACAGAGAGAGAGACAGACAGGCAGACAGACAGAAAAAAGAAAGGGAGAGAGAATGAAAAGAGCTGGAAGAGAAACTCACCTTGCCAGCCACATGCAAAAGCAGCTCCTTCAGTCCCTCCTTAATCTCTGGGCGGGGCTCTCTTGCTGTGGAAGAAGCTCTCTTGCTGACTTCTTAAAGGGGAAATGTCTGGCGAGGCTTTTTACTGCAGGGCAGGCTCTCTGCAGACATTTCCCTTTTAAGGCAGCCATTTAGTCCCCCCGGTGGCCATCTTTGGAAAAGCGGGAGGTAAGCTCTAAAAATCGGTGTTTCCCCCGCCCAAGCGGGGGACTTGGCAGGCCTATGCAGGAGGTATCAGCCTCTTCAGCTAAAAAAGGATCAGGTAATAGGTGACATTAAAGATCTCAGCCTGAGACCCTGGAGAGCCACTACCAGTCTGAGTAGTCAATACTGACCTTGATGGACCAATGGCCTGATTCAATATTAGGAAACTTCATGAGTTCATGAGTCAGCATGTGGAAGCAACATCACAGGATGTGACATCACAAAATGATGTCACTTCCTTTCTCCTGGCTCCACCCCCAAAGTCCTCAGATATTTCCGGAGTTGGACTTGGCAGCCCTACACTTTACTCTGGTCTTCCAGTTAGCACATTCCAAAAAATTGAGCTATGAGCCTCACATCTGTGGAAAAGAGGTGAGGCTTAACTGCAATGTAGTTTCATTTCTCCCCCCTCTGGTCCATCACGTGGTTAGCAACCCTCTTTACCCTCTTTACCAAAAGATCTTAGCCTGGTTGGGATAGAGACTTTTGACAGTCCCTTCACATTTTCTTCTAACGTCCTGTTTTCCTTTCATCTGTTCTTTTGTGTTTTCATTATTTCTTCTAATTCTGTTTGTCCCCATCTTGAAAAATCTTCCTTATTACCACTCTGAGTGAATCAATAATAATGGCTGAAATAGCTAATATAATGGTTCTTCTCAGAGCTTGGTAGTTTACCCTTAAGTGACTGAGCAATTGTGTTGTTTTCTGTCTCACAGTGTTTGTATGTTCTGTCATTCTTTACCCAGGCAGCTAGCTCACTAACTTTTAGATCACTAGGCTACTTTCTCCTTTTTTCTTCATCATTAAATGTTTTCCTAGGCTGGTTTTTCTTGAGTATCCACTTAAAAACAAGCACAGCAATTCTCATCCTTTTTGAGAAGGCCTTGGAAGTTATCTGTAAGGAACAAGCAAGCCAAATTGGCTGCAGTGTACAAACAATGAAGTGACTGTACACCATTTTTCTTTCTTTTAATAATGGAGACTGTGCTGCATGTGACTGGTCATCTTATATAACTGATTCAAGGACATTGCTTACTGAAATTCAGTTAGGAGGAGGTTCAGTAGGAGGTTTAAGTCTAGGGTTCTGCTCTTATCAAAATGCTTGATTTATAGCATCTCCTGACACTGCATCTCCTCCCCACCTTTTACCTAGTGTTGTTATATTTTGGGAATGGTATGTTCACGTTACTCTTTTGTTTTGTGAGTTCATTGATTTATAAATATCTGTTCATTTATATTCAAAATTAATTGATAGAAATGGCAGGCATTCTTTGTAATTTGTATCACAATCTACTGTTACAAGTTTGGTTTTACATTTTTAGTTTACTGTAATTTGCTTTCTTAACTGATGTAGTTTTTTCAGGCTAGTATTAATTTTGGTTTTGCTCTTAAGACATTTTTTTAAAATTATATCAAATACAAGAAGTAGTAAGATTTGACATGATACTTGAGCAAAATCTGGTTGATATAAGACATTAAATTTGTCTGTACCTGGTTCCCTTTCTTGCAATATATGACAGACAAAGATATCCTGCCATCCAACCCCAACTAATCTTTCACTTGTGCTTGCTGGCTCGTACTGTAAGACCCTGTTTGTTAGGCAGAGCTGATAATTTCCCCTCCCCTCAACTTTATATAAGACAACATTTCTACCTTAGTCTTTTTATTATGTTGCATATTGTTATGATGTTTGTTGCAGAGTTCCTCTTTGTAATGATCATGGAAATGCTTTAGTTGTATGTTTATTTTTTCTCCTTAATTTTTTTTTAAAAATACAAGAAGTAGGAACTTGTGATACTCACAGGGGGTAATTCCTCATTTCAATTACCTCCCCCCCCAACGCCAGCCTCTCTACCAGTTGGCAATCTCTGGAGCCTTCTGCTCTGCACCCCTGTCCTCCTTCAAGGCAGGAAGGAGATCCAAGGAGGAAGGGCCCCTGGAGAAGCTATTTGCCCCTGGGAAGCATAGGCAGATACTCACTGCAGATGCTGGCTCTCGAGGTGCTGTCAGCCACATGGGTGTGTCTCAGCCCGGTATTCCCACAGCACTTTAAAAACTTGATCAACCCAGGAGGAACAGAGGGTCTTCAGCTGCCTTTCTTACCTTGGGCATCTCCCCCTCCTCGTCTTCCCCTGTACCTGGACCCACCATGCATGTGAAGTCTTGGGACTTTCTGAGCCAGCCTCCTGCCCTGCTTCTGTGTGCTCAGTGGCTTTTATTGCTGCACCATCCGCCCACCCGCCCCACAGTTTCCCACACTGGCCAGCTGGAGAAGGCAGCACTGGACCAGCATGCTGGAGGAGAAGGCGGCGCAGGCAGGACTTGGCAAGGCATTGCACACTGTAGCTAAATTTAGACTCTTAAAAGCCCCCCTTGACTGGTGAGTCCATCAAGGCTCCCCCCCCACATTGATGACTATGGTGGTAGCAAGCCCTGTGTGGCTCCCATCTGCTGGCCCCACCAAGGCTTCTCTCCCCTCCCAATGGCAGCAATGACCTCTGTGTGGCTCATCCCCAACAAGCTTTGCCACAGTTCCCAACAATAAGTCTGTTTTCTGTGCATGCACAGAGAATGCTGTTTTACTTTTGTGGGGATTTAAGTATCCCCCCTACATTTTTAAAAAAAACATGTCAGATTTTTCTGCACACCTGGGCAGTGCCCCAAGTGTGCAGGAATATCTGTTGACCCTCCACATCCCCCAGATCTGCGGAAATAAGTATCCACAGATAGGGGACATGTTGGAAACTAGATATATAGATATTTTGAATTAATTGCATTTTTTTATTGAATGTTGTCAATGACTAATATGATGGTTCATAAAACAATCATGTGAGCTTGGTGCTATTTTTGTTGTCTATCAGTTTTTTTATGCACTGCGGCACTGCTTGATGAAGAGCCAGCTACTCAGACACTGTTGAGATTTATATATCAGAATCATGTTGCTTGAACTTTTTGAATTATTCTATTTTCCCCCCTTTTGTGGGTGCTGCTCCTGTGACTCTTGTGTTTAGGAAGGAGCAAAGAAAAGGCAATCTCTAACAAGCAAGGAGTAGAGCAAGAAGTGGATCCTACAGGATCAGACAAACAAGTAATCCTGACCCAGAAGCATTTATTGGGGTCGAAGTGTTATGTGACTCACCTTGGCTTATTGGCATAAAAGAGAGTTTCTTCTGGTATAAGTGAAATTCCCCAGAAATGGCACAGGTTTTGAGAAGCTTAAGTGTCAAGAAAGCAAATAAGTCAATGAATTATGATAGCATGAAACTGCAGCTTCCTGAATTTTGATAGCCATGCCTGTGAAAATTTCAAGGCCTAAAATCAGTGGACTTAGAAAATAACTATGGATGGTGATGAATGACATTATGAATATACTCTGGTTAACAACTCATTAGGAGAAGGATTTCCCAGAATCAATAGTATTTAGAAGTAATTTCTGTAATTACACTGTATGTTCAACAGATGGATAAAATAGAATGCCCCTTGGTTGAACAATATATACAGTGAATTATAAAGCATTGTGATGCTAACACAACTTATCTGTCACAGTTTTCTTAGTCATGTGGTTTGTGTATCTTGTAATGGGCTACTGTGCTGTACTTCTCAGCACTGCTTCCTAGCATGTCTCAGGAACATGCAGAGGAGCAGATGGTATGAATCTAAAATTTTCCCATTCTCTGTGTTTATTGTATCAGAATTTCACTGGATATGCATTCTATTCTTTTATTAATTTTGGTTTAATTAGGACTTGTGGATTTATACCTAACACGTTTGGACTATGGATCAGATAGAGGCATTTGAGCACATGAGACTTACCACATACCATAGACCAGTCATGTCTAATTAGCAGTATTTTCCTGGGATCTCAGACAGAAAATGATCCTTCTCCAAACTTGCCCCCTGACCTGTAGATTCTAGGCCCTTCTGTATGTAAAACACGACCACCAAATCATCACACCCTCTCTATTTAAACTAATATAATGTGATGAAATATATACTGAATTATTTATTTTTTCCCCAAAAGAAGTGTGTGTGATTGTTCCCAAACATGTAAGTGTAGCTTATAGTTGATAAATTTAACAGCTAAGCCATACATTCCTTCCACACAAAAAATGGACCTACATTCTGTCTTTCTGCATGTTGCAATATTTCATTCCACTCTGCACTATGTAGGCTGAATGATGCTAATCCTTAGGAAGACAGCATTTATTACCTACCTGGCCAGTTTAAAGTGCTGCATTCAAAAGGGATTATCTTTTCCCCTCCTTCTTTGTCATTCCAGAAAAAAGAGACCAGGCAGGAGATAATCCCCTTCAAATGAAGTATTTATTACCTATGTAGCAGGTGTGAAGTGCCATATTCCAAAGGGATTTACCATGGCCAATTCTGCTTACAGTGGAGTTATTGTCAACAGTCTGAAACTTCACTATAGCAAGAGCTAAGGTAGTTTGAATCATTTGGGGGATATTGATTGTCCTTTCTTCATAAAGTTCTACCAACTGTAGATAGATCAGGATGGGTAGCCATGTTAGTCTGTCTGTAGCAGTAGAAAAGAGCAAAAGCCCAGTAGCACCTTAAAGATACCCTACCACAAATTTTGTTATGACCTTTCATGAAAACTCATACCCTGCCACAATTTTTTTTTCAAGGTGCGCCTGGACTTTTGCTGTTTCTACTACCAACTATAGTTTGGTATATTCTGATTTTATTTATTGCAGAACAGAATACACTGATGGAAGTTTTAGTTGGTCCACAGTTCTTGCTGAAATTAGTTAACTTTTTCCAGATCCCTTTCTACAGCATGATACTCCGGTTTCCCCATCCTGAAGGGGGGGGGGGGGCTTCCTACAAGTCTCAGAATGGGCAGAAGAGGGGGTTCTGGCACCTTCCCCAGACTGGCTCATTCTCTTGTATGTGGCATGAGCTCAACCCTTTCCTTCCTTCCCAGCTGGCTTTGAAAGCCTCCCCTTTATTGGATTCTGATCCCACCTCCCAGCTTGCCTCCGATCCCATTCACTTTCATTACTCCCAGGCAGTTATTAAAGGGGGAGGGCCAGCCATCTCTTCCCATGCTGCCAGTCTTCCTTCTCCTGCCTCTCTCCCTGATGCTTAGGGGTGTGGTTCCTTCCACCTCCTCCTTTTCTCCAGCCAGGCTCAGTTCTGCTGCCAGGCCTTGCCTCCCCCCACTGCTGTCAGGATGGCCAGATTCCCCACCTCCTGCCCTGTAGTTACTGCCTGGCAGGTGGGGTTCCCTGCCTCTTAGCTTGCCATGACTACCATCCTCCACCCGGTTAGCCCCTGCAAGGCCTCTTCTCAACCTCTGAGGCCTTTGGTTGTCCCTCACTGGCTGATAACATCAGCAGCAGCTGAGGTGATCAGGCTTCAGTTGCCAAGGCCAGTGTCTTTGCTCCTGTTGGCTCCCCTCAGTGCCAGCTGCTTGGTCAGAGCCCACTCCCTGGGTCTGGCAACCTCTCCTTTCCCTGATTCTCCAGGATGGGGTAAGTCCAGCCACCAGTTGTCTGTGGCTCGCTTGGACTGGGCAGCATCAAGTCAGAGATGGGCCCAGCCCCCAACATAAAGAATGAGGTTAATTTATTGTTATCTCCAGGGGTCCTTTCATAA
Organism: Lepidodactylus listeri; assembly: GCA_029233225.1. Lineage (NCBI taxonomy): Eukaryota > Metazoa > Chordata > Lepidosauria > Squamata > Gekkonidae > Lepidodactylus > Lepidodactylus listeri. The sequence goes on from JARCFY010000008.1 coordinate 75,146,711, forward strand.
AAAAAGAGGTGCAGGAGCTCATTAGTATAACTTATTTGCATATGCCACACCCCCTGACGTCACTGGAAGTGTCAAAAGGCCACACAACCCTGATGTCACTGGAAGTGTGTCAGAAGAAAAAAAGGAAGGAAGGGAGGGGGAAGGAAGGAAAGGAACAGGAAGGAAGGTAGGTAGGTAGGTGGGGGAGAGAGAGAAGAAAGAAAGAAAGAAAGGAAGGAAGGAAGGAAGGAACAGGAAGATAGGTAGGTAGGTGGGGGAGAGAGAGAGAGAAGAAAAGAAAGGAAGGAAGGAAGGAACAGGAAGGAAGGAAGGAACAGGAAAATAGGTAGGTAGGTGGGGGAGAGAGAGAGAAGAAAAGAAAGGAAGGAGCAGGAAGGTAGGTAGGTAGGTGGGGAGAGAGAGGGAAGAAAGGAAGAAAGAAAGAAGGAGGGAGGGGGGAAGGAAGGAAAGGAACAGGAAGGTAGGTAGGTGGGGGGAGAGAGGAAAGAAAGAAAGAAAGAAAGAAAGAAAGAAAGAAAGAAAGAAAGAAAGAAAGAAAGAGACAAACAAGGTGCTTCTCTCCCCCCCCCCCAAGTGGCTGTGAGCCACTTGGCTCGGTGTTTCCCCCCCTTTCCCCCCTCTTGCTTGGGCACTGGGGCCCAGCTTTTCCCTCCCTCCCACCCCCCTCCCACCCGGGAATGGTGAGCAGGGAGGGATGGGGGCTTCACCCCGGGCCGGCAGCCTGCTGTGGCCCAGGAAGAGCGAGAGGGGGAAGGGATGGGGGCTTCTCCCCAGGCTGGCAGCCTGCTGCAGCCCGGGAAGGGTGAGCGGGGGGAGGCTTTCCTCCGGCTCCACACCGAAGTGCGGGCTGGGGAGAGCAAGCTGTGGGGGGGAGGCTTTTCTCCGGCTCCGCGCCGAAGCGCGGGCCGGGGAAAGTGAGCTGGGGGGCGGGGCTTGGTTATGTGCCCGCCCCCCGGGCTCCTCTCTTCCGGAGCAGCGCCCTGGTGCACCCCAGCCCCAATGTAGCTCTGGTTATCTTGATAGTTTCATTCATTTAGTCCGGACTGTAAAAGCACCGGAAGACTGGTACTGTTATTTTTTATTTAATACATCTCTTACCCTAAAAGAATCTGGAAAGAGTTTTTCTAATACTTGCACTGAGAAAATACCAAGAAAGTAATCTCCAGGTGGACATATATTTACAACCTTCAAAGAAGAATTACAACCGGATTAGAGCAAACTACCCACCAAATCTTGCAAGGCATCACCTTGTGAGTTCAAAGGTTTAGACTTTCTCAACACAGGATAGAATAAGATCAGTTTGTTGCAACAACAGACATAGTCATGTTTAAGAAATGAAATTTCTGTTGAAAAACTGTCGTAGTACCTAGATATTCCCCTTGAGAAATTGGAATAAAAATGAAATGTGTCTCTGCTCTTAGGTTTTTGTTCAATGTTTCCGGTAGCCAGTACATTTTGTTGAGGAGGATCCTGGAAGCCCTGGAAGCCTACTACGTTAGCCTTATTTTCCAGGCTTTCATTTTCAATTCTGAACCATTACTTGATTACAAAACCACCCTGAATATAAAAGGAATAAGTAATCTATAGACCCACTGGTCTGCATACCAGTTACTACATCACAACACTTCAAAGTATGCACATCTAAAACAGACCACAGCAGATAGTTTCCTTTTAACAGCCAACCAAGATAGCTATTCTGGTGCTCTTGTTTTATTAAGTGAATTGAGTGGCAGTTTTACTTTCCAACAGCAAACATTAATACCAGGTACTTACTCAGGCACTTGTTACTTTTACCACAACTTTGTAATTCTCATCTCCCTCCGGTTCACATTAGGGCTGTGCCTCACATCTTCCTGCTACCCACCAACTAGTCAAACATGGATGGTAATCTCAGATGATTATTTGGATTGGATGCTGGGACTGAAATCTACCCCTTTTCTCCCCCTCTATGCCAATGAGTGATTGATGCTTTCACCACAGGCTTTCACCACTATCGCCACAGCTTTCACCACTATCAGCTATCTGATTGTTGCATCTGCATGCATTCCGGTGCAACACAAGATGGGTCTCAAGAAGTTCAAAAGCAGTGATGCAAGATAAAGCCACATGATATGAGTTCTAAGTATCTCCAAAAACAATGCAGATCTGTTCTATTTGTTCTTGTTTATCATTTTTAGGTCAGCAATGCCACATTTTAGTTTTAGAACCTGAAATTAGGCTGTTACAGATACATTATTTTGCTACTGTATTATTTTTGACTAAAGGAATTGTCCTCATAAAAAGACTAGAGAAGGGTTCCCCCACCCTTTTGAGCCTGCAGGAATGTTTGGAATTCTGACACAGGTGGTGTGTTAGGGTTGCCATGCTCCCTCCCCCAGCATGGCATGGCAACTGGTGTGAGGTGGGGGGGCTACATTCTTTGTCATAGTGTAATCACATCACTTCCAGCACAATCTGGAAGCATCAGCATTGCACCAGAGTGACACTCTGTGCCAAAACTCTATGGTTTTCATAGATTTTCTGAGTGAGTGCTAGAGCATTGCCCTGGTGTGATGCTGGCACTTCGGGGCCATGCCAGAAGTGGTGTCACTGTGTGGTGATGAAGATCACTCCTTCCCCATTTTGTTGGTCTGCTTCTGCTTGCTGACCAGATGCATGTTGGTAGGCATTGGAAAGAATTATGAACTTGCCTGTTATTAGCAGGTCCCTGGTAAGCGTATAGTTGGTGCAACTACAAAACGACTGCCACAACCACAAAATGTCAAGGAGTGAGAGTATGCATAACTAACAATATTTCTTCAACATTTCAAGCAGAAGCTCTGTTTAATAAGATGCCTTTTAAAATGAGCATATTGTTTAAAAATATTTTCTGGCATACATGCACCTTCCCTTCAGTCATAACAGCAGAGTCCTGTGGTGTGGTGGCAGCTGCTGCTGCAGCATCTTTTAAAAAATATGCACAGCCAATCAGATCTCTAATGGCCAATCAGAAGTCCTGCTGGGCAAAAGCCCCCATCTGGACCCTTCAACTTTTTAAAAACACTTCTGGGCATCAAGGCACCGAAGGGCACCATACTGGGGAATGCTGTAGTAGAGCAATTTTGTTTTGTACACCAACATGTATCCATAAGATTATGGGATTTTAAAATAAGAGGTAGCAATAATAGTGATAGTAAGTTAATCTGTTAGTTATGCCATAGCAAGGAACAACACATACTGGATCATTAAAACATGAAGCAATGACATAATTTCAGAAGGTATTCCTATATTCAAATGAATCTTTTATTGAATTTGATCATATAGATTATTTCTGTGGATGGAGTAGTTCTGTGGATGGAATTCCCCTTCCCATTTCAGACCTCTGGCTCCCCACACTGTTCCTGGAGACCTCCTTTTCCCTATGAGCAGTACTGGGGAGTATTTGGAGCAGCAGCAGGAAGGGGAGTTAGGGGAGGCTCCCCCTGCCAATGGAAATACTTTCCATCTGCACAAATCTGTAATGGGTCAAAGCCAGTACTTTGAAGGTTTCTTCTCTTATTCTGTGCACTGAACTGTATTTGTGGGTTTTGTTACCCATTCATTCATACGTTTCAAAGCCAAAATGCAGATATTTACTTCTCCTTGTAGAGATGAAAGGTTTATGGATGTGGAGGGGCTTTTAGATAAAGAATACATTACACCTGTTAGCAGTTCTTCATGACATAAAAGTCTCCTTTAACACCTACTGCATTTAAAAAAACTACCCTCATTGTGTGGCTTTCCTGGTGTCTGCCCGCTAACACATTTGAATTTTTCATATTAGCTCCCTCTATACAATCAGTATACTTGTGGTAATGTGCCTGTAACAAATTAATTTTTGTCTGTTTATGGTATGTACATGTATACATTTGTAGTTTCATGTTCCATAAGGATGACTGATAAATTAACCATTGTATTTGGAAATCCAACAGTTATAGCATCATTTTCAGAAGACCGCCACTGATTTACCTTGGCTGAGAACAGATTAGCCGTCTTGGCCGCTCCGCCTCCACTTCAGAAGCGGAGGCAGAGCGGCTGTTCAGACGGCCGCATCTGCCCCCAGGAGGCGGCCTGGACGCATTGCGTCCAGTGCCGCGCTCCTTCCGCAGCAGCCGAGCACCACTTCAAAGTGGTGCTCAGCTGCTGCAGCGCGCCCCACGCGCGTGTTCCACCCGCTGGAGCAGGTGTGAACGCGCGCGGGCAGGGGCAGCCGCGCGGCATCCGCCCGCCGCTCCAGGAAGCCGCCCGCAGTCTGAACGCTGCGGGCGGCTTCCTCCCGGTGGCGTGCGAATGCCGCGCAGTGGGGGAAATTCCCCCCGCCCCATTCTGCCACGCTGTGGAGGCGCAGCAGAATGCCAGTTTGTCTCCAGCCCTTGCTTCACTGATACATCTGGAGTTGTGTCTGGACCCAGTCCATTCTGTTAAGCTAGGATCATGTTCCACATTCTATGGTCTGGGCCATTTAACAATGGGAACAAAGGTAGCGAGTGAATTGCAATTGGCCAGTCATGCCACTGTATTCTGAGAATTACAATTTTTCTGTCAGGAACTCTGATGAATTCTTATTTTCAAATATAACCTAGGCAGATAAATATTTTCACTCTTTATTCTTTCATGCAAGTCAAGCTGCAAAAGAGAGGCTGCAAGATTTTTTTAAAAAACCAGCACTGACTCTGATGTACTTAACTCAGACTTCATTATGTGAAGATTTAAGGATAAAATCCCAAGGTGTCTGCTCGTACTTCTAGCTGTCATTCTGATGTATGAAATGCAAACAGCTCAGCGGGTGCTGCCTAAGTTAGAAGAAACAAAGAACAACAAAATTGCCATACTGACAATATTTCCTTGTATTTATGCCAGTTGGCACCATAGATCCTTGCTTAGACTGACATTGATTAAATCACTCTCTTAATGCCAAAATGTAACATTGTAGGGACATTTTTTTCATACATCTCTTAACTGGGTGACAACTTCCATGTGTTACTTGTTTCTATTATTTTTTATTTGGAGAAAATTTCTAATTTACCTGTAGCACCACTTGGCTTTTTAGAAACTTGCAAAAGTTCAGTGACTCTTGCCTGTCTGTATTTTCAGTTACTGACAACCTGCGTGAAAAGAGATGTTAAGCATAAACAACATGTCAGCTGTGCCTGTCCTGGAAAAATTACACCTTGTGTCAGCATTGCTAGATTTAATGATAGTCACATACATTCAAGCATATTTGAGTTGAACAATGAAGAGTGATGCTGGCATCTGGGTCAGAGATAGTTTATCCAATATTATTGTGACATCTGGGGGAAAAAAAACCCATTCTTTTCCAGACCCTGCACTCAGACAATGTGCTAGTTAGTAAAGGAGCACACTGTTTTTAGTAGGAATGATTTTAATGTCCTTATTTCTGCTGTTACAACCCCACAAATCCTCAGATTTCACTGCTCCAAGGTATGAATTGAACCCATCATCTTTGTTACCATTTCTGTGTCCTCACACCATTTCCCCCCTGTAAAATGTACACATCTCCTATTTTTGTTTTAGTACATCAGAAGTATGCATTATAGATGTACATATAAATTATGTACATGGTTATATTTAGTATACATTGCTGATATAAACTATACAACATTGACATGTATGAAAAACAAGTGAATCTACAAAACCAACAGCACAAACAAGTGAATCTACAAAACCAACAGCACAAACAACGGACAGGAATAGAAATAAACAATGAAGCACCCATGTGTAGTTTATGGGAAAAGGAAAATCCCATGCCTCCCTGCCTCTGCTTCTTTCCTTCTTGTCCCAACCTCCCAACCTCCCATGCCCTCAGTTGCTTCCTCCTTCCTCCCTTCTCCTGTCCTCCTATTTCCAGGGGATGGGGTCATTTTGCTGCAGCCATGACACAAGCAGGCATTCCTCCGCGGTGGAGGGGGGGAGGTGGCACCAACTCCCGATGCTGAGCTCCCCCGAGCTCCTGCTCAAAATGACCCCTGATCCTCCCACTGCTGGTTCTCCCTCCCCCAGCCTTCGCTGTGGTCCTGCCACCTCCTCCTTATTGGTTGGTCTGTTTTCATTCTTCTTCCACCCCTTCTGTTGCTCTCTTTCTCCACACACTACTGCTGCTGTTCTCATCCTGTTTAGAGAAACACAGCCTTAACAAATGTGTATTATGTAGATTGTTTTCTATCCATAGGCTTTCACTAAGCCTTGCTGCGCTTTGATGGTTGCATCATGTCAAGTTAAATATTAGTGTTCTTTCTCAAAATTAAATAATTTTGTAGCTGGATTGTATTTTATGTTTCCAGGTTTTGTAGTTTAAATCAAAGTGGTATATGAAGATATATAGATATAGATCTATATGTCTATATCCATTTTGATAGGGAAACAGATGATATACACACACATCACCTAGATAACCACCTTCTTGCTCTTCTTAATATGTCAGAATCAACCAGAATGCTTTACTATGTAGTTTGTACCCTAGGTAAGACAGAGAGAGGCAGTTTTGGTTGTTGCCTAGCAACTGTGAAATTCCTTCTCAATGGCCTGAGAACTTCCCATAGTGTTCTGAGAACTCTGGAGAAAAGGGGTTACTTTGAAATGGTTAGGATTAAGCAGACACTATATCTGGAGGATTGAGATTTGTATCTTTTTATTAGTTATGTGATATAAGTTTGACACAAATTTCATAACGTTAGGAAGTTATAAAACATTCTGAATCAAGAATTTTTACCCATTACTAACACTGGGATGAATCTTTACTCCACTTTATAACTATGTCTTAAAACCTACATTTAAAGGTTTAGTTCAAAGCAGATAGTCTGTTCTCAAAATGAAATAATCATGGAAGGCCTCAGCTTTTAGACTGCATGGCCACACAGCATTTCCCTTTTTGATCTTACACATAACAACAACATGTTACTCTATGGCTTCTTCAGTGAATATTGAACAGTGGATATAATCTCAGCTAACCGAAAAAAATTTAAGATGCAAGTTGGGGTAATTTTTTAGTTGAGACAGGGGAATGGAAATAAACTTTTGTGGGTCTCCTTATATGAAATATTTGGGAACCCTCAGCCTCCACTTGTTTGAAAATATAGCCTAAAAGAGAGTAAACTAAACCATAGCATTGCAGAATTGTAATATCTACATTCAGTGTGGGATCCACATTCAACAACTTGCAATGAAACACATTTTTCAAACATGGTGATTCATTTTGCCAGTGCAGTGCAATAGGTGGGACATTTATGTTTGGAAATGAGAAATACAACCATGTGAAGCTCATTGGGAATCTCTGAGCTTCATACAATAGTTTTGGGGCTGAAATGTTTATCTGAGTCATTCAAATAGGTCTAGATACAAATACAACAAATCCATTCAATTACTAATGAATATTTACCCATCTCTTTCCATTAAAATCTGCAGATTCAGAGCATTGGCTGGGAAATCAAAGGAAATCAAAGGAAGGTGGTGGCAGTGACTAGAGTAGATGAACAGATAAGTGGTAGATTGGCTACAAGCATGGACGGCTTCAAGAGGGAACTGGATAAACATATGGAGCAGAAGTCCATCAGTGGCTATTAGCCACCAAGTATAGATAGGAACTCTCAGTCTGGGGCAAGTGATGCTCTGTAATCTTGGTGTTTGGGGTTGGAACAGTGGGAGGGCTTCCTGCCCCCACTGCTGGACCTCCTGAGGGCACCTGGTGTTTTTGGCCACTGTGTGACAGAGTGTTGGACTGGATGGGCCATTGGCCTGATTCAACATTGGCTTTTCTTATGTTCTTATGGTAGGAAGGCTGGTTACAGAGAAGGGAATGTAACACACTTAGGCAGGAGAGCACACTCCAACAAGGACAACTGTGATGATCCAAGCCATTATAGACTGATCAGCCTGTCTGATGTGGCTACTAAGCTATATTTCCAATATTTGTTTAACAGACTGGGAAACTGGATTGCATATAGTGACTTTCTGGCAAAAGAGCAAGAGGGCTTTAGGAAAAGGAGGCATTGATCAGTGCTTTATATTGTACAATTCCATTTCCATATATTTCAGGAATTTAAAAAAGGCCTATATGCTGTTTCTTATTCAGTTTGTCATATTTATTGGGTGAAATTGGGTGCATCATTAAGTCTTTTCATGAAATTACCATGTTCTGGAAAAAAAATTATTTTAAAAAATTCCTCTACAACAAATGAGGAACCATTCATTTTCAAGCTGATGTCATTCAGGAAAACTAAGGCTGTGGTCACATACACTAAATAATCAATTTTTAATCCACTTTCCAACTAGATTTTCACACACTTTCACACAGTAAAATCCAGTTGGAAAATACACTGAAAATTGGATTGAAAGTGGATTGTTTAGGGTGTGCGACCACAGCCTAAATCTTTCTGCTGTAACCAGGGGCTTGGGTGATAAGCGTTGCTGAACAATTTGCACTATTTCTTTAAAAGACTTACTTGCAAGCTTCCCTGGTGCAATCAAATTATGAACAAGGCTGTAGGTTTTTCCTCCCACAGTGCTTAACAGTGTAGCTATATATTTTTTTATGGGAATCTCATTAACTTCAAGATACTGTTCCAGTCTTTCAGTATAACTAGGCCAGTCTTCTCCAGGCATATCAAAGGCCTCCATTGCCCAATATAGCCAGCTATCTCTTGTTGTTTCCCTGCTGCTTACAGTTCTGAATCACAAGGAGACTTTTTCGAATCCCATCCTTGTTGCCAATTGTAAGCTATTGGCAAACAGTAGCAAAATCTTCCATGAAAACTCTCAGACAAGGCCAAACTGAGAACTGTTTTTACTGAGGCCACAATTGAACAGGCTTTGCAAGTTGTTTTAGTAGCCAGTAGCTAACGGATTTTTTTGTATTATTTCAGACACCAGCATTTTAGCAACCAGCCTCTAATGGATTTTATTTACCTTTTCTCTTTTTTTTAATTTTAGAAAACACGATAATGACATAAAAGGGATACAGGAGGAAAAGAACAATTATGTAACAAATTATATACATCAAAGGTTTATTATACATTACAATGTATATAGAACAGAGGGTGTTTCTCACCAACATTCCCTTCATTATAACTTTAAGACATTTTCTATAAAATGCAATAATCCTAACTTCAAACATTTTAAATTTCAAATGTCATAACATTTATTTTGTAACTATATTATTAATTTAATCATTACTACATATTCTATATTACATACTTTGAAATTTCTGCATACTAGCTATAGCTTTTAATACACCAAAGTTTAATGAAAGTCTGCTATATATCACAATAAAAAGGCTTTGTTCAAAATCCTCCTCCTTATACATTTATGTATTTTTTGTATTATAAGCTGGTGAAAGTTGTTAATTAAAATTTGACCTTTGACCTTTATATTCAAGACTTATTATCATTCTATTTTTTTTACATTGTAATATATTTCCAGCTCTGCCTGGCTGCTGAGACCATGGCAATTGTAACTGGGAGCCACCTTTGCCATCCTTGGACTGAAGAGAGGCAGCCTGCAGTGTGTACATTGCTAGCATTGTTGGGGGGGGTGGAGTTGACTGCTTATAGGGACAGCTTTGCCCCACACCTCTTCAGTCTTTGTTGCATGCTTGGGCAGGAAGAAGCACTGCCCAGCAGTTCCCAAGCCTGGACCACAGCCTCTTCATGTTCAGTGGAGGTAGTGAAAGTGGATCAGCATTTCAGTGGCAGAGTCCATGGCAGTTTGAGAGACACTTTCCTGGTGGCAGCGGCAGTCAGAGCGACAAGGCTGTGGGCTTTCGCCCAGGATCTTTTGCTAGCTTATGGGCCTGGGTCATAGGACAAAGGCAGGGGGAAGGAACAGCCTATGGGAGGGGCTGCAGCTTACTGGGGTTGGGGGGATTGTCACTGGTAGGGCAGGTGGGGATTAGACCCTGAAGGTGGTGGTTTACCCAATAGGGGTGTCTTTGGGTGGGTCTCTGCTGACCTAGTCAGTCTCCTTGTCTCTGAGTGAAGGCCTGGTGGCTCTTCAGGCCGGCAGCCATTTCATTCATCAGCAGCAATCATCTTGTGGGCCTTGGTTCCCTGCGAGCCCAGTGGGTCTTCATGGCTCCCTATGTGAGATAGTGGTCAATTTTGTGTTCCAGCAGTGGCAGCCATTTTGGTGGACCCTGGTTTCCTGGGTGGAGTGGTTCAGACCTAGGCTGCATGGCACCCAAGAAGGGTCAGGAGCATGCAAAGGGAAAAGAGTCCACACCAAGCCCCCCCCCCCCAGGTCTGTGGCTCCCACCCTTTCTTCATCAGATATGACTGAGAAGGCCCAGGAAAGGAAAGCTATTTTAGGTAGGCATCAGGCCATGGAGCAGGCCAGAGGAGACCCCACAGTTCTGGCTAAGGTGATATGTGGGAAACAGCAGACCAGTGAGGCTACTAGGAGGAGTTTTCAGGTGGAAGTTTTATCTCATCTATCCACTTTGGAAGAAAGGTTGGGGTGAGCCATCGAGCATGGGTTGAGGTGGTGCCTTCAGTTCCAGTTGAGAGGACAGCCCAGTGGCTGAGGAAGCTGTACAGGAACAGCAGATGGAACCAGGATGTGGAGTGGCCAAAAAAATGAACAGCAGCCCAGATTGTACGTTGGATTCAGGACAACACGGTGGGTTTGCTTGGCCATGGGGACCCTGGGTTCAGTACCCTGCCTCTGGGTCCTCTGCCATGGCCCAATATTACAGTACACCAGTGACACCAGCACAGATTTACAGCACACCACAGACCACAGTTCAGCCATATGCTTCCCCTCAGGTCCCTGTTCTGGCACAGTTTGGGGGTTGGGGCTGGGACAATAGTCAAGGGATGTCCCGAGGTACTTTGGGTTATGCCCAGACACATCTGTCACCAGTACGGGTTAATTCTTGGGGTTGGGGTTCTACCCTGGAATGCCTTATGAAGGTGTTACCTTTTGGTGATCAGGCAATGCCCCAGGTGGTTACCTTTCAGTGGCAGCCCAGAGAAAAAAAATCCTTAGAGGGGAATATGTCCATGTCTTTACCCTTTTCTTCAGAGAACTAGAGAAGAAGGGTAAAGGGGCTTTGGAGGAATGGGACAAGGAGAGGCGTAAGCTGTGCAGGGTAGATAGAACCTGAGCCAATTGGCTGCTGGGCTTCATGATCCACATGGGTATGATTTCTAGGGCCCAGACTTGGATAGCCTGGACGTTGTTTCAATATCAGAATATAATGTACCAGGGTTATATGGACTTCATGGGCCTGGTGTGGCTCCAATATGATGAAGAATTAAAACAGGCAGCTTTAAACCAGGCCCTCAGATGGAACCAGATTCATCTGCAACTTTGGTTGCAGGTGATATTGCCAGCCAGGCCCAATATAGGTGATCATTCGGATAAGAACATAAGAGAAGCCAATGTTTGATCAGGCCAATGGCCCACCCAGTCCAACACTCTGTCACACAGTGGTCAAAAATACCATGTGCCATCAGGCAGTCCAGCAGTGGGGCCAGGACACTAGAAGTCCTCCCACTGTTGCTTCCCCCTCAAGCACCAAGAATACAGAGCATCCCTTGCTCCAGACTGAAAGTTCCTATCTATACCTTGTGGCTAATAGCCACTGATGGACCTCTGTTTGATATGTTTATCCAATTCCCTCTTGAAGCCATCCATGCTTGTAGCCACCACCACCTCCTGTGGCAGTGAATTTCATGTGTTAATCACTCCTTTGGTGAAGAAGTATTTCCTTTTATCTGTTCTAACCTGACTGCTCAGCATTTTCATTGAGTGCCTATGAGTTCTTGTATTGTGAGAAAGGGAGAAAAGTACTTCTTTCTCTACCTGCTCTATCCCATGCATAATCTTGTAAACCTCAATCATGTCACCCCTCAGTCATTGTTTCTCTAAGCTAAAGAGCCCCAAGCGATTTAACCTTTCTTCATAGGGAAAGTGTTCCAAACCTTTAATCATTCTAGTTGCCCTTTTCTGCACTTTTCCCAGGGCTATACTATCCTTTTTGAGGTGTGGTGACCAGAATTACACACGGTATTCCAACTGAGGTTGCACCATCAATTTATACAGAGGCATTATGATACTGGCTGATTTGTTTTCAATTCCCTTCCTAATAATCCCCAGTATAGCGCTGGCCTTTTTCATTGCAGTCACACACTGTCTCAACATTTTCAGTTGAGTTATCCACTATGACTTCAAGATCTCTCTCTTGGTCAGTCTCAGCCAGTTCGGACCCCATCGACATGTATTTATAGTTAGGATTTTTGGCCCCAATGTGCATCACTTTGCACTTGGCCACACTGAACCTAATTTGCCACACTGATGCCACTTGCCCATCCTCAACAGATCTCTTTGGAGTGGCTCACAATCCTCCCTGGTTTTCACCACCCTGTAAAATTTAGCGTCATTTGCAAATTTAGCCACTTCAGTGCTTACTCCCAACTCCAAATCATTAATGAACAAGTTAAAAAGCATCAGACCCAGTACTGATCCCTGCCATACTCCACTGCTTACCACCCTCCACTGAGAAAATTGCCCATTTATACTCACTCTCTGTTTCCTATTAATTAGCCAGTTTTTGATCCTCAAGAGGACTTGTCCTTTTATCCCATGACTATTGAGCTTACTTAGGAGCCTTTGATGAGAAACTTTATCAAAAGCTTTCTGGAAGTCAAGGTAAGCAACATATATTGGGTCCCCCTTGTCCACATGTTTGTTCAGTCCCTCAAAAAACACTAAGAGGTTAGTGAGGCAAGATCTTACAGAACCCATGCCGAGTCTGCCTCAATAGTTTTTGTTCATCAGTGTGCCTACTAATTCACTTCTGAGAACATTTGAAAATGGTAGTCATGATCTTTAAAGTCTTAAAACATTTAGGACCGGGATACTTAAAAGATCACTAATTCCTGTATTAGCCTGACCAAGAATTATAATGCCCCACTGAAGCCTTTTTTTGGATGCCCTCATCTTCAGAAGTAAGATGGGTGATCATTTTGGGTATTTTTTTCCCTGTGGAGGCCCCTAGACTATGGAACACCCACCACAAAATTTGCCTGGAACCTGATCTTAGTTTTAGGTGCCAAGAAAAATGTGTTTGTTTACGTATGCATTGCTTTTTCTTTTCTTTTTTTTAAGTGTATGAAGGCTTCTAGTCTTATTTACCTGAATTGGTGTTGATGCTTAAAGCTGTTAAAAGCTGTAGGTTGGATCCTACAAATCTTTCTGCTGATGCATAATCAAGGAAGGATTTTCTTGCTCTATTCCCCTACTCACTACAGTCTTGTCTTACATAGTTTTTTTTTTTTTTGTCCCATGCAGATCCCATGATCTCTAGCATAGACATTTCAAATGTTATAAGAGCTCCTTCTTCACCTTGTACTGGTCTAAAAGCTGGTAAACTCCAAACCTATTTTGTTGATTTAGTGATGGACTTTGCTTGTAGACCACTTCAAATACCATTAAGTTAAGACACAGCTTGTGAATTTTATAAATAAAGAGTTTTTGTGTATGGTGGCTATGCAGCTAAGAAATAAATCTTTCACCAGAATGTTTAGTGAATCAAAGCACCACTATAGATCATGAGACATTTCTAAAAAAAGTTCTGTGAAAGTCCTGTGTTAGCCTTGAGTGTCTTAGTAATTGGCATGTTTGAAAAACAAAAACCCCAAAGTGTTAACTTCGAAAGAATCAGCCCTTTTAAAAGTTGAGTTTTTCAGGCATTGATATTTATGGTTATTTAGGTATCAGAAGAGCTATGTAAGTGAGATAGGAAATTGTGACCTTTAGTGTCAAGTACAGCTTTATAAGACAGCTACAGGCAAATTATATGAACAGGATTCTGCAGTTCCTGCAAGTGCTGGAGAGGTATTGTGTCAAGCACTCAAGCAGAATGAGCCTGGTTGTTTTACTAAATTTAGAGCTTTTCTTTTTTTTAATGAGGCCACCTAAAGCTCTAAACCATGCGACAAGGGGGTGGGTGAAATGAATAACTATTGTTTTAGTCTTTGCCTACTTCTCATTGGTCAGTCCTGCTGTTTTCCGCTCTGGCAAGTGATACCTTGATGAGGGTTTGACTTGTGTTGCAGTTGAAATTGACAAAGCCAATAAAATATGGTAGGCTATGCTGCAATATTGTTGCTAAAGAGTAAGCATACATAATTTGTAGAAGTCATCTTTACAGCATTTTATGGACTGGAAGCATGCCACTTTAGTAGAAATTCTATTTCTGCTAAATAAAGTCACTAGACAGGTAGATGGCAATTTCATGAAACAGACATCCCAATCTACATATATGGTTTGGAAGTAAATCTACAAAAACAGGAGAGACTGAACTTATTAGCAGTAGCAGTGACTGAGAACATCCCCCCCCCCCCCTCCACTTTCTCTGCCTTTCTTGTTCCAGAGGTTTGCTTTGTTCCAGATCCCACATTTTCTGAATTCTGGCTTAACTTGACGAATCTCTAAAACTGAATTGGAGCATGCACCATTTGCTGCAACTTTGAATTTCTTAGATTCATTGGTGTCTCTTTTCCCTTCTATATAACCGATTTCCATACCCTGCCTTGGCTGGAAGGGCAGGGTATAAATCAATCAAATAAGTAAGTAAGTTCTCCTATTCCCAGGGCTGTTTCACATACTACAAGATCCCCATAGCTACAATGTGGACCTTTGATCAGGCACACTGTAGGAACTCTGTGCCCCGCAGAAACATGAGGGACTGATTTTGATTGTGATAATGATGCTCAGGTAGAAGCAGCTTCTACCTTTCTCCAACCATGCAATGTTTGCAACCTAAAATGCCCCTAAGGAGCTGCTTATTGCTCTGGTGGGGAAACTTACATGTAGCCATCATTCTGAATGAATGACAGGCCAATGATGTTGGGCTAAACTCTCATATTTTTGGAAGATAGGATTTCAAGAAAACATTCATCTTGATGTAAGAAGGTAGCTGGGTGCAACATAAGTGGCCCAAAAAAGACTGAAACAGGATGTTGAGAGGCATGGGGTGATGTGTCCCACACCCAACTTCCATTTATTCCTAACATACCATCAGCTTTTTCAGTGATACAGGTTGGCTAACTGCTATATGAAAGTACATTAATTAAACCAAAAATTACTCTTGGACCCATAAGGAAAGGAGGGGGAAGAGGTACAGAAAGGATTGGTAGGTAGGCCAAGGTCAGTGAGCAAGTTTTCAAAAATCCTGATTCCTGCTCTGTTAACTTCTTCCCTAAACCTTACTGCCTCATTAGAACTGTCAAATGCAATGATGTCTGTTGTAAGGGAATTGGATCACCTCTCTTATGCTCATTGGCAAGAGAAATTCTAAAATGGGCCTCCTTTGTTCGCTCTCCAGTGATTGATGTGGCTGCAGCTGTAGTTTTTGTTGTACAGCTCTGTCAGTTTTCGGGCTGATATAATAAAGGTCCAACAAGTAAAAGACATACATTTCAACAGGGGCTCTCCTCTGATCAGAAAATTTACTTTGAAGTGGTTTGTTCTGGAGCAGATATTAAAGGTTTTTTTTCCTCTTTAAATGTGGGTGGCACGACAAAGCTGGAACCACAATAAACCACAGCTGCAAGGTACAGTTTACAAAATGTAATGAAATCCAAATTGTTCTCACATGAAAATAAACATTTGGTCTAACAATACTTCTATAGACCAAGGCTTTCTAAATGACAATGTGCTTGATTTTAGAAAGCCAGGGCCCTTTCATATCATGACTTTTCAAAGTGGATATCACAGAGGAAGATTGTATGTGGAGATGGCAAAATGTTATAAATGTGCATGTCACCCTTGTATGCATGGCTTTCTGACATGGAAGTAGTACTGTGCAGAAAATCACCTGCGGAGAAACTTATATCAGCATCTGTGCAAAATTTGATTTCTAAGAACAAAACTACTATTTGACTATTTGGTCTTTCAGACCGCCTCCCTGCCCCAGTTCATTCAGATACTTATACATCAGCTTGATATGATATTTAAAGATTGTATTCTTTCTCCTTGGGGATCACTCTCCATGATTCTACTTTGTAAACTGGTGTGAAACAAATACAGATTCCACTGTGAATTATTAATATTCATTTAGATTGACCACATAAGAACTTTCCCTCTCATAATGGTTATAGGGCTTTTATACATATGAGACCTTTTATTAACTTTCAGTCCCACTTCAAAGAAAGTCATGCTTAAACCAATGGGGAAAGTTAGTCATGTCTAACTGATGTCCTGTTAAATCAGTAAGACTAAAATTCAACTACCTTTCTCTAGCTTTGCATCCTGTTATGTCTTGGTACTAATTTTTCTACATGCTTTATATAACCAAGTAAAAACATTATGTATTATACTGATTAGGGTTGCCAGGTCTGGGTTGGAACGTACCTGGAGACTTTGGGGCTGGATCCAGGAGAGGGCAGGGTTTGGGGAGGGAAGGGACCTCTGCATGGTACAATGCCATATTCCACCCTTCAGAGCAGCCATTTTCTCCAGGGGTACTGATCTCTGTCAGCTGGAGATCAGTTGTAAAGGCGGGATATCCCCAGGCCCCACCTGGAGTCTGGCAACCCTAATACTGATATAGAAATGATATAATTGGCTTTATGATCACTAAGAAGGCATCTATGCTATACAGATATACTAGTTCAAAATATTCATAGACTGCATTCTCCATTTGCACTGGAATATTCCAATCATCATCTCCAGTTGGTTACATTTAAGTAAATGACTGCTGTGGCGGTCACACAGCAGAATTGGATTTGGAGGTTGAGAGAGCAGCCATTTCAAAATGAGTCTTCTGTGTATGAAGAAACCCCCCAGGTATGCACAGGATTGTGGGCTCATCAAAAACTGTCAGTTTTAAATAGAAAAGTTTCCTGGGAGAAGAGATCACAGCAAATGTAATATCTCTGGAACCTAAAATATGCATGGTTGTACCATACGGATTACTGAACTGACAACATAAAGTGCACACTTCCATAAAATAACCCAATGATCTCAGTCTTTTTGGCATGTGTTATACAACAGCACTGATAAGTAAAACTTAGATCTTGAAGAAAAGAATCCTAGGCCTTATTAATATCATTAGATAAAAGGCAGTTTATTTGATGAGCAAGCAGTTTTAGTTTGCTAGCTTGCCTACATGCTCTTAAACTGAGTCACAGACCTTTCCTACCATCAGTAAAAATGTCCTTGCAAAATCCAAGGGTTCTAGGCAAGGGTGGAGGCAAGGGTGGACTGGCCATTTAGTTTATTGGGACCCCTTCTTAGTGGGCTGTTGCACTGTAGGGCCACTAGAGTCCAGAAACAACTGAATGCTCCAATACTGTACAAGATTTCTTCAGGCTGAATGCAGTACTGTAATTAAATTTAGTTTCAGTGTCCTTCTGTACTGTAGCCCCGAGAGCCACATGACAAGCAGGGCAGAGAATGTAGTAGCAGCTGCGACTTCCTATTCTTGTTTCCACTGCCTGTTTAGCAAGCTCTTTCTATGGCTCCATACTTTACTATAGCAAGGCTGAGAAAACTCTTGCCTGTTGCAAGACACTGTTAAGCTGATCAACCAACCTGGTATTGCAGCCAGGCAGGACCATCAAACACAGGTGATGGCTGCTACAGTAATAATTGCCAGGCTGCAGCCTGGAGCAAGATCAGCTCCCTCCAGCAGTAATGCCTTTCAGGGCTATCTCCAGCTGCACGATACAATCTTGTCACCAGCTCTGCCAGTGAGTTCTCCCTCTTGTCTTCTCTGATATCTCCTGATACACACACACACCCAATGCCTTCTTAACACTGGTACTGTAGACAGAATTGGCATGTGAAAAATAAAGCAAAACCCAGCCTACATGCTATCATTTCCTTCTCTTTGTTCCACTCAGTTCCATATTGTTGTCCATTCAGCTAGATCTTGCCCTTTACTTTTATACCTTTGCCTCCTCTGTGGTGTCCTTCATTTCCCTAGCTCTTTTCTGTTATAAAGAGCTGCAAAGGATGACACAGTAAAGAAAAAGTTAACATTTGGAGCAGAGGCCATCTGCCTCTTGGTGGTTTCTGGGAAGAAGAAGCTGGGTTGTTGTGAAGATCGTTGCTGGAGTTGTTCTATTTAAGGCTGGAGGCAGTCATCACAGCATTGTCCTGGGATATCTGAAAGTGGTTTCTTCCGGGCCCTTAAGCTGCTTCAGGAAACCTGGACTATCTTCCTAAATTCTTGTTATAACACTTCCCTACATCCCCTTTACCCCTCAACTTTCACCTCCACTTTCCCTTTTTCTTTATTTCATTTTTCTCTTCCCCCAAATTCTAATTCTCCTGGTTTAACCATTGAGTTTTAGGTGAATCCTATAATATGTCACCAAAGCAGTGACACCTCTTCTGGTTTCATGTCAGAAGTGATGCATGAGGCAAGATAGTTTGTCCCCATTCCGAAAATTCCCCCCCCCCCCCCGAGTGCTAGCTAGGCTGGCAACCTTACTTTTATTTTATTTTAGAGGGTTTTTTTTTTCTGTTATGGGTCCTGAGATGCAGAACTGCTCTAGTCTTGCTTTTGAGTTTGTATACTGCATTGGTTATGTAGGAGACATTTAAGGGTTCAAGTGATTTTTTAATTGATTATTGTAGATTTTTAGGAGATTTTGGGAAAATCTTTGGGAATCTCCTGGAAGAATTGACAACCTGTTTTTTTAAACCTTACTAAGCACAGTTGTAAAGAGCAAGTGTTTAAATCTTTTTTAATTGAGAAGAGGTTTATCCTAATTAGAAGCAACAGGTGTTTTTCGTACTTGGCAGCAGCTACTGTAATAGTGTTAAAGGGAAGATCTATAAAACTTTCTACTTCAAAGGGAGCTCAGAACTCCAATTGCACTTTTTAATTCTATATGAGAAAATCATATTGTTCTTTCTTTCATGACCTGTGCTTAACTGATGTAATCGAAGCAGATCAGCTTATTCATAAATAAATAAATACCCAGTTTAACCCAATACTTGTGTACATGTTTCATTCAAGGGGTGGGTGGGCAAATAAACTGGAGAAAAAGAATAGTGCAGAGGGCAGGGACACAAAATACGAAGTTAAACTTAGAGGCTCGACTGCTCGGATTCTCCGAAGTAAGCTACAGTGAGCTGTTCATGCAGAAAGGGCCAGTGTTCTAGCTTCAATTTGTGACAATCGTTTTCGATATTCTCTGATATTTTTTTTTTGGACTTAGTTAAAGCAGAGATCTGAGACGAGAACTCCTTGTTTTCTTCTCTCAATAATTAGACATGAATTAATTATATTTTAAACAGTGTTAAGCCAGGGGTAGTTGTTAGTAATAGTGGGACATCTGATAGTTATCCTTTTGTCAATGCAATTTGGCTACTGTAAGCATTAAGCTTCATGTTGTATGACAAATGTTTTAATCTTCTTAAAAGATAACTCAGTAAAATCATTAGGGTTGCCAGCCCCCAGGTGAGACTGGGGGACCCTCTGATTTCATGGGCTCCTGTTTGCTGCTGGCCAGCTGGGCGGCAGGGGAAGTGCTGTCCCCAACAGCCATGACCTGGCATGACATCCCCAACATGATGACATCACATGGATGTAATGTCATCATGCTGGGGACATCATGTGGTGACACTGGTATTTTGAGCAAAACTCTATGGTTACCATAGAGTTTTGCCCAACATAGCAGAGCATTGCTGTGTGATGTCCCCAGCATGATGTCACTTCAATGTGAAATTATCACATTGGAGGCATCGTGCATGGTGACGTCACCCCACCCCCACTCCTGGAAAGCTCCCTCCCATTCCCTGCCTTGAGTATGTGTTGAACCAAATGGAAAGCCACAGATCGTGTCCCATCCTGAAAGCCACATTTCTGTCCACAATTGCAGTGAAAGCAGAACACTGCCACATCTGTAGATGTGACAAAGGTAAGGAAACAGGCCTTTTAATAGAGGCATGAGAAATGAGGTCATCTGCGCAAATTCTATCCAGGCATGACAAACTGTACCTACCAAAAAGGCTCTTCTTCACAGTTAATGGTATAGAATCCCTTGGCCTCCTTGTTTCCTGGTCACCCTAGGCATGCCAATATTTATTTCATTTAATTATTCGTGGATAGGGTGGGGTATAAATTAACTAAATAATAATAATATTTATATACTAGAGCTGTCATCTCAATTAGAACTATACAGGGCTATTTTTGGGCAGGAATGCACAGGAATGGAGTTTCGGCTGGCTTCTGAGTTGGCCATGCCTACAGCCTCCCCTCCCCCTCGGGTTCCCCAGGTGCCTTGCAAGCTGCGGGGTGCCTGGGGAAGCCAAGCTGATCCAGGAAGGGAAGGCAGTTTAAAGTGCCTCCCTTCCTCGGGTTCCCCAGGCGCCCCACAAGCCATGGGGCACCTGGGAAAGCCGATCCTGGGAGGGAGCTGCACTGTCATGGGTGTGGCCTAATATGCTAATGTGTTTCTGCTGTTGGGTGTGGCCTATTATGCTAATGAGTTCCTGCTGGGCTTTTTCTACAACCCCCTCCCCCGGAACTATACAAATTGAAGCCATGGATATTGTTACTCTCTTATGAACAGCTGGATTTTTGCAAGTGTTACTCCTTCAGTCATGAAAAAGTTAAACTGTTGTTTCTGTAAACTGATATTAGTTAGTTAGCATAAAGACCAATTAAGTGTCAAGTCAAATCTTCCCACTAAGAAAAGGGAGGTCTTATTCCTAATGAGATACACTCTAGATTGACTATTGGCTAATCAGTGTATTGGAGAAGGTACAGGCCATTCTGCATGTACACAAGGGAATGGAGCTTTGGGGAAAACTTCCTTTCTTTTGTTCCACACACCACACAAATTTGGGCTAACAAAGAAGCAAGATGTAGGACTGGAAAGCTAGTTAGGATGTTGTTATTTTTCTTCCATGTAACCCTTCCCTAATTTTCTAGTAAACTTTTCTTTATAAGCTAAACACACACATGTCAGCTGCATTCATTCCACTGTGCTTTAAGCACTCTGCTAAATCTATCCAACAACAGTTGTAGCTAATAGCTACAGGACTGATTTATCTGTCTTCATATACCTGAAATTTTGATCCCATTACATCTTTTCCTATTAGCAGAGCTTATTAATAGTATATTAAGAATAGATCTCATTTATTCCTTTATATGATGGCTATTTCATGTACAGAATCCATTGACTTGCTTATCTTTTCTATGATGCTGTAGTTTTATTTAATACAGCCATCCATTTTGTGCTGGCCTGAAAGATGGATCTATAAATATAGGATGTGCTGAATTCAAATAAATGGTTAAAAACTGACAACATTTTCATGAGGCTAATAAAAGAGACAAAATCCCACACATAAGTTCTTTCAGGTACATAAATGCATAAATCTTTGATTTTTTTTTCTTTGTATTGTTCACAATAAATATATTTTCCAAATCCTATTTATTTTTTGCACTGGATCATAGTATCTTACAGTGCAATCCTAAACAAACTCATGCCATTTTAAAGGCATTGAAGCCAGAGATCTTAAAAGGGTGTAACTCTACTTAGGATTGTACTGATAATCACTATATCAAAAAAATGTCACTGTAATTTCTACGCTGTAGTTGGCCTTGATTCCTTTCAGAATATGAAAATCACTTTAGTTATGGCATTTTCTTCAGATGAAGGTAGAATGCTGGGCATTTTGATATTATTATGCTAGTGGAACAGGAAAGATTAAGTCCACTGAGATCTATCATTGCTGCTTTCAAAACATCTCAGACCAAATGCAAAATAATAATAATAATAATAATAATAATAATAATAATAATAATAATAATAATAAGAATAATAATACAGCCCTTTTCAAATTGTGCATATGTTGCAGGAACAAAGCCAAATTCTCATTTCACAAGTTAATGTATCCATAAAAAGGTAATTACTCCAATCAGTACCTTTAAAATTACTATTGAAAGGTCCAAAGCAGAGATAGTTTTTGCTAGACCAATTTCTCACTGATATTAATGGCCCACTTGTAATTAAACAACTTTAAAGGTGAGTGATATTGTTAGAGGGGAAGCTACGTTTTTGGGCCCGGTAGAGTAATTCTCTCAGCAGCAGTCAAGCCTCACAGTTATGGAACTCTCACACTAAGATTATCAAAACTCTTCTTCTTTACTCAGATTTAAATCTAAACAGAAGCTCTAAAATAGTCAGAGCACATGGCCTCAGAGCACATGGCCCCTGATGCCAACTGGCAGTTCACTCCTAAACCTTTGGTTTGGGCCATAAACTCATCTCCATGAACCCCTGCATGTCTGGACAGGTTGTATCATCTTGTAACCAACCCCTCTATTCACTGTCAATCACCTCTGCTTTCTTAGTTCTGTATTGCTTCCTCTTTTTGAATGTTTAGTGTGCTTGTAATTAGGGAAATGCTTTAATAAACCTATTTATTTTACTCTTCAAATCTGGAGTTTTCCCACCGTGCTAGACCTTAGTATACAAGTGGTGTGTGATTCCTGTACCCCTCTGGCCTATCCTGTCACATAGCTAACTTCCCCATGCAACAAGGCAGGCCATTGGTGGTAACATTTTCTCTCACACACGAAGAAGGAGCACACATTTTCCATCTTTGTCACCATGGATGTAGGACAGGCATTCTCCATCTGCATCCATCTAGCTAGTTTAGTTTCTATCCCTGTCTCTCAGCCTGCACTATCTAGAATGTAGTTCCTTGAATAAAGGAGTTTTATTACTTTGAAACAGAAAAGCGGCTCTGTGTAACTCTGTAACTTTGCTAGCACACACAGTACTAAGCAGCTGCTTCTGCATGTAGCTTAGTGCACTCTGCTATGTATAGAGATTCCTGGCTGTACAGTACCAGTAAATCTAACAGGCCCCACCCAATGAGTTTTAGGGTTTGATTGATGCAGACCTGGCAACCCCTGTTTCTTTCTCAGGCTGCAGACAGACTGGCAGCTTGCCATGATATAGTGCCGCCTCTAATTGACCCAGTTTAAAATGTTGCGGGTCATATCAGCCACATAGCACACCCTACAGTGGGTTACCCATGGAGACATCCTGTGGGAAAGCATCCACACTATTGTAGCACATCAGCCACATGTGCATATGCACACACGGGCAATGTTTTAAAAAAGCCATTCTGCATGTGCTCTCCCATGTTCAGACTGCCAGCCAAGCACAATGAATGTGTGAGGAAACAAAAGCTCCACTTCGGAGCTGGTGGCTTTTTAACCCAGCTCCATTTCATCCTCTGATGGGGTGAGTATGCCCCGAGAACAACTGACAGCTGTGGCTGTGTGAACGTGCCCATTTAATCCGTTTGTGAAAGGTGCCTATATCAGGCCAAACTGCCAGTCTGAACGCAGCCTTAGTGTACTTATTTTTTCCTCCCTGTAACATTCTTGCCTGTAGACCTCTTTGGCTGCAAAGTAACGTTGATCCACACTGAAAATGTAACACATATGCCATCAAATAGCTGTTTGTCATGGTAATGGTCAGGTTAAGTCGACTAGACCTTAGAAACATGTTCAGTAGAAGCAATTTATGTCACAGTGGGTTGGTGTTCTTATCCTTGCAGCAGTGATTGAGGAGCTGAGAAAGAGCAGCTTGTTTCAGACCACCTGGTGAGTACATAGCTGAAGCAAAATTTGAAACTGGAGACTTCCAATTTAAGGCTCCACACACTCACTTTCTGGCTATATCACATCAGTGGTAGCCTTGTTAGTAGCAGAAGTACATTCTTAGGCTTATTTGGGTGAAAGTATTTCATTTCTATCCTGGTCACTAGTAATTCCATTAACCTGAATTCGTACACAGATTTCTGATGGTTGGAGAAATAGTGATGAGTCTTTCTTCTTCATATTACCTCATCACCTTGTTCCTCCTTTGAACAATGAAAAGCCTGACCTGCCATTCACAGCTAAGGTTGATTTCAGTCTTGGGAGTCAGCCAGTATGGCCCTTGTCTCTTTTTCTTTCTGTGTAGTTTAATTGTGATTTGCTTCAATCCTCTTTGCTTTTGTTGCTGTTGTTAATTATTCTTTATGTTGTTTATATATATGCAGTTCATACATAATTTAGACACAATGGATACAAATGTTGAGAACTTGGAACATTTGTATGGTGTAAGGTAAGAAACCCATGCATTTGTTTTTTACTAATGGCAAACATGATAGAGGTTTATAAGATTATACAAGGTGTGGAGAAAGTGAACAGAGAGAGCTATTTTTCCCCATAAAACTTGCAGTCACCCATAGAAATTGATGGGCAATAGATTCAGGATGGACAAAATAATTCTGGACAAAATAATGGACAAAATAATTATTTACTCAATGTGTAATTAAATTATGGAGTTTGCTGCCAGTAACGGGGGGGGGGGGGGGACAAGCCCTAGAAAGGGCCCAATCCTGCCTTGACCCTGTCCTTGGCCTGCCCCAGCCCTACCACCCCAAAGGAGGGATGGAGCACCTGCTGAGCCAGTAAAACTGCCAGTCCTCTTGCTATGTTGGGAGGCCTTCAACCAGCAGCCCTAGTTGCCCACTGTCACATGAGTGGTGGCAGATGCGCACATGTGCACACACGCACATCCTTTTCTCACTTTTGGGTTTCCCCTGGAATTGACATAAAAGTACAGTCTACGTTACTAAATTTACTAATTTTATTAATTTTCTCATTAATGTTCTTATACTACTGCTATGTTATTACTGTTTTAATCTCTTTTGTACTGTTTTACTGGCTCTTGCTGTAATAAATTAGATTGATCAATTACTGACCTAGTTTCCCTGCCCCCAGTCCTTCTGCTGGTTGCCAGACTTAAGCAGCCCCAAGCCAACCCTAAGCAGCCCCAAGTGGGATGTTCCTGACCAAGCTGGATAGCAACTCAGGTTGAGACTGAGTGAGCCCCTCCTCTCCCATGCTGTGATGAGGCTTGGCAGGGGAGGCCCATGGGTCCATCTGGCCTTGCTATGATGAGAGCTGGCCATCCAATGGTGGTCCAGAGTGGCACATCCTCTCAATGTATTTGCCTGTCTCTTTGGCCTGGGTGACCTAGTATGTGTGTGTGGGAGTTGGCCCCCAGGTCTGGAGGCCCTGGGGGGGAGGCAGTCCACCAGACTATCAGACCATTGAGACTCTTCCTGGTGGATTTAATGGTCAATCTGCCTCTGCTGCCACTGTACAGGCCTTCGAATAGGAGCCGCCACCAGAGACACCGGTTTGGCCGGTGATTCCACCCATCATATTAACTAGCTGTGATGGACCCTGACTCAGCACAGCCCAAGCAAGATGGCTTGGGGCTCAGACCTGCCATTAGGTCGCCAGATGTTATATTATTGGAATCTTTAATATGTATTAATTATGTATTTATTGGAATGTTTTTAATTGATTTTATGTGTTTTAATGTAATATTTAGGCCCTAGGCCCATGGAAGCCGCCCTGAGCCCGTTCGCGGGGAGGGCGGGATATAAATCCAATAAATAAATAAATACATACATACATAGTGATGGCCATGAGCATGAATGCTTTTGATTCATGGAGGGTCGATTTGTTAATGGCTGCTCACCATGGTAGCTCAAAAGGGATCTCTGTATTAAGAAGCAGCAAATTTCTGAATATCAGTGCTAGGAGGTAACATCAGGGGAAGGCCTTGGCTTCTATACCATGTTTGTCAGCCTTCCAGGCTAATGAATTGGCCACTATGTGAAACAGAATACCAGTTTGGTGTAGTGGTTAAGTGCGCGGACTCTAATCTGGGAGAACCAGGTTTGATTCCCCACTCCTCCACTTGCACCTGCTGGATGACCTTGGGCAAGCCATAGCTCTGGCACAGCTGTTCTTGAAAAAGAGCAGTTTCTGTCAGAGCTCTCTCAGCCCCACCTACCTCACAGGGTGTCTGTTGTGCAGAGGGAAAGGGAAAGGAGTTTGTAAGCTGCTCTGAGACTCCTTTGGGTAGTGAAAGGCAGGGTATAAATCCAATCTCTTCTTCTCTTCTTCTCATCTAGATGGCCCACTGATCTGATTCACAAGGGAACTACTAATGGGGTCTGAACTTGCTGAGACTGAGAGGGGAAAAGATCTTGTGGTTGTAGTGGATAGCTCAGTGAAAGTTTCAACTCACTGTGCTGCAGGAGTGAAATGTATTGTATATTTTATTGTATGATTTTAATTTTTTAGTTATTCATTGTATGTTCTTTTTTGTTGTAAACCAGCCAATATTACACTGCCCCTGTATAGACCTATGGTGCAGGCTCATTTGGAATACTGTGTACAGTTCTGTTTACCATATCTCAAAAAGGACACAGCAGAGCTGGAAAAAGTACAGAGGAGGACAACCAACATGATTTGGAGGGTGGAACACCATCACTATGAGGAAAGGCTGAAGCGTCTGGGACTTTTCAGTTCAGAAAAGAGATGACTAAAAGGAGGAGGGGACATGATAGATGTTTATAAAATTATGCATAAGGGTGGAGAAAGTTGACAAAGAGAAATATTTCTCCCTCTCCCAAAATACTAGGACTCGAGGGAACCCAATGAAGCTGATGGGCAGTAGGTTCAGGACAGATGAAAGGAAATACTGTTTTACATAGAGAGTGATTAAAATGTGGAATTTGCTTCCAGAGGATGTAGTGATGGCCACAGGAATAAACAACTTTAAAAGCGGGTTATATGGATTCATGGAGGATAAGTCTATCAATGGCTACTAGCCATGGTGACTGAGGGGAACTTCCACATTCAGAGGCACTAATCCTCTGAATCCCAGAGCCAGGAGGCACTATCAGGGGAACACCTTGACCTTTATGCCCTGTTGTTGGCTGTTCAGAGGAACTGGTTGGCCACTGAGTGTGACAGGAAGCTGGACTAGATGGACCATTGGTCTGATCTAGCAGGGCTCTTCTTATGTTTTTAAGCAAGTCTACTTAGAAGTATGTCCTATATTATCCAATGGCGCTCACTCCCAGGAAAGTATCTTTAGGATTGCACTGAAAAGCATTCTTATTGGGAACATTCAAATGGATTGGGGACCAGGGTTTTCTGTCAAAATAATTGACTTCTAATTAATTTGCAAAGGCAGTCATCATTTAGACAATGTGGTTTTGAGCCAGTGGTATTTTGGTATATAAAAACCGAACTTAATTATCAGAACTGGAGAACAAGTGGTAAGCAGAACATGACAGCATTGTATATTTCTCCTGATGGGAATTTGGTGAGAGATCTGACTTGCAGAGTGACTTCCCTTACTTACCTGGTACCTGTGGAAGAAAGAGGCAATGCAGTAAACAGGCAATAACTTGATCAAAGGGAGTGGAGTGACCTTTCAAAATTTCTGGTATGAATTTGCATATTGTTGGTTGATATCTGATGTGTAAAAATACAAGGGCATTACCGGCTTAACCTCACACCTGGCCACATCTTGGTTCATAAAGGAATGCAAAGTTCTAAGAAAGAAAATGGTACTTAATACCAGAGGTCTGTGCTGTTTTTCAGATCCCTTTTAGTATGATCCATGAACTCACAATAAGCCCCAAACCTGTAAGTGGAAATGAATAGCAGTGGGCTGCATATTAATGGATTTCTATTAATAAGCCTGTGTTTCAAGTAAAAAAAAAGTCTTCATCATTGTGTGTATTTTTTACAGCAGCTAGAAATAGAGACACACTAGCAGCTGCATTTACTTTAGGATTGTACTTATCCTGCAATGTGCCAATTTAGGTCACTTTAAATTCTTTAGAAAATGCACATGCTATTTTAGGCATAGACACTAATAATATAAAAAAAGATTACTTTACATTGTGTTTCAAGTGGCTACATGCCCTTTCCCCCATGCAATTTCTGCAAATGACAGAAAAATAATGACTTCAGCATCTTGTAAATCGCCTAGTTATTAAATCAAAAGGAGAAAACATCTCTATCAAAATGAATGCAAAGGGGGGTACTTTGGCTTCTTGCCAGGACATTTTGTTTTAAAAGGGCATTTTGAGGAAATCTACAAGCAATGTAGCTTCCACTACAGTGATCCAGAATACTCAGTTATTCAGTGCAAAAACGTGCAAAAACGTAAACAGCAACAAATTAAAGCCAAAACACCATTGCCTGCTGCAGGATAATTGCTCTGCTTTAGTCATCCGTAACTATAGACTCTGCAGCCACATTCTGTGGTGCATCTGCTATCCATTGGTGACACTCTGAAGTTAGATTGGCTGGATAGATTGGTGTGTGTGTGTGAGAGAGAGAGAGAGAGAGAGAGAGAGGTACCTCTGAGTAATGGACTCAATTTCTCAGTCTTCTGGCCTCTCTCATTTTAAGGTTTTTGTCTGCTGACTTCTGTAAGACAATCCAAAATCAACCCTCCTTCTTTTTTACTTTCCTGCATATGTATCTGTTATAGGGATGTGTACATTTTTTTCATCCTACATTCATTTTTTTAATTTAAGAAGTTATTTGTGAAATTATTCCAGCTATTTGTTTTAGTGTTATAATCTGGGTTTTGTTGCCACTGGGTTTTAAAGGAAACCACATTTTCAGCCTCTGACATTTTCTCCTGACCAATTGGGACTGCAGCCCTCACTCAAGAGACCCTCTCTGCCAGACAAATAGGAGAAAGCATCCCCCTTTTATAATCTACAAGTGGGGGCCCGCAAAACTCACAGGGGAGGAATCCCATATTCCTTTCCATCACTGAGTCTGGTGAGGCTCCAACCCCCACCACCTGCCATAGACACCTGCTCCTTTCACCGCCGCCATGCCCAGGCCCACAGCAGCTGCTGGCCTCTGTCTCCATTGTGCCTGGGTCTGCAGTGGCCACCAACCTCCACACCTGGGCCAGCAGGAGTGGCTACCAGTCTCCTCCGCTGCCATGGCACCTACAGCAGGTGCCGACCTCCTCTGTTGTAGCGTCCTCATCCCCTGCATCCAGGCCCACAGCAGCTGCTAGTGTAGCTCCCCAATATTCACAGGGGATTGCTGCTGGGCCTGTGCGCGGTGTGACTCCTCAGTTTGTGTTTTTGCTGCTTTGGGCCCAGCGCAACTCTCGGGCTGTGCCACCGGTGGCAGCATGCCCAGCCTGACTCCCAAGCTGTGCCACCAGCAGCAGCATGTCCAGTGTGGCTCCCAGGCTATGCAACAGCTGCCAGACCAACCCAACTACCAAGCTGCACAGCCACCGCCAGATCCAGTATGGAACCCTGGGCTATGCTGCCACTGGGCCCAGCTCACCTCCTGGGCTATATGGTTACTGCCACAAGGCTCAACATGGCTCCCAGGCTATGCAGCCACAGCTGCCACCACCAGATCCAGTATGGAGTTCTGGGTTGTGCAGCTACTACCAACTGCTTGAGGTTTTTTGTTTGTTTCACTGCAAAGCTGGTGAAAAATCTGTTTTAACTTTCATGTGACCTTGATCCATGGATTTGGCTATTTGCTGATGGGAGCCACAGGTGCTAATAGTACATAGATTAAAAATCTTGCTCACAAAATGGACACAGATTGGAATTTAAAAAGAGTCAGTTGCGTCTCCTTAGGGAAGGAAGAAAATAGCTGTGAGGTGACCAGCAGAAAGGCACTGCTCCCAGTAACAGAAAACTAAGTTTTTGGTAGACATGGAGTAGGCCTCACTTGAGGATAGAGACTGGTCCATACTGGAAGGCAGCTCTTCAGGTGCCCCAGACTACTGAAGGTTTTGTAGGTTAAAACCCAGGTCTTTCAACTGCAGCCCTGTAGAAATGGTTTAACATAGTCGAGCTCCCGGGCGCCCGGCTACGCCGTTGCGCCCAATCGGGGGCTCCTTTGCCTCCGCGTCGACTGGGAAGGCAGCAACAGCCGGCGCGTGCCTTTTGCGTGCATACGGGGATTGCAGGGGGTGTGGTTTGTCGGCGGTAGTCAGGCACCTCGCCCCCTGCTTCTTCAGTTGCTCCGCGTGCTCTCCCACCCGCCCGCCCTGTTGTGTAGGCTTGTGCTGGTTGCCTATTGGGACCAGGTAGGAATTTTTATGCCTTCACCTGATTGGCCGTTTTGGTGGAGGTGTTTTTTGCCTACCTTGCACTGTGATATGGGTTAAGGGCATAGATGGGTGTGAGAGTTTAAAATACTTGGTCACTTGGCAGGTTTGTGCAAGCTGAAATGGAACTGGTGAGTGCCTCACGGCATAACCCGATTGGGAACAGGAGGTCATCAGGAACCGCTCTAGGGCAGTGCGGTCCGGGGCTGGTGAATGGTGCCTCCTCTGGGAACCTCTCAGGCTAGGCTCCTCCCTGAAGTTCCGTGTGGTCTCA
The DNA here is from genome assembly GCA_029233225.1 of Lepidodactylus listeri. Classification (NCBI taxonomy): domain Eukaryota; kingdom Metazoa; phylum Chordata; class Lepidosauria; order Squamata; family Gekkonidae; genus Lepidodactylus; species Lepidodactylus listeri. The sequence continues at coordinate 75,176,969 of JARCFY010000008.1, forward strand.
GGGGTAGGCGCTCCTGGGGGGGGGGGGGTGCCAGTATGCTGGGCTGCCGGTTACGAGCCAGAATTGGCTGGCTTCAGACTGGAGCTAGGTGTCCCACCCATGCTAAGGGCAAGGAGGCCGTGTCTAGGAAAGACGCCTGCCTTGCCTGTTCCTGCACTTGCATAGTTTTCCCCGTTGCTGCAATTTCCTGTAAATAGTTAATAAAGTGGCCCTTGTTTAATTCCAACCTGTTGTCTGTCTTTTCTTTGCGACTGGGGGGGCAAATGGCATTTGTAGAAAGCAGAAAGTACTAGTCATCAGTCTGGCTGCCACATTCTGGATTGCAGTCTCTGAATGGTAAAGAGAGATCAACAAGCTGAAGTGACTGGAAACAGGGCTTTCTCAGTGGTTGCACCCTGTCTCAATTTAGATTCATTTGGTGTCCTACTTTATAGTCTTTTATGCTCCAGGCTAAAGCATTCTCATCCATCTAGGCTTTTAATTTAAGTTTTATCCTATCTGTTTTAGGATTTTATGGCCTTGTCAGTGTTTTTATGACCTTCCTTTAGGATTATTTTTACTGCTGTGGTATTTTAATGGTTTAGAACTGCCAATTTAGGATGGTGTTAATGGTAAGAATGGTAGTTTTTATTGTGTCTTTTACCATGTTGTTTTTTAGTGATTATTACTATGTTGGAGTTCTAATTGTTATATTTACTGGAAGCTGCCTCAAGAAAGACTGCAAAGCAGCAGCATTGAATTGTAGTAAATAAATAGGTGTAGAACTGTAGTAAATAAATGTGACGGGCGCTTTTATATCTGATGCCAGATTATATGCCAAGAAGCAGTTCTCTCTCTCTCTCTTTTTTTCAATCATCTCTCTTTATTTACTGCCAATTATAGCTGGTACAGAGACACCTGTGAAGCTCCTGCAAATAAAAATTACTCAAAAGCTGGTAAGCACAAGATTCGACTCAAGGTAAAAGGGTACTTAACTGTATCATGTACGGGCTGTGGGAGAAGCACCTGTGCCAAGGCAGCAGCTGTTCCTGAGCCATGCACTAACTCTAGCGGGATGCAGAGATACTCAGTACCCCCCAGGGCTCTTTGACTAGCGTTTGCTCCCTCTGTGCATCACAGTATCTGGCAGTAATTCTTATCAGCATCTTTAGACTAAATTCACATCCACCTCAGGCACTTCTGCAATGAATATGCAAATATGCAGAAGAAAACGGGGACTCTCTTTCAAGCGCAAGTTTTTATGTAATCACAAAGGTGCTCAGTTTATCAGGAAATATTATTATTGCCCAAGACTTTTCAAGTAAGTCGTTTACTTCCTCAATGGGAATTTTTCATTGGCAGATGACAAGCCTTAAAAGCATTTCTCCTTTGCTTTATTTCATGTCCTTATCTTCCTCATTTTCTCCCCTCCTCAGTTTATATTGTGGCATTTAAAATAATCATTGAATGAGATTATTGTGATGGATAAAGTTTGGGATGAAAGCATACCATTGGACTTCTGTTGTAATTAGTATATTAAAGCCATTCAGCACAGCAGGAGCTCTGTTGGTGGGATCGTATTATCAAGCCCCTCGGGGACTGTGAGGCAAACAACACGGCTGCTGCCGAACAAGGGGAAGGAAAACCCAAAAGATTTGTGATGTACCGTTATTACATGAAGACATTATTATAACAGAAAATAGGGAAATGTATGTTTGTTTTTTTATTTTTTTCTAATGGAAGATGATGGAATTGACTGATTAAAATAATTACCGATCAGCACCTTGTGGTAATGACAGTATTTATATAGCTGGATTCACTACTTCTGAGCATCCATTTCAGCACAGGCAGTTGCACATTTGACGAAAAGGTACTTTTAAAAATATATGGAAATAGTACCCATATTACACATTTGCTTTCCCTCTTAATTTTAGCTAACCGGTTTTAACATAGTTTTCCTACTAAAGCCTTGGTCATCCGGGAATCCATATTAATGATGTTTTTAATCCTGCCATCCATCCAGAGGAATCACTCGTTTGGTGCGGGCATGACACAAGGTTGTGGTCTGATTCACTGGTACTCACCAGTGGATTGCAGAGAGCTAGTTCCCATCAGCCAAAAGAACCACATGACTACTGTATGTCTGTCACCATCCCAAGTACAAAGAACCAATAATTTGCAGCTACAATATAACCCTTGTCATGATTAGAATACTTCTGCATATGTAGGGCTGTCCATTCCTACTGCTACTGAACCTTAGCCAGGCCTTGTATATGTGCAGTGAAGGGAAGGGCTGTCAAGGGGTGCGAGTGTTGAGCTGGCGTGTTAGCACCAGAGCAGAGATTCACAGTAAAGTGCAGAGCTTACGTCCCACAAAGTCCAATGTCCACACAGCCAAGTGGGGAAGGAATATATACAGGGTTTATTTACAAAGCCTGTTGTTAAATGCAGGTATACGCTGTTCAGCACAAATCACTATACAGACTGACACAGCGCTTCGCCCACATTGGAAAATACAGAAGAGAAACATACACTGTACAACATTCACTTATATACATTTGACCAGCCAATCACCACTGACTGCTGAGTCACTCTGACTGCTGTACAACAGTGCCAGTCAGAACCTGTTTGCTCCAGCTAGAGCTGCTGCCTATGGAGCTCTCAGCTGTCACTTAGCTGTCACTTAGATCAGCGCCATCTGGAATCTGGACTCATATCTTTATGCCCTGTCACTCCCCCTAAGATACTGAGTTGAAGATTCCTAACTTTTGTTTCAGATAAGTAAACCTGTTAGGGTCTAAACACTTAGTGAACAAAACTGCAATGTTCTCCTCTGAAACACAGTGTTGTAAATTTACCAAACCTCTTAGTATGGCATCTCTCACATTTTGGTAACACATGTTAATGTGCCTGCTCTTTCTCGTTACATTGAGAGTGTTAGCAAGCTGCTCTGCTGCAATGTAATCACACACAAAAAACCTCATTGGTAATTTTTACATCAAATCAAAAACAGTTATTAGTTGTAGTAACCATTCCATTTGTGTTACAAAATCACTTAACCACTTTGTTGTTTGTTAGCAGGCATAAACATTGTACATACACACTTTGTTTTCAATTAGGGAATCATATTCTTGCTGCATAGCTTTAAACCACATTTGTTTTTCAGATTCAGGCAACTTCATTACTTCACTATATGTTTGTGGTTCTTTTACATACACCAGGTTAACATCTGTAAACCCATATCTGGCAGGTGGAATTCCTTTGGTGACACGAGTAGACACTCTAGGTACCTTTTGTTCCTCTTGCACCACTTGCTCACCATTCCCCTGTTCCTGTTTCACATCATCAGAAAACTGCTGACTCACAGCACCACTTTGAGATTCTACACTCTGTGTTATCTCTGTTACGGGCAAATACACTTGTTCAGGCACCTCATTTCCATGTATTCTGTTCCAATTACTATGTTCTAAAAAGTTTGCACTCCTGCTAAAACTTAGCCTATTGTTCTGGTCTGCAAACCTGTATGACTTTGCCCCTGCCTGGTATCCAAGAAAAAGAAGTTTCTTAGCTGTTGCTCCCCCTTTCCTCCTCTGTGTTAAAGGGATATTAACCCACGCCTTTGATCCAAAAACTCTTAGGTAATCAAGGTTGGGTACTTTGTTATATAGAGCCCTGTAAGGGATATCATCTATGCTACTAGTCCATAATCTGTTTACAATGTAACAGGAAGCTTGTAAAGCCTCTGCCCAATAAGACTTCCCTAGACCAGCATCTGTAAGCATACACTTCATCATTGTTTGTAGAACACCATTGCGTCTCTCAGCTACTCCATTTTCCTGTGGGGTTCCCACATTTGCTAATCTGTGGCTGATCCCCTGCTTGACCAACCAAGTTTCAAACTCATTAGATAAGAATTCACCACCACGGTCTGTTTGTATTGAGTACACTTCACCCAATTGTTTCTGCACCATCCTGTGCCAGTACTTGATAGTACTAAATGTTTCTGATTTGTTTTTCAAAATATAAAGCCAAGAAAAATGTGAGTAATCATCAGTCAGAACCAACGCATACCTGTTATGTGCAATGCTGTTGCAAAAAGGACCCATCAAATCTGCATGTACTAAGACTAAAGGCTTTACTGAAACTCTGTTAGACCTTTTAGCCACGGGGAAAGCTTTACTCTTGCTGCTCTTGCAGATGTCACAATCTAGAAAAAGCTTACAAGGTTTGACTCCCTTGTCCCCTGTTATCGCTAATGTTTTGGCTATTGCTTTGAACCCGGCGTGTCCAAGACGCCTATGTAACAAGTGCTGGCACTGGTCATGTAATTTGGCATTCATTACAGATTTAGCCTGTTCACTGGCATTGTCTAGCACAAACACATTATTACTCAAATGCCCCTCAGCATACACATTATCCCCTTTTGTTATTTTGCACACCTTATTCTCAAACAACACTTAAAAACCTGCTTCATTTAAAGCTAGTATACTAAGCAAATTGTTATCTAATGTAGGAACACAGAAGACATCTGTAAAGGTGTGTTTGAGTGTGGGAAAATAAACACTCCCTTGTGCAGTTACCTTAGCAGTCCAACCATCAGCTAAACTTACACTAGGCACAGTAGGAGACCGACTGTCTTGTAGCAAAGACTCTGTGTTACAAAAGATTAAAGAGGCTCCACTGTCCAATAGCCATGGGTGTTTAGAACTGCTTTCTGCCACAACCAACGACACTGTCTGCTTCGCCGTCACTCCTCGAGCTGAAGCAAACTCCTTTCCTTGTTTACGCCGTCGTGAACAGTCTCGGAGAAGATGCTTTTCAGAGCCACACGAAAAACATCTCTTGGTTACTTTCAAAGCTGTTTGTTGAACAAAACCTTGCTTCTTCTGGCTGGAAGCTGGAAAACTGCTGCTGCCGGCTTCAGGTAACTCCCTCACTCTGGGTTGCTGCCAACTTGCAAAAGAACGCTGTTCGTTTTGCCATGCCTCGTGTTCAAGCAATCTTCCCTGGACATATTCCAAGGTTAAAGTAGCTGGGTCTGCCGATTCCAAGGCTGTTTCGACCGTGTTATAATCCTGTGTGAGCGAACTAAGCAGAAGAAACACTTTATCCTCTTGGCTCACAACTTTTCCTCGCTGCTCCAAGAGCTGGAAACATTCTGCCAGGTTGTCTAAATGCTGTCTCACTGTTTGCCCTGGTAACATTAAAGTCCTGTACAAACAACATGTGAGGGCAATTAAAGAACCAGCTGTTTTAGCCACATAAACGGCATTCAAAGAGTCCCAAGCTGCTTTGGCCTCGGTCTTATCTGACAGATAAACAAGCTGACTATCAGACACAGACAGTATTATACTTGCCAAAGCTTTCTCATCCTGGACTGTATCAGCAGCCGTCGGTGCTGCCGGAGGAGACTCCACATACCTCCACAGTCCTTCACGCTTCAGATAATGTTTCATCCGTACAGACCACACATTGTAGTTGGATGGGGTGAGTTTCTCCACGACCTGGGTTACTGGAACCTGCGCCATCCTGGTTTCCTCAGGCTCACCAGACTCCTGGTCACTCTCACTGGAAAACTCTGTTTCGCTCTCCTCCTCTTCCTTCACCTCAGACTTGCTGGATGACATCCAAAGGACACTTCGAGGGTGCTCTGCCACTTACTCCACAGTAGAGCGCAGCCGCTAGCGGGGGGCTGGGCCCATAACCCTGTCAAGGGGTGCGAGTGTTGAGCTGGCGTGTTAGCACCAGAGCAGAGATTCACAGTAAAGTACAGAGCTTACGTCCCACAAAGTCCAATGTCCACACAGCCAAGTAGGGAAGGAATATATACAGGGTTTATTTACAAAGCCTGTTGTTAAATGCAGGTATACGCTGTTCAGCACAAATCACTATACAGACTGACACAGCGCTTCGCCCACATTGGAAAATACAGAAGAGAAACATACACTGTACAACATTCACTTATATACATTGACCAGCCAATCACCACTGACTGCTGAGTCACTCTGACTGCTGTACAACAGTGCCAGTCAGAACCTGTTTGCTCCAGCTAGAGCTGCTGCCTATGGAGCTCTCAGCTGTCACTTAGCTGTCACTTAGATCAGCACCATCTGGAATCTGGACTCATATCTTTATGCCCTGTCAAGGGCTTGTTCTGGTTCCAACAACAAAGGCCTGGAGCAGGTCAGTAGCTGGATCCAGTCTCACAGGAATCATGGGAGCAAGCTTGCCATACCAACTATTTGAACCAGCAAGAAGCCCCACCTGTTCCTGGGCTTCATCAGGCCAGGGATTGATTGAGCCCTAATCCATAAAGCATTATGTGCACTTAGGCAGTGATCTGGCTCAGTAGCTGGAACATGGGCTGTCAACCTGGCACTTCTTCATTGCTGAATTGCCTCCTCACAGGCTTGCCATCTTGATCACTCTTGCTGGGTGGGGGGAGGACTGAAGTCCAGGATCTGTCCCTACATGGCAGAGGACTGGCTGCCCTGGATTCCAGCATGTTGGCAGTACTGCCTGGAGCTAAGCATTCAGGGGTGGGTAGTTTGACTGAGTCCTCAGGATCCACGGGCTCTGAGTCTGGAGGGGGTCCAGGGGTGTTGATCATCATCTGAGGACTCTGCTCCTGATTCCATCTAATGGGGGGGGTCATTATGACATCTTGCAAATAGGATTGCCAATTTCCAGGTGAGAGCTGGAGATCTCCCAGAATTACAAGTGATCTCCAGATGACAGAGATAAGGTCCCCTGGAGAAAATGGCTGATTTGGAGAGTAGACTGTATGGCATTATACCTTTCCAAGGCCCCTGATATTACCCTCTGTAGCTCCACCCCCAAATCTCCAGGGATTTCCTAACTCAGAGCAGGCAACCCTACTTGCAAATCAGAATTATTCAATCATTAGGAATATAGAGAGTTGAGCCTGTGGCAGGTGTCTTGAACACATGGTGACTTGCCTGCCTGGTGTGAGGGTACAGACATCACACGTGTCCTAGATAGGTTGCTAGTGCTGAGGAGGAGTCAGCAGAAAAGGTGCACTTTGGCACCAATGACTTTGGGAAATGTAGTTGTGTAGTCCTGGAGGGAAGATTTAAGTTACTAGACAGAAAATTAAAAGTCAGGACCTCAAAGGTAGCATTCTCAGAAGTGCTGCAGGTTCCACACACAGGGGCAGCTAGACAGGCACAGATGAGGGGTCTCAATGTGTGGATGAGAAAGTGGTGCCAAGAGGAAGGGTTTAGATTTGTTAGGCAGTGGAGAACTTTCTGGAACAAGCTGAACAAAAGAGACAGGCTTCACTTGAATCGAAAGAGAACCAAGCTGCTGGCAACTAATAACAAAATGGTGTCAGAGCAGCTTTTAAACTAATTCCAGGGGAAAAGCTGACAAGAGCTGGGGAACCTCCAGTTCCGGACAAGACAGTCCAAAGGGATGATTGCGTAAATACTCAGGGTAATATTGATAGGATTGTAATAGAACTTGGGAGTGAAGGCAGGATGACAACTGAGGGCCATGTGTGGCAACTAAGGGGCCAAAGGAGGTGAGAGTAACTAGAGAGGGAAACACATTATAGGTGTCTATATGCCAGTGCTAGAAGTCTCGAACCCAAGATGGTGGACCTAGAGTACTTGGTGTTCAATGACAATTTAGATATAGTAGATATCTCAGAAACATGGTGGAATGGAGAAAGTCTTGAGTATAAGCTCTAAGGTTGCCATCCCCTCCTTTCAGGACCCCCAACTTGCTGATGGCCAGCTGGCCAGTGGGAGAAGCCCCACCCATGAAGAGCCCTGGTGTGCCCAACATGCCTGGTGTGATGATGTCACCCAGCAGTGGCATCATCACACCAGGCACGTCATGTGGTGGACACTGTAGCATTTGGGTTAAAACTCTATGGTGACCATAGAGGTTTTCCCCCAAAATGCTGGAATGTCTCCTGCATGACATGTCTGGTGTGATGACATCACTTTTGGGTGACATCAGGGTCATAATAGCCTATGGCTCCTCACATAAGAAAATCCCAGGACTGGGCAGGAGTGCCCGTTCCGGCAGCCAAATAAGACCTAGCAATCCTAATAAGCTCTATAGGCAGGACAGGGAGGGATGGGTTGTTGCAGGTGTTGCATTGTACATCAAAGAGGGCATAGAATCCAATAAGTTAGAAAACTTCAGGGGAGTTAACTCCCCAACAACAGTGATATGGGTGGAGATACTTGGCCCTAAGGGTTACTTATAAGTGGGAGTGCACTATTATCCACCTGATCAAACCCTTTAGGCTGATCTTGAGTTGGCAAAGGAAATAAGGGAGGAGACTAAAGCAGATAATGTTATTATATTGGGAGACTTTAACTACTTTCACATTGACTGGGTAAACATGTGCTCGAGTCATGCTGTAGAAATGAGATTCCTAGACATCATAAATGACTGTGTCCTGGAACAGTTGATCACAGGGCCAACCAGAGAGGTAGTGATCTTGGACTTAGTTCTCAGCCAGTCTCAAGACCTGGTGAGAGGTGTATAGGTTGTTAGACAAATTGGGAATAGTGACCATAATGCTTTTAAGTTCAGCATTCAGGTCAATGGAAAGTTACCCCTAAAGTCCAAAACTGTAAAAATTGATTTCAAAAGAGGGAGCTTGACAAAAATGAGATGAATAATAAAATGGAAGCTGAAGAGGAAATAGAAGAGAGTCAGATCCCTAGAGGATCCTTGGAAGCTATTGAAAACCACACTAACTGAAACCCAAATAGAATGCATTCCACAGGTTGGATAAGGCACTGCCGAGTCTACTAACTCGTATATGTAACCTATCACTAAATTCAGCCACTGTACCAGAAGACTGGAGAGTAGCAAATTTTTAGAAAGGGATCCAGAGGAACACTAAGAAGTTATATACCAGTCAGCCTAAGATCTGTCCTGGGCAAATTAGTAGAAACTGTAATCAAAGATAGAATTGTTAGGCACATAGAGGGACAAAGCCTGCTGAGGGAAAATCACCATGGCTTCTGCAAAGGGAAGTCCTGCCTCACCAATCTTTTGGAGTTCTTTGAGAAAGTGAACAAGCATGTAGACAGTGGTGACCCAGTAGACATTATATAGCTAGACTTTCAAATGGCTTTTGACAAGGTACCTTACCAAAGATTCTTAAGAAAACTTAAACCTAGGATAAGAGGACTAACTGTAGTTAAAGTCAAACCATGGTTCCAGATCCTGGTTTAATGTATCCTAACTAACCACATTGGATTGAACCTCCATTCGACAGTTACACAGGCCAAAATTAAAGGAAGCCATATCTTCATTGGACATCTGAACTAAGTCACATTCTTTCATTCATTAGAGTATATGAATGTACTAAGGATAATTAGATAATGAAGTTGTTTTTTTAGAATTATATAAGAATATATAAAGTAAGAATTGGTATATAAGTATTTTAAAGATATATAACCGTTACCAGAAATGTAAACATAGATATAAATATTACTATTTTGGATAAAGTGGAAAATGTGTTATGCTTCAGATGTGGTGGGAAACCACCAACACAAGATAAGAACAAGAATGTACAAAGAGAACAAAATGTTATATAATATAGAAAAAGGGATTTGTATAATACAAATGTATCAACTTTGATGTTTTGAAAAAATAAAATTTCTATACAAAAAAAAAAAAATGAACTAAGTCACATTACTGTTGACAAAACTTTCCCTGGTGCTGGGGCTCTGAATGTGTTCTTTTTTAGCTATAAAAAAATCATATGAATTGTATGATTGTGCAATTCTTAACATGCAACTAATGGTAACGGCAACCATCTGACTCCATCTGTATATTATTGGGGGATGCCGCAATACAACTTCTCATGTGACTAGGATAACTGAGAAGCCTAGGGAAGTCTGGGAGAAATTTTATCTTTGGTTCCCTCCTCCATACGGTGCTACTCCTTTCAAAATTGGGACTATGTAGACATGAAACAGACCGTTATTACATGCCCCTTCCAAGTAGTCTGGGGTTTCTCATATTACCCTGGTAGAGTGGGAAGATACAATGCTGAGATGTCCACAGTGTTGCCTGTATAATGTGCCATCCACTGGAATACAGGTGCCTCAAATGCTTTTGAGCAAAAAGAGCTACCAAAACACTGAATATTTCTGACCTTCCAATATTTTTGACAAATTATTTGTTCCAGGAGAAAATAAACCAGCACAGTTTAATTTGTTTGGTCTGTAGCCTCTTTCATTCAAACCAGATTCAATATGTGGTTTAAGAAGGCAGCAAAGCAAGTGTAGGCATGCTGCCTGTCTAATTATTCCTTTCTGTTCAGAGAATTATTATGGTTTGTCCTTTTCACTGTGTAGTGCTTCTGCTAAAAGGGAAAGAACAGGGATGAAACAGTCTGGTGTGTCATCCTGAAAAAAGTGAAAGAGTGCTTCTCTTCCCTGACTTTTGAACCCTTGGACATTTTTCAGGGTCATAATAGCCTATGGCTCCTCACCTAAGAAGACAATCCTGTTCCCCAGTAGGTGATTTGGAGTTCGTATAAGTTCCATCAAGTTTATCCAACTAGCCCGAACGTCTGCTTTTTCTGTGCTGCTCATAGTTCTACTGTTTCTACACCTTGCACAGCTGCTTCCTTTAGCTACTTGTGCAATAATCTAGCCATGTTCTGTATAACAGTTCCTGCATCTGTGCAGCATCATAAACAATCAGGAGACCAGGGTGCTGGGAGATACTGGAGACAGTATATGTACAGGGCAGATGACAGATCTGGTGTGACAAGGCAGTGGCTGTCATTAATTATATAATAGATTTGACTGGGTAAAACTGACTGAAAGGCTCTGTCTACCTGTAAGTGGGAGTCTGGACTCCAAAACTGGTGGTACTGAATCAAAAGAACTATAAATAGTATTCTGCACTATCCTGCCTACTCCACTATAACTTCTCATGCAAGGATGACATGAACTTTGCAGAAGGCATGTTCAGTAGTCATGATCACTTGTGAACCAAACCTTGGCTCTCCTTGCCTCACCATTGCCTGGCTTGAACAGCTGCCAAACAGTTTTGTGACTTCACAGTAGCTGTGGTGGTGGAATTTTATTTCTTTCTGCCTTGCATGTGGCTTTGCATCGGTGTTGTAAGTAAAATCAATTCTCCTTCAGGGTTACTGATGGACAGGTAGGGTAATTAAATTACAGGGGGAATACTATAACCCTCCTAAACCTATGTGCATGTGCAAAATAATCAGTAGCACATACTTAAAATGGGGGGGGGGGGGGTTGTAGAAAAAGCCCAGCAGGAACTCTTTAGCATAATAGGCCATACCCAACAGCAGAAACATATGAGCATATTAGGCCACACCCCTGACTGTGCAGCTCCCTCCCAGGATTGGCTTCCCCAGGTGCCCCGCGGCTTGTGGGGTGCATGGGGAACCCGAAGGAAGGAAGGCAGTTTCTGGATCAACTTCCCCAGGTGCCCCACAGCTGGGGCAGGGTGCCTGGGGAATGCAAGGAGGGGAGGCAGTTTAAACTGCCTTCCTTCCCTGGGTCAGCTTGGCTTCCCCAGGAACCCCTCATCTTGCGAGGCACCTGGGGAACCCAAGGGGGGGTGAGGCTGTAGGCATGGCCAACTCAGAAGCCAGCCGGAACTCCGTTCCTGTGCGTTCCTGCCCAAAAATAGCCCTGCTTAAAATGAACACCAAGTGATTAAACTTTTTTTTTTTTTTTTAAAACTACAGCTGTGGTTTACAATCAGTGGCTGACTGATTGACTAGCAAGAGACAGAATCCTTGGGAACATGTTTGCCAGCTGTATAACATCTTGGCTGAGTTTCTGTTTCCCTTTCTGCTTGCATTTATTTAAGCCTTGGCATGGCCAGAGGTGTAAGGCTTTTGACATGAGCCAAAGGGTTTGTACTGTTTGCCCTTGGCTTGCATCCCGAACTCTTGAGCAAACTGGTCCAGTGGATCCAGGACTAGCCCAGGATGCAGTTTATGATATTTTTATTTTGCTTTCCCTCCCTGTTTGTTCATTTAAGTGGTGTTTTTGTAAGCTGTTTTGTGTCCCCACTGGGAACAAAAGTGGACTAAAAATGTCTAAATAAATACATTTTGCTCACTGTTTATACAATTAGCTGCTGAGTGGCATGCCACAAAATCAGGTCTGTGGGACACGGGGAAAACTAGGATTCCCATTGGGCTGTGTAAGAATTTAACATGGGTGAAATGCTGCCATTTGCACTGGGCTGGACTATTTGAGTACAGGCAGAACAACCCCCCTCTGTCATTGCTGTTGTGTAATGCCAGGTCTGTAAATAATAAGGCCGCAGTCCTTAGGGACTTCCTGCAAGAACAGAATACAGACCTGGCATGCATAACCAAGCTCTCTCCCAACTTGCCCCTCCCGTGTTCTTGGTCCTTCACCAATCACATACTAGGGGGCATGGGGGAGGAGTGGATTTATTAATCTGGGAGGCTTACTCCTTCAGGGTGCTTCCGCCGTCTAAGATCATGGATACTGAGTATGCCAGCCTGGTGTGGGAGGCCGGGGAGAGTTTGGCAGTTTGGTTGGTGTACTGACTGCCTAACACACCAGCCAATAGCTTACTGTCCATGGTGGAGTCCTTATCAGGCTGGGCGTTGGAACACCCTAGACTGATAGTCCTGGGTGATTTCAATGTCCATGCTGATGACGTGGCCTCTACTCAGGCAGCGGACCTGGTGTCGTCCATGGCAGTACTGGGACTCTCCCAATATGTAATGACCCCCACTCATTGAGCTGGTCACACGCTCGATCTGATCTTTGTGGTGGGGGTTACAGTGGACTGGTGTTACTGCTTCAGCAGTCTCATGGTCGTATCACCATGCCCTGAAGGCCCACCTGAATGTTCTGCCCCATCCCTGTTTAGGCGGTGAGTGTATTTTAGCTCACCCATGGAGCCAGATGGATCCAGTGTGACTCCAGATGGCTTTGCAGGAACCAATGCCCCCTTGTGGCTTGTTGGATGAGCTTGTAGAGGACTGGCATAGCCGGCTCTCTGCAGCCACTGATGAAATTGCTCCCTCACACCCTCTGTGCTCTCACTCTATGCTTGCCCCCTGGTTCACCCAGGAGTTGTGACTTATGAAACAAGAGCTGAGATGGCTAGAGAGATTTATTTATTTATTTATGAGATTTATACCCCACCTTCCCCCGCCAGTGGCAGGCTTAGGGTGGCTTCCAACAAATTTGTTACAATTAAAACCATAATAACATAAAACATTCAGTACAAGATAAATTAATAAGATGGCACAGCTTCGTAACAGTATCTGGTCAGCATCCCAGGTGGTACTCCCTTCCAGTTGGTGCAGAGTGATCTAGGTTGGCGGTTTCCGATAATAGGGCCAAGCTGTAAAATTGAGATGGCCCCTGCTTAAACGCCTGGTGGAAGAGCTCCGTCTTGCAAGCCCTGTGGAACTGTAACAGGTCCCGCAGGACCCTGATGTTATCTGGGAGCTCGTTCCACCAGTGCGGGGCCACCATCGAAAAAGCCCTGGCCCTCGTTACCGCCAACCGGGCCTCCCTCGGCCCTGGGACAATGGTGGCTCGAGATGGTGGCTCGAGATGAAGCCAGCTCGAGATGAAGCTACAAGAACATCCTATAGGATGTTTATGAGATCCTATGAGATGGCAGTCAAAGCTGCAAAGAGAGAATACTATGCGGCTGTGATTGCATCTGCCCAGCCCAATTGTTTAGAATGATTTGGTCTATAACAACTCTGCCACAGGGCAAACCAAACACTAGGGAATTGGATATTGGCTGTGAGGCATTTGCAAGCTATTTCACAGATAAAGTTTTGTTGCTTCACCACAACCTCTCTGCCACAATTGAAACAGTGAGCAAACTCGAGGCCCCAAGCACATCTTTGATTTGGGGCTTGGATCACTTCAGTCCACTCAGTCTGGAGGAAGTTGACAGGTTGCTCGTGACTGTACATCCAACTACATGCAGCCTTGATCCGTGCCCTTCCTGGCTTATTAAAGCTGGTTATGAGGGGTTACTAGGTGCCCTAAGGGAAATTATCAACAAGTCCCTCTCAGAGGGGCTATTCCCAGGGGCATTCAAGGAAGCGATGGTCCGCCCTCTCCTAAAGAAACCATCTCTGGACCTGGCTGAATTGGCTAATTACTGGTCGGTGTCCAATTTGCCCTATTTGGGCAAATTAATTGAGAGGGTGGTGGCGATACAGTTACAGGGCCTCATGGATGACACTTCCATGGTTGATCCCTTACAGTCCGGCTTTCACCCAGGCCACAGGATGGAGATGGCACTGCTCACTCTGACTGTCGACCTCTGGAGGCATCTGGATCAGGGTGGTTCAGCAGTACTGTTGCTGTTAGACCTGTTGGCTGCATTTGATATGGTCGACCATCAGTTGCTGCTTCACTGCCTCACTGACATGGGAATCCAGGGGCTTTGCAATGGCTTGCTTCTTTTCTCCAAGGTCGGGGACAAAGGGTGGGACTAGGGGAGCAGCAGTTCAGGAGGCACCCACTGGTGCTGTACTCTCCCCAATGCTGTGTAACATCTATATGTGCCCCCTTGCCCAGTTTGCCAGGAGGTATGGGCTAGGTTGTCACCAGTACACTGATGACACCCAGCTCTATCTGATGTTGGGCGGCCAGTTCCCTCTCAACTGTGATGACTTGGCCACAGTGATCCATGTGATGGTCACCTTGAGACTAGACTGCTGTAATGCTCTCTACATGGGGCTGCCCTTGTCACAAATTCGGAAGCTGCTGCTAGTGCAGAATGCTGCAGCCAGGCTTTTGATGGGTCTCCCTAGATGGGAGCACATCCAGCCTGTGCTGAGGACATTGCACTGGTTGCCAATAGCATACCAAATTCACTTCAAGGTGCTGGTACTTACCTTTAAAGCCCTATATGGCCAGGGTCTAACATACCTGAGGGACTGTCTTTCCCCACATATACCCCAGAGAGCACTGCGGTCAAGTCTCAGAAGAGACTGACTCTCCCAGGCGCAAAGGAGGCCAGGCTTGCAAGTACCAGGGCTAGGGCGTTTTCAGTGGCAGCTCCATACTGGTGGAATGAGCTCCCAGAAGAGATCAGGGCCCTGCGAGACCTTTTACAGTTCTGCAGGGCCTGCAAGACAAAGCTCTTCCGCCAGGCCTTCAACTAGGAGCCGCCCATATTATTACCATCAACTAGCCCAGCCCTCAATCTCAACAGCGGATACACCATTATATGACTCAGGAAGACCTCAGAAAGCCCATCAGAAGTATTCCTGCTGTAGACTTTTTAAGTAAATAACACCATCTGGAATTAACATCATTACTAGCACATTATGTTTTTATGGTTTTATGATTGTATTGCACTATATTCTGAATTGTGATCTGTTTGAACAATTTTATGTGTTCTAATGGTATTTATACCAACTATGTTAGCTGCCCTGAGTTTGGTTGCAAGGAGGGCAGGGTTCAAATTGAATTAATAAAAAATATAAATAAATAAATACACAAAAAGTAGCTCAACAAAAAGGCTTAAGTTGCTTGTGAGCAACCAACCAGCTTGGTGAAAAACCAGCCCCTATTCACAACTGGTTAGCATGACATTAGCCAAACTGGGAAGTGTTTGCCGACCAATAAGCCATGCCTATAAACTGAGGGACACCCCCCCCACCACCAGTGGCATGAAATTCAGCACAGGTGCTTGTAGTATGAGGGGTGGGGATAGGAAAATGAGAAGAAATCAGCAACCTCTTCTCTATTCACCCTGAGTACTTTAGATCCAAGCTGTAGTGACACCATGGTGATAATAATAAATTGATTTGTGCAGCAAGGTATTTTGTTGTGCTACAGAAAAAAAAGAGACAAAAGTAATTAAATGGGGAAAGATCAAGGAAATGTAATGGGAGAAATGATTGTGTCATTACCCAGTAATTACTGTCATTGCTTACATGTTATGGTGGGAAACTGGCATTTCTCAATAACTGTGCTGCTGCACTGATACTGAATGATAATGATGAGGTGTTATTCCTGTAATTAATATTTCATTAACCTTGAAGGTACAATGGAAACTGTTTATTGTATCATGAAGCACAATTTTTTGCAGTCTAAAAGAGCCAATAAATATCACTGACGTGCTGAAATGTGCAGCCGAACATATGCAGAGCACCAAACAATTGCTCTTATGTGTAGTTGTGTATGACTACATTATGAAGGAGTGCCTCCATGCTGCCACTAATTTAATGACTTAACTTATTTTAAGCTGTGATTTTATAATAATGTTATGATAAGTTATACTGTTGTGATTAACTTTGTGAGCCGCCTTGAGCTGGCTAACACTGGCTAGGTGGGATATAAATCCCAATAATAAATAAATACATACATACATACATACATAAAAATAGCTCTGGCATCCTGCTGCTCCGCCGCAATCTACTGGCCACATTTAAAACTGTTAGCGAACTCGAGGCCCCATGCATGTCTTCTTGTTGCATTCTGGATTATTTCGGTCCACTCAGTCTGGAGGAGGTCAACAGGTTGCTCTCAACTGTACGCCCAACCACATGCAGCGTTGACCCGTGCCCTTCGTGGCTTATAAAAGCTGGCTGCGAGGGGCTGCGAGGTGCCCTCCGGGAGATTATCAACAAGTCCTCCAAGGAGGGACTGTTCCCGGGGGCACTCAAGGAAGTGATGGTCCGCCCACTCCTTGGATCCAGCTGAATTGGCCAACTATCGGCCGGTGTCCAACTTGCCCTATTTGGGCAAGATTTTAAAGAGGGCGGCGGCGATTCATTTGCAGAGCTTCCTGGATGACACTTCCACACTAGACCCATTTCAGTCTGGCTTCTGGCCAGGTCATGGGACGGAAACAGCATGGGTCGCCCTCATGGATGACCTCTGGCAGCATCTGGATCGGGGCGGTACAGTGGTGCTGGTGTTATTAGATCTGTCGGTCGCATTTGACACAGTCAACCACCAGCTACTGTTCCACCGCCTCACTGACACGGGGATTCAGGGGCTTGCCTTGCAGTGGCTCACCTCGTTTCTTCAAGGTCAGGGACAGATAGTGGTGCTGGGGGAGCAGACGTCCCAGAGGCACCCACTAGTGTTTGGAGTGCCACAAGGGGCTGTTCTGTCCCCAATGTTGTTTAACATCTATATGCGCTCTCTTGCCCAGATTGCCCGGAGGCATGGGCTGGGTTGTCACCAGTATGCTGATGACACCCAGCTCTATCTGTTGTTGGGCGGCTGATCTGGGGCCACCCCAGATGACCTGGAGCGGGCGCTTCAGGATGTGGCAGGCTGGCTCAGGCTGAGTCGACTGAATTTGAATCCAATGAAGACAGAGGTCCTGTGCCTGGGTTGGAGTGGACCGGGGGTAGGGATCCCATTGCCGGCCTTCGGGGGGGGGCGCCACTGGTGCGAGCGTTGAAGGTCCGGAGTTTGGGAGCGCTCCTGGATCCCTCATTAATGATGGAGGCCCAGGTAGCAGTCACTGCCAAGCCAGCCTTTTACCATCTGCGGCTGATTAGGCAGTTGGTTCCCTTCCTTGAACGCAATGACCTGGCAACAGTGATCCATGCAATGGTCACCTCGAGGCTGGACTACTGTAATGCTCTCTATATGGGGCTGCTTTTGTCTCAGCTCCAGAGGCTGCAGCTAGTGCAGAATGCCGCAGCCAGGCTGCTGATGGGTCTCTCGGTGCGGGACCATATCCAGCCTGTGCTGAGGACACTGCACTGGCTGCCTATAGCGTACCAGATCCAGTTCAAGGTGCTGGTTTTAACCTTTAAAGCCCTATATGGCCAGGGGCCTGCCTACCTATATGGTCAGGGAGTGGTAGTGAAGTTTCTGGGGTCATGGCTGCAGCACTGAGCAGGTGCACAGACACTGAGTGGCTGGTGGAAACTTGCACTGGCAAGCAACATGTCAGCACCCTGTGAGTACTCCTTTGGCCTCTTGGGAGCTGTGTGCCTGCATGATGTTGCAGCCATGACCCTGAAAGCTCTGCCACTGTTTCCCAGTCCCTGCCAGAAAATATGCCTACCCCTTCAGCAATGCTAGATGGGGAGGATGCGACATGGTCTGTGCCATGCCTTGTGAACATGTAGTGAGGCACCAGAGCAGTGACCAAGGCTGAATGTTTCCACTTGTTATCAAGCGGCATTCATGTTTTCATTTTTTCCCTGTAAGCCAAATTCAAGAGTGACCATCACTCTAGTGAGATTTTGATTTTTATCTGACTGCACATCCACTGTCAAGCTGCAAATTATGAAAACAGGCTGTTGGGTTGAAAGGAAGACACCACAAAACCTGAAGTCATGAAAATTCTCTTTGACATGAGTAGTGCAATCAAAGTTATTTACCCATCTAGTTTTAGTCTTAGCTGTGGTATTGTCACCACACCCCCAAAAACACAAGAACATGCATTCAGACTGATGTGGGGAATTAAATTGAATGTTTGTGCATGGAGTGGAAAACTGGGATCTTTGCCTAAAGAGTTGGCTGTGAGTAGCAAGTTTCAGCAGGAAAATGATGACAGAGACCTGATTTTATGGCGTAAAAACGAATGTGGAGATTATTGAGGGATTTGGTACAATATGGGGGGGATGACTTATCATAAACAAAAACTAGCAAATACCAAATCAAAGCACATTCCTTATCCTAACTAACAATGTAACAATACAGAGCAACTCCAATTGGAGCAGGAATTTCTTTTGGAGCTACAGGTGAAAATATAGGGAAATGGGGAATAGGACAGAGGAGAAGTGGAAACCACTGGAACTAAAGTCTTTCGATGTGAGGCCTAAATAGCAAAGAAACAAAGTGCCAGCTGCCTGTGTGGTGCAGTGTAGTTTGGAAAATAAAGGGAGATTGGACAAGATGGAGAGCAAAGACTATACCTGTAGCTAGTCTCTGTAGAAATCAGATGAAAGAAGAAGGGATCAAGTGTCCTGGGAGCCTGAGTTGCAGTCCATGTTATATCCTGAATAAGAGACAAATTACTGACTCTAAAGCCAGGCCAGTTAATACTGTTTTAGGCCCATGGGATAACATGGGTTCTTCTCACAAAACAAAAGGTTGCAACAGAGGATAAATGAATACTTGAGAGTTGGGTAATTTACCAGGAGTAAATTTATAGAATTGCAAAATTAGCAGGAAAGGAAGTTTTTGAATGAATTGTGATTCAGAATTGCAAAACTGAAGACCTGAAGCTGAGTCATAGGCTGTGGTCACACTGGCAGCTTGGTGCAATATGGTGCCACCTCTAATTGTTCCTGTTTAAAGTGTTGCGGAGCATATCATCCAGACAGTACACCCTGCTGCGGGTTATCCATGCAGACATCCCATGGTCAAGCATCCACATTACTGCAGCACCTCAGCCATGAAGCGCACTGCCTGGAAAATTTTCAAAATGCATGTGTGCTCATGCGTGCACATAAGTGCACATGTGTGCGTTTATGCACGTGTAGGTGAAAAAATTTTAAACCCTCCCTAGTGGTGGGAATGGATTTGCAGGTTCAGACTGCCAAATCCATTCTTCATGCACTCATCTGTGTTCAGACATTCGGCCATGCACAATGAATGTGTGGGGAACCAAAAACACCACTTGTGAGGTGGTGCCTTTTTAACTCGGTTCCAAGTCATCCTATGATGGGGTGAGCATGCCGGGGGAATGCCTGACAGATGTGGCTGTCTGCCTGTGCCCATTTGATCTGGAGGGGAAGGGAGCTGTGCCATCCAAACTGCTCATGTGATCACAACCATATATTCAGCAGGAACTCTGGAGACAGTGGGAAGATTTGAATCGGAGGTCCTAGGCTGTCACAGGGCACTTAACGTCCAAATTGCATTGATGGTCAGCAGGAGAAAAGAGGCATCTTTGTCTTCTAGCCTGATGTGACTTAATTACTTTCATCCTGTTGGCATTCCTGGTTTTCTCCTAAAAAGGCTTCCTTGAAAGTTGATGTTGCTGCAAGATCCTTTGCTGTGTCTTTTGCTGCAGGATCCATCATGAGACATAAAACATGGTGATTGCTCCCCATGCTCTGTGCTTGCCTTGTGGGGGCTGGGACTTGTTCACATGCAGAACATACATTTGGGATGGGAAGGAGGGGGGTGCAGATGAAAGTGTGTGTGTGTGGGGGCTGGCAACAGTACTAGTCCTGTATTTATGCTAAGTATAATGTACATATTTAGAAAATGATAAAGTTATCATTAACTCAGTTATGATATGCTCACCTCCTCTGAAAGTGTACTATTAATCTCCAGCATAATAAATGTTCTAAAATTCCACTTCTCATTTTAATATTATAAACTATATGAATTAAATTTAATGCTCACCTTGAACATTCACATTAAACTTTTATAAGGTAAGATTGATACAAACAAGATATGCTAGTTTTGCCATTCATTCCTTAATGCAAGGCATACTTTTGCTTCCAGATGCATTCTGGGCATTACATTATAATTTATTTTCTCTCTTTGCTCAGGCGGAAAAGTAATTTTGGTTACCAAAACATTCAAGGTGTTTAGAAGGAAGAATAAGTTGAAAGGACAAATGTGTTAATGAACGGGAGACCATCAAAGAAGTTCACTGAGATTTCTGTGAGCCCCTGTGGCAGTTGCACTTCTTATAACAGGGGCCATGTCCACACTGTCACTTTTGTAGCTCATTTCTCCCTATTGCTTCCGGGTCCCCCACCCCCCATATGTTTTGCTCTCTCTAGTAGTCCCAGAGGGAGCAAAACACATGTGGAAAGGGGGGGAAACCCAAAGCAATAGGGAGAAATAAGCGACAAAAGTGTCAGCGTGGACATGGCCAGGGTGTCCTAATAATCTCTTTGCTGTCAAGGATACAGTGCCTAGGCCTAACATTTTCTGTTGCTCAGAACTGATCTATGCACAAGCTAAGTAAGCTACAGTTAAAGGCCCCAAATGTGTGTGTGTGTAAATAAAAAAAAATACTAAGAATTACTCAATTACCATTTTTGGCCATTTTAATGAGCCTTTTAAACTTGACATCGTTTATGGTCTCAGCATGTCTTAAACTGGCCTTGCTGTTTTGCTGTGCCACTGCTATGGAACAGCCTCCTGAAAGGTACACCTCTACCCTGGGGTCTTCTGTTGAGGCTTTAAAGTGGCATTATTTAAAAGAGCTTATAGGACAGCTTGGATATACTCTGGTTTCAATGACTGTCAGGAGAAAGGTGGACTATATAAATGCTCTATACCTTTAGAGATTTCTGCATTTGATGCAGCTTGAACAACTTTTCTAGGACATTGCTTGCTGTTCCATAGAGTTACTGAGGGGAAGCGGAGAGAGTCTTATGTTCACAGTGTAGCAAGTTCTTCAAGGAAATGGCAGATCCCTTAAGCCATGTGCTTAGGGTTGCCAGCCCAGCTCTGATACATGTTGGGAGATTGTGGGTGTGTGGGGGGAGGCATGAGACATACCTGATGGGTTTCATGCTGACATTGTGATCAGTTCTGTGGAAAAGAAGAAGTGGTCACTGCATTGATGTAACACTCTAGGGTTCACCTGAAAACTCTACTCAGAATAGCAGGAGGTGGTAAGAAAGACACATTCCCTGTGATGAAGGCAGTAACAGTCATGGATGGAGTCTAGGCCAGGTCTGCATTTCTGGCATCTATGAAAGCCAATGTCTATATTATTAAACCAGATGTCAGAATAAAAATGAAGTACATAGGGAAAATAATACAGAATGGCTGATGCACTTATTAGCCATGTTTGAAACTTGTGTGGCAAGTTTTGGTGGCATTTTATCTTATCCTCGTTATGAATTCCTGTGACAAAGTGGTGCTTTTAATGGGTGTATGCATTATTTTATGTGCATAACTGCACTACTTACAATATGATTTAGAATAAAAAATAAAGTAATTAATTTGCAAAACCTTTCTGGTAATTAGCTGGAGAGTACAAGAATAAATGTGAAGCTAAAAAAAAGATTTAAAAAAGGTTTACTGGCACATTATCTTTGCATCTGCCTCCACTATGTAAAAACAGCAAGCCCATTTGGTGTTAAACATCAGTTAGACAATGTTACTTAACACTTTGTCTTGCTTGTCAAAGAATTACACTTCCTCTGCTTTTTGTATATTCTGTAGACAACTTAATAAGCATTACAATGTAGTGTTACTTCCTATCTCTTTCAAAACACATTGTATACATATGAAGTTGCCGTTGGTTTATCAATGTCAGTATATGTCAGTTATTGTCTACTCTGACTGGCAGCAACTCTCCAGAGTCTCAAGAAGAGGTATTTCATATCACGTACTACCTGATCTTTTCAGCTGGAGATGCTTGGGATTGAAACTGGGACTAGCTGCATACAAAGCAGATGCTCTACCGCTGAGCCATGGTTCCTTGGTTGTTGACAACAACAGAGAAAGATGCATTGCATATACAGCATCTTCTGTAATTTCACTTGTTACTTGATTCTGATTCTTTCCCTTATTGATATCTAAGGATTATGCTGAATGTATTTCTGCTACTGGTAAAACAGTCATGTGTCTGCCTTGTAGGAAATCAGCAGGTTGATGGAGATATTGGAAATGGCTTTTCCTTAGGGCTGATTACAGGTCTGAGAGGGTTTTTTTTGGATTTCTGTACTTTCCAGGCATGTGTGAACCCCATTCAGATTGGCACCATGAAGTTTGGGGAAGGAGGGCTTAAACTCCCCCCCCCCCCCCATCCTGTTGGTGGATCCACATGTATTGATGAGCTGCACAGTATGTTTTCCCAGCAGGGAACATATCAACCTCTGTGACCATTTCAGACTGGCGGAATTGTGCAAGGGGACAGTCTAAGCCCCCCCCCCATCTGAATTGGGTCCTTGCATGGGTGGGAAGCAGGGAATTTTATCACATGCTTCTCAAGTCGATCTAAAGATGTCTCTGGACAAAATTGAACATAAAGTTACCTTACCAATAAGAACATAAGAGAAGCCAATGCTGGGTTAGGTCAATGGCTCATCCAGTCCAACACTCTGTCACACAGTAGCCAAAAATACCAGGTGCCATCAGGAGGTCCACCAGTGGGGCCAGGACACTAGAAGCCCTCCCACTGTAGCCCCCCCAAACACCAAGAGTACAGAGCATCACTTGCCCCAGACCAAGAGTTCCTATCTATACCTTATGGCTAATAGCCACTGATGGACCTCTGCGCCATATGTTTATCCAGTTCCCTCTTGAATAGGGCTCCACTTGCTATAACATACCATATTTACTTACAGGAAAGATGGCCCTGAATGTAAGATGACCGTACCAACTTTATTAAATAAATTCTGACCTTTAGTTTGAATTGGGGGAATTAGCTGCAAAGCCAGAGCTTGTGAGAGGCTGAAGTAAAGTGAGGACCAGTTATCAGTGTTTACAGAGATAGCCCCTTTTAGACCCCGTGTTGAGTCAATAACCAGTCCAAATTGTGAATTAAATGGGTTTCATTAGGAAAAATAATTATTTAGATATTTACACTCAAATCAAAGATTGCAAGCATACAAGGAGAAATAAAAGAAGTTAGCTGATGGATAGAGAGGATAGGGGATTGGGGTAACACTATACCTATACTATAGAGGTGATGAGGTACAGAGGTTGTAGGGAGGAGGTGCATGGACCTGACCAGCAAGACCAGGGAGGGGCTGAGTTATTATCAGGGGTGATGGATTTGTGCACACCCAGCTCAATCACCCCATGTGTGCAGGAGACTTGGGTATATTTATACCCCACAACGTATGCTAAAGGTATGTTAAAGTATGGTAGCTAGTTTCAAAATGGATTGATGGGATTTCCATTGTGGAACAATAGCATGATCTGGTGTTTCTCAGGTGCCAAACAATGGAGTTGAGATTTCTTAATGCGTGGCAGGTTGTAGCTGAATGGGTGACCATTCACCAGAAACCTTGATGGGTCTGGCATAGGTGTAAAGAATGTAGATATTTTAGACAAATACTTAGAAACAGGAATGAGATGATTATCCAGAAGGTATTTTGAGACATACAGGTGTCACAGGATCTGGGGCAGGAACCATACAGGATATTCCACTCATGACAGGGACACAGACCTTTGGCTTTTTGTATCTGTCTATGCATTTGACAGACAAAAGACCAGCCATTTAGTCAGGAGGAGATGCCTTAGGCAAGAGCAGAGATTTGTTTATTCTTTGCTTTATGGAAGGAAGGGGGGGGGGGGGTTTGCCCTGCTTGGAGGATGTTTGACAGTGCAGCTAGCCTTGTGCTCTTCACTTGGCCTATGATTAAGCCAAAAATGAGATTCTCTTAGTCTTCCAGCAAAAACCACTATTTAAGCCAAGCCTGGCTTCCTGAGGACACTGCTTGTGGAGGTTCAGAGGTTGTTTTGGGGTGCCTCTCTCGAGAAAGACCACCTCTAATCCAGGGCAGGAGCTGTTTGTTACACCCCCCCCCCCCCCACCAAGGAATAGGTTATACACAGGGGTCATTTCGAGCAAGAGCTCGTGGGAGCTTAGTTCCGGGAGTTGGTGCCACCACCACCACCCCAGCGGGGGAATGCCTGCTTGTGTCATAGCTGCAGCAAAATGACCCCGTCCCCTGGAAAGGTCCTTGTTCCTCCGACCAGCCTTCTGAAGGCTTCAGCCACCACTGAAGCTATCCTTCCAGAATAGTGGTATTTCTGAGGCTTGGATTAGTAGCTGTCCCCTCTCTGCCATCTCTCTCTCTCTCCCTCTCTCTCTCTTTCTTATTTATTTATTATTTTATATTTATACCCCTCCCTACCCGCAAATGGGCTCTTTTTCTCTCTCTCCCTCTCCCTCCCTTCCTCTCTTTCTTGCCTTCTGACATACTTCTGGTGATTTCAGGTGGTTTAGCATATGCAAATAAGTTATGCTAATGAGTTATGCTAATGAGCTCCTAAACCTTTTTTTCTACGAAATGACCCCTGGTTATACATAAAAGCAGACAACCCTGAATTTAAAATGACCCTCTTAAAAAGGTAGCCGTATAAACAGTTTTTAATTACATCTCGATCAATATACAATAAATAATATAGATTGCAGAAGAAAATAATTACTTTCACTTTTTGCACCTCTTTGCATCCTAACTGTTCACAGGTAATATTGGCTCATGCTGTTTTATATTTGTGAAGGTAAGACATTGGCTTTTTAAACCCCCCTGTCCCAAAGTCAAACTACTAGGCAAAGGCTCTGATAAACTGACTAACTGGCAGCACCCAGTTCGTCAATTTTGTAGTTCCCCCCCCCCCACTTCACAATGCTTTCCATAGGCTAAGAAGTCACACTTTTCCCACAATGGGTGATGTATCTCCAATCTGGCAGGACATTTACAATTAACTACTTTCCTTATCTTCCCCTATGTAAAATGTCCAGAAACTCATAACAACTATAGCTAATGTTGTGCCAAACTGCTGTAAATCCAGGAATTTTGAGTTTCTCTTTCCTGGGGAAAAAAGAGAGAGCTGAACTACTAGGCAACTCTAGCCTGGAGCACAGGGAAGAAGCAAAAGCCAGTGTGAAGTATTATTCTGAGCCAGAAGCATGGGTCAATAGAGGAGCAAACCACTACTGTTCCTATCACTTCTTACCATTTGCCAGGCAAAGAGCTGACATCTCTAATGATAGCTCCTGCTCCCTCTCTCGCCTTGAAACTCACAGCAGCTTGAAAGGCAGTGTTTGGAGGTGGGGTTGATTTCACTGCTATGCCTCTCTGCTGGTGAAAGAGTTGGAGTGCTTTTTCCAAAGCTCTCCCTGTGTGCGCAGCAAATCACATCTCATACTCCCTGAATCTGTATACCTGAGTGGAAAACAACCTTCTCCCTTTATAGAAAGCTGTTTTTTAAAAAAAAATTAAATGCAATCTTCATTTTTAGTAAATACAGTAGCTGATATCAGTATTGATATGTTTAGCTATCTTCATCACTGTAAATGAGCAACTGATGTCCAAAAAAATCTCTCTCTCCAGTGTTTGGTATTTAATAGTCACCAGAGCTTGGAAAGGTAACATCAAGCTGCTAATGGGAGGCACAGAGAAACAATGTGGAGCCAGGGTACAGCTTGAATGTATACATATGTACATATGAGTTATTTGTATCACAAAGTAAAGGTAGATCATGTGCTCTGTTCTAGGTTTATATGCATTCAGCCTAAAATTGGCTGTCATGGACATGCAGTTGTCCTGGGTTCACCAGTCATTCCAATGAACTCTGTGTAAAGTAAGAAATGTGAATGGTTGTTGTTGCTGTTGGATAGTCCTACTGGGGGGCATAGCAATTGGAGTGTGGTTATGAGGCATGGGCTATCATGATGGTATCATGAAGCCTGTGATACACTCAGGGTAAAAGTCTGAAGCCAACCTATCCTAGAGGAGCACTACAAATGCAGGCTGTAGATCTCTGACCAGTTTGCCTTTATTTGCCCGCCTCTCTCTAATTTGTTCCCCAGTGCATTCTGGAAACTGTAGTTATCAGAGCACCTGGCATTAATGAGGAAATGACATTGATGGCATTAATTAGGAACATTCAAAGTTTAAAAATATGGAGTAGACCACTGACTGAAGACCTCCAGCACATCACCATTTACCACTACACTAGTCTGCAGTTCAGTCCTTGATATCTCCAATTAAAAGATGTCAGGACTCAGGAGTTAGGGTGGGACTGACCCAGGATTTTGGATGTTGGATGTTATTGCTTCCTCTCCTGCACCCAACAGGCCTTATGTGTGTAGCAAGAAAATACATTATTTCAAAATTGTGTCCATATTTGCCACATGCCTAATCTTCCTTGTTTTTTCTCTGTTTTATCTTTTCTCAGTTTTCTGTTAGGTGCCCATGATTACATCAACCAATGTAAATATTATGTAAAATACAAAATATAGTTATATTTTATAGTATGAAGATTTACAGAATATGGTAAGGTAATTACATCCTTCCACAATACATTGCATACCTTATTGGCATAAGTGTAGCCTTTTTAGAGTCAATTGAGTTCTGCAACCCAGGCTAGTTCTTGGTTACCTGAATTGGGACAAGGGTTCTTGATATGGACTATGGGCTTGTTATGCGAGAAGATGTCTGAATCAGCTCCCCAGGCCTAGTTGCTGATGCTTGGGTCTCATTTCTGTTCTATCAGGTGGCCGTGGCTGTACCTAGAGCATCACCAATGGTAGGGAAGAATCACTACAGAGTAGGATAAGACAACTTCCTATCTTCATCAAGTTCCAAGTGATATATAGAACCTGTCAGACTTCCACATCTTCCAAATCAAACTTTTAGTTCTGAGTAAAGTTAAAGTAATAATTAGTACAGTGAGTGGTGGATTTAAGCTCTGTACTGACATGTCAGATCAGTATTTCTTTTAGCATGGATACCATGAAAATAAAATCTATAAAATCAAATGACTTCTGCTTTTATGGTCAGAGTTGTAAATTACTTTAGCTTTATTGGTAACGTGAGACAAACATGGTGGAAAGTATCTGGCAAGGCTTTATGAGTTGTGCAAAAGTACAGCAATAAAACTCTGCCCTCTTCATACCCCCAAAACCAAAACACTCCTTCAGTGTTGCGTATGGCATCAATTTCCCTTCCCCCCACTCTCACAAATTAGATTCACTGGGATATTTTCAGTTCATTTGTTCATGGTGAAAAATAATAAATATGACATAAATATACTACCTTGCCTTTTATTTTGCTCAGTCTGCAAATAAATACTGAAAATAAAACCAAGTTTCAAATATAGCCTTGGTATTTTCTAGAACAAAATGAAAAGTCAGAAGTGTCAATGAATGATTGTATGAAGAATATTGGTTCTATAGCTCACTGGCTCCAGTGTAAGGAAGAAAAAAAATTAAAAGGGCACCTTTCAGCTAAATTGGTTATATGACAGATGCAGTTAATATAATCGCCCTAGGCCATTGTGGTTAGACAGATTCTCCACTGAGTTAACCAAGAATGGATAGTGCACTGAAAAAAGGCTAAATTATTTTGGCTATGATCCAGTACCGAGTGAGGCTACAAGCTGAAGAATACTTGCCTAGGAATAAGTACCGTTGAATAAAGTGGGACTCACCTTCCAAGGATTGTTTAGGATTGCCAAGGCTTGCTTTAAAATATTAATATCAGTGGGTTTGAAAACATATCAGTCTGTTCTGGATTCTATGACTATAGACAGTGAACCTTTTTAGAGGAATTCTGTGGCAGCTGTATGTGAGCGTATTACAAAGATGGTCCCGAGCGATGGATTCCCATTATAAAAATATGCCGTTTCAGTGCTATTACCTTCTTCTTCAGGTTATAGCTATACCAATTTGCAGTAATTCTGTGACTCAAGAGGTCAGAATTAAAGATAAAGAATTTAACATAACATCATATGCCAAGTGGGTTTTTCTTAACCCTACTGCTTTTATTCAAGTAATTTTAAAGGTGCCAGAGGATTTTAGTAGTGTATCCAGTTAGTTATAAGATTAAAGAGTCAAAATTGGAGCTGATGGGAATTAACTAAGGCAGAACTATAAATGTAGAAGTAATTTCGGTTTGTTAAGCCAGCTGGAAGAAAGGTGGCATTATCTCTTTGATAATAGTATTTTTTGACTGCAGAAAGTATTATTTTCAAATTACAGAAAGATTACCTGAACACAAATGTATTTTACTGAAAAAAGGAAACTGAGAAAGATTTGGCTTGGAAGACTAGGCTAAACATCTCCAGGAACAGTTGCTTGTAGTTGATTAAGAAGAGCATCAATCTGATCTAAGTTTCTCTTATTTTGGAACTGCTAATATCTCTATAGCAATACAAAGAGAACTAACTTATGTTTGCAATAAATTCATTCATTTTGAAATGTCAGAATCCTTTAGGTGAACAACGCTATACAACAACACATTTTTAAGGATGGAAGCCATTTTATGCAAAGTATGGTGTTGACAGTAATAAGTAATTGTTTGATAATGGAAATATTGGGTTGGACCCTTCCAGCTTTTCTGCTGGTTAACGCAGAAGGAGACATTGTCTTTGACATCCCAAAAAAGATGTGCTGAGAATCATGGGGCCTGCATCTACAAAAGCAATGTGGGGTAGATACTTTTGTATGGAGGGAAGTTGGATACAATTGAATGAAAAAGCTGGCTGGATCCAAACCATTGTGTTAAATTGGTGTATGAACTAAATATGAACTAAGTGTCCCTTTGACTGAGCTTTTATGATTTAAGAAGACTGGCAGATGTCTGGTATTAACATAAACTTAAGATCAGGTCTAAAACTTTTAGATAAATATAGAGAAGGTCTAATGGTCTCATCTATTTTTGGGATTTTTTTGTCAGCAAGTCTTTCCCATGGTAAAAGAAAAAGGAGAGTTTGCAACATGACTGAGATATGGAGTGAGTAGATTTAAGGTCTGTTTTAAGGATGGTTGTTTCTGTCTTGTGAGAAAATAGCAGCTAAGATGGAGGGTGACAGACCAATGTTCCATCAATTCCTAAAGATTAGAGCTTTTATTCTCTCTCAGGGAGAGATAAGAGTATCTCAAGGCCATTAATAGTATTTGAACAGGTTCTTCAGGGAACAATTGTGTTTAAGAAACTGTTGTCAATGCCATATACTATCTTGACATATTTAGTACTTCTGGACTATAGATACAAAATTAAACAGGGATGTAATGGAATCAAATTAATACTAAAGAATGATCAGTATTCATCAGTACATAAGCCCTTTCTGTTCAGCATTATCTAAGCCTGAGAAGAATTTTCACAAAACCAGTGGTACTTTACCTCACATAATTAAAGAAAACATTTAGAAGAGTCTTTGGTATGGTCTGTCAGTATAAAAAAATCATACAAGAAAGAAAGATGTGAGTGATCTTGGGCCAGTCACATATTCTCAGACTAACCTACCTCATGGGGTTGTTGTGAAGATAAAACTGAGGAGATCATAATGAAGTAATCCACTTTGGATCTCCATTGGGGGAAAAGACAGGGTATAAATTAAGTAAATAAATAAATAAGGTTCTTAAAAGAACTCATAGTGAGGCTGCAAAAAAGGAAAAAAACCCAACACAACCCCTCCTCAGTTTTGAGTGTGTTCTGTTAACTTCTAAATACCCAAGGGAGCTAACAAATATGAAACACCCTGTTACATATAGATATCAAACAATTAACTATTAATAGATGAAACAGTACCTGTGTTCAATTTGTTCATTTGTTTGACAGGCAGACAGCTAGGGAATGGGCTGAGCAGATAGAACACCTCCACTTAGATGGTAACGTTTCTGCAGACAAAAAGGCAACACTTCCAGGTTGCAGCTCCTTTAAAGGCATTGGCAGACAAGCAGAGGTGGGAAAGTTCATACTAGATGGCAAGGTCTCCCCAGGCAAACAGACTTAACCAGAATTCTTCAAACTGTAACTCATTACCTGATTCTGAGCCAGGGAAAATTCCAATCCACAGTACACAGGTTACAGCCTATAAGAAGCCCCAGATGTTTCTTAAAAACAGGAACCATGTAATATCTTTTAGTAGGGCCAAGCAGGGGCATAGAGTTTTGTAAATTCCGGGGGGGGGGGGGGGCTCTTTAGTGCACGTGCTTTGTATGCACGCTCGCTGGGGCGATGTTCTCCCCCCAAAAATCTCCGCGCCTCCCCGGGCCCTTCCGAGGCCCGCCAGCTGCTGCTGCGGGTGCCTCTCTCTCCCCCCAGCCACTCCTTCCTTTTCCCTCCCTCTTTTCCGGGCAAAATAGGGAGAGGGAAGGACAGAGGAGTGGCCAGGTGGGGGGGGAGAGGCACCGGCAGCAGCAGTGGTCGGGCCTCAGAAGGGCTTGGGGAGGCATGTCAGCAGGCACTCCATTTTGCCGGGGGTGGCTGAGCCCCCCCCCCGGAAATTTGGGGGGTGGCTTGAGCCCTCGAGCTCCCCCATAGTCTACACCTATGGGGCCAAGCTCAATGGTACAAAATAGTGTGCAGGGTTTCAAGTTTTCCAACAACTCTTCTTCAGGCTGAGTGTTTACTGTTATGGGAGAGCCTAGAATAGGCAAACCCCTCCCCCTTTCCAAGAACATGTCTAGAGGAGAAACACTCAAGGCTTTTGGCTAACAGAGCACACCATCGTTGTTCAGAATGCTTATCCTGATGGCTGCAAGAGCAGTTCATCCAAACACCCCCCAAAAAATACTGAATCCTTCCTTTTGTAGGATAAGATAGGTAAAAGGTCAGGGTCTACAATTTCATCAGTTCTGTTCCCAATCATAATTCTTTCTTTAACCTCTGTTTAAAGTACCTTCTACATTCCAAAAAGAAAAACAAACCATGAAACTCTTCCCTGAAGGATAGCTTGACTCCAACCCTTGACTGAGATAGTTGCTAAGGGAACAAAAGTCAAAAAGAACAGATCCACTGTGGGGAGACTCAGGCAAAAACAAAACATTTCTAAAATTTGGCAAACCAACATGGGCTCATAATGTAAAGACTATTATAAGACATGTAAATTCCTTAACATTAACATCCAAAAAAATGGGAGAGGGGAGAGAAGAAGGAAGAAATGGGATGTTTCAACCCTTGATCTTAAGATCTTGTCTTGTCAGCATCTTTATGTGAAATGGTGAGCAGGTATGACAGTCTGAAATGGTTACAGTGCCAGGTCGCTGCTTCTTCCCAGAAGGCCAAAGGTGCAACCTGACACCAGCTCTATTTCTCATTCTTTACCATTCAAAAGTACACCACTGAACAGCTCTGTGCAGGCACAAAGTGAATAACAAGTTATCCTCTTTGCCAGTGGGGTTGCCAGCCCCCTGATGGGAGTGTAGAAACTCCCACTTTTGTAGGCTCTTACTTGGTGCTGGCCAGCTGGCCAGTGGAAAGAAATCCTGCCCCTGGGCTTACTTCTGGTTTCAGGCCTACTTCTGGTTGGGGGTGATGCTCTGGTTTTTCAGGAAAACTCTATGGTTTTGCCCAAAAACCAGAGTGTCACCTTGACCAAAAGTAGGCCTGAAACCAGAAGTAGGCCCAGAAATGCCCAACATCACTTCCAATCTCCTGGAAGAACATTGGGAGATTCTATCTGGCTGGGTGTTGACCTGGTAACCCTATTTACTACCTTCACCACCGCAGACTAGACTGTAAGTCTGATCATGTTTTTCTCTAGATTTATTAAGTAAGTACTCTGCTGCTGAGTTTCCCAGAAAGTGTCTGGGCTAAGTGGGCTGTATTTGAGGATGTCTAGAAACTGCCTGAGTCATCTTCCTATTCCAGAGATAAGCCAGAGCTTTGACTGAACTGTCTACCATGTCATGGGGTAATCTACCAAGGAAGCTATCTGGATCTACCCATTTCCAGGTCAGACAAGCCTAATTATTTCCCTATCCATATAAGCCTCATCAAGTGGTGATTTGCCCATCATATGGGGATATTAGAAATAACCTTCACCATTTCTCACTGAAGCAGGTAACACAATCTAAAGCTGGCGTCCTACTTTATGTGTACAGCCAAGTATAATTTATTTCTTAATTTTATTTTGAGTTCTTTCTACATGTCCAGGATGCCAAGAAGTCCTGACATCAATATGGATGTTGCTATTTAGAACCAAAAGCTTGGGTTTTTCCAATACTGTCTCATTCTACAAGAATGTCAGATGGATGGTATTCACTATTTTGTCTTCCCAACAACTTTATCATGCAGGTTAGGCTGGCAGAATGTGATGGTCCAAGGTTATCCAGTAAGCTCCATGGATGAGGGGGGATATGAACTTGGGTCTCCCAGGTTGTAAACCGGCATTATAACCACTATAATCACAGTGGCTGTCACATTACATTACAGCTGAAATCCTTTCCATCATCTTAACAAAGGAGACATTCCCTAATGCCCCACACTAAGAACAAAGTCTTGAAACTAAAGAACGTGAGTCTTGAAAGGGAGATGGAACTTCAATAAATTATGCCTATTTCCCCTCCTGGACTATGAAGTCTATGTTAGTGATGCCTCAAGAATCCAAGAGGATGCAGTTGCGACAGGTGTGCACTGCCTGTCCCATCCATCGAATTCTTGGTGATAATTGCTATTTTCTGTATGGACCAACCTACCATTTAAGATGAGCATTCAAAGGCATTGTTTCAAAGGCATTATACCACACTGAGAGCTCCTACAAATGCAGTGTGAAGGACCCAGTTTCTTCTGTGTAAACTGTAATCTTTTCATTCTTTCAGTTTGGAAATATAGACCATAGTGAGCAAAAATTTGGGTTTTATGCCTCATGTTGCCAATTCCTAATGTGAAGTTACTTACATTTTCAGTTGGCAAAAGCTACACATTCAGGCTCCCTGTATGTTTGTATGTTTTATACTTTTCATGCATAGTAAACAATCATTATTTGATAACAAGTAAGGAATTGATAGCTAGCTGAATTCATATGCTGATTTCAAATATGCACCATTTTTGGAAGCCATATTTTCAGGTTCAGGCTCCTGACATATTTTTTTATTGTGATTGCTGTTTTTAGCAATATTCTTTATTTAGCTTGTGTAATATTATCCCTCTGATTTTCAGACTCTTAAAAAAGTGATAACTAAAGAAAATGTCGGATTAATGGCAGTAATTCTATATGAAGCCCACTAATGAAGCTGTGCCATTCAGTATGAAACTGAGTGATTTATAAATGGATGGTATGTTCTGTTCTGTCTCCTTCCTTAGATTGAATTGACAGTGCTGAGAAAAGAACAAAACTAACAAGATCCATCTCCCCATTGACCTGGGACCTTTACAAATCTCAAGCACTGGCTAGCTGTATCAGCTGTAGTATCAAGAAAGTAAATGAGCAAATCAATCTTAATTCAGTTGGAATAATTCATTAGCTGACTCTATCCCTTGGGTATATCCAAGGTAAATCCCAGACTAACTGTTTTTTGTACCTTTCTCCTCAGTAGGCTGAAGTTAGGCCCCTAGAGAAGGCCAGCTCTAATAGAATATCAAATTGGATATTCTGCATACAGAGTTTAGCGGAGCTCATTTTATTTCTGTCTCTACCAGATTCAGAATGGACAGACTACTAGGATTAGTTTTGCCTGAGCATTTTCCTTTCTTATTCATTATATGAATAATCTGATTAGCATTTTTTGTCTTCATATTCTTTTCTTATCCCCTTGAACAAGACACCATAAGTGTTGTGGTTCATTCAAGTCCTGAATGTCTATTTGTTTGTTACAATTGTGGTAAATCACCCAGTCCTAATCCTTGGTTCAAAAGTGTTTAGGATTATGACTATCATCTACACTGGCATATCTTGGAGATACACTGGTGATAAGGTCCAAGATTTGCTAGGACCATTGACTCACTGCAGCTAAAAGGCAGACCCTGAATGGATGAGGGCCACCACTCACTTGTGGCAAGGTGTCCATGGGAGGGAGAGGTGGCTCATCAACCATTGGCCCACTGGAATTTTTCTTGGTGGACTTAATGGCCAATCCACCTCGGAAAACTCAAGAGATACATTTTCTTTATAGAATAATTTGAAAATGGTAGGAACGTGGTCTCAGTAATAATTTTGTGGCACAGAATAAGAGAGAATTGGATGACTTTGAAGTACATGACATTTGAATGCCAACAATTTTTTCTCTAGGGTTCTTGATTAAAAGTCAACAGTTGTAATATTGTATTGGGAATATAATATGGCCAAAAATATTTTTGGGGAGAGACCTTGGGAACCCCTTAAGAATATTTATTTATTTATTTATTTATTTTGCTAAGAACACAGTTTGCACCTATTGAGTAGGGTTGCCAGGTCCTTCAGAATCCCTGGTGGGGGTCTTGGGGGTGGTGGTACTGGAGGGAGAGGGGATGTCCCCAATGTAGTTCCATCATGAAGAAGTTATGTCATCATGTTGGGGACCAGTGCCCTTGCTTCTTGCCAAAACCATTTAATGGGTCCCTTTAAGTGCTTTTGGCAAGAAGCAAAGGACCTGCACGTGCCTGCACTCCAAGCCGTGAATTTGTGGCTTGGAGTGCAGGCACACAGCTCCCTGCCTCTTCCCAACTGAATTTCTAGACACTCTCAATGACTGTGCTATGGAGCAGATGGTCACAGAACCTACCAGGGGAGAGGAAATCCTGGATTTGGTCCTAAGTAATGCCCAGAACCTGGTGAGATATGTAAAAGTGATTGCACCTTTTGGGAACAGTGACCATAATGTTATTGAGTTCAACATTTGTATAAATAGGGAGTTGTCCAGAAAGACTGACACAACCACTTTTAACTTTAAAGGGGGTAACATCTCTGAAATGAGGGGACATGTGAAGTGGAAACTGAAAGGAAAAGTAGAAATGGTCAAAACCATTGGGGAAGCTTGGAGACTATTTAAAATGACAATCCTAGAAGCTCAGATAAAATATATACCACAGGTTAGGTAAGGCACAAATAGGTATAGAAAAAGGCCTGCATGGTTAACAAACAAAGTAATGGAAGCTGTAAAAGGTAAGAAGGATTCCTTTAAGTGGTGGAAAGCTAGTCTCAGTGAGGTTGATAAAAGGGAACACAGGCTGTGGAAAATGTGTACTAAGGATGAGTCAACCCTAAACTAGCCCTGGAGTCAGGTTGAGCTTGTATCCACAAACAATAGTTGGCTAGGATCCTCGAATGGACCAATAGAGAAACAATGTTATGTAAATAGCCTATCATTGGGAGTGGGGTATGTTCGGGGTTGTGCATGCTTAAAATTAAGATTTTTGTCTTTCTGCTCTTTGCTGAAATCACTAATAAAGTAGAGCTGATCACTAGACTTAGAGTCTGTTCATCCATGGAACCCACTATTTAACAGCAAAAAAAAAAAAAAAGCAAGTCTGTGATCAGGCAGGCAAAACGGGAATATGAGGAGCATATTGCAGAAAACATAAAGACCAACAATAGATCTTCAAATATTCCAGCTGGCATCTAGGCCTGCCCCTCCCCCTGCTAGAAAGCGCCCGGCATGTGGAGACCGGGTGTCAGGTGCCTTCTAGCTCTGTGCACTTAAAGGGGATGCTCTCCCTTTAAACGCACGGAGCTGACTAGAAAGCACCCCACACCCAGTCCTGCACTTATTTATTTATTTATCCAACTTATAGGTCGCTCTCCCCGCATGCAGGCTCAGAGTCAGAGAGCATCCTCTTAAAGCGCATGGAGCCAGCTAGAAAGTGCACTGCACCCAGTCTCCATGCAGAGACCGGGTATCAGGTGCCTTCCACCTCCATGCACTTAAAGGGGATGCTCTCCTGTTAAGTGCATGGAGCCGGAAGGTGCCAGACACCTCGTCTCTGCATGAGAACTGGTGGGAAAGGGCCTCCTTGGGGTT
This sequence comes from Lepidodactylus listeri, assembly GCA_029233225.1. Lineage (NCBI taxonomy): Eukaryota > Metazoa > Chordata > Lepidosauria > Squamata > Gekkonidae > Lepidodactylus > Lepidodactylus listeri. Next base: position 75,213,254 of record JARCFY010000008.1, read on the forward strand.
TGCAGCGCCTCTGTCTCTGCTCTGCTCTCCCTGTTCCTGGTAAGTGCTGGTGTGGTGGGGGCTTGGGGGTGGGGGTGGTGGGCCCTTTTACTTTTACAACTGATCCCCAGCTGACAGAGATCAACTCCCCTGGAGAAAATAGCTGCATTGAAGAGTGAACTCTATAGCATTGCACCATGCTGAGGCCCCTCCCCTCCCCAAACCCCACCCTCTTTTGGCTCCACCCCCAAAGTCTCCAGGTATTTTCCAACCCAGACTTGGCAACCCCAAGTCTATCCCAGCTAGCAGAGAGAAACAAAATGTCAGCTCTCTATGAAATCTAAAACTGACTCTAAAGTCAGGGTAGTTACCCTGCTTTCTTCCACTTTGCATAATATGGGATCCTTTGAACATCAAAAGAATGATACTTGACAGAAAAGTGGGAAAACTGTGAAACTGAAAGTTTATTGCTTGAGGAGGAACCTTGAAGGCAAATTTACATCAGAGATCAAGGGACACAGGTTTGCATGGCAACTTAGAAGTCTAATAGTCAGTGATTGCAGCATATCATGTCAACACACTGCAGCTTTGCCTTCTCGCCTGATGGGACTTAATTGTCTTTGTCCTGTTGACATGAACAAAAACAATACATTCTAGCCTGGCTGATATCAAGGAAAGTTCAGAAAAATCAACACAGACTCTAATCTACCCACATTCTTAGCAGTTCCCTTCTCCCCTTTCCAAGATTGCCACTGGCCCGCTGGCATCTTGAAGTGTATTTGGAGATGCTCTTGTACATGTGAAAGTTGCCCTTCCTTCAAGTAAAGGCATGTGTCCAGCAATGGGGGGGCAACTGGGGTAGCGAGCTCCTTGGGGTGGTGCTGGCCCCCCTGCCCCCCTCTGGCACCACCCCTAGAAGTGACTTGATGGCACATAACACACCATCTCCTGTTCAGGGAGCTCAGATATTAGGAAAAAAACAGCTCTCACAGAGAACTTGGAAAGTTGCTGCCAACTAGTAAATCATCATCTTAATTTGCCTGTTTTAGAATGGATCACTCCATAAATTAGCAAAATTCATCATGTTGGGCCTATATTAGAACTTACTGGATCAAACTGATTAATACAGGCACCCATGCTTGGCTATGGGAGTCAGGCAAGGAGGCAAAATGTGCAAAGTTAGAACACTAGAAAGACACTTAGCTTTCCCCACCCTCCTTAGCAGAAAGGGGAGGAGTCAACTATACAGCGTATCTATTTTGTAGATGAGAAACCACATCTTTTTAATTTACTGTTTTTTGAATATACAACAAATATGGTGGAGAAGAGATGGAGAAAGTGATACAAGAATATGCATGCATAGATCCAATTTCAAACCTTGGAAAAACTAAAATTTTCTCAACAGTCAGGGCTTAAAGCTGCAAAGAAGCCGGGATCTGAACAAAGGGGGTGAGCATTCCTGGTTAAAATATAACAGTGATACAGCTGGTTTAAACCAGCCCATCCTTAGATAATGAGCCTTGAAGTCAAATGTAGAAACAGACAGACCAAATACTAGTTCTTGGATGGTGCAGACCTACTGCAGACAGAACTAGTTGGAGATGGCTGTGTCTGTATTTGAAATCTCTGGATAAAATAAGATCATGTTGTAAGGCTGTTACCATGGACTCTGGCCCTGGCTCCACTATTTCCTAGAGATGTATAAATATATCCTTTTCCATTTTTTGCTTTTTAAAAGTTGCCATTAAATTGTATGCATTTTCATTACTGCTGTTTCTGATTTACTTGTTTCTTTTATGGCATTTCAATTTTTCCTGCCATTCAATTACCTTTTGCAATATTTTAGCACAATTTCTATGCCATTTTTTTTACTTATGTCCTCTTTACATGGCAGTATATATTACACTCAACACATATGTCAAAGTAATGCCAAAATCATGTTGGGGAAAAAAGTTTTCATTTGAGATAAACAAAATGGTTCAAAATTAGGGAATCGCAGGTTCAGTTCTCACAAGAGAGAAACAAGATCAAAACAGGAATTCTCAGAATGGTAAAGCTGTAAAATTCAGTAGCACCCCTAAAATACACATTCATAACTTACGCAAACATGTCTGCAAAGTCCATCTCTAAGTTTTGACTTATTTCTCATGTGAGTAGCCTTAAAGTTTAAAGATTTAAGCTGACAATGGCTTTCTACTTATCTATTGTACCATCTGGGAAAGAAGAAAGAGATGATGCTTGACACAATAAGGTTAAACTTCCAGAAGAACAGAGAGTTTGTAAGAATTCATAATGATCAAAAGCGTAATTTTTTTACAAGATAAGATAAAAGTACGGCAGTTTTCAGGAGAGCTATAAAATTTTCTGCTCAGGATTCAGAAGCGTTGGCAATTCAGGGGTCAATTCAGACTGGATTTTTTGGTGGCGGTGGGGAGTCTGAGAAGCAGACTGAATTAAAAGCAGGTATTCCCAGGGTCTGATTTTCTGAGCTCCAGCACAAATACAAGCCCAGAAACAAGCTATATATACCCATGCAGTCTCTCTGTATAAGAGGCATCCATGTCATGGAAGGAAGACAAGACAAATGCATATTAAACTGAGGACGGAGAGCCATTGATGTTACTGCAGGAGTGGTGGCTTCTTTTTTACTCATTAAAAAAAATTAAATTATTTTCAAAAGCAAAAAAAATATCACACTTGCAAAATATAAGCTATCACTTTGGGCGCAATGGTGCAAGTCTCAGAAATGCTATATATTTATTTAGAGCATCTTTTTTAGTCAGGCTTTCTCTGAAACTGTATCTCCAAAACATAATAATGATAATCCCTCAATATTACAGTTGTATATGTGGTAAGATATAGACCAGGCCCTTAACCACACTAAAATGTAAGCTGCAACAAGTGTATTATGAAAAAAAAATGCTCTAAGTATACTACAAAAGGATAACAAAATAGTCTGTGGAAGGAAAACTCCAGTCAGCAGAATAAAAACAAATTCAGCTTGTGTCTGAAAATGTTAAGCATTTGAAAAAAGGGCTCATAGTTCTGAAGTGGTACACTGTGTTGTAATGGCTTGCCCACCACATTTTTATTTGAGAGACCTTGGAGTTTGCCTTAGGTATAGAATGCAGAAAAAGGAAAATTTGCCTGTTGAGAGAATGAATAATTTAGTGGCATGTTGAAAGAATGAGGCAGACATATTGTTAGTTGCTTTTGATTCTTGGTGGGACAGGGATGTAATAATTATACTACCTCACCACTTTTCTGACAACATCACCTGAATCTTCCCAAAACCTACTATGTATATTTCTGAGACTGATGGAGAAGGGAGTTCTAGAATCTGCTGTGGAACCTCACAGCCTTTTAAAACAAATTGTATCTCCCCAATGGGCACCCAAAGTAGCTTACAGTATTATTCTACCAACTCGCATTATTCATTTAACTTGATGAAAACTGAAGAAATGATGTAGACTTAAAGCCAAAAGTCTTGTTCTGTGATTCTATGCATTCCATTACAATTACATGTGCAGAGCTCTCATTCTTCCAGCTTAGGTCTTGCCCATTTAATTTCTCTAAGTGATTAGATGATCCATCATGTCTGAGAAGGTCTAAGCAGTTAAACTTGACTGCTCGTTATTTAGGGGACTATGCAGAGTGCTAAATATCGTAACACTGTCTGCAGTGTTTAGTATTGAATTTCAGATCCATTACAGATACCCTTTTATGACCACTTATAATGCCAAGGGATGCCAACATAAACATGTGCTCATTTTAAAGCAGACTGAGATCAACTTGAAACCCAAGCAGAAGTGGTAGCCCCTTCCTCTTATACAGGCTGACTCAGCCAAGAGCGTTGCAAGAGAGGCACAGAAGAGGACTGTTCCCAAACTTCCAGAAGACCTGTAAGGTAACAGAAAGTTTATGGAAGTTTCCATATGGGTTTCTTACAGGAATTATATTTCTGTCTGTATACTTCATTGTAGAGTGCCTAGGTCAAATGCAACAAAAGAGAATAATCTGCAGACAAGACTTGATTTTCTGATTACTGGGGGACTCCCTGAGTATACCTAAAAGTATTAATTTGTAAATAGGGATGGGCATGGACTGGGAAAATGTGATTCATTTGGGTTTGTGGTTCATGGCATGCCTGGTTTAAGAGCCATGAACCATCATGAACTTTTAAAAACCAAATGAACTAGTTTGGTTCGTGAGGCTTGTGACATGGTAGAACAGCCCCTGGTGTGCTAGAGACACCAGACTCACAGGGGATCTCTGGCTGACTCTCTTCTACCTGCCATCCAAGTTGGTGAAGACTGGATTTATGGGGTCTGAGCTATGGCCCCCAAAGAAGTTGCCCCCAGGAAAGTGCTTTCTGGGGTAATTACAGGTGCAGGTTCAGGAAATTCAGGCATGTATAGAACAGACCCTGTGCAAGTTAGAGACATCAGACTTGTAGAGGACATCCCTCTGATGCTCCTCTACAAGGCCTCCAAGTTATGTGCAGATCAGACTTAGGGTGTCTGAGTTATGCCCCCCCCCCCGAAGAAGAGGCCCCAGGAAAGTGCTTTTGGGGAAAATATCAGGTGCAGGTTCAAAAGGGTATAGAATTGGGGCCCCTGCAAGCTACATACACCAAACACACAGGCTGGATAATTCAAAACACCCACCTCATTGCTTTGAAGTTTGGTAAACATTGATTGAGTACAGTCAATCTGTCTGGAAATGTATCCATTCATGAGCTGCCACAAACCACTTGAAAGTTTGTGGGAAGTTTGTGCTGGTTGATCTGCCACCAATATAAGTTTGTGAACCACAAACCGGCCAAAATTCATAATGAACTTTGGTTCATGAGCTGGTTCATGCCGATCCCTATTTGTAAATGTAAAGAAGGCCTGTCCCACCCAAAAGCAACCTGACAAAGACTAAACATGCTGATTGCTACATAATATTGTAAGCAGCTGAGAGTGTGTAGGAGAGCCTGCAGAGGATGGAGATGAAACAAATCTTATACAGATTTTTAAGGTTCTTTATGAAAAGGCTAAAAAGCCTTCACTAATTTATATACTGCACATAATGGCCTTGTTACCTTTCCAGTGCCTCCTGCCAGTCACACCACTTGCAAAGGAAGAAGGGATTTAGCTGGTGAGCAACAGCAAAAGCCTGGGAAGAATAATCCATAAGGCTGCTCCAATGCTCAAGAAGTTTCTCAGCAATGCCAAGTTCTACTAAGGTGGAAAAGAATATTTATTTATTTATTTAATTCAGCTTATATCCCGCCCTTCCCTCCTTCTGGAGGGCGCAGGGTGGCTACCAACATACATTAAAATCCAGTATCATTAAAACATATAAAATACAAAAACAAACAAGTAACATATCCCAACTACAGATGGCGTCTTTTAACGGGGTAGCAACTTAGATCTTAAACAGTATAGACGGTACAGCAGCGTTTAGGTTGACAAGTTCTCAGTCGGGCCAGGGCCAAGATGTATCTATTGGGCAGCCCCAAAAGCCTGGTGGAAGAGCTCCACCTTACAGGCCCTGCGGAACTGTAATAAGTCCCACAGGGCCCTGATGTTATCCGGGAGCTTATTCCACCAGTGTGGGGCCGCCACCAAAAAAAGCCCTGGCCCTTGTAACCACCAGCCGGGCCTCCTTCGGCCCTGGGAGAGCCAGGTAATTTTGGGATCCTGATCGAAGCACTTGCTGGGGAACATATGGGGAGAGGCGGTCCCTCAAGTAGATAGGTCCCAGGCCATATAGGGCTTTATAGGTAGATTCCTGTTCCTTCCAGTTCACTTAATTGGGCTAGGATACACAGGAAATTACAATTCCGTGCATGCCAGTGAGAAAGGAAGTTGGGAGACCCCAGTCCTAATGAATGAAGTGTACAATTAGTCTACAGTTTATAATAGGTTATACATTGTAAGGTTTATAAGGAGGGAGTGGGAGAGAGAGCAATTGATATATTAGTTAGTTAGTAAATGTCATATTAGTTTGGGTTTCTAACTGAATGTTGATGTATGTATCTATAAGACAAGCAAAATGCTGTTGGGTGAGATCTAGCAGGGGAGGCCACCATGAGATCGGGGATCCCAGTAATTGGGGTGAGGCATGGGAGGTATGGTGGTGTGGCTTCCAGCCTCCACCCCATCCTGAGACATGTTGGTAGTGGGGCTAGGAAAACACACCTTTCTCTGGCACTGATGTTGTGCAATGCCAGGTCCATTAACAATAAGACCTTAACACTGCAAAATTATTTTGCAGCAAATAGTGAGACCTGGGTGCAGAAGGGCAAGGCAGTTGCCTGAAAGAGCTGACGCTTCCAAGGTTCTCGGTCCTTCATCAGCTCTGGACAAAAGCCTGGGGAATGGCAATACTTATTTGAGAGCCTTTCTCCTTCAGGCAACTCCTTGCATTGATTGTGTAGGCCTCACATGGGATGCTGAAGAGAGTTTAGCTACCTGGCTGATGTACTGAACCAGCAGATACCATGTCGAGCCTGATGGAGGTGGTGGCCAGTTGGGCCTTGGAGCACCCCAGACTTTCTGTTCTGGGGGATTTCAGTGTCCATGCCGACAATGCTGCCTCCTCACAGGATATGGACCTAATAGCATAGAATCATAATCACAGAGTTGGAAGAGGCCATAGCAGCCAACTAGTCCAACCCCCAGCTCAATGCAGGATTAGCCTAGAGCATCCCTGACAAGCATTTGTCCAGCTGCTGCTTAAAGACTGCTAGTGAGGGGGAGTTCACCACCTCCCTTGGCAGCTGATTCCACTGTTGAGCAATTCTTACTGTAAAAAAGTTTCCCCTGATATCTAGTTGGTACCTTCCCGCCCTTAATTTAAGCCCATTATTGTGAGATTATCCTCTGCTGCCAACATGAACAGCTCCCTGCTCTCCTCTAAGTGACAGCCCTTCAATTACTTAAACAGAGCAATCATGCCCCCCCCCTCAACCTCCTCTTCTTCAGACTGAACATTCCCAAGTCCTTCAGCCTTTCCTCATAGGGCTTGGTCTCCAGGCCCCCGATCATCCTCGTCACTTTCCTCTGCACCCACTCCATTCTGTCCACATCCTTTTTGAACTGAGGCCTCTAGAACTGCACACAATAATCCAGGTGCAGCCTGACCAATGCAGTGTACAGCAGGACTATCACATCTTGCAATTTGGATGTTATGCCTCTGTTGAAACATCCCAAGATTGCATTAGCCTTTTTTGTCACTGTATCACACTTGCTGCTCATATTTAACTTATGTTCAACCCGTACTCCAAGATCTTGTTCACACACACACTGCTACCCAGAAGCGTATCCCCTGTCCAGTATGCATATTCCTCATTTTTGTTACCCAGATGTAGAACTCAGGACTTATCCAAGGCAGCACTAGGGCTCTCTCAAATTGTATCAGCCCCCACACATCAAGAGGGCCACATGCTGGATCTGATCTTTGGAATGGGAATAAATGTGGACCTAGATTTCATTGAAGCAGCGCCATGGTCAGACCACTTTGTTCTGAAGGGATATCTAGATATCCCAGCCTCTCTCTGCATACACGGTGAGCTGGTTTACACTTGCTGCAGAGACTGATGGATCCTATCAGTTTTCAGAATGCTCTGTGGGATCTAATGCCCCCTGGTGACTCATTAGATGCACTGGTAGAGGACTGGCATGCCTGTCTCTCTGAAGCCATTGACAAAATCGCTCCCCATTGCCCTCTTTGCCCTCATACCAGACTTGGTATACTGAGGAGCTAGTCTAGTTTGACACGGGAACATGAAGGATGACACGGGAACTGAGACAGCTAGAGCAATGGTGGTGGCGGGCTCATGACAAAGCTATAAGAACATCTTACAGGACGTTTATGAGCCTATGTGGTGGCAGTGAAAGCAGCAAAGGAGTTCTATGAAACTTCTATTGTGTCTGCAAGCTCTCACCCAACTCAATTGTTTAGAGTAATTGGATCTTTAACATCTCTTTTGCAGGGAATTAAAAAAGACACTCATTAGGCAATCAGCTATGAAGCTTTTGAAAGCTATTTTGTGGATCAAATCATATTGCTCCACCAGGACCTACCAGCCATGATTGATACAGTACATGAACTGGAGGCCCCTTGGCCATCTTCAGGTCCAGTACTGGACCAGTTCAGCCGACTCTCCCAGGATGAGGTTGACAGGATCCTGCGTGTTATGAAGCCCACCACTTGCCTCTTGAACCCATGTCCATCATGGCTGATGAAAACTGGTGGTGATGGAATACGCCCCCCCCCCCCCGGTAGATATTATCTACTTGTACTTGAGCTCTGGGACTTTCCCAGGGACTTTAAAAGAGGTAGTGGTGAGAACACTCTTGAAAAAACCATATCTGGATCCTACCAATCCAGCCAATTACCACCCAGTTTTGAATCTTCTATTTCTGGGTAAGGTAGTCGAGAGAGTAGTAGCTGAACAGCTCCAGGCTTTCTTGGAGGAGTCCTCTATTCTGGACCCATTTCAGTCCAGCTTCTGCTTGACAGTCCAGCTTCTGCTTGACAGTCCAGCTTCCCTTGACAGGGAAGGTGTTGGTCACCCTCATGGATTATCTTTGTTGACATTGTCAAAGCTTCATTGACATTTGTCAAAGTGAGTTGACACTACTGTTATTACTAGACCTAACAGCAGAATTTGACATGGTCAGTTACAATCCTATGACCCACTGCCTTGCCAATGTGGGGATATATGGGAAGTGGATGTCACTGTGTTACCCTTGGTATGTGGCATCCCTCAGGAGGCAATCCTCTCCCCTATATTGTTCAGCATCTATATGTGCCCCCTTGCCCAGATAATCTGGAGAGTCAGGGTGGGTTGTCACCAGTACACTGATGATACCCATCTGTATCTGGTGATGGATGGCCAGCTGGATACTGCCCCAGATGTACTGAACAAGGGTTTGGACACTGTGGCTGCATGGTTAAAGCAGAGTCAACTGAAAGTAAATCCAACAAAGATGGAGATCCTGTCCCTTTGTTGCTGGGCGATGGGATTGGGGATTGAGCTCCCAAATCCTGACAGATCACCATTGAAACCTGCACCAATGTTGAGAAATTTGGGTGTGATCTTGGATGCCTCACTTTCAATGGAGGCCCAGGTCATGGCAGTTGCCAGATCTGCATTCTTCCACCTTTAGCAGATCAAGCAGCTGGTTCCCTACCTCTCTCCCTACAATTTAGCTACAGGATCCATGCAATGGTCACCTCCAGGCTGGATTACTGCAACTCACTTCATGCAGGGCTATCCTTGAGACTGACCCAGAAAGTTCAACTGGTCCAGAATGCAGCAGTGTGTGTCCTTACGGGACCTCACTTAAGAACACACATACATTCGGTGCTGTGTCAGCTACACTGGCTCCTGGCTGAATTCTGGAACAAGTTCAAGGTTCTGGTTCTAACATTTAAAGCCCTATGCAGACTGGGACCAACATACTTACAGGGCCATCTATGTCAATATGTCCCTTGAAGGGCTTTGCTCTCCTCTGATCAACATCTACTGGTGATCCCTTGCCAAAAGGATGTATGCCTGGCCTCAACCAGAGCTAGAGCTTTCTCAGCTCTGATGCTGGCCTGGTGGAGCATTCTCCCAGCTGAGATCTGGACCGTGCAGTATTTAATTCAGTTCCACAGGGCCTGTATAGCAGAGACGTTCTGCCAGGCCTATAGTACAGGGAGCAGCAATTCACCCATACTGGCCTCCCCTGCTCTGCCCAGCTTTATTCCATCATAGCTGGCTTTCTCGCCCACCCTTTTGCTCTGCACCATTCCATCTACAGCTACCCACAATCAGAATCCCTTGGGACTTTTAACTTTGCAGCAGATACCATAAAATGTTTCAGTAATGTTTTAGTAGTGTTTTGTGAATTGATTAATTAACAATTTTATAGATTTTAAGGTTGTATTATATTTCAGTTATGTTGTGTGTTTTAATCATGTTGTAACCTACCCTGAGCCTGTTGTGCAGGGGGGAGGGCTAAAAATTAAATAATCAAATAAATAAATAAATCATCTACAGTTGCTATCACCTCTTCCATGTTGCTGCATCCCATCTCTTTTCAAAGACTGTCGTGTAGGCCAGACCACACTCCATCGGATACATGAAGTGTCATAGCAGTTGGCAATTACTCATCCAGATCTGCAAAGCAAAGCAAAGCAAAGCAAAGCAAAAAAAAAAAAAGGTTCTGAAAGCAGGAGTTTTTACAATGAGAGCCTAGAAGACCTGGTATCTCATGACTTTGCTGTGATTGATATAATTGTATATATAGTTATATAAAGTTTCTTTTTGTGTTGTGTTTTACAGATGCAGATGAATGAATGTACGCCATCAATAAAAAGATGAAAAGAGAGCTGCATCCTAAAGTTGCGATGCATTTCAAGTATATTGCTCTTTATCAAAGGTATTTTACACTTGACACTTCTTCAGGGCTCGGAAAGAGAACAGACAAATATAGAGCTACTTGTGTGTGAAGGAAGTATCAAGAGTAAAAAAAAATCCACGATGAAAAACAATACATTCAAGATGTGGGTCAAGTTTAGAGGGGTTTAAAAAAAACAAAAACCAGTAACTATGGCTGCTTTCACTTGTTACCCAGAAAACAGGAGTGACTTGTGTAGGGTACCTTACATCAGTGCTTTCTTCACCTTGCTTTTGAGATCTTAAGCCTTTTGTATATATAAGCTCAGGAGCATTAGTAAATGAGAGAGGCCTTTACAAAATAGTAATTATGATTAAAAGGCAAGCAAGAAAGGCAAACTTTAAAATGTACTTCAATCAAAATAATCTCCAGTGCTATCCAGATTGACTCACCAACAGCTAGTCCAGTGTTCCAAGTTATTTATTTGCAGTATTTCTAGCCCTCCCTCCCCAAGCAGCTGGCTCAGGGCGGCTTACATTACTTGGCCCAATGTGCCAAGATTCATAAACATATAAAACCAATTAAACCAGTCAAACAATCACACTATACAGTTACAAGTTAAAATTAAGGTGCTCACAGTAAGACAAGATGGCACGTCATAATCATATAGGTCACAGAACCCAACTCAGCACACTCCTGCTCTTCACAAAAAATACGGCTCCATCACATTTCACCCTGGTTTACACCACAGATATCAATAGTGGTCGTTGTTGTTGGTGGTGGTGGGCGGCTCCTAGTTGAAAGCCTGGTGGAAGAGCTCCATCTTACAGGCCCTGTGGAACTGCATGAGATCCCACAGGGCCCTGATCTCCTGCAGGAGCTCATTCCACCAGTAAGAAGCCACCACTGAAAAGGCCCTAGCTCTGGTTGCAGCGAGCCTGGCTTCCCTGGGGCCTGGAAAAACCAGCATTTTAAATGTGCATTTTAAATCCAGAAAGTTACAGTGATGACACCAGATCAAACAGCATGATTGATCGCAGCCTCAGTGGGGTAGGCAAGGAAGAATTTGTGGCAACTTTCCCAGGTTGAATAAGCACAAAAAAGGAGACCATGGATAGCGAGAGAGAGGCAGGAAAAGATGGCCTGAGAAAAGGAGGCTTTGGAGCAAGGCATCAAACAAGTGAGATGGAGAGTTTGACAGTGACGGTCTGAAACCATGAGGAGCAGAGACAAAGATCACAGGAAAAGGAGCAAAGGATCATTCAATCATACGTTGTCTGTTCAAGAAGCATGAGTGTTGTGCAAGTATTGTAGTGATAGAGGGCGTAATTGGGATAAAACTGAACCTAGTTTGCCAGTTTAAAAGCTGTGTTATTCTTACATTATCAGTCAGTATGTCTAATATCAAATTGTGAGAAGATGAGATGAAGTTCCATTAAACAAAAAGCAAACTCCATATCTACCATTTATGGAATCATTGTAGAAATTATAAGAGAGAAGACATATAAATGAATGAAACAATAAAGGGAGAGAACGGGGAAATTCTGTCATCCCTATTGGGTCTATTATTTTTATTTAAAACAACTTTAAGCTACCTTTCCACCCAACTTAGGGTTTCCAGGACAGCAGCAAATAATCAAAATCATTAAAACAAGCTTAAAAATGTGTTTGTGCACACACACACACAAACAATTACAGCATATGAAAAGAGTAAGAGTTCCATAGCACTGTAAAAGCTAACAAAATTTGTGGTAGGTAGTTTCTGCCCAACTCCACGGAAATCTTGTGTTCACATGGTGAAAAAAAGGTAGTGTCATCCTGGAATATGAAGTGAGCACTGACTCAAAAAAGTTCATACCCTACCACACATTTTGTTAGTCTTTAAGGTGCTACTGGATTCTTACTCTTTTTTACTACTACAGACTATCCATCTTGATTTAGCACATGAAAACATATTGATGCTATGCAGGTAAGCATAATTTATGTTATCTCCAAACCCAAATAAGATCTATGAAACTGTGTCTAGGGCTGAGGACAGACTACTGTTCTGCCACGCTACAGGAGGGCGGCAGAACAAGGCAGGGGGCAACTACCCCGAAGCGCGGCATTCAGATGCCGCTGCAAGGAAGCCGCCCACAGTGTCCACACTGTGGGTGGCTTCTGGCGGTGGCAGCAGAACACCGCATAGCTCCACCCGCCCACCCGTGTACACACCTGCCGGAAGCAGGTGGAATGCACGCGCAGCTGCCGGGACACCACTTGGAAGTAGTGCCCAGCTGCTGCGGGAGGAGCGTGCCGCCGGATGAGGTAAGTCTGGGGCGCCTCCGTGGGGCAGTTGCGGCAGTCTGGACACCCACTCTGCCTCCGCTTTTAAAACGGAGGCAGAGCGGGCCAGACTGCCAGTCTGTTTTCAGCCTAGAACTCACCTTGGGCTAGTCAGTAACCCTCAGAGCCACGCTTCCAAAAGGTGCATTGAGTAGGATGAGCAAGGATCAGCACACTCAGAAAATTAACTCTGAAGTGGCATGGCAGCTACAGACATTGCTCAGTCATTGCTGTACTTGTCTCCTAGGTTCCTCAGATATAAGATCAGGTCACAAGGGATCCACTATTTTGAAGCTATGTTTATTTTAGAAATAACTTGTATTTAAATCTGTCATTCAAATTGTTAATGCCTTCTGCTCTCCTAAGCATGTGTGGTGGGTCACATGACAGTGCATAGTAGAAGGAGGACTTAAAAAAATGGCTTTTAAAGTAAAGGAGATAAAAAGTTCTACTCAGTCCTGGAGCTGATCACCAGCAACTCTTAGCCTGTAAGCTAAATAAGGGAGCATGGGCTGCTTAACAAACCAGGAAATCAGATCCAGACTTCTGTTAGAGTAAGTGAGGCTGCCTCCATAAGAACATAAGAAGAGCTCTGCTGGATCAGACCAATAGTCCATCTGTTCTGAAATCCTGTCTCACACAGTGGCCAACCTGTTTCTCTGGAGGGCCATCAACAGGGGATAAAGGATGAGGCCTTCCCCTGATGTTGCCTCCTGGCTCTGGGATTCAGATGTTTAGTGCCTCTGAATGTAAAGGCTCCAGTACATGTTCTAGATGGGTATGGCTCTTTTGTTTTCCTATGAACAAAGTGTTTATGGGCTGAGTTACTGTCAATGACAAAGGCACCAAAATATGAGCAAGGTTGATATAACCTCACCGAAAGATGTCACCCCTTAGTGCATTCCAGATGGCTTAGAACAAAGGTTTTCTTTCTGCCTATTAAACAGCTTCCATTATTGCCACTGACAAAGATATCCCTCTGTGCTCAAAAGAACAGTCATTTCTTCATTTTACAGGACAAAATCCTGTGGCATGGCAACAAGCACTAGGAAATAAAATCCCCTTTTCATGATTCAATTTACAACCTTGATTTTTTATTTACTACTCACAGCGTAAAATTACATAACTCATGACTTCGTCTGAAAAATTAATAAGTTTAACTTGATGAGTTACTTTCATGTCAAGTCATTTTAAGAGAAATGATAGTTTCATGCCGGATAAAATAAAGTATCACACTGCTAGAAAGACATGTACAGAGACATTTTATATAACATTGCAAAATGGAAACATTTGTATCAGAGGGATTCAACTTTATTATTAAAGCTCAAGAGCAGACAAGAAAGCTAATCTGAAGAGATACAGCTAAAGTTCAGGCTTAGTATAGAGTCTCAATTCAGAACTTCCAGGCTAATTCTAATTATGTATGCTTGAACACCCGCTGGGACAGCTCACGTTCTGATAATCAGTCACAATCAGGGAACTAGTTTACTGATAGACTTCTCAGCTGGTTGTCCTTGTTTGCCATTAACAGGAAACTATTTGGCTACTTACCGCCCATGGAGCAGTGATGGTGGTCATGGGCAGGGGGCACCTTGCCCCCCCCCAGAAGGAGGAGGAGGAGGCAGGAAGAGATGGGATGCCCAGTGTCATGGCATCACTGCACAGGGGCAAAGCCAGCAAAGATTTAAGGGTGGCTCCACCCTTCCTCTTCCACCATGTGCTAAGCAGGAGAAAAGAGAGGATGGAGCTCAGGCCAGTGAGACAAGGCTGTAGCCTGTGTGGTGGTTCAGCGGTAGTGATCTAGTGGCAACCTGCATGGCAGTGTGGTGGTAGTGGCAGCAGTCCAGCTGCAGCCTGGTGGTGGCCTGCATGGCAGTTCAGCACCCAGTGGCAGTGTGGCGGCAGAGGCCCCTGTGGCCCAGACAGCAGTCTGCCAGCTGCCTCTGCAATGGGGCACCAGCTCAGACCAGAGGGCTTTCCAGGCTGTGTCCTTCTCCAGGGGGCTGGGAGGGCCTGAGCACGGGGGCAACATGGCGATGGAGAGCATGGGGGGATTGGGCCTTGACCTCTGGTGGTCAGCAGCACCAGGGTTGGCAAGTTGTCCCTTCCTGCTCTGGGGAGGGATTCCCTTGGGGCAGTCTAAGGGCTAGGCTGCAGATGGCTTGGCCTGCAGGTCATGGAGCCAGGGGTGAGTTTGGATCTCATATTGGCTTAGGCTTATTGGTATGGGGCCGAGCAAGGGGCAGGGCACGCAAAGGGCAAGCAGACCACACCAAGATCTCCTCCAAAGTGGCTGGTGCCTGACCTGTCCTCAGACAAGGAGGAGGGTGCCCAGGCTGGCAGACCATCCTGGACAGGTTGGAGCCACTAGAACAGTGGGGGAGCATGCCTCTGGCCCCTGCCAGGGTGGCATGTGAGGGGAGGCAGACTAGGTAGGCAATGAACTGGAGGTTTCAGGCAGAAGTTTTAGCTTGTTTCTGCTTTGGAGGGCAGGTGTGGTGAGTTGTCGTGAGATGGAAGAAGGTTTTCAATCATGACACACTGGGATGAAAGGACAGATGTGGAGGTGAAGTTGCAGGAGTGGCTGCCTGATGTAGGGCAGGCAGCTTCAGAGAAGGTTCCCACTGTGGATGAGGGTAAGCAAGACCCACCACTTTATGCAGGACCTATATGGCCTTGGGGACCCTGGGCTCAGCCTGCTGCTTCTGGGTCCCCAGCCAGTTCACAAACAGAAGGCATGTCACAGGTGCCTGTGCAACATGGTAGTTGGGCATGGGGGACAGGTCAGCTACTGCCCCTATTGGGGTGGGTTAGTGTTTTGCCACCACCACCAGCAGCCCCCTGGGGGGTAGGGGTACTCCAGCCCGTGGGGGATGACATGTGAAGCAGTCCCCATGAAACCCTTGATGTTTGGGAATCAGGCAATGCCCCTGGGACCATCATTCATCAGCAACATGGGGCAGGATATCCAGAGGGGAGTATGTGGACATGTTCACCCTGCTGTTTAAGGAGCGTGAGAAGGATAAGGAGGACCTAGAAGAGAGGGACAAAGAAAAGCTGAAGAGGCATAGAATGTGGGCTAATTGGTTGCCGGGATTCCTAATTTATGCGGGGGTGGTAGTCTGGTCCCAGCCTTGGCGGGCTCTGTCCTTGTTTCAGTACTTCAGTATTGTCTACCAAGGGTATTTGGATTTTGTGGGACCAGTGTGGCTACAATATGACAAGGAGTTTTGCTTGTGGGCAGCCATGAATCCTTCTTTATGCTGGGATCAGATTCACCCACAACTGTGGATGGAGGTTGTATTACCAGCACGGCCCACTGATGATGATCGGTCCAACATTGGGCACATCATGCACCAGCTCTCAACTAGTGTAGCCACCCATGCCCAGGCAGAGCAGGGGTTCAACACCATCTGCTTTGCTGGGAGTTTATTTATTTATTTCATTTTTATCCTGCCTAGCCGGGGTAGTTCCCAAGGGGTAGGTGGACATAGGCTATGCAAATTCTGGCAAAAATGTCTGCTGTGTTCCAAACCCTATGTCTTTGTGGCATGTCATAGGGTAAAGCCCCAGGTGGGGTTCAAGGAACAATGGAGGAGGGAGTGACCTGGCAGTGGGGGAGCCAACCCAAATTCTGGAAAGGGGGCCCTAGCCCAATTAAACTGAAGGAGCTTGAGGGCTGGCTACAGCTCTATCCCAAGCAAGATGACCATTTATATTTGCTCAGGGGTTTTACTTATGGCTTTTGCATCCCATGTCAGGGCTGAAGGAAGCTTTACTGGTCCAACAATCTGTGCTCAGTCAGGAGGATGGAGCAGGTAGTTAGGGCAAAGACTGAGAAAGAGTGTGAGGAGAGAAGGGTTCTGGGGACCTTCTTTTCACTGCCAGTGCCTAATCTATGTGTGTCCCTGCTCAGGGTTGTGCCCAAGAAGGCCTCAGGGGCGTATCTCTTCATACATCACTTATCGTACCCAAGAGGGTGAGTCGGTGAATGATGCAATACCTGAGCTTGGCCTGCCCAGCCCACTATACAACCTTTGATCAGGTAGTGCATGTTGTGCGGTGCTGTGGTGTGGGGGTCAAGTTGGCAAAGTGTGACATTAAATCAGCCTTCTTCTTCTTGCCAGTTCACCCTGCTAACTTTGAGCTGTTGGGTTTTGCTTTTAAGGGGAAGTTTATATGGACAGGGTTCTGCCTATGGAATGCTTAGTTTCTTGTGAGGCATTTGAGTGGTTTAATTCCTTTCTGGAATGGGCCCTCTTCTACTGGATAGTGTTTGTCAATACAGTACATTATCTGGATGATTTTTTGTGTGTAGGTCCACAGGGCACCAGGCAGTGTGCAAAGTTGTTAGGTAGTTTCATGAGTTTAGCAAAGGAGTTGGGAGTTCTGTTGGCTCATGAAAAAACTGAGGGGCCAGAGACAGTCCTGACTTTCCTTGGAATGGAGCTGGATATACAGAGTCAGTTATCTAGGTTATCAGAGGACAAGGTTGGGGACCTGTGGGATAGGATTGATTCACCTGGGTGAAAATGATCTTGAGGAAAAATACACCCCCAAAAAGAGGGGGGGGAGTCTAAACCAACCAAGCACAAACCTCCCAAGGAAGTTTAGAAAACTTATCAAGGGCCAAAAGTTAAAAACATAAGTAAGTATACAAAAGAGTGTTTATTTCAAAGACATATAAAAACCTTGTAGGGGCCCAAATAAAGCCACATAAAATGTTCCAAGTTGCAAATACACAAAAAAGAACAGTATATGACCTGACACATTTCAGCTCACAAGAGCTTTCTTCAGAGGTCAAATAGTACAAAATACACCAAGCAACAGAGTCCCTGTTATGCGTGTAAGGCAATAAACAATAAATAAGTAATATAGGACCAAAAATGGAATGTTCCAATATGGAATTGAATGACACACCAAAAGGTTTTCTCTTGGGGCCTCAAATATATCTGGCCTTGTGTCAGAAGTAGTTGTATATACTGGAAATAATATCAGTACCAATATGTACCTTCCAGTTTAGGCCCTAAGAGTGCAAGTAAAATTGCGTTCTCAGGGGCAATGTGCCACTGTTGATCTCTCTGTAAAGGGCAGCGACATTTTCCTGGAGGATTTGCAGCAAAGGCTGCAGGCAGCTTTAGTCTGCCCGGTGGGCACAAGGTCCTAAGTAGAGGCTTGGTTTTGGTGGGGGCAGGTTCGTGCAGGAAAAAGAAATGTGGATCTGGTGAGCACCATATGGCACCAACCCTGTTGGGGGTCGAGTGGTTTGTCAGGCTCAGCCTGTGGGTTTTGTGGTCCAGGGCTCAGAATGAGGACTACCTTTGGGACCATCCTGGCTAGGCTCCTCACTTCTAAGTTTTGGGGCTTGGGGGAGGGAGCTCCAGGATGGCAACCTGCTTGCTAGGCTGGCTGTTCTGAGCTATAGGGATGGCTCCCTAGGGTTTTCAAGGCAAGAAATATTCAGAGGTGGTTTGCCATTGCTTGCTTCTATGTCAAAGCTCTAGTGTTCCTTGGGGGTCTCCCATCCAAGTACTAGTGAGGACCAGGCCAGATTTCATGAGATCAGCCTAGCTTGGGCTGACTAGGTCAGGGTAACTAGTGACTACATCTTTATAAATGTTCTTGTTAATTCCAAATCAAGCTGCAGCATTAAAACCCATTGGTTTCTTGTATCTTTCTTCCAGTTCCCATCAGCAATAGGAAACCAAAGAGCATAATTGCTACTGGCTTCACTACAGTTAGATGAGGCCTCTCAGTTATATGAATTGGTTCTATCACACCTTTCCCAATCTATGCAGGAAGGTGTCTAGTGAGAAACCACTTCTGCACAAAGGCAAAACTATAGAAGGAACCTAAGGGGTATTTTTTAAAATGAGTTTGCCATAGCAGGAACTGCAGATGAAAGTAAAATAAATTCACTAGGAACATGCAAAGCTAAAGTAGTTTTCGTGATCCCTACTGCTATGAAAACAACAAAAATACCATTGTAATTGGAATTCATAATAAAATAGTTTATGACTACTACCTCAAGCATAAGCTATTCTTAGATTGTTATGAGCAATGGTTTGTTGTGTTTCACACCCACTTTGCTGCTTTACAGGTCTGACTATGTATCTGATGCTGTCTCTGTCTCTGCTGATTTCTCTGTCTGGGATAATTGATGAATGTCATACATTCTTTATCCCATAAGCAATGCAAGAGGCTTTTCCCTACAACAATGTGCTTCTCCTGCTCCTTACACAAAGGTTTTATAAAAAGCTCCAAAGTACAGTGGCCATGTTCTTACTGCTCAGTAGTCATAGTCTCTGGTAAGAAGAAATTTGACATGCTAGTTCTCTGTGCACTATGCTGAGAATGGGGTCTGCCCTACTGAATCCAAGTGTGAAGTGAAAGCCTGCCTCTTTCTTTACATTTCAGTAGGAAAATACAGTTAGATATGTATCTTTCAATTAGGGAACATGGATCCCTTTCATACATGATCTTTACATCCACTTTGGCTTCTGAAGACAAACAGGGGTTTTTTTTAAGAACAAAGTTTGAGTCCAGTGGTAAGAAGAAGAAGAAGAGGAGGAGGAGGAGGAAGAGGAGGAGTTTGGATGTACACCCCGCCCTTCACTCAGAGTCTCAGAGCGCCTTACAAACTCCTTCCCCTTCCCCTCCTCACAATAGGCACCCTGTGAGGTAGGCAGGGTTGAGAGAGCTCTTTCCAGAACTGTCCTTGAGAGAACAGCTCTGAAAGAACTATGGCTTGCCCAAGGTCATCCAGCAGCTGCAAGTGGAGGAGTGGGGAATCAAACCTAGTACTCCCATATTACAGTCTGCTCACTTAACCTCTACACCAAACTGGCTCTCAACAATTTTTAATTCTGAGTATAAGCTTTCAACAACACAAAATCTGGATCAAAACTGGTTTAGGAAAACCCAGATTACAGTTTCATTAATAGTGTTTTATCCTTAACATGTGTGAAACCTTTACAAAATCAATTTGCCTTCAGAAGCCAAAGTGGGTTAAAGAGCCTGTGATTAACTATCAAGGGTTAATACCTCACAGAGTCCAAGAACCTATGAGTAACAAGCTGTTCAAACAGAATTGTGTGGAGAGCATCGGTTAAGAAATGGCAGTTGGGAACTGACAGTTGAAGAAGAGGTAGTTCAGCACTGACTGAGGACTGGGAAGGAGGCAAAGAGGAGAGGATCACGGAAGATTGCCATTCAATCCAAAAAGAGACAGAGGTTCTCGTGAAGAGAAGTAATCCCTGTCCAGTGAAAAGGGAGATAACTCTTAATGATCCCTGATCTGTATATATAGAAGGATTATGGGAACTTGGTTGTATCTTCCTGCTTTTTAAATGTGAAGTGTCAGTGAAACTCAGAAACCTATGCTTGTGAGTTAAATAGAATAGAAAGCCTCTCTTCTCAGAGTTTCAAAGACCTTGTAGAAAAGCAAAAACACTTATTTGCTGGCAAGATATTATTGGGATTTAGTGTGATTGCAAAGTTATCTCAGTTTTTATTATCAATTCACCTCATATATCCTATCTCTGATTCCACCTGACCTTTTCCCATCTAAGTTAAATAAAATATTTTGTTTATTTTTCAGCCTTCAAAAGCCTCTCATGTGCCATTACAAGAGTAATATTAGCAGGTGATTTTGCCTGTTCCTTCAAGTCCCTGGGCTGGCCCAGCATCAGAACATAAAATGTGACAGGGTGGCACAGGGTTTCTATGGAAAAGAAGAAGAAAATAGATAAAGTGGCTGTTCAGCAAGAAAGAAGACAGGAAAATCCTGTGTGTGAGGAAGGGAAGAGGGTGAGATCTCCATAGAGTCCATATGAACCTTACACAGGGTTGCTAGCTGATTCTTAAGTTGTGTTACCCTTCCAAGCCCATTGGGCCCTGACCTAGGTAATCTAGGCTAGCCCAATCTCTGAACCTAAGCAGATTCAGCCCTGGTTAGTATTTTAGTGGAAGACCACCGAAGAATACCAGGGTTGCTATGTAGAGGCAGGCAACGGAAAACCACCTCTGAACATCTCTTGCCTTGAAAACTCTACAGAGTCACCATAAATCAACTGCGACTTGATGACATAAAAGCCTATTGAATTTAAAAAGAGGATAGTTGTGTTTAGGATTGTGCTATAAAGCTCTGGGGACTGTGGGGCAGGGCAAATCATGTGACATTTGAGTTGGGTCTGATTTGTGTAAGGGGTTGATGAAAGAATTTTTGTCTGAGGCTATTGGTGGCTCTTGGCAGCCTTGGATCTACACGCTACAAGGGAATCATGGCATTTCAAAATGAAGGTTTCCTTCATAATACTAATGCAAAATGGGGGGCATTTGAACAGGATAGGTAAGAGGATGGTACTGATTTCTTAGACTGTTCATGGACTCCTTGCAGATCCACCCCACTTATTAAATATTCTCTTCCCATTTGGGGAAGAGAACAAAAACAAAAAGTGAGCCTATCTGGGGGGGGGCAGCCTCACATTTAAGACCCACAAGGTTTTTTTCTGTTGGAAATGTTTCAAGGTATGAACTTTCATGAAAGCTCATACCTTGAATAAAACTTCGTTGGTCTTAAAGGAGCCACTGGACTCCAACTTTGTTCTGCTGCTTCACACCAACACTGCTACCCACCTGAATCTATTTCATTTTGGTTGTTATTTTTCTGAACGTCAGCTTGCCAAGAGGACATATAGTTCCACCTAATGATCTTGGCATGTCAGAGCAGAAAAGATTTCAGCATCTACTTTTTATTGATATGGATGGTATAACTCTGTAGTTTGGGAAAAGAACTGACTTCCCTGCTTGTTATGAGAGCAAATGCTCTGCCTTTACATACAATCTGTAATTGAAAGCAAGATAATTTTCTTATTTTGCCTTTCATGGAATGTTTCTATGGATAAAACTGATTTCACCAAATAGACTTCCAAGGAGCTCATGTCTGGGTGCCTGTATTGAATCATGCCCTTTCCTCATATCTAAGGCTCCCATGTAGGTAGTTCACACTTTATTGTAGAAAATACTGGTGTATCAGGGGCAAAGACAATCCAAACTGCTGGATGGAATGACCCTCTTTAATGTGAACAGTTTAGGGATATATATTTCAGCATTCCATTGTGAATTGCTATCTGTTTTTTTCTTAAGGATAATACTTTTTCATACATGAGTATCTCCAGGTTTGAACCAAAGTACATAATCTTCTATGATAGAAAGCAGCAAGTATTTTATTGCATTGAAAAAGCAATGGCTTTTAAGGGTTTAGATGTTAAATTTAGCTAGGATATTGAATGTTAATGCAACTAGAATGATATCAGAAAGATTTTTGCCTTCTGTTCTTCAGAAGCTCAACACAGTAGACTTCTGGTTTTGGCGCTCACTGGACGAGTATGCTTTCATCGAAGCTCCAGTGATAGCAGCCCATGTCCATGGTAGCAGGGAGCGCCCTGGCTGGACCCAGTCCCCACTTGAGCCCTTGTAGGGGGCTCTCAGCTTGGAGCGTGAGAGGTGTCTCTCCCAAGGTGAATGCTGAGGATTGGGGCTCCTTTTTGCTCCAATAGGTCCCGCCGCCATGCGACCAGAAATGGCAACAGAGACGCACACCGGGATGAGTGAGAAGGCGGTCAAAAGCATTTCTCTTACCTGGTGGAAGATGTCTGATGAAGTGTGTATGCTAATCCAGAGGTCAGATAAGCATTTAAGCCCCTGATTCTCAACTTTAAAGTGGTGTGGGGGGAGAGTTAACTCCACCCCACAAAGATAAGAACTCTTTAAAATTCATTGGAGAGGAGGAGGGGTGCAACCAAAGCATTCTCAGCTGAAATAGGAGCCAGATAAGCCTAAAGTATTTCCTCTAACTGGCTCCAGAGACTTTTTAAGAACTTTCCCCAAACATAAACAACCCATCTCTGACTATGAAAATCATGGTGCCTAAAGTCAGACCTTCTTCTGGAACTGCGAGTTCAAATATGTCATCTTCTAAAGCAGAAGCAACCATAGAGTTTCCAAATATGTTAAATACTGCAATGTGCCCTCTGCTGGACCAGATGACAACTCTCAACACGAAATATGATACTGTTCAAAACTGGCTTCAAGAAACCAATCTGAGATCAGAGGAAACTGCCAAATCAGTTTAAAAAAGTGGATGCCAAGACTAAAAAGCTTAAACAGCAACTGGAGGTAGTGGGAAAAAAGAGAACCTCAGATGAACATCAATTGTTACAATTGCAAATGGAAAGAGCAAATTATGTACTGAGATTCCAGGGAGTCTCAGAACGCAATGGAGAAGATCTGAAAAAGCTTTTAAGCAATGCCTTGGCACCAGTTGCAGATACTACAGCAGAACTTTTACAATCAGGTATGGATATGGTTTATTGGACCTATCCAGATTACATCAAGAAAAATAATCTGCCCAGAGAGGTTTTTGTGAGATTCTCCAAAAGATCAAGCAGAGATCAAGTACTTAAAGCAACTAATGGGACTATCCTAAAAATCGAAGGTATAGACATAAAAGTATTAAAAGACAATCCCTTTGAAATCAGGAAAAAGAGTAAGCAATATAAAAATCTGACAACCTTTCTACAGAAAAATTCCACATCCTACAAATGGCTCTTTCCTGAAGGGCTCACTTTTAAATATAAGGACAAAAAAAAGAAATAGTGGACTCTGTTACAAAAGCCATAGCCTTTTTGGAGAAGTGTCAAACAACAGATAAATCAAAAGAAACAGCACAGGATGACAAGACATCAGACCACAGCAACTATGATTTGGGAATACATGGAGACACATCAAGCAGCTCCTCTGAGGAGGACTCTGAATCTGAGTTAGGAGCTGCTGCCCCTAAATTACCTAAAGTCAGATAGGACTTTGATAAAAATAAGCCTACGGGGAAGAAACCGAAAAAATAAAAAACATGAATCCAGTTATATGTTCGGAACTATGAATTGTCTGACGTACCTATTTCAGCCTTAAAAAAAAAATCCTTCTGTATTACTAAATAGTATATAAAAATAACTCTTATGCTTCATCTTACTAAAATGTATTATAAGTGAAGTCTCAACCAATTATGTAACATTGAAAATGACCCCTGCCACTTGGGCTTTTAGTGGCCTTCTTTTCTTTTTCCCATAGTTTGTAGTCTCCCCCCTTCATTTTTCTGCTGTAGTTTTATAGAAAAGCAATAAAATATATATATAAAAGAAAAAAGAGAGAGAAAAAGCTCAACACAGTGTTTGTTATTCTAGCTTCAGTTGCCTAACATTTCACAGTTCATTATCTTTCAACAAAGCATGTTGACTATTCTTCTAATATCAACAGGACCACCTTTCCTGGCATACCCTTTGAAGAGCATTACATTCTGGCAAGAAGAATCTTCTGGTGATCCCTGGCCTGAAGGATATCCGGCTGTCCTTGACCTGAGCCAGGACCTTTTTGGCCCTGGCACTGGCCTAGTGGAATTCTCTGCCTAATGACATCTGTGCCCTGTGGGACCTAACACAGATTCACAGGGCCTATAAAACAGATATGTTCTGCCAGGCCTATGTTTGAGGACAGCAATGATCGATATCAAGCCTGGCCTCCTCTTTCACCTCTCCACCCCTCCAATGGGTAGGATACAATTTTTTAACGCCATCTGGAATTGTTTGTTGTTTCAATTTTAATTTGTTTTTATGATTATTTATTGGAATTAGGTGGTGGCGGCTACAAGCATGGATGGCTTCAAGAGGGAATTAGATAAACATATGGAGCAGAAGTCCATCAGTGGCTATTAGCCACAAAGTACAGATAGGAATTCTCAGGCTGCAGCCACATGAGCAAGATAATCTGAAGGGGAAGCAAGGCTATTTTGCCCCAGAGCAATTTGCCCTGCAGTTGCATGATTACACAGGTCTGTGGACCTGCCGGCGCAACTTGCCACCGCGTGATCAGACGCAACTGTGGGTGAGTTAATTTTTGTGTGTGGTTGGTTTCCAATTCGCTTAAACAGGGGATTGATAAATCGCTCCTCCACCCTAAGGCCTTCCAATGATGCGTACACTGAGAAGGGTGAAAAAAACCAACAGCATGGTGTCGGGATAGCCTGATCAGACTATCCCCGATGCCACAAGTTTGCGCTGGCGCGATCACACGGGAAACGCCCAGCTGTGGCCCTCAGCAAACTGTTTGATACTGGAGTTTAACTAGTGGTTTTTTACTTCACTTTCCTAGTGGAGCAAAATGGCTTGCAACGGTTTGACAACGGTTGCGGGATGCTTCCCAGATGTGCTGGTGTGATTGTGCCACTTTGAACCACAGATAAATCATCCCTCTTTCATGGCTAATGGATGCGTATGATCGCATCCTCAATCTGGGGCAAGTGATGCTCTGTATTCTTGGTGCTTGGGGGAACAACAGTGGCAGGGCTTCTAGTGTCCTGGCCCCACTGGTGGACCTCCTGAGGGCCCCTGGTGTTTTTGGCCACTGTGTGACAGATTGTTGGACTGGATGGGCCACCAGCCTGATCCAACATTGGCTTTTCTTATGTTCTATGTTGTGAACTACCTTAAACCCTACAGGGGGGAAGGCGGTCTAAAAATAAAATAAAATAAATATCTATATATCTAATTCTCAACATACCCCCTATGTGCTTATACTTATTTTCACAGATAGGGGGCACATGGAGACTACAGAGATTTTCCTGCATTCCTGGGGCACTCCTGAGATCTGCAGAAAAATCTTACATGTTTAAAAAAATATACAGGGGATACTTAAATCTCCCCAAAACTAAAACTGATTGTTCTGGACATGCACAGAGAGCTCATTGAGGTGTGGGAACAGCCACTGTACCCACAAGGGAAGCCACCATGCCACTAACTGTCCCCACTGCTGCTCCAACTGTCACAACAACAACTGTCTCCACAAATGCTAGCACCACTGGACAAACCCACTGCAACACCCAGGGAAAATGCTGCAGCAATAATCGCTGCTAAGACCACCAGAAACAGACACTGCAGGAATGCTGTCATCCCCACCACCTCCAGGACCACCACCAATGAACAGACCTGCAAATTACTATCCACACCACCACTTACACTGCCTCTGCAAGACCCATCCCTACAACCACTAGGACTGCCACCAGTGCAGAGGAGGGTAGGACCATGGCTTCCTAAGTCACCAACGGGGCTGCTCCAAACACCGAGGGGGGAGGAAGAGGGGGGATTGGCTGTGGGAGACAGAGAGAAAGATAAAAAGGACAGATTGGCTTGGGGAAGAGAGAAAAATGGAGGGATTAGCTTTGGAGACAGGAAAAGACAAAATAGGGGAAATTGGCATGGGGGAAATAGACAAGATAAGAAGGGGGTATTGGCTTGGTGGGGGGAGGAGAAGAAAAATAAAGGGGGAAAGAAAAACAGATGGAGCCATAAGTAAGAGAAGGAGTGGGAGAAGGAAGTATAGAAAGATGGAGAAGGGGTGACAACAAAATTTACACTGTAATTACAAGTTTAACCAAACCAAAACACATTGTGCAACATTTTGTTGTGGGTTCTCTCTTGTCTTAGTTGTAATATCTTAGACTGTGCAAGTGTTCAGCTCCTTCAGGACAGCAGCTTAATACAATTAATAGTGATGATTGCTGCCTCACTGTACATAGTGCTTTATAGTGCCTTCCTAAGCATAGTTATGCCCTTCTAAACCCATTGACTTGCATAGACATAGAAGGGTGTAACTTACTTAGGAGGGCCCTGTTACAGAGCAACAGAACTTTAAAAACTCCCCTCTTAACAATGATATTACAATCTAAAATTTGACAGTCAGGGAGACAGAGCATGATAGAAACAACAATAATGATAAAGAGCACTGGCAATAGTGGTGTACAGACACAAGGACCAATATGGGGACCATGGCCTAATCTCTTCATGGAGCTGTCAGTCCAGCCACTATTAGCAAGCATGACTACTGCAGTGCGAATAGTGGGTCAGCAGTCTGTGATGAGTCCTCCTGAGGTTACAGAGACATGACAGCTTTCCGATTATGGCTATCCTGTTGCCAGCCCTGAAGTCCAACCACAGAACCATATAGTAACAAAACTATAGTATCCACTTTTTCCAAATGCATCTCCACATTAAACTCTGTCCCATGAGCAATAACATTAGGGAGAAGCTATCTGGCCTAGCCTTCACTCTGCCAACCTTTTTTTTTATTCTGTACCTTCAATTTAAAAAAAAATTCTATTAAAAACACCTTTGAGTTTATTAAAAAATGAAAATTGGCATGTCCTAATTTTTCAGGACTCTGTGTTTAACACCCTGCCAAATAAGATTTCATAAAGTGAAAAATGTAGAAGAAACCCACAAAGAGTCCAAAAGTATTTATCCCAGCCACAGACTCTACAAGTGACTTCTGAACTGCCAGCAAATGCCTTGCATTGTGACTTTGTACTGAATATGTTAAATTTGCTACCCTTGCGAAGAGCAGCTATGCTTGAAATGGGATGGGAATTTTTCTATCTCTTTGTAGTTGTAATAAATATTTTTGTTCCTTTGTTGGGTTTCCACTATATATTATTTCTGTTCAACATCACCACAGCTTTCTTTGATCACAGTCCCTATAGAGTCTTTTCCAGTGGTCAATAAATTGGTTCTAGTCCATTCTGTTTCTTTATTTTCGAAATATAGCTTGATATGATATAATTTTATTGGCTACTCGAGCATTACAATTGTGTTTCAGTCTATTTGACAGCCCTTAAGATTAGAAAGGCTATAAAACTGCCTCTTCAGGGGTCTCATCCAAAATGCATTGAAGCCACTGAAAATAACTCCAAGAACTTGAAAAGGCTTTTCATAAGAGGTGGGGGGGCTTTGCTTCCCATCTTTACTGGCTGTTTGGCAGGGATGAACACTTTTTCCACCCTCACCAGTACCCAAGTAACTTAATAGCTAATTTTTGAGCATGCATGACAGCTTCTTTAATGTCTGTTCAGCATTGTAGGGGTGTGTGGTCCAGCACTTCTACTGTCAAACTGTCTGTGAGATTTGCCTTCTCACTTTGACAATTTTGTCATTTTGAAAATGGATGCCAGAGGTCTTGGAATGCATCCTGTATCTACATAAGACAAAGCTAGGGCTATCATTTGAGTGAGTCTCTATAAAGTCTTCTCCAGCCATAGAAAGGATATCTTGAAATGCATTGGGCTAAAATTTGTTTGGGATTAAATGATTATTTGTTTTGAGATATTCTGTCTTCTTTTGTCTCCTATATTGGCTGTTACCCTTTTTTCTGGCTTGAGTATTTAGAAGACTGAATTAGAGCTATAATTTGGGTTAAATATCTGAGATGTTTTGTGGCAACCAAGGGTGTAGACTTTTTCAATCCCCGGGGGGGGGGGGCTCTCTCGTGCACGTGCTTTGCGCACGTGCACGCATTCGGGACCATGTCCCCGCCGCTCTCCCCCCTGCCCCAGGGAACTGCCGCCGCCGCTTCCCTCCCCTGGGCCATGCCCGCCCGCCCGCTGCGCTCCCCCCTCCCTCCCTCCCTCTCCCCACTCACCTCGGGTGGCGTAGGATCGCTGCTGCTGCTGCTGCCTGCAGCCGGGGGCCGGCGCGTCGCCCTTGCGGGCCCCCGGCTCCCGCTCCGCCTCGCATTTCCCGGGGGGGCTCAGCCACCCCCGGCAAAATGAATGCCCGCCGGTGGCCAGTCAGCTGGCTGTCGCAGCCTCTCTCCCCCCCCCCACCCCAGGGAGGCAGGAGGGCAGGCCGGGGGTGGGGGGGAAGGAGAGGCGGCAACGGCCGGCTGACTGGCCACCGGCGGGCATTCATTTTGCCGGGGGTGGCTGAGCCCCCTCCGGGAAATTTCGGGGGGGGGGGCTCGAGCCCTCGAGCCCCCCCGTAGTTGACGCCCATGGTGGCAACCTTGTTTTGATCTCATAATCCTGAATCATGCAGTGGTTTCTCAGTATAACCATGGTAATCTCTATCAAACAGTGAGTTAGAATAAAGAAATCTGTACAACATTCCTTTTTCATTTATATTGTGTAATTGTAATGAACTCTAAACTGTCTGATGTCTGATTCAAATACTAAAAAAACCCTCCAGTAGCCATTGTCCCATTACTATTATGGTTTTGAAAAAGTTCTAAAGATAAGATCTAGCTATACTGATGGAACGAATAGTAGCAATGTTGAAGCCTGTCTACATTATTCCTGCCATAATGAGTCTAACACCCATATCATTAGTAAATCCATTGTAATGCTGTCCATTATGCAGTGTTTCCTACTCACACCCAAATGTGGCTGCCATTGACATGGATCACATGCTGAGGAACTCACTAGATCTGTATGGCCCAGGCTAGTCCAATCTGGACAGCAAAGTAGGGTCAGCACTTGTTACTACTTGGGTGGGAGACCACCAACAAAGTCCAGGGTTGCTACATAGAGGCAGGCAATGACAAATCACCTCTGTTCACCTCTTGCCTTGAAAACCCTATGGGGTTGCCATATGTTGGCTGTGGTTTAATGGCACTTTTCACCTCCATTCACATGATGAATACTACTAAAAATACTGCTGTTGGGAGGAGCCACCTAGTGAGATGTATCCATGTGATGTTATACCTAGATCCCTCCTCCCTTGGAAGAACAAGTCTGGTACTCAGGAAAAGGTGACACAGGTATCATTCTTTCTCAGAATATCATAGGGTCACTCACTCTAGACTCTTCCCTGGTCTGCAAATACAATCAAAATAAGTCCTGTAGTCACATGGAATGTGTGTCATCAAAAATTGACCAGAAGCTTGTCTGGGAAAACTGATCCCAAAGGTGCATTGTGAAAGGGTCTTCCCTCTTTAAATCCTTCAGTGTCAAAGACTGATTTCTCAGAAAAGGCAATAAAACTAATCAACTCCCTACCTTGTCTGACTTTTCCCTACCTGGTTATCCTAAGTAAGTACCTAGTTAAGAACCATTTTAATCTCATAACACATGTAATCGTTTTCTTGTCCTGGCATTTAGGGGTCACCAAACACAATAGACATTTCACATGAATGTTACATTGCATTCACAGTTCCTCAGAAGCTTCCTTGCTCAGACATATTGTTTCAATATAATCATGATAGCATTGTTCTAGGAGCAATCACATCATGTTCCAAGGGGTATGTCCAACAACACTCAGAGTCTCTCTCTGTGTGTTTGGACTTCCACTAACGTACATCTCCAATGTGAGGCTGGGTACACTTCCTTCCTTGAGTGAGATGCTGGTTCATTTTGCTTGTCCTTCTCTTTGGATCTCTGATTCTTTGGATAGGTAAATATAGTCTCATAAGAATAAGTTCCCATCTCTGTCTCTATAAGTTACCACCTTTATTTTCTGAACTTGTATGCGTGTTTATAAAGTGCTGTTCAATAATAAGTTTTTTAAATTTTATTCTTTGATTCTCTTTAATAAAAAAAAATCATTAATTACAGCCTGGTTCATTTTGAGAGTTCTACTGAGGGAAAAATCCTGGTATATATAGGTGGAGATCCTGCTACCCTCTTCTTGCATTGCTTGGGTCTTCTTGCTAAACTTGTGGGGAAATAATCACTAGCTGTAAATAATGATGGAGGTCAACAGCAGGGCAAGCTCTTTTGTGAAAATGGCCTCAGATCCCAGGGGTGTAATGATTATTAAACTGTGATTTGGGAAATTTACAGTTCAATCTTAAGCAGAGTTACACCCTTCTAAGTCAATTGAAGTCAATAGGCATAGAAAGGTGTAACTCTGTTTAGGATGTCATTCTTACCAAACAATCCTAAACAAATTTACTCAGATTCCTGCTCAGAATCCTATTCAGTGGTTCTTTCTCCCAACCAGGAAAGTGTTCTTAGGATTGCACTTTTTGATTCAAATCCCAACTCTGCCATTGAAGCTTACTGGCTGAGGTTGGGCCAGTCACTGAATCTGCCTTACAGGTTGTGATGATACAACGGAGGTGGGGAAACCCATTCTGTAAGCTACTTTGGGTTGCCATTGGGGAGAAAGTGGGATACAAATATCTATATAAATATTTCCTGATGCAAGAACTCACCAAGGGCAGGTAGGTCATATATATTATTCTGTAAGTGGTAGGGAGGTTTTTTATCATCCATCAGATGCAGATGTGTGGTTGAATGTATGGTGAAATGGTCGTGTGTAATTATGCTCTAACACTGACCAGTTTGGTTCATGTCTTGCTTACTGGTTGTACCTGGGGAGCCAGTTGTTCAGCAAGCTGTTCAGATGTGTTTGAATGAACTTGGGTGTTTCTGTTTGTGTAATTAGGACTGCTTTTGAACACCATGAGACTTGCACACCGCTGTTGACCCACCTGCCTGCCACCCACCTGCCACTGCTGCCATTCCAATTTTTAAAAGATCACTTAGTAAAAGGCACAGCACTATGGTAAGTGCTGCAGACATTTTAAACAGCACACTACAGTGATTCAGACACACAAAGAAGAGGTGAAAATGGAAGAGAGCAGTTTACCTCAAGAACGGCTTAACCACACTTCGCTAACCAGATGCAAGTTAGCAGCCAGTTATTAAAATGGTTGTGCCTGAAATGACACAAAAAATCTGTTAGCAACTGGCTACCAAAACAGATTACAAAGGCTGTCTGAAATGGGCCTACATTTGAACCTTTGAACCTGAGAGTGTATGGCAGTGAAAACCAGGTCACCACTCAGTCTTTACACAAGTAGTAAGATCTGCCCTACTTTGGAGACTGTATTTTTCACTCCTGTTGTAGACTTTTTATGGAATATGCTGTATTGTGTGGTTTTATTTTGTGACATATGCAGGTGCGAAGTGGAAGTGTCTGTTAGGTAGATAAGATTTTCCCATTTCTGACCAACAGATGGAAAGTGCTGATTAAAATGGAGTTACATTTCAATATTAATTGGGCTGAGATCACACTGTATAATAATCTTCACTCTTTTGAATAAGCCGCAACATGAAGTGTTTTGGACACTGAATTTTTCATTAGCACATAATTGAATCCGCAGCACAACGCAGTCCAAAGGAACATCACCATGTGCGTTAGTCTCACTATGTCTGAGGAGAAAAGAGCTAGCTACAGCTATTTATCATATTTGTTCAAAATGGGTATGGGTCTTTCTCCCCCCCCCCCCCACAATTCTTTACAGGTGTACCATGAAGAAAGGCTGTAAAGACTATAGAGTGTGAATTTCATGGCGTATTGGTAGCTTTACTAAAAAATGAATTAGTTATTCCTTTTTCTTAAAAATAATACTTCTTTTGTGTTTCCAGCCTCCATGAAACTTTCCTTCTGAATTATAGGTTATGAGAATACTGAACTGTGAAACTGAAGTTATGGGAAACTCACTACATAATAGACTGTTGCATTTTTCAAAACTGAATGGCTGTCAAAGATCTAAACCAGTCTAATTCAGTGATTCCTGCTCTACCGATAACTGGAGCACCAATACTTTTCTATATTCAAATTGGAGGTATGTTTTTGTTTTCTAAGTACTTGAAAGGATCCAAATATATTGTCTTGATCAGGTTCCCAAAACACTGGAGAAACATCCTGTTTACTACCACAACATTGCTGGTTAATATTACCTCAAGACCAATAAAATATATAAAAACACTACCTGCATTCAAATAAAACAAAATAAAATAAAGAACAAAATGTATTTCAACAAAGTCTTCATCAGTGGGCCATGCAGCAAATTTTCAAAGAATGTGTTAATTTACACATATAAAATGTGTTTGGTTCTTTATTTTATTCCAACACAATTAGTGTTTTTATATATTTTACTAAATTTGTGAGATTTCTATTTGTTTATATATCATTGTCATTCAAGCATAGATATATGTGTACAGGTTTTCTTTAACCATTTCTTTTTGCTTTTTCAATTTTAGTGGGTTGCTGGTTTATTCAGCCTCCCCCTCCCCCTTTTAGTTAACATAGCCTCCTGGCGTCCAATTTTTCCCTTTGCTGAAATAGATGAGGATGAATCAGTCAAGATGATATTGTACTTTCTGGGCAGTGTTGATGCTTCTGAGATTCTCCAGTGTTTCCCCACTTCCTCAGAAGTGATGCTTCTGAGATTCCCTAGTATTAAACTACTGTAAAATCAGCTGTGTCAGGGGAATCATGGTGTATCTTCACTACTTCCTACTGGATGATATTGCTGCCCTTCTATTGGAAGATGAAGGGGTTAAGACACTACAAGGCTGCCAGTTGGACAAGAGTTACATTTGTTCCTTCTTTGGTGGAACCCTGCTTCTATATGCTGGAGCAAGGAAGATGAGAGAATCAGGCTGCATTGATTGAGCTGCAGAGGTGAGAAAAAAATCAGAATTTGGGGAGCTCTGGGTGGGAATCAGTGTGGAAGAATCTGAGTAAGGTTTGACTATTTTGGAATAAATTGTTGAACTGATTGGAAGAATACTGATGTCTGGGGCTTAGACTCCATCTACCTTGTAGTCTGTTCATGGGGTTGTCATCTTATAAGTGGGGCCTAGAGTTCTTCTGGAATTACAGTTGATCTCCAGACCACAGAGATCGGCTCCTCTAGAGACAATGGCAGCTTTGGATGGTAGACTCTATGGGATCAAATCCATGCTGACCTCCGTCCCCTCCCCATTCTTTACCCTCTCCAAGATCCTCCTTAAAATCTCTGAGAATTTCCCAGCTCAGTGTTGGCAACTCTTGTGGCCCTGGACAAGTCCTTGTCTCTCAGCTTTTGTGCACTGCCTTCTTTAAATGGCTCTTGTATTGTAGCAGCAAATGAAGTGAATTGGATTT
Source organism: Lepidodactylus listeri (assembly GCA_029233225.1). Lineage (NCBI taxonomy): Eukaryota > Metazoa > Chordata > Lepidosauria > Squamata > Gekkonidae > Lepidodactylus > Lepidodactylus listeri. The sequence continues at coordinate 75,246,702 of JARCFY010000008.1, forward strand.
TGGGGCTCAATTCCACCTTGGCCATGTACTCAGGATGTGGTTTTGGGTAAGGCTCTCATTTCCATCTAGATCAGCAATCTGTTTCTAGCAGCCAAATTTCTTTGAACAAAGGTACTCAGTCCCTGGCATACAGGGAGCATTGCTTCTGTACCTAATATGGGGCCTGCAGCTCATTTCTCCTCACTGCCCTAATAAGGCCCCGCAGTCAGCCTCCAACATTTAGCTATCAAGCATGAAAATGAGAACTTCTGTGGGATAAGCTAATATGATTTCCATTAAATAGCGAGGCTTCTGGGAGGAACAGTTTTGTCCCCTTACTAGAAACTTTTAAAGATCGAGAAAATAAAGGCTGTGGGAAAGAATAAAAGGTAAACTATTTAAAAGTCTTTGCGAAGTTACAGGCTGAGTTGAGAAGCTTTGAACAGTTTTGGTTAGACAAGCTCAAGGGCTGTGCATGTTCTTTGTGCTGAAGTTCCAACATGTCTTTGAACTTGACCATAGTTCTCTGGAAACATAATATTTGTTTACTTCTTATCGCTTTGTTGCTAGTGATGCTATATAGCAGTCATTTACAACTGTATTTTTCTGTGTGGACAAGTCAATCCAGGAGGTGAATGATTGCTATAGAATAACAATAACACAATATTCAACTATGTGGGGGTGCCATGTCTATTTGAGCAGTGATTTTATTTACTGTATTTATACCTTGCCTTTTTCATCAGTGGGGACCTAAAGCAACTTCCAAGCTTCCATGGCAGAGTGGGATTGGAACCTGGGTCTCCCATATCCTAGTCTGACAACCATGCCACATCGGCTGTCTGTTTGTGTACAGGACTTGGACAAAAATAGATTCAAAGTACGTTACATGCAGAAACTCATTTTTATGTTATGTCAGTTTAGAGCTCTCTCAACCCACCCACCCCATTTTGTTTAGTGCTATTGATTCCTCTTGGATGTCTGTGCAACATTTCCCCCTGGCTGCTGCTTGCTCTTTTTTCATCAAGTGGTCACATGAATAATCCAGCTCAATCAGAGATCATGACATGAATAAGTTGACATAAAAATGCTACATAGCTAATCAGGTTTATCAATATGAGGATGTAAAGAAATGAGGGGAATTGAAAGTAGGGGTATGCAGGGGAAAAAAATCAGTAAAATTTGGATTCGGGGTTATTTGGGGCTAAGATAGTTAGGACTCCCTAATATCCCCGAATATGAGGTTCGGCAATGCTGGCTGGTTCGAGAGATATTCAGGAATCCCAAATATATGGCTCCATTATACCCTATGGGCCATTAAACTCAATACAAAAATCTCATAGCGTATAATCTGGGAGGTGGGGAGGAGAGTGGTTTGAGAGAGAAGCACTGAATTTGCAGTGTATATCTGCTGGAGCCTCTCCCCAAAAAGAAGGAATGCAAACTCTAGAACGGTGAAAATCTCAAAAGCCAAACCTTCACAACAATGCAACAGGCAAGGTAACACAACCCAAGAGGGAAGAACTAGGTGAAAAAAACAACAAGGCACAAATACACCCCAGTTCCCCCCAAGCAACCAAAAGGAATGAACAATTCAACAATAGTTATGTTAAAAAGATCAATACAAATTTTAACTTTTTAAACAGGTTTCTAAAATATCTGAAAATGTTAACGCTAAGACAAACCACCACTCTCAACACACCCAACAGAACCTACCCACCCAACTGGGCCACCTACCCAACACAGGAAAAGTAAAGGAAAACTTTTAGAAAAACTTTTAATTTTTTTCCCTTTAAAAATAATATTAAAAAATATGACTCTGAACTTAGTAGAAGTACAATTACCAGGTGATGTCTTCAGGTAGTCCACATCCACACGGCAGGGAAGAGATCAGGGCAGATGAGGCAGAGCAGCAGGCAGCTGAGGGTAGTCAAGGCCAGCAATCTCTACCCCAGCCAGCCCAAATGGAGTTGAGTGCAGCCACAGGACTCCTGCTGCTTAAATGCTCTCTGCCCATGCACAGAAAGTTTGAAAAAATAACACTGTCCTGTGATTGGCCAAAGAGCATTGCAACTTGCAATTCTATTGCAGAACTGCAAGTTCTCTCCCCCCCAAGCAAGGCAGGTGGTGCTGTGCTGGCTGAGGTAGTCCAGCAGCAATACAGCCTTGCAGAGTTGCACAATGCATTTGCAATGCATGGCAGTGACTGGTTATTAGGTCCCCTCTTCCCCCTCCCCCTGCCCCCTTAGCCCAGGGAAGCTAAGGAAGAGGCAGGAAAAGCTCAGGGTCGGTGGGAAAGGAGGTGTCACCTTTAAATTTTAAAAAACCCTTCCCTGCTGCTATTTGGGCCCCCGAATACTTGCCAATTATTTTTGGCATTATTTGGGCAGCCAAATCAGATCAGAGAATCCAATTTGGCTGCAGCTGCCCTGATTACTGCTGAATAGGCAGTTTTTCGGGAGTTTAATCGGCTCAGCCGAGCCGAATGCCCACCCCTAATTGGAAATCATGTAAATAAGTAAACTGTTTTGCAAATAACCCAGAAAAATAGACAAATGCAGAAAGCATTTTTGGTATTGTGAAAATGTTCTGGAAAATGTGTAGAAAAAAATAAATTGAACTATTTATTTCTCACATTTTTAGCTTGACCTTGCTTCAAGGAGCTCACAGTGGTATACATGACTTTTCCTTCCTCATTTTATCTCCGACACAACACCAGGAGGTATTGTTAGGCTAAGACTGATACTGAGTACTGGCACTTTTTTTTGGAGCTCTCCCAAATCCTGATCCTCACTTAGCCAAAAAGAGAGAGGGAGGTTCCTCAGGAACAGCCTAGTGGAGATCAGCAGAGGAAGGAGGGCACTGGTGGAAATATGTCATATAATACTAGAAAATCAGATCCCCCAATCAACATGATTGGGAATAGGGTCAGAACAGGTCAAAGAAAGCATTATTTGACACAATGCACAATTAGATTTTGGAATTCACTATCTACAGAGGAAGTAGCAATAATCAGTAGTGAATGGATCTGAAAAAGACCTGATCATGTTCATGTAAGAAAAAGACCTGAAAAGACTGGATCAAAATAAGGTAAGATAGATCACTACTATTCGTCAAGATAGCTAAATAGAATCTCCGACTCCAGAGGTAATGTACCTCTGAATGCCAGATGCTGGAGACAAACAGGACATTTCAAGTGATGTTAAATGAATTTTCATACCATCTATGAATTTTATTATAGAAGAGAATAGTCTGTTCAAACATATCTGATTGTTCAAAAGTGGTTACTCTGATCTTGAATAATTTCATATGCCTTGCTTTGCCACTCTGTATCAAAGAAAAATTATCATTGGCAGTGCCATCCTAAGCAGGGTTTCCTTCTGGGCCCACTGAAGTCAGCTTGTTTAAAAGGGTGTAACTGAGCTTAGGGTTGTACTGCTAGTGAGCATGTTGGCTGGAAGAACTGCAAAAACTGAATCGCTGGAAGACCCAGACTAAACATGAAATGAACCCTTATCTGATAAGACACCTGCAGCTCTGTTTTCATATCACTATCAAGTTTGTCAGGTTCACCAACTGTGAAAAGTTTCCTTAGAAAAAAAAAAGATTGATTTATACAGTCTTATAAAGGCTTATATCCTCTGCACACCTACTTAGAAGTAAGTCCCACTGAATTAATTAGCACTTGTTTACAACAAAATGCCCATTGTAAAAAAAATATTTGGGCTTATTTTTTCTTTGTATTTACTTATATATTTACTTATTTAGATATTTATATCATGCTTTTATACCCACTTGATACCCAAAGCTGCTTACAACAGCATTCTCTCACTTTATCCTCAGAACTATAACCCTGTGTGAGAGGCTGGGCTGAGGGCCAAACTACATGTTATGGTAGCCAAGGGTCTACCCATGATCACTAATACCAATTTAGAGGGGAAATTACTGGTTTACAAATTGCCTGATCAAACCCATGTTGTGGTGATGTCCCCCCCCCCCCCACATACCTTTTCAAGTGCTGAAACAGCACCCCCATGGCTGTTTTGGCAATGGAAATGTCACAGGGTGTGTGGAAACATTGCCCTGTGTCACCACAGTGAAGCTATTTTTAAATGGCTATGATTTCCTGTAGTTGTAGTTTGGCTCTGAGAGAGTGTTTGGCTCAAGGTCACCCAGTGCGCTTCCATGCCAGAGTGGGGTTTTTAACCTGGCTCTGCCTGATTCTAGTCCAATACTCTAATGGCAACAAAGTGATGTATTTGTAATATTGGGCTGGTAGTGTTAGCCGAATTGCTTTAATTTACGTTTAGCAATTGGTGAAATACACAGGTTCTTGCCAACTATACCAGGGTCCCACCCCTCCCGGGAGTTCTCAAGGAAAGAGGCACGTGTGGCAGATAGCCAGTTCAATGCAGTTTACTGGGCAATGTTATTCAAGCACACCAAAAATGTAATCACACACACAATCACACAGGCCTAAGGAATAAAGACAGAAAATAGCACGTTTGCATGAGCAGGAATTCGTTGGTGGGGAAGCAGTACGTTACCTAGAAATGCGTGGTCCGATCGATGGAAGAATTGGCTGGGGAGAAAAATAGAAAGACTATGGGGACATGAGGCTCGAACCGGCGAGACCACGTGGTTCCCTTGGATCGCGAGTCCAGAGATTGTAAAGATGGAGGCAAGGGTATGGGTATAGGAAGCTGGGCATAAGGGGTAGTAAAGCAGATAGGGGATGATGGCTCAAGAGACCGAATGCCTCTGTGCAAGGTCTTTTATTAGGTGGTCTTGGGGCGGGCTGATCAGACCACATCCCTCTAACACACCTCTTAGGTGGTCTGTCCCTTTCTGACCCTTCCATAGGTTAAAGGTGGACAAAAGGAGGAGGGCAGGGGGATGGACAATATTGCAAAACTATGATCTCACCAGGAAGTGGACACCTGGGCAGGGTCCGATGACTCACCTGGGCCACATCTATTGTTAGTTAATGGCTCTGGCCGAATGGGTGATGGCCCGAACATTAGTTGCTAGGCAACTGCATTAGCATAATTCATTTAGTCATGTTGGAGGGGGCAGGGGTTGACCAGCGGGTTGAAACAGAAAGAAACCTCATAGCAGAAGGAGTCTTTTGTCTCTGTCTCAGGTGAACTGTCTAGGGTGTCAGCCTCCTGGCATGGGCTGGAGCTTTCCCCTCTAATGGAGAAAGCACATGGTCCTTCCAATATGGGCAACCCAAGTTCAAGCTTATGAATATCAAAATCCATAAGAGCACTAAAAGTGCCTTGCTGGCTAACAGTAGCATACAAGGCAGATTGTTGCCTCCTTTGCTGCAGAAAGATCTCATGTCAGGTATGGCAGGCTAATACATTGGAAAGCCAGAAATTAGCACAACTGTATAGATCAGAATGAAAAACTAAAATTCTGTACTATAAAATAGTGATGCTGCCAATCATAAATTCATCAAATTGTAATAGCTATTTTTACTTCTGAAGTGAGCCCCCTTGCCCTGAAATAATTATTCTATTCATAAATAAATCCAAAATATTTAACTTGTATTTGTATTTTAGGATTTATGTTCTGTCTTTGCACCTGTGTGGTTGCCATCAACCAGGCTGGAGCTACATCTAAACACTGTTGGCTATTGGGCTATCAGTACACTAGAGCATTCATTCACAACTAGATTGTCTTGTGCACAAAGGAATTTACAGCTATACGAGAATGCTATTGTGTAAAAATTGCACAGTATCTATTGGGGTGTGGATGCAATCTAGAAGGCTCACAGTGCAGTCCTAAGCAGAGTACTCCTTTATAAATTAATGTGTTCATCCAGTATAATTCTGTTTAGGATTGCACTGTAATTCTGATAGCTGCTGCTGGTTCCTCTTCCAAAGTTGATTAACTTCTTATTTAGTCTTAAGGAAGCTGTTGTGATTGCTGAAACTGACTCCAGTTTTTTGTTAACTGGAGTGTAATTTATAGGACAATAAAATATCCTGAGTCCTGCAATCAAATAATCCACAAGAAGAAGAAGAAGAAGAGAAGAGATTTGATATATACCCTGCCCTTCACTAGTAGTCTCAGAGCGGCTTACAAACTCCTTTCCCTTCCCCTCCCCACAACAGACACCCTGTGAGGTAGGTGGGGCTGAGAGAGCTCTTTTCAGAGCTGTCCTTGAGAGAACAGCTGGTACAGAGTTATGGCTTGCCCAAGGTCATCCAGCAGGTGCAAGTGGAGGAGTGGGGAATCAAACCCGGTTCTCCCAGAGTAGAGTCTGTGCACTTAACAACTACACCAAACTGGAGTAAGGAGCAGTCAGAGGCCGAGGACAGACTGGCAATGTGCCCCGCTCTGCCTCCGCTTTAGAAGCGGAGGCAGAGGGGGCGTTCACATTGCCGCATCTGTCCTCCGGCGTCGGCGCGGACTCACCCGTCCGTGAGGCGCCGTCCATCCGCTTCAGCCGGAGACCACTTCTAACAGGTCTCCGGCTGGAGAGCTGCGTATCCCTGCCGCTTCGCGGCAGTCTGGACGCGTCGGCAGCGCGCCGGAAGCGGGGGCGGAAGTCTGGACGCCCCCGCGTCAGCGCGCCTCTGCCCCGCCTCCGCTCCGGGACAGCGCAGCCTGTGGGAACGGGCTGCGCCAGGCTGCTTTTCGCGCGGGGCTTTTGGCCCCGTGTCTGTCCCAGGGCGGATCGGCAGTCTGTCCTCGGCCAGATATGATCCAAGGACAGGGCACACATCTTGTGCCCATGACATTTACAAAAGCAGATGAGTGAAGTTTGGGGGAAAGTGATGGCTTCTGATCCAACCATTTGGGGACAAAAGAATTTCCCTCATGAACAAAAATTACTAAACTACCCTTAAAATTACATTAAAAAAAAAAAAAGCCAAGCATTTATGGAGGCATTTTAAAAAATGCATACCTTTTGTGGGAAAATTTTGTTTGTGGGAAGAGAAAATGGTGAGAAAATAAAGAATTATGGATTTGGTTCTCACACAGGAGAAGCAAATTTCAACTAGGATTTTCAGATCAAAATGGTAGGGTTGAGAAATCCAGAAGCAGCCCAAGTTTTATTTAGATAAGAAACATTAAAATTGTTCAGACTCCATGTATTTTTGTTTCTTATCCAATATCCTATACTGAAATCTCTTAATATTTTATGGATACAGGATATTCATTGAAAATAATCTGCATGCTACCTGCGCAGGGATCTGGATCAAAGCTTTTCAGTGGCTTTCAAAATGGTTGATGCACTGTGGGAAAAGTCAGGTAATGGGACTGCAGCTCAGGAGAATTTATTTTAAAGATGCTTGTTATGCATGATTCTGCTCCAAGAGTATCTCTGGATCGTGGCATTTGACTTCTGTAACATTTTTTTTTTACTTCGAGAGTCAGTGAATGAATGAATTATACTGCTTTAGAAACAGCTAATGTAGCAGTATTGAGATTTCTACTGTGCCACTAAAGAGGCGGAAATTGAAATAATTTAGAATTTATCGCAAGTGATAATGATGTCATGTGAGAAGACAGAAGAGTCCACTTTTTATAGAAGAAATAATATAGAACATATTTTGAAGTTGCATAAATCTAATCTAAATCTATTAAATCTAAAGGGAAAAATTACCGTTGCTTGTAGGCCAAGGGTCAATGTTGACTTTGTAAAATTGAAATTAATTCTGCCTGCTGTGGCAGACAGTGGAATCATTTGTATGTATGAAAATTAATCTTAAAATACTTTGTGGCTGGAATCCAAAGGACTGCCTGAGGGGATTTCTGTCTGGGCAGTGGAACTGCTGAAGCCTCTGTTTCAATAGTGGCTAATTTGCATCAACAGAAAAGCCATTGCTCTGGTGTGGGGAATATTCGGAGCAATTTTAGGCTGAGGACAGACTGGCAATCTGGAGTGGGAGGAATCCGGAGGCAAAAGCTGTGGGGGGAAAATTCCCCAGGGCTGGCCGTTCACACTGGCCAGTGTATTGCTCAAGGATGCTGTTATGGAGTGTTCAGACTGCTGCGGAGCAGCCCCGGGTGGGCCGGCCTCCGCAGCTTGTTGCAGGGCTGTTTTCGGCAATGTGCGTATGTGCGCATGAGCACTCATGCGCAAATTGTCGAAATGGCACGTTCACACAGCCGCCTCCACTTGAATCCCGCCTTCTTCTGGTTCACACTGCCTGAAAGCGGGAGGCATGTGGAAGACAGCCCCTGGACACTGGTTTCTCCCAGTGTCCTCTTAAAGCAAAAGGAAACTGGCTGCAAAATGTGTAAGTGCGGAAGGGAGCCGAGGGATAGCTGCGGATGTCTGAACGGGCTCCCTTCCCCCGCTTCCCAAGCAGAGCTCTCCCACTCCAGATTGCCAGTCTGTCCTCAGCCTTAGATACACTGCAAGGAGTTGAAAGCCAGAAAAAAAAATTAGGAACCCCCTACAGCTTATGTGAAAGCCTTTGCATGAGGGATATTTGGATTCCATCTCATGTTTACATGCCCAGTTCTTTAAATATTCCCCCTTGATACATTTAAAATATTCTCACTGGAAATCTCATTTGCCCAACACCTACCAGAGTCCACATCTATTTATCTCTGCTGCTTCTGAGAACCATTGCCATCCCTTGCCTCCTTACAGACCAAGAGGTTCATCTTTCCATCTTCACATGAATTATTGCATAACAGATATATGTGCAGTCCTTCTGTTTCATTTTGGTCTACACCTCCCCTTTATAGGCCATTCTTTTCTGTTGTGTCATGACAATGGTGGTCCTAGAGGAAACTTCACAGCAATCATTCTTTGTTCCAGTGCCCCTAGTTACACAGGAGGTCAGCTCCTGATTTTATCACATTGATGTTCCCTAGTGAAGCACAAGCTCAGCCCTGCGCTAAGCAACTTTGTGCCTACAAGCACCCACTAGGCCCACTAGGTCATTGGGACCTGCAACTGATTTTGCCGAGTATTAGAATCAAATAGTCTCATTTACCTGAGAATAGGCACATATCCCCCAGGATCATGGTCATTCATATCATTAAATTGATTTGTTGCAAAGCATGGGATCATTTTATATTTACCTTCTCTTTGCATCTGTGATGATCAATGCTTGAAAGACTTTTTAAAATCTGTTTTTGCACCCTCACACGTATCACTGACTTTGAGAAATGATACTTTTCATTCATTGATTTATTAAAACATTTAAAATTACTTTTCCTTGTGGTTCAAGTTGGCTTACAATAATAGTTAAAAATCATTTCAAGATAAAACCAGTATAAAATAATAAACCAATGTATTGAACAGAAGATCAGCTTTGATCAGGCAGGCAAAAACGGAATATGAGGAGCATATAAAAAAAAACATAAAGACCAACAATAAAACTTTCTTTAAATACATTAGAAGTAGGAAATGAGCCAGGGAGGCACTGGAGCCCTTGGATGACCAAAGGGTAAAAGGTGTACTGAAGGATGATAGGGAAATGGCTGAGAAGCTATTTTTTGCCTTTGCCTTCACTGTGGAAGATGAGAAGTGCTTCCCCACTCCAGAACCACTGATTCTGGGAAGGATGTTGAAAGACCTCAGATTGAGGTGATGAGAGAGGAGGTCCTACGACTGATAGACAGCTTAAAAACTAATAAATCACCGAGCCTGGATGGCATACATCCAAGAGTACTGAAAGAACTCAAATGTGAACTTATGGATCTCCTGACAAAAATATGTAATCTCTCATTAAAATCTCCCTCCATTCCTGAGGACTGGAAGGTAGTAAATGTCACTCTGTTGCCCTGCAAGACGCTTATTGCACTCTTATAGACATAAAGTGTCTATAAGTGATAAAATGGACTAAGCTTGTACATGTGCACAAAGGGACTGTACTGTATGGGGACCAGAGAGGGATGCCAGCTGTAGACACACACCAGCAAGAGAGACTGCTTTGTCCTGTGATGATGTGCCAGTGGGTCCTGAGATCACCATGTTTCCAGATGTATCTCTAGACGCACAAAGTACATCGAACCACCACCTATCATTGCAGTTCAAATGGAGGTTTCCCGACACCATTAGGGAAGCCCTTCTTCATCACGCAGGCAACCCCCCCCCCCCCCAACCTTCACCCCAATGAAGGTACAAAAGACTCTTTCCCACTTTTCGTTGACAAAAGACTTGGCCCTTTAATCCACTCGAGGAACCAGTTCTGCTCGCCCTGAGACAAAGGATGTATTTGTAACACAATGGTGCTAGCTGATGAGTCATCACATCCTGCCTGGTGTCTCTGCCACAAGGGTAAGTTAGAACTTCAGTATTGACCTACCCCTTAAGCCCCATCCCCATTGCGAATGTAACTTTGGGAATGGACCACAAGGAGGGTGTACCTAGGGCGGTGGCCAGCAAAACCCTCCCCCAAAGCCCCCTAATAAAAGAGGGCACCCAGCAACATGCTCTCTCTCTCGCTTTTACCCTGACCTTTACCCCTACCCTATCTTTAAGGCTCTTGGACTGCAACCAGAGTATCCACGTGTTTCTGCCGATTCAGAACACGATTCTAATTCCCTCCTAGCCTTACGTTATTTTTCCAGCTGGGATCACATCATATCTCCGGACAGGCAATTATTGCCCTTTGTTGGATACCAGCGAAATCCTACTAATGCAACTGTGCTATCCTCTTCTCTCTAATTTTCCTAGAACTGTGTAATTGTGTGTGAGCCTGTGTATGGTTTGTTTATGAACATTTCCTAAGTAAAATAAACCATTTCAACCTGAAACTGGTCTCTGCATCCATTTCTGGTACTTCTGGAAGAAGTGGGACCCCTGTATATATAGGTGATTGCTCCTGTCTTGTCTATTGCTATATTTGTAATATCAATATTCCCCAATATTAATCATAACTAAAGGCAATCAGGCTAACAACTCCTATCATTAAAAAGGGTTCCAGAGGAGATCCAGGAAATTACAAGCCAATCATTCTGACGTCGATACTGGGTAAGTTGGTAGAAACTGTTATTAAGGAAAAAATTACTAGGCACTTTGATGAACAAAATCTATTGAGGAAGACTCAGCATGGGTTCTGTAAGGGAAGATCTTGTCTCACTAACCTGTTAGTGTTCTTTGAGGGCGGTGAACAAACATGTGGACAAGGGGGACCCAATAGATGTATACCTTGACTTCCAAAAAGCTTTTGATAAAGTTCCTCATCAAAGGCTCCTAAGGAAGCACAGTAATCATGGGATGAAAGGACAAGTCCTTTTTTGGATCAAAAACTGGCTAATTAAAAGGAAACAGAGAGTGAGTATAAATAGGCAATGTTCTCAGTGGAGGGAGGTAAGCAGTGGGGTACCACAGGGATCAGTACTTGGTCCGATGCTTTTTAACTTGTGATTAACTTAATGATTTGGAGCTGGGAGTAAGCAGTGAAGTGGCTAAATTTGCAGATGACACAACATTGTTCAGGGTGGTGAGAACCAGGGAGGATTGTGAGGCACTTTAAAGGGATCTGTCGAGGATGGGCGAGTGGGCATCAACATGGCAAATGGGGTTCAATGTAGCCAAGTGCAAAGTGATGCACATTGGAGCCAAAAATCCTAACTATAAAAACATGTTGAGGGGGTCCAAAATGGTGGAGACTGACCAAGAGAGAGATCTTGAAGTTGTAGTAGATACCTCAATGACAATATGGAGACTGTGTGACTGCAATGAAGAAGGCCAACACTATGCTGGGGGTTATTAGGAAGGGAATTGAAAACAAACCAGCCAGTATAAATTGATGGTGTGACGTCATTTGGAGTACTGTGCGCATTTCTGGTCATCACACCTCAAAAAAGATATTATAGCATTGGAAAAAGTGCAGAAAAGGGCAACTAGAATGATAAAAGGGTTGGAACACTTCCCCTATGAAGAAAGGTTGAAGCACTTGGGGCTCTTTAACTTGGAGAAATGACGGCTGAGGGGTGACATGATTGAGGTTTATAAGATTATGAATGGGAGAGAGCAGGTAGAGAAAGAAGTACTTTTCTCCCTTTCTCACAATACAAGAACTCATGGGCACTCCATGAAATTGTTGAGCAATCGGGTTAGAATGGATAAAAGAAAGTACTTCTTCACCCAAAGAGTGATTAACACATGGAATTCACTGCCACAAGAGGTGGTGGTGGCTACAAGCATGGATGGCTTCAAGAGGGAATTAGATAAACATCAGGAGCAGAGGTCCATCAGTGGCTATTAGTCACAAGGTATAGATAGGAACTATTGATCTGGGGCAAGTGATGCTCTGTATTCTTGGTGCTTGGGGGGGGCAACAGTAGGAGGGCTTCTAGGGTCCTGGCCCCACTGCTAGGCCTCCTGAGGGCACCTGGGGTTTTTGGTTACTGTGTGACAGAGTGTTGGACTGGATGGGCCACTGGCCTGATCCAACATTGGCTTCTCTTATGTTCTTATGCATTCATGGACAGACACTGAAGGCACACTAAGGATGCAATCCTACTTGGAAAGGATTCCCATTGAACTTGTTGGGATTCACTTCTTTCATGCTTATAGTTTCATTGTGAGATACCCAAGTAGTAAATCTCAACTAAAATAATCTCAAATTTAATTTTTTCAAGTGGCAGCAGTTGTATGCTAATAGAAATCCAGCTAATTGTGGAAGAAAACAGTATAATTTGCAAATCTGATGCATCCAGATGTACTCAGACACTCTAGAACAGTGTATTGAATGATTGGCTCCGTCCTTGCAACTGGTGAGGGTGACATAAGCCAAATCAGCAAGTTGATCACGTGAATGCACACCAGTAGGCTTTGTCCTACCAGCTTTTCTGCTGGTGAGACAGCAAGGAAGAGAGCCCTTTTGACCACTGAGAAGGCTGTGACTGGGAGCGTGGTATGACAAACACAATGAGAATCTAAGGGTTATAACTCTCACCAGGTCATCAGTCAGGTCCCCTGGAAATAAATCTTAAGCCTCAAATAGAAAAAAAAACATCCCAGTATTAATTTGAAGAAAAGTAACATTGCAAATCAAATTTATATATAACTCTCTCCCTCAGTAAAATATTGTTACTTAGATGAGGATCTAATAGCCACCATCTGTACTTCAAAAATTGCTCGTTTTCCTTTTCCACCCCAGCCTTTACTTCACTTGCTTACTGATGAATGGAGATTGGACTTGCAGTTTCCTTGAGATGCTTTTAGATGATTGACTCAAACTGTGTTGAACCCTTCCCTTTGGTCCTGATGAAGTATTCTATCTGCTCCTTTAAACAGGTTCAGCTACAGGTCTTGTAGCCCCTTTTTGGCTATCTGTGCTCCTTCTTTTGCTTTTTTTAATGGGGAATCTTCCTTGTTTTAGTCAATTATCCAGCTCTTAGAAGACTCCCCCCCCCAATGTATTTAACTTCTTGCTAGCTCCTTCCCAGGCCCTTTCCACATTTGCCTGCCACTCTGGATTTTCTCAGTGTTTGAATTGAGGCAATTTAAGTCCATAGCAAAACAGCATCCAAATAAACCAGGGCAACAGCTGGATGAAACCAGGCTGACCACTGGTTCATGTAATGAGGTAATGTAATGCAGAATGGGGGGGAAACCCGGAACAAAAAGAAGGTTGAACTCGATTTTAGTGCAGAATGGGGGAAAGGCCTGGATTAAAAGGAAGGCTGAATTCAATTTTAGTGCAGAATTGCTTAGGGGACCATGCAGTGAATATGGATTAAAAGGAGAGTGCAGAAAGGGTCCCAGTTGTCTTCCAGCTGCTTCCCTTCTATGAACTGGCTCCAATCAGTTGCAGACAATTGACAGCCTTTGGTCTTATCCTTGGTCCCTGCATTCCAAAGTTCACAAACCGCTGAAGTCATCCCTCCTAATTAAAACCCTATTCTGTTCTTGAAAGTCCTTCTCAGTGACCTTCTAACCTCCCATTAGAAATGTTCACTTGATTAACCAACCATCTACTCTCTGCATATACAGTGTATGATTTTATAATCAACTTTTGCCCCCATAAAACTAAACTTGCATAATCAGAGCAGTAATGTCCCATTCTAAAATTATGTTTCAAACAGTTGTATTTTCATAACAGAGAGCTTGTTTCTCCATTTGTGAGACCCCTGTTAACTAAAGCCACATGAAATAGTGCCCACTGTGAGGAGGGATATCAGAAGAGATCAAGCAAAAAAGCTGGTAGGATGCAACCCAGTGGCATTGAAAAAGAGGGGACTCGGGGTCCTTTTCCTGCCCAGAAAACTAATGCCAAACTTAAAAGTACATTAGGAATCTATTACAGGACTTCCGGGTAGCACCGCAGCGAGATCAGATGCACACAGGAATCTCTCCCGATGTGGTGGCCGAATTGATGGACTCTTTAGGGGTCTGTAGGGCTCTCCAGTACCTTGGGTGCCCCCAGAGAGGGACCCAATCCAAGCAGCTTGAACCGAGCACCTCATGTGTGGTGGCAGCAAGTTGTAGCCCAGTATCGCTCCAATGGACGAGATCATCAAGAGCCTCCATGACACTTCACGAAGGTGAAGCTGTGGCTCCCCTGTAGCACTGGGGCTACCCTCTTTCTACTTCTGCACTCTCAACTAAGGCAAACCTTGTGAGTACTTCTACACCCAAAGTAACTTTTAGACTTTCTGATCTTGTTTGAGCTCTTTAAATTTTAAACTACCATTACAGAGGAGGAGGGAGCTTCCTCCCCCCTCTTCAGCAGCTTCTCAAAGACTATTCAAACTCTTAAAATGATCTTGTGGGCTCTTTAAAGGAACTGAGTCTTTGAATTTTGAAATAATTTTCCATTTACCTGCTACACTTGTGGATTTACCTACTTTCTGAAGTGACTGAATATACAATTTACTTATATACACTCTCTCCTTGGATAGTGGAATTTTTATGATTCTCTTTTCTTGAAGACTTTGGAATATCTTTAAATACCTTCCCTCCTTCTGTGTGGAATAACCTTCACGGTCTGATTCTTTGGGATCATACTGGACTGAGCTAATTTCTAAACTACTTTTGAACTTACTTTAGGGGAACAAAAAAGATTGCTTCAATTGAAATAGAAAGTCTTTATTTCTGAAACCTGGAAATTAAAATGGATTCTCCCTCTTTTCTCCCATAATAACTCTGTCATGAAAGATAAGAGTTTGTTTGGTTTTTGGTTTAACTTCGTGTTCTTAAACAACTGATAACTCCTTCTACTGTGTTGCTTCTTTATGACTTCACAACTTGACCTTGAAACAGCTGTTTTGAAAACACTTCAGTGAGCCTTTTCTATGAGTATACTACTGGAAAATGCATGACTCAGATAGATGGCAGATTTCTTCAGAGGCTTTTACTTACAGACTCAATACCTATGGATCCTGACTCTATGCAACTTTAGTAAAGGATATTTTGAAGATTCTTCAAACGGCAGTAAGAACAGCAGTCCATGGAAGCTTTCAGTTGGATCAACATGGAAATATATATTTCAACCAGCAGACTACTCTTGAGGAAGAGGAACAACAGACAAGAATTGATGAGGAACAAGAGGAAGAAAAGATACTGGACTATGGTGAGGGAACCGTGGATACTGATAATCAGTCTGGAAGGTCTTGCAGAAATAAATGGTCACTTTTGAAACTGAAGACTTCTTTGAATGAACAACTCATACCTTACCAAGGAAACATCTTCTATGAGGCCTCTGAAATAATCTCTTTGTTCTTGACAATCCCAGAAATTTGACATTTGAAATTGCAACTCAGTTTCATGAAACAATAAATTTCAAATTGTTGCCTTGGGAGAAGTTTAATTTATATACAGACAAAAGACACCGTATAAAGACTTTGAGACTTATTGCCAGAAACCAGAAGATTAAAAATAATAATAAGAAGAAAAAAAACTTTAAACTGGACAATTAGAGAGACTATTTAAGGATTCCTTGAGACCTTTACTTGTATTGAGAATACCCCATACTCTTTGATGATTTAAAAGTGGAGGCATGATTTTTGCATAACTGTTATATCTTTTGAAGACATTATTAAGTTTTGATGAGACTTAAAAGTGGAGGGCGGATTTTTATATAGTGTTAAGGCACTATCAAGCCTTAAAGAAGTTTGACCTGGGTTGGTCCCTTATATAATATTAGAGACCATATATAAAAGGTTTTCATTTTATTTTATTCTAACTTTAGATTTGTTGGCTCAACTACTGATTTCAAGGTGAAGATCTAATAGAGACCTGATTTTTACCTTATTGTTTATCGTATAACCTTTAGTGAGGGAAGAAATAAAAATAAAAATTTACTAAACTGTAGAAATAGATGATTACCCCCCCCCCCTTTTATTTGTTAAAATATAGCAACATAGAGAACTTACAGGTCATGGGGTCAAAAGAGAGATGTAATTTACATATTATTCTTTGACTTACATGGAACTAGAGACAACATGATTTTGTATTTTTTTTTGCAATATGACAAATAATATGTACTGACTTTAGATAAACTAATTATACTAGAGAGTATTAGAAGTAACAAGCAGATATTGTGATAATGTCAGCTTTCCCCAGTTTTGTTGTTGTCTGTGTGTTTGTGTTTTTTTTATGTCTGAAACCTAATAAAACTTACCTTAAAAAATAAAAAATAAAAAGGAATCTATTACAGCATTTTTTTAAAAAAATAATAGCTTTTAGAGTTACCAGGCTGCAAAACAGACATTTGCATTTATGCTTTTAAAACAATAATAAGCAGTTTTCCCCATCTCTTCTGGCCTTAGTCTTCCACCTGCTTAAACAAGCAGGACTCCAGGTGTTGCTGCACCATCGGGGGCAGGGACAAAACAACCTGAGGATAGCACAGCCAGGAAAAATTGTGATTGCTTTGTTTCCCACTTTATCTGAGATTTTTAAAGTGTGACATAAATCTGTGGCTTACAAAGGAGCAACCCTAGTTGTTAAAGGAGTTATGATTTTTCTGCATTTTCTTAGATACGTCCATTGAGTACTTATGACTGTTATGAATATATTTTATTTAATTTAATTGCCATGCTCCATTATTTTAAGGTTTCAACGGGGATAAGGTATACTTTTAAAAATAAACTACATATAGGATTTATGGTGGTGTGTGTCCTTCCTTCCTTCCTTCCTTCCTTCCTTCCTTCCTTCCTTCCTTCCTTCCAACCTACCTCCTGCTTTCTAAATTATGCTCCTGGAGAGGATTCAGTATTTTTTTTTATCACCAGTCACTTCACATTTATCATTTGTCCCAGCACATTAAACTATTATGCCATCAGAGGCGTCACATTGTAGCGTGCGTAATATGACAAGGTGTAGCGTAACCCAATGTGACATGATGCAATGCCATAGGACAACTTCAATTGATTCTCATTTTTATATCAGGAAGCTGTTGTCAAAGTGGATAGACCTTCATGGGAGACATGGCTGACCTGCAGTAGATGTCCACTGTCATGGTCTTTCACATTTAACTTATACAAGAATAAAAAGCTATAGGAACAAACTAGGACACACAAACATCCTCAAGCAACGTGATATCCAGTTTTCCTGACTCTGACCTCCTTGCTTCTCTTGTTTTTTGCATTGTTGTTATTAAGAAGGGCACAAGGCTGTTCTTCTGCAATTCAACAAGCAGCACATATCTCAGATACTCTTCCAGTGGGAAGTCAGCTATAGTGTCGGTTTTGTCACTTTGTTCTGCTTGATCAGTTTGTTCTGAGTTACGAAATTATTTTAATTGGGTTTCACTGTATTTTGATTTATATGCTTTAATCATAATCAGGTCCATTTTTATACCCTTTTGACAGATGCATCAGTGCAAAATATAAAATGCATACGCTGCAATTCATTGCCATCTTTCTGAACTCTTTTATGCTCAGGATCATTTTAAGATGCATTTAATAGAGGTGAACATTTATATTGAACTGACATCCTACTTCTCTCCATTGTACAGGGGATTTGAAGTAGCTAAAATACAGCTAGAAAAGTGTAGCAGTGCATATTTAGAGCAGGGGTAGGACTGTAGGGCTTAAAGGATTTATTCTGATTCATGTCTTTGTTGTTGTTGCAGAATTCATCTCTGTACTTCATCCAGCTTTTCCTTAATTATAGCTTAATTTTTAAAATTCTAAAATTAATTCAAGACATGGATAATGAATCGTTTGCAAAGCCTTCAGTTCCTCCTGTCATTTTCATCTGTTTCGCACTCTGCAATACAGTCAAGGAGATTGCAAAGAGTATGTTCTCTTGAAATTCATGGCAAAGTTCTCAACACACCCAAGTGAAACAATGAAGAGTTTCTAATGTATCAGTTCTGGCCAGCTAATACTGAATGTTAAAATCTGGAGATAGTTTCAGAGGGTAGCTGTGTTGGTCTGTAGTAGAAGAACTAGATTTGAGTCCAGTAGCACCTTAGAAACCAACCAGATTTGTGGGGGGTATAAGTTTTTGAGAGTCTAAGCTCCAAAGGGGGCTCTGATGAAGAGAGAGTTGACTCTTGGAAGATTATACCTGGAAATCTGGTTTGTTGCTAAGGTGCTACTAGACTCAAACCTAGCTCAAAATCTGGGGAGTTATTTGAGAAACATCTTCATCAATAGGACATAAACCTCATCCAAGAGGGCAATTTTCTTTTTTAAAAAGCTTCCTATGTTTTCATATGCCTACAGCTGCCTAAGAACAAAATTCCTTTGGTGAAGCAGTCTAGGAAGAAAAAAAGTCTGGGAAGGTAGGACAGGTAAAGTTCACCCAAATTATGCTTCTAGATAAATGAACTGTAGCAGTACCACTAAATCAGGACATGAAACAGCAGTATGCAGGTTAAGTAATTTATTAATGGCTGAGTCAGTTGGTGCTAACAAGCAGAATAGTGCTGCAAACCAGCATTTTGGATGCAAGCCTATTCTGGCTCTAAACTTAGTCAGTCTTACTGCTGGCATTCTTTATACTCTCCTGCACAAAAAACAGTGCCAAGAGGCATTAAAGGTCATCTCTGACCTGCAGCTTCAGCAACACAGGGTTTGGTTGATGCTGCTTAACCACCAAGAGTGCCCCCCCCACCAGCATACCAGGACACCTGAGTCAGTGATGGGCTAGCTTGGGAACAGCCCCACTCCATCCATAAATAGCTCAGGGTATTTGTCATTTATCCCTCTCTTACTGTAGCAACTTACACAAACTCTGCCAAAACCGAACAGTTAAAATATCAGGCCTAATTAGAAATGCCTCAGGACACTGAGAAGTAGGCCAAAAAAAGGCCATCTTTCCAGCCAATTGGAAGGACTTTCAGAAATTCCTGCTCAGCCCCTCAAAAGTCAACCAGTTATTTCCATGTTGTCCACAACAAGGGTGGGCAGACCAACTTGAAACAAAACCCTGCTGCAGAGAGCAGGGCAGAGCTCAACACCTATTCCAGCACCCCTCTGATTGGCTGCACCATACAAGGCAGAAAATACCCATCAGGGGTGAATAATGCTCTCATGCCTTCTTTAAAATTTAGATTGTCAGAAAGCAGTACTCCCAGTCTACAGGCAGAGCATTGTATTCTCAACACAGGGGCATTTCTGGAAATGTCATTCTCCAGCATATTAGTAAGATCCATACATAACTGGATATTGTACCATTGTAATCATTCACCTCTTAAGCCAGTTTGATGTAGCAGTTAGGAGCGCGGACTCTAATCTGGGAGAACCGGGTTTGATTCCCCACTCCTTCACATGCAGCTGCTTGTGTGACCTTGGGCTAGTCATAAGCTTTCAGAGTTGTTCTCTCAAGAGCAGTTCTCTAAAGAGCTCTCTCAGTCCCACCTACCTCACAACGTGTCTGTTGTGGGGAGGGGAAGGGAAAGGAGATTGTAAGCCACTCTGAGACTTTTGTTTTTGTCCATTTATGGCATGATAATCATTTACCTCGGAGTCATGATGAGTATACATGACATGTTTGTAAAACCAAGTCAAGGAAAGTGCCAATGGCGTAAAAGCCAACCACAATCAACAATTTTTTTTTAAAAAAGCAACATTTACATGATAATAGTTATGAGTTATGGTAAACGATGTATTTATTTGTGGTGATAGGGGGATTTCATTTTAAGGAGAATTAAAAGACTCAGCCTAGAGTGACTTAAGCTTCCTTTCCTTCTACGGCCATCTTTAAATACAGCATGGCAAACCATTCGTGCCCCATAAAGTTTCCTGAATGTGAAAAGAGAAAAATTCCACTGGGTTCATGAAGCTTTATTCACTATATGGATAAACACAGCTTTGCCATGCTGCATTTACAGATTTTAAAGGGGAAATATGTGAGCTGCTCCACTCAAAGGCTGTGAGGATTGGGAACGGAAGGTGGTGGCATCGCACGGATAGCCATGACAATAGAGGCTGCCAGCCACCCACCTAATCTGCTAGCTGAGATCACTGATACCTCTTGCATCCTTATTGGATTAAACCTTGCTATCCCTCTGGAATAATTACAAAACTGTCTCTGTATGTACATCCTAGGGATAGCAGCCTCCAGGTGGGATCTGGGGATCCCCCAGAATTACAGCTCATCTTCAGACTACAGATTTTAGCTCATCTCCAGACTACAGACTATAGAAAATGGATGGTTTGGAGGGTGGCCTTCATGGCACTGTACCCCACTGAAGTTCATGTCCTCCCCAGGTTTGACCCCTACATCTCCAGAAGTTTCTCAACCTGGATCTGGCAAACATACCCCCCATCACCTGCCAGTGGCCGGGAGGGGCTGGCATGCCTAAAAGGCTGGTTTCCCCTCTTACATATAAATTCACAGGTACATATTGGTACTATAAAGGGAGGTGGGAGGTGGAAGATATGAAAGAAATCAGCAGTTGCATAACACTTCAGTTCTGAAATTCATTTCAGAACGTCTTTTAGTTGAGCAGAATTAAGGTAGAATGCAGCAGAGTCAAGAGTCCAGAATGACAGAGAAATGAAATGGGGATATCTGCTTATCTCCCCAAAACCTGAAGGATTAGAGGATGCTTAGCCCATACTGTGATTTTTTTTAAAGGAACCATTTTATTTCCAGATGGCTTACTGCAACTTCTGGTGTCAAATAATCTCTTTGTCACCTTGTTAGTTTGACTAATGGGATCATTACTGTGAAGAGTAATTTATTAGTTTAGATTTGCCTCATGCAATGTCTTTTGTTAACAGGAATAAAGAGTATGAAAAAGAGAGTCGTGCAGAGGTGACATGACAAAATTAGTAGCCGTGATTCCAGCAAGAACTTTATTAAAACTCATCTTAAACAAAAGCTTTGATTTTCAGTTCTCAGAATGAAGAGGCAAAAAACCATGAGGGCTCCAGTATGGGAACATGTCAGATTATGACCATCGTTCCAGCCTGGAATATAAAAAAAAAAAAACCACAATGAAAAAGCTTAGCTGGATGCAAAGTGACACGTAGGGCATGGTTACTCAAATGGGAAAGCTCCTGTCAAGAGAAGCAGCATCACTTGCCACCTGATCTAATTACTTCTGACACCAGATGAGAGCTACCTAGAAAAAGCCCAGCATCTGTAATAGGCTGATCAAATTTCATTAACAAAGCATGAATGCGAACAAGATTATAAAATACAGTTCACTTGAATGGTTACCCTGTACACCAAAGTATGCTTTTCATTTAAGAAGCAAAAAGACAGGTAAATGAAAGTTGCAAAAGACAACAGCCCTCATATCAGGGCATTCAAAGGTTGATCAGACTTAAGTGTCCACATGTGAACTGTGGGAACACTTCTTGTTCAAACCCTGCAATAACATTTCACTATCCTCCATTTTAAGATGAAGATTGATTTCTATTGCTCATATTCAGCATGCAAAGAATCTTCAAATTTTTAACCCCAGCAGGTAGTCTGAACTGAGTGTTAGGGTGTGTGTGCAATTTCCTGTCTTTCATTTCACTTTTTTTATTCCAAATTTCATTTTTCTGTTTCATTTATTTTTGGATTAATACATTTATTTTATTCCCCTTGGTCTCAATAAAAATACATGCTTGGTTGTAAAATCTCTGTTGTCCATCCAACTGAGATTTAATTTTAAGGACCCCATTTGAAGGAGTATCCATGCCAAATTTCAGAGAGATGAAAGAAAGGAACCAAGTTTAAAAGATGTTCAAATTCCTGCTTGCAGTAAGGTTAGAAGGAGACATCTGGCACCCAGAGAAGGCAGGCAACATTCATTACACAATGGGCATGGAGATTCTGCTTGAACTTTCTAAACCACACAACAAGGCACCAGAACAATGAATACTAATGCCATTAGTTCGCCTATTTTTGTTGCTATGACAATATCAACAACAAAAAGGACTTTTGTTTCATTGTTTCAAAAATTGTTAATAAACATTTCTAATAGCAATGTTTTCTTTTCTGTTGCAGCAGTGGCCCTGGCACTGTAGAGTACTTTTTACCAGTGCTAAGAGCTTCCATTTATGCAAGACCAGCATTTTTCAAGGAGCTCCAAAACACTGACCACCAGGAAAGTGCTGTGCTGTACTAGAGACCAACAAGCACAGAGGGGCTCAAATGAGAGTAAGGTTTAGAATCCAAGCCTGACACCGTTTACAAGATCATATCAGTTCCTGCTGTATTTGTGAAAAGCCGCTTTTGATAAAACTTCCATTGTGATTGTAATTATCAAAGTGAGAATTCACGCATGTTGTGTAAAATGACTGATGGCTTTATGCTTTTAATTTGTTTTGTTCTGGGGCTTTGTTTTTTGTTTTTGTTTTGCTTATGATCTTCATTTTAAAGCCTTGTGTTGTATTCCTGAACCTTTGGGAAGAGCAACATAAAACTATTTCAAATAAATAAGTGCAGACAGTCGGTCCAGGGAGGAGGAGGGCCGTAGAAGATTTCTGTATAGCCACACAAGCATACACATGGTGTATACAGTCAAAAGCAGTTATGTATTGAACACAAGGCATTGCCTACAATAATAACTTTCAAATGGATCAAATACACAGGAAACTTCCCTTACATAACCTCCCATCACATACTGGGAAGGATCTTTATGATGTCAGGTTTCTATTAGAAGTCTGCCAAGATCTAAGAGTATATTTTAGATTTTATCACTTTGCCAGTAAAACCAATAAATATTTTTGCCTTGCCTATATATCAACTGTATGTATGGCAGAAGCACTTTCTCTGGGCTGTAATTTTGAAGATTTACAAGGAGCCAGTTTTTAAAAAAATATTTATTTATTTATTTATCTATCTGAATCAATGGGGATGTAATGTACTTTATGGCTTCAAAGAGTGAAAGATTAATAGACCTAGCAAATAGCAAAGCATGCTTTCAGCAGGCAATGTATATGCAATTTTCACATCATCCTGTTAATGCATTCCCTATTTTTTACCTCTGTATCAAGGTTCTTCATACAGCCTTGAACAACTTGACTGTGGTTGCAAATTTACCTACCTTGATGCTGTTTCTAAAGCTCTGCTCACATTTGCTATGAATACAAAGGCTAAATTACTATTTTGTATTATATACCAGAACATGCAAAGGAAATCCATGTTTAAAATCTATATGATTGAGCAAATTTTGGTAGCTAACAGAAAGCCTTCTAGAACAGGTAGGTCTTACGCTTCATACGAAAGGCCAAGAAAATCATTCTGTGAGGGGCAATGCCTGAGAATGCCTGTTTACCTAGAGGCACCAGAGTTCCTGGGAACGTGGGATACTCAGGAAGGGCTGATAGGAAGAAGCTTTCTGAATCTATATCACAGTGCTCTTAAGGTGCTAATCAGTTCAGAGGGGAGAGCTGCTTGGGCATAATTCTCAACTGATCTCTGTTGGTGTAAAGCCTGCATTCCTTTCCGCTATGCCCAATGTTCTGGTTCAACTCTTCTTTCACTCATGTATCCTCCTACTTAGAAGGTTGTTATGGTAAAGTTAACAAATAACTGCTGTCTGCAGACTGAATATTGCACTCCTCTTGACGATTCCAGTCCGTAGTCTTGGTTTGCTACTAGGCCCAGATTTCCAGTTGGAGTGATTACTCTCACTCTCACCAAAGTGGTGACTCAAAAGGATGCATCTATCACTACCACCAGAAGTCTTAAAGGCAACCTTGGAACATGACTGTTGGTCTTATGCTTAGATGGTATGTCTTTTTGTTCCTATAGGGTGGGGTTTTGATCTCTGGAGTCTGCCTCAGCTTAACTTCAACAGTATCAGCATCAAGTTCTCTTCCTCTAGCCTGAAATACTCTGCCTTGCCACTCTGCTGTTTCTCTGAGCTAATAGGACCATGATAAAATATTCTTGCATCTGGAGAGTGTACCTGAGGAGTGGACTCCTCATCCAGGTCATTGGTTTGGCTCAGTTCCAGCAGCAGTGTTGCACAGACACTTGTAGGCAGTTGTCAGGTTCACCCCATCCTGAGATGTTCTTAGCTACTGATTTGCTTCTTTGGTTCCTGCCAGCAAGTGGCAGTCCTTCAGACCACTTTGAGACTCTTTAGGGTGGAGAAAAATTGGGTATAAAAAACAACTCTTCTTCTTCTTCTTCTTAATGCATAATGATGAACTCTTCTTAGGGGACCCAAGTGCAGCTTACTTATCAAGTCACAACTTGCATGTGACTGTGTGCAAAATAATGTATGCAGGAATGGGGACAGCTGCCAGGCTGGATATCACCAACTGGACAGACTCAAACCTGATCTACATGGCATGCTATTTGAAATCTGAATTAAACAGTGAGGCAGTCGGATGAAGGGTTTGACTCACATGTAAATGTCTTAACTCTGAATGTCAGTCACATTTGATGTTTGTGACATTCCTAAACATGAAGTGCTTTTAACTAACAATTTTATGAACTAAAAGATTCAAATTTATCTTAAAATGTGAATACTGCTGAGTGCAGGAGAATTTATCCATTAAGGACTGAACTTCCCCCTTCTACTCAGTCCCACCCACATAGCTTCTCCAGCCTGCAAAAAAGAGCTGCTGCCAGCTCACCTGAATCAATCAAAGCATTAGAGATGCCTGGGAGGGAACTGATGCTAACCTCTGGTGGCTGGTAACTGCTCAGCTTCTGATCCTGAACACTTGGTGGTGGTGGTGGTTGGTTTTTAAAGAGATCTGCTCCCTGTTCTGCTGACCAGTGTTGGTTGTCACAGAGGCTTGTGTCTAGATACCAGACCTGGCCCAGACCGCAAGTCAACACTGTTAAGTACTTTTATTCAAGATGATGGTACTGCAAAGGCCAACAACCAAACATTCTTCTTTCTCATTGATGGTAAGAGAGACACTTACTTTTAACCTTGAGAAGAAAACAGCTGCCAAACAGAGTCCTACGAAGCAGACCAGTACTTACAATGTATTCAGACCTACTCTGCCTGCATCAGGTTTATTATTAATTTTGACTACAAGAGCCAGTCTTAGCTGTAGCCTACAACCAGCACCATCAGTAATCAGAAAAAACTAAGATCTGGTTGTAATTTCGGTGACTGGGTCTGGATTTATTCTGCTTTATTCTCTCTCTGATTCCTTGTTTTTTATTGTATTCACTGTTATTTCAAGTTTAGCCAGAGGGATGGTTGTAGGTCATCTTTAGCCCGCCTAAGAGGGAAAAGTTGTGATAAAATATTTTAATAAATAAATAATACATTTATTATAATATTAGGAAATTGATTAATAAAAATGCTACATAGTAATGCTGTCCAATAACTAATGGTTCGGAAATCATCTTAAAATGCATTGCTTGCTAAGTCCTCTGGTTACAAATGTAGAATGTAAAAATGGACACAATGGCAAATTGTGAAATCTTATAATTTTTTTACTTCTTGTTTTGTTATGCATTAACGATAAAACAAAAGTAAACAATTTTAAAAATGCATTGTGAAGCAAGAAAGGAGCATGCCTAGTTTGCAGTGCTGACATTAGCATGCACATTTTTTGGTGGGGGGGAAGAAACATTAGCAATTAAAATCAGATCAAGCACCCATATGTTCATCATTTGACTTGAGATCACAATTTGTCTTCACTCTAGTATGTACTGAGTAGAAGGACAGACAGTATCCTAGATACTGGGCACCTAAAATGGATTATTGAGCAAAAGAAGGAAGGTACTGTTACATCAGTGTTGGTTAGGGGTTCGTTGGGGCCGGAGCGAGGTGGAGCGAAGCTCCGCCAGCTCAGGAGTGGCCACTAGGGCAGCCACGAGCCGAATCAGATTTTCTAATCTGATTCAGCCCGCTGCCGAATTGCCGCTGAAATTCGGCAGCAAATTTAAAAGCAACTGGAGTGGAGGGGGTTTGAGGTAGAGGCTTTGAGGAGGTTTGAGGTGGGAAAAAACGTTAACTTTTTTCCTCCCATAGAGAACAATGGAGGGAATGGGGGCAACCTGTCTGGGGGCCTGTAGAATTGGACCCCCTGGTCCAATCTTCTTGAAACTTGGTGGGTATTTCGAGAAGAGGCCCCAGCAGCTACCCTGCAAGTTTGGAGCCTCTCCCTCAAACCCCCTTTTCTCCAGCCCCTCATATACCCTATGAGTTTTTGCCATTGATTTCAATGGCCCATAGGGTATAATGGGGCTGAAACTGACATTCCCTTTCTGACACACTTCTGGTGATGTCAGGGGACGTGGCATATGTTAATGAGGTATGCTAATGAGGTATGCTAATGAGCTCCTGCACCTCTTTTTCTACGAAAGGACCCCTGGTGTTGGTATACTATACCTCTATGACTTTCTCCTGGGCTTTGGCACCCTGGTAATCTTTAGTGGCAGTGGATATCAAGTGTAGGGCTGTAACACCTTTCTCTTTCACTGAGAGATAGTGGATTTCATAGGAGAATTAGTTTGCAGGATCCAAAGGCATAAACCTCAACTAGATATTCACTTTGAAACACCTTGCAAGTTATGTCCACTTTTCTGTGATATTTGGAAAACTTCATGGGCACTGCAGGCGCCTGGCCCAGGCCTCTTATTAGCTAGGAGCCACATATAAATAATTCTGAATCATTTGAGATTTACACAGCAATTTGAGCAGAGTTGCACCCTTTTATGTCCATTGACTTAGAATGGTATAACTCTGTTTAGGATTTTACTGTTAGGATTGGATCCAACCAGCTTTTCTCCTGGTGGCAGACCCATTGCTACAGTGGGACATTTGGAGGCTGGGCTCCCAACTTACTTCAAAGGCCCTTGAGCAAGCAAGACGCAGGGCCCAACGCAAACATGTGCTGCTGCAGCTGCCGCTCCTTGTCTTGTCTCTCTCTGCTTTGGGGAGATCAGGGGCCCAGAGTTGCTTCAAAGGCCTTTGAATTGCCAAGATGTAGTGCCTGATGTGAAATCCCCTTGCCCGGAGCTTGTTGGGTAAGCAACAGGTCCTCAGTTACAGTGTCTTGGGCTCCCTCTGCAGTTCTTGTCTAGCTACCACCGCCTCCCTCCTTGCCTTGGTGCAGTGGCCTTCCAGACTCAGTGCTGCTGGCTCCAGCCTTGCCAGAGCATCCCAAGGAAAGCAGGTCTGCCTCCTCCTCAGAAGAGTGCCACAAAGCTTGCATGAGTGGCCCCCTTCTTGCCAGAGCCACTACAAGGACAAGAACGAGCCTCACCCAGGAATGGCCAAAGGCATCACAGTAGCCAGCCCAGCCCTGGCTCTGCCCTGGCTCCTCCTGCCACTGCTGCTGTGGAGTGGAGTCATGTACCTCCTGACTTGCTGGAACCTGAAAAGTGTTCAGCTGCCTGTCCCCTGCCAGGCACTGAGCACTAGTGTCATACGACAGCCCCAACCAGCGCCTCTGGGTCCTGGAGGAGAGGAAGCGGCTCATCCCATGCAAGAAGTGGGTTTGTTTTACACCCCAGTTCCCTGTTCCCTTGAGTGCTCCTTTTGCTTTCAGTCACATATTCCTTTCACTTTTCTCTCTGTCTCTTTTAACCTCAAAACTTTAATTAAATTAGCCAGTGCCCCCGAAACATTTAAATGCCCCCCCCCCCAACTTAGAAACTCCTGGCTACGGGCCTGCTTGGTGGAAGAGATAATTTTTGATAATCAGAAATACTATGCTGGAGATTATAGGACCTGCACAGACAAAAGTTCTTTGCAATAGGAGCTGTAATAAAGAGGGTAATTTGGCAAGACAGAACAAAAAGTGTTGGCTGAATCCAGCCCTTAGTATTCAATAGTCCATTGGTGGCCTTTATGCAGTGTGATGTAGAGCTAAGTTTTCAAAGGCAGAATACAAATGCAAAAATGGTGATTAATCATATTTAAAATCATTCAGGCCTAGCCCGTGAGCCACCCCAATCTCATTTGGAGCTGCAACTTTAAGCCTGTCATTGGCTGACTGCATAAATTAACTAGTGCAAATAGATTGTGCCATGAGGAATAATTAGGATTTCATATGTGAAGATAATTATTTTTTAACACAAAGGAAGAGTCCTCAAAATATTTTACTTGGTGACTTGAGGTCAGCAAGTTGCAACCAAAACATAACATACTTAAAATCTTGTTCTCTATCCACTTTGCTTGTGGCAAACTTTTTTTTTCTTTTTCATTGCACTAATTTAGATTTGTTCTTTAAAAAAAATGCTGTGATTATAAGTGCTAATCTCTCTGATGAGTACAGTGATAATTTGTTACTGAGAACTATCAGCCACAAGTTGATAATTTAAATGTACTGGATTTTGCAACATTGCAGCCTGCAGCCTTTGACTAATAATATTTCAAAATAAAGGATATAATGTAGAAAATTCTCAAATGAGAATTTTAAATAGGGGAGGAGGAATATAGGGGCAGTATAGAAATCTCTCCCTCTGTGTGTGTGTCTGAACCCTGTTCAGCGGTATTGTGCTTTCATGTTTTGAAGGAAAAACTGGAGTACAGCATCAGATTTTTCTGATCTCAGTCAAAAGCCCTTAGTTGCTTGTTTCTTTGTTTCAAAATCTTGTAAGTCATTTTGCAGTAGTAGCATAAAAAGCAAGAAACAAGAAACAGCAACAGCAACAATAAATAAAAAAACAATAAAGTGGCTTATATCTAACAAACTGCCAGCAGACAAACTGATTTTCTTTGCATTCCCCTATCTCCTGCAATCTCTTCTGACTTCTGGCAAGAAGATTCTTGGGGTTGCGTGACATGTAGTTGGGTTGCATGGCAGGCCTAATTTCAGGATTGCATGTTAATTAATTAATTAATTAATTTAGACTTATATCACACCCTCCTTGCCCCTCAGCAGGCATTTGATGACCTCACCCATTTCCCTCCCTCAGAGGCAAGATTTTCCCTCAATTTTTCTCTCCATTTCTGATGGCACAGCCCTGTCTATCTATTTTCTTGTCTTCTGAAGAAGTATAGCTGTCCCATTCTGTCACAGTATGATATTTTGCTGCTGGCTCAGCCCAGAAACCTGAGGGAAGGGTTGAGATCCCCTTTATCTTAAAGCACTAAAATAGCACTTGAGGCTTTTTTTTAGAAGTTAAAAAATGACAAAATATTTTAGTCAACATACAGGGGAAAGATCAGGTGAAATCAGGGTAAAAATGTTGAGGCAAATCAATATAGACATCCATATGTTTCAAGGAATTGAGAGTTTCTTAAGGTTTTCAAAGTGTCTTAGAATCTTTAAAATGAGCGGCTTTTGTTTTAGTGTTTCCCAAACACTCCAGTATACTTTCTTGAGCATATCTGGCTCTCTTTTCCAGAAGGCAGGGATACTCTGTCCAGTACCCAAACTCCTTCACTAAACACACCAGTACTCTTCTTGAGTTTTAACTGACTCCTCAGGATTTAAAAGGCAGTTTCTATTGCTGACCAGGGATCCCGCCACTCCTCAGAGCTATTTCCCTTTTACAACTGGGTAGGGAAATTCTTCTCTCACTAGAAAATCTATCCCCTTTTCTGGCCTGAATGGGAGTCTTCACCTAATTACCCACCACCCCGACAACCTTCCCAGTACTTCATCTGTGTTAAACTGCTCTCAGTCAGAGCTAAACACAAACCCTATCAGTACTAAACCCTTCTCAATCAGGGCTAGACTCAGACTTTGTCAGTATTAGTCTCCTCTCAGTCAGAACTGGATTCAGACTGCCCTTGCCTCAAGATTCAGCTCTCAAGACTTTCTCTTCTCAACTGATTCTAACCAATCAGATCTCTTGGAGCAGCCTGTCATTCAAGGCTCTCTGGCTCTGTGAGAATTAACCCTTCACAGTCCATTACCTCTTTACACAGCACTTATAAGATTTTAAAGTGGAGTCCCTCACACATGTTGACTGTCTTGAGGGCCCTAGTTGGGTACAAAGGTAGCCAAGTATATTTTTTGCCTGTGTGTAGCCACAATATGTACTCTGAGAAAGTACCTATAATGCATTGACTGGGTGTGACAACTGCAACAAAACTGATCTGACAGCATCAGGTCCAATATGTCGCATTATAAGCAGTGTTCCCTCTAAGCTGAGTTAGTGTGAGCTAGCTCACAGTTTTTTAGCCTCCAGCTCACACATTTTTGTCTTAGCTCAGGACGGATGGCTCCAAAGCAAACTAATTTATGTGGTAGCCAAATGGCTCACTCACAACTTTGATGTCAGTAGTTCACAAAGTAGATTTTTTTGCTTACAAGACTCCCCAGCTTAGGGGGAGCATTGATTATAAGATGTCTGAGACAGAGCTTTCAGGGTCAGTTTTGGCAAATACCATTTCCCAACATTATGTTGCTCCAGAAAAAAAAATTAATAAATGGGATGTAATATTACCCAGTTGCAGGGAGAACAAAGTACAATAAACCCCTAGGTATTTTTTTCTAGAACAATGGCTTACACTCCTTTGGCACTATTATATAGTATTGGCTGTAAATATTAGACACCAATACATTATTTTCGGTCACCCTTCCAAACACAGTGCTTGCAAGACCTTTTTCCTGTTGTATCTGTAACATGCAGAAATTTCAAAAAAAAAATCTCCTTGATATCCACTGATTTGTTGTTAACAGAGAGAGGCTGAGCGTGTGTCATTAGAGTTGGCAATCTGTCCCTTGGCACCTTGGTGATAGCTTAGCATCCATCAACATAAAGTAATAAAGCTGCCATTTTCCACTTTACCATGGTGTGAAGTTTGCAAAGTGAGAAAAAAAGCACAATTATTTCACAGCAGCAGTCTCATTAGTGTCAAATGACCAACTAAGCCCAATTTTGACACTGGGCCTGGTTTGAGGAACTACAGTGAGGAGAGTAAAGGAGATGACATTTTACCAGACTGCCTTCTCCAGATCACCTATGCTTTTGCTCACCCCCATTTTCTGTGAAGCCCTCCTCACATGTTTAGAAAGTAGTCTGCTAAGTAGTCAGGTTAGAACAGACAAAAGGAAGTACTTCTTCACCCAAAGAGTGATTAACACGTGGAATTCACTGCCACAGGAGGTAGTGGTGGCTACAAGCATGGACGTCTTCAAGAGGGAATTAGATAAACATATGGAGCAGAAATACATCAGTGGCTATTAGCCACAAAATATAGATAGGAACTCTCAGTCTGGGGCAAGTGATGCTCTGTAATCTTGGTGTTTGGGGGGGGGCAACAGTGGGAGGGCTTCCTGCCCCACTGCTGGACCTTCTGAGGGCACCTGGTGTTTTTGGCCACTGTGTGACAGAGTGTTGGACTGGATGGGCCATTGGCATGATCCAACATTGGCTTTTCTTATGTTCTTATGTTAGTTTCTGCTTTGATTAGGAGAGTTGCCAAAAAGAAATCACTGAAGCATACTTTCAGGAGGGTAGCTGTGTTGGTCTGCAGGAGAAGAGCTAGACTTGAGTCCAGTAGCAACAAGACCAACAAGATTTTTGAGGCACAAGCTTTCAAGAGTCAAAGTTCCCTTCATCAGATACCAAGCATATTTGTATACCATGGCAGTGCCACTAGGATGGTCTGAGGGGAGCTCTGGGAAGGCTAACACTGCTAAGCTAGGGTAAAGCTATTTCAAAAACTAAGATCTCCTGGGCTTAGTATAGAGTTTGCTTGATCTCTTGGCACCCTGTGGTAGAGAGAGCAATAGGATGTGCTGCAGTTAGGATTGCCAATTCCAATTTGGGACATTCTTGCAGATTTTGAAGCAGTGCCTAGAGAGGGCAGAGTTTGGAGAGGGATCTTAGTGGGGATATGATGCATCCCCTTTCCTCCAGGGAATGGATGTTTGTAGTCTGGAGATCAATCGTAATTCTGGGAAGATCCCAGGCACAACCTTGAGGCTCTGGGACTATAGCTAGAACCCACACCAAAGTCAAGAAGGGAACATAAAAGAATTTGTCTCTTGTGCTGCACATCAATCAAACATCTGTGGCAACTCTGTGCCTTCTCTCCTGATAAGAGGTGGTAGAGGACCCAGAGGTTCACAACAGTGAATAAGAGCATTTTCCATTGTTAGTCCTATTTCTTTCTGTCTTAACAAATGGAGATGTTTTGTTTCAGACAAAAATACACTCTCTTGGATATTTGTTTTCCATTAAAACTGCACCTGGGGGGAGGATAGGAAAATAACTATCTCCTGAAATTTCCTGTGGTTTAGCTCATCATCCCCAATTGATCAAGGGCAATGCTAATTACCACATTTAGCCTTTCTAGAAAGGGCAGCAGTAATGACAGCATGAACTTACGAATACCCATGCTGAATTCAGCATGCTGTGAGTCATATAATCATTATCAGTTACTTGCAAATATTGTGACAACTGTCAGATTGTTTAAAATATAAAAATAGGATGGCTTCAATTTCATGAATTATTTTTCACATTTTTCATAGTAAACTTATTTGTCTGAAAGATATCAGCCACTCAAAATATGGAATTATCCTAAAAGTAACATTTTCTAAATGGGTGTGCTGTCAGGCTTCAGTTTTTATCAGTTTCAGTGAGAAGTGGAACAGAGATGCCAGAAACCATTGTTTCCATGGGGAACACATCTGTGTGAAGCAACAGGATGCTTTGACTTTCAGGTAGGGGCACTTGAATAGTGCTGGATGTAAATGAATTAGTCTTTAGCTTTTCCAGATAGAATAATAAAGGTTGTAAACAAAAAAAACCCCACCTAATGTCCACATAATATGGCTATTATTGGAGCTAAACAGCTTTATAAGTGAGTTGGAGCTAAACAGCTTTATAAGTGAGTTGGAGCTAAACAGCTTTATAAGTGAGTTGGAGCTAAACAGCTTTATAAGTGAGTCTCTCCCAATTCCTCTCTATACTACAAACCCTGTTCCACATGTCTTTCATTCATGCAGGTCCCATGTTTCTCTGAATAGCTTTTGGGATAGTCAGTGATGACATCTTCCTTTTTCACCTGTACAAAAGCTGGTTGGATCCAACCAAAACATTTACTATGGAAATAGCAAGGTTATGGCTGTCCCTTCAGTTCCTAATGTTCCAATAGATCTGGAATCATAAGGAAAGATGAAAAGGCACTTAGAGAGCAATCCTGAGCAGGTCTGTACAGTGGGGCTTACTCCCAGGAAAGTATTCTGAGGATTACAATATTAGTAACTGCCAGCAAACTCTTTAAAAATTGCTGTTGTTATTGTGTTTCCTGGCTATTGCTGTATTACCTTTCTGCGCTATTGTACTGGTTGTTGAGTTTGACTACAGCTCTGAGCTCCACAGCAGACTGCACAG
Source organism: Lepidodactylus listeri (assembly GCA_029233225.1). Classification (NCBI taxonomy): domain Eukaryota; kingdom Metazoa; phylum Chordata; class Lepidosauria; order Squamata; family Gekkonidae; genus Lepidodactylus; species Lepidodactylus listeri. Next base: position 75,280,225 of record JARCFY010000008.1, read on the forward strand.
CAAATAAGATCCAATGCATAAACTGTGTGTGCAACAGGTACAAAGACTAGTTCCTTTTTACTGAACAAATGTGGGGAAGACTGAGCTCAATTGTGGATAGCTGGACTAGAGTATAGCAACTGCACTCCTAAACAGAAATCAAAGGGTATGATGTCATATTTTCAAAGGCAAAAAATGGCAAACCGCATCTTTTCTCAATAGGTGAGCAGAGCAGCAGTCATTAACTTATCTCATTAAAGTGGACCCCAGATAAAAATGAAGAATGTCATTGCTAGGAGTGATATGGAAGTAAATTATTGCCTTTTGGAACAATAGGTGTATTCAGTCACAGATACTGAAGTTAAAATTTCAGAAACTTCCCCTGCTGTGAACAATCATCAAATCTGTATGGCTGTGGGGGAAGGGAGAGTAGATATTTGACTTTTTTCCCTGATCCCCTAGTTACATTGCCTTTTAGTCAAATATGCCTCTTATCCTCATGTGGAAAATATAAAGTAGTTATAAAAAATTCATGAACACCCATAAACTTTGCATGCCTTGCTTCTAAATGTCATCTCGGTGTGTAAATAAAACATACATAGGGGAAATTTAACAAGTGCAGTAAAAATTGATGAGGTTTGCCATAATCATAGACACCGAATCTCTTTCACACACTCTGAACCACCAGTGTGAGCCCTTTTTAGGAAAAGAATAACAGCACAAACCTCTGACCTATTGGCACCTTTGAAATTAAAGATATAGACCAGACACTGGCTAATTCGAAGTGAAATAAAAACGCCCCATTTTCAATATAACAACTGAATTAAAAACTAATAATACTCCCCAAAAAGTGCAGGTCCCTTGTGGTCTGGTAGTTTGCCAAGAGCAGTGGGAGTGGGATGGGAAGAAAGTGAGTCAGTAATATAACTGACAGGGAGATTGTCCAACTAGCCATGTTATATACATCTTGCCACTGAAAAGGATTTCACTGCTACTGGGGTGGTGGTGTTTCCATCAATCATTTACTGTCCATGTGTCTTGGAGAGGGCTTTTTGGATCCTTGTCCAACACTCTAACCACTTGCTACACCAAAGAGAGATAGAGATGCAGCAGCAGCAAACCCAGCGTGAACAACAGCCGCATAAACCCCAGCACTAGCCAAATCTGCCAGTAAATGAGGGAAGGAAGAAATCAATACATAATGAAAAACAAATGCAAAGAACAAAAATAAATTTAAAAAGGGGGGAAAAAAGAACCAAACAAATCTGAAAATGGGCAACCTAGCTAGAGGTCTTAGTGTAATTGACTTATGTGTTGCTTATGGGACATTGCTATTAATCACTGATGATTCACTGATGCAATGTTCCTATTTTAGAAAAAAATGGCAAAAATCATTTAATGGGAGATCAATAGGAGATTCAAAAATAGTGAAATATCTACAGCTTTAATAGGAGATTAATAACACAGTCCTGCAGGAAGGCAAAAAGCACACAGAAAACCAATGAGGCGCTACACCATCAAATCACTGAGATATACCAGTGTAGCATTCTGGTGGCACTGTGTCTCAGTCAGGACCTGGTGTGATGCTGCCATGGAGCAACACAGACACAAGCCACTGCACTAATGTGGAAATGGGTGGATCCAGAAGCATGGGAGGAATTAGTTGGCTCACTAAGCAACCACAGCCTGGGAATACCCCCAGAACACATACAAAATTACCTTAGCAAAAGCACAGCAAAACCCACAGGCACCTGTAGAACTAGGGTTGCTAACCTTCAGTTGGCACACAGAGATGTCCCAATATTACAACTGTTTTCTGGACAACTAAGATCAATTCCCCTGGAGAAAATTGCTACTTTGGAGGATGGATGCAGCAGGAGTGAATGGAGCAGCTGCAGTTGCAGATCATTTCCTCATGGGACCAGTAAGTGTCATTTAGATGGCATGTGCCTTGGGGAAAGGTTCCCTGGCAAATGGAGCTCCCCATGGGGGAGGGACCACAGACACTGCTGGGGCCCCATAGGCATAGTTATAGAGGGCACAGTGTCTCTGCTGGACTTCCGTTCATCTTTATAATACAGCAGAGGTCCAGTGGCACTTTGCAGAATGACTGCATATATTGGTCTCCCCCCCCACACACACACACTATTGGCTGCTCTGTGCAACTTGCACAGGGACAGGCTGGTGGGTGGCTGCTTTGGCATGGGAGAGTTCTCTGGGTCCCACACTCCCCCACAGCATTGCTGACATCTGATAATCCAGGCAACTGGGTGATACAGGCATGCAAAGGGCGCAAGGTGGACAGGGCACAAGAGAGCTGTTGCCATGGCTGCAGCATGAAGAGGTTGTGAAGGGGTGTCCCTGCCAAAATGAGGATTCTGCTGGGCAGCCCATCACTGGGCCATTCTGTCACCCCCTTTATGGTTTGTTAGGACAAAGCTTCAGCTCCAAGACTTTTGCCTGCCTCTTCCCATGAGAGGATCAAAGCAGGAGGCCCAGGCCAAGCTATCTGAGTGCCCTTCCACTGAGCCATGCCTGTCTAGGCAATGCTGTCTTCCTGGCCCCTTGTGGCTGGTGATGATGTCAGGGCTTCAGTGGGGTGCCTACTGCCTGATGGCATGCCTCCTTTGAGCCTACCATCTTGGCCCAGGGGTTAGGATGTGGAGGCTGGAGGTTTGAGCCTGGTTCCTCTGTTTTTTTTTTCTTTCAGGGGAAGGGAATGTGTGGCTTCAGGAAGGGATGTTTGCATGCGGCCAGTGCTTTCTCTGCCAGCCTTGGCAGGGGAGGGATGGGTGTCCTATTGGCCATGCAGGTACCCTTTCCCTATGGGCGGCGGGGGGGGGGGATACTCAGGCCACATGGCTCTCTGGGGGTTGCATTATTGCTGGGTCTTTCTTCCCTGCCTGCTGGCTCTCCATGGGGGTGGCATCAAGGGGCATTAGCCAGATCGGAAGATGGTGATTGGCTGCACCTGTGTGTACCACTCAGCGAGACGTCATCAGATGCCACTTCCTGGTTGGTGGGTGCTGGCAGAGTTGCCATGGACTTTGGCATTCCTGCTATGCCATCTGTGCCTCACGGAGGAGCACATGTTATTATTTCCCTCCATGGAATATCCACAGGGAACAGAACAGTGGCATCTCTGATGCATCAGAGGGCAGCCACTTTGCATGACAGCAGACTCAAGATTGCTCAGCCCAAAATATTACAAAATCCAAAGTCTGTACAGTATGTTGAAAGCCTTTGCAGAAAATAATAAGCTACATGGGATCTCTCATCCCTTTAACCTGACTGCCACATACCCCTATCCCTTCCCTAGACAAAGAGAGGAACTGCATGGATCTGGAAACAGTAGTTTCCAGTTGCACTTTCATCCCTTGGGTCATGTGACTCTGTGCCAGTAAAGGCAGCCATTATATGCAGCTATACCCATTTCCTTTCAAAGGTCATATGACATGAAGACATTAACTTGGAAAAACTCTGTAACTTGTAATGAGCTTCAAGTGGGAGGACATTCCACTTGTGGGGTGCCCCGTGATAAGACTTCCCATATCTAGTCACCTTCCACCTCAGTGCTATGGATGAGGACCTTAACCAGCAAGGTGAATGGTAACTCCCAGAATGCAGCTTCTTTTGCATGCTGGTCAAGGAGACATCTATAGAGCTTGTAGTTATATGAGCCCAGTGACAAAAGGCACATTATGCCTGAACTATTCAGTACTACTGGATGATTTATTGCATGCTTACATTTTGTTAAAAGAAGCTGATTTGGCTTTTTTTAAAAAATGATTAAGGAGAACAACTAATTTTGGGCTGGCGTGGTGTGATATTTTCCGAAAGAATATGCAACTCAGACTGCAGTAAAGAAACGAAACCATCTGGGACAGGCAACTATAGCATTGTCACTCATTTTAAAATAAACTGAAATCTGTTGCACATTTCAAATTTGATTAAATTGAACATTTGAATTTTAGGAGCTATTAGTTTGGTTGAAAGAGTAGTCATGGAAGTGCATGCTTGTTTGGATCTTCTGTATGATCAAGCAAACATCTTGCAAGAAAAGCATTGTTCCTGTTTAACATGGAATTAATTGTGCATGTAGTTTGCATGTATGTACTGGGTTGGATCCATCCAGCTTTTTTTTTTCCCCATTCATTCTCACCCAATTCTTCTTCATGCTGCAGCCTCCATCCCACTTGGCTTTTTAATGTGCAGATCCCATGATTCTCAGCATAGCCTTTTTGGGTGGTCAAAGATGACATCTGCCTTCCTTTTTCATCATTCACTATGTTCACAGGCTAAAATCTTTACAGTTTTGGTATAATTCATTTAAATTTGTATGTGCTGGTCAAGAACTGTAATAAAAAATGATTGATGGATGTGTTCACAGGCTATGCTGCATGGGTGTGGCATGAGTGATCCCACTCCCGCGCTTGGTTACAACCATATTGAACATGTACAAAACTTAAGTCTCCCCTCTATGTAACTATTTCACCTTAGTGAATGGTATTAGCTGTGCTTTCCTCCATTGTAGCAATTCGTCCAGAAACTTCGACTAAGCCGAATTGTGGCAGTAAGATTAGAGGGAGCAGATGGGAAATCACTGCACTGCACTGATTCCCCATCTTCCCATTTCTTTGTAGGAACAATTCAAAGTGTTGATTCTAACCTTTAGAGCCCTAAAAGGCTTGGAGCCAGTGTACTCCACCCCTCAGTACAACCCACCAGCTATATCTTCCTGACAAGCCCTGCTTTCTGTGTCCAAGCCTTCAAAAGTGAAGTTGGCAGCAGCCAGACACAGGGTTTTTCCCAATGGTAGCACCTCATCTGTGCCCTTCCCCTTGAGGCTTGCTTGGTGCCTATAGGTGCCAGGCCAAAATGTATCTGTTTACCCAGGTTTTAATTAAGGGTTGATCTTTTAACATCATTTTTATAGTGTCCTTTTAGCCTGAAAAACTGGTAAATTCATTTTTAAGCTGCTCAGTGATTTTTATGCTTTGCCTGGGTTTTTAATGTTGGGTAATAATTAACACATGCTTTTATATGTTTGTTATGTTTTATTTTGTAAGCTGCCTCAGGTAGGTTCCCTGGAGAAATGGCACAAAAGCTTTCTAAACAAGTGTGTTGAAAATGCTCAGACAGCTGCCTGCAATAAGTACAGTCTGTATAGGCAGTATGGCTTGGCTTGCCATTGGTCTGTACCTTTTGGACAAGCCAGCTCATTTTAAATGCCAGAGATCAGAGGAGGAGGAAGAATCTTTTTGCATACATTCTATATATTTCAATAAATGCTTGAAGTGTAAAATGGTGCTCTTCAATTTTACACTCTTCTGAATTTCAAAATGTAAATGTCCTACAAAGCTGATAACTTACCCTCACTTACAAATCCCCTTCTACCTTTTTAGAAATGATAGAAGGAAGGCTTTAACATCATGTATATTTTACAGGTTTAAATGTATGCCGGGTGAATGGGCAAAAAATGCACTCAACGAATTTCCTTGGCAGCAATCAAAGGGCTCCTGTGTATAGGGGAGCTGTCTGTGTGCAGGGATGCAGATGGCACTGAAATCCCATTGCTAGTTTGCTCCATTTATGTTAAAGAGCTGGATGAAAGCAGGATTTGAAAATTGTCAATGTGCATTGTTAAGATGCTAATATGATGGAGCAGAAAGGGACAGAGCCCAAGGAAGCAGGAAAAGATGAAGGCCTTCACCTACTTCAGATGCCAGTAGCAAGTTCAAATGCACCTGGATTGTAAGGATTTGCAGAAATTTAAAGTGTGTTTTAAAATGTGTTTTGTTTTATTTTAAAGGAAAGGAAAGAATTCTGGTTCTTCCTCACTGCCATGCCATGCATCAATACATTGCAAGCAAGCAAGGAAGAAATCTGTCCTTTGACAGCAAGAGCAGCTACTGACTGCAGTGTGATGAGAAACCTCCTGATTCTTCCCACTTCTTGGGTTTTCAGGAGTAAATGTAATTTCAGCAGCTGCAGGGGTAAATGGGAGAAGCAATTCTCATGAGCAGATCCCTTGAACTATGCTCCATAGCAGGGGTCATTTCGAGCAGGAGCTCAGGGGAGCACAGCTCCAGGAGTTGGTGCCAGCCCCCCCCCCCAGAGAATGCCTGCTTGTGTCATGGCTGCAGCAAAATGACCTGGAAAGGTCCTTGTTCCTCCGACCAGCCTTCTGAAGGCTTCAGCCACCACTGAAGCTATCCTCCCAGAATAGTGGTATTTCTGAGGCTTGGATTGGTAGCTGTCCCCTCTCTGCCAGCTTGCTTGCTAGCTTGCTTCCTTCCTCTCTCTCTCTCTCTCCTTTCTTTCTTGCCTTCTGACATACTTCCAGTGATGTCAGGTGGTGCAGCATATGCAAATAAGTTATGCTAATGAGCTCCTTCACCTCTTTTTCTACAAAATGACCCCTGCTCCATAGTGAGAACCTGTTAGCAGATGTAAAATATGAGCAACCTTAAAAGCAGGCTGTATGGCAGGGGTCCCCAATGGCACTAGGGTTGCCATGTCCAGCCTCATCCCCAGAGGGGGACTTTGGGGGCAATCCTGGAGGGGCTGGGATGTCCCCAACACAATGATGTCATGTTGGGAATGTCCCCACCCCCAAGCCCCACCCCCAACAATGACCAGGGGGGAAGCACATGGCCTACCGTGGCCCACCAATCATCTGGAAGGCCCTTTAAATCTTGCAGGAGAGGAGGAAAAGGGACAGCTGCTGGCTGTGCAGCTGAACTCCAAGCGGCTATACCACTTGGAATTCAGGCTCATGAGGCCCAGCCCCCGCTAGCCAAAAGCATTTAAAAGAACCCTTTACATGCTTTTGGCTTGTGGGCCCATGTGCACTTGAATTCTAAGCAGCAATGTTGCTTGGAACTCAGATGTGTGAGGCCTGGAGGCCCCCGCTGACCAAAAGCATTTAAAAGGATGCTTTAAATGGTTTTGGTCAGCGGGATTCAGATGGAATTCAGATGTGTGAGGCCCAGCAGCCCCTGCTGGCCAAAAGCATTTAAAAGGACTCTTTAAATGCTATTGGCTAGTGGAAGTTTTGCACACTTGAATTTCAAGTGGCGATGCCGCTTGGAATTTAGGTGCGTAAGGCCCAGCCACCCCTGCTGGCCAAAAGCATTTAGAGGGACCCTTTAAATGCTTTTGGTCAGCAGTGCCACATGTGCCAGAATTCCAAGCTTGTGAATCTCTGCTTGGAGTTCAGGCATGTGGCAGGTGGCCACCCCTCTCCCTCCCCTCCTGCAAAATTTAAAGGGCCTTCCAGCTGAACTGCGGGCCACATGACCCCCTGATCAGCTGAAGCATCCTTTAAATCTCTCAGGAGGGAAGGGAGAGGGGTGGCAGCAGGTGGTCACTCTTGGGGGTGGGGATTGGGGCCAGTGGCAGGTTAAAGTCCTGAAAATCAGGGGAATCCCCACTCAGATGGGGGTCTAGCAACCCTAAATGGCACCTATGGATACCTTTCTTTGAGCCCATTAGGTATCCCTAGGAAGTGGGCAGGGCTAGATGGGACTTTTGTCCAGCAGGACTCCTGATTGGCTGTGGGACATTTGATTGGCTGTGCAGATGTTTAAAAACATTGCTTTGGCAGTAGTTGTCACCACAGCACAAAGCTCTTCACTGTGTGACCAAAGATAAGAAGAGAAGGTTTTTGTATCCCTCTTTTCTTTACCTTAAGGAGTCTCAAAGCACCTTACAATCGACTTTCCCTGCCTGTTCCCACAACAGGCACCTTGTGAGGTAGATGGGCCTGGAAGAGTTCTGAGAGTACTGTGTCTGGCCCAAGGTTACTCAGCAGGCTTCACATGAAGAAATGAAGCCTGCTGGAAGATCTTTTGCCAGTCACAGTGGGGAATAAATCCGGTACTCCAGATTAGAGCCCACCACTCTTTAACTACTACAACATACTGGCTGTGTGTATGCAAATCCCCACCCCAAACAAAACAAAACAAAAAAAAACTCTTCAAAAAAACCAATATGTATATTTAGAAGGGGACCCCATTAAGTACAGCTTGAAATATTGAAGATTAACTACTAGAGTTCATTCCCTATCATTCTGTGGCTGGCTGTACCTTCTGCAGCAGCCGTTTTGTGGTTGTGCCCATCAACCTGTGTCAGAGTTCCAAAAGGTCCCCTCAAGCTCAAAAGCTTGGGGATCCCTGCCTGCTCCTGACTTCTCTATCCTAGCCATGTTCAATGTTCTGGTGCCCATGTACCAGGATTGCATATTAATCAAAGGCTGGATGTATCAATGAGATGGAAATACCTTACTCCTTTTTTTGAATATATGATCCTGTCATATGAAACCTTAGTCACTGAAAGGTCATCATGAATATAGGACTACATTTTATTGCCATTAAAGTTTGCGCCTCTGTTGTGAGTCTCACCAAACAATGGACAAAATAATCTGTGAAGAAAAATAGCTTTTGATGCGGGCTGTTGAATGGATAAATATAGGGGAAGCAGATGCCAGGGACAAGCAGTGGTAAGCACAGATCGGTTTGCCAAGCTCAGCAAGCAAATAGCTTTCACCAGAGTAGGTGCCATTGCCAGACATGTTGGCAGATTTTGTTGCACAAGCAGGTGCATCTACGGCTGGGTACAGATCTCTCTCATTCAAAAACTGATACATCTTTGCTCTTCCAAACTTTCTATGAAAACTTCAGTTTATCAAGACACACTTGTAAAGCTGGACCAATTTCAACCCTCAGTATGGTTTACTTGAAATAATCATATATTTGTTTCACTGACTGGCCATTAATTATTGTAAGTGACAGAAGTTTTGCATTGGCAGATGTCCCAGAGAATTGGAATACCAGAATACAGTAGAGCAAGGTACTTCCTGTCTGTCACAGGTATCTACCAATCAGCAGCATATCACTATAGGTAACAGTTAATTGGCTGGCCCTTGTGATTAACTGAAATTGCACAGTGGGGCCATTCAAAGTCAAGGTAAGGGAATTTGCTCGATGGACTCCTCAGGTACACAAAAAATATGACTTTGTACATTAACAAAAAAAAAGTGACTACCCCAAACCCATTGGAGACTGAAAATGCTTCAGAAAGAATAGAATGTTGAGGTCTGATAGCAGTCCAGTCACAAGAATGCTTTCCTGAACAGACCTTAGCATTGGGGGGGGGGGGGGGGGGGTAGCCATGTTGGTCTGAAGCAGCAGGTCAAAGTTTGGGTCCAATGGCACCTTTAAGACAAAGAAAGTTTTATTTAAGGTGTAAGCTTTTGTGTGCAAGCCCACTTCCTCAGACAAATGGAAATAAAATTTCTTCAAGCCTTACATACAGGAAGATATGGTTGTTGTCAGTGTTCCCTCTAAGCTGAGTTAGTGTGAGCTAGCTCAGACCAATTTCGTACAGACGCTGCCCCGGCATTCTTCCTCCGTTTGGTCTGGTGCTGTGCTTGAATTTCACACTATTCGCCGCTGGGCGCATTTTGACCCCAAAAGGATCACTGAAACTGTGGGGAAGATCGGGCGGAGCTGTGGGTCAAAATGTGCCCCGTGGCAAATAGTGTGAAATTCAAGCACAGCACCGGGGCAAACGGAGGAAGAATGCCGGGGCAGTGTTAGTGGGAAATTGGTCTCACAGTTTTTTAGCCTCCGGCTCACACATTTTTGTTTTAGTTCAGGAAGGATGGCTCCAGGGCAAACTAATTTATGCAGTAGCCAAATTGCTCGCCCACAACTTTAATGCCAGCAGTTCACAAAGTAGAAGTATTGCTCATAAGACTCCACAGCTTAGAGGGGGCATTGGTTGTTGTTGGTGGGTTGTTGTTGTTTTTTGAAATGTCAGAAACAACCAGTCAGAGCCTCTTAACCCTGACAAGTCCTTCCTGATGCTTCCACCCCCCCGCCCATCATACTGTATGTAAGGCTTGAAGAAATTTTGTTTCCATTTGTCTGAGGAAGTGGGCTTGCACACAAAAGCTTACACCTTAAATGAAACTTGGTTGGTCTTAAAGGTGCCATTGGACCCAAACTCTGTTCTTCTGTTAGCATCAGTTAAAGAAGGAAATGCAATAGAGGAACCAGCCTCTACCCTGCCCGTTTACACAGTTTCTTACAGACCCCAGTTAGCAGACATAAATAAACAGAAATAATGTTCTATTTGGAAGGTTTCTGTTCAATTGTATGTTTTATCTGTTCTTTTAAAAGTCACATGATAACAGCCATCAAAAATCCTCTATCAATGGATCTCACAGGTTCATTATATATTAATGTGGAGGGAGGATAAGATCATTAATAAAATTCAGTGCTTTCAATCCAGATTAATTAATTCTGAATAAATGCCACTCATGAGTTCTGTTCAAAAGCAGTGACCACATTAAAATAGCCTTTTCAAATGTTGGAACACTTTTCAAGAAAACAAAAGCATGTAATCTAGCCACTCTCACAGTTTAAAAATAAAGGTAGGCAAAAAAGGCTTTTTAAAAGCGGATTTTCTCTTTTTGTGTATTTTTCTGGAAGCCTCTGCAAAGTCCTAAATGATTTGTGCCTTTTGTTTTCACTTATGCATCTATGAGTGTTGTTAAAATCACTTAAGTATATTAGAGTAACCATTTCCACCCTTGAAAACTGATGTGTGAACTCCCCTCAGCTCAATTTGGAATTGGGTCAGTAATTACAAGCATCATTGGACAGTACTGAACAAAATACCCCTCAGGTTTTTTGGAGAGATCTTTAATTAATTTGGAACATAAATTGAGATCCCACATATGCATCGGATGTGCTTATACTTTGTTCGATTGTTATCCAACAAGCCCAGGATGCTCACAGATGTTTACAACCCATAAAGAGCTAGACAACAAGACCCTGGAATGAAGATTTGTAAGGCTTGATGCAATTGCAGCAAGAGAGAGTTAGAGATTTAGTCAAGAAAAGAAGCTGTCAGTCCCTGAGTTTCCTAGGAAACTTCCTAAGCTAGTACTTTTGCAAAGGTTTTGTATTTCATTCAATCACTCCCATCATCTAGCTTTGATTGTAGCTTCTGTTAAGGTGGCAAATGGTTCTTCACACAAACCTCAGTGTTTAATGGAAATTATTTTTGGCAGACACATCTGGAATTCCACAATGTCTTTTCTCTAAGGATTTGGAGCTCCCTGGTGTGCTCACAGTTCTAAGGAAACTTAAAAGTCACCCTTAGAATTGTTTATTTAGCTATGTTTACAGTCAGGGACATGGACAAAAATAAAGTTAAGCTGAAACAACATTGAATATGGTATTTTCATTTTACATTGTGAGTTGAGTAGTAGTAGAATTTCTCATGGAACTGATATCCAACTCATAATAAATGCAAGCACTGTAAGCTAGGCAAATGCATATTCCTATCTAGAGCTGTCTGCAGATGTTACATTGGTGTTCCCTTCATATGAAGGGGAAGCTGGCCAGCTAGGTATGTCAGGAGCATGGGGGTCCCTGCAATGTGTGTGAATTGGGCTTTTACCCCCACCCCCTTCTGGTTCCCTTGAATGGCAGCTGTGCCCACAGGAATAATCCACACATTGTTCAATTCACTAGTTACAGGATTCTGCAAATCATGTTCCTGAAATGCATGGCTGGCGTGCTCTACCTCCATATGAACGAAACATCAACATAACATCTGCAGAAGGCTTAGGTAATCATAAATCACATTGACGTTATTACCCTTTACATTCTCTTTAAATTTTTGAAAACACCATACCAGCAACACCGGGGCTTTGCTTGTTTGTTTTTGTCTCATTTTTACAGCAAAAAGAGAGAAAAAAGCAAACTTTAAAAAATTGCAGAACAAAGTATGAGTCCTTCAGACCAACATGGCTACTCACCTGAATTTAAAAATATTGCTTCAGCATTGATGACAATTGAAAATTCATCATTTTGTATCGGTAGCTGCTTTGTTCTAAGGTTCAGGCCATGACAGAACCACAGGGTGTGTAAAAGGAAAAGAGTAGAAGAAATGGGTTTCCTGAAGCAGAACACTCATTCCTAATTGAGCATCACAATCTGACCTGTATTGTAATTGGATAGGCCAACTCTTGGAGCCTGATTCACTTAAGAGTCACAAAAGTATTAGTGCACTTGCTTCCATGGGCAGGGGTGACAGACTGCTGACCAGAAACAGTGAAAGTACAATGTGACATTGCATTGCCCTTTCTTGACCCAGGTCTGCAAGATGTCAATGGCAGTGATAATTCAGAGTGAGGTTTCCATTGAGTTTTCAGCTTGTAGCTATGACCAGCAGAGGGGGGGGGGGATCACAAACTTAAAAATATTACTTCAGCATTCAGCAAAGCAAGAAATGAGAGCCATTTTGGTGTAGTGGTTAAGAGCAGCAAGACTCTAATCTAGAGAACTGGGTTTGATTCTCCACTCCTCTACATGCAGTCAGCTGGGTGACCTTGGGTCAGTCACAGCTCTCTCAGGCCCACCTACCTCGCAGGGTGTCTGTTGTGGGGAGAGGAAAGGAAGGTGATTGTAAGCCACTTTGAGACTCCTTCGGGTAGTAATAGGTAGAGTATAAAAGCAACTCTTCTTCAGTTTAACCAAATCTTTTTTTCTTTTTGAGTATATGCTGGTCACAGACTGTTTCAGAATTGCCATTTTGGAACAGAATAAAATGTATTTCCTAGAAATTTTTGGTTTTAAATTTTTATCACCATGTGTCTTTTAGAAGCTGTTTCTAGCAAGGGTTTGTGATAATCCATTTGTCTGACATCTTGTTCATGTAAAGAGATTTCAAGAACTGAATATGCTATTTGTCTGCATCAGAATGGCTCAAACATGACTGACTACAGGTAAAAAGATGACATATGAGATTACATGCTCCTTTGTCATACCTGCTGACCAGTCGCCACCTTAAAAGGTACCTTGTTATTAGGGAAAGAATAACATGTTTTGTTTTGAAACTTATTCCTTAAGTGTCTCTGTGTGGCTTAATGTGGCAGCATAGCTCATGAATCTTGCAGTCAGTTCTTGCATTTATGATGGTTGCTGCACAATGTGGAGCTGCAAAAAGCAAGAAATGCAGGCATCACAAACTATTTAAACAGTGATGCCTCAGTTTAAAACTCTACAAAATATAGAAACAATGCCTCTAGCAATGCTCATTAAGATCTCAGTCATAATTTTGGAGGTTGCTAAACAACAACAACATCACTGAACGTTCAAATCTTGGTTTCTGTAAAGCAAAGCCATTGAGGTTTATTTTTATTTATTTTATTTTATTATTCCACCTGCACCCTGCCCTCCCCGCAATGCAGGCTCAGGGCGGCTCACATTCCTAAAAAAAACAAGTTACACAATACATAAATCCAGGGCTCCGTTGGGGCCGGGGCGCGCCGGAGCGCCGCTCCGGGAGAGAGGAGGCGGGGGGGCGGGCACTTAAGAAAGCCCCGCCCCCCCGCTCGCTCTTCCCAGGCTGCGGCAGGCCGCTCTGCCGCCGCCGGCCCCTTCCCTCGCCCCCCCGTCAGTGTTCCCGGGCCCGGCGGCGCTCCGCCGGCCCGGGAAGGAGAAGCCCCTTTCCTCCCCCCTCCCCCTGGGGCCGCGGCAGAGCGCCGCTGGCCCCGAGAAGCCCTTTCCCTCGCCCCCCCCCCCAGTGTTCCCGGGCTGGCGGCGCTCCGCCAGCCCGGGAAGGAGAAGCCCCTTTCCTCCCCCCTCCCCCTGGGGCCGCGGCAGAGCGCCGCTGGCCCCGAGAAGCCCTTTTCCTCCCCCCCTCAATTCTTCTTCCCTTCCTTCCTTCTCTCTTTCTCTCCCCCCACCTACCTACTTACCTTCCTCTTCCTTCCTTTCCCCCTTCCTTCCTTCCTTCCTTCCTTCCTTTCTTCTCACTTTCTCTCCCCACCTACCTACCTACCTGTTCCTTCCCCTCTCCCTTCCTTCCTTTCTTCTCTCTCTCTCCCCCACCTACCTACCTACCTGTTCCTTCCCCTCTCCCTTCCTTTCTTCTCTCTCTCTCCCCACCTACCTACCTACCTATTCCTTCCCCTCTCCCTTCCTTTCTTCTCTCTCTCTCCCCCACCTACCTACCTACCTTCCTTTCCTTTCTTTCTTTCTTTCTTCCTTCCCCCCTTCCTCCCTCCTTCCTTTCTTTCTTCTCTCTCTCTCCCCCACCTACCTACCTACCTTACTGTTCCTTTCCTTCCTGTTCCTTTCCTTCCTTCCCCCTCCCTCCCTTCTTGCCTTCTGACACACTCCCGATTACGTCATCACTTCCGGTGATGTCAGGGGGTGTGGCATATGCAAATAAGTTATGCTAATGAGCTCCTGCACCTTTTTTTTTTACGAAAGGACCCCTGCATAAATCCCACTTAAATAACAATTTAAAGCGCAATAAAATCCTGTGGCAGTGAATTTCATGTGTTAATCACGCTTTGGGTGAAGAAGTACTTCCTTTTATCTGTTCTAACACGACTGCTCAGCAATTTCATGGAGTGCCCACAAGTTCTTGTATTGTGAGAAAGGGAGAAAAGTACTTCTTTCTCTACCTGCTCTATCCCATGCATAATCTTATAAACCTCAATCATGTCACCCCTCAGCCATTGTTTCTCCAAACTAAAGAGCCCCAAGCACTTCAACCTTTCTTCATAGGAAAAGTGTTCCAACCCTTTTATCATTTTATTTGCCCTTTTCTGCACTTTTCCCAATGCTATAATAAATTTTCTGTGGTGTGGCAACCAGAACTGTACACAGTACTCCAAATTAGGTCGCACCATCGATTTATACAGGGGCATTATGATACTGGCTGATTTGTTTTCAATTCCCTTCCTAATAACCCCCAGCATAGCACTGGCCTTTTTCATTGCAGTCGCACACTGTCTGGACATTTCATTGAGTTGTCTACTACGACTCCAAGATCTCTCACTTGGTCAGTCTCCGCCAGTTTGGACCCCATCAACGTGTATTTATAGTTAGGATTTTTGGCTCCAATATGCATCACTTTGCACTTGGCCACATTAAACCCCATTTGCCACGTTGATGCCCACTCGCCCATCCTCGAAGATTCCTTTGGAGTTCCTCACAATCTTCCCTGGTTCTTACCACCCTGAACAACTTTGTGTCATCTGAAAATTTAGCCACTTCACTGCTTACTCCCAACTCCAAATCATTAATAAACATTAATTTATATCCCAGTCCTTTGTATACTTACTGCAAAGAAAGTCCCATTGACTTCAGTGGGGTTTATGCCAAGTACATGTCCATAGGAATCCTTCAGATTCTATAGACAAAGCTAAAGCTGACTCAGGAAGTTTATGGTATTTATGAATTTAATATTTATACTGACTGGCATGAAAATGGATTGAGAGCCAGTGTGCTGAAGTGGTTAGAAAGTAAAACTAGGAACTGGAGATCTAGGTTAAAATTCCACTGTAACCTGGCCTAAAGTTCATATACGAATCATTCTCTCTGAGCCTAACCTACTTTAATGGTCTGTTTTGCAGACAAAATAGAGAATCAAATACCCTGTCATGAGCTCTTTGGGTGAAAAGTGGGATAAAATAGCTAAATATCTAGATAAAATAAATTATCAAAGTGGCTCACAGATATTTTCAGTGTTAGCCATAGATAAAAGAAATGAAACAACTAAATTACATCCTCTTTTAACAAACAGATGCATATTATTTTGTTGCTATTTTTTTTATTTTATTTGGATTATATTTAGTTGTCATTCCACATTGGCTTATTTCCTTCTGTCAGTGACACCTGTCCTTCACTTTATTTTGTGGGCCATTGAAAAGGATACAGTGTGGGTTCTGCTTCATGTCATTTTGTCTTTGAGACAACCTCTTAAGTGTTCCTTGACCTAATGAAGTTTTCTGTTTGTTGTTGTGAAGTCCCATCTATCCATGCCTCTCATATCTGAATGCATGGGGAGGAGGCAGGGATTTTCAACATGTAAATTGAACTACACATTGAAGAATAGTTGGCAGGCATAGCTGCTTGAATATTCTTCGCAGCTTATCTCAGCATTCTTGCTGCCATGTTTTCTGGCTAAGAACTGACTTGTCCTGTCACCTTTGTATAAATAGGAAACATATGACTGCAAAGCCATTTAAAAACCTAGAACTAGAGATTCTGAAGAATCTTCTGGGAAAATGTCAACAAGAAGACAAACAGGGCCAGAGATATACAGATACTTATGAAATTTCTTCCCTGGTTTTGGAATTTGGAGTTATCTGATCTTGACTGCTTCCACCCAGGGACACTAAAAGTTGTCCCTGCTGCAGAAGTAGCAGTGAGTGGTGTTTCAGTGGGCAGAGATGGTATATGCATTCCATGTTCCTGTGCAGCTACTCCTGATGCTGTCTCTACTCCATCCTCCCCCTTTTACTTCATCATTTTGGCAGAGAAGCACCAACATGACATCAATCTCATGGCCCCTAGTCCTAGCAATCCCTCTTTCCCCTTCCCAGCTGAGCACAGTGCAAAAACCATTGTATTGGGGTAGAAGAGTCTCTATCCTTCACCTTGCACCATTTTTTTCCTGAGCTCAACCAGCCCCAAAGGGGGGTGGGTCTTTTTGCCCTGTTGTTGGGCTTCATTTGCAGTACTCGATTTAATTTGGAACATACAAGAAAAAGAAGCAAATGGACTGGGAAAAACGAAATGCTACAACAAACTGCATATAACCCAATTATGGAAAATTTCAGCAATCCTCTAGTTTGGAGGTGTCAAACATTAGGCCTGGGGACCCATCTAGGGCTTCTATCCAGCTCATGAGCAGATGGTGTGAGGGAGGGAAGGCAAGAGATTGCTTGGGGGGGGGCAGCAGGTGCATGTGGTAAAGTCTGGGTGTGGGTGTGGGTGTGAAGAAATAGAAAGGAAATGGCTAGAGAATAGGACTAAGAGGCTAAGTTAAAATAGTATGAGAGGAATGGAAGCAAAGGCAGAGAAAGAGGAGGTGTGGTGTTTTTTCCCCTCCCACCTCCTCTGAATACAGCTCAGTGAAAATTAGAGAAACCACTACATGGTGGGGTGGAGCCAAGCTGCTGGCACTGCCACCGCCGCACCAACTGGCTTCTCATTTTTTTCAAATGGTGACCCTGAGTGGGTTGGTGAGAGTGGACACACAGAGTGGCAGTTAGCTGGTGAATGGACAGGGCCAGTGGGGAAGAGAGAAGGAAGAAGGCCAGCATGTGGATTGGGAACCAACTGGGCTTTCTTGTGCATGCCACTCTGTGGGGAAAGACCTCATGGCCTCAGAAATGAGTGGAGGAACAAAGGGAAAATGGGGTGCTGATGTCACCGCCACACATCTGAACAGTCACAGAGCCAGGAGGCAGAACGACTGTTGTGGCAAGTGAGAGATGGCGACCTCCCTTCTCCCCAACTGTTCTCAGTCCATGAGGGAAAAGGGGTTGCGGGAAGACAAATAGCACCCCCTGGAGGTTTTGGAAACAGCATCTCCATCAGGCCTTTCCTCAGTCCCACGGCCTCTTTGGGAAACACAGAAGGGATGAGAACTAGGGATGAGGGGATCTGGAACAGTCCAGTTCAGATCCTCAAAGGGAAGAGAGGAAACAAAGTGCAAGAGATGGATCATAGCTGCACTTGGCTGCCAAGGCTGGGCATATGGGGTTACTGAAAAATGACCTTATTTACTTGCAAGGATGATGACTCATCTCCTAAAAGTGCTATAAATACAAAAAATAGCTAATTTGTAAGGATACTCCCCCTATGGTATCTCTTGGGAGGGGAAGTCATCTTGCATCTGATTAAATACATTTATTGGGACTTTTGTGGGTTCCCTAGTAAATCAATTGTTTTCATTGCTAGGAATCAATTGCTTTTGTTTGTATTTTGTGTCAAAATAATATTGTTAATTGGGTTTGCCTGTGTCCTTTGTAAAGTTTATATCTTGGGAACCTGGCATTACATTTTATGGCACTCATGACCTGGCCCCACAAAGTAACATTTATGACAGATCTGGCCTTCGTAACAAATGAATTCAACATCCCTGCTCTAGTTAAACCAGAATTAAAAGGGAATAAAACACAATTCAAAGATGGAATTCTAGAACATGAAAGGTGCTAAACCAGACACCTCTACTTATCTATAATTTTATGATCTGTGGGTATTAAGTTAGAATAACTTTGGAAGCTATAGCTGTCATGTTATATTTTGATATGTGTAAAAAATATTCTGTGTATGATTTTATGTTGCTAAGAGCCATGACAAGTATAATTTCTGAAAAAGAGACCTATAAACAATTAATAATGCTTGATGATGCACCTTATTATAATTAATTCTCTGTGAGAATAAATGCCATGATCCAAGTGCATAATTAGCTTGGAATAGGCTCCATGGTTGGACAATAAGGGGAACTCGCCAGTTTGTTTTTGCCTTCTGCCCATAAGCTAACCTTGGCAAATTCAGGAAGAACAGAGTAATTACTCTGCTGATGTTAATCATATGTTTCATTATCATAAGGTTATTTGAAACTGTAGGCATGAGAAGCTCAGTCTGACATAATTAAATGTGAATCTTATATGACAGTGTAACCTTCACCAAGAATTTACTCAAGAACATAACTTTTAAATTGTTTATCTTATTTTTTTCTTTCTCTAACTACACTTTCATTTACATGCCAAGCCATCTTCTGGATATAGCAGAAACTTCCCACCCCAGTTCTACCTCCCAACCCCCCCCCCTCCTGCTACAGCCTGAAAGGCCCCTTGAAATGCTCCTCCTGCCCCCAGCAATGACATTAAGTTCTTTTCTAATGTATACTTCTGCTAGTGATTGCCTCCTTTGTCTGACAAATTTGGCTCTTTCCAAGCTCATAGGAACCAGTTTTCCCTGATAAGAAGGCAAGTCTGAGTCTGTGTAAGCAGGCAGACCCTCTCTCTTTGCTGATTTGCCTCTCCCCAGAGCTAACACTGGCCACCTGAATCTTTAATCCTATCAGCCGCACATCATCTTCCCTCATATCCATGTCATACCGCACAAAAACTACCTCTAACACAGACAGGTTTCCCATCCAATACAAAAGAAGGGTTGTCAAGCAATATTTTTACTTTTGATTAGTTTAATTGGATAGCCAAACCATCAGAGGAAGCAATCAGAGCTCCAACTCAAACGTTGTTTTGCATCAGGAAATCCTCTCAAATGTCTCCTGTTTCTTTGTTCATGTCATGGGAGAAACATGAAGGCATTATTTCAGGGCAATCGTGTCACCCTGCCTCAGTTTACAATTTGGGGTATAATTGGACTGACCACAGCCCAGCCCGTGTGTGTGTTTTCCTGGATGCAAACTGCACACCAAGGTGCTTGTCACCTTGCTCTTCAATGGACCTCTGATCTCTGCTCTTCAAGACAGAAGAGCCCCATCCCCACCTATATTCCTGCTACTCTCTTTATTTCCTGTTTTTGATCTTGTTATGTGTGTTGCCTCTTGTATGCTTTTTGTATATTTAATACTCTCATTTTCTCTTGGATAGCATTAATTTCTATTTTCAATTTGGACTGGTTATTTTGGGAGTTTCCAATAAGGAAACAGGTCTGTCTGTCTGTCTGTCTGTCTGTCCATCCGTCCGTCTGTCTGTCCGTCTGTCCATCCGTCTGTCTGTCTGTCTATATATCTATTTATCGTCTCTCTCTTTCTAGTACTGCTTATATGGCTATTATCTTAAGCAGAAATTAGAACCAATTTTTTAAAAGATCTTACTCAGTATTATTTCTCTTATATTTAATTATTGTACCTATTAATTTTGCCACTGAGAGGATGTATCCAATAGCAGCCATGACACCTGGGCTCACACATTTAGCAATTCTGTATCTTTAAGAAAAGGCCTGACTAAATTAGCCCCCAACTCGTTGAATATAGGGCACTCCATAATCATATGTTTGATGGTTTCGATTTTATCATATGAACATCAGCATGTTCTGCTAGAGTACGATACTCTATTATATCTGACCTCCAAAACTGCCAAAGGAAGATAATTCATTCTTGCCAAAGTAAAAGCTCTTCTTAGTTTTGGGACTGTCAATTGATAAAACTATTTCCACAGTAAAATATGTCCATAATAACTGGTCGCCAATTTTGCTCGATTACCCCCTTTTCACAAGCTCTCTGTCTCCTTGCTAATTCCCCCAACAAAAACAGGAGACCACCCATTTTGGGCAACACATAGAATTTGGGGCAAAACCTGGATTTTCTGTAAAATGTTCATTTCCAAATAAAATATAACTCTGTAAAAATAACCTCAAAGAAGATCTAGATTCTGTGTAGTTGCTTACAATGATGGGAAGCAATAAGACAAAGAAGAAGAAGAAAAGATTGGATTCATACCCTGCCCTTCACTACCCAAAGGAATCTCAGAGCAGCTTGCAATCTCCTTTCCCTTCCCCTCCCCACAAGAGACACCCTGTGAGGTAGGTAGGGTGAGAGAGCTCTGACAAAAACTGCTCTTTTTCAAGAACAGCTGTGCCAGAACTATGGCTTGCCCAAGGTCATCCAGCAGGTGCCAGTGGAGGAGTGGGGAATCAAACCTGGTTCTCCCAGATTAGAGTCCACACACTTAACCACTACACCAAACTGGCTCTCAGAAGATACAATTTTTAACATATATCTGAAAGAATTTGCACCACCAGCAATACAAGTTGGGGATTTGATATCATCATCTACTGGATATTGGAAGAAGCAACTGGTGAAGAACTCTCATTTGGCCATAGCTCAATAAGCAACTGATGGTGAAGTCAACGCCATGCATTTTTGTGCACCCTGCAATACTGCATTTCTGATCATTTCATCACCAGCCTAGTATCCTCTGCTAGCAATTTCTAAGCACCATTAAAACATGGAAGAAACAGCGAACCATTATAGACCTTCAACATATCTAAGTAGCCATGGGGAATGATAATACATTTGTAGTTACAACAGCTGTGTATCTAGCATCACTTTTGGCCATAATTGCTTCTAGGAGAAAGAAAAAATATTTTCAAGCTAGAAAACAGTATTTCCAAAGTGAGTGAAGAGTTTATTCAGTGTATGGAGTTTTTAAAAAAGTTTTTAAAAGTTTTTTTTTTAAGTATTGTCTTATTTTATGCAGTACTGCATTACCAATACTCCCCAAAATTTAAATAAAATTAGAACAGGGTGGGCAAAATTCACAGGGGCAGTTTCAATGCAGTAGGTGTGAAAAGTTAACCACCACTAATGCACTAGGTGTGAAAAGTTAACCACCACTAAAATGAAGAGAAAATGGATCATAACTTTGTGCGGTGCGTTCACACTGCCGCCTTCGGATGCCTCCCGCTTCTTCCGGTTCACATTGTTTGGAAGCGGGAGGCATGCGGAGGATGGCCCCTGAACACCGGATTTACCCAGTGTCCTGGTAAAGCGGAAGGAAAGCGACTGGGAGACGGGTAAGTACGAAACGGAGCCGACGGACAGATGCGCATGTCTGAACGTGCTCCTTTCTTCCGTTTCCAAAGCGTGCCTGCCCCGCTTTAGATTGCCAGTCTGTCCTCGGCCCCTGCTGCAAGGGCAATTTCACATACAATTGCATCAGCAACTGAACTACCATGGAAAGTCACCCTGGTGTGGAAGCAGCTCATGATGTAGTCCTCAGCGCAGTACAGTTTGACATTAAAATAGTGATCTTGTGCCACACCTATCTGTCCTGTGTGGGTTTCTGTGCAAAAATATGTGTTTGTGTATATTTAGCAGTATTTATTTATTTATTTGAAATGGTGGTTTACAAAGTAAAAACACAGTTAAGACAAATAAAGTAATATATTCATCAAGTTAAAACTACAACTCCTTCAACATAGATCATGCATGAATACACATGAAGCTGCCTTGTACTGCAACAGACCCTTGGTCCATCAAGGTCAGTATCATCTACTCAGACTGGAAACTGCTCTCCAGGGTGTTAGACAGAGAGGTCTTTCACATCTCCTACTATCTAATTCTTTTAACTGGAGATGCCAGGGATTGAACCCAGAACAGATGCTCTATCACTGAGCCACAACCCCTCCCTTAATCATCATGAGCTGCTGCTCAGATATATGTATTACTTCCTTCCACCGAAGGTGCATCAAAATAATTCTGCTTTGCACCTTCTATGGAACAGAGAAAGTATAGGAGCTTTCCATATCATATCCAGCAGGCTGTTTCAAAAAGTAGATGCAACCAGTGAAACAAGCATGCATGGGCTGTGGATAATCAAACCTCCTAAACAGAGGGGCCTGTCAAAAACTATAAACTATACCGTGATTTTTTTTTGTCCAAGTCCTGGACACAAACTACTGCTCACAGAGATGTATCCTGTTCCTGATAACAGTCTCCCTCCAGCCTAAGGAGATGTCTTCCAATTTGAATGGCTCATCCTCCAACAGAAGAGCTGTTTAGATTGGAAGAAAGCTGCTTAGGGCCGCGGTCACACAGCCCTTTAATGCGGGAGGAAGAGCTGTTTCCTCCCGCATTTAAAGGGACCGTTCAGAATGGCTGGAACAACTCCTGTGCCAAAGCGGGCTCAAATGCGGGTTCCTCAAGTGTTTTCCTGGGAGTCGCGTGAGGAGCCCACATTTGAACCATCTGGACAGCCCTCTCTCACAATCATTGTGAGAGCAAGGCTGTCCAGATGGTCCCATCCACCATTTTTCCCCTTTTTACATTTGGGCACTTGGCCACTCGGCCACTCAAGCTCCCAAGTGTAAAAGGGGGAAAAAACCCAAATTTACCAGGCGGCTAGCGGGGCTCGGGGAAGGGTGCCTCCCCCAGCCACCGCCAAAGAAAAGCTGCCACCAGCCGCCTCTGCTGCCTCCACCGCAAAATGCCCGAGAATGCCGCCGCCACCCACCGCTGCTTCTTCTGCCGTCGCTGGCAGCTCTGCTGACTCCTCCGCCCACTGCCACCCGCCACTGCCCACCGCCGCAGGGGTTGGGATGTGTGTACATCCCAACCCGAGGTAAAAAAATGTGGCCCCTTTAATCCAGAAGGGCTCCCGGATTTAAAGGGGCCGTGTTACCACAGCCTAGGTTGGGGGAACTTCCCTCAACCTAAAGTAGGATTCATTGTTACTCAAATAGACAGTCTCCTATTTAATTGGAGGAATCAGCTTAAGGCAACAGAGCAAGAGAGCGTAACTGGGATCTCCACCAATATATACCAGGATTTTTCCCCTTTAAAGGAACTCTCAAATCAACCAGAAAGGCTTTTTATTAAAAGAGAAATAAAAGGACAAAACACACACACAAACACACTTAACAAGGCTAGCTAAGAGGTAATCAGGGAGGAGCAGGAATAGTTGAGGGGGAAAGGGCTACAATTGTAGAGTAACACAGAAACAGCAGCAAAATTGTTACCCAGAGGTGTAACTATCACACACACACACACACACACACACACACACTGCTATGACACTGCGTTTTACAATTATAGGGGGAAATGATCCCTGGGGCAGTCTGATGTGTTTCCCACCAAAACAATGACTTGATGGGGCGGGGTTTGGGAGATAACAATGATTTGAGTGGAGCTTGATGAGTTTACCTGGGGTGAACTATAGGTGTTAATGGGGCTTGATGACCCTCTGAGTACCAGATCGGAAAAGCTACCAGGTTTGGTGAGTAGTGTTAAGTGTTGCATAATTAGGGTAAATGGGCAAGGGGAAGGGAGGCTGGGTGTAGAACAGGTTAATCCATGGGGAGGTGACGTATCTTGGGGGACCCATTATCTTGAACTATGCATCCTTATAGGGTGTGGTAGGGGTCATCAGTGTGTCAGCCGCTCTTTCCCCACACATATCTAAACTATATATCCAAACCTGACCTGGCTGACATCCATTTTATGTCATTTTGCATTGTATTTTATGGTCCAGACTTGTTTCTTGCTGGCATCCATTTTCTTCACATTTTAGGCCAGGCATTGCATTGCAGCTTATGATATCTGAGCCAATATGGATATATCAGGAAGAGTGTTTATGTGTTTTCTGTCTATAAACTGCCCCTCAATGAGAGGAGGGGCCTGACTGCTAACAACATGTCAGGGAATTGAGTAGGAAGCTCCCACGCTTTTGAAGAATGGTAGCAGTGCTGTCTCAGAGCAAGTCTACAGCACCAAAGGTTGGAAAAATATTCTGACCCAAGTGGGCAAATGCTCAGGCTGCCTTTTTGAATTCTTTGTAAACACTCTGCTAGCCCATGTGACTGCAGCAAGGACTTTCCCTGCCTTCCTCAGCCCACCCATAGAAAATTGACATTCATGAACATAATTCAGTTCAGCTCTAGTTGCAAGAAGCCACTGGAGATCAATGGGATAATCACCAAAGGCCTAATTCTGTATTCATCTGAGAAATCCATATCTCATTTAGTCTGATGACTTGTCCATCTTTTTCTTTCTGCACAAGGCATGAAGTTCTGACTTAACTTTCCAAAGTTTTCTTCACAAATTTGAATTACAAAGTGAAAGCAATACAAGTTTTTTTAAAGCTCCTGTTTGCATAAATCAGATATGAATATAAGATGAATCATTTGAAAACTGAAAGTGCTTTGGACTGTCAGTGACCTGAGGAATCAATGAAGACCCTAAATTCAATTGAAATCTAAATAGCTTTCAAGTGAAAAATTTCAGTAAACTCAATACATAAACTACTGTTCCTGAATTTGTATCTGCAATTTTATTCTTGTAACAGGCAGCTCTTTTGTAGTAAAGTGACAAGGTGAATGGAAAGGAATTTTCTTTGCTGAACTGGAGGGTATATTTGCACAAACCGTTGTATGAAAGAATAAATGGGATCTTCACTTCAGTCTCTTGGAAGCTACTTGACAGAAGGATCATTCATAAACTACATGGCTTCCCTAAAAATGTCACCTCAGAGACCCAGCTGGTCTTAATATGTTTTCCTAGGAGCACACCTAGTTATATTCTGGTAATATTTGTATAATCTCTGTTGGAAAATAAAATACTGGTTCTTCCTACACCAATAAGGTCATTCAGCACTTGAGTTATGCCAGAATTGCACTTTTGGTTTTCACTTGCAAAGTGTTACTTGCAACATGAAGTGTTCTAAGGGAAGATCATGGGACAGAGTTTTCAGAACATCCTCAAACCAAATTTCCCAGATTGAACCATTCCGATGTCCTAGCGTTACTATGGTTTTCCTATATTCAGTCCTTTGAGGAAGAGCAGTAACAAGCAATCAAAACCTCTCAATAGTAGTATTCTAGATCTTTTCAATTAGTTCCACTGGAATGATACTGGAAAATAGGCGGTGCCACACATTTCAAATACAACTCAGCCATGTTGCAAAAGTGGTGTCCCAGTCTTTTGATCTTATATAACAAATATGGTTTGATTTTTTCCCCACACCATAACATATTTTAGGATAAGCTTTTAATTCTTACCAGGAATGTGTCAAAACAGTATTACACACAAAACCTACAATAATTCGGAAACTCAAAATAGGCCAAATATGCTTCGGGGTGTGTGCTGTCCCCCCCCCCCCCAAATAACTGTTACATAGTCTGATTTCTTTATTTTCTGACAGTAAGAAGATTTCTCCCTACAACTTAGGCTATAATGGGGAATCTATCTGGAGGTATGCAGGGGTCTGGGGGCACTGTTTTTTTGAGGCAGAGGCACCAAATCTTCAGTGTAGCTTTTTGTGCCTCTACTCAAAAGACCCTCCACGTGGAGCCTGAAGATCACCAGGTATCACAACTGAACTCCAGACAACAGATCTCTCCCCATTGGAGAAAAAAAAAAACTGCTTTGGAGGGTGGCCTCTATGACATTCTGTTCAGTTGAGGCTGCTCCCCTCCCTAAACTCTGGCTTCCGTAGACTCCACCACAAAATTTCCCAAGCTGGAGCTGGCAACCCTAGTCAGGACTGGCCCCAATGAGTTTTCTCCCAAAGGCCAAAATAGGCATGGAAAGAGGTTCCTCCTCCTGCTTTTTACTGACAGAACCAAGCTTGGTTGCCTAGGAACAGGCACTGAGGGGAAAATAGGGCTGCCAGCTCTGAGTAGGGAAATACCTGGAGATTTGGGAGGTAGATCCTGTGGAAGGCAGCGTTTGGGGAGGGGAAGGACTTAGCAGGGTATAATGTCATAGGTTTTACCCTTCAAAGCAGCCATTTTCTCCAGGGGAACTGATCTCTGTCATCTGGAGATCAATTGTAACAGTGGGAGATCTCCAAGTGCCACCTGGAGATTGGCAACCCTAGGGGAAAGTCAGCTGCACAGCAGGAGGTTGAAGAGAATGGCTTGATGGCCACTGGCTCACCTCAATAGTCAGCCAGCCATGGTGGAGTCAAGCAGGAGAGACAGCAATTTTCACAGTTTATTCTGACAAGAATGTGGCCAAGCTGGTAGTGGGCATGGGAGAGGAGCAGATTCAGCACCCAGCCAATGGCATGTGAGTACTCTTGAGTGGCGGTTGATGGGCCAGTTGCTGATGGAACACACTGCACAGCTAATGGGAGAGCTAGAAATGGCCAATACATAAGGGAATTATATATATAGTCTAATCATGCATTAACAGTTTCATTGGAATCCTTCTAAATTCCACTGTCATGCTTAAAGGCTTCTTTACTGTTTATCTGTAGTACTAGAACTAGTATAAACACAGGCTAGCTTCTGAAATTCTGCCCAGACTGATTTCTACAGTGGTAATACCAAGTATGACATTGATTGTTAACAATGAACATCATCCTCCAGTGGTAAAACTGGAAATGCCATTGGAGGATAGTTTTCAAAGTATCATTTTAAAAGTTGCTAAACCAGATGGCAAATGCACCAGTGTTTACATTTTTAATGCATGCTGCAGATGGTTTGAAATCATTCTACCTTGTTTGATGGGGATTCATCACATTGCTAAGATGACCCTTTTCATTTTACTGCTTGAAAATGCTCAGGTTTATAGTCATCAGCTGAAGTATCTGCCATCTTGGCTTCCTCCCAAGAAGTGAGATTTCTGTTTCTGTGGACATAATGTGACAAATTGCCTGTGAGACTGGATTTAGCATAAACTGTGGTTACAACTGTTCTTTGATCTATTAGCATCTAGCTCTATAGGCATATAATTTTAGATTAACTGCTGTTGCAAAGTGGATCTTTGTTTCTTTTTTTATCCCCTGCTAAACAAGGATTAGCTCATTAGAGCTGCCAGCTTCTTTAACCAGCTTTGCTCCTGTGCTTTTATCAGCAGCCTGACATGCATCAGTCAAGCAGGTGAAACATTTTCTGTCAATTTATCTTGCTCATATGAATTGTAGAGGCCTTTCTTCTCTACTCTACTGCTAAATGTAAATTTAGCACAGGTAAGGACACAGAAATAAGCAGAAGTTGGTATTTCCATAACTCCTGCATTTAGTTTTCTGCCTGCATTCAAATCATCTCCCAGATACACAGACAGACATGATGGTAAGATTAGAAAAGACAAACCATTGTGAATTAAAGTTAGACTCCTGTTCTGCATATCAAAATTTTAAACTTGAGCTAATTCAAAATGGAATACATAGGACAATTTGAATGTGCTTATTTATAAAACACTCAAGAAAATACCTATTAGTAATTAAAGTACAAGCACAATGGATTGGCTGCCATATGCCAAAGAGAGCCCTGCTGATGAAAATATTCATGATCCACTCCCCTTTCCTGACTTTATAGCTTGTTCACGTGTTGCAGTACCAGACTCAGAATTTTATGAGCAGAACATCCTCAGTTAACTTTCTGTTATTCCACAAACTCAAGGAAAGCAGGGAATGTGTTTTTCTTGATTGTTTCTGGAGGGCCAAGGAAATTTGTTGTTGACATTTTTACTGTTAATTTTCTGCAGGGCAATAAACTTTAATGGTTGATTTATAGAACACAGTGTTCTCATTAAGAAGGAGAGGGGGGAAATGATCATGAGAGAAGAAGGCGGGTAGAGATATTCATACAGTCCCTGGCAGAGACCCCCAAAGTCAAAGCTGATTTAGTTAACCACTTGCACTGTGCAGAATGCATTTGAAAGAACAGAAAAACTTGGATAGAATCCAGGAGGGTGCCATCTTGTTAAATGGCTGTCTTTATCTGGCTGTATGTTTTTATTCTACCCTTCCTCCAAGGAACTCACAGCAGTCCATGTCCCCTTGTTTTATGCTGTGTTTGTGTGTATATCTCCCCTCCTAGAAAACCCAGGAGCATAGTCTGAAAGTCGTCTTAACAGCTGAGACAAACAATACTTTATTATCAAAGGTCTTCAGATCTAATTTTGAAAACTGAAAATAGTAGCTTTTGTCTCATTTTGATGCTAGCAATGAAACAGTCACATAGGAATATAACTTTTGAATATTAATTAGATCATTTAGTTCAAACAGCAAAGTTCCATTTTAGATAGAAACAAGAGGCGGGACCCATGATACTCATGGGGGGGGGAGAAGGAGCTCCACGTCGAGGAGGAAGTACTCATTGGGCTGCTGATTCCCCCCCACCCCCAGCACCGGCAGTGAGAGAGAGCGAGAAGTGTGTCATCCCTTCGGATCCTCCTGGTGCTTCCTTGCCCACAGCTCCCACCTGAGGCCCAGTGCACCTGTGGGGACAGTCAGATCCTTCTTCCCAGTTGGCCACAGCCATCTCCAGCCCCTTGGCATTGAAGAGAGCCTTCTGGAGGATGGGAAGGACCCACCTGGGCTCATCCTGCCCCTCCGCGCCTCTCTGAAAGGAAGTCATGGTGCCATGCAAAGGCTGCCATCCCCAAGCCCCTCTCAAGGAGCCACAGCAGAAGACAGGCAGGCGGGCTTGCTCATGCAGTGGGCAGCTCAGGTAAGGTGGGCAGGGAGAGAGGGAGAGGTACGCCTGTGCCAATCTCCCCCCTGGCACCGGCGACAAGGCCTGAGAAGCTGTCAGCCGCTGGGCCTTCCAAGCTCTTCCCTCTGCCAATGATGGCGAGGCCCATGCAGCTCCCAGGCACCAGGCCTGCCAAGCTCTACCCCCCCCCGTGACAGCAAGGCCCGCCAAGGCTTCTCCACCCCCCCCCCCACCAGCAGCTGCCACAGATCCCAGAGGTAAGTGTGTTCCCTGCACATGCGCACAGAACACTTTTTTTACTTTGGGGGGAATTTAAATATCCTCCCTATAGTTTTTAAAACTTTTAGATTTTTCTGCACATCTGGGGAGTTTCCCAAGTGTGCAGGAAAATCTCTCTGCCCCCCAAGTGCCCCCAATGTGCAGATTTAAATATCCGCATGAAGGGGGCAACTTGGCTATTAGTATATAGACAAGAAGGGGGACCCGTGATACTCATGGGGGGGGAGTATTCCCCACAGCTCCTGGCCTGCAGAAGCAGGAGGAACTCCACAGGAGGAGGAAGCGGCACCAGGTAAGCCTTCTTTCTCCTCCCCCCGCAAGGCTGTGTGACTCACCGCCTGGCAAGCCTTTTCCCCTCCCTCTCCCTTCACTCCTGGACAACAGTGGCAGCGGCAAGCCCACTGCACACCATGCCTTCTCCCCTCCCTCCCCCTTCCCTCCCCAACAACAGCAGTGGCAGTGGTGGTGGGGCCCACCACACCTTCTCCCCTCCCTCCCCCTTCCCTCCCCAACAATAGTGGCAGCAGGGCCCGCCATGCCTTCTCCCCTCCCTCCCCCTTCCCTCCCAGACAATGGCAGCGGTGAGGCCCACTGTGCACTGAGCCTTCTCTCCTCCCTCCCCCTTCCCTCCCCAACAACAGCGGCGGCAGGGCCCACCGTGCACTAAACCTTCTCCCCTCCCCGATAGCAGCAGCAAGGCCTGCCACCCACCAAGCTCCCCCAATGGCCAAAGCGTTCTCTGCATGTGCACAGGGAATGCTTTTACTTTTGGGGGGATTTAAATATCCCCCCAAAAGTTTTCTTAACTTTTAGGATTTTTCTGCACACGTGGAGACTCCTCCATGTGTGTAGGAAAATCTCCCTGCACCCCAAGTGCCCCCCCCCCCACGGATTTAGATATCCGCACAGTGGGGGTCACTTTGGAATTAGATATATAGATTATCACATTCCAGCACACCAAATAACTCTGAAACTAATGTGGCAAAAAATGGAATCACCTTACTAAGTGAGCTACCATGTCAGAAGCTAATTAAATACTGTGTACTACTGTCTTACCTACAGGTGGAATACACCTTGGTTTACAGTCCAAATGCAAGGTAAAATAAAGTTTCTTAATCTTCTTAAGAATGGTATTAGAGCTGGTGAAACAGACCCAAAGAGTCCAACATATACTGTGTGTTGTCCTTTCTTATCTGGAGTAGAAATGCTGGTTGATGAATGTCACATTCAAGCCATCATACAAAGACCAATGACACAAAATGATACATTTTATTTACACAGGGTCATTAAAACCTTGAAAATATTTTCTCTCCACAGGTTCAATCAGGCAGCCTTACCCTTCTTCATCAATGAGGGAATGCTCCATTGTCATTGAAGAGTCCATCTGAATTTGCATACATAATCCCACTGATGGAAAACTTCCATTGCTCTGGAACTATTATGAATGTCTTTGGGAACTACGTGAATGATAGTGGTACTGAGGACACATTGGCTGAGTGCAGCATGTTTGGGTTAAAAGTTATAGAATCATTTACGAATGTCAGCCACTATAAAATATCTCTCAAAGGCTTCTTAATCTCATCAAAAGGAACTGATAAAATGAAATAGAATACTGTTTGAAAAGTCAGGGCTGCTGACAAGTACTCATTCATCATCAGTGTAGTGTAGCAGCAGAAGGTACCTATAATGATAAAGGATGCCAAAGCTGTCCAGGAGATATTCAACAATCTTTTGCTAAAGATCACTGTATTACACAAAGATAACGAAGCAAATGTCACAAGAAATAAGAAATGTATAGTTACTGGAATGAATTCCTTGAGCTTGTCCACCAACTCCAAAATCTCATACCAACTGACAAAGAGGGAGATTGAGAAGGGCATCCTCTGGTGGGGCAAGATATCTTCCCAATGTTCTGCAAGGCTGACCATGCTTACTATTTACAGTTAAGGTCAAGGACATATTGGCCAACAGACATATGTAACTGGAGAATGGGTGTGGGTTTTTTGTTTTTGTTTTTTTGTAAAAACAAAAAAGTGCCAGTACTCATATATAAGTTGCACTGATTTCCACTAATTCCTCCTCCCTCACAGCTTGGGAGAGCCCTTCAAAAAATTTTGATTTTATTGAAAACTTCCGGCAAGACTTGCGATCATGGCGGACGCGCTCCTCCGCATCTGTGGGGAGCGCGATCCGTACCCGGTGGGAAGAAGGGGCTTCGGACTGGTGCCGAGCCCCCAGAGACCCTAGTGAAGGGGCTCTGCCTGGGGTGGCACGAAGGGGATCTCTCCCTACGGTGGCGACCGAGGAATCGCGGTCCCTTTTCATCACCCCCATAGGTTCCCCCATCCGTGGGAGCCGTATGGCTAAAAGCGCAAAACCGTGAAGCAGCAGAGAGTGCGAAGCCTTGAAGCTGGAACTTATAGTTACGCACGGAGAAAACGTGAGTCTGAAGTAAAAACAAACAGAACACAGCGGGAAAGGCGGGTGGAGTGAAACCCCCCCCTCTCGAGACTGGCGTACTTACGAGATTCTTTATGTGGCATTACTGTATGAAAAAAAGTACGTTCGGCTTGCTAGATGGCGGCATCGCGCTTTAGAGGATATGAACTTTAAAAAGTTATAAGCGCAGTCGTAGAATTTGCTTCTTTCGTCCATCTTATCTATCAACAAAAAAGCACAGCCTCAGCAATGGCGGGGAAACCGAAACCTTCCCCCAAACTAGGAAGTACAGCTCCGAGTTCAAAGGTTGATACCACAGAGATGAGCACTGTGTTCTCCTCATTATTGCGACCTCTAGTGGACCAAATGACAGCTCTCAACGTCAAGATGGATAAAATGCAGCTGGAACTGAAGGAGTCGAATAAAACTACAGAGAAGCTGCAGCGAGAACTTCTGGAAGTTAAGACTTCAGTAAAAAATCATGATTCAAGGCTACAAAAAGCGGAGAAAGAAAAGGCCTTCCATTCTGATCAGCTCTTGAAACTACAGATGGAAAGATCGAATTTTTTCCTAAGACTTCAGAATGTGCCAGAGGATAAAGGAGAAGACCTTAAAAATCTGCTAAGTGAAGCGCTTGAACCAGTGACAGGCTTAAAAGCAGTGGAAATAAAAAGCGACATGGATATGGTTTACAGAACCTATCCAGATTATACCAAAAAGAAAAGCCTGCCTGGTGAGATTCAGATAAGGTTCTCCAAAAAGTCAACAAGAGATGTGGTGCTTAGGACCACAAATAAAGCGGTTCTGAAGATCAAAGGAAAAGAAGTTAAAGTGATGAAAGATATCCCATTTGAAATAAGGAAAAGAAGGAAAGCCTATGGAAAACTAACATCTTGGCTACAGTCTGAATCTATTATCTACAGGTGGAATGTTCCGGAAGGACTGAGCTTCAGCATCAAAGACAAAAAATATAAGATTGACTCTGTTCAACAGGCAAAAAGTTTTTTGGAACAAAGCAAAGAAAAGAAAAAAGAGAGAGACTCAGATGGTTCGCTGGCATCGCAAGAAAGTATGTATGGATTTGATAGCTCAAAGAGTGAAGAAGAAATTTCTGACTCAGAAAAAGGAGCAGCAGCTCCAAAGGCACAAGAAGAGACTGTTAAGACAAGAAGAGGACGAAAGAAGAAATAAGGGCTGAATTGTTTTTACTGAAATTGCACTTATATATTTTATATAATTTGTATAATTAAGCATTCCTTCAAAAGAGCATGTCTGTCAAACAGCTGTTTTATTTTTCATATATCATCAGTAACAATGTTAATTGAAAATTAACCAAGGTTTAAAATGCTTCATATGTATTAGTGGTAAGGTAATATTAAGCAAATGCTAAAGCACACTCTGTATAAGGTAAATGTAGTTTAGAAAAGTAGCGATGTAGAAGTAGTAATAGATAAAACCAATAAAAATTTTTTTTTGATTTTATTTATTTAAAATATTTATTAGCTGCCTTTTTTACAAATACAGTTAAAACACATAGGATAAAATATATTAAAAGCATAAAAACATAAAATCAAAATTTAAAATCACTACTCAGGACTACTATTAAACTTAATCAAATGCAGTCCTTCAACTGTCTCCTAAAGATCAAAAGAGAGAGGTGGAGCTCTTTGGGGGATGCAGTGCTCCTTCTAAGCTAAGTTAGTGTGAGCTAGCTCACAGTTTTTTAGCCTCTGGCTCATTGATTTTTGTCTTAGCTCAGAAAGAATGGTTCCAGAGCAAACTAATTTATGCAGTAGCCAAATCGCTCGCTCACAATCTTAATGCCAGTAGCTTGCAAAGTAGAACTTTTGCTCACAAGACTCTACAGCTTAGAGGGAGCATTGGGAGGTTGTTCCATAATCATGGAGCTGCTTCTGAAAAGGCCCTCTCTTGTGAACCTATCAAACAAACTTCTTTGATTGATAGCACAGTCAGGTGGTTTCCGGTTTTGGCGGACTCAATGGTGGGCACTTTCTCCTGGAGCTCCAGGAGAGGCGACCCGGACTCGGCAGTCTGAAGGGGTCCTGAACTGGATTCGGACCCCCAGGGACCCTCAGAGTGGGACCCTGCCTGAGATGCAAAGGGCAGCCTCTCCCTTTTGTCTCTATAGGTTCAGCTGCCGCAGTGCCTCCAGGCACAAATGAGCACACACCAGACTTCTGCAGGAGCCAAAAATGCATTAAGAAGAGAATCACCTGCCTGAAACGCATGGCTAAACTGTGAGAGAGCAATTTCTATAGGGATTCTCCAGTCGGAACGTAAAGCAGAGAGAGGGTGATTTAAAGTTTTAAACCCCCCCCCCATTTAAAGGAGCAGTGCTACATTAGCACTGGAGAATCGTAAGGCTGCAGAATGGCTGAAGGCTCAACTGGGGAGCAATCTTAATTACCTGGCTATAAAGAAGTAACTTTTAACTGCTTATTTGAACTTTTTCAGTATTGGTAAATAAAAAAATAATGATGGGAAGGGGAGACAAGATGGCAGGGAGATTGAGACCATCTCCTAAAGCTGTTTCTAACCTTCTGGCAGACAAGCCAGAACAGAGTACAGACCTATCTCCTCTTCTAGCTACTGCTTTGCGCCCTCTCATGGACCAATTCAATGCTGTTAACTCTAAGCTGGATTCTATGCAAAAGGAGGCAGCAGAAGTAAAGGCTACATCTGAAAAGTTTGCAAAAGAGTTGCTGGAAGTTAAAATCCATGCGAAAAAGACTGATAAAAGACTGGACATGGTGGAGAAAGAAAGGACCTCTGACAAGGACACTGTTTTGAAATTGCAGATGGAACGTTCATCTTTTTTTTTTAAGATTCCAGGGTGTTCCTGAATGCAAAGGGGAGAATCTCAAGCAAATGCTGAGAGAGGCTTTGGCTCCAGCGACAGGTTTACAAGCAGATTTAATACAAAGCGAGATGGATATGGTATATCATACCTATCCAGAATTTGTAAAGAAAAAAAACCTGCCAGGAGAAATTATGGTGAGATTCTCCAAAAGATCAATAAGAGATGTGGTGTTAAGGGCCACAAATAAAGTCACCCTGAAGATCCAAGAAAAAGAAATTAAAGTCTTAAAAGGCATTCCATTTGAGATCAGAAAGAAGAGGAAACCCTATAAGAATTTAATCACTTTTCTGCAAGCAAGGAATACCATGTGCAGATGGTTGACACCTGAGGGCCTGGTTTTCAACTTTAAAGAGAAGAAGCAAAGGATTGACTCTGTTGCTAAAACCACATTTTTTGGGGGATATTATAAAGAAAAGAAACAACAAGGGACCGGGGAGGACTCATTAAAGGGTCAGGAGAGCATTTATGGACTGGACAGTTCAGACGCTGTGGAAAGTAAAGTTTCAGAGAAAGAAGATTCAGATGCGGAACTGGGTGTGGCGGCACCAAAACCCCAGAGAAGAGGGAAGAAATTTTTTTGAAGAACTTTTAAACTGGGCTCATTAAAAGTTTTATATGATTTATGTGTTTATTGCTTTCCATTTTGAGTTTTAGCCATTTATGTAACATGTTTTTAGCTCTTTAATAAGTTTTACATAGCAAGTTTAAATGCTTGTAGAATTTAACATTTCCTTAAATGTATTGAAAGAAGGTAACATTAACAATATTATAATTTGATTCCTGTATACCTTAAGGTAGTTAGGGCCACTGCTTTTAGTTAGTGCAGGGTTTTTAGGCAACGGTAGTGTTAGAAAATCAATATATATATGATAGCACGGTCAGGAGGGCTCTTCCTGTGATCTTAATTCCTGGGCTGGAATATATAGGAGAAGACATTCCTTCAGATAATGCAGTCCCAAGCCATGTAGGGCCTTAAAGGTTAAACCAACACCTTGAATTGGGCTTGAGAGTGGATCAGTAGCCACTGTAATTCTTGTAATATCGGAGTCACTTGCTCCCAATAGCTGGCCCCAACCAGCAGTCTAGCCGCAGTGTTCTACGCTAGCAGCAGCCTCCAAACACTCTTCAAGAGTAGCCCCAAGTAGGCATACTGCAATAGTCCAGTCTAGATGTAACTAAGGCATGGATCACTGTCATTAGATCTGATTGACCCCAGAACAGAAGCAGTCGATACACCAGCCAAAGCTAAGCAAAATCCTCCAAGCCACCACAATCACCTGGTTTTCTAAAGTGACTGCTGTATCCAGTAGCACCCCAAAGCTGTGAATCTGGCTTTTCAAAAGGAGTATAACCTTATCCAAGATCGAAGAGCTCTCAAGTCCTGGGCCTGCCTTTCAGCTCAGAGAACCTGTCTTGTCAGGATTGTCAGGATAAAGTTTCAGCTTGTCATTCATTCATTCATTCATTCATTCATTCATTATAATGGTCTATCATGACCCTCATCTAGGACATTCCTGACTCCAAGCACCAATTTAACACATCAACAGCATCCTCAGAATTAGGTGGAAAAGAAAGGTAGAGCTGGGTATCATCCACATACTGGTGACAAGCCTCCTGATGATCTCTCCCAGTGTCTTCATGTAGGTATTAAATAGCATGGGGGATAAGAACAAACCCTGTGGAACCCACAGGTCAATGGCCATAGGGCAGAGAAGGAACCCACAGCACCACCCTCGAAAACTGCCCCCATAGGACTCAAACCACCATAATATGGTGCTCCCAGTGTTGGGAGACAGTTCAGTAGGATACCATCATTGAAGGCCACTGAGAGATCTGGCAGAACTAGCAGGATCACATTGCCCACCCTCCGTCTAGTGACCAGAGGAGTCTCTGTTCCAAACCTTGGCCTGAAGCCAGATTGAAATGGGTCCAGAAAACTAGTCTCTTCCAAGAACACCTGGAGCCAGCCCTGGAGCTAGAAAATTTTCAGGGGGGGACACGACAGTACTGTACCAAGGGAAGTGCAAAGCTGCCTTTCTATATATACACTTAAGAGCAAAGAGAGAGATGAGGGAGAACAGAGTTTTACCTTATGCCTTCATGCCCTTGAAATCCACTGTCCCTTCAGCGCAGGTGTGAAAATCCTTGCCTGCATCTCCCTCCCCACCCCACCCTGCCTTCAGGGAGGCCTGATTCAGCCTCCTCCTCCTAGGGAGGCTGGCCTCACCCTGGCCTCCCACCTCGATCTGACTCCATGGTTGGCCTGTCTCCCAATACACAGGCCAGCCCTACCCACTAAGACAAGGGCTGGGGATGAGGCCACAGCAGTGCCTCCCTGCGTTTCCATGACATTGCCAAGGGCTGGGCTGCGAAGGCTCATCTTCAGCCCCTCCCTCCCAGGCATGGAGGGAGCCAGAGGCTGTGCAGCCTCATGGTCTGCTTGTTGCAGGCTTGTTGCTGGGGTTGTGCCAGGGCGGGCCATTCCACTTGCTGGTTGCCCCAGGCTCCCAGGGGCAGGGAGGGACTGGAAGGGAAGTGGTAGGGGAAATTTTGGAGGGGTATTGCCTTCCCATGCCCCCATGTGTCTATGGGCCTACCTGGAGCTAAGAAGCAGCCACACACTCAAGTACCTTCCCCAAGAATGGAAGATTGGAGACTGGCTGGAAGTTCTCCAGTAGTGTAGAGTTTAGGGAATTTTCCCCCAAAACAGGTCTAATCATCCTTGAGCATGGATAGTGTGACCCCTGCTCTCAAGGAAGCATTTATCACTCCCCATACCTACTCAGCCATTGCCTCCCCTAGCAGCTTTTATCATCCAGGAACAGCAAGGGTCAAGAACACAGGTGGTATTTCTCATCTCTTCAAGGATCATGTCCACTTCCTCAAGCTCCACAAGCTGAGAGATATCCATATAAATTGGACAAGCACATGCCAAGGGTATTTCATCTGGACATGCACCCACACCAGCATCTAACCCAGAGTGGATTTAGATGATTTTGTCTCCCAAGTAAGGAGAAAATGGATCACAGCAGGCCATCATCTGGTCAGAATCCAATTCCCTGAGGCTATGACGTCAACCCCCCCGACACAAAACAGGTCATCTGGACAGTTATGTGCAGATGGAGAAATATTGCCTTTTTGCCACCATCACGGAATAAATTCTAACATGGGCCCTATGCCTTGTTTGAAAAGCCTTGCTCTGACTTTCATGCCAGTGGTGCTCTAGCCATCATCCCTCCCATTTCATCACCCTCAGTTCAGTTCCCTGGTATTCATTACCAGTAAGTACCACCACCAAAAATCATCCCATGTAATTGAATGGGGACAAGTGTATCATGAGACTGTAATGATAACAAACATTTTCAGTAAGTTCTTGGATCTGACAGAACAAGATATTATGAACCAGCAACTCATGATGAATTATGCCTGATAATACAGCCTTAAGCACTACATCTTGTGCTTTTTAGTAGAGTAGTAGAACATTCAGTCATACACAACTTCATCACCAAACATCAAGGGAGGTAGCAGAGCATCTCCTTTCATTCAAAGAACATGGCCATGTTGCTTACATATAATTGTGAGATAAATGTTTTCTTCATAAAACAAAGTTTATGAATACAGTTATAGGAGGTATTATTTGTTAGTGTTCCAAAACAGGAATGGAAGGAAATAAACTTTATGTTCCTCACCGGAAAAGAAAATACATTTTGCTTCTGAAAGGCACATAAAAATGAGAGTAATCTCTAGGAATCCTACTAAAGTATGATATTCTTCCTTCTGCTTCATTATTTGCTACAGATGGCTACACTGCTAAGCCAGCCAAGTCAGTTCCCTTGGGGAAGTTGGAGGACATTCTACCATCTTTAGATTATAATTTACATCTGGAAAAAAATAGCACCAAAACATGATTCTTGAGCATTTTGTGTCTCAGGTACAATTCCAATACAGTGATATTTGAACTTCTGGAGAACTATTTTTTAAAGGTTTTTATTGAAAATTTAACATCAGATGCAAAGACAAACCAGTGGCAAGAAATTGTCATAAACATGTGAGGTCATAGTAAATAATCAAGAATCAATTAATTAATGAGGTAAAACATATATAACACAATTCTGATCAAAATGCTCTTTGTTTTGAGAACTATTTCATACAATCTGGAAAATGCTACCAACTTTCAGACCTCATATATGGTAAGCTTTGTAATTGATAGTTACTGGAGCAGCCTCAGAAGGAAGGAAGGAAAAACTCTCCAGCCCATCAGGCTTGTGATACAAGATGGTGAAACTCAGTTCTTCAAGAAACAAAGAGTTAGTGCTGCTATCAGCCAAAAAAAACTTCTACAACAAACCAAGAGTCTTAAAAACACTATATTAAGTAAAACTGTGACTGGAAATGATATGGACAGACAAGCTGCTGCAGTAACTGATTTTCTGGAGTTGGAGGAAGCAGATGGTGGTTTGATATCCATGTTTGATACAGTATCATCAGGTTTCACTTACACCATTGTGCTGTGTAAATGATAGATGCAGTTCTCCTTGAACATTCATTTCAGCTGTTTGAAAAAAAGGCTATCAGAGAGTTTTGGATGAAGGCAAGCTTAGGTAGAAAAATACAGTTTGTTTCCTTCATTCTCTGGGTTAGGCAACTGGGATCAGTGTCTCACAGTTCTTTCTTCATAAAGGTCCGTATTCTAATAAGATGTGACATCACAAAGTCATCTGCCAGCCTTGCAAAAGATAGCACTCTGAGGACATTATGGTTTCATAGAAGTCCCACAACAATTGACTCATCACAAAACATCTGTTAAAGTAGGGAACATACAACCCAAAATCAGAATTACAATTTTCACCTACTTTATTATCAATTCAACATTGACACCTGAAAATATGTTTATTAAACTGTCTAAACCTGTTAAATGCCAGGCATCTCTTTAGCATCCAGAAAACTGAAGGTGAATGGAAGAACCTCGCGGGAAGTTTCTTCCAAAGAAATGCCTTCACACTGTCCCCAAGATAGTAATGATTACTTGAAACTGTGTAATTGCAACAGTGTGTGGTGTAAATGCAGAATACATTTCATTGGCTGTTCTGAAACATGGTGAAAATTGTGTAAAGAAAAGGAGTTAATAAAATGTTTCAGTAGGAAATCTTGTTTCTATTTGCATCCATCTAGCAATGTTCATAACAAGTTGTCTTATATTCTTGGTTATTTGAGCTTCATATACCACTACTAATGAAAATCGTTACATTCCTATTGTTCCCCATCTGCAAACATCCGATACATTATCAAAGTCAGTGCTAAATTTTCAAAAATGATGTCTGCAAACCTCTGATAAATCAATGTTTTTTTAAACATTATATATTTATAAGTTTGGCTTATAAACTGCCTTCCCCTGTGAAACAAGGCTCAGGGCAGTGTACAACAATTGTACAAGTACAACAATTTCTTCTTTCAAATGGGCAAACATCATTGCAGATGTCCCATTATGCTAGATAGCGACTGGGGCATTATTGAGCAAGGAATAGGGCTTTTCAAGCCTCCTGAACAGGACCAGATTAAGACATGCTGAGACCCCAAAACTATATAAAGAGGTAAAGTAGCATTACAAAAACGGGTAATTTAGTATTTTAAAGGTGTTTTTTTTTTAATTCATAGATCTCTCAAAATACAACCTTAAGCTGTACTTTATTCAGCTTGTACAAAAATCTTGCTCTTTAGCCAGATCAGTTTACTATGTACTTTTTTTTTTTGTTAGTTGCAGCTGATTTATGGCGACCTCATGGAGTTTTCATGGCAAGAGACATTCAGAGGTGGTCTTCCATCACCTGACTCTATATAGCAACCCTGGTATTCCTTGCTGGTCTCCCATCCAAATACTAACCAGGGCCAATCCTGTTTAGCTTCTGAGATCTGAAGAGGCTGGGCTAGCCTGGGCTATCCAAGTCAGAGCATCTACATCTTTAGAGCAGGTATTTGGCATAAAATGGTCCGTCCACTCTTAGTATATAATGTAAACAAGTTGGCCACTGAGCCAGAATTCTGGGGGCTCCCTCCAAAGAATCCAGAAAGGGAAATTTTTCACCTGCTCCCAAGGGATTTCTTTTCCTGCTCTTTCCCATTAATTTTCTAAGGTACAAGAGGCTGACTAAATCACTTAGACTTTGCTATGGGTATTCTGTTCCAGAGACCGAAATAATGAGGAGTGGGGAAAGAGAATATATGAAGAAAACAGCAAACATTATCCAAAACTGAACCTTTTAAAAATTTTTACTACAAATGTTCTCTGTACTATTGGTTTAACACACGGATGTTCCCAACTTGTGCTTCGTTTAACTCCTGCAAGTTTAAAAGGTCGTTGCGTGTGGAAAATGAATAGGCTCTATTAACACACAATATATTTTCTCCTGGAGCAATATTCGGCACTTGCAAACAGAATCAGTTGCCACTCCTTTCCAGCGCAAAACCTGCCAGAAGACTTTACTGCTTCCTCTGTCATCCTTCCAAACTGAACAAAAGTGCCTAGAGTCATACTATTCAGATTGCTTGCTTCTAAGGGTCACCATGGCTGAAGTTTTATCTTCTAACAGTACAGACTCAAGGGTATAAAAAATGTAAGGCAGGCTCTGTGTGAGTATGCACATTAGCATTCAGGATGGAGATGATTCCTTTAAAAGTAACTTTATTTCTAAGACACAATTCCTCTCCAGTTGATATAAAATTTGTATACATTTTCATTCCCTCCCCCATATTGTTATTAAAAGTGACAGAATAAGATAAGTAGGGTGATAAAAATTTTTAAAAGTAGTTTCATATATTGTTCTCTAAGTGCCACTCAAAATACTGTATACAGACTCATTGGTTTATCACAAGAAAAGAAGAGGAAAGGGAAAAAATATTATGATAATAAAGTGAAAGTCACCATCCGCTTCCAGGAGCAGTTAATGAGGCAACCCTAAAAGAGATTAGGGATGCATCCTGAGCCTGTTGAAGTTATGTAATTTAAATAAGAAGAGGAAAAAGATAACATTGGCCAACTGACCATGAGCTGTCCATGAAAATACAGAAATGGCCAGAAGTACTGGCTTGGACTCACTGGTAATTTCCACTGATGGAAGAAATTTCATCAGCAGAATAGGACTTCCTCACCTTTTTCTGCAGCCCGAAATGTTGCCTGAAAAACTGCTCCTGAAGAACAGTGGACTCTAAGAAACAGCCTCAGGGCTGAATTGGGGAGCTGGCTTGGAGTGAGGGGCATTAGTAGAAATTGCTCCCCTTCCATTTATGGATGTCTACAGGCAGATTCCGCTCACTGCATGATCAATCAATAAAGAATAGTTCTATAGTAGGTGGGATCTGGCAGAAGTTTTCCACAAATGGAAAGGGAGTGATTTTGGGGGACAATATTGAAGAAAAAGCAGTTGCAGATACAGGATGCAGGTACAACAACCTAGTAAGTTATTTCTAGAAGTTATTACTAAAATATAGCATTGTAAATTTTATGTGTGTGTTTCAGATTCATTTGGGCAACTTCTGTGAAACTCCTACTGTATTTCCCCTCATTTTATCATATACAAATCATCTTTCTTTTTGCTGTTCCTTAAACTCTTCTGTCTAACACATGTTCTGGTATTCCTAGGATTGTTTCAGACAATCATTTTCTCATTTATTTATTAAAACTTTTTCTATATTGCCTTTCCACACCAATCAGGTCTCCAAGGTGGCAAATATCAAGACATTAAAACATTAAAACATTAAAACAACATTTAAAATAAAGTATATGTAAAATAATCCAATAAAAACACAAAAACACACCTAAACTCCATGCTGCTCAGAGCCATTTAAACCCCTGCTTTCTGCTCCCCATAAAAAGCCACTGGGAGCAGAAAGCAGGGGGGGCATATAAACCAAACAGCTGGGTGGTGGGGAGCTCCCTGCTGTGTGCTACCCCATGAAAGGGGGCAGGGAGCAGAAAGTAGGGGTTTAAATGGCTCCCAGCATTTAACCAAACAGCTGAGTGGTGGGGAGCTCCCTGCCACTGTTTGGTTTATTTGGCCCCCTGCTTTCTGCTTCCCATGAAAAGCAGCAGGGAGCAGAAAGCAGGGGTTTAAGTTTAAATGCCTCACAAACCAATATGAACCAGGTCAGTTCATGAACCAGCCTCTTCATTTGTATGGGTTCATGGTTCAATTCATGGTTCAGCCACAAACCACAAACTGAACCACAAAAATGCATTTTGTAACCATCTCTAGTCTAAACCTCAGCAAGTAAGTGACTTGTCCACTACAAGGGGACTGTCATCAATCCCCTGACATTCAGTTCAACTTCTTCCTGCCCAGATCAAAATATCAGATCAAGAGTGTGACCTGCACAGTGTGTGGGGCTGTTACTATCTGAGACAGCCCATGGTTGTAATGGAGATAATGAAATCTTGACCACTCCCAACAATGTAGCTTCAGCATGGATGTTGAATCCTCCTCAAACAACCAGCCTAGGAGTCTTCAACACTTCCTTCAAAACCACCTCCTTCACCTCAGGTAGGGGGATGGTCGGACAGCAGGGTGGGCAGTACAACAAAGAATCCCAATCTTGTCTCACATGCTCAGTATTAGAAACACACTCTCAAAACCAGCATTGGGCCAGGGGGATAGAATTCCAATAGACTACAGCAATGCCTCCTCCCTGCCTGCCAATGCTTCACTGAGTACCTCAGGGGCATGTGTGAGTGGTTAACTCCTCCCCCTCCCCCAGGCAGGTCTCAAAGATAACCAGCCAGGTCATTCCTCTCATCTGGAATTAAATCC
The DNA here is from genome assembly GCA_029233225.1 of Lepidodactylus listeri. Lineage (NCBI taxonomy): Eukaryota > Metazoa > Chordata > Lepidosauria > Squamata > Gekkonidae > Lepidodactylus > Lepidodactylus listeri. The sequence goes on from JARCFY010000008.1 coordinate 75,323,346, forward strand.
TGCATGGCTGCTGCTTTACCTGTAACTGACCTGGCATTTAAAAGCAAGGTATTGTAGCCCAGCAGGATGTTGATATGGTCATTGCTAATTCAGAACAGTTATAATGGGTCAGCAGTTTACAGTAGTAATGAATCAACCTACATACTTAGCCAATACCCTCTTGCTGCTACCTTAAAGTTACTCTTCAGTCTTTCAGTTATTAAAAAATTAAGTCCTGATTTTTTAAAAACTAATTTCAGAGCATTACTCCTATGTCAGTATAAAGGAGCAAAGATGTTTCTATCTAATGCATAATTATTTTAGGATTACTAACATAATGGATGTGAATTACTTATTTCTTTACTTAAATATTTACATCCTGCTTTTCTGCCTACCAGCAATCCAAAGTCCCTTACCAAAAAAATCCACAAATATATATAAAGGAGAAAAAACAAACTAGCATCAAAAAGAAAATTCAGTACAACTCCAGGTCTGGTCTGGTCTGGTCTGGGACTTAGGGACATTTACTTGTCACACAGGAGCACCCCTCCACTGCCTTACCTTATTTTTTTCCCTTGAGATCTCTGGAAGTTCTGCCTAAAGCCTTTACTATCAACCTGTGGATCATCAAAACAGACAATGTACTGGAAGTTAAGGTGATTCTGGTATCCTGGGACTTGTAGCTTTACAGAAGAGGAAATGGAGGACATGGGAATATTTATGTCTTTAGCAATGTGGGGGTGGGGGCAGGGGAAGAAGATCCCTGTAGCTTAAATGCTGGAAGATATGGTGATTTTGGTATCCTGAGACAGTGCAGCATTAGAGAAAAATAAATGGAAGGTATGGAAGTAATCTTTTTTGTCTCTATGCATCTGTACATGGTGAGGGGGAGAGATAAAGCTGGTTCATCAAATATACAAAGTGAGGCGAATCTGCTGTCCTGGACTCAACTTCACCTAAACAAATGCTCCCATAATTTCAGGGCGAAGTATCTGAGAAGCCAGTATTTATGGTGGGATTACTGTGAATTCTGAGATGCATTTGGAGATTCACAGGGCTTTTTTTGTAGGAAAAGCCCAGCAGGAACTCATTAGCATAATAGGCCACACCCAACAGCAGAAACTCATTCGCATATTAGGCCACACCCCTGACAGCACAGCTCCCTCCCAGGATTGGCTTCCCCAGGTGCCCCGCAGCTTGCCGTCCCTCCCTGGATCGGCTTGGCTTCCCCAGGCACTGCATGGCTTGCGAGGCACCTAGGGAACGGGGGGGGGGGGGCTGTAGGTGTGGCCAATTTAGAAGCCAGCCAGAACTCCGTTCCTGTGCATTCCTGCCCAAAAATAGCCCTGGAGATTCATATAGAATATCCGGTGGTGTAGTTGTTTGTCTAAGATTGGAGAGAGCGAAGTTCAAATCTCCACTTAGCCACAAAGCACCCTATGTGACTTAGGGCAGTCACACATTCAGCTTAAGCTGTAGGGAAAAGTGAGAGGGGGAGGAAATATTTCCTTCCACACATTAATGAAATATTTACTCAAACTGTCTCACTGAAAAAGTTCATTACATGTTTCCTCTCCCAGAATCCTCTTTCTTTAACTGAGATTTAGCCTATTATGAGTGAAAAAAAATGTATTTTTAAAACCACGTGATTAATTGTTGACGGCATGTTTTTTTGGAAATATAAATAATTTCATATTTAAATAATTTAATATAGACTACTAAGGGTTAGCCTGGACCAGGTTCAGCCCTGTGACACCTCCCCAGGAAATTGAGAAGTCTGTGCCCCTGGCCCTAATTTAAAAATAATGACATGGCCATTGGGTGGGGTGACTTGGCAGCCTAATTGCCCAGCCAATCAGTAGGTGCACTTGCAGGCTATATAAAGTGTGTGCACCCTCTTAAACCAGTCTTCAGCTGCCCGTCCCTTCCTCCCAGTTGTGAAGTATGGGAATAACTGGTCACCAAAACATTATCATCCAAATGATGGGAACTGAACTGTGTTCCATTGATACTGTGAAATTCCAAATATTCTCATATTATATGGATAACAGAGTGTGAGGCATGAGTTTTCATCTATTGTGACAACAGATGAGACAAAGGCTATTTGCTTTCTGTGTCAACTTGTCTGCCTGATTCATAGCTCTGCTGATTAAATGGATATGTTGAATGCCAGTTCAGTCTTGTGACTGAATTTGTACAACAGACATATTCTCAGTTATGCTCTGAAGATTCACATTTTCATGTCTTTCATTTGTGTCCTGTTTATTAACAGAACTCATTATTATTTTAATTTTGTTTCAGGTGCAGCATCTTCATCTTTTGAACGCAAGGATCCTATTCCTAGCAAAGCGTCTGCCAACTATGCTCTCTTGACTCACTGGTGTAAAACTATTATTTCAGAGAAAGAGAAGGGCAGCACCTGGGGCCTTGACACTTAACAAGGCAGTTCTGTTTTCACATGAAGAATATGCATAATGCTTAGAAATGGATAATGCATTAGTATGGGGTCTTGATTAATAGTGGAAATAGTTGGAGAGAAGTCTTGCCTTTCCTAATTCTCCAGTGGAGACCTAAAGCAGTTTATATAATTCCTCTTTCCTTGATTTCATCCTCACAATGGATGACCACGTGAGATAAATTAGACTGAGGGGATGTGACTGGCCTAAGGTCACCTAGCAAGCTTCCATGACACAAGTGGGGATTCACAACTGATTCTCCTATATCCTAGTCTGAATCTAACAACTTAACCACAGTGCTTAATTCTAGGGAGCCAAGAGATTCTTTGTTGTAGCTACCCTACCAAACTGAGTCAAGTTAGCAGACTCCTATCAGCTGATGCCCTTTGGTATATTTCTAACCAAAAATAAATGACTGGGTTTTTTTTAGTTAGGTTCTTGTAGTTTTCAGCAGCATGGGTGCCTAAATGTTTCCACATTTTGGGAACCCAGTGGGACTGAGGAGTCTTTATGTTCTGGAGATTACAATTTATTCTAAGATCTTGTCATTCTGATTTATATTTGTATTTGAAGCCTGACATGCTGAACCATTTGTGTTTTTGTGTGTTTGGCCCTAAATTGGCCCAGTAAAAGCCTCCATCTTTGAACAAAATTATTTCAGACCATGATTCTACATAGTTTGCCATCAGAAACTGTAACATTTGCTGAGACTTCAGTAATTAAACACCAGCACATTGCCTTCCATTCCTTGAGGAACATCTAATCACAAGTAGCTGTAAACACTTGAAATGTACCTCTTAATACTGAGAAAACTTTTTAAAAAAAAGATATGTAATGATATTTAGAATGGAAATAAGTCTAAACACCACAAAAAGGTTCTACACCAATGCAAGTAGAAATGGGAGCTAGGAATACCTGTCCTCAGACTCCATTCGAAGCATTTCAACTTTGATTATTAGATTTTAACTGTAGTAACTCCGAGTGATTTGAAAAATTAGAAGTGTTCCAATGAACAGACTTCCTGTCATGGTCTATCCACAGTGGGCAGCTTGAAATGTCCACCAAATCCCACCTCTTTACTCAGGCAGAGTCTGTGAGCAACCCTCCCTCCTTTTTTGAACCTTATTTGGAATTATTTCCAGGATCCCAGATTGGCCCCCTTGTCAGGGAACACACTTGGCCCTCACTTCTTCCCTCTCTTTTCTTTCCAAAGATAAAAAAGAAGAAATCTTTTTTTGTTTTCATCTCTGCTGTTTGCTGTGTAATTGGGAAAGAGTCCTTCCACAGTATATGCTTTTTTGTCTGATTTCAAATTGTCCCTGTTTGCATAGCTGCAGAGGTGTCGTGATTTCCCCATTTTCAAATTTACTTGTTTTCCTAATTGGAATTTGAACCACTTCATTATCAGTGGGTATTGTTGTTCATAAACCAGTATCCATAAACACTCTTTATGTTAGAATGCAGGGCATAAAACAACTGAAAAAGATAAAGACCCTCGATTATTGACCACCTTTGCTGAAATCTAATATCTTGCCTAGGATGCACTTGGTTGCTATTATATACAGACTTTTAATGATTTTTTTTGGGGGGGGGGTGTTACCAGGTCATACTGGGTATGAGATCAAAAAATGTTTCTCAAGAAGTGAATGGGAGTAATGCTTTTTGACTGACCCAGTATGGCCCATTAGGGCCAGACTGAAAGAATCTGTATTTTAAAGCTCTGATAAGATCACATCTCCTTTGAGAATTTACAAGATCTTTAAAACATCTGCAAACAAATGTAAAGGAAAGGACCAGGAGAGTGGCATAATAGCGGGCATTCCTGTCACCACCATCCTGTCAGAAGTGAGAGTCAGCAGGGCCAAAAAAGAGAGGCACAGGTATAATCAGATGAGGGGAGAAGGTCAAGTACAGCACAGCAGTTGAACTTGACTGCTCAATTGAAGCTCAAAAATTTACTGGTGCACTTTATTTAGAATTGTAAGATTAGAATAACACTGCTGAAGATCAGCTCAAAATGGGAAAGGAGCTGGCAACCCATCAAGAGTAGTTATGAAATAGATTTATTACTGCCTAAAGAGAAGAGAACTGGATTTGTTACTGCCTTACTCATCTGATTTGAAAGAGGAGTTGTGAACTGAATTGTCACTGCTTTTCCCTCCCACAGGAAGAAATATGTGAACCTGCTACACTTGAAGTGTCAGTCTTGAGGCGGGGAACCGTTGAAACTTGATGGATCGAAATATATGCATATTATTGTTTGTTATCTTACAATAGTTATTTATATGTATTAATAAATTGCTGTTATCAGTGCCAAGTCTGAACCCTACTCTGGTACTCTGTCAACAGGTCTGCTTGTGGCTGAGCTACTGGCTTTATTGTTAATTCCTGGAGTGGCCATTTGCAGGATGGCAATGTGACTCACCAGGCCTGGGTTGCTCAGCATAATTGCTGTGGTACAGGGAGTAAGTTGTTTGGCCCTGGCAGCCAGGAGTCTACATACAAGGTCCTAGATGCTTCACACATCCAGATCTTAGGTTGCCTCACCCTCTGACAGTTCCCACTGTTCCACAGGACTGAAAAGCACAGGATGTATAATTTCCATAGCTGAATTTCCACCATGATCTGGTGACTGCTACAGTCCAGGTGATCACTAATATAGTTTGTTCTGTACTGTCCCTAGTAGTATTTATTGTCAACATCTTGGGCAATGAGATATATTGGTGGACCCCAACCCACCGTCTAGAAAACACACCACATTTATTCATATTCTTTTTGGAAAGACTGGAAAATCCCAGCTACATGTGTTTTAAAGCACACTACTAACGTGCTTTCCATTTATGTAAGTTTTTTTTAAAAAAAATATATTGGGGGGGGGCGCTCAGAAAGCTTTCTTTTTCAGAGCACAAAGCAAAAAAAAAAAAAAAAAGATACCAAGATGTCCTTTTCAGAATTAACAGCTGCTTTGGCTTACTTTAGGATAATTAGTACTCCTTGACCCATTTTTACTGCCATGTTATGTTTGATTGATGCACAAGTTTGCCCCTCCAGTACTTAGACATTTGTTTGGAGCATACAAAATAGTCTGGGCAAGATGTCTCCTTATTTAAAATGACTTAAGGTGCTTGCTTCTTACCTTTGAATGTTAGAGTGCATGCAAGTTGTTGCCGAATGGAAAGTACTGTCACTATGAGAGACATCAGGAGTCAGAAAGATGTGTTATATGAGTACTGAAGCAGCAGTAAAGCATTCCATCAAGACAGCATGTGTTTCTTGATGGTTACTTTTGAAGACACAGCTGACGGTAAAGAGCAATGTGACCCAATAAGGTGAACATTCTTCTTTCCAAGGATAATACAGAAGAAGAAATATTAATTTTGGAGCTTGCCATATATATCTGTAGTATCTCTGTTTCATCTTTGTGGGTTGGTTTAGACTAAAAATTTCCAGCAGCAGAACTTCTCCAGGTCCTCTTCCCACTGCAGTGCACTTATTCCACAAAATGCTGCTGCTATTGGATGACGGACTCTGTGGAATGACACAAGGAGGGTCTACAGTGGTGGAAATGGACAGTCAGTCTAGAATTAACCCTATTACTTCAGAACAGGATGCATCGTTGGGAAAGGAATCACACTCACATTGTATATGAATAGATCTATTTGGCAAAAGCACATTTTTAGATGTTTCCAGTTAAACAGGTAAGTAGGTATTTTTCAGTCAAGTGCTGTACGTTAGGTGTCACTGCTGAAGATTCATTAGAAATGTGATGTGTTTAGGCACATTTAGAATTTCAGCATGCTCATCAGGCCAATCTAACTTGTTCAAACTTTAACTTGTTCAAACTTCCTCACTTATACCAGAGGCAAGTTTCTGATTGGATCACCACCATGTTCACCTCCAGCACAGCACAGTCAAAGAGGAACCACAGCTTGGGACTGCAGTAGGGATGGGCATGAACTGGCTCAGAAACTAAAGTTTGTGATGAATTTTAGCTGGTTCATGGTTCACATACTGAAGTATATGGCAGGTCAACAGGCATGAAATTTCCACAAACTTTCAAGCGGTTCATGACAATTCATGAATGGATACATTTGCTTTGTTTTCTTTATTCAACATTTTATAAACAATACATATAATACATTCTATTAACTTTACATATTATCATTAGAAGTCACATTTCCAGACAGACTGTCTCCGCTCAATCAAAATATTTACCAAACTTCAAATTTATTTATTTATTTATTGAGATTTATACCCCGCCCTCCCCACCTTACGGCAGGCTCAGGGTGGCTACCAACAAGTTTGTTACAAGTTAAACCATAAAAACATAAAAACTTACAGTACACAACAAATCAAAGTACACACAACCAAAAGACAATATTTCCAGTCCTCGACTTGCTCATCCAACGAGCCACCAGGGGGCCTCGGATCCTGCAGAGCTGCCTGGAATCACATGGGATCCATTAGGCTTCACGGGTGAGCTAAAATATGCTCGCCACCCAAACAGGGTTGGAGCGACATATTCACCCGGGCCTTCAGAGCCTGGTGGTCTGACCATAGTTGTAATCCGGTCCACCACAACCCCCGCCACAAAAATCAAATTGAGCGTGTGACCAGCTCTGTGGAGGGGGGCTGTAACAAATTGGGTGAGTCCTAGTGCCGCCATGGACAACACCAGGTCCCTTGCCTGCATGGAGGTTGCATCCTCAGCATGAATGTTGAAGTCTCCCAGGACTAAAAATCAAGGGTGCTCAAGTGCCCAGCCTGAAACGGCCTCAAGTGCTCGGCCTGATACGGCAGGGATGGCAGGCTGCTCGCTGGTGCGTTGGGTGGTCGGCACATCAGCCAGACAGCTAAATTCTCCCCGGCATCCCAAACAAAGCCGGCACACTCTATGCCCATGAGATTCAGCGGCAGGAGTGCCCTGAAGGTGTAACTCTCCTGGATTAATAATGCCACTCCTCCCCCCTGCCCCTGAGTCTGGGATTGGTGAAGGACCAAAAAACCTGGAGGAGCCATTTGGGAGAGAGAAACAGTCTCCCCTTCTCTTACCCAGGTCTCGGTCACGCATGCCAGGTCCACCTCCTGCTCCGACACAAAGTCATGCAGGATTCTGGTCTTGTTATTGATGGACCTGGCATTGCACAACACCAATGTTGGAGTGGGGTTCTCCCTCCTAGCCCCGCAACCAACCACCTTCGGGATGGGACACAGATTGGAAGGGGACCGAGCTCATCCACATCTTTGTTCCCTTCCCTTCCACTTCCATCTGGTCCCACCACCATACCTCCCCATTCCCAGGAGCACCGGGATCCCATGGCTGGTCATCTGTCCATTGGTGGCCTTTGCACATAGGCCTTGGCCACCGCTGGACGTCCAACCAGCTTTGATGGAGTCAGATGCCCTGGTTTCCCACACACCAACTATCAAAGCAACGGGGGCCAGAATTCTCCAGCCTTGGAAATACCAGTAGGGGCCCTGCAAAGCTTAACAAGCACTACTGGCTGCCAATAACAGTTCACATTCTGCTCTATGGGATAAGAATGCTATATATACCCTCAGCTCAGCTTCACACCCTTTCCCCTGTTGGGGGTTGGCAGTTAGACAGAGAGGCAAGTAACTTGTTAAAAGCACATTCATTTATTCCTGATTGTGAACACGTCTCCCCTAGTAGGGTCTGGGTTTTAGGTGGACTCTGGGCTCTGAGCCACCCCATCTTTTTGCTAATGCCAAGCAAAGTGGCTTAGCTACTGGGTACCTTGGCTATACCCTCCCACCCCTCAAGATTGTGAATACCTCTTGTGTTTTAATGTTATGTTTTGGTGTTATGTGGTGTTTTGGGGTTTGTTTTGGTGTTTTGGTGTTATGTGGACTCAGGTTATTCTGTATCATGTTGGCAATGTTTTGAGCTGTGAGGTCTGCATCTATCCCCAGTGTGTGGAGCAAGACCACTTTGTAGCCCAGTGGCAGGACTGTCCCCTCCTGAGGCCTAGGCTATGCCTCAAAAGTCCAGACAAAGAGGTCCTCTGGGCGCCTCCAGTGGGCAGTGAGGGGGAGGTAGCCATGCTGCTGGGTGCTCCAGAGGTCTTCTGTGAAATACATGGTTCTGCCTTATGCTCTGGAGAGTTGAGCCTTGACTATCACCACCATGGAGGAGTGCATGGCAGGCAAGGTTTGCTGGCTCATGGCCCTCTGTGAGGGGATGGAGAACCAGGGAGCCAGGTGTTGCATCCTCCTTGAGGGAGAAAGTTTGGCCATCCACAGGAATTACATTGTTGACAAGGTGAGTGAATGCTTCCTAGGCCCTCCACATTGCCTTTTTGGATGGCACAGTCAGCATCCCCAAGGGAATATCCTTTTGGAGGGTGGCATGTTTTGATGTCCCACCCTCAGCACTCCAAGCCTTTCTTAGAGGGGCCTTCTGCTCCCCTCCACTTCTCCCTGCTGAGATGGAGTGGGCCTTTTCTTCCTCCCATTGGCCACCACTCTTTCCTTTGGCATTTGTACACTTCACATAAGGTGATCTCTTATCTGTACAACCAGCAATTTTGTGTAGGGGCGGGCTGTGACCAGAGACTCTATGTGTTTGGGCCTGAAGGGGGTGGGAGCATTGTGGGCATGCCTTGCTGGGTTCCAGTGCTTGCCAGGGGTTTCTGCCAAGTTGCCATGGGGTTACTTTAAGAACCCCCTGTCAAAACTCTGGGGGTGTCTTTCTTTGGAGACTTGGGGGGTGGCCCTGCCAGTTCAACATGTTTTTCATTCCTTTGCTCTGCTTATAACATATATGATGGGACAAACTGGTACTAATCAGTGTAACCAATTGTTAATTGATGGAAACCGGACAACTACTGAATCTGAGGCAAAATTCTGGGTGGCGTGTTATTATATTTGAAGCACATGAGTAAATATGTAACTATAGCTCTCTAATAGTCTCTGATTTATATTCTTCCTTCTTATTTTATTACGCACAACTGTATTTTTACATAGTTTTATTTTTATATCAGTTTTATATATACACTGTTTAAACTCAGTTATATGAATGTTTCATCTAAGTATGTGCATCTTATGGCTTGTTGCCATAATAATAAATGAACCTGAACCATTCCTTTGCTGCATAGAAAAATATACCCTGGTTGATGGGTGTGATCTGGGCCTGTGTGTTTCAGCCCTGGGTGGGGGGACTGTGAGAGTTGTGGGCACACTTCCCTTGCTTGTCTTGTATGGCTAGGGTGCCTGCCAAGCTGCTGTGGGGTTATGATGGGGAACCCCTGTCAAAACTCTGGGGATGTCTGCCTTTCTGTACTTCAGGACCTGCCTCTGGAGACTTTCAGTTTAAATAGGTAAATGGCAATCAAGTTCTAAAGAGCCACATTAGGCCCAGCCACACTGACATACCCCTAAATAGGTATGTTTCTAGAAAACAGGTGTCCTTTGTGTCAGTGGTGGATATGTCAGAAAGCCAATCAATATGATACTCTTTAACATGCTGGTGTGCTTTTCCGCCTTGAAATATATCTCCATTCAAGTCCCAGCAAACTGATCCACAGAAGACTGAGCACTGGAATTAGATGCAGAAAACCCAGGGTCAAACACCCACTCAAATTAAGGCTGCTTGAATGGCCTTGGGCAAGTCATTATCTCTTCTCCTTATCCTGTCTTAATGAAAAGAGGAAGCCATTATACATTGCAAACTGCTGTAGATCTGAAAAAATAATATATGATTTCAGATTCAATAGGAGGCTTTGGGGAAATCACTGTAGCAATAATAACCCACCATTCATTTTGGATATGTATGTAGAGAGAATGGCTTGGCTGTTGATCTAGTATAATGTCCTGAATCAGTTTAGTATCAATTCTATGGCAACACATTGTGCACCCGAACAGTTTTTGTCTCATCCTCTTGTCCACTAATCTATAGGTCTCATGTCTAAAGCCCATTTCCTGTTACAGAAGACCATATGGTTAGATCTTTAATGCACTATAAAAACATTGTATTTAGTGCCTAAGATATTTATCCTTCGGCTACCAGAAATGTCTATTTTAAAACAAGGTTTAAAAAGACCATTTCCTTGTTGCATATGTTTGGTTTCAGTGTTCATATTGACACATTGGGGGTATTTTATTTGAAAATAGTTACATTTCAGTGGAATGGTTAATATTCTATGACTTGCACTTTCTGCTTATATGTATATCATGAAAGAAAATGGGAGTTGCTTCATGTTTCCTCTGAAGAGAATGATTTTTGCAATCACCAATGTTAATATTTGTGTGTGTGAAAAGAGGCCATTTCCAATTCATTCCCAAATGACACATTGGTAGCCTGAGTGTGTGTAGGAAAGCCTTGCTTCCATCATTTCTCACTTGTAGGAGCCACTGGATTAGTTTCACAGCCGGCTGTGTGCCTAATGACCAACACAAGCGGCAACGACAGGATCATTTCACAAAGTGACAAGATTCCGAAAGCAAGAGTGGAAGTAGTATTGAGACTTCAAATGTGATGAAACCAGAGAAAGGTTTATTCATGGAAGAAATAATTAGCATACTCATGCAGTCACAATAATATCAGGCATACAACAAGTATACCAGTGCCTATGTTAAGATTCAAATATTCCAAACAGGAATTTGCATCATACAATGCATATCAAGAAAGAGTTTTGGCAAGATATGAAGTGGGGTCTTATCACTGCCTATCTAAGTGGGTTCCAGCCACAGGCAGAGTCCCTAGTATCTGAGTAGCCAATAATCAACAGGAAGAATGTGAAAAAGTGCATCAGAACAGCTATTCCATGGTTACACAAAATGACATGGCTTAGAGCTACATAGAGTGTACTTGTCATCACATGCAAGTGAAGAGGATCACACAGAAACTTCCATGGCAGGCCTGATCATATCCAGGCACCCCTTCAGGGTACGTGGAAATTCAGAAGTGAATAAATTTGACAGTCAAGCTGACCTGGTTTGATAGTTGCAATCAAGGTGAGCTGATCCTCAGATTTGTTCAGTTCAACAGCAAATGACTAGTCTAGAACGACTTGCAGATTGGTTTCCAGCTGTGCATTGGTGCTTGCTAGCATTTAGATGCTTGAACATGTGATGGCTGCCAGCCAAACACTCATTCCTCATGATGCAATTGGTGGCAAAGTAAGAAGTGCCTTGGTGTGACAAGGTATCCTCAATTACAGGAATTGTACAGCAAACTTAAAAAAAAACATGGCACAATTAGGGTACCCTTGCTTTCAAAATGTTTGTTTCTTTGGGGGGGATGCTTTTTCACTGTGCTGCACAATTTCATTTTTTAAAATAAAAAGCAAAAAACGGATGGGGAATTCTAACTCCCACAATGTTTGCAAAACTGCATCCATGCAAAATCCTCCCATTCCAAACAGATTACTGTGCATTATCATCACTAATTAATACAGAATGGAATAGCAAACAGTACAATTTTTGTTAAGTGTGGATTTGTGGATTTGCCAGTGGTTTATATACTTGATGGTTGATTTAACAGTGTTTCAGCCATGGAGCAGGACACAGCAATGACTGGGGGAAGAGAGCATTGGTATCTGAGACAACATACATAGATAAAAGCCAACCGTGTCATATTTGTGCTGTGTAGGAAGGAGTACATCAATCCTTCATTCAGCCCCAAAGAAGTCAAGAGCTATCAAGCTGATCAATAGAAAATCAGCTGCCAAGTTGTGTCTGGTGATCAGGATATGATCTGAAGCATCTGGTGTTCAAACTTCCATAGTCAAAACATGAACACTCACAAGCCAAAAACCTTAAGCTTGATTTGGGAACATGCTTTTTACCAAGGTCTGAAGAAAGGGAAACAGAATCCAGGTGAGCTAACAAGTATGATTCCCTAGTTACCTGAAAGTGAGAAGGAGGGTTAAGAATATAAGAGAAGCCTATGTTGGATCAGGCCAGTGGCCCATCCACTCCAAAACTGTCACACAAACACCAGGTGCCCTCAGGAGGTCCAGCAGTGGGACCAGGACACTAGAAGCCCTCCCACTGTTGCCCCCCTCAAGCACCAAGAATACAGAGCATCACTTTCCCCAGACTGAGAGTTCCTATCTATACCTTGTGGCTAATAGCCACTGATGGACCTCTGCTCCATATGTTTATCTAATTCCCTCTTGAAGCCATCCATGCTTGTAGCCGCCACCACCTCCTGTGTCAGTGAATTCCACATGTTAATCACTCTTTGGGTGAAGAAGTACTTCCTTTTATCTGTTCTAACCCGACTGCTCAGCAATTTCATGGAGTGCCCATGAGTTCTTGTATTGTGAGAAAGGGAGAAAAGTACTTCTTTCTCTACCTGCTCTCTCCCATGCATAATCTTGTAAACCTCAATCATGTCACCCCTCAGCCGTTGTTTCTCCAAACTAAAGAGCCCCAAGCGCTTCAACCTTACTTCAGAAGGAAAGTGTTCCAACCCTTTTATCATTCTAGTTGCCCTTTTCTGCACTTTTTCCAATGCTATAGTATCTTTTTTGAGGTGTGGCAACCAGAACTGTACACAGTACTCCAGATTAGGTCGCACCATCGATTTATACAGGGGCATTATGATACTGTCTGATTTGTTTTCAATTCCCTTCCTAATAACCCCCAGCATAGTGTTAGCCTTTTTCATTGCAGTTGCACACTGTCTCGACATTTTCATTGAGTTATCTGCTATGACTCCAAGATCTCTCTCTTAGTTTCTGCCAGTTCAGACCCCATCAATGTGTGCTTATAGTTAGGATTTTTGGCTCCAATGTGCATCACTTTGCACTTGGCCATACTGAACCCCATTTGCCACACTGATGCCCACTCACCCATCCTCAACAGTTCCCTTTGGAGTGCCTCACAATTCTCCCTAGTTCCCACATCCTGAACAACTTCGTGTCATCTGCAAATTTAGCCACTTCACTGCTTACTCCCAACTCCAAATCTTTAATAAAAATAAAATATCTGAGGATATTTCCATGTAAGGAGAGATAAGGAAGTTTCCATGTGGGGAAGAGGTGTATCAGAAATTACCTTGTTGAGCTGGGCTTTTTTGCAAGAAATTACATAGCCCAAATTAGTTCACTTTGATCAAAGAAACTCTTAGTGGAAAATGCTTGTGTATTTTTTAGTTCTTTCTAAGGCTGGAGCATTAAGGTGGACAGATTTTTTGTAATTAGTCCTTGAGTAATTACTGAGAAGTTCTCACCAATGGTTGGTTGGTTGGCTGGCTAGGTGAAGGGATAAACTCATTTCTGACTTGGTGGCCTTTGTTCTCAGGAAACATGAGGTTGTTTGGAATTCTGTCTAAACCTGCCCCTCTTCTCTGTTCCTTCTCAGCATTTGCATTGCACAGCCAGAAACTCATTTTTGGAGCCTCATGGGAATAGCGGGAAAAAGTTTGTCTTGGTTGTTGGGTGGGAAAGAGAAAACCAATAAAATAGAATATTTATGACACCATTATGATTAATGTAACTGAAGATTCCGCTTTGGGTGTGATATATAGTAAAATAAATAATATAGATTTTTTTAAAAAGTTGTTATTGAAACCTTGCTATATATTTACTGATTCTATAGTGATCTCGATTTTCATATTTGGCTACTATTTGGGAAAAGCTGTTCAAGTAATAATTTTAAATGAACTGACTCAGTAGTCCTCTTGAATAAAATATAGATCATGGTTTCATTCTCTGAGGTCGTGTTTAGACGGGCAGCCAATCCTACCATTGCCCTAGCTCTAATTTGATCCCTATCTCTTTTATCCAGTGTTGCATGACCAGATAGCTCCCCTGTGAATCGCCTTACTGTGCGAGTAAACAATTACAAGTAGCTTTCTTCTATACTAGTTTCTTATAAGAAATGACTTCCCTGTGGCTCTTTCCTAATGTAGAAATGCTGGTGCCTCTAATTATGTAGTTACTTTCCAAATCTGTACCAGAAATATATATATATTTATAAATATATAAAAATGGTATACCACTGCATTGCACAGACAGCAATGGCTAAGTTTCTGGATTTAAACTGATTTTTGTGTTATTGGTGTTGAAACTACTAAGTTTAATGACATATACATCCCCTAGAAATTAATGGGACTGAACATATTTACATCTGATTTATCCTGAGGAGATTGATCATGACTACATTAAGTCTGCTTGAGGCCTTTGACTTCAGTGAACCTAACTGGTCCATGATTTTGAACTTGACTAAGGTGTAGACTTGGTCCAGGGTAGTATGGAAGTCCTGGGTGAACTGGGCTACCATAAAAGTTCATATTGCCAAGCTATTGGATTAAATTACTACTTGGTTTGAGTCTTCAGCAAATGCATTATGTCAAAGTTTAGATTTAGATGACTAACCTTACCTCTTGCCTGGGCAGAAAGCAATTGTGCAGGTGCTGTCAAGCTCGTGTTGCAGTGACGGCTATGAGGCCAGGCTGTTTCATGCAGCATCACTCATCGCCTTTTTGGGGGGCACTCAGAATCAGTGAACTGGTGGCTGGCTCTTGCAGTGATGCCTCGGGCACAGCACTGGAGCGGCGGGACATTTCCATCCTTAATTCTAGAATTCAGATTAGGCTGCATCGGCCAAAAATTGATCAACATGGGAAGGGATCAGTGATTGAAATGGACCGCTGTTCTGAGGCCAAGTTGTGCCCAGTGTCTGCCCTTAGCCGGTATTTGGCACTGTGGGGCAATGGCCCTGGTTATCGGTTCAGACACAGGGATGGTACCCCCGTCACCAGCTTTCAGTTTTGGACTGTGATGCAGAAGGTGTTGGTCCAGCTGGGACTGGGTGGGGTCCGCTTTGGAACACACTCCTTTAGGATCGGGGTGGCATCAACAGCTTCAGCTATTGGGTACCCCAGCAGCGAAATCCAGAGGATTGGGCATTGGAAATCCTGTTGTTATAAGGGTTATGTTAGGGCGTGTGATGTTTAAGCTAGTTAAGGTTCCTTAAGTTTTATCTGGGTTATTAATAAAGTTCCTCTTACAGGTGCTGGAGGCCGTGAGACAAGATAGAGGGCCACAGTCTGCGGTCACAGCATAATATTCTGGGCAGCTCATCCGGCTCGGAGGACACCCGTCAGCTCTCAGCTCGGCCTTAGCGAGCAGGCAATGGTTGGGAAGGAAGGGCATGAGGTGGCCTGCACTCCTTCCCTTGTTATTTGAGGAGAGATGGGGGCCTCCTCCTCACGTCCTGGTAATACACATGGGGGGCAATGATTTGGGGCTGATGAAGGGCCTGGCCCTTGTGTTGCAGGCCAGGGCCAACCTTGTGAGGATAAGAGCACGGTGGCCCGGTGTGCAGATAGTGTGGTCAGCCATGCTTCCCTGCCATGTGTGTGACAACCCCAGGTGTATTGACTGTGCCAGGCGTAAGGCCAACAGACAGATGAGGAAGGCCATGGAATCTGGGTTGGCTTTGTTTTGCCGCACCCCCATATACAGGTTGAGTTTCCAGACCTGTATAGGCCCAATGGGGTGCATCTGTCAGATAAGGGCAATGGGATATTCCTAGAGTACTTGCAGCATGGGATCAGGTTGACACTTGGTTGCTGAGTGGGAGCAAAGGCCAAATCAGAGGCTTGGCCTTGGCTGTGGCAGGTTTGTACAAGCAAGAAAATGGAACTGGTGAGCGCCTCATGGCATATCCCATTTGAGAACAGGAGGTCATCCGGAACTGCCCTAGGATTTTGTGGTCCAGGATGGGGAATGGTGATCGCCTCTGGGAACCTCTTAGGCCAGGCTCCTCCCTGCAAGTTTGTGTGGCTTCAGGGGTAGGCACTCCTGGGGGGCAACCAGTATGCTGGACTGCCGGTTACGAGCCAGAATTGGCTGGCTCAAGACCAGAGCTAGGTGACCCGCCCATATCAAGGGCAAGGAGGTTGTGTCAGGGAGTGACGCCTGCCTTGCCTGTTCCAGGCTTGCTTAGTTTTTTCCGGTTGCTGCAATGTTCTGTTGAATAGTTAATAAAGGGGCCCTTGTTTAATTCCAAACTGTTGTCTGTCTCGTTATTCTGGCTGGGGTGGCAACAGTTCTCATGCAGGAGCTTCTCGAGGGTGTTGAGAAACCCTCATGAAGTATATGATCTCACCATTCTATGTGACCTTGTAGTCTGGGAAGCTTTTAGATAATATAACCATTAGCTTGCAGGTGTGGGGGGGGGCAGTCACAAGGGAAGAGGCAGATGTGTGGCGGGCTGAATGGGAGCAGTGATTGGTTGCTTGGCATATGTGGACTTTTTGCTTTCAGTATATTGGTGGAACTGGCAACTGGGCCCCAGTTCTGACACAGAAGCTGTCTATGCTTGTAACCTCTCTACCTCTTAATAAACAAGTCTTGCTGCTACAAGAGTGTTTGTAAGAGTGACTGCATCCAGGACTTGACATAGGGATTGTCATGGATTCCATTCCAGTTGCAGTTCTGTTAAGAGAGTATCCATTCCATTCCAACCTGCTGGATCTTTGACTCTCAGAAACAACTTTAGAGGGACTGCTGATGGTGGTGAAGACCCATCCTACAAGCAGAACTGTGCTCTGGATTCTCTGTATCCTACCCATTATCCTGTTCTCTCTCTTTCTTTAAAAATCATGTAATTAAAGCAATTGTTTTTATTTTTAAAAACAGAATTTTAGGATCAGTGAAACTATTTCTTTTTGGGGGGGGGGTGAGACTGGGGACATCCTATGGTAATGACTTAGGATAGCCTGTCCTAGAATATTTAACTTCTTGTTGATCTTTTCCTATCAGATCATCTTGTTTGACATTTTAAAATATCCTGCCATTGTGAGTTTGGAAACAGAAAGGGGTAGCAATGACAGATTCCAGACAGAATTATTTTATTTTGATAGTGGCAAGGATGTGTTGCCAAAATGTTACTCACCATTGACAATGAAAGCAATTTAGGTCATGTCATTCTTTTTCATTGGGAAGGTCACCAGACTTTTCTTACTTTGTATAGCAAATTAAAGTAGCCATGGGGAGAAAGGAGAACCTGATAAAAGAAAAGCCTCTCGCAAAAGCATGCTGCAAAGTAGGGCTGAGGAAAATAAGTGGGTTTTTTGTTTGTTTGTTTTTTAAAAAGCTATAGAGAACTGAGAAGAATAGCTGCCTTTGCTGAGTGCCCACAATCAATATTTGCTGTAACAGTAAAAGTGAAAAGAAACATTTTGTCTCTTGGTAAACCATGTGGAGAGAAACACCTCTTTTTAAGGCTAATACACATATGATCTATGCAGTTATCAATCTAATATAGCAGTTTGTTTCCCTTGGGACCCAAACCTGACCTTTCAAGGTAAGTGTACTTTTCAGTGTCTTCACTGATCATGTTTGTATCCCACCTTTCTTCCGTGATTTCTGACATGGTATACTGCTCTCTCTTTTCTCCCCTCTGCCTTAAATTGTCCATACTGCCACCAGCCATAATGAAGCAACCAGTGCTGGCCGTTTTAGTGTTTCTGCAGCATAAAATCACACAGATGATGGAAACATGGTGTGACACAACATAAACTGAGGAACAAACTGCTTTCTAAAATTAACATTTAAAACTGATTATTAATCAGATTAAATAACCATAAAAATGCCCGTGACCATCACAGAGTATAGCTCTGCCAAAGAGGACAAAAGAAGTCCATCTTCCTGGCAAAATTTAGTAGAACATTGGAAATTCTACTGAAATAATAATGCATTAAATACATCTGCACAAATATGCTGGCACGATTTGGCTTTTCAGTTGTTTCCACAGAATGTATTATTAACTTGTGGGACCCATTAAAAAAGCCTGTTGTGATAGCCACTATGCTATATGCCTTTAAAACAAATTAATAGAAGATTGGTCCATCAATGGTCAATTGGCCATGATGGCTAACTGGAATTTATTATCCTCTATTACCTGCTGTTCTGTTCATGTCCTACTTGCCAGTAGTGATTGCCGCTTGCAAAGGGGTGACAATTGTTTGAATTTGTCTAAGCAAATTTGTTTGCACATTAATTTCTCACAATGGCCACTGCTGACATCCATCTGTCACTGACACATAATTAAGGGAGAAGTAATCTGTTTGAGATTTTTAATTTTAACTTGTACAAATGGGTACATAGTTAAAATGAAAAAAAAAATTGAAAATTTTAATTGCAACTTACTTCTCAGATGTCTGCGTGTGCTTTGGCTGCCCATCAATCTAGCTAATCTTGCAATAGTTTGTTGAGTTTACTTCATACTGCTGCTAACTGGGCAAACACAAAAAAAATCAAGCAATGTATCCAGCGTCAATCATTTTACAGAAAAATTCAATTGTGTGCAAAATGGATGAACTGCAAGCAATCCCTTGCTTTACAAGAAGGTCCATTCTCTCCACACACCTTGGAATGTGGTCCTGCAGTCCTACAAACTGAGTTTCCAGTAAGGGACTTGCAAGTGTTTTTTAATACTGGGTTTTAATAACTTTTATGATGTTTCAGGGTTTTATTGTGCATGTTCCTTAGAACTGGTATAGAAATTTTGCCAAAAAAAATTACACATTACACTGACAGCCCTCAAGCAAACCTAGACCCAATGCAAATACTGGATCATGCACTTAGGTTCCAAGAAGGTAACTGCAAGATGACATTTGCATCTCAGACCTGTAAGTGTGGCAGCAAAGACTTGTAGCCATCACTGTTCCGGAAACTGTTCATGTCAACATACAGGTACAAGTGGGAACTAGGGGTGTGCATTTGGATCTACCCGAGTGAAAAATCTACCTGAAAAATACCTTACTGGTATTTTTTGGGTAGATCTCAGCATCCAAATGTATCCGGGTTTTCTCAGGGAAACTGGGGTGGGGGTGAAAAATCCCCCCAAATCCTGGATATATTTGGGTATTACCAGGCAGATCCAAAAACAGCAGAGAGGCAGGAGCACATTGCTCCCACCTCTCAGCTGTTTGTTGGGCTTCTTCTGCATTTCCTTTAAAGTTTGTGCCAGTGGGGAGCAAACTTCCTGCTGGCTTGGCTTGGGGCTGGCTTCTCATGAAACCCAGCCCCAGGCTGCTGTGCTGCCAGGAACAGTTTGCTCCCTGCAGGCTGGACTTTGCGCTGGCTGGCTTCTCCCATGGGCCAATTTAAACCAGACTGCAGGAGAAGCAAGCCCAACCAGGATCTCCTATGCCACAAAGAGCACATTGTTTCCTGTGGCACAGCAGCTCTTGGGGCTTGCTTCTCCTGCTGCTCAGTTTAAACTGGACCACAGGAGAAGCAAGCACAGCCAGATCTTCTTTGCCATGCTGAGCACAGCCAGGATCTCCTTTGCCATGCCGAGCAGTCTGGTTTAAACCAGACTGCAGAAGAAGCAAGCCCAGCTAGGATCAGCTATACCCATGAAGAGCAGATTGTTCCCTGTTGGGTCAGCTTTGCGCTGGTTCCTTCTGTTTCTTTTTTTAACCAGTATTTTCTTCCTGGGTCTATTAGACCTGAAAAATTTAAGGATTTCTGAAAAAAATGCTGGATCTGAATACCATACCAGTATTGAGATCCAGGATTTTTTGAAATCCCCCCAAAATTTCAGGTCCAATAGACCCAAACCAGAAAATACCAGTTTAAAAAATTGTACACCCTTAGTGGGAACTTGCAAGGACTTGCAGAAGGCATCTCACTTCCCCCTTTCCCACTGTTTCCTCTTTCGCTTTCCTGAAAGCCCCCATAGTCTCTCCCCTTTTCCTGCTTCCTCATAGGGTTGCCAAACTCCACGTGGGGGCTGGGGATCTCCTGGAATTACAAGATCTTCAAACAACAGAGACCAGTTCCCTTTAGGGTTGCCAGATCAAGACTGGAAAATATCTGGGCCATTTCCAGGTCTGTAGAGACCGCTCTTGCCCATTCACAGCTGCTGTCACTGGATTTAAATATCCAAAGATATCCAGACTTTGCTATCAGAATATAAGATAGGGATGCCATGAATTTCACAGTGAACCTGTTAGACAATCGAACATACCCTGTTCATCCCTCATGATCAGACTGTAAGCTGATCAAGCATAGGCACTGAAACAAACTTTCAGCTGCCTCGTGGTCAGAAGCTGGTACATAGCTAAACAGGAGATCAGCTGTGCATTACATTCTGATCCATCACACCCTCAGAAAAATAACTATATAGTGAAGTTGGAGTTCTGAAAGAATCAGCTGTCCCACTGCAAAAGAGAGAGGAGAAAGATATACTTTATCTTTCCTCTCCTCCAGGTGGGGTGGGGACAGAAGAACTGCTTTTGATCTCCCCATTGCAGCCCAAGCCCAGAACTTGGGGTGGGAAGAAAAACAATTCCAAACCCATAATGCTTGGGCTTTGGAGAACAGGAGCAATCTTCTCTTTTTCCCTACAGCTCAAGCTAGGAGCTTGGGGTATAGAAAAAGAAGGGAAAACAGCTGGGGTTCTGATCACCCTGCCCTCCCTAAATGTGCTGAATTTCAGCAAGTCTGGAATGCAGCAAAGTTACCAAGGATGGAAAATCTGAGGACACCAGCTTCCACCTGGTCCCCCACAACCAGGTGGGAGTTGCGTCTTGATTCCCTTGACCTAAAATCTTTATTGAGTACAGAGTAAAAATTCTCCGCGAGGAGATCAGACAGACACGAGTACCCTGGTCCTACACAAATAGATGCAAACAGCCTGTTGATTCTTTGGGTGCCTGATAACCACTGGTGAAAAGGATGTCAGGTAAATTGGCAGTTGTTTAAGCATCCCTATATAGACTGCACACTGCTCTAGTTCTTGGATTGTTGCAGCTTTCTCAGTGCCCTTTGATGCTAACTATTAATCTCAACATGGGGTCTGGATTTCTCTCAGACTCACAAATTATTCTCAGACTACAGAGATCAATTCACTTGGAGAAAATGGCAGCTTTGCAGAGCAAATATATCAACTAGACCAGCCACAGTAACCAAAACTTAGTAACAGCAATATATCAGTCACGGCCACACAAACAAGATAATCAAGGCTTTTTTGCTCCAGAGCAATTTGCCCTGCAGTTGCATGATCACACAGCTCCATGGACCTGCCACTGTGTGATCAGATGCAACCATGGGCAAGTTTTTTTTTTTTGTTTTTTTTTGGTGGTGGGTTTCCGAGGTGCTTAAATGGGGGATTGATGAATCACTGCAAGGGAGGAAGGGGAAATTGATGCTTTGCTTCTCCCTCCCAAGGGCTTTCGATGATGCACACACAAAGAAGGGGGGGAAACAGTGTCGTGTCAGGATAGCGTGTGATCACACTATACATGACACCACACTTCCACACTGGCGTGATCACATACGAAAACTCCGGCTGTGAGCCGCAGCAAACCATTTGATACTGGAGTTTCACTAGTAGTTTTTTACTATGATTCCCCACCAGATCAAAACAGTTTGCAACAGCTTGACGATGTTTGTGGGATGCTTCCCAGATGTGCTGGTGTGATCATGCCAGTTTGATCCGTCGATGAATTGTCCCTCTAGCATGGCAGATAGGTGTGTATGATCGCACCCATCCTCTGGTTGCAATAGCACTACAACAACAATTTAAATGAACAATCACAACATATATTTATGGTAGATTATATAATCAAAGTATTACAATAGAACTTGAACATAATACTTTGATTATATAATCTATCATAAATATATATTGTGATTGTTCATTTAAATTGTTGTAGTGCTATTGCAACCACAGGATATATTTTTTGTTACTAAGCTTTGTAGGGCAAACTATATGGCCTCATCCTTACTTAGCTTGCTCATATCCCAAACTTTGTCCTCCTCAAGCATTCTCCCCAAATATCCAGGAATTTCCCAAGCCAGAGTTCACACCCATATCTACTGCTAAAGCCTTATATAAAGGAATGGAAATGGTGAAATGATACCATACATATTGTGACACTTCTGGCCACTTTCTGTTCTCTCCCGTGTACTACTGGGATGCTACTATAACTCAGACAGCGCTATCATCATTCTGCATTCCATTGCTTTCTTAATTGTATATTCTACCTATGACTGAGAGTAAAAATTGGATTGATAGCCTTAAAAGGGAACTGTCAAGTATAGCAAGCTTCTAATTAAAAAAACCTGAGTTTTAAATGGTAACAAATATAATCACCACTTACTACCATGTATGATTGATGGTTTTCATTTTACTCTCAGAGATGTTATGACAGACTTGTTCTCCAAACGGTAACATACACATTTTGCCGCTCTTGATCAGCAACTCTTCCTGGCCAATAGTAATCAAACAACCAAGATTTACGATACCATCGCTCACGATCTTCTTTCCTAGAGCTTAATATTATAGTATTCGTATAAATCTTACAGATTTGCAAATGATAATCTAACAAGAAATCATAAATCTGTTGTAAAAGAAAGGTTAGTGGCAATACAGTAAACATCTATTAATTCTTGCGGAATCTTATTAAGATCAGTCCTCACATTTTATAAAGTCATCATGAAGTGCACACTACAATCCTAAGATTATTATAACAATAAATATCTTAGATTAATAATGTTCATTTATCTAAACAGATCTTTAAAACTTGCAATTATATTTTATCCAAGGTCACTTGTTTACCTTTAAAATGTGACCACTGCAGCATGGAAAATAGGGACAGAAAAATGTATTCTAGTAAATATTACACAGATCCTTATTCTTAAAAAAGTAATCTTTGATCTTTAATTGTATAATAGAACAAAGTGCTTGCAAATACATCAGCAGTAGTATTACCCATCCCCTGTCCACTACCAATATGGGACCATATGACCAGACACCATAAATCTGGTCACACAGGAAGGCAACACAGACATAAAGTAATCCAAGAGATCATGAGTCTGAACTTGGCCCTGAAGTCTTTGGGAGACTTCATACTTGGCAATACTGATGCAGTGTCTGGATCATAGCTTCATGTCAGCATTTGCTATCCATACGTCCATGCCTGTGCCCAATCTCATCCCTGAGCATCATCTGTTGTGCAATCTGAAGAACAGCTGCTTCTTTTTCAAGACATTTGTACAGCTCCTCCTAGAATTCAAAGCAATTTTAAAATATGGTGGACATGATAATTAGAACTGTTTCTCTTTTCCAAAGTCTCTTCCCTATGATTATTCACCTGTAATACCACTTCCCTCTTGTTGTTTAAATTATCAAACAGCTTCCACTCACAAGTTTCCTCAAAAGCCTGCTTGCTGTGTAGACTTCAGCCATTACCTTTACATCAGAATTCCCTACTAAAGCTTCACCCAGTTCTCACCCCACCCCCACTTTTCTTCCTATACTGGCTCTTATTCTTAAATTCCATTAGAGACCATCCTGACTGAATATCCTGAAACTGAGAAACAAATCATGAGGCGCAATCCTCACTAGACTATGCTTCTTCAGAGTACAAGCAGGGTATTCTTTATGGTTCATATTTTTTTAAAGACCCACATAGCACTTTTAAACCAAGCATATCATGTTAAATAGAAAGTTTGTCATTATGTGAATAAGCCTTGGAGATTCCCTGGAAGGAGGGGAGGGCGGGATATAAGCTGAAATAAATAAATAAGTAATGTGACACACACCCCGCTCCCGGGCCGGTTCCTTGGTACTGCCTAGATGTGCAGCTCAAAAATCCACTTCTGCTTTCATGGCAAGTCACAGCCAATTTATGGCAACCCCATAGGGTTTTCAAGGCAAGAGACATTCACAGATGGTTTGCTATGGCCTGCCTTTGTGTAGCAATCCTGGTATTCCTTGGTGATCTCCCATCCAAATACCAACCAGGGCTGACCCTACTTAGCTTCCAAGATCAGACAAGACTGGGCTGGCCTGGGCCATCCAGGTAAAAGCACAGCTACAGGTAGTCATCATTTATGTCTCTAATAGCAAAGTGTGCCCCCCCCCCAAAGATCAGGGCCACAGTGACACTAAACAGATTTTCTTGGAAACCCCCCAGGTTTGCAGAAAAAACTGAAATCTAAAAAAAAAAACATTGGGGAATTACCCCCCCCCCCAAAGATCGTTTCTTCTGCAGATCCAGTGGTGAGGGTATTCAGGAGCTGCTTCAGGCCTGGCCACAGAAGCTGAATATGGGAGCCACTCTGGGCCCAGCTCTGGGCCTTGCTGTGGTGGCAGTGTCTGGGTGCACCCCAACCATGGCCAGGCCTGGAGCTGCCCTGGCTCAGTGATGAGGGAGCTACACTGAGCCTGGAGCAGCTCAAACTCACTGCAGCTGTTGTGACCAGGGCTAGAGGCATCTGCTGAGGCCTGAAGTTGTGCCAAGCTTGATGCTGAGGCAGAGGATGGGATTCTTGTGGGGCACCACCAACATGATGAGATCAAGGTAAAGAGGGGAGAGAAAGGGAGATGGGGAAATGGAAGATTGAGGCGGAGAGGGAGAAACTGACAGAAAGTTGGAGGCAGGGATTGGTGAAGAAGGGGTGGGAAGCAAAAGAGAGGGGGTAAGTTGACAGACAAGGGGGGAGAGAGAATGAGGGAGAGACAGTCAGAGGAGAGGCTGGGTAAGAAATAGAGAGGGGGAACACTGACAGAGAAAATGAGGGTGGAGAAAGAGAGGGAGCAGACTGACAGAAGGGGAGGGGGAAAGAGAGGAGGGCATTGTTAGAGAAGGGGGAGAGGGAAGGAAGCAAGGGGGGAATGGGATGCACCCTCCCTGCAAGTTTCTTGCAGCTTCCCACTTGTATGTTCTAACAGCCAAGTTTAATTCTAAAGTGGTTCCATACATCGTTGGTCATTGCAGTATAGTAATCACCCCTTGGGTTTCCCTAGATAAGAAAATCCAGGAGATGAATTATTAGAATAGCACAGTATCTAGCTAGTGTTGTTCCAGTATGTGGGAGCAAGGTGTACACAATCAATTGCATCTCTAAGGCTGAGGACAGACTCGGAAAAAGAAGCGCTACAGAAGCAGGGCAAAAAGACCCGGGCCAAATTGTCCTGGGGCTTGCCGTTCCCACTGGGCAGACTAAAGCGGATCATTCTGGGGAGGAGGCTGAATGGAGCATTCACACTGCGGGGCAGCTCCTAGCGGTATCGTGGAGGCAGCATGTGACTTTGGTCTGTTTTGCTGAGGTGCACATATGCGCATGGGTGCAGCAGCCGGATCAGCGGGTTCACATTACCGGCACCACTTGATGCGTGGCTTATTTGTGTTCACACTGCCAGGAAGCAGGATGAACGCGCACCCAGACAGCTTGACACCAGTTTCACCAGGTATCCGTTTAATTCAGGATGAAAGCACTTCAGGACTGGGTGAGTACATCACGGCAATGCTGGGCAGCTGCGGCTGTCTGAATGGGCTTTCTTCATCCACTTGCAAAGCAGACCTAGAGCAGGCCAAAATGCCAGTCTGTCCTTGGCCTAAGCTAGTTCATGTAATGATGCATGAACCATAGTTAGTCATTACATTTGAGCCACCTTTCTAACGGCCACAGGTTAACCATGTGACATGTCATTTCCATTTTCAAGCCCTATGAGGAATGTACCATATTCTTGGGTGTCTGAATCAACTGTAATTCAAATGTTAAAATTAGACACTTTACAATTGTGGGTCTTTTGGTGGTTTTGATAGCATTTTTTTACAATACAGATGAACATGAGTAGACAGCATAGTTGTTGTTTTTAACTGTGCATTCTAAATATAATTCTCCAGTCTAGTTTCAGTTGTGGGCAACCAAGCCATAAGTAAAACTAATAAAGAATGAAACATAACTCTTCTGTTTCCAAAATTAAAAAAGGATAAAGGCTGGAGCCAAACAGCTTTTTGCTGCTGACAAAGCTATGAGACATTATTTTTGACTACCCAGAAGGGCTATGCTGAGAATTATGGGATCTACATGTATAAAAGTCATGTGGGGTGGTGGATATATTATGGAGAGGAACTGGGTGAGACTGAATGAAAAACCCAGCTGGATCCAACCCTAAATCTATATTTCAGCTATTATATCCAACCAAGACAAGACCTTACCTGACTATATTTTAAAGGAACTTTTAGCAACACATAGTAAAGCTAAAATTATCCTTTATTGATTACATTTTTCATGTTCTACCCAAGTAAAGATATTTCTTCAAAGATACAATAATTAATGATAGATGGGAGCAGAAAAATTACTCTTGCTGTAAATGCAGAGATTACAAAAAGGTTCAGAATCCATACTGCTTTGCCTTGTCCTAGGGAAGGTTATGCTTACAGTTAATGCTTCTCATCATATAGGATTAGAAAAATCACTGTTGACTGCATGCACAAGTAGTTCATCACAATGGCTTTATCCCAACCAGCTATTCAAGGTACTACAAGGAAATACAACAAACAAAAAACCATAAGGCATTAACTGTTATTCAGGTAGGTGGAACACATCTGAAGCTATTTCCACCAGTAAAGTCATGCTCAGTCGTTTTCCTATTTACTGAATTCCCCACATCCCCGGTTCTTTAAATTACTGAATAAATTATTTTCTTGTTACAGAAATCAGTGCATGGAGAATTTCCCAGATCTCCTAAGATTAATTTACTCAAAATGAAGCTCCTAATTTGTCAGTCTCTGTTTTGTTTCTCATGATAAATTATTTAACTTAGGCAAATCACTGATATTGTTCATGCCTAAAATCAAGGCATCAGCTGCAAACACAGATCTTCACAGACCCCCAATAAATCACCTTACAATCTCTCCTACTGATCTGACACACAAAGATGGTGGGCCATTCATATATATTAGAAAAGAAAAGCTGGCCCTAGACAGAGGCTTATAAAACCATAATAATTATTTTGATGATCAAAGTGTACCATAATTTTCAACATTCAAACAGAGATTGCCCTTAAAAAATTTATCTCCAAATCCCATCTGGGAAAGTAAAGATTTCAGATATACCAGTTGCAGACTGTCAAGCGCCTTCTGGATAGGTAACAAAAGAGGGACAGCTTCCACATTGTAAGTATTACAAAAATTGATGATATTCAAAGTTTTAAAAGTATTATCTGTCAGATCTTTCCCTGGCATAAACCCAACTTGATCAGAATGTATATAAAAGTTGATGAACCTTTTTAAACAATTGGCTAGCAGTATTGTGAAGATAGTGTGCTTCATTGTGCTGGAAAATGCATGGGGAGTGGGTTCGTTTGAGCATTGTTGGTGGAGGTACAAGGTTATCGAGGCATTTTGGGAACAGGTAGATATACCAAAATTTACTATAGAATGAATAGCCACATTATTGATTGCTAAGTAAAACACTAAATCACCATGTATAATTTCACAATTTTTATATCTTTTTTACATATGCTAAGTATAATTTTAGAGTAGTTTTAAAGTAATTAACAAGAATACAATTTAAACATTAACCATGAAGCTTAACAGTACATTCAAAATGATGTAACTCCTATAGTGATATTTACAGCCAATAATGAAGTCTTATCTTAGACTCAAGGTCCTAATGTAATACACTTGTTACAAAGAGAAAAACAAAAAGAAACTTTTTTTGGAATTTGTATTTAAATTTGCGAAATAACATACAAGTTTCAAATCAACATACCTAATAAGAACCAGTATAACAGAGCAATGAAACTGAGGGTGTTACATAATTATCACAACAAGTAACTGAGAGCATTTTTTTTTACTATAATATAAATCTATGTATCAGCATTGACTGTGGGGAGAAGCTTTGTAAAAAACACATCACTTGGGAGTTGCTTGAGAGTACCTTTTACTGGTAAGAGCTTTCAGACCATTCAAGATGCTATGTTGTTGAGATTATAGGAGTGTTGCTGATTCAGAAGTGAAGCCAAGTTGTGAAGCTCTGGTTTTGTGGCAAGAGATCATTTTCCATCATAAATTTTAAGTATGGGAACCAGGTGCACACAAAGTTAGAATATATTGTGCAAGATTTTGATTGAGACATATTCAGAGTATCAGTGACTTTGTCCATAATAAATTGTTCCCACACTTTATTTCTCCATTCCTCTATCGTTGAGGGTTTAGACGATTTCCATGTCGCTGCTATAGTGAATTTAGCTGCTACAAGCAAGTATGTTGTTAGATGCTGTAGAGACTCTTCACCGTCTGCTGGGTCTCTATGATGTAAAAGAATAGTTTCTGGCATCATCGGAAGCATTTGTGATGTAATCCTGGTTATTTCAGCAAATACATCCTGCCAGAAAGTCTGTATATGGGGACAACTCCACCAGCAGTGTATGTAGTCACTCACTACTCCACATTTCTTCCAGCACAGTGGGGAGTAGGAATTATTTATGTGGTGTAGGCAGCTTGGGGTGTAGTACCACTGTGTATACATTTTAAAGAATTGGAAACTAACTTTGAATGTCCTAGATCTGTTAGCTGCAGTTGACCAAATGAGTGATCACTGGTTTTCCATCAGATGTTTATCGCGATCCTTATGCCAAAAAAAGAAACAACTTAAGACAAACAGCGGCATTCTAGTAATCATTCCATTTGCATACTCTTCATCAGGTTTGTCTGTTGTTGTAGATATATCACATCTTGAAATACTGAAGGCTGCAGTAAAATAGCATGCTTAATAAACTACATAAAACATAAAGAAATTTTCTTTTACATTTTATGAACTCACCAATGTTTCAAGATTCTTAGAACTATTTCATATACTCTATTGGTGACACACTATTGTATTTAATTTCAAAAAGAAAACAGACAAGTACAAAACAGATTTCATAATATTCTGATATTGTTGTACTCTATAAGGAAATCAGAAGTGTGAAAAGCATATTAAGAGTTACTGACCTGGTGACTGGGAATTGCCAATATTAAGTTATGATGTGACTAGGCCTATAATGCATTTCAAATGGCAAAACTTCCCTAGTGTGGCAAATATATCTCTGTGGAGAATCTAAGAGCTGCAACAGGTGTTGAGATTTAAGGAGGTATATACTATCTTAAAAGTATCCTAACTATTTATAGAAAAGAAGTGAAATCTAATTCCTGATTCAGTCCTGATGAAATTAATGTATGTAAACTGAAAATAAATGCAGCTTCCTTTTGCAATAAAGCTTGTGACACATCAACTTGGTTATATGGTTGTGGTCTATGATACAACACCATAAACTTGAAATCTTCTGGTTTGTGTGCTACAGACTTAAAATGGGAAAACATCGGAGCAGAGTCATTGGTGAGTTCATAAAATGTAAAAGAGAATCTTTTGGGTTCGTCCCATGTCTTCCATGTTGAACACTAGCAAATGACTCAGCTGTTTTATGACTAAAATTATCAGTATCTTTATTTGCCATTAAAATTCCTTTGTGTCCTCAAATATATGGCCATTTGTACAAAAACTAAAAACTGTATAAAAACATCTAACTCTAATAATTTATTTTTCCATCTTCAATTTGACCTTCATAGCAAACATTGCAGAGCAGCGTTCAAGCATATTTGACACCATTTATTTTCTAGGCCTCTGCCAATTTGGATTTTCTATTGCATCAGACATCGGAATTGCACCTTTATTCTGTTTGGTCTTTTAGCAGCCTTGGATACCGTTGGGAATGAAGTGCTCAAGATCTGATGGACACAAGATTGTTCTGCCATTGTTTCATGTATACCTACCAGAGAGCTTACAGAGAATGGCAGTGAGTAAATTCTCATCTCCTGTAGAACTGTCCTGGAAATTACATATCCATTCTCCTTGCCACCTCTCACAAGTCAACAATATAACAAAGTTTGAGTTCAGTGGCACAGTTAAGACCAAAAGTGTTTTATTCTCTGCATAAGCTTTTGTGCGCACAAACATTTCTTCAGATACACGAAATACAAGAATATGCTTCTGATACTGTAGCCCAGATTCTAGAACAAATTCACAGCTCAAATCAACAGGGATGTTTAAAACAGTAGTATTCAGATATTTATTGTCTTATGGTAGGACATCTCTGTAAGAAAATTAATCTGTAAAACTGATGAGTTATAGGGGTATCTCAGTTGACTTTCTTAATTGGTGCTGGTGGAAAGTGCTGTACAGTCAACTTTCTTAATTACTATGCAAACTATGCAGTCTTCACTGTGTGCTTGGCCCACTCTCCCATCCTGTATGCACTGCAGGCTGTTGCTGGTCACCCTTTATGGGCACTGGGTAGGAATTTTTCACCCCTTCAAGTGTTTTTGCCTACTCTGTACTGTTTTCAGTGGAGTGGTGAACTGGAGATAGGGCAATTGTTAAATAGGTTGTCACTTTATAGGTTTGCAGGATTGTGCTGGGCAATCAACTTCAGTTTCAGTGAGCACTATTTGGCACCCCCACTTTTTGGGGCTCAGGGGTCTTGCAAGTTCAGCCCTCATGTTGTGCAGCTGTGAGTATAAATGCAGACTGCCTTTAGGACTGCTCTGGACAGGCCGGTAGCTATAGTGGGGCTTCTTGGGGTTCAACCCCTCCAGCTTAGTGTAGTGGACTCTAATCTGGGAGAATCAGGTTTGATTCCCCATTCCTCCACTAGTAGCTGCTGGATGACCTTGGGCAAGCCATAGTTCTGTCAGAGCTGTTCTTGAAAGAGCAGTTCTCAAAAGAGCTCTCAGCCCCCATTCTTATTCTCTTATGTTATTTTGCATTGCAATGTTAGGGCTCTGGTATCCTAACTCCCCCTCATTCCTATTGGCTGCCTAATAAAGACTCTTTATTGGTCCTGAAGCCAATCCTAGGAATGAATCACAGAGCGCTGCTTAAGTCCAATGAGATTGTGTGACTTTAGTTACATTGTATATAGTTATTTGTTGGAACACTATAAGTTAAGTGCTGCTCTTGTTAGAGCTGTCCTCTGAGCTGAACAATGTCAGAAATAAAAGCCTGCATTTGATTCATCGCCTCCTGACTCAATACTTAATACCCACCTACATTACAGGGTGTCTGCTGTGGGGAGGAGAAGGGAAAGGAGTTTGTAAGCAGCTCTAAGACTCCGAGCGAAGGGCGGGGTATAAATCCAATCTCTTCTGCTGCTGCTGCTGCTGCTGCTCCTCCTTGTGGTCGAGCAGCCTCACCAGTGTTCCAGCATTGCTCCTCAATGCTGCTGCTCCTGGCAGTCAGGTGGCCTCCCATGCATTGCCCTCCAAAGCAGCTCTGCTTGGAAGTAAGCACATGTTATCCAGTGGGGCTTACTTCCAGGAAAGTGTCTTTGCCTTGTGTGTTTCATGGAGCTGGTTGCTTGTTCCAAGGAGCTGGCGTTACAGCAGGGAAAGTGTATAGAGTTAGCTGAGAAGGGTGGGTTTTGCTGAATGATGGGGGGGGGGGGGGGCGGGCAGCCCAGCCAGGGAGAGGCAGTTCTTTGAGCCAGAGGGTCCCAGCCCAGGTTAATTTAGCTCAATGAGTGGGGGGGGGGGGGAGGAATGAATGGGTTTTCCAACAATGGCCCAGCTCCTTTCTCCTCCCCCCTCAGAAGAAGCTGGCTTTGCTCACAGAGTTGGGAGAGGGAAGGCATGAGGGAAGCCAAGGACGGTGCCTTTGCCTCTTCCTCTGTGCTAGGGCTGAGCCATGAAGGCTTGTGGAGGACTCCGTGCTTGCCTGCTTTGCTCTCTTTACTCTCTCCCCAAAAGATCTCCCTCCCTCCCTCCCTCCCTCCCTTCCTTCCTTCCTTCCTTCCTCCCTTCCTTCCTTCCTTCCTTCCCTTCCTTGCCTGCCTGCCTGCCTGCCTGCCTGCCTGCCTGCTTTTGCAGCTTCCTCTTCACTACACTCATCTGGTCCTCGAAGCCATGATCTCATGCCAGCAGCCATGGCAAATAGACCCCCCACCCCATGCCATCCCCTGCAGTGAAGGCAGCAGCAGTGATCTGAAGTTAATTCAATTCAATTCAATTACCTTTAAATTAATTAGCCAGTGCCCCCTAAGAAATTTAAGTGCCGCCAAATTAAAAATTCCTGGTTCCGGGTAGCTCCTCCCCTTAATTTTTTAATTAATTCATTTCAGCTTGTATTCTGCCCTCCCCACAAGTGGGTACAGAGCATATCGCAACAGTGAATCCACAATAAGTATTAAAACATTTCACAATAAATAGTTAAAACAGTTAAAAAAAACTATAAACTAAGGACAGATAGCACTGCCATTTAGTATAATAGTCTTGAAAACTGGAGCTGCTAGGCCATAAATCAGACTGTGGGTCTTCACCTGATGAGCTGTGCAAAGATGGATGGTCCAGCAAGGGAGGCCAATAGATGGAATAATTAGACGCCTGCTGCTTCACCCAAAGGCCTGGTAGAACAGTTCTCTTTGTGCAGTTTGGGGGTTTGGAGTTCTGGAGTGATAACCCGCTTGCTGTGCCGGCCGGGCATAAGACAAGTAAAGTTGGCTCATGCTGGGGGTGGGGTGGCTCACCTGTTTCATAGCTAGGGAGGGGTCTAAGGTGACCCCTGGCCTTGGCCATTCCACAAGTTAGTTTGACCCGTGCCATTTGAAACCATGTAAACAGTTAAATAAAAGTGGTCCATTATTGACCCAACACCTCTGTCTGTCTCTTCCGACTGGAAGGGCAAAAGCATTTTCCATTCAAGAGAGGCAGTATGCATCTAAAGTATGTTTCAGAAGAACTTTTATAAGGGTTTCAGATTGCTGAGGATACTTTCTTTTGACATTTCCACTTCAGAGACAAGCAAACAGCAATGTTGATCAGAAGTGTACATTGAAGAGGGCTCTGGAAATGGGATGAAAAAGTCTTGCTTGCAACTTTAGTTCACTGAAGTATAAATGTGCAGTTGTTCCAAAGTTGACTTCTGTTGATGAAGCACCCTTGAGCAAATGAATGTGTCTCTTGCCAAATGCAGTATCAGTCTGCTTACTTCCGAATAGCAAGGGCATTCTTTTCTCAGAACCACTTATTGGATTCCATGAACCTAGCAATGCATGAAATTTTATACAACTGCATTAGTTCAAAAGATGAAGGAGGTTCTCTCTCTCTTTCTCTCTCTCTCTTTCTCAATAATTATTCTTCTTACTGGTTAAAAACAGCTAGAGGACCTTGATAAACTGAAGCCATATAATACATGCTTTCTAGTCCCATCCCACCCACATAACAGCAGAGCTGCTGCAACAGTTAATGCATGGTAATGAAAAAGTTGTTTTTATTGTTGACAAAACTTGTGTACACAATGTCTAGGAAAAGATAATTGTCATATGTAAACATGGTTCATCGAGCTTATAAATATTTAATATGCTGTCTACAAATGAGGTGGAGCTGTAGCTAAGTGGTAGATATACATTGTATACAGTAGGTTCCAGGTTCATCCAACATCTCCAGCTAAAAGGGGATGTGGAGATTCTGCAGAGCTGTTTCCAGTCACAGTAGACAATACTGACCCTGACAGAATGATCATTTGGCTCATTATAAAGCAGCTTCCTGTACACAAATGATTAATTTTGTTATGAGTAAAATGGTTGAGAGGCAACTTTGGCAGGCTTATGCTCATGTAGAAAAGCAGTATATGATTTCAACACAGCTCCATCAAGGTGGGAAAGCAGAAAACAACAGGAGAGAAAGAACTTCAAATGGCTTTTTAAAAGTAGTAATTTATCGGTGTATATGAATTGTCCAATGCATTTCAAGAGTAGTCTCTTGCAGGGATACTCTCCATATATGCTGGTGTTGCACAACAACTAAAGCAGCAACAGCAAGAAGAAATCAGTGTAAAAGCCAACACATTTACTGTGACATAAGTTTTGATGGATCAGAACCCACTCTTCAACCACCCTGAATAGGTAAATATGCCTTAAGGAGATAATCAATCCAATGTAAGTAGTGGTTAAGAGCCAGTTTGGTGTAGTGGTTAAGTGCGTGGACTCTAATCTGGGAGAACCGGGTTTGATTCCCCACTCCTCCACTTGCACCTGGCTGGATAACCTTGGGCAAGCCATAGCTCTGTACTAGCTGTTCTCTCAAGGACAGCTTGGGAAAGAGCTCTCTCAGCCCCACCTACCTCACAGGGTGTCTGTTGTGGGGAGGGGAAGGGAAAGGAGTTTGTAAACTGCTCTGAGACTCTTAAGTGAGTAAAGGGCGGGATATAAATCCAATCTCTTCTTCTTCTTCTAAGTAATGTTGAGAATACATATGCTACTCCACCATCTAGTTTATGTAATCATTCATACCTGGAATCGAACTCAGTTTTGGATTTCAGCTGGGCAAGCAGGAGAAGATTAAGGCTCTGTTTTCCTTCCAAAACCTAATCATCTGACCAGGCAGTTATTAAAAGAACACTATGCAGCTTGAGAATCCAAAATATGTGAATATGTATTTTTAAACTATGCTAATGGAATTACAAAATTAATGTACATGTGATGCAATTTGCTAAATGTTTGCCAAGTGGAGTTTCTTTTTCCCCTCCCAGAATGGCTGGTCTAAGGTAAAACTTAAGAAATATTTATATTCTCTCATTTTAAAATATGCTTATTCTCCACTTTGACATAGTGTAACATATGAAACAGCTGGATATATTTAAGATGAACAGCGTGAAGCTTTAATTAGGCACTCTTTAGTTAATAGCTTTGCGAATGTTATTTTATTAAAGAGCTGTTGCTCACCAGGCAGGTTTTTCTAAGCTCCTGCCGCTCTGCCTCATAGTGGATACCAATGTCACACCAATCCCTGGGGGTCTATTGGATGTGTCTATATGACATTCCCTCCGACCGAGATTTATGGCATTATAAGTTAGTGCTTATATTCATGTTTTGTTCTCAGCATAAAACGTTCAGCTATATATTACTCCGCATTACTGTTTATCAGTTGATAGCCAGCTGTGTTATTCTTCTCATGAAAGAGTTGTTGCTTTAATGTTAGTTAAAAGCCACTGAATCCATGAAAAGGGACAATTTGTAATAAAGGTTGGCTTCCAACGAGCTTCTCACCCCCACACCTATTATGGTCAACAGAGATAATTCCACAGTGATTTTCCTAATTCAGAGTTATCAAGTGATTATGAACTTAAAAATTGCCCAGACTTAGGAAATATGACCATTGATGTTTCATATCAGAGCACAACAAAGAAAACCACAATTTGTATTTCAAGAACCACACAGAATATAGCCATTGAAAGTTTCTGTTATGACCAATATTCTGTTCCTTCACAGTCAGACTTGAGGGCCTTTCTTTTATCTTTTTTCCCTTTCAGAATTCAACTAATTTTATTCTCCTCTCCTTAGAGCTCCATCTTAAAAAGTATTCTCATGGTAGCATTCAGCAGACAAAGATGAAATCAAATTACTGCTCCCTAGGTCTGTCTGGTATTTTTAAAATCATATAGAACTTTAAAAGGTGCATATTGTGCCTTAATTTCATAGGTTTTAATTCATAGTACTTCAAATAAAGTTTCAGAGGTATTTAGGCAATTGTGGGATGACTAAGAAGGGACTGTGAAATGCTTTAAAATAATAGATTGCCCTGCTAAGAATGCTATAGGAAGACAAAAGATCCCTTCCCTCTGAGGGAAACTACTGTTAAAGGAATGGGATACACACTGAAATTCAAGATAAATTGATTTTAAGGGATTTTTTTTTTAATTGAATCCATTGGAGAAAATCTATTTCCCACTGTAGTCCACCTCACTCAGAATTCTGACTTTCAGCATAAAATTATGGAGGTTTCAAAAAAAGATATAAAACCATATGAATTGATCAGCCTTGAAAAGAGAATTTTGGCCTTATTATAGGAACTCTCCAAGGTCATGTAATTTCTGTCCAGAGTTATGGTCTAACTGTGAGCTCTGCAGATAGAGCAAACAGCTGCTCACAGAGAAGAAGGTATTATGAAGCACCAAATGGTTATATATAGGCATGTAGGCCGAGGACAGAATGGCAGTCTGGCCCGCTCTGCCTCCGCTTTCAAAGCGGAGGCAGAGCGGCAGTCCAGACTGCCACATCTGCCTGGAGGAGGTGGGCCGAACGCAATGTGTCCGGCGCCACGCTCCTCCCACAGAAGCCAGGCACCACTTAAAAGTGGTTTCCCAGCTGCTGCGGCGCGCATTCCACCCACTTCCAGCGGGTGTGAACGCGCGCCAGCCAGGGAAGCCACGCGGCAATCGCACACCACCGCAGGAAGCCACCCACAGTCTGGACGCTGTGGGCGGCTTCCTTCCGGTGGTGTGCGAACACCACGTGGCAGGGGCAATTCCCCCTGCCTTGTTCTGCCGCACTGCAGAGGTGCGGCAGAACTCAAGTCTGTCCTCAGCCATAGATTCCACAGATGGTAGGATCCTGGGCAGATAGAAAAATCCATACAGCAGGAGATCAAAATCCCATATTATTAATGAAATAAAGTAGGGGGGCAGTGGCCCCTGAGGGACTAATATAATTTATGTTTTAATGAATTTAAGTTTTCATTAGTCAGACCTTAATTTATCATAGGCATCTGATGAAATGAGCTCTGGCTCAGAAGGCTTGTGCAAGAATAAATTATATTAGTCTCTGAGGTGCCACTGGACTCCTGTTTTATTTTGCTGCTACAAACTAATATTGCTACCCACCTGGGATTCCCGTTATGAGCAGTTTTCATGCTTAAAGTCTGGAAAGTCTGGTTCTAACACAGAGGTCAGAAGATCTTTGAATGGATGTTTCCTATTTTTCATGTTTGCTTATATATTTTGTTAGACATTTCAGTTCCTCTATTTTTGCTACTGGTCGTATAGATTAATTTGCATGATGTCTGCATATTTACACTTTTTACATGGAGCGTGCATTACTTTTACATTCCTCCCATCTTTTTGCAGCAGCCAGATGAGCTGGAGACATTGGAAGCTCCCCAAATCTTAACAACTGCTACAGGTGGAAGCAGCAAGAACAGCCCAACTGATCAGCAAACTAGAAAGATGAAGTGCCACATGCCCTAGAGTGGCCATAGCAACATGGCTGCTAACAAAGGTTCCCTATTTCCAACAGCACAGTTAATTAAGGGATTGTATAACTCAGCAGAGCACATCATGCAAAATGCCTGCTTGGATGAATCACAAACTGGAATTAAGATTGCCGGGAAAAACATCAATAACCTCAGATATGCAGACAATACCACTCTAATGGCAGAAAGTGAAGAGGACCTCAAGAGCCTTTTGCCTAGGATGAAGGAGGAGAGTGCAAAAGTTGACTTGAAACTCAACATCAAAAAAACTAAGATCATGGCATCCGGCCCCATCACTCCTTGGCAAATAGAAGGGGAAGTCATGGAAGCAGTGACAGACTTCACATTCCTGGGATCCAAGATTGCTGCAGACAGTGACTGCAGCCATGAAATTAAAAGATGCCTCCTCCTTGGGATGAAAGCTATGGCAAACCTAGACAGCATAATAAAAAATAGAGACATGACCCTGCCAACAAAAGTCTGTATAGTCAAAGCAATGGTATTCCCAGTAGTAATGTATGGCTGTGAAAGTTCGACCATAAGGAAGGCCAAGTGTTGAAGACAAGATGCATTTGAATTATGGTGCTGGAGAAGACTCTTGAGAATCCCTTGGACTGCAAGGAGATCAAATCAGTCAATCCTAAAGGAAATCAAACCTGATTGTTCCCTGGAAGGACAGATACTGAAGTTCAAGTACTTTGGCCACCAAATGAGAAGGGAGTAATCACTGGAAAAGACCCTGCTGTTGGGAAAGATTGAAGGTAAAAGAAGAAGGGGACAGCAAAGGACAAGATGTTTAGACAGTGCTATCGATGCTCTGGGCATGCAGTTGAGCAGGCTCCAGAGGGCAATGGAGGACAGGAGGGCCTGGCGTGCTGCGGTCCATGGGGTCGCGAAGAGTCAGACTCGACTGTGTAATTAAACAACAACATAACTCAAATAATTCCCCTGCTTATTATAAAGACAACCAATTGTGATAACTGTACTCGAAAACTATAGACTTGGGGAATATAGAACAAGATGTCCTTGTACCTGAAGACATCCATTTCAGATATAATTGCACTGATCCAACTAAACAGATGGGGGCTATTTTGAAAAAAAATATGTTACTGTTCATAAAATGCATAATAGTCTTTATTCCCAAGTGAAAGTGGCTGTGTACTCTTATGCAGACTTACCCTAACTTAAGGTCATTGGTTTCAATTAGCTTAAACTGTAGTAACTCTGTATAAGGTTTTCATTGGTAAACATGTTATAATGGAAATATTTTCCTTGGCTTTCTTAAAGCTAGAAACATAAGAACATAAGAACATAAGAGAAGCCTATGTTGGATCAGGCCAGTGGCCCACCCAGTCCAACACTCTGTCACACAGTGGCCAAAAACACCAGGTGCCCTCAGGAGGTCCAGCAGTTGGGGCCAGGACACTAGAAGCCCTCCCACTGTTACCCCCCCTCAAGCACCAAGAATACAGAGCATCACTTGCCCCAGACTTAGAGTTCCTATCTATATCTTGTGGCTAATAGCCGCTGATGGACCTCTGCTCCTTATGTTTATCTAATTCCCTCTTGAAGCTGTCCATGCTTGTAGCTGCCACCACCTTCCGTGGCAGTGAATTCCATGTGTTAATAACTCTTTGGGTAAAGAAATACTTCCTTTTATCTGTTCTAACCCAACTGCTCAGCAATTTCATGGAGTGCCCACGAGTTCTTTGTCAGACAGATTGCTGGATCCCAACAGATTTTCTGCTGGTGAAAGATTGAGGTACATCATCTTTGGACCAATGAAAACTTGTTATGATGGAGATCATAGGACCTGTGCAGACAAAAATAACATGAGTCAGGGAATGCAGTGTGGAGGGGAACCCAGTGAGACTGAGCAGAATTGTTGGCAGGATTCAGCCCAGAAAGATTTCAGAGCAGAAGTCTCTTTGAGGATGAATATGCTTGATTGCTGCTCCCTATGAATGACATAATGGAGGAAAATGTTCTCAAACTCATGAAGCATGTGCGGTTCTTTTGTACCAGAACAACTAAAATATGTCCTTAAACTTTGTAAGAATAAATAGATATCAGGATATGGTATAATCTAAACTAAAAGTTTCTTACAGCATAGTTGAAATTATAACCCCATTGCTATTCCTATTAAAGTAAAAGTATGTGTTTTCCTGGTAGATGTTATACTTCCCAGTAGCAAGCACTACAACTAAAATGGCAAACTCCTTAAGTAAGAGTAAGGGAAAGGATGGATGTTTTAAAACCAACTGTAGCACCTTTGAGGGAGTCACTGAAATCCATAAGTAAAATTGGAATCAGACTCCTGCATATCCAGTCAAGTGCAAAAAGGGGCAAAAGAGGTAGCTGGGAGTCCACTGCATTGCCCAGAGAATGGAGATGCAGGTCATAAGCTTGATGCAGATCATCTGGTAATAAAGTTGACATTAGTTTAATCCAACATCTGAATTTTCTGTTTTCATTCTGGGGTATGTGGGGAAAGGAATGTTCTGATATTGATCTTCACTCGATGTTTAGTTTTTAAAGTGTTAATTGCAAAAAAAAAAAAAAGCAATATCATTCAATGATTCCATTTCTTCATTTTTGTGAATGAACAATTGTCTAGGCATGAACATGTGGTATCCAGGAGACAAAATATTTAAGCCTTGGTATTTAAGCCTTTTGATCCAGTTTATTCTGGAGTGTCAAGAAATGCTTCCTCTTTGCTTTGTAATAAGTCAGATTTTTTATCTGGATAGCAAATACATTGGCTCAACCTTTTCAGCCACAATTTATCCCAGTGATATTAATAAAACTTCCACATATTGTATACAATTCAGTAGAAATGCCAAAAAGTCTTTTTTAAAATAATAATAATAATAATAATAATAATAATAATAATAATAATAATGTTTGTTTTTTTATTTATTTAGCATATTTTTTATCTTGCTTTTATTCCCAATGGGGACCCAAAGTGACTTACAAAAAAAAAAAAGCAGCAATGCAGTATAAATAAATATTTTTTAAAAAATATATCTACATAGTATAAAGAACGAAGCAAAAATTTTAAACGTCCACTAAAACATCCTGGGCTAGGCAGATATCCACCAGGTTAGTCATCAAGGCCACGGGCCATGAGCCACTGGGCTCTTGCCCTGAAGTTCAGCCTCTGACCTTGTCAAGCTTTAGGTACCTGAAATAGGAGGGAAGCACACACTTTGTTGGAGTCTGGCATTCATACCAATACAAGACTACTCTCACATTTTCAGAGACTATACCAATAGCTTCCATGTTAACTTGTATTTCCAGAAGCCTGCATGTCCCTTGAGATCCAGGAACATACAGTTGGAAGGCAAAGGGAGAAAGATCAGGAGCTGAGAAGTCAGTGGAACAATAAGATCCAAACACCATAAAATTGTTACACACTCCCCACTTTCCTGACTAGTCAAGATTTCAAGGCAGCACTTCCAAGTTTAGTTTCCTTTGGGTAAGAAAACAATGAAGATATGTATTAAACCACTCACCATATTGCCAGAAGAGAAGCAACTTTCACCAGGAAAATTGCCCCAGGTCAACCTGCTCTACATTTGAGGCTTCTTCCCTTGGGCATGCTAATGATTGGGGGGGGGGGGAGAGCAGGGGAAGCACTGCACTAATGATAGGGAGGGAAGCCAGGTACACTGACAGTGGGACTAAGCTGGGTGAGCACCATGCCAGTGATGGGGAGGAAACCAGGAAAGTGTCATCCTGATGATGCAGAGAGGAAGCCAAGTGAGTGCCATGCTGACAATAGCATGACTACTATGATCTCATTGTTGTTGCCCCCCATGTCCAGTGCAGCTTTTGGCATTGCCACAGTGGGTCCCAGCATTGCAGCTGCATTCCCCAGGCCCACCCAATTTACATGATTCAGCAAGGCTTGGTTGCTTGCTACTGTTCAAAACCAGCCAGCCCACAAAACCAGTGTGATTTAATGGTTAGAGTTTCAGACTGGCACCTCGAATCTTCATTCTGCCTTGTAAAATCACTGCATGACCTTAGGCCAGTTACACAGTCATAACCTAGAGAGCCAGTCTGGTGTAGTGGTTAAGTGCGCGGACTCTAATCTGGGAGAACCGGGTTTGATTCCCCACTCCTCCACTTGCACCTGGCTGGATGACCTTGGGCAAGCCATAGCTCTGTACCAGCTGTTCCCTCAAGGACAGCTTGGGAAAGAGCTCTCTCAGCCCCACCTACCTCACAGGGTGTCTGTTGTGGGGAGGGGAAGGGAAAAGGAGTTTGTAAGCCACTCTGAGACTCTCTTGGGGAGTGGAGGGCGGGGTATAAATCCAATCTCTTCTTCTTCTTCTTCTAATCTACCTCACAGGGCTGATGTGAGGATAAAATTGGAGGAGAGGAGAATTATGTAGGCTGTACTGGATCCCCACTGTGGAGACAGGCAGGATATAAATGAAGTAAATAAATTACAATGGGGGCAGATAAAAGGTAGATTGGTGTGTAGTGTGAGGAGAAAAGGAAACAGGGAAAGGTGAGGAAATAGAATTGCTAGGGTAAGGGAAAGAGGAAATAGTGTGAGTTCCCTCCCCCCCCCAGTATAAATAGGCTCAGGTCAGCTGGCACCGCACAACTGGGTCAGTTTTCTAGGCAGAGGCTGCCAGGGGGTGGGAAAGAAGGAAAGCTAAAAACAGGGAAGAAGATACAGGCAGGTTGGATGGTGGTGAGAAGAAGAGAAAGAAGCAGGCAAAGGGAGAAGCCATGGGGGCTTTTAGGAAAGGGAAAGAGGACATAGTGAGGGAAAGGAAAATGAGATGCCCCCTGCAAGTCCTTGCAGGACCCCCACTTGTCTGAAATAATTATCTCACTATACACTCTGTGACAGCAGCAAGAATATTATATGCTAAATACTGGAGAAGAAGTGAAATTCCTTCAAATGAAGAAGTTATAAACAAGATATTGGAAACAGCAGAGATCGACAATCTAACTTTAATTTTGAGAGGGAAAAACAAAGAAGATTTTGAGGACACATGGTCAAGGTTTTATAAATGGACAAGTGGAGACCTGCAAGAAACTTGCAGGATGGTTATCCCATTCCTCACACCTTTGCTTCCTCTCTTCTCCCCCTACCTTTCTCACAATCTTTCTCCCTTCTGCCCCCTTTTTCTTACTCTCTCTCTCCTCCATGTATGTTATTTCCTCTCTCTTTCTGACCCATCATCATTCTCTTTGTTTTTCTGCCTCCCCACCTCATCACTCTTTCTCTCTCTTTCTGCCCCCCACTCCATCACTCTCTCTTTCTGCTCCCATCACTCTCCCAGCTTCCTGCCTGCTTCCTCTTCCCTCCAAAGCAGGCATTTTATCTAGGGGAACTGTCACCTGGACAACAGCTGTAATTCTGGGTGCTCTCCAGCCCTTGTCTGGAGGCTGGAAATGGTAGTTCAAGTGAAGAAAATGGCTGGTTTGGAGAGTGGAGTCTGTGGCATTATACTGATCTGTAGACCCTCCTCAAATCCCACCCTCCCTAGGCTCTACCCTGCAAATGTCCAGGAATTTCCCAACCTGAAGTTGGCAACCCTATTTCCTTTCTACCCAACAGTCAACTTACCTTTATCTGTCTTCATCTTTCCACCTCCACCCCCCTTCCCCACAGCCTCTACCTAGGAAAATTACAGTCTTTCTCCACAGTGGGGACTAAAGCAGCTTACATTATTATTTCCTCCTTGTTATCTGCACAACAACCCTGTGAGGTTGGCTAGGCTGAAAGTATGTGACTGGTCCAAAATCTCCCAGTCAGCTTCCACCGTAAGATGGGGATCTGAACCTGGGTCTCACAGATCCCAATCTGAAGCTCTAACTGTTACACCACGCTGGCTTTCATAGTGTGGCTGCTATTGAACAGTAGCAAGCAGCTGGGCCTATCTGAGTCATGCAAATCAGGTGGCATCAAGTCACATAGAGGGTGCTGCCTAGGGATGCCAGCCTCCAGATGGGACCTGAGGATCCCCTGGAATTACTGCTCATCTCCTGACTACAAAAATAACTTTCCATGGAGAAAATAGATGCTTTGGAGGGTGGCGTTTATGGCATTATACCTCACTGAGATCCCTGTCCTCTCCAGGCTCCATCCCCAAATCTCCAGGAGTTTTCCAGCCTGGATCTGGATCCACTGCAGGTGGCCAAGGGGGTAGTTGGCAACCATAGACTGCAGCCAGGAACAACTCTGCCTTTTACTGACAGAAGCAGTTAGAACCCCTCCCCCCCCAAAAAAACATTCTAATCTCTCACAGTTGACACCTGGAGTTAGAGATCCTGGTGAAGGCCATTTCAAAAGGTACTGGGGGGAATTCAATGGTCCCTGAAGTTTTTAAAAAACTTTTTGGATTTTTTTGCAAACTGAGGAAGGCCCCTGACTATGTAGGAAAAGCTGTTGGGGGAGAGTGAGCTCTCTTTTGGCAGATATAAGTATCCACACAGAAAAAAAACCCCTCTCAGAATTAGTATATAGATAGAGGAACATAACACATAAAATTCCTAGACTTATAGCCGAAGTAAAAAAGATATAAAAACTACATATATATCTGTGAGAAAAATGAGTTTATTAAAACTATAAGGTGTAAGCAAGAAATGAAGCTTTTAGTTACAACATGAGGTCAAATGATTACATGGAAAAATGATATAATGAATCTTCCCCATTTATGTATCTATGTTTGTATGTTAATTGTTTTATATGTATGAAATAATAAAAAAAACTTTTCAAAAAAAGAGAGAAAGTTTAATACTGAGATGTTAAAATCACATATTTTAAAAAGGAGTTTCACAATTTCCAAATAAACAACCCAAGTTTTAAAAAGGTGGTTTTATCACAATATAATTTTTATTATGAATGCCCACTTTAAATTCAGGTTCAGCCACACATTTTCTGAATCTATAAACATCCATATGCTTTGGTTTCTATCCTATTCATCTAAACATCAGAATAGCTTACAAAATCTCCAGTGCTTTAATTGTAGCTAAAAACAGTGAAACAAACCCCACCCAAACCAGGGGCATTGAGTTTTAAAATCTCCGGAGGGGGGGGGGCTCTTGTGTGTGTGCGTGCACGCCGGAACCATGTCGCCGCCACCGCCGCTCCCCCCCTGCCTGGCCACTTCTGCCTCCCTCCGTCCGGGGGCCAGCTGGGCAAATGCCCAGTGTGATGGCATCACCCGGAAGTGATGCTATCACGCTGGGCATGTTGCTGGGGCAACGCTCTGGCAATCGCCCCAAAACTCTATAGAAACTCTATCACGTGCCCAGCATGATAGTGTCACTTCTGGGTGATGCCATCACACTGGGCATTTGCCCAGCTGGCCCCTGGATGGATGGATGGAGGGAGGCAGGAGTAGCCAG
Source organism: Lepidodactylus listeri (assembly GCA_029233225.1). Lineage (NCBI taxonomy): Eukaryota > Metazoa > Chordata > Lepidosauria > Squamata > Gekkonidae > Lepidodactylus > Lepidodactylus listeri. The sequence goes on from JARCFY010000008.1 coordinate 75,367,950, forward strand.
GTGGGGGGGAGAGAGGCGGCAGTGGGTGGGCGGGCCTAGGAAGGGCCCAGGGAGGCGCGGCGGGGAGGCACGGCAGCGGGCGCTCTGTTTTGCCGGGGGGAAATTTCAGGGGTGGCTCGAGCCCTTGAGCCCCCCCCCCCCGTAGTTGATGCCTATGCCCTAAACTAATGTTTGTCCTCCATTCAAGTGCTTCACCTTTTCCCTAAATATATTCTCTTCTCTGATTTTTGCCATCTTCCTTACCGTTACTCATGTGGCCATACCTCCTTTTCCTTTTCCTAACCATATACCTTCCCTATTCTTTATTGAAATCCCCTTTCCAGTAACCCATATCAGACTAGGGTTTCCAACTTTGGGTTGGGAAATTCCTGGAAATTTGGGGGCAGAGCCTGAGGAAGCCAGAGTTTGGGGTTGTGAAGGACATTACAGGGCTTAATGCCATACAGTATACCCTCCAAAGCAGCCATTTTCTCCAGGTGAACTGACTCTGTAGTCTGGAGATTAGTTGTAATTCCAGGATATTTCCAGGCTGGTAACTATGTACCCCAACACCATTCTCTAACAGTAAAATATATAAAATTGTAAACCTCTCTCTGCCCCACCCACTTTGGTGCCTGCACCCAACAATAAAGCATCAACAGAGTTCCTTCTTTTTCACTCTTCTGCATCTCCCTTGTTCCTAAATTATCATTGTGTTCAAACTTGTGGTCTTCAGTCTCTGTTATGGTACTGGGCAAATCATTTGGTTATCCATCCCTCAGTCTCATCCTGAATCAGGGTTTATTCTAAGTTGCACAGGAAGTCAGTGCTAGCACAAAATCCACAATCCTGTGAGCACTTCCTAAATTTGTTTTAACTGAAAAAAAGAATAATGTGAAAGAGGGAAGGAGAAATGAGAAGGAGACAAAGAGACTGATCGGAAGGAGGAGAGGATAGGCAATTAAGAGGAGAAACAAAAAGACTCTTCTGATTATTATTGTGAGTTTTATATGGTGCGCTAGGCATGGAAAGGTCTAAAGCTGTCACAAAATACAGAGCCCGCACAAAGTGGCTGCTCAGTGTTGTCCTTATTTATTTTATCTGCTTGGGTCCTGGGAGGAATAGGCTTAAGTAGATCTACTCGTTTAAACAGAGGCTGGAAAACCACCTGTTGGGGATATTTTAGTTGTGGATTGCCTGTACTGACAGTGGGTAACTTGGACTAGATGATCTTGGAGAGTCCTTTTCTAACATTATGGTTCTCTAGGTGCAAAAGAGAGAGCAAATTTACCCTTAAAACAAAAATATCTGATTTTTTCTTACGTGATAAACCATTTGGGAATAAATCTACTAGAACTGGTGGAAAAACTTTCAGAACTCAGGTACTTTACAGACTGAGTTACAAGGCTGGGAATTCAGACAAACTTGTGTCTTATTGACAATGCTCAAAATGCACAAACATTTTTACAGCTCTACAATCCACTGCCCATTGTATCGTCAACATTTTCTTTGGCCACACTCAGTTTGTGAGGCCTTGCAGTCTGCCGGGCTGGGCAAGGCCTGGTTGGGCTGAGACCCAATCTCAGTCTCTTTGAGAGATGTTGAACCCCAGTCATGGAATATGAAAGTTCTGAAGGAGGTGGAACAAAATGGATTCTTACAAACAGGAACATCAATATGACAAAGGAATCTGGGGATTGTAGTATGACACAGTAGAGACCTGTGGCCTATACAGTTGTCCCTGCTGTTGTAATTGAGAGAAGATAGTAGAGTAAGAGCTGGAGGCAGAGTACACGATTCCTACACAAATAGCTGGAAATATAAGTAGGCCTGTTCTGCATTGAGGTGTTTGCTGAAAGAGACTTGAACAAACTAGGCCACCCAGACAACATTCTGCTAAAGGGCTTGAAAGAAATCTGTTGAAAGGCTGCTAAGAAGAACAGTAGGTACTGGAGACAGTAGTTGAATATGGGTTGCTAGAGTGAAGCCCAGTTTTCAATGAACAACTTTGTCTTTGGAAAGAGTCTCCTGCTGACTAGGACATGTGTGTGTCCGTAAGGATATAATTAGACAGAAGGGAGGGGAAAACACAGTTGCTTTCTTTTAACCCACTTGGTAAGTCAGTTGTTAATCCCTTCTATAGCCTCCCTACCTAAAATTTCTTTTTGGTGCCAGTTGTACTATTTTGTACCAGAATGGGGGAGGGGGGGGGATGATCTATGACTGCTAGTGCAAGACCAAGCTCTCGGAAGTGCTGGCTTGTACCATCCAAGAATGCATCACCATCTACTACACAATTCAAAAACATTTGGAACAATCATATCACATTGAAAGCACTAAAACACTCCATCTTTCAACCTTGACACCTGTTGAGGCATCACATATTTCTTCTATGGGAAAAGCAATATGCAAGGCAAATGAAAAACTGGCAGACAAAGTTAGTGGCCTCCTCCTGCACACTTATGGAGATGCAAAGTAACTGACTCTGAGTGCATACTCTTTTCTTTCAAGAGTAGTTGTGAGTAGGTTAGCCTCTGGCTTTCCTATAATACTGCAGAAGTGGCACACAAGGCTTTTAAGGATGAAGCTGCTACACAGCCAGATGGAACAATGATGCTGAAAGGAACTCAGCTGGGGGGAAAAGTGGATGAAGAGACACAAGGAACATCATCAGTATGTGTCTGAAAGGCGAGATCTTGGTTCTGTCTGTAATGAAGTTGTTGATAGGGGTGGTCATAAATTGCAGTTTGTTTCAGTTCATTATTTGTGGCATGCCCAGTTCACAAACTACGAACCATCATGAACTTTTAGGGACCAAACCAACCCATTTGGTTCATGAGGTGTGTGATGTCATAGAACAGCCCCCTGGCAAGTTACACTAAACTTGAAGTGGATCTCTGGCTGACACTCTTCTACATGCCCTCCAAGTTTGGTGAGGGTTGCATTCACAGAGACTGAGTTACACCCCCCCCCCCCAAGAAGGTGCCCCATCCTCCATTGTTTCCAAAGGACTAAGGTCAAACCAGAGAATCTCCCAGAAGAAACTGAAGGTGGCGGGCATTTTTGCAAGCCCAACAGAACAAGCTCAATATGCCCAGCAGAACCAGTGCCACTGTGACAGTGCAAAGCCAACAGGACAAGCCAGAGAATCTCTGCAGTAGAAACTGAAGGGAGTGTTAGTCTGATTGCCCTTATTTCTTTTTTTTTATAACTTTATTTTTATAAAACTTTTTTATAACAAATAACAATCAACACTTTCATCAATAAAAAACAAAATTAACATACTTTTCTGGCAAGGCAATATTACATTCCTTTGATTTAGATATATAGTCAAAAAAAGTGTCCATTTACTCAGGAAACATTCTTTTCTAGTCGGATTTTCCATAGGTAAAATCTGAGCGGCAATCTTATCGTTAGCCACCACATCCCATACCTTTATAAACCACTGTCTAACAGATGGCATGTGACCAGTTTTCCATTTCTGTGCTATCACTGTTTTTGCTGCTACCAGTAACAAAGTCAATATTTCTTTAATTGTTTCCGACCACTGGACGTCATCCCAATAATTAAGTAGAATACTTTGTGGTGTTTTAGGAATTGTTATAGACAGCATCTTATCCAAAATATCAATAACCTTAAACCAAAACTCTAACACTTTAGGGCAAAACCACCAACAATGTCCAAGGGAACCAACTTGACCACAGCCCTTCCAACATAGGGGGTCCTTTTTTATTTTAGCGTGGTATAATGTCAGTGGTGTTATATACCACCTAGAGAATAGCTTATAATTCTGATATCTAATATTTAATGATGGTGAGGTATATATCTTTAAGGACCAAATTTGTTCCCAGTGCTTTTGTGTTAGCTCCAAAGCACAGTCCTTGTTCCATGCTTTTTGTTGTGTGGATAGTTGGTTCCATTGTTTTTCCATTAAAGCTCTATACAATTTAGATATTATGCCTTTTTGTTCTAGCATTTCTTTCTCAATAAATACTTCATACATTAACAAGGGTCTGTCATAAACATTCATCAAGTCATTACTCACTATCATATTTGCCATCTGTTGTCTTTGAAACCAACTTGTTGAAATATTATGCAAATCTTGTAAATGGTCAACTTTCCATTTTTCACCTCTCAAAAATAAATCCCTAACTCTAAATTTGTTTTGTGCTCTCCATTGACTAAACGAATGGGTTGATTTTCCAGGTTGAAACCAAGACTGCCCCAAAAAAGGGGTTATAGGGGAAATCCCTGGGGCTAAGATCTCTCTATACTTATCCCAGACCTTTAATGTCACTCTAACAAAGGGATTAGCTATGATATTTGTCGTTCTGTACCGATGTTTCTCCCAGAATTCTTCGTGCATTAACCCTGGGTATGCGTATGTTTTTTTCAATCTGTACCCATGCTTTTGTATTCTCACATACAGCATAGTGTAAAGCATGCTTAAATTGTGCTGCTTCATAGTAACATTTTAGATTTGGTAATCCTTGATCCCCAGATTTTAATGGTCTAGTCAACAGAGCTAACTTAATATGAGGTTTCTTATTATTCCACAAAAAATTGGATAACAAAGATTGCCACTTCAAAAAGCTCCTTCCCACTACCTCAACTGGTAGATTTTGAAATAAAAATAAAAATTTCGGAAACAAGATGGTTCTAATAAATTCCAATCTTTCCAAAAAAGAAAGATTTAATTTCATCCAGGCCTGAATTGTATTTTTGATACCATTAATCATCGGGGTATAATTTTTCCCATACAAATCATCCAAATTTAAAGGAATTTGTATTCCCAGATGTCTCCAGGTTTTTACCACTCTTTTATAGGGGAACCTTTTTCCAATAGTCTTTGATTCAGCTTGGGACAAATGTATTGGGTAAATTTCAGTTTTAGAATGATTTATTGTAAATCCAGATATTAAGGAAAATTTACTCATAAGTAATTGCAAATTTTCTAATGAAACTATAGGATCACTTAAATATATCACTGTATCATCAGCAAACAAACTGATCGTGTGATATTCTTCTCCTATCTTTATTCCCCTAACACTTGGAGAGGTTCTTATAGCATGTGCCAAAGGTTCTAACGAAATAGCAAATAAAATGGGAGATAAAGGACAACCTTGTCTTGTGCCCCTAGCTAAACTAAAATCTTCAGATCTAAAACCATTAATATAAATTTGGGCCACTGGATTCTGGTACAACGTTTTAATAGCTCTCAAAAAAATTTCCCCAAACCCTAACTGATTAAGAACGGTATATAAGTAATTTATTTCTAATTTATCAAAGGCTTTTTCAGCGTCGACCGCCAATATTGCCGAATGTATCTTATTTACCTTACAAAATTGTATAACATTTAAGGTTCTTCTGATATTATCCATAAGGGTACGACCAGGAATAAAGCCTGCCTGATCCCTATGTATATATTTAGGCATCACATTATTAAGGCGCTGGGCTAAAATGGCCAAAAAAATCTTAAAGTCGTGGTTCAAAATTGATATTGGTCGATACGACTCAGGTTGAGTCTTATCTTTCCCTTCCTTCGGAATCACTATTACCCTAGCCTCCCTCCAAGAAGGAGGCATCCTACCTGTTAACAAAAGGTGATTACAAGTTAAGACTATATGGCTAATAAGAGCTGGTTTAAATTTCTTATAAAACTCTATGGGAATTCCATCCCTCCCTGGGGCTTTATTATTTTTTATTTTTCCCCAATGCATCTAAGGCCTCTTTTTCTGTTACCAATTGATCTATCAAATCCCTATGCTCTTCAGATAGCTTAACTGCATATTTTACCTGGTGTAAAAAGGATTTAATTTGAGACGTATCTGGGTTTTCTGAAGTATATAATTTTTTATAAAAATCGAAAAAAATCTGTACTATATCCTTAGACTTTACTACTAGATCACCCTTACGGGATTTCATAGCATAAATGTGTGTAGATGAGTATTGTGCCTTAACCCTATTTTTTAGTCTGCGAATTGATTTGGGACTTTTTGTTACATATTTTTGTTTTAAATACATTAAGTTTTTCTGGACAGCAGAAATTTCCAAAGCATCCAATTTCTTTCTTTCTAAATTCAGTTTTTTCCACGTCTTTTCCCCTCCAAATCTCATATGACTTTTTTCAAGCTTGGTAATATTGTTTTTTAACTCTGTGATTAATTTATTTCTCTCTTTTTTTTCTGCAGATGCCAGGGATATCAACTTTCCCCTTATCACAGCCTTAAAGGCGTCCCAAACCATATCCTGTGGTACCTCTCCATTTAAATTCAATGTAAAATATTCTTCTATATCTTTTAAAATTGTCTCTGAGAGATGTTCTTTATATAATAAAAGCTTATTTAATGTCCAATTTATTCCTCTGTTGTCCTGCGTCAGTTCCTTCATGGTACACATAACCCATGCATGGTCAGAAAGCCTAATATTACCAATATCTGCTGATCTAATTGAATTAAAAATATTCTTTGATACCAATATATAATCAATCCTTGAGTAAACCTTGTGTACATTAGAATAAAACGTATATTCCCTTGCACTCTCATTTAGTGATCTCCAAACATCAATCAAGTTATAAGATTCCAAAATATTTTTCAATTCTGTGTATCCACCTGGTTGTCTTCTATTGGATGAGGGTTTGTGGGTTTTATCCCTAGAGTCATCTACTATAAGATTAAAATCCCCTCCAATAATTGTTTCCCCTCTCTGAAATGTTAGTAACACATCCAAGGTTTCTCTTATAAATTGTTCTTGATTTAAATTGGGTGCATATATTGAGGCAATAGTGACCTCTTTACCTTCCAATTTTCCCCTCACAAAGACATATCTACCCCTTGTGTCACTCAAAGTTTCCTCCCACTCAAAGGGAAAGGACTTTGCCAGCACTATGGCTACTCCCCTTGCCTTAGAAGAACCTGGAGATTGATATGAGTTCTGAAACCAAGAAGATTTTAACACCCTTTGTTTTTCTATTTTGTAATGAGTTTCTTGAAGACATACTATGTGTGGCTTTGCTTTAGTAAGCAGGTTTGAAATTCTACTTAATTTAATTGAATCATTAAGACCTTTGCAATTCCAAGTCACTAACTTGTATTTTTCCATTCAGATTAAACTATAAACCTTACCAGAATAAAATGTATCAACACTTATCTTCTCAATAAACAATAACAATAAAATTTAAATCTTACTTAATAGTTTTATCAAAACACAACACTCAAAGTTAACACAACCACTCAACCTTCTAACAAGGTTCTCACACCAAACCCTTTGCCTATAAGGCAAGGTATCAGAGAGTTGCCACCAACTCCCCTTCAGTGAGGTTCAAAGCCCTGAGATAAATCCCAGTACAAGAATTAATTACTTAACTTAAACCTACTCCCCTCCATTCCCCCCCCTCCCCCGGGCATCTTTCAAACCGTTATAAAATTTTCCTTCCCTTGTATTTATATCCAACATAGAATAGTTTTTAAATAATATTATAACTTTTCCATAACTGATATTCTTTCTCAGTCAGTATCTCATTAATCATGACTTTATATCCTTTAATATTGCTGAGTTTACACATATTTATAACTAGTTTTATCTTTAAACTATTAACTTCTTAACTAATATTATAAACTATCAGTTCTTATCATACTACTAATCCTTAACCTTAATACTTACTTAACCCTTTTTTTCCTCCCCTTTTTTTTTACTTTTACACCTTTTCACACTAATTAATAACTCTTATCCTAAAGCTATAATCCTATCAAAATCAAATCAAATTGTCTATCCTTTTTCCACTTTCTATTACTCTCTCTTCATCCCTCCATGTAGTATCTTTTCCTAATTAACTACACCTAACTACCTATAGTACCTACATTATCTATCATCTAATAAACTTTCCTATGCTTAACCTACCAAATTAACCAGTTCCCAGTTTTTATTCTATAAGTAGTAAATAAAATTGCAGCAACAGTTCCATTATTCAGTACTCCATTTTCAGTTTCTTCAGCCATCCTCGTGGTGAGTGTTCTTGTAATTTGGGTGGGATTTCACCTCTGCCTCTTCTTCTGGAGTCAGCTTTATGTTTAAAAAGTCCAAAAGGGTTAATCCGGTGCTTAAATCCGATGCATGATATAATGTCCCGTCTCTATATACAGTTATATTGGAGGTAGGGCTCCATCTAAATCTTATATTGGTAGAGAACAGTTTTCTTGAAATAAGTTTTAATTGCTTTCTTTTCTCAAGGGTTTCTGCAGGCAAGTCGAGTAATACAATGATTTTTTTCCCCTTGTATTTTAACACATTTGCTTGGCGTGCTTCTCTTAAAACTTTCTCCCTTGTGTTGGCATAGAGAAATTGGACTAAAATGTCCCTAGGCCTGTTGCGCCTCACTGGTGCAGGAGGTCCAAGGCGATAGGCCTTTGCAATTGCAGGCAGGGAGTTCTCATCAAGTTGCAGAGAGTCCACCAGCCATCTCGAAATAACATCAGCCAAATCAGTGTTTTTCCCTTCTTCTCCTTCTTCAAATTCTCTAAATTTTAAATTATTTTGCCGCCATTTATTTTCTAAGAAAAACAGTCTAGACTGCAGGGTCTTATCTGAGTTACGCAGATCTTTTATATCGGCCTGAAGCGCCTCCGCTGTCTCCAGTGCCGACTCTGCTGCTTTGAAAGCGTTTCCCAGGCCCTCTGTCAATTCTTCTAACTTAGACTGAAGGGGATGCATAAGTTCCCTCATAAAGGCTTGCATACCTTGTTGAATCTCGTCCCGAAAGTCCTGCAAGTCTTTTCTTGTAAGCGGCGCCGTTTCTTCATCGCCCTGATCTCTCGCGGTCGCCATCTTGGGACTCGGAGGGGATTGTCCTCCCTGCTGCTTATCTTTTGAGAAGTAAGTTTCCACCGTTGTTGTCGAGGTCCTGGCTGTAGTCTTGCTCTTAGGACCCGATTTTCCCATCATTTAGGAAAGAAAATGACTTTTGAATCTTGGTGTAGTAGCCCGGGGGGGGGGTATCTTGGAGAGGAGCCGACCTAACCCACGTCCACCATCTAAGCGACGCTCTGCCCTCTCCTGCCCTTATTTCTTAATAATATTGGGGAATTAAAGCTTGTTAAAAATAGGCAAAAGGGAACAACACCAGTATATACCAGTATATACCAGTATATACAGGAGTCCCACTTCTTCCAGGAGCACCAGAAATAGACAAGGAGGCTGGCTTCAGTAATAAAACGATTCCTTTACTGAAGAATCTTAGGCCCAATTTATACCTCCCCTCTGAAGTTGTTTGACTGCTGTCTTTTCCTATGCTCATTTCATGCTGGTTTCAAATTTCACTCTCTGGGTCTGAAGAGCACTGACCAACAGGATCTGTTTAAAGTAGTATAATGCTAGCTTGATCACAGGAGGGCAATTAACAAATGTAAACAGTAATTTTTAAACTAGAACAAGTATAGACAGGTTTTTTTGAAACTAGAATGATTCCAGCAGGAAAGTCAGATGTAGATTTGACCTTACTCAGACAACCAATACAGCACTCACACACACTGTTACACAGAAACTAAGAAAAATAGATAGAGCAGAGACATTTGCATTAGCAGGTAAAATCGTTGGTATCCACGTCAAGGGCAATAATTACCTGTCCGGTGAGATGGCACGTCCCAGTGGAAAAATGATGGAAGCTAGAAGGGATTAGGGATTGTGTCCTGAGCCAGCAGAGACATGTGGAAACTCTGGCTACACAACCAAGAGTCTTTCGGGACAGGGTAGGGTTCAGGATAGGAAAGCTAGAGAGGGAACATGTTGCTGGGTGTCCTCTTTTATTAGGGGGCTCTGGGGAAGGGCTTGACTGGTCACCTCCCTTGAGACCACCCCTTGGTGGTCCACTCCAAAAGTCACATCCACAATGGGGAGGGGGCTTAAAGAGTTGGGCAATGTTAAACTCTACCTGAACTGTGACAGAGACACCTGGAGGGCCGATGTGACTCATCAGCCAAACCCTTTGTTTTATTGATTGCTCTTATTGTCTCAGGGCTGCAGAACCGGTTTTGTGGCTGACCAAGTCTATTGTGGAAAGACAGTCCTGAGAAATAGAATCAATGCTTTGGGACTGGAATGAACACTCCCCACCGTGGAATGAGGGCTGCTGGGAATAGCAGAAGTGTTCTGGATCTGGAACGACAGCCCTCAGAGTGAAATGACAGCCACTGGGAAGAGCAGAACTGTTTTGGGAAAGGAATGAGAGGTTCCAGCATGGAATGACAGCCCCTAAGAGTAGCAGAAGTGTTCTATGATTGGAATGACAGTTTCCGCCAACTGGAATGATAACTGCTAGGCATAGCAGAAGTGCTCAGGAATTCGAATGGCAGCCCTCAGAGTGGAATGGCAGCCCCTGGGAGAAGCAAAAATGTTCTGGGGCTGGAATGACACCCCCAGAGTGGAATGATGGCTCCTGAGATTAGGAAAGGAGCTTTGCAACTGGAATCACAAACTGTACTGTGGATTGAAATCCCTTACATTTTATTAATGTTTCTTGAAGGGGTGTAGTTATTTCCCTTCAGCTCTACTTAAATACTGGTCCTGCCTGTCAGTTCAGCTGCTCTGTTTCCTTGCAGAGTCTTGATACTGGTGTTAACCACCTCCTCTGCTGACAAGTATAAATTTTGCATCTGTCCCTCTTCCAATTCTAGTGTCCAGTTCTGCTTCTTTCCTGTCCTTCATGTTCCCATTATGTGTCACACCCTGTCTGCGTTCCTTATGCATTTTTGTCCACTCTGTTGGCCAGTGTCCTACAGTACCCCATCCACAGGTTCTGTGGAAAATCCTGTTCCATACTTCAGATCATGGGTCCCCATCTTTTTGAGCCTGTGGACACTTTGGAATTTTAACACAGTGCAGTTGGCACTGTGACAAAATGACTGCTGCAGGAAGCAGAGGCAGCCAGAAAAGGATGACCACAGCATACCTTCAGTCACACAGTGAAGGAGATCCTTGAGATGTGGTGGCAGCTGCTACTCCCAGGAGCCATCATTTCACCCTGGGGGCTGTCATTCCACTCCCAGAACACTTCTGCTACTACCAAGGGCTGTCATTCCAAATGGGGGGGGGGCTGTCATCCCACACCCAGAGCATCCATGAATAGCGTGAAAGTTTATGGAAATTTCATGCCAACATACCTGCCACGAAGTTCACTTCATGAACCACAAACTTTAATTCATTAGCTGGTTCATGCCCATCCCTAGTCATTGACTTCCTAGATCCACTCTTTGAAGTTGATGCTGATCTGTTGCTGATTATGAAGCCATTTGCCACTTTGCAGCCTTCAGTAAACCTGGAAAAAATCACAAGTTGCTAGGTACAGACCTCAGTTTGGTAAAACTTTCATGAGAATGTGATGAGATACTTCAACTTGAAAGCATTGATGAAGTTTGCAAGATGACATTGTCCCATTTGGTCCATTTTCTTGTATTATCCAAAGTATACAGAAATCATAGTGCTGATGTTGAATGTCTCATCAGTACAAGTTTTACACTGAAGTCCATAAACAGAAACAGAGGCTGAGGACAGACTGGCAAAATGAAGTGCCACGGAAGCGGGGCAAATTGTCCCAGGGCTTGCCATTCCCACTGGGCAGACTGAAGTGGGAACATTCCGGGGAGGAGGCGGAACAGAGCGTTCACACTGCAGGGTGGCTCATGGGCACAGCAGCCGGATCAGCGGGTTCACATTACGGGTGCTGCTTGATGTGCGGCTTATTTGCATCCACACTGCCAGGAAGTTAGATGAATGTACACTCAGACGGCTGGACACCAGTTTCACCAGGTACCTGTTTAATGCAGGATGAAAGTGCTTCAGGACCGAGTGAGTATGGCATGGCAATGCCCGGCAGCTGCGGCTGTCTGAACAGGCTCTCTTCATCTGCTTGAAAAGCGGACCTAAATCAGGCCAAAATGCCAGTCTGTCCTCAGCTAGAGTCTCAGTTGCGTCAGAAAATGAATACCTCTATATCTATCACGATATGCTGCCACTGACTGAATGGGATCAAAGGGCATCAGTGCTTTTATGGATTAATAAACAAGAACAAAGAATGAACGACATAGGTAAAGCAAGAGAACAGATGTGGTTTAAAGGAATTTGCTCAGAGGCTGGCAAGTATTATTGCTCATCTCACCCTATCCCATATGGTGATGATCCAACCATCACGAAACAAAGCAGATTTTGACATGACATATAGAACAATGGGGAGTTTTCTGCATTTGTATTGCTATGTAGCTGTTGCATTTATAAAATTTCATTTTCAGAGTTCAACATGAGTTAATTAATACTTTTGACTAGTGAAGTAACAGTAATCATCTTCATTTTTTATATTTTAAAATCTTTTTCTCATCCGTCTTAAAATAATCTTGATCCTTTTAAAAGCCTGTATTGCCAACAGCACAAAAAATGATTTCTTACTGCCTATTTTATATTCCTGTTGCACTAAACGTGTCCTATTGCATGTTAGAATAAACCCTGTCCTGAATCATTCCCCTCTCATAATGAACAATCTCATATTCTACACATGCTGCAAAGAGATCAGTTACAAAACTCAAACTTCTGCTAAGCAGTCCCCTAAGCTTTCCCTAAACAGCCTACAAAAGGCCAGCATCCTTTAGCATGTCAGGATAAGCAGGTTCTTTACCAACTCCAGGAAGCTTTGTGTAAGCACTGACATTTACAGAGAACTTACATGCCATCTACCACTGTGTATTTGCTTTTAGATTTTAAATAATTATTTCCACTGTTTTGCTGTCAGAACTTCACACTGGTGGAGGAAACAAGAGGTAGCCTTGAAGGCAAATAGGATTTGAATTAAGATAGTTACTTCTTGGGGCAACAATATCACTATGCTATGACATCATAACACCTGCGTAAGGTTGATACCCTTATACCAGCATAAAGGATTTGGCTGTAACCTTATTCTTGTACGGTCAGCATAATTCAAGGCTAGCACTGAGCTGTTAATTAGTTTTTCCCCTTCTTATGAAGATGTAAATCTTTGGTAACCAGGGGTATGTGCAAGAAAGAGCATGTAACTTGCAAATAACATGCATGGTTTTTTTTAATTATAATCAGAACATTCCTTCAGAGCCTGAATGTCAGACATTTAGATAACATTTAAGTGCATGTTATTTATTGACTGAGAGACTGAGAAATGGATGGCTATAAATGGCACCCCATCTATCTCCATTGTCCCTGGTTGCTGGAGGTTATACATGTTAAAAGACAGCTTGAGATATCAAAATGGTGGGGCAAGTTCTAAGGGTCTCTAGAGCTTAAGTGTGCATCTGTCTGACATTTTCAGTTTTCTGGTGTGGATATGAAGGCAATACTTTGGAAAACTGTGAAGAACACAAATTAAAAATTCATGAAGTTCAGTAAAGCAAGTGTAGCCCCTTTTTTATGAATTTACCCAATTCTCTCTATATTTTTGGTGAAACAATAGGAATATGTGGTTGCTATGAGAGATGGAGACTATGAGGTTCAAAATGAGTGAATATTCACTTTTTAAAATATTTTTGTCAATGATTTTTATTGTCTGCTTTTCACTCTCGACTTTTATATATTCATTTGTATTGCATATTCATATGGTTCCATTTTATATGCAGTTCATGTTATATGTATATGTAACATGTATGTATTTTGTTATACATATAACATACGGTGCTACATTATCAATCAATGATTTTGAAGAATGCATATGTTTTCCTCAAAAATAAAGAATAGGTTCAGTTTGCACAGTGGGGAAACAAAACTGAAGCTTTGGTGTTGTGGATCAAAATTGCAAGGACAGGAAATTCAAAATCATCCATATATGAGATGCTGAAGGCCAAATGAGTAGGAGTGGCTTATGATCCAGCACATTCACATAACAACAATACTTATGCACTGTTCTTGTGTGCCAAAATTGCTCTCTGTCTCTCCTCCCATCTTGTTTTAGCTAAACTCCTAATAAGCAATTCCATATCAGACAAAAGCTTGAGTGTGACTCAGCTGCATTTCTTCTTAATCATGTTTAATTCACCAGAATTAATTTGTATAATGCTGGACACAGATCCATTCCCAGGATCCTCCAGGCTTTTCTAAACAATTTGATATGTCCCAAAGAGACGACTAGGTAAAGGTAAAATTTTCACTTGCTCAAAAGCCAGTAGAATACGACTCTAGGGATGCGGTGCTCATCTCTGTTTCCAAGCCGAAGAGCCAGCGCTGTCCAAAGACATTTTTGTGGTCATGTGGCTGGCATGACTAGACACTGAGGCACACAGAATACTGTCACCTTCCCACCAAAGTGGTACCTATTTACCTACTTGCAATTTCTTGCTTTCGAACTGCTAGGATGGCAGGAGCTGGGACCAGAGACGGGAGCTCACTCCGTACAGCACAGCAAATGAGAAGCAGTTGAATTACTAAACCACATCCTATTGAAGGTATGAGCCTGATGAAAGCTGATGTGATATATTCTGGTCATTCTTTCTGATTTTAATAGTATCCCTTTAATCAATTCTAGTTCTTGCTCATTTGGTTAAGTTTCAGTTAAGCTTGTGGTCAGTAAAAAAAAGAGACAGATGAAGGGTATTTAAATGACTAATAGCAAAATCCTTTTTGGCAATTGAGGTGGGGGGTCACAAAGCGGTAAAATTTGCTGGGGCCAGCTTCATCATGAGTATACCCTCACGCAGTGCACTGAATGGACAGGGGCAAATGACCAGTGCTTGCCTCCATGCCGCCTCTTTGTCCCAGCTGACAGTGCATGAGGCATCTGCTGCTAACAGGCAGCACCTTTTCAACCCTGATGAGGAAACAAAACCACATGCTCAAGGCACCCACTAGGTATCCCTGAGGGACAGAAGTGAAATGTGCTTAAAGGATTAATAGCAATCCTTCGTTAGGTGTTATATTTGTAATCAGGTATGTACTGTATGTCCAAATCTTGTGGGGAACATCAGCTACATTTGAGCTTTCACACTCCATCACACATGATGTTGGAAACACACTATTCCAGCTATGGCCTGGATTGCA
The DNA here is from genome assembly GCA_029233225.1 of Lepidodactylus listeri. Classification (NCBI taxonomy): domain Eukaryota; kingdom Metazoa; phylum Chordata; class Lepidosauria; order Squamata; family Gekkonidae; genus Lepidodactylus; species Lepidodactylus listeri. The sequence continues at coordinate 75,382,968 of JARCFY010000008.1, forward strand.
GAGGTCGATTAGAGAGGGAGGCAGGGTAGATGATACTGTGATGTAGCAAGGGATTCTAACACCAAAATTCTAGAAAGATATGGTCAAATTGTTCAAAGGAAGTCAGTATCTGGGGAGTCAGAAGCTGTTGTTGAGAAAAGGTAACTCGGCATGGGGTACTCAACTTGTCTACACATGAGTGTGTGAATGTCAGTCAACCTTCTGCTCTTCAAAATTTTACCACTGGTATGAGCAGCAGAAATCTGTCAAAAACAAACAAACAAACAAGAGATATGAGAACACAATGGCCTGAGTTTGGGGGATCTGGGACTTTTCACTTCAGAAGAAGTCTGCCAAATGCTGCATCCCTCAGGATCAGCAGTAAGGGAAGGATCTCTCAATGCAACATCAATATGCATTGTGACATGAACAACAGAGTCAGTACCACTGATTTGAACATTTGATTTACACATTCATAATGGGCAGCCTAATTACAGCTTGAGACAAGGGGACTTCATAGATCAAGGATATAGAAGTTGCCTCCTTTAAATGCAGATTATTTCTCAAGATTGTGATTGATTATGGAAAATTTCACACATTGCTGATAGGATCCAGAACTGAGGAAACATTTAATATAATATGAACTAGAAATACTGTTTCTCATATGCTATTGGGAAGTTATTCTTCATTAGCTCATCAAGAACACCACAAAAATACATTTCAACAACTGGATTGATCTTTATGCCACTTTACTCCAAGGCAAAACAACAGTTCATCAAATAATTTCCTCCCATGTTCTTACCATCCTGTAAAATAAATAAATGGGTAGGTGGGATTCTATTCCCTTTCTTGGAATTTCTAGCCACAATATCAATGCAAATTGCCCATAAGTGTACCTCTAGCATATTATTCAACAAGGTGAACATCAACCAGATGTCCCATGTTGAATGAGGAGCATTTTGCCCCAAGAAAGTGTGAGAAGATGTAAGACAACTGCATTTATAGAAGAACATCAGAAGAGATCCATTAAAAGCAAAATGAGAATAATGTATGGATGAGGAATGACTGAAAGCCAATGTGCTTCATGGATTATAAAACAATGTGGAATGAGCTCACTTTTATTATGTTTCATTGATCTGCACCAAATAACACATTGATATTTCTGATGTTGGCATGTCAGAAGCTTTCAAAATGGGAGAAAAACTCTGTACTGCACACACACACACACACATTTCATAATCTTTTCAATCCATGAGTTTGTTCTGGTTTATGCACAATAGTCAATGGAATAACAGCCAGCTCAAGGTTAATAGAGATGGAGGTGCAGGACGGACTAATAGGCAAATAATTTAAAAATGTCACATGCTGAGATTAGAACACATAATAATAATGAGAGTTCTGAATATTAATATATTTATTGATGGGGCAACCTGTCATATTTACACCATATGACCCAGAAAATGTTCATATATCTCTCATTAAACTCCAATGGATAGAAATCATGCACAGGTTTGCATATTACCACTGTCATTATTAGATCCTGTACTCCAGGGGTTTGAGCCTGTAGGCACTTTTGGAATCCTGACACAGCATGATGGGCATTGCCACAAAATGGCTGCAACAGGAAGCAGAGCTAGCCACAAAATGGCTCCCATAGCTTACCTTCATGAAGATCCTTGTGTTGTGATGTCAGCTGCTGTCAAACAAAGTTTTTTAAAAAAAATCTGCACAGCCAATCAAATCTTCAATGGCCATTCAAAAGCCTTGCTGGGCAAAAGCCCCACCTGGCCCTTCCCACTTTTAAAAAACACTAGGCAGACACCAGGAAAAGTGTTGGTGGGCTCCATGGTGCCCACAGACACCGTGTGGGGGAACCCTGCTGTTCTCAGTCTGCAAGTAAAGCGATAGAGCCTCTCTAGAGAGGACAATGGATGCTGTGGTGGCCAATGGAAATTAAGAAACTTGCTATGTATTTTATGGTTGTGTACTACTTTACAGACTAATCTAATCCAATTACCATTATTGGCATGTAACACTTAAAGACTCATATAGAACAAGAATAACAGCAACAGAAAATAGTACTTGCAAAAGGAACCAATGTAAAAGGAGTTACCATGTAAATATACTAACAAAGAAGACTGATCAATTAAATAAAGGGTGAATAGAAATGGAACCAGAAAGAAATTTGGCAAGAATTTCCATTATCTCAGGATTTGGATTATCACTTTACAGACTACTAAAACAGGCTCTTTTCCTAAAATAAGGCTCCCATGCTCCTGTTGTTTTGCTGAATGTGTACAGTTATTCAGGAAGACATTTCAGGTAAGGTCTAGAATTTAAGGCAATCTTCATTGTCTATACTATGCTGTGTTCATGGAACTATTTTCTAATTCTGTAATCCAGTTTTATTACATTGTTTGCATGTAATACACTGTATTTCACTGCACTGTTCAAAATCTAGTAGTTCCTGCTTCGTCTATGTTATACTGTGTTTTCAGTGTAGTGTTCTCTGTATATTAAACTGTTACTATTGCATTGTTCTTAGTTGTAATCCACCTTGAGTCTCAACAAGAAAGGTAGGCTATAAAGGAAGTAAATAAAAGGAACATGAAACACAAATTGTCTTGCCCTGTAGATGAAACAATTTTAATCAATATTTAATGGATATGAAACACGTAGTGTGAAAGGTGTGGAGCACCTACTCACAAATTTCTGTGATAATAACATCTCATTAGAAATTCATTCATGGCCATTGGGGTCAGGAAAGATATTGTCCCTTCTAGAATTTCAAATAATACACAGGACCTGATTGACTAGAAACACTTAGGCTGAGGACAGACTGGGGAATTCGCCCTGGGACAGCTGTGGGGGCAGAAGCTGTGTTATATAATCGGGGAGAAACTGTGTTATATAACTGGGGAGGAGTAGGAGTGGCGTGTCCACACTGCCGTCCGTCCTCTGGAGCCTCCTCTGCTGCGGCGCGCAGCTTCTGGCTGGTCTGGCAAGGCGCGGCTGTTTGCATAGCCACAGCTGCCAGAACAGCGCGTCCACACTTCCGCCGCCGCTTCCTGCATGCCGTGGACCCATCCACACCGGCAGGAAGTGGCAGCAACGTGCGCATAGATGGCCAGAGACCTGTTTCAAGGGGTCTCCGGCTGAAGCGGCATGACGGTGCCTCGAGGACGGGTGAGTCTGCACGGCTAACGGGGGACAGCTGCAGCAATGTGCATGGCCTCTCTTCCTCCACTTTTCAAGCGGAGGCATAGCGGCCCACATTGGCAGTCTCTCCTCAGCCTTAATTTCTCTACATATGGGGAAGGGCTTCTCTGCCTATGGCGGGGGGGGGGCTTCCTGTCTTCTCATGTGGGTATTAGCTGCTTGCTGTTAATCTATCCAACCTGACAAATGCAAGATGGAATTAGCTGGTTGTTTTCAAGTCTGGCAGAAATTTTTGCTTGCTTCATGTTGTAGCAGGAGGGCTAGGATAAATATAATAAGAGATTGGGTTTATACCCCACCCTTCACTACCCAGAGTCTCAGAGTGGCTTACAATCTCCTTTCCCTATGCCACAATAGACGCCCTGTGAGCTAGGTGGGGCTGAGAGAGCTCTTTCAAGGACTGCTCTTGAGAGAACAGCTCTGATACAACTGACCCAAAGTCACACCAGCAGCTGCATATGGAGGAGTGGGGAGTCAAACCCGGTTCTCCCAGATTAGAGTTTGTGCTCCTAACCACTACATCAAACTGGCTCTCTTGGACCATTTAGACCATAACTAGGGATAGCAGGATCTGAACAGCATCAACTAAATCTTTAGTTGTCTGTGCAACACATTGGAGGAAAAGGATGAAGTTTAGCATGTTTTGGCACAGTTCATATGCATTCAAGGATAAACAAGGCCAGAAATAATAGCTGGATGATTTTGTAGTTAGGGTGCAGATGCCCAAATATTGTTAGCTATGTGCTGCCTAGCACATCCCACCCTAAAATATGCTAATAGCATATAACTCAGATCAGTCATTTGAATAAACCCAAGTTTGGTAGTCCTGTTTCTTTATTTGGAGATTGGTGCGAGTGATGCATGCAACAGCCAGTGTAGACACTCTCATTGCAAAACTGCCTTAAAGTTGGCAGCACCCAGACACATCCCTGGTGGTCTTTGTGCTAAAAACCCATTTTGATTAAATCTGTCAAATACAGTAAAAACATTCTTGATATTAATGGCCTGCAAGAATCATTAGGCAAAGAATGATAGAAGGGCAACAGGTGATTCAAGATCCTCATCTATGCATATTATTTAACTGGATGTGGCATCATTAGTTCTTTTGTCAGCATTTCAACACCTCTGAAAATCTGAAATGTTAACCACTTGAACATCTTGGTTTGGGGAACAAGAAAATGTCAGCTCGTAAGAACTGATAGAGATTGATGGCAAAATGAGAGAATCTGAAGACTCACAGCTTGAATATGTTGTGATATGATCTTTACATGAAAAAAATTACTGATTCAAGGAAAGAATTTGACATTGCACATTTGTCTCCATCAGAAAGTGCTGCACACTATCTCATGTAATGTGCCTCATTTGGAAGACAGTTTGGGAATGGTAAACGTTAAGCAGAGAATCCAGCCATAACAATTCACAAGTCCTGCACTAGAAAGTGAGTGCTGGGAAGAAAATATTGTTATTTTAAAGAAAGAAAGATGAATTTCTCCAGCTCATAATGGTGAGTTGTACATACTGAACATCTGTTTCCACCCCCCATATCCTCTTCTCCAGCCCAGAATGAAAGACAAGGTGTTAGATCCAAACTAAAGTTTCCAATGTCAGAATAGAAGTGTTCAGGAGTGGGCCACCACCATTGCCAGAGCTGCCCCCAGACTTACCCAGGAGCCACAGGAGCCACATTTGGGAACCCACTGTACCAGCAACAGGAAAGCCTTCCAGGACAGTGGTAGCAAGAAGAAATTCTGCTACAGTATTCAACAGCAACCAACCACTGCCAGCAGTTTATCCCAGTCAGGGCAATGGTAGGGGGAAAAGAAACAGCAGGTATGTATTGCCTAAGATTCCCCTGAGGTCTCATGAGGCTGCTGGTCCTTTCAAGACTTCAGAGGAATTGACTGAACAGTACAGCTAGCCTCATTCAATCTCTTCCCAGGCTGCATAAGAGAGACCCAGTGGAGAGGAGGAACCTGGTGCTGTAAACTCTCTCCAGTTTTGAAGCTCTGCAAGCCCAGACAAGACAGAGAAGTCTGTGATGGACAAGGGAGCCACTGAAGGCAGGGGCATGGAGATCTGTTTGACCAGACTACCCAACTGAATATTTTTCCTTTTTATTGGATATCTTCTTTCTGGGAGTTGAGTCTTTCCATTGTTTCTTGACCATGTTGTTGTCGTTGTCCCCCACCCAGGTCTTATGTACCCTCTGGAGCCTGTTTGTTCCATAGGGAGGAGGAAGAAGAAGAAGAAGAGGAGGAGGAGGAGGAGGAGGAGGAGAGAAGAGATTGGATTTATACCCCACCCTTCACTTGTAGTCTCAGAGTGGCTTACAAATTCCTTTCCCTTCTCCTTCCCACAACAGACACCCTGTGAGGTACGTGGGGCTGAGAGACCTCTGAGACAACTGTCCTTGAGAGAACAGCTGGTACAGAGCTATGGCTTGTCCAAGGTCATCCAGCAGGTGCAAGTGGAGGTTTGGGGAATCAAACCTGGTTCTCCCGGATTAGAGTCCGCACATTTAACCACTACACCAAACTGGCTCTTTAGTTTCCAAATGGTGAAACCTAACTAAATTTCCAGGGGGGGGTACTATATTCCAGATTATGAGCCAGAAGAAGGGCACTTGCAGATGGATAGAGTCTTCTATATCATTTGCTAAGGACATTTATAATACTAATCCAACTCTTAATCAAGCCAAGGGAAGACTGTCTATCACTAGCACAAATACACTACTGATAGTGCGTATGAAGCGTAATATGTTTTAGTTGACATATGTAAAGTAGTTTAGAAATGTAGAAGTTTGAAATTGCATTGAAATGGCATGTCACGCTTCTTATTAATGTTAGGCATACAAATATCTTGGGCAATTTGTTAGCATGTGTATAGAACAGCACATTTTTGATATTTTGTATTTCCATATGTCTTAAGGCAGAAAAGGCAAAATGTTTTTCTGTGGAAATTAGTTCCATAGTTCAAGTCTATTTTTAGTTATATCTGCTGTATTATTTTAGTCTGGCTCCAGAATATTTTTTTGTGGCCATTTTATATTTGAGGCTTTGACAATTCAACTTAGTACTTTTCTCATTGTTGCCCTGTTGTTAGAGTTATCACTGTGACCATATAACACCTGAAGTATTAATTCCATTGCTGATGCTGCTTCTCTCATTTCATTCTATATATATATGCTTTTAGAGATGGCCATTTGCAAACATGGATCAGAATAGCTTTAATTGCAAAGTACAGTGATAGGTTGAATCTAGGTAAGGATGATAAACCCTTCTTTAAAAAAGACTCAAGAAAGCTACCTTCACATTAATTCAGTGTTGTTGACAAGAAAATCTCCGAAACAGGGAATTTTGATGTGGTTAATATATTCATTCGGTGTTAAGGAATAATTTGCAACTAAGCATCTTAAAAGAAGCTGCTTACTGATTCCGATAAGCACCTTTATAGCAAATGAGTTCTGCTAATTGCCAACAGCTCTTTGAGTTAGATCTTTTCTGTCTGGTTTAGTGAGGAAAATATGGAAGGCAGTTAATGGTTGACCCAGATTCTGATTCTAGAGCTGATCATGCTCACTATGTTTCCCCTATTGCTTTAAATATTTAGTTGAAGAGGGGAGATACCTTCCACGACTCTTCTTTCTCATACCTTCCTTGTTCCTGCCATCTGCTCTACTTCTGCACATGCTGTGTGACATACTGTATGGCATACATAGCAGGAGACCTGCTATAACAGTCGGTGGATCAGGGGAGGTGTACTGCAAGTTACTGCAGGAACTGGATGGAAGAAGCTGCACAGGAACCCTGGACAGTTTTTCTTCTGCTTCAGGTAGGCATTTAAAAGGCAAAGTTGAGGGTTGAGAGTCAGCCTGTCCTATAAGGGGTAGCACTACCCGTGAAGGAGCAGGTTCATAGCAGGGTGGTGGTGCTGGATCCTGGCCTATAATTGGAGACTAAGGTTTCCTCTATGGCACACAGCTAGGGATGGGCATGAACCAAATCACAAACCAATACTAACTGGGAGGTCGGTTTGTGAACCAAACTGGTTTGTAGTGGTCTGTGACCCCTGCTTACTGCTCTTCACAAATCACCATAAACTGCCACAAACTGTCTTAAAATTTGTGGAAGTTCATGGTGGCTCTTCAGTTCACGAACATCACTTCACAAACCATAAACCAGGCAAAATTCAGCATGAACTTTCATTCATGAGCCAGTTCATGCCTATCCCTACCTGGCACCTTGTGTCACCTTTGGCTGACATGCCAGCTACAGCCCGTGCTTGAAAAACATTATCTGGCCACAGTGACCAATACTCTGATCATATCTAGGTCCGATTAATACAGTAAACTGCACACAGGGCTGCTTTTGCAAACTGAAACTTCAGTTTGTTCAGAATGTGGCAGCCAGGCATTGTCAGGGGTTGGATACAGGGATTATATCTGTTGGCTGCACATCTGGTTACATGAACAATTCTCAAAGTGCTGATTCTTACCTTTAAAGCCCTAAATGGCCTGAGGCCAGGGTACTTGAAGGATTGCCTCATCCTGTATTGTCCAGCCCACCACAAGATCTTCTCAGGCCTTGGTCTTGGTACCCCTGCCTGCAGAGGTGAGGAGACATGGACCTTTTTTGATTGTGGGTCCTTGTCTCCAGGATACCCCAACACTGAGGCTCATCCCCAACACTGAGGCTCATCTGACACCTACCTTATTCTCTTTTCAGAGCCAGGCCAAAACCTTTCTCTTTACCCAGTGTTTTAACTAAGGATTTCCATTTTTAAAGCCGTTTTATAGTCAGCTCTTAGCCTGGAGACTGTTTTATTAACATCATTTTATATTGTTATTTTTATGTGTTTTTTATGTTCTGGCTTGCTTTTACTGTTTTTATTGATTTTTTGTTCTTATTGATATTTATTTTTGTTTGATTGCTTTATTACTTCTGTTTTGCTGCTTAACTTTGAACAGGTCTAGTGAGGATGCATACAAATTTTCTTTAAAAATAAATTAATATAGTCCAGTATTAAGGATAAAGGTTGGCTACACTGCATGCGAATTGCATTGTAGCATATGGAGTTACATGTTAAAATGAGTTATCTCCTTTGGAGACCCTCTTTTCTTTAGTGCCATGCTGGTCCTATCAAAACCCATTTACTCTATCAGAAGTTATGGCCACAAATATCCATTGACTGAGGATTCCTGGAGGATAGGTCCATCAGTGGTTACTCACCATTTTGACTAAAGCAAATGTCCACATTGAGGCAATAAATCTCAGTGCTAGGAGGCAACATCAGGGGAAGGTCTTGGTCTCTCTGACCTGTTTGTTAGTGCTTCAGGGAAACTGATTAGCCACTGCATGAAAGAGGATGCTGGACTACATGGACCACTGGTCACGTAGATGATCTGCTCATGAGCTGGCAATCATGTGAAGGGAGGGGGTAGCATGCTTCAGCCTGCTCATGCTCTAATTGCATTGATTGAACACACAAATGGATCATGCATAGAGGACTTATGAGTCAGCAAATAAATTAAGCAAATGTGTATGCAAAATGCCTAGCAAACAAATTACAGTGTGCCTTTGATTGAGCTTTCTGGGAATGAAAATGAAGGAACCCCCTCACCTCCCTGCAAAGCTCTGCTAAACAAGTTTGTATAGATTTGTACAAAGACAAATATTTTACAATGCAGCTGCCACCGCCCCCACCAATTAGATGTAAAAATGTATTATGATTTCTGTTCATTAGTACTCAGTTTGTATTTTTGTCTACTTACATTCATCAACCAATTTTGTTATCCCTCTTCATAACTCCTCAGTGAAGCAGGAAGTTGACAGGATCTGCTTGAAAAAAGAGGCAACTAGGAAAAAATTATCCAGTTCATTGCAGAATGCCAATTATATCAGCCAGTGCTTCAAGAGATGGACCAGTCATGCAGGATCAGATTAAAACATGCTGAGGCCCTAAACTATGTCAAGTTTAAAGAGGCCCGATAGTATTAATGAAAAATGGTAATTAATTTGGATGCCCCTCATAAACTGTGCATTAATCCTACTGTGCAGTCATGTCAACTATCTGCTTTGCCAGCTAGTGGCCCATTCTTGTACTAAAACTTGGACCTTCGAAATATGGTACAAAGACATGCATTTCTTTAATTATTAATTATAATAATTACAAATATGGAGTGGTTTGTAAATATTGTAATTAATGTGAAAATATTATTTTATTTCACTTTGTTGTGTGTGTTTTTTTCATTATTACACTCTCTGCCTCTACAGGTTTCACTTTTACAATGCTGCCAGCATTTTCCCAGTAAAAGGTATAGAGACAGCACAGAATTCTTTAGGTGGAAGGGGGAAAGAGGCTCTGAGCTTTCTTGATTGCATGCAAGTTGTAGCCATTAGGATAACATTCTGTGCAAGGTATTCCAACCCTGAATTATATGAGTTTGGATTTTCCCTTCCTCTCTCCTACAATGGCTGCCCTGCTGCGCCAAATTTCCCTTGCAGTCTGCACTCCCTTGCTTGCCTGCTGCTCTCCAAACCTTATGCCCCATCCAAGCAAAACTACTGCAGGGTCCTCCTGATGCTGCCTGCCTGTCCAGATGCATTACCCTCTTTGTGCCACCAAATGCCCTTGCCTTGTTAGTCTGCCTCTTCATTGCACTCATGTCCTTTCAGCTTAAGTGGTTGCAGTGCTCTCTGTTTGGAATCTTTCCTATCTTTTCTGCAACAGACATTAATGTTAAACATGGATGCCTTTCATTGCCTCAAAAAAGGGGCATCTGAAATTCTATGCATCTGAAATTTGGCATTTTTAGTGTCCTCAGGGAATACTACAATTCACCTGCATTTGGGCTGGAAAACCTTGAAGGCACTACCTGAGAAAAAGGGGTGTCTTCTGTTGGAACCAGCTGGAAGTAATAATGAAACAGAATTATGAAAACAAAACAATAATGAAAGAAACAATAAAGAAATAAAACCATACAAAACAACCCAATCGTGAAACAGCCCCTTACAGAATTAATAACAAAAATGAAAGAAACAAAACAGACTCCCATGAGCAAGTCCAGTTTCAGGTTAGACCCCTGAAATAAAGCCAGCTATAGATCCAGACCATAACAAATGTGATCACTAATTAGTGAATGGCCATTGTGCTTGCTGCCAGCAATAATAGCATTAGGTTAGATCAAAGTGAATCTTTTCTGTTACCGGAAGGCTCTTGTCAACACAACAAAAAAATTCTGCCTCTCTTTCTCTCCACAGTCCACTGATCTCCCTGAAATGGTGCTCCTGTGATATAGGAAATGTTTCCAGGGAACTCAGCAGAGTGCAGTGGGAAGGGGGAGATAGAAAAGTTCAATTCCATTAACCCAAGTGTCTTCTGTCAATGGAAATTGAACTTTGGTTCTAACCCATTGAATCCTGCAGTATAGCTTTATAATGCCTGTACAACAGCACATGTCACTGTGTTGTGCCACTGCAGAACACCTGGGCTTCTTTATACACACCTTTTTACAGCCATAGCGGCAGTAGCCATAGCCAGGTCCACAGGACGACTGGCACCTTTAACAGTTAGGTAAAAAGGGGGACTTCTGCAGACATACTTTTTTTCATCCCTGAAAAAAAAATGTCCCAAAATTCTGTTTTGTGCACAGTTACTAGAGTCAAAGAAGCTGTGGCCTCCTCGGCTCCTGGTCAACCTGGCACAGCTGCTGATGAGATCAGGTAAGTACTGGGTCTATGAGTCCAATGGCAGATTCCACTCTGGGCTGAAGGAAGTCCAGTCAGGCAGTTACATATTTTTATCTGTTTACATGGCCCATGAGAAGGAAAGAAAAGTGGGAAATGAGATATAAAATATCTCAAATGGTCTCATTCTGCTGATAATAACTGGATATATTGCAAAAGTAATACAAACGATGCTTGCTTAAAAATTAGCCATTCATATGTGGGACTTATCTGAACTATGTCATGCTTGAGCTCCATTCCTTATGAGAGTTATTGGAATGTAGACTATCTCATAAAAGTATCTATTCAGAATGTTCTCTCCACAGAAACCTATTTTCTGTTGCATAACATTTCCCCACATATTTTATTAATATCCACATATCTATAATGAAGATAAAGAGAGGAGTGATTGTGGTTAAAGGGACACTTCACTTTTTAAAAGTGCATCTTTCTAGGCAAACCTCTTTTTTCCCCACACAGCTTACAAAATATTTTATCCCCTGCATTCATCTTGATGGTTTGGTGGAAATGAAGAGCACATATGGAATTTGCTTTTCCATTTTATCAGATTCTGCTGACTTGTGGACAGGATGAAGTAGGGAAGAGAAATGGGTACATGGTGCCTGAGCCACGCAGCAGTATCATTACCATTTCTTTCATAAGATTGTCTGTATATGATGGGATCATGTGTGTGGGGAGAACTGGGGTCATAAATTGGTACTAGTCTCAGATAAATGATGCTTGGGCCATGCATGTTGACAAAAAAAGAGAGAGGATTTCAAATTTCTCATCAGTGCTGCTTCACCCTTAAAATCCATGCTTCTATTTCACATCTTCTCCCATCAGCCAAATCAAAATTATTTATTTTCATGTTTCTCTGTTTTTTTGCAATGGATTTTTCCTATAAAAAGTGTGCCAGTCCTTCAGTATGTCTCTGATACACATTATACATTAAAGTTGCATATAAACCCTATGGCATGTAAACTATATAAACCACAATACAAATGCACAAAGTCACTGGCAAAAAGTGGAGAAAACCACAAGAACCACAATATTCTAAACAGGGAACAATCACACCACCTTCTTATGTATTTATAAATTGTTGTTAACCGCCCTGCTCTCTCTAAGCTGTGGAGTCTTGTGAGCAAAAATTCTACTTTGTGAGCTACTGGCATTAAAGCTGTGAGTGAACGATTTGGCTACTGCATACATTAGTTTGCCCTGGAGCCATCCTTCCTGAGCTAGGATAGAAATGTGTGAGCTGGAGGCTAAAGAACTGTGAGCTAGCTCACACTAACTCAGCTTAGAGGGAACACTGGCCCTGAGCCCCATGTGAGGGAAGGGCGGTCTATAAATCAAATGAAATACATAAATAAATATAGTGTAGGGAGAAATGGTGAATCTGGGTGAGAAGTATTGGAGTCGGGAGGCCGGTACGGGTGAAAACAGCATTGTAGTTTATTGCGGGAGTGGATGGTACATGCAAACCCTGGGCTTCACGCCCGCTTTTATCCTGGTCGGAGATAATCCCCCGACCTCGCCCAAATGTCCGGATAGAACCTTAAATTCATGGTTGCAGTTCATAGGTCCCCTGGGGAGAACCTAGGCACAGGATTGGTGGAGGTTCAGGATCCGATCCTATATTGTCCTACCTGGCCAAAGCTCAGGTAGGTTCGGATGATGTGCGAAGGTCCACATGGAGGTCACCATTGCGGGATCACATGGCGACTGCCGCATCAATACACAACACCCCCCCCCCATAGTCTAGACAACCCTGGCACACATAGTCTTTTAAGTAGTCCGGCCGGCGATGCTCGCGGCCTGAGCGCCGGGGAGTTGCAGGGCGTGGGGTGTCACTGACTCTCGGGAGTGGGGCAGCTGGCGTCTGCTCTGGTGCATCTCGGGGCAGGTCCAGCTGTGGTTCTGGTGTTGCTGTCTCTCTTGGCTCATTGGGAGGCTGGTGGTTTACGGATTCCATCTTGGGGCAGGGTTCCTGGAGAGGTTGCTGGTCTGGTTCCTCAGGTGCCAGGGTCGCAGGAACTTGGGGTACACTGCTCAGTAGGCGCCATCGCAGCTGGTTGATGTTGCGCTACTGCACCACGCCATCTTCCATGAGGACCTCGTAAGACAGGGGACCTGTGGGATGAATGATCCATCCGGGGATCCAGGCAGGACCTCTGGCATAGCTCCGTATGTAGACTGAGTCCTAGGGGGAGAATCCACGGGGAGCTTGCTGGAACTTGGACCTTGCATGGTCGCTGATGGCATAGTCAGGGTAGAGCCAGTCCAGCATGGAGCCAAGGCACTAGCCCATGAGCAGCTCTGCTGGCCAGCGTCCAGTGCCAGCATGTGGAGTGTTCCTCTGGCTAAACAGGAATTTCGTCAGCTGGAACTCCCAGTTTCCTTGCTCCATGCATTTGAGAGCGTCCTTAGTTGTTCTCACCATTTGCTCTGCCTGGCCATTGGTCATGGGATGGAAGGGTGCCAAGCGAATGTGCTGAATGCAGAGGGAGTCCATGAAGTGCTGGAACCCTGCGGAGGTGAATGCCGTCCCATTGTCCATCATGAGGGTGTCAGGCAGCCCGTGGGTGGCAAAGATATGCCATAGCGCTCGGATGGCCACATCAGTTGGGGTAGCCCACACTGGGACTACCTCCAGCCACTTGCTGTAGCTGTCAACAACAAGAAAAAACAACTGGCCCTGGACCGGCCTTGCAAAGTCCAGGTAAGGTCGTGACTAGAGCTTGTTAGTCGACTCCCAGGGCCGAACGGGGGTGTGAGGAGGGTCTGGGTGCAACTCTTGACATTTGCCGCATTGATGGACCAGGTCCTCAATCTCTTTGTTCATGCCTGGCCACCACACGTAGCTGCCTTCATCTGGACAATTCTGGGATGGGACTCGTGTAGGGCCAACAGTACTTTGGTGTGGAGCGGCCCCGGGATAGCTACCCTGGTCCCCCATAGCAGGCACCCCTTGTGAGTGGACAGCTCATTCCGCCTTGCAGTGTAGGTGGCAAAATCGGGGCCCAGGTGATCAGGCCAACCCCTCCCCACCCAGTCCACAACCTGGGACAGGCCACATCTTGTACCTGGATGGGTCGGTCCGGGAGATCCTCAATGAGAGCCATGTGGAATGCTGGAGCCAGGTCTGGGTCGCAGGATGGCAGTGGGAGGCGGCTGAGGGCATCAGCATGGCCCATCGCTTTCCCAGGGTGGTGCACCAAAGAGTACTGGTACCCTGAGAGAAAAATAGACCACCAAAGCACCCGTGGGGACAGCATTTGTGTGGTTTGGTGGTGCAGAGCAAGGAGGCCCAGGAGCAGCTTGTGGTCCATGGCCACAGTGAATGACTGACCGTACAGATAGTCATGGAATTTTTTAACCCCTGTGACTATGGCCAGCGCCTCCTTGTCGATTTGGGCATAATTTCGTTCCGCTGTTGACAAGGTCCTGGAATAATATGCCACCAGCACCTCCTGCCCATCAGGAAGCCGATGGTCAAGGACTGCTCCTATGCTGTAGGGAGATGCATCACACGCCAGAACCACTTGAAGCACCTCATTGAAGTGGGCCAGGACTGCGTTGGACACCAGCAAGTCCTTGATGGCCTGAAACTCTGCTGCGTGTCGCGTCCCCATTCCTATTTTGCCCCCTTGTCCAGTAGTTGATGCAATGGCTCCGCAACTGCCGCCTTGTGAGGGAGGAAGGTGTGATAAAAATTGAGGAGGCCCAAAAACGCTTGCAGTTCTGCCTTCGAGGTGGGTGACGGCACCTCCGTGATGGCTGATACCTTCTCTTTGGTTGGGTGAATGCCCTCGGCATCTACGGTGAATCCCAGGAAAGTCACTGATGGCACGCCTAAGATGCATTTATCCTTGCGCACCTTCAGGCCAGTGTCCTGGAAATGCTTCAGCACAGCTCGTAGTCAGGTCTTGAAGGTAGCAACAAGCCGCTATCAGGACGCCGTCGAAAAACGGCTTTACTCCTGGAAGGCCTTTGAGAACAGAGTCCATTAGCTGCTGGAACAACCCAGGGGCGACGCTCACTCCGAACTGGAGCCGCTTCACTTTAAATGCCCCCTTGTGGGTGACTATTGTCTGTGCCTCCACCGTGGCATAGTCCACGGGGAGTTGCTGGTAGGCCTGAGCCAGATCCAGCTTTCCAAAAACCTTGGCTCTTGTGAGGGAGGCCAAGACATGGCTGACCACGGGCACTGGGTATGCGTGGTCTTGGAGGGCCAAATTCAAAGTGCACTTATAGTCCACACAAATGCAGATTTCCCTGTTTGCCTTCATGGGAGTAACAATCAGGGTTTCCCATCTTGCGTGGGAGACTGGCTCCAGCACCCCTTGTGTCACGAGCTTATCCGCTTCTACCTTGGGCTGTATTGTGAGCGGGGGCCGTCGAGCAGCTATACAGATGGGGCAGACGTTAGGATCTAGGTCTAGGGAGATGGGTGGCCCCCGGTAGGAACCCAAGGTCCCATCGAAAGTGGTGGGGAACTCAGCGCAGACTGATTCGAAGTCCGCCGATCCAATTCGATCAACCCCCCATATTTCTAGTCCTAGGGGTTTAAACCATAAGAGTCCCAGCAGGCTGACCAGGTCTCTTTCTACCACCAACAAGTCCAGGAGTCCATTAAAATCCTATACTGCACCCTGAACTTCCCCAGCCCCTTAATTGCGACCAGGTTCTTTTGAAAATCCCAGAGAATTAGTCCTGAAGGCTTACGCAGCTGGAGCCCCCCCTTGGGACAGAGCCGCTTGAAGGTGGCGGCCAAAATGATGGAATAGGACAACCCTGTATCTAGCTCAAAGGAGCAGGGGGCCCCTTCGATCTGGATGTGGACTGTAATTTTCCCGGGGAGGGGCTTGGGCAAGCTCAGTACCTGCTGAAGGACAGTCGCAATGCTGACCGCTGCCTCGTAGTGGGCAGTTTGGGAGTGACGGTTGTCTCAGGAGTGGCAGGCCTTCACAATGTGCCCCGTGCATCCACAGGCTCGGCAGGTTGCATCCCAGAACCTGCAGGAACATCTCTCATGGGGGTCTCCGCAGCTTGCGCATGATGGGGGTGGTCTGTGCTGGGGAACAGGAGAGGAAGCCACAGCCAGAGTCACGCAGTGGGAATGGGAACTGGAAGCACAGGATGCACCTTTGTGGGAGTGAGGCTGCAGCTGATGGATGTCCTCTTCCTCTGACCCGTCTGAGTCGGAGAACACGGTGCTGTGTGAGTGGGTGGCTGTTTTGTCTTTGTGGGTCGTTTTGAATGCGACCGCTGTCTGCAGCACCTTCTCAAGGGTTGGCTCTGTGAGTGTGATCAGCTGCCGCCGGAGCTTGGCCTCTCGCACCCCAGCCACAAAACTGCCCAGTAAATGGTCCTCCACATGCCAGTACTCACATCCGACTGCCATCCGGCGGAGGTTGGCAAGGAACGCAGCGGCACTCTCCACCGGTTGTTGGGTCCTCTCAAGGAACTGGACACAGAGCACCAGCATGGACGGCTTTGGTGCGAAGTAGTCCCCAAGCTGCTTGATCAGGTTGTTGTAGGTGATGTCCAGCAGGTCTTTGGCGAGATGAGGCTCTGGGATAGGCACATGGTTTTGACACCACAGTGGCCCAGGAGCCAAGCCCACTTCATATCGGCCTCGATAACCCCATGCACAGTCAGGGGAAACCCGAGTTGCCTGAACCAGGCGTCCCAGGTCTCAGGTTTGGAAGGGTCAAAGGTAGGGATTTGTCCCACGGCAGCAGCCATAATTACCCGAGCAGGAGCGGTGCGGCAAGTGAGATCCTCAGGGACAAGCGGTGGTCCTTTGGGGTGCTGGGGCTCGACGAAGCCTGGTGCCGGTGGATCGGTGCTCAGTGCTCCACTGCTCAGTTCGGCTCATGAGTTGCTCATTGGGATCCCACCTTCGTAGTCACTGAGAAGTACTGGAGTTGGGAGGCCAGTATGGGTGAAAACAGCATTATAGTTTATTGTGGGATCAGATGGTACATGCAAACCCCAGGCTTCATGCCCGCTTTTATCCCGGTCAGAGATAATCCCCCGACCTCGCCCAAATGTCCGGATAGGACCTTAAGTTCATGGTTGCAGTTCATAAGTCCCCTGGGGGAACCTAGGCACAGGATTGGTGGACGTTCAGGATTTGATCATCTATTGTCCTACCTGGCCAAAGCTCAGGTAGGTTTGGACCACGTGCAAAGGTCCACGTGGTGGTCGCCATTGCAGGAGCCCATGGCGACTGCCGCATCAATACACAACACTGGGTGTGCACATTATTGAGATCTGAATAATAATGGTTCCATTATTTGTCCTTTATAAGGAAGTGAAAGGAATCAACACAAAATTCACAGGCCTCAGGCCATCTGGCATCTTATTCCCAGCTGATCTTACCAAGGTAATACTGTACACACTTCCCAGAGTTTTAGTAGTGATATCCAGGGCTATTTTGGGGCAGGAACGCACAGGAATGGAGTTCCGGCTGGCTTCTGAGTTGGCTATACCCAGCAGGAACTCATTAACATAATAGGCTACACCCGAAAGCAGAAACTCATTAGGATTGGCTACATTAGGGGTATGTGGCCTAATGTGCAAATTAATTCCTGCTACAAAAAAAGCCCTGGGTTTTGACAACAAACAAGGTAAACAGAATAAGAAGCAAAAGGTGGATGTGGCTGGATGACGATTCTTCTGGTAACATGGAGGTGTGGCCTAATATGCTAATAAGCGGTGCTGTCAGTGGTGTGGCCTAATATGCTAATGAGTTTCTGCTGTTGGGTGTGGCCTATTATGCTAATGAGTTCCTGCTGGGCTTTTTCTACCAAAAAAAGCCCTGGTGATATCATAATATGTGAGCAGTGTTGAATGTAAAGTTAGTTCCTCACTTTACACTCAGGTCTGCATACTATTTTCCATTGTTTATACATTTGCTACTAAGTATTGCACGGGGAAGTGTATTTGCCTTGATTGCAATTAATTGTTACTTCTGTATGCACTCTATATGATAGATCTAGTTTAAGCCAAGTGTTCCTGCCACATGACTATCAAAACAGATTTTTTAAAAAAATAAAAAGTGAAATCGCTTTCAAGTGCATTGACTTCTTATAGGCTTGCAGAGTTTACCAAGAAATGGAAGGAAACAACAGCCCATTGAGAAATTGTTTTTTCCCCTGGGGAAGAAGGTGATGAAAAAAAAAAAACCAACCCTTTTTCACTTGCAACAAATACCTCTCATTTAAAAATCTTATACCCTGCTGGTATCATATGCAAAGCACCAAGAAGAATAACAGCTGTTGGTTTGAGTATTTTGGTTGGTTTGTTTGTTCAGTTTTTCTAGAGCAAAGGGAAAAGGTAGTAAAAAGGCAGAACCTCATCTAGGGGTTGCCACTTTTAAAGTGCATATTTTATTTTGCTTAAATATTTCCCAAATTTTATTTTATACTTCATAATAATGACAGTAATATTCAGTGAGGCAAACTGGTCATCTGACCTGAAGCATACCAAACTTTTGTACGGGGAACACCACATTTTGCCTTTCTCCTGCTGCTCTCTTTGCTCCCCCACCCCTCTTGCTAGAGTACAATGATACCAACAGTGGAAGTAGGGATGCCAAGCCACCTGGTCTGGTGGGAGGACTCCGAGCAATCCCTTTTGTTGCTAGGCCCCTCCCTGAATTCCTCTTGAGAGTTGCTGGCTGCAGCCTGGCAGCCATAAATGGAAGACACTGTTAGCCCATTCCTACTATGAGAAAAAGAGCTGAAATCAGTCAGCATCAGGGGTGGGAATAGATCCCCTTCTAACAAACCCAAATCACAATGAGACACAGCTACCCACGCAATTATTGAACCCTCTCAGAAATGCAGTTCTGAAAGCAAGGTATTGCCAACTCTTTTGTTCTGGCAAGGGTCCTGAGCCTTTGCCAGCTGTACTGACAGACACGAAGATCACAAACAGAGCTGCCCGAGTGGGGGAGAACTGTGGCAGTAAAACAACTGCCTGGCATACAGCTTGCAATGGTGCAGGAGTTAGGCTAGAAAAAGGGAGATGGCAACCTCACAGGAAAGTGGATCAATGCACCCTAATTGCTGCAGCTGTTAGTTGTGTTGTAGGCTCAGCAGACAGTTGGAATTGAATTTGAATGGAGTCTGCATTGGTTTCCACTCCTTTAGTGGGCTGCCTGCAAAGAGTCAAAAGAGACATAAGGACAATGATAAGTAATGTTCTGCGGTATCAGCAAAGAGCAAGTGGGTTCCAGAACTCTGAACATAGTGCTCTTGTGGTTCTTTCGGCTTCTGCCAGTCCCATTAGGGGTCCCCACTGTTGGAGTGAGGTGATTCAGCATGCCTGGATGGGGGGGAGGGCACAACACTGCTCTAAGTGTATAGATGTGTTATCTAGTACATGGGATGTCTCTCTTTGTCTTAACCTGGAAACTTCTCTCTGACCCCTCCTCGCTTCCTGTGCCCTTTGTTCTATACTGGCTCCCAGGGCTCTTAATGTAGTCAAATGGAATCCTATAAAAGCAAAGTCCTCTTACTCCCATGCATGGGCTTCTGGATCAGCTGGCAATTTGTGATACAGATTAGTATTCTTGAGAGCAGGTTTCTTCCCTCTCCTTTCCCCTACAACATGGATGTAAACTGAATCTACCGATAGAGAGAGAGAGAGAGAGAAAAGAGAGAGAGAGAGAGATTTGCAGTATACTTTCTGGGAGTTTATTTGCTGCACACAATATCACACTTCTATGACTGGATGAACTCTGCTGAATTAACTAATGCATGTACCAAAAACTACATGGTGGTATGCACTTCTTGGGAGAAACCGTGTAGCCATTGAACGAGAGTAGGTCTTAATATCCTAAGCTGCTCATATACAGGTTTTAGGATTGCTTTGTGAGAAATGTAGTTTCCAGTATGCTGCCTCTTCTGCCTTGCCTCCCAGAAGCAGGAGCAAGTAAATTAGGGCAGGGGCAAGGGGGGAGAGGGGAAATTCTGGCTCTGCTTTAACATGCAAACCATTGAAGAATGGAGTTGTGATCCTTGTCTCACTTTGAAGATGGCATGAAGCTCTCTAAGCCAAAGGAGGGTGAACTCTGGTGGCATCTGTACTCAGATGTATGCCCTTCCCACTGGGTTCAGTGGGTCCTGCTGCCTAAGCAAGTGCAGATTGGATTGCAGCCCGAAGTATGTACCAAACTCTTCTGTCAAAATGCGTGGGACTTGAAAGGGCTTCACCTTGGATTGATCATGACCTTAGCTTCTGTGACTTTTCATCTCTTGTGTGCATTTCCCCCCCTGGAGAAATGGTAAGTAGAAGATTCTGGTCATTAGGAGTGCAGTTTGCACCAGCTTTTCTTGCATATCTGCCTTTATTTTGAATGGAAAGAAAATCAAATTTAGCTAATATAGGCTCTAAAGTTTTCAAATAATACTAATTGCCATTTTTTAAAAAAAATCTCTAAACTGTGACCCAAAGGAAAATAAAAAGTTGAGGTGTATATACATTAATCTAAAGCCTTGCAGTGTGGGATAAACAGCAGGAATGTGTTTCTGATAACTTTCAGTAGCAAATCCAGGACATGCTGGATGAGAAAATACAGCTACTGCTTACAGTATTTATCTAGCTTTGTAGGGCTGAAGCTTTTCAAAGAAAATCAACAATACTCAACAAGGCATCCACTCGGTATCACAGCCCTCCATGGAGAAGGATTAATAGTTACATATTTTTTCTGTAAAACATTGTGCTGATAATAGAAAAGCAAGAATCTTTATTCTGCAGTGCATTCCTTTCTTTTTTCTGTAGAAGCCAGTCATGAGGAAAATGTACTTTTATGGCATAAAAGACTGGTAGCTTTTTCTTGGCTTTTAAATGGTGGGGAAGAAACATTTTCATCCTACCTATTTTCTTTGGCGAGTTTCCAGTTTCTATATGTTTTTAACTGACATATATACATTATATGCCATTTCACTCCATTCCAATGCCATTTGTATAGCATTTGGACAGCATTTATATGCCATATTTATGCAAATGCAGCTCATATTTTTGGCAGCAATATTGTTATAGAATTTCATTAGGTCCGGAAAAAGAATGGCACAGTCTTGCTTCAAGTGTGGAGAAGCTGCCGTTATGATATGGTTGGATTGTTCCTAGGCTTCAGAATGACTATGGCTGCAATCCTGAGAACACTTTCCAGGGTGGAAGGCTTCACTGATTTGGACTGAGTAGACCTGCAAGTAGACCCAAGTTGCCTGTCAAACAACATCCTCCATAGCTATAACATGCAGTCATGATACAAGCCAAAACAAGATTTGTTCAAAGACGTCTACTAACATTCTATGCAAATAGTATATGAATCCACTGGGCAACAACTGTATCCCACAGGTACTGGTGTCTGTGAGTACTGTGGTGTTGCCAACCACCAGGAGAAGACTGGAGATCTCCCAGGATTACAGCAGATCTCCAGACTACAGAGATCAACTCTTCTGGAGGAAATGGCTATTTGGAATGGTGAACTCTAAGACATTATACCCTGCCCTCCCCAGGGTACCCCACAAAATCTCCAGGAATTTCCCAGTCTCGAATTGGCAACCCTAGAAGTACTGTGGGGGGGCATGACAAGTTATGGGCCACAACCAATGAAAATACAAAAACACAGTTGTTTATATAGCCATTCTTTTTATGGTTAACATATCATATAAGCTGACTTTGTCCTTTATATTTCATTAAACTTCTATACTGCCCTCCCCATGAGTGGGCTTAGAGTGGTGAGCAACAAGTTCCTACAAAAATACATTAAAACAGTCTAAAATACCAAGCCACAAGACCTAACATTTACATGGCGCCATAGTGGAAAATTTCTAACCTCCAATTTATATTAACATGGGGGGGGGGAACAGGGTGAGAAAGCAGCTAATAGGCCAGTTGCTGTTAATACTGTTGTTAAAAACCATTGCTGTCCTCAACCAAGGCCCTGATGTTAGTAGGCACAGAGTCCCACCAAGTCGGAACAAGGGCCAAAAAGGCCCTGGCTCTGATCGAGGACAACCAGATGCTTTTTGGGCCAGGGACTTCCAGCAGGTGTTGATCTCCAGAGCATAATGCTCTCTGAGGGGCATGCCAGGAGAGGTGGTACCATAGGTACTTTAGTCCCTTACCATTTAGGCCATTGAAGGTCTAAACTGTCCAAGTTCTGAATAGTCTAATGCATTGTTTAATGCAATCCGGTTTTGAAAGGTGTCCCAGGATGTGGTAAGTAATTTCCTTATGTCTCAGAACACTCATGAGACTCATTCAGCCTCCCAAAAATTCACAGAAATCACCTCAAAAAGAATTCACCAAATAAAACAGCAAATATCAGAATGCACTGTGTGTTTTCTCCCCCAGAGGTGTTATACTCAGAGAGACATACTAATTGGTTGAGGGAGATAGAGGGGAAGGTATACTGTTGGTTTTAAAACTCAAATAATATGCAGGGGTAATTATAGTGGTTATGGTAATTGAAGATTTGGATTACTGGAAAGAAAGTTGAAATGTACAAAATCTTTACTAGTTTGGTAAATCTTAGGAAGTTCTTACTGCAACTATATTTTAAGCTTGGTAGCTAATATAAGAAGGCTAAAACTTATTTGGGATATAGAATAGTTTGTATAGTTTGATCTAATCAGATCTCAGAAGCTAAGCAGGGCTGATACTTGGACAGGAGACCACCAAGGAAGACTTTGTAGAGGAAAGCAATGGCAGACTGCTATAACTTTCTTGGAAACTCTGTGGGGTCACCACAAGTCAGCTGCAACTGACATCACTTTACACACACACCACACATACACACATACAGAGAGAGACCTAAACAATGTTGCAGCAAGAATAATGACATTTATATAATGTCATTTACCATGCCATCTTTAGGGACCATAGGATTCTTTTGTCTTTGATGACTACAGCAGAGGTAGAAATTCAACAGATTTTGCTTTTTCCAGCATGGAAATGATGTGTTACCCCTACCTACTGTCTTGTAGTCATGTCCAGAATGTTCTATGTTACAGTGCCATAATAAAATGTCATCAAATCATGTTAAGCCTATTTACACGCCCCTTTAAAAAAAGTGGGTGGGTGAGTGGCAAAGGATGCCAGTGGAAGCTTAATGGACACAAGGTGTTGTGCCTGCAAATCATGAGTCTTTTTCACAGTGTAACATTAAGTTCCTAGCAGAATGAACTTGACTGTTTACTGAGATGCAAAGCAAATGACCAGCGAGGTTCATCGTCATTTCCCAGTGAAGACTGTTATTTCAAGATAAACCCAAAGAGAAGAATGGTTCTTGTTGTTTCTAAAGTGCTGTAAATATAGACAGTTATTAATGGATCCAAACTGTATAGCCTTGCCTGAGAACAGCTTTCTTATCTTGAATAGCCTCCTGGCAAAAGCAGGCTTAATTTGCACTGGATTTTGAGAGATTTAATGTGCCTAGCAACCCTTGTTTTCATTAATACCATAGTCGGTACTGAATGGCCTTTCTAGTAGGCATTTTAAAATAAACTGAGGTACCAAGGGACATGGTTTGCAGATAGGAGTGCCAGGCAGGGAGTGTAATATCCAAAAGTCCATTTCATGTTTCATTATAGTTCTGGGATACCAGAATCTAAAGGAGTCCCAGCCCTGGTTTTACTGGTGCCTCCGGGTAAACTGGCTGGACAAGATGCTATGAAGGACTTTAGTAGGCCTGTGTGTTCTTTTCTTCATTTATTCCAGATAAGTTATACTTTGTACACTCAAGAAAATATACCTGAGTGACAGTATCATCTTACAGGGAGCATCCTGGCACACATGAGTATCAATGGAACAATGTGTTGTCCCATCCCCCCGCTGCAAATAACCTTAGTGAATTCTCAGCATGCTCTGCCTAGTCACAGTGAAATACTAAAATACCATAAGCTGTAACAAAATGCAAGTGCGATACTTAAGGATCAGGTCCTGCGAGATCTCAGAATAGAGTGGCAGATGTCATTGGAAGTCTAAGAAAGTTCTGGCTGCAGCAATGAGATGAAATGGGATCTACCCAACTACCCAACAATACCATCCTAAACTACCATCCTAAACAGAGTCACACCCTTCTAAGTTCATTGAAATCAAGGTACAGAAGGCATAAATCTGTTTAGGATTGAACTGTAAATAAGACATAGGTGAGCAGGCAGTTTCCTAAATACCCAGGTTTAGCCAGGTTTAGCTGGAGAACCTCGCGTAGGCAAATATTCCAGAGGATTTATCACCTTGACCTGAATGGCCCAGGATAGCCCAATCTCATCAGATCTTAGTAGCTAAGCAGAGTCAGCCTTGGTTAGTATTTGGATGGGAGACAACCAAGGAAGTCCAGGGTTGCGATGCAGAGGCAGGCAAAGGCAAACCACCTCTGAACATCTATTGCCTTGAAAAACCTATGGGATTACTATATTGGCTGCAACTTGACAGCATTTTCCAGCAAAGGGCAGGTCAGGAAGGAAGGTGGCATGGTATAGCCCAGTCTCATCAGATCTTGGAAGTCAAGGAGGTTTGGTACTTGGAAGGGAGACCACCAACAAAGACTCTGCAGGGGAACACAATGGTAAAGATACTGAAAGTCCCTCGTTGGGGTTGCTGTAAATTGGCTGCAACTGAGCAGCTGTTTACACATACACACATAGGTCAGGTCAAAGTCACATCATGGTAACATAACCTGATCATGTCAGGAATGAAGAAAAGGATCAGGTCTTCTCAGCATGGAAAGAAACCTGAAGCAAAGTTCAAAAAAGATCCTTGTCCATAAAATAAACAGATGTGAAATCAGTATTCATTTTATTTAAGCACAAAAATTGAGCCAACTTCCAAATTAAGCACCAACATACCTCCATAGAAAATGTTATCAATTATTTTATATACAGCAAGAACATCGCTACCTAGAACATACTGAACTTAATGCAAGTGCTTGTGAATGTCATTATTAAGGGCATGGCATAAGTTAAAGAAGGATTCATGATAGATGAGCTAATGGAATTGCATCTAATTGCCTGCCAAATGGGTTTGAAAATGTTCTTAAAATGTCTTTCATATCCATTCCAAGCAACCTGGAAACCTGAATTCTGCAAGGTTTTAGTTCCATTTCAAATACATGCCTGCACCGTTTCCATCTGGTTTTGACTATTCTTTTCACTCTAAGCTCCTCAATTTCATATTCACTTGCACTCATTAAGAAGGATAATATCCAGGTAACCTTTTTTAAAAAAGAAGTGGGATATTAAAGGGAAGAAACGATAAGGGAAAATATAGATTCATCTATTTTATCAAATATTATGAGTTGTTACATGCAACAAGTAAAATCAGATGTATTATCAAATGTATTAGATATTTCAAATATAGAAGCAGAAAATAAAGCAACAATTTTCTCACATGACATAATGCAAGTATATGCATTTCCATCATACCTTTCCCTGGTTTGGTTAATGTGTCATAAAGTTTTATCCACTCTAGAACCCCCATCATTTAGAATCTGTGTTGCACTCACATTTTCTATATGTTCTGTTTGCAGATATATATATATTCCATAGAAGGGCGGAAGGAGCTCTAAATTCGACTCTAGTCTAAAGCATCCTGGATAGTTTTAGCAAATTACTCTTTCGCGACCTTTATGTGTCATCTAAAATACAAATAACCAAAAATGCTTACTTCCAAATAAAAACAGATTTTTCTTTTAGCAGCTGCACTAGTAGGCAGCATGAAGCCAGACTGAGCTAGTCGTGTCTCTGAAATTTCCTTGAAGAAGAATATTAACTCAGAATGCATCAGGGAGTTGTAGTAAACTTTATGTAATTTTCTCTGTTTTACATTTGTGGAAAACAGTTGTACTTTCCCCACAATTTGTGAATGATAGAGTACTCTTTGACCAGTAAGTCATTCAAATGTATACATTAAATCACATAATTTAGGGATACTTTACCCTGGGATGTGAAGATCATTATGAAAAGAACTGTGAAGTGTTCAATAGTACCAATTCCAACCTAACAATATACTGCCCACTTTGTTCCCCATATATCTTGATCTTGCTGGTTGAGATCTTTCTAAATATATCATAGTGGAAAAGCAACACCGAACAAGGGCATTATTAACCAACATTAAAACCATCAAAACTTAATGTTCGACAAGAAGCTTACAGGGTCCCCATAAACATAAACAGCATAACATTAAATTAAGTATATGGAAGGTAAAGATACAATTGGAAAAATTTGCTTCTTAGCTTAATTTTTCATATTAATTTGCAACATGACAAAAGCAATACTCAAATACACACATATATTATGCATGCAAATGAACTTCTAATTTAGTTATCCTGAAGTACAGCAAGGTTAACAGAATTATATTAAACCTATTACCATAGAAAGCAAGTGTGATATCTTTTTATGTTGCAATTTAGCAGATTTAGCACCAAAAGCATTCAGGCAGTTTTGTGCTCCAATTCACCCCCTCCCCCAGCAAAACAGAGAAAATATGCTGTCTCTAGGCTTTTAGAAATGCACAGAAGATTCCTGAAACAATAAACGTTTATTGCTGGTTTGTGCATACATCAAGTTATCTTCAAAAAGAATGAAGGTAAATGTAACAACTCCCAAATGTACATGGTTGTTAAATCTATAAAAATTACAAAGCTGATATTTGGGGCTACAACTAATGGAATGGTAAGTAGGTGCTCTGTTTACAGTGTCACTTTCCCTAGAATGACACCCCATTGAACTCATTTTATTTTCTGGTTGGTTTACATATGCTAAGGATTGATGAGGTTGAAATGAGTTACAAAAGTCAAGATCTTGATACAAAGCCCTGACTGTCTACTTTTTTTGATGGGAAAGTTCTACTTTCTCAATATATTTTCTACATTGGTTTAACTGCTAATAAACCTCTGTAGAACTGTCCTGGAACATCAGCTCACAGATTCTGGGATATGTTTCTGGGTGCATACTCAGGGCCAAACTAGATGAGACGGAGTCTCTGAGTTCAACCTGGGGGATTCCTTTTAACAGGAGTTAGTATTACTGTGGCATGAGGGAAAGAGTGGCTCTTTCTGACCAGAAACAGTACCTGGGGAGGCATTATTTGCTGACGTGCACCCCAGTGCTGTTTCCAGCCTTTCCACCTCCATACAATAGTGATCCTGACTAAAACCAAGTCTATACAGTGTTGTTAAAAGGAGTTCCTGTCCTGTCCTGTGTCATCCAGGACTGCTCCCCCCCACTGTGCCCAACCCTCACTTACTGACGCCGGCTGGAGCCAGCTTGGGGAAAATACCTATTAAGGGGGGCAGGGCTGGGTGGAAGGGAGAGGATCTGCACCTGGGGTGGTTCTGAGAAGAGAAGGGGGCTAATAAAAAGAAGTGGCAAAAGCAGGACCAGGGAGGAAGTGCCAAAGGCAGAGCATGAGAGGAGATGAGAGAGACAGAGCGAGAAGGAGAAAGAGAGATAGAGGTGATGGAGGAGCTTGCCAACGGAAGCAGGTGGGTGACTATGGGTGAAGTTAACCCCGTCCTCTGCCAATTCTGAGGCCCTGCTGCACCCTTTGAGCCAAGCCTTCCCTGCCCAGAGCCAGTCGTGGTGTGGAGGCATCACGGCCACTGGGGGTAGTCTCATGGGGGACGAGGCGGAGCTCAACAGTTCCCTAGTGGGAATTCACTCCACAAAATGGCAGACATCCCTAGGGTGGAGTCAGGAAAGTCATCTCTTCTAGTATGGCCCTTAGTTCACGTGGGGCAGTAGCCAGTTTTTCCTGTTAACAGAAGGTCAATCCAGTTGAGATGCATGACTGACTCTTCAGCGGTTTCTTCATTGTAGAGATGGGCACGAAGTGAAAAAAAGCCGTTTGGTTGATGGCGGACTCACAAACTGAACCATGAACCATCATGAACTAAAAAGTCTTCATACAAACTGAATGGCTAATGGGCAATCCTGTCATTCCTTTTAGTATACCCCCTAGCGGAAGCTAGTGCTACTGTTGCAATGCAAGTAAAAGAAGTCTAATGTCAACTCAGATAATCCCTGCAGTACAAATTGAAGGAGGGGACATTTTTTTCCAAGAACCAGTGCCACTGTGGCAGTGCAAACCCAACAGGACTAAGATCAAGCCAGAGAATCTTGGCAATAGAAACTGAAGGGGGGAGGGGGAATTTTGCAAGCCCAGCAGAAACAGAGCAATGTATAGAGTGCCCAGCAGTACCAGCTCAATGAAAAAGATGTGATGCTAGCTCAACAGGACTGATGTCTAGCACAGAATCACTCTGCAAGTTGCGGGGGAGGGTTGCAAGCTCTGTGTATGATAAGGGAACCCAAGCCGGCCAAGCGGGGGGGGGGGGGGAATACCTCTTGAAACTGATGAGTAGCTGCAAAGTCAATAGAAACCTGAGACACAGGATAAAGAAAAAGGAAACAGTCCAAGGCTGGAAAATTCTGCCCACCTTGTTGCATTGAAGTTCCTCCCTTTTGTTGCCTTGGAGTTTTGTAAATAGTTTAACTGAGTGGTGACAGTCCATCTGGAAATGTATCCATTCACTACAAACCACCACAAACCACTACAAACAGCACCAAAGTTTGTGGCTTGTCCATGCCAGGCACCCTTCCACAAACTTTGCTGCATGAAGCACAGACCACCCAACATTCATGTCAAATTTTACTTTGTGAACTGGTTCATGTTCACTCTTACTTAATTGCTACATAGTTAAAGATGTGTGCACACAACTCATATTTGACCCATTCCCCACTAAAATAGATGGAACAAAGGAAAGAAACCTGACTCCCATTGCCTCTCACTCCCATAGTAAAGAAACTGCTATCTTAGATTTCACCTCTAGTTTAATGGAATGTTACCAGTCCGAAGACTGATTCACGCCAGTGAGTGTAAGGGATCTCCTGCAAAATAGGGAAGCTCCTCTGCAAAACTGGAAAAAATACTGAGAATATGGGTAGAATGAAATTGGGAGCAAGTTTATTGCGAGGAATAATGCAAGCAATTGGTCTAGAAAATTAGCAAACTCAAGCAGCGATGAGGAAGGGGCAACCAATGACAGAGTTTTTACAGTGTTGGCACCTTGCCTCTGGAATGCCCTTATCATGCTTTGCATTTATTTATTTATTAGAAGATTTATATCCTGTTTTTCTTCTTGGCTTAAGAAGACTTACAATAATAGTTAAAACTAAAGATAAAACAGCAAGCCCCAAATCCCTCCCCTCTACCCTTAAAAGATGCCTGCCATTTAAGCTCCCTCCAGAGCCCAGGCAAATAACCAGACCTTGCAGTATCTCCTGAAGATCTCTTCAGGGAATCCACTCCACAGAGCTGAAGCCAAGATGGAAAAAGCTTGGGCTCTGGTCGAGGCCAGACTGCCCACCCTAAGTGGTGGGATAGCCAGTAAATACCTGGCTGATCGTAGTAGTTGGCACACAGGGACATATGGAAAGACAGGGTCCTTTAGATATGGTCCCAGGCTGTGAAGGTCTTTAAAGGTCATAACCAACACCTTGAATTGAACTTGATAACAGACTGGCTGTTTCAAAATGGGCAAAATATGTTCCCAATGGCTAGCCCCTTACAACAGTTGGGCTGCTGCACTGTGGATCAGTTATAGTTTCTGGGTTGTGTTCAAGGGCAGCCCCATGCAGAGTGCATTGCATTAACCCAACCAGAAGGTTACAGAAGCATGGATCAGCATGGCCAGATCAACTGAATCTAGGTAATGAGAAAGCTGGCAAGTCAAATGCAGTTCATACAAGTCTCTCCTGGCCACCACACCAACCTGCTTTTCAAACAGCAAGGCGGGGTTCATGAGCATCCCCAGGCTCTTATCCTGTCCCCAAAAAGCCAGCATCACTCCCTCAGGGACAAGTGGAGCCAGTCTCTCTAGAATATCAGCTTTCCTGACCAGCATTACCTCTGTTTTGTCTGGATTCAGCTTCTGTTTCTTAGCCACTTAACTACAGCCTCAAAGCACTGGTTCTGAACCGAGACTGATGCATCTGGAGGCTTGGACAATGACATTTAGAACTGGATGTCACCCGCATATTGATGACACCCAACCCCAAATCTCTGCACTGTTAACTACCCATTCAAATACAGAAGCCAAGCTTGGAAGGGAAAATATGTCTTGCTGATTCCCAGGGGTTCAGGCTCTGGGTCTAGCCCAAACTGATTTTAATATAGTCCAAAAATGTCACTTCACAAATGAAAAAGATCTTTTGCTTTCTTGACTGAAGACATTGTATGTATGGGGTAGAACTGTCGTGGCACATTACTATAATAGCCCAAAGCAATGAGTCTCAGAAATAATTAAAATACAGTCCCAAGGAGCTCTTTCTTTACAGCCTTTTTTCCCTAGCCTATGACACCAAGTTATCAATGACCAGAATATTTTATATGGATCAAATTCTTTTAAGGGTATCTATTGACTTCCCATAACATAAGCCATTGTACACTATATTTGAAGTGGTGCAAAGGGGTGGATAAGTCTAAGCCTTGTGAAACATATTTTTGCAATGCTCAAGTAGTAGAAATGTTTAGGGATGCATCTCACAGAAGATTCTCCAAAAAAAAGGATTTATCTGCTTGAGTACAAATAGCAGGATTTAGCTTGGCCGGTGTATATTAAACATTATAAAGATTTAGTAGCTTTCTGAAGAAAACCGTCAGCACTTTACAAGTAAGCCATGCTTACTCCTAATCTCTGCCCTTTTGTAAGAAAAAATATCTACCCAGAACAGAAGAGGAGTTGGGTTTAAAACTAAAACTCTTATTTTGTGTCTGTACATAAAAATGAGACAGCCAACTAAATGAACATTGGGCAAACATTTAAAAGAAAACCATTTTCCAATCTTTTTTTTTTTTTTTTTGCAAAATGAACCTGTTTAAAAGGAAGAATTGTAAAACCAAACTCAGTTGAGAAGTTCTCCTGCCACAGGCTGGATTTATTCACGAGTTAAAAGTTAGCTAGAGTTTAGGGGCTCAGATTTTAAGAGGCAGCTGAATTTGGAAAAAGGAATCACAACCTAAATATTACTAGATTACCATTTGGCGGGTAATATTATGGAGCTTCTTCAACTTAACATGGTTTAGAACCTCAATGTATCTTAATCCTACCCTACCTGCACAAGGCTTTTACACCATTCCCATTAAGTTTAATTGAGCTTGTACAGGAGAACATTCAGGAGATTTGGAGCCATGCTCTTTCCAAGGATGCTTTATGAATGCAGCATAATCAGCACAACAATAATTTTATTTGGGTCATTAAGGGATAATTCATGGTACATTTGAGCAGTGCAGTAAACTCTTATCTTTCTTTGCTATGTTGTGACCAAGCTCTGGTTCTAATTATGTATCAGGTTCTGCTGCCTGTTTATTACTGTCACCACTTGTGACTGTGTGGTGTGTGACCAGAAAAGTGCATTTATAGCATGGCAAAGCTTTATTCAGGTCCTATGACATATATTTTAAAAGATGGATGTCCATGCTTTATTCTTCACCCTGCCTAACATTATGATTTGATGGTTGGTGGAGGGAGGGATAGGATGCTTTTGTTTCCTCTATGGAATTACTATGAAATATGAAAGTGCCTTAATTAAGAAAAGATGCTACTGACATTCTCACTTCCCCCACAGCGAACCATGCCATGCCCTGGATAGCCCAGGCTAGTAGAGATGGGCATGAACCAGCTCACGAACTAAAGTTTTTTTTTGACAAATTTTTTTTGACAAATTTTGAGCAGTTCATACTTCACAAAGTCAAGTTCATGGTAAGTTACCCAGCATGAACTTGCAAGCTGTTTGTGGAGGTTCATGCTGCCTCCAGTCAATTAAAATGTTTACAGAACTTCAAAGCAACAACTTGGGAGGCATGTAGAGGAGCATGGGGTTTGATGTGAGTTTGATGTCATTTTGACAGGTGCAGGTTCAGAAGTGTATAGAACAGATTCTGTGCAAGCTAGAGGCACCAAACTCAAAGTGGACCTCCTCCAGATGCTCCTTTACATGCCTTCCAAGTTTGGTGTCTCTAACTTGCACAGCACCTAGTGTCTGGACTGCACCATTTCAGTCAATAAGGGGAAGTGTTCAAGATGGAAAACTACCCTATTCCTTCAATAGAAGAACACTATATCTCATGGAAAGTATAGACTTCAGCCCTTCTTTATGACATCTGTAGTTTCTAGATGAGGGCAATTTTTTGTTTGGAGAAACAGTCAGTCATGACAGCCCCCCCAAGCTGTCTGAAGTGGTACAGGCCAGACTTCAGTGAGTTCTGATTACCAGTTCAGAATTAATCACAGCCAAGCAGAAAAGGACAGCATGATCAGAAATATATCTGATTTGGACATTTTTTCCTGTCATACTGTGTCAGATAAGTGGGAGTGGCTAACAGTGCCACCCTAAGCAGAGCTATATCTTTCCAACCCCTTTTGACTTCAATGGGTTTAGTATAGTACAATGGTACAGAAAAAAATAGTCTATGGAAAGAAAAAAATCCTATCCCTCTCTGTGTTTTATGGATCCTTTAATTCTTTAGTGTTAACATATCTGACTAAATGTACACTGCCTCCAGTAATAGTTTGTTACCTATTTCCAGTGTTCCTCTAGTTTTCTGTTTCCTGAATCCGAGCTGCTCTTCCTTGGCCCAATCTGCATCTAGTATTTGCTCCATTGTTGTACCAAACCCACACTGGAACAGAAAAAAATGTGGCTCAAAACCATTTTCAACTACCCTGGGCCAATGCTGTACTGACTGCAGAGTCACCCCTGAATGGCCATAAAATGGCCATAAATCTATGCAGACAGCACCCATAAAACCAGAGATCAAATGAAGTGAAAGCTGCATGCAGTCTGGACACTGCCATAAAATTCGACAATAAATCAAAGTGAAAGTGGCACGCAATGCAGATGGGAATTTCTGTTCCAGTGTGGGCTTGGTAAAACAGCAGAGCAAATGCTAGATGCAGATTGGGCCAATGTGTACACTGGTGTTCAGGAGCAGTGTAAAAGTTACTCTTCGCCTATTTATTTACTTCATTTAAAGCCCATCTTTCTCCCCAGTGGAAACCCAAAGTTGCATACAGGTAGGTTAGGATGTGACTGGCCTTAAGTCACCTTTTCTTGGCAGACTGAGGATTTGAACCTGGGTGTCTCAGGTCATAGCCCCACACTATAACCAGCAGGGCTATTTTTCTCCAGGAATGCACAGGAACGGAGTTTTGGCTGGCTTCCGAGTTGGTCACGCCTACAGCCTTCCCCCCCCCCCCAGGTTCCCCAGGTGCCTCGCAAGCTGCGGGGCACCTGGGGAAGCCAAGCTGATCCAGGGAGGGAAGGCAGTTTAAACTGCCTCCCCTCCTCAGGTTTCCCAGGTGCCCCGCAGCTGTGGGGCACCTGGAGAAGCTGATCCTGGGAGGGAGCTGTGTGGTCAGGGGTGTGGCCTAATATGCTAATGAGTTTCTGCTGTTGGGTGTGGCCTATTATGCTAATGAGTTCCTGCTGGGCTTTTCCTACAAAAAAAGCCCTGATAACCAGTATACTACACCAGTTCTTCAGTGTTCTGCTATCACTCTCATTAGCCTCCTGATAAATACCTCAGTCTGTCCATCATGTCAAGTACTTCTGGTAGTCATGGCTCAGAGGAAGAGCTGGACCGATTCTGTAAAAGCAGTTGTCCCGCCCTCGGTCTCCCATTTCCCCCAATTGTACAGCTCAATCTTCCACTATTTGCTGCACAGCCGCATTTTGCTCTGCATCTCCCACACCCCCATTTCCCCTGCATCTTCTTGATCCTAAAAAAAATAAGGATCAAGAAGATGTGGGGGAAATCGGAAAGATGTGGATCAAAATTCAGCTGTGCAGTAAATAGTGGAAAATTGAGCAGTACAATCGGGGGAAATG
Source organism: Lepidodactylus listeri (assembly GCA_029233225.1). Taxonomy (NCBI): domain Eukaryota; kingdom Metazoa; phylum Chordata; class Lepidosauria; order Squamata; family Gekkonidae; genus Lepidodactylus; species Lepidodactylus listeri. Next base: position 75,416,809 of record JARCFY010000008.1, read on the forward strand.
GGAGACAGAGGGTGGAACAACTGCTTTTGCAGAATCGGTCTTGGTTTTTTATAAAGAATCAAAGTGGCGTACAATCACCTTCCCTTCCTCTTACAACAGGCACCTTGTGAGGTAGGTAAGGCTGAAAAAGTTCTGAGAGAACTGTGACTGGCCCAAGGTCACCTAGCAGGCTTCATGTGGCAGAGTGGGGAATCAGAGATGGTGCTCTAGATTAGAGTCTACCACTCAGATTAGAGTCTGCCACCACACTGTCTATCAGAAAGTGTTGGATTAATGTCAGATTCCCTGGTATACCAGTGGTCACCAATTACATAAACTGAAATCTATGCATGGAGAAATAAATCTGATATTGAAATCAGCCTCACATAATGTGACCTTTACTTTTAGAAATATTTCCTAGGAGGCACACCAAGAATCAACTGTTTTCTAAAGGGGAGTAGAATGAATATCTTTCATTGAGTGTTATGAATAGGAACTGACATTCAAAGTGAAATAAACTTAAGTCATTAGAGTAATTTTAGCTAGTGTCTGTTGAGAGTGAAAGCATATTATAATAAAACTTAAAATGAAAGTATTTTTATAGTATATACAGTTCAATATACTGTAAGTTTAAGCTCATTAAAGCACTAAGTACACTAAGAAATGCAGCCATTTGTAATGTTTGTGGCTTATAAGCACAGTTTCTGGGTTTTTCCTCAGATACACTGTAAATGGAATCTGACATGTCTAAATAAAATTAGTTTGGTTCTTATAGTTTAATTTTGCTTCCGTGTGCCACAGAAGGTATTTTTTATCCATAAAATGGAAATGTTCCCAATTAACATAGCTGCATAAAACACAAACCTTCCAATTCATAGTGTAGCTTGAACCTAATGGAACCCATGTTAGTGTGAATACATCTAGGGCATATGGTTAATTTAAAGCCCAATTGCCTTATTTGCACTATTATTAGTTACTACAGGTGCTTTATTTTGAACAGAGGCCATGGGAAATGGAAGCTAAATCTAATGTTCCTCCATTTTTAGAACACTCAGATGGTTCATAGGTTCAAACCTAGATTTTTTTCTTTTTACATAATGTAAGCCGCTCTAAATATATACCATAATTCAACTAAGATTTCTTTAAAAAAATAATAATGGAAGCCTATTCATTGCCCCTAATAATTTTGCAAGTGACTCTAAGAAAGCATATTCACACATGGCAAAGCAATTGTCATCAACCAGCTTTTAGAAGTCCAATAGAGACTGAACTTTCTAAAGGTATCCTTGTGGTTTGATGGATATCTGTTATGGTCTGTAACAATGTTATTACTCAACTTTGTTCATATTTCCTACAAAACTTCACAGCAGTTATCTTCATACTTGGCTTGTGCAGGCAATGACATTTTCTTCCTTTTCTTTTTAGGGGATAAGGGGAAGGCAGGATGGTAGAGCAGGTTCATGCTGGCAGAGCAGGCCCATCTACTTATGTGGCGATGCCTAGTTAAAGCAGCAGCACTCACCCAAAGCTATTATAGGCTAAAGCAACAAGCCTCACATCCCCTGCTATCATCTGGGGGGTCATGTGATGTTGCTGATGCCACTATGTCACTTCCGAGTAAAAACTGTCGTGGCCCCCTCTGACTAGTTCAGTGACCCAGACCTGGAGTTCTCAGAGGAAGAGCCCAAGGAGCCAAGGTGAGGAGGACCAGCAGGACCAGGGAGAGCCTAACATGGCTAAAGTGCCTGCTGACAATGACCCAGCAGCACCAGAGGCCATCTTGCCTGACCCAGAAGTTGCAGGTGAGCATCACCACGAGATGGCATCCTCTCTGAAAGGAAGGGGAGTACAAGCTAGCCTGCATCTACCATCCCTGGATAAATGGCAGCATTGGTCTCCAGAATGCAGAGCTCATGAAATGGAAGTGTGAGCTCTGCAAAGAAGTGCAGAGGCTACAAGCCAGCAGACATGGCCAGAGGGAACAGTGGGTGGAAGAAGCTTGGAGGGAAGGAGGAGGACCCACGGCCCGGCACCTCTGCCTCAAAGAGCCCAACCAGGGAGAAGCCTCACTACTGGTCATCAGTGGTTAACTGGAAGATCAGCAGCGGCAGGGCTGCCAGGCATGCCATGGTGGAGGGTTTAGCAGAGGTGATGGTGAGGGAGTACCTCACTGAGTCTCCTGATCCCACCTCCAGTGATCACTGGAGAACTGGTCACTGGAGTACTGATTATTCCATCTGGCCCGACCTCTCTTACATGACCATGAGTCTTCTCTCCTGCCCTCCCACCAGTCTTCAGAATGAGCAGGTATTCTCCCACCTGGGAGATATTCTCAGCCCCCCCCCCCCCCCCGCTGCCTGGATCTTAAGTGGTAAGATCCAGGTAGCCTGTACATCCCCCCATTCCTCCTCCTTTCTGGGTGATCCAGCATGCAGGTTATGTCCTTGATGCTTGGATGGGAGGTTAGCCACCTCTGCTGAGTGGGGGTGGTCTCCCTCACCCAACACTTATCTCATGAAACAACACCTAACTCATGATCACATTAAATGGAACACTCTTGATTTTCACTGATCTGGTAGGGCTGGGTGCCTGCCAAGCTGTCATGGGGTTACTTTGGGGAACCCCTGTCAGATGTCTACCTTTCTGTCATGGCATCACAAATCATTTTAAATGGAAAACTCTGATTTCCACTGGTCTGGTGGGGCTGGGGTGCTCACCAAGGTGTTCTGGGTGACTTGGGGCACCCCTGTCAAAACTCTGGGGATGTCTGCCTTTCTGTCCTTCAGAACCTGCCTTTGGAGATTTGTGGGGGGGGGGAGCTGTGAGTGTAGGGGGATGCTTGCTTTGCTTCCAGCGTCTGGCTGTGGTGGGGGTCTGCCCAGGTGAAGTTTCCCTGTGAGTCTGATGTCAACTGGCTTGTTTCTGAGCCATTCCATCGACTCCTATAATTGCAGCTTTCCTTTACAGAGAGAGCACTGGGGAGACCTTTGGGGGGGTCTGTAACTGGGACCCCAGAAATGTACTCCACCCCCAACCTGAAAATTTTTTTAGATGACCAGGTATCAGGGTGAGGTACCCTGTGTGTTTGGTGTGTGTAGCTTGCAGGGGGTCCATTCTATACATTTTTGAATCTGTGCCTGACATTTCTCCCAAAAGCACTTTCCAGGCTTGACCTTAGTCCTGTTGGGCTTGCCATGCCACAGTGGCACTGGTTCTACTGGGCACATTGCACTGGTTCTGCTGGGCTTGCAAAAATCCCCCCACACCTTCAGTTTCTACTGCAGAGATTCTCTGGGACTTTGATTGTGTTCTGCTGGGCTTTCATTGCCCTTGCCCCCCCTTTTGCTGCTTTTCTCCCTCCATTGGAAACTATGGAGGAGAGGGGCACCTTCTTGGGGGGGGGGGCTGTAACTTGGACCCCATAAATCCAATTCTCACCAAACTTGGGAGGACTGATAGAAGAAAGTTAGCTGGAAATCCACTGCGAGTCTCTAGCTTGCACAGGATCCATTCTATATAGTCCTGAACCTACTGAAGCTGCCCCTGTCATTTCCCCAGAAATCATTTTCCCAGGGCACTTTTTTTTTGGGGGGGGGGGGTGTAACGTGGATCTCATAAATCCAGTCATCACCAAACTTTGAGGGCAGGTAGAGAAAAGTCAGCCAGAGAGCTCCTTTGAGTTTGGTGTCTCTAACACACTGGGAAGCTGTTCTACTGCATCATGATCCTCATGACCCAAACTAGTTCATCTAGCATAAGAAAGTTCATGCCAGTCCGCGAACCACAAACCAAGAACCAATATGCACCATGTTTTCCCAGTCCATACTAATCCCTAGTGCTTTCTGTCTATTCAAAGTTAATTGAACTTTAATGCAAGAGTTAAAAATATGTGTTTTCATTTCAAATTATGTAAGTAATCTTAAACCCCACAGAAGCATTTATAGGAAATCAGTTTTTAATTATGCTAGATAAATGACTTCAATACTTCCTTGTTAAGAATTTCATTTTCTCAGATGGAAATCAAATTACATGTAAGGAACAGTTTGTGATTTTTTTTAAAAAAAAAGAAAGAGCTCCTCAGTCTGATAACATCAAATGTATGTTCTTTGCATGTTTCTCATCAGTAATCTATACGGTAATAATTGTTATTCATAGAACTATAGAATAATTTTATATGGCCTATCGAATATATTTAGGTTAATATCATACCTGAGATATTTATTGTTTCAAGGGAATATGTTGAAATCAAGACAACATGCACCCCTGCAACTTTCATATCCTTCTACTTTTTTTTTACAGCAGCAATAATTTTATCATGGAATTAAAGATACTGGGTGGATCCCAAAGACTGTGCTGAGCACTGTGGAACCTGCATGTACCAAAGCCATATGAGCTGAGTGATTGAGAGCAAAAAGCTGGCCGGATCTATCTGATTGAAAGCCTTTTATAAAGATTGTATGAATTACATTCCATTTTAAATTTGTGCTGAATCTAGTCCCCAAAGAAGCCCAATTGGCAAATAATGCTTAATTGGTGATTAAATTTTATGAAATATTCCAGTTTGACAAGGCAATGGGCTGGATTGCTTCTCAGCCATGGCTGAAGTATGTAGGATATTATCTCGCTGACATCTTTTATCATGCTGAGTATTGCAAGGAACTCTGAACATCGTATATTCAGCAATTTTAGCTATTAGGTTATTTTAATTACACAAGAACTGATTCATGGAGTACTAATATAGCATAGTTGTCACCTCTTCTGACTGAAGCCCATGTTATACCAATAACATTTGAAGGGCGTAAGCTTGTAGGGAAGGACAGATCAAATGACAAATTTTTGTGAGTTCTAAAAGGCCAGCTATGCAGATGTGGCAATTGATGTGGCAGCTGTTTCATCCTAAAAGATGCATACTTGCAGTATAACCTCATGCAGGACACATACTCCCACCACCTGGTCTGATTGTATAATTATGTGATGAAAGCTCATTCAGAGATGCTCATATGGGTCCATATATTTAAAGGATATTTTCCCTTCTCGCTTTCTAAATCTGTATCATTTTGTTGGTTGGCCAGAAGTTTGTATTTTACTAATATGATAACATTGAATTGTTTCCCCTCTTCTGTAATTGAGCCTTAGGTGTTGTGTTGCTGTATTTTCTTTTTCTTTTTAATGGTCAATGATTAAATAAGAATGTGAATATCTCTGCAGTGTAGGATTTGTAGTCACTAAATGTATATACTGCTTGTGATTATCCCCAATCAGTACAGGAAACTGTAAGCTCCAAGGTCCTGTTGGGGGGTGCTGTTATCCAAGCTCTCACATGGAAGTGAGTGAATCTATTTAAGGAACAAAGACAGATAGGGTGGGGATAGTGTATAGACTATAGAGTGTATAGTGTATAGAGCATGGTCCAGGTATTGCATGTCTTATGTTTCTGCTCTTACACTGCTAAGAAAGAGAGATAATTACATCATCCTGCATCACTATAGTGCTTTAGTTGGAATGAGTTGCTGGTGTGCTCACATTATAGAAACTTTGGGTCATTCTAAGTTATTAACACTCATTTGGGGGTCTATCACTTCTGTTTAGGATTCCCAACTCATCAGGTGGAAGAGAGGCCTGTGACTGCTCCCATGCCTTCATGAGTAATTTGATATGCTAGAATCAGCAGATTAAGTTTCCTCCAGCACTGGGATAAGCATTATCACCTGCAAGTGTCTATACATCAAGCTGCTCTTGACTGAAGAGGAAAAAGAAGGTTAAAGTCAGTAGCCTTCCTTTTGTTGCAAAAGATATGAAGAATAGCATACACTGTTGCACAGAAGGAAGAAATGAAGAACAATTCCCCACTTGCCCTGAGGCAAACGATCATAGAAGTAAACAGAAAGATGTAGATGAGCCATGACCCTACTGCAAAAATTTCTTGATTGGACCAAAATAGAACAGAGACACTATCTTTTAAGAGCAATTCATTTCAATAAGAGAGGAATAGAGCTACTTGGAAATAATTATTGGAATTCTTGATTAAATTTCATTGGAACTGTATTTCCTCTGTGTGTGGCTCACAGAGAGCTAGTCAAAATGATGTCAAATATTATTTGAAAGGCATTGTTATCTAAATAAGGACTACCTTTTTTGTCTCCTAACTTGGCCTTTCCCATTGAGCCCTCTGTTTTGCTGTGGTCTTTATAATTACATGGACTTCCACTCCATTCAGGCTGCCATGGGGCAAGTGGGGATTCGAACATGGGTTTCCCAGATCCTAGTCTCAAACTTTAACCATTACACCATGTTGTGTTGTGAGGTCCTACCTGTTCACCTTGGGACATTTGGAGCTCTGTTGTTTTGTTTGCTGCTTGGCAGGATGTCCTCAGGCCTTGGAATAAGAGGGGAGGGGCTGCATGACCTTGCTCCTCCTCCTCCCAACTGGTCATGACCCTCATGCAGCCTAGAGTTGCCAGCCATTTTCCCCCTCCCCAGCTTGTTTCCTGGGACCTCCTATTATTCCACAGCAGATGATACCCCTTCTGTTCCTCCTGTCCCTAAGGCCACCTCCCCATTGGTAGCCTGGCCCATACATCCCTCCTCTCCAATTAACCCTCACCAGCATTGCCCTCACCTGGCTGCCCTGGCCTTGGCTGTCAGGATGCTGGTGGGGTAGTTGGCATCATCTGCTGCAGGCACCTGCCTAGGCAGTTCAAGTTCTGGGGGCCTGCTATTCTGCAGAACCATGACTTTGGGGCTTGCCACTGCCTGATGTCCCTGTGACCGTGGTGCCTGGCTCACAGCTGGTGTTCCCTGCTCTGTGGTGGCCTGGGTTGTTGTTGCTGCAGTCTTCAGGCTTCATGCCAGCATTTCTTGCCTGGCAGTGTCCTGGACTGCCACAACTGTGCTCTTCAGGCTCTCTGCCATTCCTGGGTAAGCTCTGGGCATGGGGGAGCCTGCAAAAGCTGGGGGTGGGAGGCATCTCACCTGTTCTCTGGGCATTCTGGGTCCTTTCTAGCTGCTCCAGGGCTGGGACTCATCCCTGACCCTGGACACATACACCCCTTGGCAAGCCAGGTAGTGTCAATGGCAGGCCCTTGAATATTTAGGATATGTAATTGACATTGATGTGCTGATTGCTGGGCTAATGCTGGACTGTGAAACTGAAGGGGAGGAGAGAAAGATACCATCTCAGGACATGGAGGTGATGATCTTTCATTCTCGCCATCCAGAGCAATGGCACATGGTTAGTCACCAATATAAAGGGGTTGTTCAGCCCATTTGACAGTTATGGCCTCTTTCTCCACCATGATGTACTTCTGTTCTGCCAATTGTAACTTGCAGCTAAGAAACAAGATGGAGTGTTCCTGGCCATTGACTACCTGGGAGAGGACAGCCCCCAGGCATTGGTCTGGATCAAAAAATGCTTGCTGAGGTCAGAACCAGTTATTCAGAACCAGTGACTGGGAGAGAGCCTTTTGGAGGATGTCAAAAGTTTCTTGCAGTGCCACTACAGTTTATATAGACTTTCCTTTTTGAGGCAGTCAGACTGTCAGCCTGGCTAAGTGGGGTATAAATTTGCTATAATAGTCCACTAAGCTTAGGAATCTTAGGAAAGCAACATATCTGCTTTTTGGTTGTGGACCTAGAACTCCATTTGAGAATGGTCACCTTGTCTAGCAATGGCCTCCCTGTCTGACCAAGAACCCCATATATTTGAACTTCCAGAAGCCCACACGGACCTTCTTTGGGTTAGCTTCCATCTAGTGGCCACCAGGGCCTAGAGAACCTGGTGTAGGTGCTGCAGGTCTGGGTTAAATATTACAATGTCATCCATGTAGGTCACTGCAACCCCTGCCACTGATTGAGGATGTGATCAACTAGCCTCTGAAAGGAGGTGGCTGCATCATGTAGCCCAAAAGCCATTATTTTGAAATGGAAAAGGTCCTGGGGTGTGATAAATGCCATTTTCTCCCTATCTGCAGGGTTCATTGGTACCTGCCAGTACCCTTTTATGAAGTCCATAGCAGTGAGATACTAGGCTGAACCCAGTTGGTCAATGAGCATGTCCAACTGAGGCATTGGATTAGCATTTAACTGTTCAATTTTACTGACCTCTCTGTAGTCCACACAAAAATGCATGTTTCTATTTGGCTTTGGCACAAGGAAATGGGGCTTCTCGGGGCATTCTGTGACTATTCTATGATGTACAGGCACAACATTTCATTTACTTCCTTGGCCACTGCTTCCCACTGCTTTTGCAGTATAGGCAGCCATGGTGTTTGGGTGACTTTCCCCATCTGGTCAGGTTGACAAGACCTCAGGTACTTGTTCTAAGAGTGCCTGTATGTCTGTGCTGCACAAATCTGTGCATCTTCCTTCTCTAGGGCTGCCTGAGCCTCCCCCATGAGGTAGGGCACCAATATAAAGGACCACTGTTCCTTTTTGCTGCTGGGCCACTTTGGCTGTCCATTCAAAGATCTAGTACTAGGCATCAACTTCATCCTCCAGGCCCAACTTAGTCAAAAGGAACCAAGAACCACATCTGGGGCTGGCTATATGGCCAGTCCTGCCAAGCCCCCAATGCCCTTGACCAGCCCTAGCCACTGTCACACTCAATACATGTCAGAAGTATTGTAGCAACACTGCCTGCAACTCCTGTTGTTGCTGCGTGACATCCCAGAGGACCTGGGCCTGACGCTCAGCCAGCCATTGTCCTAACTGGTTTAGGTCCTTTGCTCTGCTTCACTCCTGGAGCAGTTCATCCAGCATAGCCTCCTTGGGGCCTCCCTGTCCAGGCAGTGCTGCTAGAACTGCTCATGGACTGCTGCCACCATAATCATCAGGCTCTCTCCACTCTCAGGTGAGCTCCAGGAGTTGGGGGGAGCTATGAGGACTGGGGGGCAGGAAGTATGTAACCCTATTCTCAAGGCATTCTGGGCCCTTTCCAGTGACCACAGGGCTGGGACTCATTCATGACCTCAAACATATTGTATCGTGTTGAGACCCAGTGTGATATCGTGGTGTTGGACTAGGATTTTGGCAACCCATGTTCAAATCCCCATTCTGCCACTAAAGCTCACTGGATAACCTAAGTCCAGACACTCTCTCTCAGCCCAGCCTACTTCACAGGCTTGTTCTTATGAGGAAAAAAGGAGGAAGGTAGAACAATTTTGTAAGCCACTTCAGGTCCCTACTGAGGAGAAAAACAAGGTATAATTAAGGTATAATTAAGGTATACCTGCTTAAAAGAACATAAGAACATAAGAGAAACCATGTTGGATCAGGCCAATGGCCCATCCAGTCCAACACTGTGTCACACAGTGGCCAAAAATACCAGGTGCCATCAGGAGGTCCACCAGCAGGGCCATAATGCCAGAAGCCCTCCCACTGATGCCCCCCCAAGCACCAAGAATATAGACCATCACTGTCCCAGACATGTTGTTCCATCTGTACCAGGGGTGTCAAACATATGGCATGCGGGCTGGATCCAGCCCACACAGGGCTGCAATCTGGCCCAAGAGCAGCTGATTCTGTGCTGCTTCCTGCTTCCTGTTCCTTACACCACAGCTTCTTCTGGCCAATCTCTCCTAGTTCCTGCTTCAGAGGAGAGAGAGAAAGCATTCCCTTGATTGGCTGAGGGTCCTCCCCCCTCTTCCTCCTCCTCTCGAGAGGGAGTGGGTGGGATAGAGCAGGGGGGACTATTAAGAAGACAGGCAACATTTTATTCCAGGTATAAGCACACTTTTTCTTCAGAGAGAGGGAAGGAGGGAGTGAGCCAGAGGGGGCACACCAGAAAAAAAAGAAAGCGTGTGTCCTGTGTTTAAGACACAGAATGTTTTATTCCAGGTATTTGGGGGGGGGCAGTGTTTAAGACCCAAAAATGTTTTATTCCAGATATTGGGGGGGGGGGGGAGAGTCCTGTATTTAAGAGAGGGGGGAGACCATCCCATGGCACTTGGAGAGATCCCCCTTTCCATTTCTAACAGATTGGGGAGGAGAAACCTAACAGCACAGTTTGCATTCTTTATTAGTAAAAGGGAGGAAGAGTACAGCAGCACCTTAATGACTAACAAAATTTACAATTTTTGTATATGTTAAAGCTACATAAAGTATCACATTCAGTGATGAATAGGGGAGTTGGTAATGTAATGTCGCTAGGAAGCTAAGAATTGGAAGTCCATACTTAAAATTTCACCTCTGCCCTAAATTTAAAAGATTGCTTTAGATCGCACATATGCACATATGCACATATGCACATATGCAATCATATGCAATCATCCTCACCATGTGATATATGGTGACTAAGTAGAAACTCCATGTTCGGTGGCAATAAACCTGAATTACTATATTAGTAATTGTGGTACCGCAACGGCTGCCGGTTTTCTATTGATTTTTTTGTCTGTTGATATTTTCTTGTTGTGATTTTTATCTGAAGTTTGTCAACCAGCCTAATGACTTTTTTTGTAAAATAGAAAGGCAGGATACATGTTTTTGAAAGAGTTTTAAGCAAAAAACACAACTTTGCAGTGCAAACGCAGGATCTTTACCGATCTAAGAATTTGCATGCTTTGTCAATCAAACAAGTTAAAAATGGCACTTGACTGGCACACTGAAGCCTTTGCAGTAACTAATTTGGTCTGACACTGGACATGGCAGAGGATACTTGGTTTGTATCAAAAGGAAGGCTCCACTGGGTTTCATACCCAGAGCAAAGAGTACTTGGTATTATTAATGCAGCAACATTCTGCAAATAGGTGTCTTGGCATAAGTCTTGCTAGCACATTTAATTAAAGAGGGGTAGCTGTGTTAGTCTGTAGCAGAAAAATAAAGCAGGAGTCCAGTGGCATCTTAGAGCCTAGCAAAATCAATTCCAGACTAAGCTTCTCAAGTCAGATCTCACTTCATTCAATGCATGAAGTGAGGATCTACAGCAGATATCCTGAAAGTTTCAAGCAACAGAAAAAAGGGGGGAAGTGGGGGAGATGTTCCAAGGAGGGTTGTTCACTCTTTTTTTGGCTCTTGTTTTTGATTAATCTGTCCTTATAACATCTCCCTTTTTTCTCTCCTTGTTTGATGAGAGCGCAAATGTAGCTATGGATCCATACTTCATGCATCTGATGAAGTCCATTTTAACTCAGGAAAGCTGGGATGAAAGTTGTTAATCCTTAAGGTGATCTTCAGCTCCTATGACAATTACATACTGCAGACATGACACACCCAAGAATGAGTTTAAAACCTCCCATGGCTGGGTGGCGGCAGATTGTGCCTACTGCTGCCTTAGCTTCTTCATCTTTGATCATCTCCTTCTTCCCAGCTGGATTCTTTACAGGATGAGTGGCCAATTCAGGAACTCAGCTAGCAGAGCCATCCAATGCCAGAAAGCAGCGGCTGAGCAGGAAGTTGGAACCAATTGCTCCAGGCTGTGAGCAAGGCCAGTAGCTTTTGTTGAATAAGGGCGATACAAAGCTTGCCTTAGAGGAGTGGGTTGCATGTTGCATGAGTGTGCAGAGCCTCCACTGTTTCTTCTTCAGCTGCCTTGTACAGCTAAGACATCCCTTTCTGTCCCCTCAAAGACCCAAGTAGGCAGCTTGGAGAGGGAGGAGCTTATCCATTAAGCTGGCTTAAATCAGGCAGATCTTGTGCTCCACCAACTGCCCCACTTTAACAACCATTGATGCTGGCCCTGTGTCCCCCTCTAATATATGAGAGGGTATACGTGCAGCTCCTCCATATAACCACTATAAACATAAACAGTAATCAGAGTTGACACTGTGCAGTGAGATCCTTGGGTAACTCTTCTGATTGCATGGAGTGACATGCTTTGTTACTTGTTGACTTACTGACATCCTCTCCCCTTCTCTCTCCCACTCACCTGCATCTACCTTGCCCTGGCTGAAATTCCAAAAGTATCAGTGAGAAAAATCCAGAATGCTCTGAGTTTCTGAATTTCCTTGAATGCTTATCAGGTTGGTTATTCTTCTGAGTTTCACAAACTGATATGAATGCACTTCTCTGTAGGCTATTTAATCCTTCACATGATATATGATTTACATTTTCATCAATATTTCATCTATTTCAATCACCAGCCATATTCCAGAACAAATAATAAAATTCCCGTTACACAAAGTGAATGGATTTTTGTAGCTTATCGGGTGACTACAATAATTTTGATGCTACAACACCAGGCCTCTTGTGGTACATTCACCACATATTATGCATTTTTACAATATTCAAAGGAGTCGTTATTATATATAAAACTCTTCGGAGAAGCTATGCATAGAGAATCCTTTCTTGTTTGGCCTCTATTGAAAAACATACATCAAAATGAACAGATTGCCCTATGACAGAGAGAATGCCTTGTGCCATTTTATTGCTAGCATGCATAAAGATCTTTGAAATCAGGGTGCATAAGTGAGAAGTCTTGCTACATTTTTACTAACGTCATTTGTTTTCATTATGTTAGCCACCCGATTTGTTTTCTCTGTTGAAATTTGCTTTGTTTCAATGCTAGTGCTGATTTTGCCTCATCCTGAGAAAGTACATGAAGCTTCCTTGTACTGAGTCAGGTTAAACTAGAGGTGTTGAACTCATTTGTTACAAGGGCCAGATCTGAAATAAATGTCACTTTGTTGTGCCGGGCCATGTGTGCCATAAAACATAATGCCAGGTACTGGAGATATAAACTGTATAATGAAGGACAGCATCTTGTAAGCTCCGAGTTGGTGTATCCTCACTGCAAGGCTCCAAGGGCTGGGAGGGGGTGTAGAGGAAAACCCACATGGGTGGACTGCAGAGCCAGAGGTGCAGCACTGGGCATGTTGCTTGACTGCTGCAGATGAGGTTGTTCTGCCCTGATGAAGCCATAACTGGAGTGGCTCCACCTACTCTCCTCCCTGAGCAGTCTCCTATTCCCTCCCTTGCACCAGTTGCTTGTGGGCCACATTAGAGCCCTGGATGGGCTGGTTCTGGCCCCCGGGCCTTATGTTTGACACCCCTGGGTTAGAACATTGGTCCATCAAGGTCAGTATGCTGACTGGCAGAGGCCTTTCACATTACCTACCCTCTGATTCTTTTAACTGAAGATGTCGGGGGTTGAAGCTGGTACTTTTTGCTTGCCAAGAAGATGCTCTGCCACTGAGCCATAGCCCTCAAGTGTTTTTGTAGCATATGTTTCTATCTGATTTTTAGCCATATTGAGACCCCACTGAGTGAAAAGGTGGCCTATAAGTAATACAGAGAAATGGAAACTGTAGCCTGCTGCTGAAGTATTTTCATCACCTGCTCTTATGACCTCCACTGTGAGAGGAGACCACCCAGAGCATTGTTTAACTGCTTTAGTGTTGTTATTTTTCTGAAATTCACTTTTTAAAGATTTGTCCACTGATTCCTCTTACTCTCTCTTTCCCTTGAAACCTCAGCCCTTGCAGTTGTTTTATGTTACACACCACTGAATGGTACTTTAGCTGTAAGGTTTGTGTCGCGCTCCGCCTTCGACCCCGGGGGCGGGCCCCCTGTTGCCGTGTTCCCCCTTTATGGAGGGCAGCCCCAGGAGGGAAAGGGGCTGAATTGCGGGAGAACAGAGCCTCAGAAATGACAGGGGGCGGGGTTGAAGATCACCCCTATCGCCCTCCTGTCTCCGGGTGCCAGTGGTCACTCTCTCTAGGCGTCACTCGCTCCAGTGGCTTCCCCCGGCATCTCCTCCTCGGACCTTTCCTTCTCCTCCTTTTATTCAACCCCCCACCTTTCCCAGAGCTCCCCTGTGCCACCCCACCCTTCCTCCACTCTAGCCCCGCCCCCCTTTATACTCAAAGACGCCCGGCCTCGTCCTGGGCTTGTGGGCGTGACTGCTTCCTGAGATGCGCCCCGCCGGGACGCCGCAGCTCCGGCTTGCTCCTCTCGCACCTGGCTGCCTCGGGGCCGTTCAGGCTTGCTTCTCTGCTCTTCGGTGCTGGCTGTTTCGACAACGCCCCCTTCCCCAGCGGGCGCCTGGGTCCGTCCTGCTGCTGGTGCGGCGGTCCCCAAGCTCTGTGGGGCTCGCCGCAAGACGCGGGCTCTGGCCGGTCGCGGGGGCGGTGCCGCGAAGCTGCCACTTCCTTCTACAGCCGGCGGGACAGACGGCTTCTCTCTGGACTCCTCCACGCCGCTCGCTCCTCCAACGGGGGCTGGGGGCTCGCTGCTTTGCTGTTCTTCCCTCCTGGGTAAGTTGGCCCTGGGGACGGGCTCCCGGGGGGGAGGCTTCCGGTCCCGACCGCCCGGATCGGGACAGTTTGGAAAGAAATTGCCTGTCTCTGTGCATCTACAGAGTGAAAGTCTGAAACGTTGACCAACTTCCCTTCTTGCCCCTCCTCTCTTTGTATTTCTCTTTTATCAAAACGTTTAGAAACTGACTCAAAATTCTTTTTTTTTTAAAGTAAAGAAAAGGATTGGTAAATTTCAGGGTGAAAAATGGGTGAAGTGGAATTAACAGAATTTCTCAACAACCCTAGGCTGCTTCTTGCTTAGTCCTTAGGCTGACATCAAAGTAGTGTACATCTGTTTTGTTGTGATAATGGCTACAGCACCTCTTTCTGACAATCAGTGGCATTTGTTAGTCTTACTTTGTTTTCATTTCACTAATCAGTGTTGTAAGGGGGCCTTTTCAACTCAGAAACTCATTCATTTTTTGAACCCATTTGCACCCCTGTGCCTAGATATGCTCTTAAATATGGTTCATCAACTGCACAAATTGAGTCGGTCTTTGCTACTGATGATACCCTTTAATCTGAACTCCAATGAGTAAGGGGTGGTTCTGGTTGTCTCTACCACTCCTAGGCAATAATTCCCTTGACTCCAATGGAAAAAAACTCCAAATTTGTTTAAAGGTAGTTTACCCATCTTTAACCTTTGAAAGCCATTCCAGAACTCAGTTTTCTGGTAGTGCAAATGTCACTCCAAAATTTGGAAAACACCACTGAATTAATGTGAATATTTGGGATAACATCAGCAACCATCTTCTTTTGGGGTCTCATGTTTTAAACCCTGGTCAGGATTTATTAACCCTGAAAGCTGTGTTCGGAACCAAATAAATTGGCTTTCGAATGTGTCACTTGTTTATTAAGTACCCAATCAAAATTCCTGCTTCTTTGGTTAGGTTGATAAAATTGTTTTATCTCAACTCACAGTTTATAGAAGATCAGGCCTGAGATGGCTTTTCCTTGTAATTAAATTCTGCTGCTTTATTCTTTCCGGATGCACTTTGGCAATAGCATAAAAGTTCCCATTTGAAGATTAAAAGTTTCTCCTTCTTAAGAAGTTATTGTCTTTTGTCATGTCTTTTGACAGTGACAACAATTTCATAATCCTTCATGATATGACAGGTAATATTCATGACTGGGATTTCTGTTCCAAATGATTCACAATTTCATATCCTTTTCAAAGGTAACATTTTATTAATCTATAAGTCTCAAAAATATATTAAGGAATGCAATTTAGCACACATTAGAGATACATTTATTGTGGTTCTCCCTGTGGTGTGCATACATTACATTGTTTGACAGGTGACTAAGTATCAAGGCCTGTAAAGCACTTACAACATATTTGTGTTGGGTAATGTTTTCTGAACTAGGATAGAGTATATACTTTGCTTAGAAAGATACTTACAGTTCCTTCGGTAGAGGGGACAATATCCATGCCTAATGACAACTACCACTAAGAGTAGCTTTTAGAATCAGGGCAAAGGTTGAATGCAGAGTGTGGGAAAGAACATAGATATGAAATACTAAGATAACCAAACCACCTGATTTCCAGTTTGGCTGGAAAATGCATCAATTATTGCCTGATCTGACTGCTGGATAGGACAGGCCCTGCTCTCAACTACAAAAAATGTGACACAGTTGGTGGGTGGGACTAATCATAATTGGTGGTGCATACTCTAAACTTTTTTTTAATGCTTTATTTATAGTTTTTCATTACGTTTATACAAAAAACAATGAACCAGTATTAAGTATACATTTGTTTGAATCATCTTTCCTTATTTTTATCTAACCATATATACATATTTTTCCATCTTCCCATATGTACAATTTGGTCTTTCCCTTGTAAGACAGTATTTAGCTTGTCCATTTCAATAATATCCAACATTTTCTGTATTAGATCCTCTTCTGAGGGTAGTCTATCTAATTTCCAACATTTTTCAACTAAAATTCTAGCCACAGTTAAAATATAGCATATTATGTATATATCCTTTTTCTTATATAGATCCGGCAACATATTCAACAAAAATACTTCAGATGTGAATGGTATGGCATTACCAATAATATCCTCTATTATTTTATGTATTTTTAGCCAAAAATTTCTAATTTTAACACAACTCCACCACATATGGTAAAATGTTCCCACCTCTTTCTTACACTTCCAACAGTTATTTGTGGCATTAAGGTAACATCTGGCTATTTTCTCTGGTGACTAATGCCATCTATGGAACATTTTGTATATATTTCTTTGTATGGAATTGCTCTCATGAGCTTTGCTGTTTTCCATATCTTTGACCATCGTTCTAAGTCTACATTTTTTCCAAAATCTTTCATCCATGCCACCATAGTATTTTTGACTATTTCTTCCAACAAAAAAATCTCTATTAGGAAATTATATAGTTTTTGAATCTGTTTGTCACGTGACGACAGCCAAATCTTATCCAAATCATTTTTAACTGTATAGAAACCTATTTCCTTATCTTTCTCATATCTAGACTTTATTTGTATCTTCTCCCACCAAGTTAATTTCATCTTTTGCCAAATCACCAAAAGGCGATTCCCCACTGCGGCTACCAATTTTCAACAAGATTTTCTGTGTACATTTTAAAGTAATTTATGCAATGCACAGGTATTTTTATTTCAAGTTTTTTGGTGTCCTATTACAATATATCAGTAATCTCTAAGGAACCAAAGTATTGTTTATTTTTTTATTAAAAAATAACTTCAGTAGTGTCACCTAAACTAGTAAAAAAGTTATACTTAGATGTCTATCCACCACTATTATGAATGTACTAATGTGCTAGATTATTCCTTTATATACACCTAGGGATGCTGTGAGCATTTACTGTGTCCAAGATCTGACCATGAAAACCCTTGCTGTAATAGTTTGTTTGCCAACCAAAACTGGAACCTATTTTGCCTACCTCTGTTTAAACCCAATGTGTTTTGCTTTGTTTAGTAGTCCCAGAGGGAGAGAAACACATGTGGAAAGGGGGGCAGGCCCAAAGCAGTAGGGAAAAGTGAGTGACAAAAGTGACAGTGTGAAAATACACTTTCAATATACTTTCTGACTGGATTTTTACTGTGTGAACTGGCAAAATCCAATTCAAAAGTGCATTGAAAGTGGATTGAAAGTGGATCATTTAGTGTGTTTGACCGCAGCCAAGGAAAGGGAGGAAAAAAGGAAAGGGAAGCCTTTATTTTCACCTAAAATGAACACAATAAGCTAACCTGTGACTGAGGGAAAGAATGGAAATGATGGAAACAACAGGAATTCATTTGCTTAAGGTTACCATCTCCCAACCTGAATAGCATTATCTGACTCTCCCTGCAGATCACAATGGAGAAGATTTGAAAGAGCTATCCCTAAAGTACCCTGAGATGTGCTCCCATTTTCTTTCGTCTGTATTTAAGAATAGGAGTTTCAGAGTCACAGGAGTTTCAGAACAGAGGAGGACAGAAGAAGAACAACCACAAACAGGCACAGGCAAGGCTCCTCAAAAGAAACAGTGTTTCTACCCACCAGCTTCTATTGCCTACTGACTAGAAAACATCTTACACTGATCCCAGAAACTGAAGCCCCCTTTAAGATAGTATGCATCATATGCTGCAGACTGACACAAAATGTCAGCATGGTGATGGCTCTGAGTTTTTGTGCTTTTAAATGGGGGATAGGCCCAATTTATGGAGTTTGGGTATACTATTGGCTATTAGCCATGATAGCTGAGTGAGATAGCAGAATTCTCTAGTGGTCAGATGATGAGAAACAGTAAGAAGGTGAGAGCTGTTACTGGAAATCATGCCAATAAAAGCAGCCACTCAAAACAATCCAGGGCATAAACACTTAGGGCATAAACACTTAAAAACCTAGTTAAAGAGAAACATTTTGGCCTGGCAGATACAGGCATCATGTAAAGTAGCTGCCAGGTGAACTTCAACAGTGATGCCATTCCAAAACTGAAGTGCCCCCCACTGAAAAAGCTCTGTTTCCACAGGTTCTTATCTCTTCAGGTGAGGACAAGAGAGCAGGGTTTGAGTAGAGGATCTCATCTGGTGTGCTAGGAAATATGGGAAGAGGTAGTCCTTCAATTACCCCAGCCCCTTTAAACCAGTGGTTTAAAGGTAAGAACCGGCATTTTGAATTGTGTCTGGAAACAGATGGGCAACCAGTATAGATGATTTAACACAAAGAAAATAAGACCTTTACAAGAAAAGCAAATCAGTTTTTAGACATGCTCCAAACCCACCTTCCAATTTATACTTTTAAACACTAGCACTGAAACAGAGCAAATTTTAACAGAGATTTAAACACTGGCTGCCTCGTTTCTGTCTTTGGATCCCTGCTAACTTCATCATTCACTATTAGTGCATCCTCCTCCATCCAGTACTGCTGCCTCTTGTGAATGAGGAAAGTGTACAAAATGCCCTGAAGCCAGATGTTCAAGCTTTCCCTATGTGGAAGCAGAGGTGGCATTCATGGACAGGAGGAGAAGCAGAGGCAGCCAATTGCAGAGCAATGGTAAAGAGCAACAGAGAGGCTTCAGCAATTTGCTGGCATATGGAGGCAAGCTCAAATAATTGTGAATGCATGATGAAGAATGCATGATGAGCTGTTTTTGTCATCTTATATTGTTCTTTCCTGCTGCTTCATCAGATGCTATCACATATTGTAGAAAAGAGCTAGAGTCCAGTCTAGTAGCACCTTAAAGACTAACAAAATTTGTGACAGGGTATAAACTTTTGTGAAGAAGTGAGCAGCGACTCACAAAAGTTTATACCCTGCCACAAATTTTGTTAGTCTTTAAGGGGCTACTGGACTTTTGCTCTTTTTTACAGCTATAGTCAGACTAATACGGCAACCCATCTCAATCTACCATATAGTGCTGCTAGTAGAGTAACAGAAATGGTGGTTCCCTCACAAATTTATTAGGCAGTTAAAACATTTCAGCTATTATTTTGATGAGAGAGAGACATTGAAAATGTCTCAGGGAAGGGAAAGGTATGAACCAAACTTAGGCTCCTTACTTAGTGCTAGCTATGTGGAAGCTACTTCTTTTTCCATGCTCAGTTTGGGTAATGACCCAAATGAGAAAGACTGGCTGAAGACAGACTGGTAGTCTGCCGCGCCTCCGCGGCGCGGCAGACTAAGGCGGGGGGAATTTCCCCCGTGGCGCGGCGTTCGCACGCCGCCGGAAGGAAGCCACCCGGAGTGTTCAGACTGCGGGCGGCTTCCTATGGTGGCGTGCAGATGCTGTGCGGCTCCCCCTCCCAGCGTGCATTCACACCCGCTCTGGCGGGTGGAACACGCACCACAGCAGCCGGAGAGGAGCAGCTGCTGCGAGAGGAGCGCGGCACCGGACGCAATGCGTCCGGGCCGCCTCCTCGGGGCAGATGTGGCCGAGACTGCCAGTCTGTCCTCAGCCACTCATGCAGCTGTTACTTTTCCAGTAACAGTGCAGTGGTATGGGGTCTTGCAATGGAGTAACAACTCCCATGAAAGCACCAATGTATGAATGGAGACCTATGTCTTCCACTTGAAGAATTTCAGTTTCCTCAACCATTGTGATGATCCAGTTGGCACTGATATTGATGTTCTTGTGTCTGTTTAGCAATGTGTAACCGACAGAGTGCTCAGTGGAACCTGGGGAATACTCAGTGAAACGGCAGAGAAATGTAAAATAAAGATGTTTGCATTAAATTTATAACTCCCAGTTATGTGATTAGTTGGGGATCCGCATCAATAAACTCCTGAGATCAAACCCTCTGTTTGGGGATAGGAAAGGAAGCAAGTGGACCCTGACAACCAGGGGTCCGTTGGAGCGGGAGCGCACAGGAGCGCAGCTCCGGGAGTGAGGAGCCCAGGGGGCGGGCACATGACCAAGCCCCACCCCCCTCCTCTGCTTCCCCGAGCAGTGCAGAGGCGCAGCGCCCCGGGGAAAGCCCGGCTAGGGTCTTTATTGTTTTTAATGTTTTGTTTTAATATTGATAATTTTATCATTGTTCCTTTTATGACTGTGTGCTGCTTTTCCAGAGACTTGCTCAAGGTGGCATATAAATTTTCTAAGTATACCATTTTTTATCTGGGCACATGGCACATAAGTACTGGAGAAACTTCACCAACCCTTCAGCAGCTTCCACCCCATCAGTTTGGTGTAGTGGTCAGGAGTTGGACTCTAATCTGGGAGAACCGGGTTTGATTCCCCACTCCTCCACATGCAGCTGCTGGTGTGACCTTGGGCCAGTCACAAGTTCTCTCAAAGCTGTTCTCTCATGAGCAGTTCTCAAAAGACCTCTCTCAGCCCCACCTACCTCCCAGGGTGTCTTGTTGTGGGGAGGGGAAGGGAAAGGGAAGGGTGGTGCACATGTCCTGGGTATCTCAAGTCTACTTGAAACCTGGTGGTTTCAAGGGAGCAGGAAGAGAATGAGGGTGTGTTCTTTACGCTTATTTTTATTGCACAAAGTATTGGATGGGGAAGGGAATGGAGGAAGAGCGGGTCAGTTTCACTCACCTGTGGAGTGGAGCCTGAGGGGTGGGTGTTGCCTTCTGACACACTTCCGGTATGTTAGGGGGTGTGGCATATGCAAATGAGTTGTGCAAATGAGTTATGCTAATGAGCTCCTGCACCTCTTTTTCTACTAAATGACCCCTGCTGACAACCATATTTTCCTACCCACATGTGGACTGCATGTTTATGTAAAATTTGACCTTATTTATTTATATATATTTCTTTATTGAAACATTTTTATCTTGCCCTTAGCCATGGCTCAAGACAGCTTACCAAATGTAATTCAAGACATAAAATGACTATAAAACAACAATCCCCCTCAGCCTAATAACATGCCTAAAACCTATTCTCCTCTAAAACCTCTGTTGAACAAAATTGTCTCCTCAAAGTTTCCAAATGGCTCCCTCCTTGGGGAGCCTGTTTCATAAAATGGGAGCAACCACTGAGAAAGCACAGGCCCTTGCCAATTCCAGGCAGGCCACTTTAGTGAGAGACCATCAGAAGGTGGCATGACATACATTCTCCTTTTCTGAAGTAAATTCTGAGTTTTACAAAAAGACCTACCAAGGTAGGATAGAGTAACATTTACAAGGAAGCTGGAATTGTTTATCTTTTGTGCAGATACTTGAAAATCCATACATAGGTGAATGTCTGAAAACCCAAAAGACATAGGCTGCACTCACACACACTCAATATTCCTCTTTCAATCCACTTTTGAATTGGATTTTGCCAGTTCACACAGTAAAAATCCAGTCAGAAAGTGCCCTGAAAGTGGATTGAAAGTGGATTATTTTGTGTGTGTGACTGCAGCCATAATGATGTGTTAACCCACTACAAAAATGAAGTAGCTGGGACATTAGCCAAACAAAAGAAAAGAGATGTATTGAACTGTGTTTTATACCTAGGTAGAAAAATGCAGTCTTCTTCTACACTACTTAGCCTACATTAAGGTAGTTTTTATTAAACCATGTAAACAATAAAAAGAAAAAAGAGAGATAGAAAATGGAAAGTAACACAGTCTTTAAAAAGTCAATCAAATTATTATTATTCCATTATGGTTTTCTGTATTATAGTATCATTGATTTTTTTCTGGCTTTTTAGAATTAAAGGTATTAAAAACTGATGTATAATCATAATTATTATGTATCAACATGCACTTGTGTCAACATTTGAAAATCTTATAAAGACCACAGAGTAATTGAAAAACATTAGAAGTGTTTTGCTAAGATTTCCCTTTGTAAAATTCATGAACCATTTTTGTTCTGCTTATTTTTAATCAGTTCGTGTAAGAAGCGCAAGTCTAATTTCTAATATCCAGGGTCATATGAGCCTTAACCAAACCAATTTTAAAAAGTTATTCTATTTCTAAATTATTTCCAGTAGTAATTCAATTAGAACTGAATTAGAAGATTCAAAATTTAATTGTAATCATTTTTAAAAAGAGTTAATTGTGGTCATTGTGCTCTCTCACCACACTGTAGTGCTACTTGGCTTCTTAACAGCCCTGGAGTCTTCACTAAATTCAGGGTTCCTATAGTAAGGCACACAAACGTATGCACACACATGCACACCTTTGCTTTACCTTCACTTTTTTTTCATAATGTTGATTAATAGGTTTCAAACATAGACTTCAGTGAAAAGATGCACCTGTAGATCTCCTTTAGATCAAGACAAATGAATGTTCTCTTTCTAAACATTATCTAGCTCTTCTATGATATGCTTTCTATTTCCAGATTTTTTCCCTGAAATCCATTGTTGATATTCTTAGGGCTGCCATCCTCCAGGTGGGGCCTATCTCTAGATATCAGTTCCCCAGTGAGAATGGCAGCTTCTGTGGTAGGACTGCATGGTATCACATCCCTGCTGAGCTCCCTCCCCTCTGTAAATTTTGCACTCTCTTCCCCTAATCTCCAGGAATTCCCCAATCCAGAGTTGGCAACTTTAAATTACATATACATTTACTTCCAGTGATTTATATTCACACCTTTTTAAACACGTTTTTTGATTGACTGAAAGCCTGTTATGTTCTTCTAATCTGTCAATTCAGATTTTATCCAGACTCTTCAGAATTGCTTCAAGTGAACATAGGAGGAATTGATACATGTCAGTTTCAAGGAACAAAATCCAGCTCAGTAGAAGTTAACATTAAGGAGTATCTGGGGGATTTCAGTTTATGGGGCTGTGGCAGACTGTCAAGGGTTAATGCCTAACAGAGTCTGAGTGACAGGCTGTACAAATGGAAGTCTGTGGAGAGTCAGTTAAGAAATGACAGTAGAAGATAGTAGAAGACAGTAGAAGATAGCCAGCTAGAGATCCCCTGAGAGTTCAGTGTTTCTCATATACCGGGGAGTGTTCTACTGCATCACAAACCTCACAAACTGAATTCATTTAGCCCCTAAAAGTTTGTGACGGTTCATGGTTTGCAAACCGGGCACACCACAAATTGAACTCCATTTTCCCAGTTGGTGCCCATCCTTAGTTACCTGGATCCTCCTTTTCCCCCTTCTTGAAGAAGGAGACAACATTTCCCAGCCCTTGATCTTTTTGGCACCTCACCCGTTCTCCAAGAATTCTTAAAAATAATGGACAGAGGATCTGAAATTGCATCAGCAAGTTCCTTTAGTATCCTCAGATGCAATTCATCTGGCCCTGAGGACTTAATTTCATTTAAAGAAACTAGGTTTTTATGTTCCACCCCATGCCTATACTAGGCTGCAACTCCTTTCTCTCATCATGTGTTTTTTTTTTTGCCAGGTTAAACACCATTTCCCTTGCAAGAGAAGATATGCCCTAGTAATATCTGCAATGCACTGTATGTAGAACTGCCCTTGAAGAGTACAGTTCATGCAGAATACTGCAGTGAAAATGCTGTCTGGAGTTGATCTTAGGACCATATCACTCCAGTCTTGTTCCATTTGAAATAGCTTCCAAAAAGCTTTTGGGGCCAATAATCTTCTGGGACTTTTAAAGCCCTATGTTGCCTGGGACCTGCATGCTTTAAGGACTGCTTACTACCATACTAACCTACATGAGCCTTGCAATCATCTTCAGAGGTTCTGCTGCAGCTGCCCCTGCCATCTGAGGCCAGGTGGGTGGGAACCTGAAAAAAGGGGCCTTCTTGGTAATGGCACCAGAATTCAGAAATTCCCTCTCCAGGAAGATTCATCTTTCTCCCTCGATAATTGTATTCCACCCATGGTGTAGACTTTTCTGTTTCGTCTGGTAGATTCTTCCTGACCATCCTTCTTGTTTGTTTTTAATTTCTGGTTTTATTTATATGCACTGTTTTTTAAAAGCTGGTTTTTATTCTCTTTTAGTTGTTCACCACCTTGGGGACCCTAACTGGGTGGAAAAGCATCATTCAAATCTTTTAAAATAAATAAATTATAAACCAAACTATTAGAGCAATACTGTATTAGTTTTTCAGAATTTAGGCACTATAGTATAGCAGTGTAAGACTTGGAGCAACAACAAAGAACAAGACAGAACACAGAGTATAAATTCCCTCTGAATGATAACTGTCTCTGAAATAATATCAGGAAAATGTACCTGTCTTATGATCCATCAAGGTGTACCAGAAAACCTCAGCCACCAATGTCCTGATTTTAAAAGGAACAATATATGTGCCTATAGCAGGTGAAGCTCAAAGTAAGAATTACAAAGAAGCAGCCTCCCTTAGTTTTATATAAACTACTGTACTTTTGATTTCAGGTTATGTTGATGCCCCCCAAACTATACATATTCTTACTCTTACAGAGCCAAGCAAAGATCCTAGCATAAAACGTATTTTTAAAGGCATTTCCCCCTCTGAGCTTTCCACTCCAAAGTTGTAGCTCTGAATACAAATCAGATGATTCTACTATTGGATAGTTCCTTCTCCAAGCATAAGATTGCAACTCTGACTAAATTCCCCAGGGTTTTAATCCGGGGGGGGGGGGGGTGAGGCAGGAAAAGGATGAGTAAGTGGTGGGATTTCTCCAGTCTTACACACATACATATCATCCCCAAAACCCTGAAACAAAAAACAACAACCCTGAAACAAAAAAAAAATGTGGTTCATTGCTTCAAGCAAGACATCTTTATCTTACTGGAACAGGGGAAACTAGGGCACAAAACTGTGAGTTGAAGAAAGGAATTGTGGGGTTTTATACTAGAAAATCCTAGTTAAACCTGTGGTCAGAGGAAATTGACTCCTGCATTATAAATATGAGGGGGAGGCAGGAGATTGTAGATGATCAGTGGTAAGGAATAGGGAGGTGCATTTGGATATATCCTGTCCAAATTTTATATCCAAAATATTTTCCAGATATATTCAGGTATCTGGATGGTATCTGGGATTTTCCAGGATACCAGGAAATGGGTCCTGAAGAATCCCAGAAACATTTGGGAGTAACCGAGAATACTGGAAGCCAGTGTTATAAGGCTTCCAGGACAGGTCCCCCTCCCTTAGGATTTTGTTCTGTTTTTATCAGTGCCTTTTTTCCAGGGCTTGATTCCAGCTTGCCTGGTTGATTTGGCCTAGATTCTGTGCTTTGAAATTAGTTCTATGAGTCTTGCAACACTGCAATATTGTGTTTTTTCTGGTTTACATTGGGTTTGTGGTGGATTCTGTTTCGAGCAATTTGCTCAAAACACAGCCCCTCCAGAAAGATTCCCCATGGAGAATAATGGAGCCAAATAATATCAGGATCCTGAAAAAAAAAGGAAGGATCTGAATTTTGGACCCTGAAAACTGGGAATACTGATATTTTTCAGCTCTCTGAACTTTCACATCAGCTTCTAACCAGCAAGTCTATGACCAATTTCCCACAAGGCGCTGCTCCGGTGTCGTTCTTCCCTTTGCTCCGATTGCATGCTTGAATTTCCTACTATTTGCCCCGCACCACATTTTGACCCGCGGCTTCACCCGAATTCCCCCATGGCTTCAGTGATCCTCAAAAAACAGGAAATCGGTCTATATGTAGAGGCTTTGGAATCATGGGGGGCGGGGAGGATTCCTCTCACCAAGTCACCCAGCTCCAGTGCTGCTGCTCCACACAGTCTCATGGGTTAGAAGCTGACAGGAAAGTTTAGGGAGGGTGCCTGAGGTGGAGACTATGGAGGCAGGGGTGAGAAGGAGTCTCCTCCCCTGCCCACATACTTCCATAGCCACTGCCTCAGCCACCCTCTCTGAACCTTCCTGTCTGCTTTTAATTTTTTTCTTCTTTGCAACAGAAATCATATTATTAACTTTCCTAATTTGAGTCTTATTTTACATTTCCAATTCCATCCATTTATAAACTCTATTCCATTGTTGATAAAATTTCGGTTTAACAATCTCATATTCAACCTGTTCATTTCTGCTAACTCAAGCAGTTCATCTTTTATTTCTTCTCTAGAGGGAAGTTTTTCCAATTTCCATGCTTTTGCAATAAGCAGTCTAGTTGACGTAATAATATAAGTGATTACATATCTATCTGGACCAATATTTTCTAGTAACATATTTAGTAAAAATACTTCAGGTGACAAAGGTAAGTTCACTTCAAATATTTCTAAAATCATTGTATGTACCATGTTCCAACATTTTTGCGTTTTTGTACATAACTGTTGGAAATGCTTTTTATCATTGAGACTTAGGTAACAGGTGTGGGAAGACTCCTCCTTACTCCACTCCTCCAGAACCAGCACCTCAGTCTTGACAATTAGAAGCTGATAGGGAAATTTAGACAGCTGAAAATAAACCACAACACAATCCCAACCTTTTTTTGTGGGCCCCCACTTGTAAATTCTAATTCTCAACCCAGCCCAAATGGAAGATGCTTAAATCCAGAGACTGGAGCGGTGAACAGACAATACAGATCTTTCAGCAAACAAGAAAAACACTCCAGGTTTGCAAGAAAACCTGAAATCTTAAAAAAAAATGGGGGGGGGGGGCTTAAAGACCCTAAAATGATAAAAAAGCACATGTAGCTTTAAGAAATAGATGCCTTCCATAGTCATTGCTAGGAAACCACAACAGTATTGCCAGCCAGTTCTAGCATTGGTTTCTGTCAGTAAAGTCAAGGGAATAGGCAGGGCAGATCTGTTTTGGCCTTTGAAAAAGGACTTACTGGGCCAGGCATGGCAACAACCACCAGGCACCTTATTACCACATGACTTGCATGACTCACCCAGACCTGGCTGCTAGCTACTATTCAGTAGCAGCCATCCCATGACAGTTTCAGACTAGGAGCTCAAATCTCCATTCTTCCTTGGAAACACGCTGGGTGACCTTAGATTAGTTACACTTTCTCAGCCTAACTTACCTCACTGGTAGGAGTAGATTGGCCACTAAGATCACAAGGACACCTCCAAGTGGACCAGTGGCCTCCCCATAATCTGGGCAGCCACCGCTGTGATAAAAGGCCCAGCCCACCCAAGCCCTGCACAACACAGAAGAGGTGGTGACCAGCCCACATGAGGCCAGGCAAGGACATGAAGCCCAGTCTGCTGGAACCTGTTTGAGGTGAGATGGAGGCAGCAATGCCTGGCTCAGCCCACATAAGGCTACACAGATGGCAGTGGTGCCCGGCTCAACTGAGGCCTTTATGAGGTGAGTCAGATGGCAGCACCCAACTCATCCTAGGGACTAGGCCCTCCGCAAGGTGAGTCAAAAACCCAGCATTAGGTGAATCAGGCAGTGGCCAGATCGCCCAGCAAAGCCTATTGAGGCAGATGGCAGCACCCAGCCTGGCCAAGCCCCATGTGAGGTGAAGCGGAGGAGCCCAGCTCAGCATGACTGAGACACACACAGGGAAAGGGAGATGCCAGGCTGCCTGGCCAAGCCACATACAAAGCCAGGATGAGAAAGCAAGTGCCTGGCCCACGCAAGATGAGGAAGGCTGCACCCAGCTGTCCTGAGGTCTACCTGCTGCTAGGAAAGCAGCATCTGACCAATAGGTTAGACAGACTGCCTGCCTGCCTGCCTGCCTGTCTGTCTCTCTCTCCCTCTCTCTCTCTCCCTTGGGTGGAAGGCTGGGGGAAGAGCCTTTTTCTAGGGCTTTTCACTTCCAGCCATCCCTGTTCACAGAGTTGTTGTGAGGTTAAAATGGAGAGGAAAATAATGCAAGCAGCACTTAGTTCCCATAATGGGAAAAGGTAGGCTATAAATGAAGTGAATAAATAATAAATATCGATGACAATGGGGGAGCAGGTAAAAGTTACATTGGTGGGTGGGTGGGAAAGACAGAAGTAAGTAGGGAAGGGTAAGAATAGGGGGGTTACTGGGTGAGGGGAAGGAGAAAGTAGCATGGGGAAGGTGAGACATGAAGATGGAATGCAAGTCTTTGCAGGCTCCCTACTGTGCAACTGGCCATAGTTTTCTCAGGTAGAGGGTACTGGGATATGGAAGGGTGGAAAATTGAAGATAGGGAGGAAACAAAGGTAGGTTGGCTGGTGGATGTGAAGGAAAGTAGGAGGGAGGAGAGGGGGAGAGAATGTGGGGACTTCCAAGTAAGTTAAAGAGGAAATAGTGGAGGAGAGAACAATGAGATGTACTCTGCAAGTCCTTATGGATTCCTGCTTGTATATGTACTGAATAGCTTAAGCTGCCTTACACTCACCATTGATCTACATGGTCAGTATTATCTACTCTGACTTTTCAGAGTCTTATATAGAGCAGGGTTGCCAGATCCCCAGTCCAGGTGGGAGTTCCCCCAGTTTTCAGGGCTTCGATCTGCCACCAGCAAGCTGCCTGCTGAGGGAAGCCCTGCCCCCAAACAGGAACATCATCAGGTGATGTCTCCACTGTAATGATGTCATCTGGAAATGATGTCATTGTGTTGCTAATGTTGTGGGTGGCACTCTCATTTTGGGGCAAACTCTATGGTTTTGAAGGCAAAAAACCATAGAGTTTTGCCCAAAAACTAGAGCGTCACCCCCCTGACATTGGTGACATGATGTCATCACTTCTAGGTGATGTCATCACATCACAGGAGTAAAGCACAGGGCCCAGGAGCCCCCCACCAGATCTCAGGTAGGACCTGACAACCCTACACACATCACTTCTATCATCCTTTTTTTCCACTGCATATTGGGGACTGATCCCAGGATGCAGCAGCCATGCTGATGCTCTGCCACTGAGCTATGGGCCCCATCACATATTATATTATTTGACTTCATTGCTTTTTTCTTTGGATCACCTGATTCCTGGCAGTTTTAGCTCCAGTCTGCTTCTTTATGCACAGTTACATCAGGTTTGTGTTAGCCGCATCATGTTCCACAGACCACCCTGCTAAGCTGCTAGACTCTACCCATAGTCCCACTCACTTTTTCTGATTTTTAATTGTGAAAATGCAGTTACCTATAGGTGCCATTGTGTACCAGAAATTTCAGTGCATTTCTAAACAGAGTTACACCCTTCTAAAACTATTAAAGTTAGTGGGATTAGGAAGTGTAACTTTGTTTAGGATCGCATTGTAAAGTATAATGGAGCACTTTTTAATGTATTTTCAATAATGAATATACATTTTAATTTATTTTCTTTAAAATAACACATACATTAAGCGAAGAAATTATTAACATTATATGTCTTCACCAAGTAATCTTGTTGGTGATTAAGGCCCTTTCTAAAATTCGAGGAGTAGAAAATAATTGCAAAAACAATTATCTCTTAGTTCTCAGATAATTCAAAATAGCACAGATAACACACTTGCCAGTGACAGCTTTTGCCTTCTGTGAGCATAATTAGTTGAAGCCAGGGCTTTTTTTGTAGAAAAAGCCCAGCAGGAACTCATTAGCATAAGAGGCCACACCCTTGACAGCACAGCTCCTTCCCAGGATCTGCTTCCCCAAGTACCCCATGGCTTGTGGGGCACATGGGGAACCCAAGGGAAGGAAGGCAGTTTCTGGATCGAGATTCCCCAGGGAAACCTGAGAAGGGGAGGCAGTTTAAACTGCCTTCCCTCCCTGGATTGGCTTAGCTTCCTCAGGTGCCGCATGGGGGGGGGAGGCTATAGGTGTGGCCAACTTGGAAGCCGGCCAGAACTCCGTTCCTGTGTGTTCCCGCCCAAAAATAGCCCTGGTGACTTTGAGCCATTCACAAACACTCAGCCCAACCTACCTCACAGGGTCATTGTGAGGATAAAACGGAGTAGAAAAGAATATGTAAGCTGCTTTGGGTTCCTGTTGGGGAGAAAAGGTGGGATATAAATGGATAAAGCTTCAGACCTGATGATTCTGTAACAAGCTTCTCAGTGATGCAGTAACCATATTATATTTTTCATTCTATTCAACTGCCCTGGTTGAAG
This sequence comes from Lepidodactylus listeri, assembly GCA_029233225.1. Classification (NCBI taxonomy): domain Eukaryota; kingdom Metazoa; phylum Chordata; class Lepidosauria; order Squamata; family Gekkonidae; genus Lepidodactylus; species Lepidodactylus listeri. Next base: position 75,446,779 of record JARCFY010000008.1, read on the forward strand.
CTGCTTTTCTCCCCAACAGGAACCCAAAGCAGCTTACATATTCTTTTCTACTCCATTTTATCTTCACAATGACCCTGTGAGGTAGGTTGGGCTGAGTGTTTGTGAATGGCTCAAAGCCACCAAGCAGTTTTTTAGGGGTAGTATTTTCAGCTCCTGGAAAATTGGAACCATTTTTCCACACACACAACCAAATCCTAAAACAGTAATGAGGGTCCAGAAACCTTGAGATAACAAAAGGCATGCCCTCCCCCAAATCTGGACCTCAAATTAACATGAAATGTGTTTAAGTGCTATCTGTGCTTCCATCTTCAGAGGTGAGGCAAGTGGCAATCAAAGAGAGGGCTTTCCTAGCAGAGGCATCTCCTCTGTGGCATGACCTTTCCCTTGGAGCTTACCAAGTGTCTTTGCTCCTTTTTTAAAAAGCACCAGGCCAAAACTGTTGGATTTATCCGGGCTTTTCATTTAGAGGGTAAATCTTCTAGCACTATTTTTATAGTCTGTTTTTACTCAGACTCATGTTAAACTGCTCAGTGTTTCATTTTTTAATGCTATGGCTGACTTTTTAATATTGGGTTTAGTTAAAAACTTTTATAATGTTTTATGTTTTTATGGTAAATTTTTATTATGTTGTATTTTGTAAGCTGCCTTGAGAAGGAGACATAGGAATTTTTGAAATAAATACATAAATTGCATTGATGGGACATCAACAATCAGCAACTTACATTCACGGCATCATACAAAGAATTATTACAGCTAACAATTTTGTGCAATGAAAATATAATACATGGTAGGGTGATAGTAGTAATACTCATATAGTGCAGGATTCATGCCTTAAATTACATATCTATATCTATATCTATATCTATATCTATATCTATCTATCTATCTATCTAAGCTATAACAAAAATATATTTATATGTTTTATGTACATTTTATCCACAGTGCCCTTACACTTTTATGTCAAACTGTTAGCCGAGATCATCAGGACTTTAGAGGGGGTTGTCACCAATATGTCAGTTACATTCTGTATCTCTCATTATCTCAGCCACTAGAGACATTTGTAAAGGTCCTGGGCCAGTGTTTTGAGGCCATGATCAAGGGGCTACCTCTATTTGTGCCAAGTGAAAGAGAAATCCCACATTGTTCTCCATCAGAGCATTTAGTCCACAACTAAACTATGAAATGTCAAATGCAAGAAGCAGTGAGTTTGTGGTTTCAGCCAAACTGACACTTCCCAAGAAACCTTACAAAAGAACCCATCTGAAAAAAAACCCTCATACCAGGGTACAAAAATCTGTGTTCATCCTGCAAGCTGTAATGCATTTAGTTCTTCCTGTCACTTCAGAGCCAGGGACTACCAATAGTTGTTAACACACTTTCTGATACTACTGAGATACTTTAATGGCAAAATTGTAGCATTTTAATCAAAAGGGCCAAAAACTGATGAGGGAATTTCATCTGCCCCCATGCTCAGTTTGGCATGGTGTTCAATATTCATGTTCCTGTATCCAAATATTTGATACTAGTATATAATATCAAGTTATGATTAGCATTATTCTGTTTCAGATCATGGAATTTTACATGGTGGAAGTATGCAGGGAAGTTGGGCAGAGGGAGAAGAGGAAACAAATCTGGAAATGCCACTGTCAATTTTGGGGACCCAGTGTGACTTTTAGATTAGAAAACCTTCTGCATTCTGAAAACGTTAATTTCTTTAGCTTACTTTGCCTCCAAACTGTAGACTACCTCATGTCAAAGTAGAAATCCCTTAGAGTTAATCTTTCATATCACAATTTGTCAGGGAAATATTGTACGAGTAATCTAATGGAATATCCTTGCTTTGACTACTGCTGTACAATGATTAGAGCTACAGGCAAACTGGATGAAGCTTGGGATATGTAAACTAGTGGAAAAGGAGAAAGCATCTAAGATTTCTTATGTAATGAAATGACTGTCACGGACAATTCAGCATATAAAGAAATAACACGGGATGGGGGAACTATATAATAGCTAAACCAACCTTCTGATAAATCCCTCCTCTCTAATTACTAAGATATGTCAGGTGGCAATTCTCCCCATACTGCACAAATCTGCCATCAACAGATTTCTCTTCCTAATTTTTATTTTAGTAACAAGCTGCAAAGTTACTGATAATGACTATTAGGAAATAGGATTACTCAAGTGAGCTAAATCCTGCTTTTTCATTATATGCTATATTATATTACAAATTCATGTCTCCAACAACAGAAAAAAATATGGAGTTATGTACCAGGTTCTTGTGTCTCAAACAATCATCACCCAGTATGTTTCATGTGGGTCATAGAAGAAAACAGCATGAGAAACAGCAACCTAGAGTATTTTTGTAGCATGAATAAACTCAGGACCAGTTTAATGAGACTGCAGGTGACATCTTATTCTCCTCAACACATGTGTGAAATTGTGATGTTCTCAAAATTCAGAATTATAGCAGTGATGACTCAAAATGGCAGCTGTTTCCTTTTCAACAACCCTTCATGGCATAAGCTACTGAGCAGTTGAAGGAGAAATAGGTGCACTTGGAGAACATAAGAATAAGTATAAAAATACTTGGAGGTGTGCCTTATTTATTTTATCTAAAATATTTATATGCCTTTCTCCTGAGCATCTCAGGGCTCAAAATACATAAAAAGAAAACATTAAAACAGCAGACATAAAATATTTTTAATATTCTTGAAACACTTTATGGCTGCACCAACAGGGCATTCCCCCTTTGCCCCCAAAGCTCTTGGGAATAACTCTGTTTTACAGCCTCACTGGAAATCCAGGAGAGTAGGAGCCCTCCATCCTTTTCTAGGAAGGCTGAAAATGCTCAAGCACAAACTGTTCCCAAACATGCCTTAGACAAGGGAGATATTTGACAGTAGATGTTGCTGGGAAGAACGAAGTTGCCACATGGGACTATACAGGGAGAGGTGATCCTTCCAACCATGTGGGCCCCAAATCATGAAGGTCTTTAATGGTGAGCCTTGAACTGGACCTGGAAGCTAACAGGCAGCCACTGAATGGACCTCAGAACAGGAGTGCTATGTTCTCGCTGTCTCACTTCAGATAACAAATGGGTTGCCTTGAAGTAGCCATCTTTCATTGCCTCGATCAACCTATAATAAGTAAACCCTTTTTGTCTGAATTAGTCCATTGTAAGAGGATTGCTGTGTCTTCTGTCTGAGAACAAAAGAATAAGATGAAAAAGGGAAAAAACAGGAATGAGTAATCTGCCTGGAAACAAGTAGCATGTTAACATCTCTCATTTTTCTTTGCTTCCCAACCAAATTTGTAATTTATTCTGTTTATGGGCTTTGCTTATTTGTGTAACAAAATGACAGTTTTGGAGCTGATAATAAAATGGCTTCCTCTCCTGCCTTCTATTTTTAATGGTGTTTCTTGTATATTTCATCCAGCTCAGCTAGTCTGCACAAGAACAATTAATCAGCAACTCTATTTCAGTACTATGTGGTTCTCTTTCAAGATCAGTAACAGAGAAGATATTGTGAGCAATGAAACTGTAACACATAGCATCACTCACCTTGTCCCTTCCTGTTGCTTCCTTCATAATTTGCAGTGGCGCTGAAGCATCAAAAGAAACTACCAGGTCGTTATGAAATTGCATTGAACAAAACACAGATTTCAGATTCAGGAACTTGGAGAAGAATCTGCAAACCAACTGTCTGTAAACACAAACTGTATGTTTTAAGTTGAGACTTATGTGTTCGGAACCAATGATGCAGGCACAAGAGCCCTTATGTATGTGTGGAGGTCCCCAGCTATTATGGTTTCTCTGTTACTTTCTCCTTGCCATTTATGTGAATGAAGTTGTCTTTCCCACAATTATGAACACACATACACAGAAGGTGTTCCTGGTCAGGGCAATTTACTGTTTCAGCCAACTTTACAGGGGGCTGTTTCTATTCCCTTGCTTGTCCTTATAAGCACAGTTATGCCCTTGAAATATCTAAAAGGTAATGAATTGCAGCAACAACTAAAATAATAATCAGAGTGACAATCTATAGTTTCCTAAATCAAAGGCAAACTGAAGAAATAAATCTTGGACTGCTATCAGACATTCATTGTCCCCTTGATTTGCAAAGGGGTCATTTGAGAGAGAGACAAGCAATCACACAGATTGACTTGTCCCAGAAAGTGATGACATATAGCCAAAGTAAATCACAAACAAGAGAATATAATTTATTGTAGTGGTATTTTCTCTGATTGTGTATCAAATTACAAATTGTACGAATATTAAAATGCATGTTGTTATTTTACATGTAAATATAATTCTCCACCTGAGTCAATCTGAGTTGGTATAACTCTCGAGACATCGGTAAATCAAGAAAATGACATTAAAGTTCAATTTGCATAACAATGTGAATAACTGTGTGTTTTAATGAGAACCGTGCAGCCAAAGCTATTTTTCAAGAGTTTAAAGTTTTTTGCATTGCAGTCCTAAATTCATGGGCTTCAACGGACTTAGAAGGATGTAAACTCTTATTTTGCACTTATAATACATAACAGAACAGCATGATAATATTTAGTACTAAGCAACCTCCTGAACTCTGGATTATGACACCTATGTTCTGAACTTAAACTTTATGTTAACTGAGCCTTTGATAACACAAATAGCTATAACAACCAATTCTCCATTCCGTTAATTTGCCATATTTTTTTTAAAAAAAACACTTAATATAGAAGACTTGCCAGAGTTTGGCAGATCCTTGCGAGTGGGGGTGGGGCTTGTGTACCATCCAACAGGCCTCAGACTGAGAAAGAGATTCTATTACCCTACTTCTTCATCCCTTTCCTCAGCCTGCTCCTCTCCACCTCAGGAGCCCATGTGTCTTCTCTAACCTGTTTCTCTCTGCCTTATGAAGGGACTGGTCCTCTGGATGTTCCACCCCTGTGGAACTCCCATGGGATCTCAGCAATTCCTGTGGGATTCTATTGCCCCCCCCCAGATGTAATCCATCTCCTAGTTTCCCCACCCCTGGCTCAAGGCTGGATCTCATTTGCTCCTCAGACAGTGAGCTGTTAAAGGGACAGTCCCTATCAAGCAGCGGAGCAGCAGGTTTTGCCTTAAAGATGTTCTAGATATTGTTGCTTAGGGCACTGAGGGTGGGTCCCTGTCTTCCCTCACAGTTAAGGAGCCTGGGACTTGATCAGGTCCCTGAATTAATATAATAGAATATAGCTATGATGTATAACCTTATTTCATGCCATTGTGCCATTTCTGGGAAGAAGAGGGTGGCTTATTTTTTGGCAACTATACCTACTACAAACACACCCATGTTATCTGCTGATAATGACTGAATGTACCGTGAGATATAAATTCTTCAGTGGAATATATAGGAGCTGGAGGCCATTGACGGGGCCATGTGTTGGCTCCACACCTATTAACCCAGCTGGATGTAGACATGGCCATATTGAAGGTGGCATGGAGGTGCTTTGGATAGGACAGGCTTCCCTCCCCCACCACGCCAAAACCCAATAAAAGCTAAAAGTGGCTGGAAAGAGGGAAGGTGCTGAAAGAAATTGCTGGCTCTCTCCCACTGGCAGCAGAGTCGGTGGTGGTGGGGAGGTATTATGGAGGAAGGTGATGAGATTGAGCCAGGCAGAACAATGTCAGAAGACAGCCTCAGGAGGGTGCAGTTACCCAGGAAGGTGCCTGCAGAGAGAAACTATCCAAGGAACAGGCTCCAGAACTCAGGCTTGTCTTCTAGTTACAATGAGGGTACAGGGGTAAGCTCTAAAACTAAGGAGTAAGCCAGAGAAGTCTCTTAGAGATATAGGACACTTTAGAATTGTACAGGATGAAAATATTGTTATAAAAGGATACTAAAGAGGGTGCAAATGATAACTGTGGTGTAAGCTGCAAGGCACTGTTTTAGCGGACTTATGAATGATAATTTCATAAGTGTAAGATCATGGACAATAATGATAAGTGTATGAGAGGACTTGTGTTGCTGAGTGTACAACAACAGATGCCAACTGCAGACAAACGCCATCCTGTGCCAGGAGACGACAGTCAAGCAGAAGCCGTTCCAGTTCCCAGAAGCCTCTTGAGTACAGAAGCCAGTTTGTGGCTTTGGTTCATCCCTGCATGCAAAGAGATGTCCAAACATTGTCAAATTCAAGTCTCCGTATATCATGCTTCTTCCCTGCCCCAACAGACATTGTTTCAGCTAAATAAAGGCTTAATTGCCCACTTCACACAGATTATGGAAGCAGTTAACAGACAATTGACTTGGCCAGGCCAAGAGGTTAATCCCTCGGGGTAGAACAATGGCCTCACCTATGAGACATCTTTCCTCCAGACCAGGTGTCTCTAGATGTGATTAGGTCATCCTTAAACATTGTCCACTCCCATCCTATACCCTATTGGTTAGAACTTTAGAGGCGGATTAGCCCAGAGGAGGTGGATTGGCAAACCAGCCCCCAGCGACGCCCTCCCTTAAGAGCAGTCTCTCAAGCTCCAGATCTCAGTTCTCTTGCTTTTTCCTTCCTTTCTTGTTCCCAACCTCCCTCCTGGACCCTTGTGTGCATGCTAGGGCCCGTCATGTGCTTCTGCAGGTTCAGAACACGTGTTCCCATTTTATTCCTTCCCAAATACCCTCTATTCTTCTAGCTGGATGGAAAACCAGACTTTTGGAAGGTAAATAGTTCCCTCTACAGGATACCATCAACTCCCTGCTCATGCAGCCGTCTCTGTAATTCTATCTTACTTATTAGACCTGTATGTTTGAATGTATGATTTTTGCAACATCTGAATGATTCACTTTTATTATTATTAAGTAAACTAAAAACTCTTTACTATTAACACTGATTCAAGTCTCTGTGTCCCTTTTTTGGGAGGTCTGAGAAAGGCCCAGCCTCTGTAGACATAGGTGCTGGTCCGTTAATGCCTACTGCTAATTATTAAGAGCTAATATTCCCCCAATTTTGATAACAGAATAAAGCAGTCAGGCTAACAGTGGGTGGTGAGAGATGCAGTCTTGTCACACACCCAGAGGTTCCACCACACCTTACATGCAGGATGATCCTGACAGAATAATTTTACATGTTATTGCCTATTTTTAATCAGTGAGTAACAAGTCTACCTCCCAAGCCTTGCTTTCTGTGCTCCTGATCTTCAAAGTTGAGACAGGTAACAACTAGAGACATGTCATTATCAGTGATGGCACCTTAAGTCTTACCTGGAGCCTAGCAAACTGTTGTTTAGGCACCACACTGAAACATTTCTGTTTACCTGGGCTTCTAACTAAGAATTTTTAGCCATTATATGGCCTGCTTCTTGTCTATTTTATGGCTATTTTTAGGATGCTCAATGATTGGTTTATATTGTCTTATGCCATGGCTTTTTTGATGGCTTGTTTTGTTCTTGTATTGATCATTTGCAGAGTTGTTATGGTTTTATGGAACCGATTTTATTTGTAAGCCATCTGGAGAAGGATTCTGGAAAGGCAGCAAATAAATTCCCTAAATAAATAAATCCAGAGTCTTGGACAGAACTACTGTAGGATTAAATTCATAGGGAGGAGGAAAAAGATTCTTGTGATTTGCCGAAGTTTCATTCAAACCATAAAGTAACTGTACAGGGATACACTGAATACACTAAATTATCAGATGTATAGATTCCCCCCCCACCCCCAATATGTCAAGGTCTTTCTGTATATTACTGAAACTACATAAAAACATTAGCACTAGTGATTTTTGCAAATTTAAATATTGAATGTGCCTTGATTCAGTTACTTTTGTATTTAATGAAATAACCTATAAGATTACAATGATTTATTCATAATTTAAAATTATAAGTATTTTAGTAGTTTTGTGCTTGTGCAATTGCTGACATTCAGTATGATGTCTGGGATATAGTCATACATGTTCAGAATTTACTGGATTGAACTACAGTTGCCAGGGAGCATTGTCAAGCATTTGTGATCCAGTTCAGATCACACACTTCACATGCACATTATCAGCTCTAGGCATCAAGCAGGCAGAAACAGCAAACCTGGCTGATTTTGGGACATACCATGCAATTTCCCCTTCCCCACACAAGAAGGACTGAGACAACCCAGAAAAGCACAATTTTTGAGAATTAATGTCCCCTCCCAGTCAGGTGAAGAAGAAGAAGAAGAAGAAGAAGAGACTGGATTTATACCCTGCCCTTCACTACCTGAAGGAGTCTCAGGGTGGCTTACAAACTCCTTTCCCTTCCCCTCCCCACAACAGACACCCTGTGAAGTAGGTGGGGCTGAAAGAGCTCTGAAAGAAACTGCACTTTTTCAAGAGCAGCTGTGCTAAACTATGGCTTGCCCAAGGTCATCCAGCAGGTGCAAGTAGAGGAGTGGGGAATCAAACCTGGTTCTCCCAGATTAGAGTCCGCACACTTAACCACTGCATCAAAGCTAGCTGGTGGATGATCGACTATTGAAGGAGAGAGGAACAGGAAAACAGTTCAAGAATGCATTTGTACTAAATGTTTCCAGATATAATTTTGACAACTTGATACAGTGGGCACTTTTTAATATTAGAACATTCTGCTCAGAATTTGCAGTCAAATTGCTATTCGGTCAGAAAAGTTTTCACTCAAGCACCATCCCCCCCCCCCAAAAAAAACCTTGTCTGTGAAGCAAGGCTCTAGATAATTGGATACCACACTTGCAGATGGAGTCACCTCAGTAGCATGTAGGATTGCCAGGTTTGGATTGGGAAATTCCTGGAGAATGGGGGAGGGGTCTGCGGTAGGTAGGGTTTGGGGAGGGAAGGGACTTCAGTAGGATATAATGCCACATAACCCACCTTCCAAAGCAGCAGTTTTCTCCAGGGGAACTGATTTTTGTCATGTGGAGATCAGTAGCAATTCTGGGAGATCTCCAGGCCCCACTTGGCAGTTGGCAATACTGGAAAACTTTACAGCAGTTGCAGGAAGGCTCAACAGCAGCTTGTGTCCCTGTCCTATGTAATACATCCATACAAGACAAATGATTTCAGCACCCTCACAGAGTGGAACAGAAATAAGAACATAAGAACATAAGAGAAGCCAATGTTGGATCAGGCCAATGGCCCATCCAGTCTAACACTCTGTCACACAGTGGCAAAAAACACCAGGTGCCCTCAGGAGGTCCAGCAGTGAGGCCAGGACACTAGAAGCCCTCCCACTGTTGCCCCCCCCCCCCCTCAAGCACCAAGAATACAGAGCATCTCTTGCCCCAGACCGAGAGTTCCTATCTGTACCTTGTGGCTAATAGCCACATATGGACCTCTGCTCCATATGTTTATCTAATTCCCTCTTGAAGCTGTCCATACTTGTAGCCACCACCACCTCCTGTGGCAGTGAATTCCATGTGGTAATCACTCTTTGGGTGAAGAAGTACTTCCTTTTATCTGTTCTAAACCGACTGCTCAGGATTTCATTGAGTGCCCACAAGTTCCTGTATTGTGGGAAAGGGAGAAAAGTACTTCTTTCTCTACCTGCTCTATCCCATGCATAATCTTATACACCTCAATCATGTCACCCCCCAGCCATCATTTCTCCAAGCTAAAGAGCCCCAAGCGCTTTAACTTTTCTTCATAGGGAAAGTGTTCCAACCCTTTTATCATTCTAGTTGCCCTTTTCTTCACTTTTTCCAATGCTACAATATCTTTTTTGAGGTGCGGCGACCAGAACTGTACACAGTACTCCAAATGAGATTGCACCATCGATTTATACAGGGGCATTATGTTACTGGCTGATTTATTTTCAATTCCCTTCCTAATAACCCCCAGCATAGCATTGGACTTTTTCATTGCAGTCGCACACTGTCTCAACATTTTCATTGAGTTATCTACTATGACTCCAAGATCTCTCTCTTGGTCAGTCTCCGCCAGTTCGGACCCCATCAACGTGTATTTATAGTTAGGATTTCTGGCTCCAATGTGCATCACTTTGCACTTGGCCACACTGAACCCCATTTGTCATGTTGACACCCACTCGCCCATCCTCAACAGATCCCTTTGGAGTGCCTCAAAATCCTCCCTGGCTCTCACCACCCTGAACAACTTTGTGTCATCTGCAAATCTCACTCTCTGTTTCCTTTTAATTAGCCAGTGTTTGATCCACAAAAGTATTTGTCTTTTTATCCCATGAAAAAATGACCAAAGCTTTCACCTACTTTTAATGTTTGTATATATATGAAAACTAGGAGCAAGGCCAATTGTAGACCCAATACAATGAGCACTAGAAAGAGGTGAGACATCCCGCCACCCCGCCGCTCTCTACCCACTCCCCAGACCCCTGGGGTCATGGGCGATGGGCGCCCCAGCACCGGCTCTCGGCCTGACCGCCTCTCCCACCCTCTGCCCCAGTGGTGCGCCAGCCCCCATCTGGCCGCAGGCCACCTGGCCACCTGCAATCAGCCTGGGCCAATGACAACTGGTGCAGCATCAGCAGGATCAGCCTCTGCCTGATGACCCTCCACCCGCTGGAGCATCCGGGCCATCTACTGCCTCCTCGCTTTCACCCCCTCCTGAGCCCCCAGTGTCAAGGGGCAATGGGACACCCCACCACTGGCTCCCTGCCCAGCTATGTCCAGGGGCCTGCGGGTCACCTCCACCACCCTCTGCCCCTCACCATTTTCATTCTGCTTTCTCCCCCCAGACTCCCAACTCTCTCCTCTCCCCTCAGCACCACCTGCTGACCCACCGGGCTCCTGCCATTGGCCGTGTCCCCGGCTGATGTGTGCTGTTCCCAGGGTGGCCACTGCACCACTGCTGCCTGCCTCCCTCCAGCCTGGCTGCCCTCCATCCCTCCCTCCCATCCCCTCTGATTCTGGAGTGAGTGAAGGTGGTGAGGGCACCGGCAGAGAGGAGGCTAACCAAGCTTGGCCATGGCACCCTCAGTTCTTCTGCCTCATCCCCCTCCTTCTGCATGGTTCCCTGCTCTCTACCACCCTCGCTCAATCACCCACCCATGGGAGGGAGGTGCAAGCAGGCCACAGCTGAAGGCTTCCAAAGACGAACATGGTGGTGCAGTCCAGGCTGGCTTAGGTCGAGACTCCATCTCCTTCACCAACTCCATCAAGAGTGAGAGTGAAATGCTGTGCACCAGCTCCATGGGCGGGGCTGAGGCAATGCAGCGAGGCAATGCAGCCAGGGGATTGGGAGACCATGAGAGTGGCAGCTGAGCGGGCCAAAGGCTGTGGGAGCATGGGTAAGAGGGACACGAAAACTCTTTTGTATATAAGGAGAGATGACCGCTAGTCCATTCAGCTGATCATTATCTGTTTTGGCTGGTAGCAGTTCTACGGGGCCTCTGACCAATAAAGTTTTTTCAAACACCTTTAACTGGAGATGGCAAAGACTGAACTTACAAAAAGCATGATCTCTACCACTGAGTCACAGCCATTGCAAAAAAATTGAATGGTAATAATTATAAGGCAATTCTTACAACCATCCATCAGTAAAATCTCTGAGATAATAGGATGCATGGTAGGAAAGAAAGAATGATAATCATTGTGCCTAAAAGGAGTGAAAAACCTTTATGTTAATTCAAAATTCTTCTTGCTGAACAAGTTAAGCCTGTCAAGAATTCTTAGAGTTATATGCTATTGAGAACTAGACTGAATGCCCATTGATAAATTTGATGACTTTTGTCCTCTAAGGATGAAAGAACACATTCTGTTGCTATGAAAGCCAATAGCAAGACTTCTGCCATATCCAAAAGTGAGGACTGCTGCATACATTTTATAGGTAAAAATCAGTCACTTTCTTTTATGCAGGAGACCATAATAAATAATCATAATGCTTCCTCCAGCATTAACATCAGTGAACCTATGTGAGAATTATAGAGCCTTTCTCCAAAGGAAGATTATAAAATACAGATGCATCCTTGCTTTGGAAGAGAATAAGAATTTTTCAGTGTTTTTCACTCCTCTTGAATTAATGGGCTCAAAACGAATAACACACCAAAAAGAAGTAAACACCTGCAAGATAAATGGAAGCCCAGTGCTGCTTAATTGATTATACTGACTGCAAAATGACAAAAGAGGCCATGGATAGTCATTAAAATTTACAAAACAATAGCAGAAGCCATAAAGAGGTCAGAAGAATAATGCACCCTTATTACCAGACTCCTTTTTAGATCTTTCACTATATTCATTTACTGTTCAGTTTTAAAAAGAACAGGACTTTCATGAACCTGTCACCAGTGATTTATGAAGTTCATTTTCTCTTCATATGTTTATAGATCAAACATGGAAAGAGAGGCTCAACAGTATTGAACACATTTAGTATTAAAAGGAGGGGTATTTCAACTCTGTATTGTGCTGGCTTAAACAATTTGGGAGGGCAAAAATAATTACACTCAAGCAATTGCTTTGATCATGGATAAGTGCTTCCAAAATCAATACACCTATTTAGTACAGTGCAGTAGTTCCTAAAGAAGCATCCCTTTGTGCTATGATAGCGCAAAGTCATTAGTGCAGGAAGTACATTGCAAACTTAAAGGATAAGCAAGTGGGGGAGGGCAAGCTAGCAGCTGTTTTCTGCGAACCATGATATAGAATTGTTTTGTACCATTTTTGCTAGAAGCATTCACTGCTCAACTCAGAATTCCTTTGGTAATTAATTCCTTTGTTAGTTAATTCAATATAATTATAATGCTTTTTCCCCATGAAGAATCAGAAGGTGTCCCAGTTGCTCCACACCACAATCCTCTGTGGTAGTTTTGGCCTAATTATAGCCTAAAGATCTCCTGGAATTACAACTGATTTCCAGACTACAGAAACCAGTTCCTGGGCTTTAAAGGGTAGATGCTATGGCATTATACCTCACTACCTTTTCAAGGTTCCACCCCCCAAATCTTCAAGAATTTTCCAACTTGGGAATTGGCAACCCTGTTTCTTGGCAAACGATCAGGAAAGGTTAGTGAGAGTTTAGTTCAAGTAATAATATTAGGGCATGATCCAGTGGTGTTCTGCATATGAACATTATTATCCTGCCCTGGTTTCATCTGCCCTCCATCCATTCTATAATGTCACCCATGCTGGACGCATGCCTAAACAGTTAACTACTACACCTCCATGCATACTCAGGAATGTTTTAGCTTTTTAGCTCTGGTTGGAAGAGAACAACCACAAAAAGGCTGAGGACAGACTAGAGAATCTGCCCCAAAAAAGCTGCGAGGGCAAAAGCCACGTGGGGAAACTGGCGCGGGGTGTCCCATTTGCACTGGTTGCAGTGCTTCAGGACCCTACTGGGGAGGAGGAGGAGCAGCATGTCCACACTGCTGGCCAGCCCCTGGAGCCTCCACTGCTGTAGCGCGCAGCTTCTGGCTGTTCCAGCGAGGCACAGCTGTTCACATAGGCGCAGCTGCTGGAACAGCCCATCCACACTTCTGCCGCTGCGTGCCCCACGCTGTTGGCATGTCCACACCTGCAGGAAGTGGCAGGGATTCACACCCAGACACTGGAGACCGGTTTCCAGGGGTCTCTGCCTGAAGCGCAAGGACTGCGCTTCAGGGATGGGTGAGTGTGCGCGGGCGGCGGGGGACAGCTGTGGCTGTGTGGACGGCCTCTCTGCCTCCGCTTCTAAAGCAGAGGCATAGCGGGCCACATCACCAGTCTGTCCTCAGCCAAAGAGTTGGCCAGGAACTATCAAGATAACTGATTGACCCAAATAGAGAAGATACTTCCCAAATAAAAAGCTTTTTAGTTGTATAATCTGTCATGGAATTCAAAGCAATCAATTAGAGTGTTTCTTCAAGAGATAGCAGTTAACATTACATAATTTCTATGCAACTAGCATTATAGTTCATGTAGTTTTACAACTGTTACTGAAAGGGTGATAACATTAAAGAACATCTGTGGTTATGTCTACAAGCTGCTGTATCTTTGGCTATCTGGAAGCTGAACTGCTGGTCATGCAAATGCAGAATCTCATGTACGGTTCTGAACCACAGAAGACATGGTGAGAATGACATTCAAACTGCAAGATAATCAAACATTATGAGCAATATGAATTCAGCTAATTACAAATTTGGGTGAATCACTGGAAATAGCAATAATTTGTCTGTACGTTCTGCCTATAAAACCAAGAACTTTTCTCCTATATGTTTGGAATTTGGCAGGCAAGTTACAGGTCATCTTTTAAAAGAAATTGTGAGTCCATTTTCAAGATGTAATTTTATACTTTTTACCTTCAATTTTTAAAATTATATCATTCTCTAACATTTATTTCTTGAACAAGTTAAGGATTCTAGGGGGAAAGTCTTCAACACAGGGTGGCAAATTTATTAGTGACTCCTTATGTCTCCTGTGCAGCAGCAAAGCCAGAGCTGAAAAGCACTTGGGCAGACTCTTACAGCTCAGTTCTGCATTTGCTGCCTGGTCACCAGCAGCTTGCTCAGCTGTGAGCATGAGTTTTTCAGATGGGCAAGGAGGAGGCAGCGGCCAAGGAGGAGGCCTGGCAGCCTCATGCCCAAGATGTGCCAAGGAGGGGAGGGGCGGGTGAGTGACCACCACAGACAGGGAGGAGCAACAGCCCAACCCAGGGGAGGGAGAGCTGGCAAGCGAGCCTGGCCCACTACTGACAGGGTGGGGGTATGTCTGCACCTTTTCCTGTGGGAGGCATGGCGCTGACTTGTCACCCTGCTGCTACTTCCATGGAAACGCCAGGGCTGCAAGAATCTTTCCTATATAATAAAGCCATTTTCAAGTGGCAAGGTTCCATTTGGTGCCAAAATCAGTTGGCTGGAAGGACTGCCACTCAAAAGGGTCCCTGGCCACTGGCTGCATTCTCTCCCTGCTTTGCCTCAGTCCCGCCCACAGAGCCACCGGCCAGCGTCTCGGCCTCAGTCTGGAGGAAGCCAGCGAAGGGGAAGGACCGACTGGGTGCTGGGTCCACTCTTCTCCTCCGCCCACTGCCAGGTGGGTCTAACTGTCCCCTCAGTGGCCTGCTTCTGTCAGTGAAAAGACAATGGACTTTCAGCATAACCCCCTCCCCCACCCACTGACTTTCCAGTCAGAATAAACTGTAGAAATGGTAGGGTTGCCAGGTCTGGGTTGGAAAATACCTGGAGACTTTGGGGGTGGAGCTAGGAGAAGGTGGGGTTTGGGGAGGGGAGGGGAGGTGCCTCAGCATAGTACAATGCCATAGAGTCCACCCTTCAAAGCAGCCATTTTCTCCAAAGGAGCTGATCTCTGTCAGCTGGAGATCAGTTCTAAAAGCTGATCCCCAGGCCCCACCTGGAGGATGGCAACCCTAAGAAATGGCTTTTTCTCCCGGGCTGTGATCAGAAGTCCAGTTTGATCCATTGCCATTGCTGTTCCCTGATGGCTTTAAAGTGCACGATCAGACAGCAATATCTGTCTGTCATGTCCCAGTTGTCTGTGTGCCGTCCCCCACCCCTTTAATGCGTGTTTATTTGATACCTGTTAAAGTCCAGTCTTTTTGGCCTGAGCTGGTTTCAAACTGGATTTCCTGTTGTCTGATCACCCAGTCAATCAGGCAGCTCTGACAGGGCTCTTTTTTTCTGTCACCATTTTTTTTTCAGTAGTTAGCAAAGTGCACACAACTGCTTATTCACACCACTCTTTCTCTCCCCCACACCCACAGGGGCTGCTCTAAACATTATTTTCTGCAGAGAAACTTTCAAATAAAAACACCTCTGTACTTCAGCTTTTTCCTGTGATTTGGGGAAGGGGTACCTAGAGAGTAAACTTTTTTAAAATGGCCGACGGCCCCATGATCTACATATCCCAGAAGACATAGCAGTGCTTCTGGGCATGCTCAAGGGAAAAATTATTTTTAAAAATGGCTGGCAGCAACATTTCTTGGCTGCAGGGTCTGATATGCATCTGATCGCCCAAGAATGGTACAAAAGTGCTTTGAAGAGTGCTAAAAGGGGTGAGTCTGATCAGTACTCTGTAATAAAATACTCTGGATCAATTAGAAGCGGGGCAGCAGTGGATTAAAATGCACGTCTGACCACAGCCCAGTTTAGCTCCACCATGGCTGGCTGGTTGGCTGGATGGCTAATGATGTTGGGGGCCAGTGACCATCAAACCATTCTCTTCAACTGCCCTGCTGTGCAGCTGACTTTCCCCCTAGGGTTGCCAATATCCAGGTGGGACCTGTAGATCTCTTGCTGTTACATTTGATCTCCAGATGACAGAGATCAGTTCCCCTGGAGAAAATGGCTGCTTTGGAGGGTAGACCCTATGGCATTATACTCTGCTGATTCCTTCCATCCCCCCCCCCCCCAAATGCTGCCCTCCACAGGATCCACCCTCCCAGTGTCCAGGTATTTCCCTAATCAGAGCAAGCTTGGTTGCCAAGCTGGCAGTGGGCGGTGGAAGAGATTATGCTGAAAGTCCATGGTCTTTTTACTGACAGAAGCAGGCCACTGAGGGGACAGTTAGATCCACCTGACAGTGGGTGGAGAAGAGTTGCCAATCTCCAGGTGAAGGCTGGAGATCACTCAAAATTCCAAGTGCTCCAGGGCTTCAGAGCATGGTGGAGGCTGCGGGGTGGGGGGGGAAGAGATGGAAAGTTGAAGAATGAAGTTGATGATTGGCTGGGAAGTAGATAGGGTTGCCAACTCCAGGTGGAAAATTCCTGGAGATTTGAGAGATGGGGCCTGGAGATGGTGACGTTGGAGGAGTGGTGGGACCTCCGACAGGTTCAATGCCATAGACTCCACCCTCCAAGCCAACCAGTCCCTCATGGGGAACTATTGTTGCCAATCTCCAGGGGAGGGATGGAGATCATGCTGAACTACAACTGCACTTCAGATGGCAGAGATCTTCCCCTGGAGAAACTGGTGGACTCTGTCATTATACCCTGCTGAGGTTGCCACAGCAAATTGATGCTGAGTACCCAATGCCTTGGCACTCTCCCAGAGCCTCTTTCTAGAGCCCGCTGTATTTATTTCCACAACGGGCCTTATTCCTAGTATAAATATAAATATAAAAGAACATACTTTTGTAGTAGTTATTTCGGTAGAAAGGTAAATGCAAATATAACAAGAGTAATAATAACACCCCATTTATTTTAGTCATGATATACCTTTTTTGCAATCCTCAGCTTTGTTCATCAGATGCAAGTGCCTCACTCACCTTGCCATGGTTACAGCTTGGTGCCCATTCCATCATCCCCCGCCCCAACTGGAAGCAGTACAGGAGGTAGAGTTGCCAGCACTAGGTTGGCAACCAAAGAGAGACTCACTCAGTTGGGGGTGGGGGAGCTTGCTGGTGATGTAGTGACTTCACCAGTGATGCAGTGATGCCACTTCCAGATGTTGATGAGGTGACTGAGCACAGCAGTGCTTGAGGGTCCAGTAGAATTGCTGGGGCTTGGCTGTATTCCTTCTCCTGGCCACCAGTCACCCTGTAGGGCAGTGGCCGGTTGGGAAAATTCCCTGTAAGGGAAATGACCGATCTGCCCTTGTTTGAACTAGAAGTCACTACTGCCAATTTTGAATGCACACATCCCCCTGCCAAGTGATTCATTTAAATGAATTACTTTGACAGAATTGCTTTTTTCCCTCTAAATAAAAAATTGACTAAGAGAAATCTGGGAAGGACTGAATAGAGAGTGGAGGCTTTGTTACAGCTTTGTTTCTTTTGCTGTCACAGAGGAGGAGGGTGGTATCAAGGATGATGCTATATTGCAGTGAATATCTCTTGTAAGCAACTGAAGTTTTGTGTTGTTCCACTCTAAAATGTACAATTCTTAGATAACCAAAGGAGTTGTTTTTGTCTCATTTCCAGTTCTTTTCTGATTGCTGGTACTTGTATAGTGTCAGCCTAAGCAATATTACACCCTTCAAAGTCTAGTGAAGTCAGTGGGTTTTGAAGGGTGTAAGCCATCTCAGCTGTGTTGAAACTGTACTATGTTATATCCCGCAAAGCCTCTCCCTTTCCCCTCTTTTGTCATCCCCTCACAAGAAAGAACATTACTGATGGTACCCCTGTTGTTATACAAGCAAGCAGAAAAGGGCTTTTAAAAGACTAACAGGAAGTAACAAGAGGCTTCTGTCTCTGCACTTTTTGCTTTGCTTCTCTCACAAGGTAAGCAAAGGCTACCTATTTCAGGCTGGAAAAAGAAGAAATGTGTGGCTGTGAAGCTATTTTGAGGACAGTGGCAGACTTAGAAGATAAAAAGCACCAAAAAATGGGACAAAATCTGAAACCTCACAAGCCTGGTGCAGATGGCCCTGCCCCCACATGTTGACTCACAGTGCAAGGAGGGAGCATGGGCATGAACATGCCACCCCTGCCTCCATGTGATTTCCTGGTCATCTGCAGAGTATGACCACATGGAGGAAACGGCTGCACTTACACTTCCTCCATGTAATTAGCATTGCTGCTTTCAGAATGCTGCTGATCACACAGAGGGGATGTGTGCAAAGCCACTTCCTCCACAGGGACACACTCTGCAGACAGCTAGACAATTGTGTGGAGGGAGGAGCCAGGGCCAGCACTGAGTTATAGTTAGTTAACAGATGGGGGGAAGGGGTCATCTGTACCAGGACAGTGGCATTCCAGGCTGACACACTATGCTTATGACATGCTACCAAGGCTTTCATAACCAGTTTTCTTGCAATATTCCTGAAGTAAAATTTGTCTCTGTGTGGTGTTTGCTTATGTGCATAATACAGTTGTACCTAAAATGAGTAGCCATTATTGCTCTCATCCCCTTAGATCCCTCTCCTTTTGTGTTTTCCTTTGATGTGTTAACTTTGTGCGGCGCGTTCACACTGCTGCCTCTGGATGCCTCCCGCTTCTTCCAGTTCACACTGTTTGGAAGCGGGAGGCATGCGGAGGACGGCCCCTGAACACCGGTTTTACCCGGTGTCCTGGTAAAGCGGAAGGAAAGTGACTGGGAGACGGGTAAGTACAAAACGGAGCCGATGGACAGATGCGCATGTCTGAACGTGCTCCTTCCTTCCGTTTCCGAAGCGTGCCTGCCCCGCTTTAGATTGCCAGTCTGTCCTCGGCGATTTATTTAGATTTATATTCTGCCCTTCCCACAAGCAGGCTCAGAGTGGGTTACAACAATAAATTACAATCAAAAGACAATTAAAAGTGCATATCAAACAATAAAACAGTTAAAACAGTTAAAAGATAGGCATAGCAGCAATTACACATTCAGCAACCCTAAAGCTGGGAACAACTGGGCTGCGGACAAAGATCTTACCAATAGCTGCCTATTAATAGGAGGACTGCAGCAGCCAGAGCAGGGAGGCCAACTGATGGACTCCTACTGCCTCACCAGAAAGCCTGGTGGAACAGCTCTGTTTTGCAGGCCCTGCATAACTGTAATAGGTCTCACAGGACCCTGATCTAGACTGGTAGCATGTTTCACCAGGCCAGGGCCAGGGCAGAAAAAGCACTAGCCCTGGTTAAGGCTAAGTGAATGTCCCTCATGCTAGGGACAACCAGCAGATGATGAGCCATGGAGCACAAATATTGGACCAAGAGGTCCAATTTTATGGGCCCCAAACAAAATGCCTCCAGATATCCTTTATTTTTTTTGGGGGGGGGGGAATCCAGGCTTTCTCCAAGGCAAACAGTAATTAAACACTCTAGAGCAAGCAAGCAACCACTAGCCAAACCCTCACCATGCAAACAGAACCAAAGCAAACAGAAACAATGCAGAATCAGGAAATCTCAGCAGAAGCACAGGTCAATGTGGCAAGCATAACACAACAAATATCAAATCAGAGAACCCATACCAGTGTTAAACCAGAGAATCCTCTAAATCAAACCTAATAAAAACACTGTTGCAAGTTCAACAAATGTAAAATCAGAGAATCTGGCCAATGTACAACCCAAGAATCTAAGGTAATATCAAGCCAGAGAATCCACCAATAACCCAATGCAAACCAACTCAAGCAAAGAACACCGTGTTGCAAGACCAACAGAAACAACTCGAGCAAAGGACATAGTCAAATTCAAAACAATATAGTGAGCCTATATCAAGTCCTGGGAAGACACCGAAATAGTAAAATTTAAAGAAAAAGAAAACGATCCTGTGAGCTTTAAAATTCTGGCTCCCAGTATCCCCAGTTACTCTTGAATATTTCCAGTATTTTCCAGAACCCAGTTCCCAATATTAAAAAAAAAAAATCCTGGCTATCATTCAAATATCCATAATATACCAAAAAGGTATTTCTGGATGTATATTCAGACCAGATATATCTGAATGCACATCTCTAGTCTGCACAGGAAGAATGCACGTAGTAAGTGCCGGTGTGTATGCCCTCTGCCTATGATCAATGATGCTCCTTTTGGAACACTGTTGATCAAGGTATGTATGCAGGTACTTTCTCCATGCATTTGCCCCATGCAGACCACTTATGATTATATGGAGGTGGTGGGATGGAGCCACTTGGTGGCTCTACTGTCTCACTTGGTGTGTGAGCATGCAGATAAGTTTTCTCACATTCTGAAGAGTAGGGAACAGAAGAGGGAACATCTTCTTCCCTTCAGATAGGTTGAATTTTCAGCATGAGCACCCTGCAACTCCCAGATGTTAGCACTGCAAATGAGGCAGGTCTACCTCCCAAACCCTCTAATGCTTCAGCAGCCAGGGCAAATAGTTTGACTATAGTCAGTTCATGAGACAGAATTACAAATTTACAATAAACATCAAGCCTCCTCAGAGTTTTGTGCACAGCCATTTTTGCCTGCTGTATAGTTTCAGATCTAGAGCACAAGCCACCAGGATTTCCTCCTGCCCAAGCCCTATTAAAATTTGTTAGAACTTCTCAGCAACCCCATTGTACACAATGGAGCTGTCTCCAAAAGCCTTCCTCCAGTCCTAAGTGCAAAAGCAATTAATTACAGGATTCTGTGTCTCTTTATTCCAGAATAAGCAGAGTCCCAGGCCTTTTCTCCAAATCACCTTCTCACCATTCATGCCCCTCAGTGTCTATTTCCAAAATATTGAACAGGGGTGGTTGTGTGTGTGTGTGTGTGTGTGTGTGTTTAGTTTCTTGTTATTTCAAGGGCTTTTCTGGAACTTGTTTATTAATAGCTAATGACCTTGAAGGTTATCTTGGCAAACCTCTTTGAGCCTCTGCTGCTCAGACAGTAATTAGTTTCTCACCCTGGTGGTCTCATTTCCTTTACTATATTGCTAATCAGTCTGAGATCTTATACTATTAAAATACCTATCATGGATACAGTAAATGTGGTTTCAAATTAGAATAGAGCTCATAATGTCAAGGGGCATGAACCCCCTGCTCTTCCAGGAACAAAGTGAAAATTCCCTGTTCATATCTTTGAAAACCCTCCTCAGCAGATTCAGGCTTCTTGTCCCTTGGAAGGTATAATTCATGTGGAAATCATAA
This sequence comes from Lepidodactylus listeri, assembly GCA_029233225.1. Lineage (NCBI taxonomy): Eukaryota > Metazoa > Chordata > Lepidosauria > Squamata > Gekkonidae > Lepidodactylus > Lepidodactylus listeri. The sequence continues at coordinate 75,468,143 of JARCFY010000008.1, forward strand.
ACAAACAGAAGTATACACTGTAGGGTTTTTTTGTTGCAGGCTGTTAATTCGATGCCATTAATAACGAAGAATTCTCACTTATGAACTAATTTAGTTAGAATTAATGCACTGCATGAAGGAACACCAGTTTCTAGTTCAAAGGTGTTAAGGGGGTATAACGGAGTGTTGAGGCTAATCGGATTGTAATTGTAAAAAGGAAGTTGTAGACAGCTATCGATGGGTGCCAGAACTCTGAATTATACTAGGAATCTTTGGCATGGACTATATTTACATCAAGAAAAAAATAAATAGATTTTAATTGTGGGCTGCAAGCTTCCAGACACATTTGGCAAGAATAAGCAACCTCCTAATTTACCATTCAGCCAAGCTTCCAGCACGGAGATATTTATTACAGCCATGCCAAAGATCTGACAGAATTGCTTTGGGAAAAGTGATTTTGTTTGTTTGTATTTTAAAACATCCAGTAATTCCGTTGTAAGGGTCTTTTTATTCACCCTCTAAACTTGCTTAATATTTATGTACTGAGATAAATAAAAGTTGCAGAAACAACTGGGCCAAGCTCTTCAGGCATGTGGATAAAAAACAGCCAGACTTATTCTACTCCTCTTTTTTTTCTTCCACTTTCAGGAACTCCATAACCTGGAAAGTACCCTAATACCCAGCTGATCCTTTTAAATTAATGAGGCCCATCCCATCTATCATTGTGAAAAAGTTTCAGTTCACAAAGAAAATCAAAGTCAAGGAATATATTTTTCTCACCATCTTCAGACATTTTTGATAAGAAAGTGGTGAGTCTGGAACGTATAGAGTTCCCAGCTTTGTATTTAGAAAGAAAGGTGCTTACTGAAAGCACTACAATCCAAGTTCCTACGATCGATCCTTGGAGTCCTGTGATGCATCCTGAATGGCCTTCGGACTTGTCTGATCCCTTCAGAGACTCATATGTAGCTATTCACATCTAACTATTGGCTAAAATTCATCCTCAATCCAATGGGTTTAGCAGCCTTGATCTTTACTGATAGCCACCGTTCACCCTGGCGAAGAGCAACCGAGGGGAAACTCCAGGGTACCAAAAAATGAAAGAAACAATTAAACAGCAGCTCTGGGATCATGCCATACAATCAGATAGGGCACAGGTACAGAAATATCCAATTATTCTGCAACATACCAAATGCTTCCAACTAGCAGATTATTTTAGATCCCTTGAGATCTCCAAATCCTGGAGAATCTTTACCCTTGCACACTTTAATGTTCTACCCTCAGCCCTCCTGGAAGGCAGATACCATCATGCCCCACTCCCTCAATAGCTCTCTGCCAATGTCATGCAGGGAAAGTAGAGTCTGTCAACCATGTTCTGCTGCACTGTCCATTCTACAATGACATTTAATCTCAGTTCTTCATAACCCCAATCCTATCAACTCTACCAGGAAGATCTGAACCACTTTACATCTTTTTTTTCCTTGCAGATTCCTCCCAGGAGATAATAAATAAAGTAGCTAAGTTTTGCCTTTGGGTGTGTGGGATACACAAGTGGCTGACCGAGTCCTAATAATAACCTGCTGGGAGGAAGGCACCATCTCTCCGTCCCCTCACAATCAGCACTTATAGTCACGCTGCCCCTTTATATTTTATTCCTTATTTTTTATCTTATTCTTTATTATTTTTATCTTCATCTTTATTATTACTGATCTTGTATTGAAATAAACTTTGTGTCGGGAACTAAATCCATTTGAATGATGGGCTGGGGGCTACCATGATTTTCTGCTTTAAAAAATGTGGCCTAGTCGCACAAGTGGTATCATTTGGAGCCAGCAGATCCTACCACCTTTTTGAAAAAGAAAAAAAATGTCATGAGAAGCATTTTTTTTAAATGCAAGTCAGTCAGCACATTGTTAGAAGCAACATAGATCACTCCAAATCTTGTGCCAGAAAAGAATCTTAACTGCCTTATGCAATTTCTTGGTCCTTGTTTGCAGGATATTGAAGTATATATTAAACTTAATGAGTATAGATTCTATTTCTGCTTGGATTATGGTTCCCCAGTCCCACTGCCATAAAACCTATGGCAAAGGGAAAAATCACAGAAATCACTGATGTTTCTTCATTATACTTATGCAGGAGCACAGCTGTGGGTGAATTTAGCCCTGTGGGCTGGCAGATGGCCCTGTGGATCCTGGGTGGCAACAAAGCATTTCGATCAGCCTGGCCAGAAGTAAGGAAATGCCACTGAAGGCAAGTGGGGCCCATCACTAACACCCATAGAGTTAAAAAAGGGCAGCTGAAATGGGTGAAAGCAAGGGATGGGAGGCCAAAGGAAGCCCACCAGAAGATGGAAGCAACAAATGGCTGGGGGCAGAGGCAAGCCCACTGGTTGGCCCAGAGGACACACAAAGCTCTGAGGCAGAGTGGGGCCAAGGAGGGTAGAATGGGGAAGGGAGCAGAATTGGAAGTCCTTAACTTACCTGTTTGGAGGACAGCACAGAGGAGCTGGGCACACCTGTGTAGGTTGACACATGGAATGCACTTGCATTTGTAAGAGAAATAAAAGAAAATGAAAATCAGTCAGGCAGAATCACCACAGAAAAACCACTAGGGAACTTGAGCCATGCCAAATGGAGTCAAGGAACCTGATCTGAGGCCCTGCAGATAAACATGACAATCCTACTGGGACAAGTCCCAGAGATCTGTTAGTCTATTGCAACTAAACTTTTAAAAAATCATCTTGTTGTATCCTAACATATATAATGATTGCTTCATAAACTTCTGTGAGGCCACTTCATCAGATGGCTGAAGCATTCCATTCAGTTGACATACACACAAACACACTCAAAGCTACAAATAGCAGAAAGATGAGGGAGCAGAAAATATTAAAAAGATAGCCCAAAAGTCCTAGTTTCCCTGTGATTATACTGCAGAAGCACAGATGCAACCAAGATCCCATCAAAAGTGTAAACAATCCAAATCAGGTGAGCCTGGACCATAGGAGTGTGCATAACAAAATTCCCAAGCCAAAGATATACATAGAAATCCCTGGTTTGGGTCACTACAGTGATTTCCCAGAATGGTAATGCAAATCTGGGGTTTGGAGTATAACAAAACTCCCTTCCTTGAAACAATCCATCCCCCACCCCCCAAGGCTGAGGGTTTACCACCAATGCCACAGGCACTTGTCTTTTTCTTTGGGTTCACTGATTTCCTGGGCAACAGCATTTCTCCCTTCAAATGAGATCCTTGCAAGGGAGTAAAACAGAGAGCTCCCAGCCAACCACCTTTGGAGACAACTGCAGAGAGCTGCCACTCTCCTTCATTCCCTCATTTGCAGGGGCTGGACATTTTCTCCTTTGAAGCTACAATGCCTTGAGGACACTTCGATTGAGGGCTCATAGAATTGGAACTCTTGGAAGGTCTTGAGGGGACATGCAGTCCTCATTCCTCTTTTGGTGTCATTTGGTTGAAAAACAGCCACTCCACCTCCCCCCGTCAAATGCCCCATAGGGAATAATAATAAAGCTGCCGATCTCTTTCCCTATGTGTAAAACAAACAAACAGACCACAACAAGAAAGAATAGAAAATGCAGTGGTTTCAGCAGAAAGGTGAAAAAAAAACCTGTTATAAATGCAGATAAGGGTTTTTTGGGGTGTTTTTAAAAAAATACTTGTGGCCTTGTGCTCCCCCCCCCCCCCCCCCAGGAATCACTGGAAAGAAATTAGCCTACACTGACATGGATCTATTTTGGGATCTGTAAAACTGAACCCGTTAGTCTGATTCACTTGAAACTTGGGGGGGGGAGTTGTTTAACTTGATGGGAGGAGTCTGTTCTGTGCAGATTAATTCCCATTATGTTTATAAACAGCTGCTCCAGACCATTCAGTAGATTCCCCATTGAAAGTAATTGTTCCAGAACCCCAAAACACATGAATTTGAATCCTCAGCTGGTAATGCCCTCCATTAACAAAAGCAATTGTGAGAAAATTTTCCCCACTCTGCCCCTGGATGTGAAAGTATAACAAATTTGTTCTTGGTGCACACTGGACTTTCCCTAGCTACTGTTAGTTAATTAATTAACTCATTAACGTATGACCTTGTGTGTAGAATAGCCAGGAGATTCTAGGATTGTCTGGCAGCCGCAAATTCTAGCTCTTAGCATTGTGCCAGCTACTGTTGAATAACTGGAATCAGACATGATGGAAGATGTCTGGCTGCTCTGAAGAACAGCATTTCCACTACTACTCCCCTTTACCAGGGAGGCCAGGTCTTTCCCTTCCCTCCATTTGTTGCTGCTTCTGTCCACCTTCTGGGAGTCTCCTGACCTCAGTACTAGACTTTGGTGCTGCGGCACCTGAGGAAGCTGATGTCTGCTGTCACTGCTCCCACCAAGGGCAACCAAGGCGCCCAAGGAAACAGCAACCAAGACACCCTAGGAAACACTTCCATGCCACTCCACGCAGCAATGGCTACTGCTCCGGGAGTCGTCCCACCTTTTGACCCAGCGAAGCCTCACCACTGGGAGGCCTGGATCGAGGGGCTCTACTCGATCCTGGTTTACCAACAAGTGACCAAGGAAGAATGTGAGAAAGTCCTTCTCATCAGGTCATGCGGCACCAAGATGGTCGAGCTTGCCAGAAACCTCTTGGCACCAACAAGGCTCTGGGAAGCGACTTATGATCAGATCATCAAGGTGCTGCAAGACCATTTCAACCTGTGGCCCTCAGAGATTGCCTGACACATAGCCTTCCAACAAAGGATGCAACAGCCCAGAGAGTCCATGGCTACATACCCGGCAGAGCTCCATCGGCGTGTGGCAGAGTGTGAATTCGGAGCATTCATGGATAAAGGTCTGAGAAACCGGCTTGTGTATGGCCTGAGGGATGAGAAGCTGAGACAACGCATAATGGAGGATGAGACATGCACCCTCACCTCCACTCTAGCAATGGCAACTGCCTGGGAGAGATCGCATCCAGCAGCGGCTGGCTCCTTGTCCAGCCATCGGGTAGTCGCAGGCCACCCCCACGACTGGCTCCGATTGCAGTGATGGGGAAGGAGTCCATGACATGCAGCCGACCAGATGGCATGACTGGGGAACAGCAAACCACCTCACACTCGCAACAGAGTCAACCTGACGAGAGTGCACCAGCTGTAGAGACCAGCATGACTGCAAGTCTTGCAGACTTCGAGACGCTGTCTGCCGGAGCTGAAGGCACTTGGGCCACATTGTGGGGGTCTGTAGGGTAAAAGGCTCACAAGGCCCCACTCTGCAGGGGGCCCCCTGCCGCAGGACCATCCAGGCGCACCAGCAGGAGGAGGACGCGGATGCAGGGGACCTCTACCTTCTGGCAGCAGAGCAGGTAATGAAACTCCCCAGCCTCCCTTCCGCCCCTAAATTCCAATTGACAGTCCAAATTGAGGGGACCCTTTGCACCATGGAAATAGACTCTGGGTCTGCCTTCTCCATAATCTCGAAGAAGACCTTTAAAAGGCTGTGTCTGGGAGGGGGCCCCCACCTGCAAAAGTCCCTGGTCACCCTCACGGATTTCCAGTGCAACCAGGTGCCAATCTGGGGCTTTGGCAGCTTCCGAGTCAGACACAAAGACTTTAACGGCCACCTAGACCTACTGGTAGTTGCCAGCAACCTGAGTAGCTTACTGGGGCACACGTGGTTTGAGCCATTGAGGTTCTCGGTCGGGGGGATTCATAGCTGCATGAGAGACTTTGGCGAAATGTGCAGCCAATTTCCATCCATTTTCGATGGGACCTTGGGATGTTACATGGCCCTCCCGGTTTCCCTGCAACTCGACCCACAGATATCACCCATTCGCATGCGAGCCAAGAAGGTCCCTGTCGCCCTGCATCCTAAAATTGAAGCAGAATTAGACTGCCTCATGGCTCAAGGGATCCTGGAACCCATGTTGCATGCACCCTGGGAGACCCCCATTGTCACACCTATGAAGCCCAATTGGGAGATCCACATCTGCGCAGACTACAAATGCACCTTGAACAAGGTGCTCCAAGATCACGCATATCCAGTCCCGGTGGTGAGCCACGTTCTGGCTACTCTGGCAGCAGCAAGGATCTTTGGTAAATTAGATCTCACGCAAGCATACCAACAGCTCCCTGTAGACGAGGCCACTGCGGCTGCACAGACCATAGTCACACACAGGAGAGCCTTTAAAGTAAAGCAACTGCAATTTGGGGTGAAGGTTGCACAGGGCTTATTCCAGAACTTGATGGATTCTCTCCTTAAAGGGATCCCCAGTGTCACCCCGTTCTTTGATGATGTGCTGATCGCCACGGCCATGATGGATGACTTCACCTCCCGCTTGCGCATGGTGTTGCACCACTTTGATAAGGCCGGCCTCAAAGTGAAGTGGGAAAAGTGCCTCCTAGGAGTTCCGTCTGTCGATTTCTTGGGCTTCACGGTTAACGTCAATGGCTTGCACCTGGCAAGAGACAAAATTAAGGCCATTGTAGAAGCGCCACCACCTACATCCAAGGCAGAGCTGCAGGCATTCTTAGGCCTATTAAACTTTTACCATGCCTTCCTCCCCCACAAGGCAGCGGTACCCAAACCCCATGCCAGGCCGCTGCATTCAAGGGGGTGAAGGTGCTCCTGATTTCTAACAAGGTGCTCGCACACTTTGACGAGACTCTGCCCGTAGTGCTTGTTTGCGATGCTTCCCCATATGGGGTAGGCGCCATCCTCGCACATCTGCTCCCGGATGGGTGTGAGGTGCCCATGGCCTACTATTCGAGAACCCTGTCTTCCACTGAATACAACTATGTGCAAATCAACAGGGAAGGGTTGGCAATCATGGCCGGCATGAAGAAGTTCCACAACTTCCTCTATGGTTGCTATTTCACCATTGCGACGGACCATCGCCCCCTCCTTGGGATCTTCACTGCAGATCACCAGATGCCTCAGGTACTCTCCCCGCGGGTCCTCCACTGGTCTATCTTCCTAGCGGGCTACGACTACACCCTGCAGCACCGTCCGGGCAAGGCCATGGGCCATGCGGATGCCCTTAGCCATCTTCCCTTGCCCGCAGTCGAAGCTGATCCGGCCCTGGCTCACCACCTCCCAGACAGCCCCATACAGGTGGCTGATGTCACGTGTTGCATGGCCCAGGACCCTGTTCTTTCCTGGGTTCTGGGCTGGGCACTGAGGGGGTGGCCCATTGATGCAGCGGGTCCTGACTTTACATCCTACTTGGCTTGCTGAGAGGAACTCTCCACCCACAAGGGGTACCTGTTGTGGGGGGACAGGGTGGTAGTTCCCTGCCCTCTGCAGAAGGGTATCCTAAAAGTCTTACATGAGGTGCATCCGGGGGTTGTGTGAATGAAGGCACTTGCTCAAAGCTACATGTGGTGGCCGGGCATGGATGGGGAAATTGAGGTGTGGGTCAAGCACTGCAGCCAGTGCCAGGAGTCCCGACCCAATCCCCCAACCACACCCACACAAGTGTGGGAGTCCACCCACAAGCCACCCACAAGACTCCACATAGACTTTGCTGGCCCCTTTCATGGACTGATCTTTCTCATAACCGTGGACTCATACTCCAAATGGTTGGAGGTCAGTCCCGTCTCAACAACATCATCAAAGGCTGCGATCCAGGCACTCCGCCAGATCTTTGCGACACATGGCCTGCCAGATTCTATTGTCTTGGATAACAGGGTGGCCTTCACCTCGGAAGAATTCCAGGAGTTCTTAAGTGGAAACCTGATCCGGCACATTCAGTCCGCCCCATTCCACCCTGCAACAAATGGGCAGGCTGAGCAAATGGTGAGGACCAGTAAGGAAGCCCTAACGCAACTCACTGAGGGTGACTGGGGAGCCCGCATAGCACGGTTCCTCTTGGCACAGCACACCACACCAAACCAGGCCAGTGGCTGCTGCCCCACAGAGCTGTTGAAGGGCAGACAGCCGACTACCGTACTAGACAGTTTACAGCCCGACTGGGCCCCCGAGTCGCACACCCAAGTAGAGCAGAGGGAAGCTCCCCAGGGGTTCTTCCCTGAAGACCCCGTATATGCCCACAACTTTGGCAAGGGCACTACATGGCTTGCCGGGAGAATAATTTGGCCCACTGGACCAGTGTCCTATGAGGTCTCAACCAAGGATGGACAGGTCCTGTGGAGGCACCTCAACCAACTGAGAAGGCGCCTGCTTCCCATCACAGCAGACATCCCGGCTTGGGAACCGGGTTGCGACAACCCCAGAATGGGAGTGCCAGAAGAGGAGCCGGAGTTCACTTGAGTGCCAAACAGAGAATGGTCTGCAGAGACGCCGGCACCCAGCCCCACACTGGCTGAGGACCACCCGACCCAGCAGAAGGAGAGTCTGACAAGGTTGCAAGACAAGGACATGGGGGTGGCAGCCATGCCTGCACTGCGACACTCATGGAAAGAGTGCAGGCTCCCATCATATTTGCAAGACTATGTGACCTAGGGGGGTAACCCAAACTATGGGGGAAGGAGTGTTATGTCTGCTGACGACCGCGGGGCAGCAGCGACATAAAGCTCAAGCTTGACTCCTGAAACAATGGGAGTCAAGGATCCTAGACCCTCACTAGCTCACAAATAAAATCTCTGGTGGGAGATTCAAACCCGCCAATTTGACCAGGGGGAGGTCGGGGTGACTGCATATAGTTGGCCCTCATGGCCAGTACTGCATGCTGTGTTGTGTACCAGTAAACTAGCTGATAGCTATGTCGTCATCCACCTCCTCAATGCCTTGAACCCAGTACACAATATCATCCCAGGATCTTTGATTTCTGTTCATTTGGAGCAAAGGATAACCAAAACTCTGGGGCAAAAGATATTAGGGGCAAGGTTGCTTTCAGATCCAAAGATGATTCCTGAATTCATGATCTGAAGATATGTAATTCAGCTGACTGCTGAAGCTGAGCAAACCTGAGACTAATACCTGGATAAGAAAAAACTTGGCAAGCATCTATATTCCAGAGCTCCTTGAAGAAAAAATGAACTATATAGGTAATAAATTAATCAAACAACTATCAAATCATCCTTAGGCATTATCCAACCATCAAACCATGGATGTTTTCCCACACCATCTCTATTACATCTTTCCAATCCCTGGAAGAATCCTTCCTAGGGTTACAGTACCATGCTGAGGGACAGCCATATGGGCTACTGGAATAGACTGAGGACATGGGGATGAAATCAACAGCTTTCTTCAGTGAAGTGCACTTCCAGAATAGGAATGAGGAGCAATATCAGTGTCTTCTTGTTCCTGACTCCAACCTAGAGTTGTCAACCTCCATGTGGGACCTGGAGATCGCCCAGAATTAGAATTTATTTCCAGACTACAGATATTAGGTCTCCCGGAGAAAATGGCTGTTTTGGCGGGTGGGCTCTATAGTATTAAACCACACTGAGGACCCTCCCTTCTCCAAACCCCAACTTTCCAATGCTACAACACCATATCTTTAGTAATTTCCCAATAAAACCTGGAGTTGGCAACCTATTTCATTCCCTCTAACCCACAAGGCTATGACCCTGGGGACAATATTTCCAATGGTCCAAAGGGGCTATAAGAACAGAAAGGAATGTGGCAAAACACTATATTCTGTGCATGGAGTAGAAAGACACTGCCTGATGTCTCTTCAAAATTTAAAAATGGAACAATTAAACAACAAACAACAGTTACCTGTAAAAGATTGCCTGCATTCCCACTGAGATGAAGACTATACTGCTTCAGCATGGATTTGAAAGACAGCTTTCAATCACACGCACTAAACAATCCACTTTCTATCCCCTTTCAATGCACTTTTGAATTGGATTTTGCCAGTTCACACAGTAAAATCCAGTTGGAAAGTGGATTGAAAGTGGATTATTTAGTGTGTGTGATTGCAGCCTGAATGTTCTAGATGGAAATCCCACCTACATGGAAATTTTGATGGGGAAACTAGGCATTGGACAGAAAGTTTTTATCCTTGACATACTAGCTGTTTGTGTACAGGGAATATTTTTATTGGGTTACATGAATTGAAGTGTGTGAAGAAAGGCATTTTTCTCCTGGAGGGAGGTTGGCAGGCAGTGGACTACCCCTCCCTACTCTCCTCTTAGGTAATAGAATGGGCAGAGTCAGTTCAATTGCATGCCAGATTCCAGACAAAGAAATGCTAATGACCTGGCTGGGAGAGGCCTCTGAAAGATTTGGTGCTACCTGAGGAAAGCTCCAGGTGAGTCCTGGGGATTTCCTAAATTGCATGGAGATTTCCCAGGAGGCCTGACAGGAGGGCACCCAGAATGCACCTGTGTGACTCAGGATATACCTTGTGACCTGGGTGGACCAGGTCAAAAGGTGTGGAGGGAGAGATGCAAAGTGGGTGCAGACAGAGGTTTAACAAAACTTCCCTGCAAGGGGAAGGCAGTCTCTCTTTTTTATTTGGGATGCTGAACTGAGCAGACCTCTTGTCTGCGGTTGGAAGCAGGCCACCATTTCGTACCATTAGGTCTGTCTGGATGCCTGCAGGGAGCATGAAAGTAATGGAAGAGCTTTAGAGACTTTGTAACTTTCTAAGATTAGGTGTCTGCTCTAATATGTTTTTTAACTTAATTTTTAATTTTATTATTATTCAAACAATTAAACAACAACCACATGTTAACATTATCCAAAAATATTAACAATACCAACAGTGATTAGAAATAAGAACAAAAAATCATTTAGTATTCAAACCTCTGACCTACTATACTATAGCCCACCTAATAACATAGGAACTAGTAAATTCAGCATGACAATATCTAGTTTAATAAAAGGAAAAACCCATATATTTCTCAGGTAATTTATACAGTTCTTTTAGATTTGAGGAAATGTGACCAAAATAAGGGAACCATTTTTCAAGAAAGTATGTTTTAGAGAGAGGGACAGAAGGACTGCACTTATTCCCAGTTTCTTTTGTTTCCATGTTGCTGATCTGGTGTGGTGCTAAAGCATACTTGTAAACCTTTTCTCTTTAATAAATATTTGAATCTGTTGATGCTGGCGGTTAATCTCTGTATTACATTGCGCCCTGCCCACTTTTGGACACACTACTGTGAAAAGGGGGGTGGCCAAGGGGGAGGAAAGAGGTCAGGGTACAAGTGGCCAACCCTTCAGGGGAAACCCAAAGCTGTGTTTGGTTTCTGTGGTAAACAGACACTGGGTAGCAGGAGACCTCGAGGCCAAGCCTCAGAATTGGGAAGGGAGATTGAGATTCCTGTTCCTCTCATTCAGGACCCCCAAAATGAACAGGTGGTGGCAGTGAATAGAAGACCGAGAAGAGATTGGACTTATAGTGAAGACCCAAAGAAGTCTCAGAGCAGCTTACAAGCTCCTTTCCCCTCCCCACAACAGGCACCCTGTGAGGTAGGTGGGGCTGAGAGAGCTCTGACAGAAACTGCTCTTTTTCAAGAACAGCTGTTCCAGAACTATGGCTTGCCCAAGGTCGTCCAGCAGGTGCATGTGGAGGAGTAGGGAATCAAACCCGGTTCTCCCAGATTAAAGTCCATGCACTTAACCACTACACCAAACTGACTCTCAGTGGTTAATACCTTAGTGGATGGAAGTGGAATAGCACCTTCCAGGAGGTAGCAACCCAAAGAGGGAGCAGACAGAACAGCAGGTCAGAGCAGGTCTGTTCTATCACAGGGTTGCATGAATTGAAGTGCTACATGTAAGACACAGATCTACCTCCTCACTGATGAAACTGGTAAGAGTATGACTAGATTTCAAACCCACAGTGCATTACTTAAGATCTGATTAGATGATACAGTGTTCTTTTCCTTTGTAATCTGTGCTTTATACTTTAAATTCTAAATTTAACCTTTTTTTGTCTCGAGAGGCTTTCAGAACCAAATGAATCTGAACAACACATCTATATAATATTTTAGGGACGAGCCAGATTTTTCTAAATATAATGGTGAAACATTTCTAAACTATTTATTTTGACAGTTTTTTGGCATATTTCCATGAGGCTTGTAGAAATTATGAAGCAGCAGCAGTATTGTATATATTCTCTGGGGCAATGATTAAAAAATAGAATAAGACCTTTCTAATATGAAATCTAGGTTTAACATCTCTAAAGTAGATGGCACCTGACACAGTATACCTCATGAATGGCCTATTAGTTGGATAGCCAGGGAATAAACTTTTCACCTCCATTCTTCAGCTCAAATATTTTCTTGAAGAAGAAAATTTGGGGGGTTCACTTTGAAACATTAAAGTAATAATATGTAATTGATTCTTAAAAAAAACCCTGTTCCATTCCGAAGTTTAAAACAGTTTTATTACATTGCTAGGATATCATTAAATTTTTATGCCAAGCATACTGTAGCTTACTTTATCCAAACAAAATCAACACAAGCAAAGCTTTGAATGCAAGTTGGCAAGGCTGAAGAGACCAGGAATTGGTGGAAATGGTCCAGGCTTCGCTCTTTCCTCTGGCAATAAGTAGCTTTACTTGTTATGCAGATAAGGAGACAGAGACTGAACCCTTCCCTTCTCTGTGAAAGTAAAGCATGAAAACACACACACACACACACTTAGGAGAAGTGAAAGAGATCAGTGTTAATAAAGGATTTGATCATTTCTCTGTGAAAGAGCACTCTCAGAAATCTATTGGATGTCCTTATCATATTTAAAGGCCCCTTAAGCATAAGCAGCATTGCCATTAGCCTAGTATGGGCAGGGGATCCCCCGATTTTGCAGGCTCTTGCCTGCCACTGCCCAGCTGGCTGGCAGAAGGGAATCCCCCCCCCAAAAAAAAAACAGGGACATCACACGTGATGAGCCTGCATCACCTGGAAGTGATGTTGCATGTTGGCAACATGGGGGGGGGGGGGTGACATTCTGGATTTTGATCAAAACTCTGATTTGTTACCAATTTTATCATAGAGTTTTGCCCAGCATCACTTCTGGGTGATGTAGGCACATTGTGTGTGGTACTGAAAATGACACAGATAACAAATGTGCTGAACACCAAGTTTATATGCACATTGGAACTTTAAATGTACTATAGTCATATGCATATAGTCAGTATGCATATAATATCAGCTGGGATTCACAAAATTTCTGTTAATACACCTCAGTATAGTCACATAGATATTCAGAAACGACTCAGGCAACGTGAGGCTTATTGGACTTTTCATCTTCAAACCCTGTACCCTGATGGTCTTAATCAAACTTTGGACTACACTTCCTTTTTATGAATTCTGTGTGTGTCTCTTTAAGAGCAGTCTGTTTCTCCTTTAATTGCTAAACTTGGTGAGAGTATATCTAACTATCAACCATACACTTCTCAAGGCGAGCCGACTTTGGAGATTAGTTCCTGTGCTAATGACCGGTTGCCCGTTAGTAAAGTTTCAAGATTTATGACATGAGTGTTGTAATTCTCACCATTTGTATACTGTTAAATTACATGGATTAGATGAGAGTATATAGTGACAGTTATTGTATTTTTACAGTATTATATCACATGTGTTAGATAAGAGTTTATAATGATAATATATATTTTATATATCCTTTTATAGGAGTTGTACTTGATAGGAAATACCCCAGAGGTCGGGGAGAACCTATAAATTTGTCTGCGTTTCTCATTTGAAGTATCTTTTGTGGAAGGTACTGGTTAGGCTTCCTTCTCTGTTAAGTTTTCAGTTTATAACAATTAATGGGATTGCTTGACACTTACCTTTATATATTTTTGTTTATGAAGTCTCTCCATCTTCGGTAGAAGTTATTTTCTGAAGAAGAATACGAAACGAAGAGCAGAATCTGGAGCCTTCATCTGTACATGCTCAGGGACTTTGTATTTGAAAAACATTTTTGTGAACTTTGTACATGCTTAGAGACTTTTTTGTTTGCATTTAGAAATTTTGTGAATCCCAGCTGATATTATATGCATACTGACTATATTAGGTTTAAAGTTTCAATGTGCATATAAACTTGGTGTTCAGCACATTTGTTATCTGTGTCATTTTCAGTGCTTTGCTTTGGATTACTGTGTATACTGTATTATCGCTTTGTTATTGTTACATAGTGTGCAGTGTCACTGTTTCGGGGGTGATGTCACTTCCCACTCCTGGAATGTTCCCCTCCCCCATTTCCCTGCCAGTGGGTGAAGGGGACCTGGAAACCCTAGTCTTAAGGGACACAATATTATGAGTTCTCCCAGTTACATGTAAACCTGGGTTTATTATTTTTAAAACCAACAACCTAGGGAGGTCACAAAATGTTGTCACCTTACCACTTTGACCTAGATCAAGATGGGTAGACATGTTAGTCTGTCTGTAGCAACAGAAAAGAGCAAGAGTCCAGTAGCATCTTAAAGACTAACAAAATTTGTGGAAGGGTATGAGCTTTTGTGAGTCTGGAGAAATGAGCAATGACTCACAAAAGCTCATATCCTGCCACAAATTGTGTTAGTCTTTAAGGTACTACTGGACTCTTGCTCTGCACTTTGACCTAGAAATCCTTGCTTTGAACTTGGTTTTCCATTATGAGACTCAAACTTCTGAACTTTTGTCACTTTCTACATCTTGATGCCAAATTTGCCCCATTAAATGCATAATAGTCTTTGAGTACATTCAGACGGTTCTTTTGAGCCGTGCCTGGTAGACTTAAAGTGCATGTCCAGACCTCAACATCTGGGAATTGTGCCACGTTGTGCCACGTTAGTAGCCCGTTGATCCCTGTTGAGGATCTGTACTGAAAAGATAGTGCTTAAAGTCTAGTCTAAAGCTGGCCGACGGGCCAGTGCTGGACTTTCCACCATCAGGTCATTCTACCAGTGTGCAATCAGCCTGTAGGGATGGTCTCCAGACCATCCCGAATGGCCGCCATTAAAAAGAACTCTTAGTGATGCATGCATAACCAAACATGTGACATCTGCAGATGTTGAGGCACATATGTAGATATGCACATATGCGCATGCACAAACATGATTTTTTTTAAAAAAAAAAGCTGACTGCATGGCTCCTTAAGGTGGATGCTGTCTAGATAATCCACCACAGAGTCACACATGATGAAACTATTCACGGAAGAGCTGTCTGGTCATGCAATGCTGGATTAAAAAGATCTAGATCAAATT
The DNA here is from genome assembly GCA_029233225.1 of Lepidodactylus listeri. Classification (NCBI taxonomy): domain Eukaryota; kingdom Metazoa; phylum Chordata; class Lepidosauria; order Squamata; family Gekkonidae; genus Lepidodactylus; species Lepidodactylus listeri. The sequence continues at coordinate 75,483,227 of JARCFY010000008.1, forward strand.
GCAGCCGGGCCAATAGCGGGATTAGCTGCCCGTCTGAACACACCCTTTCATTGCATATCAATGGGGCAAAACAGAATAAGACTAACATAAAAGAAGCAGTCAACTTGGGAACCATCTGCAGGGAAAATGAGAGAAATTTAAAGACCACAAATGAAAATAAAAGAAACAGAACAAAATAAATTAAAATGTGCATCCCTAAACAAAACTGAAGCAGATGGGCAACGGAAACTAATCCTGCGCCTTCTTCCCTCCTTCCCTGCACTTTACCTTACAGTACTTCTCTGAAGCATATTGTCTCTGCCAATCTCCAGTATGGGAAATCAGGCTGGTGAAAATTCTGAAAGGAACAGGGCACTATGAGGCAAACTGTAAGAGGGAACAGGATTTAGCTTCTCAGCTTCCCAGTCATTTAATTGTTGGAGGGGGGATGAAGGACGAAAAGGAGACACACAGAGAAGAAGAAATGGAAAAAAGAAAGAACCACCAACAGTGCCATCTTACTTGAAAATTCTCTGCATCCGATGTTTAAATGGGTATCTCATTACCTGTGCAACAGGTATCCTTTTTCCTATCTACCTGAAATCATGCAGAAAAGATCTCTTGGGTGATGTTCTCAAGGAATTTGTCCTAATCAGGTGCTGAAGGAAGTTACATAAAGAAACAGAATCAATAGAAATAACTTTGAAATTATTTTTTTCATGACTGCTGCACTTTGGTGGTAGAAAGTACCTTCAAGTCATAGCCAAATTATGGCAACCCCATTGGATTTTCAAGGGAAGATACATTCAGAAGTGGTTTGTCATTGTCTGCCTCTGTGTAACAACCTTGGATTTCTGTGGTGGTCTCCCATACAAATACCAATTATAGTGAAACATTTTGGAATGTACTTCTTTATATTCACTAGGCCTGTATTGGTGCTCTGATCTGGATGGCTGAGGCTAGCCTGCTCTTATCAGACTCAAAAACTAAGCAGGGTCATCCCTGGTAAGTATTTGGATGGGAGACTACCAAGGAATTCCATAGCTGCTATGCAGAACGGCTTGCCTACTTTTGTAAACCACTTCTGTAAGTCTCTTACCATGAAAAAACCCTACTGGGTCATCATAATTTAGCTGTGACTTGATGGCACTTTAGACACACACACACACACACACATACACACACTAAGTTGGTATTAAACAGAAGACAAAAAGCCAAAATTTCCTTTGAAAGTCTTTAACTTTGCTAGACAGTGAAGAAGAAGAAGAGAGAAGAGATTGGATTTATACCCCACCCTTCACTCCCCAAGGGAGTCTCAGAGCGGCTTACAAACTCCTTTCCCTTCCCCTCCCCACAACAGACACCCTGTGAGGTAGGTGGGGCTGAGAGAGCTCTTTCCCAAGCTGTCCTTGAGAGAACAGCTGGTACAGAGCTATGGCTTGCCCATGGTCATCCAGCCAGGTGCAAGTGAAGGAGTGGGGAATCAAACCCGGTTCTCCCAGATTAGAGTCCACGCACTTAACCACTACACCAAACTGGTGAATCAGCCCATTACAGCCACTTTCTCTTAAGAAAATGTTCTTGAATGTAGGCAAATAAAATTCAGGCCCCCAATAATGTACAGAAAATATCCCTAACAGTTTGCAACACTGTAGGCAGACTGCAATAAATATGAAGAAACTAAAAACTTTTGCTGATAAGAAATGTGCCAAGAAATTTAGATGACCCAGTTGAGAGATGCCTGGAAGCAACACAAAAGACCCCAGATGTGCCAGTGACACTCCAAAAACCCTAAGAGAAAAAGAGTCCATAGCTGTGCACACAATATTTCTTTTCCCCTTCAACACAGTGAGCTGCTGAAACCTCTAGAGACGACAAAGAGACTCCCCTGAGTTTTCTCTGAAATCAACAGAAATAAAAGTAGATCATAGCACTTTCATGAGCTGGCTTATTGTCAAGCACAATAATGTGCCTCTATTTGTGACAATTTTCATCTTTGTCACCTACTAACTATTTTACATAAGCATGGGACTAACAGTGCAATCCTATAAAGAGTTACGCCCATCTAAGTCAATCGATTTCCGTGGGTCTAGGCTGGAGTAACTCTGCATAGGATTACACTGTATCTCTCTGTCTCCTTAACAGCTTTCTGTTTGAAGAACAATGCATTCTGTCTTAGCTGCTTTTATGCCTGAATTCTAAACTGAGCATTCCTGTCATTTTGTTTTGCTAATCAAATAATACTACGTTTTCTATGAGTAGTAACTTTTGCTTTTTCTTTAGAAATGAGAGCCGAAATAACAAAGAAATCATCCTGTGCAAATGAGGGGAAAAACTGAATGGCTTGCCTACTTTTGTTTTATGATGAAAACTGCAAAAAATGTGTATTAGCCAAATCAAACCTTCAGCCTTCATGTCTAGTGAAAAATCGTGAATGATTTCAGTTCTGTCAGCTTCAGATTGTAGGCACAATCTACAGAGATGAATACACTATAGCATTTCTTGGCAGATTGCATATTATTTCAATTAAGAATTCTGTAAAGTGCTTTTGGTACTTATAATATCATGTATCCATGCTTTGCCAAAAAATAAAAATATCAACCATTACAGTGCTTAAGTCTCTTAACTTGGAAGTATTACTGAAGAAAGGACCCAAATCCCTATTCAGATTCTTTATGTAGTAAAGAGTGGAGACTTTATCAAGTGTTAAGTGTTTTATTTATTTATTTATTTATTCATTCATTCATTCATTCATTCGTTCATTCATTCATTCAATTTCTATCCCACCCTCCCCACCTTTCGTGTTTCTATGTTTCCCACATAGTTGGATGGTTATCTGTATGAACAATTCATGCCTGTTGACAGTGAAAGGGGAAGAATTTCCCTGAGCTGTAAACTTTCACACTTATGATAATCTTTTAAGGAACACTTTTCACAATACTAGGGATGATATTAAATTTTTCATGCCTGCTGGTTAGACTAGAAAATCCCAATTTGCTTCTCCCTTGTTTGAACCAAACCCATGCGTCTCAGGCAATGGAATCCTAAGGGCTGCCTGCATCAAGCAAATGGGCACTGGCATAAGCATGGAGCTGCTTGACTGCTCCCTAAAGGGTTTTGGCAGAGATCAGGAGGCAGAAAAAAGACTGAGAAGTGGTCCTCAAAGACTAACCATGCCAACTTTCCCAGCAATCATATTGTCATCATGTGCCATACAGGTCACAAGGTGCAGCAGCAGGACTGTAATGGACAGGGCAGACAGAACCAATCACAGGATGGCAGGGCCAGGGACCCACCCCTGCATAGGTCACATGGCCTTATCCATGGCACGCTTCCCCTTAAAGGAACAGAGTCCTGCCTAACAGTAACAGAGCAGCTGACAGAGTTGGCAAGGATCCCAGCAATTTCCTACAAGTGACAACCCCAAACAGGTCCACAGCCCATTCGGTTCAAATGCTGCAATCACCAAGAAAGGGGCATTGGGAGAAGACAAGGAGAATGTGCCCAGCCAGAGGTCTCTTCCACTCACTGGCCAGGAGGCACTCCAGCCACACTGCCAAGGAACCCCTCCTCCCAGCAACCTCTGCCAGCAGCAAAACAGGAATGGGGGACACTGGGATGGGCTTTGTTGTGGGGGCATGCAGTGTCAGCAACAGATCCACCAATAGCCTCCTCAGTGGACCAGTAGTGGTCTGGGACTGGAATGACCATCATTCCATTTTTGAGTGTGTGACTGGCCCAAGGTCAGCTTTTAGCTAGCTTTCATGGCAGAGTGGGGATTTGAACCTGAGGCTCCCAGATCCTAGTCCTGTACTTTAATCACACCATGCTGGCTCATTCACCTGGACCCTCCCCACTGGCCAATCTCCCTTTCACACAGCAGCCAGTGAGGGGAGTGGGGGGGAACCCAGGTGGGAGGTCACCTGGAGATGCTGCTGGGCCCCTGCTATGTTCAGCAGATGCACCTGATGGGGGACCAGTGGCACCTGCATAACCAACTACAGCCACCCAAGCTTGGGTATCCCTGGGACAGAGCACTCCCTCTTGGAAGTGTTATCGGGAAGCTCTAAGTGGGAGTCACAGATGGGATGGGGAGGGCATGGGGCAGGGAGGGGTAGAGTTTTTGTCATGTAATAGGAACCAAACAGAGACAGCTGTGGCACAACCTGGACTTTACTAAACTGCAATTCATGGAAAGGTCTGATGTTTTCCCTGGCACAATGTGAGTCTTAGTGGGGTAGATTCACAGTTGGAAGAACTGGCTGGGTGCAATTCTGTACTCCAGGAGATGGGCTGAGAAGGCAGACTGAGCAGAGGGGGGACAGTACTGGCCACATCTTGAGTTCTCCCTGGTGAATCATCACCTGCAGAAAAGCAAAAAAAGAGACACATGCAGAAATGGCAACCTGGCACAAGTGCTGTACTTGGCTCAGCCATGTCTGTGGCACCACGATGTGGTCTACAATTCCAACTCCATGGGAAGGAAATGAGCACAAGAGTTGCCCAGCAAGCTGCTCCACTGAGTAGAGTGAGACAGCTGCCAATCCCCCCCCCAACCACTAACTAGCCTTGACCTCTATCAGGGCAGGAGAGTTCCAGGTAGAACAATGAGCTAACAGTCCACTGTGGTGCCAAAAACATCCACCCACCCCACCAGTTTCCCCAGGAAATTTTCCTGGGATCCTTTCCCATTGCATGACAAGGGCCATGGTAGCAGGAGACTGTGGCTGCATGAACACAGTGTTGTGCTTGTGTGTGGGAGGCAGCATCACCAAGGTGGCACCTGGACTCAAGAGAGGGGAATGGGGGAACAGGCCTGGGTTCCTGGCCTTTGCTTATCTGTCATCATATTGTCTCCCCTTTGGGTCAAACATCCGGAGATGGGGTAGCTGTTAGGGTTCTACAATGAGACATGTTAGCCACACAGTATAGACTTTGCTCTCCACCTTGGGTGTAAGCAATAAATGCTCGCCCAGTTGTACAATGTGCCACTCTGCTCAATCTAAGTCAGGGAGGTCCAAAACAGAGTCCCATGCCATGCACTCTAATGAGTTCTAGGCTGTCCTTGCTGGGATTTTTGCAGGACTGGGGGGACAGTGATTGGGTGCTGTGGAGGGTGATTGGTTGCACCCATATTTGGCATCCTGTGCTCCTCTGGGCCTTTGGAGCATGGACACACCAGTGGGGTCATGCAAGTTCTTGGTTTGCATGGGCACCTATAGGCTACGTTGAGTTTTTTTCCTGGTGTAACTTTCTACCACTGACAGGGAGCATTCCTGGGCTGAAACAGCTTAGGAATCTGACGACTTCTTACCATGCACCCCAGCCTGCCCACTTCCACTCCAGCACAGGGAGCTACATCATTGTAGGGCAGCCCTTGTGGGGCTGTGACAATGGCTGTGAGCAGCAGGAAGGCACCGGGATGCTGCACCAGTATAACTCTAACTTATGTGAGCATATCTTTGTGATACACCAGCATAACAGCTAGTCAGCACCCTGAGTGCTTTTGCCCCGTCCAGGATTGCACTGCATGCCTGAACCATTTTTTTGTTTCTTCATATCATTTTCTCCTCTTACAGTGCATGCTTTTTTTCAAGCATCCACATATGTAAAGCAAAAAAGAGCAAAAATAAAAAACCCTTATCCACACACACACACACACACACACACACACACACACACCCTTGAAATGTGATAATCCTGTTTGTCATAAGTATGGGCATTTTTTCCCTGACTTGGCAGATATTTCATGAAAATATCTGTCAACTAATTCTCCTCACTGTCCTTTGCTTCCTAATTAACAACCCTAGAAATCAAATGTAAAGAAAGCATTTTTAAAACACAGTTCTCTCTAAACTGTGCTAGGGGGGTGCTGGGACATAACATTTCACAGGCCAGCTCAGAGGATTTCTGCTTCTGCTCACAATCAAACTTCCATAGGAAACAATGGAGGATGGGGGCACCTCCATAGAATTGGACCCCCTGGTCCAATCTTTTTGAAACTTGGGAGGGTTTTTTTAGGAGAGGCACCAGCAGCTATGCAGCAAATTTGGTGCCTTTACCTCAAACAACAGCCCCACCAGAGCCCTTGATACCCCTGGATAGATTCTTCATTATAGCCTATGGGGACCATTGACCATAATGGTCCCCATAGGCAATAATTAAGCCAGAAAAAAAGATTTTTTTTTTTGCAGACCCCTAATATGCTTTTCAGTATAATCTGTAAGCTGCCTTGAGTCACAGGGAAAAGTAGGATATAGTCTGAATAAATAAGTAGTTCAGGCAGGTTGATAACATTTAAGCAACTTCCTGTTTGTTAGGTTAGGCAGTGTTCTGACAGTGATTGTTACACCTCTGTTATACTTGACCTGTAATGCTGGTTATCATATTTCACTACAAAAAACCAAAGTACTCTGCAAAAGTCCCCCCCCCCAAAAAAGTGCTCGTATGTTTTCCGAGGCTCAGTGCAGAGAGATGGTCCAAGACCAGGTCTACCAATATAGTGGACTAGAGTGGGTAGACCTATTCTCCAGAGGTCAGGTCTACCAATATAGTGGGAAAGGGGCAAGGTCTACCAGTATAGTAGACTGGGGTGGGTAGACCTGTTCTCTGGAGGCTAGGTCTACCAATATGGTGGACTGGGCAAGTAGACCTGTTCTTCAGAGGCCAGGTCTTCCAATATAACAGAAAGGGGCAGGTAGACCTGTTTTCCAGAGGCATGATCTATCCCTGTAGAGGACAATATTTTGTGTAATGAAATTTGACTTGATACTGTTTTCTCGCATAATGTTTAAATTATTCTTAAAATACAGTTTAAATATAGTTTAAAAGAATTCCTTCTGAGATTTTTACAAGGTTATTGAAATAATCTTCTAAAATAATTTATGCAATAGTCAAATGTAGACTTGCTCACTACTTTATTGCTACTAACTTATTTTTTGCTCATGAGGTAGAATTTCTGCTCACAACACTGTGGAGCTTAGAGGGGACACTGGTCATGAATATTGTGGCACCAGTAAAAATAATGTACCAGTGTGGAATATTTGGCTCCTTAATACAAATAATTTCATTTAGATTAATTAGTCTTCCAAGGTTAATTAAGAGCGGGTATTTAAATTGGTTCATGATTAGTTACACTGCATATGCACATCTCTAATTATTTGTGACCTTAAACCTGTGCAGTGGTCTTATGCTGACACAATTTATTTGCTGGCTATAATCATTCCTGGGGTAGGGTCATAAGCCATCTAACATGCATACTTCCATCTTCAGTGTTTGAAGATCTTACTGTCCATGTGCCATATAGATATTTGAACTACTTAGCATTTTAAAATGCATATCCAGTCCCTCGCTCTACTTCAGAGGAATATGTTTTACCTTTGTATTGATTTTTAGACAGAAGTATATGTCAACAAACAAATCTCTTGGATCAGTTCACCTCTTTATTCAGGTACAACCCTTATTTAGTTCAATTGCATTTATTACTCAAACTCTTTGTCTCCTGAGGGCTTGGGACACCAAACAAACTAATAAATTACTGAAAGTATTTCCATATTTTACAGACAATTGTTTTGTGGACTGATTCCTTAATAAAGTATAAAGTGCTTGGCTCTGATTAATTGTCACTGTGCGAGGGACAATTACTGTTGTGTCGAATACCACTTACCATTTCAATCCAAATAAATATTGTGAGCAAATGAACTCAATGGGTGAGGATTCATCCTCAGAGAAAGATAGCCAATACATTTGTTCACTTGCAGGGAAGTTTTGAATGCTGCCTGTGCTCTTATGGAAGCCTGCCAAGTTAGAAATGGACCATTGCACTGGTAATGAGCCCTCTCCAACTAGCTGCAGAAGAAGTGGTAGATGGAATAAGCCATTTCTACATGGTTTGTGGATGCCATTCTGTGATATAAAACTTTGCAAAGGAATGACTACGGGATACGTGTAGTCCTATGTATGAAAGAAGAGTTCTGCTTTGTGTAAAGGGAAGAACTGATGGGTTAGGGAGGCTAATTCTGTGCAAACAGCACCCCATGTCTCAAATAACTGAAAACAGTTTTTTAAACTTGTCAGTTTTAGGCCACTAAATAGCTGCACTGGGGGGAAATGATTTTGTTTCCCACTTCCCCTTATCTAGAACTCCAGGTACAAACTAACGTACTTACCATCAACAGTGCAATTTTTGCTGTTATTACATTCTCAGAATCTCATTACACGTTACACAAGGCACATGGTTTCTGTCAACTCGTGTCTCTTTTGTGGTCCTGCAACATGCTTTTGTGGCCCATGCTTTTGTGGCCCTGCAAAGGCCCTGTGGCCTTTTGTGGAGTCACATCACCTTCAAACAGAGTGACATGAGCAGAGAGGCTACATTTTTAGCATGAAACAGAGACATACAGATATATAGAGAGATCACCTACTAGGATTGCAAACTTCCAGTAGGACCTGGAGAGCTCACAAAATTACAGCTGATGTCCAAGCTACATAGATCAGCTCCCCTGGAGAACATGGCTGCTCTGGAGGGTGAACTCTATGGCATGAAGACCCTTCCCAAACCCTGCCCTCCTCAACCTCTACCCTCATGAATCTCCAAATATTTCTCAACCTGTGCTTGGCAACCAGTCACCTACAGTCAGATTTTTTTTAAATTAACTGCTGTTCTTTTTATGGAAGATGATTTTTTGAGTGCCTGAAGTAAGACCTTTGGCAGGCATAGCAACAAGTTTCCTCAGGCCACGGCCACATGAGTGAGATAATCCAGAGGGGAAGTGAGGCTATTTTGCCCTGGAGCAATTTGCCCCACAGTTGCGTGATCACACAGGTCTGTGGACCTGCCGGCGCAACTCGCCACTGCATGATCAGACACAACTGCGAGTGAGTTAGTTTTTTTGTGTGGTTGGTTTTCAATTTGCTTAAACCGGGGGATTGATGAATCGCTCCTCCACCCTAAGGCCTTTCGATGATGCACATATTGAGAAAGTGGGGAAGAAAAAACAGCATGGCGTCGGGATAGCCTGATCAGTCTATCCCTGATGCCACAAGTTTGTGCAGGCACGATCACATGGGGAAAGTCTGGCTGTGGCCCACAGCAAATCCTTTGGTACTGGAGTTTAACTAGTGGTTTTTAACTAACGGTTTTTTACTCCGCTTTCCTGGTGGAGCAAAATGGCTTGCAACAGTTTGACAATAGTTACGGGATGCTTCCCAGATGTGCTGGCATGATCGCGCCACTTTGAACCACAGGTAAATCGTCCCTCTTCCGTGGCTAATAGGTGTGTATGATCGTGCCCTCAGTGTCTCTATTTACCATAGAAACCACTGAAAATCAGAGGGTCATAAAAATAATGGCACTGTCAACTAGATAACATTCAGCTGAATGAAACAAAAATCTAGTGGCATCTTAAAAACTGACATTTATTTCAATAGAAGTATTTCAGGTGCCTCTGGACTCTCATTTTATTTTGCTATAACAGACTGACACAGCTACCTCTTTTCAATTATCATTCAATTGCAGACAAACATGAGTTGGTTATTTTTTATCACTCATTGTTATTTTTGATCACTCATTGAGAGCCAGTTTGGTGTAGTGGTTAAGTGCATGGACTCTAATCTGGGAGAACCGGGTTTGATTCCCCACTCCTCCACTTGCACCTGGCTGGATGACTTTGGGCAAGCCATAGCTCTGTACCAGCTGTTCCCTCAAGAACAGCTTGGGAAAGAGTTCTCTCAGCTCCACCTACCTCACAGGGTGTCTGTTGTGGGGAGGGGAAGGGAAAAGGAGTTTGTAAGCCTCTCTGAGACTCCCTTGGGGAGTGGAGGGCAGGGTATAAATCCAATCTCTTCTTCTTCTTCTTCTTCTTCTTCTTCTTCTTCTCATTGTATGGTTCTTAAAACAGGAAGCCAGATGTAGGCCCAGGAATAGTCACACAGTTACAAAGGCAGACACCAGGATGTGAAATGTATAATGATACCCATATTCAGGGATAGCTACTCCCAGGGGTCCTTTTGTAGAAAAAGAGGTGCAGGAGCTCATTAGCATAACTCATTAGCATACCTCATTAGCATATGCCATGTCCCCTGACATCACCAGAAGTGTGTCAGAAAGGGAATGTCAGTTTCAGCCCCATTATACCCAATGGGCCATTGAAATCAATGGCAAAAACTCATAGGGTATATGAGGGGCTGGAGGAAAGGGAGTTTGAGGAAGAGGCTCCAAACTTGCAGGGTAGCTGCTGGGGCCTCTCCTCAAAATACCCACCAAGTTTCAAGAAGATTGGACCAGGGGGCACAATTCTATGGGCCCCCAAACTGGTTGTCCCATCCCCTCCATTGTTCTCTATGGTGGGAAAAAATGTTAACCTTTTTCCTCCCATAGAGAACAATGGAGGGAATGGGGGCAACCTGTTTGGGGGCCCGTAGAATTGGACCCCCTGGTCCAATCTTCTTGAAACTTGGTGGGTATTTCGAGAAGAGGCCCCAGCAGCTACCCTGCAAGTTTGGAGCCTCTCCCTCAAATCCCCTCCCCTCCAGTGGCTTTTAAAGTTGCTGCCAAATTTCGACGGCAATTCAGCAGTGGGCTGAATCAGATTAGAGAATCTGATTCAGCCCGTGGCTGCCCTGGTGGCCAATCCTGAGCTGGCGGAGATTTGCTCCACCTCGCTCTGGCCCCAACGGACCCCTAACTACTCCTGAACAACCGGGGAGGGGGGGGGGAAACGACCTTGTATGCACTGCATACAAATATCCCCAGTTTCAGAATGTTGTAGTTGAGGTGGAATTAGCATGGTGACATCTTTCTTGCAGTGTACTTTCTTGCAGTGCAGTATTATCCCCAATACATTCTAATGTAAAGCCTCTGGAAAGATAGTCTGCAACATCAGAGTAGAATATCACTATGTAGATAGTTGAACATCAACTGTATATCTTTGTGTCTAAACTAGCAGAGGTATCCATCTCCGTATTGGATCCATGCCTGGAAGCCATGGTCAAGTGCCTAAGAGTAAAAAATTTCCATTTGAATCCAGAAAAGACTGTCTCCATGCTGGTTGGTAAGGCCGCCTCTTGGAAGGTATAGTGCACCCTACCTTTGGTAATGCAAAATTATTCTCTACACATCAGGATTCCAGATATGATGTTAGATTTTGCTCTTCTGATGGAGAAACAAGGTAATATTGTGTCCAAAAGCAAAATGTTATATCTTCATCCATCACAAAAATTGGTCTCCTATTTGGGCTCAGCCAATCTAGCCATGTTGACCTGGGCGAGTTACAGCCCACAGGTAATAATAGCTCCATCATTTCCAATGGCTGGTAGACCTGGCTTCAGTCCACTTCACTATCAGCCGTTAGTTGGCACCAACTATTAGGTGGAGCTTCAAGTGCCTTTGAGATTTAAAGGGGTGGAAGACACCTTCTAACAGCTGTTTGGTGAAGTCAGCTTCCTCCCTCCCTCTTCCTGCTGTCTCAGTGGGAGGGAGGAATGGGAGAAAATTGGGGGAAAATGGTCTTGAATTTGGGGGATACAACCCCCCCAGTCCTCAAATAACAAAAGTCTGGAAACTTCAGAATAACAGAAAGCATTCCCCCCTGAAATCTGGCTCTGAAATTAATGATAGGCATAGTAGAAGGCTCAACAAGATTAACACCATTTTGGAAGTGTATAGTTTGGGCTTAAAAGCTAACTTAAACTTTAGTTGACTTCAGTTACTGTGTGAAAGACTGCTGTGAGAAGCAGGATGTGGTGAAGTGAGCAAGAGGGCAAAATGTCTAACAGGATGTCTCAGAGTATAGCTGAATTAGTGGAAAGGGCTGATATATGGGGGTAAAAGGGGAACTATCTTTTCTAATCTTGCTCTTGCTAGGTCTGCAGAAAACCATGAATATTCCAAACAGAGATGAAAGACCTATATGGTTGACCGTATATGCATGATAAATGTGCTTATATTTTTATGTAAGAGGAAAGTTAAATATATTTTCTAATTGTAAAACATCTGTGCATGTCTGAAAAACTGTTTGGCATACATGAATAAAAGGTTTCTCCTAATTCCTAACTGACAGAATCCTCGGAACTTTCTGACTGAGTTCCCTTTTATTGCAATAAGTGACACCTACTTCTGGAATCTCCCTGTTGTGTACTTCATTGGGCGTTGGCACACCAGGCAACAACCCTATTTGGTTAACATTAACATGAACATTTTTGAAGTGCAGTCCTCTAGTTGCAGTCATGCTGGCACGACTACTAGGCAGAGTTATTGAAAAAAGCCATTAGAAGAGTATATGGCTAAGATGTATGACCTGGTTGTGTATTGTAAATAACATGGTCTGACTCCATGAGTAGAAACATGAATTCAAAATGCCTTCAACAAATAAAGAAGCTTAATTAAACATCTTTCTAACCTACCAGCACAGAAAACATCTAGGAAAGGGAGTGTAGCTGAGTGGTAAAACACCTACCTGTTATGCAGAAGGTCCCAAGTTCAATCCCAAGCATTTCCAGCTAAAAGGACTGGGTGTCAGGTGACTCTGGAGAACTGCTGCCAGTCTGAGTGAACAATACTGACCTTGATGGACCAAAGATCTGTTTCCGTATAAGGCAGCTTTATGTGACAGTGGAGTGACAACAAGGCACTGAATATTCCTGAGTTAAACTGGATATCACAACATGCAAAAAGAGTGCCCCAATTTCAGATTTTGGGAAGCTACTTGAAAGTCATAAAAATAGGAACAGACTTCCGAAACATTTTTAATTGAACATTTTATGTGCCAAGTTTGCAAGTGTCTTTTAATTCTGAAGATCTTTGTCAAGAGTTTATGTACATCAGCATGCGCCAAAGAGATTTTAAAATGTTTTAATGTGAGATTTGGCATGTGCATTAGCTCACAGAAACAGGGCTGGGGGTGGGGAATGCGGGCAATATTCTTTCAAGTTTGAAAATGATGTGCTAAGCAGCAGCAGATCAAGAGAACAATAAATGTGAACAGGATTTTCTGAAACAGCAGAAGTTGCTGTTTGATTTACATAAAATTAAATCAACAAAAATTAGTGCAGTGTGAGTACAGCAAAAAAAACCTCTCTGTGTATAAAAATATTCTTACACATGCCAATTTGCTTATAACTGAACAGCTCAGTAATATGAAAATGGGGATTCACCATTTGCAGAAATGTCTTTCACCAAGAGGCAAAAAGAGATAAATTGTTTTTAAAAATTGATTTACCACAACAACATTCCATTATCATAAAATAGCTGATTAAAGCAAGGAAATGGCTGCGTGACAGAGATTTGTTTGACTTTACTAACCAGAAACTGGCCTTTGCATATTAGATTTGTGGTCAGTTTTGCACAACAGCATTATGCTATATCTAGCTGTAGCCAGAACAATGCTGACCCATGTACAAATGCTAACACAAGATCCAGTCAGTTTATGAAGCAAATGTGATGCCAAGGCTCTGATGATGTGTTGGTGTAGTTTTTGCTGCTGATAATTGATTTTATTGCTGATGTTTTGTTTGGTATATTGAGAATGTTTTATTTGGGAGGGAGGGAGAGGGGCCACGGGACTTACACATCACCTGTGCACTGCCACCAGCTTGGCCTGATATAAAAATAACAAAGACAGGAGTGGGGTGAGGACACACCTAGTTTGCCAGAAGCTTGCCGGAGCCTCTTGGCATGTCTAAACTCTGGTAAAAGAAGGGGAAGATGCTGATTATTGAATTTTACTATTTATTGGGGATTTGTTCATCACCTGGTGGTACAAAAGCTAAGGCCCAGTAAATGCTTCCATTGAATAACAGATCCTGCATTTTGCCTAAGATTATACAAGCCGCAGGGTGGATTCTGGATAATCTAGTAATTTAGTGTGTCATGTCAGTTAGAATCTATTTGGCTAAGTGGTTGAAAACCTGGGCTGTACCCTCATTCTCCTTTGCCCTTATAAACCCAAGTTGTGACATGTTGGATCCCTAATTGGTTGGCTTGTTAGTAAAGTATACATCTGCCACAACTAGTGCATCTAATTGAGAGGACATACTTCCTTTACCTAAGGGAGAGATTTAATGCTGCTGAAAACAATATGGGCTTCACATTCCATCACCTGACATGATGTTGTAAATGTCTGTCAGGTGCCTGAGATGCAGAAGAATTTCCTTAGTTGGTAAAAAATCAATGTCCTGGAACTTTTCAAGGATGTTTGCTTATTTACGATTCCTGTGGCTCTAAAGCTTTAAAAAACCTTCCTGCCAACAGATGAGGAACTGCTTAATGCTTAAAACCATTCCACTTAAATCAAAGTTTTACAGTCCTTTAAATTATCTGCAGGCTGTTCATTTTTACAAGTTTAGCCACATATTATTTCATGGGAAACACAAGTATGAGCATGAAATACTCCAGGAGACGGATGCTTTGGGACTCTACAATTTGCTGGTAAATTCAAGGCAAAAATGTAAAACAATCATGATGTAGTTTGTGTTACAAGTTCAGGGACATAAGAGACTATACCACTCTAAAATCATCATCAATAAAGTCAACCATTAAGGCATAATCAAAACAGCAAGTAGTAAAGAAGACCAAAGCTGGGGTTTTTTTTAAAGGTACTTAAATGATGAGATATAAAGATGTCAAAAAAAGCCAGCATAGATATAAATACTGCTCACAAATCCATTGGGAAATGAAGCCAAAGTAATGGGGCGTCCAGGGTCTTACTGGTTCTGTAAAAAGTACTATAAGTTCTTCTAATAAAAGAACAATAAAAGCATACTCAGAACAACTATAAGAATTATAAAAGCACTGGGAAGTATATTAGGAAGTACAATGTCCTTGAATGTGGAGCTGAAATGTTGGGGTGTGCTTCCACCCACTCACCCACTTCACACACACACACACAGAGAGAGAGAGAGGCCCCTTGGCAAAATGCATACTTAATGTTTTGATGATATTTTGCACCAGTTTGCATAAAGATGCAAAATTGCTGGCATAAGGTGATAAGGCATAGGGAACACATCTTCATAGATAATAAAACAAGCCAGTGCTCTTAGCCCTGATCTAGCTGTGTGTAGTTGACTAGGTGGGAGAGAAAGTGTATGGAGACAAGCTTTTGGATGCAGATCCAGTTTCAGAGTCCACTGGAAATAATAGAGAATGAACAGATAATATGTATACTTGAACGTGTCTCCTGATACAGTGCCATTTGGCTATGCTCCATTATTTCCAATAGGATGCACATTCAGATGGACATCCATATTGTGCTCCAACTAGTAGGGCATAACCATGCATCACAAGAGGGTCAAAAGTTTTGGAGGAGTGCTGGGCAGGATGTACCTGAGCAAAAGGGATACATTCCTGCTTCCTCTACTCAGAGTGAAGGCAAAGGAGGGAGATGTATGGGCTCTCTGTTACCTTGTCACATAAGCCAAATCTGACTTGACTACATGGTGTCATATGTCATCATCTTTATTATCTGGTTGGCTGGAGTCATTCAATGAAGAATCTCTTTCAAGTAAAACAGATGGCACCACAGCCTTAGCATGTCAGAATGTGCCCAGAATATGTCCATCCAAAATGGCAACTTCAACAACAAAAATCATGCCTCAAGAAAAATGCTACCACGGTGCCCTTTGCCTTCAAATGCAATAGTTACAACAACAATAACCTAACCAGATATAACAACCTGATCTGGTGATATTTTTTGATGCATACATGATGTTCCCCTACTTCTAATGGATTCTCATTTCATTTCAGCAGAGGAAGTAGATCCACTTACAACATATTCTTTTGGAGGGAATGATGCAATGTTCAGGCAAATGTATTGTGCTCACAATGTTCATTTTTTGTCACATCAGGGCCCTCATGTTGTTGCCTTAATGGCAGCTTGCAACTATATTTGAAGTTGTTTTGTGTCTGCATGTGGCAATATTTAGCTTAGCAGGTAGCGGAAGTTGATGCATGTTCACAATTTACTGACTTGACGGCATTACAGATGCCCCATCCTCTGTATGGGTAGGTAACATATCATTTAACTGCAGACTGGTAGTTCAGCAGTTTGCGACCCAAGTGCTGCATGATGGAGTGAGCTCCTGTCTCTGGTCCCAGCTCCTGCCAATGTAGCAGTTTGAAAGCAAGAAATTGCAAGTCGATAAATAGGTACCACTTCAGTGGGAAGGTAACAGCATTCTGTGCGTCTTGGCATCTATTCATGCCAGCCACATGACCAGGGAAACGTCTTTGGACAGCACTGGCTCTTCGGCTTGGAAACGGAGATGAGTACCACATCCCTAGAGTCATATTTGACTGGCATTCGAGTAAGGGAAACCTTTACCTTTACATTAGAATATTTGTGCTGCTTTTGCATTTGTGCAGTCTCATGATGTAATTTGTATTACAAGTACAGGGAAGTGGTATCATGGCACTGTGCAGCACTGTTTCCTACCCCCATTCCTTTGCTGCTCCATTGAGTGCCAGTGAGGAATGAGAAACGCTAATAGGGGATTGCTTGCTAGAAGTGGACAGTTGGTAGCCCTAACTGAACTACTGTTCCCAGGGAGCAGCATGAAAATAGATAAATATGATCTGTTTTGCACAAATGAACAAGCTTAGATTTGGATAAGGCTGGGGAGACATACACTGGCGGAGGACAGACTGGCAGAATGAAGCGCAAGGGAAGTGAGGCAAAAAACCCGGGCCAAGTTGTCATGGGGCTTTCCAGTCACACTGCGTGGACTGATACAGGACCATACTGGGGAGGAGGCAGAATGGAGTGTTCGCTCTGTGGGGTGGCTACTGGCAGTGGTGCCATGGTTGCATGTGGCTTTGCATGGTTGCATGTGGTCCATTTTGCCAACCTGCGCATAGGCGCATGAGCACATAGGCGCAGCAGCAACTGGGGCAGGATCCCATGGCTGGGAGCTTTAACTCTGTGAGCCAGAAGCATCCCCATGGAAGGTTGAGCTCAAGCTCACAGCATGCATGGGCAGTTATGCACATCCCTGCTGGATCAGCGGGTTCACATTACCAGTGCCGCTTGATTGTGGCTTATTTGTGTCCACACTTCCAGGAAGCGGGATCAACAGGCAGACAAATAGCTTGCCATGGCTTTCACCTGGTACTTTTAAAAAGCGGGATCAAAACGCTTCAAGACGGGGTGAGTACAGCACAAGAACGCCAGACAGCTGTAGTTATGTGAAACGGCCCACTTAATCTGCTTGAGAAACGTGCCTATATCGGGCCAAACTGCCAGTCTGAACTCAGCCATTATGATGCCGCTGCCCCCTACATACATGCAGAGGAGAAGGAGATTGGATTTATACCCCACCTTTCACTTGGAGTCTCAGAGTGGCTTACAAACTCCTTTCCCTTCCCCTCCACACAACAGACATAGGTGAGACAGGTGGGGCTGAGAGAGCTCTTTTCAGAACTGTCCTTGAGAGAACAACCTGAAAGAACTATCGCTTGCCCAAGATCATCCAGCAACTGTGGTGAAGGAGTGGGGAATCAAACCCAGTTTTCCCAGATTAGAGTCCGTGCACTCAACCACTATGACACCAAACACCCAGCACAGGATCAGACAACTGAAAAAAACACTTCTTTTGTAAGTCACTTTTTTCTGTCAGGTGCATTCGGAAGACAGATGGAGCAAAGGAATAAGGGCAGCATGACAAAACAGTGCAAATTATTACCCAGAGTATTTGCAATTCAGAGATTATTACCCATCCAAGACAACCCAGTAAAATGGGCAAGGTTAGAATAGAGGGATGGCTTCACCTCTGCCATCACCACCCCAACTGGAATGAAAGAATTAATTTGATTGATTTTTTTAAAAACACATAACAAAGATGTCAGGTGAAGAATGAAGTAAATAAGACTGTATGAATGTGCATATGACAATGCAACTTGGAACATTCAAAGGAAGTAGACAGATTTTTGAGTGTTTGATGGTGCTGCTTCCATTTTACCATCAAATCGTAATCTAGACAGAAGAATTTATTAAATGTCCTTGTGATTAGCATGGGCCACCACTGTGATGAACTCTGGGAAAGAGAAACATCCTCCAAAATTGATCCAGTCTTCATTCATTGTCAGTATTTGACATCTCTTCACTGTGTTGATCAAAATAACCACATGTAAACTCTGGGCATCTTGAAACAGAGTGATAAAAGGCAAATTTTCTAACAGGCCATAATAAGGCATAATGTTGGTTTTAATTCACATAAGTTATTATGAGAACATCTCAGGTTCATTAATTTGTGATAAATAATGAAGTTTGTCAGACTATTCCTATAACACTGAGTTAAAAGACAGAAGAGACAGAAGACTATTAAATAGCCCTAATTTTAAAAGGTTCATTTAAATTCATCTATGTTGAATGATGATGAGTGAGCCATACTTTCAATTTAAACTAAAACTTAGTAACAATTAAAAACAGAATCAACTGAGGGATATTTTTGCAGGCTTCTGATTCCCTCTTTAGGTAGGCAGTCAAAGCAGACCAGTTTCCAAACCTTTTATGAGATTAAAAAAATATAATCATGGCATCCTATACTTTTAATCTGCTCATTAGTTGGTTTCATCCTTATGTCTTTATGCTCTTGGGTTTTTAATGTGGGGGATTTTATTGTGACTGTTTTATGTAGTAATTTTATGCTCCAATCCAACTTGCATATATGGGATGTCAAAAGAAAAGGTATAATTGCTTGAAATAAATTTAAAAACCATTCTTTTTCAAAATTATGACAGCAACTCAGTCTGTAACCTTCCCCCCCCCCCTCCAAATTTAGCTTGTCTGATCCTGTGACACAAGCTGTGAAAAGCAGTTGCTCATTATGCACTGGTCCCTGTTGATAGTGCGTGGGGTAGGTGAGCTAAACTCCTCTCATATCAAGTCTGTACAGTTGCACTTCTCCTTAAATATTTCAGATTCTCTGAGATTCCTTAAATATTATGGAGGAATTGATACAAGGTTGATTTCAGGTGAGATGGGGAAAGACATGGACCAAAACAGAATATGCTTGCTGTTTCACTTGTTTTAAATCCAAGTCAGAGTGATGTGGTATGGGTGATCCTAAACAGGGGGCATCCATTCTTCTTGGACAGGATGACCAGCCACTATGTTGCAGTTAAAACTGTATGCTGTCCAGGTACCCCCCAAAAGTAAGAGCAGAATAAGATCATCATCATCATCATCATCATCATCATGTCTCCTAATGTTATAGTGGCTGGCCTCCTAGTAGATCACAAAAGCAAAAGGACTGAACCCCCAATGCACCAGATAAGTGTTTATAATATGCAATGGACTTTCTAGTTCTGAAGAATGCTGTAGATTAACTGAAAGAAAATAAAATCCCCCAAATGCTTATGGGGACTAAATGTGTTCTTGGAGGCTAGAAATATTGAGACAATATATAAAATCAAAAATATTTGTATATCTATTCTCAGAAGCCCCATGGTATAGCAGTTCTCTGTTCTAAAATGGAGTCCTGCTTTATACAATATTAATAGAAATAGCTTGATGTTTTTAAAAAGTGCACATTTTAATGCTTCATGCTTGCAACTCAGCCTAAATATCCCAACAGTAACTATATTTTTCTATTAAAATCTGTGCAAGAACTATTTTGAATTAACGTTAAAAGGATTTGCAATCAGTATATCTTGAAAAGTCAGAATATGTGCCCAGAATGCCTTGACAGTTCATTTTCTACTAAACCAGTGTACCAGACAACCCAGCCTGATAGCTCAATACACCAGCTTTATTCAGTATGACCAGACATCCAAAATTAAGATCTGAAAACAAATATAAAACTAGTTATCTTTTAAGTGTAAAAGAGAATAGCTGAAAGTAACAAAACTTGTAAAAAGTTTTGACATCTGTCTATGGCAAAGGTACAATATATATTTTTTCTGATATTAATTTTTGCAATGCCTTTTGACTAAAGTACAATTTGATTTTTAATGTTGGCTTACAGGTCTGAAAATCCTGCAATTATAGAATTCACATTCAGAGGGGAGGGCCTATGGTTCAGTGGTAGACCATCACCTTTGCATACAGAAGGTCTCAGATTTGGTCCCAGCATTGGTCCCAAAGCTGACTTTGGTAGATCAGTGTTCTGACTCAGTACCAGGAAGTTCCACATTCAGTATGCCCAAGAAGGTTTCTTTGTAAATAACATCCACTGGAGGGGTATGATTTAGGTACGGACCACAGTATAGGTGAAGTGCAGCTTAACCCTTTCCCTGCATCTTTTTCTTGCCACCCCAGCCAGAATAACAAGACAGACAACGGTTGAAAGTAAACAAGGGCCACTTTATTAACTATTCAACAGAACATTGCAGCAACGGGCAAACTAAGCAAGCACAGGAACAGGCAAGGCAGGCGTCACTCCCTGACACAACCTCCTTGCCCTTGATATGGGCGGGTCACCTGGCTCCGATCTTGAGCCAGCCAGATTCTGGCTCGTAACCGGCAGCCCGACATACTGGTTGCCCTGCAGGAGCGCCTACCCCTGAGACCACACGGACCTTCAGGGAGGAGCCTAGCCAGAGAGGTTCCCAGTGGCGATCGCCATTCTCTACCCCGAACCACATAGCCCTGGGGCAGTATCCTGATGACCTCCTGTTCCCAAAGGGGATATGCCATAAGGTGCTCACCAGTTCCTTTTTTTGCTTGCACAAACCTGCCAAGTGACCAACTATTTAACACTCATCCACCACCTATACCCTTATCAACTGCCCACAGTGTAAGGTAGGCAAAAACACCTCCACCGCACGGCCAATCAAGGAAGAGGCGAAAAATTCCTACCTGGCCCCGTATGGCGACCAGCAGAAGCCTACACTGTGAACAGGGTGGGTGGGCGGGTGAGCACGAGGAGCCGAAGACAAGGCAGGAGCGGGGCCCAGCCTTAAATAGGCTGCCCTGCCGGCTCCAAAATCTCGCAATAGTGTGATCATCATTGCTGCTCCGCCCTCTGGCAAGGCGGCAAAGCGGCCCCAGGCGAGCAAATGGCACACCGGAAACCGAGTTGTCATCAAACAGGCATGTAGACCTATTTTCCCTACCTGGGCAAGTATACAGAGAGTCTGTATGTTGTCTGTATCTTTGCTCAGTGGGGCCAACAATCTGTCTAGGATTACATCAAGGCTGAAAATTTGCATCATTTGATTACAAGGTTAAACTCTCCTGCCCTTGTACTGTGGCCCATATTGAAATCAGGTCTCTAGCCCATTACTATGTACAAAAAGCCCCCCAAAAAACACATACGTGTATGAGCTCCAAACACAGAACTCCAAGCCTTTATTATGATTATTTCCCCCTAATATAGTTGAAATACTTCTAATAATTTGAAACATTACAAGTCACATGAGATTAATCAATTATATCAAACTAGGAGCTGGATTCAGCATATTAGCAACACACACACACACACACACACACACATTTGTTCATGTATTAAAACATTTTAACCCTGCCTTTCCTTTAAGTTCAAGGCTGCTTACAATAAGGCATCTTTGAGGGGAAAATATGAAAAAAATATAATAACTTGTTAATTCTATCAAAGTGGCAGTGCCAAAGGACTGGGAGCAAAATATGTGAAATCTTGATTTTTTTAAAAAAAACCCAATCTCTAACACCTATAGCCTAATAATACATTAATGCCATGAGGCTTCTGCCTTCAGCACTCTTACTGCCAGTAGATACAATAGTTCTCAAGATGATATTAATCAAAAGATAGGAAAGCTGTGAATGCCTTAATATTAATCCATCATTCAGACAGCATTTAATACATCTGCCAATCATGTCCATTTAAATAATACCCCCCCCCCCCAAAAGCAGAATACAACCCTCTCTCAATCAAATGAAACAATGGAAATGAGAAGAATGACACAGTAATTAATAGCATTGTTGATGCAATTGCATAGGTTTAATTGTTCGGGTCACTAATGTAAACTCTAGAGAATAAATAATAATTTGCTCTTACTATTATCAGATGGATGCATAATTGTACTGGCAATTTCTCAAACACATTTTCATATCAAAATTCCTAGCCAGTGTTTTTGAAAAAGTAGTACTGTCTCCTTATAAGTATCTTGGCCAGTTGTTACAAGATATCTCTTGTCAAAATGTGTGTGTTGTCTCTAAAAAGCAAGCTTAAGGAGATCACAAGGACACCAAATAATGATGATGTTTCGAACTAAGCAAAAGTCCTAGCAGGAGACATAAGTTTCTTTGTAACATGCATTCACTGTAATTCAAATCAGTGTTTTAAAATAAGCAGCTGATCTTCAGCACTCACTAGATAGTCTCACTAAACAGAACCTTGTCATCAGGTCATAATGGAATGAGATCATTCAATTTGAGAGTCAGAGTCAAGAACTGATTATGCCTCATACTACAAAGGAGCACTGAGGATTGCCCTGGAGATTGCATGCAGATGCTCAGTTGGGAGGGGAAAGGTTTTTGATCTACATTTAAACCTCTGAAGGGATCTAATCAGCCCTCAAGAGGTAGATTAACTATCCCAGCAGGTTTTGCCACATGATAATATGCGATAATTTGTGCCATGGCAATTGCATGAAGAGATTTTTCCTAATTAAAATGTTTGATTCTCTGAAAGACATGCTGTCAGTAAACAATGCAGCATCCTTTCCTTACATGACCATTAGTCAAGGAAAAAAGAATCAGTACCAGTACTATTCCCTGAGCATTCTCACACATACATATACACGGCATAGAGTGTCAGGAGAACTTGGCGTGGGTAGATGTGTTGGTCTGAAGCAATAGAACAAAGTTTGAGTCCAGTGGCACCTTTAGGACCAACTAAGTTTTATTCAAGATATAAACAATTTATTTATTTATTAAATTTCTATCGCGCCTAGCCAGCATTAGCCGGCTCAAGGCGGCTCACGAAGATTAAAACAACAATATAATTTACCATAAAATTACAGGTTAATATGCACATAAAACAGCAAAACCACAGAATTGATGGTCATCATTGCTTCCAACACAGAGCACAGCAATTTCCGGACCCTGACCAGGAGGTTGCACCAGTTGATTGCACCGCCCGAGCTTATCTCAGCGCTATCCAGTGACTTAGCATGTATAGCAAGAAATGAGTGACTTAGCATGTATAGTGAGATACTTCTCTCATTACACATGATAAGTCGCTCACTTCTCATTTATACCCAAAATTAAACTTTGTTGGTCTTAAAGGTGCCACTGGACACAAACTTAGTTCTCATATATGTTGTTAACTCTTTTATTGTCTGCACACTAATTTGCTGCTGTCCACAGTTCTTACCAACTGTGTTAATTCAATTTTAGCTATACTTGTTGCTCAGTTACTTATGCATCTTGACTCTAACTAGCCCTTCCTGGCAATTAACCCCCCCCCCCCCCGGTATGTCATGCTTGAGGAAGTCTGTTTTAATGTATCTGATGAAATGTGCATCTACACAAGCTAAGTCACTCAGTTCTTGCTTATACCCAGAATTAAACTTTGTTGGTCTTAAAAGTGCCATTGGACTCAAACTTAGTTCTCACATTTGTTTACTCTAGTATTAGTATGCTAATTTGCTGCTATTCACTGGTCTTACCAACTGTTTCAATCCAATCTTAGCTATGCTTATCACCCAGTTACTTATGCATCTTGATTCTAACTAGTCCTTCCTGGCAACTAACAACATCCTCAAGCCTATACCCGGAATTAAACTTTCTTGATCTTAAAGGTGCCCTGGACTCAAACTTTGTTCTGTCAGGAGAACTGTTTGTTTGCTATGCATTTCTCTTATATTTCTTTCCAAGTTAGACAACAATATATTCTAGGATGGCCAATTCTAGAGCTCAAAATTTGGGTATCAAAGCACGGCCAGCTTTGGGTCTGAGCAAGACATGCTTAGATACCAAAAAAATTGAGCTCTAGAATTTGATTGCTAGAATCCATTGTTGTCTGTTGGTGGAGCCAAGATTGAATTATTATGAGTCTGCTGGTGGTGGGCAGCAATTTTTGGAAGGCCCAGTTCAGAACCCAGTGGCAGAAGCATGGCGGGGGGAGAGACCAGCATAAAGCCCTGAGTAATCTGAGACCAAGATGCCTAAATGTCCATATTGACCTATCATATGAAGAAATCTTGGAGTACTTCTCTACTATCTGAGGGTAATAGGTGACCATGAAGGTGAAGGCCTCCCATGCCCTGCAAGATCTATTACCTTTCTGCAGGGCTTGCAAGGCAGAGATGTTCTACCAGACATTTGCTGGAGGACAGTCTGAAGTCTGGCATTCTCATACCCCCCATCCCCATATTTCCCCCAGGGGGGCTATGAAAATGTTATCCTTAGACTATTTTCTGACATCCTGAGCTGATTATCTTATGTATTAATTGTTATTTATTGTGGGTTTTTAATTTTGGTAGTCTTGTATTCTGTAATATGTCATTGTATTGAATTGTATTGTAAACTGCCTTGAGCCCTCCTTGCAGGGATGGGCAGTCTAAACATTGAATAAATAATAATTATAAAATAATAATTGTGGTGACAGTTGTGTGAAATACTACCTTTTCCTGAAAATCATCTTTCTGTAGGGTTCCCATCACCAAAGTCTTCCTGTGTGCATTCTAAGTGTGTATGACATTCAGGTTAAGAGATGTAGTCCCATTCTGTAATCTGAGATCTGGGTGTTCTGGCTGGGGTTTATAGGGTGCTTAAGAGTGCTATCCCCAAGCAGAATCACACCTTTCTATTGAATTCAATGGCCTTAGATGCGTGCAACTCTACTTAGGATGGCATTGATCACACACTGCTTTTGGCTGCAGATTTAGCTGGTATTCTTAGCTGCACTGTGCCCGACTAGGCACTGGAAGAGACATGTGGGATGTCCTTTTTTTTTTTTTTCATTTTCATTGGGTTCAATGGGAATGGTGGCTATGCCAGTTTTTTATCATTGTATAACATCAGTAGGGTTGCCAACTGTGGGTTGAGAAATCCATGGAAATTTTGGAGTATAGCCTGGGAAGGGAGGGATTTGGGAAGGGGAGGGACATCACTGGGATATAATGTCAAAGAATCCACCTTCTAGAGCAGTAATTTTCTTCTGGAGAACAGATCTCTGTAGTCTGGAGATCAGTTGTAATCAGGGTTTTTTTCTGTAGAAAAAGCCCAGCAGGAACTCATTAGCATAATAGGCCACACCCATGACAGCACAGCTCATTAGCATATTAGGTGGGGGGCTGGGAAAGCACAGAGCAGGCATAGAAGCTTGCCTCTTCCCCCCCCCCCAGCTTCTCCATCCCACTTCAGCATCGCCTTTCCAGTCTACCCCCCCAACCAGATGGCTGGGGAAAGGCGCTGCTGAAGTGGGGCAGGGAGGGAAAGAAAGGCATCATCAATGTTCCTGGGTTCCCTGCCTGCCCTTTTCCAGCTGTGACATGTCAGCTAGAGAAGGGAAGGTAGAGAGAGGCTTTTCCTTGTCAATTTCACTCTCAGCTGACTGGCCAGGAGTGAAATTGACAAGGAAATCCCAAGGGCCTCCCCAGTGGGAAAGAGGGCATTTTAACATGCTGCCTTTCTGTCTTGTGTGTAACATGGGGAAGGCAGCATGCTCTGTAGCCACGCATGCCAGAGGTTTTGGTTGTAGGTGTGGCCAACTCAGGAGCCAGCCAGAACTCCGTTCCTGTGTGTTCCTGCCCCAAAATAGCCCTGGTTGTAATTCTGGGAGATCTCAGGTACCATCTGGATGGTTGCAACCCTACATCACACCGCTACATGAATGATTTCTGATCTTTAAGCTGATTAAGTCCCATTACTTCCCAGCACACTTTTGGTACTCCCATGTCACTGGCTCCTACACTAATATACTTTACTGGTATAGTGCCAGTGGGTTGCTACCAGGGGTGGCCAAACTGCAGCTCGGGAGCCGAATGCGGCTCTTTCACACAGTCTAGTTTAATGTTAATGAAAAGCAAATTTGCATATTTTCCAATAAAAATGTGTGCATAATATTTGTTCATGTCTTACAGCTCTCAAACATCTGACGTTTATTCTATGTGGCTGTTACGTTAAGCAAGTTTGGCCACCCCTGTGCTATGCCAGTTTATTTCTGGTTTACATCAGCATGGGGCTAAGGACTTTATGGGCTAGCCTTAGGACTACACTCTTAGAGTAACAATATAGTCTATCAGCGCAATCCTAAATGAGTCTAAGTAAGTAAGCCCTACTGAACTCTACTCAGTGGGGCTTACTTTTAGGAAAGGATCCTTAATGTTGCTCCATGAGCATGTGTTTCTGTGTATAAAAAAGTGGGGCTGAATATACAAGAAAGAAAATTATTTTCACACTCTGATTTGTAAGGCATGCTGATATTGTGACTATAATACTATCAGGATTCATTATAAAATCACCACAACTATTGAAGTCAACTGTGAAACAACTCATATTTTAAAATAATTATTCCTTATCCTGCTGTGAAATGTAATTAAAGTAAATTTCATGTATATATTGTTTTCTTCCATTCTTTTCTTTAATCTCATAGGCTGTGTTCACATGGGCGTTTAAATCTGGGAGGGCTCCCAGATTTAAAGGGACCGGGTTTTTTTTTATTCGGGTTGGGATGATTACACATCCCAACCCTGGTGGTGGCGACTGGCGAAGGAGGCAGAAGAGGTGGAGGCGGTGGCAGGCAGAGGCGGCAGCGAAGGAAATAAAGACTATAGACACACACACACAAACACTAATTATAATACCTTTAAAGGTGTCACACAGTGAACTTCAGCCCCAAAGTTCTTCCTCTAATTCTCCATCTGTGCCCTCCCCCTCCTTTAACACATTTTAAATAAGAGTACCAAAAAGTCAGAATACAAAGTTTGTTCAAAACATTTTATCCATAGGATTTAAAGTGAGTTTGGGTAAAAACAAACATTTTTCTGATACAGAAAAAAAAACTACAACTGCTTGACATACAGCACCCTACTGTTTTCTGGCATGCTATATGAATATATTTTAATCTTTATTCTTTTGAAAACAAATGGCAGAGTCAGCCTTATTGATTTTCCTCACAGTGTGATGAGCACAGCAAACAACTTGCAACTATTATTTCAGAACCTGCCAACAGCTAATATATTGGGGCAACATGAACCACTGAATTTGCAGGCAGTGTCCAGAGTGGAGCTACAAATTTATCCATTTTGTATCTTATGGACACCGACGAGGGCCATACTTCGGATCCTTATCATGGCCATCAGGATGTTACCGCCACCAGCACTTTATTCTGTGTTGTGACTTGTTATGTCTATGTGTTTTATGATGCTGTATTGTATGAATACATTTGTGTGTGTGTGTGTGTGTGTGTGTGTGTGTGTATATATATATATATATATATATATATATATATATATATATATATATAATCTTTTAATGTAAGCTGCCCTGAGCCTACCTTGGCAGGGAGGGCGGGATAAAAAAAAAAAAATCAAATAAATAAATAAATAAATCTATTCTGAAATCTATACAAATATGTGTTAGAAAATGTGTTAGAAAAAATTCACTCAACAATCAAATAGATTTAAAATTATACATATTAAAACTAGAGATATTTGAGCATCCACTAGTTCAGCTCATGTCCCCATTTACTTATCATCTATCTATCATCTATCTAGTACTGCTCATATAGCAATAGCCTTGAGCAGGAAAGAATATAAAATAAAGTAATGCCTTACTTAGCCAGTTTGGTGTAGTGGTTAAGTGCGTGGACTCTAATCTGGGAGAACCGGGTTTGATTCCCCACTCCTTCACTTGCACCTGCTGGTTGACCTTGGGCAAGCCATAGCTCTGTACCAGCTGTTCTCTCAAGGACAGTTGTCTCAGAGCTCTCCCAGCCCCACCTACCTCACAGGGTGTCTGTTGTGGGGAGGGGGAGGGAAAAGGAGTTTGTAAGCCGCTCTGAGACTACAAGTGAGTGAAGGGCGGGATATAAATCCAATCTCTTCTTCTCTTCTTCTATTATTCTTCTGATATTTAATTATTCTCCCTATACATTTTGTCACAGAAAAAAACAACAGAATCATTTATATCCAATAATAACCACATCAACTGTGCCATCGTACCATCAAAGCCCTCATTGGGCATTTCTGTATTTTTAAATAAAGGAGTAATCAAACTAGCCCTCAACTAATTAAATATAGGACTTGTTTGCTTATCATCAGAATGGAACTGATTGTCTGGAGGACAGTTCGAGTTGCTGGCAAACAGCTCAAGCCCATTTGGCAAGCACTGAACTCACGCACCAAATACATTTTTTTTAAGTATATTGGAAGACCTGTTTGCTATCCTCAGCTATAAGAAGCTTATTGGTGTCTTTCTGGAGATCCGGTTCCGGTAGCTCGAGAGAGGACGTGCGGAGGGTAGCTCTGGCAGCGTCGACCTGAATTTTTGATTTTTCTTGGCGTTCAAAAGGCCACACTTTTTTCTTGTTGGGAGAGAAGTGGCAAGGGACTTTGGGGCTACAAACGGGCGAGAAGTGGCGAATCTCCCCGGCTGTGGTGCGTTCCGAGAGCAGAGAATCAAAAAGACATCGGCGGAAGACCCAGGAGCCGATGAGAAGAGCAACCTTCGAACCAGAGGAGTCAAGCGGCAGAGACCAAGACGGCTCTATAAATAAAGCTAAGTGTACTCGTACTAGTTTGCCCAAATACTCAATTTAATTTAAGAAGGGAGATAAATAGGGAGGGGAGTAAATTGCAAAAACTGGCAGTTTGTAAAGGTCCGGAGGAAATAAGAAAGAGAAAACCTCCCCCGAGACAGGCCATTGTTTAGTGGGATTAGTTTAAGAGGGGGGGGGGAGATGGAGACGGAGAAGTGTAGATACTGCAGAAACAGCCCCTTTTTTCTTTCTCTCTTTCTAAACATAGAAAACGAGCGGATATGGTTACGGAAGAGGTACTTTTAAGGAGAACATGGCGATCGGTGTCTAGAGATTGCTGAATCATCAGGCATGTATGGTTGACGTAAAGAGTGTCCCGGATGTAAGTGCGGAACAAGCATCTACATTAAAGGAGCACTGCCAAAAGTAGAGAGAAAATGCATGCGCAAAGGACCAGGAGCAACGCGGAAGTAAAGACAAGATATTGAATAAGTGACCCCGTCATAGAAAGGAGGCGTGGGAAAGAAGTAAAGGATTGGTAAACGACTGAACGGAGCGAGAGGAAAGTAGAGAGACTGGGATTGGGAATAAACGGAAAGTAATTGGTCTGTTACTCTACTGATTTGACTGACTGCATTGTGCTTAACTTGGGGAGAAAAGCAATGTCGACTAAAGATCTGAAATCGCTAATGGAAGAAACGGTCTCAGCAGCGCTAAAGAATACCATTGAGCATACTTTACCGGATTTGATTAAAAAAGAAATGCAGCCTATCCAAGAGATGCAAGTACAAATGGTGGAAATAACTAACCAAATGCAAAAAGATTCAGAAGAATTTAGAAGACAAATTCTAGAAAATAAGCAAGAAATTCAAAAAAATAAGCAGGAAATTCAAAAAATAGGAGCAAACCAAATTAAAACGAACAGGAGAGTGATGGAGACAGAACTTAACGTACAGGAATTAAAAGCAAAAAATGAAACTCTAGAGGAAGCAATAATAAATCTTGAAATGGATAAAGCAGCATTGATCATACGATGTCAAAACATTCCGGAAAAAATTGGAACCAACCTTAAAGAAGTAATAGTGGAAGCAATAGTGGATCATCTTAACCCAGGCACAAAAGAAGAAATATCTGCAGAAATAGAATCAGTATACAGAAGGAATTCATCCTTTGCAAGAAAATACAATGTCCCACGAGAGGTACATGTTAAATTTATGAGAAGAGAAACCAAAGAAAAAATAATGAGGTTAGCAAATGAGAATAAGGTGTGTATCCAAGGCGAAGAGATTAAATTTCTTAAGGAAATACCATGGAAGGTCCGGGAAAGAAGGTTCAAGTATCAAAGGCTCACAGAACTGCTAAGAGCAAGAAATATTGTATATAAGTGGTTATACCCGGAGGGAGTTCTGTCTGAATATCAAGGAAGAAGATACAAACTGGACTCGATCTTCAAATTGGAAAATTTCCTGGAATCTTTTGGAGAAGACCTTGGACAGCAGCAAGTAGAAGAGGAAGAAGAGGATGACGAAAAGGATGAGGAAAGTGAAAGTGACGAACTCAAATCAAAAGGAAAAAAAGACAAAAGTAAGAAAGGAAACAGAAAGGAGAAAAGAGTCCTGGAATTTAAACCCTCTCAAGTCCTGACCAGATACCAATACAAGAACAAGAGAGAGGAAGAAAAGGAAGGAAAACAAGATGGAGAAGAAGATGAAAGCGATTAAAATACTCTCTGTTAATATAAATGGGCTAAATAGTCCTCAGAAAAGGAAAAAAATCTTTCATCAGGCCAACAAATTAAAAGCAGAGTTAACTTGTTTCCAAGAAACTCACATTAAAAAAGATGATTCAAAATATTTAACTGCAAAAAAATTAGGAAAAGCGTTCATAGCTTCAGATAATTAAAAAAAAGAGAGGAGTAGTGATATTCGCTAAGGAATATTTACATCCAAAATTAATCTACGCCTCAGAGGATGGCAGGATATTAGCCATTACCATTAATAGGCAAAGGAGAGAGATGCTTATAATAAATATCTATGCTCCTAATCAAAAACAAGATGGATTCTATAAGAAACTATTAAACTTGTTAACAAATCAAAACTTTGAAAGTATTTGTCTAATAGGGGACTATAATGCAGTCTTTGAACAAGCCCTGGATAAAGATAGCCAAAAGAAAAAGAAAAGTAAATTAAAAGGTAAGACTCTACCCCAAAGCTTTTTGAAAATTGCAGAAGAATATGCACTAATAGATATATGGAGAATGAGATACCCAAAAAAGAGAGAATACACTTTTTTTCCCCATAGGCATAGCTCATGGTCGAGAATTGACATGGCATGGGTCTCAGCGTCAATAGTTAGGGAAGTGGTGGAAGCAGAAATCTTACCAGCCACATTCGCTGACCATAACCCGATAATGATTGCCCTTAAGGAAAGGAGAAAGAACACCCGGTGGTCCATGAATAGAAATTTATTAAAGGATCAGGAATTTGTAGGAAAAACGAAGCTTGAAATTAAAGAATTTTTTAATAGAAACATACGCCCAGAGATATCAATCGGAGTGGTTTGGGATTTCTTCAAAGCTTTTCTGAGAGGGATTCTTATTAGCCAACAGATTTGGAAGGCAAAACAAAATAAATTGCAATATGAGCAATTATATAACAAGATTAAAGTAGAGTTACTTGAATTAATAACAAATAAAAAAAAGGACCAAGAATTAATTAAGGCAAAAATTAAAACTCTGCAGCACAAACTTAATTTAATCCTAACACAAGAAATAGCAAAGGATATTGAATATGCAAAACAGTACTTCTTCGAAAATGCTAATAAGCCAACGAGATGGCTTGCTTATAGATTAAAGAAGGAAAAACAAAAGAATATCATAGCTGCGCTAGAAAATGAGAAAGGAGAAGAAAAATT
This sequence comes from Lepidodactylus listeri, assembly GCA_029233225.1. Lineage (NCBI taxonomy): Eukaryota > Metazoa > Chordata > Lepidosauria > Squamata > Gekkonidae > Lepidodactylus > Lepidodactylus listeri. Next base: position 75,514,736 of record JARCFY010000008.1, read on the forward strand.
TCTTATACAGGATCTTAAAAAAATAGTGGAAAACTTTTATAAGAATCTATATAAAAAACATAAAGATGAAAATGAAACACAAATAAAAGAGTATTTGTCAAAAAGCAATAAAGTATTTTCAGATAAACAACAAAATTTTTTAAATCAGGTAGTGACAATGCAGGAAATAACAGATGCAATTAGAAAGCAGAAGAGCAAAAAGGCGCCAGGGCTAGATGGCTTGCCAGGCGAGATCTATAAAATATTTGAAGAACAAATTAGCTTACCTCTTAAAAAAGTAATAGAAGCAATAAGTATTACGGGGGAACTGCCCGAATCTTGGAACCATACAGTGATAACTTTAATCCCAAAAACAGAGGAAGGTAAAAATCAGATTACAAATTACAGGCCAATCTCACTGTTAAATACCGATTATAAGATCTTTGCGAATATTTTAGCGGCAAGACTTAAAAGGATCCTTGTAGAAGTAGTGCACTCGGATCAAGCGGGATTTCTGCCAAAAAGATATATGAAAGATAACCTAAGGATATTAATGAATGCGCTAGAATTTTACAATATATATCCAGGGAGACAGGCGGTCTTTATGTTTTTGGATGCTGAAAAGGCCTTTGATAATTTATCATGGAGCTTCCTACTACAGAAATTAAGGTCCTGGAAAGCGGGACCTTTATTTCAAAATATGATTGAGGCAATATATAAGAATCAAAGGGCTAAGGTTATAATCAATGGAAAATTGTCAGAGGACTTTGCCATCCAGAAAGGTACAAGACAGGGTTGCCCCCTATCCCCACTGTTATTTATCTTTGCGCTGGAATCATTAAACGATCAAATAAGGAATAGTGATCAGATAAAGGGATTAAGGATTAAAAAATACGAATATAAACTTAGAGCCTTTGCCGATGATCTTTTGTTTATGATAGAAGAGCCATTTACTTCGATCCCATGGTTACTAAAAGAGGTAGAGGATTATGGTAGAGTAGCTGGTTTAAAAATTAACTATAATAAAACAAAGTGCCTAACAAAAAACTGCTCTGAAGAAACAATTGTTAAAATAGAGAAGATTTCTAGTATGAGAGTAGAAAAAAAAATAAAATATTTAGGTATCTGGGTCTCAAATAGAAATAGCGCTCTTGTGGAGAATAATTATAATAAATTGATAAAAGAAACCAAAAAGACTTAGACAATTGGAAAGGGATGCAATTATCATTGCTAGGCAGAATTGCGGTATTGAAGATGAATGTCTTACCTAGATTTCTTTTTTTGGCCCAAACAATCCCGGTATTAAAAAATAATAACATATTTCAGGAATTGGATACATTAGCTAGTAAGTTTATATGGTACCCAAAAAAGCCAAGGATAAAATTAAAAATACTTCAAGAAACAAAGGAGAAGGGAGGATGCAACCTTCCTAGTTGGAAATTATATTACTATGCAGCCTCCTTAATATGGATTGGAGACTGGGCAAAACTTGAGAACACGAGGGGTCTAGCACTAGAAGGCCATGATTTGAGTATGGGGTGGCACGCATACTTATGGTATGGCAAAGACAAGGTACACTCAAATTTTAATCACCACTGGATAAGAGGTGCCTTGATGAGGGTATGGCAACAAATCAAAACCCTATATTTCCCTAAAATACCAAAATGGGTATCACCACTGGAAGCCTTTATAAAACCTACATTGCTAAGTGAGTGTAAAAAAGTTAGTTATGAAAACTTGCTAGATTCTTCTGGTAATATAAAAAATCTTGAAAGCCTAGCAAATGAGGGGGTTCAGTTAACTTGGCTAGAAAAACATCAGCTAACAACTAGGGTTAAAATAGATAAAGAAATAGGTTTTTTAAATAGGAAAACTGATTTAGAGAAGGCCTGGCTAGATACAAATGAAAAAAATATCCAAAAAATTTATAGAATTCTCCTATCAGATGAAATGTATGAAGAGACAGTTTAAAAAGTTATGATTAGTTGGATGAACGACTTTGGATATACGATCGATATAGAAGATTGGGAAAAGATGTGGAAAACGTTAAAATTTATGACAGCGGTATCCTATAAAGAAAATCTATATAAAATGTTTCACAGGTGGCACTGGACACCAGACAAACTGTCCAAGTGGTATGAAAATATTTCAAATGCTTGTTGGAAATGCGACAGAAATGTAGGGACATTTTACCACATGTGGTGGCGATGTGAAAAAGCTCAAATGTATTGGAATAAGGTTAAAAAATTCATATTGGAAATGTTAAATATAAAGCTGTCTGATAAGCCGGAATTGTTTCTCCTGAATATGTTACCAGAAGGACTTAAAAAAGAAGAACAAAAGTTAATAGTATATGTACTTACGGCCGCAAGAATATGTTGGACAATGTCCTGGAAAGAAAAGACGATACCAACCCCAGAACAAATCATAGAAAAACTTATGGACTTAGCTGAAATGGACAGATTGGGCAACCAAATACATGGAAAGAATGAAAATAAATTCTTAAGAATTTGGTCAAAATTTTATGAATGGTTAGAAATCAATGTATGACTCCGAAAGTTATGAGATGTAAAGCATTGTATATTGTTGAAAAATCAATAAAAAAAAATTTTTTTAAAAGAAGCTTATTGGTTATGGTTTAGGTCCAATATACCCGCCAAATTGCATACATCCTCATGTCCCATGGTTAGCTCTAGGACTGAGACACCCAATTGCTTAAAGTTTATGCATCAAGCAATCTCAAGGACAGACTGAGACATTTTGACTGGTTGTCCATCCCTTATGGAATACCTTGAAAAGTTACCATCTTTAAAGTATCCTGAAGAATCATTATTAATAATAATATTAATTAAGGTCTATGTTATGATTTGAAAACTTACTTATCTCACTATGTAAAGGACCTCTGGGCTTTCTCAACAACTTGGCCTTCACAGAATCCGTAGCTGTGAAGCTATTTGGTAGTTATTTATCAGTAGTGAAAGCTGCTGCCTTCAAACTACAGGGAAATCTACAGCAAAAACGGGAGGGGGGACTTAAATCAAAACTGTCAATACAGAGAGATAGCTAAATTTGTATTCTACCTGTATGTTGTGTAAAAGCTGTTAAGACTATTTCAAGGAAGGCTGAAATACAATTGATCTCAACAGGCCAGCTATCATTTCAGTTATTTCCAGAATGAAAAGCACAAACTTTGTGGCAAATGCAGAATACTTCAGTATTTCTTACAGTTGTAAGAACACATTATACTTACGTCTATCCAGCCAGTTGCAAAGTATGGATGGGAGGGTCTGTTGTAAAAAAACCCAAAAAACCCTGCACCTGTATTTGTAAACCATTCTTAAAAGGCTGAAAACAAATTTTGGATCATTCTGTTTCAAGCTGTGGGTTCTTCCCCTTATCATGGGATATTTTCCAAGTTGGTCAGGGAAAAGTTCATCCCAACAGGGGCAACAAAGTGCCTGTTACAAAGCCACCATGTATTTGGAAGCATTTTCATAGATTATATGGGCAGTAATAAAAGCTACAGAAAGAAAAAAATCCATTAAAACCCAGAATAGTTTAGTCAGCCTTGTGCTTTTTCAGATTCTTTTTTAAAGGTTGCATTAGCCCATCTTTTCTACTGGGTATGCTCTGGTTGATGTTGGGACCCCGTTTCTTTTCAGTCTTAATATCCATCTTGATGTTGCCTATTCCCAAATCCATTCCAAAGAAATGGCCTTTGTTCTCTGTGCCATCTTTACTGTTGCTAAGGTCAGAATAGAGAGTCCTAAATATGATTCACCACCAGAGGATTTGTGTCAGGCAAGTCGGTGAGCATTCCAAAAGTGACATCTGGCTTCTTGGCAGCTTCCAGGGGCAGCTGTGCTGGTGGATCAGAAATTGCTTATCGACTTACCATATGCCGAACCTGCAGTTTGGCTCATTGAGCTTGACTTGGATCCTTTTTGCCCTACTGAATATAATTTCCTTTTAAATATTTTCTATTTATAGGCCCTGTTTTTAACAGAACCTTGATTACAAGAAAGGGAAAGTTCCAAGTTCTAAAGTATGAAGTACAATCCACTGCAGGGATTTTGACAGCTTGTTTCCAGACAGAAGCCACCTGCCAGCTGTTGAAGGCTGGTACAAATCTGCCTTTGTGGCAGCACGTTGACATAAGTTTTTCTTACACTATTTGGTTATGTGATCATTCCTTGCCATGCTGCTGCACGCATTGTCACTTGTCTGAGGGGAGTGGCAAATTCTCTTAGATAAGTTGTCAAGTAGCAGACTACTCCATGGCCTGGCTTTGTTCAGCTGCTTAAATAGCTTACCCTTGCTGTTAGAACACTAGCATAGATGTCCACCCCAATTGTTTAAATCTCCAGCCACACTAACACTCTTTTCACTGTTCTCTTGAATGTACTCACTGCTAGCAGCAGCAATTGGGGGGGGATGCATAGGAAAGACGCTGTGTTTTTTCCCCAGGCCAAAAGTCAATAAAGGAACAATGAAAGTCGGCACACTGTGCCCTTGCCAGGGCATGACTCATATTCTCTCTATCTCATGTAAGCAAGATTTGTGGTGGCTGCTTCTCCCAGTATGGATAACAAAGGGATATGGAAAACAAGGATGGGCCAGGAAACATTTCCTGTCCTTTCAGAAGAGAACAAAAGACTGGATTTATGCCCCGCCCTACACACAGAGAGTGGCTTACAAACTCCTTTCCATCCCCCTCCCCATAACAGACATCCTGTGAGGTAGGGAGGGCTGAGAGAGCTCTGACAGAAACTGCTCTTTCAAGAACAGTTCTGACACAACCAGGGGTCATTTTGTAGAAAAAGAGGTGCAGGAGCTCATTAGCATAACTCATTAGTATAACTTATTTGCATATGCTACACCACCTGACATCACTGGAAGTATGTCAGAATGCAAGAAAGAAAGAATAGAGAGAGAGAGAAAGGGAGAAAGAAAGAGCTGGCAGAGAGGGGACAGCTACTAATCCAAGCCTCAGAAATACCACTGTTCTGGGAGGATAGCTTCAGTGGTGGCTGAAGCCTTCAGAAGGCTGGTCGGAGGAACAAGGACCTTTCCAGGGGACGGGGTCATTTTGCTGCAGCCATGACACAAGCAGGCATTTCCCCGCCCGGGGGGGGGGGGGTTTGGCACCAAGTTCCGGAGCTGCACTCCCCTGAGCTCCTGCTCGAAATGACCCCTGTCTGTTTCTCTCTCAGCCTCTAAGATTCAAACTGTTTTTCACATGCTGTTAGAAACAAATGCAGACCATGCAGTCATATTCCACAAATTTTATTGGCTGTTTAGTAATTAATATAAAGAACATATCAGTACATAATCCTGGTTATTACAATTTGTGATCATGCTGGATTTACAAAATGTTAAATAGTTTATTAGAGCAATTATCTGAATATGAGTTTATTCAAGAACTCAGCATTCTCTTTGGAGGACAGGGGGGATGGTGGTGGTGGAAAGAGCCATCAAGTCACAACTGACTCGTGGGATTTTTGAGACAAGAGACATGCAAAGGTGGTTTGCAATGACCTGCCTCCATGTCATGGCCCTGGTATTCCTTGGTTGTCTCCCATCCAAATACCAGCCAGGGCCAATTCTACTTAGCTTCTGAGATCTGATGAGACTGGGCTAGCCTTGGGGTATCCAGGTCAGAGCATACCTGGGTGGGATACCTATTTAATACTTCAATCCTAATCACAAACACAGACCTTTCCCATCTTACAATGAGATGGCAGAGCCTTCCCATAAACTAGGGAGTATAGTGTCAGCTGGTAGAGAAAGATTTCAGATCTCTTTTTTTTTATTTCAATGGGCTATTTAGATAATGATTTTAGTTTTAATGCCTCCCCATTCTGATGTATATCTAAGGACTGTAACATTGCTCTCCTATGTATAGCTTCCAAGTTGCTGCTGCTAGTCTCCGGGACTCCGATAAGGTGAGAAACATTGGATGAATACAGGTGTTATGATCTCAGTATTTCATATTAACTGTGGCATTGTCCAATTTCTGACTTCTGCCTACACATCCTTAACTGAAAACAAACCATATAGAATACCAATATTTTAATATTATGTTCAACACTTGATTTAAAGCATATTTAAAATGAAGCATAACATATTCTGTCACAAATCAAATTACAAGTGAGTTACCCAAGACATAATAAAAAATGTAGGCAGAAAAGATAACACTGTCTATTTTGAACATTTTAAAGCATTTCAGTTATTGGGAATGCACTGAAACCTTCTCTGGACAAACTAAATGAGCAAAAGGGGCCATTTAGCAAATTTGTCTTGCCTTATGTTAGCTTGTAGTGCAGTAATACTTGAATATAAAACTCTAATACACATTGCTTAGGGATGACATTCAAATGCCATTTACACTGGTGTAGTTTAACTGAGTTAAATTGAACTACATTAGTGTAAACAGGCTATAAATTATCTCTTCATACCACATTTCAATTTTAAAAAATTTACTCTCCAAAACAGCTTGTTTCAAACCTAATTTATTCATTATTCCTCAGTATGGGCTGTGACACAGGTATCAGCACCTTTCATTAGATGAAACTGTAGTAACTTATTATGAATCATGTAAGGGATCTTAACCCAACAGAGCGGAAGCAGAATTACCAATTTCAATGGGAATCCTCTTATATGGGTAACTGTTAAATGAGTTTTAAAACAAAAGAAATGGGTTGTTAGTTTCTACTAAGCCAGTGTCAAGGGCAGCATTGTTGGGCAGCTGCTGAGGTTCAAAGGGAGGGCTTTGGGAGGGCCCCACACTGAACATCAGTGCAGAATTTGCCAGCTGTTCCCTCATACTTTTCCTAACAGGAGCAGTGGTGGACAGATGGCCCCTCCTGGAAGGATTAGGTCTGCCTCTCTTCTCTCCCTCACCATGCTTGCCACCCTGCCAGACAGTCAAAGGGCAAGCAGAGATGGCTCCAAGAAGGCAACCCTCAGACGGAAAGGGCAGTCAAAAGAGTGGGAAGGGCTGCCCTTAGCAGTGGTCCTAGCTGTTAACTCCTCTGAACATGAAGTAACAGTTACTAAGAGTAGCGGCAATCGTTTCTCTTTGCAACCCTTCTTTCTGTGACAGAACATCTGCAAAGGAACTGTCCCCCCCCCCAACTTGGAACTGACCATTTTTTTAATATATATGCACAAGGCTCTTTTTGTAGAAAAAGCCCAGCAGGAACTCATTAGCATATTAGGCCACACCCCTGACAGCACAGCTCATTAACATATTAGGCCACACCTGATGTTACCAGAAGTGTGGTCATCCAGCCACATCCACCTTTTGCTTCTTATTCTGTTTACCTTTGACAAAACCAATAAAAACAATAAAAACATAAGATATTGCCTGAACCAATATCTTATGTCCAACAATTATTCCCACACTGGATTGGAATCAATTCCTAAGGGTTAGGTTCCCATGACAATCAGCTTGCCTTCCTGCAGAACTAGTGCGCTGAATATGATTTTTTAGGGTTGCCAACCTACAGGTGGGGTCTGGAGAACTACAGAGATCAGGTCAATGGCTGCTTTGGAAAGTGGAGTCCATGGCATTATGCCTTGCTTAGGTCCCTCCTTCCCTTAAACCCCACTCCCCACTCCCAAATCTGCAGGGATTTCCTCAGCCTGGAGTTGGCAGACCTAGTTCACTGGCAGAACAACGCTAGGAGCCAGTTTGGTGTAGTGGTTAAGTGCGTGGACTCTAATGTGGGAGAACCGGGTGTGATTCCTCACTCTCCCCTTGCACCTGCTGGATGACCATGAGCAAGCCATAGCTCTGTACCAGCTGTTGTCTCAGACCTCTCTCAGCCCCATCTACCTCACAGGGTGTCTGTTGTGGGGAGGGGAAGGCAAAGGAGTTTGTAAGACACTCTTGGGTAGTGAAGGGCGGGGTATAAATCCAATCTCTTTTTCTTCTAGGTTTGTGGATGCACTGGACGGGAGTAGTTTGTGGACTATTTTATTCAAGATACAAAATTTTATTCAACCTATAAGGTTTCATGTGCCACCCACACTTCTTCAGATGGAAGACGTGTGCATGCACACAAAAGCTTATACCTTGGATGAAACTTTGGACTCCAACTTTGTTCTGCTGCTTCAGACCAACACGGCTACCCACCTGAATTATTACACTATAATACTTTTTACAAGCAATTAGGTACCAGTGGAGTGGTTACCATGCAGAGTCTGTCCCACAGGTAAAATTATCCTGTGAACAGGTGGTCTTTACCACATAAAAGTATCACTACCATCACAAGATCACCAATCATTGGAAGTCAACTCCTTAGAAGCAGAAATCGCTCTTATTAGGAGATTTAAGAACATCAACTTTGCTGGCCCATTAAAGGCAGATGTCAGCCCAGTTGCAGGACAAGAGGGACAATCATCTTCATCAGAAACTCTGCCCACTTTTTAAATTTCACAAAACAGGCAATCTCCAAAGTGCAGCTGACCATGCTCATTTTTAGTTAAAACTCTGTTTCTCTGCAGATGTCCCCCAAAGTCCCCCATGCAATAGTCAAGTGTTCTGCCAACACACACAACAATGAAGCTACTTTTCAGATGTTTTCTCTTGCACGGCAGTAAGCACCAAGCCACTTTAATACAGACTTTAGACACACATATATTTACAAGCCATTTCCAACAAGACACAACAATAAACTCAGGCTTCAAATTACTTTTCTTAAGCAGAAGATGCCATGAGAAAACTAAAGAGATTCTCAAAAATTAAAGATATTGTCAAAACCAACATTTCCTGGGCTCTCTGCTTTTTTAAATCCCCCCTTTTCAATAATTTTTAAATAAAAACACAAAGAACAAAATAGAAAAGAAAGAAAGAAAGAAAGAAGGATAGATGGATGGATGGATGGATGGATGGATAGATAGATAGATAGATAGATAGATAGATAGATAGATAGATCGATAGAGGAAGGAGGGAAGGAAGGAAGGAAGGTGGAGGAGAGAGAGAGAGAGAAAGGAAGGGGGAGGGGGAGAGAGAGAGAAAGAAAGAAAGGACTTCCGGTTTAATGGTGCTTCGCAGCGGGCTCTGGTCTCGGAAGCTTCAAGCCAGAGACCTGGACTGCTGAGGGAAGGAGGGGACCCCCAGAAAGGGGGCCCTGCTTGGGGCGCACGGAGCTGCCTCTCCCGGGATGGCGATCCCGGGATTGAGGCTGCTCTATGCCCTGTAAAGTCCTCCCTCAGCTAGAACCCTCCGGGGACTTAGAAGCGACTGCCAGATGGCATGCAGGAATCTGGACTTAAAAAGAATCAGTAATCCTACCTGAGACGCATGGCGATAAACGTGAGTCATTTTTAGCAAGATTCTCTGATGTGACTGTGGGAGTTAAAAAAAACCCTCCTCGGCTCTCCGCTTCGGTGAAGAGGGAAAAGGAAAGCTTTGTTATGTAAAATCGGAAAATCACGGCTTGAGCTTTCTTTCGAGATCACGGTGTGTGAAGTCTTAGCTGCATTTTGAGGAACTTTAAAGACGCCAGTTGATTTCTTTGAACTTTCTTATCTTCTGATAAAAAAGCTACGATGATCGGAAAGGGAGAAAAAATGGCGCCGAAGATCAAACTTTCTCCCAAAACAAGCTCTACCATACCTAATGTACTTCCTAGTTCAAAAGGTGATGCAACAGAGTTTAACTTGGCACTAACAGCTGCTTTGCACCCCCTGATGGATCAGCTGTTAACCAGAAGCTGGATACATTGCAAAAAAAATCTCAGAGGCAAAGAGGACGTCTGAGAGAATGGAAAAGGATTTGTTGGATGTTAAGACCAAAACAGAGAAGCATGAGTCAAGATTGTCCAAAGTGGAAAAGAATCAATCCTCTGACAAAAATGCTCTATTGTCTATGCAATTGGAACATTCTAATTATTGTTTGAGATTTCAGAGTGTTCCTGAACAGCAGGGAGAGAATCTTAAGAAGTTACTCAGTGAATCACTGGCCCCAGTGACAGGGATAAAAGCGGATGAAATACAAAGCGATATGGATATGATCTATAGAACACATCCAGATTTTGTAAAGAAGAAAAACCTGCCTGGGGAAGTAATGGTGCGATTCTCCAAAAGATCTACCAGAGATGTGGTTCTCAAAACCACCAACAAAGCCACTCTGAAAATCCAAGACCAGGAAATTAAAGTGTTAAAAGACATTCCATATGAAATCAGGAAGAGGAGAAAGGCATACAAAAAACTGACTGTTTGGCTACAATCTGCTAATATTTCTTATCGCTGGATTAATCCAGAGAGCTTAACATTCAATTTTGAAGAAAAGAAGAAGAAGATAGACACTGTTGCCAAGGCAGATGCTTTTTTGGTCTACTGCAAGAAGAAAGAAGGAAAAAAAGGAAAAGAATCTTCATCAGAGGACTCAATGGATCAACAAGAAAGCATTTGTGGACTAGAACGTTCATCTTCAGAAAGTTTGGGACTTGATGAAGGCGATTCGGAATCAGAACTGGGTGCAGCAGGTCCCAAGATCCCGGAAAAAGGGAAGAAAAAGATGCAGAAGAAGGAAAAACCAAAGAAGAAATCATTGTTATAAGTTGTAATGTTTATCTCTTTAAAGTTTGATTGTTTTATTTAGTTACACACTGAATCTCAAAGATATTTGTATAACTTGCTTAGAACCTAGAAAAAGAATATGATATAGCCTGAATTATGTAACCATTCTTTTAAGAAAGTTTTGTAAGGCATAGACTAACTATTATTTGTAAGGCATAGACTAACTATTATGCGGACTCCTGTTACCTTAAAGGTAGTTTAGTTTTTCTTTTCTTTTTTAGTTAATGTAGTTATGTTTTGTAAGTGGTAATGTAGAAAAAAAATAAAAAATAAAAAAGAGAAAGAAAGAAAGAAAGAAAGAAAGAAAGAAAGAAAGAAAGAAAGAAAGAAAGAAAGAAAGAAAGAAAGGGACAGAGAGAGAGAGAAAGAAAGAAAGACAGGAAAAAAAGAAAGGTGGGGGGAGAGAGAGAAGGAAGAGAGATGGGGGAAGCACTTACCGAAGCAGGGAGAGCGATGCGACGTCAGCAAGCCAAATGCAGAGCCAGGCCTTTCAGTACAAAGAGCCCAGCCCCAGTGCTTAATCTCTGTGTGGGGCTTTCTCCTGCTGGCTCTCTGCACTTAAAGGGAAAACGCTGGGTGGGTCTTTTTCCTGCCGGTTCTCTGCAGGAACTTTCCCTTTAAGTGTAAACAGCTCAGGCCCAGCAAGGAGGGGGCGGGGCAGGCTCAGACGCCAGCTGTAATGGCATTCCAGTGCATTCCTGCTGAAAAAGAGCCCTGTTTAAATATGAATTTTATTTTTAAACCAAAACAACAACAACAACAACAACAAACAAACAAACATCTAAACATATAAATGCGGAGGGCAACTTCCCTCCTTATACAAAATTTGAACTTAACCTTGTGCCTTATTTACACATTTTTTTCTTATCTGTTGAACAGTTTCAATCTTTTCACATTTCTTTCTTCAAAAGTTGAAATTTAATTACATTTCCTCAAATTTTAACTGTCATTTCACTGCATCAGAAAACAACATTGTTGTCCTTATACCAATATTATATATTTCCTTTGTAACATACGTTTAACAGTCTATTTTTATTTCTACTTTACAGAATCATACTATTTATTTTTAAATCAAACTATCCTTTCATGTAAGTATTTTTCTGCTCTTCAACTTTAATCCTATGTATTTTTGAAATTTACCTTAACAGGAGGAAAAATGAAAAACTTATTATACTTTCCAACTTGCAAATTTGTTGACCATTCTCAATCTTGTTCCTTTGCCTTCAACCAAATCGATTCTTAATGTCTTACACATATACCAGTATTCTTACTAACATTTAAAAGGAAGGAAAAGAAAAGGAGAGATATGATTTCCTAAACCTTTCTTCAAATTCTCTTCCCAGCCCATTATATAATGTTCCATCTTACATTTGCAGTTACTCTTACTTTATTTAGTTAAGTACTGCCATAGCTCATCTTAATCAGTTAATCAGTTACTCATAGACCCCAAAGTCCCTATCAGAGTCAGACTGTAGCCTTTAATTCTTCTCCTCTTTTTAGACTAGAGGCATAACTATTTATGCTACGTGATTTCCAAGGAATACAAGCTGTTGAAGGTGACTTGAATTATTTAATCAAACTTGGGGTGTCACAATTTATAGCCTTTGGGTTTTCCCATAATTTTTTTATCCCAAGGACAGAAGGAAAGTCACAACTGGTTAGCTATATCAAGATTAGTAAACATGGCAAGCCTCTAAAATGGCTGTAGCAATGTAACAAAGTGTTGTTTCCCTACAATACAGTCATCTCCTCCCGCTACCTTTTCCTTGCCTAGTCCCCAGAGTCTCCTAGTCTATGCAGTGTTTTACAAATATATAGAGAGGTGCTACTCCTTATGCTAGCATAAAGATTTACACTACTGCCAAGCAAAAAGAGGACACAAGGATAACTGATGAGGACTCAGCAGTTTCTGGATCCTTCAACTATATTTTGCTCTAAGATCAACACAAGGAATTTATGTAGGGAAGACAGACTAACTGTAAACAGCCACTATAGAAGTCCCTCCCTGCTGTTCTGCTTAGTTCTTTGATACTGCTGTGCACAGCAGTAAATACACTTCAGTATCTCCAGTTGCAGTATTTTTATGCCATTGATTATGTTAAGTATAAAGACATTGACCATGTTAAATATAAAAGCTTTGGGGGCTTTTATGGACAGTGAAGGCAGCAGAATTCTACAGTAATAATCATCAGATATTTTTCTATTGGTCCAAAGAAATAGCTAAATAATGATCTGCTGTACAAAATGTTGGGAAGAAGGCCATAACTCAGTGGAAGAGCACATGTTTTGCATGAAAAAGGACTCAGTTTCAGTCCCACTATCTCCAGCTAGAGGATCCCAGGAAGTTCTTGATGGGCCAGTGGTTTGATTCAGGGTAAGACTGCTTAAACTGGAGAGCCAGTTTGGTGTAGTGGTTAAGTGCATGGACTCTAATCTGAGAGAACCGGGTTTGATTCCCCACTCCTCCACTTGCACCTGCTGGATGACCTTGGGCAAGCCATAGTTGTGGCACAGCTGTTCTTGAAAAAGAGCAGTTTCTGTCAGAGCTCTCTCAGCCTCACCTACCTCACAGGGTGTCTGTTGCCACCCCAGCCGGAATAACGAGACAGACAACAGTTGGAATTAAACAAGGGCCACTTTATTAACTATTTAAACAGAACATTGCAGCAACGGGCAAAAACTAAGCAAGCTCTGGAACAGGCAAGGCAGGCGTCACTCTCTGACACGGCCTCCTTGCCCTTGATAAGGGCGGGACACCTAGCCCCGGTATGAAGCCCGATACTTCTGGTTCGTAACCGGCAGCCCAGCATGCTTGCACTCCCCCCTCAGGAGTGCCTACCCCTGCGGCTGCACAGACCAACAGGGAGGAGCCTAGCCTGAGAGGTTCCCAGAGGCGATCCCCATTCACCACCCCAGACCGCAAGGCCCTAAGGCAGATCCTGAAGATCACCTGTTCCCAAAAGGGATATGCTGTGAGGTGCTCACCGGTTCCATTTTCTTGCTTGCACAACCTGCCAAGTGACCAGACTAATTAATAACCCGACCACCAACTAAGCCCCTAAACCACCGAGCACAGTGTAAGGTAGGCGAAAAAACACCCCAACCAAACTTGCCAAATAGGAGGGATGCAAAAATTCCTACCCGGCCCCAAATGGCGACCAGCCAAAGCCTACACTGCAAACAGGGCGGGCGGGTGGGCGAGCACGCGGAGCAACGGCCAAGGCGGGAGCGGGGCGCAGGCTCTATATAGAGCAAGCCCTGCCCCCGCCTGCTCCGAGACGCGCAACAGCACGCCGGTTGCTGCCTCACATCCGGCGAGGCGGCAAAACAGCCCCCGGGAGCCATGGCATTGCCAGGCGCCTGGGAGCCCAGTTGTGGGGAGGAAAAGGGAAAGGAGTATGTAAGTCGCTCAGAGACTCCTTTGGGTAGTGAAGGGTGGGCTATAAATCCAGTCTCTTCTTCTTCTTCTTCTTAAATGAGCTCTATCAAGTTGCTTTTCTAATAATGGTGTTTACAAACTTTGTACTACTTACATCAGAAAGATGGAAAGAAAGTGAAGGAAAGCTTTTACAGGAAGGATGGAGAAAAATTCCAACAACTGGATAAGTTCAGAAATAAGCTCTCTTAGCTCAGAAATTCCCAATCCATGACTAATTGAGTCCTCTGTAAATTTTACCTCAGCTCATAATGGCTTACATCCAGCCCCCTCATCTGCCAGTTTCTTTCCTTCCCCCCTTGTCATGCACTTTCATAAACCTACTACTCTGTAAGGAGCAGATGAGGGAAAACCTAAAATATTGCCTATGATGACACAGTATAGGCTGCCAAATAATGGCTGCATACAGAAAGCTAATGTTTCAACTCTCCTTACTACATAGATCATCCAGTCAAAAGACCTTGGGTCCCAGTATTTCTGATTTACTGTTTTCATGCCTGAGTGGTTTTTTAGCCAATTTGTAACATGCTGGTCATTCACATTCAGTGACAGACTCTAATGCCAGTCTGCCATAAGACTCTCTCAGGGTCAGGTGTTGCTCTCCATCATTATTCAGCATTCCCATTCTATTTCAAGATTAGGAGTGATGGATCCAGTCTCTTAAACTGCACAGCAGCCTAGTAATTGACGCAAAGCACATGCAGATATAGGCAATTTCTACACTGAAGTATCAAGCTACAGTCAATGTCTCTTCAGCTCCAAATACCTAAATACCATCTGTTGGTTGTACACTAACTTTAAATAGCAAGGTTAATACTTTATCTCATTTATCTCTGTATACCAAAATACATCCTGTTGGTAAATTTCTAAAAACAAAAAAAGCAGTTCACAAGCTAGCCAACTATAAAGAGAGCTTAATTATTAAAGACATTATTCACTACTTTGCAGGGTTTCTTTTACAGCATGAATCTTTAACCAAATAATCAAAGTTAGCCAGTTATAAAGGCATCATTGTATAGGATATCAACTAACATGAAAGTGAAGTGTTTATCTATGAACTTATATGCAAGGTTACTCCAGTCTGAGCCCAATGATTTCAGTGAGCTTAGATGAGTAATTCCAAAGGATTGTGCATACTGTTAATATTTATGAAATGTACATATTACATTATGTATGCTGTTTTAGATATTTTTTTCAGTCCAGCATGTACCCTTTTATGCATTTTCTACAGAACAAGACTGATCCCACCTTTGAACAATTATTGTGAAACATCCATCACCCTGCAAATATAAAAGTATTCAGTTATAATGAAACAAGACATGCCAGTGAGATTGTGTAGGTCACGAACCACAGATGCATTGTAGGGAGGAGCCATGGCTCAGTGGTAGAGCATCTGCACCACATGCAGAAGGTCCCAAATTTATTCTTCAGCATCTTCAGTTAAAATTATCAGCTAACAAGTGATATGAGAGACTGAGACCCTGGAGAGCTAGTCCCTGATTCTGATACTCCAATGGTCTGACTCACTATAAGGCAACTTCCCATATTCATGCTCCAGGCACACAATTAGTAGGCAGCATAGATCAGGAGCTGAATGCAGCCCCCACTGCCTACTAAATAAATTAGACTTACCAATAATACTGTAAATATCAAGTACTGCACTGTACAATGATATATTCAGGAACAAAAAAGGACAAGGCACCATAGCAGCAAGAATAGGAAGACTAAGGTCCCCCACTCCGTATCTGCCAAGAGGTCCGCCCTTCTCGATCCCACCCAAAAGGGGCTGATTGGCCCAGCTGGGCTTGTTACCGCCCCCCCCATCTCCCTCCCACAAGCCCAGTGCTGGGGAGGACTGCCCCCCACTTCATACCCAGCCCACTGGTGCAAACACGGTCCCCAGGTAGGTCCAGGGTGATGAATTGTCAGAGGAAGACAGTAGATTTGTTCTTCCCTGCACGGTGGTGGGAGAGTCTGCAAGTTTGTTTGTAAAAAGAATGGTAGTCTTCTATGTGTAGCAGGACACTGGAGTGCTCATCCTTGTGATGAAGCATCATACTGGCAAAGAAGGGGTCTAACCTACCATTGCACATACCAGGCACCACTCTCCAAGTGAGGCATCAGGCTGGAGTCCTCCACTAGCAAACCTATTTGTGAATTCAGTGGAGCACTTATAAGTAATTCTAGTATTGCTGCTGCTGCTGCACTGGAACATGCATGAAAAGATGTGTAGTGACTTATCAGATTAGTAAGGGACTGTTGTATAGTGTTTTGTTGATTTTAAATCTAGGCATCCAGAATTTAGGAACTCATCAACAGAATCATCACCACTGAGGAGCAAGTTTTCAGCAGATAAAAGCAGTTGTTCACTTTGTGGTACCTGTAGGGCTGCCAGTCTCCAGGTGAGGCCTGGAGTACAGCTGATCTCCAGAATACAGAGATCCATTCCCCTGGAGAAAACAGCACCTTCAACAGTTGGACATGCCTTAGATTCTAGGCAAAATCTCTCCCCAAATTTTGCCCTCTACATGAATACACACTCCTCCAAACCTCCAGGAATTTCTCAAGCTGGACTGGGCAACCCTATCTGCGAATCAAAAGACAAAATTCACATTTTATGATATTGAAAGCATTTGCTTTCTATAACCTGAAAAATTGAACAGTGTGATTTTTATGATATTGTGGGACATATAGGTCTGTAAGGAATGGCTTATTTTTATTCTACAACTTGTTCATAGGATGAAGTCCACTAAATAAAACTGACCAAGTGTTGTTTATAACATCAAAATTTACTGTCCCTATATCACCCTGCATCATACCATCTTCCATAAAAGGGGAATCTGGTTCTGTATGCTGAGCAACTCTAGACCATAAAGCATCATATGTTTTCTTTTTCAGAGATATTATAGGTGCCAATGAATTATTTTCCAACAGGGATAATATCAAAAAGTGTGAACCCGCTTATTATGAGGGGGGATGTTTGATGTGAGTGACACCTTCAATCCCAGTTCAGACCTTCTGCCCACCAGTAGCACATCTGTCTTTTGAGGATTATGATTCAGTTTATTAGCCAACATCCACTCCAAAACTGCCTACAGGAACAGGTTCAGGGTTTCTACAGCCTCACTGGGATCAGCTGGAAGCATGAGACAGAGCAGACTGCCATCTGCATATTAGTGACAACCCAGCCCAAATCTCTGAATCACCTCTCCCAGCAGTTTCCTGTATCTGTTAAAGAGCATAGAGAACAAGAAATAACCTTGAAGGACTCCCAGAGGCCAAAGGCCAAGGGGTTGAGCAGCAGTTGTCCAGCATCACCTTCTGAAACCTACCCTCCAAGTAGAACCAGAACTACTGCAGAATGGTGGCTCCGAATCCCAGTCCAGATAGGTGGCCCAGAAGGATACCATGATTGATGGTACCAAAGCCACTGAAAGGTCTAAGAGAATCAACAGTGCTGCACTCTCTCTGTCTCTCTCCCACCCTCAGATCACATTCTTCTCCTGCCCGGAACAAAATACCAGAACAAGAGTGTGACCTGGATAATGTGTAGAACCACTTATTATCTGAGACAAGCCCATGGTTGTCATGAAGACGATGAACTCCTGAGCCACTCCTGACATGACAGCCTCAGCATGAATATTGAAGTCTCACCAGACAACCAGCCTAGAGGTTCTCAACACCAGCTCAGGTTGGAAAACTAGTAGACAGTGATGTAGCCAGTACACTAACAGAATCCCAATCCTATTTCTCAATTGCCTGAGAGCCAACCTGAGTTCCACAAGGTAGAATGGGTCTAATAAATGTTTAAAATAAATAAATCTCAATATTAGCACACAGCCTCAAAACCAATTGTGTTCTGGATAGGGCGTTGTGGATGGGGCACTGTAGGGCACCATGCTATCTGCTGCTAGGAGGATAGAATCCTTATAGATTACTGCAACACCACCTTCCTACAAATCAAATAAATGCTAATGATACCAAGCACCCAGGAGGGCACAATTGTTGCTTAACATAGGTTGGGCATGGAGCAGATATGGGTTAATTCTCTAAACTGGTATATGATTCTGTTCAAGAGCACCTCATTTACATGAATGCAATAATGGAGAACAGAGCAAGTAACTGGGATAGTGCTATGCCAATCATTCTATCAAGAGCACAGAATTACTTTGTTCATCAAAGACTGTATCCACATATTGTTCAGATATTACACTATCATTGTTCTGGTTTTTCCATGCAAAAATCCAGTTGTGAATGAAAGCCCAATTGCAAATGATTGCTATAGCCCAACAACAGTGCCAATGGTATACAGATGCAGCTTAGAAAAGCAGTGTTGTAAGTATGTAATGAGACTCCACAGTTTAACTTGTTCTCTTCTATCACCACATCCCCCATAGATGAATCTCCTCTGAGGTTAAAAGAAATGTCAAATATAAACACATAGTTTTATTTTTTATATTAACAAAAATGCCTCTGTTGTCAAAATATGCTATTTTAGACTGGGTGTTTAAATGCCTCAGGAGGATTCAGGGAGGTTGAATTCTTAATTAAATGTGTATACCAAGCTAAGTCCCTACGGTACAATAATTTTCCGTGATAGCAACAAAACTTCAAAACAGTTGTTTTCTATTTTTATACAGACAAGCAAATCAGGCACCAGAATTCATCAATACCTAAAAGTACTATTGTTAATCAGTTCTTCAGCACTACCAGAATACTCTGTATAAAGAGTAAGCATCGCACTCTTCAAGATTTTTTGTTAACCGTCCTGACATAAATAGCCCAGGCAAGCCTGATGTCATCAGATCTTGGAAGTCTAAGCAGGGCTGACCTTGGCAAGTACTTGGAAGGGCGACTTCCAAGGAATACCAGGGCTGGGATGCAGAAGCAGATAATATCAAACCACCTCTCTGAAACATCCTAGCCCACTAGGGGTTGCCAGACATCACCATGACTTCCAGGCTCACAAGCACACACACACACACACACACTTACAAAAAAGATTATTTTGTTAACCAACTGTGTGTGTGTTTGTGTATTTACAGTTTTACTTAGAGAAAGAATTTATTTTTCTTTCACTTCTTGTTCAGAAAAATGTAAGCTTGAATCACAACTAGCATGGCTAGGGACATGCAGAAAGCTGTTTGGTGTAGTGGTCAAGAGACATTCAGAGAACCAGTGTGGTGCAGTGCTTAAGAGCCCGGACTCTAGTCTGGGAGATCCGGGATTGATCTCCCACTCCTCCACATGCAGATGCTGGTGTGACCTTAGGTCAGTCATAAGTTCTTTCAGAGCTGTTCTCTCAAGGGTAGTTCTCAAGAGAGCTCTCTCAGCCCCACCTACCTCACAGGGTGTCTGTCCTGGAGAGGGGAAAGGAAAGGAGACTGTAACCCGCTTTGAGACTCTGAGTAGTGAAAGGTGGGGTATAAATCCAATCTCTTTTCTTCTTCTTCTTCTCTTTTCTGCTGCAGCTACCAATGTTATCCCAAACACCCACGCCTGAAGACTAAGGAGCATCATCTAGAATTGGATGTAGTACAGGAGCTACAATGAATAGGGAAAGTAACAGCAGAAATTAGCTACTCCTCCTTGCATGTGCAGAAATGGCTTCTGCTTCTAACAATAGAAACTGATTTCCTATTCCAAATTAGTATAGAGGTGCACTTTCCTGCATACTTCTTAGAGAGGAGAAGGCATCAGATGCTGGGGTTGTGAAAATAATGGTTGCCTTGAACAGCCCAACAACTGAGTGGCGAGGATGCTATTTAAAGCTCTCCTACATTATTTGCCTTAGAACTTCCCAGCCCACCCTCCCTTCTTCAACAACATGGAATTACCCAGTCGCTTTGAAGCGACTGCCTACCTGTACAGCTCACTTCCTGTTCACTAGAGGTAATCAGGTAGTCAATTTATCAAGGGGCTCTTTGGCTGTTCACAGTGTGTTTGTGTCTATCCACACAAATGGGCTACTTGCAGACATCAGAAGCTGACTCCCAGCTGGAGAGATGATCTGAGAGCTGGCTTCTGATTTTCTCCTAGGAAAATTTTGCTCTCTGTCCTGTAAATTGGAGGGGGGGAATCAGGAGCTGACGTTGGGTTTTTCTTATCATCCACCCTGAAACCTTTGCAGCATTCCATACTTGCTGAAATACGGGGCAGGGTGATAAGAGGCCTAACTAATCCCCCTTCTCCCCAGTTCAAGCTGTCATCTTGGGCTGTTGAACAGAGAAAGGAGCACTCTGTTTTCTGTGGCCCAAGCTCTTAGTTTGGAGTGAAGGGGGAGAAACAGAGCACTTTGCTTGCAGCTTGGACTACACAGAAAATGAAATGTCCTCTTTTACCTCTCCTTTTTGCAATGGGAAAATAAGATGCATTGCTTCTGTCTCCCCCCCAATCATGGTCTGATTCTGAGTGTCAAACAGGCATCTATCCCATAAAGGAAATTTGGCAGTATCACATACTAACCATTGAAGGGCAAGGGAATCACCAATCCCACTCTCCAAGTTCAACATACTGTCAAAATTAAACCATTACATTGCAATGCAATGCAATGCAAAAAAAACCCAAACAAACTATGATTATACCCCAGGGTGTGGCATACAAGTTTCTTTCTCTGGAAAGCATTCTTTTGAATATATGGGGCCTTTCCAGAAATATGATATGTAACTTTAGTGAATATTCTTGTGCAGAACATGTTGCAAGATCAAATTGTGCATCTATGCATAAAATTATTCAATCACTTCCAAAAGTTTGTTTCCAGAGGTCAAGCAACCTGGGGAGATTCATCATGAGGGTTTTAAACTGACACCACAGGGGGAAGGAGACAACCAATATAGGTGTTTCAGTGAAGGAGAGCAAACAGCAGGGGCCCACCTCAGAAGGCCAGGCCGAATGAAGCTGAAGGTGGAGGGCTTCAGATTCCTATGTACCAGGGCACAAAGACTGGGTGATAAGAAGGAAGAACTTGAGCTTCTAATGCAGAGAGAAGGATATGATTAAGAAGGCATTACAGTGACTTGGTGAGATGATTCCATGACTGAAATGTAGTAGTGGATGGATGTGAGTTGTTCAAGAAAAACCAAAATGGTTGAAGAGGAAACAGTGGTGTGGTATGTGAGGAGAGGGTTTACTCATCAAGAAATATTGGATGAGGCAGGTGACAGCCCAGTGGAAAGTATCTGGGTGAGGATAAGGGAAGGAAGGACAAACAGTGGTTGGATTCTGCTACAAACTGCCTGACCAAGGTAGGGAGGAGGAGGATGCCCTCATTGAGCAGGTCGACAGGGTATCTAAACAATATGACCTTGTAGTTATAGGTGACTTCAACTTCCCTGATGTGTACTAGGAGACAAACACTGCTAAATGTCCAGAGTTATGGAACTCTGGCATGTCTGGCTGATAACTTCCTTTTTCAATGGTGGAGGAAGCTACGAGGAGCTCAGCCATACTTCACTTAATATTAAACAACAGGCAAGAGTTGGTAGATGGGGTGAAGGTGAGGGGACCATAGGGGGAAGTGACCATGTCCTCCTAGAATTACTTTTGCTGTTTGTAGCCAGACATGTAGGGCAGACTTTAATGAACTCAGAGGCATGGTGGGAGTCATTCCATGAGCAAGAATGCTGGAATGGAAAGGAGCAAATGACGGGTGGGCACTCCTATAAAAAGACTCTTCCAAGCTCAAACCATCTCTGTTCCAACAAGATGGAAGCATGGTAGGGGATCCAAGAAGCTGATGTGGATGAACAGAGAACTCTATAATGAGCTAAGGAAGAAAAAGGACATGTTCAAGAAATGAATGGGCATACCTCTAAAGAAGAGTATCTGGAGGTTGCTAGGAATTGTAGATGAGTCATCAGAGTGAACAAAGCTCAAAGTGAGGTGAGGGTAGCCAGGGAGTCTCACTACAACAAGAAAAGCTTCTTCAGATATGTGAGGAACAAGGTAAAAGAGGAGACAGGCCCATTGGGTGAAAATGGAGAAATTCTGAGAGAAAGCAGGGGCTCAATGCTTATTTTGTCTCAGTTTTTTCTCTGAAGAAAATAACAGGCTTATTTGGAGATGCTAGTAGACAAGACATGGCATCCAGGCTGCTGGTTAATATGGACAGAGAAGTTGCTGAGAGGCACCAGGCTGCATTGAATGAGTACAGATCCCCCGGGCCAGATGGTGTGCACCTGAGTGTTAGCCAAATTGCCTTGATTTCTAATCAATCTTGGGGAATTAGAGCTTATTAATTAATTGGCAATAGGCAAAAAGGGGTCGCCACCAATATATACAAAGGTCCCACCTCTTCCAGAAGCAGCAGAAATAAACAAGTTTAGTAATAAAATATTTTAGTAATATTTTTAGTAATATTTAGTAAAATTTAGTAATAAAATATTTTCTTTACTAAGAGGTTCTTACTCAGGCAAACAACACAGATTCACACATTCACTTATACAGAGCCTAAGAAATAAAGATAGAGCAAAGACTGCTGCATTCGCAGGAATATCGTTGGTATCCATTGAGGGCAATAATTACCTGTTCGGAGAGATGTTGTGTTCCCACTGGAAAAATAAGGGGAGGCTATCAGGGGATTAGGGGCATGTGTCCTGAACCCGCAGCAATACGTGTAGACTCTGGCTGAGCAACCAAGAGCCATGGAGGTAGGGTAGGGTAAGAGGTAGTAAAACCTAGAGAGAGAACACATTGTTGGGTGTCCTCTTTTATTAGGGGGTGCTAGAGGATGGCTTGTCTGGCCACCTCCCTTGAGACCACCCCTTGATGGGCTGCCCCAAAAGTCCTGTCCACTAGAGGAGAGGCGCTTAAGGGGTTGGGCAGTGTTACACTCTACCTGATTGTGACAGAGATATCTGGAGGGCAGATATGACTCATCGGCTAGTTTCACTGTTTCACTGATGGGCTTAATGTCTCTGAGCTGCAGAACTGGTTTCTGGCTAGCCAAGTCCATTATCTCTATGTGAAGGCGGAAATAAGTCTTTTATTTCTCCAGAGCAAAGAATGTGGGGGGGGGGGTTTGCCTGCGCGAGGAGGAACAACGCTGAAAGCACATGTTCAAGCCACAATGGCGAGTGGCTGTTGCTGTGTAAGTGTGTTAAGGGAAGTCTCTGGGAGCTGGCGATCTTGAGAATCACTGGCACATTGTCTCAACATTGGCTGGTGTGTGTGCCAGATCACGATCTGGCATCGCAATCTGGTCATATGGCATCTCAGTCCCTTTTACACATTGAGCAACACAGTTTATTGTTAACACTTATAGACCTTATGTCTATAAGAGTGCATAAGTGCCTTGCAGGGCAACATGAGAGTACTCAAAGAAATTTCTAGCTTGCAAAGACTTTGTCCATCATCTTCAAGACCTCTTGGAGGAAGGGACAAGTGCCACAAGACTAGAGAAGGGCAAATGTTATCCCAATCTTCAAAAAAGGGAGAACGATGACCCAGGAAACCACTCAGACTGTTCTCTAACCCAGGGAAGATACTGAAGCCAACTGTAAAGACCTAGTCTGCAAGGATCTGAAGAATAACATGGTAATACAGGGAAGTCAGCATGGATTTGTACCCAACAGGTCCTGCCAGACAAACCTCATTTTCTGCTTTGATCAAGTGATAAGCATGCTGGATCATGGGAATACTATCAGCATTGTTTACCTGGACTTCAGTAAAGTTTTTGACAGGGGTACCTATGAGTAAACTGGAGAACTGTGGACTGGGTTCTGGGATAGTTAAGTGGACAGGAAACTGGTTGGAGTAGTTGTCAATGGTATTTCATCTGATTGGAGAGAGGTATCCAGAGGGGTGCCACAGGGTTCCATTATGGGCCTGTAGTGTTCAATATTTTAATACATGATCTGGATGAGAGGATAGAGGGATTACTCATTAAGACACCAAACTGGCAGAAGACACTAAACTGGGAGGAGTAAAGAACACACATGAAGATAGATGTAGAATTCAATGAGATCTGAACACATTGGATGTGAATAAGATGCAATTCAACAAGGATAAGTGCCAAGTTCTACATATCGGCAACAAAACTGAGAAGCATGCATACTGGATGAACAACACACTTCTGGGTGGAGACCAAGCCCTATGAGGAAAGGCTGAGGGATTTGAGAATGTTCAGTCTGCAGAAGAGGAGGTTGAGGGGGGATATGATTGCCTTCTTTAAGGATTTGAAAGGCTGTCTCTTAGAAGAGGGCAGGGAGCTGTTCCCATTGGCAGTGGAGGATAAGACTGCAATAATTGGTTCAAATAGACAAAATTATGTTGGTGGGATATTAGAGAGGGAATTACAGTAAGAGTAGTCCAGCAGTGGAATTGACTGCCTAGGGAGGTGGTGAGCTCCCCTCACTGACAGTCTTCAGGCATCAGCTGGGCAAACACTTGTCAGGGAAGGTTTAGGCTAATCCTGCATTGAGCAGGGGGGTTGGATTAGATGGTCTGTATGGCTCCTTCCAACTCTATTATTCTATTATTCTACTTAGTGGCATCCTAATCAGAGTTACTCCCTTCTGTGCCTTAGGACTTCAAAGGACTTTGCAGGCATAACTCTGCTTAAGATGATACTTCAGCATATATAAATGCAAACCAACATTGCACATCACATGAACAGAGATGTAGCCCAACTTAGCCATTTCAGATTTGTTTGTGTCTCAGTGGTTCTTTATATTTGTAAAAATAGTCCCACAAATAAAAACGGCTAGTGATGCTGCAAGAAGTGGAAATTCTTTTTCTGAAATTCACTTTTTTAAAAATACAGCCACTGATTCCTCTAGTTCCCTTTTTTTCTCTTGCATTTCTCTTTGAAGATAAACCTGTGCATCCTTTTGTAATTTCAGGCCTTGCAGCTGTTTTATGTTCTATTCCACAGGAGGACAGAAAGGTCTGGAAAGACACTAAACCTCGACAGATTGAAATCCTGAAATTTTGCATAAACTCCATTCCTTCCCTTCCTCCCTTCAAATTTGTCTTTGGCCAAAGTGGAATTTATTAGAAAGAGACTCCAAATTCCTAAAATAAAGAAAAGGAAACAAATTATATAGATACTAGGGACAAAATGGTCTATGGCCTACTGGCTCCAGTTTTTCTGACTACTATATTAAATTGCTGTGCTGTCTGTCTTGTTCATAGCTTTGTTTTAATCTGTTTTAACTATTTATTGTGGAAGATTTATTATGAAATGTTTTAATTCTTATTGTGAAATGTTTTAACTCCTGTTGTCATCTACTCTGAGTCTGTTCGCGGGGAGGACAGAATATAAACTGATATAAATAAATAAGCTAAAGAGGAATTAATGAGAATTTCTCTTAACAATACTAGAAAGAAACTTCATAAAATAATATCGAGCTCAGACCTAAGCTACAATTCCACAGTGCTATTCTGGTAGTATAATCATAACACAGGATATCAATATGGTTTTGTCTAAGAAAGATTCAAGTTCCTGAGGCTGACACAGAACACAGATGCTTCAAACATGAAATGAAACAGTTTTCTAGCACATATAGCAAAATGGAAAGAAAAACAGCTGATTGGTACTGGGGATTTGTTCTCCGAAGACTGTGAGTAAAAACCCTTCCAATATCAGCAAGCAGATATCCTTAGCATTGCTGCCAGAATCTGCTGTAGTCTGGATATTCAGCATTTTTTTTCATTATTCTTCACATCATGGGGCCTTATGTCAATCTGAAACAAAACCTACATAATTGCCCCCACTGCTGGACCTTCTGATGGCACCTGGTGTTTTTGGCCACTATGTGACAGAGTGTTGGACTGGATGGGCCACTGGCCTGATCCAACATTAGCTTCTCTTGTGTTCTTATGTTCTTATGAGATCTGAACACCACTGAACTCCTACTAAAATTAATGAAAAGTGCATCCCACATAAACAATAGTTAATTTTAGTGGGTGATAGAAAATCAGGAGATGTACTGATGACAGATACTGTTCATGAAATCAAACCATCATCTAAGACATCAGCTAAGCAGAGTAAAAACAAAATAGAAATACAATGGTTGCAAACTATCTTGTTATTTGTTGCAAAATGCTTTGACGCTGCTTTGCTGGATGGAGCCCTTCTTGCAGAGATCCAATAAAAGGTTTCATCCAATTACACTCTGAGTTAATTGGCCTCTATGGATCCACAAGGAACATCTATATATTTATTTCAACTTTATTCCAAGGTTACAACAGCAGGAATAAGGACTGACTGATGCATGGCTCTCATTTGGATTTCCTGTTCTGTTGCCAAAATACAATTTCCTAATTCCATCCTTTTTCCTATTCTTTTCTTCATTAGAACCAGCACACTATGTATGACTCCTCTAACAGAAATGTATGTGCTTTAATTTATGGCTTAATCATCATTTCCTCCTCTCCGTGGATTCTCATTATGAGCCTGCCAGCCTACCTCAGTCAGTCCTTTTTATTTTTTTACATTCCCTGTCATTTGATCTGATTGTATTTATCTTCCATAAAACAAATGGATGGCAATGAGAGCTCTCTCATCATAGATATGGGCAAACCTCTAGGATGTAGATTATTGCCACCTGCCTTTTTCCAGTATTACTTACAGATGTATCCTTTCCAATTTCTGAAATTATGTCCAGGTAATGTATCTGCTTTGTACTAAATGGTGCAGTAAATTTGATCAGTCCATGCACACAAGTCAAATATTCTAGGAAACTTTCCAGTCCTTTTTCCATTATAAATATTGATGTATCAAGATCGAGTTCTCTGAGCCACAGTTGTATGGTGAGCCAAAAATAACTTAAGCCATGTTGGAACACATTCCATGTTTATAAATGTAAGGGATTCTTATATTTAGGTATAGAATGAACCTGGTTTGGTCTCTGTTATGACAATGAGATGATGCAGGACATGTTGCTCATACATGTATATTGCTTATTGCAAATTTTTCAGTCAGTACCTTTTCCCAAGGATTTATTAGAGTGTCGTATCAACTAGTGAGTGCTTGGGGTTTTGATTCTTAAGCATCAGATTTATATCAGGATGGCAATTTTGGTTTGGTGGTTAGAGTGTCGAACTAGAATCTGGTAGACTCAGGTGTGAATCCATGTTCTGCTATGGAAACTTGAAGGGTGGCATTGGCCCAGACACAATCTCTCAGCCTAACCTTTTCTGTAGGGTTGTTGTAAGAATAGAATGGAAGAACGGAGAATGATGTTTGTTGCTTTGGGTCCCCAGTAAGGAGATAGATGACATATAAATGAAGTAAGTAAGTAAGTAAGTAAATACTTAGCATCTGTATATCACTATCAGTATTCAAGTATACTATTGCAGTACTCTGTAAAATAAGCCAGTATTGTTATCCCCATATTGCAGATGGGCCGACTGAGCAGATTGGATAGGTAAGGCTTCGTAAGGAGTTTGTGGTTGAGATAGCAGCATCCAGGCAGCATCCTGGATCACACCTTAGAGAGAAATCCTTAGCAGGTCTACTCAGACTCAGGTCTATTCAAGGGTTAAATTCCAAGAAAGTTGTCTTAGAATTGCACCCATAGAATTGCACGATGCCAGCTATCTGATCAATGGCTCGTATCCAGTGGAAAGTTCCACTAATGGAAGCGGGACAATTTTTGTTCATTCTCCCCTTTCACTTCAGACCTCTGTCCCTCATGCTGTTCATGAGGGCCCCTGTCTGCTAGAAGCTTCATTTGGGGGCCATTATTCATTGGGGGGGGGGGGGGAGGAAGTCCTACTCTGATGAGAAGTGTCCCTTCAATCAGCAGAGATTTTCAGGAAGATCCAAGCCAATGTGACTCATTTGTCTATTTATTTTTCAACATAGATATTTTGCCCTTTTTTCTGAAGTAGTTAACAACAGTTCTAATCAGTCAAAAGCAAACATAGTATAACCCAAGGGTCCCCTACCTTTCTGAGCCTGCAGGTGCCTGTGGAATTCTGACAAAATGTGGTAGGCACAGCCAGACAATGGCTGCAGCAGGAGTAGAGCCAACCACAAAATGACTGCCTCAGTTTACTTCCAACCACATCATGAAGATCCTTGAGCTATGGTGGCAGTTGCTGCCAAAGCAACATTTCTTTAAAAAAAATCTGCACAATCAAATCTCTAATAGCCAATTAGAAGCTTGCTGGGTGAAAGCCTCATCTGACCCAAACAATTTCTTAAAAACACTTGGTGGGCATCAGGAAAGGTGTCATGGGCCTTTCTATTGGTGAACCCTGGTATAACCATTCATTTTTTAAAAAAAAAATATGATCAATGAAGTCAAACAGCAGTACCTTGGAAAGAGTAATGAAACCCATCAAAGGCAGACAGCATTCAAATAAAGAAAATGGATTATAGTCTAAAGGGAAGAAATGAAACACCTTAAAACTCATTTAGAAGCTAGATTAATTTTTCCTCTTACATCTTGGCTCAGACAGGTAGCAAGAGCAGGTGCCAGTTGCAAGAAATGGGAGAGATCACTCCACCACCTGTGGGAGCCAATGAAAAGACACTGTCTGTAACATTTGGGGAGATGAAAGACAGCCTGAATTTTTAAAATGTTGAGTCCAGGCCGAGGTATATGGGAGCAGGTGATCTTATAAATGCAGAGCTTTATAGGTCAAAACTAGCACCCCGACTTTCAACCAGATGCAAACACACAGCCAGCAAACTTCACATTGTAGTGATATGCAGCTCATAGCCTATTCCAGGTAGCAATCTAACCTGCATTCTGGACTAATTGAAACTTCCCAACAGTCTTCAAAGACAGTCTGATGTAAAGCACATTACAATGAACAAGCCTGAAGCTGAGCACATGCCAAAATACAGTTAACCAATTCACATACAACTTTGTTGTCTGGAGTGAAAAAATAGTGTCATCATTCCAGAATTTGTTTTGAAGCAGCAGACATTTTCCTGCTTCAGCTTGCAGAAGCAGAGACACAAGTGAAGTCATAGCTCAGTGAGGCGGTGGGGGCAGACACCCCCTCCTGATTCTCCGATGCCCCTGTCCCAGTCACCTTGACCCCCTTCTCTCCTCCCACACTGCCTGCCGGCCCTGCTGCCCACCAGTGGGCTAATGCAGTGCTGGCTCTACCCCCAGCCACAGCACATGCAAAGGGCCTGGCCCACATGGCCAGGCTGGCCAGCAGAATGAGCAGCCAGCTGATTGGCCAGCAGGGAAGGAGCACGCACCTGATGCCAATGCTCTTTCTTCTTCCACCACTTCTCCCACCAATGCAGCACCACACCAAACCTTGTGGGGGGGAAGAGGGAAGGGAAGAGGTGGCAGAGCATACCCACTATGTAAGTAGTAGTGCTGGCAATGCCGATGGTGGAGAGAGGACCACCCCTTTGCTCAGAAAACATTGCAGCTGAGCCATCTGTCAGGCTCCTCCTGTCTCTCCCCCAGCAGCTCTGACTCCAAGTGGAGCAACCAGCTCAGCTCCTTTTCAAGCTGTGTCCCCACCCTGAGACCTGGGGCTGCTGCTGTGGTTTGCTCCTGCTTCTTTCTCTCTGTGTGTCTTGATGGGGGCAGGGATGGGGCTGGTGGTGAAGAGGAGTGCTGGTGATGCAAGGCTATTTTTTAATTTTACTTTTTATCGTATTATTTTGTGATGTCATTAGTGACATCATGACCCCAGTGTCCCACCCAACAAAAATCATCTAGCTATGGGCCTGGATAAAAGTGCCTGATATCAAACACAAAAATGGCATCTTGAATAAGAAACTTTTTTTTCCTTTCTGGAAGCAGAAAGCCACAGCAAAATGCACTGATGTAACATACAATCTTAAATCCAGCAATAAAAATAGCAACAATACTTGGTGGCTGAAACAAAATCATGGGCACTTCTTTAGGATGGTACTACAAGTGGATTGCTTTCATGGAGCACTTGTGCGTTGGCTCTAGGTTTCAGTATAATGAGGGCTTAAGAGCTTATTAGTGAACAGATGGCAACTCAATAAAACTGCAGCCACTGGCTGACTGGAATGATAGCATGAGGATTCTCTACATGGCCTCTCCACCTACTTCCTGCTTCAACAAAGTAGAGGATGCCAATTAGCCTTAAGAGATTGTGGATTTCATTAATAAATGTCCATTGAAGTAACTGGATCTGATCACCAGTTGGTATTATGGAAGTACTGATTATCAAAAGAATTAAAATTATTTTTGTTAGTTATCACACAAGAGGACTCAGTACAACACTAAAACTGCTATTTGGTCTGGTGTTATATTTCTTTTGCTAAGAAGTAGATCCGTCATAACTGTTTGAAAACAAAATGTGCTGCTCTAACCTTGTCTCTGTCTTCACACAGCATAGCCATAGATATTAGTAATTTGTTTGGGCAGTTCCCCAGATCTAGACTTTGCTTTTACTATCGTGGTATTTTGAGTTACCTTTCAACAAGAGCTGGACTTTTTTTTCAGCGTTTCTTGATATATTTTACCAACGAGAACTTCGTTTCAGTGAAAATAAATTAATGATAAGGTGGGTTCAACTTCCCAAAATGCAATCATAGATAAGCCATCATACTTTCTGCCTACCATGGCCCTGGCAAAGTGGCAGCACGATCCCTAAATAAATAAATAAATAATCCGCATAACAAGCAGGTAGAGAAAGAAGCTTTCCAAACTCCTCAAATGCTTTGCTGAAGTTATTACAAGGTAATATATGCTGCAGAGAGATAGGGCGGTTATCTCACCGTCTTCCAAAACTTTTGCTTGCAAAGCAAATCCTTCATGTCGATTTGACTTCAAAGCGGTAACTTGAAGCTTTTGTATGGGGCTCCAAACCGCTAATTCAGAATATAAGATGAGAAGAACAATAAATTTAATTACATTTACTTTGAAGATTACAAATGGGCTGTTAGAGCCCTGCTGCAGTTGTTATTCAGCCATCTGTCAGGAGTAAAAGCTCAAGCTTTTTATAGGAATAGTATTTTTTCTCTCTCTTTTCCATGTGAGCTCTATCTGTTTGCGGCATTTGATGATACATTGTGGAATCTAAACAGGAGCCTGATCTCATTCTGTATGCTCAGCCCTCAAAACCCTCTTCAGGTTCAAAAGGAAACAAAGCGCTTAACATCTTCATCTGCAATTGGTGAGAAGTATAAACGTTTATGATTAACCAGGCCCAGCAGGAACCTACTTTTTCCCAGTCAAGAAAGCAGCAAGCCTCCATCCAAGATGGCAAGATGGTACAGAGGCTGGGGAACCTGGTGATGTGCTGCTGAGGAGCTGCCGCCCCTGCAGCAGTGAAGACAACCAAGCCACCAAAGCAGGGAAGAAGCCCAGCTAGCTGCCAGTTGAGTTGGTGAATCTGTTTAGGGTTGCCAGTCTCCAGGTGGGGCCTGGGGATCTCCCGCTTTTGCAACTGATCCCCAGCTGACAGAGATCAGCTCCCCTGGAGAAAATGGCTGCTTTGAAGGGTGGGCTCTATGGCATTGTACCATGCTGAGGCTGCTCCCCCCCCCCAAACCCTGCCCTTTCCTGGCTCCACTCCCAAAGTCTCCAGGTATTTTCCACCCCAAACCTGGCAACACTAAATCTGCTGGCTAGGTGAGGTGCTGCCACTGCAAAGGCATGAACCTGCTGGAGGGCTGAGTAAGCCAAAGTGGCAGTGAAGAGGCAGGTGGCTGGGTGAGCCACTGCCACTAAGCAAAGAAAGGTAGAGTGCTGGGGCGGGGGGACAGAAGAAGAGAAAATGAGTGATTGGGTGATGGATGCAGAAAGAGATGCCTTTTGGGGGCAAGTATTTTTGAGTTTACCATTTCAAATAATTTATAATTTGTTCTATGTTCCCCTTATCCTCCAGAAAAACTTCACCTTGGTCAATTTATAAGAAATGATTGCTGTATTGTAAGGTCAGGAGCCATCCTGTAATTTGTTGGACCACTGAGGAAGTCCAACAGGCCAAAATGCATCTGGTCAGGGTCAGTTATGGTCATTTCTGGTTGTCATTGTACATTTTGAGTCTTAATTGAGGCTATCACGAAGGCCGATATCTGTTTTAAATCTACTTTGTAATGATTCTGTTAGTCAAATTTAAAATGAATCAGTATTGACAGATATACACAAATATGCATGTATCTACTTTGTAATAAGTACAGGCATATTTTTGTATATCTGTCAATATTGATTCATTTTAAATTTCACTAATAGAATCATTGGGCCTATACATTCATATCTTTTTTAACGTTTTGGTGCTTAATTCAATTTAGTTTGTGTTAAGCTTCCCCCTCCTTTTTTTGTTTACAGAAGTGAGAGACCAACAGTGAGAGGTAGAAAGTATTGGGGGGGGGGGGGGAGAGGCACTGAGAGAAGCAGGGGGAGAGGGGAGGAATCCAAGGTACGTAGAATGGGGCTGCTGCTCCTATGAGTTGTTTGCAGTTTCCCACTTGTAATTCTATATTTTACATTCTGTATTTGAACTGAAATAGAATTCTATATTTGACCACAATTGGTACTAAAATACTAAAATCCACTGACATCATATGATGTCCTATGGAAGTGACATGGAATATACACATTGAATATAAACAGGAATGCTACACCATCATTGCCTGACTATCACAACAGCACTGCAAGCAAATTCATTGATATGATCTTTTAGGACTGGGTTGCCAAACTGTCTGTGTTCCCTCCCACAGGTTTCTCCACTGCCCCGTCTCTCAGTTACCTCTTTTCCTCTCTGCATCTTAAATACCCTGTCGCTGTATGACTCTATATCACTGACTCTTGTATCTCATCTGTCTTTTCACACCCACCACCTGTGATCTTATTAACTAGTCTTTGTAACCAATGTTTTGTAACCTTGGTTACAAAGACATTAGGATCTCAACTAGATTGCCAAGAGGTGGACAGTCATTTACCTTTTGCAAGGCAGGATCGAATGATGGGAAATGAAGTACAGTCCTCAGGTTCAGTTGAATGAACATTAGAACTGATATTGTTGAGGGTTCCAGGCTATTATATTTTTAATGCATTGCTTCTTCAAAGAGTTCAGAGTGGGGCACATAATTCTTTTCATTCTCACAACCACCCTGGGAGGGAATGTGGCTGGCCCTAGTTCACCCAGTGGGTTCCATGGCTGAGTGGAGATTTGTACCTGGGTCTCCCCAGGCCTCATCTAGGATCTTAATCACTACACTATTCTGGTGATTTCATAAGTGAGAAACCTTTCTGACCTCCAACTTATTTTAATTGGTATGTTTTTGCTGCTGCAGTTCATTTGCTTTTTAAAATCAAGTTTCATCCTTCCAAATTGCTCTTGCTGGAAGATGCATGATCTTGGCATCCTCCAAAAGTATGAACGCTTCAGAATCTAGCCATGTCCTGAGGACCAAAGTCCCTGAGATCTTACACTAGTTCACAGTCTGGAATAATTAATCAAGTTTAATTCCACCTTTTCCTGATTGCAGTGTCCCTCCCTTGAACTTTGGTCCCTGGTCTTTAACAATGGCTTTCACAAATGGCGTTCTGGATTGCTGAAAGGGTGTCACTGATACCCATGTCTTGTCTTTCAAGACAAAGTGATAGGTAATGTAACTCAAAGTGTGTCATTCATCACAGACAATCTTTTCAGTAATGACACTGAGACAACACTATTATGAAATTCTGAGTACTTGCTTTACTCAGTTTGATAATGTATTCTATACCTTCAGAAATATCACTTATGTCTCTATAGACAGCAGAAAGTCCATTTATATAGCCTGTACTAATCTAAAACTGTTTGATACCCATCATGTACCCAAGATAGTACCTATCTTGTCAAGCTGAGTTTCAGTCTCTGCAGCAACCTAAGTTGGCATCGGTTCTTTGGTGACAGTCTTATACAGATTACAAATTGGAAACAAATGACTGGAAATAAGTAGGAAGTGCCAGAGACTTCATGAATCACAGAAAGCACAATAAAATAGGCGAGGCAATCAGAGAGAGATTGTCCATTTACTTTACTGAGAAAAGAACCCAGTGGGCTGCTACTCTGAGCACCCCTCCTCCTTGTTTGGAAGAGCTTGTAGTACCTAGCTGTGACCTGTTGGCCTGAGCATGGTACATAACAGCCAGCAAGAAGCACAGCAGCACCTTCATTCTCTTCAGCCAGCTCTTCAGCCCTCCAGCAGTGATGAACCTCTCAGTCCACTCCTGAAAGCAATGAAATAAATATACATTCAACATATTTCGGTTTTAACAATTCAATTACTTCACTGTTGTGCCCAATAATCTCTGAGGTACCACTAGTGCCTATTGCAGTTTATTTCTTTTACAGCACACAGAAACAAAGAACACAGAAGAACAGGGCTGGAAGAGACCTTAAGGGTCATCTGATCCAATCATATGCACAATGCAAAAAAACAATAATAATCACAACTACCTTCTCCCCCAGTGACCTCTGCTCAATCCCCAGAGGAAGGCAAAAAAACCCTCCAGGATCCCAGGACCAATTTGGCCTGGAGGAAAATTTCTTCCTAATCCCTAAGTGGCAATCAGCAATTCAGCATTACCCTGGGCATATAAGAAGGGGCCATGAGGGCCAAGCACTCTATCAGTCACAAACTGAGGGGCGGGAGAGGGGTGACGATACTCATCTGAGAGGGTTTTTCCTTCAGGGCACTCATTGCTCCAATGGTCACTAGTACTGATTGCGTTGGCCTACTTTGGGACACTGAGAAGAGTTTGTCTGCCTGTCTGTCTGGTGTACCAACCACCTAGCACCCCAGCGGACAGCCTACTACCCTACTTCTCATTATCTGCCTAATTTCACAGAATCAGCATTGCTATCAGATGGCCATATAGCCTCTGTTTGAAAACCTCCAAAGAAGGAGAGACCTCCCAAGAAATCCTGTTCCACTGAGGAACCACTCTAACTGTCAGGAAGTTCTTCCTAACATTTAGCCAAAAACAATTTTGATTTAATTTCAATCCATTGGTTCAGGTCCAGCCTTCTGGGGCAACAGAAAACAACTGCACTCCATCCTCTATATGACAGCCCTTCAACTACTTGAAGATGGCTCATATCTCCTCTCAGTCATCTCCCCTCCAGGCTAAACATATCCAGCTCCTTCAACATTTCCTCATAGGACTTGGTCTCCAGACCCCTCACTATCTTCGTTACCCTCCTCTGGACATACCGTAGCACAAGATGTGGACCTGGCATGCATGACTGAGACCTGGACAAGGAAAGGTGAAACAGTCACCATATAAAAACTGACCTCACCAAGTTACTCGGTCCTCCATCGGTCACAAGTTGAGGGGTGGCGATACTCATCCGAGGGGGGTTTCCCTCAGGACACTCCCCACTCCAAAGATCACCAATATTGATTGTGTTGGCCTACTTTGGGACACTAAGGAGAGTCTGCCTGTCTGTCTGGTGTACTGACAACTTAGCACTACAGAGCTTGCTGGAGGCAGTAGCAGGCTGGGCCTTGGAGTTCCTGAGGCTGTTAGTTCTTGGGGACTTCAGCGTCCATGCTGATGCTGCAGCCTCCTTGCAGGCTTCAGACCTAGTGTCTTCCATGGCAGCAGTGGTACTTTCCCAGATTGTATCAGATCCCACTTATCAAGCAAGCCACACACTGGATTTGATCTTTTGCATGGGGATTGATATGGATCTGATTGTTAAGGATGAAGTGCCATGAACTTTTGTCCTGAAGGCCTGGCTGGTTGTCCCAGCCCTCCCCAGTCTAGGCAGTGAGTGGATTTATGCTTGCTTGCAGAGATTAATAAACCCAATTGGGTTCCAAAATGCTCAGGATACAATGCCCCCCTGGCAATTCATTAGATGCACTGATAGCGGACTGGAATTCCCATCTCTCTAAAGCCATCAATGAATTTGCTCCCTGAGATCCTTTATATTCCCGATACAAATTATCCCCCGGTATACTATGGAATTTAGGGGGAATGTAGATGACTACAGTGAGTTTGGTGGCGTACTTGTGATGAGCTACAAGAACATCTGATAGGACGTTTATGAAATCCTATGAGGTGGCGGTGAAGTCTGCTAAAAAGGAATTTTATATCACCTTCACTGCATGCATTACCTAGCACCTGGCACAATTCTAATAATTTTGCCCCTGTCATGGGATGGAGATGGTGTTAGTTGCCCTGACAGATGATCTCTACAGACACTGGATCGAGGCAGGTTGGCGCTGCTGCTATTGTTAGATTTCACAGCAGCATTCAACACAGTCAATTATGATCTTCTGACACACCGCCTCATCAGCGTGGGAATTCGTGGGGTGGCTTTACAATGGCTTGCCTCATTTCTCTGTGGTCAGGGACATTGGGTGGTGCTAGGGGAGAGGGTGTCAACAAGGTACCCACTGATGTGTGAGGTTCCTCAGGGGGCAGTCCTCTCCCCAATGTCATTTAACATCTACGTGTGCCCCCTTGCCCAGCTGGTGTATCATTTTGGGCTGGGGTGCCAGCAGTACACTGATGACACACAGCTGTATCTGCTACTGGATGGCCACCCGGATACCACCCCACATAATCTGGCCTAGGGTTTGGAGGCCATGGTGGGATGGCTAAAAAAAAGAGTAGGCTGAGACTGAATCCAACAAAGACAGGGTCTGGGGGGCAAACTTCAGGATTGGGGCATAGACTTTCCACTCTTGACAGGGTGCCACTAATGCCGGCGCAATCTGTCAAGAGTTTGGACATGATCCTGGATGCCTCCTTAACCATGGAGACCCAGGTCACAAATATTGCCAGAATGGCTTTTTTCCATATGTGCTCAGTAATTAGCACCTTTCCTGTCACACCCTGACCTAGCCACTGTAATCCATGCAATGGTTACCTCCAGGCTGGACTACTGTAACTCGCTGCACGCTGGCCTGCCCTTGACCCAGAAGCTCCAGCTGGTTCAGAATGTGGTGGGAATATCATGAACAGCACATATACAATCAGTGCTGCGCTAGCTACACTGGCTCCCAGTGTAGTACCAAGTCAAGTATTGGTATTGACCTTTAAGACCTTGAGTGGTCTGGGACCTGTATATTTTCAGGACCACCTCCTCTGGTATGTCCCTGGGAGAGTGTTACATAAGAACATAAGAGAAGCCAATGTTGGATCAGGCCAATGGCCCATCCAACATTCTGTCAACAGTGGCCAAAAATACTGGGTGCCATCAGGAGGTCACAGTTTTGTGCGCCATGCCACCACCAGGAGCCTCTGGCATCTGCCAAGTCGCTTGTGCCTGCAGCAGCCCCGGGCATCCTGCCCCCCCCCCCCAGTCCATAGCCTGGCTAAACAAAATCAGCCACCCTTTGGTCAGGGAGAATTGCCCAGGGCAGGAAATGAGGGAAGGAATGCCCTTCTGGGCACAGCAGAGGGGGAGATGGGCTTTCCTGATCTTAAAGTAATTTTATACATTTATGGCTAATAAAAAAACATCTGGAGCTCAGTTCTGCAAACAAAAGGCAGAAAGAGCCAAGGAGCAGGCCAGGCGGGGGGGACGGGACACCAGAAGGTATCATTGCCTAGTGTGCAAAAAAAACTTGGGGCCAGCCCTGCTGGTTGCCATAAAAGTATGCCTACATCAAGGTGATCCCACCTTGACTCCAACCCCAGGTTAGAATTGCAGCTGCTCCTAGCTTTTTCTAATTTGCATACATAATAGTATACTGACAGGAGCTGACCCTTCACCACCACCACCATCCCCAACACTAGACAAAAGTAGAGTTTAAAATGGTGAAGATCCAACTGCCAGGGATGGGGGGGAGTTTTCCTCCCACTCCCATTCCCACCTTGTGAGGCTAGCTCATTTTCTACCAAGAGATGCGTCAGAATGCTCACCAAATATCGTTACCTTCAGCCAGAAAACCCACAGTATTCCAGCCACTGGAAGGAATTTGCACTGCTTATCTCTGCTTGCCCCACCCGACAACAAATAAATTGCACGCCCCTCATGCAGATCAGCTAGCGATAGGTTGCCATCTGGAATAGATCAGTGCACCCAATTGTCTCTTCACAGGTATGCTAATAAATAGAGATCATTTGGGGCCAGAGCTAGGTGGAGAAGAGCTCTGCCAGCCCAGGAGTGGGCACTAGGGCAGCCACAGGCAAAATCAGATTCTCTGATCTGATTCGGCCCGCCGCCAAATTGCTGCCGAAATTTGGCGGCAGCTTAAAAAGCAGCTGGAGGGAAGGGAGTTTAAGGGAGAGGCTCCAAGCTTGCAGGGTAGCTGCTGGAGCCTCTCCCCCAAATACCCCACCAGGTTTCAAGAAGATTGGACCAAGGGGTCCAATTCTATAGGCCCCCAAACAGGTTGCCCCCATTCCCTCCATTGTTCTCTATGGTGGGGAAAAAGTGATTAGTTAGCCAAGAACACAAACCCTCACAGGTGGGAGGAATATGATTTTTAAAAACCTATACATTCAGGAAACTGGACTGGAGTATCCTATTTAAAAAATCCTTTTTGCCTGTAACCTGCTTACTTTTGGAAATAAATAAAAAGTGGGTGCAAATAATTGCTCTTCTTTAACTATCTATGTACATTTAATGGATAGTACTATCATATTCTTTTAAGTTAGACTTTAAGTGTAAATAACTGTGTTTTAATAAAATGAGGCAAGATTCTCTAGAGTATTTTTCTTGCATTCTATACTCAAAATGAACTAAAAACATCAGTGTATACCTCTTGTTTCTAGATGCTAACTAGCTGCCTGGACTTTTTAAGTGCATATCTATAATCTGGACTAGTCTGAATATGAAATAAGGCTTCAGTAGTCTATGTTAAACCAGCTACTTTCTCAACTAAAGTGGGACAACATGTAAACAGCAGGAGACTGAAAATGCAGGCAGCTAGCAAACACTGACCAGGAAAAGCTGCTGACCACTCCATATCCCTCTTTCCATACCATTCAAAGCTGTAACCCAATGCTGGAGCAGGCTTCCCCCAAAGTTCTCCAACCACATGTGGTGGCCATGGAAAGTAACCCTGTTGGGCTGCCACCGCCCCAAACATGCCTGGAAAAGAATTAGCCCTAAGAAGGAAGCTCCTCTATATATGTACATAAGACCTACAAGTTCCAGGGGAAAAAAATTATCCACTCACTAAATTTTTGGACTTGAAAAACCAAGTTAATTGCATTCAAAACAAAGCTGCTTTAAAAGCGAGTGAAAATATACTTGGGTCATTGTGACCCAGGTTTATGAGATCATGTGTACAACAATCAAAAAAGTGCCTGGAAATCTTATACCCTTTTAAATTCTGATTACAAATTATACCAAGACCAACAACTGCCCATTCTCAACCCCCTTGACCAAACCTTCATGAATAACCTTTTCATTCTTGTTTGTTTGTTTGATTGATTGGTTGATTTATATACCACCCTCCCTGTGAATGGGCTCAGGGCAGTTTACATCAGTTTTAACACAATACAATTAAAACAACTTTAAAATAACAATTAAAACAGAAAAGAACCATATATCTCATTATATTTTAGAGATGTGGAATGCAGAAGAGGAAATATACCCTAAGGCTAGGTTCACTCAACAGAGACTTCCCCAGAAGTATCGACTGAAGGAACGGGTCTGACCCATGGCTGTCAACACCATTTTAAAAGCTTTTGTAGTTCTTTAAAAGGTGCTGATCCAGATTGAGTGCATGGACTGATAGCCTCAGGAGTTTTTGTTCCCCCTCTGCAACTTTTCAAATGTAGATACAGCCATGAAATGGCCTTTCTACACCTGAAAGGGTGCAGGGACGGGGAACAAGAGCTCCTGAAACCACCATGCCGCATACCCAATCTGGATCAGGATTCACAGCAATTTTTAAAGACTACAAGTGCTTTCAAAATGATGGCAGTGGCCACAGGATGGACCCGTGTCCACCATCACTTGTTATTTGGCACTAAGATACAGAGTGAGTGGCACAATATGCCAGTGTTCCTTTCATTCATTTAATTTCTCTCAACCAGATCTTTACACCACTGTGTTCCTTGATGTCACGCCCTAAATTTCAGAAGAGAATTTTCCAGAATTTGTCATTGCTTTCATTTTCCATTCTGGAACTTCAGAAAACAGAGGGATACTGTAGAAGTTCTGTCCTGCCCTCAGCAGGACCTCAGGTTGAAAGACAAAGTTCCTCCGTGGTTCCTGAGGCAATTTTAACTGGATCCCCTCCAGTCTTCAACTGCTCATTCTCTTGCTGGGATTAAAGAACGTACAGTGACCCCTGAAGACAAGTTCTTTTTCATCTGGTCATTGTTCCAGATATATGGGAAGTTTTTCAGCAGCTACAGTGCCATCCTAAGCAAAGTTGCATCCTTCATAGTCCATAGAATTCAATGGGTCTAGAAAAGTGTAACTGCTCAGGCTGGCACTGCTTAGGATGGCACTGCTAGTGACTAAGGCTGCAGATACCACTACAATCTGGGCTCTTGGTGCGCAGCCAGAGGCTCTGACAAGAGGAAGCTAAACCAAGTAGGTGGGTCAGGAAAGGACCTGTCTCTCCTAGTTCGACTTCTAGTTCTACTATGTTGCACCAATGTAGGACTTATGCAATACAGACTATCATATAGCATATTTTACATTTTCTGGTAGCTAAGCATTTATCAGTAAATGATGTGAAATAGAATTTTACAGAAGTCTTTGATCTGTAAAGGAAAACAAAAATTAGCTTACCACTCATTTAACTGCATACTGAAGTATCAGACAGAAGGGCTTTTGGACAATTCGTCACTAGAAAATTGGCTGTCAAAGAATACAATAATCTCTTTCAGCAGAACAGTGTACTTATTAGAAAAAGTGTAAATTGCTGTTGCATCAGGCAGTTTTAGCCATGTGGGCTTAGAAATGGTAATTTTTCAGGGATGCTTCTCCGGCCACTATAATGAACCATATGATATATAGTCAAAGATTTGAAATAGCTATTTCTTCAAAAGGATGCATTTTATGTGACTTTAAGAGGTTAAATAGGTCACTGAATGAAGGATTTAATTAAATCTGAGTAAATCAAATTTTCTGCACTTTTTACTGAATGTTTTTATTCATTAAAATATTTTTATTCTACCATTCCTTCCATATTGGATACTTAAGATAGCTATAAAGGTAATCAAAACATAAATTTAAAACATATTGTTTATTACAGAATAGCAACAAAAAGGAGCATAAAGAATATCCCCCATTAAAACCCCCCACACACACCATGTACAGGACTCAGGCTGAAAATAGAAATACAGGAGATTGCAGATTTCCATCAGCCTGGTAAATGGTATGGGTGGGCAGCCACCATACTTTGGATTGGAGCCACATTACTTGGTTAGAGGGGATTCGCCCACATTACTCCCCAACTGGATTCACTAATTGAAACTGGATTCCCTGAACTATTCTCTGCAGCTTTAAAGAGGACAAAAGTAGTGTCCTCTTAAAATCTGTATTTTCAAAACAGATACTAATA
Organism: Lepidodactylus listeri; assembly: GCA_029233225.1. Taxonomy (NCBI): domain Eukaryota; kingdom Metazoa; phylum Chordata; class Lepidosauria; order Squamata; family Gekkonidae; genus Lepidodactylus; species Lepidodactylus listeri. Next base: position 75,556,117 of record JARCFY010000008.1, read on the forward strand.
TCAAAGGAAGTTAAATCCCCTCTTCCACTTCCATGTTGCTTTGAGTGAACACAGAAATAACTGCAATAGGAAATGCTGAACTGGGAAAATATGCTTCACTTCAACCAAGCACCCTTTTCAGCATAGTTACCAACAAGGCTAAACTGATTCACAGGTATTATCATTGCCAATAATACAGGTCAGGTGTCCTTTGAGTGTGCCCAAACTCTCAAAGATCCTCAGAGAAACCCTCCTAAACACACAGCCTAAGGGAAATGATTATATAAAGTTGTCAGTAATCATATACCTTGCTGCTTGCAAGTTACTTACTTAAGATATTAGCTTTAAAGACCTACAGACTAGCTTCCTGTCTTTGTTTCCATGAAGTTAATGGATTTGTGTCAGTGGAGTAAGAGAGGAAGGCAATTGATCTGGCTTTCCAATCTAGTTTTGCTGAAGGACTGGGTGAGAATGGATTATTTTTCTATTTCTTTAGAATTATTAACTTCTCTCAAGTGTTTGGTATGATGTCAGAGCTGATGAACTAATTTAATGGAAAGAAAACTTCCAGGGCTACTGTTTTCCATACAGCAGTTTTAGCAATTGCTTGAATTGATAGATTCTGTATTGTACATTATTTTATGTCTTCCTTGATTAATATTGATCCTTCCTAATGTGTATAAACATGCTAGTGTTTTTATGTTTTGAAATGTAAAGAATTTCTCTCATTAATGAGCCTGAGAGAAGCTCCTGGGAATGTCTGAAAATACTTGCTTCCTATACCTGGATATTTAATTTCTTGACAAGTTCAAAGTCCTTTCTCATGAAAAAGTAGTATGAAATGTTCAAGAATGAAATTTGGATTGAATAATCTTCAACTCAATGACCATGAGATTCCCCAAATACTGCCATATCTGTTATTTTTGTGATTTTGGCTGCAGTAAAGGACTAGTATCTCAGAGACCCAGGTTAGAATCCCCACTCTGCTTTGGGAGTTGGGTGATGTTAGGCCAGTCTCTCTCACTCTCTCTCTCTCTCATCCTAACATACCACACAGCTTCCTGTCTTTGTTATGGGGATGAAATAGTGGAAGGAAGAATGATGATAGTAGCAGTTCTGAGCCTTCATTGTGGAGAAAATCAGGGTATAGGGTATGCACTTTGTGTATTCCATTTTGCAAATGTTTCCCTAAAACCTGTACATAATCATATAACCATATCCTTCTAATAAAAGAAAAAGGTGCCAGAAATCTCAAGAGGGAAATTAAGTTGCCGCCCAAGCTGGAATAACGAGACAGACACGAGTGTGGGGTTAACTAATGGGCCACTTTATTAACTTATATTAACTGGAACAACAGCAAGGGCAAAAAACTTTGTGGTATGGCCGAGGCCAGAGGTCCGAAGTCCTCTCCCCTGCCAAATAACCTTGGGCGAGCCACCCTGCCCTGAGCACCAGACATCAGCTGTGGCTGATGCCCGGCCAGCTAGCATTTGCCAGACAGCCCTGGGATTCCAAACCCCAAGCCACAATGCTAAGGGAGTACTATCCAGGGCAGCCCTGAAGGCAGTCTTCTTTCCTCGCCCCGGGCCACAGGGCCCAAGGACTGTACTCACAAGACCCCTTATACCCCAAAAGGAGGGGTGTCAACTGGTGCTCACCGTACCACAGTCTGCATTCGCCTCAACCCCAGCCAAACTATAAAGTGACCAACCTGCCTAACATGGCTCCCTTCCAAAAATCCCCTGGGCCACTGCCGTAGTGCAAGGTAGGCAAAAACACCCCCTCCAAATGGCCAATCAGGAAGGGGTGAAAAATTCCTACCTGGCTCCCAACAACCGGCCGACTGGCCAAAGCCTGCACTACAAACAGGGCAGAAGGGTGGGCCAAAAATGATGCTGAAATGGTGCTGAGGGGGCGGGGGCCAGAATATAAACCACTTGGCCCCACCCCCTCCTGGGTCCCTGTATGCAGCGTTACTGTCGCAAAAGCTGCTCGCTCATCCTCACTGGATGGCAAAGGTGGCCCCCAGCCACACGGCTACAAGGACTGGGGGCTGGAGAACTGGATTTTCAATCTGTATACTGAAAAGTCATGAACTTTTAACCATTTTTAAAATAATTTTATCAAAGAGGTTTTCTGGCACGTTCTATCAGAAAAGCCCTGCATATAACTAAGTTGAACAGACTAGTTTCAGTTTAGGGAATGAAATAGAAGGTCAGTAATCTCCCACAAATCCTCCTCAAAAATACAATTGGTAATTTTTAAAAACTCCAGCAAGCTTAAAGCCTTTTTCTTAACCATCAAGTCACAGCTGACTCTTGGGCTGTGGTCACACTGGTGACTTGGCACGGTATGGTGTCGCCTAAAATTGTACCGGTTCAAAGTGTAGCGGAGAATTTATCCAGACCGCACACACTGTGGCGGAGCATCCACATTAGTGCTGCACTTCAACCATGGGACAAGCTGTATAGGCAGCAACTAAAAAAAACAGTGGCGGAAACAGATCTACAAGTTCAGTTGTCCCTTCTGGGTTCCTTTCACTGCAGGAGAGTTCAGATGTCAGAAAACCCAGAGAGAAGCACGCACAATCTGTTCATATTGGATTTTCCCTGATATCTGTTTATTCTGCTTCCATTGTGGAACAGCACAGGCTGCTGATGACTGAGCCATGGAAGGCAGATGTCCTCATCTGGAGGGGCCCATTTATTCTGCTCAGGTAATGCCCATATCACCACAAACTGTGCATGTGACTGTAGTCTTGGTGACCCCATAGGATTTTCAGAAGTGGTTTGCCATTGCCTGCATCTTTGTTGGGGACCTAGATTTCACTGGTAGTTTCCCATCCAATTACTAACCAGGGCTGACTCTGCTTAGTTTCCAAGCTCTGATGAGATCAGGCTAGCCTGGGCTACCTGGGGCAGGGCAGCTTAGAAGCCAGTTGTTGCTAAATCAGATTTAATTGCTTTTGGATGCACCAATTTATGTTGGAGCAACTCTACAGGTAGAGTTACTTTTTCCTTACTTATGTACATCACTAACAAAAGATCAACAGAACAGATCATATTTATGCAGAAGTCTATATTGTGGTGGCACCAGCCTGTCTACAACTAGAGAGAAACTGCATAGCCAACATATGAAGGTGTTTGGAAGTTCTGCTCCAGCCACTAATACTAGATCTTGTGCCGCTATTCTAGTTATGGGAATCCGGTTCACAGCAGTGAGCCGATCAATGACCTAGCCCCACAGCAGGAATCAAGAATTAATGAAATTTCCTTGTGCTCATCAGTATTGCCAGCAACCTTACACAACTTCTATTGCTGGTCAGCAGCAAAAATAGGCATCCTCAGTGTGCTACTGAGAGAGAATGCTCATTGACAGTAGAGAGACAAAAGCACACACAGCACATGAATAAGGCTGGATACTTGCTTCAGTGAAAGACTTGAAACACTGAAATAAAAGTGTAAGCTTCATGGCAAGACATTTAAAAAGCACATTTTGTATAGAGGGATCATGATTAAACCACCTCCACTCTTAGTAAAATGTTATATCTATTTTCAGCTTTACGTTTTTTCATACCCCAAATCAGCTGCTCTTTTGAACTTAGTTTCTACAATAGTGTTCTAGGGTGTGATATTAAACACAGTAGGGAACTATGGGTATATACGATATGATAGACTTTACTAAATTGAGAAAATCAAGGCTTATGAAGTGATACCTCTGAAATGGGATTAGTGAGATTCATGCAGGACCCATCTGCCAATGGCTATTAGCCATATAACTGCAGTGAACTTTCATGTTCAGAGGCAGCAAACCTCTAAACATCAATGCCAGTAACAGAGGCAACTTCAGGGGATTGCCTTGGTCCCTCTGCCTTGTTTTTCAAACTACCAGGGCAGCTGGCTGACCACAGTGTGAAACAAGTTGCTGGACTAGATGGACCAGTAGTCTGATCAAGCAGTCAATCTCCTATAGTCTTATGTACTCCAGTTACATGCATACTGTACATATAAACCACACCACACCACACACATGTTCTCTTTTTAATATGTGTCCTTTTAATTCCACACTGACACAATATTACATACAATGTATTAGCTTGCAGCCATTACTTACAAGAACCAGAAGCCAATTCGATGACTCATCATTTTCAGAAGACAGGCAAAAGCAAAGTTGTCTTCCAAACAGCTTTTTGTGAAAATATGTAATACTGCCATAAACAAAACATGAGGAATCAACCAATAACTTGCAGTCATTACCAAGAAGACCTTTATTTTGGTGCAGTGTTCTGTAAACCTCTGAGCAGGCAGACATTCACCAACAATTAAGAGGGAGTAGAAGTCTACTTTACATCTATAGATAAGCACAAAAGCCACATGCCCAACTTTTCCTTAAAGCTTACAGCTAAGGGAAGGATGGGGAGAAAGGCTGAAAATATAATTCTAAAAATAGTAAAAGACACAATATTTATTTGCTTTTTGAGTTGGTCCCTTACCTTTTGCAGGCTCCATGGACTGGAATTTAACTCTTTGGAGTACCTAACAATTCCATATTATAAATTTATTTTATCAGTAAAACTATATGGTTGATCATTCAGACATGGGGTCAGAAAACAGCTCCCTTGCAAATGGGGAAATTCCAAGCTTTAGAAGCATTAAATGGTTTCTGTATGCATAAATAAATCTTTTGCCTGCCCACCCCTTGATTGAAACACAACACAAGTGATGGGTTAAATTGGGAATTTTATTTATATATATATGCTGCACCAATACATTAAAGCACAGGTTGCTTTGTGCTTACAATGCAAGCCTCCTACCAGGGCAAACCCATCCCAGCTCAGAGCCAGGTCCAGGATCTTTCTGGACCTTACTCTTCACGACCCACACACCAGTGCATAGGGGGGGGGGTCACATTCCAGCCCACGGCTGCAAAACCTTAAGGCTTGTCATATGCTTCCCTGCCCCAAAGAGGCCTCCAACTGAGTCACCCTGACTGCAAAGCCCATGGGCACCCAGTATGAGGACCCCCCCCCCCATCGTTGATATCTCAGGGTGCTTGCCAATTCCACATCCCCTCAACCCGTGCTTTCCCTGCCTTCTCAGTTGGGGCCTAACCAGTTTTACCAGGCCTAGTTAAACCTCACCCCCCTACTCTGACCATGTGAAGCAGGTAAAAAAAGGCCCTCTCTTGGCCAATCTGAGTGAAGCCCCCAAAATTCCTGCTCAGCCCCGAAAATGGTGACCAGCTAATCCCACATGGTCCTAAAAGAGGGCGGGTGGGTGGGGAGCTTGCACTGCACCAATCTGCCCTTGGAGGGCAGCTGCTGCCAGATCTAGTTGGTAAGTTTGCCCTTGATTGGCCAGCGCTCCCATGCTGAGCCATGATTGGTTCACACATACCCCTCGTGCTTTATCCAAGAAGAAGGGGGAGCAGGCAAAATGCCAGTGCCTGCTTCATGAGCAGGCACTGGTCTTTTTGGCACTTTCCCTGGTGCAATAAATCTTTAGAGAAGTTATTCCCAAGGTGCCTGATATCTTAACATCAGGTGGTCTCAGAACTGCAGTTCTGAGGGTCCTTGTGCCTTGGACACTGCTGGAGGAGTGTTCAGGACAGGGGAGACAAAGAGAGAGATGCAGAGAAACTCCCCCCTTTACAATCAGCAAAACCACAGCAAAAAATGGAGAGAGCACAAACTTGTAAGAGGGACAACTCAAGCCACAGAATAACCCTGGGGTCATAATGCTACTCTTGGGCTGAACAGAAACAATACAAGAAACCACAATTTGTCTCTCGAACCTAATAACTAAACATTGGTGGCATCACTTAAAACACATAGTTTATGCCACCTCTATTTTAGTAAATCCTGTCAAAAGCATATTAAATAAAATGTGTTGGTCTAAGGTAAAACCTTAAGCATGTTTACACGGCCTCACTGGATTCCATTCAATTTACTCTCTAAATATTCTTAGGGTTGCTGCTTGGCTAACACTGGTTCCAACTTGCTAAACCCTAATTGCAATCCAGTAGATACCCCTTGAAACAATTTGGAGAGTTTCATAATTTACCGAAGATGTTCCTTTTAAAAAATAATAGAAGACAATGTATATTGAATGATGAAACAGGAAACAGAAGGCTTCTCTTGAATGACAGCCCATGGCATACTGCAATGAAAACAAACCACAAAAACTTAGTCAGGTTTCATTTTCCCTCACAAGGCAGCATAATTAACTCCTGTAAGGCTTCTAGGACTGAAGTCTATTGAGTATCACCATCTGCCACTGGCAGAATTATTTCAGCAGAAATAATAGAAACTTTTACACTCAGTATTTCATTAATTTGTACCTTGCTGGCATCAGTAAATATTCCCCAGGATATATACTTGCTGTAATTTGTGAAAAATAAAAAATAGGATGCATTTATTTGGAGGGATAGTTTTTAATATTAGATCAGAATACACAGAACACTCTGGAGAAATTTCACTACAGTTCTCAAAAAAATTATTTCATTTCCCTTGAAATTCCTCCTTTGTTTCCTTTAAGGAATGATGCCTAAATTTGCTTCAGAGTTTGCTTTAAGCAAAATATGGGTGTGTAGAAATATCTTGAGAAATGCTTCTAGTTGTACTGAAACCCTTTCAGCTTTCCTCAGACTTTAGGAGTTTCACCAGGGGAGGAGTCCCCAGCTTCAGTCTAATAAAGCAAAATGTTGGTGGCAACTCTAATATTGTTTTACTTGCCTGTGATCCACTAAAAGAAACTCTCTTTTTTAAAAAATACATACCAGAACTTTTTAGTTAAAACAATTTTTTTTTGAAAGCCTGAACATTTAAAGATGTAAATTGTGGGTCTTCATTGGATATGTCTACAGCCTTTCTGTGCAACCTTTCCTAACTGAGATGAAAGTTTCTGTTTCTTTCTGTAGAAAGCTGCATTGATCTGGATGCCTTTTTTATTTCCTAGAATGCCACTGTGGTGTAGTGGACAGACTATTTGATATTGATATGGGAGTCTTGGCTTCAAATCCCTGTTCAGCCATAAAGTTCACAGGCCACCTTTGGCTCTTTCACTGTTTCTCATCCTAACCTACCTCACAGCGTTACTGTGAAGATAAAAGGAAGACCTATATTCTGGTCTGAGCTCTTTGGAAGAATACCAGGGAAAAGATGGCAATAAAGTAATATTAATAATGGCACTTTTGACTTCTACAAAGGTCATTCCCTCTTCCGGGCATTATTTGGATCTCTTCTTAATGACCTACATGCACTATTATCATTTAGTTTATACACAATTTCTGACAGGCTTTGTCCCTTTTTTCTATGATCAGTTGTGCTTCCCCCCCTTGCATACTAAAATGTCTGCTCTCCTGTACTGAAGGACACCAGCTCTTCTTTTTCCTTCAGGGCTCTGTTCAACCTTCTTTCTGACCAGTGCTGTTACAAAAGACCTTCTCAGCAGAGAATTCAATTTCTATCAGCCAGTACTGAGTATGACTAGAACTCACTTTAACCCGACTATAAGAAAATCTCTCCTATTTTGTTGTAATAACATTTTGTTTCTCTTACAGTGAAATCCTATGCAAAACTAACTACTCCACTGACATTAGTAGATTTAGACTGAAGTAACTCTGTACTGCTAGTCTCTTTTTAAATGCATATTCCATTTTTTATTACTTTACCTGACTCTTGAATGCAAAGATGTGCTTAGAACTATTATTTAGTCCTAATTTATCTCATTTTGTTTCAATTTTGTCTATATTGTTTAATCTCTTTATGTATTAAGAGATGTCACTATATTCAGATAAAGTTCAAAGCAAACATTTTAATTTACAACATTGCTGTCACTAGTCAGTTGGGATTAAATTCTCAGGGATGGTTCCCTCACCTCACAACCAGTATGATGCAGTGCTTACAGTGTCAGACTACAATCTGGGCGATTCAGGTTCAAATTCTCCATCTATCATGGAAGCTTACTCAATCGTCTTGGCCCAATCACACTCTCTCACTTGCTGTGAGAATAAAATGGAAGAGAACAATTTAAGCTGCATTGGGTCCCTATTTGGGGGAAAAATGAAATGTAAGTGAGCTAAATATATAAGTCCTTCCTTTCCCCCTAATCTTCAGGAAAGTACACAACCTTACTGTTCTGGAGGTGATTTAAATTCTCACCTGCAGATCAGGTTGAGAGGGGGAAAGCTTCTGATGTACAAGCTCTCAGTACAGAAAACTAATATTTGTGGAGGGGTGAGACAGCTGCCAAATGCCTGAAGGAAAAAAAAATCCATCTCTTTCACAGAAGCTTAAGGCAATGCTATTTACTGTGACCCCACTGGTATACTCTGCATCAGAGGGAATCCTGTCACACTCTCATTTACAGGCACTCTTACCTCTAAACTACCCCAGGGTCTCCCAAAACATTGTTTGTGAGTTTGTCGGTAGTCCTGAAGGGGGCAGACATATGATCATGGGAGTTTACCAAAGATATGGACCTTGGAGGCTGCAAAAACAGACCATCTGTCTTTTCTATGTACAATCTGCCCCCCCCCACACACACACACAGAGGTAAATATCAGAGTTCTCAGCACTCCAGTGCATCCCATTATGGGGATCTTCTTTCTCTAAAAGCTTCTTTGTCTCATTGATGTGTAAATCCCCTAGGGCTGCCAAGTCCCCCGGTAGGGCGGGGGAAACACCGATTTTTCATGCTTCCCCCCCGCTTTTTCAAAACTGGCCACCGGGGGGAGGCAATGGCTGCCAACAGGAGGGGAACGTCGGAGCCTGCCGGGCCCTCTCCCTTCCAGGCCTCTTAAAGGGAAATGTCTGAAGAGCCTGCAGTGAAAAGCCTCACCAGACATTTCCCCTTTAAGAGTTAGCAAGAAAGCCCCGCCCAGAGATTAACGAGGGACTAAGCTCTTACTGAAGGGCCTGCTTTTGCATGCAGCTGGTGTAAGATTGAAAGGTTGCTGCTGCTGGGCCTGGGGTAAGTCCATCTGCCAGCTCTTTTCCTTCTCTCTCTCTCCCCCTCCCCCTTTCTTTCTTCTCTCTCTCTCTCTCTCTGTCCCCATCCAGCAGAGGTCTATCAGTGGCTATTATTAGCCACAAGGTCTAAATGGAAGTAAGTGCCTGTGCCAGCTCTTTTCCTTCTCTCTCTCTCCCTCTTTCTTTTTTCTGTCTGTCTGTCTGTCTGTCTGTCTGTCTCTCTCTCTCTGTCCCCATCCAGCAGAGGTCTGTCAGTGGCTATTATTAGCCACAAGGTCTAAATGGAACCCTTTGTCTGGGGCAGTGATGCTCTGCATTCTTGGTGCTTGGGGGGCAACAGTGGGAGGTCTTCTGGAGTTCTGGCCCCGCTGCTGGACCTCCTGAGGGCACCTGGTATTTTTGGCCACTGTGTGACACAGAGTGTTGGACTGGATGGGCTGTTGGCCCGATCCACTGTGGCTTCTCTCCTGTTCTTATGATATGAAAATCATATTAAGCACTTGTGTAGTACTTAGTGCTTCATATTCTGCCGAGATGAGGAAGGATTCAGTAGGGCCGTTGCTCAGTGATAGAGCATCTGCTTGACATGCAGGAGGTATCAGCCTCTTCAGCTAAAAAAGGATCAGGTAATAGGTGATATTAAAGATCTCAGCCTGAGACCCTGGAGAGCCACTACCAGTCTGAGTAGTCAGTACTGACCTTGATGGACCAATGGCCTGATTCAGTATTAGGAAACTTCATGAGTTCATGTGGAAGCATGTGGAAGCAACATCACAGGATGTGACTTCACAAAATGATGTCACTTCCTTTCTCCTGGCTCCACCCCCAAAGTCTCCTGGCTCCACCCCCAAAGTCCCTAGATATTTCCCAAGTTGGACTTGGCAGCCCTAAAATCCCCTATAGCAACATTTTTCTGTAAAACACCTACTCTGTCCTTTATGGCCCTTTTCCTGGGCCAAACTTCCTTTAAAGTGTAAACATTTATCTGAAAAGCAGATTTATGGTCCTCTTCCTGGGCTGTTCTCCAGGTTACCAAAAACATATTAACTTTGAGGTATCAGATAGTACCAGCCATCAACCCTACATGCACATTCCAGGATATACCCATTAGGGTGCCATCACACCTTTTGATCAAAATCTCTTGGTCCTTTGTTCAGACCTGTAATCCTGCCTCACAGGACACCTTCTTTAGTCTATAAAATGGCTGCCCAGCCACAGCTCTGTGTGTCTGTCCTGGGTGTCTACTGACAGGTCACCCCCCAAACTTTGTTTGGGCCACTTTCCATCTTCACAGCTTCTTCTCCATGGTCTTCTGCATATCTGTAATGGTAATTATAACCCCCAACAAGCTCCTATTATTCTCACTCACCTCTGTATTTCCATTACTTGTATGTATGTTGTAATGTGTGTTTTATTTCTGTATGCCTGCATTTTACTAGGATTTCTTCTTTTAATAAAAACAACCCTTTTGGTTAAGCCACTGCCTGGTTCATTTCTGAGAGTTTCTCTAAGGAAAAGATCCCCATAAACACTAGTAGCCTGATCTCGCTAAATACTCCACCTTCTCACTCGCTAAGCTCCTCTGCCTTGCTAATTCTCCACAATTGAAGGCAACAAGTTTTAATCAAAACTGTTTGGGGTAACATTACCAAACAATGTTATTTATGCCATGAAAAGCTTCACCTGCCCATTTCCACACATCCCATACAGGAGAAGGATTTGCCTCCCTATGCTCTCTACTTTTGCTTAACCCATGAACAGATAGGCTTTTGCATATCAATCTCCCCACAGCTGATTTTTTAAATTATTATTTCAAAAGACATCTGGGAGATAGTTTTCCATCACTTACAGAGAAAAGTAAGCTGCACTGGGAAGAAAGGAGGCATATGAAGCAAATAAAATCTGACCCTTTATGAACATTATTGATCTTTCTTACATGTGTGTATGCGTTAAAGAAAGATTGTGAGCCTTCCAATCACAAGTAAAGCCCCTGTTAACTGATAAGCTCAAGCAAAAATATCCTGTTAAGAAAGCCTTCTCAGATTTGGTGCATTGACTGGAAAAAAATACTGGCTGTGCTCAGGATTGTAATTTGTTTATGCTCCAGTTGGGTGCAAACCTGGTTTATAACCGTTCTGGTTAGACAATGTCCCTGCCAATGCTCCCTCAAGCTGTGGAGTCCTGTGAGCAAAAATTCTACTTTGTAAACTACTGGCACTAAAGTTGTGAGTGAGTGATTTGGCTGCTGCATAAATCAGTTTGCTCTGGAGCCATGCTTCTTGAGCTAAGACAAAAATCTGTGAGCTGGAGGCTAAAAAACTGTGAGCTAGTTCACACTAACTTAGGGAACACTGGACTCCCTGCATGGCACAAATATCCCTGAGATGTTTGGTGTAGTGGTTAAGAGCAGTGGACTGTAATCTGGAGAACCATGTTTAATTCCTCACTCCTCCATATGAAGCCAGCTGGATGACCTTGGGCTGGTCACAGTTCTCTCAAAGCTCTCTCAGCCCCTAAAAACAAGTCTAGCTTGCCATTAGCACAATGCTAATAGCTAGAACTTATAGGAGCCAGACAATCCTAGGATCTCCTGGCTATTCTACACACAATGCCTTGTTGTTGTTGTTACTACTACTACTATTACTACTATTACTACTATTCCTGGTGCATCACTTTTTCCCATTATTGCCCCACCCTGAAACTCATCATTTGAAATTTAAAGATAGCACAGGAATATGGAAACTGAAAGCAGCACAACGCTTCAGATATCACAGCATACCAGAAATGTTTTTAAGTACTTCTGATGAAATGGCATTTCCATTTGCAGAACTGGAAATAATGATTTCTACTAAGTCCTTCATCCTATTACATTCTCCACTTTGTCCCCTACACTGTTCCTGAGGGACCTTAGTAACTGCAGCAGGAAGGGGAAGGAGGAAAGTCCTGTCCTGTGAGATCTGTGGATGGTTTTTTGACAACATTAAGAAGAGACAGTATGAAAAAAATATACAGATGTGTGTAAGAAGCCCACAGAATAATGGCAAAAGAGACAATGACAAAAGAGACTAGATTAAAACCATGGTTTAGTGTCTAGGTAGTAAAAAACAACCACTTATTCCTTCACAGAAAAAAATACAAAGGACAAAAAATTATGCTTAGCTGTCTTCTCCAAATTATTTCAGTCAATATCCTACTAACAGTCTTGTGTTCTCAAAAGTAGTCTGCTCCAAATTCAATCTCTCTTTCAACACTTATTCCAGATATTTAGGTGTTTCAGACCTTTGGTCTTTCCTCAGGAACGAATCTATAAACACAGAATTTTGGTGATAATACATAGAAATCACAATAGCATTGGTTTATCAGCCTCTATAAAATAAAGTGAATACAAAAGTTGATAAGTAAATCCATTTTACCCTACATAGGAATCACACATTGAAAGTTACCTTCAGGTTGATACATTCTTTGATTCTAAAAATACATTTACAACACTTACTATAACATACATTGATGGACCCACACCCATTTAGAATTTTCCTTGCAATAGACTTACTATTTTTATGTTAATCTACTTGGGCAAGGTCTCCCCACTGATTTTCAAGAATGCTACTGCTGCTACAAAAGTCAAATGGACCCAAACTATGCCTCACTGCCTCTGTCCTTCCAGGGATGTAATTAGTTGCAGCTGTGTTTCTAAAGCCTATGAATTAAGGCAAAAGGTGTCCTTTCTTCCTTTTCCTTTAAAAAGGTATGTACTATCTAGCAATGTAATAGAAAACAAATTCACAAAAAAAACATGAGAGATCTAGTTCTGAATTCAGTCCTCTTGGTTGCAAAGTTTCAATGGAATGTATGTAAAAAGCTTCTCTTAAGAGAATTTTTTAAAATTCCAATCCTTACTTTGTCTTCAGTAGTTTCTACTACAGTGTACTTAAAATCATCATAATTATGACTCTTTTAACAAAATGTTGTGCCAGCTATGTGTCCATATTTTTTAATTTAAACTTTAATTTGTGTTCAGAGATTTGAACTCTCACTGGAACATAAGACTGTTAGTAGGATGTTGACTGAAAGAATTTGGAGCAGACAGCTATGTATACTTTTTTGTCCTTTGCATTTTTTCTGTGAAGGAATAAGTGGTTGTTTTTACTTACCTATACACTAAACCATGGCTTTAATCTAGTCTCTTTTGTCATTGTATTATTCTGTGGGCTTCTAACACACATCTGTATATTTTTTTCATACTGTCTGTGGAACATTAAGAAGAGACCATAGTTGTTTACTTGGCATGCAAATTGGTGAAATAGCATGTGCAAATTTATATTGATGAGGACCTTTCCATACAAGAAAATTTCACACATTCAATAGTGTTGGTACCTTATGAAAGACTTTAGGGCAGCATAAGTGGAGAGATTCCATCTGGATCTCAAAACCACCCTGGAAGATTTTTATTTTAGGGCAAGTGGAGATATAGGGGCATTAGGTTTCCCATTGAGCTTCGTGTTTGAACTCAAGTCTGCATTAAATCCAGAAGACTTTTCTCCCTTTCTTGATCTGCAGCTGGTGTTTTAATTGGACCCTGACACATAAACACTTGTTGATTCCCATTTTTATGGACAAGAGAGACTGTGATGCTATAATATAGACTTGGGATTTTTTTGTTGTTGTTCCATCCAAGATAACAGGTGATCATCCAGTTTCAGATGACACTATCTATGTGAGAGCTGTGTGGAGGGCATGGTGGAAAGAGATGTCTCTGAGCCCCATTAGAGCAAAAATATTTTAAAGTTTGCTATTAGTTCCTAAGGTAAAGCCTTCACTCACTGCCACATTTCCCAGCCAGTGTATTTGAAAGCTCTTATTCCCAGATACATGAACAAATCAGTGATTCGTTGAATTTCAGAAAGCATGCCTCTTTGCTAACTCTCAGTGCTCTATTGCTTCACGCTCACCATGCATTTTTGGTATTAATTAATTAGCCAGCTCTTGTGAAGCAGGTAATTGAGTGGTAATATCTGCATATTACAAAGTAAGATAGTGAGACACAGAGATTAGTTTTCACCTACAAATCTCAGTCTGTTTTATAAAGAAGTTTGGGGTCAATGTACTTCAATGGCTGTATTAGAGAAAAGGAAATATTAGGATCGTGGCTTCAGTCCTTAGAGTCAGTTTCTCTACCGGAGCTTATTTTGCTAATCCATCTGATTTACATTAAAAGTTTTCCTGAGTTTGCCTTATGTAAGCAACTGAGGTTAAGTTAAGTTCTCTGGGATTTTTAATAAAGAACCTATTTCAAAATGTTTCTGTCCAAACATTTTAGAACATTCGATGTTAGACGCTAATGGCATTTACACCACTATTAATATACCATATTTAACCAAAAAAGAAAACAACCCCAAATGTAAGATGATCCCCCTAAAAATGGTTATAATATACACAAAAGTTCTTAGCACTGCATGTAATTGTAACTTGTATGCAAATTTAAAATAGCCCAGTCTTCTTTTTAGGGAAATGGTATTTTAAAAACCATAAGAACTGAATATTTGACACACAGCAACTGTGTGCACACACAAATTGACCAGGGCTGGCCCAAAGATTTTCGGTGCCCTAGGACAGCCTAGCCAGGTGTCTCCCTGCTGCTAGCTGAGAATGGCCCTGCTGTGGCCTTGGTACATGCACAGCCAAGCCAGAAGTGTACAGATATGAGCAAGCAATACATAAGTTACCAAAGCAACTTGTTTACCAAGGCACAACCTGGCCATGACCCACTGGCATAAGCAGCGGTTATGCAAAGCTGCTCAACATGGCATTCAAGACGAACATCAAACAACAACAGAGAAAAGATGTGAGGGGACTCAACCTGCATGTAAATAAGAAGTTTGATCAAGGTAAGTTCAGCTTGCTTTTGTGTTCATGTCAAAGTTCTCAGAATCCCTGATTAAAACATTTTAAGAGATTAGTGCGCTGTGCTCAATTTTTAAAAAATCTAAATTTGTTTCTCAGTGAGTAATATTCAGTCAGTTGAAAACAAGTCCCCAAAAGTTCACCACAGGCATTCACAATTATGAATTAGCAAAAATCTGTGGAATCTCACTTCCTCTGAAATTCCTGAGTTGTTTCAACTGAGTACAAATTTCCAAAGCCATTTTGATTTTCACTTTAGGTGAACCAGTGGCAATCAACAGACATGTGGAAAACTTAAAGAAATTCACTACTCTTCCAAATGTTTTATTTCCTTAAAAGATTTTTGAGATGGTTTCTATGAGGTAGGAACTCAAACTTTGCTTCAGGCAGAATTTGGTAGTTATGTTGGCATGTATCCTACTTTATGGTGGAGGATGTTCTTCCATCTAAGAGGCCTTCTACCAAATTAAGCTCTTTTATAGGAGGAAGAGCCACTTAAATTGGAGGAAATCTCATTAGGCTGAAGGAAGGCTTCAAACTGTGCTCAGTGGAGTGATAGGATATATGTTAATATGTTTTCGTATCGTTTTGTTCTCTTTACTACCTTGTGAAGTAAGGTACTTCCTTGTGAAAGACTGTGATGTCTATGACTAAGCTGCATTATAACCCAAGTTTCCATCTACCTACATCCTCATCTCCATTTTGCTGCACCAATTTGCTCGCATAGGTGAGAGGTTATTGCTATTTAGCCAGACTCTGAGGTTTTCCCCTCTTCCTGTATGCTTGGCTGCCTTGATGGGGTGCCAGCTATCTACTAAGACTCACCCTGAAAGTGTTGGGTATTTTAACTCTGCATGCAAGAGGATCCAGGAGGGAAAGGGTTAAGAGAATTCTCTTAGGTACACTTGGCAGTTGGCCCCACCTACTCATCCAGTCACCTGCGGAGAGTACAACATTCTGTGAAGCAATTTTTTCTAAGAGAAAATGTGATGGAAAATGTTAAAATGTTATTTTAGTTTTGTTTTTCTTTTCCGGTGTATTTTTTCTATTTGCTACCTTGCTACTCTATGCTGCCTTTCTGCCAATGCATTCAAAACAGTTTACAGTATAAAAATGGTCTGCAATAAATAAATAAATGAGCCTGCTTGTGCAGGCAAGGCGGGATATAAATCTAAATAAATAAAAAAATAGATAGTCTGATAGACATGATGCAAAGGTGGGGAAGAGATGGTGAAGAAAATAAACAAATTCAGGTACCCATTCCTTTAAGTCTTAAGAATGTAATTCTGCTTCAGACCAACACATTAGCTTCCTTGTGCTTCAAAGTATTTTTCTATTACATTGTTCTAACAGAATCAAATGTTTCAATATTTTGGTGCGCCCTAAAGGTTTCCTTGTCAAGAATCAAGACAGAAATAATGGATTGGCCTCTTGTAGGTCAACTTCATTCTCACCCACAGTTTAAATTCCCCAAAGACCCAATATAATAAGAAAAAGAAATACAGAACTCTTTAATCTCTCTGTATGATATTTAAAAAAAAAATAGCCTCATGTTCAGAACTAACTAGGTAATTTCCCTCCAACAGAATGAGAGGTTAGCATACGGTGATTTCTAAAATATGACCACTGCATCGCTCTGTAGTAACTATCCTTTGGCATTCTTCATCAGCCAGAAATGGGAGAGTCATCACACTGATGTGTTACCAAAAAAAATTAATGTTTTAACTATGATTTTTCTGTGGTTTTAAGTATTCAATAGTCTTGATTACTAAAATAAATAATAGAAACACAACCTCAACTCATCATTTCAATATGTAAAAATCAAAAGGATTTTTAAGAGCTATTTGTGGCATTCACGTTTCACTTCTACTATCATTTATTAAAATAATCTAATCAAGTTTCATTGACAAACCTGTGAGCCAAAGTAGATGGACTTAATCCAATTACAGTTGTGACCTTATGTGCACTTAATTAGAAATGTATTTGAACTGAATGAAATTTACCTTCAAGTAAGATTAGATTTTTAATTGCATTTCTAGTTTCAAAAGATGTAATGTTGGTGTTCAGACATAATGCAAACCATGGTTCAATGAAACTGAACTAAATTAATATAATGGTTTTAACACAGATCACTCAACTAACTATGGTTAGCTACAGTCCATCAGGATCTAAAATGATGGTTTGGTATTAGCTTATTGCCTTAAGTTTCTCTTCACTATAGTTCCATGATATTTATGAATGCAAACATTCTCTGGTTAGTTCCCTGGTGCTGCCCTCTTTCAACTGAGCCAATGACTTGGCTTTGATCAGGTGTAACAGTGGCTTGGATCAGATGTTAGTTATAAATGCATAATGTAAATTCACAGTTTGACTCCAGATCTGAGAATTCAAATTGGTTCTCTAAACTGAAGCTGCTAAATATTTTTGGTTTACTGATTAACTACAAAACAGGCATCAATATCAATATATTAATATTGATACTATTATACAGGGTCTAGGGGTTAAGTAGCCCCCCCCCCCAACCTGGGCCTCTGATAATTCTTTTGTTATATAAATGACTTGGAATGATTGGTTGGTTCTTCTTGGCTATAAATTAGGAAAGAATCTCCAGCAAATCTCCAGCAAGGAAAGGGATTTATTTTGTAGTTTGGAAAAGTATTGTTCACTTTGTGATTGTAACCTTCACTACCTCATAGATTCATTTTAGCCTTATCCTACAAGCCCTAAGTTTTTGCCTTTGATAACGAGAATTTTGACCTTTTTATAACCTACAGTTCTGCTGGCTGATCACTAATAGGCACGCCAGATTTTAAAAGCAGCAGTGAGGTGGGGAAATGAGACTAGAGGTTGACTGACTCCAAGAAAAGGAAAAACATTAGAGAACTGCCAGTGAGGGGTTTTGTCTTCTGCTCACACTAGACTTCTATCTCTGTAGTTCGACTAGCTCCAAGGGTGGAGCAAGATCTCAAATAATGGTTTGCAATCAAGCTTTGAACTATTATCTGTGGTTCTGGTTTAGTGCCCACTCTCAAGACACACTTTGCTGGTTCAGATATGACACTGCTAAACCTGAACTATGATAATACAGGAAAACTACAGAACTAATGCTAGCTGGGGGCGTGGTGACACCGAGAAGCATGGCAGTCACTTAATCCCATGGCTCCATTCCCTCTTTCCCCTTCACAAACAACAGCAGGCTAATTAATTCAAAATTTATCTCAAATATGAGAGGAACTGGTAGTTCAAACTTACAGAGCAACAAAACAACAAATAAATCAGTAAAATACTTCTTCCCACCACGGGAAAGCTTGTCAGAAGGTACAACTCAAGGGGCCGAGAAAAATAAAATTGCGGTCGAGAAAACAGTCACTCAGCTCATAGAACAGGCACTCACAAGACAGGACTTACCGGATCTTTTAGAACAAATAGAGAAGCGACTTGGAGAGCAAATATAACACTCTATGTATAACACTCTATGTATCCGGTAAGGGAACAACTTTCTTTAATCCATGAAGTCCTAGAAGACCTCTAAAGTCACTGATAAGGCGTTGAATATAAGCATAGCACTTTGCAGTGAGGTCAGGGACTTAAAGTCACAGGAGACTAAATCCAAAGAAAAGATTCAGTGTAGAGGGGGGAAGGTCCAATGGAATCAGGGATAAAATGTCCGAGGTGAATCAATAATAACTCTAAGGTAACTTAGTAAATTCACAAACTCCAATTAATATGTTTCAAGCAAGTGAGAGTTTTAAGATTTTCACAAAGCCTTAGAACCCTTGAGATGAGAGGCTTTGGTTTCAGTGTCTGCTAAACACTCCTGTATGCGTTCTTGAGTTTAACTAACTTCAGGTTTCAGAAGGCAGGGATTCAATACCAACTACCCAAAATCTTTCTCTCTAAACAAATGAGGAATCACTGCACTCTTTAGTGTTATCTCTCTTCTCAACTGGGCAGGGAATTACTTCTCTAAACTAGAAGCTCTGTCCCTTTTTCTAACCTGAATGGCAGTCTCTAGCAATCTCCCCATTCCTCTGTGCCACCTTCCCAATCCTTAGTGTTAAATTGAAAACTCTTCAGCAGTCAGTTCCCAACTTTTTCTTCTCAACTGAGCTATCCAATCAAACCCATTTGAGCAGCCTGTCACTCAAAGGCTCTCTGGCTCTGTGAGGCATTAACCCTTCAGAGTCAGCCACATGTTTATACAGCATTTATGAACTTTTAAAGCACAGTCCATCATGCCTGTAGAACGGCAGTTGTTGATTTTACCCTTTTGCAGATTGGTGCCTGTAGAAACCCCTACTGACATGAGCGGAGTTGTCTTGGCAGACCATAGAGAGATAAATAATCCCATAAATAAGAGAGGCCAGGACTACAAAGGACTTTATATGTGATAGTCGATATCTTAAACTGAGTTTGGTAATATATGGGCAACCAATAGAGGGTTTTCAGAATGCTTAAGCATGTGCAATATCCATTCCTATAATATAATTACATGGATGCAAGAAATAATCTTCAATGTGTGTTTTGTGAAAGTGGGTGTAATGTTTTTGCTCTTTTATGAGACCTCTTATAGCATAGGCGTCAACTTCAGGGGGGCTGGGGAGTTGGAGCCGCCCCTGAACTTTTCCAGGAAGTGCTGAGCCTCCACCGGAGACAATGGACTGTGACGTCTCTGGCCCAGCCCCAGCCCCCCCCCCCCCCCCCGGGAAATTGGAAAGTCTATGCCCTTGTCTTAAAGCAACTATAAAGGCTTATCACTGTAGCATTCTGAGGGGGCCTGTGTTATGCTGTCACCTTGCCTTCCTTAGCATTTCCTATTTCTTTTCACTGTCAATGGCTTTTGCCTTAGAATTCTTACTGGCCCCAAATAACAGGATAGCTTGGTTATATTTGGTAGAATGACAGAATGGTCAGCACATGGGGGTGGCTCTGAGGTAAAAGGAGATCCTTTACTCTAAATAAAACAGTTGTTTTTCTTAAACATAAATAAACTTTATTTACAGGTATAGAAGCGTAATGGTTTCTATATGTTTAATAAGCTTAATGGTTTCAGATAGGTATATAAGCAGACCTAGCCACAAAGTCTGGATAGCCAGGCTAGCCAGATCTCATCAGATCTTGGAAGTTAAGCAGGGTCATCTCTAACTAGTACTTGGATGGGAGACCTCCAAGGAATACCAGGGTCACTACATAGAGCCAGGCAATGGCAAACCACTTCTGAATGTCTCTTGCCTTGAAAACCCTAGAGGGTTGCCATAAGTCAGCTGTGACTTGACAGGGAGGGGGAAGACAGAAAGGCTTATTTTTTTACTTGACACTTATGTTAATAACTTCTACAAAGCTTAATTTCCTAACTTGCCATTTAGGCTAATAACTTCCACAAAGAACACAGATGTTTCTCACAACACTTCACTCTTCAGCCACTCAGCGGTCTTCCCTCACAGACTCTGAACTCTCTCTCACACAAAGTCGCTCAGAACAAACCAGGAAACTCTGCCTCCCTAGAGTATCCAATCATAACGCATTTCAGTCATCCATCCAACCCCCTTCTTTCTTACTCCAGAGGCCTACATGCTAAATCCCTCAACATACATATAAAACTCCACATTAAATAAATAAGTAAGTAAGTAAACTACAAAGTATTTACATGCTGAAAACATCACAGTAGGTTTATAGTTTTGTGAAGGTGGCTTTAGAGCTGGTGATCCTGGAGGGCTTTTGAGAAGCAGTCATAGTAAGCATTTGTTCTTTCACATGTATATGTGGATTTGAAAATTTTGAAGTCATTGCAGCAATGAAAGCTATGATGTTAAGAGAATAGCAACAACAGCTTGGCAGAAGCCAAAAGCTTTCTATTAGGAGATGATTAAAAAATAAACACCAGCACAGTGAAACAAATAGGATGACTTGGGAGCTGACTATCACAGAAGTGACTGTATGGCATGAGCTGCTTGGATGTCTGAGGCAAACAGAATTCAATTACTGTTTGGATATGATCAATTATTGCCAAAGGGCTTGCCAAGTCTATTTATTCTGCTGGCACAAATGCAGCCGCTCCTTCTCAGAAAGGTTATCAAGTGTTTCTAGGATGATGAGAAAGAGAGGAAGGAAAAGCAAACAATATCAAGAAAGATGAAAAAGATGGTTATAAATTTAATTCCAGTCCAGAGAAGCCCATAATTTTGTAATGTAAAAGCCTCAAAGTGTGGCAAGGAAAGCACCAGCTCAAAGATTCCCAGATGGTCCCAGAAAATTGATCAGCTGTGCTTCACAAATACTTAACAGCACCAGTACACCCCTCCCCAGTACCCCCGACTTGCAGCTGCTCTAGTGGAGGGATCATGATAATATTTGGTGGAAAAACAACACTGGCATTGCTATGGCTATTGCTACAATTCATGCAAATTCCAGTCTGTTGGGGGGGTTGGGTTTTTTTCACTATTAAGCTTAGGAAGTGAAGCCAACTGCCTGTAGGGGGGAAAGCAATATATGCACAGATGCCTTTTGATTTTGAATGAAGAAATGAGATGGGGTTGAGAGCTTGCTTGCTCATGCAAATGTGCTACTGTTTACCTGGCAACCCTATGGCAGACCCAGAATTGAAAGTATGACAACAGTGTGGTTACATAGCTACTGCCCACTCCTGTTCCCATTTTTGTGCAATTATTAAACCATCCTTTCCGTGGTGGCTGGCATCCCTAGCCTGCTGGAACTTGCTTTTATGTTATACCACAAATTGCTTGTGGTAACAATCGATGTTTATTAAAGTTTAACAAGGTGTTATAAGCAGAGTGGTTACATAGCAAAATCAAGCAAAGGAAGGCTTGAGACTTCCCACACTGAAGACTGGGGGTTCCCTGACAGTCCTCTTGAGATGTTACTTCGTAGGACAATTTGCTGGTCAGATATCTGCACAGCTGTCTGTCAACCAATGAAATCCAAAGACCTTTAGGCTTGCCTAGCTTTTAAAAAGTTGCTCCAGCTTAACAGCATGCAGGCACCAGGACCAGTCTGTGAGATGGTTTCTGACAGGCAAGCACAGCCTTCAGCGTTATCTCTAACTATGCACTAATTGGCTGGGAATTGGCAGTGCAGGCCTGAAACCTGGGATAGAATGGAAGAGGGCAAATAGAGAGCGTTCACAGGGTTCCGTAAAGATTCCCTATCTCCTAGCTGCAGTTATTTATCTACTGCCAAATCCTGACCCAAATTTGATTTAGGGATTATCACCAGTTGCCCCCCAAGTTCCAAAGCCCTTCTTGTTTCTTCATTATATCTCTTCTACTTACAGGATAAGCAGTCGACCATTCATTTGGCACTGATAAGTATCCTGGGAAGGAGAGGGTCACCTGTGTTACCCTAAGTGGTTTGTGAGGGTCACCTGAGTGTGTTGGGGAATTAGCAAGGAGACCCAAGCAATGTGAGGGGGCAGCAGGATCTTCCCCTATGTATACCAGAATTCCCCCCCGATAAAATTCTCCAAATGAAAATAATTAATGAAATGGGTTTTATTAAAGAGAATTAAATAATAAAATCAACACTTATTAATTGAAGAGCACTCTATGAACACACATACAAGTTCAGAAAGTAAAGGTGGTAATTTATAGCAACAGAGAGGAGAACTTAGTTTATAAGACTATATTTAAATATCCAAGGAATCAGAGATCCAAGAAGAAGGATGAGAGAGACGAACCAGCTTCTCACTCAAGGAAGGAGGAGTACCAAACTGGCATTGGGGGGCGGTAAAGTTAGTGGACATCCAGATACACACACACACACTAATGAGCAAAGTTGGGCTGGAGCATGACGTATTTGCTCTTAGAACAATGTTGTGATGGTTCTAGTGAAACAATGTTCTTTGAACAACAAAGCTTCATAACACTTCAGTGAATTGTAAATGCAATGTAACATTCATGTGAAATGTCTATTGTGTTTGGTGACATCTAATTGCCAGAACAAGAAAACTGTTATGTTATGGAATTAAAATGATTTCTGCTAGGTATTAACTTAGGATAACCAGGTAGGGAAAGGTCAGGAAAGGCAGGGAGTTGGTTAGATTTACTGTCTTTTCTGAGAAATTAATCTTTGACACTGATGGATTTAAAGAGGGAAGGGAGCTGCCAGAAACCAGACCTTTTCACAATGCACCTTTGGGATCAGTTTTCCCAGACAAGCTTCTGGTCAATATTTGATGGCACACATTCCATGTGACTGTAGGACCTTTTTTGATCCTATTTGCAGACGAGGAAAGAGTTCTGAGTGAGTGACCTGGTGAAATGCTAAGAAAGAAGGCTGCCTGTGTTACTTTTTCCAAGATGCCACACTCATCCTTCCAAGGGAGGAAGGATCTAGGCATAACTGAGAAAGTAAAAATATGAGGCACCCTGCTGGATCAGACCAATTGTCCATCTAGTCCAGCATCCTGTTTTACAGAGTGGCCAGGTTTCCCTGAGGACCAACAAGCAGGACATAGGGGCAATCCCATCCCCTGATATCGCTTCACACAGTACTGATGGATGTTCTGGTGGTGAATCTGGTTGTCAGTCATGCCATATAGGCTTATATTTGTGGGTCTTGAGATCTGAAGCATTCTTTGTCTGTAATTGTACTTTGTACTCTGTACTCTGAACTTAGTAAAATATTTATTTTCATTATTGAATGAATATCCATCTTTCCAATAAGGCAGTTTAAAGTTTTTCACATTTAGTTTAACATTGATCCACAACTGATGTCCCTCATTGTGCTACACAGAAGCCAACAGATAGTGTAGAATATTTGTTTACCACAATCCCATTTCTCTCAGGCAACTCTGTGTGTATAGTATCTCTTTTTATGATACCTTTGGAAGTAGTAATAACAGGTTCACTGACTATAATGCCAGATGGGGAGTTACCGAACACAGCTGCAGTATAGTTTACATCCCCAGGAAACCTACTTTAAGAATTCCTTATACGCCTTAATGTAAAACATGAAACTAGCTTTGCTGTTGGAGCTGATAAATATGCTATTATAAATTAAGATGCCCAGTGTCATTTGGAACATATTTTTAGTGAGCCCAGGCTGACTGAAAGTGTAAATAAGCTAGAATTTTATGCTTCTGTTTTTAGAAGTGGAGTTTCCTGTCCAACTAGTACTATATGCCATCATATGTGAAAAATTCCAGTACATCAAGGAATATGTTTCCTAATGCCGACTGTTAAAAAGTAAAAAGATGTTGTATTTGGTTTCTCTTCAGATCACATAATCTTTTGCCTTTTACCATCATAAATTTGTCTGTAAACTGTCAGCATGATCAAGAGTCCTGTGTACATGCAAAGAACATATTGAGTTCCTGGGGGGGGGGGCTAAGTGTAGGAGGAGAGGGGTGCCTGGGGATCCTGTGCCAGTCTGTGAGCTCATTAGACGGCATCAACTTCAGGGGGGCTGGGGAGCTGGAGCCCCCCCCCCCGAACTTTTCCAGGAGATGCTGAGCCTCCACTGGAGACAATGGACTATGATGTCTCTGGCCCAGGCCCAGCCCCCCCCCCCAGGAAATTGGAAAGTCTATGCCCTTGATCAGTGTGGTATAGTGCTTACAGGTGGCAGTCACATGCACCAGTTAGAGCGGAGGGGAAGGGAGGCTATTTCCACCAGAGGAATTTGACACACAGCTGCAAGATCACACATCCTTTTGAAGCTGCAAGCTCAGCCCATCACTGTGTGATCAGATGCAACTGTGGGTGAATCTTCCCCCCCCACATTTGTTTCCCTTGCACATAAATGAGAAATCACACCTCTGCACTGAGAGCTCCCTATGGAGTATGCAATGATGTGCATACTATGAAGGGAGGAAAAAAACAACGGCACAGAGTTAGGATGGCATGATCAGACCATCCCAATGGTATGAGAGCATGCTTGAGTGATCAGACAGGGGAAAGTCCGTCTGTGGCCCATTGCAACCAGTTAGAGCTGGACTTTCCCCGGTGTCTTTTAACTCTGCTTCCATGGTGGAGCAGCACGGATTGCTGATGACTATGGGATGCTTCCCAGATATGGCAGTCTGATCGCTCCCTTTAGATTCGTTAGGCATTCACACCTATGTTGGGTCTAAGGGCACGTGTGATCGCAGCCACAGTGTTTCAGATTAGCAGCTAGGAAACCACAATTGACTCATTCTGCCATGGAAGCTTTCTGGGTGACCTTGGGCCAGTCACACAGTTGCATCCTAATCTACCTCATAGGGTGGGTGTAAAGATAAAATGGAGGAGGGGATACCATTGTAAGCTACTTTGGGTGTCCTTTGGGGAGAAAAGTGGGGTATACAGGGCTATTTTTGGGCAGGAACGCACAGGAACAGCGTTCCAGCTGGCTTCTGAGTTGGCCACACCTACAGCCTCCCTGCGGGGCGCCTGGGGAAGCCAAGCGAATTCAGGGAGAGAAGGCAGTTTAAACTGCCTCCCCTTCTTGGGTTCCCCAGGTGCCCTGCAGCTGCGGGGTGCCTAGGGAAGCTGATCCAGAAACTGCCTTCCTTCCCTCGGGTTCCCCATGAGCCCTGCAAGCAATGGGGCACCTGGGGAAGCTGATCCTGGGAGGGAGCTGCGCTGTCAGGGGTGTGGCATAATATACTAAAGAGTTTCTGCTGTTGGGTGTGGCCTGTTATGCTAATGAGTTCCTGCTGAGCTTTTTCTACCAAAAAAGCCCTGGGTATAAATGAAATAAGGAAATAAAAAGATAGAAAGTGTATAGTACAACCTGGAACAGCAAGAGGGGACGACCTCAGTCCAGCAGGCCACCTATGAGCCGGCAGCCCCTGGAATAGCAAGAGGGGATGATCAGGCCGGCCTTAGTTTACAGGACGGTAACCTGGATGCGTACGGTGGGTGCCACGGCCGCGGCGAGGAGACCAGAGCTGGGGGAGACCGGTGGAGAGGGGCAGGGCCAGAGACCTGTTTAAAGATCTGTTTCGCCAACATCGACCGGCTGTCTAGAGGAGGCAGCGCCCCCAGCTGGATAAGAGGAGATTGGTGGCTTCCGGACCAGAGCACTTCGCTGACCGGCGCTACTGGTGTCAGAACTAGGGTTCCTGGGAGGGTGGGGCCTAGGAGGGTGGCCTTGGCTATCAGCCATAGAGAAAGGGCTGAAGCTGAGCAAAGATTGGGATCAAGTATCCTAAGCAACTAACTGGCGCAGAAATTGGGGAACCTGATTGTATTGTAGTGATTTGATGTAGTAGTGGATTAGGGACCTAATTAGATGGGGGGGGGGTTAACATTGGCCTTTATATTCTTACTGGCCAATGAAGGAAGATTGGCTGTGCCGAATTTTGATTTAAGTAATCTTAGATTAGTTAAGGCAGATCACCAGGGACCCAATTTAAAGGGAGGGTCAACATCCCACTGCAAAACCCAGCGATCTGAGGCGCTTGCGGAGATCGCGGGGCAGTGATGCTTGGCCAGCAGATACCGGTGCTCCTGGGGAGGGGAAAGAATAGCGGTGGGTCCAGGCATGAGCGGAAGGGAAGGCTGCGGAAAAATAAGTCAGCTCGGCATCCTTCCAGCCTGAGACCCATCCCGAAGGTGGTCAGCAGAGGGGCCTGGAGTAAGAACCCCCCTCCGGCATTGGTGTTGTGCAACGCCAGATCCATAAATAATAAGGCCATGGTCCTAAGGGACTTTGTAGAGGAACACCAGGTGGATCTGGCTTGCGTGACCGAGACCTGGGTGCGGGAAGGGGAAACAGTAGCACTTTCCCAACTTGCCCCACCTGGGTTTGCGGTCCTACACCAATCACGGACTAGGGGGGGAGGGGTGGCGATGCTCATCCGGGAGGCTTACACCTTCAGAGCGCTTCCGCATGTAGAGATCACGGGCTCAGAATGTGTTGGCTTGGTGCTGGAGGCCGGGGAGAGTGTGGCGATCTGGCTGGTGTACCGACTGCCTAACGCACCGGCGGAGAGCCTACCGGCCCTGATGGAGGCCGTATCAGGCTGGGCGCTGGAATACCCTAGGCTGATAGTCTTGGGTGATTTCAACGTCCATGCTGATGACGCGGCTTCCGTACAGGCGGCGGACCTAGTGTCGTCCATGGCGGTGCTGGGACTCTCCCAGCTTGTAACAATCTCCACCCACCAGGCAGGACACATGCTCGATTTGATCTTTGCAGCTGGGGTAACAGTGGACCGGATTGCTGCTTTGGCAGTACCATGGTCGGACCACCATGCACTGAAGGCCCGCCTGGACATCCCACTCCAACCCTGTTTAGGCGGCGAGCGTATTTTAGCTCACCCTCGGAGCAAGATGGACCCAGGGCGGCTCCTGGCAGCTCTGAGGGATCCAAGACCCCCTGGTGGCTCGTTGGATGAGCTGGTGGAAGACTGGCATGGCCGACTTTCCTCAGCCATCGACGAGATCACTCCTAGGCGCCCTCTGCGCTCCCGGACCAAGCTGGCTCCATGGTATACCCAGGAGCTACGGCTCATGAAAAGGGAGCTCAGACGGCTAGAGAGACGGTGGCGGCGAGCCCGCGACAAAGCTACAAGAGCATCTTATAGGACGTTTATGAAGGCCTATGAGATGGCAGTCAAGGCCGCTAAGAAAGAGTACTTGGTGGCTGAGATTGCATCCGCTAGCTCACGCCCGGCACAATTATTTAGAACAATTCGGTCGATGACAGTACTGCCACAGGGCAAAGCAAATAATAGGGAATTAGAGATCGGCTGTGAGGCTTTTGCAAGCTATTTTGCGGATAAAGTCTTGGCGCTCCGCCGCAACCTCCCCGCCACAATTGATACAATGAGCGAACTTGAGGCCCCTTGCACGTCTATAATGCCGGGTTTGGATTCCTTCGGCCAGCTCAGCCTTGATGAAGTTGACAGGTTAATCATGACCGTACGCCCAACCACATGTCTCCTTGACCCGTGCCCTTCCTGGCTTATTAAAGCGGGCCACGAGGGGTTTCGAGGTGCATTGAGGGAGATTATCAACTGCTCCCTTAGGGAGGGGCAATTCCCGAAGGCACTCAAGGAGGCGATGGCCCGTCCCCACTTGAAAAAACCAACTTTAGATCCGGCCGAATTGCCAAACTATCGGCCGGTTTCTAATTTGCCTTATTTAGGCAAATTAATAGAGAGGGCGGTGGCGATACGGTTGCAGGGATTCCTGGATGACGCTTCAGTGTTAGATCCCTTCCTGTCAGGCTTTCGCCCGGGGTTCGGGACCGAGACAGCGCTGGTGGCCCTTACTGACGACCTCCGGAGACATCTGGATCGAGGTGGCATGGCAGTGTTGCTGCTGCTCGACCTGTCGGCTGCGTTCGACACGGTCGACCATCGGCTGCTGACCCGTCACCTCGCCGACATGGGGATTCAGGGACTCACTTTACAGTGGCTTGTCTCTTTTCTCCAGGGTCGGGGACAAAGGGTGGTGCTTGGGGAGGAGCAGTCCCGGAGACACCCACTTGAATGCGGTGTGCCTCAGGGGGCTGTTCTGTCCCCGATGCTTTTTAACATCTATATGCGCCCCCTTGCCCAGATTATCCGGAGGGCAGGGCTGGGTTGTCACCAGTACACTGATGACACCCAGCTCTATCTGATGTTGGGGGGCCAGTCTGGCTCGGGACCGGACGATTTAGACCGGGCATTGCACGCTGTGGCTGGTTGGCTTAGGCTGAGCAGGCTGAAGCTGAACCCGACAAAGACGGAGGTCCTGTGCCTAGGTTGGGGTGGCCCATGGTCGGGGCTCCCACTCCCGACCTTTGACGGGGTGCCATTGGTGCCTTCGCCGGTGGTTAGGAGTTTGGGTGTGCTCCTGGATTCCTCCTTGTCAATGGAGGCCCAGGTAGCAGCCACTGCCAAATCGGCCTTCTATCATCTGAGGCTGGTGCGGCAGTTGGTCCCCTTCCTGGATCGCGCTGACCTGGCTACAGTGATCCATGCAACGGTCACCTCGAGGCTGGACTATTGTAACGCTCTCTACATGGGGCTGCCCTTGGGGCAAATCCGGAAGCTTCAGCTAGTGCAGAACGCGGCAGCAAGGTTGTTGATGTGACTCCCGAGGCGGGAGCACATACGACCAGTGCTGGAGGCACTGCACTGGCTGCCAGTGGCATACCGGGTTCGCTTCAAGGTGCTGGTACTGGCCTTTAAAGCCCTAAATGGCCTGGGTCCGACCTACCTAAGGGACCGCCTTTCCCCGTATATACCCCAGAGAGAACTTCGGTCAGGGGCCCAACATCGCCTGGCCATACCTGGCCTAAGAGAAGCTAGGCTCACTGCCACCAGGGGGAGGGCTTTTTTGGTGGCGGCCCCTAGCTGGTGGAACGAGCTCCCAGAGGAGATCAGGGCCCTGCGGGATCTGATGCAGTTCCGCAGGGCCCGTAAGACAGAGCTCTTCCGCCAGGCATTTGAATAGGGGCCACCACCGCCCTTTGCCCCCCTGCTACCCAGCGACTACCAAAGCGCAACACAATTATTCCATCTAGTCGCTGAGGACCCTGTATGCTCCCAATACCAGATTGTACGCAACACCAGTTGATACGCCATCAGAGTGCACTGAGCACTTTAATAGTACTGTGTAATAATGTTATATTGCTTTATAATGTTTTAATTGCTTTTAAATGTTTTATTGTGAACAAGGTTCACCTAATTATGTAAGCCGCTCTGAGCCTGCAGCGCGGGAAAAGCGGCCTAAAAGCCGAATTAAATAAAAAAATAAAAAATAAAAATAGTGTGTTTATTTAAATCTTTTCAGAAACAAAATATATTATCTTTCATGATTCATGAGGGTGTATGCATGGGAAAGGATTATGTGGTATATAAAGCCAGTATTACAAGTTTCTATCAAACTTAGAGAAATAGTGTCTGAAGCTAATCCTGAGCACAGTGCATTCTTCTGTGTGCCCCACTCACAGATAAGGAAGCTTCTATGAACACATAGAAAGGTAAAAGCTCCCCATTCAGAGCTGTTTCACCCCTTCCCCCCCAACACACACGTTTTTTTTTTTCCTCCAGGCTGTTCTTGGAGAAGGGGGGGCAACAGATAGAGGGTGACTATCTTTTTTTTCCCTTTCCAAGGCTAAATATAATAACAAAGTCACCCTGGGTTTCCATGTTTGCATGTATGCAGGCGTGTTCTTCTACAGTGTCACCACCCCAAGCTAAATCCAGTCTCCCATGTTTACCACTAGATTGCCAGCATGTAGAAAGGGCAGAGTTTCCCATTTACTACAGCCCTTCCCTTGTGTGTACATGAATGCATAGACAAGGGGACAGGCATGCAGGGATGAATTCAAAATACAGTCTGCTCTCTTAAACAGGAAAAAAATTTAAACTACAGGTTATTAATGCAGAGCACAAGACAAGGGAAAATGACTACCATGTTTTCTAGCTATGTAGATCTAAGGAAAGAAACAGGAAAAACCATATCACTAAGCTAAGCTTAATAATACAAAACTTACCTCTTTATCACCTCCTTGGATGCTCATGGGGCAAATGCCAATCCTGACTCACTCCTGCTCCATGCAGCGGAATCCAACTCCTAGCATTCGAACAACCATAACTGGATGCTCCCAACTCTTTAATCCTCCCACCCAATCCCAAGGTAAGGAGCCTGCCCCCACCTCCAATCATTCAAGGGTGCATGCCCCACATATCTCAATACCTAGATCATGTTTTTACAACACCTATCTATTTTGCCCTTCCTGGTGGATAGAGGAAATGGAAATTCATTTCCACTCTATCTATTTTGCCCTTCCTGGTGGATAGAGGAAATGGAAATTCATTTCCACTCTTCTTTACCTTTGGTGCATTTTATAGCACTTCTCCCTGGGAAAGCAAGGTACTCTCCAAGCCCCAGGTGACCCCTGGTGAGCTTCAAAGTACTTTACATCTCTGCTAGCATGCCAATTACAACCTGGGCTGAATCAATTTTCATCAGTGAAACCATCCAGTAAAGGTTACACCTTCTCTCTCAACACCTGAATCAAGGTTCCTGCCACAGGAATTTGCTGTAAAAAAATATAAGGCAGAGCTAACTGTGGATCTTCCAGCATTATGTCAGATTTGGCCCTGAGAGAGAGAAAAAAATTTACTAGTCTCAGCCTGTATAGTATTGAGACAGCCTTAGGTATCAGCCCAAGCACTCTGGAAGTTAAATGGAGGTTGGCTGAGACATAAAGCAATCACAGTTTTATTATAAATGTAGGTAATCGCTTGTAAGTTTCCAAAGCTGACTGAATGGGGATTCAGCTGCACAATTCTCACACCTGCTCTGAAAATTTACTCCTTGGTGTATAATTTTGTAGCATTCAATAAATAACAACCTTGAGGTTTATAGACTGCTATATACTATTTGCTGCCTCTGTTCCATCTCGCTTTTTCAGCTGATGGGAATTAATTTACAACAGAAACACTTGGTAAACAGTATTTCTTTCTTGGTCCATGGTGTGTTTGAGACTGCAAAAGCTTTTTACCACCTTGTATTGTGTGTGATTGTTTTGTTATCCCATTAGAGCTTTGCATTGTTATTGTTATTTTCTTTTTTCAGATGGAGTAAAAGCAAAATTATACAGCTAGAGTCATCATCTTTTCTTTGGCCACAGGCTTTGTGCTTTAAACAAATGGATGTGAAAAGTACTGAGGTCAGAAACATGTTGAGTGAAAACAGTTCATACTTTATTAAGAGGTCCATACAAGACTGGTTAGCTGGACTCGCAGGTCCGCTTTTATCCCCGTTCTCGACCACACCCATGCACACACCCAACACCTGTGATTCGCTATTTACAGTGTCCCTGCACCCTATTTGTCTATCCCATGATGCAGACTTGCTTATTGGTCCCTTTTAGGATCCGGGGATCTATTGTCTCTGGAAGCAAAGCTTGACGGCTTTGCCTGGCTACGTGTTTGGCCGACCACGTGTGCAGTTCCTCGGCCAGAACATAACAGGATGGCAATAATTCCAGAATGTACATAAAGAGTTGAAATGTTACATGGTATACATTTGCTAAACACACAAAATATCAAGATAAAAAGAAGAACCAACTGTAGCCAAACATTCACAAAAATGTAAGATGTTAGAAATGTTTACATGGAGGTTTGACAATTATTTGTCAGGGATGCATGGCAAAAGAGGCTGGAATTTTATCCATCCAATTTGGCACTGTCTTCCTCCTACTATGCCTATTTTCTAACCACAAATGGAACACATTGAAGTCCTCTTTTTAAATTCACTATTTTGTAACAAAGACACTTGTGAAAAGTGAATTAACTCAAAAGTCTGTAGTAAGAGAATTGTACTGAGCCGCACAAGGTCGTATACTGGAAAGAAATACATACAACCTTTATTTAAGGAGAAAATTAATCTGAAGGTCATATCTAGATCTGCCACAACCTTCACAGTATGGTTGGCAGTCTCCCCGGTGGAGGCGGGGTCCCCTGCTGCCAGACCCTGCCCCCCAACCACCAATCAGTTGGCCGGCAATGGGTAGGGTTGCCAGGTCCTTCTTCTTTGCCAGCAGGAGACTTGGGGGGGAGCATTCCTAGAGGGGCAGGGATATCCCCAACACAATGACATCACACAGAAGTGACATCATCCATGGGGACCGGTGCCCCACAGGCCTGAACTCCAAGTGGTGAATTCACCACTGGAGTTCAGGCACCCCTCCCTCACTTCTTGCAAAGAGCATTTAAAAGGTTCCTTTAAATGCGGTTTACAAAAAGCAGGGGCCACATGTGCCTGAACTGAAAGCGGTGAATTCATCACTTGGAGTTCAAGTGTGTGGCCAGTGGCCAAACCTCTCCCTGCTTCCTGCAAGATCTAAAGAGCCCTCCAGCTAATCAGTGGGCCACATGCTCCCACCAATCATCTGCAGGGCCTTTAAATCTCACAGGAGGGGAGGGAGAGGGGCAGCCACTGGTGGTTGCTTTTGGGGTGGGGCTTCCCACTGGGAGTGAGCAGGATCCTGTGAAATTGGGGGATCCCCTGCCCACACCTGGGGACTGCAAACCAAGAGGAGAGATCACGGCATGGGCAGTGGAAATAAGCAGAACAACTGTGATGTATTATGCCAGAAGAAATAATCCAAAGACTATCAAATTCTTATCCAATAACCAGTTTATTTGAAGCAAATCAATCTCTCAAAAATCTCAAAAATCATTCACAATCATTCACAATCATTCACATCAACACAATGGACTATGCATATTAAGTCTTGTTTCATTCACAAACTTTATCAGAATGTGTAGCATTCAAATTTCTGTATAGTTAATTCATTTAACAAGCAATATGGCCATTTCTCATACTAACTTACACATTAGTGGATTTGAAGAAAGTTGTTATGAGTAAACTGGATATTGGATAAGAATTTAATAGTCTTTTGGATTATTTGCTTTGGCATAATACATCATGGTTGTTCTGCTTATTTCCCCTACCTGGGGACTGGCATCTCTAGTGGTGGGATTTACCAGAAAAAGACGGCCTAGGCCACATTGCTGGTGTCACAAAGGAAGTGACATCATCACATCAGCTGTGTGTATGTGTATTTTTTTTCCTTCAGAAGAGCTTGGGATTCTTATTTACTGATCTATATGAACTTCAGTGAACTTGTAAAATAAAAAAAAAAAAAGAAAATTCGGTATAAAAAACAGAAACAGCAAAAAAACTCCGGAAGCCAATCAAACCAATAATATCCAAGAGCAAGAATAACATTAAAACAGCATAAAAGCAGGCTGAAATCAACTTAAATCAGAGTAGAAAGCAGCATAAAACCACAAACTGTATTAAAACAGCCAACTAAACAGCTAATTCAGTTAAAAGCCTGGGAATTGCCTGAGTATCAACTGATCAAGCCCCAGGTGAATTTCTAGTGGGAGGGAATTCCAAAGCTGGCATCACCACTGAGAAAGTTCTATTTCACCTCTGTGGGAGGGGCACAGAGAACAGCTGTTAGCTGGTGAGCATAAAAGCATGGGAGGTCACATCTGCTTATCAGCCGAGCCAGTAATCATGCAGAGACAGGAATGGGACAAATGCACTCATGCTCACTCTCTTCCTGCATGCTCATGTGAAGGGGTTGTGGGTTGGCTCTTGCACCTGCCAGTCAATGTACAGGACAGTCTACCATCCCATCATAGCTAGGTCTGACCAAGACGCTAGCAGCATGCCTTACCCAGTAGGCAGGGCTGCCAACCTCCAGGTATTTCCCAACCCAGAGCTGGCAACCCTACGTAGGACTGGGAAAGAGAGGAACAGCCACTGTCTGGGAAGGCCCCATGTGCTCCCTTCCATGTGTATCCTTAGACATGTGCAGACTTTCTAGCTTGGGTTCAGAACACTCAACCAGAATGGCAACCACTTTGGGGGGATTAAGCTCAGTGTCAGGGGAATTCTCTTCCTGCTTCCTGAGCCAAACCAGCTTGGAAAACCAACACACTTGGCAAGTAAGGAGAGCAGAACATGTGATTTAGGGATATTCACCTGGATTGTTCTCTACAAAGCTCAAAGTTCCTCTAATAGGCTACCACTAATCACAAAACAGCCAGATATTTTCCAAAACCAGGTTTAGAATTTATTGAAAGAAATATAAGGGTACAGGAATTTAAAAGGTACTGAAGCATAAGGACTGTGAAACTGTTGTGTTCAGAATGGTGTGGATATGAAGAGTTACACCAGATGAGCGAAAGTGAAAGAGAGCCAAGCCTCTGGCTGAGTGAGAATTCTGCACCAGGGAGTAGCCACAAGGAGAAGTGGGAGAGAGAGTGGTTTAAAGAAGGGGAAATAGGGCTGCCAGGTCTGCCACTGGCCACCGGCAAGGGATTGGGGGGGGGGGGGTAGGGTTGCCAGATCCAGGTTGGGAAAGTCCTGGAGATCTGGGGATGGAGCCTGGGAAGAACAGGGACCTCAGTGGGGTACAATGCAATAGAATTCATCCTCCAAAGCATCCATTTTCTCCAGGGGAACTGATAAACCTTTTATAAACCTCGATCATGTCACCCCCCAGTGGTTGTAGCTTGGAGAAATGATGGCTGAAGACAGATTGGCATTCTGCCGCACCTCTGCGGCGCGGCAGAATGGGGTGGGGGAATTTCCCCCACAGCGCGGCGTTCACACGCCGCCAGAAGGAAGCCGTCCGCAGCGTTCAGACTGCGGGCGGCTTCCTGAAGTGGCGGGCGGATGCCGCGTGGCTGCCCCTGCCCGCGCACGTTCACACCTGCTCTGGCGGGTGGAACACGCGCGCGGAGCGCGCCGCAGCAGCCGAGCACCACTTTGAAGTGGTGCTCAGCTGGTGTGGAAGGAGCGCGGCGCTGGACGCAATGCGTCCAGGCCGCCTCCTGGGGGCAGAGCAGCCGAGATGGCCAATCTGTCCTCAGCCAGTGGCTGAGGGGTGACATGATCGAGGTTTATAAGATGATGCATGGGATCGAGCAGGTAGAGAAAGAAGTACTTTTCACCCTTTCTCACAATACAAGAACTCGTGGGCACTCCATGAAATTGCTGAACAGTTGGGTTAGAACAGATAAAAGGAAGGACTTCTTCTTCACCCAAAGAGTGATTAACACATGGAATTCACTGCCACAGGAGGTGGCGGCAGCTATAAACAGTAAGATGAATGATGAACTAAACAAGTAGATTCCAAACCCAAATAATACCTCCATGAACATACTTATAATCTAGCTCAGCACCATCTACTCAGAGTGGTAGTTGCTCTCCAGAGCATCAGAAAGAAAAAGATTAAAACCAATCCCAGTAGCAGACATCTTCAACTGGAGATTCCAGGGAGCCACGGCTTCTCTATTCTAGAAAACAGGGCATCATGTGCAATTAGATAACAACTGATACAGGCATGACCAATACTGATGTTCATATTCCAAAGAGGGGAGTTCCCTTATTCTTTACATGTCCTCAGTGTTGGCCCACTTGCCTTGCAATCTAACAACACTCTTCTAACCACAGCTCATTCAACCTATTTCAATTTCTGAACATAAATTGTGCCAAGTGCCGGCCTGTTTAAAATCTTTTGACACAATGCTTCAAAGTTTGTAGGTTTGCTAGAGAAGAGTTATCCTGAATAACTGCTTTCTCAGATTTGCATATATAAACATCCCCCAGTCCTTAGCTCATATCACCATGCTAACCAGTCTGGAACTTTTGTTAGACATCTGACCAGCACTCAAAACTAGTCGCTGCCAGTCCTTTTGAGATTTCTGGCATTTTTCATTTCCCGAAGTCTTTGTCTTCTGTGACCTTTTAGCCACCA
This sequence comes from Lepidodactylus listeri, assembly GCA_029233225.1. Classification (NCBI taxonomy): domain Eukaryota; kingdom Metazoa; phylum Chordata; class Lepidosauria; order Squamata; family Gekkonidae; genus Lepidodactylus; species Lepidodactylus listeri. The sequence continues at coordinate 75,592,196 of JARCFY010000008.1, forward strand.
TTATGAACAAGAACATGAGCAAAAATCTCATTTACATGCATGTTTCTCAGAAGCTCAATATAATCCTCAAGCTTTCCTTAGCTTTAGAGCTTTTTAATACACTCTCAGCTTCAGCTACATGCAGAAAAAAGCCTTTAAATCAAAGATATTGTATTTCACATAATGCTATTTCTTATTTATATAGATACCATATTACTGTCTTTATTTTTCTAACTCGTGCCAATACATATTTATCAAGATGCCAAAAGAAAGTACTCCTTGCTGTAAATTTTCTGCATGGTTATATTAAAAGATATTTATTTCCATCAGTCATTTGACACGTTTTTAGAGCTCACTTATTCTGCAAGTCAAGGTGCACCTGAGAAATGAAATTTTAGTCTCTGCTATTATTTCTGGCTGTTTCATACAAAATGAGCAGCATATTATTCCATGAATTCTCCTAGTTCAAGTTGGGCTGGGTTTTTTCTCCCTCATTAAATCCTACTGAGTACAACCAGAGAGGAATAAGCGTTTTAGGGAAAAGCACTATATAGAGACATAATATTATACTAATTTGATGCTAGAAAACCCAGGGCACAAATATCTTTGGCTTAACACACTCAGAACTCAGCTGCATATGATGTTAAATGTTCTTTGACAAGCGATCCCATCACTTTTTAAAAATTAATTTTTAGGCACACGAAGGCCCAAATTGGAACAGGACCACAGAAGGAGAGCAGGGGTTTAAGCCTCCTTCTCATTGTCTTTCCAGTCTGAATAGTCTTGAGAAGCAACTATTTGCCTTATAGGATTACCCCTATTTGTAGGCATGGAAAGTTCATGTAAATGATATAGATGATGAGAGCAATATTGGGGGTCCATGCCCTATCTCATGATCACACTTGTTCTCGGGGACTCACTTTTTAAAACTTAGTGTTCTTAAAATAACTTAGTGTGGTTCTGAGCACTGCAAAAGGGAGAAGGGATTTCCACATTCCCTCCTCAGTTTTCTCTAGAGGAAATGGCCGGGGGGTTGTTTGCCCCTTCCTTGGGTTCCACATATCCTTGATGGCATGATCCCAGGACACATGGAGCCCAAGGAAAGGGCAAACAGCCACCCCTCCATAGTCATTTCAGCTAGGGAAAAGGGCATGGGAGGGAAGGAGGCCCCCTTTCCCCCTCCCACAGCACTCAGAGCCACACTGAGTAACCCAGCAGATGTTAAAGGTGAGTCTCCAGGAGTACATGAAACTATGAGATGAGTTGGGGACCTTCAACAAACTTTACATCACTTGTATCTTTTAGAGGTACACTGATATGGGTAAATGTACCTGTATAGCTACTTATATATTTACCACAATGGGGCAAATAGCTCCCAGGCACTGTTTCAGGTTAAGGAAATGACACAGAAGAAGGCCTTCACACACACACACACACACACACACACACACACACACACACACTATAGTCCCTTTAAGCTGTGGAGTCTTGTGAGCAAAAATTCTACTTTGTGAGCTACTGGCATTAAAGTTGTAAGCAAGAATTTGGCTACTGCATAAATTAGTTTGCTCTGGAGCCATCCTTCCTGAGCTAAGACAAAAATGTGTGAGCTGGAGGCTAAAAAACTGTGAGCTAGCTCACACTAACTCAGCTTAGAGGGAACACTGGATTTCCCAACCAAAATCAGTCTTCTTCACATGCCTAGAAATTACATTAAAAAAACACAGTGAGCTCTGTCCACAGAACTTCCATTATGAGATGTGGATGAAATTTTTGTGACTTCCAAGAAAATGTAGCATGCAGAAAGAGGCTGCTGATGATAGGGTTGCCAGACCCTTGGTCCGGGTGGGGCTTCTCCTGATTTCTAATGCTCCAGCCCGCCACCAGCCAAGTGGTTGATGGAGGAAGCCCCCCAAAACCAAACAGGCACATCGCCCTGCGACCTCACTGTCACAACATCACCTGGAAGTGATGTCATCGTGTCAGGGATGTCAGGGCAAACTCTATGGGCTTTTGAAGGCAAAAAATGCCAGAAGATCCCAGAAGAGAGGCAGGATCCCCCACCAGCAGCCAGGTAGGATTTGGCAACCCTAGACGAGGATAACCTAGGTGAAATGGCCCTGTCCCTTTCTGGAGGATGGTACAAGGCAATGGAGGAGTCAGAGACACCTCGGTCTGCCACATGCTGGTGCACAGCTATTCACCTGCTGGATATACCCAGATGAGGTGCAGGTAATGACACAGAACAGGCATGCTTGGCTAATGAAGCAGCCACACACCTGCACTGTATGGCACTGTTTTGTCCCAATATTCCTTAGTAAGGGTGCGAGTGCCCCTTTCCTTGGATTGTTCTTCCTATGTGCTGCTGCAGATTAAACTTGAATGCAACATAATTATGTTCTGGGCTATTACATAACACTGTGGATTTTTCTTTGTCAAATAAGGATTTTTTTTTTTATTTGGCAAACTGATCCAGTCTCAGCGGACCTGATTGCTGTCATGCAGAAAGAGGAAAGAAAGATAACAGTTTGAATGACTTTTATATTGAGCTTCAAAATTCTTTAGTGAAAGCTATTTGGGAAAACACAGATAAAAATTAAAATGTAATTTACTCTTTTCTTCCACATCATAACTAAATGGTCCCATTCTTTGTTCAGTCCCTATTGTTCTCACAAAGAGGAGTTCTGGGTCAGTGCTTCAGGGAGCTGATTTTTAGACATTGATCCTAATGTGCATAATTACTTGCCTGGTGGCGGGGGGGTGGGGGAGGAATACCTTTGCCAGTAGAAAATTAGGTAGTATTATTAATAAAGCATTTTTATCAGGTCCTCACAAAAATCTCTCATCCAGCAATGCAGCTTCTGCTATGATCGACACAAAAGTAACTTGAAGGTCTTCATTATGACACAGGAAAACCTAACAGAACGTAGCCAGAGTAACAACCAGGGTGGTCAACTGCTCTGGAGAAAAGTATCCTACTTTTTAAATAGACATTTAATGTGTGAGCAAAGATAACTGAAGCTTTTCATGAAATGGAGATAAATAACATTAACTGCTAAATAGCATTCTTAATTAAAAGGATGTGACTTTTCCCCAGGCCAGTTGGCAACTCGTCACAACAGTTTGTGATGAAAACAAGTCATGGGAATCATGGGGAATATGTGTTCCCTTCATTCCAAAAGAACTGCTTCATCCAAACAGTGATTAACACAAGGAACTCACTGCCACAGGGGGTGGTGGTGGCTACAAGCATGGACGGCTTCAAGGGGGAATTAGATAAACACAAGTGGAGACCCACAAGAAACTTGCGGGATGGTTATCTCATTCCTCACACTTTTGCTTCCTCCCTTCTCCCCCTACCTCTCTCACACACTTTCTCCCTTCTCCCCGCCCCTTTCTTACTCTCTCTCTCTCTCTTCCGTGTATGGTACTTCCTCTCTCTTTCTGACCCGTCATCATTCTCTTTGTTTTTCTGCCTCCTCACCTCATCACTCTTTCTGCCTCCCACCTCAAATCCCACCCTCCCCAGGCTCCACCTCTCCAATGTCCAGGAATTCCCCAACCTGGAGTTGGCAACCCTATTTACTTCCCACCCAACAGGCAACCTACCTTTATCTATCTCCACCCCCTCCCCCGCAGCCTCTACCTAGGAAAATTACAGTCTTTCTCCACAGTGGGGACTAAAGCAGCTTACATTATTATTTCCTCCTTGTTGTCTGCACAACAACCCTGTGAGGTTGGTTAGGCTGAAAGTATGTGACTGGTCCAAAATCTCCCAGTCAGTTTCCACCGCAAGATGGAGATCTGAAACTGGGTCTCGCAGATCCCAATCTGAAGCTCTAACTGTTACATCACACTGGCTTTCATAGGGTGGCTGCTGATGAACAGTAGCAAAGCCTACTGGCCTAATTAACTCACGTGATATCAAGTCACCCAGAGGGTGCTGTCTAGGGATGCCAGCCTCCAGGTGGGACCTGGGGATCCCCTGGAGTTACTGCTCATCTCCAGAGTACAGAGATGACTTTCTATGGAGAAAATGGATGCTTTGGAGGGTGGAGTTTATGACATTGTACCTCACTGAGGTCCCTGTCCTCCACAGGATCCACCCCCAAATCTCCAGGAGTTTCCCAGCCTGGATCTGGATCCACTGCTGGTGGGCGGGGGGGGGGGGTACTTGGTAACCCTAGACTGCTGCCAGTAAAAACACTGGTTTTTACTGACAGAAACAGTTAGAACCTCCCCCCGCCTCCAAATATTCTAATCTCCTCACAGTTGACATCTGGAGCTGATGCCATTTCAAAAGGTATTGGGGGAAATTCAACGGTCCCTGAAGGTTTTTTTTTTTTAACTTTTTGGATTTTTCTGGAGACCAAGAAAGGGGCCTGACTATGTAGGAAAAGCTGTTGGGGGACAGTGAGCTCTCTTTCAGCAGAAATAAGCATCCACACAGGAAAAAAAACCTCTCAGAATTAGAATATAGATATGGAGCAGAGGTCCATCAGTGTCTGTTCTTATGTTCTTAACCACAATTTGTTGTGACTTCTGAATTGGACAATTTAACAAATCATCTTTTGTTTCTTGCATAGAAGTCAGGATTCTAAACTGCAGTTTAACATCTTGTGATTTAGTGACAGTTGATATTGTTTAGTGAAGTCTTCCCAAACCTGTAAGATTTCAGTCTCAGAACATTATATGATGGGAGGAAGAAGGGGCTCACAACCTGAGGACTTCTGAATCACAAAAACCGTCTGTTTTTCATGATATCTGAAAGCAGCTTTAGTGTTCCATGGCTGAGGTCTAGCAGAAATCATGGAAGTTTCTGTCTCTGAAAACTCATGGCCAAACTTACTGCATTTTTAAAGGGTGATATAAGGATGGATTAGAGGATGACACAGGTTCTAGTCAGACCACCAGCCCTGGACGTTTCAAAGCCAAAGAATCCGGGGGGGGGGGGGGTTGGCCTGTGCATTCCATCTTATTAGTGCTATTAGTCCTTACTATTCACTGCTGTTATATTGTATATTCCTGAATGTTCTTTTAAGAAATCACTTTAATTATATCTTGTGGTGTTCTTGGGCTTTGGGGCTTTAATCTGAATCTGGTATTTTAGCCTATAGCTAGAAGAATAACTATTTTCTGGAACTCACGTTGCAATTGTCTTGTTTTCTGGAACTCATCTTGTAATTCAGTTGACTTCCTGATCTTAGACCTGGGAAGGCTACAGACTTAGTCTGTTGGTCTCTGACTGGTAGGTTAGTTAAAGGGGACTGGTGGTAGCATTACCTTAAGTTTGTGAAAGGTCATACCTCAGCACTTTGTGGTTTTGTCTTGTACCAACCAATCATCTTTATTTGTTTATTTATTTTATTTATATCCTGCCCTCCCCGCCGAAGCAGGCTCAGGGCAGCTCACATCAAAAAATAAAATACATTAAAACAGGATATAGTTCAATAAAACTCAAAACATACACATATTTCATCACAGATAAAAAGCCAAAAAGTGCTGATAAAGTGCTGATAGCGTGCAGGCAATAATAGTGTTCTGCTAGAACACAGTGGTGTCATAATGAAGTGGAGCTGCAGTAATGCACAGAAATATCTCAGGCCATGATGTCAATAAGGGCCTCCATTGTTATTGAAGTTATTGGTGGTATCGGTGGCAACTCCTACTTGAAGGCCTGGTGGAAGAGTTCCGTTTTACAGGCCCTGCAGAACTGTAAAAGGTACCACAGGGCTCTGATGTCTTCCGGGAGCTCATTCCACCAGGTTGGAGCCACCACTGAAAAGGCCCTGGCCCAGGGAGGGCCAGATGGTTCTGTGACCCCGACCTCAGTGCTCTCTGGTGAACATATGGGGAAAGGCAATCCCTCAGGTAGGCAGGCCCCAGACCATATAGGGCTTTAAAGGTCAAAAACAGTACCTTGAAGCGAATCTGGTATGCTACTGGCAGCCAGTGCAATGCCTTCAGTGCAAGCCAGATGTGCTCCCGCATAGGTAGGCCCATCAGCAGCCTGGCCGCCACATTTTGCACCAGCTGCAGCTTCTGGAGTTGCGGCAAGGGCAGCCCCATGTAGAGAGCATTGCAGTAGTCCAGTCTTGAGGTGACCATTGCATGGATCACTGTTGCCAGATCATTGTGTTCAAGGAAGGGAACCAACTGCCTGACCAGCCTTTAAAGATGCTTTGACACTGTAGCTCATCTGAATTCTGCTGGTCACATTCTGCCTGGAATAACCACCAAGGCAACATGTCAAAAGGGCTCTTGGCCCTTCTCCAAGAAAAAAAAGAAGATAATAAATTAAGGTGGTGATGTTTTTCCCTTTATTTTTATATGCATGCTGGGAAAATTTCTCTTGCTAAACATTCACGCACCAAGCTACATAGCAACCAGACCTGTAAAAACAACAACAACTCTATGTGGCAGACACAGCCTGTGTATGCAGTGTGGAAGAGGTCATGTCACAGCAGCTTTGCTGAGACAGTGTCATACTCTAAAAGAAAGAGCTCTCATTATTAGGGATGAGAAAACTTTCCCTATTCTATTCTACTACTGTTCCATGGTTCATCGTGCCCTGAATTTTACTCTCCTGGTTAACTGGGAGCATTTCTAAGATTGATTTTAGAATCAGCACATGCACAGTTTATACTGGTTTTCAATTTGCTTTTCTTTCTTTTTTGCTCTTATGAGTTACCAGTGTGCACTAGCACACATGCCTATCGATCAAGTCACAGCATAAACAAAAATCTTGATGCAATCACATCAAGCTACTTCTATGAACTAACTGAACCATGCATAGCTCTGCTGATACTCATAAGTGTCCTGTAGCTGCAAAGAGAAAGCTGTAACAGGCCCCACGTGTGGACCAGATGGAGAACAATTGTAGGCAGCTGAGTTAGTCTATTACAAAACCCCAAAACAACAGTAATAGGATGTATTTTAATTAGAACTAATCAAATTATCACAAAACAACGAGCTGTCTTTTGAGTTCCCTAGAATTCTTCATCTAGCTTCATGAGAAAACAAAAATAGTAGAAGAGAAAACGATATTTCAGGGCATGGTGGTGAAAAACTCATAGACCGATTCTGTAAAAGCCGTTGTTCCGCCCTCGGTCGCCCATTTCCCCCAGTTGTACTGCTCAATTTCCCACTATTTGCAGCACGGCGGCATTTTGACCCACATCTCCCCTCGATTTTCCCCACATCTTCTTGATCCTAAAAAATAAGGAAATTGAGCAGTACAACCAGGGAAAATGGGCAACCAAGGGTGGAACAACTGTTTTGCAGAATTGGTCATACAGGCAATCTCCAGATCATTTGGGGGGAGGGGATTAAGGGGCAAAGGGAGGGCCTTTAGGATTTAGGTAATGCCTTTCCCCCACTTGCGGTGGCCTTTGATTTGTTATTGTTATTGTTATTGATTTGTACCCTGCCCTCCCCACCGAAGTAGGCTCAGGATGGTTTACATAAAATTACAAGCAGATAAAAACAGCAATATAAATATCAACATAAAACACAACATAATTACTAAAAGCAATTTGCATGGCACTGGTGGTGCCATAGTAGCTGTAAACATAATAAATTACTGTCAGCAGATGATTTTTCTATCAGCAAACTCAGGCTGGATGGTGGTGTTGAGCACAGGGTCTTACATTGTTAGGTTAGGTGCAGGTCCTTGTTAGGTTAGGTGCAGCTCCTTACCTAAAGGCCTGGTGGAAGAGCTCCATTTTACAGGCCCTGCAAAACTGTAAAAGTTCCCACAGGGCCCTGATCTCTTCTGGGAGCTCATTCCACCAGGCTGGAGCATCACAGAGAAGGCCCTGGCCCTGGTCAATACCAGTCTGGCATACTTGGGGCCAAGGAGGGCCAAACTATTTTGAGATCCTGACCATAGTGCTCTCTGGGGAACATGTGGGGAAAGGAGGTCCCTCAGGTAAGTAAGTCCCTCACCATAAAGGGCTTTAAAGGTAAGCATCAGTACCTTGAAGCTAATTCAGTATGCTATAGGCAGCCAGTACAGTGCTTTTAGCACAGGCTGGATGTGCTCCCATATGGGGAGACCCAAGAACAGCCTGGCCACTGCATTCTGCCCAAGCTAAAGTTTCCGGATTTGAATCAAGGGCAACCCCACGTAGAATCTAGTCATTACAGGGTCAAGGGCAACCCCATTACAGTAGTCTAGTCTCGAGGTTAGCATCATGTGGATCACTGTCACCATGTAATTGTGTTCAAGAAAGGGAACCAACTGCCTAATCAGCTGAAGATGATAAAAGGGTGACTTAGCAGTGGCTGCTACCTGGGCCTCCATTCATAGGGAGGTGTCCAGGAGCACTCCCAAACTCCTAACCTCTGATGCTGGCACCAATGGCACTTAATCAAAAGATGGGAGTGGGACCCTTAACCCCAGGCCACCCCGACTCAGGCACAGGACCTCTGTCTTTGTTGGATTCAATGTCAGTCAGCTTAGTTTAAGCCAACCATCCATGGCCTGCAGTGGTTTTATATTGCTCATCCTGCCCTGAGAAGAGTTTTCTCCCTCAGGGTCTTCAAAAAATTCCACACAGAATGAAACCCTAAGCTTAAAGAATTGCCTGGTGTTCCATCAAGGTTTCACTGAATGAACATCTGAGATCAGTGTTTGCAAGCATATATTATTAACATCAATATATCTAATTCTCAACATGGTTCCATCTGTGGATACTAAAATCCAGAGACTGAGACAGACAATCCACAGACTGACAAGTCAGATTTTTCTACACACCTCAAAAAAGCCCCAGATTTAGGACTTCCGGCAAGATTTGCGACCATGGCGGATGCGCTCCTCCGCACTAGCGGGGAGCGCGATCCGTACCCGGCGGGAAGAAGGGGCTTCGGACCGGTGCCGAGCCCCCAGAGACCCTAGTGAAGGGGCTCTGCCTGGGGTGGCACGAGGGGGATCTCTCCCTACGGTGGCGATCGAGGGATTGAGGTCCCCTTTCATCACCCCCATAGGTTCCCCCGTCCGTGGGAGCCGTATGGCTAAAACCGCAAAACCGAGAAGCAGCAGAGAGTGTGAAGCAATGAGGCTGGAACTGACAGTTACGCTTGGAGAAACAGTGAGTCTGAAGTAAAAAGAAACAGAATACAGCGGGAAAGGCGGGTGGAGTAACCCCCCCCCCCTCGAGACTGGCGTACTTACGGGACTCTTTACGTGGCGTTACTGCATGAAAAAACGTATGTTCGGCTTGCTTGATGGCAGCATCGCTCTTTAGAGGATATGAACTTTAAAAAGATATAAGCGCAGTCGTGGAATTTGCTCCTTTCGTCCATCTTATCTAACTATCAACAAAGAAGCACAGTCTCAACAATGGCGGGGAAACCGAAACCTTCCCCCAAACTAGGAAGTACAGCTCCGAGTTCAAAGGTTGATACCACGGAGATGAGCACGGTGTTCTCCTCGTTATTGCGACCTCTAGTGGACCAAATGACAGCTCTCAACGTTAAGATGGACAAGATGCAATTGGACCTGAAGGAGTCGAATAAAACTACAGAGAAGCTGCAGCGAGAACTTCTGGAAGTTAAGACTTCAGTTAAAAATCATGATTCAAGACTACAAAAAGCGGAGAAAGAAAAGGCCTTCCATTCTGATCAGCTCTTGAAACTTCAGATGGAAAGATCGAATTTTTTCCTAAGACTTCAGAATGTACCAGAGGATAAAGGAGAAGACCTTAAAAATCTGTTAAGTGAAGCGCTTGAACCAGTGACGGGCTTAAAAGCAGCGGAAATAAAAAGCGATATGGATATGGTTTACAGAACCTATCCAGATTATACTAAAAAGAAAAGCCTGCCTGGTGAGATTCAGATAAGGTTCTCCAAAAAGTCAACAAGAGATGTGGTGCTCAAGACCACAAATAAAGCAGTTCTGAAGATCAAAGGAAAAGAAGTTAAAGTGATGAAAGACATCCCATTTGAAATAAGGAAAAGAAGGAAAGCCTATGGAAAACTGACATCTTGGCTACAGTCTGAATCTATTATCTATAGGTGGAATGTTCCGGAAGGACTGAGCTTCAGCATCAAAAACAAGAAATACAAGATTGACTCTGTCCAACAGGCGAAAAGTTTTTTGGAAAAAAGCAAAGAAAAGAAAAAAGAGAAAGACTCAGATGGTTCACTGGCATCGCAAGAAAGTATGTATGGATTTGATAGCTCAAAGAGCGAAGAAGAAACGTCTGACTCGGAAAAGGGAGCAGCAGCCCCAAAAGTACAAGAAGAGACTGTTAAGACAAGAAGAGGACGAAAGAAGAAATAAAGGCTGAAATGTTTTTTGAAACTGCAATTATATATAATAGATTATGTGTATAATTAAGCATTCCTTCAAAAGAGCATGTCTGTCAAACAGCTTTTTTTTATTTTTCATGTATCATCAGTAACAATTTTATCTAAATATTAGCCAAGGTTTAAAACGCTTCATATGTATTAATGGCATAGCAATATTAAGCAAATGATAAAGCACACTCTGTATAAGGTAAACATAGCTTAGAAAAGTAGCGTTGTAGAATTAGATATAGATAAAATCAATAAAAATTAAAAAAAAAAAAAAAAAAAGCCCCAGATTTGCAGAGAAATCTGAAAAAAAGGAGATTAAACCCCTCCAAAATGATAGAAAGCACACCTGTAGTTTTAAGAAACAAATACCTTCAGTAAAACAAATGCAGGCAAACACAACAGTATTGCCTGCCTTCAAGCCTTGGTTTCCATCAGTAAAAGGCAGAGGAGAAGGTAGCAACATTCCCAGGGCTCTTGTGGACTTTGAGGCTGGATTCATCAGGGCCAGACCTGGAATCAACTTTGAGAGAACTTAATACCATATGACTTCCATGACTCACCCAAGCCTGGATGCTTGCTACTGTTCAACAGCAGCCACCCTGCAAAAGCCAGTGTGGTGTAGTAGTTAGTGTTGGACTAGAATCTGGGAGAACCAAGTTTGAATTCCCACTGTACTGTGGAAGCTCACTAGGTGCCCTTGGGCCAGCTACACGTTATCAGCCTAACCTACTCACAGGGTTATGATGACAATAAAAAAGAGAAGAGAACAATGTAAGTCATTTTAGGTCCCTATTGTTGAGAAAGGCGGGATATAAATAAAATTATATATATATATATAGCTGAAAATGGGGGAAGATGTTTGATAGATGGGAAGAAGAGAAGGAAAGTCAAAGTAGTCTGGTGAGGGGGACACTGGGGAATGTGAGGTGCCCCCCTGCAAGTCTTTGTTGGGTCCCCACTACACAACTAGGCTAGAGTTTTCTTGGGAAAAGGTTGCCAGGGAAAGGAAGGTGGGAAAGCTGAATTTGGGGGCAGACAAAGTCTGGGTGCCTATTCAGTGGGAAGGACAGAAGGAAGCAGGAAAATGAGAAGCTACAGGGAAAAGAAAAGACTTGGGGAGGGGAAATTGAGATGTCTCCACAAGTCCTTGTGGGTCTCTTATTTGTTCCTATATACAAGCAGAAATTCCCAAATCAATTTTTTTAAAAAAACAGAACACATAAACAGCACCCAGACAAGGCAACTTGTATGAAGTGCTGTTTATATGTCCTAATTCTTTAACTTGTGATTTGGGGAGTATTCAATAACACTGCAAACTCAGTCGATGGTAGTGGATTAGAGGTTAAGAACCAATAGAATACAGAATATATTTCAGGCTATAATTGGATTACATGGTGCAAAACAGATTTCAAGACATGCCAAGGTTCCTGGCTGCAGAGAAAAAAACAAAAACAAATCTACTCTCCTTTTGAGATTATACATATCAGCAGTTAACAAGATGTCTCCCCAGTGCAGAGATATCTTGTAAGGCAGAAAGCAGAAGAAAAAGGCAATCCTCCAGTTAGATATAATTCTGTTTTCACCATGGAATCTTCTGAAGATTCCACATGCTCCAAAATCAGTTGGCTCCCTGATGTGTCACTCAGAAGCTGTCCCTATCCACTGGCTGTGAGTACTCATGTGTCATTGGCTGGGGGCTGGATCTGCTCCTCTTCCCCGCCCACTCCTTCGGCCACTGTGCCCTGTCAGAATTTCTGGCAGATGGCTTTCTCTCTTGACGAAGATGCTTCCCCTGCTTCCCTCCTGTGTGGGACTAACTGTTCCTCTGTGGCTGTTGGTGAGTGTAACGAAATGGCAGTTACCTGTGTTTGTAAGATAGCTGCTGTCTGTGGTAAAATGTTCCCCCATAAGGTTCAATTCAGCTGTAGTTCCAGAGAGGGGTCTGCAGGTGTATCACTCACTGGGTTGAATGGGGCTTCCTCATCTGCTGGCCCACAGTTCCTAGCTGCCCCAAGGCTAAAAAGCGTGGGGAAAGAGGATGACATGGCAGTCAGGGCTTTAATGCCCTCCAAACCAGCTGTTCCCTCTTGGGTAACCACTGTTGCCAATCTCCAGGTGAGGGCTGGAAATCACTCAGAATTACAACTGCTCTCCAGATGGCATTGATCAGTTCCCCTGGAGAAAATGGTGGATTCTGTGTTCTTATACCCTGCTGAGATGCCCCCCCCCCATGACAGCCAATGTGACATGGCAGTCAGGGCTTCAGAGCACAGTACAGGCTACAGGGGGGGGAGATGGAAAGCTGAAGAGTGAGAGGAAAATGAAGGTAGGTTGATGCTTGGCTGGAAAAGAGGTAGGGTTGCCAACTCCAGGTGGGGAATTTCTGAAGATTTAAGGAGTGGAGCCTGGAGAGAGTGAGGTTTGAGGAGAGTGTGGGCCTCAGACAGGTACAATGCCATAGACTCTGCTCTCCAAACCAGCTATTCCCTCTTGGGGAACCACTGTTGCCAATCTCCAGGTGAGGGCAGGAGATCACTCAGAATTACAACTGCTCTTCAGGTAGCAGAGATCAGTTCCCCTGGAGAAAATGGTGTACTCTGTGTCATTATACCCTGCTGAGGTTGCCACAGCAAATTGACACTGAGTGCCCAAGGCCTTGGCATTCTCCCAGAGCCTCTTTCTAGAGACCATTGTATTTATTTCCACAACGGGCCTTATTCCTAACAGTTTTTATATAATCAAACTGGAAGTTTGTTTTTAGGTGTGTTCTAAGTAAACAGTCAACGGAAACCAAACTAGGCAATATTACCCAGTGATCAGAGGGCAAGTGACTACCATAAGCAGAGTCTCGTTTGAAGAGTATCTTCCTGCAGTTGAAATATTTTTTTCTTTTAAAGGGGGGAGGCAGAGAAAAAGATTGCTTGTTGTGATTAGTTCTAGTCAGACTGCTGACTTTTTTTGTATTCTTTATTGTGGCCTCTGATGTATTGTGAAACCTGTTCTACACCTAGCAACTTCTAATCCAATTAAGCCTGCATCAGATCCTGTATTCCATTTGAAGACTCAGCATACTTCAGTCTAGGGCATCCACCATAATGCCCTGAATAATGTTATTCTCTTCCTTGCCCCCCACCCTCCCCATGTACTGGAGAATTTGAAACTTGTTCACTATGCAGTGGCACCTTGATTGGTCCTAATGAAATGGTATCACATGACCTATTTTTTGCAGATGAGGAGAATTTCATAAGCATCTCCTTCTTCATGTTTTTACTTATAAAAACAATTTAAATCCCTATTGGTAGTAGCAACGGGTGGCTGCTTTGTGAGGATAGGAACTAGCATTCAAGTCAGACTTCAGATTTTAAAATAAGGTCACAGAAATTCAGATTAGAATACAGGCATTAATAGAAAGCTAGGTAAATGAGTCTCTTATGTGAAGCAGGCTTGAGTCAAATTTGTCTTTACAGTTGAATCTGTTCAATTGGAAGGCTGAGAGATTGTTCTTGGAGTACAAAGAGAGATCCTTATTGCTTCTCTTTTTCTCCAGAAAAAATAGTCAGTCAAAAAGAGAATGGAATTCAGTGTTTTCAAACAATGGAATATGTCAATTGTCATGAATTTCATATATGAGCACCGTCTTGCAAGATCTGCTGCTGTATTAGAGGTAATGGAAATGTGTTTGTATATTTAGTATAATATGATCTGCCTGAACCTGTGCATTTGAAGAGAAAATAGTGCACATGCGAAAAACATCAAAGGAAAACAAAAAAAAGCGCAGCGGCACGTGTGAGCCGCGCGCGCTGGCTACGCAGCAGTCTGAACGCTCCATGGCAGTCTGAACGCTCCGTATCGCCGCTGATCCGCATTGCTCTGGCCAGTGTGAACGGCCAGCTCCGTGGGGTTTTTCCCCCGCTCCAGTTCCCTCCGCTTTGCCTCCGCTTTAGATTGCCAGTCTGTCCTCAGCCCATGTTACTGGAAGTACTCAGTTGAGGAGAAACTCTTCATTCTCCAAGGACCTTTTCTTAATTTTCCTGGTTGCCACAGAAGACCTATAATTGTAAGAGAAAAGAAGCTTTTGTTTCCATATTGCATGTCTTTCTTACACATATACTATTATGTAGGGATCTATAGAACAATTTTCAACTGAAAATACAAGCCCTTTTAGTGGTTACATTCCTGTCATATGTATGGAGCAAACTCGCTACATGAGATCCTCCCAGTACATGTAATTTTCATTTCTTTTAAAAGGGACAGTACAACAGGTAAATTTTGCACATTTGTATATTTGTTCCAAAGTTAGAATACTACTGCTGCTGGAAAAATTGATCCAGGAATAGGTCTGAAAATGTAACTTTTGAATGACATCAGCTTTCACACAGCAGATTGACTAAAACAGGGGTGGCCAACCTGTGGCTCGGGAGCCACACGCGGCTCTTTCACACATATTGTGCAGCTCCTGGCAGGGCGGCTGGGGAAGCAAAGGGGAGGCATGCTTTTTCTCTCTTTCTCCCTTCTTTTTTTCCTTCCTTCCTTCCCTCCTCCCTCCCATCTATTTGCTTTCCTAGTTTCTCTCTCTCTCTTTCTTTCCACTTCTTTAATTCTTTCTTTCCATCTCTCTCTTTCTCTCTCTTTCTCTCAATATCATTAGCAAACAAGTAATATCATTATCAATAACCAGTTTTCCTTGTTTGTTTTTATTTTTGGCAGTCCTATTTAACGTTAATAAAAAGCAAATTTGCATATTTTTAAAAATAAAAATGTGTGTGTGATATTTGTTCCTGTCTTGCGGCTCTCAGACATCTGACATTTATTCTATGTGGCTCTTACGTTAAGCAAGGTTGGCCACCCCTGGACTAAAACCATTTCTGACAAGGCCTTTGTAAGGTAATTATAAGTTTCTGGGAGCCACTTTAATAAGCCTTTTTTAGGGTACACTGTCATTTTGATTTTTATTTCTTAGATTATAGTAACTGGTCACCAGAAGCACAACACCTGAGACCTCTTTCATGAATACATTTTTTTAAAAAAAGAAAAATAAAGTGTTATTTTCACAGGCATGGAGCCACTGGAGCATTTCTTCCAATGAAAGGATGGGCAATTTTCATTGATTCCCTCTCCCATAGCAGACCCTTGATCCCTCCCTCATGCTGTTTTTAGGGGCCCAGTCTCCAGAAGCACTTTAGGGGAACTTTTGTGCTGCAACACAATGGGGGTGCAAGGAATTTGTGCTCTGTGGTCCCTGGAAATTGCCAGTGGATACAAGCCACCATCTATCAAGATAAAACAGAATTAATTCATCATGAGTTAATAGCAAGTCATGTCTTGTAACAGCATATTTACAGCTCAAACAGAGGTACTCTTATGGACCAGTGCAGTTCCATTTCAGGGTAGCTTCACATATGCAATGGAGATATGTTCATAGATCTAACTAACACTTCAGTCCTAAAAGAATTACAGCTGTCTTAAGCCTACTGAATTCAATGAAGTTAGAAAGGAATAATTCTATTTAGGATTGCACTGTAAATAGGTGGTTTATGTGCTATTTACATGCTCTTTCATATGCTTGTTCATTTAAGAATATGACACTGACTGCCAATTTGCTTCACTGCTCATTTCAAGATAGTTGAGTTAACTTTTGAAGCCCTTTGAGACCTAGGACCCTCATGTCTGATAGACCACCTCTACTCATATGTGCCCACAAGGCAGGTCTGATAATCAGATCAGTGTATATTAGCTGTTCCCTCACTTAGGTCTGTAAGACCTGTCACTGGTCAGGTTTGCACTTCCTTTGTGGCTGCACATGTGCTGTGGAACAGGCTTCCTAAGGATGTGAAGAAAGCCATGATCTGCGCTCTTGCCAGTGGGGGGTGAGAGGGAGCTTTCCCAGAGTAGGAGGCAGGGTAATGTCACTGTGCACGATATCCCCAGCATGGAAGTGATGTCATCATGCAGGGGATGTCATGCAGTGATGCTCTGGTGTTTTGGGCAAAACTCTATGGTTACTGTAGAGTTTTGCCCAAAATAACAGAGTGTTGCCACACGATGTCAACCCTAAAACATTATAATGTTGAAATGGGCATTTCATTTGTTTTAATGTATGTTGTTCTTTTTGCTACTGTCTCATTTTGAGTAAAGCAAATGACACAAGAGTGTGAGAATGTATGGATATATAATTTATGCACAGCTTAGAAAACCTACCCACCAATTAAGATTTTTGGTGCTTAGTCTGAGCTTCTGTAGCATTTTTTTCCTCTTAGGCAAAGGGAGTTTAACTTAGTTCTAAATTAGGTATACCAATTTGATCAAGGGTTCAACAAAGATAAGAACTTGCAGTCAAATTATACTGGCATTAATAGATACAGCTATATTTGCAAGCATCATTTTTTTCATGAGATTAATCACATTCAATTTCCACTGCCATGGCAACGGCTTTGTTTCTGCTTTTTTGCACATGTATTTTCAACAGGATAAGCATACTCACATTTTGGACTAATGTGATCTTGACACCCGTAAACTTTTCCAGAAATTTCATATCCCCCTAACTCCTTCTCCATATAAAGACTAAGTTTATTCTGAGAGATTTGGGGCATAAATTCTGTAGGAGCAGTTAGATCTTGGTGTGATTAAAAGGCTTTAGGCATGCTGGTTTTTCTAACAAATGTCTACAGTGAGGTCCACTGAAAGCATGCATTTAGTATTGTAATATTAGCTGCTGGATCAGGCCTGCCAATGTTCAGTCCACCAAGGCAAATGCAGTGCACCAAGGATTCTGTCATCCTCCTGACTTTGTTGCAACTTTGTTGGGTTTGGTGGAGCACAAGCTGATACTCTTGGTATTAGATTGACATTTTGGGTGACAATATAGAAATTAACATTTTGAGAACAAACCACTTCCCTGAGCCATTTTGGGTCAGGAAAATGGCACAGGGGGAGGCATGCATAGAACATAACATGCAGTTAAAGCCTCCAGGAAGAGCAGGTTAAAATTCCTGTCAACATGAGTGCTTTTTGGCCAGACACTCTCATTCAAGCTAATCTACCTAACAAGGTTGTTGGGAGGACAAAATGGGGTAGGGGAGAACCATGTAAGCCAACCTGAACTCCTTGGAGGATTCACCATTCCTAAAAACACAGCAGGCAAATAAAAACTGTCATTGGTTTTGCTGTGTGTAGTTTCTTTTCCCGTCTCACCCTAAATTGTTCTTAATCAACCCTACCCCATTGTCATTTAAATTTAATTTATGCTCCTCCCCAGGAGTAAGTGTTAAAAGATAAACTGTCCAGAAATGCATGCAGATGCTGTGTGGCATTACCAATATTTATGGAAAATGTTTAAGATTGTAGGTGACATATAAATACAGGGTGCTTATGCCTACATGACACACAGACATGCAAGAAAATCTAGGTACTTACAAACAACAGTGTTCTTATTGCAGAAATTGCTTGGGGTTGAACATCCCCCCCCCCCCCCAAAAAGAGAGGATCAAGAAAGGAAAAGAAGAAACTGAAGTTCCATAGCTGGATAGAAATCAAAGTTTCCATAACTGATTATGACCCAGTTCCAAACACTGGCAAATAGTTTTACCCTCCCAAAATATAGAGGTTGAATGGGGACAGAATTCAAAGGCACCACAACATATATCTCTCCATTTTAATCTACTCACACACTTGCTGAGAGGCTGAAAGACAAGGACCCTGTATAGCGGACCCCTCAGCATAGTCCCCTCTCAATAGTACACTCTGGGCTCTCAAGATGAAGAAATGGGGTGAATCAGGAATTATCTGGGCATTTGCAACTGTTCTGCAACTTATTTTTAGATTGTGCCAGAGGAAAAAAAGTGTGTGTGTGGGGAGAGAAAGTGCAAAGCAAACAGCCAAGTGATGGTCCATGGATGTGTGAAATTTTAGGCTATCTGAGACAAAGTGAAAATTAAAAATGAGCTAGGCAATCCCCTCTGGAGCATATTTGCAAGTTTCATTCTCCTACCGCAAAATGATTATAACAAAGCACCTTGTCATAGCACTAACTCCCTGGAGTGTTCACCTCCTTACAAGCTTTCCAAAGTGGAGCAAAACAAAGTTTTCTGGCTTGTAGAACTGATTAACAACAAGGTAAGAGAATTTCATTAGTCACTGGGAAAACACAACCAACCAACATGAAGTGCTTTGAAGTCCCAGTAATATCAGTGGCAGACATTTTAAGCACAGCTTGAATCAACAGCATCATTTCTCTCATTTATGGTGTTCATGGATGGGGAAATCCATGTTTACTCTTCATAACAATCTTGTAAGACTGGTTAGGCTGGTAGAGAACATGACTGCCCAAGGGCACCCGGTGAGGTTCATGCCCTAAGTGAGATTTTGAACTTGGGTCTCCCTAGTTCAAGCCCAATATATTCATAAGCCACTTCACATCACGACCAGCTCAATTCTCTCCCTCTGTTTGAAAAGGTTTAGGTGCATTATGCACACACTGATAACTTGTTGGACTGTTGTCAAGCTTTTACCCAAGGGCATACAGTGGACCTTGTACCTCAGAGGCTGTGGAAGAATAACATTTCTCATCTAAGGTCCAATGGTCACTATCATGAGACTATTATTTTTCTAAATGTTTGTAACAGTGGTGTACTTAGCCTATTTGGAGCCTGGGGCAGATAATTTTTTAACACCCCCTTTCATCTATTTTTTTTTTGCCATCAAGTCACAGCTGACTGGTGGTGACCCCACAGAGTTTTCAAGGCAAGAGACATTCAGAGGTGGTTTGCCATTGCCTGCCTCCATGTTGGCCCTGCTTAGCTTCTGAGATCTGATGAGATCAGGCTAGGCGGGGGCTATCCAGGTCAGGGCCCCTCCTCTATATGACAAGATTATTTTCAGTAATAATCATTAAATAAAACAAAGAAGAATAATGGCCAGAAAATAGATTCAGCTGGGTAACCATGTTGGTCTGAAGCAGCAGAACAAAGTTTGGTCTTAAAGGTGCCACTGGACCCAAACTTTGTTTCAATGGTCAGAAAAGAAAAACAGACAGTGAAAAATTTACTTTATTTAACTTCATATATCTGGAAATCCAGGTTAGGATCATAGGCGTCAACTACGGGGGGGGCTCGAGCCACTCCCGAAATTTCCTGGGGGGGACTGAGCCCTTCCGGGAAAACTGTGCACCCTCCCCCACACCTCCCTTGGCCCTTCCTAGGGCTGCTGTTGCCGCCATCTCTCTCTTCCCCCCCGCCTGGCCACTCTGACCCTCTCTCCGTTTGCCCAGGGGCCAGCTAAGCAAATGCTTAGCTGGGATGGAAGCAAGAGCAGTCAGGCGGGGGGGGGGGGAGGCGGCAGTGGCATGGTCCCGGCGGGCACACGCGCAAAGCGCACGTGCAGAGAAGAGCCCCCCCCAGGAGTTTTTAAACTCTATGCCCCTGGTTGGGATCCCCACCTGTGCTATCAAAGCTTGCTGGGTGATCTTGGGCCAGTCACATTACTCTCCACCTAGCACTAACTTGGATAGCCCCAGGATAGCCTGATCTCATCAGATTTCAGAAGCTAAGTAGGGCCAGTGTGGAGACATGCAGTTCCATCACACCACTCATGTTCAGAACAGGCACTTGGGAAGGGCTTATGTTCTCTATTTTGAAGCCAGAGCTGAGCATTTTTGAAAGCTAAAAGTCTGCCTTTGCACTAACTTTTAGTAACACTAGCTAAAGCATCACAAAATAGTAATGGCAAGCTTCACCAGACTGAATGTCAAGAAACACACTACCCCTCAAAGAAGGTGCCCCCATCCTCCAATATTTCTAAAGGACTAAATTCAAACCAGAGAATCTCTGAAGTATATTTTATTATATTATTATTTTATTTATTGGATTTGTATCCCACCCTCCCCGTAAAGCAGGCTCAGAAACTGAAGGGGGGGGGGCACTTTTGCAAGCTCAGCAGAACCATTGCAATGTTCAGAGTGCCCAGCAGAACTTATTGGCAATGCCAGCTGATGTCAAGCTCAGAGTCACAGTCCAAGCAAGGGGGGTTGGAAGCCCAGTAGAACCAGTGCAATGTGCCTTCTGTTCATAATATGAACAAGGATTGCTACTATACTGTTCTACATTCTGTTACCAAGTAGGACTGGAATGAGAAGGTCTTGAGACCAAAAAGTGAAAATAAAGGGAGAGGGGCATGGGAAAATTAGGGAAGGGTGACAAAAATGAATGAGAAACAACTGGAGAAGAGGGAGAGAAATTGAGAGAGGGAAAGGTTGTTTTATCTTGCTGCAGCATCCTAACTACAGCTTTGCACGATCTGGCTGGGCTGGGTGCAAGAAAAGGAAGAGAGAAAGATTAGATTTATGTTGGCCTTGTTTTGCCAATTGCAATTTTGTAGGTCTTTGGGATTTATCAAATATGGTAAGGGGGGCATGGTGACACTAGAGACATAAAAGCTCTTCCCTATATCACTTTGCACATATCCAGCATCTCGTTTAAACTGGGGACTTGCTCCCTGTGCTTTTTTAGCACACTAGAACAAAATTTCCCTGGGCTATAGATATGGATGTCACTTACATGTGTTCAGCAGGAAGGCTGATCCTTCCTAGTCTCCTATTACTGCTTGAATGAGCAGCTGAAGAAATTACAAAGGGGAAACGGTGTTGGGTGATGACACTTCCTGCAAAAAAAACAGGAAGTAACATTATTGCATTGAGGTAACAATCTAGGAATCCAACAAATTGCAAATGTATAGAGATATGTTGAATTCCTACAGTATCATTCCGTCACCTCAGGTTTTTTGGCTGGAAGTAAAGTTGCACATCATGGAACAACATGATGCCCCCCTCCAAATCCGGTTACTCTCCTAGCTATGGATCTCTGTCATGCTAATTAAGAGTGTATTGTTCCTTTGCACAGATAGTAGCTCATTCTAAACAATGCTTTGTGCATGCAAACTTGAATGGAGAAGTGAATTTCTCTCACCAGCTGTAGCCATTGCAAAGTGGGAAGAATTAGCACTAAGATGGGGTCACTGCAGTTTAGAGAAGCCTTGTGGTTTGTCTTCATTTCTTCCTCCACTGCATTGGTTGAGTAGTTTTCTCTACCTCTGTTTGGCAGAGAATGGGAATATACAGGAAGCTACATGGGAATACACAGGAAACTACACTGCACCATGGCAGGAAATGATAAATATCAACATGGTCAAAAGCATCTAGGTCCCAGCAATAAGTCCCATGGGGCTTTTCCTATCTGCAGCTAACTCTTCCTATACTAAGATCCATAATTGTGCAAGGGTATATTTGTTCTGGAAAAAAGGGACACTCAGGGACAGCTGGCTAGCAATGACTATAAGCTATGCCTGGATTTGGAAGTGATCTGGATTCTGTTCACATTCAGGGCAGAATTTCTGAATTATGGGAAACCAGTTTCCATATCCCCTTGATTTTGAATTCACTCTGTCATTAAAATTTCTCTTGATAATTCTGCTAAACAGCTTATTGTCAGTCCCCAACCATTTTCTATTACTATTATTGTCAGCCCAGGCTCAAATGTGGTAATGAATTGTTTGTAAAAGCAAACCACCATTCACCAAGATGTTAATGCAGTGCTTCTTCATGGACAACCATGTCTGAAGTGTTTTCAGCAGGCTGCTGAACTGAGATTTTAGGAAGCAGCAGGACATTCTAATCTTGTCTCAATATCCACAGGATATAGTGAATTGACAAGAAAAAACATCACCTGGAGCTGAAAAATGTCTTAACTGAAAATGAGACAGGGAGGTGGCACAACCAAAAAAAATGGCTGCCACAATACACACAGCCAGTCACAAGACCTCAGGGAACTCAGTTATGCATAACTCTAAGAGTATCTCTTCAACATTTCAGGCAGAAGCTCTGCTTAATAGGATACTTTTTTAATGTGCACAGCCACTGAGAACACTCTCTGGGCCAAAGCCTCACCCAGCCCTTCCCACTTCCTAAGCACTTGGTGGGCATCAGGAGAAGTGTTGGTGAGCACCATGGTGCCCATGGGTGCCACGTTGGAGACCCTGCTCTAGAATATATTTCTTTACCTTCTTTTTGTACAGGGAGTGAGAATCTGTGGGGATTCACACAGTTAGTATCAAAATTATCAGTCTAGATAGATTAACTACTGTGTCAAATTGTGCAAGCATCTGTAGACACCAGTTGACTCAGTAAATCTGTTATCTTTGTTTATCAGCTCCTGTTCCATTTCCTTGTTTTGACCTCTTTGAATTCTCCTTTGAGCAAAAATAAATCTGAAGGTGCATTTTCGGGCAACACATCCATCTTTTAATTGTTTAAAAGCTTTAATTAAAATCAGTTTAGCCTCTGGAAGGACTCAGAGGGTCTGATCTCTGAATCGAATGATGGTCAAAGTAAGTAACAGCTGCTGGTCTTGGGGAAACAATATTTTGTGAAGGAAAAATGTTTAAAATAAAATTCTGGATTTAATGTTTTAAAAGCTCTTCTATGCTATCCCATTTCAAGGAATTTTTATTTGACTTTCTATGCTTTTAAGTTGCTGATTCCATAATGCTATTTCTTGTGCATTAACTCTTTATATGTTTGCCAAAAGAAAAGCAATGACATGCAAGCATGGCATGACTCTGGAAAAGACAATAGGAATATATCCACAGATTGCTGGGTCATCCATGTGTGATGACTTTATGCTAGGGGCAAGCGATGCTCTGTATTCTTGGTGCCGGGGGGGGGGGGAACAGTGGGAGGGCTTCTAGTGTCCTGGCCCCACTGGTGGGCCTCCTGATGGCACCTGGTATTTTTGGCCACTGTGTGACAGAGTGTTGGACTAGATGGGCCATTGACTTGATCCAACATTGGCTTCTCTTATGTTCTTATGTAAGGAAAGTGGGGAGAACATTCCCATTTATGACCCAGGTATCAGATTCAAAGTAAAAAAAATGCACTCAGCAGCACATAATATAACCAGTGGAGCTGACAAAGTTTTCAAAGAATGAGTTTGAAATACAAATATCAGGCACACTCAGCCTCACTTTCTTCCTTATTTTGTAATTAATAATGACACTAACTTCCCATAAATATTCTGCTTTTCTATGTGTACAGCTAGAATTCATCATGCCATATGGCCAGATTTGGATGCAGCAGTCCTATGGTGGGGGAAAAATTTGGGGAGTCAGGGCAGGAAATTCCCCTCTGCACAGTGCTATTAAACTTACCTGAGCAACATCTGAGGTGGCAGGACAATGACCTTTTCTAGAAAGATCTGTTTCAAGCTACTGATTAGAAATCTTCCATATCACTTACAGATCTCCGAACTCTCTTTCCTCATCCATCTGATATCCTGAACGCCATGCCAGACCTCAGGTTCTATAATAATATACAAATATGAAGAGTACCAGATGTTATTCATTTCCTTATTCATATTCAAATCATGCACTACATAATATATATTTACAATATGCCATAATTGAATTTCTTTTCATAAATTACTGTGCATCGCTATTTTGTGTGGTATGTAGAGTCCTGCTAGAAATTCAGAAATGTTTAGAGGTTAGTCTCTAGGCCTTATGATCTTCTCCAGATTCCAGTTTTTGATTGGATAGCTGAATTGCAAAGAGGGACAGGGCATTGTTCTCTAAATTAACTGTGAACAGGCATAGTTTAATGTGCCAGAGCTAACCTTGGGCTTTTCAGCATGGTTCTCGCCACATAATGCTTTGGTTTATCCGCATTTCCACATGCATTTTGTGCCTTCAGCTTTCACTTCACTGTTTTTTGTGTCTCCCCCACCTTTTCCCCCTTTTTAGACCACTTTTACTCCCGTCTTTTTCTGGAAGCTGATTTTGAGTTGGCTTTTTCCTCATTCATGATGTTTCTGTTGGTTTTACTTTGTCCCGTTGATTCCCACCCACCTCTTTTTGATAACTGGACTGTCATGATCAACTGGACTCTTTTTGATAACTGGACTGTCGAACCACTCCCTCTCCTCCCTCCCACCCTTAAGATGAGAGGGTTTTTTAAGGCAATAAAATACTGATAAATTGCTTGAGTGTTGTAGCCATAGGCTTAGCAGGTTCCCTAAATTCCCAGCTTTCATTAAAAAAAGAAGAAGAAAGCAATGCCTTTTAACTTATATGTCCATGAGGGTAGGGGCTAGAGACTTTTAAAAATGATATTTTAGTGCTGCTTTTTAAAGGGGTGTGTGTGCTGTGATGCCACTGACGACAATACCGATGATAACAGCACCCTCCCTTGAAAACCCTTCTATCTATGGCCCATGCAGAAGACAATAAACTGACTCTACAACTGTGAAAAAGCAGAGGGAGGGCAGACATGCAGAACAACCATCCCCAAACTTATGCGAATGCTTGTGGATCAACTGTTAAGAAAATCAGCAGTCAGTCAATTGTACAGAAAAGCCCCTTCAAAGATCTAAATGGTCTGGGACCAAGGTATGTGAAGCACCACCTTCTTCCACATGAACCTATCCAGTCGTTGAGATCCTCAGAAGAAGCCCTTTTTCAGGACTTCAGAGGTTAGATGAGCATTGATCCAGACATGTGCTTCTATCATAAGAAATCCAAAAGTGAAGCAGAGGTAGTGGAGTATTTGCACTTCCCCTCCAGCTTCCTGAACCAGCCTCCTGAAATTTTGTTCCCAGACATCAGTGCATGAACCGTGAAGTGGAACAAACTGGGGATTTACAGTGAAAGGGGGGGATCAGCAGCAACCACTCCCTCTCTTCCAACAATGGAATGCCCTTTGCTCATTGGATTTTTTGAAACCAGGGGCTATAGTTTTTATAAAAACTAGTTTAATAGCTAGTTAATATTACAGTTTTTATTGCTTTGTATTGCAGCTGTTTAGGATTATACTACTTTGATTACTTTATGTATTTTTTATATTTCTTTTACACCTCGGCAAAAGCTCAAACACTTGGAGCTTTTAAAAGAAAAATTGTATGCTTACATTTTAAATAAATAAATATTTCATAACCCTAAGAAGTATAATTACTGAAAATGTTACTGTCCTTTTTCATGGCCAGTTTCCTGCAGTATTCATTAGACAAATTCTACAAATGCACATAAAATCTCCCAGTACAATTGTACTGATAACTTTGTATAGCACAGAGGTACTTTCTTTTGCCAATGACCTCGTAATAAGACCAAATATATGCATAGCATGCCTGAAGTTTACATCCCTGAAATTATTTTCCAGGCCAATAAAATAATAATTTACAAAGCAGATAAAGAGGAAATAAGAATAGTTTCCAACCCACAAAATAAGGTTATAAAAATGCATAAAAGCATTTATGCCTAGGATGACATTTCAATATATAAAATTAACCCATTTTAGAAAAATCTATAGGCGTGGAATGGATAGAAATGGGGGAAATTACACTGTCTTGTACCTCAAGTTTAACTTTCTATTAGCTTTCTTTGATGATTAAATTATGCTGATCTGAGGGTTATTGTGCCCTTGAGCCAAAGGTTTAACAGTCCACTTGCAGTCTCATAAGAAAAGACATTTAAGGAATGATGAGTCTGTCCTGTTGCAATAGTTGGAAAGGATATACGCGGATGTCTATACACATACAAATGTATTTAAAATTAAATTTATAGCATATCCATCACCCACTGGAACACATTTAAGCGATTCTGACACTTTGCATGGGAAATTTATGTTAAAGCTATAAATATAGTAAATAGCAGCCCTGGAATCAATGCTAACTAAATAGCAGTGGGGAGAGCTGACACTCTCCCCCCCCCCCCCCCCCAACCAATGACAGATCAGTCTAAGTCATCAGAATTGCTGTACTTTGCCTTTCTGTAAGATGGGGTTTTTACCTCCAGAAATGCTTTCAGAAATGCTCAATGAACTCTTAAGTACAGAAATGCCAGCTCGCCTTGGAAAGATGTGCATAAGAATTTCTCTTCTCTCACCCCAGTTTTCTCTTTCTTCAAAACCTGTTTACTAGATATAATACCCAGAAGGCTCTAAAACAAATTGCCACACGTTATAGAAAGGTTAAAGCACACCTTTAGTTATAAATGCACCTTGGCACTTGGATTTTTTCCCCTTAGCTTCCATCTTTGTCATCCTTTTCACTTCTCTTCCAACTATGCCAACCCCCTAGAGATGGAGAATTACTGGAAGCAACTTATCACCAGTGTAGAAAATCCAGTGTCATGAAACAACTGAGATAATCAACCACGCTGTTTCTCCAGACATTTTTCAGACTGTGCCATGAACAGGATGGTGATTTCACTGTCTTTATCCTACAGATATTAACCCACTTTCTTGGCAAATGATCCATCGTTAATACAAGGCCTTAAGATAATGGAATGCTACATCTTTTTGTCTCCCCTCCACACCTTTAAAAAAATACAGCCTGCTGAAAACACCCAGGTAGTTTGAAAGCTTGCACTGTTTTGTATAACTGTGATTATACCTAATAAAAGGTATTACATGGCTTTTGTTTTAATTTGTTTGAAAAGGTTGAACATCAGAAAAGGAAGCTTATAGAAGGCAAGTTATCATAATAAAGAAATTCTTCATCGTTATTAAACTGTGTATCTCAATGTTTTCAGAGCGTAAGACAGACATAACGGCTGATTCTGCATTGGCTTTTCCCTTTGTTGTTTTATGAAACCCATGTTGGAACAGAAATGCCCCTCTGCATTGCATGCTGCTCTCACTTGCTTTGGTCATTGGATTTTATGGTAGCCTCCACATTCCATGTCACTTTCACTTCTTTTGATCATCGGATTTTCTGGTACTTTCTGCATAGATTTATGGCCATTCAAGAGTGACTTTGCAGTCAGTACGGCATTGCCCCAAGGTATTTGTATGTGGTTTTGAGCTTCACTTTTTCCTCCCAGTTGAGAAAGTGTGGCATGAATGCTAGATGCAGAATCGCCCAAAGTTAGGTTGGATCTAGAAGACCCATGGACATAGAGTGATTGCCAAAGTTGATGGTCTAGCGTACTTTTTTCCTGTATAGTGAATGAAAAACAAAAAAGAGAGGTATAGTTTAGGTACAACAAATAGTATTTTACTACCACTGGGAAGACAGCCTCATATTTATCTCCCCTGCAGGTCCCACAACAATGCAGAGTGTTTACTTTGGCCAGATGCAGTGCTATGCCTTCCGCCATTTTATATGGCAGATTTAACAAGATACCCCACTCAGTCAGATACTGCCCCTGCAAACAAAAATTTGTCGAGTCAATTACTCATGTCCTTCTGCATTATCACCTGCATGTGGATCTAAGGTATATATATTTACATTCTGCTTTAAGCAACATGATGGATTGCCCTGATGCTTAAGGTACACAGACTTCTGAACGACTTCTCTTCTGACATCACTGAAAAGGTGGCCAAGTTTCTCCACTCGGCTTTAAAGTTGTGCCAAAGGATCCAAGAGACACAGTATTTTTATAGATGTTTTTAATCTGCTCTTAAATTGTATAATCTGCATCAACAATTTATGCCAATAAAGGCTAACTTGAACTTGAATAAGATATATCAAACCAGACAAAGGTCCTTTCTGCATTTTCCTGCCATTCTGCATTTTCTTAGTGTTTGTGCTGAGGCAATTTAAGGCCATGGCAAGGTAAAGGTAAAGGTTTCCCTTGCTTGAAAGCCAGTCGAATCCAACTCTAGGGGGCAGTGCTCATCTCTGTTTCCAAGCAAAAGAGCCAGTTCTGTATGAAGACATTTTGGTGTTCATGTGGCTGGCATGACTAAACGCCAAGGTGCACAGAATACTGTTACCTTCCCACCAAATTGGTACCTATTCTTAAGTCCATGGCAAAACAGCATCCAAATAATCGGAGACAACAGCAGGCTGAAACTGGACTGACCACTGAGGGGAGGGAATGTAATGCAGAATTGGGGGGGGGGGGGGGCGGAATAAAAAGGTTGAACTTGATTTTAGTCCAGAATGGGGGGGGGGGAGCTTTGATAAAAAAGAAAGTGTGGCATCTTAATGAATTGAGAGTGAACAATAATTTAGCAGACATTATCTCCTTCAGTCATATCCAACTGGTAACAAAATTATATGGTATCATTCTCCACCTCCATGATATTGACAGCATACTCTATTTCTTCACTCCACTTCATATCTTGATCCAGTTTATCCTGCATTATTTTATAAAGAATTTCAAATAATGCTCTTAGGCATAACCTCATTTTTACATGACAAAATAGTTCAGGTTTTGTTTATTTAAAAAAATGCATAGATTTTTCTTTGAACCTCACAGAGTGAAAATCTTCCAGAAAGTTGCAATGACATTTTCTGCAGAATTAATTCAAATAATAATCCTTCCTGTGATTGCTAGCCATGGAGAGTAGTATAAAGAAAAGGAGATTTTGGAATTTGTATAGAAGGATCAGTTGAATGGTGACTTCTTGCCAGATGGATGGGGAGAAATAAAATGCCACGGAAAATTGGCAGCAAAACAACCATATTAACTGAAAATTAAAGCTTTATACCACTGTCTTTAAGGGGAATGTTATTTTCCTTATTATGATGTTAATGAATATCTAAGCATCAGAAAAATGTGAATCTAATGATTAAATACACAAAGCAACCCCTTTGCTTAGAAATAGCTTAACTGCAAGCTGAGAGGTTTATAAAAGAAACAAAATTACAGCTATTGATTGTGATGCAGTTACCCCTTCTAAAATACATGCATAATGGTAGATTAAAATGATTTATATATTCCCAAAGCAGATACCCCTGAGCTTTTTATATGCTGCTCTTAATTATTCACATAAGGCCGCTATACTGATTACCCAGTATAGTGCCCCAACAACATAATTAGAACATAAGCATAATCAGATCAAGGGTCCTTGCAGTCCAGCACTCTGTTTCCAGCATTTGATAGCCAAAAGGATTTGCTTTTTGAATGCTAGCACAGCAGGCATTTCAGTTTGTGTAAACTTACTATTGGTAGGACTCAGCATTCATTTAAAGCCAACGATGCGCTAATTGCTGTACAACACATGTTCAAAAGCAGGGCTGCTTGGGGCAGCCCAACAAGCAAGGTGGCATTGCACCACAGGGGTTTAACTCACTCCTAGCCATCAGCAACCCAGGGCATGTCTGGTACTCCCCTCCTGGGCCTTGTTTAGGTTTGCCAACTCTGGCTTGGGAAATTCCTAGACATTTTATGGCAATACTTAGGAAGGGCAAATTTGGGGGTGGGAGGGAGCTCATTGGGGATGTGATGCCATAGAGTTCGCCCTCTAAATAGGGAGGCCATGTCTCCTGCCCCCTTGCTGGCTTGTCCCACCACTGCTCAGCTGGGTGGTGAATGAAAAATGATGGGGCAATGGGGAATGACTGATGTTGTGGCAACTCCATTACACCCTTCTGGTGTGACTCAGAAGTAATGTCATTGTGTCAGCAATGCTCTTGTATTTACCCCAAATTCTATGGTTGAAGCATAGAGTTTTGAATTAATCCTTGGGTGCTAGAGCATTGCCCCTATGCCCCTAAGCAATGACACCAGGTCATGCAGAGATTGCCATGACCATATCACCAGCAATCTCATGCTGGCAAGCCCCCCCTCCAAGGTGAGTCTCCCACTGCTTGTTGTGCTTGAGTTGGTAAACCTACCTCTGAAGCTGCCATTTCCTTCAGGGGAACTGGGCTCTGTAGTAAGGAGACCCCACCTTGAAGTTCCTAACCCCTGTTATGGACTCAGCTAGAAGTGGTGTGGGCCCAGGTGGTTGTATGTATTTCACCTCATGTGACAAAATACTATGAACTGTCTCTGTGCAGAAGTGAAGCAAGTCTACAATCTAGAATCGAAGGAAAAAGTGGATGAGATGAGAGATCAAAGGCAGAAGATGATGAGAGTTAAAGAGAATAAAAAAATGTGCTGTTTGCTGACTCGGACTATCTTGCTGAAAACAGTTTAAGCAGAACAAAACAGGCTGAGAACAGACTTGCAGCAGAAGAGATGGAAATAGCATTTGTACGTATGAGAGACAGAAACTGACCATCCAATGATTGACTTGAGGAGTTTGGTGGAGAAGAGGAGACTAATGATGGGTAAAAGCAGCACACCTTCAGATGAGGTGTCAGAATTCTTTTCTATCACCAGAGCCTTTGTCCACTCCCTTTGTTCTTTTTTTAGCAGCCTTGATAAAGACTGACACTGGAACTAGGACAAGAGAGAATGAAGAAAATACATTTAACACTGAAAATCATGAGGACTGATATTTAGAATTCAGAACTCAGCTAAAGCTCACAGCAAAATGTTAGATGAAGGTTCTGTTCTATGAGTGTGAGAATGCTGAGAGAGCTTTTAACACTTTAATTAATTCCCTGTTGTAAGAGCAGCAAATGGGTGGAAAACAACTTTGTATGGGCTGAAAATAAAACAGTGGCTCACACCAAACTGAACAGTTGTGAAATTAAAGTGGAAGCTTTTTATTGGCTATAGTTAAAATCTGTACCAGCTGGCCAGTTCAAATATGTTTCATTGAACTGTAATCTTTGCGTAAGGATATTGCTGAAAAATAAGGCCACCTGCCATGAGAAGATGTCACCACATTAATTAAGTAATTTTGATTTGACTGTGAGTGGTATGGTTATAAAATATGATGAGGTGGTTATGCTAGTTAATATGGGCCAGTTTGTATATTAATCTATGAATGGTATCATACTTCTATGGGAAATGTAGTTCAGTCAGACAGATTTCACCAGCACCTTCTTACTCTTCCTTCTATATACCCATCCTGCTGGGTATATCTGCCTGTATGACAAGAGAGGAAGGAGAATGGTTTATTCAGCCAAAGAAATTTCATCTGCACTGGTTTGCGCTATTTTCATTGACCCCTACAAGTACAACTGGAACAGACTTTTCATGTCTGTGAGAACTGAAAGGAAGGAGCTCAGCATGTTACACAGCCTTCCCCCCCCCCCCATTCTTACATGTGTTTTATTTTATTTTACATTGTTTCTATGAAGAGCTATGTTCAAGAAAGAAAACTGAGATTCTTAGCCATTTGGGGAGGAGCATTTTAATGATTAGGCGAATTCAAAGGAATGGAATGGGAGTGGTATATATAATTTTTCTAACTCTTTTAACCATTTCCTGATTTAATTAAAAGGTGGTCCTGCTCTCCAGGCAACTGGTTCTTGATAACTCATCTGGCATCAAAGTGCTGCTGTCTGTTGCTACAAGGCTAAAGTGGGATTCTGTTCTTCAGTTTTAATATTGATAGGTTTAATATTAATTTAAGTGCTGAACCACCATTCTTACCTGAAAGGGAAAAAAGGCATGTGTGAAGGAATTAAAGATCTGGGACCAGCAGCCTGTCAACAAGGAACACTGCTGAGTCACATGACTGAGTGAGGAGGGGGCCACTTGGCTCGGAACACTCAGTGACTGACACATAATGGGGAAAACTGACAGTTTGGGTCTGACAGTTGGGAGAGAGAGCGGAGAGTGAGAGTCTGTGAGGGAACAGTCTCTTGGTAGCTCTGTGAGGATTTGGTGTGTCTCTCAGTAGCTCTGTGTGAGCAGCCTAAAATACCAGTTAAAGTGGATAACTGGGTGCTGGATAGTCTCGTTCACAGGTCAGTGACCAGTCTACTAAAATCAGAACACATAAGCGGTCACAAACCTAAAATACATCACTCCTGAGGAACCTAAGATAGGAGGTTAAGGGAGGGCTGAGGCAAAGACTGGCAGAGTCTGGACAGCTGGTTGGTGGCCAGTTGGGATTTAAGGGCCAGGAAACCAAAGCCAAAAGGCTAATCCCTAAGCAGGACAGGAGAGTGTACTGAGGAAGGTGTTGAGTGAGCTTATGTACGGTTAAGGAAACAGCAAACAATATAGCCTACTGCCTAAGTATCATCTAAGCCAAACGTGCCAGCCTATACAGAAACAAAGTGTCCACTGTATATACATCCCCACCCCCTGTTTAGTTCTGGAAATAAAGTACTGTTGTGTTTTGAACCAAAAAGCCTGAGTGCCTGACTCTTAAAAACAAGGACAAAGATATCTAGCAGTAGTCCTCAACTTACGTATAAAGCAATTTAAAACAAACTCCGAAGAGACGATTAGGAGTATAGAGGGAGCTGGTCAGTTCCGTAAAGTCGAGCCTGATCAGTCTCCTCAGAGAACGCCATACAATGGCAGATTATAAGGCCGCACGTCATAGCATGCTTGAAGATCCAAAATATAGGTTCTCCCTCAAGATTCCGAGCAGTGATCCACTCATTCCAGGTTATTCTGCATTGTCTCAGCAAACACATTTCCATTCTAAGGTTGTCCAAAGGAAAACATGGATCCATTAATACAAACATGATGCGATAGCAGTCACCACTGGATAAGCATCAGTGACCAAGTCAAATTGTCCAAGCAGTAAACAAAGTTCCCTTAACAACTAATGATGGAATGAAAAATGGTGACAGAAATAGAATTTCTGTTTGACTGAAGAATTTAGAATGTGATTTCTGTTTGATTCACTTAAAACAAAATGATGTCTCCACTTTTGGCCCCAGAAGTTACTTCTCTCATCTTCCATACTATCATAAGGAAGCCTAGTAGTCTTTTGAGGAGCTGCACTCCAAACTTGTATATCTGGTGTGCCCTTAAAAACTCTCACCTCTTCCAGGCCATTGCCATTTCAAAGCACCTGTGGTAGTCTATGTTGAAAGTATAAGATCTAGGTTCCCTGGTGCCAAACTGATTGTGGCATTTAGTCCATAAAGTGCCAACATGTCTTTAAATCACTAAACATCAGCCTCAGGAATTTTTTGAAGTCCATCTGTGAAGAAGAGCAGATTTTATGCATAATTGAATTATATTGCATCAGTTTCTTCTGTAAAACCTCAGCTGAAGGGTGAAGTCCCTCCTGACTTTTCCTCCAAACAACAGTAGCAAAATGGCTGACTTCCCTGCAATAAAGGAAAGAGCAATGCCAACAGTTGTCAGTTCAGACCAAGATGCAATAGGGATTAATTCATCTTGCCTGCCATGGTTACAGAATACCATCTTAAGTAACCTAACTCCACCTCAAGGGACATCAACAGCATTAGTACCTTATGGTTTTATAACTGTATGATCTTAATGTACTGAATTCTATTAATTTATGTGTTTTATGTATTTTAATGGTATCTATACCAATTATGTAAGCTGCCCTGAGCCTGTTCACGGGGAGGGCGGGGTATAAATTGAATAAATAAATAAATAAATTCTATATTATACCAGTATTTTTTCAGAAGCTTCTTTCAAATAACTGGAATGTTGCTATTGTCCTGAATGGAAGTGAAATATACATAAAGATGTGTCCTTCTGCATGCATACTAAAAAAAAAAAATTATGTTTTGGTATGAAAAAGTACTATAACTTACACTGTGGACAGACAGGTGGCATCAGCTCACATAATAAGGAAATAACCAGAGTTTGTAGCAAAATATTTCATAAAGTTATTTTTTCTTGTTTCAAAAAGAATGCAGGTGAGACCCAAGACAGAGTATAAGTATTAATTAGAAAGTGAGAACAAACAAAGGTGCTTGTTACATGAATTTCTCCATCTGTTCAGATGAAGGTAAAATATGATATTTTAAATCTCTCAAGGGAGGATACCAACACATTCAGTGTAAAGCTGCAGTGAGATGTTTAACACAGATGTGAACTCAGGAGAACAATTAAATACCTGCAAACTCACTTGAATAAGTTTACATCCTAAAGGGAGTCACTGAAAGTATGAGAAAATTGCAAGTCTTTAATCCAATTACAGCATCTCTTGAATTGCTCCTCTGCTCCTTGTAATAAAGCAAGAGAGCCACATCCATCTCACTTCCCCCACTTCATTCTCTTGTTTCATTTTCATTTCTTCCTGGCCTATATATTTGAGAGAATGGTGCTGAAAGCATTTGTCGATGTGTTTGCAAAATCTGACTCACAATTTAGTCACAACCATAAGTTTAATAAATAGTAGCCATTGATAGCAATCCAGTGTGGGGAAACATTCTTATTGGAAAGACTTAAGGCAGTAGTGAGACATCTTCCCAATATTTACTGTGTCCCAAATGTATTAATTAAAGGATATCAATGTTTTTTTACAATGGAATATTAGCTCTTTTTTGGTGATTATGATCATGTTATGCTGGGAGCCCAGTAACTGCATGTACTGGGAGAATTCACTACACGCGATCCCCTTAAGACACACCCTGGGGTTCCGGTACCCATATACCAAGGATGAAAATATGCATATTGACCCCATCCAGACAAAATAGCAATCATGTTTATTGTGAGGATTGTGTGTAGCATAACAACTGAAAAGGTCTATTGCAAATTGTTAAATAGTGGGTTCCATGGATCAGCAGACTCACTACTAGTGATCAGCTCAACTTTATTTGTGATTTCAACCAGAGTTAGACTAAAGACCAGGGCCACATGCCCTGTTTAAATAGCATGCGATTGCCACACCCAAACACATCCCACTTCCAATGATAGGCTATTTACATAACATTACTTCTTGATTGGTTACTGCCAGAATCCTATTTTTCTTAGGCTCCAAGCTCAACTAGTCTCTGGTAGCACAGTCCTACAATGTTTCAGTCCCAATATATAACACAAATGGAACCAGAAACCAAGTCATGAAACCCAAACCCTTGCTATCCACTAAAATCTGGTTGGCTGCAGCTTGCAAGATGGGCCCCGGCAGAAAGCTAAACAAAGGCATTTGGAATGCATCTTATTCTCCATTTCTTCATGCAGTTAACAATATAGCTTTTCCTAACTTCATAGCAATTTAGAAGGTTTACAGAGACAGTTTAAAAGAAACCATTGTTTTAATTGTGATGTGTGCTTGTGTGTATCCTGAAGCAGCTTTAGTAGCCCAGACTAGCCCAATTTTGTCAGAGCCTGGAAGCTAAGCAGGGTTAGTACTTGAATGGAAGCCCACCAAGTAGATTGGGACTGCCAGCAGGAACTCCTTAGCATAATAGGCCACATCCAACAGCAGAAACTCATTAGCATATTAGGCCACACCCCTGACAGCACCAAAAGAGAGAGAGAGAGAGAAGGAAAGAAGGAGGAAAAGAGGCAGGAAGAGAGAAGGAGGGGAAGAGAGAAGGAAAGGAGGGGGGAAGAAGGAGAGAAGGAAAGGAGGGAAAGAAAGAGAAGGAAAGAAGGAGTAAAAGAAAGAAAGGGGAGGGGAGGGGAGGGGGGGAGGGGAGGGGGGGGGAGGGAGGAAGGAAGGCAGGAAGGCAGGCAGGCAGGCAGGCAGGCAACATTTATCTAAGGGTACCAGTGGAAAAAACACATATAGTTGTATCAGTTCAAGCCACAGCTCAACATTTGAGTTCAACATTTAGACATGTGCAGGGGTCCTTTCGAGCAGGAGCTCAGGGGAGTGCAGCTGTGGGAGTTGGTGCCAGCTCCCCCCCCCCCCCCGTGGGGGAATGCCTGCTTGTGTCATGGCTGCAGCAAAATGACCCCGTCCCCTGGAAAGGTCCTGGTTCCTCCGACCAGCCCTCTGAAGGCTTCAGCCAACACTGAAGCTATCCTCCCAGAATGGTGGTATTTCTGAGGCTTGGATTAGTAGCAGTCCCCTCTCTGCCAGCTCTTTCTTTCTTTCTTTCTTTCTTTCTTTCTTTCTTTCTTTCTTTCTTTCTTTCTTTCTTTCTTTCTTTCTTTTTCTTTCTCTCTTTCTCTCTCTCTCTCTCTCCCTCCCTCCCTCCCTCCTTTCTTTCTTACCTTCTGACATACTTCTGATGATGTCAGGTGGTGTAGCATATGCAAATAAGTTATGCTAATGAGCTCCTGCACTTCTTTTTCTACAAAATGACCCCTGGACATGTGTAAGGAAAGAGGACAAGAAGTCTGATATGAGATAATATCTGGAGACAATGTAAATGAAGAACCAGTCCCACAGACCCCTGAGAACATCAGGACTAAATATGCTGGAGGTAGACGCCTGAGTGTCAGTGGGAAAACCAAAGCATAAAGAGAATAAGAAGCACAGATCACAAACTGTTAAGTTGTAAACGAAAGGGAGTGTACTGTATGCATGCAAAAAGGCCAGATGTGTGGAATCAGGCAGGTGAACATTTTAGTTACAGCTTGAAGAACAGCCCATCAGAAAAGGGTTGGCCCAGTTTCACTGTGGGTTACATTTTATTCCTGGTTTTCATTGCTGGTGAAATGCCATCAGATGAACTGCCGAGGCGAGGGGCAGGTGTCATTGCTGTGCTTCCTCGGTGCCTCCCGTGCCGCAGCCCCCTTTGCAGTGAACGAGAGAAGGGAGCAGGCAGGGTGGAGTCTGAGGAAGAGAGCAAGAAAGGGGGATCCAGCAGTTTGAAGAGCGACACTAACTCGGGGACCAGGCAGCCAGCCTACGCGTTAGAGCAGAGCCTGGGCTGTGAGGTGGGAAGCCACTGCCTCTCCATGGAGGTTGAAATGGGTGTGCTCGGACTGGAGGAGCGCCTGGTGCATGGAGGGCAGAAGTCAGAAGAGCAGCCCGGTGGAGTGTCTGTTCAAGAGACCCTCACACCTTGGTTACAGCAAGAGAGGAGCTCCAGCAGCCCTTTCCTGCTGGCTCCCTGCACTTAAAGGGAGCTCTCCCTTTAAGTGCAGGAAGCCAGGAGGCCAGGCCTTGCACCCAATCTCTGCACAGGGAGCCGGCATGCAGGGCCCCTTTCTGCCAGCTCCCTGCGCTTAAACGGAGCTCTCCCTTTAAGTGCAGAGAGCCGGGAGGCCAGGCCTCATGCCCGATCTCTATGCAGGGAGCTGGTGTGTGGGGCCCGTTCCCGTGGGTGCGTTCTGGCCCAAAAAGAGCCCTGGGGACTCCTATGCAGAGGAAGACAATGGCAAACTACCTCTGCTCATCTCTTGCCTTTAAAACGCCATGAGGTGGAACTTCATGGGATCACCACTCAACAACACACTTTATTATTATTTATTATATATAGGGTTTTCATATCCACACATACACTGATCAGACCCTGACTACCCTTCAAAATTGTTCCTAAATGACATGCCCTCAGACCCTGGGACTTAACATAGTCCCTCCATAACCATCATAGGAATATTTTTGAGTTTGCTCTGCTCTACCAGTGTGAATGAATGATTCCAAGCCAATGTATGTAATCTTGGTTTTAAAAATTGGCAAAAGCTTAACCTTAACTGCAATATAGGTTCTGGTGATTACATTATGCAAGAAGTTGAACTGCTTGTTAAAAAACTTTTTACTGTATTTGAACCTTAGTAATCTGATGCTTCAGATTCCTGCTTGTTAGATGATGTTTCACATCCCAAATATGACATTTTAAGTGGTCTTTCTCTTCATGGTTTCAGAAGTAATCATTCAATCCTCATAAATGTGGTGCGAGGGTGAGAAGGGAAGTGAGGAACTTGTAAGTCAAGTCACTTTCTGTTCTTATAAGTTGGCTTAAGCAGATGTTGACGAAATATACTGCCTTGCATGTTTGCAATGCTAACAAGATGGCAAACAACAGCCTGTCAGTCAGAAAAGTGTTCCTTCTAAGCAGAAAAGTTCTGCCACTGCAGCTGGCAGGCACGTCTTCGATGGCTGTTCCCAAGAGAAAAAACTGCACACATTATGCACTTTCAAAACATCTCAGCTAACAAACAATTACACTGAAGTATTGACAGAGCACCACTACCATGATAAACGGTCACAAATTCCAGAAAACAAATGCTTTCTGGTATTGCAGATACCTATGACCCTAATTTAGATTAGGACTATAAGCACAGGGGAGAAAGGGTTAACTATTTAATACACAGTTCCATTAATCAAACCAGTCCCCTTTCAAGGAGAAAGACAGGGATTTTTTTTTAAGTGCCTGTCTCTTCCTCCTTGAAAATGCCAATAATAGTACAAGATGTGTGATTTTAATTTGCAAACCTATGTACAGTTGAAGGGTTAAACCCCCTATGATCCTAGCTTAAACAGAGGACGTATATACTTGGTATTTATATTTTAAGGATGAATGGAAATCCATGATTTGCATCATTCCTGTTTGGCTCTTAACCCCTCTCAATGTGACAAAGAAACATTATGTACACATTTCAATAAGAGAAATGGCACAAACCTAACTTCCAGAAGCTTCAGCGGGCTCAGTGGTAGGACAGATGCTTCAGGTTCACAAGGTCTTACATTCAGTTCCCAGCATCTCAAGGCCAATTGAAAGGGTTTGAGGGAGAAGGTATAGGGCAAGATTACTACCTGCTGGAGACCCTAAAGAGCCACTGCCCATCACAGTAAACAGTAGTCTGACTCAGTGGAGTAATGGTCTGCCTTCGTGAACCAGGGATCTAAGTTGTGTTACACAGTCTCATTTATTTTTGGCCACTGTAAAGCACAGTAAAACAACTGCTGTATGATACATATAAAGGACGTAGTCTATACACTGAAAAAAACCCCACTGTGTAAGGAATTTAGACAATAGAAAAAAGAGTCTTCATTGTAAACATTGTGTAAGAGAATATTTTGTAATCATACTTATATTTGTCATAGAGAAAATCAAAAGCCACCTTTTATTTTATACAGTTCTTTTTTGTTATTTTTTATTTGTTGTTTTCTGTTAATTCTTTCTTTCAATAAAATAAAATCAAAACCTGAAAAAGAAAAGAAAAAACCCACTGGCTACACATTTGCTTCCAGGGACAATTCATCTCTTCACCTGGAAACAAGTTTTTTTTAAGGACCATCTACTTCTGTATTCTCCTGTTCATCAGTTCACTCTGTCCAACAAAACCTTCTCCACACATCCTCTCTTTCTGAAGTAAGATGGTTGGCCATCAGAGATACCAAGTTTTCTGTGGAATCTTCTCATGATGGAACACCCTCCTGATACCTAGTATGCTCAGATTTAGGTAGCAAGAAAAGAAAGGGTTTGTTTGCTCACACTTTTAATTGATTTTCTTTTCAGCTCCTTATTTCTGTCTTTAAATCATGCATTACTATTTCAACTAATTTTACTGTACAAGTTTTAATTATTTCCTGGATATTTTTTGCTGGTTTTATTCCAGCTGATTTGATGATTGTATTGTCTTTTAATTCTTGCTATGGTTTGATTATATTTTATAATTTTTGTGTACATCCTCTTGGAAGCCACCTCTGTAGCATTTTTAGGTTGAGGGTAGCAAGATCCAAGTGGATTAAATCAATAAATAATGTCAGCTTCTCAACAACAGTGTTATGGCATTACAGATTTATATGCTGGGTAGTTCGTAAGATCTAAATGCCTAACTTTTCCTATACTCCTGGAATTTGGCAGGAAAGGAGTTGCTTAACGTAATATGGCTAAACTAAAGGAAGTTGAATATTATTTAGGGGAATAAAAGGCCACAAAATAGCAATTTGGCTTATTAAATATTCTTGATCACTCTCCCCTTTTGCCTAATTTATATGCTATTGCTTCCCTTCAGAAGGACTGGGAGATGCACCAGGTAATATTAATGTTCTTACAAGAGAGCTAAAGAATAGTGAGAACATTGATCTGAGGGGATTTCAGTTATCACCTAAGAGATTGACTGGAACACTAATTGTAGAATCATTAAGTGGAGGTTTTTCTCCTAGAAGTGCTAAAAGTCCACTCCTTTTCTAGTTCATTGAGCAATCAACCTTGAGTCAGAGTCATGCTGGACGTAGTAATTCAAGTTGTAAAAGGACCTGAAAAAGATGGGCAAAAGCAAAGTAATCAAGTCATCGAAAAAGAGGATAGAAAATGTATGGGAGAGAAGAGTGGGCATGAAATAACAGGTCACAAAACTACATCAAATCTGACATGAAAGTCAGGATAATGTAATAGAGCAGGGGTGGGCAAATTGCGGCCCGGGGGCCACATGCGGCTCGCCACAGAGTTTTTTGCGGCCCGCCAAGACAGTCGGCCATGGGAAAACGTTCTCTATATTTGGGTCTACATATATTTGTGAACAAAGTTTTTCTTGCATGAAGATCAACAAGAGTAAATATAGATGCTCTTTGACAGACATTAACTTGCAGGCTGTGATGAGAATCTCAACAAGCAATCTCACTCCTGATTTCAAAAAAATTGTAGAAAAGTGTGATAGGGCACATTTGTCTCATTAAACTGATTCTAAAATTAAATGTGCTTGCAGGTATAGATGATATAAAATCAGCACAATAAATAAATTGAATAAAACTACCACTATTTAATTTAATTTATATTTATTGATTTTTATGATACAATTTATACCTTTTCTGAAATGCAAAGTTAACTAATGAATGCAATCATTTTAAAAGGTGCGGCCCTCCGCTAACCTCCGCTCCCACAAAGTGGCCCCCGAGCCAAAAGAATTGCCCACCCCTGTAATAGAGGCATAAAGAAGGAACAATATAACAGTCATGGAGATCCATTTAAAAAATTCAGAGAGGATCATAGAAAAGTTGTATCCAACCAACTGTATGGGCTGTATCCAACCAACTGTCAGCAGAAGATACTGGTCATTACAGATTTCCTGGACATTCCCATTCCCAAAGAAATACTTTTTAGCTCAACAAAAATGATACTTGCAGTCATGGAAACTGTTTGTTGGGAAGGAGCAATAAGGCAGGAAAATTGACCAAAATAATTTCCTGACACCTCTTCCACCAGTGGAGTTCATGTGTTTGGGCCTCAAAACAGACAGCTGAGGGGGGCAGGAAACAGGGGCAGGAAACTCTTCCCACATTACTCTTGCATTTGGCAGAATACAATCCAAATGTCCTGTGCAACCTTTCACAAAATTTATCATTTTTATGTTAAATAAACCCAAAAACAGTTTTAAAACAGCAGTCTTAAAGGAGGCATAGTGCTGACCTTTCCTTATACTGTAACATAGTGATCAAGGAAACCCCCTGCAGATTAATTAAATTATGAGACTTGTGCAAAAAGATCTCAGATTATAGAGAGGTATAAGTGGACAGTTGACTTGGAGAAGGAGAGGAAAATTTTTAGACTGGCTGTATTTAACATTTAGCCAAGATATGTCAAAATAATATTGAAATAAATCCAGCCCCAATTAAGCACTTTCATACAGTAATCCCATGCAGAGTTGTTCCAGCTTCATTCCATTTATTTCAATTGATTTAGAGCAAAATAACTCTGTATAGGATTGCACTGTTAGGTAGTTATGCTTCCATTCCCCCATTCTTGGACTTTAGAGTCCCCAAATTCTGGTCTCGATTTTGGAATGGAATCAACATATTTGGAATTCTTTATTGTCCTGTTTAATATTTCTAAATGTTGTGCCAAGTACTGTGCACATGAAGTGTGCCACAAGTTTGAGTTCCTTCCATTTATGTTTTTTACTTGACACCACCAATGTGTATTGCTAAT
Source organism: Lepidodactylus listeri (assembly GCA_029233225.1). NCBI lineage: Eukaryota > Metazoa > Chordata > Lepidosauria > Squamata > Gekkonidae > Lepidodactylus > Lepidodactylus listeri. The sequence goes on from JARCFY010000008.1 coordinate 75,633,796, forward strand.
GCAGTACATGATTGCACAGTTCTTTTACTGTGACTTTTATCATTATACATGTGCAGTGCACTCCAATATGCAATAGTATTACAAGTGCTTTTTTTATACAGTACACACACATACAGTACAGTGCTTTCCCCCCCATAGAACACATTTGCACTGTACCATGACACATCTGTTCATCAGTAACAAGTGGGGAGAGCTAAAATTAAAAGGGAAGCAGCAGCAAATGTTTTTGTTGTCGTTGCTGTTGTTGTTCAGTCGCACAGTTGAATCTGACTCTTTGTGAACCCATGGACCTCATCACGCCTCCTATCCTCTGCCACCCTCTGGAGCCCACTCAACCCCCAAGAAGTGACAGTTAGAACCAGATATGGAATGACGCATTGGTTTAGCATAGGAAAAGGAGTCCGGCAAGGATGTATATTGTCACCCTGCTTATTTAACTTATATGCAGAGCACATCATGCCAGCCTGGATAAATCACAAGCCAGAATTAAGATTGTTGGGAAAAACATCAACAACCTTAGATATGCAGTAAATAGTACAAACTCCAGTGGCAGAATTTTATCAATTATCCCAACTAAACCAAAATAAAGGGAAAGTGGAAAGCAGTGGCATACCTAACCCATTTGGCACCCTGGGACAGATAATCTTTTAACACCCCTCTCCTCTATATTTTTTTGCTGTCAAGTCACAGCTGATTTATAGTCACCCAGTAAGGTTTCCAAGGCAAGAGATGTTTGGAGGTGGTTTGCCATTGCCTGCCTCCACCCTCTGTGTTGGCTCGGCTTAGCGTCTGAGATCTGATGAAATCAGGCTATGCTGCAGATATCCAGGATAGGGCCACTCCTATATACCACAAAATTATTTTCAGTAATAATTGTGAAATAAAACAAATAATATTAATGGCCAGAAAATAGATTCAAGTGGGTGTTGGTCTGAAGCACCCAAAAAACATTTGTTCTTAAAGGTGCCACAAGACCCAAACTTTGTTTCAATGGCCAGAAAAGAAACATAGACAGTGAAAAAATATATTTTATTTAACTTTGTATATATAATTGGTTTAAAAAGTCCAAAATATTCCAACACACTATTCCATTATGAGAGCCAGTGTGGTGTAGTGGTTAAAATGTCAGACAAGGATATGGGAAATCTGGTTTGAATCCCCACTCGTGCCATGGAAGCTTGCTGGGTGACCTTGGGCCAGTCATATTACTGGGCCTAGCTCTGACTTGGATAGCCCCAGGATAGCCTGATCTTGTCAGATCTCGGAAGCTAAGCTGTGCCAATGTGGAGGCAACGTGGAGTCTCTTGCCTTGAAAACCCTACAGGATCGCCAGAAGTTAGCTGTGACTTGAAAGCAAAAAGAAAAATCCATCACACCACTCGTGTTCTGAGCAAGCACTTGAAAGGGCTTCTGTTCTCCATTTTGAAGCCAAAGAGCTGACCATCCCAAACATCTGCCTCTATCATATCCCCTTTTAGGCTTATTTTCTAAACTGAAAAGTTCCAAACTCTTCAGCCTTTTTTCATAGTGAAGGTGTTTCACCCCCCCCCCCCCCAATCATCTCGGTTGCCCTCCTCTGTACTTTTTCCAGCTCTGCAATGTCCTTTTGGAGATATGGTGAACAGAACTGTACACAGTATTTGAAATGAGACTGCACCATACAGGGACATTAAAATATCAGCCATTTTATTCTCAATCCCTATCCTAATAATCCCTAATACAGAGTTTGTGTTTTTTTACCACTGCACTGACTGACACTATCATTGAGCTATTCACTGTGACCCCAAGATCCTTTTCCCTCTCAATCTCAGCAAGTTCAGACCCCATTAACATATACTTGAAGTTGGGATTTTTTTTGTCCCAATGTGCATCACCTTACACTACCAACACTGAATTTCATTTGCTACATTGTCACCCACTCACCCAGTTTGTGGAGGTCCATTTGGAGCTCTTCACAGTAAGCCTTGGTTTTCACCATCCTAAATAATTTGGTGTCATTTGCAAACTTGGCCACTACACTATTCACTACTAGTTCCAGATTACGGATGAATAAATTAAATAGTACCAACCTCAATATCAATTCTTGTGGGACCCCACTGCTTACTTCCCTCCATTGTAAGAACTGTCCATTGATTCCTACTCTTTGTTTCCAGTCATTTAATCAGTTTTTAATCCATAAGAGAACACATCCTCTTATCCCATGATTGCTAAATCTACTCAGGAGTCTTTGGTGATGTATCTTGTCAAAAGCCTGCTTGTTCACTTTCTTAAAGAACTCCAAAAGGTTGGTGAGGCAGGACTTCCCTTTGCAGAAGCCATGCTGATTTTCCCTCAGCAGGCTTTGTCTCTCTGTGTGCCTAACAAGTTTATGTTTGATTAATTTGCCTGGAACAGATATTAGGCTGACTGGCCTGTAATTTCCTGTTTCACCCTGGATCCCTTTTTGAAAACTGGTGTAACACTTGCCACTCTTCTGGTACAGCACCTAAATTTAGTGATAGGTTACATATTATTTATTTTATTTTTTGGATTTATATTCCGCCCTCCCCACAAGTAGGCTCAGGGTGGATCACGGAGCAATTCAGCATCACAATATATAAATACATTAATAATCAGATTAAAACAGTTAAGTACAATAATTTAATAATTGACCCTCCTTACCAGTTTCTTTTTTATAAGCTCTCTCATTTGAGAGAAGTTACCCCTTCTAACATTAAATGGGGTTCTGTTGGTCTTTGGGAGAAACTCCCTATTTACATAGATGCTAAACTGGTGCTATCATGTTTACATCTCTCACAAGGTCTTGAGCATTCTTAGGACCAAGTCCAGGATTGCTTCCTCCCTAATAGGTTCTACATAAGAACATAAGAGAAGACAATACTGGATCAGGCCAATGGCCCATCCAGTCCAACACTCTGTCACACAGTGGCCAAAAACACCAGGTGCCATCAGGAGATCCACCAGTAGGGCCAGGACACTAGAAGCCCTCCCAGTGTTGTTCCCCCTCCCCAAGCACCAAGAATACAGTGCATCCTTTGCCCCAGACTGAGAGTTCCTATCTATACCTTGTGACTAATAGCCACTGATGGACCTCTGCCCCAGGGCTTTTTTTTTGTAGAAAAAGCCCAGCAGGAACTCATTAGCATAATAGGCCCTCATGGCACCGCTCCCTCCCCACAGATCAACTTCCCGTGATGCCCCATGGCTTGCAACGCCCCTGGGGCTGGGGCCCCTGGGGCTGGGGGGGAGGCTGTAGGCATGGCCAACTTGGAAGCCAGCCGGAACTCTGTTCCTGTGAATTCCTGCCCAAAAATAGCCCTGCCTCTGCTCCATATGTTTATCTAATTCCCTCTTGCAGCCGTCTATGCTTGTAGCCACCACCACCTCCTGTGGCAGTGAATTTCATGTGTTAATCACTCTTTGGGTGAAGAAGTACTTCCTTTTATCTGTTCTAACCCGACTGCTCAGCAATTTCATGGAGTGCCCACGAGTTCTTGTATTGTGAGAAAGGGAGAAAAGTACCTCTTTCTCTATCTGCTCTATCCTATGCATAATCTTATAAACCTTGATCATGTCACCCCTCAGCCATCGTTTCTCCAAGCTAAAGAGCTCCAAGCACTTCAACCTTTCTTCATAGGGAAAGTGTTCTAACCCTTTTATCATTCTGTGATCATCTGCTCCATAGCACAGTCATTGGGCTCTTCTGCGTTCTGATTTTCATCACTTGTGTGTTCCTATTGCTTCAGGGTCCCCCCTCATGTGTTTTGCTCTCTCTAGTAGTCCCAGAGGGAGCAAACACATGTGGAAAGGGGGGGACCCAAAGCAATATGGACAAACGAGTGACAAAAATATTGACCCAACCAATGTGTGGGTAATTACAATCACCTATTATGACAGTTATTTCAACTAGCTGCTTTCCTTAATTCTTTTTCTATCTTTAAATCATCCTCTAACCTTTGATCTGGTGAGCAATAACAAATTTCCAGGGTTAAGCTTCCTTGTGGGCACACTATTTCCACCCATGGCATTTTTGTAAATTAATCTAAGATTCTCAATTTTACTGGACTGTATACCCTCTCTAACATACAGAGGCACTCCACCTCCAACACTTCACTCGCTATCCTTTCAATATAATTTATATCCAGGAATCACTGTATCCCACTGATTATCCTCATCCCACCAAGCTTCGGAAATGCCCACAGTATCTATGTTCTCCTCTGACGCTAAGCACTCCAGCTCCCCCATTTTACCTTGGACACTTCTAGCTTTTACATATAAACATTCTATATTTCCCCTGACAAGTTAGGCCTGCAACCTTCCCCCTGTGGCTTCTACTTTATCAGGCAGTGAATATTGTTTGTCACCCTCTCAGTTGCCAGTTCTAATCCATTTCCCTCTAGAAGAGTAACAACAACCCTTTCATCTCTTAGAGATGTGCCATCCAAACCAGAGACATTTATTCTCTTGTTGGCTTTCCACCAGTATTTAGTTTAAAAACTGCTTTGCCACCTTTTTGATTTTAAGTGCCAGCAGATTGGTTCCTTCTCAGGACAAGTGGGGGTCATCTCTTTTGTACAAGTCCTGCTTGTTTCAAAAAGCATCTTAGTGCCTAACAAACTGAAACTCTTCCTTCCTACACCTTCCAGAAGCTCAAATAGATAGATAGGCCAGTCACACAACCTAGCCTACATCACAGGGTTGTTGTGAGGATAAAATGGAGGAGAGGAGTCAATTTAGTTACTTTGAGGAGAAAGGTGGGGTATAAATGAAGTAAGGGAGAAAGTAAAGAGACTGCCTCCTAATATTGAGGAAACATCAGGTGATCATTTTAAGTCCTCAACTAAGGATGATCAGTCAGTATCCATAACATTAGATTTTTAAAAGGTAAAAAATAAAAATAAAGACCCAAATCCTGACAAAAGGACAAAATGTTGATGGCAATTTTTTCTATCAAATTTCAATCACATGATTAGGAAACAGCCACAAAGTAGCCACCAGAATAACCACAAAATTCCGTAGTATCCCTATTTGAAATGAGTGGATACAAAATAAACATCATTACCTCTGGCTGAACTAAGCCCCCAGTGTTTAAAAGACCTTTGGTATTTCCCATTTAAGCTTGTGGCAAGAAATATAGACGGCATCTTGTTTCTTAATTTAGAATGTTTTTCCCAGGAGGTTTTGTACTTAAAGATAAATTGTGTGTTCTTGTGTCCTTGTAATACTGTCCTATCAATGTGCTACACAAAGCTTACTGCAGTATCATTAGTAGCATGCCCATCTGTATTAGATTATTTCATTCTCTTATAGCTCTTTAATGTTTTAGAAAAATGAGTGCTTTACCTAGTCCAGGATTAGAAATGTGCTGTATTTGATACAGGTGATGATTTCTGAGCAATGTCCTTTGGCAACATAATTCATTGCAGATGGAGGTTTAAAACCCCCCATTAATTTATTAATGGTATTACTGCACTTCATGGGTTGTTGGCAGGACTGAAAGCATCATATGAATGGATTTTATGCAGAATTCATGGAGCTTCATCATGATTTTGGATTATTACTGGTGTGAAAAACAACAGCCATCAGATACTAGTTTTAAAGATGCATTTTCAGGAACAATATAACATGTTCCAGAAAGCTGATTCCAGTCAACTAGTATGGAGGACATATGTAATAGGGGGGGGAAATCAGGAGCTCTTTGGATGAAACAAAAAATGTAAGGCAGATATTAATCCTCGTAAAACATTGGTGGCAGAACCATTAATCAAAGGGATTATGACAAAGTGAAGATGTGTCAAAGCTTTAACTGATAGATGGTGTAAGATGAATAAGAAAATGTCAAGGATTTTAGAGGAAGCAAACACCTGTGAACAAAAAAATGGTGCACATTCATATTTCACAAAACAAGTTCCAGCATTAATCTTTGATTACGATTTCTGGCAATAAACTATGCCGGTGTGATCTATGGGAGTGCTATACACTTCTGTAGCATGAAGCTCCTGAACCTCAGCTGATCCAGGCTCCTTGTTCCTTGAATTGCCCCCAAATGGAGCCTCTGATGTCATCATTTCCTGGCTTCAGCCACGTCTTCAACTGACATCCTGGAATGCTGCTTTTATATTTTTTATCTCAGTATCTGACCACAAGTTATACACAGAGATGTCAACTTCCTATCAGCTTCTTCCCTTGTTTTCAATATGGCCCATTTGCTAGTTAGCCTAATTAAAGTTCAGGCCTTTGTCCAAAGAGGATTCTGTTACAGACTGAAATAACACAGGATGAAATCATTGCCATGGGGTGAGGAGCTGGAAGGCAGCAACACGCATAATTAACAACAATATTTTGCACTAGGCACCTCAAGAGAAAAAGCACTAAACATATGGGATAGAAATATTTTTATAACAATTAAAAACAACAGTAATTGATCACCAAAAAGACTGTTGGAGATAAGCAGCATAAAATTCTAACTAAACTGGCAGCCAGATACTCATCACATAAAATTTTGAAATTTCAACTCATAAAGTCCCCCTGAACCGAACAATTTTAAACTCTCAGTGGAATACTGACAGAAGGAAGAAGGTGAACCTCCAAAGGCTTTCCAAGCTGTGATATCATACTAAAATACTTAGCCTTCCATTTTGTAACTTTCCACCATACTTCAGACAGAGGTGGGCATAGAGAAGGATCCCAGATGACATTTTCAGTGCCTGTGTGAGTACAAATGATCCTTCAGGCTCCAAAAGGCCAAAACAGCCTGTGAATTGGGCCTGGAATCTTGCAGCCAGTAAGTATGATAATTTGGCAATACTGGGATTTTTACAATAAAAAGACACCAGCTGTAGTAGGAAAAAGAACCTGGGAAATTTCACCATTTGTAACTACCACAATTTTATCATCTATTGGCTGTTATGTTTCCAACTGGATGGCATCCATTTTTGCTTCTTGGTCCCAGAGTGCCAGTAGCTCCACCTGGGACCCACACCCTGTGTCGACTGAAATTAGTAGAAGAAGCCTTGAGATCATGGTCTAAGGCCATCATCTCCCTCTTTTTTTAATGTCTAGCCTGATTAAGACTTCTGTGATACTGGAAAGCTTGTGCACTGTGACTGATCTTACTAACCAATACTACGTGACTTTATTTTTAGTCATCGATACATAATTTAAGGCATGAGTAATTGTAACCAGATAAAATGTAGGATTATCAACTTCAAGGTGGGGCTGGAGTTTTCCCAAATTACAACTGATCTTGAGAGTACAGAGATCAGTTCCCCTGAAATAAATGGCAGGTTCAGAGTGTGTACTCATCCCTGCTGAGCTCCTTCCCCTCCCCAAATTCCACCCTCCCCAGGCTCCACCCTCAAATGTCCAAGAATATCCCAAGTGGAGTTGCAACCCTACTAAAAACAGATGCAGTGGAATTATTACCAAATGTGCATTGGCAGTCAACATACCAGTTGCCACAGGTTTCCAGCCCATTCCATTGCAACAAATATCCAGATGAAGTCAGTTTGTCAAATATAAGCTTATTAAAAACTAAAATTGCTTCCACGATATCCTAAAAGCACTAGACCAGGGGTGGCAAAACTTTGGCTCGGGAGCCACATGCAGCTCTTTCACATATATTATGTAGCTCCTGGCAGGGTGGCTGGGGAAGCTAAATATCATTACCAAACAAATATCATTGGACAAATAAATATCATTATCAATATCTGCTTTCACCCCTTTTGTTGTTATTTTTGGCAGTCTCATTTAAAAAGCAAATCTGCATATTTTCCAATAAAAACAGGTAATATTTATTCATGTCTTGCGGCTTTCAAACATCTGATGTTTATTCTATGAGGCTCTTATGTTAAGTTTGGCCACCCCTGCACTAGACAATGACTTACCACTTCTCTGACAGACACTTGTTCTGACTAAGATGTATTCTGCACAAATGGCTCTCTCCGCTCCTGCATTTGTATTCCTCTGCCTCTTTCACTCATTTCTGCAAGGTATTTGCAGTCAAAGGTGCAAAAATACAGTTTGTCCTCTCTTGTGGTACAGCATCAGACTTCCCTGTTTCCAGGAATTCCCTTGCTGTGCCACAAGAGGGAGTAAACTGTGTTTTTGCTCCTTGGACTGCAAATACCTCTGCGGAAATGAGAGAAAGCGGCAGAGGAATACAAATGCAGGAGCAAGGAGACCCATTTGTGCAGAAAACATCTATGAGTTGTAAAACCTGGTGAACAGAAGATTAAAAAAATGAAATATTCGCTTTTTTACAGCAAATCCACTTTGTGAACATATCCCATGTTTAGCTCACAACAGCAAGAATAAAAGAACAACTGGATAAAAAAAACCCTGACCCTCTTCCTATCTATTATACAAAGACATTTAAAGCAAGCTTTATAGAACTGTTCGGCTGCTAGGGTAGAATGCCCAGCTGACTCATCATCATTAGGTTTTCTACAGCTAGTCATTCTATCAATCTAGAAAGTGTCATGAGTGAAAGGTGGGAGAGTTAATAAGCAAACACAAAATTACAAGTGGTGCCAGAAATAAAATTAGTGACTTTGGAAGTAGTCGCAATGATTATGCCTATAAAGGCCCTTTGTCTGGGTGCCTGTGACACAAATACAATTGCTCTGCCCTAGCACACAAATCTGATAGTTTTCTGTTTCTTCAGCATAAACTTAGTAATAGGAAAAGATGCCCTGTCAAAATGACAATGCACATTGGTTCTGCCTATCTTGATGGTTTTGACAGGAGACCTTATCTAAAACTTGAGAAAAATTGTACTACATATCGGCACAGCTTCATCAATAAATAAAGAAGCTATCCACAAAGCAAGGTTCTTTTTTTAACATAAAATCTCATTTTCACAGTTAACTGTTAAATAAATGTATCCTTAATAAGTATTACAGTAATGATGACTCACAGGAGTCAAAATTTAGAACAAATGATCAACCACATGGTGTGTTGTAGAAATATTTTTTAAATGATCCAGAAATGCCTCCGTGATTCTCTTTGAGAATCACTTCAGAGGGTTGCAGGCAGTGTTCCCTCTAAGCTGAGTTAGTGTGAGCTAGCTCTCCATATTTTAGCCTCGAGCTCACAGATTTTTGTGTTTGCTCAGGAAGGATGGCTATAGAGCAAACTAATTTATGCAGTAGCCAAATCGCTCGCTCACAACTTTCATGCCAGTAGCCCACAAAGTAGAATTTTTGCTCACAAGACTCCAAGCTTAAACATTGCTTGCAGGCACACTAAATAAAATCATAAGAACATCAGAGAAGCCAATGTTGGATCAGGCCAGTGGCCCATCCAGTCCAACACTCTGTCACACAGTGGCCAAAAATACCAGGTGCCATCAGGTGGTCCACCAGTGGGACCAGGACACTAGAAGCCCTCCCACTGTTATTTCCCCCACCCAAGCACCAAGAATACCTCTTGCCTCTAGGGATCACTTGCCTCTAGGGCTCATCTTTTCAGGACAGGTGAGCCTATTTAACACACCAATCTCTACACCCTGTCCCCCACAGCCAGTTTGTTCATGAAGATGGAGCTGATTGGGACCTGTGCAATATGCAAAGTCATTTTCTTGTTTTCGTCACTGAGTTGTCTCAGAAGAAAGGCCTCTTTCCCAAATGAGGCTGCCTTCTACTGAATCAGACCCTTGGTACTGTATATTCAGACTAGCAGCAACTCTCCAGAGCCTCTGCTAGAGGTCTTTCACAGCACCTACTACTCCATTCTTTCTTCTGGAATGCTGGGGATTGAATTTAGGACCTTCTGTATGCCAAACAGATGTCTTGCCACTGAGCCACAGCTCTTCCCCTGGTTCATTATCTTTTACAGTGTCCACAAAACAGCACATCTACTACCATGAGAATATGTTCTTGTTATGTGTTTTTCCCTTTGTTTCCTAACTATTTCTACTGGACAAAATGGTTTATTTGTTTTAGAAAATATTTTGTTTAGAAAACCATGCTCCACCTCTCCAGAACTTGTTTGAGACATCACACATCTAAAACAACAACACAATGCCAAAAAATAAGTAAAAACAAGCCAGGCCAATAAAAACATAACTTAAGAACTCAAAAGGTAATACTGTTATTGTTTTCACTACAGTCAGAATGTTTCCCATTGGTCTTCAAATCTAGATCTACAGATCTTTAATTCATGGATGTTTGCATAAGTAAATATGATAAACATCATGGGCTTGGATCTAATAACCCACATCCACTGAGTAAGGTCTTCCTTCAATGGAACAGGAAGACATTTTCCATTGCAGGAGGTATCTCCACTTAGCCTAAGGGAGTCAGTACAGTACAGTACAGTACAGTTCCTCTTTGTTTCTGAATACCTACCAACCTCAAAGCCCACAAGAAAGCAAAAGAGGTATGCAGCTCCTAAAAACACATCATTGGAAATGAGTCACCTGCATGATCCATTTTTAGCATATATGGACCTGTATGATCCATTTTTAGCGTGTATGTATATGTATCAGATTTTCCTTCATACTGCTTTAGAATATGCTTTAGAATATGTCTATCAGTGATGCAGTCATGAGTACATATATAGGTCATACATATACATATATATGGGTACTATATATAGGTACATATATACTGAAAGAATTGAACACACAATCCTTATTATGTTATAATATTTATCGATTGTTTTTCACATTCTATAGCATTTTGTACAACTTTCTTTGATCTTGTTTGTTCATGCTCTTCAGGGTTGTGGTTTTCTTTGTTATTTCATCTGTTCTAGATTGAGCAACCAGTTGACTAACTCAAAAGACCCCAAAGAATGCTACCATGGCTGCCATGTGGAAAATACACTTCTCAAATTCTGACACACAAATCCTCGCCCATGTTCCTCACAGACCCTGAAGAGGGAAAGGGTTGCCTAACATCCTGCCATAGTTCGGACTCGTGTGTCCAGCCCTCCAGCATCTTCCTCAATCAGAAGTCACTGGTATGTTCACAGTAACTCAGGGCTTTGCTGGCAAAGGCCAGCACTAAGAGCTGGTCCCTAATGGTCTGCACTGCCAAACCCTTTTCTTTCAGAGTGACACAGTAGCGGAATAATTGCTCCACCAGAATTGGCCATAATTTCTGATACCCCACCTCAGATCTAAAGGTTTCAAACTGCCAAACAGCGCACTCATACCCTCTCCATGTGCTAGAGGTGATGGCTAGTCCTATGGCTCCACAGGCCTCAGTCTTCCAATCAGCTATGATTCCAGGGACATTCTTGCTGGATGCTTGTCAGCTTCTGGAGCCAGCAGACAAACCTCTCTATCTGCTTGCCAGACCAAAAGGTCTTCCCACATGCTGCTGGTTGATGTGGAAGACGCGAATTAGCCATAGCATCACAAAGCCTCTGTGGAAAGGCTCACCAAGGTGCCACAACCTTGCAGGCAAAGTTGAAGTGCCCTACTAACTGCTGAAACTCCTAAAGGGTAGCTTTCTTTTTACTAAGAAATGCAGCCATCCTAACTTCTAAATGCTGCAACTTAGAGATAGACAGGGGAGACAACTGCACCACTGTGTCAAGCTCCACCCCCAAAAATGTTAGCTGCTGAGCTGGGCCCTCAGTTTTCTCATGTGCCAGAGGAACTCCAAATCCCCCAGATAGCTCGATAAAGCCTGCTAACAGCCGGGTGCATTGGCCAGAACCCATAGAACCTATGAACAGGAATTGTTCAAGTAATGTGTGACTTCCTTTCTTGTTGTCCATTCCACGAATGAACTGAAGTGCTCAAATGCAGCACATGAAATCGAATACCCCATGGGAAAGACCCTATCCAAGTAGAATTGTCTTTCAAAGGAAAATCCCAACAATTTGAAATCATGAGGGTGTACCAGGAGAATGCAAATGGCAGATTTAATGTCACATTTCATCATCTCAGCCCCAGGACCACAGCAGTGTATCACACCCACCACTTAGTCAAAAGATCTATATCTTACTCTGTATAATTGGTTGGGTATGGTACCATTGACCAAACCTTCTCTGGGGTAAGACAGGTGGTGAATTAAACATTATTCTCTCAGTGCTTTCTTGGGCACTATCACTAGAGAAGAAACATGCAAATTGGGTACTGGAGGGGAGGGGAAGGGCCTTAAGCCTGACCTGTTCCTTACCTATTTTTCCTGAACAATCTGCTCCAAGCCCTTAACTGAATGGTTATGAGCCATACACAGATCACTAGGGCCCTAAAAGGGGATGTGAAAACTGAACTTAAAACCCTGCAACAAATACTAGCTGTCCTTTTTCCTAGGATATGTCTGCAACCACACCCCCTTTAGCCTGTGGTGAGGCTGTAGTGGTAATCCCCTGAGTCTGCTCTAAGGCAGGCAGCCTGTCCAGGGTGGCCTGCCTATTGGATGCCTCTTCCTCCTCATCCAAGGCCCCTTCCCCTTAGAACACCCTTGATCCTTCCTGGAAGCCATATAGGCACAAGAAGGAAGGCACTCACAAAATGTCCACTACTAAAGGAAGCCCCTCAAAATGGTCACCATGGAAGAGATGCCCAAAATGGCCACCTGACCAAATGTGCCATCCAAAGCCCAAGGAAAAGCCTGGGCTCACCAACCCTTTACACCCAGGGAGCCACCCCCCACCCAACAATATGGGTCAAGTTATGCAGGGGAAGCTTCACACACCCACCCCCTCCCAGGGCCACTGACAAGAACACCATGGCACTCTCCCAGTCCCTGACCCAAGGCCCTGCTGAGAAAGAGGGAGTGGGGAAAGCCAGCGCACAAGAGTGGGAAGAAAAAAAACAGGCCCCAAGCCATCTCTGGTACCAACACACTGCTGTGAAGCCTGGCCTGAAGCCTCAAACCACTCCAGAAGGTTGCTCCTGAAGGTCCCCCACTGCCCTCACCACTGCGATGATCTCACTGCTGCAGAATCTTTGCCCCCACTGAAGGCCTCAGCCCATTCCAAGGAGCCAAGCCAAAGCACTCCTCTCTGTCCGAGCATGAGATGAAGACTGAAATGAGGCAGGAGCTGAGCCAGCCATTGGAAAGTGCTGGATCTGCCCCCACCAGACACCCAGTTAGCTTGCTTCTGCCTAGCTCCTCCCCCTTCCAACAGGGCAAAGGTGGCCCCCAACGAGATCAGCCAATTGGCCAGCCGCTGGATGGAGCCATATTCCTTAGCTTGGGTGACTGAACATCCGTAGCTAATACAACCAAGCCTTTCCATTAACAATGAGCGCACCAAACAATGACAGCAGGTTCAGTATTTGTTGTTTTGTGGTCACTTTTGTCTAAGCTTCTGCCTGATCCTTTGCAATTTGTGTGTAAATATAAAGGCTTCTGCTTGCACTGCACTTTGTTGTGGGGTTGCATTCCCCTGATGCTAGGTGCTTTCCAGCTTCCTGAAAGAAACTGCTCTTGTGTGAGCAGGAAGGTCTAATGCTGGAGGGGTACACTTCCTACTGGAGGACTAACAGAAAAGGACACATAGAAAGCAGAAGCAAGGCTTGGGATTGAAGCTTGAGAATTATAACACCTGATCATCAACATGAAGACTGAGAATGTGCAAGTGTGCTGCCCTGAGCTCCTTGAAAGTACGGCAGGATAAGAATGCAATTCTGAGATTAAAAAAGATGCATCACTGTTTTACAATGGCTGCTGCTATATGATAATTCAATTAAGTCTCTTTATGATAGCAATAAAGTTTGGAATCACTGCCACATCTTATATACCACCACGAAATTAACCGGTGTTACCAGTACATCAAGGTTAAAGCAATTTGATTTTGAGAAACACTTCGTTATTAATGATTAATTTTCTTTCATTCCAGATGCAACATAAGCTGTTACTCAAATTACACTTCGCACTATTCAGAACAGGTTTTTCATTGGCACTTTTGTAACTGTAATCTATAGTGCCCCAGCAAGAGTACACTTCGCCTAGCCCACTGTTTCATTCATTTATATCCCCTCCCTCTGCCACATAAAGAGCATCCAAAGTGATGAATATACTTTCCAAAGTATCTGTTGATACAGAGCCATTTGCACTAATATTTACCTAAAAATTCATATTCCTTCTTTATTTTCAATTTTTTTTAATGTTTTTGGCAGCAGTTTCAGTCTTCTGTTTTATGCTGTTGGGGGTCTTTTTAGAATCTTTTACCTTGTGCATGCATGAAGCTTGGCTTTTATGTACAACTAGTATGTAGAGTACACATCATTTATAGATAATATGTACTCTACATATCAGTATATTATCATTTATAGATAATATACATACCAGTTAAGCCAATTACCAATGATGTTTTGTTTTTCACAGAGCTCTATTTCCTTTTCAGCCTCAAACTTGTCATTTTGATTGTATTTCCCCATGAGTAAATTGAACCTGTTTTTTTTTCACAGTTCTCGATTTCCTTGTAGCATTTTTATTGTAAACAGTATGCACTTTCCCAACATTATTTGTGCTTCAATTAATTTTTATTTATTTATTTAAGTTAAAATAATAAATAAAAAAAATTAATTGAAGCACAAATAATGTTGGGAAAGTGCATACTGTTTACAATAAAAATGGTACAAGGAAATAGAGAACTGTGAAAAAAAAAACAGGTTCAATTTACTCATGGGGAAATACAATCAAAGTGACAAGTCTGAGGCTGAAACAACATGGGTCAAAAATCCATACCTACCCTGGACTGTAAGTTTACACAATCAAAGCACTAACTGGGTATGCAGGCCCCAGCCTCCAGAGATGCAGTGGATGGCAGCCAGAGACAGGGCTTTTCAGTGGTGTCATCTCTCTTTTGCAATGCCCTCTCACCCTTCAGGATCATCTGATACTGTTACACTCCAGAACAATACATTTATTTACCCAGGCTTTTACCTGAGGAGTTTTAAAGTTCTGCTTCTAGCCTGATGATTGTTTTATAAATGTCATTCTAGGATACCTAATGCTACTTTATGTCCCCTGTTGACAACCATATATAGTCACTCAAATTGTTAATAGTCAGACCCCTCCACTTGGTAAGGGGCAATTTATAGCTAGAAAACCATGAACACTCATTTCAAATATCATTTGCGCAATACACTGCCTGGCCTAGAACAAGACAAAATGGACACCAGCCAGAGACAGGCCTGGACATATAGTTTAGAAGGGTGAGAAAGATCATCTGGCTAGTTAACAACCCTAGGGAGATACGTAACTTAGGAACAATGGGTTTCTCAAGAACCTATTGCCTCATCTTGGACTAAACTGATCTACATCCAGCCTCCCTTCCCCTCACCTATTTACCCTAGTCACCTATTTACCCAAACCTGGTAGCTTTACCCATCTGGTACTTACAAGCTCATCAAGGACCATTTACACCTATAGTTTACCTCACGTTGTGGAACTGAGAGATGGAGGCGGTCTTGTGAGTCCACAATAATGCTGGCCAAGTTAAGATCTGTCCCTGCCCCGAGAAGATAACACCTGCACAGTTAGGAGGTGGGGTTGGAATAGGGGTTGTTTCCCCTGTTCTTCTTCTCCCTTTTCTTTTTTTAGTTGTTAGTGGCTAGTTAGGATAGGTCAGTTTATTAGTTAGTGTAATAGCCCTAGAAGTTTTGTAGTGTAGTTTAGTTCCCACCCCTTATTTTTTAGATTAGGATAGATAGGTAGTTTAGGTGGGTTGGGGTCTGGGTGGGAAATTGTAGTTATGTTGACAGCATAGTGTGTAGCTTTGCTGTTGGGGCTTCTCTTAGCTCTTAGCATGTAGCCGAATTTGGATGGGGTATTGAGTAGCACCTATTGTTGTTGGTCAGTGGATAGGAGAACCAGGGCATTTGTTCCATCATTACTGACCAGTGGTCCAACGGCGGCCAAGGCTTATATGCAAAGGCCGCCAACGGACACATGATCAGTCATGGGATCCCTGTGCTCCTGGGGAAGGGGAGGTATGGCGGTGGGACCAGATGGAAGGAGGGAAGGAGACGGAGACATAGATGAGCTCGGTCTCCTTCCAATCTGTGTCCCATCCCAAAAGTAGTAGGTTATGGAGCTAGGAGCCAAAACCCCACTCCGACATTGGTGATGTGTAACACCAGGTCCCTAAACAATAAGACCAGAATCCTCTATGGCTTTGTGTCAGAGCAAGATGTGGACCTGGCATGCATGACCGAGACCTGGGTGCATGAGGGAGAGACTGTTTCTCTCTCCCAAATGGTGCCACCCGGATTCTCGGTCCTCCACCAATCTTGGACTCAGGGGCAGGGGGGGGGGGAGTGGCATTGTTCATCTGGGAGGGTTACACCTTCAGGGTGCTACCGCCACAGAATCTTGTGGGCATGGAGTGTGTCGGCTTTGTTTGGGACGCTGGGGAAAGTTTGACTGTTTGGTTGGTGTACTGACCACCCAATGCACTGGCAAACAGCCTGCCATCCCTGCTGGAGGCCATATCAGGCTGGGTGCTTGAGCACCATTGGCTATTAGTCCTGGGTGACTTCAACGTCCACGCTGAGGATGCGACCTCCATGCAGACAATGGATCTCATGTTGTCCATGGTGGTGCTAGGACTTTCCCAGTTTGTTATGACTCCCACACACAGAGCCGGCCACACTCTCAACTTGATTTTTGCAGCGGGGGTTATGGTGGACTGGATTACAGCCTCACCTGTACCATGGTTGGACCACCAGACTCTGAAGACCCGGATGAACATGCCACCTCAACCTTGTTGGTGGAATGTGCTCCCAGACAACATCAGGGCCCTGTGGGACCTATTACAGTTTCACAGGGCCTGTAAGACAGAGCTCTTCCACCAGACTTTCAAGTAGGAGCCACCTAACACTTGCACCTTGGCCCTGGCCCCGGTTTCATTCGCCAGTATGAATGATCTCCCACTTATCATATTGGTTAACACCTAAGATGCTACCCTGATATACCAGATGAAGACGCTACCATGATGTACCATCTGGAGTGGGGTATGTTATTAGGATATTTTATGTATTTTAAATGTTTTGAGATAGTGTATATTTTTGTGTATGGATGTGTTGGTAGCTGCCCTGAGCCGCCGTAAGGTGGGGAGGGAGGGTGGGATATAAATCCCATAAATAAAATAAAATAAAATAATCCATCAGACTTTTCCCAAATCATTGTCCACCTCCAAAAAAACTCAGCAAGTTATTATTTGGGGGGCAAATACCTGAGCTTGCCCCAGGGAGTATTTTGCCCTATATCTAGAGTCCCTAGACATCAGTGAATGTGTACCTTGGATCCTCTGCACACTCTCACTTGGGTGTGCCTTCTCTCACTTCCCAAAATGCTGTTCATTTTTATGCTGCTTCCATGGACCTCTGTCTTTGAGACTGGTAGCTATAGCCTCTCCAACATTGCTTTCCCCCTCTCCTCCCTGATTTCCTCTTAGCTAGCCTTGTGTGTATTCTCTCTGTGTGTGTATGCATATTTTGCCCTTTTATTTCTCTTGTGTTTTAATAAAATTTTACCTGCTGAACATCTGCCTGGTTTATTTTGAGAGTTCTCTTAAGGGAAAAATCCCTGTAAACATTGGTGGAGAATCCCAGTTACCCCCTCTCGCTTTGTCTCCTTTTAAGCTAATTTCCCCCAACTAATTAGAAGACTGCCTGTTTGGGTAACAAAAAAGGCTACTTGTGACCATAAGAAGCTGACTCCCAGCTGATGAGAGATCAAGTGGGGGCTTGCTTCTGATCTGCTAGGGAAATTTTGCTCTGTACCCAGCAATTTTTTTGGGAGTGGGGGGGATCAAGCACTAATTCCCAACTTATCACAAAAGACAGCTGGAAGTTGGATTATTCTGATCTCTCATCCTGGAAACTTTGCTGTGTCCCAGTCTTGCTGAGATGCATCACATTTTTCAGGGTGGGAGAATGATCAAAGCACAGCTCATTTTTCCTTTTTTTTCTCCCCATTCCAAGCTATCAATGTGGCCCATACAGAAAAGGAGGAAATTGCTCCTGTTCTCTACAGCCCAGCCTCTCAGCTGTAGAGGGAAAAGAGGAGAAGCAATCTCCTCCCATTTCACTGTGTAGCAATTTTTATGACTGGGGGTTGATCAGAAACTTATTCCTAGATGATCCACAATCAGCTGTGAGTTGGCTTCTGAGTCCTCTTGAAATTTTTCTGTGTCCCACCACAACAAGGCAACAATACAGGGAAGTTCTGGGAGATCACACCCTGACTCCCAGGCGATCTTCCAATCAGCTGTAAGTGGCTTCTGACATACATACATCTGCAAACTTCTTCAGCAGTTATTCAAGTTGCTTAATGTAAGTTGAATGTATCTTTAATCAGTTCACTATTGAATAGGGTGTGTTGGATGGGCAAAGAGGTTCACTGCATAATTTGCAGCCATCCTAGTTCTAACAAAATGAGACATAAAGGGAAAACAGGTGAAGATAGGCAATGGAGCACATACTGTAGGGTTTATGGTTGCGATGGACTGCACTTTAAAATCTTATAAGTGCTGTGTGAACAGGTAATGGACTGTGAAGGGTTAATTCTCACAGAGCCAGAGAGCCTTGAGTGACAAGCTGCTCCAAGGGATCTGATTGGTTAGCATCAGTTGAGCAGAGAAAGACTTGAGAACTGAATGCTAAGGAGATGGCAGTCTGAATTCAGCCCTGAAAAGATTCTAATACTGACAGAGTCTGAGTCTAGCCCTGACAGAGAAGGGTTTAGTGCTGACAGGGTTTGTGTTTAGCCCTGACTAAGAGCAGTTTAACACAGATGGAGTAATGGCAAGGTTGGCAGGAGGAGTGGGTAGTTAGGTGAAGATTCCCATTCAGGCCAGAAGAGGGGCTAGATCTTCTAGTGAAAGAAGAAATTCCCTACCCAGTTGGAAAGGGAGACAGCTCTGAGGAATGAAGTGATCCCTGGTCCAGATGAGTTTAGAAACTGCCTTTTGAAACCTGAAGAGTCAGTTAAAACTCAAGAAGAGTACTGGTGTGTTTAGTGAGGTACTAGACAGAGTATTTGGGTACTGGACAGAGTATCCCTGCCTTCTGGAAACCAAAAAAGCCAAATATGCTCAAGAAAGTATAATGGAGTGTTTGGGAAACATTGAAACAAAAGCCTTTCATCTTAAAGATTCTAAGTCACTGTGAAAAGCTTTAAAAAAATCTCACTTGCTTGAAACATATGATCTGCTGTCTCTGCCTATATTGATTTACCTGGCCTATCCCCTCTACATTTAATAAAATATTTTGTTATTTTTGAACTTTAAACACCTTTGACTGCCATTTCAGTTGTTTAAATTAAAGGGGGATCTCAACCCTTCCTTCAGTTTCCTGGGCGAAGCCAGCAACAAGATTTCAGACTGTGACATGGTAGGACAGCCATACATCTTCAAAAAAGAGAAAAAAAAATAAATAGGGCTGCTTAGTCAAAAAGAAAGAGAAAAATAGAGGGAAAATATTACTTCTGAGGGAGGGAAGTGGGCTAGGTCATCATAATGGGATAGTGAAGACAGTGCAAGCGGCAAAGGACAGGGAGAAGAGTAGACATATAAGGTTATTCCATATTAATCTGCCCAGAAGTTAAGATTTCTTTCCACTGATGTCCCCACATTCAAAGGTCAAGTAGATAGCTACTGGAAAGATGGTATTTTCTGTGGTAGCATGTTCATTTTGGAATTTTCTTCCCAGAAAAGCTTACCTGACACCACCATTGTTTTATGCTAGGCTTAGCCCATTCTAGTAATTTGAGATTTTAATAGTAATGAAGAGGAAGACGAGGACGATGAGGAAGAGGAGATTGGATTTATACCCCACCCTTCACTCAGAGTGGCTTACAGTCGCCTTTCCCTTCCCCTCCCCACTACAGACACCCTGTGAGGTAGGTGCAGCTGAGAGAGCTATTTCGAGAACTGCTGGTGAGAGAACAGCTCTGAGAGAACAGCTCTGAGAAAACTTGTGAATGACCCAAGGTCACACCAGCAGCTGCATGTGGAATAGTGGGGAATCAAACCTGGTTCTCCCAGATTAGAGTCTGCACTCCTAACCACTACACCAAACTGGCTCTGTGAGTATTCTATGACCTTGGCCTATGGCTGTTATGATCTTCTTCACAAACAAACTCATCAGGTAAACTTATTTCATTAAATGGAAAGCAACTATGTTGAGCTGATCTTGGGATTACTTTGCTGGCCCCGCAAACATGGTGCACACCTCACAAACTGGTTAGCAACAGCCTAACAGCTGCCACAAACTCAGTGAGAAAGGGGGGACAAGGCAAGAATGGACACTGAACTCCAAGAAGGGGAAAAAATGCCTTTGTGCTTCATGGCTAATTTTAAGTTTTAACACAAGTCAGAAAGGTTTCTAGTAAGCTTAGTTAGTGGGTGATGCTCAGGGAATTTGCCTAGATTCATAACCTGTGCAAAGGAAAAAGAAAAGAGAAAGAAAGAAAAATATTCATCAAACATACATTGCTCCCCGGGAGGCAGTCCAGGAGGGGGCTTTAATTTCACTCACATCAAGGGCACATGATAAGCTATGGACTAAACTTTAGCTTTCTGTGCCTTACTGTCCTTTAAAAACTGCAGCAATTTCCAGGGGGTTTGTCTTGACCTTGCACAGAGGAATGAGTCGGGGGGGGGGGGGGGGGCTGAAACTAAAATGAGAACATTCTTCTCTATCCTAGATTTAAGAGGAGAGTACTTTCTTATGCTAGATGCTGTATTTTTGTGTTCTGATAGACAGAGTCTACCCATGGACATTCTTCTTGTCAGTTAGTGTGTTAGCTTTCTACCCCTTCTGTTCCTCTCTCTCTCACTGTCTGAATCTATACTGTAAGCTCCTTGGGGGGTAGAGACCTTGTTTTGTTCTTGTTCTGCTGACTTGTACACAGCAAATCACTTTTTTTTTGGGGGGGGGGTAGATACAGTCAGTTTACCTGGTTGTGATAAGTGATTTTATGGCAAGTTTGGTGTGACCCCATCTAATAATCCCTCATCTGGTCAGTTATGAAGCATCATTAATAAAATCCAGCAATTTTTTTATCATATGGATGAGCCAAACCTGTGGGGGGTTGAGCATCTGTTTTGGACTGGTCAGATTTCAAATGTAATGTTTGTAGGACAAGGGGGAAAGAATGTGATTTCTGAATGTGATTTCTGACACTTTCTCCTTGATATATATAGTGACAGCTGTCACTGAGCCTTCAAAATTTTAATCATAACAGATCCAGATCCCGGTATGCAACTGAGAAGCTTCTGATTAGAGAAACTTATAGCAGAACATATATATTTTGTAATTGCATTTTTTGTATAAGAAGGCATATTGAGCAAAAGTATTACTAAAAGCCTCTGTAGATGGAATTAGGGTGCAATAGAAATGGAATGTGTAGGCTGCAAGGACGCCGCAAGCAAGTTTACTGTGATTCATAACCCTCAATCAGTTAGCCCTTCGTGTACAGGTCAGGAAGGAACCCACTGTTCCCTAATGTTCCTATTGTCCTGGAAACCAGGTAAGAGAAGACAACCACTGACATAACTGACCAGTATAAGGACAGACCAATAGTAAAATGATGCTTGTATGATGGTAACCGCTTGGTACCAGTTAGAGGCCGAGTTCAGACTGGCAGTTTGGCCTGATATAGGCATGTTTCGCAAGCAGATTAAGAGGGCTGGTTCACACAGCCACAGCTGTCTGGTGTTACCGTGCCATACTCACCCCATCCTGAAGTGTTTTGATCCCACTTTTAAAAGGTACCTAGTGAAACCTGTGGCAAGCCATTTGAGTGCATGTTTATCCTACTTCCTGAAAGTGTGGATGCAAATAAGCCACAATCAAATAAGCACCGGTAATGTGAACCCACTGATCTGGCAGGGATGTGCATAACCACCCATGCGGACTGTGTGCTTGAGCGCACAACTGCCCGCTAGGATGCTTCCGGCTCGCAGAGTTAAAGCTCCCACCCATGGGATCCTGCCCCAATTGCTGCTGTGCCTATGCACCCATGCGCAGGTCAGTGAAACAGACCAAAGCTGTGCACAACTGCGGCACTGCCACCAGGGGCCGCCCTGCAGTGCAAATGCTCCATTCCGCCTCCTCCCCAGTATGGTCCCACATCAGTCCATGCAATGTGACCGGAAAGCCCCACGACAACTTGGCCCGGGTCTTTTTGCCCTGTTTCCCTTGCACTTCATTCTGCCAGTCTGTCCTCCGCCAGAGATTCTTCAGTGTATAAACTATATGTGATGTCATTTGGGGTATAAGACCTTCTGCCCTTCCTGGTTATGGCAGAATACAGCTTTAGAATTGCTGAAGGTACCGTATTTTTTGCTCCATAAGACTCACTTTTTCTCCCAAAAAAAGTGGGGGGGAAAGTGTGTGCGTCTTAAATCCCCCTCACCTTTCCCAAGCCACGGCACCAAGCAGAGCTAGGTGCGTCTTATGGTCAGGTGCATCTTATGGAGCGAAAAATATGGTACTTATCAGCCCTGTATTCCCTGTTATGAATTCATTAAACAGATATTCATTTAACTCATTGGATTCAGACTATGTGATTCCAATTCAACCAAGAGGTCACACAGGCACAGATTTGTGTATCATGTTGATTGGTTTTATTATTTGAATGCTGCATTCTTCTTTTAAAATTTGTGAATCACCTTGAACAATATTTTTAAATGGAAGAGTGTATAAGGTATGCACACCACCAAATCCATACTTCAGATTAAGAATTGTGATGGTCTGCAATCAAAACTCGGATTTTTTTTTTAAAAAAAAATGGAGTTTCCAAGTGTTTAGAATTCTACAGGTTTCAATGGGAAACAGCCATTTCCCCCTTCAAAACAAGGCAAACCCATTTTAGAGAGTTTTTTCAGCCCCCTATCATGTTCTCAGTGCCTGTGCCAACCCCAAAGAGCTGAACAGATGTGGCAAGCAAACCATAACAGCTCTGTCTAAATCTATCTAGCAAATCTATTAAGCCTAATATATCCCCCAAAGGAGCCTAAATTAAATATACAATTTTCCTATTATTCTACAATCTAATTAATCCATGAATCTCCTAATCATAAATCTTATTTCTAAGAGGTAAAGTGGGAATCAAATGTAGTATGTGGGGCTTGTAAAGGGACAGAGGGAAAATTGTTTCAGTATGTATAGAATCAGTCAGCATCAAATGGTCAGCAAATTGCAGGGGAATTATAAAGCAGCTATGCCTCCCTTTCAGTTAGAAAGGGTTCATCTGAAAGTCCTTTCTGTTGGCTGTGCTTCTTTAGGATTCCTTAAATGCAGACAGATCTCAATCACTGGCTTTGTCCTCATCCCACCCCATTCCTATAAATAGGGTTGCCAGGTGCCCCAAGGCCACTGGCTGGAAATGGGGGGTAGTGTTACTAGATCCAGGTTGAGACACTACTGGAGATCTGGGGATGGAGTCTGGGGAGGACTGGGACCTCAGTTGAGTACAATGCCATAGAGTCTACCCTTCACAGTGTTCATTTTATCAGGGGAACTCATCTCTGTAGTCTGGAGATAAGCTGGCATTCTGACCTGGAAGCTGGCATTCTGACCTATAAAAAACATGGCAACACCAATCATAAGAAAGTAAAATCCGTGCCCCATATTTTTCATGTCTGGAAAATGTGCTTTATTTTCAAATTCCAGGCAGCACAGTTCAGGCTGTTTGGGGAATATGTTTCACTTTTATTTCCCAGGCAGCCTAACTTAGTCCTACGGAAAACAATGAAATCCTGAATATCTATAATTATTCTAACTCTCCAGAATTAATAAAAATTGGATTCAGAAGTATCTTTCCTATTCTATAAAGCCGTTTTCAAGATTCCAAGGGGCAAGATTCCATGGGGCGCCAAAATCAGTAGGCTGGATGGACTGCCATTCAAAAGGGGGTCCCTGGCCATTGGCTGCATTCTCTCCCTGCTTTGCCTCAGACCCGCCCACAGAGCCACCAGCCAGCATCCTGGCCTCAGTCTGGAGGGAGCCAGTGAAGGGGAAGGACCAGCTGGTGCTGGGTCCACTCTTCTCCTCTGTCCACTGCCAGGTGGGTCTAACTGTCCCTTCAGTGGCCTGCTTCTGTCAGTGAAAAGACAATGGACTATCAGCATAACCCCCTCCACTGCACACTGCCAGCGTGCCCAGAATAAACTGTCAGAATAAACTGTCAGAAACAGGGGGCATTTCACACAGCGCCCCGTAGCACTTCAGGACTGGTACAAAGAACTGAAGAATGCTTGGGAGAAGGTTTCAAGGTAAACCGGCCCAGGAGCGCTTCCCCAATGGGAGAGGCACGTTTCTGTGTGAAAGGGCCACTATGCTTCATTAGGAAACTGGTACTAATATGGTTCTGTGTAAAATGCCTGACAGAAACTGTTACTGAAGAGTTCCTGAAACGGAACATTTTGGCTGTGTGAAATTCCTCAGACTCTTTCTCCTGCTTAGCTCCACCATGGCTGGCTGGCTAATGAGATGGGTCAGCAACCAACAAACTGTTCCCTTCAACCCCCTGCAGTGCAGCTGACTTTCCCCCTAGGGTTGCCAATCTTCAGGTATTTCCATCATAGGGTTGCCAGGTCTAGGTTGGAAAATCCCTGGATACTTTGGGGGTGGATCCAGGAGAGGGTGGGGTTTGGGGAGGGGAGAGGCTTCAGCATGGTACAATGCCATAGAATCCACCCTCCAAAGCAGCCATATTCTCCAGGGGAGCTGATCTCTGTCAGCTGGAGATTCATTATAAAAGCGGGAGATCCCCAGGCCCCACCTGGAGGTTGGGAACTCTATTCCATCATTAGAGTCAGCAACTATCCCCTCAGTACCCATTGCTAGGCAACCAAGCTTGCTTCTCTGAAAGCCCCTTTCCACACCTATGTTGGCCTTTGGGAAAAAACTCATTGGGGCCAGCTAAACAGAATGCCATAGAGGCCACCCTCCAAAGCAGTCATTTTCTCCAAGGAAGGGGGAGGATCTGTTGTCTGGAGTTCAATTGTGATACCTGGTGATCTTCAGGCTCCACCTGGAAGTTGGCTACCCTAGGCGTTTGTGTGTGTGTTTGTGTGCGTGTGTGTTTCTGTGTTTGTGTTTGTGTCTCTGTGTTTGCGTCTTTGTGTTTGTGTGTGTGTTTGTGTGGTGAAGAGGCTTGAAAAAAAAAACGGCAGTCTGAAATGGCAAACCATTCCGAAGACGGCTCCAAAATGGTAGGGGAAGGGCTGTCTGAAACAGCTGTTACTGTACCAGTTTATTACAAGCCAGTAAGCAGGATCTGCTAGACTCATTGTTGCAAGGGGAGGGATGGAGATCACACTAAATTACAACTGCTCTTCAGATGGCAGAGATCTTCCCCTGGAGAAAATGGTGGACTCTGTGTCATTATACCCTGCTGAGGTTGCCACTGCAAATTGACGCTGAGTGCCCAAGTCCGGGGCACTCTCCCAGAGCCTCTTTCTAGAGCCCGTTGTATTTATTTCCACAATATTTCAAGTGGCATTGTTTCATGAATTCCAAATACATCGAAATCTGAATTTAACATTCTTAGTGGAGTCTAATTTCTTAATTAAATAAATAAAACAAGCAACAGTAGAATGAAAACATTCAAACTGAACCAAGAAGAATGGAGCAAATGGGAAGAGAGGAAAAGAGGAGTTACGTGTTCATAAAGACAAGCAGCAGAGATGACATAAATTCAAGAATGGATGATATGGAAGTTCAAAAGATGAGGCAGGAAGGACAAGTGAAAGAGGGTTTAATAGTCAGTGTAAGAGATGATGAGCAGGTGCGCCATAGTTTCAGTTGCAACCAAAGAGAGAAGGGAAATGTATATGTTGCAGGACTAAGTCAATATTTAGTCCTTGAGTGGCTATGTGAAGATTCACTGATAATATTGAGCTTGAAGAGTGATGGAACAGGTAGACTAACCTCAGAGTGGGGAAGAAGAAGGGGGTGGAAGAGAGCAGGAGCTCAGTTTATCAGAATTCAATTTTAAGAAATGAGAAGTCATCCAGGAAGAAATAGCAGAGCAAGAATCAGAAGTCCAAATTAAGGGAGGAAGTATGAGATCTGGCACTTGAGCTAAAACTCATCACCATAGAAATGAAATTCCCTTGCAACAAGATTCCTTCTGCCACTTCCTGTGGTGATGAAGAAGCAGCAATAGCAAGAGGTGCATTTTTATTCCACTGTCATCTTGGGGTACTCTGTTGTACTTGAATATTATATCATGTATCTCTTTAGAGAGCAGGCATTCTGTGTTTCTAGATTATGAGAATATAGCACACAGGGTAAAAAGAAGGCTTCTCCTGTCTTCACATGAAGACCAATAAGGTCATGTGCAGTCACTTGAGGTATGGCATTCTCCACAACATATCAAACAACCATCAGAAATACCACCACCACCACCCCCCAAAAAATCGGAATAATGAGACAAACACCAGTTTGGAATCAAACAACGGACACTTTATTAACTATATAGAAGAAATACCAACTGAGCAGCAAGGGTTAAAACTAAGGGAGCATGAGGTGAAGACTGTTTGGGTGGGAATGGAGCCCAGCCTTTTACAAGGCCGGCTCCACCCCCACCCTCATCACAACACATGGTGTCTTCCCACTCTCCTCCTGAGTGGCAAAGCAGCCTCCGGCCTTCAGCAGTCTTGCCAGGAGCTCAATTTTTTGGTAGTGTGGTGGTGGGGAATTCACATACAGTCTACGTTCTCTTGAAAGCTTATACCCTTGGAAATCTTGTTCTTCAAAATGCTACTGGACTTGAATATTGCTTGTTTATTGCAGACCAACATGGCTACCCTCATGAAACAGTGTACTATGTATATTATGAATCCTATCAAGACAGCTGATGCATTGGCTTCCCCTTCCACAGCTGCATCCTGATTCCCTTAAAACACCAGTGAGAGATGAAGGACCCACTAGAAAAGGGTACAGAGAAATGCAGTTAGAAGAGGAAGTCAGTTGGAATTGCTCTCTCTCCTGCTTGCCCAGATGTATTTGGGATTTGCTCCATTCACGAGAGCGAAAGAGAGGGCAATTCCAGCTGAGTTCTCTCCTTATCCTGTGCTGCATGGCATCCTGCCCTGAAAAACCTTGACCCTAAGCAGGGGCATTTCAAGGAGATGGTAGAAGGGGAAGATTATATGCTATTGATTATATGCTATTGATTAGTATATAAACCAGCTCTCTGTGTAGGGTTTTCTATGAGGGATTCTAAAAATGGATATGATTGCCTCTTCTTTTTATACAGTACACATATAAGAACAGAATTACTCATGATGGGAGTGTTGCCATAGAATTTTAGCATCTTTCCTATTATATAAAGCCATTTTAACATTCCAAGAGGCAAGATTCCATGGGGCGCCAAAATCAGTCTGGACGGAGCCAGCGAAGGGTAAGGACCGACTGGGAGCTGGGTCCACGCTTCTCCTCCGCCCACTGCCAGGTGGGTCTAACTGTCCCCTCAGTGGCCTGCTTCTGTCAGTGAAAAGACAATGGACTATCAGCATAACCCCCTCACCCCCGCCCACTGACTTTTCTGTCAGAATAAACTGTCAGAAAACGGCTCTCTCCTTCTAAGCTCCACCATGGTTGGCTGGCTAATGAGGTGGGCCAGCAACCATCAAACCATTCCCTTCAACCCCCCGCTGTGCGGCTGACTTTCCCCCTAGGATTGCCAAACTCCAGGTGGTAGGTGTAAAGAAATGGCAGTTACCTGTGTTTATAAGATGGCTGCTGCCTGGGGTTTGTTTAAAATGTTCCCCCATAAGGTTCAACTGTTACCTCAGTGGCTCTTAGTTGGTGAAACGAAATGGCAGTTACCTGTGTTTATAAGATGGCTATATAGATCCCAGCCCATCCAGGGGGGATTGTGTTTACCTCCTGTTTTATTTAGTTGTCCCTTATTCATTTAGTGTGTGTGTGTGTGCTCCATAATTGTGTAAATACTAAAATAAATTATTCTACTTGGACCAATAATCTGTGTTGTATTCTGACCCCATCGTCTCACCCGCTCTGCAAATACCAAAGGAAAGGGTAGCCCAGGGAAGCAAGAAAAGGCCAGACCCTTGGGTTACCAACTTTCCAGGGATCCCCCAAAGATTGTGGATTCCATCTCCAAGTAGGGAGATTTGACCACAGGGGTCTCACTGACCCTCAAAAAAGGCAGTTTCAGGGCTTCAGAGCATGGTAGAGGCTGCAGGGGGGGAAAGAAAAGCTGAAGAATGAGGGGGAAATTAAGGTAGGTTGATGCTTGTCAGAATCTGCTAATTCAGACAATATATTAGTCAGGCCTCCTCCCCTTAGTTTTCATGTATGCCTTTAGCTTTCCTATGTATCTGTCATGTATTGGGATTCTATGTAACCGTAATGTAATAATGCTTGTCCAGACCGGGAGGGTGACACCAATGATTTGCGAGAACAAGGAGGCCTCACATCCCTGCCTCCGCATTCCAGCTGCTCCGGCAGGAACTTCAAGGGAGGATGCCTCTCATCTCTTATCACATGCAAAAACCTTGAAGCCATTGATTGTTATGTGAACTGGTAACATCTGAGGGGTCTGGTTTGGGAGAGGAAATTTACTGCTTAACACCTCACTCTTTTCCTGTGAGAACCAAACGGTCAGGACACCTTTTTGCCCGCCAATTTTCCCTTAAGGGGATTGGCTATCTATGGGTAATTCAAACTCCTTGGAATGGTATAATAGACCCGCTTGTATAATTTGTCTCATCTCTGACAATAATCCGAGATGCTGTACTAATGTAGAGATTGGAAATAAAGAACTGTGGTTAACCAACCAAGATCTGATCCTTGACTACTTTGAGCAGAACTCTCACAGATTGTCAGAGATCTGTGACTGGGACTTAGCCGTTCCTGACCATGTCAGACGACGACACGGTCCCCATCCCTACACCCGAAGATATTCCCGCTACCCCGACGGACCCGGGGAACGGTGGTGGAGGCGGCGGAGGGGCCCCAGACGTGCCGGTGACTACGATTCAGGGGGCTCACTACATCCCGCGCCTACCTCCTCGTCAGAGCGTGACCCCCAAGTACGCTTGGAGCCAGTTCGGTCATGGGACCGTGGATTCGTGGGTGCACGACCGGAAAGGGGCACGGGTTTCGTTCCCTGGCGACCCGCTCGATCGCGGGAGACCGAGCTACCTGGGAGACGACTGCGAGCCGATCTACCGAGGAGAGCCGCGTCGCCCGCCCTTCGAAGGAGAGAGGACAGGTCCGTATGGGCCCGATCCGCACCGAGGGGAACAGATGCCCCAACTGGACCAGATGATGGGAGAGCTACGGCTCCAACTCACCGCACAACTACGAGAATTGGCCCTCGATCTCCAGCACCAATTTCGCGACGCTATGAGGGTCGTGCAAGGAGCCCTCCCCGGTCAGGGGATAGGAGTTCAGCAACCGCCAGCAGCGCCTGGAGGGGCCCTGATTCAGCCTCAGGTGCCCGCCCCTCCGGTGCAGCCAGCCCCGCCGGTCGTTCCGCCTCCGGTGCCAGGTCCCGCCCCGGCACCGGTCCCGGCTCCGGCCGCCCCAGCCATCCGCCCAGCCCCCTCCGATCCTCTGACGACTACTTTCGATGGGGACCCCGAGAAGCTGCGTTTTTTCATGTTGGAGATAGAGAGGTTCCTGGACAGCTGGGGCCATCTCTATCCCACCGAGAGAGAACGGATTGGCTACATCGGGTCCAAGCTGAAAGACACCGCCAGTGATTGGTATGTGAGCCTGCACGATGCCCCAGGACCTGAGCTGCGTTCGTTGAACAACTTCATGTGGGCCCTTCGTCATCAATTTGAGGACCCTCTGGGCGAGGAAAAGGCCAGGAATCAACTGCGGAAGTTGTTCCAGGGGAGATCCACGGTGAGGGACTACACCGACAAGTTCCGGCGCATCGCGGCTAAGATCCACGGTTGGCCAGAGGAACTCTTCATGGAGAAGTACTGGGAGGGCCTCAACCCGGAGATCTACGAGACGGTGTTGCTGGGGGGCCGCCCGGGCACGTTGGCCACCTGGATGAGGGCCGCAACCGACATGGAAGAGAGATTTACCCTGATCAAGATGGGATCCTCGGCCACGGCGGCCAGCAAAGCAGCGCCGAGAGCGAAGCCACGGCCCAGCGTGCAAGACATCCGAGATGCCCGGTTTCGGCAAGGGCTGCGCATGAAATGTGGGGAGAGTGGCCACTTTGCCTCAGCGTGCCCAAGAGGAGGAGGGAAGGGGCCGAAGACCTCAACACCGGTGGCGGGGAGCACCCCTAGCCGTGGGAAGACACCGATCAAACCCCGGGCGTTGCAGCTGGAGGGAGCTACAAACGAACAAGGGGAGCTGGAACTGATGGAAATGCAGATGTCGGGAAACTCCAACGGCCTGCAGTGAGCGGCGCAGAACTGCAGGTCCCCCGCCAAGAAGCGCCATCTCCGGTGAGCATCCCTGGCCCCCTATTATATATGGTAGTGACTGTGGTGACCCCGGGATCGGGCACCCACATGAGGGTCCGCGCTTTAATTGACTCTGGGTGTGCTCGGGACTTAATTAGCCCTTTGGTGGTGGAGGGGTTGGGACCAAAGGTTACCCCGCTGGCGGAACCTCTAAAGTTTACTCAGATGGATGGGTCGGAGATGAAGGAAGAGTGCATAGCGGAAACCAAGTGCCTGATTTTGGGGACGGGGGAACATTGGGAGAAGCGAGCTTTCGTCATTACCCCAAATGCCCAGTTCCCCATGGTGTTGGGAAGCCCCTGGCTCAGTTCGCACGACCCATACATTAAATGGAGTGAAGGGAAGATCTCTTGGGTAGATGACCGCTGCCTCGCGCATAAATGGGACTTGGAATGGGGTCCAGGACCACCGACCCCTCCCCCCCCACCCACCGCGCTTGCTCTTACCCCCACCCTGGTGCCCAAGGAGTATAGAGACTTGTTGGAGGTATTCAGCGAGACCGAGGTGGATGAGTTACCCCCCCATCGATTGTCGGACTGTGCCATCGAGCTACTCCCGGGGGAGAAACTCCCTAAAGGGAAACTGTATTCCATGAGCCCTTTAGAGCGAGAAGAGCTGCGAAAGTTCCTGGACAAAAACTTGGCGCGCGGCTTCATCCGACCAGCCAAGTCCCCTTTTGCCGCCCCTGTGTTATTCCGGAAGAAGAAAGACGGGGGTTTAAGACTGTGCACAGACTATAGGGGACTGAATGCCGTCTCCACTACTAACACCTACCCCCTCCCTTTAATAAAGGACTTATTGACGGAAGCAGCTAAAGGGAAGGTATTTACCAAACTGGATCTGCGTGATGCCTACTTCAGGGTGCGCATCAGGGAGGGGGATGAATCCAAGACTGCTTTTAATACACCCCTGGGACAATTTGAGTACCTAGTGATGCCGTTCGGCTTAAGTGGCGCGCCCGGGGTCTTTATGAGTTTGATCAATGAAGTATTGCACAAGTACTTGTTTAAAGGGGTGTTATGTTACATAGATGATATCTTGATCTATTCTACTGATAAGAAAGAGCATGTAAAACTAGTCCGGGAAGTCCTTTCTACCTTGCTGCAAAACCAGCTCTATGTTAAGTTATCAAAGTGTGAGTTCCATCGTGAGTCAGTAGACTTCCTAGGCTATCACATCTCTCAAAGGGGACTGGAAATGGACCCAGCCAAGGTGGAGGCGGTGGTGCAATGGGAGGCTCCGCGAACGAGGAAACAATTACAGAGCCTGTTAGGATTTTGTAACTTCTATCGAACCTTCATAAAAGACTTTGCGACGGTCACTCTCCCCCTAACGGACTTACTGAAAACTAAGGGGAGGGGGCCCGAGGCGGGAAAGCCAGGAGAGAGGATTGCCTGGAACGGGGAGTGCCAAAGGGCGTTCGAAACCTTAAAAAATCTCTTCACTTCCGAGCCCATCTTAGCCCACCCCGATGAGACCAAAGAGTTTATAATCCACGTAGACGCGTCGGATGTAGCCATGGGGGGGGCCATATTACAAAGCGGGCTGGACGGGAAGTTACACCCCCTGGCTTACATCTCGAAAAAATTTAATGACACGGAGAGAAATTGGTCGGTTTGGGACAAGGAAGCGGCGGCTATTAGATTGGCGCTCACTACATGGCGGCATTGGCTGGAGGGCGCGCAAGCCCCCTTCGAAATTTGGACTGATCATAAGAACCTGGAGGCGTTGCGCACACAGAGATCCCTCAATGCCAAACAACTGCGGTGGGCAGACTTTTTCTCCAAGTTTAATTTTGTACTTAAACATTTCCCAGGGAAGGCCAACTCCTTGGCAGACGCGCTATCCAGATTGCCCCAACATGAGAGTGTAAAGGAAGAGGTGTTTGATTCCATGTTCTCCCCCCAGCAATTGGGTGGGGCAGTAGTCACTCGGAGCCAAATCAAGAAAACGCAGTTGGATATCGGGACTTGTGATTGGGGGGGGGGATTATGCTCCCGAGGAAGTGGAAGAATTGGAGGCTTTGGGGGAATGCTCAAAGAGAGAAGATCAGTGCTGGCTCCATGGAGACAAACTAGTGGTGCCACGGGCCAAACGTAAAGATATATTGTTGGCCTGCCACTCTTCTAAACTAGCAGGGCATTTTGGATTCCTAAAAACGCTTAATTTGATCCAGCGTCAATTCTGGTGGCCGCGCATGCGCCGAGACGTCTCCGATTTCGTCTCGGCTTGCCAAACTTGCTTAATGTGCAAAAAACGGGGGGGGGGGGAAGGTTCCTGGACTATTGCACCCTTTACCCACCCCTTCTCGCCCCTGGGAGGCCATAGCTATGGATTTTATCACGAATCTACCCCCCTCCAGAGGGAAGACGGTTATTTGGGTGGTGGTAGACACGTTTTCAAAACAAGCTCATTTCACCCCCTTCAAGCAATTGCCCACCGCCAAGGGAATGGCCAAAGCTTTCTTTAACCACGTGATAAAATTACACGCTTTTCCGAAAAGAGTGGTATCCGACAGAGGCAGTCAATTCGTTGCCAACTTCTGGCGGGAGCTCCTAAAAATGATGGACATAGAACCAGCACTGAGTTCGGGTTATCACCCAGAAACCGATGGCCAATCCGAACGAACTAATCAAATTCTGGAACAATTTTTAAGATGCTACACCAATTATCATCAAGACAATTGGGTGGAGTTGTTGCCATTCGCCGAATATAGCTACAACAACGCTGTGCATTCTTCCACGGGAGTCTCTCCTTTCATGGCGGTGGGGGGTTTTGAAGGGAAACCATTGCCTACCATTGAGAATGAACCCAATGCTTCCCCATCGGATTTTAAAAGTTGGTGGACTGCCTTGCAAGACTCCTGGCCATTGATAGCCAAAGCACTGGACCAGGCAAAAGAGGATTATAAAAAATATGCTGACCGAGGACGAGCGGCAGGCTGGGATCTCCAGCCAGGGGATTCTGTCTACCTCTCCACGAAAAATATCCATGGTTTGCAGCCCAGCAGGAAACTGGGATGGAAATATGTTGGACCCTATAAGGTGTTACGTAAAATATCGGATGTGTCTTTTGAACTGGAACTGCCTAAATCACTGAGTTCTGTGCACCCTGTTTTTCATTTCAGCCTCCTGAAGAAAGATCCTGGGCCGAATGCCTGGCATCCAGTTCCTCCAGTTCCTCCTCCACTGATGAAGGAGGGGGCCCCTCACTTCGAGATAACTGAAATCCTTGATTCCAAGATGCGGAGAGGCCGATTATATTATTTAGTTAAATGGCTTGATTTCGGCCCGGAACACAATGAATGGATTCGCTCAGAACATGTTCACGCCCCCAAACTGGTGAAATTGTTCCACAAAATGTTTCCTGATAAAGCTAGGTGAAGTTAATTATGAAGAGGGCAGGGTGTCAGAATCTGCTAATTCAGACAATATATTAGTCAGGCCTCCTCCCCTTAGTTTTCATGTATGCCTTTAGCTTTCCTATGTATCTGTCATGTATTGGGATTCTATGTAACCGTAATGTAATAATGCTTGTCCAGACCGGGAGGGTGACACCAATGATTTGCGAGAACAAGGAGGCCTCACATCCCTGCCTCCGCATTCCAGCTGCTCCGGCAGGAACTTCAAGGGAGGATGCCTCTCATCTCTTATCACATGCAAAAACCTTGAAGCCATTGATTGTTATGTGAACTGGTAACATCTGAGGGGTCTGGTTTGGGAGAGGAAATTTACTGCTTAACACCTCACTCTTTTCCTGTGAGAACCAAACGGTCAGGACACCTTTTTGCCCGCCAATTTTCCCTTAAGGGGATTGGCTATCTATGGGTAATTCAAACTCCTTGGAATGGTATAATAGACCCGCTTGTATAATTTGTCTCATCTCTGACAATAATCCGAGATGCTGTACTAATGTAGAGATTGGAAATAAAGAACTGTGGTTAACCAACCAAGATCTGATCCTTGACTACTTTGAGCAGAACTCTCACAATGCTTGGCTGGGAAGGAGATGGGGTTCCCAACTCCAGGTGGGGAATTCCTGGAGATTTCCTCTTGGGGAACCACTGTTGCCAATCTCCAGGTGAGGGAAGGAGATCACTCAGAATTATAACTGCTATTCAGATAGCAAAGATCAGTTCCCCTGGAGAAAATGGTGGACTCTGTGTCCTTATACCCTGCTGAGGCTGCCACAGCAAATTGACACTGAGTGCCCATGGCCTTGACACTCTCCAAGAGCCTCTTTCTAGAGCCCATTGTATTTATTCCCACCCCAAGGCCAAAAAGTGCAGGGGGAAGATGGAAAACTGAACAGTGAGGGGGAAATTAAAGGTAGGTTGATGCTTGGCTGAGAAGAGGATGTGGTTGCCAACTCCAGGTGGGGAATTCCTGGAGATTTGAGGGATGGAGCCTGGAGAGAGTGAGGTTTGAGGGTGGGGCCTCAGACAGGTAGAATGCCATGGACTCTGCCCTCCAAACCAGCTATTCCCTCTTGGGGAACCACTGTTGCCAATATCCAGGTGAGGGCAGGAGATCACTCAGAATGACAACTGCACACCAGATGGCATTGATCAGTTCCCCTGGAGAAAATGGTGGACTCTGTGTCCTTATACCCTGCTGAGATTGGCAGTCAGAGCTTCAACAGTCAGGGCTTCAGAGCACGGTAGAGGCTGCAGGTGGTGGGGGGGGATGGAAAGCTAAGGAGTGAGGGGAAAATAAAGATAGGTTGATGCTTGGCTGGGAAGGAGATGGGGTTGCCAACTCCAGGTGGGGAATTCCTGGAGATTTGAGGGATGGAGCCTGGAGAGAGTGAGGTTTGAGGAGGGGTGGGGCCTCAGACAGGTACAATGCCATAGACTCTGCCCTCCAAATCAGCAATTCCCTCTTGGGGAACTACTGTTGCCAATCTCCAGGTGAGGGCAGGAGATCACTCAAAATTACAACTGCTCTTCAGGTAGCACAGATCAGTTACCCTGGAGAAAATGGTGGACTCTGTGTCATTATACTCTGCTGAGGTTGTCACAGCAAATTGACACTGAGTGCCCAAGTCCGGGGCACTCTCCCAGAGCCTCTTTCTAGAGCCCATTGTATTTCTTCCCACAACGGGCCTTACTCCTAGTCTACAAATAAAAACAAACTGCTCTAGTTCCAAACATGAAAATCCTTGACAAAAAGATCTGTATTTTTATTTTTGGCAAAACAGAATTTTAAATTAGAAGTATATATATTCAATATGCTCCTATTTATGAGATCCAATTCCAGTAAATAGTCCCTATCTCTTTAAAAAAAATATCTCTTCCTCAGAAAACCAGTCTCTGTTTTGTCTTACAGAATAGGCTACTTTTTATACCCATATTGCTCAAATCTTTCCTTACACTCTGGGCCTAGGCTGCCAAGGGAGTAGGCCAAACTGCCTTTCATTCTAGCACTTTAATTTTTTAGTTTCAGTTAGGATGGCACTGTAAGTCCACTCAGCAAGATGAGAATTGAACTGGGTGCTTTCTGGCTCACACTCTTAGGTACTATACTACACCAGCCAAGAGGTGAATCCAGCATTCCACATTCCCTCCTACATTTGGCCCAGTTACTCCATTGTAAATAAGCTTTTTTTCTCCAAACAATACAGGAACCTGGGTTAGTCTGAAGAAGATTTTGATCTCTACTATCTTTTCCCACAGACTTCCTTTGCTATCTTCATTCTAAAAATGTATTTGTTGTACCAACTTTGTTTTCCCCATGGACCTTGTTAGTAATGATGTCTGGTTTGTACATGTGTGGTGTTTACACTAACAAAGAAAAAATATTTTGTTTCACCAGCAGAAAATGTTGTCTGTGGCTAAATGAAACAGTGCCCCATGAGTGCTAATTGTCCACTTTGTCAGGTATCAATGTCCAGCTGCGGCCTTATGTTGGATGTTTCTGAGGATAAAGAAAAGCTTGATCACACACACGGATATGCCCAACCATGCAAATAAGTCTGAATCAGTTTCATCCTTGCACATTTATTAGCACCCAAATGATTGGCATAGCCATCAGGGGTAGAACTTGAAGCCATTTATAAAAGAGTTGTTTCAGTGAGGGATGTTTATTCTTGTATGTGATCACTATGTTTTTCATCCTACTTTTCTAAAAGCAAAGATGAAAACATTGCAGCTCTGGCATTGTAGATTGTCCAGACTGACTTGCCAGCCACATCACAGATTTCATCAGTTTCATGAGGGAATAAATAAAACTGAGTGGGGGGGAAAGGTTGCTTACCTGTAACCATCATCACCTGTCAATTTACACTGCTGGGTTTTGTGCTTGTGCCAGAAAGTGGTATTTGGAAACTTCTAGAGCTATCCTTTTGGTGCAGCCTTGGACTGCACATGTCCCAAAGCAGAAAAAGCATGATGTCTGGCTCAGTTCTCTTTCATTTACTGCCGTGGTTACAGCATTTATTTTTATTTATGTTATTTATAGTAGTTTGCCTTTCTCACTTCGACTTAAGGAGGGTTAAATAGAGTAAGTCACTATAATCCAAAGGGTAGGACATTCAATAAATAATACAATAGAATTCAGGTTGTTAAACCAATCAGAAATCTACAATCAGAACTGAAGCAAAGCATAACATGACCCATTAAATGATGCAAAAAAATGCATAGTTGGATCCTAATTTCATCAAGCTGAACACAGCAGTATAGACCAGAGTCCGTAATAATTTTCCAAGAAACTTTGTGAATCTGTTAGAACAATACATCTCAATTGCCTGCATATAAAAGCCCTCTTGACTGATTCAGTTTTGCATATTTTACAAAAAAAGCCAGAATTGCAGCCTTTCTGACCTCCACAGGAAGGCCATTCTACAAGATGGGAGCCACAATGGAGAAGTCCTGTGTATGGGTGATAGTTGATTTTGCCCATTCATAGGTTAAGATGCTGAACTGTAGACCGGAAGATCAGTAGTTCAGCAGTTCGAGACTTGAGTGCTGCATGACAGAGTGAGCTCCCGTCTCTGTCCCAGCTCCTGCCAACCTAGCAGTTCGAAGGCCCCAAGAATAAGCGCCACCACAATCTGCAGACCCTTAAAACTGGGAGGCTTAAATATACCTGATTTACACAAATACTACACAGCTTCCGTCCTAACTAATATGGTCAGGCAGTATCACTCCACTGATGACATCGGATGGAAATGGATAGAAGCAGCATCACTCACAGGCTCCTCTTTTAAAGAAATACTATGGCGGGACAGCCCCCCTTCGCTGAAATCCCAGACTGCCAACCCATTATTGCGGTCTACTTTACAGACTTGGTTTTCACATCACCCTCAACTGGTATCACATCGCTCGCCTCTAAGCACCTTCACAGGACAGGACTGGTTTCCTCCAGCAAATAGGGCTGCCAAGTCCAACTTGGGAAATATCTGGGGACTTTGGGGGTGGAGCCAGGAGACTTTGGGGGTGGAGCCAGGAGAAAGGAAGTGACATCATTTTGTGATGTCACATCCTGTGATGTTGCTTCCACATGCTGACACATGAATTCATGAAGTTTCCTAATACTGAATCAGGCCATTGGTCCATCAAGGTCAGTATTGACTACTCAGACTGGTAGTGGCTCTCCAGGGTCTCAGGCTGAGATCTTTAATGTCACCTGTTACCTGATCCTTTTTTAGCTGAAGAGGCTGATACCTCCTGCATGTCAAGCAGATGCTCTATCACTGAGCAACGGCCCTACTGAATCCTTCCTCATCTCGGCAGAATATGAAGCCCTAAGTGCTACACAAGTGCTAAATATGATTTTCATATCATAAGAACAGGAGAGAAGCCACAGTGGATCGGCCCATCCAGTACAGCCCATCCAGTACAACACTCTGTGTCACAACAGTGGCCAAAAATACCAGGTGCCCTCAGGAGGTCCAGCAGCGGGGCCAGAACTCCAGAAGCCCTCCCACTGTTGCCCCCCAAGCACCAAGAATTCAGAGCATCACTGCCCCAGACAAAGGGTTCCATTTAGACCTTGTGGCTCATAATAGCCACTGATAGACCTCTGCTGGATGGGGACAGAGAGAGAGAGAGAGACAGACAGACAGCTTTTTCACTTACTCTTGCCCAATTCCCAGGTTTTATTTCTGGCCCTTGTTTCACCCAGCTGTTGTCCATGTAAGTCCCATAACTTCTCCCCCCCCCCCAGCATAGGCTTTTTGGTGGCTAAAGAGGACCTTTGTCCTCCCCTTTTCGCCAGCAGAAAAGCTAGTTGGATCCATCCCTAATTTAAAATACCGGTTACTTGATGTACAAATGCTTTTAAAAATGCAGATTTTTACTGCTGGAGGGGGGGACACGGTTGAAAGAAACAGAAAATTGGCATAAAAATGAGGAATCCCAACTTTTATTTGCAGAAGGGAAATGAGGATTGGTGGGACCCAAGCAGCCACGACAAGATATTTTAAACAATCCCACTCCCAGACCTTCTACAGGCAACCTCTCCTTGTGATGTTTACCTCTTTGGAAGTGACAGTTTATTCCTTTGACAAAACCACAGTGGACAGACAGACAGAAAAAAGAAAGAGGGGGAGGGGGAGAGACAGAGAAGGAAAAGAGCTCGCAGACCCCAGCTTACCGGAGCAGTTTACTTAGCAGCAACCTTGCACGCAGTAGAAAGAGCTTAGTCCCTCCTTAATCTCTGGGCGGGGCTCTCTAGCTGGCTCAGCTCTTAAAGGGGAAATTTCCCTTTTAAGAAGTTCAAGAGGCTGGCCAGGGCAGGCTCCGAGGTTCCCCTGCTGGCAGCCATTTTGTCCCCCCGGTGGCCAATCTTGGAAAAGCGGGGGAAAGCTTTCAAAATCGGTGTTTCCCCCGCTCTTCCGGGGGACTTGGCAGCCCTACCAGCAAAAGACAGTGCAGAATTCAGCTCCTGGAGAGAGGCAGGGATAACTCGTCTCATTGATGTGACTAGAGGGAGCAAGCTGATGACAAAGTCGTCTCTGGAAGGAAAACACAACATCAAAATCTTATGGTATGAATATCTTCAAATCAGCACCTTCTCTCTCTCCCGCAAATATGCAACACATTTCAAAACTTGTTATCTGGGTTTGAAAAACTACTTCTATCGCCTCCTAGCAAGAAGGGTCTAATCTCCACCATTTATAAACTTCTTCTGCATGCGGAGCCTAACAAACTCCTGGCTTACCAACAAGCTTGGCACAACGATCTGAACTGCTCCCTGTCCAATGAACAATGGCTTGATACTTGGACTACCCTAACTAAGACGTCCAACTCACACTACATACAGTCAGTGGCTCACAAAGTTTTAATGAGGTGGTACCTGACCCCGGTCAAGTTAGCTCATGTGCATTCTAATGCCTCTCCTCTATGCTGGAAACTCTGCGGGGAAAAAGCCACCTACTTTCACTGTTGGTGGCTATGTCCTCTAATAACTCAGTTTTGGATGGAGGTGATAAACAAGATTGCTGTTATTACCAACATCATCATACCTCTTGATCCAGCTGTCATCCTGCTTCATTGCAAACCTCCACAACCTCTGCCTACACGCCTACTGGAATTAATTAACATTTTACTCATAGCTGCTAAGGTAGTAATTGCGCAAAATTGGAAAAATAAATCTGCCCCTTCAATATTACAGTGGTTAAATAAGGTTTGGGAATTTTTTCTGTTAGATAAACTTTCTATATATTCCACCAGCAAAACGAATGAAAGGGAACTACTTAACCCTATAGACAAATGGTACCCTGTATTGCAAAATGTGAATTTTGATCAGTTTGATTGGGAGAACATTATGGATGCTAAGTTCAAAACCTTTATCTACGGTTAAAATGTGTGCTACTTACCTTGATTTTGGTTTGTTCATGTTGCATTTGTTCATATGTATATTTCTCTCAAGTTTGTGCTTGGACCTTACAGAGCATACTGGACTATATAGCTTCTCTTAAATGTGTTTGTTTATAAATCCTGAGTGCTTTTTCTAATGATGTTTATTATTATTACAAAATAAATAAAAACAAATGGAAAAAAAAACCTAGCAGTTCGAAAGCAAGAAATTCCAAGTAGATAAATAGGTACCACTTTTGTGGGAAGGTAACAGCGTTCAGTGCATCTCGGCATTTAGTCATACCAGCCACATGACCACGGAAAAGTCTTCGGACAGCGCTGGCTCTTCAGCTTGGAGATGGAGATGAGCACCACATCCCTAGAGCTGTATTCAACTGGCTTTCGAGCAAGGAAAACCTTTACCTTCAACTTTACCTGCAGAAGACCTCACTCGGATGAGCAATACTGTTGTAGTGGAGCATAAGAGAAGAAGCGTTCTCACATGTGAATGTCCGAGGCCAAGGATTCTGTATGCAGTGACCAATACCTTAAATTGAGGCCACTAACTGATAGGTGAAGTGACTGTAGAATGAGACTAATATGTATGCTCCATCTTGTTACCAATAATAGCTGAGCCTCAGCATTCTGCACCAACTGGAGTTTCTGAACTGATTTTGAAGGGAAACCAATGTACAGTGCATTACAGTATTCTAGCCTAGATGTTACAGTGGCATGGGTCTAGGTGGCCAGGTCAGCAATATCAAGGCAAGGGCCATCTTTTGGGCTAGGATGAGTTGGAAGAAAGCCTTTTTTTTGCAGCTGCACTAACTTGCTTGTCCAGCAATAACATTGGGTCCAGTAATTGCTTGTCCAGCAATAACAATAAGATCCCAAGGCTCTTAACCAAATCAGCAAGGGTCAGCTGAACTCCATCAAAAGTGTGAAGCACAATGTCCTTGGAGAGTTCTGTCTTCTCAACCAGCACTACCTCTGTCTTTTCAGGGTTTATTTTCAGTTTGTTTACTCTTAGCCAATTTACTACAGCAACTAGGCAGTGATTTAGGACCTCTGTCGCATCACCAGGAGACTCGGAGATGGATATATAGATTTGGGTATCTTCCACATATTGATGACAACCAACCCCAACATTATGAATTATTTGTCCTAAGGACTTACCTAGATATTTAAAAGTATGGGGAATAGAATTGCACCCTGTGGAACTCCACAGGTTAGGTCCCACAGTGATGATAACTGGTTTCCAGTAGCAACCCTTTAAGTCTGATCTGTGAGGAATGATTCAAACCAGTTCAGCCCACACACCCTGATGCCTCTAAGCCCCTCAATAAGATGGTATGATCTACTGTATGAAAGGCTGCAGATAAGTCCAGTAAGAGCAACAAAGAATCATGGCCTATGTCTACACTCAGAAAGAGGTCATCAACTAAAGACAGAAGAAGAGTGGTCTCTGTCCCATAGCCTGGCCTGAAGCCAGACTGAAAAGGGTCTATAGCAGATGAATTATTCAAGAAGACATGTAGTTGATCTGCTACTGTTCTCTCAATCAATTTTCCCAGAAAGGCCAGATTAGAGACTGGGCAATAATTGGGCACATCATTTTTTTTGTAAGGATTTTTTTTTCAGTAGCAGATGGATAACCACCTCTTGGAATGGCCTAAGAAAGGTTCCCTGGGTTAGTGATTGATTTATAATAGATACTAAGTATTTATGATCCTTACATGATTTTATCAGTCAGGATGGACAAGGATCCAGAATACAAGTAATGGCCTTCACTGACCCCAGGACCTTGTCGATATCCATTATGGAAACTGGGTCAAAATGATCCATAAATAGAGTAGGCAGTGTATTAGGCATTTTCTTTTGGTGTGCCTGTATTACAACTGACATCCACATCAATGTATATTCTTCATAATTTATCATTGAAAAGCTTGGAAAAGTATCACAGCTAATTGTCTCTTACTGAGACAATAAAGGCTCAGATTTTGGAGTTAGCAGTTGCTGAGCTACACTGAACAATCAGGATGGTTGTGAGCTAGCTGATGCGATAGCAGCAGAGTAGTAACATCCCTTTGCTGCCATAACCACTACTTCATAGGTCTTCCAAATGGCTCTATAGCATCATCTATCAGATTTGGTATGAGTTAGCTACCAGCATCTTTCTAGAAATGCCTAGGCCTTTTCAGGTCACCCAGTCCTGTGGTAAACAGGGGGCCAGTTTATATCCCAGGGGAAGGAGCGGTCATAAAGGGACAACCTTTATGGGAGCTTCATATTCCACACTCCTACTGCCACCTCTGTTGAACATGTTTTTGAGATACTAAAATACCACAGAACATTTTGGAATCAAGTAGGATTCATGAGCCTCTGTGGGCAGAGCATTTAACCAGGCACCCTCTCATGTGGGGTGTTGGAGCTACCTTCACTTTGCCTTTAGGTACGTAGTGGTCAGACCAGGTTGAATCTCTAATCCCGAAACCAGGTCTTCCCCCAATTGCAAAAAATTAAGTCAAATGTGTGACCTTTTTCAAGTGTTGGGATCATCACAATTTGATGCCCATGGCAGTGTGACAATAAAATCCTGGGCTGGTCCTGGTGATGTATTCCCCGGAATGATCAGTCTAGGAGTCTCCAGTATCACATATGGCAGTACCTATGCTGAGTCATAAAGCCTACCCACTGGGGAACTAGGTGGCCAATGGACAAGAAGAATACCTGATCTGCCTTTTGTCCTTAGTGTGAGGAGCAAACAGTTAATGTCAGCAATAATTTGGACTGGAAGTCTGGAAGTTGAAGAACTCATGGAGGATAATAACCACAGCTCCACCTTGGCCAGTTGTACGGGGTTGGTGGGGGACAGTATGACGGACACCTGCTTCTTCTTCTCTGTGAGGCAGATTTTCCCATCAAAACACTGTTCTCCACTCTGACTGAGCAGACTCTTAGTAGTGTGTTTGAATTATAGAATTATAACTTTCTGCATGTCCCATCCTATGATAAAGAAGTTATTTGGCTTTTGCCCAGGCCAGAGATTTTTTTGTCACTCAGCAGGAGCCCTCTTATAAATCCCTTTTCAAAATGGCACTTGACTCAAAGTAAAGTTCAAACAGTAAGGTTGATTTTATTGAACAGGCACAGTTGAGTTAGGAATAGGGCAGGGGATGATAAATTGAGGTACATTTGGTTGTTTGTACAAATTATAACATTTTGAACAGGCAGCAGAGTATAATTGAAGCTTATATTATTAGAGACTCAATTCCTAACTGTGAGAGGTATGTCTTAGAGATTTCTTTCAACAACAATATGTCTTAATGAAGTTTCATAAAACTATCTTAGTTTTCTGGAAGTTAGTACTTTCTTCCTGTATTTAAATAATTCCCTTGTGGGATTATAACATTTCTTTCTTTTTTTTTACTCTTGAGGAGTCTAAGACCATTTCTCTTTTCACACAACCCAGGGGTTCCTTCTGAGTTGAACCCTCTGAATAACTGGGTACAGAATAATCCTCCTCTTTCTAGGAGTGATAATCCTTTTCTGTTTGGCTAGACTGGCAGTTTCAACCTACTATTCAGTCTCTTCTGTCAAACCTAAACCCCCATTCTGGAAACTGTGAATAAATGGAATTCAGCTAAGGCTGACATTTGACTTTTAAGTTCTGATTTATGAACTTTTCCTCAAATGTGATGGTACACAGTAAGGGCAAGGAGTTGTGTCCTTTCACTTCCCAAGTGAACTTGTCTGTTTCCCTCAGACTGACACACACACTCATCCTGACTGGCAACTGCCAAGCCAAAGTCCAAGTGACAACTGACTCCCTCTGACCAGACTGACAGATTTTCGAAAGCATTCCTCAGCTGGCACTGACCAATCAGAGAGAAGGGGGGTGCATGTAGGCAGCAGTCTGTCAATCAAACAGTGCTTTACAGTGAGACGTTAACCCCTAATCCCCCAGCTCTCTGAATTTGATGCACTAAGTGTCTTGGTTTTAAAGGTCAGTTAATCACAAACAGCATAACCAGGGGGTATTAGTTGAGATGGGCACATTACTGTAGTTTTCTTCCTGTCATGTTTCATTTGACAACTTCTCTCTACTGCTTGGTCTTTTATAGCTAGTTTCTCATCAGTTTCTTCTTGTAAACAGTTCATTTAGGTTTTGCTCTTATAAACATCATATCAAAGCCTATTTTTATTTCTAAAGTTCTGAATTCATTGACATGAGAATGGATCTATTGTTACACCTGCTAGCTCCTTTCTAGTATCCTCTGTTGGCACAGAATATTTCAGCTTACAGGGCTGGCACTTTCTGGAGTGAAATTTTGCATCGTGTTGCCCATAATCTTAAAAAATGGCCCTGTTTGGTATAATTGCCCCCTATTACATAAAGGCAAGGGAGAGAAAGTAGCTTGCTTTAGGGCATCTAATGAGTTCATGACAGAGATAAGATCTGAAGAGAAGACATTCCCGATCTCAGTTCATTCTGTACCCACTGTGCTACCTCAGTACCTGGGGTACAAGGATATTAACCTAACTTTGTTCAAGCTTTAGTTTGTCCTCTCAAACTGCATAGATTTATTTCA
Organism: Lepidodactylus listeri; assembly: GCA_029233225.1. Classification (NCBI taxonomy): domain Eukaryota; kingdom Metazoa; phylum Chordata; class Lepidosauria; order Squamata; family Gekkonidae; genus Lepidodactylus; species Lepidodactylus listeri. Next base: position 75,678,580 of record JARCFY010000008.1, read on the forward strand.
TATAAAGTTTTAAAATATATTTTCTACATTTGTGTATTGTTTCTTATATAAATCTATTGATTCATATTGTTTTCTTTTACTCTCTTTCTCAATTGCAGAAGCAGTAATATGGAGCAGAGGTGACATGAGAAAAAAAAGCGCACTGAATAGGAATGGGGTGGAATTAAACTTTTGACTATTCAAGTTTTTGTTTCTTTTGTAAAAAGTTTCTATTTTTATCCCCTATCAATTTTCGGACAAAAAACTGAACTGGGTGAATATTCAGTTCACGCATGTTATGAGTAACTCTGTTTTGCCTGTTTTCCCATTTCATGTTGATGCTAATTTGTTTAAAATATACACCTCAAGTTCTTTGATTATTACAAAGAGGAGATCCCAAGACAATGACATATTTTTTCTGTAGTTCATTGGCCATTTTCTTTTAGACTTTTACATTGTTTCTGAAAGGATCCTGCATTTCCTGATCATTACCAGCACTGCTTTGTTATACCTTCAAATTCAATTAAGCCTATCCCTACAATTACTTTAATTTCATAAAGACAACAAAGAAAGCAACATAATTTTGTAACTAAGACATCTGAAAATTGATTTTCACTTGCTCATAATGTCTGTTTTTCTTCAAGTCAAGCATATCACATGAACACTTTGATGATTTGTTCACAATTTAAAATGAGCAGTGGTTTTCCATCTGCATGGCCATATTCAGCATTATGACTGCCTGGGGAGGACACTGTTGGTGCATGTTCACAATTTAATAGCTTGTGTAGGTTGTAAGTGCCCCAGGGCCACCATGGAAATACAATATATCATTTAAAATAGGTTAGTGTTTGAATATATGTACTGCAGTTGCATAGGCAGAGAGGCATTAATCAGTCAGCAAATTCATCAAGTCGGCACTGACTCAAAAGTTATGGGATCAATCTACCATTCCCAATGTGAGAATGATCAAATATTTCAATCCAAATTAGAACATTTGATGCCTGCTTTGAGAGACAGGCCAGCAAAACAAACACAGCTAAAAGACTAGAAAGTGAAGATATGTAGCTTCCTCACCACCAGCAACCTAGTAAGGTCAAAAGAACCAAGGAAAGCTATTTTGTAGTTTCTGTCAGGTTGGTTGTGTGAATGGCAAATGAAAGAAGGGAATGAGGACAGGTCCAGCACAGTGTTGAGAATGTACACGCTCAGAATGTTGGCAATACAATTTAAAATATTTGAAGTCTTTGAGGTGTGCTTTTCACCATTTGTAACCAAATTGCAATTGGAGTGGAGGAGCTTTCACATTTCACTCTTTTTACCTCCAGTAAATAAACATACCAATGAACAGCACAATCCTAAGCAGAGTTACCTGAACCCCTTCATGATTTAAGAGGACACCTAGGAAATGTGATCTGCAACTTTCATGAGGCAGTGTAAGAATGTTCATGAATAAATACCCTTCCTAGAATTGTCAGCATGGATTCTGCATGCCAGGAATACAGCACACAACATAGCTCTAAGGTGGAACTCTTTCAGTAGTTTATATGTCTTAAAAACAATGTTTAGGTGTGAACACAAAAAGGGGAAACTACAACTGCCATGATGCAGTGCAATAGTGAGTTTTCCCTAACCAATATGGATCCAGTCAGCTTGATGGCTTTTGATACACATCATGCTGCCACAAGATACACAGTGAACCCAAGTAGAGCCTCATGTTACAATGTCAAACTTTTTCTTTTACTCCTGCCACAAAGCAGTTGGCTCGTTTGGGGAATCAGATTATGTCATGTAAATTGAGTTAAACAGGCAGAGAGCACTGAGGTGATTTTAAAAATAAGAACAGGAAGCACTTGTGCAGCTTACTTACAAGGAACAGTAATTTTATATATTTTAGTCTGTTTCCAGAATGAAAGATTAGTCATGAAATTGTTGGCTATTGGACAATTGCCCCCCAAAAGCTAACAGATTAGGCTTCTAAATTAATTTGCACAGAGGATAAATTTCACTTTTCCAGTTTCTCCAGACTATAGGTATAGTTTAATATATCATCGAAACAGCCCTTTCTGAAACATTTCTTTTCCTATTTCATAAAATGCAACTCTTGACCAAGATGTTTATATGGCAGATGGGGAAATACGTCTTCTTGATGTCTCACATCACTCAGGACTGAGAAAGTGAATGAGAAATGTCAAGCAAGTATCAGTGAAACAGGACAATGTATTGCTCAATTGGAAATAGATTTCAATGAAGACTACTAAAGACTTATTATCTACATGAGAATTGTTATGGTCGAGAACTGGGTATTGTGTAGTGGCTGTGCTCCTCTTTGTAGCATTTTGTTTTGTTTTTTCTCACATGATTCCAGCCCATACTTAGAAAGGAGCTAATAAGGAGTCAGTTAGGGAGTTCTCTAGTTTGGAGTTTAAATCCTTTAATTAGGATACTCCTTTAGCTGTGGCTGCCAGTTTATTTTTTGCCTCAGCAATGTGACTGTTAAAACTAGTTGGTGGGAATCTGCTTGTCTGATTGATAGGCATATGCTCCTACATTCAACTTTCAAGCTCTAAGCCAGCTATGGTTAAAATACAAAGCATTTTAATAAAAACCTAACCTATTGTTTTCATTTCTCCATGGCTGCGTCTAGGGTTATTTTTGGGGGGGAAAACCCAGCAAAAACTCATTAGCATAATAGGCCACACCCAACAGCAGAAACTCATTAGCATATTAGGCCATACCCTGAAATCACAGGTAATTAGCATATTTGGCCACACTTCCATGTTACCAGAAGTGTGGTCATCCAGCCACACCCACCTTTTGCTTCTTATTCTGTTTGCCTTGTTTGTAACAACATTATTTTTTAAAAAAGTTTCCAAGTCCATACTTTTAATAATTAATATTACATTTATTTTAAAAGTAACATTAACAGTAACATAAGCAAATATCTCAATAAACACTCTAGAACTTGGAAAACTATACTGAAATGGTAAGAAAAGTCTTTAAATCTAAGTTGAAACCATCCCTCTAAAAGTTTCCAAAATGGTGACAGCTGGACAAGTGATGTTTAAGATATGCTTCTTGCAACCTTAACACTCAAAGGCAGCAGTCAGCAGTTTGGTCATAGGGTGAATCTCTACCTCAGCATGTCCTAGAGTTTGTTTATTTATTTACTTAAAATATATGTTAGCTGTCTTTCTTCCTTACAGAGTTCAACAGTTTACAATATAGATAAAACAGAATACATAAATACATAAAAACCAAAACCAGTTCTGAGATCAAATGATGCCTGCCTTACAGTACAATCCTGAACAGAATTACAACACCCTCTTAAATCCACTGAAGACATTTGGCTTAGAAGGCTGTAACCCTTAAGATGCCAACTGATAGAATGGAATTAAGCAGTGTTTGTAGGTTATGAGAACTTCCCATAGCAAAAGGAAAAGTTTCGAAGAGGCACTTTCTTTTTCTTTCAAACGGGGTATTGTTTAGAAAACAACAAACAAGGTATGATATCACTGCTTGGTTTTTTTAAACCTTTTAGTGTAACACCTGGAACATGCAGCCAGCATGACTAAATGCTGAGGTTCATGGAACACTGTTACCTTCCCACCAAAGCGGTACCTATTTATCTACTTACAATTTCTTGCTTTGGAACCACTAGGTTGGCAGGAGCTGGGGCCAGAGACAGGAGTTCAATCCATCATGCAGCACTTGGGTCTCAAACTGCCGAGCTACCAACCTTCCAGTTTGCAGCTCAGTGTCTTAACCTCTGAGCCACCGCAGCCCCTGTATTTCTCATGGCATACACCCAATTACACATGCACAAGTTGTACATATCTCCCTACACAAAAATGTTTAAGCACAGAGGCAATGTGCATGTTAAGTGCTGTAAAGTCACTTCTGATTTCTGGTGACCCTATGAATTAATGACATCCAATGCACAAAGTTTAAGTCCAGTGGCACCGCACTTTTAAGACCAACAAAGTTTAATTCTGGGTATAAGTGCACATGGAAGCTTATAAACCCAAAATTAAACTTTGTTGGTCTTAGGTACCACTGGACTCAAACTTTGTTCTATTTTTTCAGCCCAACATGGCTACCCATCTGAATTGGACCTCCAGGCAATAGAGCACCCCAAATCTACCCTCCTACAAAAATATACCTCCATGCTCCCCCAACATCAAATGGTGCACTTCTAAGAACAGTTTATTATTTATTTATTACCACATTTAGACCCTACCTTTCCTTGTAGTTCAAGACAACTTGCAAGTAAGCCCCACTGAATAAACCTAGTGAGAAGGATTCTGAGTAGACTTGCTTAGGATGACACCAAAATAGTCTCACTCAGTTCCCTCAAGACACCACCTGTTTTAGTGGGCAACTCCTTATGCCGCAACTACGCCTCACACACAGCCATGTTGTACCTGATACACTCCCACACCAAATACTCTCCTCTAGGGTTACCATGTTTTGAAAAACAAAAAAAAGAGGACATATCTCCTGACTGGCTACTTCGAACAAGTGATCAGTATGGCAGATCTCATTTTAAATACCCTACTATTTAAGCTGTGATCATTGCATCTCACTAGGAATATTTCTTATCTTCCAACCCCAAAAGGGGGCATTTTCACCCATGTTTTAAGAGCTCAAAAGAGGAGAACCACCTCCACACTATGCAGAGAGACACATTTACAGAGAAAGCCCTGACCCTATTCTCATAAGAACATAAGAGAAGCCATGTTGGATCAGGCCAATAGACCTTCCAGTCCAACACTCTGTGTCACACAGTGGCCAAAACCCAGGTGCCATCAGGAGGTCCATCAGTGGATCCAGAACTCCAGAAGCCCTCCCACTGTTGCCCCCTCCAAGCACCAAGAAGACAGAGCATCACTGCCCCAGACATAAGAACATAACAAGCCATGTTGGATCAGGCCAGTGGCCCATCCAGTCCAACACTCTGTATGACACAGCAGCCAAACCCCAGGGGCCACCAAGAGGTCCACCAGCTGGGCCAGAATTTCGGAAGCCCTCCCACATGAGAGAGAGAAAGAAGGCTTTTGGGAGGGAGGGTAAAGAGAGCAAAGCAGGCAAGTGCAGGGTCCTCCGCAAAGTCTCTACAATGACTGTGGCCCCACTGACCCTGCCTCCTCTCTATTGAAAAGTTCAGTGACTGGGGTTGACCACTAGCCTGTGATACATGAAGCAGCCCTACACAGAATCACAGCATCAGTCCATCAAGGTCACTAGTACTGAATTAGACCCTTGGTCCATCAAGGCTAGTGTAGTCTATTTAACACTATCCAATGTGGCTCTCCAGTGTTGCAGGCAGAGTCTTCCAGCTTACCTTCTACCACATATTCATAACAGGAGCTGCCCAGCATTGAACCTAGGACCCGCTTCAAGCCAAGCAGCTGCTCTTCCACTGTGCCACAGCCCTCCCCGGGCCAGCCCCAATGGCAATGACTCTAGGTCTCCTGCAAAGCTGGGGTTGCTAGGGAGTGAACTCAGAACCTCAAAGGTGGGGGGGTTGGTTGGGCAGCACTGAGCCAGGCTGCCCCAACACATTACTGGCCTGAAGGGGAGGAGGGAGGCTGCCCACCACCCCGCCACCTGCCCCACTCTTTATGACCCCCACTGGCTCAAGCTGCTGGAGAAAACAGGCTGCTGGCCACCCACCATGTTGACCTTGTGCTCCATGCCATCACAGCAGTGTGGGGCCGGGGAAGCCACACCCACACTGCTTTCAACCCCTGGGCCCCTGCCCTGGTGCGGAGGCACAAAGCTGTGTCCCCAGTGGCCCTGCATGAAGCCCTTTTTCACAGCTTCCAAAGAGGAACTCCAGGAGCCCTCGACCCACCAGAAGGTAAATTGGGAAGGGAAGGAAAAAACCTATTCATCCTGAGGGGGAGGGGGAGGAATGGGCTCCGAATGTCATTCTGGTGCATTCCAGCCCCAAAATAGCCCTGACTGCATCTGTTATAGCTTTAAGCAACAATCTTAGAGCTCAGCAATATATAGAAAGGGCAATGACCTTTACAGGAGGAAGGAAAGAAGCAGATACATTAAAATGTTATATAGTAAATCTGCAATCAAAAATCATCCTGGTGCAATATTTATACTTGCTGGTGACTTGAATGCAAGGACTAGTATGGGCCATTAAAACACTGATTAGATCTCTCAACTAGGGGTGTGCAATTCCCCCCCCCCAATATTGGCATTTCCTGATATTCCTGAATCCCAGTACCAGTAAGGTATTCAGATTCAGTTAATATTCAGGAGACTCAAATTGTTTTGGCTCTATTTTAATCCAAAGGGACTATTATAGTCCATTATAGTCCCCATACAATATAATGGAAAAGTGATCCAGGGGTACCTGGGGCTCTGGGAAAGCCTGTGTCTGAGGTAGATGCACTGAATTTGCAGCATCACTGCTGGTGCATCTCCTCAAAAAAAGCCCCAAGTCTCAAAAGATTGGACCAGGGGGTCCAATTCTATGGGTCCCCAAAGAAGGTGCCTCCATTCTCTGCTGCTTTCAATGGAGGGGGGAAAGACATTTAAAGGGATTGTGGTCCTTTTAACTGCCTTCTCCAACTCTGTGGCAAGTGAACTCCAAAGGCATTTAAAAGGCTTGCAGTACCTTTAAACATCTCCAAGTGGCAAGTTCACCCAAAAGGCATTTAAAGGGACTGCGAGCCCTTTAAAAGCCTTCGGAGTTCATTCACCACAGACTCATGTGGCTTGGAGAAAGCATTTAAAGGGACCATGATTGCTATAAATGGCTTTTAAGTTTGGTTATCCTGCAGTTCCAAAAATCCCAAATATTTTGGGGACATTCAAAACTTGGCCATTTCAGATAGCCAAAATTAAGCCCCAATCAACAGCTGGCTTTTAAAAATATCCAAAAAATACCAATAAGGTATGTGGGGGTATATTTTTTTGCTTGCACACCTCTACTGTCAACACATTGTATTTCTAAAGATCCTGGTATAAGCTATTTGGGAATCAAGATGACAAATTTTGTAAATGGTGACCCTCTAGTCAACTTGGATGAAGAATTTACTTAGTGTTCAAATAAGGGGACTTGCATAATAGATTATTTTATTATTTCCAAACATAATATAGACCTGGTAAGCGTATTCTTAATTTGCTAGTGACCACTATCCACTTCAGCTCTTTCTTTTTTTCTGATATTCCTTTCAAGTTCATAGAAAATAAAATTACAACTGCTATAATTTGTTAGTGGAATTCTCAGGTAGCTAGGGATTGTCAGAGAATATGGAAGTCCGAAGATGCTAAAGTATTATGAACCTCTGTCATTCAATCTGATAATATAGAAAATTCTACCAAAAAGTTAGATAAATTAGTTGGCCTTTTCTCTCCTGCTTTAACATAGTCAATTAAGACATCTAAAACAGTGGTGAAAAACTTTTGTTTGATCACGACTGTTGACAATACAAGTTAGAGCTTAATAAAGTCTATGCCGCATGAAGGAAGTTTGGAACTTTAGAAAGAAGGTTATTCCTTCTCTTGAAATGTTGTTATAAGAACTTAATTAAGTGAAAAAAGAGGGAGCAGAGAGAAATAAGTCATTCCAGGCTTCTTAAATTACCAAAAGAGAAAAATGACAGAGGCATTTGGTAAGAATTTAGATCCTTTCAGCAAAGTGAAAATTTAGCATCTGATATTTCATTGTCTACTTGGGAATGCTATTCAAAAGACATGTTTAAGGAATGCTATTCAAGGAATGCTATTCAAAAGACATGTGGGAGGATCTACCTCTTCTTTTAGTATTGACATCTCACAGCTACCTGATTGGCCTCCAGTGTCCTCTAGAGAAACTCTATAATTAATCAAATGAAAACTGGAAAGGCTCCTGGGTATGACTTTCTTTCGGTTGCATTATTAGCCCTCCTATTTACAAAAATCAACCAAACTGGAGTAATTCCTGAAAGCTGGAAAGGGGACAAGAAGGGGACAATTATAGGCCAACTAGTCTACTTCCTGCAGTGAATAAAATATAGGCTGGCTTCCTAATGAATAAACTAAAAGCATGGATGGAAGAATATAACATAATTTGGCAAGAACAATTCAGCTTTCAGAAAGGGTACACATGCATACAACATTGCTTGATCTTGACTCTCATTAATAAATATATTAAAACTAATGTAGAATCTGTATTTGCTGCCTTTTTTGACACTCAAGCAGCTCTGTATCCCATACTCGTTTATGGGAAAAATTGAATCTTACCTCTATTCCAAAGCAGCTATTGACCCTGATTGAGAATTTATATACTGGATATGAACTTATCTCCAAGATTAAAGGTTAAAGACCTTTGAATATGAACTTATCTCTGAGATTAATAAGAACTGAGAAAGGTGTATGGCAAGGATATGTATATAAACAACATCTTAAACTGCAAAATAATATCAATGTACCGTACCTAACAAATCAATTTCTACCACTGCTTTTATATGCTGACAATTGTGTTTTCCTCAGCTGAACTTCGGTTGGCTTGAAGAAACTTATGAACAATTTTTGTGCTTTTTTGCACTTGAGAGTTATTGACAATTTTGCCAAAACAAAGATCCTGAAATTCTCTAAGTCAAGGCATCTGAAGGAACATCCCTGCCAAATTTATGGAGAAATACTGAAGAAGTTGGACAGTTTAAGTATATCAGTGTTATGTTTAATTGTGATGTATCTTGGAACTCCCATATAAATTCTGTTATAAGAAAGATCCAAATGACATTAATCACTCTTTACAAAAAAATTTACATTAGCATCAATTCATTCCGCTTCTGTTAAAACTATATAAGGACATCACTCTTCCTAAACTGCTTTATGCAGCCCCAAGGTGGATCAATGGACCACTGGATCTTCTTGATAAGCTCCAGCAAACTTTCTTCTGTAAGATCCTTTCTTTTCCTCCCTGTGCATCCTCAGCAATGGTACAACTACTCAGACTCTTTCAGATTTCAACATTAGCATGGTATCATGTTGTCAAGTTCAGATTATTACTCTATGAATCTAATGCTTTACCATCTCTGCTGTAACTAGTACCAGCTGGTTCCTGGTTCGGAACTTGACTTAGTCCAATTGATTCAAAGCTTGAATCGGAGCCAAAATTCCAGGGATCCATTGAAAGAATCCTTGTTAACTGTAAGAAGTCGATTATTCAAAAAAGATTGTGCTATTCTAAAACTCAAAGCCAACTGGAAATGCTACCCAATCTACTTCCATTTATCTTATCAGACAATGTTTGAATTGCCTAAATACTTCTTTTATTTAACACTTCCAAAATATTCTCACTCTTTCCTATTACTTTCACTGAGATGAAGGGCCACTTCAGCAGAACCTCTCCTGAGAAATGCTTTTGTACTTATTGTAAGGATCAAGTTGACTCAATTGCCCATATCCCTTTTAGCTGCCCCCATTATATTTAATTTTGTAACCAATATAATACTCCCTGGACTGATCATTTATAGAATATTTCAAAACAACAGAATATTTATAGAATATTTCAAAACAACAACAGAAACTAAATATATTATTGTCAAGCTAGATAAAAAATTTACATATGATTTAGCCGTATTTATCTATGCACTTACAAAGCATTTATAAAATGTTTTGACGTATAGCTTGTAGACAGTTAAGTTACAGGTAAAGAAAGGATTACTAAAGACTTATGAGCAACTTGATCTGTTCTCTTAATATACTTTCCACCTACTCAGAGTACACTTCCAGTCTAAAGATCAGCAGCCACTCTTGGGATCTTGCTATGGTGATAATACACGATTGAAGTGTTCAGTGTTTTTGATATTACAACTTTTAATTAGACATCCAAGTATGCTGCAAGCCTTATTGCCACACCATAAGAGTGTTTCTGCCAAAATCATACACTTTTTGTGTGGTTTTCTTACAAAATTTGTTTTTTATTTTCAACTTTTTCCCTGCCTCTCAGATAGGAATATCTATGTATGTGATAAAGTAGTATTGGATGCAAGAGTTTGTATTGGATATATTCTAGTATTGGGTATATTTAGAACTTTACTTGTAGAAAACTAAGGCATTTATACTTTTAAATTTCACGAACATGCCAAATAGTATAAGTTAAGTTCCAAATGATGCCAATGAGACTCCCACCCTGGCTGGAACACTGCCACCTAGTGGGATGAACAGCTGCTCCCATGGCTTCACTCTGCCCCCAGTGAGAGGCAGGGGTGCTCCCACCTACAAACAGTCTATCTCCCTCTATTGCTGTCTTCCATGAGTAGATGAAGGTTTTGTTTTGTTTTGCATTCCCTCACTAACTCTTATTACCCTCTTCTCCATCTGTGCATGTTTTATGGGTTTATATTATATTATATTCAAATATTTTATATATTTGTATTTTAATGCTTTTTTATGTCTGAAATGTCTGAGTTGGGTGGAAAGGCTGCATAGAAATGTTTTTTATAACTAAAAGCCTATGACAGGGGAGAGACCACCAAGTAAGCTTCAGTAGAATTTGAAATAAGGGATTCCAACTCAGTCTTCTTGCTCCAACTCCAAAACACAATAACCATTATGATGATGTCACTTGTAGAGTGTATGACGGCATGAATCTGGCCACTGAAACAATCCTGAATTCATGGGTGACAGCCAGTCTTCTGCAGCTTGTATATACCAAAGTATTTCACAGATGATAGGAGGCACAGTCCTATGTATAGATACCTGAGTAGGGTCAGGGACAGAATCCAGCAGCCCAAGGACAGGTTTAGGGACATGGCCAATGAGCATCATCATCATAGGGGACACCTATTAATAGAAGGCACAAAAAATGGAAGGAAATCACCCACTTACTCTTATGTCAGTTATACATAGGAGATAGAGTATGCACAATGATTATCCATGGCTAGCAGCCACAGTCTCAGACAGTTAAATAGTTCACACAATGAGGATTAAAGTTTACAAAGAAAGCACTCCCCAAGTTTGAAACAGTGCAGTGATTGGAAGAAGTAAAAAATGCAGTGACAGAAATGGCAGCTGGGATAATCCTGTTTTGCAGGCACAGCTGCTAATTGCTGTGGTTGGATAACATCCCTAGTAGGCATGGATTTGCTAAGTCATTCTTTAGACTTCAGGATCCATGGAATTGAAACCAAACAGTGAACTGCAAAAGTAACAGAGATCTATTTCCAATCATTGCCTCGTATCAGATATTAATACAAATTAGTTACATTAACTGTATTAAAGAATGGATATAATTTGGGTCAGATCTTGACTGGTTATTATCCAATTGCTAAGCCCTTTAATTGCAAATATTTTCTACATGTAGCAATAGCTTTAAAAAGTGAGAAAGTCCTTTTTAGGCTTTATAGAAAGTAATGATCTAAATAAAAGACCCAATACTCCCAGAATTTGGGGACCTATCTTGGTTGGGGTTGCTTGCTTGTTTTGCTTTCTTTTGTGTTCTTTTAAAGCACCATATAGTCCAAGACATAACTGTATAAAAATACATAATGTTGAAATCAATACTTCTGAGTTTGGTTAGCATGGTGTTGAAAGCTACCTGGATAACTAACTGCTGAGCTTGCTTTGTTGCAGACACACACTGTTGTCACCTTTCGATTTCTAATATAGTCTAATTATTTGAATGCTGTTCTCCAAGCTGTTTGCAGCCACAGCTTACAAGAAGCCACCCAAATTGGTGCTATGAGCGGGGGAGGGGGATTTGACTATAAATTGCCAGTTTACAGAAACACCAAGAAAGGTTTAAATGCCATTGGGGAAAAGCAGCTGAAATCACAGAGATCTCTACAGTCTATGTCCCATCCCTGTAAATAGCAAATGGCTTTTTTTTTCCTTTTAAAAGGCAGGCAACCAATCCCCTTTTACTGTTCCCCCTTTCAAGATGTGCTGCAAACGTGATTTTCAAGCCATAACTGAGAAAAAGAAGTTTTGCAGATAATCTATTTCCCCATTGGTGAAGAACAGTGCTTTTTTGCAATAGAAATATAGCTTATTTCAAGTGTGCATACCTTAAAATCCTTACATATACAGAAGCCCACAAGAATAATAAAGGTGGACTTCTAGTTCAGGGGATGGCACATACATATGCAGAATTGTCCCCTGGTCCTGTATTATTAAAAATTGGCTGCCAAGTGCTTCAAGCAAAAAAATCTGATAGCCTGAGAGAAAAAAAAAAACAAGGAGAGTTCAAGCAGGTTAATTCAGGGGCGATCCTATTCTCTTTATTCTTATCTAAAAGGGGTTGGGTAAAAATAAAGAGGGCATCCTTGAATGTTGCCCAATACCCCAGAATCAGTAAGACCCAGGGGTCATTTCGTAGAAAAAGAGGTGCAAGAGCTTATTAGCATACCTATTAACATAACTCATTAGCATGACCGGCCGAATGTCAGTTTCAGCCCCATTATACCCTATGGGCCATTTAAGTCAATGGCAAAAACTCATAGGGTATATGAGGGGCTGGAGGAGAGGGGGTTTGAGTGAGAGGCTCCAAACTTGCAGGGTACCTTTTGGGATTTCTCCCCGAAATACCCACCAAGTTTCAAGAAGATTGGACCATGAGGTCCAATTCTATGGGGCCCCAAACAGGTTGCCCCATCCCCTCCATTGTTCTCTATGGTGGGGAAAAATGTTTTTCCCCACTATAGAGAATAATGGAGGGAATGGGGGCAACCTGTTTGGAGGCCCATAGAATTGGACCCCCTGGTCCAATCTTCTTGAAACTTGGTGGGTATTTGGGGGAGAGGCTCCAGCAGCTACCCTGCAAGTTTGGAGCATCTCCCTCAAATCCCCTCCCCTCCAGCTGCTTTTAAAGCCACCACCAAATTTCAGCGGCAATTCGGTGGCGGGCCGAATCAGATCAGAGAATCTGATTCGGCCTGTGGCTGCCCTAGTGCCCCCTCTCCAGAGCTGGTGGAGCAGTGCTCCGCCTCGCTCCGGCCCCAAATGACGCCTGGTAAGACCACCCAGAGGTTAATGGGAGGATGGCTAGTAGAACTTTTGAATACCACCAATTTTTAAACAGTTCTGACAGCTTTACAGTGGTTTGAAATATGAAATCAGGCTTGTATCACTTTCCTTTCCTTTTTTGTGTCGAGATATGTTTCCCCTTCCTTCCACTATTGAATGCAGGCTCCATGCCAAAGTTGTCTTCGAACGTCTGCTATGCCAGATGTCACCCTTTTTGCCCTTTTGTGCTATCTGTAGATTTTCTTTTAAACTCAGCTGAAGCCTCAGTTAGTAAAGAGGCTTTTTTATTTAGTAAAAGAGATCTTACGAATAACATCTTTTGTATACTTGAATAACAACCAGAAATTCCAGAGCGCTGCATCCAACTATGATGTATCTAAGAAAATATTACTCTTCAGCCTTTCATAGTACAGTTCTCCTCCTCTGAGAGGATACGATCATCAAATCCTTGCTATCCCCTTACTCTGGCACAGAACAGCTAGGCCATAATCCCTGGGACATACATCCAGGAATCTGAAATTGGAATGTGATGTCAAAGCCCTAAGGTGGCAGACGGAAGAGTACCATTTCAGACTGGGGTGGATTCCAGGTTTCATGTTTCTTAATATTTAAAAATTCCACACAAACCTAGCATAGCAGGGAGAAAGAATTAATCCCTTTTCTTCTATTGCTCTGATGGTATTCTATTTGCTAGATATTTTTAACACTGAAGCATTCCAAAATGCCTTGCCAATGGATAAGCAAGTTGGCACTGCTGCTTGGAGTGCCCTCTGCCAATGTCTCATTATTTAAACCAGGGGGGCCAAAAGTTGTTGAGCCTGTGGACACTTTTTGGAATACTGACCCAGCATGATGGGTGCAACAACAAAATGACTCCACCAGGAGGTGAAGCCAGCCACAAAATGGCTCCTGTCACTTACCTTCAATCATACCATGAAGATCCTCGTGTTGCAGTGCCAGCTGTTTCCAAAGCAACATTAAAAAAAAAATCTGCACAGCCAATCAAATCTCCAATGGCCAACCAGAAACCTTGCTGGGCAAAAGCCATACCTGGCCCCTCCGACTTTCTAAAAACACTTGGCAGGTGTCAGGAAAGATGTTGGCAGGGCATGTTTCCCTCTCATATATTTTTAGCTTTTCATGTTTTATGTATTTGCAACTCATTGCTTTATTTGACACTAAGTCAAATGAGAGAAGTCAGAAAAGAAAGAAAGAAAGAGAGAAAGAAAGAGAGAAAGAAAGAGAAAGAGAGAGAGAGAGAGAGAGAGAGAGAGAGAGAGAGAGAGAGAGAAAGAAAGAAAGAAAGAAAGAAAGAAAGAAAGAAAGAAAGAAAGAAAGAAAGAAAGAAAGAAAGAAAGAAAGAAAGAAAGAAAGAAAGAAAGAAAGAAAGAAAGAAAGAAAGAAAGAAAGAAAGAAAGAAAGAAAGAAAGAAAGAAGTCCTCACCTGCAATCTAAAATAATGGATACTATTCTGTCTCCTCAGCATTCCACCACCTAATTCTCTTGCATAAATGAAGCAGGTCTCAGTTGTATCCTTGCAGTTACCTGTTACTGACAAGGCCACGATGAGCAACTGGCATAGTGTCTGTTGGTATCCTGTCTATCCACCTGGAATCAGAGCCATCACTGACACATTCCTGTGTACAAAAAACAACTGAGAAATAAGTAAAAGCATACCACAATCAGTACGTTGACAGATGTTATTGTAACTAACTCCTTGCACGGGAACAAGGAACACTTACTTTCACCTCAGCATTTGAGACATGTAAGCCATAGCAGGGAAACACAGCTCTAGAACAAGATCTGTGTCTCAGGACCAATGTTCCCTCTAAGCTCCATAGTGTTGTGAGAGGAAATTCTACCTCATGAGTGAAAAAAGCTAGTAGCATTAAAGTTGTGAGCGAGTCTACTTCCATAACCTTCCCAATATGCCCCTGCTATGCTCAGGAAATAAGAACCCCCTGGAGGCCCCTGGCCCAGGAGAAGTCCAGCTATCCTCGACTAGGGCCAGGGCTTTCTTAGCTCTGGCCCCCGCCTGGTGGAACACTCTGCTGGCAGACATCCATGCCCTGCAGGAGTTGTTACCTTTCCTCAGGGCATGCAAGGCAGAGATGTTCCAGCAGGCCTTCAGCTGAGGACAGCAATGGAGCATCCTTTGGCACTCTCATATAATTCACCATCCATCATAACCCCTGCCCCCAGGGAAGTTGGGGAGCTGGAATTCTTTCTGCCATCTCATATATTGTATGTATGCTGAGTTTAATCTATTGGTATTTATTGGTTTGTTTTAACTTAATTTTAAACTGAGATTTGTATCCTATTTTGTTGTAAACCACTCTGAGCCCTACTTGTTGGGAAGGGTGTCCTAGTAAATCCAATTTAATAATTAATTAATTAATTAATTAATTAAACTGTAAGAATCTTAATTCTTTTAAATTATATTTAAACTATATTTTAAGAATAATTTAAACATTCCAGAGAACAGGTATACCCAACCCAGTCCACTATATTGGTAGACCTGTCCTCCAGAGAACAGGTCTATCCACCCTAGTCCACTATAATGGTAGACCTGGCCTCAGACCATCACCTTGTGCTGAGCCTTAGGAAAAAATAGCAGAATTTGGGGGGGGGGGGGGGCAAAAACTCTTGCAGTCTACTTTGTGTTTTTTAGTGAACTATGACAACCAGCATTACAGGTCAAGTATAACAGAGGTGGAACAATCACTGTCAGAACCCTGCCTAACCTAACAAACAGGAAGTTGCTTGTTATCAACCGCAATGTTATCAACCAGCCAAACTATTTATTTATTCAAATATTTATATCCCACTTTCCCCTGTTACTCAAGGCAGCTTACAAATCATATTGAAAAGCATAATAGGGATGTGGGGGGGAAATCATTTTTCTATCTCTATTGTAGCCTATGGGGACCATTATAGTCAATGGGCCCTATAGGCTATAATGGAGAATCCATCTGGGGGTATCTGGGGCTCTGGGGGACTGTTATTTGATGTAGAGGCACCAAAGTTGCAGCATAACTGCTGGTGCCTCTTCTCAAACCCTCTTCCAAGTTTCAAAAAGATTGGACCAGGGGGTCCAATTCTATGGGCCCCAGAATGAGATGCCCCCATCCTCCATTATTTCCAAAGGAGGGGAAAATGCCTTGTGGGCTGAAAGCAGTAATCCCTGCTCTGGCTGTTACAGTTTTGTGTGCCAGCATCCCCTAGCACAGCTTAGAGGGAACTATGCTTGGGACTCATTTCTCTAATCCACCTACAAAACTTCAAGGATACAACATTTAAAAAATGGAATTAATGGTGAGGACAAAAGCTGAAAGATCTTGGTTAATGAGTGATGCACAAGAATCTGCTGGTCACAAGCAGTTAGCCCATTTTTTCTTGGACAGTTTAGATGTTTGTGAGCAGCTCAAGCCAGTGTGATAGTGACTGTCCATATATTTAAATACTGTAGTATAGTGGACTGGCAGGCTTTCATGCACATCTGTTCTCACAGTCTGATGGGAGCTCTATCCTCCCCCCAGGACTGTCATTACGATCCACTGCTACAAAAACATTTTTTTTCCAAAAGGAGAAAACAAGTTAAGTAGTTATAAATAAAAACTGGGCTTTTAAAAGTCTGTTTGGTATCTATGTCTGCATTATTTCTTTCACACATACACATTTTCACACAGCCTTATGGGAGTTATTGGCCACCCCTTCCCCACTGTCATTGATTACCCAATAATCCATAACCCTGAGGGAGAACTGATAACCAGAAATGTAGGGAAGGAATGTATTCTTCTCAATGTTTTCCAAGATGTAGTAATTAAAAAAAAAATCATATCAAGAGTCTATTGACTCTTGAGTTCTGAATGACCAGAAGAACACACTAGGGTTCTTGAGAAACTGTTGTGTTTATTTTTATGGAAACATGCTTGCTATGTGGTGTAGCTCCTCCTGAGTGATTCTAGAAGAATACCTAGATATAAATCTATGAAAGCAACTGCCCAGTGGCAGCCATCTTAGCATGATCATAGAATCAGCAGTAAGTTCCTTTAAGGTATGCATAGCACTGAAAGAAGCTAATAGATACAGTGAGTAAAAGAGTACATATATTGATTTTTTAAAACATTAAACTCTCTTTATAGTTTTAGATAGACAATATTTTTATATACTCTTGTAAAATGTTAGGTTAGGTCTAGCATAATGGAAAGGGGGACACCCCACTGAATACTACACCTTTGTTGCTGAAGATGCTACATTGACTTATCACCAAACAGACAAGCTCATTAAAAGGTTTGGGAATTCATTATTTTGTCCATAGAAATGAATCAGCTCTTCAGCAGCACAAATTCAGAATGAATGAAATAGCTGTACAGTTTTGGTTTGGGCTTCTATCCAAGTTCAGTTTAGATAAAAATGTTTACTTACATCAAGCAGGGGTATCACAAAAACTACCACATCCTCCCAAACACTGTAGAATTAAGTCCCTTTAGGTGTGCAAAATTTGTCCTTCTGGCTGATGAAGATAAAACATATGGTGAACTAACTGCACATTCCACTGTCCAAAAGCGACTGGTTATGTTAAATCATCTGTGAATGTATGAAGACACTTTAAACTACAACTGGTCCATAAAGCACACCAGTCTGAGAGTCCTCTAATAAGTCCTTTAACAGGGACAGCTGTTCACAGTCAATTCTTGGTACCTCAGATCCTTTAATTACATATCTTGGGGATTAAATCTGGGACCTTCTGTATGCAAGACATTTCTCTACCACTGCCTTCAAAGTCCCCTCCTTGTACCGGCCTGGTATAGACCCATGGGAAGGAAAACAATGAGCTGGAATGACTGTAGAGGAAAAGCAAAGGTGATAAAAGATAACATAATAATAAAGATAAATAAATTAAATACTGTAAAGGGAAGAAGAATGAGTCAGAAATCCAAAGGTACATTGAATGTCTAGGATGGACAGAGCATGCTAACCTATTTAAAATGTTTAAAACATATTGTTATCCTATAGTGAAGACTGCTAAACAGGGAATGGGTACCTAACCCTCCTATCAAATATTTAAAATAAAATAATTCAAACAATTATCCTTAAACCATCTGTAGGTAGAGGTGATTCCCACAGATATACTTCTGCTAGACACAACTGAAAAATTATTTGAATACAAAGTCATGTCCTGATATTGCTTACCATGTGCACTCCAGTTTCATTTTAATGTTATGTATACACAGAATATGCAAGTTAGCCATGTCCCTGGGGCTCAAGTGTTTCCTCTTTGGCTGTCATTCTGTTGATTATGAAAATTAATGTAACATTAAACCTTTTGAGGAGGGATGCAATATCATCTCTTGCCCTGTAACTTCCACAGCTAATCTTCGAATTCATGTTGTCAAGCAAGCAGATCAGCTTAGGAAAGCACCAAGTCACCATGAGTGTTTTGCCAAAGGTCAGGTCATTTTTGACCATGTCTTGTTCCTTCATAGGAGAAATTGTAAATGAAGATGAAAGACATCATACTATTTACCTTGCCAAGAATAAATGTCAAAGATATATATAAAAGACAGAACACTGAGCCTTTTTTAGTACTGAAGGACAACTTCTAAAATGCAAATTAACATCTGCACAGAAATGTTGGACCATTTCATTTATAAGAGCCATGAAAATGAGATTTCAAAACTGATGGCAATTAAAGAACAAATAGCTTATTTATTATTGATCACATAGTTTCATAACATAAGAAGCAAATGTTATCTGTCTCTTTCCATTGGAAAACCGAAGCAACTTCACTAACCTGCACCAACAATATTCCAAAGTCTGTTTGACTATCTGTATATCTGCCTATACATTTATCTGTCCTTCCTTCGACAGTTTAGGATGCAATACACACAGTTCTTCCCGCCAAAAGTTTACCAGAAGTTATTGTCACATTCAGGGCAAAGCCGAGTGCTTTTATAGTTTCAGTCCAGGGATCAGGAGGAAAAGAAGGTCCAGTGTCCAGGGCTTGGAAAGGGGTTCAGGATCCAAGGTCTGGGCTTTTAGCTACAAAAGCAAGCAAAGGTTAACAAGGACAGAGTTCAAGGCAGCAAGCCTGGAAAAGCAGTCACTGCAGGTGTGGAGGGAGGTATTTGTGAGTTTCCTGCACAGATTGTGGAGTGCCCCAGGGGGCGGTGCTGTCCCCAATGTTGTTTAACATCTATATGTGCCCCCTTGCCCAGATTGCATGAAGGTGTGGGCTGGGATGTCACCATTTTGCTGATGTCACTCAGCTCTATCTGTTGCTGGGTGGCTGGTCTGACTCCAAACTGGAAGATCTTGGCCAGGCGTTACAAGATGTGGCTGGTTGGCTTAGGCTGAGTCGACTAAAACTGAACCAGATGAAGATGGAGGTCCTGTGCCTAAGTTGGGGCAGACCAGGGGTGGGGGTCCCAGTCCTGACCTTCAATGGGGCACCATTGGTGCCAGCGCCGGAGGTTAGGAGTTTGGGAGTGCTCCTGGATACTGCCTTAACAATGGAGGCCAGGTAGCAGCCACTGCCAAGTTGGCCTTTTTCCATCTTCAGCTGATTAGGCAGCTGGTTCCCTTCCTTGAGTGCAACGACTTGGCAACAGTGATCTATGTTATGGTCACCTCAAGGTTGAACTACTGTAATGCTCTCTACATGGGACTGCCCTTATCGCAGATTCAGAAGCTTCAGCTGGTCCAAAATGTTGCAGCCAGGCTGTTGATAGGTCTCCCATTACGGGAGCACATTCAGCCTGTGCTGAGGACTTTGCACTGGCTACCGATAGCATACTGAATTTGCTTTAAGGTGCTGGTTCTTACCTTTAAAGCCCTTTATGGTCAGGGACCTACATACCTGAGGGACCGCCTTTCCCCACATATTCCTCAGCGAGCACTGCATTCAGGGTCCCAATATCGACTTGCCCTGCCCGGACCAATAGATGCCAGGCTAGCCTCGACCAGGACTAGGGCTTTCTTGGTGGTGGCTCCTCTCTGGTGGAATAAGCTCCCGGAGGAGATCAGGGCCCTGTGGGATTTTATGCAGTTTCGCAGGGCCTGCAAGATGGAGCTGTTCTGCCAGTCATTTAACTAGGAGCCATCCCAGAGGAAAGGCCCTGCCCATTGACACCTGGAGGCAGCTTGAACTACCTGCCCTCTGACATCTGGAGGCAATCTGAACTACCTACACAATACAAAACTGAGATCGACCAACAGGATGGCACAGAAGTGAGCGCCATCTTAATTTTAATATCAATGTTAATTCTATTGTCAGCACCTTTTAATGTTTAATGTCTAATTGATACCTTTTATGCCACCCTAAGCCGGCTATGGCTGGGAGGGCGGGGTATAAATAATAAATAAATGAATAAATCTTGCTTTTCTTTAGCTAAAGGTCTTAAAAAGCTATCCTTGAGATTGAAATCAAATTTTCTTCAAAGTACTGGGATCTTCTTTATCAAACTTCTCCTGACTAGAATCTACTGGAACAAATCTGATTTCCTTTTTTGAATTGGAAAGGCAGGTGTTTCCTATTGAAAACTTAAAAACTAGAATTCAACCTATGCAATGTATTTCTCTAAAAGCAACTCCTTCAGTGAAGGAGGACACTGCTTTCTTTCAATCAAATCTGTTAGTTTCCTTATTCTGCTGCTTTGAAGGAAAACCTCACTTCTTTTAACAGTATCCTACCTACAGCCTAGTTAGGTATCAACTACAGCCCAATGTTAAATTATTTAAAAGCAAAAAAAAAAAAAAGAGTGTTCCTGAAAAGACACTTATTAATAGAACAGCCTATATAATGGCCCTAACTAAACCAGAAATGCCCACCAAGCCCAGTAAAGCCTTTTAAAACCAAAATAAAACTAATGCCACCACTACAGAAACCTTACTCAAGCCAAGTCAAAAGAACAGCAACCCATACCCCCCCCAGCTTTAACTGCACCAGCAACCAAAAGGAGTATGAACTTTAAACAGTTAAAACCCCTAAAGCCAAACCTTCACAACAATGCAACCAGTGAAGTGACACAACCCAAGAGAGAACTATTGGCCAAAAATCCAAAACAACAACTAACAAAACCACCTCACCAGCTTAAAACTCCCCCCAAGCAACCCACAGAAATATGAAGTATTAAACTGAAAATCTCAAAAGCCAAACCTTCAGAACACTGCAACAAGTAACACAAGCAACTCACAATATTAGATAACTGGTGACCAATAAGCCAAAACAACAGCAACCCACACACCCCACCACCTTCAGCCCCCCAAGCAACCAAAAGGAATGCAAAGACTCTTAAAGAGAGAAAATATCAAAAGCCAACCCTTCAAAACAATGCAAAAAGTAACACAACCCAAGAGAGAACTAGTGTGAGCAGAACAACAAGGCACGCAGTGAACAAAATAACACCCCACAGCCCCCCCAATAACCCAAAGGAATAAACTATCCAACTGTTAGAAAGAGCAGCAAACTTTTAAATTTTTAAACAGGTTTTTAAAAATCTGAAAATGTTAAACAAAATCCAAGTTATGCTACACCCAACAGAACGCACCTAACCAACCAACCAACCAAGCTGCCCACTCAACACACTATTAATCTGAATTGAGGTTCTATTACCAGGTGATGTCTTCAGGCTGAAGTCTAGTCAGGCAGTCCACTCCACAGTCCACACAGCAGGGGAGAGATAAAGGGCACTGGGCAGGGCAGGCAGAGCAGCAGCAGCAGTAGTAGCAGCAGCAGACAAGCCAGGCAGCTGAGGAGCCAAAGCCAGCAGTCTCTCTCTACTCCAGCCAAGCAGCTGGCCAGAATGGAGTGAGTCCAGCCACAGAACTGCTTAAATGTTCTCTGCCCATGCACAGAACAGTTTGAAAAAATAGCACTGTCCTGTGACTGGTCAAAGAGCATTGGCAGAATTACAAGTTCTTCCTTCCCCTCTCCCAAGCAAGGTAGGTGGTGCTATGCTGGCTGGGGTAACCCAGCAGCAGCACTAGCCTTGCAGAGCTGCACAATGCATTTGCAATTTGCAAATGTATGGCAGTGACTGGATGTTAGGTCCCCTCTTCCCCCACCCCCTTAGCCCTGGAAAGTGAAGGAAGAGGCGGGAAAGGCCTTGGAATGGCGGGAAAAGGAGGTAAGTGCTGCCCTTTTAAACTTTAAATTCCATTTCCTGCCACTATTCAGGCCCCTGAATACTTGCCGAATATTTTCAGCATATTTGGGGTTGCTGTATTCTGCTAGCTGAATCAGATCTGAGAATCTGATTTGGCTGATTCAGCTGCAGCTGCCCCAAACAGTGCTTCAATTCAGAGAATTATTTGGCTCAGCCGAGTAGAATGCACACCCCTAGTCCTGATCCCCTAAAGAGTCTGCTGCAGTAATTAACATTGATCGCTGCTGCATGATCAGGTGAGTGCTCTGTCTTGTCTCCAAAGCTGTCAAGTGCTCCTTCCTTCTTCTATATTCTGCTGATTAAGGAGAACCTGGCAGAGACTGAGGCCCTGGCCTCTGTATTCTTTCTTTCTTCTCCTGCCAGCCTGGCCATGACTGGGAAGCATTCTCTGTCTGAAGAAGAAGAGTAGGCTTTTATACTCTGCTTTCCTCTACCTTAAGGAGTTTCAAAGTAGCTTACAATCACATTCCCCTCCTTTCCTCACAACAGACACCTTGCTAGGTAGGTGGAGATGAGGGAGTTCTGAAAGAACTGTGAGTGGTCCAAGGTCACCCAGTAGGCTTCATGTGAAGGAGGAGTAGGGAATCAAACTTGGTTTTCCAGATCATGGTGCACCATTCTTAACCATTACACCACACCATGTGTCTTTTTGTATCCAATCTCTGTGCAAACTCCACTCCTTATAG
Organism: Lepidodactylus listeri; assembly: GCA_029233225.1. Taxonomy (NCBI): domain Eukaryota; kingdom Metazoa; phylum Chordata; class Lepidosauria; order Squamata; family Gekkonidae; genus Lepidodactylus; species Lepidodactylus listeri. The sequence goes on from JARCFY010000008.1 coordinate 75,701,390, forward strand.
CAGTATTTCCTTTTGCGCCCCCGCTAGTATTATACATTCTGCCTCTGTCCATATCTAGGCTTTCCCACATGGTTCTTATACCAGAGGTAGTTTGGAAAGCCGCAAAACTGGAGGTCTTCCATAAAATCAGCAAGACCATTCCCTAAGATCAATAAGACCCTTATCGAACCCAATCAAATCTTTGGCTGCCAGTGCTGAAGTGAGCAAAATACACCATGTAAGAATATGGAATGTATTTTAATATACACTACCAAGGTGGACAATGTAAAAAAAGGCAATCATTTTCAGCAGCAGTTACATTGCAAAATGCAATTTGATCCTTATATACAGCATTTCTGCTAGTCTTGTTCTTCTTTTCTTGTCCTTTGGCAGCAAGAACTTGTCCTCTGTGACACAGACAGGAACAATGTAACTATGTTTAAATTCAGTGCTTTTAGCACTTTTGCATCTCCTTCCGTTCATCAATTCACCTTTATATTTAAGATTGGGGATTATGTGAGAAAGGCAACACTGAATGTCATCTTTCCTTTGTATATTACAGTTACTATAATGCACACTTGCTAAAAACTCCAGGGACTCTCTTTCAGGCAGCTAGTTCAGGCAGATAGTTCATACTATCATCACAGCTGTGAACATGTCTTGGATTTCTTTCCACACAATAGTTATTTTCAGATGCAGGACATCTTTTTTTAAAAAAAATCTTCAGTACTTTGAAAGGCATGCCGATTTATCGGAGTTACTATCATTCTAAAATGGCTCATGTCCTTAACATCATTTATGATCATTATCAATGTCTGCAAGTAATCCTGAATTATGTATGCAAAGCATATTGGGATATTGCCTACATCTGTCTGATACAGAAGGTTAACATTTGTAACATTCTCAGATACAGTTAGGCTATATTTCTTTATTACTATAATTAGTAAGCAGATATTACTTTTGGCGTCTCATGATATTCATTAATGCTCAGTCCTCCAAAATCTTCTTTCCTAAAATGCCAGCCAATAAAGTCCAGTTTAGATCTTCATCTGTAGAAGTATTAGTTTAATAACTACCAAAAATTGTATTTTACAATATTCTTATTTCCAATTATATATTACCTTTGTTTATAACGTTCATCATTTAATCATCAAACTTATGCTCTAGCTTTGCTAAAAGTGTAGCTGAAGTTTAATTAAGCTTTATGCTGCTCTGAAATGGGGAGGGAAGAACTCATTATCTTTATCGAAAGAAGAAATAGATACCAAGGGAGATTTAAGGGAAATTAAACTTATGAAACAATTTGACTACTCGTTTAATAAGTTGTTCCAACACATTATTAAATATATACTGGTAAAGTTTCACAGTGTAATACATGCTGCTGTTTATAGAGGCGAGACATGAAGAAATAAGCCAACCTAAGCCAAACAAATCTTATTTAATTGCTCAGTGAAGACACAAGCAAAAACTCTACATCCAGCAAGAAACATATCCCACAACTTATGTACACCTTCATTCTCATTTTTACTTACATATCCTATTTCCACCAACAGAAAATAGTATTTTAGAAAAAGATACCCACTCACAAATGTCTATGTGGGGGTGGAGGGGGGAACAGTGTGATAATTTAGATATGTTTTAGATTTTTAAATATGAATTTTACTTTATCATATATATATATATTTAGAATGAATACCAAGTTCAGCCAGTTGAAATCATAAAACAGGAGTTGTGGAACGACAGTTGAAGAAATTTGGGGTGGGAGATTTCAGTTGTAGAGATAGTGTACTGGCTAGAGATGAAGAGGATAGAGTTACGAAGTCTAGGGAGTTAGCTACAGAGTTTTATGTATCATTATTAACGTATAGAACTGGACAGAAACACAGTTAACAATTTAATGTATCTTAAACTATCAATATATGGTATAAGTAATCTAAATAAATAGAATTATGTACAAAGAAGCATAATTGCTATTGAGAGCTAGTTAGAGCATGCATATTACACCTATTCTGCAGTCACTCCATTGGTTACTGTCACTGATGAATTCCTGGGTTCAGATTAAGGTATTGGTAATTAGCTACAAAGTCCTTTGTGGTCAAGGCCCTACATACCTAAAAGATTGCCTCTCACAGTACGCTCCACCTCATGGACACATGAAGCTGCTTTATACTGAATCAGACTGGCAGTGGTTCACCAGGGTCGCAGGATCACATCACCTGATCCTTTTCACTGGAGATGCTGGGGATTAACCTGGGACCTTTTGAGGTCAAGTAGATCTTCTATCACTGAGCCTCGGCCCCTTCCAACAGCCGCACTCATCTGAGCAATGACTTCTAAAGGTGCCGCTCTGCAAAAGGGTAAAAACAACAGCTGCCCACACCCTGCACTGTGTATGAATGCCCATCTGATGAGGTCAGAAAGGCTCCCAAACTTCTATTGTTCCACAAACTATGTATAACAAAATTGTTCAGGAGGGCATTTTTCAAAGAGAATAGGATAATGGTAGAACATAGTTGTTCAAGACCGCACTTTTATATTGGAAATAGGGTTGTTGTTTTTAATTGTTATGTAAACATTTTTGAGGCCAGTTTTCTTTTTGTGCCACCGTCAACTACTGCATTGTTTCTGAATATATTATACTGTTTTTATTTCAGTCTTCTCTAATAGAATAATCCATTTCTATTGCATTTTTATTGCTTAATAGTGTAATTCAGTTTTATTGCATTGTTTATTGTATGTATTCTACTGATCCTTATTGCATTGCTTTTATAATTCTGTAATTTGCCTTAAGTCTTAATACGAAATTTGTGAAGTGATAGCCATGTTGTGTATTGTATTGAAGTAAATTATGTTAGTCATTAAGGTACCACTGGATATTTGTTTTATTTCTCACGATAAAGACAGGTGATAAATAAGGTAGGTAGGCAGGCGGAGACAGACAGACAGATAGATAGATACAGGGCTATTTTGGGGCAGGAATGCGCTGGAACAGAGTTCTGGCTGGCTTTTGAGTTGGCCACGCCTACAGCCCCCCCCCCCGGCGCCTCGCAAATCGTGGGTGCCTCGAGGAAGCCAAGCCGATCCAGGGAGGAAAGGCAGTTTAAACTGCCTCCCCTCCTTGGGCTCCCCAGGCACCCTGCAGCTGCGGGGCACCTGGGGAAGCAGATCCAGAAACTGCCTTCCTTCCCTCGGGTTCTCCATATGCCCTGCAAGCCTCGGGGCACCTGGGGAAGCCGATCCTGGGAGGAAGTTGTGCACTAATGAGTTTCTGCTGTTGGTTGTGGCCTATTATGCTAATGAGTTCCTGCTGGGCTTTTTCTACAAAAAAAAGTCCTGGATAGATAGAATGGATAGCCTATGTACCAAGGAATTGTATAGAAAGGGATTTGTCCCTAACCTGGGACTTCACAATAAGATTAAGTAAAATAGATTCTGTAGACTCAGAGGTGTAGTTTAAAGTTCTGAGTGGTGGTAGCAGAAAAGGAAATCAAGATAAATGGTAGGCGAGGAGTTAATTAAGCACCCTACCTGTCATTCATACATTCCTGAAGCAATATTGGATTTTGTTTCAAAGGAGGAGGAGGAGGAGATTGGATTTATATATTTATACTAGAGCGGCTTACAAACTTTTTTCACTTCCCCTCCCCACAACAGGCACCCTGTGAGGTAGGTGGGGCTGAGAGAGCTCTCACAGAAACTGCTCTTTCAAGGACAGCTCTGACAGGTTATAGGTTGTAGTTTATTATAACAGTCATAGACCAGATAAAAAAGTTTTACACATAGCTAAGGATAAAATACAAATCTGCCATAAATATACTACTAAAATGTATAGATAGAACTATAGCTTGTCCAAGATCATCCAGTAGCTGCAAGTGGAGGAGCAGGGAATCAGATCCGGTTCTCCCAGATTAGAGTCTGCACACTTAACCACTACACCAAACTGGCTCCCAAGATATAACCATGAGCTGATTTTAAACCACTTTAGTCTGATGAATTAATCATAAGTATTGTAACACTTCTCTTACATCTTGGAGCCAAGAAACAGCAAAAGTGGTGGAATCTAGCTAGCCTATATGATGGAATATTCACAAGATCTATAAAATATATCATAGTGTTTATAAATGTCAGTTTTTGATAACTTTATTGTCTCAGAATTGGTTCTATGAATTTACCTTTCGGACATTTTTACAACAGATGCTTTATTAGAAAAATAAACTTAAATAGCTTATTGCATTCCCTGTGATGGCTGAAAGAGCCATCAAGTCATAGCCAATATATGGCAACCCCAAAGAATTTTCAAGGCAAGAGATGTTCAGAGTTGGCTTGCTATTGCCTGCCTCTGTGTAGCAACTGTGGACCTCCTTGGTGGTCTCCCATCCAAGTACTAACCAGGGCTGATGGTGTTTAGCTTCTGAGGTCTGACAAAATTGGGCTAGCCTGGGCCAACATAAGTACAATGAAGTACCAATCTGCATTATGCTTATTTCACTATTAAAGCATCGCTATTTAGCTGTGATCGGAAACTTCAACTGTTTACAGTAAAAGGAAAACATACAACAGAACTAAATCATCTAAATTAAACAGTTGTGTTTATTTTATTTATTTAGATCATTATACCTTGTTTTTTCTCCCAATTTGGAACCCAAAGTGGCTTACACAACATCATTCTCCCTTTTCTGTTTTATCCTTACAACATTCTGTGAGATAAATTAGGATGAGGGAGAGTAACTGGCCCAGGATCACCCAGTGAGAGTGGGAGAGATAGGATTCAAACCCAGCTCTCCCCATCCTAGTCTACTCTCTACACTACACCATGCCAAAGCCCTATAATTCAAGTTAAGAATGGCTGTTTTCTATAATATGTACTACATCCTCCTTATTGAGAGGTTTAAGAATGGAAGCAACTGCAAAGGGAGCACCTTCAGTTCAGCAATATGTGCATTATGCAATGAGATGCAAACTAGCAGTGGTAGCTGTTTTCAAACGTTAAGGAGGCGCTGTGAAGGGGACCCATTCCATCCCCTCTATGTAGTTGCCAAAGCGCAGATATCATACTTTACTCTAACTTGACAAGAGTCTTATCTTTTGTAGATTATTTTTGTAAACCTAATTCATCAGAAATGTCATGCAGCGAGGCAGAAATAATCTAAATTAGAACATGAGTTATCCAAACAGTGATTGACTGGTAGTCTAAAGCAACAATAAAGTTTCCCTGCATGAAATGCTTTCAGACTTCAAAGTCCAGAGTGGAAAATTAGAACTTTGGTACAAACAGACAAAAACTGATTGTTGTTTGCTTTCAAAGAAACAAGCAGTTATACTTTTGTGCTGATTTTTTTTTCTCCTACTGTATTCCCTCCTTCCTTTCTTCCTTCCATCATGTTTGGTACTTTTGTATTTTCTTGTTTTCGAGTGTGTGAGGGGGGCAGGATTTAATCATACAGTGGTGAAATGCCAAGTTGCAAATTGAAAAGCATTCCGTAATACTAAGAAACGATCAGTTATACAGTGCATTTTAGCTGTGGTGCCAAACTTAGTTGTAAGCACATTTCCTAGTATTATCCCAGTTGGAATGACTTTTAAAATACAAAAGTGAGATGAATAATTTAACACCACACTGGGAGATCTTTATTAATTAAGAACGTCTTCTAGAGGTGTTATTTGCAACCTACACCCCCACAATGCATATGACTGTTCTTCCTAAACTGCCGAAAGAAAAGAATGCGTCTCCTGAATCATAAGTCTTTCCACTGCGCCAACCAGCTAAGCATTCCAAAAGAACAAATGCTTACAACTGATTTAAGGAGTCCATTTTCAGCGGCAACTATTCATCTTGAGGAATCTAATTCTTATAGGGAAACCAAGGGGCGCCTGGTGCCAAAAAGCCATTTTTATCTCAATTTTTTTTTTAGTATTGCAACACCAACACAAAGCACAAATGACCTTACCTTCTACATTTGTTGTGACAAAATAAGTGTATATTTGGGATGCAAAAACTGGCTATATCATCACAAACTGAATCTTTGCACCAACAGCATAAAGTTGGCATAGTGCAGTAATACATATTGACATTATTAATCTAAAAGCAGCTGGCACTAAGAGATGTTAACCAGTGGTTTGCATGGCTCCGTTCTTGTATTACTTTGAGGGGTGTTGTGGTTAAGAGCAGTGGACTCTAATCTGGAGAACTGGGTTTGATTCCCCACTTCTCCACCTGAAACCGGCTGGGTGACCTTGGGCCAATCACAGTTCTCTCAGAACTCTCTCAGCCCCACCTACTTCAAAAGATGACTGTTGTGGGGAGAGGAAGGGAAGGTGATGGTAAGCCGCTTTGAGACACCTTGAGGTAGAAAAAAGTGAGGTATAAAAACCAATGATCTTCTCTTCTTCTTCTTAAAAATGTAGGAAGGCTCCTCCTTCCCTTTGTACCGAATAACATGAGAAACCAAGGACCAAGTAGGAAGAACCCATTCTGCAGTGCCTCCCTATATCAGCAAAAACCAAGAGATTAACACTGGCATTGGAAGGAGACACAATATAGAGCCCTCCTTTATTGTCTTGGGCTTCTCTGGAAGACCAAAGCAGAGTGGTAGAGCTCTTGTTTTGCATTTATATTCAGGTCCAGTCCACTGCATATTCAGTTAAAGGATCTCAGGCAGTTGGGGAAGTCCTTTCTCTGCTGGAAAGCTGATGCCAAGAAAAGTTGATTATTAAGCAATATTGCATCACCTTGGATTATCATAACATAAAAATCCAGCAAAAGAATTGCTTGAAGAGAGCATGTGGCTCTCTGAAGAGCCAGAAAACAACCAGTTATGACCCTGCAATGCTACATAATAGATGTGCTTCCTTAACTCATTACAATGAGATCATAAGTGGCAAATATGCCACAACAGATTTATTCCACTTGCCTTACAAAGGATGCCCTTTCAGCATCATTAGTGCAAGTATAGACTTACTTTATACCCTTACTAGGCTTCCTGGCAACCCTCTTGACATCAGGGTGGACACACCTGTTCACATAACATGGGTGAGGTGGGTATATCATGCTGAGCTCCAATGTGAACAGCTCTTCCATCTCAAAAAATAATACTTACCTCACATGTTCCCTTATGTACAGGAGGGTAAATGTAAACCCATTCCTCCACCACATGAAGAGGCCCACCAGTTCAGTACATGAAGGAAACAGGCACCTATCAGAAAATATGCATGTCAACGAATGTTAATATTTGGATGAGGAATGATTAAATGCATGAATGAAATGAATAGCATGAACAGCATGAAAATCAAGCTCTTGCTGATAATCGTTGCTTATGAAAGAAAATATCTGTTTGTTTACTTAAAATATGTTCTGTGGGATATCGTAATAAAAACTTATTGAGGCCAATGACAAAATTGGCTTTTGTTTCTTTTAATTGAAGAGTGCAGTAAAACATAAATGTTACACATCATAATATTCAGATGGTTTGTAACCACTGGCTTTCACCAAGGTTGCAAAAATCATGCACAGAGTGTGAGTCATGGCTGCCACTTAGCCACCCACTGCCTCTCCAAACCCTAACAAGAATAGCAATATCTAACCAGCAAAGATTATCTTCCACTGTTATTTTGTTTACTCGCCTACAGATTCTCTCAAAAACATATGTGTTTACCTTCTAATATAAACCATAGTGCACTCCCTTTGTATCATTCAGGGTTTCTAAGAACAGCTGCCCATGCTAATCCATAATTATTAACCATCTGCTGAAGTTGGCAATGACAAAGGTTACATCTCACTTTGTCCATATTATGTGCTGGACATAACTAAAAAGAGGAGAGTTATTCTTATTTCTGCTGTGCTCTTGTCTGTGATGTAGAGATCTATTCCCCATCCCTCACCATGACCATTTCCGCACACATGCAAACTGCCACATCAGCGTTCTTAAATCATCCATGTTTGTTAAACTTTTAGCACACTGTTTGGCTGCTCCAGGATTAGCTCGAAATTTACTGCCCTGTTACCCCGAGTTTTCCGGATCCACTTTTCCCACAATTTTTTGTTTGTTTGGGTATTAACGCACAGCTTTCAGGTGTGGAATTTTGTTTCCCACCACTCTTTTGTGGCATCAGCTTTGTGTGTATACCCCACACCCCAAATTCCACAAGCAACAGACTGTTTTTTAAGCATAGTTTTGATTGCATTATGACGCTGATTTCTTCTACTTAATAATATTACTATGTTATAACATAGGGACAAAAACAAGCAGTGAGGTTTAATATAGCTTTCTCCATGCAATTACCCATCCCACTTGTACTGTTTCTTCATTCTCCCCCCCTTCTCTTCCCCTATAGTCCTCTGGTTTTCTGGTAATTCCATCCATAATCTTGGCCATTATAAAATGTTCCCATATATGGTTATGCCAATTTTCTAATTTTGGGAGTTGTTTATCTATCCAATAAGAAGCTATTAAAAGACAAGCAATAGCCAACAGTGTTGAAATTAATTCTTTCTGTATTTTTCTTTGTAGGGGGGCTGACCAGACATCCAGAACAACCACTTCTGGAAGAAAAGGTAAGTTGAAAACTGTAATGCGGAATATTTGGTGTATGAGTTCCTTGGGGGGGTAGAGAGATTTTCCTGCACACTTGGGGCACTCCGCAGGAGTGCAGAAAAACCTTACATTTAAAAAATAAACAGCAGATACTTAAATCCCCCCTCCGAAACTACAACTGCTTGCTCTGGGCATGCACAGAAAGCACGGGAACAGTGCAAGGGAATCTGCAGCACCACAGCAGCTTGCTCTGGGCATGCACGAGAGCACTCACTGAGGCACGGGAACAGTGCAAGGGAATCTGCAGCACCACAGCAACAACCGTCCCTGCCAAGGGTGAGGGGTAGGTGAGAAGAGAACAAGAGGGTGAATGCCAAGGGTGAAGGTAATGGAGTGCCAAGGGTTGGGGGTAGTGGAGTGCCAAGGGTGGGGGTAGGTGGGGAGAGCAGCAAGAATGGAGGGTGAGCAGAATGCCAAGGGTGGGGGATAGGTGGGGAGAATTGCAAAAGTGTGAGGGGGGGTGAAGTGCCAGGGTGGGTGATAGGTGGAGAGAGCAGCAAGGGCTGGGTCCACTGAAGGAGAAGTGGGGGGAAGAGATGGGGTAGACTGATAAAGGGAGTGGGAGAAAAGAGTGGAATGGGGTAGGTTGACAGATAAAGGGGATGGGAGAAAGGGGGGGAAATAGATTATCAGAGAGGGGATAGATTAACAGAGAAGTGATGGGGGCAAAAGTGATGGGGTAGGTTGACAGATAAGGGGAGGGGGAGAAGGAGGGGGAAGATTTTTAAAGAAGGAGGAAGAAAGAAGGAAGCAAAGAGGGGGAAGGACCCTCTCTGAAAATTTCTTGCAGGTTCCTAATTGTATTATATATTCTTAATACCAGGCCTGATTATTGTCCCTCATGATTTTTCAGTAGCATTTCTAATTCAGTAAAAGGCCTCATCAGAGCTTTGCAAGGTTTTAGGGATTGGATTAAATGTTTCAGTTGCATCTATCACAACCAGTTTATATCCTGCCCCAATTTATGATCAGACATAACTGCACATTGACACATTTAACTTGCGTCATAATTATTGAACAACACTGTTATGAATTGGTGTATCCAGTTCACCAATCACTGGCCATGGCAGCAACCATGCTGTTCCCCACAATACATCCAGCCTTCTTTTTTACAATGTTATGATGTTATGTCACTGCACATACACAAAAAAATGGAGGTTCCATCACTGACAAAGTACATGACAACACAGCCTCATGACCCCTTTTCAAAGGAAATGTAGAACACATGGGGAGGGTCGGATCTGAATTCAAGAAAAAAAAAATCCCTGAAACAATGCCTTTTTGCAGAAGAGTGCTGCAAAGTCGGAGCATCAGCTGGGGATTCAACTTGCCAGGAAACAGTGTCAGCACTGAGGTGCAGAAAAGGTCCATGATCCACACAGGGAGACCCAAGGAAAGGTTGCAGTTCCCCTTTGGCCTAACACCAGGCAAGAAATAGATCAACCACCTACATAGTAATCTAAATGCGGGGTACAGTAAGGGACTGGGGTCCTCTTGTTCTGGATTCTGTTCTTCAGGCTAGAACTCTGTTCTTTCTTGGATCACATTGCCAGTATTCTGCCACACACACACACACACCATTTAGATCTAAGTAGTAGCTTACCAGGACAAGCCATACAAGAATAACATAATGTCTGCTCAGATGACAACAATCCCAGGATAAATGTGATAAAAAATATCACTTGTGCAACAGAATGCTTTATAAAGGTATATTTACAAGTACATTTGTACTTACTTCCATTGTGTACACAAGGTTTTGTATTTCATTGTCACCATAATATGGTGCCTGGTAAATAACATTGTGCTCTTTCTATTGGAGACTGCAAAAATGGTCTACACAGTGTAGAAGCCCAGGGTGTTGAAACATAAAAGGCAATGAGTGTAGTCCATCTTGAATCCACTGAGATATTTAGTAAACATCCTTCAGGCTCTTCACAGAAGAATTACCACTCATAAGGGATTATGAGAAATCCAGTGCCTCACAATGTTTTTTTTATCCTTACTTTTTAACAATCTGTTCAATATACTGCTCTGTTGCTCTGCAAAAATGCTTTCCTTTCCTTTTATATTCTGTGTAGGGACTCAGTGGTAGTTTATAGTGCCATCCTAAGCAGGGTTACATCCTTCTAAGCCCATTGACCCCAACTAACATAATTAAGAATGGAAGTTGAGTAGATCCATGTAAAGCCTAGCTGTAATACAAAAAAGCTGTGTGATCTTGGGGGGGGGGGGGCACACGCGCTGTTTGCAACTCAGCACCACTCGAACCGTTCTCAGCAGATTTGCAGGCGAAAGGCGAATTAAACGACAAACGGCAACCTGGCAAAGCAGCTTGGTATTGCAATTTTTAATGTCCAGTTTGTGTCCATTGGTTCTTTTGGACAGGGACTATCCTGTTTATCCAAAATAGAAAGCAGAAGGGCTTTGTTGACACAAGATGGCATTCATTCTACTGAAGAATAAGTCAGTGGGGGACCCCAGGATAGAATAGCTGATGTTCTCTCGCCCTGAAATAGTACTGCCTGAGTATATATGGGGACTATGTTGAGATTTAGGTTTTCTTCTGCAGGGTTTACTTCTTGGTTTTGTGCCTCTGTGGGCGGTTCAGTGTCGGTGAGAAGCTGTTTTAGGCTGGGGATTTACAGTCTGTAAGTGAGCCAAGGCCTGCCTTCCAACACCTGTGAGAGAGAACTATCATTCTTCAGGATGGGCTGAAGATCATGGATGATGCATTGGAGTGGCTTGAGCTGCTTGTGAGACTCAAAGGCTGACCTTTTCCTCAAGAGCCAAATAACAGTGAAGGCACCAAGTAAAATGTAAACAGCTTTGAAGACATTCACATTTAGTGTTAGATTTCCTCTGATCCTGGGTTTCTCACTCAGTCTTTCATTGGCAAGAGCTTGAAAAGCTGGCATCCACAAAGCCCTGTGTATTGCTGCCTTTTTTCCCCCATAATCCTGCAAAGCAGACCTTTCTAAACTCATCAACACATTAATCTTTTTCCCACCAGCATCAAAGCAGTTTAATCTTTGGCAAAGTAGCAGTCAGTCGTTATATTAGAAATCTTATCTTACTAAGACCAGCAACATCAGGAATCAATAGATGAGAGTCTGCCCATGTTATATCCAAAGATGTCTGTCCTTTTGTCATAAGACGCCAGAGGAAATTCTAAATCTGAAGATACCTCTAAGTGGTAAAATGGGTGATATTAGGTAAGAACATATGGACATTGCAGGCTGAAAACATCTTCTGAGGTTTTTCTGGGCAGACGATTGATCCATTCACTGTATAACCATTGTCGGCAATATCCAAGTTTTACTCTGTCAAAGTAGCTTTCAAACTGTAGCCATAGCCCAGACAAGCAAAATGATTAAGGAAAATACTAGAAACGTGCTAGGCACTACTACCCTTGGAGGATGGAGAAAGCCAAGAAAAATATCTCATTTCTCAGTTATTTTTTCCCCTTTTTGTCAGGGGTTGGCCACTTAGGGACAAGGGGAGTTCTGGGAAAGCAGTGTGAGAATACATATGCATAAAGTATCTTTTTCCCTCTCCTCATTTGCCTTCTTCTCCTTCTATGGAAACACCCATGAATCTGCCTTATACTGAGTCAGACCACTGGTGCATCAAAGCCAGTACTGTCTACTTTCCTTCAACTCACTTTCCCCCTCCTTCCACCACTCTCACCTGATGGTCTCCTTTGCTTTTATCCATCCTCCTCTTTTTGGTTCCATGCCTTTTCTCACCAGTAGCATGCCCCCTTCAACTCTGTCTGCCAACCCTTTTTCTCAGTGCCTTCCTTGACCTACTCCATGAAAGTCTGCTAACCCCAAGAGTTTGGAAATCACGGTGCCAGGGCCCACCCTAGTATCTGTTCTCACTAAGCGTGGTTTTTAGGAACTGAACATCAGTAAAATACATAACCATTGATCACACACACCTTTCATACAGACACATTGAAACACACACACACTGCATGCAAAATATATTTTCACACCCCCATCTGCATAGACACACAGAACCATACACTCACCCAGGGGCGTAGACTTTTTAAATCCCCGGGGGGGGGGGGGCTCGCTTGTGCGCCCACGCAAAGCGCGCGCGCGCGCTCAGGACCATGTCCCCGCTGCTCCCCCCCCCCCCCCCGCCCCAGGGTAGTAGATTGAGAGTCGTTTTACATTCAGGCATTACCTTCAACATCTTCAAGATGGCACCGTGTGTGGGAGCTCTGAATAGTAGCTTCGGTGCTCAGGGTTTGTAACAGCAGCTTTTAGTGTTTTTGCATCTTATTTATTATTTTTGGACCACTTTTCAACCCCTGGAGGGACTGTTTATCTGGTGGGACAGTTACATCTGTGACGTCTGTCTGTGTGCCAGGGATCAGGGGCCAGCAGCTGGGACTTACTGGGTGGGGCCGGCATGTCCCCGCCGCTCTCCCCCCCCCGCCCCAGGGAGCCGCCGCTGCCGCTTCCCTCCCCCGGGCCGTGCCCACCCGCCGCGCTCCCCGCCCCCTCCCTCCGTCTCCCCGCTCACTTTGGGCGCTGGCAGATTACTGCTGCTGTTGCTGCCTGCAGCCGGGGGCCGGCGCATCGCCCTTGCGGGCTCCCGCTCCGCCTCGCACTCTCTCCCCGTCTCTCCCCCCCACCCCAAGGAGGCAGGAGGGCAGGCCGGGGGTGGGGGGAAAGGAGAGGCGGCGACGGCCAGCTGACTGGCCACCAGGCGCTCCATTTTGCCGGGGGTGGCTGAGGGAAATTTCGGGGGGGCTCAAGCCCTCGAGCCCCCCCGTAGTTGACGCCCATGCACTCACCTGTCTCTCCAGATATGTACATACCCTCCCCCTCCGCACACATTCTCCCTTGAGCTGCTGTTGATGAGAATGCCACTATCACCCATCTGCTAAGAGGAAGCCTAATCAAGATGAAACATGCTGTACCTAGAATCATAAGGACCATACAATCACAGAGTCGGAAGGTGCCATACAGGCTATCTAGTCCAACCCCCTGCTCAATGCAGAATTAGCCTAGAGCATCCCTGACAAGTGTTGGTCCAGACGCTGCTTAGAGACTGCCAGTGGAGGGGGGGAGCTCACCACCTCCCTAGGCAGCTGATTCCACTGTTGCACAACACTGTAAAAAGGTTTTCCTAATATCCAGCCAGTACCTTCCAACCCTTAATTTCAACCCATTATTGCGAGTTCTATCCTCTGCTGCCAACAGGAATAGCTCCCTGTCCTCCTCTAAGTGACAGCCATTCAAATACTTCAAGAGAGCAATCATATCACCCCTTGACATCCTCTTCTCCAGACTAAACATTCCCTAGTCTCTCAGTCTTTCCTTGGTCTCAAGACCCCCAATCATCCTCATTGCTCTCCACTGCACCTATGCCTAGCATCATCACTTCTCTGTTTTCAATTTAAACTGGTCAATACAAACACTACTTAGGGGTTTCCAGGGGACTCTTTCCCCATGCATGCATAAAAAAATAATACATGTGGGAAACCTGTAGCAGTGGATGAAAAGCCCTACAGGTCTGATTCTAGGTACTCTGACTTAACTTTGCATGAAATCCCTTCTTCTGAAAAGAAACCCCCACATTTGTTTTGAATGTTACTTTAAGCAGATTTAATAATGAGTCAACTATGAAGTAATGTGGCAATGTCTGGGCCCATGCCAGAAAGTGACATCATTATGTACAAAGTTTTTGTCATGACACCCTGAGTAGGCCACACTTCAGCTTGCCAAGTGCTGTCTTTTTAAGTAACACACATTTATTTAGTTGCTTCTGGGGGGCATGGGGGGGAAAGTCAGATTCAAGTTTAGTTCTTATGTCACTTTAAAAACTTGAGTTGGATTTTTAAAACATTGAGAGTTAATGCAAATCATATTCGGAAATCAGTCTAGTAGCTGTTACCATCAGTTAGAATGGGAAACACATTTCCAGTTTTAACTTCCCTATCACTACTCTGTTAGAACTACCTCATCACCACCCTCAGAAAAATGGACTTGCTACCCCAGTGATGCACTCTGCCAAATGTCATGGAGATTGGAGAAAGCATCCCTGTACTGTGTGTCAGATGACTGGCAAAGTTTCAGATCTCTCCCCTTTGACTGGGAGCAGCCCCAAGCTCTTTTTTCCTGGCCTGCCATCTAAAGCCCATGCCCAGACACAGCCATTTTGTAGCTCAGGCTTTTCACAAGAGTTTCCACACCCCTGCTACAGTCTAAAAGCAGAGACGGCCATTTCCCTTACCCCTCACAAACCCTATCCCCTTCCCAAGTTTGCAAGTCTGGTTCCCTTGCAAGCTGCCTTGCAGGAGCTTCACATAGCTCTACCCACACTGCCCCTGCCCGCTGCCTCATCCACCTGTTCATGGTAGATAGGGTTGCAGCAGAGTGAAAAGGAGTCTAAATGCAGGGCTCTGTTGGGGCCGGAGCATGCCGGAGCGCCGCTCCGGGAGAGAAGGGGCCGGGGGGCGGGCACATAACAAAGTGCCGCACCCCCCCGGCAGAAAGCCTCCCCCGTTCACCCCCTCCCTCGCCCTGTCGCCTTCCCCGGGGCCGCGGCTGGCCGCCGACCCCGCTCAAAAGCCCCCTCCCTCGCCCTGTCGCCTTCCCTGGGGCCGCAGCTGCCCGCCGGCCCCGCTTAAAAGCCCCCTCCCTCACCCAGTCTCCTTCCCGGGGCCACGGCTGGCCGCCGGCCCTGCTCAAAAGCCCCCTCCCTTGCCCAGTCTCCTTCCCGGGGCCGCGGCTGGCCGCCGGCCCCACTGAAAAGCCCCCTCCCTCGCCCTGTCGCCTTCCCGCCGCCGGCCCCGCTGAAAAGCCCCCTCCCTTGCCCAGTCTCCTTCCCGGGGCCGCGGCTGGCCGCCGGCCCCGCTCAAAAGCCCCCTCCCTCGCCCTGTCACCTTCCCGCCGCCGGCCCCGCTTAAAAGCCCCCTCCCTTGCCCAGTCGCCTTTCCCGGGGCCGCGGCTGGCCGCCAGCCCCGACTCAGAGCCCCCTCCCTCGCCCAGTTGCCTTTCCCGGGGCCGCAGCTGGCTGCCGGCCCCGGGAAGAACCCCCCTCCCTCCCCCACTCAACAGTTCCCGGGGCCCAAGGGAGGGAGAAGCCGGGCCTGAGGGGGGCCTGAGGCCCAAGCAAGGGGGGGAGGGAAACGCCAGCCCTAGTGGGGGGAGAAGCGCCCCTCCCTCCCTCCCTTCTCTCCCCCCACCTACCTACCTACCTACCTGTTCCTTCCTTTCCCCCTTCCTTCCCCTCTCCCTTCCTCCCTCTCTCCTTCCTTCCTTCCTTCCTTTCTTCTCTCTCTCTCCCCCCAACTACCTACCTACCTTACTGTTCCTTTCTTTTTTTCTTCCTTCCCCCCTTTCTTCCTTCCTTTCTTTCTTCCCCCCTCCCTCTCTTTCTTTCTCTTTCTTTCTCTTTCTTTCTTTCTTTCTTTCTTTCTTCTCTCTCCCCCCACCTACCTACCAACCTTCCTGTTCCTTCCTTTTCCCCTTCCTTCCCCTCTCCCTTCCTCCCTCCTTCCTTCCTTCCTTCCTTTCTTCTCTCTCTCTCCCCCACCTACCTACCTTCCTGTTCCTTCCTTCCCCCCTTCCTCCCCCCTTCCTTCCTTCCTTTCTTCTCTTTCTCTCCCCCAACTACCTACCTACCTTACTGTTCCTTTCTTCCTTCCTTCCCCCCTTCCTTCCTCCCTCCTTCCTTCCTTTCTTCCTTCCTTTCCCCCTCCCTTTCTTTCTTTCTTTCTTTCTTTCTTCTCTCTCTCTCCCCCACCTACCTACCTACCTTCCTTCCTGTTCCTTTCCTTCCTTCCTTCCTTCCCCCTCCCTCCCTCCCTTCTTGCCTTCTGACACACTGCCCATGACGTCAGGGACGTGTGGCCTTGTGACACTTCCGGTGACGTCAGGGGGTGTGGCATATGCAAATGAGTTATGCTAATGAGCTCCTGCACCTCTTTTTTTTACGAAAGGACCCCTGTCTAAATGGATGGTCTGGATGGAAGCAAGACCAGGTCCAGATACGATGCACACTTTAAATTATCATTGGCACATAGATCATGGGGATATCTGAACTGGCATATGAGTGAGCTTTCATCTCTTTTCCTGGGAACCAAAATGGAAGTGTGTTGCAGAGGTGAGCTAAACTCTGTTCCCCTGTGTTGCCTCACTGCTCTCCAGTGCTTGCAGCATTCGTCTCCATGTCTCCAGTATTGGAAATTGGCTCAATTAGGAGGAAATATGAAAAGCACCAGATAAAGACATTTGATAAGGCAAGACTTATTTCCGTTAACATACAGCCTCAAGACCTTTTTTAAAAAATTAGGGCCACTTTTCTCACACATGAACAGGTGACTTGACTGACTTTTCCCGTTTATTAGGACTAAAGAGGGGCCCATTCTGCATTTAGCACTTGCTCTGTTGTTCTACCAAACCCACATTGGAATAGAAAAAGATGCAGCTCAAAACCACAGATACCCCAGGCCAACACTGTACTGATTGCAGAGTCACCCCTGAATGGCTGTAAAACAGCCATAAACCTATGCACACAGCCACTAAAAAACCGAGAGATCAAACGAAGTGGAAGCAGCATGCAATCTGGACACTGCCATACAATCCAACAGTAAATCAAAGTGAAAGTGGCATGCAAAGCAGATGGGAATTTCTGTTCCAGTGTGGGTTTGGTAAGACAGCAGGGCAAATGCTAGAAGCAGATTGGGCCAAAAGAGTTATTTGTAGTGGAGAAAAGGCATTACTGCTTATTGCATTTACAGAGGTTTAGAGATCTTAGCTCCTGATTCTTTGGTTCTTTCACACTTAGAGAATCAGATCTGTTCTTATCTGACATCTCTTCTAATTTGGAATGGGTATGTATGGGTTTCCTGTCAGAAGGGAAAGCCTTTACCTTTTTTCAGATTAAGTCTGTAGGGTATGGGGTTTCTTATCACTGGGAGGACAAAGCCTGGACAGATTCAGGGCTATTTTTGGGGCAGGAACGCACAGGAATGGAGTTCTGGCTGGCTTCCAAGTTGGCCACACCTACAGCCCCCCCCCCCCCCCCCCAGGGTCCCCAGGTGCCTCACAAGCCACAAGGCACCTGGGGAAGCCAAGCCGATCCAGGGAAGCCAAGCCAATCCAGTCAAGCTGATCCTCGAGTTCCCCAGGCACCCCACAGCTGCGGGACGCCTGGGGAAGCCAATCCAGAAACTGCCTTCTTTCCTTCGGGTTCCCCATATGCCCTGCAATCCACAGGGCACCTGGGGAAGCCGATCCTGGGAGGGAGCTGCACAGTCAGGGGTGTGGCCTAATATGCGAATGAGTTTCTGCTGTTGGGTGTGGCTGCTGTTGGGTGTGGTTCTACAAAAAAGCCCTGGACAGACCTATGCCTGTATTTCCCCACAGATTCTACAGCCTTGCCCGATATGGTGAAAAAGCCAAACCTTTGTCTCTGTCCTCT
The DNA here is from genome assembly GCA_029233225.1 of Lepidodactylus listeri. NCBI lineage: Eukaryota > Metazoa > Chordata > Lepidosauria > Squamata > Gekkonidae > Lepidodactylus > Lepidodactylus listeri. Next base: position 75,719,404 of record JARCFY010000008.1, read on the forward strand.
GCAAAACAGGCAGGTGGACAGCCCCTACCTACCTATTGTGTGTGTATATATACTGCTGAGTATACTGTTTTGGTAGAGCATTATTGCTTTGCTGAGAAAGCAGTAAATTGCCAGATATTGAAAAAAATGAATTTTCCTACTCAGAGGGTTTAGTCCGATACACTTATATGGTCTTCCCAATTAAAACTGATGCCCAGATTGCCAGCACAGCTGCGGAATTCGGTAAATGAGACAAAGAGATCATCTCTATTTTACAATTACAGTTTATTTGCTGAGCAGGCTACAGCCTACCAATATACACATTATTAAGATGGCAAGTCACTGCCAGCCATAGCACTATTTCTGCAGCAGGGTTCAAGCAAAGGGGCCAGAGGATCAATTTGCCTTACTCAATTATTTGCTATACAGATTCCACCCATCTTTATGGCTGCCTCAGAATCTAGTAGCAGAAGGATGGGGAAGAGGGGACAATTCTACTCGACTAATGTAAATGATCATGTTCTAGTTCAGCGAAAACAAAACTACCAAAAGGAATTGAAATGAAATAATTTTCACCTTTGCTATCGCCGGGCAAATGGAACTGAGAAAATCTTTGATTTACAAGTACTGCAACATTGCCAACTAATAAATACTTGTGCTTTTTTATTTCTCCATTTGCTTTTAAATTAATTTCTGTGTTAGTGATAATGCACTCCAAGGTAAATAGACTGAAAATGTGAAAAAGGCAAAATATCCACACAGATCAATTGCAAGTTTTCTGTGCCTGTGTGAGGGAGTAGAAGAAAAAAATAATACACGCAATCTTGTACACAGAGATATTGCTTTAACCAAATGGTTTACAGCAGTATGTAACCTGGAGGTCTTGCTGACCTTGGCTTTTGGTTGTGGGGAGAGAAATGATTTTTGGGATTGCAGCATATGAAGGTGATGACACTGCCCAAGGCTTCATCTCTCTTAAGAGCATTTGTGGCATCAACAAGTTGTAGGAACCAAAACTTTCCATATCCTACAAGAACAAGATTAGGAATGGCAGCTGGAGCCAACAACTTCACTTACACAGCTGCTGACCACCATGAAAATACATACACTTCTCTTTGATGAATGAGGATTTTCTTAATGCTGTATGACCAAATGTAGTTCATCTGTGTAGGATTAAAACTTTGTTAGAAAATTTGCTGAGGATGATCATATTGTCTCTTGGGATGCTGCGAATTTTGAGGCAAGCACATTTGAAAAGCAAACATACTGTGTTTGTTAGCTGCAATCATTCATGAGCCAATCATCTGATCTGTTTGGTTTGCCACAATCAGCCTCGAATGGCAGCTGAACAACTTTGCGCCTCTGTAGTAGCCACGGTGTTTCGTTTCCTTCTGCCTTGCAAAGCAGTTTTTGCATCTGCACAATAGGTGGAATCAATTCTCCCCCAGGGTCATTAATGGTCGTTTCTGAAAATTAAATGATATGGGACAGTACAACTCCAATAAACTTGCATGAAATCTTGCATGCATGAAATAACCTTGACAATAACATGGACTTCAGTGAACACTGAAAAGTATTTAAATGCAGTTTTAATAGCACTGGCTGACTAATTAATTTACTCACTTTTTATATGATTGGTTGTCAAATGATGAGCAGCAATAACAGGTGTGTGTGATGGGGGGAAGAAAACTAGGGCTCCCATTGGGCTATGAGATCAGATCTTTTTCTCTAAATTCCTCCAGCTGAGAAAATATATCCACATAAAATCCAGTCTGAGCCCAATGAGAGGAATAAATTGAGCTGAAAACACAACCAGAAAGTTTAAGCAGGCTTTTCTCTTTTGATAGGATAATTCACATCCCATTAACATTATATGAATCATATAGATATATAATCATAAATCATAAGGCATTTAATATGGTGCTGCTCATCAGGTTACAGGGGCTCAATTTAAAGTATTGGCCATCACATACAAAGCCCTTCATGACCTTGGATGCTCATATCTCCCCCTATAGACCATCTGAAGGTGCCAACCTACAAATGGGCAAAAACAACAACTACTCATACATGTGCCTTCTCTGTTGTGGCCACCACCTTGTGGAATGGCCTGCCTGAGAAGGTCCGGAAGGCTTCCACACTCCTGGCTTTCCACAAACTATGCAAAATTGAAACTAGGAAAATCCATCCCCAGGATCAGCTGTGCTGCAGGAATCAGATCTCTCCCCACAGGACATAGATCCTGGCTGAGGACTTCTCCTGCAGCCTGGTTTAAACCAAGCTGCAGAAGAATCCAGCCCCAAGATCTGCTGTGCTGCAGGAAGCAGATCACTCCCCATGGCACACAAATCCTGGCTGAGGAATTCTCCTGCAACCTGGTTTAAACCAAGCTGCAGGAGAAGCCAGCCTCAGGACCTACCATACTGTGGGAAGCAGAAAGCTCCCTGTGGCACACAGATGCTGGTTGGGGACTTCTCCTGCAGTCTGGTTTCAGCCAGCCTCAGGACCTGCTATACTGCAGGAAGCAGAAAGCTCCCTGTAGCACATAGATGCTGGCTAGGGACTTCTCCTAAAGCTCAGTTTAAAATGAGCTGCAGTAGAAGCCAGCTCTAGGACCTGCTGTGTCTTAGGATGCTGATCACTCCCCACAGCATGCAGATTATGTTTGGGGACTTCTTCAGTAGCCCAATATAAACCAGGCTGCATGAGAAGTCAGCCCCAAGCGGAACTGGCGAGAACAGTCTGCTCCCCGCTGGCACAGCTGATCCTCAGGTTGTGTTCTGCAGTCCCTTTAAACTTTAAAGGGACTGCAGTAGAAACCTGACAAACAACTGAGAGGTGGGAGCAACCTGCTGCTGCCTCTCCAATGTTTTTGGATCTATCTGGTAATTCCTGAATATACCTGGAATTTGGGGGGGAATTTTTTCGGGAATATCAATAAGGTATTTTCCATGTATTTCTACGGGTTGGGTAGATCTGAATGCAGACCCCTAATGTGCATTTTTTAGTTATGGAATCAGTTTATTTTCTTCCATACATGCCTTAAAGAATATTCAAGGGAGTGTGCTGTCAATAATTGGTGTCATTATTAGTAGTGTCACACTGGCCAGTAGCTGCAGTGGGGCTATTCAGGACTCGGCCCTTAAAGGGACAGCCACATAAGATTTTCTTCCAAAAATGCTTTTAAAATCATTTTAAACATTTTAAAAAGGTACACACTTCCTGGCCACACTGTGGTCAGCCGTGCACCAAACAGACCCAAGAATCACTAACCCCCCCAAAAAAACAAACCACGAACGAGAATCACCTTTCCCTACAAGCAGAAGCCATGGCAACACTTCCACTGCCGTTTTAGAAGTTTTTTTTTTAATTAAAGAGGTGGGAATGACCTTCCCTTAAAGAGAAGCTGCTGCCATGGCACCTATTCCCTCCACCTGCCCCAGCTCTTCCTTTTCCCACATTCCCTGGCTCTTCCTTTTAGAAGCCTTTTTTAAAGACCCGTCGCACACATCTTGGCTCAGCAACCCCTGGCAGCATGTTCCTTCCTTCCCTTCTGGAGCTGGAATTGGATTTAGTGAAGGAGAGGGTTGGGTTGGGGTGCTACATCTCATTTATGTTGGGGGGTATTGTGGGGGAATTTGTTCTAACATTTCATTTATGTCTGGGGTGGGTGTTGTGGGACTACATTTTGTGTTTGTGCTACATTTCATTTATCACAATCAAATCCTTTCTGTTAGATATTGTGTCTTTTAACAATCTCCCTGGCTTTAATGGCTTTGATGCGATGTGTCTGCTGCTCTGGAGAGAGGACTGAAAACAGAATGACAACCTGGCCCTGTAATGCATCTTTGTGATAAAACAGAAACTGTTTTGACTGACAACCCACAAGTTCTGTAATGGTTAGCATTTTCGTAATAAACTGGAAACATTTTTGAGTGATAAATGGCTGGTCTTTCTTAGTATTTATTATTAATATAGTTTCCTTTATTATTAGTTAAAAGTGCAATTGTTTACAGACAATTTTTTATTTTTTTACTATTTGAAACAGTAATGGCAATTGATGGCAGCCCCACCAGAAAAAAAAATGGTTTGGCTGAGGGAGAGGACCTGGCTAATCACACAGTCCATTTTGAGTGTAACAATTTAGCTGTGGTCCGCATCAGTTCCCTCGCATTAAAATTATCTTGGGTTATGACTCTTATGCGTTCTTTCACTTTGCGTTATTGTTGGAATATACTCTTTTTTTGCCAAGCATATGCCTGGGATTAATAATGGGGTGGCTGATGCTCTACCTCACAAACAAATGGAGAGGTTTTATCAGCTGGTCCTGGAAGCCAATCCTCAGCCAGTTCAGAGGCCCCCAGAATTATGGGGGCTTGGAGTGTTGAAGGGTGCAGAGCACTAAAACTAGTCATAGTCCCCAGCATCAAGAGAGCTTACAACCATGTGGTCCATCAGTTCAAGTCTTTTAGGAGGCAGGTAGGGTATCAGAGGTCCTGGCCAGTCTCAGCGGACCATCTGATGCATTAAAGGGTAAGGGCCTGGTCATCAGGTAAGTTAGGGGACAGTTCTCTGCCCTGGCCTTCATTAGCAAAACACGGGGGTTGGGTGACCTGTATTAGGAAGATGCTAAAGGGTTGGTCTTGAGGACTGGGGGGCCATAAGGATGAAAGGCAACCCATTTCCCCGTCAGTTCTTAGGTATTTGCAAGGTATTTGGGGGGTGATTTTTACCTCTAATTTTGATGCCTGCCTCTTATGTGGCGGACTTGGTGGTATTTTGGGGGCCCTTCGGGTCAGTTAATTAGTTATGTCATCACATGGTCATATGTCTGGCTGGGCCCTCTTGGCCCAAGATGTTTACTGAAGAGAAGGTTATTCTTAGAGTTCGCCAGTCCAAGACTGGCCTACATCAAAAGGGGACTAAGATGCACTCGGGACATGTTCTGAGTGTGAGTTATGCCCAGTGATCACTCTCCATCAGTACATGGTAGTGTGTGGAGGTGAATTGGGTACACTGTTCTGGCACTGTGATTTCAGTCCTTTAAGTAGGCATCAATTCTGGACAGTCACTGCCTGTGCCTTAGAGAGGCCTGAGCTATTGGGAGTCAAGTTTGGCACTCATGTGTTGGTCATCCACCTGGGTGGGAATGAACTGGGCTTGGTAAAAGGGAAGGCCCTTTTTTTACAAGTCAAACATTATTTGGGGCTCATTCACAGCAGGTGGCCCAGGGTGGTGATTATATGGTCAGCGATGTTTCCTCACGTGGTATTGGGGGGGGGGGGATTTGCATTGCATGGATTGGCCATACCACAAGGCAAATAGGGAGCTTCAGATGGCTCTCGAAGGGGGCTTAGGTCAATATTTGGGATACACGCCAAATTCAGGGACTTGTATAGGAGTGATGGCATCCACTTGTAGGTGGTAATGAGGTAACAACATCTTTTTAGAGGACCTGCGGCAAGGGCTGCAGGCAGTTTTGGTCTATGCGATGGGCACAAGGGCCTAAGCAGAGATTTGGCCTTGGTGGTAGCAAGATAGTCTGGGAGAAGGATAAGTGGAACAGTGAGCACCTTTTGGCACCCCCATCTTTTGTGGGTAAGGGGTCTGCATGATCAGCCTTAGGGTTGTGCAGCTCAAGGCTGAGAATATGGACTGCCTGTGGGGATGCCCTGGATAGGTCCTCTTCCTAAATTGTGCAGCTTGGGGGGTTGGAACTCCAGGGTGGTAATCTGATTGTTATACCGGCCAGGCACAAGCTACATAAGGATGGCTTGGGGCAGGGGCAAGGTGGCTTGCCCTATGTGACACCTGGCTTGGCCCACTCCAAGCAGTTATATTGGCCCTTGCCACTTGTTCCATGTAAAGTGGCTCTTTAGTATCCCAATCTTGTGTCTGTCTCTTTCTTTTGATTTTGGGAAGGCAATACGTATGAGGAAAAGACCAACATAAAACTGGTCTCCAGAGAAAGATTGGGGTAAAAGTGGTTTGAAAAAGCTAGAACTGACGGGGTGGGGTGGGAAACCACGCAGAAAGGGCTTGGATATAGCAGAGAATTTTCATGAACAGAAAGGCAGGCAATTTTCAGTAATTTCCCCTCTCACAGCAGACTTTGATTCCACCCAGTGGTGTTTCTGGGGATCTTCTCTCTTCCAGGGACAGTATTTGTGGGACCATTCTGGACTGCAGCAGAATGGGCGGGGGAAGTTACATAGAAATTTCAGTTAATTCCAGCCACTGCTTCTCCTCCCCCTTGTTCCTGAGTACTCATAAAAAAACCCAAGATTTTAAGGGATCAGACCTCAAAGTCATCCACCTATCAAACCTAAAACCTTTATTAAGAAAATTCACCTTGAGTCCCCATGTACAAGAAAGGAAGTATAAGGCAAGGTGGGAGTTTAGATAGATAGATAGATAGATAGATAGATAGATAGATAGATAGATAGATAGATAGATAGATAGATAGATAGATAGATCTCCAAATAAAAAATATATGAAACCTTAGCTTTCAGGTATCACACCAGGGAGAATAAATGAAAGTAGGGAGGGAATAATTTTGCAACATCAAACTCCACTTCCCCAAACTATGCACTGTAAAGTGTGCATAAGACTCATGTATACGAATCCACACTAGCCAGCCAATAAGTACCACTCTCCCCTCTTCATTCTCAACCTATTCAGGTAATGTGTATAATAGTAAGTTCTACCAGCTGGACCCAATTTCCTAGTCTTTGGTCTAATTCTGGAGTGCAAGGTTTGTCTATTTTTTCCTGATCGCAGAAGAATAATGCCCATATCACAATGTTCTCTCACTTTATAATTTATGTTAATCATTGGAATTCATCAAAGATCTTCAAGGTATATCTGTATTGGTGCCAGTTGTGTTTGCAGTCTGCTCAATCTGCAGCTATTTTATCTGTCATTTCAGTTACAGTCACTGCCTACAGCTTATCTGTATTGCTGCCATTTTGGTTTGTGTTTCTGCATCTCTTTACCACTCACCAGTGTGGAGAAAAGCAGCTTTTAGATTTTTATTTCTACCATATTTTATGGACTTCTTCTGTTTTCCTGTTACAAACACTGGCTATTCTTTGTGGCTGAAATATGAAATTATCTTAGCTAGCCAGGATGTTTAGGTTTGAGATGAACCTTTTTGCAAAGGGTACCTGAAAATGTCACTTCGCATTCTATCCATTTTAGTTGGCATTTTATTTCCTTGTCAGAATCTCAGTCTTATCAAAGCTGCTTCTTCCCCTGGCCTTTTGGCATCTGTGCTGTCAGCCTGAAAGGGGGGGGGGGTATTGTTACATGGTCCTTTCCCCATGTTCTATGGTCTCACAAGGCACTAGACATTATTAGGAGTCTTAGGCTAACAAGTAATACCAATCAAAAATGTTTTGTTCCCAGAGATGTGGCTGCAATTGTTTGCAATTCTAATTTTTTCGCCTTTTCTTGCATTAATGTTATCTTGAATTATTGTAAACTAGGAATAAGGCTCGTTGTGGAAATAAATACAACAGGCTCTAGAAAGAGGTTCTGGGTGGGTGCTCCGGACTTGGGCACTCAGTGTCAATTTGCTGTGGCAACCTCAGCAGGGTACAATGACATAGAGTCCACCATTTTCTGCAGAGGAACTGACCTCTGCTACCTGAAGAGCAGTTGTAATTTTGACTGATCTCCAGCCCTCCCCTGGAGATTGGCAACAATGGTTCCTGAGGAGGAAATGGCTTGTTTGGAGGGTGGTGTCACAGGCTGGGTGCTAATAGAACAGGAGCCAAGCAGAAGTCTGGGACAGTCCAAGGTTAAGCCAAATCAGGAACCAGTTGCCAAGTCCAAAACACTAAGCCAAAAACAGAGTCAGTCCAAGCCAGGGTCCAAGAGGGAAACTCATGAGTAAACCAGTCCAGGGAGTCAACAGAGCCAAAGTCAAACAAAGCCGGAGTCACAAGCCAGAGGTTCCAGAATCAAGTCAGCTATCGCGAGCCGGATGGGTGCAGAGCTTAGCCAAGAAGACTTGTTGCTATGCTAGTACAAGTTGGTAGTCTCTGTGCTGTGCTTAAATACCCAGCCACTTCCTGTGCTTGTTAGCAGCTGGCAGTGAGGTCCCAGCTCCTTCTAGAACTCAGGACTTAGTGATCTGTGACCACGCATGTGTGCCTCTTTTCTTCTTGCTGCTAAGTCTTGCCTGCATTGGGACCTTAGACGTTCCATTCGAGGAGGTGAATCCGGTGGGCTTGAGCTTAACTGTGGCTCAGCTGCTGCTGGTGCTGGGGTAAAACCCTGGGAGGTGCTTGCTTGAGCCTCATCTGGTTCAGGTGGAGGCTCCTCTGGAGCTGGGAGCTGATCTTCCACCTCACTTAGGTCCGCAGGAGGCAGGTCCTCAGAGGTACTCATGATAGGTGGAGTCTATGGCATTGTACCTGTCTGAGGTCCTCAAACCCCACCCTCTCCAGGGTCCACCCCTCAGATCTCCAGGAATTTCCCAACGTGGAGCTGGTAACCCTAGTCAGGGCTGGCCCCAATGAGTTTTTTCCCAAAGGCCAAAACATGTGTGGAAAGGGCCTCCCCCCTGCCTTGTACTGGCAGAACCAAGCTTGGTTGCTTAGCAACAGGCACTGAGGGGAAAGGAAGATTGCCAGTTCTGAGTAAGGAAATACCTGAAGATCTGGGGTGTGCATTCTGTGGAGAGCAGCGTTTCGGGAGGGAAAGGACTCAGCAGGATGTAATGCCATAGGATCTACCCTCCAAAGCAGCCATTTTTTTCCAGGAGAACAGTCATCTGGAGATCAATTGTAACAGCGGGAGATCTCCAGGTCCCACCTGGAGATTGGCAAACATAGGGAAAAGTCAGCTGCATAGCAGAAAGTTGAAGTGAATGGTCCAGCCACAGGAGAAATGTCTTTGTCTGGAGAGACAGCTGGTTTGGCAGTTAATTCTGAGGGAAGAGTGTCCAGACTGGCAGTGGGGAGGAGGAGTGGAACCAACACCCAGCCAATGGCATGCGAGCACTCTTGAGTGGTGGTTGATGGGCCAATGGCTGATGGAGCACACAGCACAGCCAATGGGAGAGCTGGAAATCGCCAATACATAAGGGAATTATATATATAAGATTGCATCTATTTACTCTGTAGCATTGCCAAATTATTTCTATTTGTTTAAGGCAGTTGTCGACAGTCTGCCCATTTTTTTCAGTATTATACGTATTTTTTCAAAGCTTTTTTTCTACTAGGAATTGTTGAATCCAAGAATTTCCACATTTTTGTGTTGTTTTCACTTCACTAACGTTTTTGGAAATATTAATTCAGCACCCGTCTGTATTATTCACATTAATCCATGAATTATGCATGCACATACGTTTAGCAATGTTGCATCTTATGTAGATTGATGCTTTAAATCTTTCACAAGTTTTGAAGATTTTAAAATAGCTACAGTGTGTGTTACCATTAGTCTGTCAAATGTATTAGAATTATTTACAATATCAAACAATTGGAATCCCACACACTTTTAAAGTACACTGTGAGTTTTCCAGTCCATTTTTTATAACAGCAGCTATAATATAATACTGTAGCAGAAAAGTAAATTATAGACAGAAAAAATCCATTTCCATGCTAATGGAGTGTGCTGCATGACACTGTTAGCATCCTCTCAAAGAGCAAATAGATGTTTAAGAAACTCACTGCTCAGAAAAAAGGTGTATATTAAAATTATTCCTAGCAAGGCATCTAGCGAGCTAAAAATATATATTTGCTTTTTAATAAAATAACTTATTTTTGACTAAAACCCTAGGGCAAGAGTCCAGTGATCAACCAATCAAAGTGACCAAACACTGAAATGGATAGGGGAAAAAATTCAGCTGAAAGCCACAGTTTTCCTATAGGAATGTTCCTGAAACGCATCCATTTCTGTGCATAGAAAATTATTGCAGTTTACTGAAACAAAATGCCATCTTATTCAAGATTAAGGTGGTTTTAACAGTCAGTAAAAACTGTGGAATTAATGGCATAGCTACTTGCATATATGGCTTGAAAGTGGCCAGCGTTGACAGATTCATGGGGGATAGATTCCTCAGAGGTTACCAAAGGAAATCTTTTTATCCAGGGTCAGTACATTTCTGAATAGCAGTGCTAGGAGCAGGGCTCGATTTCAGCAGGAACGCCGTTCCGGCTGGCCTCTGAGCCTGCCCCGCCCCCTCCCTGCCCGACCTGAGCTTTTTATACTTAAAGGGAAAGTTCCTGCAGAGAGCCAGCAGGAATAGGCTCCACCGGGTGCTTTCCCTTTAAGAGCAAAAAAAGCCAGCAGGAGAAAGCCCCGCCCAAAGATTAAGCACAGGGGCTAGGCTTTCTGCATTTGGCTTGCCGACATCGTGTGGCTTTCCCTGCTCCAGTAAGTTCTCTGTTCTCTTTTCCCTCTCTCTCTCTCTCTCTCTCTCTCTCTCTGCCCCCCCACTTTTCTTTCTGTCTTTCTTTCTGTCTTTCTCTCTCTGCCCCCCCCACCTTTCTTTCTGTCTTTCTTTCTGTCTTTCTCTCTCTGCCCCCCCCACCTTTCTTTATTCCTTTCTCTTTCTCTCTCTCTCTCCCTCCTTCCTTTCTCTCTCCTCCACCTACCTTCCTTCCTTCCTTCCTTTGTCTGTCTGTCTACCTTCCTTCCTTCCTCTTTCCTTTTCCTTCCTTCCTTTCTCTCTCTCCCCTCACCAACCTCTTCCTTCCTTCCTTCGTCTGTCTGTCTGTCTGTCTACCTTCCTTCCTTCCTTTTTCTTCCTTCCTTCCTTTCTCTCTCTCTCCCCACCACCTACCCCTTCCTTCCTTCCTTCCGTTCTTTCTGTTTTTATTAAAAAAAAATTGAAAAGGGGGGGGGGATGTAAAAAAGCAGAGAGCCCAGGAAATGCTGGTTTTGACAATATCTTTAATTTTTAAGAATCTCTTTAGTTTTCTCATGGCATCTTCTGCTTAAGAAAAGTAACTTTGAAGCCTGAGTTCATTGTTGTGTCTTGTTGGGAATGGCTTGCAAATATATGTGTGTTTAAAGTCTGTATTAAAGTGGTTTGGTGCTTACTGCCATGTAAGAGAAAACATCTGAAAAAGTAGCTTCATTGTTGTGTGTGTGTTGTCAGAACCCTTGACTGTTGCATGGGGGACATCTTTGGGGGACATCTGCAGAGAAACAGAGTTGTAACTAAAAATGAGCATGGTCAGCTGCACTTTGGAGATTGCCTATTTTGTGACATTTAAAAAAGTGGGCAGAGTTTCTGAAGAAGATGATTGTCCCTCTTCTCCTGCCAATGGATTGACATCTGCCTTTAATGGGCCAGCAAAGTTGATGTTCTTAAACCTCTTAATAAGAGAGATTTCCGCTTCTGAGGAGTTCCAACGATTGGTGATCTTGTGATGGTAGTGATACTTTTATGTGGTAAAGACCGCCTGTTCACAGGATAATTTTACCTGTGGGACAGACTCTGCATTATAGTGTAATAATTCATGTGGGTAGCCGTGTTGGTCTGAAGCAGCAGAACAAAGTTGGAGTCCAAAGTTTCATCCCAGGTATAAGCTTTTGTGTGCAGGCACACGTCTTCCATCTGAAGAAGTGTGGGTGGCACATGAAATCTTATACCTTGAATAAAATTTTGTACCTTGAATAAAATAGTCCACAAACTACTCCCACCCAGTGCATCCACAAACCTAGAAGAAGAAGAGATTGGATTTATACCCCGCCCTTCACTACCCAAGGGAGTCTCAGAGCATCTTTCAAACTCCTTTCCCTTCCCCTCCCCACAACAGACACTCTGTGAGGTAGATGGGGCTGAGAGAGCTCTGAGACAACAGCTGGTACAGAGCTATGGCTTGCCCAAGGTCATCCAGCAGGTGCAAGGGGGGAGTGGGGAATCAAACCCGGTTTTCCCAGAATAGAGTCCACGCACTTAACCACTACACCAAACTGGCTCCTAGCGTTGTTCCGCCAGTGAACTAGGGTTGCCAACTCCAGGTTGAGGAAATCTCTGGAGATTTGGGAGTGGAGGGTGCAGTTTAGGGGAAGGAGGGACATAAGCAAGGCATAATGCCATGGACTGTACTTTCCAAAGCAGCCATTGACCTGATCTCTGTAGTTTGGAGCTCAGTTGTAATTCCAGGAGATCTCCAGACCCCACCTGTAGGTTGGCAACCCTAAAAAATTATATTCAGCGTACTAGTTCTGCAGAAAGGCAACCTGATTTCCATGGGAACCTAACCCTTAGGAATTGATTCCAATCCAGTGTGGGAATAATTGTTGGACATAAGATATTGGTTCAGGCAAGGTTTTGTATAGATGGGACAGAAAATAATGTTTTTATTGGTTTTGTCAAAACTGTTTTGACAACAAGGTAAACAGAATAAGAAGCAAAAGGTGGATGTGGCTGGATGACCACACTTCTGGGAACACTGGGTGTGTCCTAATATGTTAATGAGTTGTGCTGTCAGGGGTGTGGCCTAATATGCTAATGAGTTCCTGCTGGGCTTTTTCTACAAGAAGAGCCCTGGCTAGGAGACAGCATCAGAAGAAGCCTTAGCCTCTATGTCCTGTTTGCTAACCCTCCAAGACAGCTGGCAGGTCTCTGTGTGAAACAAGATGCTGGACAAGATGGGCCACTGGTCTGATGTATCAGGGCCTTTCTTAAGTTCTAATTTTTTTTCTGTTTGATATTTTCTCTTTTAAAATATTTAAGGATATTTAATATTGGTTTCAAGGAAAATGTATTATGCTCTAACTAGTGCCAGGGGATGTGAAATTTTATAATATAGCCCAAATTCAGCAGACCTCAAAAGTTAAGTAGAGTCGGTTATTGGATGGGAGACCACCAAGGAAGACTTTGCAGAGAAATGCTCTTTTGCTTAATCCCTTGCTTTGAAAACTCTATGGGGTTGCCATAGGGTGGCTGCAATTTGATGGCACTTCACTCACACATATACTAATGCCAAAGTATTTGGAGAGGCATGTCATTTTCCACTCAAATTTCAGATAGCCAAATTTACCAAAAGGTGGTTCACTTTGTCTGCAATGTTTGTGGAAGGATATCAAGAAACAGGAATGATGCACTGGGTTGATCTGCAATATATGTAATTCCTGAATTGACTGTTAGTTACTGAGAAATATGTTCTTTATTATGCATGTTATATTAATTATGCATGCTTACAGGAAAAGAAAAAAGAAGGGAAAATAATTCCTTCTCTTTGTATTTTTGCCAAAAGTTGAGCTCTCTACCAATGTCTTAATTTGCTTGGTTTTCCCTTTTTAATTCTTTTTTTAATTCTTTTTTTTCTTTTTTGTTGTTGTTATATGTACACTGTAGGCTGTCCTTCTATTTGGGGAGTGGGACGTGTACTTAATGTTTATGTCTGTTTCTTTTTTCTATATTTAAATAAAAAAATAAGTTTTTAAAAAAAGAGAATGAGGGGATGACACAATATGGGCACATTAGTGAAGAAATAATATGTGCATAAAAATCCCATGTCCCTGCTCTAGTGGTTTTGTATGTGGTTCATATTTTACTATTCAACCTGTAATTTGACATTTAACACAATGCTTTATTTATTTATATAATTCTAACTAAATAACAATTATTTATGAGCTCAGTAATGTAATTGCATATTATATATTACAGATTCCCCTGAAAAAGCTGTTGGTGAAACTAGTAGGAAATTTAAGGAATTTTAACTGAGTAATAAAATATATTTTAAAGTATTTTGTACCATCAGTCTTTGCCTTATTTTTTAATCTCCTGACAAAGGTGGGAAAACATCAAGTTCCATTAATGACATCTTGGACATTATAATTCATAACTGATGTTGTCAAGAAGTCCTAAACTGAACCACATGGTTCCCAGAGTTGCTGCATACAAGTGATTAGGTGTTTTGTTAATTTAAAAAAAGGCTTATAAAATTTTATTTAATTTTTGTCAAATTAAAATTTAGTCTACAAGCAACACATTACCTCAGAATCATACAGCAGAAAAACAAGGAAACTAGCTTAATTACCAAACATTTTGCAAGACTGGCATTAGATGGCACAAACCTTAAATCCAAGAGTCAAAAGGCCATAGTTCAGGCATTTTCTATGTTGCTAGCAATTTGTAAATTCAAGCATCACATAGTTCAGGCTAACTAACATCAGAATCCAAGCTAACTTTTTCTGCCAGGTTCTTAGCTCAATTACGTTTTTGGTCAAGCAACATCAGGTGACGATGACACCCAATCAGCATACGGTCTTGCTAGAATTCTCTAGAAAATTACCTCACCACTCCTAACCTCCCCCCTCCCATCCTGTAAATGCAGGTTCTAGTGAGAAGCTAATTACCACAGTTCTAATTCTGGCCTTGAAGATGATAAAGACTAGGTAGGATGAGAGGTCAATTAGTAACACCTGCAGAGTGGAACAAGCCCACCTTACTTTGCCTTACAGATGTCTTTTAATATTTTATCTACAGAAGTAATCCTGGAATCATAGCCACTTTTCTTCTACTTGCTAGGTGACAACATGCTGACACATTCTCACTGTCCCTTCCCCGGTCCCCAGAGTGTTCTGAATATCACCATTCCTTTCTCCCTCTCTCTGTCTTAGCTAAACTAAGACATCAATAATACATTTTTTCATCTATTACTTCCTGGAAACTGCCTGCTAATATATCCCAGGACAATATTTTCAATATACTAAGTTCTACATACTGTTTTCATCAGCATTAATATCTACTCATTTGTAATTTATCTGATGACTTCATGCCTTTTAGTTCAGCTTTTTTTTTGCATACATTACCTTATGCTAAAGGTCATACTGTTAGTACTGGCAAAACTAAGAACCAGGTTTCTGAAGCCATGTGAGTGATGATGCTTTGTAACTATGGGCTCTGTGAACTGAGATCAAAATGCCATCCAGTAAAACACACCGCTGTAGTTATGGTAGGGCACACTGCAATAGCAAGCACTATCTGGCAGAGCTGACCATCCCATGACAGCCAGATCCAAACTGAATCTGTTTATAGGAGCTAGTGCCCGAAGGTGTAGCAGTGGCCTCAAGTCTGCAGCCACTTAAAGCAGGACTCCTTCCAGGATCCTGTACACACATTTTAAACTCTTCTGGACAGGTCCGTCTTCACCAGGTTGTACCATGTTTCAGTGGCTCCCAAGGTTCACTAGTCTCTTCAGTGGCTCCCAAGGTTCACTAGAGAGAGAGAGAGAGAGAGAGAAAGAAAGAAATTGCTGGCAGAGAGGGGCCAGTTACTAATCCAGGCCTCAAAAATACCACTATTCTGGGAGGATAGCTTCAGTGATAGCTGAAGCCTTCAGAAGGCTGGTCGGAGGAACAAGGACCTTTCCTGGGGATGGGGTCATTTTGCTGCAGCCATGACACAAGTAGGCATTCCCCCATGGGCAAGGGGCTGGCACCAACTCCCAGAGATGAGCTCCCCAAGTTCCTGCTCGAAATGACCCCTGCTTATATGTCAATTTGGAAACTTAAGTAGCTGTGTTTAGCACTTGCTGACTTGCTGACTGGAGCTGGATGCTACTGTCATATCTAACCTGCTCTTACAGCAGAAGCACAAATTATACATTCACTTCTGGGTCTTGTTCAAAGTGCTTATTTTAACCTTTAAGACCTTTTGTTTGGCTGGATCTCACACAGCTGAAGGGTTACCTTTGCACCCACATCAGTTAATACTGAGTTAGCTCATTCTCAAGGTCATTCTCTTTTTTGGCCAACTATAATCAACGAGGGCTAAAAACACTGATGGTTTGTTTGTAACGTAATCTCACCCAGTTCTTTGGAACCAGGTCCTAGAAGAGGTAAGAAATATGGAGTGAGTTGGTTCACTGAGGGTTTCACTTTGGGATTTCGATGCTAGCTTTGGATGTCATATTGCTGTATTTTACATTTGTGTGATTGTATATTTTTGGTACTGTAATTATCTTTTATTGTCTTGTCTGAATACTGAGAAAGTGTTCTTGGAAATAAATAAATAACCTTAATAACTTTAAGCCACATCTGCCTTTCTGAAATATCTTCCCCTCACAATTACAAAAAATAAAAATTAGAAACACATTCTAAAGTACTTATTTATCTATTGCACCAAGAGAGAATACATTACCCTCTGTGAAGCCAGGGAAAGAGCTGAATTTGTGAAACCTTTATTATCTTGCTCATTTCTCCTGTTTAATTGACCAAATCTATCTGGAGGGAGTACATTAAAAACTACAGTACATTTGCTTTATGTAGGACAGAAGTATACCCTTTTACTTCTATTGCTTGAGGTACAGCTGATAGGTTTAATTATTCCTACTCTCAGGGCTTCTCATTAGTTTACATTCAGCTCAGGGTGCATTGTGACAGGTAAATTGCTCATCACAGTGTTTTATTTCCAGAATGGTTCCTTCCAACACCTCTGTGTGTTTTTTTAAAAAAATCAAGCATAACGCTCTATGTCTTTCTATTGTTGCTGTAACCAACCCACAGTGAATATTGGTATCAAAGTGGAATCTATAAATACTTTGAAATACAATGATAAACCAGTTCTTGGTTCAGTTGGCTATCTACTACACATGTAAGAGCAACCTAAGCAATTCTACTCAGAATCCTACTCAAATATATTCAGTGGGGCTTACTCCCAAGAAGGTTGGTCTTAGGATGGCAAAGTAAGCCTTCTATGCAAGAATGCCCATTCCCATTACAAAGTTCTTTGCTCCGTTTGAGATAATACAGGCTTCTTTCTAAACTATGATCAGATGTCAAAATGAAGAGAATCATCAAAGACTCAGAGCAAGATGATTGAAAGCTTCACTGGTGAAATTTATTTTATTTATTTTGGGGACATTTATTCCATCCTACCCCACGAGTGAGCTCAGGGCAGCTTACAACATATCATCCATCAATAAAACCACACATAATTAAATAGGGCAGTTCGTTAAACATTAATTCAAACAATTTAAAATTTAGTTGACTAATTTAAATATCTACTGGCTGCTTGGCAAATAGTTTCTCTTTCTTTCAATGTCTGCTGGGCCCATGCCAGGGAGGGTGGAGTGCATTCTGCTTAAACAGATCAGTCACTCTAGGTATCCAAGATACCAATAGCACCATGGTTGCTTGAGCAGGGGAGGCCAATGTTATTTGACATCCATCACCTCAACCAAGGGCCTGGTGGAATAAATCCCACAGGACCCTGATTTCAATCGGGAGTGTGTTCCACCAGACTGGGGCCAGGGCTGAGGGCCTCAAGATTAATTGCCAGCAGCTGACCTTGACCCACCCACAGCTCTGAGGTAGCTGACAAAGCACAGCTGCAAGAAAGTAGCCCACCAGGCTCCCCTTTGTCATCTGAATAGTGAAGGGAAAGGCTCCAGCAAGACTTAAGAACATGCAGACAGAGTGCTTGTCTCTTGGCTCAGCACCAGCTGCTTAATAATAGCAGTTTTGCGTAAGTGCAGGAACACCTCCAAGCAGATGGCTGTAAATCAGGCTTATTAAGGAATGCTTATATAAATCAGACCTGAAGAACTGAAGAACTGCAGATTGTGGAAGCAACTTGTCACAACACTATGAACACAGCTCCAGACTCTGCCTGCCTCCTGTGACCTTTGGACTGACCATTGACTCTGCTTTTTGGACTGAACCTTGCTGACCAATGACCTTGAACTGCCTTGACTCTGCTTTTCTGAACAACCCATGAACTCTGACTGCTGCTAAACTGGTATTTGGTCTCTGAACTAGACTCTTGGCTGTGATCTAGCTCTGTTGTCTTACTCTGCCTGTATTCCAGAACAACAGCATTCACTCTATGGGAGCTCCCAGGTGGGCACTGGTACCATTGCTCCATGCCCCCTCAAGGTGCCTCACCTTCCTGGGCTACTGCCCCAGGAGTCTGGCTGCCTTTGCTCTCCTTTCTGCCACTCAGTTCCATCTTTTCCTGGCTATACACACGGCACCAAGGCCCTTGGTGTGAGGTCCTGAAGGTGTTGTAGGAGCACCCTAGCTGCAGAAATGAAGGCATGATAATGGCAGGGGTCCCCCTATGCTGTGGGGATGGGGGTCAGTCCACGGCTGCTCTGGCTACTACTGCATCCTTTGCCCACCTTGATAACCCTGAAGGATGTCCTCGTAACAGCATTCCCACCCTGTGAATCACCTGTGGGATGCAGGGAAATCAGGACACTGGGGCAGTAGAAGACAGTAGGTAGCAGGTACCAGGCCCCACAGCTGGGGCCAGTTGGTAACAGGACCTAGGACACTCACCACACAGCTCCTTGATGCCGTGGCCACCCACCACCATGGGGGGATTACCACATGCATGATGGCCTCTGCTCTGAGCAGACCCTGCTCCCACTACACCTCCTTGTAATAGACACCTTGGGCCTTAAAGGCTGTGATGGATAACACAGAAAAGCAGGCTTTTTGAAATGCTGCTTGTATCAGAGTCAAGAATTAGTCTTCCCTGGAGAGAAGAACTTAGGTGATTGGCTGCTCTGCTCACTCTCTGATTGGCCAGCATCAGTTGAGAGAGAAAATAAAACAGCTGATCTGGAGGGAAAAGAGCTCTTTCACAAATTGGTATTTCACTGTTTGGTCTTTTGCAATTTGGTCTTTTTGACATCTGGATCAGTAGCCAGAGGGTTTGGCTTCTGAGAGACTCTCTGAGAGAAGAGATATAAGGTCCACCTCGATGAGAGCCAGTACATATCTGGAGGCAGAGACATCCACATGCTGTTAGTTGAGGGGCCTTCCCTCCTGTCAGCTCACACAATGAGTAATAAAACCACCCATCAATGATGCCAGCATCCCCCACATGGACTTCTCTCTACCAGGGCCACCCCTCCTTAGTATATGCCTCCAATTGGTAGTCTTTGGAACTGCCAGGGTATGCTGCTTGCTGGAACAGAGCAAAAACTGTGCAGCCCCTGGCTGCAGGTAGCCAGATACAGGGTTTGGCTGGGACTGTGATGGTGTCCCTATAGCTCATCTGCCACAGCCTTCAGTGACTGACCTCTGCAGGGAGTGGCAAGGGTGCTGGAACAAAAACAGAACACATTCCCTGGAGCCTTCCCCCACCTGTTTCAAGGTGAGTGGGGCAGCCCTGCCATTTTTGCCTGTGTGGTCTTTGCTTTTGGCTGAGGGAAGAGAAGTCTGGCCTGTAACCTTTCCTTTCCACCCATCTGTGTCCACTCCTGTTGCAGCATAATTGACAGGATGTAGCCCCTACCACTGTTGTGTCTGCAAGGATCATGTGGCTTGCATGGCACCTCCCACACACTTCTAGACTTGCCAAGTTATCCCAGGGGGGCGGGGAAACCCCCACTCCAGTGGCCAGCGGCCCACCCCCAAAGTGCCGGGCTGCAGCGACATGCTGGCTAGGTGGGATATAAGTCCAAATAAATGATGACATCACCTGGAGGTGATGTCATCGCGTTGGGCACGTTTTTTGGGGGATGCTCTATAATTCGAGGGAAAACTCTATGGTTTTCCCTTGAATTACATAAGTCCTGCCCCCAACGTGCCCGACGCAATGGCGTCACTTCCGGGTGATGTCATCACGGTGCGCACGCAAAGCACATGCACCAGAAGCCTCCCGGACAACAAAGGGCTCACCCCCCTGCTGCGGAGAGGTAAGTACTTGGCAACCCTAACACTTCCTCCTTCCATAGTCTGCAACAAACACCAGCTCCTGAGACACACACAATGGTTGAGCTTTATTTATTTGTTTTGTAAAGAAATTTTTATTTTTCAAAAAAAAAACATCAAAAATAATACATTTACCTTATACAAATCCCTTTTTCCATATTATATAACATTTTGTTCTATTTGTACATTCTATTTTTATCTTGTTTTGGTGGTTTCCCACCACCTCTGAAGCATAACACATTTTCCATTTTATTCAAAATAGTAATACTACATCTATGTTTCATTTCTGGTAACGGTTATATATCTTTAAAATACTTATACACCAATTCTTATTTTCTATATTCTTATATATTTCTAAATAAAAACAGCTTCATTGTCTAATTTTAACTAAAACCTTCATATAATATATTTCTATTCCTTTATGCTATTATAACCATGTATAAATGTAGTTTTTCATATCCCAGTATTTTTCAACATATTCTTTCAAATCTTTCCAGTCTTCTAGAAAGGTCTCTGAGTAGAGATTATTCAATTTTCTAGTCCATTTATCCATTTCAGCCATATATAACAGTTTTTTCAACCATTCCCACACCTCTGGTATTTTTTCATTTTTCCAATTTTGTGCATACACCATTCTTGCTGTTGTAATCATATACCATATTATTGTCCTTTTCTTTACATTTATCTCTTCTAGTTTAAGTCCTAGCAATAACATTTCAGGCAACTTCTTAAATGTACATTTCAAGATTTTTTCCATTTCTGCATGTATTTTGGACCAATAAATCTTTGCTTTATCACAAGTCCACCACATATGATAAAAAGAACCTTCTTTCTTTTTACACTTCCAACATTTGTTAGACATATTCTGACCAATATTTGCAATTTTTTTTGGTGTCATATACCATCTATACATCATTTTAAAACAATTTTCTTTTAAGTTATAACACGTAGATATACTCATAGCATTTTTCCATAAAAATTCCCAAGATTCCGTTTCAATGTCTTTGTTAAAGTTTATCGCCCATTTTACCATTTGTTCTTTTACCATTTCATCTGCATTAAACCATTTTAGCAAGACTTTATACATTTTAGAAATCATTTTTTTTCCGCCTTCCTCCCAAACTTGTTCTATTTCATTATTTTTTTCCCTGAAACCGTGTTTTTTATCACTTCTATACAAATCATATATTTGTCTATATCTTAACCAACCATAATCAAAGTCAATCTGATGCTGCTCCTTCAGTTTGAAATCTTTACCATGTCTTATTAATAAGTCTCTATACTTCAGCCAATCTTGTCCTTTATATCTTGATGTTGGATGTAAGACTTCTGTGGGTACAATCCACATGGGTATCTCTTCTGAAAAAAAGTTTTTATATCTTGTCCACGTATCCATTAGTGTTCTTCTCAAATAGTGATGTTTAAACATATTGTCCATTTTTGTTTTGCCATAATACAAATATGCATGCCACCCAAATCTACAATCATGACCTTCCAGGGACAATAACATTCTATCTTGTAACATAGTCCATGTCCCTACCCACGTCAAACATATTGCATCATGGTATAACCTTAGATTTGGTAGTTGAAACCCTCCTCTTTCTTTGGCATCACACATTATTTTCATCTTAATTCTTGGTTTTTTCCCTCCCCACACAAATTTAGACAGCTCCTTCTGCCAACATTTGAATGTTTTTACATCTTTCACAATTGGAATAGTTTGAAACAAAAACATTAATCGTGGTAACACATTCATCTTGACCACCGCAATTCTACCCAGCAATGACAAATTCAATACATTCCACTTTTTAATATCCTGCATAATTTGCAACCATAATTTTTCATAATTATTTTTATAAAGATCAATATTTTTCATAGTTAGGTTTACACCCAGAAATTTTGTCTTTTTCACCACCTCACATTCTGTAAGTTTTTGTAACTCGTTTTGTTTCTTATTTGACATATTTTTGCACATTACTTTCGATTTGTTCTTATTTACATAAAATCCTGCTAAGTCACCAAACTCTTTTACTCTCTGTAACAAATGTGGTAATGTGGATAAGGGGTCTTCCACTATAAACATCACATCATCTGCAAAGGCCCTATATTTGAAAGAAAAACCTTTAGTTGTTAAGCTTTTAATATCTTTGTCTTCCTTCACATTTAACAGTAGAACTTCTAAAATCCAAATAAATAGCAGCGGCGAAAGTGGGCATCCTTGTCTTGTTCCTTTTTCAACTTTAAAATCGTCTGTCTTTTCGGTATTAATTATTAATGAGGATTTCTGTTCTTTATATATTGCTTTAATGAAGTTAAGCATATATTCACCAATCTCAAGATGTTCTAAAACTTCAAACATAAAATCCCAGTTTAAATTATCAAACGCTTTCTCCGCATCTAAAAAGAAAAAGCCCACTTCTTTTTCAGGATGTTTGTCGTAGTATTCTATAGCATCCACTACTACTCTTAGATTGTCCCTTATTTGTCGATTAGGTAAGAACCCTGCTTGTTCTGTTTGTATAGTCTCTTTAAGGTGCTCTTTTAGTCTATCCGCTATAATCTTAGCAAAAATCTTATAATCATTATTCAGTAAAGAAATCGGTCTATAATTCTTAACATTGGTCAAATCTTGATTTTCTTTCGGGATCAGTGAGATGGATGCATCTTTCCAGGTTTCTGGTACCTCTCCAGTAACTCTTATATCGTTCATCAATAGCAGTAACACCGGTGAAACTGACTCCTGTAACGTTTTGTAGAACTTCGCTGTAAATCCATCCGGTCCAGGTGCTTTACCTAATTTTGAGTCATTTATTGCATTTTTGATCTCTTGTAATGATACTGGATTATTAAATAGTTCTTTAATTTTCTCTGTTGGTTTTGGTAACTTTAATGTTTGCAGGTATTCTTTAATCTTTCTTCTGTCTTTGTTTTCCTTCTTAAAAAGTTTTGCATAGTATTTAAAAAATTCTCTTTTTATTCCTTTGTTATCTATTATCTCAATATTATCTCTTATCACTTTAGTGATAAATTTATTTTCACGTTTTTTCTTTAATTGCCATGCTAAGTATTTTCCGGGTTTATTTGCACCTTCAAATGCTTTTTGTTGAAGTTTTTTTAAGTTCCAGTACATCTCTTGGTTCAAAATGGCTTTTGCTTGGTCTTGTAGCATCCAAATTTCCTTTTGCAGTTTCTTTTTCCCTGGTTTTTTCTTCAGTTCTTCTTCCTTTGTTTTAATGGCTTGTAGAATATTTTCATATTGCTCTTTTTTCTTTTTATTATCTTTAGCATTTAGCGATATCAATAGTCCTCTCATCACTGCTTCGTATGCATCCCATACGGTTTGAATTTTAACTTCTTTCTGCATGTTTACTTGGAAGTATAGGTCTGTTTCTTCAAGTAATTTTTTAATTATTTCTTGATTATCTAATAAGTCCTCGTTTATTCTCCATCTCTTTTGTTTTTTAATCTGCCCAGCTGTCCATAAACACGGATTGTGATCTGAGATTATTCTGGGTAAAATTTCCACTTTTCTTGTCTTAAAGGTTAGGTTAGTAGTCACCCAAATCATGTCAATTCTTGAATGTGAGTCATGTCTGTTAGAGTAAAAGGTAAAATCTTTTCCTTGTGGGTTAGCTTTCCTCCAAATATCTTCCAACTTTTCTTGTTTTATCAGTTCAAAAAATTTTTTGGAAGCTTCCCTAACGTCTCATCCTTTCTTTTAGAGCGCCTGTCTAGTTTATTATCTACAGTTCCATTGAAGTCCCCTAACATCATAATTTGATCATAGTTTACATTGTCCAATTCCATTTGAAGTTCTTTAAAAAAATTTTCCTTAGCTCCATTCGGAGCATAAATGTTCACAATCAAAGTTTTCAATCCTTGCAGTAAAATTTCAATAGCTAAATATCTTCCATCTTTGTCTTTAAATATTACTTTAGGTTCCAAATCTTTTTTGACATATGTTACAACACCATTTTTTTTGTTGCTTGCTAAAGAATAAAATTCTTCTCCCAATTTTTTCTTATTAAATATTTATGGTCTTGTTTTTTAAGATGAGCTTCTTGCAAACAAATTATATTACATTTTTGTTTTTCCAACCAATGACCTACCATTCTACGTTTTTGGGGTGAATTTAGTCCATTTACATTCCATGTAAGTATTTTGTAATCCATTTTGATATATTCTTAAATATCTCCAAAATCATCTTTATTCTCTCCCAGGAATGCATACATTTCTTCTGTGCTTTTAATCACTACTCTGGAGTTGCCATAATAAAAGCTTAGTCCTTGAGGTATTTCCCAACGAAATCTGATTTTTTTCTCCTTCAGTTTATCTGTCAGACGCTTGAATTTTTTCCTTTCTTGCAGTATTGCTCTAGGCAATTCTTTCATTACTATGATTTTCTTTCCATCTATTACAAAAGGGTCAGTAAAGCACTTCCTGTAGATTTGTTCTTTTGTTCTTTTCATTGTAAATTGGACAACCACATCTCTTGGTATGTTTTTGTCTCTTGCATATGTAGAATTAACTCTATAAACAAGATCCATGTGTTCTTTAACAACTTCTTCCTGTTCTTGTAAAAAATCTGCTATTGCTTCTTGCATTCTTGTAAAAATGTCCCCATTCAATTTTTCCTCGATCCCTCAAAATGGTTGGGCTTTATTGAAGGGATCCAGGAACAACAAAGTGGTTAGGGTGGGATCACGGTGTTTCCAAGCAGTACCTCATTCAGTCCTTTGCTGCTAAGGGTACCTTCCTGATGGACATGGGGAGGGGAGGGCCAGGAGCCTGAATATGTCTACACACTCCTGAGGGCTGGCTTTTGCTGAGGAGAGTGCATGTGGTAGAGTTTCAGCTCTGTGGTTGGGGTGACAGAAGAAACACACAGTGGAGCAGCCCTCTACATTGCTTGTTGGCAGCTTGAAGGGCAATTGGCAGTCCATCAAGGGCCACTATGTGGCAATCATTCGGCTGCTCCATCTGGTGCTCCAGTGCTGCAAAGTGGACCCCCCTGGATGGCAGTATCCAGACCTTCCACACCTTAGTCAAAACCTTTGTGTATTGGGAGACCTGCAAGGAAAGAGTCTGGCCAAAAAGAAAATGTGGGATGGCTCAGCACTCAGGTTAGTGGGACATCCCACATGCTGTTCTGTTTTGTGCCAACTGGTGGGACAAGCAGGCCACCTTCACCCCCTTTTCCTAACAGCTGCGTTGGGCAGACCCTGATGCACCTACCCACCTAGTGTGCAGGGTTCATGTGTGTCTGGGGGACTGCTGCTTGCCTCCTCCCCCCCCCCCCCGGCTGACAGGTTTGGGAGTGGGAGACATTGTGTTCAGTGCAGCTCATTGCCACTGTTGTTGGCCTGGGGTGGGTGGGGATCAGGGAAGGGGTGCCTTGCTTACCTGTTTGTGCATGGCTGCCCCTTGGGATCCTGGCAGAGGAGCTGGTGTACCTTTTGGGGCTGAAAGCTGGGAGAAGTCAGCCATTAAGTTGGACTTTGCTCTCCCTCTGGTGTGTTTCCACCAAGTGTTCACACATCGGTGCAAAGTGCCCTCTGTGTTTTGCTCACCACCACTGTGTTTTGCTCACTGTAAGTCCACACAACAAGGAGCTGTCAGACAGTCTGTCGTGCTGTATGCCCTGGAGTTGTGGGGTAACCTCTTGGATCCATTTGTATGGCAAGCAGGCACAGTGCCACCCGTGCCCTGCACCAGTGGAAATGGCCCTTACACCAGTGTAACTCCCTCTCCAGGGAGATTTATCTACCCCCCTCTATCATTATTAGGGATGTGCATTCGGCTTGGCCAAGCTAATAGAAAACCCGAATAATGCCTATATGGCAGTATTCGGGCTTCCCAGAAGCTGAATTAGATTCCCAGATAGATATTGTTGTATAGAAGCCAAATCTATTCAACTTCTATATGGCAATGCAATTCCAGGTCAAGCCAGCTGGGGAAGGAAAAGGAAGGCATTTAAACATGCTTCCAGCTGGCCTGCAGCTGGAGAAGGCATGGGGAGGCATGTTTAAATGCCTCCCCAATCTCTCTGGCCGTCCCCAGCCTGCCCCCTCCCGGATCTTTTTCCACTTCTCCAGCTGGCCTGCCTTCCCTTCAATGAATGGAACATGCCACCTCTGCAACACAACTCCAGAAAGGAGCGGATTTAAACTTTAAACCTCTCAGTCTGAAGTCATGTTACAGAGGCAGCATGCTCCCTTCATTGAAGGGAAGGCAATTTGCCTTCCCTTCAGTGATAAGAACCTCCCCCCAACTTCAGGGGAAGACTATTATACCCCACAGGGACAGTCCCCATAGAGTATAATGGAGCCAAATAAATTTGGCAAGCCCATTAATTCCCAAAACCCAGTATCAGTTACCAATTTTGGGATTCAGAAATATCAATGAATACCAAAAATTTTCAGGTTTGGTAGATCAGAACCTGAAAAATTCCGATTTATGTGTGTGTGTGTGCACACCCCTTATCATTATCCTTCACCAGTGGGTAAAAACTTTTTTGTTTCATTTCACATGTCCTTATTGAGAATCCTTTCTGTTTATGTTTTTAATTATTGTTTTATGTACATGTATACACATATTGTTATCTATGTATAATACGAATGTATAGTATGTATATGCACAGTGTATGTGTATATATATATATACATATTTATATGTACACACACACTATGTCTATCTATTTATACACACATATATAAATACACACATATGCATATGTGGATGCGTGTCTATACACATACACACATTGTGTATGTAAGCATTTTTTATGTGGGTTTTTAATGTTTTTGAGTGTTTGCTGTCTTGAGGACCCTAATGGGGGAAAGGTGGACTACAAATGTATTAAAATGTTATATATGTGATATAATTATATTATAATAACAGTACCATTTGTGAAAAAGTCTTTCTATTTTTCTTGTTTACATTTTAGTCTTAGAAGGAAGCTATCAAGTATGTTATTTTATGATACAGAGAAAATGATTGTTCAAAATGGGTATGCATTGCTGATTTCCTGTAATATTTGTCAGAACACATTGTGCTTCATAATTGTTTTGTTGCTACTTTTTGATATACCCTATGAGATAGGTTTAACTGAATCTAGTCACCCAGACTCTGCACACCATCTATTTTACCACCACAAATAAACAAACTCTGATGAAGGGAAACAACTTTTCATGTGCACAAAGTAATATCTAGATTTACTTCAGTGATTTTTTCTGGGAATTCCCAGATAGCCCTTTTTGGATGTTACATATGAATGGCATACCGTATTTTTCGCTCCATAAGACACACTCTTCCTCCCCAAAAAAGTGGGGGGGGGGAAGTGTGTGCGTCTTATGGAGCGAATATGGAGCTTTTCTTACCTGTAACAGGGCTCTTTCTTCAGCAGGAACGCAGGGGAACGCCATTCAGGCTGGCATCCCAGCCTTCCCCGCCCCTCCCTGCTGGGCCTGAGCTGTTAAGTCTTAAAAGGGAAATGGCAGGTAAAACCCCATCAGGCTAAGTACTCTTTCCCTTTAAGTGCTTTTCCCCTTTAAGACAGCCAGCAGCAGAAAGCCCCGCCCACAGATTAAGCTCCGTGGCTACTTTGCACAGAAAGGCCTGGCTTTGCATGGCATGCCGACGTCTCTCTTCTTTTCTTTCTCTATCTTTCTTCCTTCCTCTTTCTCTCTCTCTCCTCCTCCTTCCTTCCTTTATCTCTCTCTCTCTCTCTCTCTCTTTCTTTCTTTCTGTTTCATTTTTTCCTGTTTTCCTCCTCTAAAAACAAGGTGCGTCTTATGATCAGGTGCGTGTTATGGAGCGAAAAATATGGTAATCCTATTAATGCCCCCAAAACTGTTGGTCTCTGGGGTACTACTGGACTCAAATCTATCTGCTGTATTGCAGACCAACACAGATACCCCTTGAAATTATATGAATGGCAGATGATCACTCCTCAGGTTTTCTAGTGATCAGGATTCTGCTGACTGAATCCAGATCATCTTTCTTTTATATATTTTAATTTCATATTGATAAGCTTCTATCAATGCTAAAACTTTTCCCTTTGCATATCTTCTACAAGCCAGAAAAAAAAGTTTCTGGTTCAGATGTCCAGAATGAGATCAAGTGATCTTTCCAACACAATTTCCATCAGAGATAACATATCAGGATAACCAAGGGTGATAGTTGCAGAGCTTTTGTTCCTAAATGTTTCTGGATGCACTTTCAAGCTCTTCAGCACACAGTCATGAGGTGTTAATAAAGAATTAGTCATCCACCTTTTCCTGGCAGTCTGAACCACAAAAGAGAATTTGCCTGGGGTCAGCCATTGACCATGTAGCTGGCATGAATGGATTCATGATATCAAAGTATTCAGTAGGTACTTTGTTCAACAAAAGACTCTTTCCATGTATATACTGTACTTCTGGATCTAAGAGAGACCCAATTAATATGAAAGTACACATAAGTTACTGAACTATTAAACAGAAGTATTGTATGTGATGTCACTGCATTAATAGTATAAGTTAACCTGAATATGTTTTATTCCACTTAACTTTAGTAGAATAAATCTAGATTTAACAAATGCAACATTTTCAATTATCAGTTATGTCTCACAATAGGCTTCTTGCCGACAGTAGAGATACTATTATGACCCCTGCAAGATGTTAGGCAATTTTCTTCCCACCAGGATATGTTGAACAATTTATTCCCATCTGTAACATGATTGTGTCTCTGAATTTCTATGGCCTTCAAGTGGAATCAAAAAGGATAGTTTAATAAATCAAACCACAATTATAATTTCTCTAATGTACCTAAAGACATCGAATTCACCTTTTCAAGGATTCCCAAGAGTTTTTGAGCACTCTAGGGAACACGTCAAAGTGTAATTATTTTGGAGGGCACGCAAACTTTTTGGTTGCTCAAGAAATGTTTTCTTCCATCCATTTGTCAATATAACTTAGAAGATCACTACAGCTTGCCTCAATTAAAGGCACGTGTAGTTATTATTTTATAATTAGTCCCAATGTATTAATTAAGTTTACAAGTCCAATTTTAATTCCATTCCCAAATTTCTATGGCACACCATTACAGTCTGTTTTGATGAACTGCTCACAAGATGTGACACTGACCTCCTCCCAAAAAGTATAGAAATAGATGTCAAAGGAGAAAGGAGTTCCATGTTTTCACTTAAGCTGCCAGGTGATTTTTGGTGCCTGTCATCTGTGTGGCTGTGGAAGCAGTTGTTAAGCTGAACTTTCCACATCTGTAGAAGCTTTGTCCCAATGGAAACAGTGATGTTGCCAAGTGGGAGAATATCTTTCTTTTTTACAAGCTTTAGTTGTATTCAGGTAAGGAAATATAAGAGGGTGCCAGTTATATGTTACTTTCTCACAGAGGAAGGCCTGGTTGGCGGCTACAAGGGCCAGGGCCTTTTCAGTGGCAGCCCTATACCGGTGGAATGAGCTTCCGGATAACACCAGGGCCCTGCGGGACTGCAGTTCTGCAGGGCCTGCAAGACGGAGCTCTTCCACCAGGCTTTTAAGTAGGGGCTGCCTAACATCTATAGCCCTGGCCCTATTATTGGAACCCACCAACTTGGATGACCAAACTGTTTACCAACGTGATGTCACCCTGATATAGAAGTGAAGTTACACCATGTTGTATTGGGGCACGTTATTTTTGTAATATTGAGTGTTTTAATGTTTACTGTTTACATTTTTATTGTAACCAAAATGTTGGTAGCCGCCCTGAGCCTGCCATAAGGTGGGGAGGGCAGGATATAATAAATAAATAAATAAATTCTATCGGATCCATACTGAAAGCAGATTACAATATCATTCTGATGCCTATCAAGATATGTTAGTGAAACAAGATTCAAACTTATTAATTAGTTTGCCCAACGTGTTATTTTTATATGTGATCATCCTTCACAAGGCAGGGCTACCAAAAGGTACCATGAACTCCCAAACAAGGATTCTCCCTAGGCCTGCCCTCAAACCACTTCGGTTCAACCCAATCATCATACAAAAACATGTCTGGCTTACTGGGCCACCAAGATTGACTGGACATCCAGAATGTTGTCCACTAGTCCCTCCCCCTCAACAACCCTGGCAAAGGCACAGAAAAATGGAGAAAAATGGCAATAAAAAGTATAAAAGATTCCTGTGTACTTTTCAAGGAAGAGGAAAAAGAGGGCAAAAGGAGGAAGGAAAGTTGGATGGTGTGAGAAGCCTGAAGAGCTAACAGTGCGATAATAATATAAACTCATACTAACAAAATTATCAGTCTTAGCCTTTCAGTGCCCATATGCAATTCTAACACCTTATTCAAGCATTCAAAGACATAAAATAGATGGCAGTTACAACTTCATATTACTTGAACTCACTTCTCAACTGAGAACAGGGTCTCCTTTTAGAAAATGCCAATGTGTAATATCATTTTTTTATACTTTTTGTGACCTTTCCCCTATCTTAAGATAGTTTCCTATCTTAGGGCTTCAATTTTGTCCTTACACCTGAGATTCTCTTCCTTGTAGAACTTGTGTCCCCCCCACCCCTTGAATGAAATACAACACAGGTTATGGGTTAAAATGGGAATTTTATTTATTTATTGGTGCTGATCTGCACCAATGCATTAAAGCATAGGTTGCATTGGGCTTGCAAAGCAAGCCTACTAATAGGGCAAACCCACCCCACCCCCAGTCCAAGCCAGGTCCAGTGTCCTTCCCGACCTTATTCATCATAGGCCACATGCTAGTGCATAGAGGGAATGGCACATTCCAGCCCATGGCTGCAAAGCCTTAAGGCTCGTCATATGCTTCCTCTCCCCAAAGAGGCCCCCAACTGAGTCACCCTGACTACAAAGCCCATAGGCACCCAGTATGAGCCCCCCCCCTCAAATCGCGAATATCTCAGGGGACTTGCCAATTCAAAATCCCCTCAACCTGTGCTTTTCTCACCTTCCCAGTTAGGGCCTAACCTGCATTACCAGGCCTATTTAAATCTCACCCCTTCTGACCATTTCAGGTAGGTTAAAAAGGTCACCTTCTTGGCCAATCTGAGAGAGGCCCAAAAAATTCCTGCTCAGTCCCGCAAAATTGTGACCAGCTAATCCCACATGGTCTAGAAGAGGGTGGGTGGGTGGGGAACTAGTGCTGGGCAGATCTGAGCAGGGAGGGTGGCTGCCATTAGACCTGGACAGCGAGCTTGCTCTTGGTTGGCCAGTGCTCCTGTGCTGAGCCATGATTGGCTCGCCCTGCCCATGCTTCATCCAGGAAGGGGGGGCAGGCAAACACCACTGCCCGCTCCATGGGCAGGCACCAGTCTTCTTTTAGTTTATCTGTCTATTTTGGATTTAACTCAGTGCTACAAACCAAAACACCAATTATGCTTGGGGATGTTTCTTGAACTCAAGAGGCTAGAAGGGGAAAAGAAAATCAAATCACATCAACTACATTTATTTCCTTATTTAAAAGAATTCTACCACTTGGTTACAAATGTGTAACCAAGAAGCCTTACAGCCAGGGGTCCGTTGGAGCGGGAGCGCACAGGAGCGCAGCTCCGGGAGCGAGGAGCCCAGGGGGCGGGCACATGACCAAGCCCTGCTCCCTCCTCAGCTTCCCCGAGCAGTGCAGAGGTGCAGCACCCCAGGGAAAGCCCTGCTAGGGTCTTTATTGTTTTTAATGTTTTGTTTTAATATTGATAATTTTATCATTATTCCTTTTATGATTGTGTGCTGCTTTTCCAGAGACTTGCTCAAGGTGGCATATAAATTTTCTAAGTATACCATTTTTTATCTGGGCACATGGCACATAAGTACTGGAGAAATTTCACCAACCCTTCAGCAGCTTCCACCTTATCAGTTTGGTGTGGTGGTCAGGAGTTGGACTCTAATCTGGAAGAACCAGGTTTGATTCCCCACTCCTCCACATGCAGCTGCTGGTGTGACCTTGGGCCAGTCACAAGTTCTCTCAGAGCTGTTCTCTCATGAACAGTTCTCAAAAGACCTCTCTCAGCCCTACCTACCTCACAGGATGTCTTGTTGTGGGGAGGGGAAGGGGAAGGGATGGGTGGTGCACATGTCCTGAGTATCTCAAGTCTACTTGAAACCTGGTGGTTTCAAGGGAGCAGGAAGAGAATGAGGGTGTATTCTTTATGCTTATTTTTATTGCACAAAGTATTGGATGGGGAAGGGAATGGAGGAAGAGCAGGTCAGTTTCACTCACCTGTGGAGTGGAGCCTGAGGGGTGGATGTTGCCTTCTGACACAGTTCCGATATGTTAGGGGGTGTGGCATATGCAAATGAGTTATGCAAATGAGTTATGCTAATGAGCTCCTGCACCTCTTTTTCTACGAAATGACCCCTGCTTACAGCATATGTGCACCCCTTAAAAGCTAATAAAATTACATAGCAATACAGGTGATTTTTTTTTAAAAAAGAGTTGTCAATAGTAAAACCATGTCTGATTAAAGAGAAACAATCAAAGGTCCTAATGCCGGCAAAAAAAGCCTAAAACCACTACAAAAGGTATCCACAACTCAGTATCGAGTAATGTTTGCATGAATCTTGCACTTTAAATTACACTAAGTTTCACCTTGAGTTCCTTTTAGACAGGGCAATAATCCTTTCCTATGTATTTTTCAAGCCTGGACTTTCAGATTTATGAGCAAGAAGTGGGCATGTAAACTATGCTAGTAAGCATCTTTAACAAATTAAGACCAGTAATTTCATAGTGTGCATGTAGAGTTAGAAATTAAGATACAGGAGTCTTAAAATCGAAGCCTAAGAAGTCTCCTTGCCAGAAAGTCAAGAACTGTTTAACACATCCCTAAAGATTCATATCAACCCCCTCATAAATTCAATGGTGCTCATCTAAGACTTTCTTCCCATCTTAGGAGACTTCCATTTTTACTGTCTTGAGATTTTACTGTTGAGAGCCACTTTAAGTATAGTGAGGCATAGGATATAAATATCTAAATAAAATAAAATCACAAGATTTCTCTTACAAACTATTCTAGTACTAGAAACCCCACATCACCACACACATACAACATGACAAAAATGTATAACTGTGTCAAAATATTATCAAGGGCTAATTCAGACCTGCATGCATATTACTGGATGATTCCACAGAAATGGCTATACTGACCAGGGAGGGAATATTTACTATACCGAAACAATTCATTCATCTAGATGTTAATGGAAGAAGCTCTGTGGTAGCATACAAACTGAGCTTCATGACCCACAAAGAGACGAATAAACTGACTTCCGGTAGCTGGCACTTTA
This sequence comes from Lepidodactylus listeri, assembly GCA_029233225.1. NCBI lineage: Eukaryota > Metazoa > Chordata > Lepidosauria > Squamata > Gekkonidae > Lepidodactylus > Lepidodactylus listeri. Next base: position 75,752,296 of record JARCFY010000008.1, read on the forward strand.
ATGGCAAGCGCTTCTCTCCACTGCTGCGGGAGAGGTGACCCGCTCTCAGCAGGATAGAAGGGATCCTGGACTGTAGCCGGACCCCCAGGGACTCTAGAGAAGGGACACTGCCTGGGGTGCTTGAAGGTAGCTTCTCCCGGTGGTGGTGATCACGGGATTGAGGCTCCTTCTTACCCCTATAGGTTCACCTGCCGCAGAAGCCTTCAGGCTACTCAAAGCGTAGCCGTGAAGCTGCAGAAAATGCAGAGCGGAGAAGCGATGGACTCTCAGATACGCAATGGTTAAATTGTGAGTCTCAAATGAATCTCTGAAATTGAAGCGTTTGAGGGGTGGGTTGGAGGATCGGATTCCCCGTCCCCTCCCCGTAACTTACGGCTTGAGAATTTCACATGCTCCTGCTGTTATTCTGGAAGCGTTGCATCGGTGCTGGAGTGCTGGATCGCACAGAGGAAGAAGAAAGCTCCTTAAAGGCATTAGTGTGATAAAGCGATATTATTTTCTTTGGGATCTCTTATCTAACTGTAAACAACTGATAAAAGAAAGGAAAAATGGCGGGGAGAAAACCCTCTCTGAGAATCAGAAGTTCTGTTCTTAGTTCAAAGGGCGAAACTACTGAGCTGAATGCAGTTTTATCAGCAGCACTGCGACCCCTGGTGGAGCAGCTGGCTTCAGTCAATACTAAACTAGATGCTATGCAAAAAGAAATCACGGAGTCTGCCAAGAGATCAAAGAAGCTGCAACAAGATCTCCAGGAAGTGAAAACTGCAGTAGTTAAAAATGACTCAAGACTGCAGAAAATGGAAAAAGAAAAAGCTTTTCAAAGTGACAATGTTTTAAAATTTCAAATGGACCGTTCAAACTTCTTGAGATTTCAGAACATTCCTGAACAAAAGGGAGAGAATCTTAAGAAAGTGTTAAGTGAAGCATTGGCATGTGTGACAGGTTGGGAAGCGAAGAAACTACAAAGCGATATGGAAATGGCCTATAGGACCTATCCAGAATTTGTAAAGAAGAAAAACCTGCCAGGTGAGATCATGGTAAGATTCTCCAAGAGATCAACTAGAGATGTGGTGTTAAAAGCCACAAACAGAGCAGTTCTGAAGATCCAAGAAGAGGAAATTAAAGTTTTAAAGGATATTCCGTTTGAAATCAGGAAGAGAAGAAAAGCTTACAGGAGTTTGACTTTATGGTTGCAGTCAGAGACTATTTCCTATCGTTGGGACATCCCGGAGAGCTTGATGTTCAGCTATAAAGATAAGAAATATAAAATTGACTCTATTGAAAAGGCAAAAATATTCCTGGAAAAGCACAAGAAGAAGAAGGTAGAGACTGATCCGGAAGATTCACTAGCACAGCAGGAGAGTATGTATGGATTTGATGGCTCAGAAGGTGGAGAGACTGAAGGAGAGGACTTGGACTCAGAGAAAGGGGCAGCCGCCCCTAAGTACCAGGAAAAAGGCAAGAAGAAAAGAAGAGAACCAAAGAAAAAATAATGTCATAAATGTTTATGCTGTTATAATACACTATATCCTGTAGTTTTCAAGTTTATGTTTTAGGTTGCTTCATCTTCTGTATGTGATCCAGGTGTCTAGCTTTTAAAATTAATTGTAAACAGCAGGAAGGATCTAACAGTTAATACCAAGAAGTAATATTGCTTTTCAGTTATTAATAATGTTGGCATTTTCAATATTCATGACCGCATTTTCTGTATACCTTAGGGTAGTTTAGTTTGTAGTTTTTAGTTTAGGTGTTAAAAAAAAAGAGAGAGAGAAGAATAAACTAACTCTAATGGAAAGTAATGTGTCAGAGCTGACTTGATACAAATGAGTCTGATTTTTGAGTGACTATGGCTAAATTCAAACACAGAGATTAGTTTACTGTGCCCCTGCAAAAATAATCCATGATTGGGTTTAGCCAACCAAGATATTTTAAGACATATATACATTCAATAAACAAATAGTTATATTTTTCTGAATGCTCATTCTGAAATTTGGATACTGTGACACTACTAATAACATCATTGGTATTGTAACAGATTCATGTGCCTTTACCTCTAAACCTTCTCAAGACATTGTTGGAGCCTCCCTTTGCCTTCCTCCCAAACTTAGAGCCATGGGGCAGAGATTCTGAGAAACCTGATGCCTGTATTTATTTATATATGTTATTTATAGTCTGCCTTTCTCTCAGGGACTTTGGGCAGATTTCACATAGTGATTCAGTACAGTTGAAAAAATGGAACATTCAGTAACCAATGCATTCAATCTGGAACCACCAGAAAGAAACAGAAAGCATAGCATAAGTATTCACATGACACATTAGTGGTACAGAAATTACATACATAGGATCACACTCACAGTAAGCTGCATAAAGCAGCATAGACCACAGTCCCTAATCATTTATCCAAGCAAGTTTGTAAAACCATTTGTACAGTGCAACCCTATTACCTGTGCAAAAAATCCCTCTTGAATAGTTCAGTTTTGCATAGTTTGCGGGAACTGAACAGGTACCCTGGGAAAAGCACATGTTGTCTCTGTCTTGGATTATAATAATTGGATAATTCCTTTCAGGCAGTAAAGCTTATATTGGAGTACAGATGAGCTATCAAGCCAAGAAAACAAGAACTTCATCACCAGATATAATTCCGGCATCAAAGACTAAATAACAAGGTGTGCATCATCTCTAAGATGAATTAATCAGTCCTGGAGCCAAAAAAAACAGCCCCAGGCCCTTATAATGTCCCCTGTAACTGGGAGTTTGTATGACAAGTCAATAAACAGAGGGACTAATGTACCCCCCCATCATGTATAGAATGGTGTTTTAGCTTTGACAGTGCAATGTACCATATACCTTGTTTCAGCTAATAATGATTCATGGAATCAATTTTGAAAGGATCAAAGAACAGAAATATTTATTTAAATATTCATACAGACTCCCAGCTTTATTAGATTTGAGGCTGTTGCTTTCTGTTTTACTTTGTTTTATAAGTAATAATCTAAATACTTCATATAGAACCATTCTTAATCCCATAGTCTTGGTCAGCCCTGCAGTTACAGCTCCTCTACGACTTTATACTCATCTGTTGAGAATTCACTTCTTGAGTAATATTTCATATTCCAGCAGTGTATATGAAACACATAGCTCAGTGTCATCTTTAACTTCAGTTGGTGACCTTTTAAAGTTTTGCCTCCATCAGTGCCTGAAATACACAAGCTGTAAGTCCATTCTTCCCTTACTGTTGGAATTTATGGCATCAAACTTCATGACACTTAAATTAGTAGAGGGGGCAGCTCTGAAAATGAAGTGAAAAATATGGCCAGCTTTATATTATAATTTTGAGTGAACTCACTGATTTATTGCTAGCCTCTCTTTCCACTGCTTGGCTTTTCTATGTATATCGGACAGGGACCAAAGCTAATGTCTTAATTAATGACACAAAATATTGAAACAAGAAGGGAACCAAAAATCCTGCTTAAACAGAGCATCTTTTCATTTCATGCCAGGCTGGTTACCAGCCAGGTCAAAAATGGCATAGCACCATGTGTTTCTCTTTGACATGGCAGCACCACTCCTGGAGTGACTTAACAGGTTAAAGATCTGTGAAAATTTCACCTTGGAAGAGTCGCATGCCAGGTTATTTATAATGTAGGGGGGATGTATCCCTTACTTTCTCCAAGGAGCTCAGGTTAGCAACATGGTTCTGCCCCTCCGTTCTGTGAGGAAGGTTAAGCTATTAGAGTGACCAGCCTAAGGACACTAAAAGTGTTTTGTGGCTGAATGAATGGGGATTAAAACCAGGACTTCCAGGTCCTAGTCAGACACTCTAACCACTGTAGTTCACTGGCTTTCTATCTGGGTGTCTATTATCTTTGGCCAAGCTGATTGAGGTTGTCCATCTGGATAGGGAAAGTTTGAGCTATTCCCATCATTGCACAATGCAGATCTAAAAACATGTTAAAAGATTTTTATCTCCAAAGGTTACCACATTTTTTATATTTAGCCAGGACAGAACTTCAACACAAACATGATTACAAAGCAAAATTGCCTTGATCAGACTCCCTCGCTTACATATGAGGTGAGCCCTGGATCAGATCTTCAATATTTTCTGTTGAGATTCATCTCAAGCACCTTGCTTGGGCAGTTTTGTGCCTTTGCAGAAGCCACTTGTGTTACAAGGTCAGGCAAATCATGCCTTGCATAATAACTTTGTATTGTAGTTTGCACTTGCACAGTTCACAAACTAAATAACCCCCAAGGTCATGGTCAGATCATTTAAGTGACATACTTGTCATGCATGGAATCACTCACAGTTTATCTCTTCTCTGCCTATGCAGTCAGACACATCTTTTACATAATACCACAGAACATTGTCTGCTTTTTGCACCTGTACTGTCAGCTGCATCTGTCTGATCACAAAATTAACTGTTCATAGGTGGATGGACACCAAGGGCAAACAGAAACACCTAAATAGTAATTCTCAACTCAAAAATCTCATTTTTTCCCATTAACTATGTGCCTTTGAGCAACTGGATGCAGCAGTGACAGATGAAGTGGCCGCTGTGATAAAGCAAATGGACACATCTAGATTGGTCCATATGTGTTTGACATATTGCTGGGCAAATGATTGTGATTATGACCCTAGTTAAAATAGCCTATTGGAGGTCCATTCCATTCCACAGTGACCCACCATTTAAAAATGCTTTAGGTATTTATCATATCTCCTTTGTGTTTGGAGCTCTGGCCAGGAGCTCCAGGTTTGCAGAAATCCCAAGGAAACTACATGCAAGATCCAGGTTTGCTTACAATCAGATTTTAATAAGCAATTATTGAATTTACAGAAATAGCAGGCTAAGCTGTGTCTCAAACACACAGCAAAACTTAGCCAGACCTCAAGACAAGATACATAGCTAAAACGAAACATTTTATATCCTGAGCATTGGCTACCAGTCAAGAAATCATTAATCAAGCTATCCAAAACACTGAGATGAGCTAGGCCTAGCTTGCACCTAGTGTCTAGTGGTGAGAGGAAACAAATCAGGTTTTAAAGATAAGAGCTGCTAACAAGCATGAGAGAGAGAAATATTCTCTTTGGAAGGACCTGATGGCCATCCCCACACAGAACTCAAGGCAATTAAAGGTCAGCTCCATCCTGTAACAAAAATGGAATTACAAAGTCTATACACTGTCTTTGAGTGGGGACTAACATGTGCACCAGACACTGAGCACACATGGCTATGTGACAGAGCAGAGGGCTGATGCTGCATGAGTATTCAATAATGAAGACATTCTGCCTTCAGAAAAGTGATAGGATTTATACACAGAGTATCAGTTTCACTCCAGAGACTGTATATATGCATTGGGCAAGGGATGGCCTGAAGTCATGCTTTCAACAGTGTATTTCACCACTACTCCAAGCTCAGTATACAAATCATAACTGAGAATGATTCTGAATTTTCCACAAACAAGTCCTTACTGTTCTGACATTAGCTTCACATGGAATTAAAAAGAGGATCCACACACCACTGAATATTGTACTTTTACCTATCATATTTTCCAGTCCAACTTTTTTGTTTCTTTTTAAACAAACATGAGTCTTAGCTGCTGCCCTGCATCTTGCCAAACATTCTAGTGTAGATTTGCACTGCTCTTGTATCTATCAGTTCTTCATGTTGTTGTTTATTTGTGAGTAAAGCTGGGTTTTGCTCAGCACTGAAATCTTCCATGCTAAGAAACCGACCAGAAAGCCCAGGCTAAGTAGGTGGAAGATAAGTTTTTGGGCCTAATGACAGTAGGGGAAACAACAGGGGGGATGGGGGGACAGGACAGAAGAACAGAGAAAACAACATATAACCCTCTTCAAAAATAAAACAGTGTAACAGTTCACATTTAACAAAGCATGGGAGTAATGCTTATCCCTTCAAGGTGCAGAATTTTTGGATTTAGCTCAGCCACAGGGAAATGCTGCAATTAGTAAAACAGATCTGTGGGAACCAACACATGAGTGTTATCTATATTAGAGAAGAAGAAGATTAGAAGAAGAGATTGGATTTATATCCTGCCCTTCACTCAGAGTCTCAGAGCGGCTTACAAACTCCTTTCCCTTCCCCTCCCCACAACAGACACCTTGTGAGGTAGGCGAGGCTGAGAGAGCTCTTTCAAGAACTGTCCTTGACATGGCTTTTTTTGTAGAAAAAACCCAGCAGGGACTCATTAGCATAATAGGCCACACCCAACAGCAGAAACTCATTCGCATATTAGGCCACACCCATGACAACGCAGCTCCCTCCCAGGATTGGCTTCCCCAAGTGCCCCACAGCTTGCAGGGTGCATGGGGAACCAAAGGGAAAGAAGGCAGTTTCTGGATTGGCTTCCCCAGGCAGCTGCAGGGTGCCTGGGGAACCCAAGGAGGGGAGGCAGTTTAAACTGCCTTCCTTCCCTGGATTGGCTTGGCTTCCCCAGGCGCCCCACGGCTTGCAAAGTGTCTGGGGAACCCGAGAGGGGGAGGCAGTTTAAACCGCCTTCCCTCCCTGGATCGGCTTGGCTTCCCCAGGTGCCCCACGGCTTGCAAAGTGCCTGGGGAACCCAGGGGAGGGGGAGGCTGTAGGCGTGGCCAACTCAGAAGCCAGCCGGAACTCCATTCCTGTGCGTTCCTGGCCCAAAAATAGCCTTGGTCCTTGAAAGAACAGCTCTGACAGAACTATGGCTTGCCCAAGGTCATCCAACAGCTGCAAGTGGACGAGTGGGGAATCAAACTCAGTTCTCCCAGATTAGAGTCCACGCACTTAACCACTGGATATTACAACTGGATATATCGAAATTGGTTCAACTGAGAATAATAGACAAAATGTGAAGCAGTTATCTATATGTGAAACAAAACTCAGTCCATAAGCCAGTTAAATGAAACAGTGTTTAAAGGAATGGCATAAAACCAGTTTAATCCATTTAAATTAGGTATGTATTAACTTAAATGCTACCAAAGTATAGATATTTGCCATGTATTAGTGGCAGAACTTCTCTTTTCAGTCAGGTATCTTGGATACCTAATTCACAAAGTCACATTGTCTTAATGGTACCATCCTTCTTCAGCACATTTCTAAATGCAATAAAAACATCACAATCTGCTTATTAGCAAAGTCCAACAGAAAATAGGAGACCCTGCTATTTTTTGTTTGAAAAACTCTAGTATTATTTCATACTATGCTAGTGTGGATCAACGCAAATAACATTTATCAAATGAAATTATGTTATTTCTTTGGGGTATAATTTGCATATGCTTTCCCGTAATAGATTTTTCCCATAATAATTCAAATTTTGAATCCGTTTATTTTATCCATAATTCCGTTAAAAGTCAGTAGGACAATTGCCAGAACAGATTACTCTACCATCTGCATAAGCGTATAAAAATTGGCATCCTACAAAGTAGTATTAATATTTGTATCATTTTGAGAAAAGGTTTTGGTCTATAATTCTAGCTGAAGTGAAATTTGAGGTGAACTTTTTACCATTTGCTCAATAAAAATATCTGTACAAATTTCAAGAGAAGTAAAAGAGTTTTCTTAAGTCCATCAAAGGGAAGTAAAACATTTTTTTCTTAAGTCCACTTAGGATAGCATTGCAGATCTATTAGAAAACCCGGGCAGGAGAAGTCTCCCAATTTTTTCATGTTAATTTTATCGATTCAACCTGTTCTTTGGTTATGTGCTTTTAGACAAGAGAGGCCCTAGTTTACATACAGACTTTTGCCAGAGAGAGGTTTTTGTTCATAAAAAACTGCACTGCAAGGCAGACCCAGTTAAACAGAATAAAACCTTTATTTAAGAAGTTGCCATTACTAGTTAGAGAGAGAAAACTTTAAGCTTCTGGCTACATGGCAGCCAGGAACAGGAGAGTGTGCGAAGGAGCAGGAACAGAGCCTGAGAGTTGCATTCTGTGGACAAACAAGGAAATAGTATCGATCAGATTATCCCTACATAAACTAGCATTTACTGCGCACTGCAAGAGGTGACTTCTTTTTATACACTCGATATTGTGTATCCCAATCTCTTGCACTCTTGCCTATGGCATAAACTAACAATTTCTTATGAGGAGCTAGGAGAAAAGAAATATTATCATCTGCAAGAACTTCATTCATTTTTACATTTGAACACTGTACATGAAGATGCCATCACTACTGAAGAGAACTGGATGGTAGGAATCTGTTCACACAGGATCTCCATGCATGGTTTCACTTGAGGAGAATTGGTTGAATGTATTCCATATCAATCACTGTACAGAAAATATAGCCCAGAGAAGAAATATGGGTCAGGTAATTCTGCTTCACAAATACCAAAAGTAATTTCCCATCAAATATGGATTATGTTAGACTAATAAACACTAGGCTTGATCACTACCAGTACATTTTCCTTATTAGACACATAGGTTTTCCTCAAGTTTCCAATGACTTCAGCTTAAAAGCTCTCATTTCAAAGATGCTACTGCGTAAGCATAGATACCATTTCTGTTTGCAAGGAAACAGAATCAGGAGAAAGACATTATAGGAACTCTTAAGGGAAGCTGAAATAAAAAGCACAACAAGGGATCAATGTATTCAAATAAACATCACTTTCAAACACAGGGATGGACATGAACCAGCTCATGAAGTAAAGTTCATCATGAATTTTGGGCAGTTCATGGTTTGTGAAGCAATATTTGTGAAGAACCACCACAAACTCCCATGAATTTTAAGGCAGTTCGTGAAGAGCAGAAAGCAGGGGTTTAAACGGCTCTGAGCCATTGAAACCCCTGCAATCTGCTCATTATGAAAAACAGCCCTGAGCCATTTAAACATGAAAAGTGGTGGGGAGCTGAAAGTAGAAGTTTAAATGGCTCTGAACAATTTAAACCCCTGCTTTCTGCTCAACATGGGTTTTGGCAGAAAGCACGGGGTGAAATGACTTGGAGCCATTTAACCTACTACTTTCTGCTCCCTGCAAAAAAAAAAAAGCAGCAGAAAGGGATCACAAACCAATAAAAGGAGCAGAAAGGGATCACAAACCAATAAAAACTGGTTTGTTCCATGAACCAAGGTGTCGGTTCATTGTTTAGTTCATGGTTCAGCCAAGAACCACAAACTGAACTGGAAAAATGAGGTTCATGCCCATCCCTACATGGGAAACTCCTATGTTTCTCTAAATTTTGCAAAGATTTGTTGAATTGATTAAAAAAAATAGAGTAAACAAAGGTGTACAGAAACTCTTCATCATAACAGCAACAGCACAACAAAAGCCCTATTAAAATACTACTTCCTCACTGTTTTTTCAATATATGAATTCTAATTGTTCAGGTTATTTCAGGGGCAGGATACAAAATGATGGCAGATATTACCTGTGTTCTTAACATGTTCATGTAAAGTGGAGTTGCACCCAATCCATACATTCTGACTGACCCTGTTTCCTGGGGACAATCTCACCCAGCCTCACTGATGTGAGTTTCTGGCATTGTCATTTATCCGAAATCAGCACAATCCACAGGCTGTGCAGAGGATACATTTCTCAGTGGAGTAGTGGTAGATAATCTTGCCTGCATTACATGAACCTAAGACCCCATGCTCTGTGTAGTACAAAGAGTACATTATACAAATAAATACTTTCTTAGCTTTTAAATCCACTGAGGTAATGAACATAGCACGCAGCAGAGAGTTCAGTCTTCCACAAAGCATAATGGAGGGGTGGTGGTGTATTCTTTATTATAATAGCAAGCTTATGCTTATCTTTGAAATGGTGGATGATATGACAATCCTAGTTTGCTGGGAGGCCTGCACACTTTAAAAGCAACATTGCTATTTTCTCATCTAGCAGAGGTCACGTTTAGATTTAATTTACTTCTTCATTAGTAGGATTGGGACAGAGTCACAACCCTTTGGAAATGCAGGATGGAACCGTGGTTTCCCATAGGAGCAGAAGCATTTCTAGATTAGATCCACAGCATGCTGCTTTGTGTCAGCTTCCATTGCTCACTGAGGAAATAAATAGAGCTTTCCTAATAAGGGAAGGGAAGTGGACACAGAGCATGTCCATTATAGTGAAACGATGGTAAAAACAACATTCCTTTCCTGGATGAAAAATTTCTGTTTGTGTAGAGTGAGGTCCAACCATATTAGGTTTTCTTTGCTCATATCTGCAGTGAACTGTTGAAGCAACTTAGGTTTATCTCCACACAACATCTTTTTGTTGATCTCTAATCCAGAAAGCTATGTGCACAGATGGATCTGAGTAAGTGTCTGTGACCAAAGGCACATATATACCTGAGACTCTCACAGCAAAATATGGCAGATGGACCTTCATGTTTATAATCACAGGAGACTCCTATTTGTGAACAAACGATTACAGACCATAGCCAATATTTTCAGATTGTCAAAAACAAAAAGCACAGTAATTTTTCCTGCAAGACACATGAATACATGAAGCTGGCTTATATTGAGACAGACTGTTGGTCTGTCAAGGTCAGTATTGTCTACTCTGACTAGCAGTAGTTTTCCAGGGAGAGGTCTTTCATATCACCTACTACCAGATCCTTTTACTAAAGATGCTGGGGATTAAATGTAGGACATTTTGTATGCAAAGCAGGTGCTCTGCCATTGAGCCACAGTTCCCCTCTCTCCACATCAGGCTCTGTCAATAAAAAAACCCCACCAAAACAATGTAATACTATATATTAAATAATATTTTAAAGATTTCTCACATTCCAAGTGATGCTATGACAGTTGCTTTTAATATTTAACTGTGGGAAACTTTCTTCAAACTGGAGAAAATTCCATCATTATATAACTCTCTAGAGGACAGAAGCTCCTCTAAGTGTAACTTAAAAGGAACATAAGTATAAGTACATCAGAGGCATTCTTTTTTATTTATTATACATTCTCTGAGAGTGGAAAATTGACTTGCTAAGCATGTATAATAGAATTACTTGCTAAGTGATACTATTTCTCTGGTAAGATATAAAAGGGAATTTCTGTGTATTGAAAATAAACATAATCATTCCTTCTTGCCAAAAAACAGATCTTTTTCTATTTCCACTGCAGCCTGGAACTTTCGACACAGAATATCAACAATCTACATCAATTAAAGGAATTACATAATTTCTCTGTGAGCATTGGCAAGCCTTGTAAAGTGTGATGCTTTCGATGTGGTCCATCAACTTTGATTGGAGTGTAACAGTGCACATTCCCCCATGCTAGCTAATTATCTTCTTTCATATAGCCATGCAGGTAGAAATGGGTAAAAGGTGCATTTTTGAACCCTTGAGAATGCTTAGGAGCCATATTATGGTAAACAAACACTGCTCATCAGTTGTCCAGTATATAGCTAATTTAGTTAATGTGCTGTTTTTCAAAGAGCTGGACCAGAAATGATGCTGAATATGGGCTTCCTTCATTACCTACAATTTTAAACCTTTCAACCTATAATTAAAGAGACTGACTCCATACGCTGCTTACTCTATGCATATTTCCCTTTGTTTGTCTCTTGCTTGCAATAAGCTTGCCAACTGAGCAAAGAACCCCTCAGAATACCAGAACTCAAGAGATTCAAAGAGAAAATGCCAATTAACTTGAAGAAACAGCATATAAACAAGGTATATCAGCTGCCTCCTCAGTGTTTCAAGAGTGAAAAGACCTGCTATATTGGGATGAAAATGTATTTACACAGGGAACTGACCAGGCAATGACAAGCAGGCACAGTGTGCGATGAGATAGGAATGGACAGAACAACCTAATGAGAAGGTGGTGCCCTATAGCACCACTGTAGAAGCAACCTCAAGTTAATTGCCTTTGGCTATTTTATATAAGCAACCTTGAAAATCATTCTGGATCAAAGCACACAGCACAGGAAGGTCTCCCAGCTGGAACTTTGCACCAGTATGCCAGCCTATATAGCAGTCTAGGTAAATGGGAGTCTAAATGTCACTCAAGTGGGTAGATATTTCATAGTCCTCCTTTAAGTTTCCCTATTTTTCTTCTGCATGGATTCCCCTGAGCCTTCACTAACATTCACTTCTCACTATATATTTCCAGTCAACAGAAGGGGATTTCAAGCACCTCCTCTTAGGCTGCTTAAATATATGGAGATTTCCTCCCAGCATGGAAGGCAGAAAGCTTCCAGATGAAAGAACATCCACATTACATGATGCTCCGTCTGAACATGAATCGTGCAATTCCCTGGGCTTTCAGCCAACCCCCCCCCCCCCCAAAGTCTGCTTTTTACTGGTTTAAAGGGGCGGAAGATCTTCCAAGAGGCTGCAGAGATTGGGTTGGTGTGGATACTCCTTCTGTCTCCACTAAGAGGAGGCCATGGGGTTGCTCACTGTCATGTGCTGTTCCTCCCTTTAGCCCTTTGAAGGGCTTGTTTCTTTTTCCCTGCTAAGGCATGCTGTGACATGGCAGTGCATCATGGTAGGAAAAGGAAAAGTGAGGTGAAAGGGGAGGTGAAAGGGGCAGCACGATGGCAGTCATGCCTGTGCTTCTATACAAGCATGATGAGTGAGGGCTAGGGGCAGTGACATCAGCAAACAGCATGGGATCAGGGGTATCTGGACACCAGTTGTACCCAATGCCATGCAGCTTGTAGCTGCTGCCATGACAGAGGCATGTTTTCGCTCTCCCATTGGAAAGCGGCATTTATTGACACTGCAGTGAAAAAAAACCTGAATTTATAAATCATCTCATTTGATTGTTTTTACCAACATTCATATTGATGCTGTTTAATTAGGATACTGGCAGAGGGGGGGAGAGCGTAAAAAAAAGTTGTGTTGTGAACATTGTTCTACTGCAAACCAACACAGCTACCCACTTGAAACTGCATTCATAATACTGCTCATTTAGTATCTGAGACTTTGGGAAATGTAATTTTCACACAGCACCAGATGAGGTCTGACTAGTGTGGAGTAGAGTATTAATTCCCATAAGTTGGATACTATGCTTATATTAGTAAAGGTAAAGGTTTCCCTTGCTCAAAAACCAGTCAAATCCGACTCTAGGGGGCAGTGCTCATCTCCATTTCCAAACCGAAGAGCCAGTGCTGTCCAAAGACTTCTCCGTGGTCATGTGACTGGCATGACTAAACACTGAGGCACATGAAACACTGTTGCCTTCCCACCAAAGCAGTTCCTATTTATCTACTTGCAATTTCTTGCTTTTGAACTGCTAGGCTGGCCGGAGCTGGGGGCAGAGACAGGAGCTCACGCTGTCATGCGGCACTAGGCTCTCAAACTGCTGAGCTCCAGTCTGCAACTCAGCGTCTTAACCTCTGAGTCACCACAGCCCTATATGCTTATATTAGTTAGCCTAAAATCACATTAGATTTTTTGCAGCTGTATCACATTGCGGACTTATGTTCACCTTATGATCGACTGTAATATCAAGATCTTTTCATAAGTACTGCTGCCAATCCCCCATATCCTACCTATGCATTTCATTCTTTCTGCCTATCTGTAGAACTTTGCATTTATCCCTTCAGAGTTTCATAATAGACCTGAGACATGAAATATCAGTGACAGTGAGGGAGTAACTCCCTTAGCATGGTAGGTCCTCAAGCACACCTCTTTCTCCCACACACAACATTAAACTACTGAAGGTCAACTGTCCAAGAAACATTAGAAACAGTTGATGGCAACCAGCTAACCATGGAAATGAAAACAAAACAACTTACTACATGGAATAGTAGTTGCCTGCCACAGAGAATCAGTTTTGTGTAGACATTATGTGGTGATCCTATACTAAGAAGCCCTTACTCTGACGTACATTATCTTGCAGATCGTAACAGAGACATACAGTTCTTCATCTCAGAGAAGTCAAATCAGCATTACAAGACAAATCTTATACCAACAGAAAGGCTTCTAATAGCTGTGCCTCTGGCCCTCACACTATGACACCACTGCCCTCATATATAAGACAACCAGCAGACATTAACCTCTGATCTGATTTCTCATCAAGCAACCGACACAGCAAAATAAACAACCCAAATCCTCTTGCAACTGAAAGAGCAAAGGCGAAGCATTCACACTGGGGGAGCATCACTCAGGCAAAGGAAGTCATTATTACTTTTCTTCAAATCTTACTACTTAGTACTTCATTAGTTGCTTACGATATCAATGGCCACTTCCTGAAAGCCGCTGAATAAAATCATAACTATTATTAACCAAATGGGACTGGTACCTGCATCTTAAGAGATGCAGAGAAAAGACACAGGAGGCTCAAGAAAAAAATTAAAAGAAGGGCTAGGAATTAGTACTGCCATTGATGAATTATTTACATAAGAGAATAGCAGCCCAATGCACTGTAAATTAGATTGCAATTGCAACCCAACACCACCACCCATTCATTACCATACCCAACAGTCTACCTATCACCTTTTAATTATGTCACCCTTCCTCCAAGTAATCCATAGTGGAATGTATGGTTCTCTATTCCATTCTACCTCACAATATACCTGAGAGGCTGATTAAAGTGTGACTGACCCTAAGTTGTTGAATAAGTTTCATAGCAATGTGCGGATTTCAACTCGGGTTCCCTTGAATCTAGCCCACACTCTAACCATACAGTACACTGGATTTCCTTCTAGGTATGCCTTCAAAGGTTGCTGCCCAGTTTCTTTCTTTCAATAGTGCCCTTGCCCATGGTCTCCCATACGATTGTAGTGGAGTAGTGCTTTAGATCTAAACAGAAAATGCTTGGACACAAGCCTACTTGGAAGCCAGACTAGGTCATCAGCAGGCTTTCTGGTTACCCACACAGCTTCCTGGAAACCTTGCTCATATATGCCAAGCAAATACAATGAGCCCATGTTTGACTGAAGAAGAATGTGCCATCAAGTTGCAACCAACTCATAGCAACTCCATCCATGAGGTGTTCAAGGTAAGAGAGGAGTTTGCCATTGCCTTCTTCTACCATGTTTGATTAGTGGTAATCAAATCTGAGTCTGTTCACAGATGAAGGAATCCCAACTATACATGGCCAAAGGCAGTCTATACAACTTCATATGTTCCTGAACTTCATCCTGCAAATGGATTTCAGAGCTATGACCTAAGGAGCCTTGTGTCGTAAACTGAGGCTTCCAAGCTATACCAGATGGAGGAATTTGTTGTTAATTTCACCATAACTCCAGATATATTGCACAAATGGAAACCATCAACATTTTACAAAATGGCTTTAAACTTCTCTCTCTTCCCATATGTATAAACTAAATCTGTGTAGGTTCACTGGGGCTAAAGCAAGAACTGAATGTGCAGTATAAATGAATGGAAAACAGAACTACTTTCACTCAAAATCCTCCACTATAAAGAACAATATGAAAAAGATTTATATAGCTAACCACATAGACAGAACAGTGAAGAGAAACTTGCAAAAATAGGTTTGAGTCCAATAGCATCTTAGAGACCAGCAAGATCTTTGGGATATAAGCTTTTGAGAGTCAAACCTTCCTTTGCCAGATGTCTTCATCAGGTATTTGACAAAGGAAGCTTTGGCTCTTGAAAGCTTATAATCCAAAGATCTTGTTGGTCTCTGAGGTGCTACTGGACTTGAATTTAGCTGTTCTACTGCAGAGCAACACGGCTGCCCTCTGAAACTTGCAAAAGATTGTCTCTCAACACTCTGGCCACTGCGCCATGCTGTTTCCATGCCTGGACGTTCCTCTTTTAAAGCCATGCCCTTTTTGGATGTGGCTGTGATTGCTTCCTGGTTTTGGAACATGCTCACTTGATTGCACAATACCAAAGGAGGGCTTCTGGAGTGCTGGCCCCACTGGTGGACTTCCTGATGGCACCTGGGTTTTGGCCACTGTGTCACACAGAGTGTTGGACTTAGATATGCCTTTGGCCTGATCCAGCATGGCTTCTCTTGTGTTCTTATGGCATCACACACTGCTAGCACTGTAACTTGAAGTAATACTTTTTTAATGCAAATTTATTTTTTCTAAAAACCACCATTGTGTTAAGTTGGCTACAAGATCTGAACAAGATGCTTTGAATGGGAAGGTACCCTACTACTTTATATTCTAACAGAACCAACATAATGTAGTAGTTAGAGTGCTGAACTAGGATCAGTGAGACTCAGGCTCAAATTCTCTCTCAGCCATAAAATTCACATGGGTGAACTTGAACATATGAAACTGCTTTAAACTACTGGTCCATCAAAGTTATTACTGTCTACTCAGACTGGCAGCAGGGTTTCAGGTAGAGGGCTTTTACATCCCCATCACCTGATCCTTTCAACTGGAGATGCCAAGGATGAAAACTGGGACCTTCTGCATGCCAAGCAGATGCTGTACCACTGAGCTACAGCTCTCCCTTGGGTCAATAAGGCCTTCTGTTAGCCTGATCTACCTTGTATTTATTTATCAAACTTATATCCTGCTCCCTCTCCCCCAAAGAGGACTCGGAGCGGCTAACTGCATATAAAATACACTAATAAAAACACTACAAAGGTACAATAAATAATATTTAAAATAAAAATGATTAAAATCTATCCTCATTAAAATCTATTCACTATCAAGCACGGTAGGATGTGTGGATAGTGAAGACAAAGCTGAAGCCTATCGGCTGCCTGGTGAACTAGAGTCACCCAAAGGCCACCCAAAAATGGCAACCTTGCATGCCCTGTGAAACCTAGGGAGGTCCCACAAGGCACACACATCTTTAAGCAGCTGGTTCCACAGGACAGGGGCCACTACTGACAAGGCCCTTACCCTTGTTTGTATAACCTGCCCTGAGCCTGCTATGCGGGTAGGGTGGGATACAAATCTAACAAAATAAAAAATGTTGAGATGAAGATTGGAGAAGACAGGGAAGATCATGCCGGGAGAGGTGATACTGAAGGTATGAGGGTCCTAGGCTATTTAGGGCTTGTAGAGTTTTTGTGATGCTAAAATGGACAAGGAGAAAACCATGCAAACTGCCCTGAGCTACATGGAGCAAGGGCAGGATAAACATAAGACAGGTAGACAGAACTCTTTGATTGCAGGGTTCTTGAAAGTTCACCAACAGCACACTGATCCATTTTACACAATACATTAGAAGTTGGTTCAAATATTACAGTCAAAAGTTTTTGTCTCTGCTAAACAGAGAATAATTTGAGAAGAATTAGGCTTTAAACCAACTGAAACTTGTAACCTGTATTGAGATATGGTAATATCTGTTGAAAAGATGCAACTCAAAAATTGTTTAAAAGCAAGAAATTTAATCAACTTTTTAAAAAGCTTTCAAAATCCTCCAACACGACTCACTTATTCAGCTTTTTGAACACCCGTTCACTCCTACACATTCTTTTGCCTTTTCAGGTTGTCTGAAAGTGTAGACAATGAAGGGAATATTTGAGGGTGGAACATACCCAGCCAAATGTGAAGATTTATCTGAAAAGCAGAGATTTGTTTGCTGGAAAGATCAATTTGTCCCCATTCAGATAATCTCTCAGAGAGAGAGAGAGAGAGAGAGAGAGAGAGAATATTGCCTCAACTATGCAGAAGAAATTAAAAGAATGGAAGGTAATTTTCCAAAGTAGAAGCTTCATTTCCTTACACTGAGAGGTTCAAATGAAATCTCTATGATTCCTATGAGTATGATAAAAGGTTGCAAGAATAAGCCAGCAGATGGTGAGTGGATGCCTTAAGTTTTTCATTCCCTTTGACAGAATCTGGGTTATTTTCACTTGTATGAAAATCTTATTTTTAGCAAGTGTGCTCTGGGGCTTTGGATAACTTCATACAATAGACCTGCCTGCCTGATAACCAACCACGGAAGCTCTATTAAAATGATCTTTTCCCCTGCAGTGGCAAACAAAGATTCCCCAGCGAGCCAAGGAACTAAAAGTGTCCATGATCATCCTCTCCATCTCTGTAGTGCCCAAATCCCATAGATGCTCAATCTGGAAAAGTATCTGTTTGCCAGAAGTTGGTGAACCTGTAATAAATAACTTCATTGTCTCAGCAGATTTATTCTCCATGTGCATACTTAAAGAGGATTTATAGGAATTATCTACTAAAACTGGAATCCCCACAATTTTGGGTTGTCCATTCAGTTGATGGACCTTTTAAAAAAATACATGCAGATGTCTGCCAACAGTCTGAACAAAACGTTAAATTATCCTGAGCCCTGTATGCATTGCATGCAAATCAACAGATACTCCTGTCACCAAATAACTAGGGCTCTTTATGCAATATGTTGTACATACATACACTTTGAGTGAAAGTCTGAAAGTTCATCTTGATTTTGTACCCAAGAAGTGGAACCCTGAAAACTCAGGTTCCAGATAACTCAGAAGTAAATGGGTGGTGAGAGTCTCTCAGTCATTGTCCACATGAGGTGGATCCAGCCAGCTTTTTCATTCAGCCTCACCCAGTTCCTCTCCATACTACAGCCCCCATCCTATATGGCTACTGCACTTCCCACAACCCTCAGCACAGCCTTTTTGGGTGGTTTGAAGAGCCTCCTCCTTCCTTTTTTGCCCACAGAAAACCTGATTGGATCCAATCCAGAGTCTGCACATGTATAGTAAATACAAATGGAATGCATGTATACCAAATATGTGAAAAGGGATTATGTTCCTATGCACGTTCATGGAAAATAGCTGTATAGTCTGGCAAAAATTTAGTCACTGATGCTGTGAACAAAATTACTCACCATTCACAGTCTAATTATTTCTCACAATCATTAAGCATAGAATGGCTTTTAAAAGAAATGACATGAAGACAAGAATAGTCTGTGCTAATTTTATACATTTTGCAAGAACACTTTATAGGGCATTATTTTTTAAATAGTGGTATATTGTGGATATTTTCTATATCCCCAATACCTCAGAAGGAAAAAGAGAGTCATTCCTAAATATCTCAGAGCAGAACACTGGCTCAGTCGTTTTGCCTAAGCCACACAACTCAGAAATGCCAGCTTGAATTTTTTTTTAAAAAAAAATGTTGTCCATTAACTTTGATGGGGCTGAATTGACTTCAGTCACAGTGCTTCACTTTAAGAGAACTCTGGGTTGGGTTGTTTCAGAGTTTATCGATTTACAACTTTTCAATTTTCTGTTTTTTAAAATTGATTTGCCCGGGGGGGGTGGGGAGACAGCTTTCTTTGTCCTGAGAAATGAGGTCTCATAACTGTCATTTTGATGCAAGAGATTGGCTAAGACATAGCAATCTTGACCCATGGGTGTAAGTCGGTCCCTTCCATATCTGGCAAGGAAAAATGCACCATTTGCTCCATCAAGCATAGACAGGAATGGAATGCTCATGTTTGTCAGTGGCAGTCTGGATTGCAGCCATATTGTCCATGACATTGGTATAGACTCAGTTAGTTACTTCCAGGGAATAATTTGGCAATGTTTAATACTGATTATATAGTTCCTTGGCCACATACCAACTTTTTTCAGAGCACTAAGTGACATAAAACCTTTCATATTTCCCAGAGCAAAGAGATTATAGACCGCAGCATATGTTTAGTAATTTCACATCTTTGCCTGGACATTAGAACAGAGTTGTGTATGCAGCACTCTTGTGGCACTGAAGTCAAGGTTGCAATGTCAGAGTTCTTTTTCCCCCCTCCTAAGGCATTCTGCTTCTGCTGATCATCCTTTTTTCCTGAAAGAATTTCTAATTTCATAATGGAAGGCATATAAATCGTATTTTCAGGATTTCCTGCAAGTGACTTACTGACTGCTCAATGGTAATTGACATTTGGAGATTAATTGAAGGTTAAATATGTGAATCTTTCTCTCACTTTAGTTTCAATGAGATATCATCCTAATCCCCAAATTATCATTACCCTTTTGTTCTGTAACTTCCTAACATATCTAGAAAGAGTAAACAACATAAATGACAAAATTTATTTATACTGCAATCCTAATAACAGATGCTTGGGAGTAAGTCCTGTTGAATAGACCTAAGCAGGGGTCATTTCATAGAAAAAGAGGTGCAGGAGTTCATTAGTATAACTCATTAGCATAACTTATTTGCATATGCTCCACCACCTGACATCACTGGAGGTATGTCAGGAGGCAAGAAAGAAGAGAGAGAGAGAGAGAAAGAAAGAGAGAGAGAAAGAGAGAAAGAGAGAAAGAGAGAAAGAGAGAGAGAGAGAGAGAGAGAGAGAGAGAGAGAGAGAGAGAGAGAAAGAAAGAAAGAAAGAAAGAAAGAAAGAAAGAAAGAAAGAAAGAAAGAAAGCTGGCAGAGAGGAGACAGCTACTAATCCAAGCCTCAGAAATACCACTATTCTGGGAGGATAGCTTCAATAGTGGCTGAAGCCTTCAGAAGGCTGGTCAGAGGAACAAGGACCTTTCCATGGGGCGGGGTCATTTTGCTGCAACTATGAAACAAGCAGGCATTCCTCGGGGGGGGGGGCTAGTACCAACTCCCAGAGCTGAGCTCCCTCAAGCTCCTGCTCAAAATGACCCCTGGACCTAACTCAGATTCAGAGTAGACATGCTTAGGACAACACTGACAGAAACTCAAAATAAAAGCCCACAGATTCCTTAAATCTTAGTATTTCCCCAAATTTCCACATAATCATTAAGCCAGCAAAATTGTATAGCACTTTAAAGTGATGCATATAATCTGGTTTTGATGGCATTAAAGTTTCTGCCCTCTCACAAGAAGAATCCCCATGGAAGGCCAGAAGCAAAGATCAGGCAAATGTGACTTGCCATGCTGTTTCTAAAATGGCCTATAAGGGCGTCAAAGAAACGTGGGCTACCCAGACCAGGCTGTGCAGGAGGAAACTGATGGGGGTGGGTGGAACCTCCCCCACTCTCAATGTGAAGCTAACATGGGAATTGGGTCAGAGACCTAGGACATGTGTTGGAGGCCACAACCTCCCACAGGTGGTTTTCAAGAGGAGTAGGAAGTTGCCATAAATGTGGATTAGAAGGCAATTTTGCCATTCTGTACTTACCAGCATTGTCACAAAGGATGTTTATACAAAACAGTCAGAAAGATTTTCTTTTATATGAAGATATGTACAGAAAAGGGTATTTAATATACTTGACATTGTAAGATTACAACAGAAGGTATATCCGATTCCAGGAACATCACTGGGACCACGCCCACTTTGGGCAAATTGTCGTGCTTTGCAGTAGTAGGAATCTCAAGAACAAAAATTCAAAAATAACACATCTATCAGTACAATCCTAAACAGAGTTATACCTTTCTAAGGCCATTGAGTTGAGTGGACTCAGAAAGATGTAACTCTGTTTAGGATTGCACTTACACTATGTCACTACCTAAGGTCAACCATTTGTTTTATAGTCCTATAGTTCAACCAAACAATCAATAAGGAATTTATCCACACTTCCTAGAAATTATAGATATATGTTCAGATGTTAACTAGAAAAAAATCTGTTTATTATAATTAATACAATGAATTCATTTTGGGGGGTTTTAAAGCACACCAAACAAACTATCAAATAATATTTGTATCCATTCCCTAGTCTGACGTCTGCCTGTCTGTTGCAGAGGTCATGGAGGCTGGGGAGAGAGGAATGGAAACCATTGATATAGAAATTTCCCTTCTCCTTCCCTCACATCCTGTGGCGGCTGGGACCTAAGCTAAGGCCAGCCAGTCAGCTTCTCTCTCATCACTCTTTACTGTGCCAGCCAAGGCTGGTAGTAGGGCCACTGGTGCCAACTTAGCTAGACAATGCAAGGGATTGGGTTGGCAACTTGGATACTCTTCTGTCATATCCTGGAGTGCATTAGATGCACAACAAAGTATCCTGGGTACCAGAGGAAGTGGGGAATGAGAAAGATACTCAGCTAATTTTGGTCCCTTGTTTGGCCTGACCAAGTTGGCAGAAGTGACACTAGTCCTAGCACTGGACCCAGCACAGTAAGTAGAGAGAAGGAGGGGAAAGTGGAGGGGAAAACCATTAATTTATGAAACTGAACAAATAAAAACAAAATAAAACAATAACAAAAATAGTAAACAATGAACATTTTTCTAAAAAGACTAATCAACCAATAAATTTGGTCAATCTGATCTTGAATATGCTGGGTATATGGCATAGTACCCAGGATTATTATTGACATTTTTGGAAATATATTGAACACCTATCCAAAAAACGTATAGTTAGAAAAGCATGTTCTTCATATACCTGGAGAATTGACACTGAGATGCAGCAAGGTTGTGTGTTGGGTTTTGAGCAACATCACTCTGCTGCAGTCATCTTTTCTGTACCTGCTTTTCTCACTTTCTCCAAGTCAGATCTGCCTTTTTCCCCCCTCTGGATGGATAGCTTCCTGGTATCTGTGGCATGAGTCATTAAGTTCATTTTTGTTGGGTTCCTCTACAATGACTCTCTTCCAATAAACTGGATCTAGAGACTCCCTTCTACCAAGACTCCTTCTGTTGAAGTAAGTTACTTCACTGAAGGAGGCTTTAGCAGCACAGAGTAGTCAGATCCGACGAAGACTGCATCCAGTGATTACTGGACATTGCTCTGCCATTGGCACCTCAGCTATCATTCACCTCCAGGGTTATCATGTCTACTATAAAAAATCTAGTTGAGATTGATTGCTATAGCATAATGATAGCAAAATATCCAGTGATGTGTGGGTGAACCCTGTATGGATAACATGCAATAGATCCAACCCCATTCTTACTGAGATCCTTTATCATATATTATCAGACTTTTTGAAAAGACATGGACCCCGGAAGGAAAAGTAATACAGAAGCCATGTAATCCATTTTGATTACAGAGCCTTTGCTCTCATTAATTATTTGCTAATACAGCATGTGATTATATCAGCCTCATTTGCCACTGCATCACCCTGGGAGCCATTGTCTAGCTAAACATAGAAAGCCTAATGTGCCCAAAGAAGAAAATGATTCATTTATAAAGGGCAGATTGTGAACAACTGAAAATGAAAAAAAGACTGACTGTATTTATTTTGTTATTTAAAGTATTTATAACCCATTTTTAAGACCTTCTACCAAACTACCAAAACAGTTAACAGCAATGAAAATTTTAAAATCATGACAGAAACCAAGAACAAAAATTAAAACACAGAAAGCACAGATATAATTCAGGCAGTACTACTCTGTTCAAGAAGATCTAAGGCCATGTGGAATAAAAATATCTTTAACTTGCTCAAGAAGGCCTGTTGGGATGCTTTTAATTTTACCTTCAGGATCTACCTTCATAGGGACTCTAATCTTGCAGAAATGGTTACCACTTGAAAAATGAAGAACTTAGATGGGATGAAAGAAATTGCCTTAAGTTTAGAGAATCAGATTTTTGGATGGAAATGTTGGTTTGTTGAACATAGATCTTTCCTCCAGCACTTGGGATCTTCCCGTGGATGAACAGCCGCTAGCAGAAAGCTCCTTGGGGCAAAAGAAAGCACCAAATTTAGCTGAGAAAATACAGCGGTCGGCTACAACCCGTTATTTAGGTTGGTAATCTTGCTATGTATTGTGAACTTCAATTGTAATAGATCCTGAAGACTTCTAAATAGACTATGAAGACGTATGAATAACTTACTATTCTGCAGTCACCATCTTGTGGCTTGGCCTGGGTCACCACTGTTATTGCTGCTGATCAAAATATTTATGCACAATTTGTGCATGTAAAACTGTCCAACCACAGCAGTGATCAAAAGAATGACACAGAGATGGGCCAAGTCAATGGGAACATTCAAGTTTCTTCCTTGAGCAATTCATGTATGGGTGAGGCTGTTTGGATGTATACCTCCAGAGGATCTCTTGGAGAAGTGACTTGAATACTCTCTACTTACAATGGTGTACATTTGGGGTCAGGTGTAAAAGCAGACTGGCTGAGTGAGAGGCTTAAGTAACTCCTCTGTTCCAATCATTTTCCTATTTAAATTACAGCTATGGTGGCTGTCATGTGCAAAATAAAGAATGTACTTGGCTAAAATCCATGCAATATTTTATGAAAGACACACTTGAAAAGAAATCATATACCTTTTACACTACCATTTTATTTTATTTTTAAATCTTAGTTGTGATGTTACATTAATGAATGGTTCATGACTTGGCTATAGATGCCTCTAGCGCTCTCTAATCATCTCACTTCACAGTTTACAATGACCAAAATTACCAGATTTCCTTTCTAATCACATATTTTCTCCCAGTAACTGAGTCACTAACAGTTCAATCCTATGCAGAGCCACTCTGATCTAAATCCATTGAAGCCCGTGTGCTTAAACAGGAGTAACTTTCTATAGGATTGTACTGGAAATCACTGAGAAAAGAAAACATCCACTTTCTCCTACTTCATGCTGCAAACTATACTAACTGCTTTGAGCTGTACTCACAACTGCTGACAGTAAAGAAGCATTAAATTAAATTACGCAGGGTCATGCTTTCATTTTTCAGTGGTAGTTATAAAAAAAACCCCATAAAAATATTGAAACCCTGTCCTGGCAGACTGTCTTAGTGCCTGATTCTTTCAGACTCACCTTGTTTTTCTTTTTTTAACCATCCTGCAAAGTATAACCAAGGCCTGACAAAGATAATAGATCTCCATTAGCCTGTAAAAAGCCAATTGAAAGAATGTGCAGTCCCACTTCAGATTGGGCCACATAGGGAGAAGGAAAGGAAACCCTTTAACCCTCATATGCTTATGGTAAACCAAACATCTTCTAGGAAGGAAGGAAGGAAGGAAGGAAGGAAGGAAGGAAGGAAGGAAGAGAAAAAGGGAGGGAGGGAGGGAGGGAGGGATGTCCTTTTCAAAATGTTTCTTTCTGCCTTTAAAATAGTAATGACAGTGCAGGGAAACTAGCTTCAAGAGAGCCAAACCAAACAAGGGTTAACCTCTTCTCTCTCCTGGCAGATCAAACCATGTGTTTTGGGGGCCTCAAGCTGTTAAGAGTACTTAACAGCAGTACTCTTATTTCTATTTTTCTAGGAAATATATTTTTCCATATTCTCCTTAAACATTGTGGTTAGTAACTTGGGCCTGGTTCACATGTAGTTGTGAGGTGGTAACCCAGAGACCCAATGTGTTGCTAGTGAATGTGTGTTTATATAGTAAACAGCAGTGTTATCAAAATATTGCAACGGTGTAGGTAATAAGCATCACATGTAGCAGGGAAAGAATAAACATGTCTAATACGCTGCCAAAAGAGAACATATCTTTGGGAAATTCCAGCAGGTGAATTCCTAGAGTGCAGCTCCTCAAGGATACTGCATATAAATTATATAACCTACATGAGTCATTCTTTTCACAGTTTATTCCAAGAAAGGGAAAGGAAAGTTCACAAGGAACTTGTGTTTATTTTGAGTTACTGCAGAGAAAACAAACTTTAAAAGGAAACTGTGACTGACAAACCTGGCATCGTAAAGTAAACATACTGGTTTACCCCATTATATAGATATATATATTTACTGAACAGCTTGTAATATATATCTTTTAATGTACCAATTACAGCACACCACTGACTTTGGAAAGCAGTGGTAGCCTTGCGTGTGATGATGCAGGTGGAGAGCCAGTGTGGTGTAGTGGTTAGGTGCGGCAGACTCTAATCTTGAGAACCAGGTTTGATTCTCCATTCCTCCACATGGAGCCTGCTGGGTGACCTTGGGCCAGTCACAGTTCTCTCAGAACTCTCTCAGCCCCACCTACCTCACAATGCCCCTGTTGTGAGGAGAGGAAGGGAAGGCGATTGTAAGCCGTTTTGAGACCCCCTAGGGTAGAGAAAAGCTAGGTATAAAAACTAACTCTTCTTCTTTTCAAGAGTCAGATACAAGTAAATTGGCCTGGAAAAAGGTTGGTATTTCTAGGCTGGGTTCGTTGATGTCAGTGTTTGACTGTTCTCTGTAGTATTGCTCCGTACCTCTGGTTTGGGGAGTCTTGAAACCTACAACAGGGTTGCTCACTTTTAGATGCAGAATTATCATCCATGGTACAAAAAGGGGAAATTTAATACGGAAATTTTTGACTGAATATCTGAAAGAAAAATACTTGGCAGGGGACCCTGAAATGCTGATTAGTTCTAGTATCTCTGACTGGTCACTGCTGTTCTGTAGTCTTCTTTATACTACAAATGTGCACAGAAGGAGCGCTGCACATTCTTCTTCAGGTAATCTTAAGAACGTATTGTTAATAACACTGCTGTAAGTTCACTGCTGGGGCAGATATTCAAGGATGAACTATGTTAAATGGTTCAAATTTCTAAGCACTCATTCACTGTGTGCCTGGTGACATTAGAATTTGAACCTAGTTTCTTTCTTGGGACTGCTTGAAAAAACTGTGGATTCTGGAGATATGATGAGGAGTAACCCTGAGCAAATAAGAAATGCAGGATAGATGAAACGACATTTCAGTTCCATGCTTTCTGCATCTATAAAGCAAAAGTTAATTGTTGACCTTCAAAGGAAAAACTATTTTGACAGAAACCTTAATAGCTTTGAACAACTGGCTAACTCAAATGCATTTACAAACAAAAAAATAATCTCTGTACTATATGATGCTTGGACAAAAGATCCTGATCCAAAAATCCATCTTTCGTAAAATTATGGAATAAAAGTCCAGGAAAAGAATTCAAACACAATACTAAGTTATAGTCTATGCCCCTTTTCAAAGCTAGCTCCATTAAAATGAGAGAAATGATATATATATATATACACACACACGATGACACATCATACTGAATATAATACATCATATGCATTCAAAATATCAAAAAATGTTAGATAAAATGTAAGAGAAATAGTTCTTATCCACATCTCTGGTGGGCTTTATTTAAAGGTGCAAAGATTCCAGGCTATGTTAATTACAGGGATTTCAATGGATTTAGACTGGATTAACACTGCATAGGATCACACTGTTAGTCATATTGAAAAAAACAGCATTATACTTACTTGTGACTGTTGTTCATTGAGGTGTCTTCTGTGCAGGCACACATTGGAACTGCGCTTGTGCAGGCCAGCCACCAGAGGCTCTCTTACAGCTAATTCCATTGTTTTAACACTACGAGGGAAGCCCCTCCCCTGAAGAGGGAACTGGAAGCCGTCTTCCTACTCAAATTGTCACATGTTCTTCAGGGGAAGGCTCCCTCTTTCCCTCAATTCTTCTGAGCCGCCATAAGTCTCATGAACCTACATGTCCCATGAGCCCACAGTGGGGTAGGAGGGAGGGAATATGTGCAACACTGTTTTCATCTTCAGTCTTCTGTGCAGCCTCACTATAGAGCTACTTACCCTGGTGATGGGGTAAGCTTCACTGGAACAAGGACGGCACTACCAGCTTCTGAATCTCTTCTTGTATTCACATTCACAGAATACTGTTTGACAAACATATTAGATTACACTTTACAGATCTCTTCCAAGAGATTCCACTCTGGAATGCTGCCAAGGTTTCCTGTGCTCATGTGGAATGGGCCCAAACTCCCAGTGGACACAGTAAGTCAGCCTGCTTGTAGGCAAGCCGAATTGCAGAGACTATCCACCTGGATATGATTTGCACTGAGGCCAGTTTTCCTTTTGAATTACCCACATAACACAAAAATAAATGCAGAGTCTGTTGGAAACACCTTGTCTCATCTAAATAGAATAATAAAAATCTC
This sequence comes from Lepidodactylus listeri, assembly GCA_029233225.1. NCBI lineage: Eukaryota > Metazoa > Chordata > Lepidosauria > Squamata > Gekkonidae > Lepidodactylus > Lepidodactylus listeri. The sequence continues at coordinate 75,779,841 of JARCFY010000008.1, forward strand.
TTGGCATCTAAAGAGTGTAGCATCTTCTCACCGTTGGACCTGGAAGATGGAAAGAAAACTGGGAGAACAATGTCTTGTGCCAGATGGAAACTGGAGACCACTTTGGGTAAAAAATGACCTTGCCCACTTTCCTCCCTCAGAGGTAGAACTTTCACTCCATTTTTTCTCCTTTTCTGACTGAGCAGCCCTTTTTATCGAGTTTCTTCTTCTCTGAAGATCTATGGCTGTCCCACCCTGTTACAGTATGATATTTTGCTGCTGGCTCGGCCCAGGAACCTGAGGGAAGGGACAGGATCACCCTTTTAAACTACTGAAATGGCACACAAGAGGCTTTTTAAAGTTTTTTTTTTTTTAAATCAACTTAAAGGGGGAAAGATCAGGTGAAATCAGGGGTAAAATGTCTAAGGCAAATCAATAATGAACTCTGAGGAAAATTAGTATAGGCATAGACTACAATTCATAAGTTTCAAGCAACTGAGAATTTCTTAAGCTTTTCACACAGTCTTAGAATCTTTAAGATGAGGGGCTTTTGTTTCAGTGTTTCCTAAACACTCCAGTATACTTCCTCAAGCTTAACTGTCGCTTTTGGTTTCCAGAACACAGGGATTCACTATCCAGTTCCTAAATTCCTTCTCTAAACCCACCAGTAGTTTCTTGAGTTTTACTGACTCTTCAGGTTTCAGAAGGTAGTCTGTAAACACACCAGACCAGGGAGGACTCCACTCTTTGAGCTATCTTCCTTTTTAAATTGGGAGGGAAACTTTTATTTCACAAGAAGATCTATCCCTTTTTCTGGCCCGAATGGAAGTCTTCACCGATCTACCCACTCTTCCTGCCAACCTTTCCAGTTCTCCATCTGTGTTAAACTGCTCTCAGTTGGGCTATACACAAACCCCATCAGCACCCAACTCTTCTCAGTTAGGGCTAGACTCAGACTGAATTCTCCTCAGCAGTCAGTTTTGAAGACTCTCTCTCTACTCAACTCACATTAACCAATCAAATTCCTTCAAGCAGCCTGTCACTCAAGGCTCTCTGGCTCTGAGGCATTAACCCTTCACAGTCCTTTGCATATTTAGACAGCACTTCTGAGCTTTTAAAGTGCAGTCTGTCACAGTAGGCCTTAAGTCTACATGGCTCATCTGAAACTTGATGAACAGAGGGTCGACCATCAGAGCAGCCAACTCCCCCGCCTGCCTTGCTGAGGTGATAGCCCCTAGAAATACAACCTTAAAAGATAAAGGCTGCAAACTACATAACTCATGGTTCGAAGGAAGCTAAGATAAGTTGGGAGACAACCACCAATAAAGACCATTGGGGCACTATAGGAACCTGAGGAAGAAACAAATTGAACAACCCCTTCACTTGGGTGTGAAAAATGGGTCCTGTCCTGAACTTTCTCATGGTATGCAGATATGGCTTTTAAATTCACCTTCAGGGGTGAAGCCATAAGCCCCAACAGCTTCTGAAAGAAAAGTAAAAACTGAAATCTGGTATATAATAGGCACCAAACTAATGCTCTGTCCAAGGGTAGGATGGCCCTGGTAGCATTAGAATTCAGGAAGGCCCCAATAAAGGTAGCCTGCTGAGAGGGTTCGAGTTGAGATTTTTTTACTGAAGAAGAAGAGTTGGATTTGTACCCTGCCTTTCACTCGGAGTCTCAGATGAGCTTACAATCTCTTTCCCTTCCTCTCCCCACACCAGACACCCTGTGAGGCAGGTGGGGCTGAGAGAGCTCTGAGAGAACTGCTCTTGAGAGAACAGCTCTGTGAGAAGTGGGACTGGCCCAAGGTCACCCAGCTGGCTGCATGTGGAGGAGTGGGGAATCAAACCTGGTTCTCTGCTCTTAGCCACTACACTAAGCTGACTAAGTTGATGACTAACCCCAGTTCCCGACATGTTGGTATGATCAGGGAGACATGCAACCTGAGTTCCTCATAGGAGGGTGCTGTGATGAGCCAATAAATATCTTATTGTGATGTCTTTGGTTACTGGAGGTCACTAGCCATCCGCACCATCTGTTCATCACAGAGCCTCAGATCTTCACTGGGTGATGCCAAATCAGGGTCTCCCACAATATCATTGGGAGAGGGGTCTGATGGTAGATCTGAGCCTGGACCAGATGGAGAACTTGCCCCTTCAGTCTGCTCTCCCTCAGAATCAGAGTGTCCTATCAGAGAGTGTGGGGATGCTGTAGGAGGATATCAAATAGGGATGCATGGTGCATCCCAATTTTGAGAGTTTGATGAGTGCCTCAGTTCTGGATATCCTCTTTCGGACTACCAGTTACCCCAACTCATGAGGGTGAGTAGAGGGGAAATAATACAGGTAGTTTTGCCAGGGGGATAAAGGCATAGGCATCTGCCACAGGGCTGAATGGACAGGCTCTGAAGGCTGGTTCACTACAGGGACCACCAGTGTGCCCTGTTTGGGTTCTAATTCTGTCTCCAAAACCAAGTGGGGTGGTGAGGAGGCGTGTAGAGAGGCGGCATCCGAGGGAGAGAGATCTCGTCCCATTCCATTGGAACTCATGGGATTTTCATTGGAACTGGAGCTGCTTCTGGACATGACTTAGAGCTGGAATGATGTTTTATCTTGTGCTTTGTTTTGGATCAGGCTTTCTTAGAAGGCGTTTCCAACATGCAGTGTTCAGCCAAACGGGTAGGTGCTCAGACCCAGTGCTTTGGTTCCATCCTCAGAACTGGTAGAGTTGACATGATTTAGTGCGGGCTTGACAAATGGCCAAAAATTTAGATGGCAGGGACTGGGTTTGCTCAGTCAGGGCAGGTACCTTAACTGCTGGGCTAATGGAACAAGAAATCTTTCTCCCATAAACTTAACCTTCAAGTGCACTGTTCAATTACAGCAGGCTTTCTGAGGAAACTCTTTCTGAGGCAATTGGAGGTAAGTCTCTGAGTCTGCCTCGGTGGAGAGAGCGGGATATAAATTTTAAAAATAAATAAATAAATAAATAAAGTCTTGCAAGAGGCCTCTCCAAGGCAAAAACACAGAGCCCAAAGTCCAAAAAGATTCACAAGGAACAACTAACATTCCTGCTGTTAACTCAAAAATGCAAATGATAGATGCTATGAATTTTACCATGAACATGTTTGAAAGTTGAACTTCCATGTGCGAAGCTGTTGGTCAGATATGGGCTGTTTGGTTCATAATGAACAGCTGCAAATGCCTGCCAGACAGGTTTGAACCAGGTTTTTTGCAAAACTGCCCATGCACAAAGATGCTGCCAATTCGAACCAATCAATAACTATTAGGCTCACTAGAGACTGTGTTAAAATGTGTATGCAGAAAAAGCTGATTGCACTGTACTGAATAGTTAGGAAGGAATATAGTGAAGCAACCTGTTCATGGTTTGACAAACAATCAAACCAGTGTTCAAAAAACCAAGCTCCCTGTTTGCAACTGGCAAACAGGGCGTGTTTGAGTATTCCCACAAATTGCTGAATTTTGGAAAAGCAAACTTATACTGGCTATAAACATACTTTGTATGATATGATATGGGAAATTTTAATAACAAACAAAACAACACATATTAAAGCCACGTATAAAATTTCCTTATATATAGATCACTACATAAAAACTGTTTTGTCCTTTTTAAATCATTTAGATAGTGAGTGGCTCTCACAAGATAAATTGTTGGATATTGCATGGACCAATATGGCTGTAAAACTTTTTTTGTCTTACACAAGAGAGCCAGGCTAGTGACAGCTACCAATGAAATCAAGGATAAAGTACTCTAGTGCATGGGAAATATAGAAATTAAATGCAGTGGGCTGGATCCAGCGGTCGTTGTCACTGATTCTTCCATCCTACTACAGATCCCCCAGTTCACCCCTCAGGCTGTTCCCAAGGGTCACCGGTCCTCTAGGAATAGCATTTTGGAAAGTTTAGAGGGGTAAGCAGAAGCACAGATACATAGCTCTTTTCTGTGATGGAAATGCCTTCCATTCACAAAAAAATTACCAGCCCAAAATGTGCAAATGGGAATTCAGTCCATGTCCAAGATTTTCAAATCCTGAGGAGAAAGTTGTATATATGCCATTGCAAATAAGCATCCTGAATACAGCAACAGGATTTGGAAAAGTTATTGTAAATCCATGGAACAATGAAAAAAGGGGGAAAGGAAGAGACTTATTGTGTAAGATGTTGTACAAGAAAGCCAATTACACAGACTAAGAACAACATAAGATCCCTGCTGGACCAGACCAATGGTCCATGTAGTGCATGATCTGTTTCCCACAGCAGCAACCAGAAGTCCTGGAAAACCTATAAACAATGCATGGGACCATGGGCGTCAACTACGGGGGGGCTCGAGGGCTTGAGCCCCCCCAAAATTTCCCAGGGGGGGCTCAACCACCCCCAGCAAAATGGAGCGCCTGCTGGTGGCCAGTCAGCTGGCCGTCGCCGCCACTCCTTCCCCCCCACCCCCGGTCTGCCCTCCTGCCTCCCTGGGGCGGGGGGGGGAGAGAGGCGGCGACGGCCGGCTGACTGGCCACCAGCGGGCGCTCCATTTTGCCGGGGGTGGCTGAGCCCCCCCCGGGAAATTTTGGCGCGCGAGGCGGAGCAGGAGCCGGGGGCCCGCAAGGGCGATGCGCCGGCCCCCGGCTGCAGGCAGCAGCAGCAGCAATCCGAGGTGAGTGGGGAGAGGGAGGGAGGGGGGCAGGGAGTGCGGCGGGCGGCCGGGCGGGTGGCCGGGCGGGCAGGGCCCGGGAGAGGGAAGCGGTGGCGGCGGCTCCCTGGGGCGGGGGGGGAGAGCGGCGGGACATGGTCCCGAGCACGTGCATGCGCACGAGAGAGCCTTCGCCCCCTCCCGGGGATTTAAAAAGTCTACGCCCATGGGACCACAATCTATCTCTGTCCCTACATGTGCATGGGACCACAATCTATCTCTGTCCCTACATTCAGAAATAGACTCCCTCTGTACACTGAGGTTCCACTGAACAGGGTTAATGGCCATTGGTGCATCTATCTATGTTCCATGAATTCATCTAATCCTCTTTTACATCCATCTGAACTAAAGGTTATCACAAGAAAAAGAATGTTGCCTTTGAACCAGAGTCTGCAATGCTGACCCTTCAAATGATTAGAACTTTGGCAAGGAGCAACGCTAAGAAATACCAAGCTACTCGGCATTTTGAGAAGCAGACAATGAGCACTTATGCTAGCATGCAAGTATTTGTGTATTTAAAATATGTATAATCCCCACTCTTTGACAAAATTACCCTCAGGTGTTTCTGATTTGGATAATCCTTTTTGTACATAAACAACATATTCCCCATTTGTGAATCGAGGTGCTCAATGCTTTTTTTCAACAAAAATATCCACAGAACGACTGTGTGACTCCTTAGGACAAACCAATGTGTGATTGGAAAGAAAATATGTCTGCTGCACATGAAAATCTGTCAGATCGCCTCCATTAGTAGGAAACTTCATTTTGTATACTAGACCAACGTATTTATAGAATTAAAAGAGCCCTCAAAGAAATGAGGTAATTATTATCAACTATGATTATATTTAACACTGATTAAAGTGCTGTTACAGGAATGCTGTACTGGATCATATATTTCAGTTGAAAATCTATTCCATTAGCAACTGGATAAATCAGAAGTTGTTATATGAAACATTAATGCAAGATGAATGTATGTTCAATTTAATTATCAGACCACTAATACACAAGTAAGCAAACACCTTTAATAAAAGCTTCATTTTTGTTTTGTTTTCTTTTATGAATGATTTTACAGAAACATGTTCTGCTGAAGAAATCACATTCACTCAATACAAACAATTATTCTGGAGTTCAAAACATTACCGCACATATTCCATCTCAGCAATAATGATGAACCTATACAACTGACTTCCAATTTTCACAACTCAATATTAATTTTAAGATATGCCATGTTGCTGAAAATTGAATGTCCTAAAAAAATTGGCCCTTATTTTACATCTACTGAGGTACCAGTGCAGACATTGGATTTCAAACAGTTTACAGTGCTTGGAAAGATATTTCAAATCAAGACACAATTGTTTCGGAACAAGACACGCTCCATTTAATATGATTAAGAAAAATCTCTATTTGTGGTTACAAGTAATACAATGCTTGCTGCAAATTTGTACACTTTAACAGATCTTTTTATTAGCTGATTATTAACTGACCATTCATTTCCCACCATATACTTATAGGCCATTCTCACTCCTTCTGAAAGGGTTGGCGTTCTGGAGGGAGCTTAGGTGGCAATTTCTGCCAGCGTTCTGGAGGCCAGAGGATATGGGTAGCACGAGCATGCAGGAGTCCAAGAGAGACCTGAAACAGTAATCAAAACACAGGAATAGTGCAATGTAAGAAGAAATTACTCAAAGAGATGATTGCATATGGCATATTATTAAAAATATGAGCTAATAATACCCTCTGAGAGATTGCATTGTACTGGCCACTGAGATCGACCTTTTCTTAAGGGGTGGTTTATTCCAGGCAGTGTCTCACTTTCTTGTCTAGAACAACTTGCATATACTATAGAGAGAACCAATGGTGAAGAATGATGATCGTGAAGAAAACATACTATATACAGTTTCATAGACTTGCACCGAATCTTGAATGCATGACAAATCTAAAAGGTTGACAATTCATTTTAGCATCCTCTTAAAATCTCAAATAACCACCATTATTTGGTCAAGGATTGCCATTTGCTCAGAGTGCAGCTATCCACAAATACTGTCAATTGTTGGCTTGCTGGTACTAGCAAAGAAGGCCACTAAGCAGCCTAAATGCATCCAACCTGAGACAACCTGGAGTTTTTAGTAGACCACCTGCAAAACTTGTTAGAATTGTCATAGTTTAATGGCTACCTTGAATGCACTGGAATTTCCCAAGTCACATTCATTTATGCACTGGTACAACACAAACCTATTTATTATTATTATTCATTAGTTATTAGTTTTGATTTATATCCTAAATTTGTGAGTCCACTGCATAATTTTTGTTGTCATCCATTTATTGGGAAACAAAACTAATTAGATTCAGTGACCACAACAAAATATTTCCAAGGTCTTTTTTCAAGAAAACCTGAATTCATCAAGGGGAACTAAAATTTAAGTGATATCAGATATTTAAGAGATTCAGTGTTGGCTCACAATAGCCAATAGCCCCAAAAGGTGCTGTGAGAGCAAAAGGGCCGTAGCCATGGCACATCAGGAGGCATGTATTGTGACATGAGTAGAAAGAACTGTTTTTTTGAGCTGCTGCTATTAGGCACATTGGAAAATGCAGACAGTTCTGTTATGGAGACAAATTAGCCTTCCCATACATTTCTGAGTCATTATTATGGAAAGAGCCAGCTTGTATGAGCTTATCCTCAGATAAGCAGGGTTCAAATAATTGTTCGTCAATTGGAAAAGAGTTCCTTGCAACAAATCTGAAATTGGTCTCACTATAAAGAAACAAAATATGAGAATTGTTAGATTTGTTGTTTATTGAATTTCCATCACTCTGACTTCTACAACACATAAAATTAAAAGCTAATACTACACCATTTTCTTGTGAAGGAACTATTATCAGCAAATTTTCACTTCGTTTTCCACAGGGGATACATATGTTACATTGCGTATTATACCACAGTCAGAACTCATTCCAGTCAAATTATGTCACAGATGAAAGTATTTTATCTTCTGAATCCATCCTGTTTTTGCATGTGCCAGTTAGATTACATTTAGTCTCTGGGCAAATTTGCCTGTGGATGATGTAGCTGGCACCATATACATAGGCTAAGAAACTCACAATTCTTACTGATCCTGTATTTGACTGCTAAATGACAGCATAAATATAGGTTCTAGCAATATTTATCTAACTACTGAAACGGTAAAACTACAAAACTGTTTCATTTTTACATACTCTGAGACTTCACTAAACCAGTATGGTATTGCCGAAGGCCAAGTACTAAACAAATCCAATGGGCTTTATCTGCTTTCAAACACAGAACACAAGAACCCTGAAGCCCAGCTTCCACTTTTCTAGATATACTGCCTCACCCATACAAAGTGAGTATTTAATTTATGCAAGGAGTGCACATCCTTTCATGGAGCTCATTTAGTAGTTGCTTTTTCTTTTGTTTACAGTTCTTCATAATCATAGCAAGAATACTGATGACACTGTAAGATATTGTGAGGACCTGCCCACTCCTCCATCTGAGACCCCTTTGGTTAGTGAGGTCCCCATTTTATTTTGGACTTAATTGTTTTAATAGGCACCCTGTTTTACAGCCTAAGTGCCAAGGGGACCTGAAACTTAGGGAGTCTCACAAAGGCACCTGCGTTCTGCCATTACATTGGAAATCCCCAGTGATAAGAGAGGAAGAATGTGCTGGCATCAGCGTTCCCTCTAAGCTGAGTTAGTGTGAGCTCACACATTTTTTAGCCTCCAGCTCATACATTTTTGTCTTAGCTCAGGAAGGATGGCTCCAGAGCAAACTAATTTATGCAGTAGCCAAATTGCTCGCTCACAACTTTAATGCTAGTAGCTCACAGGACTCCACAGCTTAGAGGGAGCATTGGCTGGCATCACAAACTGATTAAATGCAAGTTCCCCCAGTTCAGGAGACTTCCCCTCATTCTCAATAACAAAAGACTTTTCAACACTGGAATATCCTGGCATACCCCAGAGGCATCTGCCCAGCCCAAGGAAATTGCTAGTAAGTTAACCAATGCCCAGTTCCTCTTTTTCCTTTTTCACCTCTCAATCAAGTAGGGCACCCAAGACATTAATTTATGCTCCAGCTTCAGGATATATCTTCTCACCCAAATTTTTGTCTCAATGCAGATCTGGCTCCCTTCAACCTAATTAAAGTATGTTAATCATGTTGCCTCTGTGTGCCCATACAGATTTGGCTCACAATAGCTTAATCAAGGTATTTTCCCCATTCTCCCCACAAAAATTCAACAGCAGTTACCTTCAAACTGTCCATTCAAATTCTAGCTTCATATCTTGGACCAATGATGTTCCTGGAAAAGAGGGTTCCCATGTCCAACTATGGGACACTTCCCCATAAAAAGACCATCCTCGGTCAGTGAAAAGTGTGACAGGTTTTCCCACTACCTGAACACCCCTGCAACTGTGTTGCAGGCTCCTTTTTTAATCTTTCCTTGTTCTGCTCCTTGTAATTCTCCAGACCTCAAGCCTGGGATTTAAGGCTGTATGCTCCTTCTCTAAAACTTCCCAATTTCCTTCCTTTTCCTTCTCTTCTTTTATTTTGTATACAATAATGCTATTGGTTTGTGTTTACAATCACTCTCGCACTCTCTTCCTAATTTTATTTTGTTGAATCCCCACCAAGATCCACCCTGGTATACACAGACCTACAAGGTCTTGTGTTATTCCTTTCTGGAACCCTTTTTTTTTAAGCCAATTTTCCCTTCTCTGGGTCTAGTTTGGGTAACAATATCTGACGCAAGACCTAAAATCAACAGAACTTGTGTATGTTGGAAAACACTGCTGAAGAGCACTATTTTCCTAAAACAGAAATGATATAATTCAAAGAAATTTCACAAGTTGGTGGGGGAAAGCATCAAGGCAACCCTACCATAGGTACGCAATTAATATCTGTTGTTTTAAAATGCTAAGGCAAGGGTTGACCACCATTTCTTTAATAAGAGCAATTTCCAAGTAGTGAAAAAAGAACCTGAGTGCCTCGTCCCCTGCATGTTACTGAGTTTGTTCTATCTTAGATTATGGACTAGGAAGATTACCAGAAATGAAGCTATTAGCAAAGTGGCACAGAGAAAAGTAATATGTTAGTTAGTTTTTAAAGTTTTTGTTAGTTCTTTTAAAGCACTCTGGAGCAGGTCTCCTGGGGGATATACCAGCTACTCTGCAGCAGCCTGTCAGCTACTGGTTGCTTACGAAGTCCCTGTTAGCGATTCCAGCACTAAGGCAAACATCATCTTATTGAGTTACATACAAGAATAAACCAAAAGGTTCCTAAATAGCTATTAGAGATCAGCGCACAATGCTACACCCCAGAACAGCATGATATCTCTGTGCAAATGGACACCAACCAAACCTCCTAAAAATATGTCTAGCTAATTCTTATGATTTAATTTCTCAGGAATCATGTTCATGCAAGCAGTCTCTGTCTCTCCTCTTCACAATCTAATCATTGAAGTGGCCTGTACCTAATTCAAAATTTTGTCGCTTGATTAAACAGGTGCTGAATTCCTTGAATATAATTTTGTTAGTTAACAATGCACACTTGATCATTTTGGTTGCTGGATGTATACTCTGTTGCTGAATGTTGTTGGATGTATACTGTGGCTTGGATTATGCTGTAAACTGATGAACTGGATTTATGTCAACTTCCTCCCTCCCATTACAGCCAAAACTGGCCCTGAAATGCTGGGGCACAAAGAATGGAGAGGAGAGTTTAAGGTCTGCAGTGGAAGGTGCAAATCAGCAGTTTCCCCCCATCTGTTAGCAGAATTCTTCCATGGATCAAAGCTATTAATTTACATGAGGGGTAAAAAGTTTAATCGGAAATAGAGCTGTGCTCACATTTCAGGCTGATCAATGCTCCAAGTCTAAATATTTTCACCAATCATTCTGACTAAAATGATACCAAATGATCCATGCATTCAGGTGTAACTAACAACCATGGTGTGTTATCACAGTAATGAGTACTAACCTCAGGCTCAGTTGTTTCCCCTCTGTTTCCTTGCTCCTTTGTACACATCTTCGAAATCAGATGCTTCCATATTTCCAACAAACAAATATTTGCCCACAAATGAGAATCCAAACTACGATTTAATGCTGGCTTGTAGTCAATCAAGTTGATTCATCTTATTCATTTGACAAACCATGGTGTCTGAATACACAAAGTTAATGCAATAGTCTCCATGCTCTATCCAAAGTTAGTGGTAACTTCCCACTGTCTGATATAAAAATCTGATCAACTTATTCTTAAAAGAGGAAGCTTAGACCCCCAAAAGAAATAATGTATAAACTTCATATAAACCACATGTATACATAGTGTACAGAGAAGTATAAAAATCAGATTATGTTCTGAAGAGGCTACCTAATGGAAACGCAGCGCAATATAGGAAGACACCAGAAAGTTTAAGACAACTGAACACATGATCTTAAAATGGAAACACTTAGCTTGAGCACTGACTACAGCAATAGCTCACCCCCCCCCCAAATTAGACTTTTGTCTTTTAGAAATGCTATTACAATGGATTATGCTACTCAGTTGTCAGTGAAAAACTGTTTTAGAGAAAATTATCTGCCTATATTGCTCCCTTCAAAAACAGTCTATAGTTTAACTATAGCATATTTTCAAATGAGGAAGTACAAAGAACAAGGCACAAAATAACATTTCTTCATGAGGGTCTGACAGACCCATTAGCAGAGAAAACTTGTACTTAGTGTTCCTATGATAACTTACATTCTGAAAATGTCTTTATCTCCTAATATAGGTTCCCAGCAAGTATTTGCCCCCAGTTCAGAAATCCCACTTTTATCTGAGGACTAGATACCTGCCAATGTCATATCTAGAATGATGTAACAATTGTCAGAAATGACTTTGCTATAGAACCTACCTTCATTCTTCCTGCCCACCTCCATCAGAATTTGGTTGCAATTTGACAGTTCTCTAGATCTGACCCAGGCACAAGTGCCTAGTGGATTTAAGGAGCACGTCCAGACAGCAACATCTGGGAAACAAGCGGCTTCCATGATAAGTCCGGTCTAATGCTTCCTGACGGGCCAATGATGGACTTTCCGCTGTCTGGTCATTCTATTGCACAATCAGCTTGTTGGAATGGTCTGATTCCAGACCATACTAAATGGCCGCCATTAAAAAAATTTTTTAGTGATGTGTGCACAACCGCTTAAACACACGACGGCCACAGAGCTATGCTCAAACGATCTGGACAATATCATGTTTCTAAAGGGTCCATGAAATTTATGAACTTTGTTAATTGAAATGGTACCTAGAGAAGGTACCACTAGCAGTGCTTTTACCATTCAAGCCCACGCATGCACGGAAAAACAAGTACACAGTGAGGCACATATGCGCATGTGCAAACAGAATTTTTTTTAAAAAAACCCAACCGCACGGCTCCTTCAGGTGGACGCCATCTAGATAATCCACCGTGGAGTCTGCATGCAGTAAGGTGATTCACAGGGAAGCTGTCTTGTCCTGCAACACTGGATAAAAAATATCTAGATCAAATTAGAGCTGGGCCAATGGTGGGATTAGCTACTTGTCTGATCACACCCTTTGTGAGCAGGGATATGGGGTTTTTTTGTTCCTACACACCATCTGCATTATAAACATTTCAGATTTTCTGGAAATGCAAAAAGGTCATCTGTACTTCACATTAAGTCAGATTCAAATTCTTATACAAAGTGGTGACATCACAGTGCCAAAGTGATAATATCATTTACATCAAGGTTTGTAGAAATCCACACTTGGCTGTGGTTGGTGTGAAAACTGCCATTATTGCCTAAAGACCTCAGCCAACACAGAGATGACAAAAAAGTTGAGTATGAATGCTAAAGAAGTTTAGACAAAATGCAAAAGGAAACATAGTAATAACATTAATAAGTTCTAAGAAATATGAAAGAAGTCCAACAACGATAATGACAAGATTTTCTGGAATGGTCTCTCATTTCGATTCCAAAATCTTCAACCGAAAATGGACATTATGCAACCACAATGGAGAGTATTATACATCAGCGACTAATATGGGGAAAACTAGAAAAGCCTTCACAGGATATTTCCTCATAAGGTAGACAAATGCAAATTTCGGCTTCCTTCTCTTTTGATTCAGAAGGCCCGTACGTCTAGCAGAAATTTGCTAGCATTGCAAGGTAAATGTTTAAAGTGAATGCTCAGAGCACAAATGAAGCATTTACCTTGCAAAGCGGCTTTTATAACAGTTTGTCTTTATGATTACATCGAAAATCTAAAATTGTGCTCTAAAATGTTATTAAAACTGAAAATTGTCAATGCCTTGGTGGGGATTTAAATGACCAGAGGGTCAAAATTGTTTATTTACTATAGGATCCATGCCTCAGTGAAATGTTTCCTCCTTCTTGAATCTCTTTCATTTTAACGTAATTCCAGATTTTGAGATAAAAGCATTACACATCTCCCTCTCCCCCTCTTTACATATGTGTAAATCTCTTTAAAAAGTATATGGAAACATACAATTTTTATGCACTTCTCACAAATTGGGTTTTATGATCACAGAATTCTTACTGGTCACTGGTTTTTTGAACAGCATTTCTCAGCTCTGGTAGGCAGTTATGCAACTATCCACAGCACACACATTTATATATTGAAAAGAACTTGGCATCTCATTAGTATTACAGCTGCACCCCCAATTACAGAACAAACCTAAGGTTCATTCCATTAATTACATAGTGTTAGTTTTCCAAGAAAGTCCTTAATTTTGTGCTTGAAATCAGTGTTCAAAGTATGTAGATTATGGAGCACAAAGAGTGTTACATAATGTACTTTCACAAAGACTGTCAATTAGATACAATCACTGAATCAGTCTCAAATTTCTGATTATACTGGAAATAATGTAGATAACACCCAATTTCAGCTTCCACCTCCAGAGCCTGTTCCCATTATAGCTGTACAGAGGAATCTAACAACTACCTCATCATTTTTTAAAAATTATAAATTTAAGAAAATGCAAACAAGAAAAACAATGCAAGTGAACCTGTATGTTAAAAATACATTTCTATCAATATTATAAACTATAAATGAGAAAGGTTGTGGAAATAAATTCAACGGGCTCTAGAAGGAGGCTCTGGGCGAGTGCCCTGGCCTTGAGCACTCAGCGTCAATTTGCTGTGGCAACCTCAGCAGGGTATGAATCTGGCAGACCCTGCTCTGAAGCACTGCTATGTCACACTGGCTGTCATAGGGTGCCACCTCAAGCAGGGTATAATGGCATAGTCCACCATTTTTCCAAGGGAATTGATCTCTGCCATCTGAAGAGCAGTTGTAATTCTGAGTGATCTCCAGCCCTCATCTGGAGATTGGCAACAATGGTCCCCCAGGAGGAAATGGCTGGTTTGGAGGGTGGAATCTATGGCATTGTACCAGTCTGAGGTCCCTCCCCTCCTCAAACCCCTCCTTCTCCAGGCTCCATCCCTCAAATCTCCAGGAATTTCCCAACTTGGAGTTGGCAACCCTATCTCCTTTCCAGCAAACCATCAACCTACTTTTATCTGCCCCTCTGACTTCAGTTTTCCACCCCCCCACCTGCCACCTCTGCCTAAGAAAACTACAGTCTTTCTCCACAGTGGGGACCCAAGCAGGAGGGAAGTAAACTCAACAGGGTATAATGACACAGAGTCCACCCAGCAAAGAAGCTATTTTCTCCAGCGGAACTGATCTCTGCCATCTGGAGAGCAGTTTTAATTGTGAGTTATCTCCAGCAATGGTTCCCCAGGAGGAAATAACTGCTTTGGCATTCTATTCAGCTGAGGCCTCTCCCCTCCCCAAACTCTGGCTTCTGTAGACTCTACCACAAAATCTCCAGGAATTTCCCAACCTGCCGCTGGTAGTCTTGGAAAGGGACTCCTGACTTTGCCTTTTTACTGACAGAACCAAGTTTGGTTGCCTAGCAACAGCCATTGAGGGAAAAGTTAGCCCCATAGGAACCAAGCAGGAAAAGTGTCTTTGTCAGGAGAGACAGCCGTGTTGGCAGTTTATTCTGTCAGGGAACAGTGGCTAGGCTGGCAGTGGGCGGGAGAGAGGAGCAGACCCAGCACCCAGCCAATGGCACGCAAGTACTCTTGAGTGACGGTTGATGGGCCAATTGCTAATGGAGCACACAGCACAAACAATGGGAGAGCTGGAAAGTGCCAACGTGTTAGGGCTTTTATATATATCAGATGTCGTAAATAACATTCACAATACCATCAAATCATATTTATATATTCAAACATGACAAATAAATTGATATTATCCTGGTAATTATTACACAGATAAATAAATAAACAGTACACAAATGGTATATTTTAACAATTTTTTTCTGCCAATACATTGTTATTTGGAAATGTCAATTATGTTCATTAAATATGTCAATTAAACCGCAAGAGGAGTTGATTATATTATTCTTATTATTCACTAAGGGTGGATCAGCAGCTTTCTGAGAGGAAAGAATGCTCTCCTTACCTGCAGTAAACAGATTCAGAACTAATTCACAGTCAACATAATCCATGGCATGTTTCTAACAGCCAAGTAAAATACCTTCCTATTCCAAGTCAACTCAGATTCTGTTATTTCCTTAATTACAGACAAGATTTCCTTCCAGAATACCTTAATCCTCCGGAGACAGCCTAAAAGCATGCTTTTAAAATCAAGATGTTTATTTCCACATTGTCAGTGATATCTTGCACATTAAAGGAAATTTGACTCAGTCTGTGATGTTTTAAGTACCACTGGAATTAAATTTAATTTTTTTAAAAAATCTTCATCTTAAACACCATCAGTAAAGAAACTATGTCAAACCAGTTCAAATGTTCCCTAGGGGGAGTAAAGTCCAGGTCCCCTTGCCCCGGTTCTGGGAGTCTCATCCAGGCTTAAAGTACATCAAGGATTCTATTTTTTAAAACCACTGAACAATCCACATTCCATTGTATTTTCAAATATGGCATTTCCTCATAAAGGACTATATTTCATCAGAAGTGAAATTGATCATCTAATGCAACCAATTCTAACCACCTTAAAACAATACCATTTCATTTTTTACAAAATGATTAAAATGTTTAAATCAAAATCCTTTAAAAGATTAAAATTAGCCATTTGTACTGGCTCTAAATGAAGTTGATCTTACATGTTCTCTTAGCAATGGCACCAAGTTCCAGTTTGGACAGAACCAGAATAATGAACTTTAGGGCTCCAGTCTGCACTCATTTGAGGTTCAGGCCTTGTTAGTACTAGCCTCTTTGGATTCCTATCAGGTCTTTCCACCTCCAGTTATGCTGCTTCCCCTTCCCAACCTAGAGGTGTAATGAGGAAGGCTCATAATGAGGGTTCCATCACACCTCAGATTCCATTTGGCCATAAACTAGGGGTAGAAGGAATCAAGAATTACATTTGACATAATTCTTGACAGCTCTAGATGCTTAATGTCATGAGTCAGCGATAGTGAGGACTCCTCAGTTAAAAAGGAGCCTTGTGTAGCCCCGAGTCAATAGAAGCCGACCAGCAGGAAAATGAGCTGCAGACTTGTCAGGATTCACAGCCAATAGCTGTTGTAGAGCCAGCACCACCCTCCAGCCCTGGCTCAGCAGGTGAAAATCAGGTGGCCATTCCCAGCCCTCCAGTATCACCTACACAGAGTGTCTCAGACAGAGGCTGAGAATGCAGCTACAGGTAAGAAGGCAAAGTGCACATCTCCTGGCCCGATGCCAGCTGCTTGCTGATAACAAAGATGAGTTGTTGCAGGACTGACCCTAAGTAGCTGGTTGAAGGCCTGACAATTAGGCATGCGGCTATGAAGTCACCCAAGGAAGGCTGCTGGGTGTGGACACAATGCATATGTTATACACGGATCTGTTGTCAATAACTTGTCTGATTAATCTCTGATACCTGACCCTGGACTGAACAACATTGCTCTGCTGAATCCCTGACCCAGGACTGAATGACACTGCTTTATCTCTGGAGCCCTGGCCCTGGACTGAACAACACTGGACTTCAGAACCTACCTCTACCTGTGCCTTCTTTGACAAACTGACCAGGGTGCAGCAACCACATATTCGAAGCCTGGCAGCCAATACACTTAGTGGCCTATTCAGCATCTATGATTCATGGGAACATCTCACATGGTGCCTAGTGGCCTCAGAGGTTAATATAAGTGAACAGGAGTTTGGTTCAGTATGGGGCTCATCATTTTCCACTTTTCTTTCACATTTTGTTTTAATAATTTAATTTAATGATGGATCTGTTATTGTATGTGTGTCTACAGTGGGGTTGCCCGCTCCGGATTGGGAAATACCTGGAGATTTTGAGGGTGGAGCCTAGAGAGGGTGGGCTTTGGGGAAGGGAGGGACTTCAATGGGGTATAATGCCATAGAGTATGCCTGCCAAAGTGGCCATTTTCTCCAGGTGAACTGATCTCTGTTGCCTGGAGATCAGTTGTAATTCCATAAGATTTCTGGCCACCACCTGGAGGTTGGCAGTCCTAGTCTACAGCATCAGACCTAGTCTCAACATTTTATAACTAAAATTAAAATTTAGCTCTGAAATGTTAGTGAACCCCAGCAATGACAACTCTTCATAATGTTTAAAGTATCAAATTAGAACCAGAAAGATCTGGATTCAAATCCCCTCTAAACTACGAGGGTCACCAAGGTGACCTTGTAACAGTTGCTCTTTTTTAGACTAACCTGTTTTACAGGATGAAGAGAGCAGTACCCTGTCCTGAGCTCCTTGAAAAGGATGGAGTAAAATATGAATTCGGAAATATTGTAATGTCTCGTGCAGACCTAGGGCACAACTGCATTTAGAAAATATGTACAGTTTTGATCATCCCAGTGCAAAAAGGCTTTCCAAAAGCTGGGAAAATAGCTGCAAGTGGCCACATAAATTATTAAATACTATCTCATGAAGAAAGACTAATGTATTTGCTGGTAAGGAGGGTTCAGACTCACAAGGCATCCTATTGTAAGGCATAGATACCTATTATAAGGAACAAAGAAGGGAATTAGACATTCATGGAGCAGAAGTCTATCAACTGCTACTAGCAATGGTGAGTAAAGGGAGCCTTCATATACAGAGGCCTTGATCTCTATGAAAGGGGTGTCAAACATATAGCCTGCTGGCTGAATCTGGCCCCTGCAGGGCTTCTATCTATCCATGGGCAACTGGCTCTCTGCTGCTTCCTGCTTCCTGTTTTCTGCATTATAGATCCTTTTGCCCAGTCTCTCCTATTTCCTGCTTCACAGAGGAGAAAAAGAAAGCCAAGCCTCCCTTCCCTCAATTGGCTGAGGGCTCCTCTCCCTCCCCTTCTGGGAGAGAGAGAGATGGAGTCCCATGGCGCTTGGAGACATCCCCTTTTCCAGTTCTAACAGATGGGTGGGGAAAGAAACCTAACAGTACAGCTTGCATTCTTAATAAGTGAAAGGGATGAAGAGTCTGCTAGCACCTTAATGACTAACAAAATTTGTGGCAGGGCATGAGCATTCATGAGTCACTGTTTACTTCTTCAGATACAGCTAGAATGTGAGTCCATCTGTCCTTATGTCTTGGAGAGTGAAGTTATTTCAGATGCCGAATGACAATAGCAGGCATTGAAAATGAGAGAAGAAACCTAGGTCTCAGTTCAGTTTAGGAAAATGCATTGTCTTGAGCCTCATTATCAGTTGTAATTCAGCAGTCTCTCTTTCTAATCTCCCTTTGAAATTCCTTTGTAAGAGAACTGCTACTCTTAGGTCAGCAACTGAATGTCCTGAAAGGTTAAAATGTCCCCCCACTGGTTTTTGAATGCTGTGGTTTCTAAAAGAGTCCAGTAGCACCTTAAAGACTAACAACATTTGTGGTAGGGTATGTGCTTTCATGAGTCTCTGCTCACTTCTTCAGACTTATTTCCATTTATACTTTCCATCCTCCTGGACTGAATTCTTTTGGACCAAAATGAGACCTAGGTTTCCTGTCTCATTACCAGTACTGATATTTGCATGCCTACTACCCTCTACATATCACACCTAATCTAATCATGCCTGCTATTGCCATTCAGCATCTGAAATCATCTTTATAAAGTTTATATCTCTGGTACCTCCTGTTACATTTTATGGCACACACGGCTCAGCCTGACAAAGTAGCATTTATGTCAGATCCAGCCCTCGTAACAAATGAGTTTGACACCTCTGCTGTATTACCTATATGTTGTCCTTCCAAAGTTGGCCACTGTGTAAAACAGGATGCTATACTAGATGACCACTGGTCTGATCCAGCAAGACTTTTCTTATATTCTTACCTTGTTTTTCCTGCAATTGTTTGTCTGTTTTTCTTTTCAATGCCAAACATTACCAAGTCAGGTGTTTTAATGCTTATGGTGATATATTGTTCAATCTATCCATGGCCCAAAAGACAAGAGATGCAAGGCCAAATACTTCAGGTAATGGGTAGCCTTTTATGAACTAGTTGCATCTGATCTGATGGACATCCCTGTAGACTAAGTCAAACTAAAACAAATACCTTTTTAAGTGAAGCTTTGTTAACGCAGGAGAGAAAGCATGAAGGTTTTTATTTTTAAACCCACACCCAACAATCCAGATCTGTAGGAGAGAAATTTCTAAATAATGTGAAGTGATCACTCATAAATAATTTATGACCAGCTCCTCAAGCAATATCAAAACTTGTCATCAGGTGACAGTTTATGCTGTTTTAGTCCTGATGAGTTGTCCTAACTAATAAACAACCTGACGTTTGTATTATTTATTGACTTGCCAGCTCTATCTCAAAAATGGTATTAAACCTACCCATAATTATTTTGAGCCACTCTAAGTATAAACAGTTTAAATCTAAAATGAGAAATAATACGATCACCTTTGGTTATTTAAACTGGCTCAGATCCATTGGAGTTTAATGTGAATGGGAGGGATCTCCATCCACAGAATGGAATTTCCCTGTCTACCCCTCCTGCTGTACCCCAAATACCCCATGAAATACTGCTCCTGGGGAATGTGGGAACCTAGGAATAACATAGGGAGGAGAGTCATAGTGGGAAGAATCAATGATGAAAATAAATTTTCTCATCATCCACGGGAATCCTCTATGGGATACAAAATATTACTTTTATCAGAGTGGCTATTTCATTCTTATAACCTTTGCAGTGATGGGAAATGAGAGACTGTTTCAGTGAAAGTGAAGACGCACAATCTCTTACTACACTAGCTGCAGTCATATGGCAAGCCAGATGTGACACACTGTGAAAAAAAACCCACCCAGCAATGGAGCAGCCAAAGATGAGGGGCTTCACCAGCCAATGGAAGCTGTGGGCTGGGGAGCAAGAGTAAGGATTTTGACAGCTGAGTTTGGAAGTTGGGGATGAAAGAGGAAAGCATGGTGAAAGGTTTTGGGTAGCAGAAGAATGGGCTAAGTGAGCATCACTAACATCGATGGCCACTCCAACCCTCATTATCAAGACACTTTATAAATCAGGTGGAGGTTGATGGATTTCAGTTTTCTTCTTCTTTATTTTTTGGGTTTTAAGTCACAATGCAACAAGGTTTTCTGTGGCCGTAAAACTAGCAGAACAACAACCTGCTCAATATCAGGAAAACATGAAATATATTTATTTAAAATATTTATACGCCCACATTTCTTTTGGGCATCTCAAGACCCAAGATGGTTAACACCATAAAAACAGTATTGAAACAATTAGATACACCAACACACATTGAAATAACAGATATCAAATACATTAAAACTAATCTGAAAACATGCACCACTAAAAGGATAGCTCTTTCTTGCCCAGGGTCAGGTTGCCTCAAAATATCTCTCTTTTCCCCAGCCGCCCCAGAAGCTGGGAGAGGCAAAGTTCCCTCTTCTGGGAGGCTGTTTCACAAGCATAAGGGCAAACATTGAAAAATCTTGAGCTTGTTGGACTGCTACAGATTGTGCTTTAGACAAAGAGGGTACTAACAACAGACATTACTGGGGAAAGCAAAACTGTTACTTTGGAACATGCAGGAAAAGATGGTCCTTCAGGCATCTTGGCTGCAGGACATGAAGGACTTTAAAGCACCAACACCTTGAACTGGACCTGAAATTTAATCAGCAGCTAGTTACAGAGCCAGTGGTTAGTGTGCTGAACTAGGATCTGGGAGAGCTAGGATTGACTACCCACTTTGCATTGTATCTTGCTGGGTGACCCTGGGTGTTACACACTCTCATTCTAACCTATCTCACAGGGTTGTTGTGAGGATAAAATGGAGGAGAGAATGATGTAAACTGCTTTCAATTCCTATTGGGGAGAAAGATGGGGTATAAAATTGATTATGATGATGATGATGGAAGAAGAAGAAGAAGAAGAGACCTTGGAATAGGAGTAATTGGCTAGACTCCAGTAATTTATTGGCTGCCATGTTTTCTACCAGCTGTAGTTTCTAAATTGGCTTCAAGGGCAGCCCACATCAAATCTGCTACAGTAATCTAGCCTTCAGGTTCCTGAAGCATGGACTAGCATGGCTAGTTTGGGCGTCTGCAAATAAGGAGTCAGCTTCCTAAATAAATGCAGCTGGGGGGATCATTTTTCACTGTCATAGACAGTTGCAACAGACTCTTTCAGCATAAGCTGTACATCACAAAGAGTAGGTATCCCATTTAAAGCAGTAGCCCTTCCAGCTAGCATCATCTCCATCATATTGGGATTCAGTTTCAAATTGTTTTACCTCAGCCACTGAACTACCACATTCACACATCAGCCTTGAAAGATGCAAGGGCCATAGATATAGATAAACACATGTCACTGGTTTATATGAAGACTTTGTGTACTGATATTTTCTTAACTGGCAGCTGTATGCATGGCTGGTGAGGCTTGGCAAGAAGAAAGAGAGATGGAATTCAAAGAGTTCTAGAATTTTTGACTGCTTTGGGAATTGTTAGATATTCATCATTTATAAAATTAGTTGCATAATTTCTTTATCACAAGACATAAAATTATCTACTACACCAGGCACACCAGCCCCTTGCACGGGTCAGATTGGACGCACTCTGCTGCACGTAGTCCCTCAGGCTGGTGGTGGTTTTGTGATATGAGGATGCACTTAAAAAGAATAAATAAGCCTCTGTGTGGCCACAGTCCATATGCAAACTAGGCCTCCTTGGATGTGCCCATCAGAATCACTCTGTGAGTAGTCACACTTAAATAAAAGGGGGAAATGATGTACAATTTGGAAGTTAGCCTCATGTCTATAGCTATCTTGGAACACAGAACTTAGAATATTGTCATGATGGTCTTGTTACCATGAGAATTATGTTTAACTAGGAATAAGGCCCATTGTAGAAATAAATACAACGGGCTCTAGAAAGAGGCTCTGGGAGATTGCCAAGGCCTTGGGAACTCAGCATCAATTTGCTGTGGCAACCTCAGCAAGGTATAATGATACAGGGTCCACCATTTTCTCCAGAGGAACTGACCTCTGCTACCTGAAGAGCAGTTGTCATTTTGAGTGATCTCCAGCCCTCCCCTGGAGATTGGCAACAATGGTTCCCCAGGAGGAAATGGCTGGTTTGGAGGGTAGACTCTATGGTATTGTTCCTGTCTGAGGTCCTACCCCTCCTCAAACCTCACCCTCTCCAGGCTCCACCCCTCAAATCTCCAGGAATTTCCCAACTTGGAGTTGGCAACCCTATCTCCTTCCCAGTCAAGCATCAACCTGCCATTATCTGCCCCTCTGATTTCAGCTTTCCATCTCCTCCCCGCTCCCTCCTAGAGAGCAGTTGTAATTCTGAGTGATTTCTAGCCCCCATCTAAAAATTGGCAACAATGTTTCCCCCCAAAAAAATGGCTGGTTTGGAGGGTGAGGTTTATGGCATTGTACCTGTCTGAGGTCCCACCCTCCTCAAACCTCATCCTCTCCAGGTTCCACCCCTCAAATCTCCAGAAATGTCCCACCTGGAATTGGCAACCCTCTCAGGACTGGCCCCAATGAGTTTTCTCCCAAAGGCCAAAATAGGTGTGGAAAGGGCCTTTTACTGACAGAACCAAGCTTGGTTGCCTAGCAACTGGCAGTGAGGGGAAAGTAGGGTTGCCAGCTCTGAGTAGGGAAATACCTGGAGATTTGGGGGGGGGGGATCCTGTGGAGGGCAGCCTTTGGGGGAGGCGTGCAGAAGGACTCAGCAGGGTATAATGCAATAGAGACTACCCTCCAAAGCAGCTAGGGGAACTGACCCCTGTCATCTGGAGATCAATTGTAGCAGCGAGCAATTCTAGGGGAAAGTCAGCCATTACTGTTTTCTGCTTGTGTGTGTATCCACTGGCTTTTTTTTTTTTTTTGATAACTTGGGCTGGTTCTCCCTCCCCCCGCCTCCACTACACAGACAGCTGTTTACTTGGTGTGTTTCCCATTCTGGAAAGTGTTGCCTGAGCAAACTTGGCTTGGAGACTAAAGACGGTGGGTTTTGTCCCCTGAGGGAATCAATCATCATTTGGTGAGGAGAACAAAGACAGTAGCTGTGTTCACCAGAGCGAAGCAACCATCTTCTGAGGAAAGTTTGGTGGGCACTGCTTCTGTAGGCGGGACTCAGGCAACACAGCCAGTGGATAGGGACAGCTTCTGACTGACACATCATGGAGCCAACTGATTTAGGAGCATATGGAATGTTCAGAAAGTGTCACCCAACTACTCAATTATATATAAGGAGAGATATTTGCACCCTGGGTTGCTTTGCACATGACTGCCACATCAAGCAGTAGCTTGCATGGGTAAGCCATTACATATCAAACACCAGGTATTAATGTTGTCAGCTTTTAATACTCCCATTTTATCACAACAATCCTGTGAAGAACATTAGCCTGAAAAAATGTGATAAAATTTGCTGCATGTCTACATAGGACTGGATCCTGCATTCAAGTAGGTTGGTATGAAAGGTTCCATGAGATAATGCTGATTAAGGATAAGACACAATGCTGTTAAAAACGAAGCATATCTCAGCTGCAACTAGAATGTTGCTTATTTTCAGTAAATTGTTAAATTCCTTCTTTTTCATTTCAATATTTTTAAAAAAACAGCAGCACTCCTGAGCAGATTATCATAGCAAGGTTATGGAAGGTGCCTGAAATTGCTGTGACCTTGACTTGAGTAAAATCTGCTTCCAAACACAATTCATTAAATATCATTACTCTACATAACAATACTGTGAGGGAGGGAGTCTGAAATCCTAAATCCACACTCCCTCGAGGAAGCCTGATAAAAATGAAGTAGAGCTTGTCTAAACAGTGCATTTGCCATAGCTAGAGATGTAATTTGAAAATCCTTTGTTCAGGAAACTACTTGGGTCAGCGGGAGAGCTCAGTCCAACTCATTTCTGACACCAGAGAGGCGCTGAGCAGCGTCTTTCTATGGCACATACCAGGGTGAGTAATATTAAAAATAAAAATCAGTATAGGAAGCAAAAGGAAAAGAGTAACTGTGCCACACTAAATCCATTGAAAGCTAAATACATTATGGGTCACAATAAATACCCTAAATCCAATTTTAATAGATGTATCATATTTTGGTAATTTGTTCTCTTTTAAGAAAAGAAAATGTGTATTACAAAAAGCATCATTTAAAGTAGTAACTGATGTTTAAACAGGATCGTTGGGCTACAACTACATGCATTTGAGTTTAACATGCAGTTTGACCCTATGTGTTATGCCTTCTTCCACTTTAGCTAGAACATGAATTCTCATTTTCCTGTGGGCCCCAAATCAGTTCTTTTGTCTAGCAGAGTTACATCTGGACTTACCTGGATGGCCATAGTACCCAGATGAAGCCTAGAGGCTAAGGTGATGGGTGGCCTAGTTGCCTCCAAAATTGCTGTCACAGGCATGCCACTGGTCCGCCTCAGCTGAAGATGGCCAGATGCCACCCATACCATGGGTGGCCCAGAAAAGGCAGGCACACCCAGGAGAGTGTTGCTGTGCCTTAGCACATGTGCTCCTACAGGCCTGATGGGGAATAGAGCAGGGACAGCTTGGTCCCGGCAGTGCGAAGCACGCTTGAGGAACAGGCGGTCATTCAGCCCAGAGTTTTAGCAGAGGCTTGGTCATGCGCACCAATCATTAATTGGAAGCAGCAACACAGGGGTATTTAACTTCCCGCTGCAGACCAGTTTCTTTGTGGAAGCAACTAGTTGATCTTGCGATGCTTTTGCGCCAACCCTGTCCTTGTCTCCAAACAACCTCGTCCTTGCTTTGAACTCTTGGCTCTCCGACCTCGGCTCTGAATGACTCCGCTCCTGCTCTGAGCTCCCAGCTTGCTGACTTAGGCTTTGCACAACTTCTCTCTGGCTCTCTTGGCTCTCTGACGTCAGCTTTGAATGACTCTGTTCCTGCTCTGAACTCCTGGCTCTCTGATTTAGACTCTTAATGACTCCACCCCTGGTTGGTGTTTTGGGACTATGGGTGATTGGCTTTGATCCTATTCCAGGACAGCTTCAATCTTAGACTGTGTTCTGACCTCCTCTGTCAGCACCCGCCTCAGCACTTAACATGTGGGGGAGGGGGGTGTCCAAAGGTTTGTTTTTTTAAAAAAAGAAATTATGCAGTTGCCCTATTGCAGCTGCGAAGTAGCTTTGGAGTAACAGCAACCTAGTTCAAGCATTTGCAAAGTGTTATGCCTACCCATGCTTGTCCAGCATCAAATAGCAACTAGCAATATGGAAATAAGCAAACATGCAAGGATATCATAAACCTCTTTTCCTCCCTTTCTACCAAAATAAAACAAATCCCACAAAAATTGTGGAAGGAGCTGCAGGAGTCAGCAAAAGACCAGCCCGAACATACCTGTCTTTGAAGCACCTGATTTGCAGCTACCCTGAATACTTGCATTTTCACTGCAGTGATTTAAACACTGGTAGACAGTTTCAGGCATGTCTGTTCAGCAGCTGCCTGCACTCTTGACTATGTGCTACAGCTCACAATGAGAAATGTGTGAAGAGCTTCTAGAAGAAGCACCTTTTTCTAAAGGGTAAGAACAGCAGGGAACTTATATCTAATTTGCACAGCCCACGTTGATCCTAGAAACTGTCCACATCACCTGTGTATATGAGTGTGGGACTTCTGTGGATGGAAGCTGTGTGCTTGGTGATCCAAGGGTTAAATGAACTCCTTGAAACCCTCCAAACCTTGAATTGCAGGCTTCATATTCAAATTAATATCACTGGAATCAAATTCATATCAGCAATTAAAATGTAATTATAATTAAAACTATTACAAGTGGGCATGAGTAAATGTTCCCTGTTCATATATTCATTTACATGTTGCTGTTGTATACTTATTTGGTACATTTTTATGTTCAATTTACATGCAATGTATAATGGGGTATACATAATGAATCTACATGTAAAATACATATAATGGCCAACTAAATTTGAACAATGTATATATTTTACGGATTGAAATCAGTGCACGAAAACAGAAAATGGTAAGACAAGAAAGAATCATGAGTTTGATTTATACAAGCTCCTGGTCTCCCTTCCCACCAGCCTGAATCAGAAAGCAGCAGTGGCTCCTGCTCCTCGGCACATACCTGCAGCACTGCCACCTCATTGTTGGGGGGGTGGCTCCCACTCCTCTTTTCCATCCACTCGCTGGCCTCCAGAGGACAGGTCTGGGTGCACTGCATCAGGGTGTGTGGGGGTGCCTGGCTGCTCCGCCTATCTTCCACAGTTAGTAAGCTGACACTGTGCGCACTTGTGCAGACAATGTGTTCTTCTGCTTGGGGAGCTGTACCCCCCCTTCTTTAAAAAAATTCTGGTTTTTTTGCAAACCTTAGAGGGTTCTCAAATTTGTTGAGAAATCTCCCGTCTTTCTACGTAGCCCTGATCAATGGATTCTGTAGATGGGGCCATGTTGACTATTAGATATATTGATGACTTATTTGACATTGTATCCTAGGCCTTTAGTTTAAGATAAATAGAGAAGGGGCACAACAAAGGCGGGAGGTGGGGGGGCTCTGTGAGGGAGGGGAGGAGGTGGAGATTGGGCCCAAGGAGACGGGCCACTGCTGGGAGGGGGGGAAGAAGGGAGGCTGCCCGGCCTGCTGCAGCCCCTCCTGGCTGGAACTGGGGGACAGGGCTGCTTGCATGACGGCTCTGGAGCAGGAGCACGGCCAGAGCAAGCTCCTCCCACCCAGGGCAGCTGTTGGGCCTCTTTCCTTCACTCCATGGGGATGTCCCCACATGTGTGCGTCCCCTCCCCACATCCCCAGAGGCCAGAAACAGCATCCCCGCCGGTGGCAAAGGCTGCCTCCCTCACCGGAAGACCTGCCACTGCGCTCTCGTCAAGCCGGTGCCCATAGGCAGCTGCCTAAATTTTGTCAATGATGGGCCGGCCCTGGCTGTACACAATCCCAAAACAAAAACCATATCATATCTTTAATCAGGACCTACCAAAAGAATACAGGCTGGATATTAAAAGACAAAAGAGGGAGGAAAAAAATAGATGTTTTATGCCATGGATTACAATGGCGCTTTCTCATAAGAATCATGCAGAATGCTGAGTATGTTTGAAATGGTACTAATTCCAAGTTACACCCTTGGCTTTCTGGTAGGGTTGCCAACTTACAGGTGGTTACAACAAACCAGACCACAGAGTATGTAAGCTAAGTAAAACACTAAATCACCATGTATAATTTTACAATTTATATATATATATATATTTACATATGCTAAGTATAACTTTTTGGAGCAATTTTTAAGTAATTAACAAGAATACAGCTTAAACCTTAACCGTGAAGCACAATAGTACCTTCAGAATGATGTAACTCCTGTAGTGATATTTACAACCAATAATGAAGTCTTATCTTAGACTTAAGGTCCTAATGTAATGCACTTGTTACAAAGAGAAAAACAAAGAGAAACAAGACAAACAACGCCATTACATTAGGACCTTGAGCCAAGGGGAATTCATTTAATGCAAGAAAGGACTTCACAGCACACCTTGAATCTGTGGCTCACGCTGCTGTCTAAGTTAACTAGATTTTAAAAAAAATTTAATATGCAGGACTTGTATTCTTAACTGAAAAGTAATAATGCACTAAGAAAGAAAAAAATCCCCCCCCCTTACCAATAATTGTTTCAGGACTTGTATCACTATGCATATTAATTTTATTACTTGAAACATTTCCTCACTTACAACTGTCCCTTCCCTTAGGCTGTAATCTTGCATTCTGTGATCTTCAGGCATTTCTGCACATGCAACTACAGGCACATGAGTCTCACTAAAACTAACAGCTATAAGGAAGATTGCTGCATTAATGTTTCAATGTAATTGTTAGATCTAGACTTAGTATTAACAAAGACTAGAAGAGCCTAACGTTATTACCCCTTAATAAATACCACTAACATATTTTTTTTAAAGCCCAGCAGTTAGAATGCTACATTTCACATTAATTCTGCTGTGAGCAAGAAGCAGTAGCTATTAAGCTGGAGAATTCATAAAATACTGGTGCGAGGCATTTTATCAAGCACTGTAAAAAACAAGCACATTTTATTTTTATATTCAAATTACTATACAGAATAAATGTTATTTTTTTTCTCCTTTCAATTGCAGCCAGTTGGTATTCTGCTTGTTAAGGAAAGGTAAGTAAACAGAAATGAAATGTCACAGGTCTGGCATCCATAACATTTGTTTATCGAGCTGCAGAATAGTGTCCATTTAGAACAGAAAAGGTCTAAAAACAATACTAAACTATACTACTGAATTAAAGTTGTTTTTTTATACACGGGCCTTGTGTTTGTTTTATTATTTTTTAATGCTTGTATTCGTTTTTTTTATTTTTCACCGCTTTATTTATTTATTATGTTTATATTTTTATATAAGGGTATAGAGCTTCCCGAACAAAATACCAGCATCTTCAAATTATAATCACATTAACACAAAACAACCTATTGATAACAGGTCTGGCCTTGAAGGAAGCTTTGTGCATGGATGGCAGGGAGGGTCAGGCACTTATGGTTGACGTTGCACAAGGACTTCCCATCATGCAACCAGAACTTCTCTGGGTACCAGCAAAAATAAAAGAAGCCTTGAATGGTCTTCTGTGCGGGCACACATGGGACTGTGCATGCGCAGGCCAGCCATGGAGCTGAAGTATCTAAATATTTCTAGTGCTTCCCAAGGAGCTCAGAGCGCTCCCCCTCCCCTCTTGCATGAGCCAGCTTTTCTCACCCAAACCAGCCCATGACAGAGGTGGGGAGAGCACTGCCTCCCTCAGTCCACCCTTTGCCACTGTGAAGAAGCCAGGCAAACAAGAGAGAATCCCATGGTAGGGAAAGGAGGGAGGGATGTGTGCCTGCCCAGAAGACCACTCACTGAACAACAGTTACAGATAAGTGCAATACTGTTTTCAACTTTGTGGCTTTTGTGCAGTCATACATGGGAGAACAGCCAGCTTACTTACTGAAGAGGAGGGTGTGGACAGATCAGAGAAAAAGAGAGTGCAACACTGCTTTCCCCACAGGAGCCTTTCTCCTGGAGTCCAAGTAATGGAGTAATGTTTCATGAAGGTAGACAGAGATGACCAAGTGGCAGTATTGCAGGTATCTAGAACTGGGAGTCTGTCTAGAAAGGCAACTGAGGAAGCTTGAACTCTGGTCAAGTGAGCTTTAACCAGGAAAGGGCATGCCACCCCTGAGAGAGAATAAGCCAGTCTAATAAGTCTAGTAAGAATAAGCCAGTTTTGTGTAGTGGTTAAGTGTGTGGACTCTACTCTGGGAGAACTGGGTTTGATTCCCCACTCCTCTACTTGCACCTGCTGGATGACCTTGGGCAAGCCATAGTTCTGACAAGAGCTGTCCTTGAAAAAGAGCCGTTTCTATCAGAGCTCTCTCAGCCCCATCTACCGCACAGGGTGTCTGGTAGGGAGGGGAAGGGAAAGGAGATTGCAAGCCGCTCTGAGACTCCTTTGGGTAGTAAAGGGCGGGGTATAAATCCAATCTCCTCTTCCTCCTCCTCCTCTTCTTCCTCTTCCACTTCTTTTTCTTCTAATAGCAGAGACCACCCAGTAAGAGTGTGTCTGAAAGGAGACTGCACAACAGTCCCCCAAAAAACAGGCAAAATGCTTAGCTCTGTGTAAAAAAGAAAGCAATGCTTTCCTTATATCAAGTGTGTCTACTGTGTGTGGTGATACAGGGTTTAGAAAAAAACTATAGGGAGAACTATGACTTGTGACAGATGAAAGGTAGAAACCATCTTGGGAAGGAAGTGTAGGCTCAGCCAAAGCACCACTTTATCGTTACTGAATTTTGAAAATGGAGGGCACAGCACAGAGCCCCAAACTCTCCAACTTGTCTAGTGGATGTGATAGCTACCAAAAAGGCAGTACTGTATGAGTGAAACAAGAGATCACAGATAGCCATTGGTTCAAATGATTTATGCCCACGCCACAAAACTGGCCCATTTAGCTGCATAGGATTTCTTTGTTGCAGGTTTGCATGAGAAAATAAGAGCTTCCACTTCTCTGGAAGAGCAGGGTGTCAGAGGGTCACCAACCATGTTGTGAGATGTAGGGAGTGAATGTTGTGTTGGTAAAGAGGACCTGTGTGTATGAGGTTGTCCCTGCTGGGGAAAGGAATGTGAACACCCATGGCCAGACCCCTGAGATAGGGGAAGCAAATTTAACATGGCAAAAAGAATGCAATTGGAGTGGTCAGACTTTAGTTTGGTAATTACTCTGGATAATACAGGAATGAGAGGAAATGCATAAAACAAACCCCCTGCCAGAGGAGCTGGAAGGCATCCCTGATGGAGTACAGGTCGCCTGCTGCTTGGGAACAGAAAGTAGGGCATTTGGTGCTGACCCGGGAGGCAAAAAGGTCCACAGATGGGAACCCGCATTTGAGGAAGACAGAGTAAGTAGCAGGCTGTGAGGGACCATTCATGGTTTGATAAAATGTTCCTACTGAGTGTGTCTGCTGCAGTGCTTAACTGACCCACAAAGAGATTTCTTTTTGTATTGCCCAGTGCCAGATATGAGCCACCTCTGCACAAAGTGTGAGACAGCCTGTGCCCCCTTGTTTGTGCTTTGCAGTAGTCTTGTCCATCGCAGGTAATGTTTGCCTTGTAGAAGAGCTGCAAAAGTGTCATTTGGAAGGGCTGACACCCACAACCAGGAATGATGCCTAAGAACAATGGTAGATGCCATAGACAGGGTGGAACAGTCAGTGGCATATCTGGCCTCATTAAATTGTTGCCTGTGCAGCTTTATACCCTCATCATGGATGACTTTAGCCAGCAATTTCTTATTCTCTGGCAGCACATCAATATACTGGGCCATACACTCCCAAAGAAACACCTGGCAGTGACTCATTGCATTGAAGCTGGCTACCCTAAGAATCGATGCTTATTGGAGACAAAGGACATCTAGGAGAATGCTTTGATCTGTGCTTGGATTTTGATTTCACTTTCTTTGGTGTTGGTTCAAATGTGGACCTCAGAAACGATGCCTATCTATGTGTTGGCCTGTCGGATACAACAATGTTCTTGAGGGCACTGAAACCACAGATAGAAGTATGGGTTCTTTTTTCTGGCTGTGCCAGGCACTCTTCAGGATAAGAGTCTGGGGCTTCATGTTTTCTCACACAAGGCTGCCTTTAAGTTCAAAGAGCTTCCATGCCAGGCCTTGGGTGTAAATTGATGGCACATGTTACAGGCACCAATATTGGGTCCTTTCCCTAGACACATTACGAACATAAGAACATAAGAGAAGCCAATGTTGGATCAGGCCAGTGGCCCATCCAGTCCAACATTCTGTCACACAGTGGCCACAAACACCAGGTGCCCTCAGGAGGTCCAGCAGTGGGGCCAGGACACTAGAAGCCCTCCCACTGTTGCCCCCTCCTCAAGCACAAAGAATACAGAGCATCACTTGCCCCAGACTGAGAGTTCCTATCTATACTTTGTGGCTAATAGCCACTGATGGACTTCTGCTCCATATGTTTATCTAATTCCCTCTTGAAGCCATCCATGCTTGTAGCTGCCGCCACCTCCTGTGGCAGTGAATTCCATGTGTTAATCACTCTTTGGGAGAAGAAGTTCTATCTGTTTATCTGTTCTAACCCGACTGCTGTTCTAACACAGTTCATGCTCGTCCAATTGGGCCGTTTTGGTGCTGCACTGTGAACACTTCTTAAATAGAGCCATTAGAGCAATTATTAGAAGTCCAAGAAGAAGAAAAATTTCTGAAGAGAAATACTAGATGGAAAGCACTAAGTACAACCCTATCTCCACAGTGGCAAAGGAAGGACTGAGGGAGGAATGCACTTTCCCTGTCCCTGACACATGCCATTTTGGGTGGGAAATGCCAGCGCATGCTGAAAGGGAGAGGGAAGTTATCTTGGAAAGCAATAGAAATTTTTAGATTCTTCATCTCTGCTGTTGGGTTAAGTATATGCAGTCTCATAAAGATGAACACTTTATTCAGCATAAGAGTTCATAGACTACAGGCCACTAGCCAAGAGTTTTCTCTTGGTAACCATAATTAAATGTATAAACCCAGCTAACTTTCATTCAGTTGCCTTACATCTATTGAGGGACACTGCCAAACTTGTACCACTGTTTTATTTAGACTATGTTCCACCTGTCCTAAAATTTGGCTTCCTGTCTGCTCTTTGCATGAACTCCTCAACCTTACATTTAAAGGCCTATAAATCCCTGCCCATCACCTTTCCTTATCCAGTTGCACTTTAGCCCATATTTATTTATGGAAGGAAAATGGCTTTCCCCTGGGAAAGGTTGTTTCTCATGATAAATGGATTTCAAATCTATTGAAATAAAAAGGAGGAATGGTCAATTAGGTCATAGGAATCAGTTGTCAGGTATGTGCTTTGAAGATCATAGAATCATAGAGTTGGAAGGGATCTTCAGGGTCATCTAGTCCAACCCCCTGCACAATGCAGGAAACTCACAAATACCTCCCTCTCTACACCCCAGTGACCACTGGTCCACACCCAGAAGATGACAAAAAAAACCTCCAGGATCCTTGGCCAAACTGGCCTGGAGAAAAATCGCTTCCTGACCCCAAAGGGGCAATCAGCATTTCCCTGGGCATGTAAGAAAGGGCCACAAGAACTCAGTACTGAGGCAACC
This sequence comes from Lepidodactylus listeri, assembly GCA_029233225.1. Classification (NCBI taxonomy): domain Eukaryota; kingdom Metazoa; phylum Chordata; class Lepidosauria; order Squamata; family Gekkonidae; genus Lepidodactylus; species Lepidodactylus listeri. Next base: position 75,812,667 of record JARCFY010000008.1, read on the forward strand.
CTTCCTGCCCTCCCTCTCATGATCTGCCTAAGTTTACACAATCAGCATGCTTGTCAGATGGCCATCCAGCCTCTGTTTGAAAACCTCCAAAGAAGAAGAAGAAGAAGAAGAAGAAGAAGAAGAAGAGATTGGATTTATACCCCGTCCTCCACTCCCCAAGGGAGTCTCAGAGCGGCTTACAAACTCCTTTTCCCTTCCCCTCCCCACAACAGACACCCTGTGAAGTAGGTGGGGCTGAGAGAGCTCTTTCCCAAGCTGTCCTTGAGGGAACAGCTGGTACAGAGCTATGGCTTGCCCAAGGTCATCCAGCCAGGTGCAAGTGGAGGAGTGGGGAATCAAACCCGGTTCTCCCAGATTAGAGTCCGCGCACTTAACCACTACACCAAACTGGCAAAAGAAGGAGAGCCCACCACCTCCTGAGGAAGCCTGTTCCACTGCTCTGTCAGGAAGTTTTTCCTAGTGTTTAGCCGAAAACTCTTCTGATTTAATTTCAACTCATTGGTTCTGGTCCGACCTTCTGGGACAACAGAAAACAACTCCATACCATCCTCTTTAGGACAGCCCTTCAAGTACTTGAAGATGATGATCATATCACCTCTCAGTCGTCTCCTCTCCAGGCTAAACATACCCAGCTCCTTCAACCGTTCCTTATAGAACTTGGTCTCCAGACCCCTCACCATCTTCACTGCCCTCCTCTGGACATATTCCAGCTTGTCTATATCTTTCTTAAATTGTGGTGCCCAAAACTGAATACAATACTCTAGGTGAGGTCTAACCAGAGCAGAGTAAAGTGGTACCATCACTTCGTGTGATCTGGACACTATACTTCTGTTGATACAGCCCAAAATCACATTTGCTTTTTTAGCAACTGCATCACACTGCTGACTCATGTTTAGTGTATGGTCCACTACCCCTAGATCCTTTTTGCACATGCTACTGCCAAGCCAAGTCTCCCCCAAGCTATACTTACACATTTGATTTTTCTTACCTAAATGCAAAACTTTACATTTATCCCCACTGAAATTCATTTTATTTGCTGTAGCCCAGTTTTCCAGCCTGTCAAGATCATCCTGTATCCTGACTCTGTCTTGTACCATATTTACTACCCCTCCCAATTTAGTATCATCTGCAAATTTAATAAGCATTCCCTCTATCCAAATTATTGATAAATATGTTGAACAAAACAGGTCCCAGGACAGATCCTTGAGGCACTCCACTTGTCACTCCTCTCCAAAAAGATGAGGAACCATTCACAAGCACTCTTTGGGTGTGATCTGTCAACCAGTTACAGATCCACCTGACAGTCATAGGATCCAAAGCACATTTTTCCAATTTGACAACAAAAATATTATGCGGAATCTTATCAAAAGCCTTACTGAAATCAAGATAAACTATGTCTACAGCATTCCCCTGATCCAGCAAGGTAGTAACTTTCTCAAAAAAAGATGTTAGTCTGACATGACTTGTTCTTGAGAAACCCATGCTGGCTCTTAGTAATCACAGCTATCCTTTCTAAATGCTCAAAGACTGTCTGTTTAATGATTTGTTCTAAAACTTTTCCAGGAACAGACATCAAGCTGAAAGGTTGGTAATTAACTGGAAGATGGGGACAAAATTTGCCCACCTCCAGTCTTCTGGCACCTCACCTGTTCTCCAAGAATTCTCAAAAATAATGGACAGAGGCTCAGAAATTACATCTTCGAGGTCTTTAAGTACCCTTGGATGCAGTTCATCTGGCCCCGAGGACTTGTTCAGCTCCTGGTTCTTTCTTCTTTACTAGGAGTAAGGTGGCTAGTTAAGAGGACATGTGGCGACCCCCTCCCCTTTTTCGTCATGCACCCCTCCCCATTACTTCTGAGAGTGCTTGAGTGGAAATAAGCAGCACTTCGAATGAATTATACCAAACCATTCTCTAGCCAGCACTATAAGGCATAATGGTTTAACACATATGTAATTTATACTTAAATTTCTCTTTGCCTCAGATGGAAATCTTTTTCATCCTCTACAGTACTAATTGGCTAGGCTGAGGATAATTAGGTCACAAAAAAGTAATATTACATAGAATAAGGAACTGCCATAGTCACTGAAAATGATATCTTAGGAAATAAATGCCATAAATGAGAATCAAGTCATTATTATGCTTACATAAATACAAAAATGTGATCAGGCTGAGGTATTAGAGCAAAATTGGCTGTAATACCTAAGCTTGACTGGAAAAACTGTAAGGTTAAAAGATGAGCCATAAATGAAACTCCATCCCAGCAGATTAAACCGAACACCATCGAATGGATAGACTTAAAAAGAACAGGCTTCAGCACCAGATTAACTTGAAATTAACAGAGCCCACTGTTCTAAGGGCCTCTTCTCACAAGAGACTTTGTACTCAGGCAAGGATACCCGCGTGCAAAATGCACGTCCTCCTATTGGTTGTATGCATGCATTTCATTTGGTGCTTTTCTCAACAAAAGTCTCTGAATGAAACTGCACTCTTCTGTAACATAGAAAAGAAAGAAATAATTTTGAAAATTAGTCCTTGATGCACTAAAAAACATTTTAAACACATAGGCTTCCTTCTAGCAATTGAGGAGTAATGGTTAGATTGTCAGAGTAGGATCTGGATGATTAGAGTTTAGTCCCCACTGTGCTGTAAAGCTTCCTGGGCAAACCTGGGCCAGACTGTTTCTGCCTAACCTATCTCATAGGATGAAATGTGGAAGGAGAAATTGTGTACACCATCCTGAAAGCTTTTGAGGAAGGCTGAGATTAAAATGTACTGGAGAGATAATACTAGGGAGGTTTTTTGTTTGTTCATTTCTGCATTGCAATGCATTTTTCTCATGGGGCATTTTCCCTTGGATGCCTGAATCTCCGCATCACGCAAGTGCCCACCTACAGGATTTTGGGGGGAAAAAAAATTCCCAGATGCCCATGGAAAACAGGAAAATGGGAAAGAGTTATGACTAAGTATACCTCTCAACAATCACAAAATTCACTGTGAAATCTTCAGAGGAAACTTCCTGCAGTAAAGAGAGAACTACGTTAATCAATAGCGTCCTGGGATGAGTCCTTTTAAAGACTTTGTTTCGCCCTTCATTTTACAGCAAACCTTGCTCTAATTCAGTAACACTTTTTACTTCCTATTTCCAGACTACATAAGGGACTTAATGAACAAACTTTTCTCCTACACACTGGTCCATATCCCACTGCTCAAAGAGTAACCCACCCCCACCCCCAACCAAACCACCTATCTCCAATGTCTTCTGAACTTTCCAGTCTATGGACTTCTCAGCACTCAGCTCCCATTGGTCCTCCAGAACTCTGCTCTCAGGGCTCCTGTGGTGTTGCGTGGTTTTTACTCATCTGTTATCAGAATCAGAATGGAGCTGGGAAAACCAGCTAATCTGTCCCATTTAACAAATCTTTCATAATCCAACTTTAACTCTTGCCCCCCATCTCATGAAAGTAATTTCTGTATTTTGAGGTATAGATATTGCATCCACATGTTCTTGCTCTCTTCATCAGGTAAATTGGATCTATGTCTGCCTGGCTTGAATCCCAAGCACTTTAGCAATTTTGCTCTGCTGCTGTTTACATGCATGTCAGCATGAAAAAGAAACCAAGAAACTCTGATTTATCAAGGATTCTTTGCTTTCATCTTGTATTGAACTCTTTCTCAGATCAGATAGGAAAACTTTTAAGTCTACCATGAGAGCTGGTGTGAGCTAAGAACTTGTTGCCCCAGATATGAATTGCTGAGCAACTGTTACCACTTCAAGCATTAAGGCCTACGTTGTTTGTCAGTGTTTTTTTTAATCAGAGGTCTTGTGAATTTCACAGCAGGAAGACAGGCAGAAACTGGGCATTGACAGCACAGAACAGGCAAAAAATAAGGCTGCTGGCATGAAGTAATGTGGTGATCTGAAATGCTACAGCACATATAGTACAGCTGCATTCCTCAGCAAACCTCCTCAAACCATTTTTGAAGATGTAATCAAGATAATAAATCTGATGTAGGCATTGAAACATGGAGTTGGATCAAAGTGATGTGTGCTACTGTAGTATTTCTATGTCTCTTTCAACATTCTGCACCCAAATCTTGCCCACACCTCAAAGCTGACTCTCATTGGTGGTAGCCAAGTCAATAGGAGTGGGCACTGGCCACCTCCTCCTAAGGGACTACACGTGCCATGGGCTTCGATGTGCTTTGTGTTGGGGCACTAAGCAGCAGAACACTTTCTCGTGTGACACCAACTTAAGCAGTTACTCTATACTCATGACTACAATTCATCTTTTAATAAAGAGTGTATGAATGTCATCCAATTGATTGTCTTTTGGAGACAAATTAAGGCCACCAGTATTCTGAGCTGTTTCTGGAATGTTTAACCCCATGCCACCTCAGTGATTGTGCTGCAGTGTTTCTCCCTAGTAGGTCTGGAGGGATACATGCTATTTAATTACATGAATATCAGAAAATAATAAATGATGCAAACTAAAGGAAAAGGAAACGTATGTCAAAAAAGATGCTTTCTTTTAAAAGCTGCTTTAAACAAACGCTCTGTCTCTTTTTGGCCTTTTCTGAATCCTGCTTCCTCAAGACATCACCCCTCCCCCCCAAACCTCCGGTCTTCAAATCTCATTCCCTCCCAAAACCTCCTGCCTTCAGATCTTAAAGATATTCTGCAGCCATGCAACATTTAAAACCCTTTAGGAAATAAGATGAAACAACAGCCTAAAGACATAAAGGGGAAAACAAGAAGTGAAACCTAAGTAACCGGGGGGGGGGGGGGGGGATCAGTTGTAATAAAAAATGTGTTTTGTACCCCAGGACATTATGTATAATACATTACAAAAGATTTACTTCAAATGGCCTTGAAATAATCATAAATTACAGCAGTATCTATAACCCTACAAGTATGGGTGAGTTGGGTTTTCGTCTCCTGAGAAGAAAACATCCAGCTTTATGAGAAGTGAGCAATGGAGTCATATCCCTCAGTCTTTTTTCTTTTAGTTACCATTAATGGTAAATGAGGCTTTTCTATATACTCAGTCACATTGTCCAAAGAGTGTACAAGCAGAAGTAGGGAGCAGTAGGACTTCACCCACCACTCTGATGATCCAGTCCTGGACTACTGCCAAAATCTTATTACAGAAAAGAATTCCCAGACTCAGTTAAACTATGAATGGCCCTGCACTTAACTCAGTGAAGAACACACTGGCAGTATGGAAGGACAATTTGGGGGATGGAGATATAGTATTAAACCATAGCGTTTGGGGTGACAGAGTGTAACCACCGTGAAATGATCTCACTTCTGGTTTTGTGATGTTGCATACTGGCATGGCATCATCCCCATTTTTCCTTCACCATCTTGACAAGCAGCAGTGAGGAACAGGGGCTCAGGCCCGTAGCTCTCCCACTATACCTCTTCCCCCAATCTGGGGCTACAATTTGGTAAGGAAAAGTGCATTGGAGAGTTCCCACGCATCCTGCACGGTTTAATATGGGCAGAGAAACCTGCTGTCTGACCTCTGTGGAAATCTAGGTGAATGCACTAGTGGTAACTGAGTGGCTGGATTTTTGCATCCTTAACTTTATATCCATCTATCCATTTATATATTGGTAAGGAATGTATCTTATATGAAATCCTCTATCTTCGGAATCTGTTTTCATTTCAAAAACAAGTCTTTGCACTTTATGGCTACAAGGATGAACTTGAAAGTGTCACGTCTGTGGCTGTAAAATTGCAGACTACAAAGCTGCAGAAGCTGAGAAGAAGGCACGATGGCCAGAAGGTCTCAATTTTCTGACCCCCAGAGAGGTATTCTGCATATTTTTTCTAGCCTGAAAAACTTGGCTTGCTCACTGGGAGTCCAGGGTATGGAAAGCCCTGCGTATTCCCTGAAAAATCATTAAGTAGGAGAGGAGTCCAGGGTATGGAAAGACCTGCGTATTCCCTGAAAGATCACTTAGTAGGAGAGGGCAGTTAGGCCTATTATTTACAATATTTTAGAGAGTGTGTGTGTTTGTGCATAATGCAGTTAACCAGTGAACCACTGACTGACTGTACAGCTTTAGTTCCAGGTGATGACACGAGAAATACGAGGGTTCTTTTCCCAAAAATGTTACTGATGAAAATTCCATGTGGGAATACCCAGCATCTATCACATAAAATACACTGGTATACTTTGGTGGTTTCAGCACAGGGCCAGGCTTGCATGGTTTCTCTGTTGCTGGCACAGCTGCTGATAAAGCACAACAGTGGGGTTTCTACATGGCAGATTTTACTGCAGTTTACCAGCCCCAATTCCACAGCAGCAGCTATTCCCCCTCACTTGGGCCACTGGAGCTTTTGCAATGGTTTGGGTTTTTTTAACACTGGCCGTAGAATATACTTATATTAATATAACATAACAATACATGTATCAGGTTATCTTAATCCCCAGCTTTCATTTAAACAACAGCAAAAAGGAAATCTCTAGTCCCTTTCATTGCAGTGATATACGGGGAAGGCATTATCTCCACAATCAAAGAGGATAGAGACATGCTTTTCTAAAAAAAGAAAAAAGAAAAAAAAGAAGCTGAAAAATAAAAAGCTGAAAATGGTACACATTTTAGTATAACATTTTAATATAACAATATTGACATAACAATATTCTAGAGCCACTTTTAATAAAAATAAAACGCCCCCAAGGAGGAAGAGGAGGAAATGGCCATGGCAGGACAGGCTTAGGGAAAATGTCTACCATGTGCAGGAAAAATTTTGAATTTTCCTACCCACACAGCAGCTGTCCAGGCTTTAATGCAATCTTTCCCAAAACTTTGGGTTTGAAAAAATACATCTAAACCAACATTAAGCAAATGGACCAATTGTTCAAAAAGTTGTAGGAAAGCGTCACAATTAATCCATTTTGAAAATTTCTAAGTTCTTGCAGTCAATAATATATAGGTTTTCTAAACATTAATGGAGTATGAAGCACTGAAGTGTAAACATATGAAGCTGACTTACACCATGGCATTGGCCCATCTAGACCAATGTTATCTACTCTGATGGGCAGCACTTCTTCAGAGTCTCCAACAGAGACAGTTCTTTCATTGCCCTGCTAGCTGATATCCTTTAACTGGAGATGTCAGAGATTCAGCTTGGGACCTTCCACATACAAAGGTTACCACCAAGACATGTCCTTTCCTCAAATTTACTCTATAGCATTACATTCATTCAACCAAAACACACATTCACTTTGCATTTGACCATTTTGTGTACACATTTTGCAACTCCATCAATGAAGGGAGATAATCAAGACAATTGTCAGTGCTCAAAATCTGAAATCAAAATGTGTGTCACCATTCTATATTCTAAAACACTGTCATATCACAAATATACCAAAAAAACCAGGATGAACATTTTTGAGAGGTTGAATAATGCATTATTTATTGCTTATGTATTATTTTAAGTTAAAGTGTGAACTTCAAAGCTGACACATCCCTGAAAGCAAGCACAATCATTTTCTGACACTGATCTAAAGCAGCTTATTTTCCCAGAGTGCATACAATGTAGCACAGATGACAGATACCCACCAGCAGCACATGAACCAATGAGCCTTGTGCCATACTAAATTTATGCTCCTCTTCGTACACTATATATTTCAGAAATGGGAACATTCTATTTTGAATGAACTGTTGTGGGATGTCCTTTGAGAATGTTGCATCCTTTCTTCTACAAGAGGTCCCAATGATGTTCCACATACATCTCACAGTGTCACTGAAGTAACTGAAAAGTCACATTTTAACCACATATTTGCCTACTTTAATGCTGGATGGATTTTTAATAAAATGAAACCACAGTATTTAACTGTTTATGACAGATGCCTTTGTCTTCTCTGATTCGAACAAATGCCAAACCTTCTCTTTCTGTCTTTTCAGATCAACATTATTAGATTGTTACATTTAAAGCACAGTCGGTGAATACTTTCAAAATTCCTCACTGAAAGGCCTTATGAAACAGAAAATTGATGTTTTTCAAATAACCAGCCATGGGTGGGCATGGGTAATTGCCAATTTAGTGAGGATAATCAAGATGTCTGTTAGAATTTTTTTGAGAAGAATGGTTTTCATGATTCTATCTGTGTTTAATGGTTGGAGGGAAGATATTTAAAAAGCATGATTGTACTACAAGGTCAAATCATTGTTTACTGAGTGCAATCAGAGTAGCTACAAATAGCCATAAAGCACTACTCTGGTAGACACCTGACAGAAACAAACTAAAGTGCAAGCTCAAACCAAGACAGAGCAAATGATCACATTTACCTAAAAGCCAGTTTTGATAAAAGCAAGGAAGAAATGAGATATTAAAAAGAATTCAAATATTGTCAAACTGTGTTCAAACACAATTAGCATTTCTGGTGGTTGATTACTTTCTAAGTGTTTATGACCTGCAATTCTTACTGTGCCTGGAAGACCCATGTTATCAAAAAGGGTCCGAAAACACAGTCTCATTAATAGCATGTGAAAAGAATACTAGAACTCCTACACTGCAAGTACTTTTAACTTTAAAAACTTAAGTACATATGAGGTCTTTACATGTACACAAACATTGTTAAAAGGGAAATTATTACAGCTGATATTGCCACAAGGATGGGCAACACAATGAAATTTGTATTTGGTATTGGAAAAGGTTAAAAGAGAGTAGCTTTGGGAAAAACAATTCCAAATACAATTGAATAGTGGTGGGTTTTGAATGGGGTATTGTCATTTTAAAGCAGGATTGTCAGGTCTGACTTGAGAAACACCAAGAAATTTGGGGAGGGCAGAGTTTGAGGAAGGCAGAGTTGAATGAGGACATTATGCCATTGTGTGGTGCCACTCCAGGCAAAGTTCAAGTGATCGTATGCCCTGTGCCATCAGTTACTCTATCCATTGTACCTTGCTCATTTTAAACAGAAATACAAGGAGGGTGGATTGGGCAATGGCTGTTAGCCAATAGCTCAATGGAACCTCTGTACTGTGAAACAGTATACTTCTCTGGTGAACAAACCATAGGAGAAGCCAGTTGCCATCATGCTCTGTGTGTGTATGTTTCCTTCAGGAATCTGGTTGACCCCTTCTGGAAATAGTATCTTGCGTTAGACAGACCTTTGGGCCTAATGCAGAAGGGCAATTCTTATGGCACAGAAGTAGCTGAATCTCTGGCGAAGAGTCAAATATGTACAACTCGCCACAACCACAGGGCAATCATCAGGGAATTTACATACCTAAATACCTCAGGACCCCACCATTTTGTGCTGCTCTCCTACAGCCAGTGGAAATGTTGGTGGCATATACCAGTTGCCATTGCATTAAGGCAGACGCATGCATCTGATATCAACCAAATACTCCCATTCAACCCTCATGCAAAAATTTCAGCTATTTCTGCTGAATGAAACAATAGCAGCTACACCTTACCATTAAAGATACATTCACAGAATATGTAAGAGAAGTAGCAAGTCAAATTCAACAGTAAAGAATTGGGGGTAAGCTTCAGATAATGAGAGAGAGAACCTTAGAGACCGACAAGGTTTTCAGTATGTAGGCTTTTGAGAAGCAAAGCTCCCTTTGCCAGATATCTTCATCAAGTGTCTGACAAAGAAAGCTCTGACTCTTGAAAGCTCATACCCTGAAAATCTTGTTGGTCTCTTAGGTACTACTGGACTCAAATCTAACTCTTCTACTGCAGACCAATACGGTTACCCTCTGAAACCATCTTTAAATATTACACCTACAGGATTGAACCAGTGACAAAAGGGAAATACAGGATTATAGTGTACCATGAAATATTTAATGCAGGAGTCCCTGGCCTTTTCAAGTTGTGGGCACCACTAGAATTCTGACACAGGGGGATGGTGTAAGCCAGCACAATGCTTTCTGAACTTTTATAGGGATCTATAAGAGTAAATGAGTGAACTATTTTGCTGACTGTGTAGGAGGGACTCTTGGACCGGGCAGAGGTTTAAAGTACCATTTTCGGAGGTTGCCACCTCTAGGCCAGGAGGTTTCTCCCAACACAAAGAGACTTACACAGGAAATAGCCATCTTGGCATTTTAACCAGAGACTTGTCTTCACAAGACACCATCACAGTGTGCGCTCTCTACACATAGCAGGCCAAAACCCCTCCCCTCCTACAACATCCTCCCATTTGGTTCAACAAAGGATTTTCTCACAGAGATGCGAACACAGCAGGACGTTTCCTGGAAGAACTGGTTTTAGGCTGCACAAGGTCCTGCCTTCATCTAAAAGACAATGCTCCTAGCTGATGATGTCAGCTTCCAGCCCTAGGTATCTCTCTGACCATCAGGTAGAATCAAATGCTGACCATTCCTCCCATCCTCTCTTCCACTGGACAAGAGCTAGTGGGTGGACTCTGTAAGGGGTGGTCTCAGGACAGGCATCTGGCTAAGCCTGCCCCCCCCCGAGACCACCTCCCACCCCACAAATAAAGGAAAGTTCCCAGCACTCATTTTTCTCTTGCATCGTCCTCTCTTTCTCTTTGCATTGCCCTCTCTCTCTCTCTCTCTCTTTCCCTCACCACGCTTTGACCCTAACATGGCTCCTGGTTCACAACCCCCCCAATTCCCTGTAAACTTACCTTGTTTCTCCAGTAGGAACACACCAACTCTCTTTGCACAGGTAAATATAAAATACCAATGATTTCCTAATAATGCAACTGTCCCTTTAATTCTATCTGACTTCCTAGAACTGTATGAATGTGTGAACGTTTCTGTTACACTTGAATAAGCTACCTTTTATTCTTTAAGTAAAAGAAAACCTTTTTATACTGATAACAGTCTCCTTGTCAATTCCTTGGTTAGTCTGGAAGAGGCTAGCACCCTCTGTATATCTAATAAGGCTGATGTCACACACACTAAATAATCTTTCAATGCCCTTTCAATGCATTTTCCAACTGGGTTTTGCCAGTTCACACAGTAAAATCCAGCTGGGAAGGGCACTGAAAGTGGATTATTAAGTGTGTGGGATCGCAGCCTGTGAAGATGGCAGCTGCTGCCAAAAAAACTCCAAAAAAAATCTGCACTGCCAATCCGAAGACCTGACAGATAAAAGCCTCACCTAGCCACACCTACTTTCTAAAAAAAACTTGTTCGGCACCAGGAAAAGTGACAGCAGGTGCCACGAACCCATGGATGCCAAGGTGGGGATTCCAGATTTAAAGAAATTTTAATATAGGATAAATGTATAACTTGAGGTCACCAAAATAAGTTAATGCAGAAACCTTTGACAGCAACATCAGACAGTACACAGTGAAAGTCAAATTCACAGTTACCAATGTACCAATGGCCAGCAATATAACTGGATTCATCAAGAGACGAAAGTAATTTGCTGGATATCACTGGAAATGATTATGGTTTGAATGTTCCTGCTAGAGATATCTAAGGGCTTGTTCATGCAATTACTTTCTTTTCCAGGCAAACACCACAGCTGATGGTTGGCCCTTAACCTTTTGGTAATTACAGTGTTCTGGAGCCACAAGTGCTCATACCTGACTCTCAAAACTGGTTGACCTCTCAACAAAAAAACCATCAAGCTGTCTACATAACCAGTGAAAACTGGAAGATCCCATTCTCTTGTTGAAATTGTAGAAGGAAACAAAGCAGCAAAAAACATGCTGGAGCAAACATAACAGTCAGATCAGAAATTCACAGAAATAATAAACTGCCATCTATCACATTGTAACACTACTTGTTTTGTCAAATAATAGATCTGGAAGAACCTATTGTGGTGTAACCAATGGAGCAGAAGTTGCATCTGCTGTATAACGCTGCTTCTTTCAGCTATGGTGCCGGCTTTCATTGCCTCCCATTTGGCTCAGTATAAAAGCTTGCCATCTGCATCATGTTTCGGGACAGCATGTGAGAGAGGGTGGAGGAGCACCAGCAGGGCACTGGGGGCACCAGCAGGGCACTGTACTGTGCTGTGGGGAGGAAACGGCATCCACAACCCCCCAGAAAGTAAAGGGGGTGACCTGGCAGAAGGGGACAGGAAAGGCCGAACAAGCTGGGTAAAAAACACAAAACACCTGGCAGTTGTCAGGCAGGGCATTCTGGGGACTTCCCCAGAAAATAACAAACGGTTCAAGGGTGGGCATGCCTCCAACCACCCCCACCCCCCAATAATTCCAGAAAAAGGTTCCCTGGCTGCTTTTAAATGCAGACAACTGGATTTTCAGCTAACTTGTTTCCTTTGTGACAACATGCGAATCTCCTTAGAAAAGGAGGAGAGGATTCGGCTTCAGTTGTCTGCTTATCGCTCACAGTGGCTTGAAGGGTGGGGAGGAAGAATTAAACCCCCTTAAAACCAGATGCACATAATGCAGTGAGATGCTGTAGTGACCTCAGAGTCGCCACTAAATGGCAATAAAATGATGCAGACAGCCGATGCTGAGATGAAGCAATACAAGAACAGATCCGGAATGAGATGCAGACAGAAACTTGTTAGATGATGTGGTGACACAGTGGCAGGAAAAAACAATGCAGCTAGAATGGGAGTCCATCTCTCCTATATATTGGAAAGTGGAGTGATTTCAGGTGCCAAATGACATTAGGAGACAAATGACAATGGCAGGTGTGATTGGATTAGGTGCGATATGCAGAGAGGTAGTAGGCGTGGAGAATTCAGCATTGGTAATGAAACAGGAAATCCAAGGGGATGGATTATCTTGAGCTTCGTTATCAGTTGCAATTTAGCCATCTCTATTTCTAATCTCCCTTTGAAATTTCTTTGTAAGATAACAACAGTTTTAGGCCAGCAACTGAATGCTCATCCCCTACTACAAATTTTGTTAGTCTTTAGGGTACTACTGGACTCTTACTCTTTTCTACTGCTACAGACAGACCAACACGGCTACCCATCTTGACAGAGGAGAGTGAGAACTTTGGCTTCTCTTTGTGCATACTGGTATTCTTACCAGCTTGTTAGTGAACTGCTGACAGGCTAGGATTAAACATACTGCTCCCCAAGGAAGTGATCTTGGTTTGCTGAACGTAGGCTTCTGCAAAGTGGATTATCTTGAAGGAATTATTTCTAAGGCCATTTACACTATCTACTGCCCTCATTAGATTATTCTTCTGCACTCAAATTTTCCAGGATATTCACTGGAACCACAGCACTGATCATGACAAACATTTACTCTCAAAATGGACAAACGTTGAGAGAAATAATGTACAAAAGTATTTCTACTGGATGAAAATAATCATTAGATTTTTTTAAATTCCAGCTCTTTAGTAAGTAAACATACTTGTTGATGACATGTTTATATGGTTTCAGTTACAATGCTGGAAAAAACCCACAAGAGGAAGCAATGGAAATGAAGGTGATGCACACAATCACCAAATATTTCACTTAAAAATTTGAAGTATTTCATGCAAAAAATGGTCTCTCTGAATGTAAACAGAGTGAAAGGGAACAAGTAGAGAATTCTTCAATATAACCCCCTCCCCCATGTAAGCATATTTACAGTTTACCATAAAATTTGTTCTATTTAGTCTTTGGACAGAGTGAAGCAACTCATCAAATGTGTACCTACAAGCTCATATCATAAAACAAGAAATCTGAAGTTTAATTTTACATGTTACTCTTGGATCTCAAAATTCATAATTAAAACTTTCTTCATTGCCTGTAAACTGCTAGCTAGGCCAAAAGCTACTTCATTACTTATTTCATTTCCGCTTTATCCTAAATAAATGCCACAGAATTATGATGACTGATTATTGCTAATGTACTATTTAGCTAGTGACAGGAAAAAGTCAATTGTAGAAATTTTCACTCAGTAATTACCCTTATTCCAAAATTGCAAACCTGTTACTGAGTATAGTATGCAAAGGGGAAAACAAAACATCTGAATTTTAATGTGCAGAATGGGCTGATTGATATGACTCAGGAACAAAATGATAACCAAGTATTGTCTCCCCCCTATTCTTATAGGCATCAAGAAAAGGCATCAGGCTCTGTGCCTTGTTTACTGGCCCTCCAGGGCAATAGCTGAATGAAACATGATTCTCGACTAGATAGACCACTGATCTGATCCAACAGGGCTCTTTGTATGTTCTTAGGCTGAGGACAGACTGGCAATGTAAAACGGGACAGCCCCACGTTGGAAGTGGAAAAAGGGAGCGCATTCAGACATGCGCATCTGTCTGTCGGCTCCGTTTCGCACTTACCCGTCTCCCACTCGCTTTCCATCCGCTTTAACAGGACACCGGGAGAAACCGGTGTCCAGGGGCCGTCTTGCGCTTGCCTCCCGCTTCCAGGCAGTGTGAACCGGAAGAAGGCGGGAGGCAAGTGGAGGCGGCAGTGTGAACGCGGTGTTTTGCCAGTTTGCGCTTGAGCGCACATGCGCAAATTGCCGAAACAGCCCTATCATGAGCTGCGGAGGCTGGCCCACGTGGGGCCACTCCGCAGCAGTCTGAACGCTCCATATCGGCACTGTTGCACAATACACCGGCCGGTGTGAACGGCCAGCCCCGGGGAGTTTTTCCCCCGCAGCAGTTTCCTCCGCATTCATCTCGCTCCAGATTGCCAGTCTGTCCTCAGCCCTAGATTCATATATTCTGTTGATGAAAATTGAAGTAGAGAATCCCTCTGTGTCTCCTTCTGGCCAGCACCTGGTCACCATGGGGACAGTTTACTGCCTTGTGTACTCTTGGAGGAATAGCCACTTGCCAACTGCCTGCCTCCCCTCTGGTGCTCCTTTTAAAATAATGTGTCCAAGATGATGGAGTTCTATGTGATACAGAGAACCACTACCAGCATCAAAAGTTATAAAGTATTTATTAAAAAGAAAATATTCATAAGAATACTTTTAGCCCAGCACCAGATTGAGGAAGGGATTCAAAAGAAATAGCAAAATACAAATCCTCTGTCCCTCTCTCTATACATGCCCTATCAGATGTTAAAATAGGACAGGCTCCAAAAGCTTAAAAAGTTACAGATCTCTACAGAGTTTCTGTTGCCTTGAGGCTCTGTGTAGCTCTTTGGCACATGGCCAAATGGCTGCCTCCTGCAGACCTCAGTTAAGAGTTCTGTCTACCCTGATGGACCAGCATGAAAGAGAGCTTCCTTCTTGCTCCCCTGAGTTTTATCACCTCTCTTTTCTCCACCCACTGACCAAGTCAAGCCGGATTAAAGAGGCTTTTCCAGAAATCTTCAGTTTCTTCCTCCTGATGCCTCTCTAGTATTTAGTTCGTCCAAATCTCTGTTCCCTGCTTGGAGAAGGGGGGGCAACTCTACCCACCCATTATCTCTCCTGCTAGATCTTATTAGCATTTGTATGAAGGTAAGCTAGAAAGCAATTGAACTGCCTTTCCCCCTTCCTGCCTATTCTCTGCCCAGAGAGGAAAAATTTTTTGTTTATAATTCGAAGTGAAGGTTTTGCTCATTTCGAACCTCCAAAGAAAAAAATGCATTCCTTCACAGTTTGTACCAGTTCTGTTTATTTCCTAAAGCAGTGAGTCTCTGGACTAGAACATTAGTCCATTAGATTGATTAAGGTTTTTTTTTCCTTATAGGGAAATATAGACTTTCAGCACACATGTACCACAAACACAATGAAATATCAAAGCATGAAATTTACAGGACAATTATATGATCAAGCTAATCTCTTCGAAAAAAAATCAAAATCAAGCCTTACTTAATTATCTCCTATGTTTGCCTCTCCATTATTCTTTATGAAGATATTTTGTGTATCCATTTTAATCAACATTCTTACCCAGCTTGATTGCATGCAACAAAGCTACCACCCTGTGTGTATGTTAATATCACCATGGCAACAGATTATAAAACATAAACACAAGATTCAGATTTCCATGCATGAACACCAACTCTGGAAAAAAAATTATGCTTCCAATGTTTGGTATGGGGATAGAAAATGTAATAGCCTAAAGAGCATATTTAGTCTAAATAATGTTTTGAAACCAGGATACCAAGCACCTTCTATTACAGCTGTTGAACTATTTTTACCCTGAAAGTGCATAAGATGGCGCAGCTTAGAAGAGACTGATCTCAGAATGTAAAGTTCTGTAAATCTATTCTCCCCACTTCTCTGCATTAATTTCCACACTGCATGGACATATGAGTAATGAAAGGTAGATCTGGCACTGCCCACCTGTCACAGATTCGACAGCTATCCTGACTCTGTCCCCCCTTTCCAGACAGCAGAACTTTCATCTTGATAGACAAGTGCCCTGTAAGCGTATAAGGACCTCTCTGGAGGCTCTCAAAAAGCCACAAAGGAGGATGGCAGCACTCAATGGAAGAAGTAGCACATTAAAAAAAAATACAGAGAGCATCAGCAGAAGCAATTCAAAGTATTCATTTAAAGCTGAAACATTTGCATTATGATACATTATTTATCAAACTCCTTCTAGCATCTGATATACCCCTCCAACATTTCAGAGATGAAAACAGGGCATCTGGTATACTTGCAGCATCTTGAGTCTCTCACTCAAAAATAAACACACAGGTACACAATACTGCCCACACTGCTGAGGACTCTTTTTTTCCCTGCTGTATGCTGCAATTGTGTAGATGTGTTACTAAACTAATAACAGTTTTCTTTTCATAAATCCTTAACCATGTTTAATCTCACAAATATATAGTTGTATTTTCTACAAAATGGCTACAGTTCAAATGCATTGGGCAACTGTGAGCAAGGCAGTTACATCGCAGGACAGAAAGTAACAGTGTGTATTTAGTCAGGAAAAGACTAATTTGGCCACAGCCTAGGTCTGGTACCAAACATTATTATATCTGAAAAGAGTAATTGTATCATGATGAAATTTCAAAATGAACCTAGCTAAGTGCAACATATATTGCTATATTTGTTTAGCTAATTTATTTTTTCCCTATGTGGACACAAAGCAGTTTACAATAATTGACACCATCAGTAATTTCATATTTAAACCCACAAAATGGTAGATTGTGCACTACATGTAATCTTAATGTTCATGCATTTTGTGTTGCTTTGATGCTTTGATGTGTTGTGATGCGGAGGCTACAGAAGTACATTCACTGAATCTGGAAGTGACTGTCTCTTGGGGAATGAGGCCAAGCAGGCGAAGATATACTTGCCCAACTCTGTGGAAATCAGTCAGCTCTCAGTCAGAGACTTAAAGGAGGCATAGAGCCACTTGAGCGAAGGCAGCTCAGTGGCTCTTCTGATGCCATCGCAGAGGATACAGAGCTAGGCTGCTGACTAATTAACTGGTTAATTAATAGGAAACAGAGAGTGAGTATAAATGGGAAATTTTCTTAGTGGAGGGTAGTAAGCAGTGGGGTACCGTAGGGCTCAGTACTGGGTCCAATGCTTTTTAAATTGTTCATTAACAATTTGGAGTTGGGAGTAAGTGGTGAAGTGGCTAAATGTGCAGATGATACAACATTGTTCAGGGCAGTGAAAACCAGGGAGGATTGTGATGCACTCCAAAGGGATCTGTCAAGGATGTGCAAGTGGGCGTCAGTGTGGCATTCTTGACATTCTTCACTGAAATCTACCTTGTATTCTATAGATTACAAAAAAGGTATATATATTGTTGACATTTCAAGGTATGGGACTGCTCTCCGACTGCTCGTTTGAGTCCTTAGCTGGCAGTCAGAGATATCTCTTTCTTACTTTTTTGGTATTCAGTGTGCACTGTTTCTAAATTTTATGCTCTAAGTATTTTGGTATTCAGTTTTAAGGATCAATAAAACAGTATTCAGTTCAGCCACTTGTCCTCTTCTCTTGTCTGCTGAGACTCAGTAACCAGCTGGTTCACATCTGGCCCATGGAACCTAGGGGGGCTGCCACCCCAGGTGTAAGTCTGGGGGGCAAGTTTTCCTCTTGACAGTTTTTAAGGAATCCCTGAAGTCAAGAAGAGGGACAGAGATTTATCTGACCAAAATAAAGTGGTTGAAAACCACAACCACAAGGCATTAATGGAAGCAGATAATTTGCCCTCTCCCTTATCCCAGCAGCCATCCACATAGCCAATGCTGGCAGTTGAGACAGTCTTACCACAAGGCATGGGGGAAGCTGCAATAAAAAGGGGAAAGTAATTGGTATTGCTTCCCATCTTCCTCTTTCACTGAGGGAAGAAACAGCCAACAAAGCTTTCTGTTTATGCAGGAGAAAAGAGAAGTGATTTCACATGATTCCCCTCCTTACTGCTACCCTTTTCTATAAAAGTCAGCTGCATTTTCTTCTTTCATGTTCTCTCACAACATGTCAGAAATTAGCATATCATATTGCATAAAAAATGGACTGTTATTTGGAAAGCCTTTGGGATATCACCTAAGTATCTATTCAGAGAATTCATGGGTGAGGTAAACTTTGAACCAACCTCAAACCAATTTTTAATGTAAAGTGAACAACACTAGTCTATTGTACAGGCTTGATGCCAGGACCATTGGAATATCATGTGGAAAACACTATGAGAATATACAGAAAACAATACAAATACTGAGTGTGGAGAGGCACAGGTCTGTTGAAAGTGGCATCCCTGTGTATGTTCTTTTCTTTTACCTCCATAATGGATGATATTAATCTATGTCATGATAACAGATTTATTTAAAGATATTTACACCCTGTTTTCTTCCAAATGGAGACACAAAGTAGCCTACATAATTCTATCCTCTTCCACTGTCTCCTTGCAACAGTCCTGTGAAGAACGCTAGATTGAGAGAGAGACAGAGAGAGAGAGAGCTTCTATTAGGGATGTGCATTTGGATCTACCTGAGCTGAAAATATATGCGAAAAATACCGTATCACTATTTCCTGGGTATATTTTGGTATCCCAAAGATATCCAGGATTTTTTGGGGTGTGTGGAGAATCCTGGATATATTCAGGATAGATCTGAAAAACAGTGGAGAGGCTCCAGACTCTCAGCCGTTTGTCAGGCTTTCTACTGCAGTCCCTTTAAAGTTTAAAGTGATTGCAGAAGCCAGCCTGAGGATCAGCTAAGCCAGCAGGAAGCAGAGCACTCCCTGGTGGGTCAGCTTTGGGCTGGCTTCTCCTGCAGCCTTGTTTAAATGTTCAGATGAGCCTGCAGAGACTGCTCCCCGCAGGTCAGCTGTTTGTCGGGCTGTCTTCTGTAGTGTCTTTAAACCACCCATGTCTAAAGGGAATGCAGTCAAAATCCCAAAAAATAGCTGACAGGAGTAATCCGCCTGTCAGCTGTTTTTTTCTGCTTTGTCGCTATTTTTTTTCCTGTTTTTTTTCCTTCTCAGATCTATTGGACTTTTAAAAAAATGAGATATATTTTTTAAAAAAGCAGATCCAAATACAATACTGGTATTGGAATCTGGGATTTTTCAGAAATCTCTTAATTTTTCCAAGTCCAATAGACCTGATCCAAAAAATACCAGTAAAAAAAAAAAAACTTACACACCTCTAGGTTCTATGGTAGACTCTGGATCTGAACCTGGTCTCCCAGATCTTAGTCTGCAGACTAAGTGTTACTCTTGCTGTGGTACTTGTACTATGGCTTGCAGCAAGCCACATGCACAGTTATCACTAACCAAGAGAGCCACGTTTACTTCAATCCCTAGCAAAAGGCCTGAAACGCAGGAAAGCTTGCAGCATACTCATTCTCTGCCAACAACTGTTTCAAGGTGGAGCCACTTACCAGCCACAATGCCTACTGGGCAGGGGCCTTGCCCACTGTCCTGAAACATGTGGCTTCTCAGCTGATGAGTGAGTACTACCGCTCTAATTACCAGGGGTGTAGAGTTTTAAAAGTGCTGGAGGGGGGGCCTTCTGCATGTGCAAAGCGTGCACACGCTGAGCCATCCCTGCCACTGTGCCGGGCCACCCCCGCCGCTGTGCCATGCTGTGCTGGGCCGCCCCTGCCACCGGGCCACCGCCACTCTCCCAGACCAAACTGGGGGGAAGTGGGTGGGGAGAGTGGCAGCGCATGGCAGCGGTGCAGGGGAGCGGTGGCATGTGGTGGCCAGGCGCGGGTGCTCCATTTCTGGGGGGGCTCAGTCTCTCCTGGGAAATTTCCAGGGTGGCCTGAGCCCCCCCCCCGCAGTTGACACCAGTGCTAATGACTATACAATAGGAATGCTAGGCCCCCTGATGGGGGCAGGGGTCCCCCACTACCAGGCCCACCTATGCCACAGGTCAGCTAGCCAGTGGGGGGAAATTACCCCCAAAATGAGGGAGGAATACCCAACATTTCAGTGACATGTCTAGGTGACTTCAACATGACCCGGCAGGAACGAAGTCATGTTGGGGTGATGTTCTGGTTTTGGGGCAAAAACTCTATGGTAGAAGCTAATTCTACCATAGAGTTTTTGCCCCAAAACTAGAGCATCACCCTGACATCTCTGACGTGCCTGTATCACTTCCGGATCATATTGGAAGTCATGTGGGCACGTTGCTGAAATGTGTGAAGAAACTCCTAGCTCCCAGTAAACTCACCCCTCAGTCCCCTGCTAGCTGTCCGGAGGGACCTGGCAGCCTTACTACACAATGTTGGCTTTCATACCAAATATTACAGAAAGGTGAGAGAGGTCTTCATCCCTTTGATCTCAGGGAGGCCTCTCTCCTTCTCACAAATTCTTTATTTACAACATACTTGTTATCATTCTGGGAGTACACATTTAAATTTGGACAAAGCTGATTAAACACATACACACAAACACAGAGAGACCAGATAGAAATACTGTCTAATCAATCACAATACATTTCTCGGTACAAACTCCCCCTCCTCCCCCCATTTCTAATTCTTTTCCTTTGGGAAAAGAATGTGCAGAAGCATAGTTCTAATGCATAATTTCAGACATATCATAGTTAACCCCTGGAAATGTTAATGTAAAATTAATATATGACAAGATATGTTATCACATATCTTTGCAGGGGGAAAACAATGGTGAACACAGAAAGTACTGTATATTGATGTATACAGTCAGTCAACCCACTTGAAAAAAGTGAGAAAACCTTCTTATACGAAGATGTTTGACAGAGCCAAATTAAGCTCATTCTTCCTATCATATTCCAGAAGAGTAGCTGTGAATGAATTTCTGAGTTTGCAAATATTTAGCCTTTTCTTTATACATACTCACAATGCTAATCTTCGTCCAGCTATTTTTGTTGCCTATGTACACACTGTTAGCATGTTTATAATAAGCACTCTCCCTTCAGCAGCACAATTACTGACTCATCTGGCAGCTGTCACACAGCCTTCGATGTGTGCTCATCTGTCACACACTAAGATAAGCTCTCTATTTCCTAATAGGATAGTTCTGATTTGCGAGGTGATGTGATTATTGACTCTGAATGAAAATCCCGTTAGTCACAGAGGGAGAGAGTCTCTCTATACAGCTCTGCACTTTTCAAAGACATATTTTTGTGAAGTGAAATGAGACTCTGGAGCAGCAGCAGGCAAGGACAGCTGCCAGAGGGAGGCCAGGTTGCCCTAGCTGGGAGCCCAAGAAGCTTTTCCATTGTGCAAATGGCCACTACTTCCCAGAAGCTGAATTTCAGGAAGCATAACAGGCTATACAGTGGTAAGGGAGAGATCAAATTATTATTTTTAAAACAAAAATTTATTCTATTTTATTTCATTTATTTATACCCACTTTTCTCCCTAATGAGGATCCAGAGTGGCTTACATCATCCTCCCCCCTCTCCCACTCATATTTTATCCTGTGTGGTTGTCTAGGCTGAGAGTGACTGATTCAAGGCCACCCAGCAAGTATCTAAGGAAAAGTGGAGATTTGAATTTTGGTCTTCCAGGTCCTATTCCAACAGTCTTAACTACTAAACCACATTGTCAGGCCCTCTCAGAAGTCCAGAGGGGCCCAAATCACTTCCAGGTGTTGAGGTTCAAAGGTAGAATAAAAATTAAATTAAAATAAGGAAATGATGGAGAGGATCCAAGTGATGAGGAGGAGGAGGATGATAATGATGATGAATGTGTCAGTTATAAATTAGTTATTGCAAAAGCAGCCATATAGTGGAGCACTTAATAAAAGGTGGTTGGCTTCTTAATATATTTACACCCATACCTGGCAAGCAAAACTGAAGTGGATAGGCATTTTTTTAGTTCAGTATTAATTGCCTGAGAAGTAACTGGTTAGTTCAATTAAATTTGTTGTGACTCATGTGAGTTGTAACGTAACACAACAAAATAATTATGATAATATTAGTGTCACAGTGTATGTCAGCATTAAAAATCATACATACGTAACAAAGCACTGTGATATCAGGCTCAAGTTATTTTCATTCAGCATTGATATGCTTTTAACATGAAACTTAGACAAGTGAGAAAAAAATTACAAAGAGAGAGAGAGAGAGAGAGCTTGTTTTTATGGCACATGTGATAGAGGAGCAACAGATGCCTGGAGATGAAAACGTGATAGACAGATATTTGCAAAGCTGTAAGTGAAGCTAATTCTTCAAAAGTAAATGCCAGAAGAACTGTTTGCTAGCTACCTTGACTTTGTCCAGTATTTAAGGAACAGATCATATTTGTGACTGGTTTGAAAAATAACCAATTACTTTAAAAATAATAATAATAGTTGAATAGAGTAAAACAACTGTAGAATTAAAGTTAGAAGGAAACCAAAGGAAATGAAACTGCATACAAAGCAAAGAGACCCATATATAAGACACTCAGAGACCAGCTCATACTACCTAGACTAAAGAATAGCATAAAGAGAGAGGAAGTACATTGTAATCAAGGTATTACATAACTAATAGCTCCATCTATGTCAAATATGTGAAACAACCCCCACGCTATGAGGGAAGGCAATTCCTTCTCCAAAGAACCCTAGAAAATGAGTGGTCAATGTGATCTGGAACACATTTTGGAAGAGGTACAACAGGAATGTAATTCTAACTGGAAAAGAAAGGCCCCCACAGATGATTGGGCTTGCCATTTGCTTACTCATCCCCCCCCCCCTTGAGAAACTGAGAAGTAGAAGAAAAATGACTATAAAACAACTGCTCTAGGAATTTCCTCATGTTTTTATGGTGATAACAAAAGAGATTAGAGGAAATTCTTAGCAACACCATGGTGTTTGCCAATACCTTTTCTGGCATCTGCCATTTTTTTAGAAAATGGGTGGGGCCAGGTGGGCTTCTGACCAGTAGGGCTTCTGATTGCCCACTGGAGATAGGATTGGCTGCGCAGATTAAAATAACATTTCACCGACAGAGGCCACTACAAAGTTTGAGTCCAGTAGCACCTTTAAGACCAACAAAGTTTTATTCAAGATATAAGCTTTCATATTTATACCTTGAATAAATAAGCTTATAGTTTTAATAAACCATTGTTGGTCTTAAAGGTGCCACTGGACTCAAACTTTGTTCTGCTGCTTCAGACCAACACAGCTACCCACCTGAATCTATCTCCAACACAGCTACCCACCTGAATCTATCTCCAACACAGCTACCCACCTGAATCTATCTTCATAAGATGCCACTACAGTGTCAGTTTTATTCTCTTTCTGACTCCTCTTTCCTGGTATATTTTAAAATTTTACTCCTCTTGCCCCCTGTACTTGGGCTTCCTCTGTGTGTGGTTGGCTCCACCTCCCATGGTGACCATTTTGTGGCCCACCTCCCACAGTGGTCATTTTGTGGTTGCACCCACCACCCTGTGTCGGAATTCCAAAGGTATCTGCAGGCTCAAAAAGGCTGGGGACAACTGCCATACAGGATGTGCACATGGACATCTGGAGTTACAGGACTGTGGTGACATTTTTTCAGGCTGTTACACTAACACAAATTGCAGCAGCCACATATAATGTTTTGGGGAGCAACATTAAATTTTCTTTCTGCTGCTGCTTCTTGCTTTAGAGTTTGTGATTTAGGTGCTTTTTAACGAATGGGTTGGGAGGGGTTTTTTGCATATTTTAACCAGTTTTATATTGTGTACGTGCTTGCAGACGTTGTTAACATATGATATATAAACAACAGAAATACATCCGAGTCTTTCACACTCCACATGAGTGCTAGTGTGCCTTAATTTTTTTTCTAGCACAGAAGCATCCATTCACTCCCACAATCTGTAGAAGTGTGTGGGCGCAGGATGCAAATGAACCTAAAATATGCCAGCATTTGCCAACATTTCCATTCCAGCCCGAGAAACAAAAGAATGGGTCTTGCACACTTTTATTGTACCCAGATGCTAAAAGTACAGAATGAGCAACCATTATTAATCAACACAGCCCCGTGTGGCTGTCTCGAGTGGCAAGTCTATGAAATTGAAAATACTGATTCAATATTTTAGTAAACAAATGTAAGAGATGGCTCTGCACTACTGAAGTACCTCCCCCCCCCTTCTGCAGGCACTCAGATCTCTTACTGCTTTTAGCTAAATTCAGTGCTAAGTAGAATTCAAATCTACACTGCCCTCATTGTACTTGCATTACACTATGCAAATATAAATAAAATTACTGCAAATTGGTGAACAATTAATGAGATTCATTGCAGGGACATTTCATCACAGAAAGCTATTTTCCTGCCAACTGAGACATGATGTATTTAATTCAAAATGACACCACCTGCTCCCACCTCTAAGTGAAATGAAAAAGCTGCCATGGGGCATGTTGGGAATTAACTTGCATGTTTCTTTTTAATCAGGCATCCCACCATAATGCTGAAATGCCAACAACATCCAGTGTGTGTGTGTGTGGGGGGGGGGGATCATTGCTGCTTATGCCTGTGATGTGTATGCTGCACTAAACACAAGCCACCCTCCCCCCCTGCTGGCTGCTGTATGCGATGCTTTGCCAGCTCCATGACATCGAGTAACCACACAGTGACCAAAATTGTTGTCTAAATAAGACCTCTGAGCACAACAGATGTTTTCAAACTGAGCTTCAAGCTTCTCTTCATGTTCATTTCCATTCTCAGAGAGCTTCCACAGCAAGAGAGGTCCGCCCAGAGATTAAGGAGGGACTGAAGGAGCTGCTTTTGCATGTGGCTGGCAACGTTGCTGTAGTAAGTTTCTCTTCCAGCTCTTTTCCTTCTCTCCCCCTTTCTTTTTTCTGTCTGTCTGTCTGTCTGTCTGTCTGTCTGTCTGTGTCTCTCTCTCTCTCTGTCCCCATCCAGCAGAGATCTATCAGTGGCTATTATAGCCACAAGGTCTAAATGGAACCCTTTGTCTGGGGCAGTGAGGCTCTGAATTCTTGGTGCTTGGGGGGCAACAGTGGGAGGGCTTCTGGAGTTCTGGCCCCGCTGCTGGACCTCCTGAGGGCACCTGGTATTTTTGGCCACTGTTGTGACACAGAGTGTTGTACTGGATGGGCTGATCCACTGTGGCTTCTCTCCTGTTCTTATGATATGAAAATCATATTTAGCACTTGTGTAGCACTTAGTGCTTCATATTCTGCCGAGATGAGGAAGGATTCAGTAGGGCTGTTGCTCAGTGATAGAGCATCTGCTTGACATGCAGGAGGTATCAGCTTCTTCAGCTAAAAAAGGATCAGGTAATAGGTGACATTAAAGATCTCAGCCTGAGACCCTGGAGAGCCACTACCAGTCTGAGTAGTCAATACTGACCTTGATGGACCAATGGCCTGATTCAGTATTAGGAAACTTCATGAGTTCATGTGTCAGCATGTGGAAGCAACATCACAGGATGTGACATCACAAAATGATGTCACTTCCTTTCTCCTGGCTCCACCCCCAAAGTCTCCTGGCTCCACCCCCAAAGTCCCCAGATATTTCCCAAGTTGGACTTGGCAGCCCTACCTGGGAGGTCTTTGACACCTTTGTAATGCCATAAAAGCTGGGCTCCATACAATTGAGGCCCCGTCCACACTGTCACTTTTGCTGCTCATTTCTCCCTATTGCTTTGGGTTCCACCCCCTTTTCCACATGTGTTTTGCTCCCTCTGGGACTACTAGAGAGAACAAAACATATGGGGGGTGGGGGAACCTGAAGCAATAGGGAGAAATGAGCGACAAAAGTGACAGTGTGGACGGGGCCAATAATAACTCTATGAGGTAGGTTGAGCTGGAAGAGACTGACTGGCCCAAGGTCATCAAGTGAGCTTCTATTGTAGAATGGGGGATTTGAACCTGGGTCTCCAGGCCCCAGTCAGATATTTGAACATTAAAAGACCATTTCAGAGGTCCAGAGAGGCTTGTGTCATTTCTTGCTTTCAGGCCCTAACCCATAATAAAAATTTAAAATGACAACATCTTTTTTCTGGAAATGTTAATTATCCCATTAGTGGGGGAAGGGGGGAGAGTTGAAATTGATAAGACTTTATACCCCACTGGAAAAGGTGCCTGATTAAAATGGCCTGGCTACAGAGGCTTGTGTATCTTACTGAATTCCAGAAGACTCTGAGGGATTTTAGGATCCCAAATATGTGCTCACCTGAGGCAGCAGTGCGAGGGTGGAACATGAAGCTCCTTGAAGCTATTGACAAGCTATCATGCCCATCAATAACCACTCCTGTCCTT
Source organism: Lepidodactylus listeri (assembly GCA_029233225.1). Taxonomy (NCBI): domain Eukaryota; kingdom Metazoa; phylum Chordata; class Lepidosauria; order Squamata; family Gekkonidae; genus Lepidodactylus; species Lepidodactylus listeri. The sequence continues at coordinate 75,839,112 of JARCFY010000008.1, forward strand.
GGATTGAAAACTGGCCTCCTGGTCTACCATGGAGCTAAGTGACATGAAGAGGGCCAGGAGATGTCTAGAACAACGCTGGCAGTGAACTTGTTATGTTCTGTGATTAAATATGTGATTATCCAATTACCTTGAAACTTATTCAATTACCTTGAGATTTATCCACCCCAGGGATTATCCAATTTTTATCCTGGGATTACCGTGAAACGTATTCAATTAACTTGGAACTTATTCAGTTACTTTATCCAACTGCCTTGTTTGGGCAAGGTCAGGGATGCGGCTTACCTGTGTATATAAGCAGGCCCCCTGACCTCCATTTTCTTATGCTTCATCTGGACCTGAAATAAACTTGCTATGCTGAAATCACTACCACCGGCCTCTCGACTCCAGTACATTTCAGAACTCATACTGAATTTGATAGAACATACTATAGAGACCATTAGAAGAACTATGAAGTGGCAGGGATGGTGGCAAAGAAATGTTACTACTCTGCCACTATAGCATCAGCTAGTTCACAGCCATCCAGTTGTTCAAGGTAGCACAGCACCTTCTGATGCCAAAATCTGAGCCTTTAGGAAGAAACAATTAGCTGTGATACTTTCCCCAAGTTTTCTATAATAAATATCAAGAATACACCTTGATCTGGATGTTAGTTGTAACGCAGGTACACCAGATGAAAGGCCTAATATCCTGCCTGGTCTATTTATGGACCATTTTAACCTGGTTTCAGTGATGGATATTGACCAGATCTGGGGATTAGTAAAGGCCACTACTTGTACTCTGGATCCTTGGCCATTCTGGCTTCTAAAATCATATATATTATAAATCAGTTACTAACTCAAGGCACCTTCCCTCAGCCACTCCAAGAGGCAGCTATCCGCTACTTTAAAAAAAAACAAAAAACCAGAACATTCCCTACAGGAAAAGAAATGATGTGGCCAATTATCACCTGGTCTCTAAGCTGTCCTTTCTGGGCAAAATGATTGAGAGAAAAGTAGGAAACCCATTCCAGGTCTTCTTGGATAGCTCATCTGCTGTAGACCCTTTTCAGTGTGGCTTCAGGCTAGGCTATGGGAAGAAGACAGCTCTGCTAATTTTAGTTGATGACCTCTGTCTGAGTGTAGACAAATGCCATGCCTGTTTGTTGCTCTTACTGGATATACCTGCAGCCTTTGATACAGTCAATCCTACCATCTTGCTGAGGAGGTTGGAGGCAGAAGTAGGTATCAGGAGATGTGTGCTGAACTGGTTCAAATAATTCCTTATGGAACAGATTCAAAGGGTTGCTACTAGAAACCACTTATCATCAGTGTGGGACCTAACCTGTGGAGTTCCAGAGGATGCTATTTTATCTCCCATGTTTTTCAATCTCTATGTAAAGCCCTTAGGGCAAATCATAGCTTTGCAGTTGGTTGTAATTAATATGTGGATGACACCCAGTCTATATATCCTTATCCAAATATCTTGGTGATATGGCAGATGTCCTAAATAATCTCATGGTTGCTGTGGTAGATTGGGTAAGAGTAAATAAACTGAAACTAAACCCTGAACAAACAGAGGTAATGCTGGTTGGGAAGGCAGAGATCTTGAAAGACATTGTGCTCCCACTTTGGATGGAATTCAATTGACCTTTGTTGACTCAGTTAAGAGTCTTGGCATTATACTAGAATCAGCATTATTGCTGGAGAAGCTGGTAAATGCAGCTGCAAAAAAGGCTTTCTTCCAACTCAGCCCGGCCTGTAAAATGCCCCCTTACCTTGATACTGGGATCTGGCCACCTGGATCCATGCCACACTAACATCAAGACTAGACTACTGTATAGCATGAAAAATCCATTTGCAAACTCCAGTTGGTGCAGAATGCTATGGCTCAGCTATTACTGGGAGCTAGATGTAGCACACATATTACTCCCATGCTGCAGTCACTCCACTGGTTCACTCATCAATTACCAAGCTCAGTGAAATCAGGGCTATCACATACAAAGCCCTTCATGGCCTTGGATGCCTTCTCGCCCATGCTCCACCATGACAGCTTTGCTCATTTGAGCATGGCCTTCTGCAGGTGCCAATGTGCCAATGGGCAAAATGAACAACTCTATCAAATAGCCTGCCTGAGGAGGTCATGGCAGCTCCCACTCTCCTGGCTTTCCACAAGCTGTATAAAACTGAATTATCCAAGAGGGCTTTTCTGCGCAGGCAATAGGGTTGCACTTTGCAATTTTTTTCCACAAAATTACTTGGATAGGACTGGATAGGATTAAGGACTATGGTCTACACCAGGGGTGTCAAACCTACAGCCCATGGGCAGAACCGGCAGAACCTGGGGAGGCTTTAATCCAGCCTGCAGTTCTCTTCTCCCCCCTCTATGCCCCCTCCCCTGCCTCACCCTTCTGAGCTCATGCTCAAGCTATCACTGAGCACAGGGAGCAGAAAGCAGGGCTGCCAAACTTCCCAGCTCTTTCACCAGCTTCTCAGCTCATTTTCACCAGCTTCTCCTCTGGACAGAAGTTTCTCTGGGCTTCACTGAAATACACTGCAGCACGAAAAAAGTTGCAAAGAAAATGTGGAATGGATTTTCCATTCCCAGAGTAGTCAGTCTGGGCCCAGAGACCTTAATAGAAAATCCATTTCTATTTTTTCTTTGCAACTTTTTTTTGTGTTGCAATGTATTTCAATGGAGCACATGCAAGTCGATTGTCATTCTTGGCTCCCATTATCTCCAATGGGCTTTCAAAGCTCTCCTGTTGTTTCCAGTGGGAGTGGAGTGCGGGGCAAGCCAGCCAGCCGGTTCTTCTTGCTGCTACCAGCATGAAAGTGGTGAGTGAGTGATTTGGCTGCTACAGCTCTGGAGCCCTTCTTCCTGAGCTGCTTCCTGAAACTCCTGTGGCTTTTGGGGGAGGCAGCCATGCACGGGCCTCCCCCAGCCGCTGCTGTTGCTGCCAGGATTGGGATGTGTGAACATCCCAACCCGAAAAAAAGAATCCTGGATTAAAGTCCAGTGGGACTTTATCCGGGATTAGGGTGCCATGTGACCACAGCCTGAGACTCTGAGTAAAGTGCAGGGTATAAATCCAATCTCCTTCTCCTCCTCCTCTTCCTCTTTTTCTTCTAAGTTTCCTCAAGGAATTCAAATGTGATACTGAGGATTTTTGTTTTCATTTTTTAAAGAAGGACCGAAAGTTTTAAAAGTAGGACTGAATAGGCATGGTGCTCAAGCTCTGAGCATTCAAATTATAAGAGGTTGATAAACAAATGAAAAGAGTAAGTACGTTTCAAGCATCTAGCTGAGTAAGGACATAAAGAAATGGCAAAAACCAGCAGTCCTTTAAACCTAACTTTATATTGATTCTCCTAAATTATATTCAGTTAGGATATGTGGTCAAGATTGAGTTAGAATGTAAAAGTTTAGTCCCTCATGGCTAGCGCCAAGAGTCAATAACCTATTATGTATGGATGTTTCCCCTCACTTTAATCATGCATGTCCGTTGCGTTTTCCTTGTCATTCTGCATTTCCATTGCTTTCATTGAGCATGTCGGGTGGGGGGAGTCATTCAGCATTGTTTCTCCTCCCTTCAGCCCTCAGTTTGCTTTCTGTTAACTTTTTCTCTGGGTTCCAAGACCGGTTTTGCTGCAGTTTTTCCCCTTGCTTCACTTACAAGTCAAAGATAATTCAAAAGTGTACAGCTTCCCTCGGATTTTCTTCCTCCCTTTGCTGCCTCTCCAAGATCACTACCCACCCACATGGAGATCATTTTGTCCACTCTGCCTCTTCTGCCATTCATTGGTGTGCAAGCTCCACTTTTTCCCTCGTTGTTTTATGCTTAACATATTTTTTTACAAAAGTGGCATGAGTTTAGCATTATGAGATTAACGCTAGTCTCAGATTGCTACGGGGGAAAACATGCTTCTCTGGCCCCCCTCTAAGAAACCTCTTCACAAGCTCTGAAAGGGGGGGAGGGGGGAGTGCTCCATTATGCCAGAAGTGTTTTTAAAAAGGATAGATGTCTACAGGAAACAGCAACCAGAACAGCCTCAGCCAGCCTCCAGGCAGGCATGAGGGGCTCGGGCGTTTGCTTTTCCTATTCCAAAGCAAGCCCTTTGGAATCAGGAATGCCCTGCTGTTCTCCTCCCCAATGCTGTGTGTTGTATGAGGGAAGTGTCTATAACTAGGGCCCAAGATAGGCTTTTTTCTGCCCCTGACCAACAGGTGGCGCCATCATACATTTCACTTTCTGGATCAAAACTTCCAGGAGACGAGGCATGGGGAGACTCCTGCTTTGCACCCAGCTCTGGAGAAGGAAGGGGTCAGCCAGCTCTGTTGAGTGGTGCCATCTTTCCTGGGCAGGCATGACCACACATGCATGCACTCCCCCTCCTGCCCCCCAGGCCCTTGGGGAAGCCTGTCAGTCACTGCCAAGCCCCGCTTTCCAGGAACTAGTCTAGAAAGCCCTTCTCTCCATGCAAAACCAACAAAGGTGGGGGCTGGGAAAAACCTACCAGCTTGAGAGAGCCTCCACATTTGCAGCCACATGCCCTTGGAGTCCTGTGTAGCTGCTGGGGAAACATGGAGGTGGGGAGGGCTGGACAAACACTTGTCAGAGATGCTCTAGGCTGATCCTGCATTAATCGGGGTTGGACTAGATGGCCTGCATGGCCCCTTCCAACTCTGTGATTCTATGGTTCTTGGAAGCACTCCCCCAATTGCCTGAGTTCCTTTGTGTTCCCTTGCATTCAAGGAACTGAACTGCAAGGATTTAAATGGTGGGTGCTTACTTCACCCTACTGTGCAGCTGTAATAGGGCAAATGCATAATTTTTTAAAAAAAACTTTTGGAGGCCACCCCCCCCCCACACACACACACACATACATGTCACAAGTTTGGTGTAGTGGTTAAGTGCTCGGACTCTAATCTGGGAGAACCATGTTTGATTCCCCACTCCTTCACATGCAGCTGCTGGATTACCTCGGGCAAGCCATAGTTCTGTCAGAGCTATACTTGAAAGAGCAATTCTTGAAAGAGCTCTCTCAGCCCTACCTACTTCACAGGGTGTCTGTTGTGGGGAGGGGAAGAGAAAGGAGTTTGTATGCCACTCTAAGACTCCAAGTGAAGGGTGGAGTATAAATCCAGCCACCACCTCCACCACCACCTCCTCCTCCTCTTCTCTTCTTCTTCTTCTTCTTCTGGTGTTTCCACCCCAATTAAGAAAACCTGTGGATTTTGGTTGTAGCTGCAGAATACATTAATACTGTGAATAAATACACCGGAGAAAAAAGAATGGTGCATACACCAGGCACAGAAATCCAAAATCAAGCTTATAGGCTTGACTGCTGGGATACTCTGCAGTAAGCTCTGTGTGTGCATAATAAACCAATATAAGCATGAGAGCTAAGACATTTTCTTCCTGTGTTCTGAGTGTTTAAAATCTCCCTGAGGAAGTATGCTGCACCCCCACATCAGTTCTGAACTTCCTGTCTCCAGAATAAGAAATACAATCTAGCCTGTTGGCTTTCTTAGTTTCTGTCTTTTAGGTGTGAATTTTTTTTTTTAATTACATTTTTATAGTCCACCTTTTTTACAGGGACTCAAAACATAGTGAGTCAGTACAAGCAACAAAATGGGACATTCAGTAACCAATGTATTAGGGTATTAGGTGTCTGAAACCACCAGAAATAACTGAAGCATAGCATAAGTATTAACATGACACATTAAATAGTACAGAAATTACATACTGGGATCCTACTTACAATAAGCTATACACAGCAGTATAGATCACAAGTCTCAATCATTTCTCCAAGTAATTTTGTGAACCATTTTGTGCAGTGCAACCCTATTACCTAAGCAGAAAACAGTTGAACAGTTCAGTTCTGCATAGTTTGTAGAAGGCCAGGAGAGTGGGAACTTTCCTGACCTCCTCGGACAGACCATTCCACAAGGTGGGAGCCACAATCAAAAAAGCATGTGTACGGTCAGTTGTTGGTTTTGCCCATTTGCTGGTTGGCACCTGCAGAAGGCTTGCTGACATGAGTGGAGTTGTCATGGCAGACCACAGAGTGAGAGAGAGAGGCAGTCCCATAAATAAGAGGGGCCAAGTCCAATACCTTAAACTGAGCTTGGTAACAAACGGGCAGCCAGTGGAGCATCTGCAGAGTGGGAGTAATATGCACGTTCCATCTAGCTCCCGCTAACAGTCAAGAGCTAGACAGAGCGTCCATATTACTCCCATTGTAGCTGAGGTGTTAGATAATAAACCTTGTGTCTTACTCTGAACAGAGTCATTGGTATCTGTAAGCACTGAAGTGTTCTGTGCTGGAGGCTTGATGACTCGCTCCCTGGTACCTTTCCTTTTTGATAGCTGAACTTGCAGTTCATAGGCAGAGTGCAGTCCCAATTTCTGGATCATTAATGTGATTTCTAAGATAGAGGGCATTTCTCCAAAAAAGCACCGACCTTGATGTTGCCTTTTAGCACTGGTAATCATGGGTTTACTGCCTCTGAAAATGGAGGTCCCCCTTTAGTCATCATGGCTAGCAGCCATTGAATGACCTATCCTACTCGTGGCCATCTCTACATTCACCTGCAGGGAATTCTACATTTTGAATGGCCACTGTGTAATACAACTCTTGGATAATATGAATATATGGATTGCTGAAGCTCACTGTGGGAAGCCGAACTGCACAACAGAGCAAATGCCAAAGCGGAGCTACACAACAAAGCAAATGCCAAAGGAAACAGTTGTAGGGTAGTCATATGATAGAATGGATGAAGAATTCGCTTCCCACTGCTGCTTGACACTTTTTATTTACACAATATTTCAGCTGTAAGATGTGGACCAACATCAGTGCAATTAGGTGAAGTCGCTTAGAAAATTAGTCCAGTAATAAGCAACATGTGATCAGAAAGAGCAGAAAGCCATGCAACCTCCTAATGTGTTCAAAACAGCCAATGCTGAGGAATAGTTGTTGTTTCCAGCAGCTTCCCAGTCTCCAAAGCAAGTCAAACTATTTCATCAAAAAAGCTCCTTATAGGCCTTTGTTTGCAGTACAGAAAAAAGGGTGTAAAGAGAGTTTAAAGACCACATGGTAGAGAACAACCACTTATGAATGTACTTTAAGGAACAGGCACTCTAATAATCCTAGAATAATAGTTTAATAAGACTATGTTACATTGCCATAGACTGACTCACAGTGCAATTCAAAGCAGAGTTATATCCTTCAAAGTCCACTGAAGCAAATGGATTTCAAAGGGTGCAACTCTGCTTAGGATCGCACTGTTAACAACTCAGATGCACTACATTTGGACAGTATTTGTGATCACAATATTAACATTATCAGCTTTTAAATATTAATCATAGAACAGTAATATACATCTATGACAAAGTAGTATTTTAATAAAGGTACTAATTAGTAATAACATTATAATGAAAACATAGTTTACTGTATTACTACAGGTAAGTAGTAATGTGGGCTCAGAGAAACAACAGAAATACAATCCAGCCAAAATGTTGTCCCATTAATTTCACTGTTATGTATGTACTTAAATCTGTCCCATTGAAATCAGTGTGACTTGAAAGTTGAAAAGTATTGGACTTGGGAGGCCGGTGGAGTGAGTTTCAGCATAATGATCTTTATTTTGGTCAGCAACAAGCATGGGGAAAGGTGGTCGGGGAGCCTGCTTATATTTACAGGTAAACTGCACCCCCGACTTCTCCCCCTGCAGGAGATTGGGTGAACAGGGATTAAGTTCCCGCCAGAGGCTATCATAGGTCCAGTTGAATATACTTAGCCTCTGATAGGGGGACAATCAAGATCCGAGGGTCCATTGTTCTCTCAGAGTGAAGCTCCGGCAGGTATCACTTGGCGTTACAGGTGAACATGCCCGGACATGTCGCAGGGTGCATACAGAAAGTGAGTTGACACTAGAGAGACTTTCAGTTAAGACCAGAGAATCATGTACAGAAAATAACAAAAGTGCTAAATTTTGTCTTGATCGTGCTTTTAAGTATCTATCACAGGTAACTTGTAGGCTTGTTGGGAGTAATCTGTGTGTGCCAAAGAATACGAGTGTTATCATTAAAACTGGAGTTGTTCAGTCTCTTGAGAGAGAGAAAATGTGCTGGCTGTACTTCTCTCTTAAGGACCACTGACAATCTGTTCTACGGTTGGCATATCAGCCATAGATCAACTACAGAAGCAATACACGTAAAAAAATAGCAGGAAAGGTAGAAAATGAAAACAGGAAGAGATGGCATTATGCCTGAAGAAATGGGAAAGTTGTCAACGAAAACCTATTATTTCAGGTCAGGAGTTTGTGATCTTTAATCCTATGGCTGAGATCCTATTTATGTCAAGCAAAAGATGAATAACCTCTATGGGAAATATCTAAAACTGTTCTCATCCGTTTGTTACACACAGCACTCTCTCGGCACTTATACTGTGCAATATATTACTCGACAGTGTAGAATTATTGCTTTGGAGCAATTGAGAGACACTTACTCCAAAGAAAAACATGATATATGCCATACAATGGATGAATGATGAAAGCAACCAAAAAAAATGGACTCTGAGAACAAGAAAAACATAGATGCACACTCCACAATACTATAACAATGTATTCCCCAGCTTTTCCATTGCTTTATTTTTTTTGTCTGCAGTTCTTAATTCATTTTCTCTTCCCCTGTCCTATCAGACCAGGAATGTATCTTTTTTCCTTTCAGCAATTTAAAGTTTAGATTCTGTGAAAAACAACTTGGTCAAACCATCCTCAGACTGCAAGTACTCAAAATACCTGAAAACACATAACAAAATCTCAGAAACCACAGTGTCCAAATCCACTTCAATTGCCAACTCCACATAGTACGGTCCCTCTAGGTAGGTAATACAAAAACGGGATATTATTGTAATTCCAAAAGATCTCCAGGCCCTACCCAGAGGCTATGGAAATATATTTGACACTGTGTATAATAGATGCATGCTTAGGGTAGATCTATTTTGTGCTTTTTTATTATTATTTTTTAAATTTTTCTATGCTTGTCAGTTTCACAATCACAATACTAGTCCCATGGGACTCTAGTAATTTCCCCCATCAAATACAATTTTTATTGTGCCTTATGTCTTGTATGTACATCACTATCCTTTAAAAAGATGGACAAGGTGCTGTTTGAATGTTTGAACAGCGTGTAAACCTGCACTTTAATGCATTGTTTTGGTGAACCTATGTTTGGTAATACTTGACAACAAAATTTATATAATAGTATAGAAAAATTTAGAAAATAAAAATAAAAAGCACAAAATAGATCTACCTTAAGCATATTATACAGTGTCATATATATTTTCATAGCCTCTAGGTAGGGCCTAGAGATCTCCTGGAATTACAACTATCTCCTGACAAATGAAACTAGTTCCCCTGAAGAAAATGAATGCTTTGGAGGGTGCACCATCTGGCATTATACTCTGCCAAGTTCCCTCCCCTCCCCAAACTGTGCCCTCCCTTGCCTCTACCCCCAAATCTCCAGGTTTTTCCCAACCCAGAGTTGGCAACCCTACCACATTCCTACCTATGACAAAGCCCATTCATTTTACATTCATTTCATTACCCATTCAAGGAACTTAAGCAGAAGATATGCTCTGTGGATCACACCCCTCCTTTGCCCTTGAAAACTTTTCCAAATGATATCACTTGTGTGAAATAACAGAGAGGGCTTGGAAAAAATGTCATGCTGATATTAAGAAATAAAGGCAATTAATCATCTCCAGTATTAAATGCTCTGCAGTCACTTGCCATAGATAATTTTATCAGCTGCACTGCAACTCTAACACCTCCCAAATTTCACACTTCAGGGCAGGAAGTAAAACTGCTCTGGACTTTCTGGGCTCAGCTAAGTAGTATTTTTCCCCTCCTATACAGTAAATACATTAAAAATAATTTATTCAAACAATTTGATTTATAAGGATGAATTTTGTGGTTTTGTTCAAGCACAGGAACATGAACAGAGTGGTAGGGCATGCTAACAAATTAACTAAGGTTGTTGACACTCTTTCATTACAGCTGTGTTTATGGTATGCCATAAACTGAGGGAAGAATGGGGTTGAGAAATTGACTATGATTAAGTTGTAATATCTTTACACAAGAGAACAGAAGGTGATAAAGAGTCCTGATCTGATTAGCCAGTAAAAGCCTAGTCATTTGCCTTACTGAACTGTCTACTCTTTCACAAATACTTACATACTCAACAAAGAAGACTGTCTCACTGAACAATAAAAGGGGAAAGTGAGTTACCTATTCCTACAGGAGAATATTATCTCAATACAAGGAACATAACAAACCCAGGAAACAATATCTGAAGGTTTTCCATTACAAGGAGTCTTTCTATTACAAGGTATTCTATTACGATGAGACAAAAACTACTGAGCACTACAGGCCAAAATATAAAATTGATGGATTGATAATAAGAAATGTAGCATAAAACATAAAACAGGAAAATAGTTATGTCTCACTGAATAAAAACACTGTCCAATATTAATAATAATACTGAACACCACCATGTCAGGCTTCAATGATACATTGGGCAATAAATAAATATACCATATCAAATATCAATCATGAGAATATACACAACATCAACGGTCACTGATGAGAATAAAAAGCAGAGTCACCAGAAACACTAACGCTACATCATGGATAATGGGACTAAACAGCATGTCAGCAGAAAGCTAGCTAGAAAATAATCACCAGCTTAGAGTGGAAAGCTCTCTTTTGGAATGTACATAATAATGTATTTATAAGTGCACACTCCTGCTTGTCCTTGATATTTCCCTAAACTATAAACACAGTAACTAACTCCTCAAATTAATGCTAATCTAGAATTATATGCATATGATTGGAGAAGGAACCCCTCCCCATATTCTAAGGACACCATAAGAACATAAGAAGAGCCCTGCTGGATCAGACCGGTGGTCCATCTAGTCCAGCATCCTGTTGCACTTAGTGGCCAATCAGTTCCTCTAGACAGCCAACAACAGGGCATAGAGGCTTGGACATTCCCCTGATGTTGCCTCCTGGCTCTTCTGAATGTGGAGGTTAAACTCAGTCACCAGCCATTGATGGACTTATCCTCCATGAGTCCATCTAATCCTCTTTTAAAGCTGTTTTTTCCCCTTGTGGCCATCACTACATTCTTCGGCAGCAAGTTCTACATTTTAATCACTCTCTGTGCAAAGTAGTATTTCCTTTTGTCTTTCCTGAACCTACTGCCTACCAGTTTCATTGGATGCCCTGGAGTTCTAGTGTTTTGGGAGAAAAAAATTCTCTTTGTCAACTCTCCCCACCCCATGCATAATTTTAGAAATCTCTATCATGCCCCCCCCCCAATCATCTTTTTTCTAAACTGAAAAGTCCTAGACTCTTCAGCCTTTCCTCATAGGGAAGATGCTCCAACCCCCTAATAATCTTGGTTGCCCTCCTCTGTACTTTTTCCAGTTCTGCAATGTCCTTTTGGAGATACAGTGAACAGAACTGCACACAGTATTCCAAATGAGGCTGCACCATGGATCTATACAGGGACATTACAATATTGGCCATTTTATTCTCAGTCTCTTTCCTAATAATCCCTAATATAGAGTTTGTCTTTTTTGCTGCTGCAGCACACTGGGTTAATATTTTCATTGAGCTATCCACTATGACCCCAAGATCTTTTCCCCTCTCAGTCTCAGCAAGTTCAGACCCCATTAGCCTATACTTGAAGCTGGTATTTTTTTGTCTCAGTGTGCATCACCTTACACTTACCAAAACCGAACTTCATTCACCATATGTTGCCCTCTCACCCACTTTGTTGAGGTCCTCTTGGAGCTCTTCACAGTCAGCCTTGGTTTTCACCATCTTGAATAATTTGGTGCCATCTGCAAACTTGGCTATTACACAACTCAGCCCTAGTTCTAGATCATTTCTGAATAAATTAACTAAAACCAGCCCCAATACCAAGCCTTGTGGAACCCCATTGCTTACTTCTCTCCATTGTGAGAACTCCATTGATTCCGACTCTTTGTTCTCTGTTATTTAACCAGTTTTTAATCCATAAGAGAACTCATCCTCTTATCCTATGACTGCCAAGTTTATTTAGGAGTCTTCAGTGAGGTACCTTATCAAATGCCTTTTGAAAGTCCAAGTATATAATGTCTACCAGGTACTCCTATGATACTTTAATGTTTATAGCAATTAGCCTCTATAGTTGAAAATTGAGTTTTGGTTTAGAACAACTCTCTCTCTCTGTTTTGATGAAATTGATAAGCCAGCTTCTCTCCCTCCCCAAAATGAACACAGTGGAAATGGGAGTGCATGAAAAGGTTCCTGCACCCCTCATTTCCCTGACATCTACAAGCTTGTTTACTTTCTCAAAGAAATCCAAAGATTGGTGAGGCAGGCCTTCCCTCTGCAGAAGCAATCCTGATTTTCCCTCAGCAGGCTTTGTCCTTCTGTGTGCCTAAGAATTACATCTTGGATTACAGTTTCTATTAATTTTTCTGGGACAGACATTAGGCTGACTGGCCTGCAATTTCCTGGTTCCCCTCTGGATCTTTTTTAAAAACTGGTATCACGTTTGCTATTCTCCAGTTTTCTGGTACAGTGGCTGAATTATGTGATAGGTTATATATACAGGTTAGTTGATCAATGATCTCACATCTGAGTTCCTTAAGAACTCTCAGGTGTGTGCCATCAGGACCTGTTTTTAATTTCCCCAGTAGGTCTAGAATTTCATCTCAGGTCACTTCAGTTTGGCTTAGTTCTTCAGACTCCCTTCCTGAAAACAGGGGCTGTGGCATGGGTACATGCCCCACGCGTTCCACAGTGAACACATAAGCAAAAAAAGTTATTGAGTTTCTCTGCCATCTCCCCATCTTCCGTTAGCAGTTCCTTTGTCATCATCATCATCATTGTTTTATTACAGTTTGTAACCAGCACAAGGCAGTTCAGATATTTCCTTTGTCAACGAAAGGCCCCAATGCTTCTCTGTCTGATTTCCTGTTCCAGATATATATTTTTTTTAATGTTTATTTGTCTTGACACTTTTAGCAACCCGGTCCTCAAAAACCTCTTTTTGCATGCCTTTTTGCACTTACATTTCTTTTGCCAGAACCTGTGGTCACTCCAGTTCAGTGGGGCAGACCTTCCACTTTTTAAAAGAAGCCTCTTTACTTTTTATAGCTTCCTTGATGTGCGTTGTTCACCATGCAGGCCTTCTTTTAGACTAGGCAGTGCCTTTCCTAACCTGTGGAATGCATTCTATTTGGGCTTCAATTAGTGTGGTTTTAAATAACTTCCAAGCATCCTCTTGGGATTTAATTCTCTTGTGCTTCCCCTTCAGCTTCCTTTTTACAATTCCCCTCATTTTTGTAAGGTTCCCTCTTTTGAAATCGAATGTTACCGTTTTGGACTTTAGGGGTAATGTTCTATTTATCTGAATGCTGAACTTAATAGCATTGTGGTCACTGTTCCCAACTGATATAACAATCTCTACATCTCTTACCAGGTTGTGGGACCTGCTCAGAACCAAGTCCAAGATCACTCCCCCTCTGGTTGCCTCTGTGACCAACTGTTCCAGTTCACAGTCATTTATGATGTCTAGGAATCTCATTTCTACAGAATGAATCGAGCACACATTTATTCAGTCAATGTGAGTGTAGTTGAAGTCTTCCAGTATAATAACGTTATCTGTTTTAGTCACCTCCCTTATTTCCTTCTCCATCTCAAGATCAGCCTCAAGGGTTTCATCAGGTGGGTGATAGTACACCCTCATTTTTAAGTAACCCTTGGGGCCCATTATTTCCACCCATATTGCTTCAGTCAGGGAGTTAATTCCCTTGATGTTTTCTGACTTATTGGATTCTATGCCCTCTTTGATGTACAACACAACACCACTACAAACCCGTTCCTCCCTGTACTGCCTACCAAGTTTATACCCGGGAATGACTGTATCTCGTAAATTATCCCCTTTCTACCATGTTTCTGAGAAACTACTATATCTAAAGTGTCATTGAATAACAAGCACTCCAGTTTCCCCATCTTGGCTCGGAGACTTCTAGCACTGGCAGATAGACACTTATGTGTTTTGCCCTCTGGTAATCCTTGGTTCCTCAGTCGCCACACATGGCCCTCAGTCATCATCCTGTCCTCATTCCCAAGTTCTATTATGCTCCTATCAGTATTACACGGAGTGTTTATGCAGTCATCCCTTTGGACTGACCTGTCCCAAACCAGAGGCTCCCCAGCTCCTGTTGACTTTTCCTCCAGGATTAGTTTAAAAGTTGCTCTGACACATTTTTGATATTATTTAAACTAGTTAAGTTGATTTCACATATAATAGCAAAGGTAGTTCTATGGATAAGCACAAAATTCTATTAGGATTGATTTCATAAATGAATCTTGGTCTTCTTCATGACTGTTCTACTAATCAAAGGCAAATATATGGGAGTTCAGAGGAACAATCTAAGAGGTATTCAAAGTTTCAGGGCTTTCCCCCCACTCTCCCCACCTCCAACTCTAGAGACTATGGAAACTGTAGAAATATTCTTCTTTAAAAAGTCTTATAGAAGCATTGTTCCATAACCCCTTTGGTGCTAAAAGCAAGGCTAATTTTGGGCAGGAATGCACAGGAACGGAGTTCCGGCTGGCTTCTGAGTTCACCACACCTACAGCTTCCCCCCTCCGGGTTCCCCAGGTGCCTCACAAATTGCAGGGCACTTGAGGAAGCCAAACTGATCCAGGGAGGGAAGGCAGTTTAAACTGCCTCCCATCCTCGGGTTCCCCAGGCACCCCACAAGCCATGGGGCACCTGGAGAAGCCGATGCTGGGAGGGAGCTGTGCTGTCAGGGGTGTGGCCTAATATGCTAATGATTTTTTTGCTGTTGGGTGTGGCCTATTGTGCTAAGGACTTCCTGCTGGGCTTTTTCTACAAAAAAAGCCCTGGCTAAAAGCATTTTGTGTGGGGAGTGGGGAGAGAGTAATTTCAGTATGCAAAGCACTAGTTTGGGTTTTTTTTTTCCATTTTTCATTGTTTTGTGGCAGAACTGGACAGTCACACTCTTCCACAACATTAAAGCAATAACAGAACCCCCTTCAAAATTAGCCCTTTTAAATAATATGGCAGAACACTAAGGGCTAAGTTCTATTTTTAATTTCATTTTTATGCTGGAACATATGGGTAAATTTCTTCTAGGACTGTACAAATTGTGAAAGGGCACACCCAAGGGACTTAAACCAGAGAGAGAGAGAGAGAGAATTTGGGGAAGGAAGAGGACCCAGATGCCAGAACCCACTCTCTTTCCCAATGCTGAGACCATTGGGCCAGTTGCCCTCTTTGGTGGTGGAACAGTGGAAGGCAGGGAGACTGCCACAAGGGTGGGGGAGCCTCACACCAAGAGACATGTTGGGATGAGCACTGCAAGTCAACAGACAGAAAGCTCACAGCGAAGAAGTCAATTTATCAGGAAGACTTAACTTAGCCCAGGGGTGGCATATTTTTTGGAAGACAGCTGGCGATTTCCAAAAAGTAATTACTGGAAGGTAAGGTGTAGACTCTCTAGTCCACATTTTGCAGGAAAGTTGAATGGAAGAATATCATCTAGTGCTGGAAGTTCTGTATTTGTTGAGTCATACCTGTTAACACTGCAAAAGGCATCCAGAGAATCACAAGATGGCTATGTGAAATGTGTTTGTCAGAATTTGTTTTCAACAATTTGGAAAGGTGTTATTTTTATATGAACATCATAAACTTGTGCAGTTTAGCTCAGCATCAGGTTGTGTAACTGTTGCTAAAACACATTCTGAAGCCTGCACCTCTCAAGCCACCTTAGATGATGAAAAGAGTTGCAAGATGCACTCATTAACGGTTGACTCGAGTCAGTCTTTTCACAATGCAGTCTTATGCAGAATTACTCCTGCCTTAGTTCATTGAGCTCAATGATTTACACTGGAGTCTGTGCACCGAAGTGTGCTGCTGCTTAACTAAATAACATAAATCTGGACATAAATTTTAACACAAGTCTCAGCACTGAGATTAACATACATTAAAAATGGGTTGTCTTAAAACTGTACAGTGAACACAGGTCAACCTGCTCCTTCCTCAAAATAATCTTCTTGCTTTCACATCTACATTTACTCCAGCTACAACATTTATATCAAGTGGGACTTTGCTTCCAAGTAGCCATGAGTTCAAAAGGTTTATGAACAATCTTAGATAAAAATCAGACACAAGATCCATTGCGGAACCAGGTGTACAGAAGGTGGGTACAAATTAACCAAACCTCTAAGGAATTGTCTAGATGCTCTTAAAGAAAAAAACAGTTGAACCATGTGAAGCTGAAATAGCAGCCAAATAAACCTTAATGGAGGAGGCAGAAAAACCCCTGTCCTCAAGGGATATGTGAGACCTAATCCTGCCCCCCCCCCCACCTTTTACTGTCAGAAATCAAGGTTTGGAAACATATTATTGTGGCTGCCTAGCAACTACCACAATGGCCACTGAGATCATTGAGATTCACTAAGATTCCCCCCTCACTGGTAGTCTTTAAGCAATGGCTGGATAAACACTTCTCATGGATGCTGTAGGCTGATCATGCATTGAGCAGGGGGTTGGACTAGATGGCCTGTATGGCCCCTTACAACTCTGTGATTCTATGATGATTCTATTTCTCAAAACTACAGGCACTGATTATATCGTGGGGGGCAGCAGGTTAAAATCTTTCCCCTCCCCCAGATTTCAGATTTTTCTGCAAACCACAGCTTTTCTCAGGTCTGCAGAAAGACCTGGCTTGAGTGTCCATGGTCCCAGTTTCCAGATGTAACTATCACAGATGTGCCTATGTTGAGAATAAGACACATTGATATGATTGATATGATTGATATGATTGATATGAATGAATAGTGCAGTCATCGTGACTCATACACTGTTCTTCATAGGGTGTACAAAAGACTTGTTGGAGAAAATAGTCAAAAATACTTAGAGTTTGCAATGGATCTTTGCTTCACTGGAGAGGAGACATTTCTTTCTGTTTAAAATCTTTATTTCTAAGGGATAGGGTACACAGGAAACCTACAAAATAACAAAGAGATATCTAGAGCTACATTTTCACGTACTACTGCTACAAACACATGGTCACCCAACGATAGAGAATCCTCCTTCTTCTTGACCCCTAGAAGGAAATCACCTGAATGCATTAACTAACAAATACCATTCACTTTCAGGGGCTTTTCTAACATTGGCTGTCTGCCAGATTTCCTTCCAAGTCAGTCTAAACAATAGCACAGAGGGTAAACAGGTTAACCCTATAATGGCTGGAATCTGGACCTTGCAACTCACACATTTTTGACCTCTGACATCAGATGCTGCCACAAAATATATGGGCTTCTGTATGTTTTACCATAGCATCAAGAGAGGTGAAACCTATTCTGTAAGTAAAGGAGTATTAAATAGTATTTTTCTCAGAAGCAAAACAAAGGGCACAAAAGACTCCCATAGCTGAGTCTGTTTCTATGCCTCTGTTTTGTGAATGAACATATTAAATTTGGTGAAGAAATTCAACAGTAGATTGTTTCCCTAATTGGGCTGCACTGAGTATAAATAAAGAAATTCAGAGTATTTTGGCAGTAAATGATATAATCTATATCACTAGTGGATGAGAACAATTTTTATGAAAATTTGGGTTAACGTGCTTAACACTCTCCAGATAGAACAAACTGGACTTAACTTTTGCTGGAAAATGTGCCTATATTTTATGATTCATAAATAATGCTTTGATAATTTCCATGACTTCATCATATTGGTATGTGACTAGGGATGAACAGGAACCTAAAAAAGGCAGTATGGTTCGGGATTCAGGGTGGCCAAATGGGCCTAACCTGAACCGAGTTGATCCAGCAAGTTTGGTTCCCCCCTTCTCCTGGCCACAGCTCACCGTGACTGGGAGAAAGGGGGACATCACCCGGGAAATGACTTTCTTTCCCTCTTTATCCTGGCCATGGTTTGCTGTGGCCAAGAGAAAGGGAATGGGGATTGCCTGGGAAGGGTTAAATGGCTGCAATCCATTTAGCCCTTCAGTTTTGCTCCCCCCTTCAAAGGGAGATCCACGGAGCTGTTAGGTTTAAATGGCTGCCAGCTGGCTACTTAAACCTAGCAATTGAGTGGCAGACCCCACTCTGCTATTAGATTTAAATGGCTGGTCCCAAACTGGCCAAAAGTTGGGTAAATGTTTGGGGAAGGTGCCTTCCCTGAACATCGGTTCCTGAGCTCTGAACCGGCCCAAGTTCATGCCAAATTTTGGCTCATGAGCTGGTCTGTGCCCATCCCTACATGTGACACTGTGAATTTTATTTTCTACTGTCTCTTTATTCCTTTTGCAATAACCCTCCCCTCTATATAAATACTACAAAGCACCAAATCTATTTCATGTAAAAATCGGCACAGTTTTTAGCCAAATTTAAGTGTGAGAACAGTACAGTAGGTTTAAAAGGTCAAGCTAGACAGATGAACAGTTTTGTACAATTTTCGCAAGACTTTGCTATACTGTTTAGCTATTGACATTTAAGATCAATTTTCCTCTTAATTTCTGTTCCACCTGATGTTTAGTGCTGATAAATCTTGCCAAGATGGTATTTGGATTTATTTATTTATTTTTACATTTGTTACAAGCTACTAGTTCATATCTATGAAAAATTGGTTTTACAGATATTTGTCCTAACAACTGCTAATGGATTAGTACACACACTACAAAAACATAATTATTAAAAATCCAGAGTATCTTTATAGAGTTTTGCTATATTGGTTGCATTATTAAACACAAATGTGGGTGCAATTCGATACTGTAAAATTTTAGATGTAAACTATTGTGGTTGTTTGTGGTTACAGTTAGGTGAATGGTAGCCAGTTCTCTGGCCCAGGCTTGCATAGTCCCTGTTACAATAATTCAAATAAAACACAATGAGTACAAAACACACCAATTCCCTCCTGTTACACTACCAAACATATTGAGAGATAGCAGCTACAATCGAAACAATGAGGCTATTAATTGAGCTACATCAATAAGTTAAAGAGTAGGGCTGTGCGTTTGACATAAAGCAAACCAAAACAAAAATTCCCCAAAATATTTCATTGGTAGTTTTTGGGTATTATTTAAGCTGAATACAAGACTCTGATCTGTATTGGCAAAAAAGCCATTCCCTGCCCCCCCAACTTTTATTCCGCTATACTGCAAGCTGAGAGGAACAGCTGGGGCAGCAGGAGCTGACAGGTTCATGCTATCTTGGCTGGGGCTGGCTGTCTCCTCTTGCAGCTCGGTTTAAACTAAGCAGCAAGAGAAGCCAGCCCAGGATCAGCTGGGGTGGTGGGAGCTGACAGCTCTGTGCCATCTCATCTGGAGCCCCATGCTGCTCCAGCTGATCCTCTCTTGAAGCTCCAAGCTGCAAGAAAGGATGAGCTGGTGTGGTGCAGAGCTGAGAGCTACTGCTGCCCTGGCCGATACTGGGCTGGCAAGTTCACCTGGAAGGCGTTTAAAAGGACTGCAAGCCCTTTAAATGCCTTCAGAGTTCTTCAAGCCTCGGAGTCACGCAGCTTAGAGAAGGCATTTAAAAGGACCACAATCTCTTAAAATGCCTCTCCCCCCTCTATTGGTTCAATGGAGGATGGGGAAACCTTCTTTGGGTGCCTACAGAATTGGACCCCCTGGTCCAATCTTTTTGAGACTTGGGAGGGTTTTTTTTAATGAGAGGCACCAGCAGCTTTGCTACATATTTGGTGTCTCTACCTAAAAACCAAGCCCCCCAGAGCCCTAGATACCCCTGGATCGCTTCTACATTATACTCTACTAGGAATAAGGCCCACTGTGGAAATAAATATAACAGGCTCTAGAAAAAGGCCCTGGGAGAGTGCCCCAGCCTTGGGCACTCAGCGTCAGTTTGCTGTGGCAACCTCAGCAGTGTATAATGACACAGAGTCCACCATTTTCTTCAGAGGAACTGATCTCTGCTACCTGAAGAGCAGTTGTAATTTTGAGTGATCACCAACCCTCACCTGGAGATTGGCAACAACTATTACCCAGGAGGAAATGGCTGGTTTGGAGGGTGGAGTCTATGGCATGGTACCTGTCTGAGGTCCAACCCCTCCTCAAACCCCACCCTCTCCAGGCTCCACCCCTCAAATCCCCAGAAATTTCCCAACCTGGAGTTGGCAACCCCATGTCCTTCCCAGCTAACCATCAACCTACCATTATCTGCCCCTTTGACTGCAGCTGACTTCTGCCCTCCCTCATGGAGATCAGTTGTGATTCTGAGTGATCTCCACCCCTCACCTGAAGATTGGCAACAATGGTTCCCCAGGAGGGAATGGCTGGTTTGGAAGGTGAGGTTTATGGCATTGTACCTGTCTGAGGTCCCATCCCACCTTCAACCTCACCCTCCCAGGTTCCATCCCTCAAATCTTCAGGAATTTCCCACCTGGAGTTGGCAACCCTATCTACTTCCCAGCCAACCATCAATCTACCTTTATTTCTCCCTCACTGTTCAGCTTTCCATCTCCCCCCCCTGCAGCCTCTACTGTGCTCTGAAGTGCTGACTGCCACGTCACATTGGCTGTCATGAGGGGGCATCTTAGCAGGGTATAAGGACACAGAGTCCACCATTTTCTCCAGGGGAACTGATCTCTGCCATCTGGAGAGCAGTTATAATTTTGAGTGATCTCCAGTCCTCACCTGGATATTGGCAACAATGGGATGGCAAGATAGAAATTTAAATAAATAAATTTACCAGGTGGAAAAGTAGTATTTCTCTGCAGTGGAGCCAAAGTAGCTTACATCATTCTCCTCTCCCCCTTGCACAACAATCCTGTGAGGTATGTTAGGCTGAAAGTCTGTGACTGGTCCAAAATCACCCACTCAGCTTCTACAGCAAGAACCTGGATCTAGCAGACCCTGCTCTGAAGCACTGATTCCTATGCCTAGGGTAGCCAACCTCCAGGTGGAGCCTGAAGATTGCCAGGTATCACAAATGAACTCCAGATAACAGATCTCTCCAGCCCAGAGAAAATAACTGCTTTAGAAGGTGGACTTTATGGCATTCTGTTCAGCTGAGGTCTCTCCCCTCCTCAAACCCTGGCTTCCATAGGCTACCAGAAAATCTCCAGGAATCTCCCTACCTAAAGCTGGCAACCCTAGTCAAGACTGGCCCCAATTAGTTCCTCACAAAGGCCTGAGAAGGGTTTCCTTCCTTTGTCTGAACCAAGCTTGGTTGCCTACTGTGGTGAAACAGGCTCCAGTTTACAACTCAGCTGTTCACTTCCCACCCTTGTCCTGTGGGTGTATCAGAGAGCCAGTTTGGTGTAGTGGTTAAGTGCGCGGACTCTAATCTGGGAGAACCGGGTTTGATTCCCCACTCCTCCACTTGCACCTGGCTGGATGACCTTGGGCAAGCCATAGCTCTGTACCAGCTGTTCCCTCAAGGACAGCTTGGGAAAGAGCTCTCTCAGCCCCACCTACCTCACAGGGTGTCTGTTGTGGGGAGGGGAAGGGAAAAGGAGTTTGTAAACCGCTCTGAGACTCCCTTGGGGAGTGGAGGGTGGGGTATAAATCCAATCTCTTCTCTTCTCTTCTTCTTCTTCTTCACTCCTTAAGTTCCCTGCCACCACTCACTGAATTGTCACTGCCTTTTTAGAGGGACAGTGAGACCCCTGTGGCCAAATCTCCCTATTTGAAGATGGAATCTCCAATCTTTGGGGAATCCCTGGAAAGTTGACAACCCAAGGGTCTGGCCTTTCTTTGCTCCCCAGGCTACCCCCTCCCTTTGGTATTGTGCAGAGCAGGGAAGACTATGGGGTCAGAGCACAATACAGATTATTAGCCCAAACAGAAGAATTTATTTATTATTTACACAATTATGGAACACACACACACACACTAAATGAATAAGGCACAACTGTAGGAGTAAGCACACACTATGAACCAACAGGGCATAAATCAACAGGGGTTAAACACAATCCTTCTTGGATGGGCTGAAGTCTATATTGATGGTACCCCACCCCTTGGGACAGTCCCTCTTTTCCAGCAGTTTTTGGCCTGGTGACAGCTGGGAACTGTAGGCTAGCAGACGAGGAAGCCCAATTTAACCCTGTGAGTGATACCCCTGCAGGCCCCACTCTGGAACTACAGCTCAACTGAACCTTATGGAGGAACATTTTAAACAAACCACAGACAGCAGCCATGTTATAAACACAGGTAACTGCCATTTCGTTACACCTACTAACAGCCACTGAGGTAACAGTTAGTCCCCCACAGGAGGGAAGCAGGAGAAGCATCTTCGTCAAGAAGAAAGCCATCTGCCAGTAATTCTGAGAGTGCACAGTGGCTGAAGGAGTGGGCGAGGAAGAGGAGCAGACCCAGCACCCAGCCAATGGCACATGAGTACTCAGAGCCAGTGGATAGGGACAACTTCTGAATGACAGGTCAGGGGGCCAAAGGCTGTGGTGGCGTGTGGAACTTTGAGGAAAGAGTCACTCGAACACTCAGTTATATAATAAGGAGAGATGGGGACCGTTGTCTAAAATGGTCCCCATAGGGTATAATGGAGCCCAGAAAAAAATTGGGTTTCCTGAATATTTTCCAAATCCAGATACTATACAGGTATTGGTATTCAGGAATATCAGGAAATACCAATATACCCAACCCCAAAAAATACCGAGGTTTTTTTGCCCACTCCTATTAAAGAGTCCTAAAAGAAGAATATTTCTCAGCCTGCCTTAAGCCCTTTTCCAAATACCTCACATGGGTTGTCTGGCATACAAATCAGAATTTACCTTTTGATCAAATATTATTTTAGTGACCAAGTTGTTTTTACAACTGATAAAAGAACCAGCCTATGGAGAGAGAGGCTGTGGCTCAGTGGCAGAGTATCTTCTTGTGATACAGAAGGTGTCAGGTTCAATCTCTGACATATCTAGGATCCGCTGCAGCTAGTCAATTATGTGAAAGATCTCCACCTGAGATCCTAGAAAGCTGCTGCTAATCAGAGCAGACAATACTGACCTTGACAAACCAACGGTCTGACTCAGAATAAGGCATCTTCATGTGTTCAAAGTCTTCATTATAAATGAAAAGCAAGGTAAAATGCAAGGGACAGGGATTGTATCCTGATTTGGTCACAGAAACCCCATCTCAGATTCTGAAATTTAAGTGCTTACTTTAGGAGCTGGAGATACTGACAGCAACAAATATCGGCTTAGCTGACAGTTGCCAAAAAACAGTTCCAATTAGATCACAATCAACAGCCCATTCCAAGACCTGGCATGCTGTTGTAACATTTTGCAGCCTATCGTTCACTTAATGCCAGCTTCAAATTAAACACTCAGGGCTGCAATACACATTATGCTTAATTTAGATGCCCAGTGAAGATGTTCGGAGCATACACTTAAAAGCATGAAGTATACACATGACAAATCCTTGCAAGCATTATGCATTATATGCATCACAGGAGCATTCATCAGGAATGTGGAATTTAATGAAGTTACCTGCCAAATGCAGCAGTTTATTTGGAGTCAAGCTGTTACGCAGTGTGCAAACACACCCTTATGAGGCGTCTTTTATTCGTTATAAAAGCAACTTGGTCTCCAAAACTAGTGTACTCTGGATCCCCATCATGGGGTCTATAGGTACCATGGCACCTGTTTACACTTTCCTTGGACTTGCCAAGTTTCTTTAAAAAGTGGCTCGTGCCAGGTGGAGCTTTTGTCCTGCAGAACTTCTGGCTGGCCACTGAAGACCTGCTTGCTTGTGCAGATTTAAAAACAAAAATGATTTTTTTAAAAAGCAAAAAAAACCCCCATTGATTTAGCAGCAGCTGCCACGACAGCACAAGGATATTTACTGTGTGTATGCAAGAAAGTATTTTTAAACAACATTTTCATTTTAAAGAGAGTTCTGAAGCAGTTTCTGCCTGAAATGTTGAAGAGTTACTGGCTGAGGACAGATTGCCATTCTGCCGCGCCTCTGCGGTGCGGCAGAATGGGGCGGGGGGGATTTCACCCGCGGCGTGGCATTCGCACGCCACCGGAAGGAAGCCGCCTGCAGCGTTCAGACTGCGGGTGGCTTCCTGGAGCGGCGGGCGGACGCCGTGCGGCTGCCCCTGCCCGTGTGCGTTCACACCCGCTCCGGTGGGTGGAACGTGCGCGCAGGGCGCGCCGCAACAGCCGAGCACCACTTTGAAGTGGTGCTCGGCTGCTGCGGAAGGAGCGCGGCGCCGGACGCGATGCGTCCAGGCCGCCTCCTGGGGGCAGATGCGGCTGTCTGAACGGCTGCTCTGCCTCCGCTTCTGAAGCGGAGGCAGAGTGGCCGAGACGGCCAATCTGTCCTTAGTTACTATTAGACTTATGCATAACCTTACTCTTTGACATTCTGAGGTTGGCTTTGTCTCCAATGGCAGCTACTTTGTGGTTGTGACCACTACTCCATATCAGAATTCCAAAGGTGCTTGTAGTTTCAAAACATTTAGGAACCTCTGTTTTATTCTACATGCTAGACAATCCATATAGAGTATCGGGGGGGGGGGGGGGGGACCTTAACAAATGCTGAGAAATGCTTTTCCGCAAATGCATTAGCAACCCATTCTGCCATGCTGCTGCCTAAATTGGTTTCAAAATTCAAGCTCAGATGCCAAGGCCATACTGTGAATTCTCTGGGTCTGGTACAAACTTGTAACATGTGTCTTCAACCTGATTCCATCTAACACAAAACAATGTATAGATCATGAAAGAAAGGAGCAAAGCAACACACCTGTCGAAACTAATGGAACAAAGGGAAGAAAAACAACACGGAGGGAAGAAAAGGCTAAAAGAAAAATGTCGAGGAATCCATTAAGCATGAGAAGCTTTGGGTTTGTTGGACAGCAAAGAAGAGTGTGGTGAAGATATTTGTTTCCTTTGACTGATTAAGCAGTCCTATATGAATTTCCTCTCATCTAGGAAGCAAAAGGGAAGAACAAGGAGTTTAAAATCCCATCTTTATGCCCTCTTCACTCTGGTCATGTTTGTTTAAAAGTGCTGACAAAAATAAAGCCATCATAATTAAGTGTCAGCTTTATTCACTCCCTAATACTACTGCTGAGATCAAGTCTACCAAGGTTTTTGAAAACAGCTATTTCACACTGGGCACGTAAGGAAGCTTAAGACTGTAATTAAGAAAGTTGCATGACACCAGTCCTTACAACTGCTTGACGGTTTTTTCTAAGGGATAAATAAGCCCAGATTTTCAAATAAGTTGTGCCGCATAAAAGCAATGAGTTAAAAGAAGTTACGAAGACATGAGACTAAATGGTGCTTTCAAGTTTGCACTGGCTTGCACAAAAACAAAAGGATTTATCCTTTTATCATAAATAACCTGTCTGCTTGATGTTTATGTACATAACACTAAAACAGTCACTCGTGTTAATAGTCATTTAGATATAAATTGAACAGATGTGGTGCAAGACTTCGTAAATGAGATTTCTGACCTTTTGTTCCCACAAGCCTGCAACATCATACTGAGGGTACAATAAACTCCCCAAAAGATCCATGTATTTGTCCCTCAAGAAGACGTTGAAAGCTTGTAGATATGCTACATCTCAGATGTGCCTACTCCATAGCTCACAACAAAGACTCAGGGTAGATTACTACAGAAATGCTAGACAGGTTTTAATACACTCCATGGATCAAGTTAATGCTGCTAAAGACAGTGAGTAGGTAAAAACAAGGTGAACAGGAATTCAAAAGATAATACCTCATGGTATCCAATCCGGGCCTCATATAAAACAGATTCCATTTCTATATCATGAAGTCTCACTCTACACTAATAAGGTATGAATCATAGATATGAGGGAATAGTTGGATTATGTTAATTCCCCTGTTCAGATCCAGAGGTCTATTTGGGACAGGTGGAGTTATCTCTCAAGACCTAGGATAGTGTGTGGGTATGGGGAAAACATACCATTCTCCATTCCACATGGTTTCTCTGATTGAAAGACAATGGTATCATTGGCAGCTGATACCCACTAGGGTTGGTGGCATGGAGGGCTGGGCAGACAATGGTAGGTGCAGCTAACTAATTCAGGTTTTGTCCCCATCTTCCTTCCTTGGAATACTACAGTGAAGACAACAGCATGTAGAGAACATTCTAGAAACATTTTAGAATTATACAAAAGAGAAATGACGATCACTATGCAGGTGCCAAAGTAATGCAATCTATCATTTTGCTACTATGTTTACAATAGCAGGCATACCCAATACAGTAGCGAAATCCTGCCACATCCCTCCCCCCTTTCTTAAAACCCACCACTCAGCACACTAATCAGAAAACTAAAAAATTATGACAGAAAAGAGTATATGACTACTGCATCTTTAATTGCCAGTTCCCCACTGAGGAACGGATCTGTAGTCAGACCGGTATACTGCATTTGGGAAAAATGTCCTCACCACATATGTTTTTTTTGTTTCTTTGCCATTTTTCAATTTTTTGCCAAGAAGTTCTGACATAACAGTATTGTTAAGTGTGGTGTTTATTTTCCTGTGTTCTTGGTTACTGAAAACGTTGATTATGAAATGCCCTTTTAAGCTATCTAAGTGTTATTTTTGTAGCACCTGACCCAATATTAGTATGTAGAGGTTACATATAGATTTAAAATTTTTCAGTAATGATGTTCAAAAAGGAGGTAAATTGGGTTTTTAGGGAAAAATTAGGAGGTAGGAAAAATCAGTAACTGAGGGGAAATTTAGGGTATAAACAATAAAAAATTGTGGTAATAAGAAAAATTGTGGTAAATAAATGTAGATATTAATTCAGTTTTGCTAGGCAATGAATCTTTGCGCTTATGTGCACTTTATAAAAGATGAAAGTTTGGCTCAAGAGTTGATGTTTGCAAGGCAACTAAGCACAGATACCATGGTAACTCCCAAGCAGCTAGGGATACCAACCAAGTGCACATTCAATCAACACACTCGCCCACACCAGCCCCCTTCTCTGGTTCCCAATGACAACCTGCTCTGTACTACAAATGGTTCAAGACATCGCTCCACAACTCCAGAGGTTGGGCGCATGGCACTGTATGGTGTCTGACAGCTCCTTGCTGTGCAGAATTAGAGCAAGCACACATTCACCTTGGTGGTGGGCAAAACACAGATAGGGCACCTAGCAATGCTGGCTGAGCACGAGGGAGGAATTCACCACTGGGATAGCAAAGTCCACACTCGATGGCTGACATCTCCCAGATTTCAGGCCCCACAAGTGAAGCAGTTTGTCTGCCGGGATTCCAAAGGGCAGTCATGCATGAACAGGTAAGCAAGGCACTCTTTCCCCAATCCCCATCCCCCCTTGGCCAATAACAGTGGCATTGGACTGCACCAGACATGGCGTCTTCCACTCCTGAGTCCAGCAGCTGCCACTGCACCAGGCTGTATGTCCCGCCCATGGGTAGCACTCTCCCCCTGCACAAAACTAAAGAAGTCCTTTAGTTCTTCATGTAGGTCTTGTTTCGTTAGATTGTCCCTGGACATTATTTTGGTTTCAGGTCCGGTCGCCATTTTAGTATACTGGTGGACTGACTGTGCTTTAACAGAATCTTTCTTAATTAAGTAATCTGTTAGAAGCTTGCTATTGCCCGACTGCATTTAGTTTTTGTGTTCTTCCGGCTTACCCATATTTTGCCGATGTTTGATGGTGACTGCTGAGGGCGAGCGGAACATGTGCGGAGCTCAACCTCTGTGCATCCACCATCTCTGGTGACGGCCTCGCGCCCCATATATCTATATCCTAACAGCCAAGTGGCCACTCCCATGCGAATATCTAAATCCACACGGGGGCACTTGGGGGGCAGGGAGGTTTTTGTACACATGGGGGGCACTCCCCCCGTGTGCAGAAAAATCTGAAAAGTTAAAAAAAACTTTTGGGGGGATATTTTAATCCCCCCGAAAGTTAAAAAGCATCGGCGCATGCAGTGGAGTGATCAGTGGATGGGCACGCAAGTCCTTCAGCAATGGCAGCTGCAGCAGTGAAGAGGCGATGGAGAAGAGGGCTGTGGGCGCTGCTCCTCAAGTCATCGTCAGGGACATAGAGGGAAGCAAGCTGCCAGGCCCCTTCAGGCTAGATTAAGGCGAGGAGCTTGAGGAGCCTTGAAGGGGCTTGCGGGGATATGGCATGGTCCCTGGACGGGCGCTGAGGCTTCTGCCATTGCTCTCCTCCAAGGGAAGAAGGAAGCCTCGGCTCTTCATCCTCCCTCTCTCCCCCCTCCCCCCAGCCACCCAGCTCACCTGCTGGTCCAGGAAAGCTTGCCCATGAGCACCACGGCTCCACCGCTCTGCACTGGCAGGGGCCAGCCAGCTGCAGAAGCCCCACAGCTCCTGGGGAGAAGGCGGACCGGGGCACGTGCAGGCATCATGGGAAAGCCAAGCTGCATTGCACTGCACCACCCCTCACCTTGCCTCTCCTCTGTTCCCTTCTGCCATGGCCTTGCTGAGGCCAGAGAGTTCCCCGGAGGCCGCCACCGCCACCCGGCCTGTCCCCCTGCCGGGCCCTGGAGCTACAGTCCACATGAGGAGCCTGGGGCGGCCCCAGGGCTCAGCAGTTCGGTGGGAGGCTCCTAGCAAGAGGGGCTCCTCCCGCCCAGGCAGATGTAGAGTCGCTTGGCGGGGTAGGCAGGCCCAGTCGATCCCCCCCTCCCAGCCCATCACTCCCCCTGCTGGGCTGCCTTTGGTCACCCCACCTGTGACTCCCTGGTGTGGTTCTCTGCTGGTGGTGCCATCTCTCTGACCCCCCCGGTGGCCCAAAGAGCCAAGAGGGTGGCCTGCCATGGTTGTCACCAGGCGCAAGACACGCCCCACCACCTGGGCCAGGGACCAGGGTTGCAGAAGCTGCGATGGCTGGATTCAGCAGATCGCCACTGAGCAGCAGCCAGATCCTTTGGGGGGGGGGGGTGGAGTGGGGCTTTGCCTCTGGTGAGCTGGTGCTCCGGAACTCCTGCTGGGCTCTAAGGTGCTGCCGGGCTTCAGTCCAGTGCACTGCTGGACCTCCTGAGGGCCCCTGGTGTTTTTGGCCCCTGTGTGACCTGGAGTGTTGGACTGGGTGGGCCACTGGCCTGGTCTGACATTTGGCTTCCCTTCTGGTCTTCAGAATTAGAAACAGTGCAAAAAGAAAAAAGGGAAGGTATCGGGTGTGAGAGGTCGTGGGAGCAATGCAAGAAGGGAATTGCAGGAGTAGAAAGCAAAGTCCTGACAGCAGAGTAGACAGCAGGCCTGCTTCCAGACTCAATCCTGTCATTTCTGGGAATTTAGGCAGGTTCTGAGAGGGGGGAGCAGGAAGGGATGAGACAGGGCTCGGCTTTCCTGGCCCTTTCTTACATGCCCAGGGTAATGGGAGAGCCAGTTTGGTGTGGTGGTTAGGAGTCTGGACTCTAATCCAGGAGAACCGGGTTTGAGTCCCCACTCCTCCATGTGCAGCTGCTGGTGTGACCTTGGGTCAGTCACAAGAGCAGTGCTTGAAAGAGCTCCCTCAGCCCCACCTACCTCACAGGGTGCTTGCTGTGGGGAAAGGAAGGGAAATGAGATTGTAAGCCACTCTGAGACTCCTTTGGGGAGTGAAGGGCAGGGTATAAATCCAAAATCTTCTTCTAACGCTGATCGCCACCTTGGGGTCTGGAAGGAGTTTTCCTCCAAGCCAGATTGGCTAGGGATCTTGGAGGTTTTTATGCCTCCCTCTGGGCATAGAGCAGGGGTCACTGGGGGACTGGAGGGGGGAGGAGTTGTGAATTTCCTGCATTGTGCGGGGGGTTGGACTAGATGACCTTTGAGGTCATGTTTCTATGTTTCCTTTATAGAAGAGAACCGTGCCTCAATACTACAGCCCTATTCCTTTCGTAAGAATACCCTCATGAACAGTTCTGTTTCTCACAGTCTGTGGCATGAAAGAAGCAGGGAAGCCTTGCTGACCACCCCTGTAGGGAGGGGGGCACGCCAGGCAAAGCACGTGTACTGGCATTTGTGGATCTTCCTCAAGAGGTGTCAGGAATCTGTACATCGGGGGCACTTGGGGGGCAGAGAGATTTTTCTGCATACTTGAGGGACTCCCCAGATAAGCAGAAAAATCTAAAAAGTTTAAAAAACTATACAGGGATATTTAAATCCCCCCAAAAGTAAAAGCATTCCCTGCGAATGCTCTGGCCATTGGGGGGGGGGGCTTGGCGGGCCTGGCGGCTGTGAGCCACTCAGGTCTTGCCATCACCGGTGCCGGGGGGAGGAGGGAGAAGGCTTGGCAGGGCTCGCTGCCGCTGTTGCCGCTGCAGAGGGGGAAGGGATGGGATAAGGATTGGCGGGCCGGCAGCTGTGAGCCGCTCAGGCCCCGCTAATGCCAGGGGGGAGAAGGCTTGGCAGGGCTCGCTGCTGCCGCTGGGGAGGGGGGTGGGAGAAGGCTTTGTGGGGCTTGCAGCCGCCGCTGGAGGTTGGTTGGGAGAAGGCAGGGCTTGCCGCCGCCACTGGGGAGGGTGGGTTAAAGAGGACTTGGTGGGCCTTGCTGCCACCGCTGGGGAGAGGGGGTGGGAGAAGGATTGGGATACTCCCCCCCCCGCGAGTATCACAGCTCCCTCTTCTTGTGATGATAAGTATTGGAGTCGGGAGTCCATGGAATAGTGAAACAGCTAGATCTTTATTGCTGGTCCGGATGAAGCATACAACCCAGGGCTCCAAGCCCTCCTTTTATGCTGGTCAGGGACAATCCCCTGACCTCACCCAACTGGCCTGATAGGCTATTAGAAGTCTATTTACATTTCATAGGTTCCCTGGGAGAAACCTAGGTACAGGATTGGTGGCCGGTTTGAATCCACCTGGCCTTTGTTCTACCTGGCTGAAGCTCAGGTAGTTTCTTGGCCATGTGCTCTGGCCATGCTCTGGCCATGTGCTCTGGCCATGCGGTCGCAATGAAGAGAGCACATGGCGACCGCATGGTCAATACATAACACCCCTCCCCCCATAGTCCAGAACCCCTCTGCACACATAGTCTTTGAGATAGTCCGGGCGTCTGCGCTCACGTCCAGAGCGCCGGGGGGTTGTAAGGCGGGGTGTGTTGCTAGTGTCGGCAGGTTGCGGTGTGGGTAGTTGTTCTGCTGGCGGGGCCTGTCTGCTCGGGGGTTGTTCAGGTGTGGATGGTGCGACTGCTTCGTCCGCGGGCAGGAGCGGCATCTCCGCAGTCTCCGGTTCAGGGTCTGGCGCTGCTTCTGGAGTCGTGTCGATGTCACGGTCTGTTGGTGCAGGGAGTTCGGGGGCCTGGGTATCATCGTGGTTCTGGGTACGGCGTCGAATCTGGTCAATGTGCCGTTTCCAGACTACGCCATCTTCCGTAAGGACCTCATAGGAATAAGGCCCTGTGACTCGGACGATCCTCGCGGGGAGCCATGTTGGACCCCGCGCGAAGTTCTTTGCGTATACGGGGTCTTCGGGAGCAAATCCTCGGGCAGCTGGCCGGTCCTCCATTGTCGGGTTCCCCTCGATTGCTCGGTCGGGATGTAGGCGGTCCAAGACGGTTCCCAGTCGTCTTCCCATCAGAAGTTCAGCTGGCCGGCGCCCGGTCCCTGAGTGGGGTGTGTTCCGTTGGCAGAACAGGAACTTGTACAGCTGCTCTTCCCAGTCGCCATGCTCCATCTTCTTTAACGCGTCCTTCGTTGTCCTCACCATGCGCTCGGCCTGGCCATTGGTTGCGGGGTGGAACGGAGCGGAGCGGATGTGGCGCAGACCGCAGGCTTCCACAAACCGTTGAAACTCGCCGGAGGTGAAGGCGGTCCCGTTGTCGGTCACGAGAGTTTCTGGCATTCCGTGTGTCGCGAAGATCGGCCAGAGACTTCTTAAGGCAGCGTTGGTGGAGGTCGAAGCTACCGGCACTACCTCAAGCCACTTGCTGTAGCTGTCAACAACGATAAGAAACAACCGGCCCTGGACCGGTCCCGCGAAGTCTAGGTGCAGGCGGGACCAGGGCTTGTTAGTAGATTCCCAGGATCGGACAGGAGCGTGTGGCGGATCTGACCGTGACTCCTGGCATTTGGTACACTTCTGGACCCGCCCCTCAATGTCTTTGTCCAGGCCTGGCCACCATACGTAACTCCGGGCCAAAGCTTTCATGCGCACAATTCCCGGGTGAGCCTCGTGGAGGGCCTCTAGCACTCGGGGCCGCAGGGGCCCGGGGATCACCCTCGAGATCCCCATAGCAGGCATCCCTTGTGGGCCGATAGTTCGTGCCTGCGTGCCGTGAAAGCGGCAAAATCTGGTCCCGGTTTTTCCGGCCACCCCCTTCCCACCCAGTCCGAGACACGGGAAAGGATGCGGTCCCGCCGCGTGCGACGGGCCACATCTGATACCTGTACGGGGCGCTCCGGTAGATCCTCTAGGAGCGCGACGTGGAAAGCGGGAGCCGGATCAGGGTCGCAGGACGGGAGGGGAAGACGGCTGAGGGCGTCTGCATGACCCATCGCCTTCCCCGGGCGATGTACCAATTCGTAGGAGTAGCCTGACAAAAAAATTGACCACCGCAGGACCCGCGGGGACAGCATGTGAGGGGTCTGCCTGTGGGGGGCAAGGAGACCCAGCAGCGGCTTGTGATCTGTGGCCACGGTGAACGACCGTCCGTAGAGATAGTCGTGAAATTTCCTGACGCCAGCTACGATTGCTAGGGCCTCCTTGTCGATCTGGGCGTAGTTCCGTTCTGCCGACGACAGGGTCCTGGAGTAGTAGGCAACCGGTACCTCCTTTCCGTTGGGTAGCCGGTGTCCCAAGACCGCCCCAACGCCGTAGGGGGATGCGTCGCAGGCCAGGATGACAGGGAGCCTCTCATCGAAATGCGCTAAGACCGCATTTGAAATTAATAAGTCTTTGACGGCCCGGAAGGCTGCATCATGCTTGGGACCCCAGGCCCAAGCCGCTCCCTTGTCCAGGAGACGATGCAGGGGTTCAGC
This sequence comes from Lepidodactylus listeri, assembly GCA_029233225.1. Taxonomy (NCBI): domain Eukaryota; kingdom Metazoa; phylum Chordata; class Lepidosauria; order Squamata; family Gekkonidae; genus Lepidodactylus; species Lepidodactylus listeri. Next base: position 75,872,094 of record JARCFY010000008.1, read on the forward strand.
GACCGCCGCCTTGTGCGGAAGGAAGGCGTGGTAGAAGTTCACAAGTCCCAAGAACGCCTGGAGTTCCGCCTTTGAGGACGGGCGGGGTGCACCTGTAATTGCCACTACCTTCTCCTTTGTAGGGTGAATGCCGTCTGCGGTGACTTGGAACCCCAAGAAGGTCACCGAGGAGACTCCCAGGGTGCACTTGTCTTTTCGAACCTTGAGACCCGCGTCCTGGAACCTTTGCAGCACCATCCGGAGGCGAGCTGCGAACGTGTCGGCGTCCGGGGCAGCGATGAGGACGTCGTCGAAGAACGGCTTCACTCCTGGAACATCTTTTAGGAGAGAATCCATTAGATTTTGAAAGATTCCGGGTGCTACGCTGACCCCAAATTGGAGGCGTTTTACCTTGAACGCTCCCTTGTGAGTCACAATCGTTTGTGCCTCGGCCGTTGCTTCGTCTACGGGAAGCTGCTGATAGGCTTGGGCCAAGTCTAATTTTCCAAATATTTTGGCACCCGCGAGGGAGGCCAGAACATGGCTGACCACCGGTACCGGGTACGCGTGGTCCTGTAATGCCTTATTAATTGTACATTTGTAATCCGCGCAGATGCGGACTTCCCCGTTAGCTTTGAGGGGGGTCACAATGGGAGTCTCCCACTTGGCGTGGGAGACCGGCTCGAGCACCCCTTGTGCCACGAGCTTTTCCAACTCTGCCTCCACTTTGGGCTGGAAGGCGAGTGGTGGCCGGCGGACGGCCACGCGGATGGGCCGGACTGCCGGGTCCAGGTCGAAGGAAACCGGGGGTCCTTTGTAGCAGCCCAATGAGCCATCGAAAACGGCGGGAAATTCCTCGCAGATGGATGAGAAGTCAGTAGAGCCCATGCGGTGTATTCCGGTCCACTGCACTCCAAGCGGCTTGAACCAGGCGCGACCTAGGAGACTGGTTAGATTGCGCTCCACCACGAGAAGGTCCAGCAGGCCATTAAAGGCATGGTACTGGACCCGGACCCTGGCTAGCCCCTTAATAGCCACTGGGTTTTTCTGGAAGTCCCGGAGGACCAACCCAGCCGGCAGCCGCAGCCAGCGTGCCCCCTTCGGGCAGAGGCGGCGGAACGTAGCTGCGGACACAATTGAATATGCTGACCCTGAGTCCAGTTCCATGGAGCAAGGAACTCCCTCTATTCGGAGAGACACGGAAATTGCGCCCGGGATGGGCTGAGGCAAGTTCATTACCGTGGCCGTGGGAACGACACTACCCACTTCTTCGAAGTTCGCTGCTGGGGCACGGTGGCTGTTCCTCAGGCGGCAGGCCCGGGCGAGATGTCCTGCTTTCCCGCAGGCGTGGCAGATGGCATCACGGAAGCGGCATGTCCGTCTGTCGTGGGGGTCCCCACAGCTGGCGCACGTTGGGGCCTGCCTGTTGAGGGAAGCAGGAGAGGGAACAGAGACAGATGCTGGGCGCCGGCCCTTGGGCCTGGGGACGCCGGGCTCACCCTTCTTCGAGCGTGGTTGCATCCGGTGGACGTCCTCTTCTTCGCTTGAGTCGGGTTCGGGAGGAGCCGCCTGGTGGACTTTGGTGGCTGCCTTGTCCTTTTGCGTTGTCTCGAAGGCTGCCGCAGTTTTGAGCATCTTCTCCAAGGTTGGCTCCGGCATTGCAATGAGGCGCCGGCGGAGCTTGGCTTCCCGGACCCCTCCCATGAAGGCGGTCTCCACGTGGTCATCCATGTGGCGGAATTCGCAGCCCACGGCTAGTCGACGGAGTTCAGCCAGGAAAGTGGCGGCTGACTCCCCCGGCTGCTGCTGGCGCTGTATGAACTCCCAGCGCCTGGCCAGTTTTGATGGCTTCGGGGCGAAGTAATCGCCGAGGGTCTTGGTGAGCACGTCGTAAGACACCTCGGTGGGGTCTTGCGGGGCTAGTAGGTTCTGGGCCACCCGCATGACCTCCACCCCTCCGGAACTCAAGAGCCAGGCACTCTTCAGGTCCGCATCTGTGATTCCGCGGACCTTAAAGGCACAACCCAGCGTCTTGAGCCAGGACTCCCACGTCTCGGGGCGAGACGTATTGAAAGGGGTAATTGGTCCCGGAGCGTTTGCCATATTTACCAGAGCAGGAGCGGCGGCGGCTGTTTGAGCGATGTCCTCGTGTCTTGCGGCGGTGCCGGGGAGCGCTGAGGCTTGGCGCTGGCTAGTGCCGGAGGATTGGGCTCAGAGCGGCTTGCGGCGAGGCGTTGGAGCGCTGGAGCTCGGAGATGCCTGCGGCCGGCGGGACGGAGCTCGCTGTGCTGCTGTGGTCTGCTGGAGAGTCGCTCATCGGGATCCCATCCTCGTCGCCACTGATAAGTATTGGAGTCGGGAGTCCATGGAATAGTGAAACAGCTAGATCTTTATTGCTGGTCCGGATGAAGCATACAACCCAGGGCTCCAAGCCCTCCTTTTATGCTGGTCAGGGACAATCCCCTGACCTCACCCAACTGGCCTGATAGGCTATTAGAAGTCTATTTACATTTCATAGGTTCCCTGGGAGAAACCTAGGTACAGGATTGGTGGCCGGTTTGAATCCACCTGGCCTTTGTTCTACCTGGCTGAAGCTCAGGTAGTTTCTTGGCCATGTGCTCTGGCCATGCTCTGGCCATGTGCTCTGGCCATGCGGTCGCAATGAAGAGAGCACATGGCGACCGCATGGTCAATACATAACACGTGATATATCTAATAGCCAAGATCCCCTCTGCCTGCGGATACTTATTTCAGTGGATCTGGGTCACATGGAGGGTAAGCAGATCTTCCAGCAAACTTGGGGCAGTCCCCATGTTTGCAGAAAAATCTAAAATGTTTTTAAAAGTATACAGGGATACTTAAATCCCCCCCCCCCAGGACAGCCCCTGCCAGGACTGGCTGCAATGAAAACTATAGCTTCAGCCAGCCAAAGGGGTGGCGGTGTCTCTCTGGGAGCCTGCCTGCCTGCCTGCCCTCTGCTGCTGCTGCCACTGCCCAAGCTGGCCCTGTGGCCATCAGTTGAAGTGTGAGGAGGCAAAGCCTGCGTCATCAACCCCTCTCCCTCCTGCAACCAGATTGGGGATGTTTGCTGGCCTGAAGCTGCAAAAGGAGACAAACAGAAAGAAGTGGGGTTCTGTGAGAGGGGAGAGGGAGACAGAGAAAGAATAGGGAATTGTCTGTTGGGGGGAGGGAAAGAAAAGAATGGAAGATTGTCTGAGGGAGGGGGAGAGAAAGAGGAAAGAGAGATAGGTAGAGAAAGAGTGGGGAGAAAGAGGGGGCAGACTGAGAGGGGTGGGGGAGGACATTGAGAAGGGCTGGAGTAAGAGGGGGTGAGACATATAAGGGGCGAGAGGAGAAAGGGGGTAAGAAAGGATTGCTAGAGAATGGGGTAGGGAGGAAAGCTGACAAAGAAGGGGTGAGAGGAGAAGGGGACGTGTAGGAAGATGAGTAGATACAGGGTGCATGCAGAAAAAAAGAGGAGGGTACTTTAACAATAAAGGGGGAGAGAGGGGGGAAAGGTAGGGGAATGCCCCCTCCCCACAAGTTCCTTGTGAGGACTGCCTGCAATGAAGACTACAGTAGGGCCATAACATATTACACAACATTTTGTTGCAGGTTCCCTCTTCTTATTTTCTGTTTATATTGATAATCTTTGAAGAATAAAACTGTTTTCCTTCTACCACTGGTGTGTTCATTGCTTTTGAAATCCCTTGGGGGGGGGGAACCATTTTCCTCTGGGCAACACAGATGGACATTTAAAACCAACCAACCAACCCTGGATTCATTCTGTTGTATAGGCCTGCTTCTGAAGAGGAGGAGGGAGTAGAGGATTAGAAAAATCAGTACACTAGTTTATCTGGGCCCTCTAAGTCATCACATTCCTTCATCAGACTTTTCCGTTTTTTCTTCCCTTCCCCCGGGGAAGTAAGAAAGATTTACAAGACTAGACAATGGATTCTTGCTGATCAATTGACCAGTTAGTAGTGTATTGGTGTGGAATGGCCTGGCATAAAGGCCTCTTGCCTATGCCTTTGTATTTAATTTATGTATTTACTTCATTTATCCCGTGCCTTTCTCTCAAATGGGTACCCAAAGTGGCTTACATTGTTCTCCTCTCCACCATTTTATCCTCACAACAATTCTCTTTGGTTTGGCTAAGTTGACTTCAGTGGACCTATAAGGGTTAATTCTGCTCAGGATGGCACTGTTAGTAGTGTTACTAGTAGTATCCTCCACCAGGGCAATTACCAGGGAGCAGCCATTGTCTGTAGGGTTGCCAGCCTCCAGGTGGGGCCTGGGGATCTCCTGCTTTTACAGCTGATCCCCAGCTGATAGAAATCAGCTCCCCTGGAGAAAATGGCTGCTTTAGAGGATGGACTCTATGGCACTGTACCATGCTGAGGCCCCTCCCCTCCCCAAACCCCGCCCTCTCCTGGCTCCACCCCCAAAGTCTCCAGGTATTTTCCAACCCAGACCTGGCAACCCTAATTGTCTGCCGCACTTGGAGAAGAAGAGCTGTTCTTTATACCCCACTTTTCTCTACCCTCAGGATTCTAAAAGCAGCTTACACTCTCCTTCCCTTCCTCTCAGGCACCTTGAGAAGTAGGTGGACCGATGCATTTTCCTGGGAAATTACACGAAAACTGACCATTTGGTTTGTGATACAGCAGCTTCAACTTAAAAAATGGGAATTTGTTTTCAGAACTGGAAATGTTGGAGGGATATTCCACTATTGGTGGCACACAATGACCCCAGCATGGTAGTACCATTCATACGTCCCACCCAGGTCTGTCATATAACCCTCCTAGCCTCTAAGAGGATAATTTTTCAGGAGCACTAAGTGATCTTGAAAAAAATCTCTTTTACTACTGTGAACATGGCACAGAGCTTAAACGAAAAAGACTTTTATTTGCTCAAAGAAGTGTATAAAAGCCTCTGTGATGTACTGGTTAGAGCAATGGACTATGAGCAGAGGTATCTTGGTGAAAATCCCTGCTCGTTCATGAACCTTAGTGGGTGACTTTGACCCAAATATTCTCTCTCAGCCAAGCATATCTCACAGAACTTTTGTGAGGTTAAAATGGAAGAAGAGAGAACCATGTACCTGAGATTCTTGGGAAAAGGGCAGATTAAATGCACTAAAGAAATAAAATACATATAGAATAAGAAAGTGCATACTTTTGAGTTTTAAAAATAACTGTTTTTCTTCATTTCATAGGTTTCTGACGGTAACAATTCATAGATTCCAAAATGCATAGGGGCATATGGGTTTGGTGTCAGAGTTACAGAAGTTGTGGAAGATCCACCTGGAAATCGGTGCAGTCCCTCCTCCTGAGAAAAACCATGTGTACAGCTCTGGTCCTCGTCCTCTACATTTGGAAGGCTAACTGTGCTTCTGGTTAACATTTTTTGACAGGCTTGTTGTTCTAATGCAAAACTAAAGTCAACTTCAAACAGTTCTTGTTGATTTCAAGTGGATTTACTGAACGAAACACCACAGCCATTAATGAATCTCTGGCCTAAAGTATACCAATCAGACTGCTTGCTCAAGTCCAAAGCAGATGCTAGGGGGTGCTAGCTTTTCCTACATTTTTTATGCCTCTATGGTGGTGTAGCTTCCATATACACTGAAGCTGTTTCCCTCTTTCCATGATGTTTTCATTTAAGATTGTTTCATGCAGTCCCGCTGAAACTGCTGTCATTGTTGACTGCATGAGAAGAAAATGAAAATACCATATTAACATTCAGATTCTGTCACTAGCATTTAACCTTCACAGTGAGGTAAAATGAGGGCCAGAAACTGAAACTTGTAAACACTGGGCCTCCTCGCTTGTAATTACACGCCCCTAAATCAATTTCTACTCATGGGCAAAGGAAAAGAGAAGCAACAAATTGTGATTTAATCACAAAAAGGTCATTTTAAAATGGAGAATACCAGATACAAAAATATAGATATAGAGAAAGCACAAGTTTAATGCAATAATGCAAGCAGTATTTGGATTGAGAGCAGGGTTGCCAACAGCTTGGAGAAAAAAATCATGTCCTTTTAAATAGAGGGTCAAAGGGATGCTATTTACCAGGTGATATTATTTACCTCCATGCCAAGAAAAGCTTCAACTGCCATTTTCCATACATTAAGTATTATCAGAACGCATTTTCTCCAGGCTGTTGGCAACCCTAATTTTTGTAAGCCATATTAAATTTACTCCAAAATGGTACCATATCATCAGTATATCTAATTCTCAACATGGTCCCATCCGTGGATAATTAAATCTGGAAACTGGAGCCACAGATAGACAGTTTCTATAAATCTAAGAAAAGCCGTAGGTTTGCAGAAAAATTTGAAATCTTTTAAAAAAAGATAAATTAAGGGGGGTTAACCAAATGATACAAATAATGCTTCTAATTTTAAATAAAGAAATGAATGCCACCAGTGGCTGTTACTAGACAACCATAACAGACTTTCAAGCCTTCCAGCTTGGGTGTCAGTAAAAGGTGGAGAGGTAGAGCAGGACCCTTTTCAGGGCTGTACCACTAAAGGACTTGATACTATGCAAACTGCATGACTTGCCCAGGCAGCCACCCCATGAAAGCAGCCATGTTTCAGTTTCTGGCCCTCATTTTACCTCACTGTGAAGGTTAAATGCTAGTGACAGAATCTGAATGTTAATATGGTATTTTCATTTTCTTCTCATGCAGTCAACAATGAAAGCTCTTCTTCTCCAAGTACAGCAGACAATTAGGGTACCCCGTGTTGTAGTGGTAAAGTTTCAGACTAGGATCTGGGAGAACCTCCTTTCTGCCATGATGTTCACTGGGTGACCTTGGGCCAGTGATGCAGATGAAGCCTAGCCTAGTTGCTGTGAAGATAAAACGAAGGAAAGGAGAATGATGTAATCTGGCTTGGGTCCCCATTGTGGTGACAGGTGGAGTATAAATGAAGCAAATAAATAATACATATAGCTGAAGAAGAGGTGGGACAGGTAAAAGCTTGGTGCATGGGTGGGAAGAGGAAAAGAAAGTACTAAAAGGTGGGGATATGGGGTGTACCAGGATGGGGGGAAAGAGCAAAAAGTGTGGGGAGGGGATAAAGTTTCCAGGGGCTGTGATGGCTCAGAAGTTAAGATGCTGAGCCACAGACCAGAAGGTTGGTAGCTCGGCAGCTGAAGACCCAAGTGCTGTGTGAGCCCCATCTCTAAATAGATACAACTTCGGTGGGAAGGTAACTGTGTTCCATGTGCCTCGGCGTTTAGTCATGCTGGCCACATGACTATGGAAAAGTCTTTGGACAGCGCTGGCTCTTTGGCTTGGAAACAGAGATGAGCACTGCTTCCTACAGTCAGATTTGACTGGCTTTCAAGCAAGGGAAACCTTTACCTTATAAAGTTTCTTAGGTATTTTGGTGTTGTGTTTTAAGTGCAAACTGCAATATTGTACCTTGGCATTTGTTGTCAATTCTACACACCATTACTATAATTTCATTTGAAAAAAGCAGAAGATACCATATGAAAGTTGCCCAGGACAGACATATACTTAGGCATCTTTCACATTGCCTTAAAAATCCACTTGCATTACCTGATGTTAGCATGGTTTTTTTTTCTTGTGTTCAGACAACTTCATAAACATCCCACTGCTGTCTCATATTGTCCCTGTTTTCCTCCTGTTCCTAATAGAACTGGTTTCTCCCACACTTTTTCTTCAAAGTGAAACGTATTTGCAACAAAGCCTTTGCTCGTAATCTGAACTAAATTTTCCACACTGGTGAGTTCCAGCACAACTGCCAGCCAAATCCTGCCCAGAAAGGGGTGGGCGGGTTTGGATGTTGTTATTTTTAAATTTGCATCCCAGCGGAGAAAAGTTTCAATGATGGAAGGTGTCTGCCTTGAAACAATCAATCATTCACACTGGGGGCAGCTTCCTCTGTGCATGTGTGTGTGTGTGTGTGTGTGCACACACACACACACACACTCAAGCACACACACATGCATGCCGCTCATCTGGTCTCCTCTCTCTGCTTCTCTTTCTCTTCCTCTGCAGCCTGAGAAAGCTGGGGTCATGTCTTCTTTTGCATTACACTCTCATGATTAACACAAGAGTAAATGTACTAAAGCCAATGGCTTTGTAAATCCCATGTAAATCTGCATGTAAGGATTTTGCCCTACTTTCATGTAAATCTGTATGTAAGGATTCTGTGTATTACAAGGAAGAGAGGCCAAGTGAACAAGGCTGCTGAAATGCTCAAATGCCTCAGCGCCTGCACAACCCCCACCCCACCCCACCCCACCCCAACTTGGAACAGAGGGAACCCACAAAGGGAAGTCTGAACTAATCCCACCAATAGCACAATCATCAGAGGCTGCATAACCCATATGAAAATGAAAAGGTGGCTGCAGTCTGAAAATCCCCTTAGGCTACAAACCAAAGAACACTTTCCTGGAAATAAGCCCCATGGACTAAAGTAGGGTTTACCTCTGCATAGACCTGCTTAGGATTGCTTTCTTCGATATCACATTAACTTATTATTGTGCAATAGTTCTTTCTTTTCAAAGTCTACATTCAGGTGCTCCATTATATTTCTACAAAATACTTAAATCAAGGTGGATGCATTTATTTACCAAAGGTTCAATTCACGGTAGCATGGGCAAAGGTAAATTTGAAGAAATTCCACTTGTAACATACCAGCCTGTCAACAAGCAGAAGTAAAAGGGCAGGAAATGGAGAATGATGAGTTGAGAATCCAAATTCTGGAGCAACTTGCCTTAAGCAAAATCCTATCTTTCACAGTATCAATCCTTGTAAAATTCCCCAATGTACACTATATGCACATGCACAAAACAGAAAAAGAAATGCCTTGAGATGTGAGCTGGATACATTTTGTTTCCTGTTCAACAGCCAAGGTAATCCATTTGCAGCTGCAGTGCAGATGGTTAGCATTGCAACATTTTGCCACATAAAGGTTCAAAGTCAACAAAACAGCTGGAGCGCTTCAGAGCCTTCAGCACATTATACACAGACATTCAGACAATTTAAATGTTGCTCAAATAAGGAAAGCAACCAATTCTGGAAAACAGTTACTTGGAAACAAGCCATAATTATCTATCTGCATTTGTTTTTCACTCTGGATTGCTTTTTTCCTTTTTTTTCACAAGCAAATGACCACTGCTGAGGGGGAAAAGAATGGAAAAGTTCATCTTTCGGTACAAACTCAACTCTAGTTCTCATCTCAAACTTCTGTGAAGAAAAATGAAACAAGCTCCATCTGTTCCAAAGGGGTGGGAATCATTCTTATAACCGTAATTTCTCATACAATATTCAACCACCACAATCACTGAAATTGCTTTCAGAGAGATACTGGAAGAAATTGCTTTCAGAGAGATACTATGGCCCAATCTGCATCTAGCATCTAGCATTTGTTCCATTGTTTTACCAAACCCACACTGGAACAGAAAAAGATGTGGCTCAAAACCACATTTTAATACCCCAGGCCGACGCCATCACCCCTGAATGCCCATAAAACGGCCATAAATCTATGCAGACAGCCACCATAAAACAAAGAGATCAAACGAAGTGAAAGTGGCATGCAGTCTGGACACTACCATAAAATTTGACAATCAATCAAAGTGAAAGTGGCATGCAATGCAGAGGAGAATTTCTGTGCCAGTGTGTGTTTGGTAAGAAAGGGGAGCAAATGCTAGATGCAGATTGGGCCTATATCTGTGGACATTATATCTGTGGAAGAGCAACTAGGTACTAGGTAATCCATCTGACATGTTCCCAGACCTGTGGGAATGCCCATCATACAGCAAATGTCAGGATAAATTAATATAGGTAGAGAATGTAAACTGTAATCACCATATTTATAAATGGCTGAAACCACAAAGAATTGCAGAAGCATTATATTAATCTCAGCTACACAGAAAAAAATGTATCCCAGTTCAATCAAAGCAATAGAAATTCATGGGATTCAAGCTACCTAAAATGTAAATGCTGCTTAAGTGTGACTTATAGCTAGAACTGCAACTCTGCCAGTAATTATTGATCATTTCAGGTTTTGAAAACATCTGCAAATACATAATTTCAACAGGAAAATCTCTGGCATCCAATTTTACCTTTCCAGTGGTACTATCATCCTAGGGATGAGAACCTGAAACCCACCTCCAGCTCTTATTTCTGTTGACACCACAAGATGTTCTGCTCTTACATTTTCCAAGTTGCCACAACATTCATCCTACAAAAGCAGTGTAGAAATATATCCTGCTGATCAGCAGGCAATATGTGAATTGGATAGCAGTCACTCGGCTTTTTTTTTAATTGTATAGGACCAAGTAAGTAATTACAATGGGTTGGATCTCATGATCCATGAGCAGAAAGAGCAAACATCTTTCCTAAATTCCCCTTCTCCCTGAAGAACCCTCCAATACTGGAAAATTTGATTCCCAGGTTGTGGAACTTTCATGCAAGTTGGGAGGTTGGCTGAGAAGGTCTGGAATCTCCTCCTGTCAGAGCAGCTCCAGCACCGGAAGAGACTGATGGGGCACAAGGGATCATGGGATAAACACCCAACCATCAGGGTCAGGATGTTTTTATTAAGAAGCAAGACATTGCCAGTCCATTAGTTCACTTGAAAATTTGTTTTTTCTTACGTTCATCTGGTTTTGGTACTGTAACATTAAAATACGAAAGACCAACTCATGGTTCGCATGTAGACCAACATGGAAATGGTTTTGTAGCAACATCCCACAGGATAGGACTAGCCACTGCATGGGGCCTACTGCTAAATAGCATGGAGCATCTCTGCATGAGCTGCCAATTAGGTGTGGTACTGGTGTGCCTGAAAATTCTTGAGCTGCCTCAAGTAGCAAGACAAGTATAAATGTTATGCCATGTTACATGGAGAGAAACCACATGACAGTACTTTCCCATGGGAATCCAGTGTGGTATAAAATATATGATTGAATTCTGAGACATAAACCAGACCAGCTTATTCTATCCCCCACCCCCCTTTCATTGCACTTACTTATATGATGGTCTAAATACGGCTGTGAACCCTTTAGGCAAATACAACATGATCTTTATATGACTGTAAAGTGTCTAGCACACGTTGCTGATTGCTGAATAAATCATAACAGTGTGGTTCCATCAATTCACAAAGATTTATAAATTCATCCTCACCTTTGGAAAACTAATGGTCTATCTCACTAACAAATAAATAAAAATCAGAAAATGAAGAGAAGGCAAAAATAGATAGTGGAGAAATTATTTTCTGATGAATGAAGGTAAAACAAGCAAAGGTAATATGAGTTCAGGAGGGCCTTATATCTGACACCATAGAATAAAATAACAAGAGAGTTTACAGAAAAAATATATTGAGATCAGCAAGGAAAAAAGATGAAAAAGGAACGTCCTTGGAGAGGAAGGAGAACACAGGTGTTTTGGGTTTGTTTGTTTTTTTAAAAAAATCCTAATATTTTGAAAACAGGACCTTATAAAGAGTATCATCAACATAACATAACCCCAATTGGGCCTAATGGTTGCCCCCCCCACCCCCAACTCAATATAAAAGGGATATTTCATAAAAGTAACATCACAACTGTGGCTTGTTTAGGTTTAAACGAACATAATACAATTCAAGGGGATAGACAACAAAGGACAGATCAATAATCTAAATAACTAACAGCACAGATGAATTAATAATGTATTTCATTCTAGCGTTTTATGGAATGGAAAACTATACAAAGCATTTCAAACACAAACCCCACCACAACTTTTGTCTGTTTTTAAATACTGTGTTTATGCTACCAGCATTTTAAAAATTCTAGTTCTATTTCATAGAACATTCAGTACTCTCTTTACTGAATGTTCATTTAACACAAAAGAATCTGATTTCTTATTACTTAACTCTGAATGCCTAGACTATGACGTCCCTTAATTCTATTGACAAAGTCATAAAACAAACTATTCCACAGAGCCAGAGGCCTGCTTGATTCTAACACAGTATCCAGAGACATGTTATGAGAAACTGACTCTCTAAGTTAACCCATTCAGACTCATTACTATCATAAAGGAAGATGGTTTCTGTTTTTGTTTACACTGGAAAATACAGAGCCGTTTCCCCATGCTTTTGTGTGTGCAGAATAATGGATGGAGACAAAGATGCTGATCTCCCAGATATTCCCAAATTCAAGGTATGGCACCTCTTTATAAGTAGATGACCCATTTCTTGACTCTTTCTTGACTAACCTTTTGCTGCTGTATTGCAATGCAAATTATACTGGCGTTTATCCAGTCTTCTGCTGACTTTGCAGAGTGGGCCTTTCGCACCTCTACCACCTTCTGAAGTCCACTGAGCTCTGCATTCCCAATTTTTGTTACTGGACATCAGAGGACCTCCAGGAACAACAGAGAGGGCAAAGTGGGAGTCCGCAATGGGAAGAAGGAATCAGTGCCCCCCTCTTCTGCAAATCAAAATGTTGTTCCATCAGAGAAACTGTATGTCTGGATACATGCCATTCCCTCAGACAAAGATTCAAGGTTAGTTCCCTGAGTTCTATTTTATACCTCCTTATCTTCTTTCTTCCCCATATTTTTTTGCCCCCATTCTATTTACTATTGTCCCACTGAACCTAAAACATTTATTTTTTTTCCTTCTTTACTGAGAAAAGGGAGCAGACAAGAGGGTACTGAATGCCTAGAGCAGCTACTTCATGTGTTATTGAACCACCAAAGAGATGTCTAGTGTGTGGGGGGGGTATAGGCCAGAACTTCAGCAGATTTCTGTAAAGTTTAGTCTGGAATGTTTTATTCTTTTTAAAGACATAATGCCCAAAGAATGTTCCCTGTAAAGTATGGAAGACAATTCAGTCCCTGTCCCAAGGGTGGCCAATATAAATTATGTATCAGCAGTGCAGTTCTAACAAAATTGAACATACAACAGAACCACATCCATAAAATATACATAATAGGTGCTGCAAAAGGTCAGCTCTCCCACTGTTTGATTTTTTTGTTTGCTTTCCTAGCCTCTCTCTTTTATTCCTGTTGTGCCTAGAGAAATATTACTGAAAGATCGAGCAGTGGACAAGTCCTTTGAGTAAAAAATTTAAATGGGTAGAATGGAAAGTCATTTACCAAACAAGAACTGGACAGAAGTTCTGGTGCATTAGAAAGGCGGGGGAATGAACTGCTGGAATGAAGGGTTTGAGAAGACCATAAGCAGCTGCAGGGAAGGTGAAATTACTATAACAGCAATATGTAGCATAAACAAGTAAAGCAATTTTGCACTACTGATAGCTCTACAATAACAGCATATGAAAGCCCATATTTCTAAAAAAAAAATGCATTCATGTTCGTGTACTCCTGTCTCAGCAAATGTAAGTCTAAATGAATTACAAAATCATTTTAAACATTTTTTAAATGTAGTTGTATAGTTAGGATCACAACTGAAGAAAATTAGACCTAGGGTGCTCTGACATGTGTGTCCCTACAATACCTTGATCGGATTTTCCAGGATGAACAAAGACATGGGGAAGTATGTGATGCTTTGCATGAATTGGGATACTCTTCTGTGATGAGGTTGTGTGATGTAAACTAAAGAAGTTAAAGTTTTCTAATGACCCTTGAATTCGGGATGGGAGGGGCTATGAGTTGTATGAACAGCCCACTAATTAAGCTGAATAGGCAAAATGGAAAGTATGGCCATGTGTGGACAGGGTGAGATCCAGGTAAGGTCTTCCTGACAAACCCATTGTTGAGATGAAGTATCTGTTTTAGGGTGGGAAGAAGAGCCATGAGCACGTTAGTACCCCAAGTCACCTTCCTAAATATTTGCCCCAAGCTTATCTCTGGCCAGTGTCCATTTGGTTTGTTTTCAGATCCATCTTGGTTCTACCTCTAGGCCATGCTGAACAGTACACATATGATTTGGGGGTGATAAGTAAAGAGGGGTGGAAAGTATTGGAGTCGGGAGGCCAGTAATGGTGAAATCAGCATAGTGGTTTATTGTGAGTAAAGGTGGAACATGAGAAACCCCGGGCTCAGAGCCCTCTTTTATGCCGGTCGGAGATAATCCCCTGACCTCATCCCAATGTCCTGATAGCACCTTAAGATAGTGGTTACAGTTCATAGGTCCCCTGGGGAAAACCTAGGCTCGTGATTGGCGGTCATTTAAGATCTGACCAGCTATTGTTCTACCTGGCTGAAGCTCAGGTAGATTCTGGCCATGTGCGATGACCATGTGGCAGTCGCCATTACGAGAGTCCCTGGTGACCATGGTCTTGATACACAACACCCCTCCCCCCATAGTCTAGTTCCCCCCTGCAAACATAGTCCTTCAAGTACTCTGGCCGGCGACACTCAAGTCCTGAGCGCCAGGGAGTTGCTGGCCACAGGGCGCTGCTTGGCTCAGGGAGTGGGGTCTCCAGTGGCTGCCCGGGGCTGCTTACGGGACTGTCTGGTAGCAGCTCGGGCGGCGTGGACTCACTGGGCCGGTCAAGAGGTAGGGGTTCCACAGGCTCTGCGTCTGGGTCGGATTCCTGGAGCGGGGTTAGGACCGGTTTGGTGGGAGCCATCGTCTCGGGGACATTCAGTGCATTGCTTGGGAGACGCCACTGGAGCTGGTCAATATGGCACCACCACACTGCTCTGTCGTCTGTGAAGACCTTGTAGGAGAGCAGCCTGGTTGCGCATACAATCCTTGCGGGGACCCACGCTGGACCTCTGGCGTAGTTCCATGCATAGACGGGATCCTCGGGGGAGAACCCTCGTGCTGCTGGCCGGGACTCATGCTTGGCATCACCGCTGATGGCGCAGTCCGGGTAGAGGCAATCCAGCAGGGAACCGAGGTGTCGACCCATCAGTAGCTCCACCAGTCGGCGTCCCGTCCCGGTGTGTGGGGTGTTCCATTGGCCGAATAGGAACTTAATCAGCTGGAGCTTCCAATCCCCTTGTTCCATCCACTTGAGGGCATCCTTGGTTGTTCTTACCATCCGTTCCACCTGGCCGTTAGTTGTGAGATGGAAGGGCGCCAAGCAGATGTGCCGGATACAGAAGGAGTCCACAAAGCGCTGGAACTCCCTGGACGTGAAGGCTGTCCCAATGTCCATAATGAGGGTGTCGGGTAATCCATTGGCCTGTTGTAAGCCGCCCTGAGCCTGCCTTTTGGTGGGGAGGGCGGGATACAAATCCCAAGAAATAAATAAATAGAAATAAATGGGTGGTGAAGATGCGCCACAGAGCTCAGATGGCCGCTTCATTCAAGGTAGCCCACATTGGGACTACCTCCAGCCACTTGCTGTAGCTGTCTACAACAATAAAAAGCAACTGGCCCTGGACCGGCCCTGCGAAGTCCAGGTGGAGTCAAGACCAGGGCTTGTCGGTCAACTCCCAGAGCCGGATGGGGGCATGAAGAGTATCGGGGTGCGACTCTTGGCATTTGCTGCATCTGGTCCTAAATTTCCTTGTCCATGCCTGGCCACCACACATAGCTGAGGGTCAGGGCTTTCATCCGGACAATTCTGGGATGGGACTCGTGAAAGGGCTGCTAGGACCTTCAAGTGGAGCGGCCCTGGGATTACCACCCTCGTGCCCTGTAGCAAGCACCTCTTGTGGGTGGACAGTTCATGCCGCCTTACTGTGTAAGTGGCAAAATCAGGGCTTGGATGGTCAGGCCACCCCCTCCCCACCCAGTCCAAGACCCTGGATAGGACTCAGTCCCGGGCTGTGCGATGGGCCACGTCAGATACCTGGATAGGCTGGTCTGGGAGGTCCTCGATGAACACCACGTGGAAAGTGGGAGCAGGGTCTGGGTCACAGGAAGGCAGCGAGAGGCAGCTAAGGGCATCGATGTGGCCCATGGCCTTTCCGGGGTGGTGCACCAGTTTGTACTGGTAACCTGCAAGGAAAATTGACCACTGCAGGACCTGCAGGGACAGCATGTGTGGGGTCTGGTGGTGGTGAGCGAGGAGTCCCAGAAGCAGTTTGTGGTCAGTGGCCACTGTAAATGCCCTACCGTAAAGGTAGTCACAATTTTTTTTTACCCCTGCAACGATGGCCAGGGCCTCTTTGTCGATCTGGGCGTAGCTTCGCTCTGCCGACAACATTCTGGAGTAGTACGCCACCGGCACCTCCCGCCTGTTGGGAAGCTGATGGCCCAGGACCACCCCCACCTCGTAAGGAGACACGTCACATGCCAAAATGACTGGCAAGGACTCATCAAAGTGAGCTAGGACAGTGTTAGAAATTAACAAGTCTTTCACAGCTTGGAATGCTGTCGCTTGATGCAGCCCCCAAAGCCATTTGGCCCCCTTGTCTAGCAGCCTATGTAGGGGTTCAGCGACCACCGCCTTGTGGGGGAGGAAGGCATGGTAAAAGTTCAGGAGTCCAGGAAGGCCTGTTGCTCTGCCTTCAACGTGGGTGTGGGCGCCTTCGTGATGGCCACTACTTTCTCAGGGGTGGGATGGATGCCCTGAGCATTGATGGTGAAGCCCAGGAAGGTCACAGATGGGATGCCCAAGGTGCATTTGTCCTTGCGCACCTTTAGGCTGGCATCCTGGAATCGTTGGAGGACGGCCCGCAGCCGGGTCTTGAAGGTGGCAACGTCCAGGGCTGCGATCAGGATGTCGTCAAAGAACAGCTTCACGCCTGGAATGCCTTTTAAAACAGAGTCCATTAGGTGTTGGAACAACCCGGGAGCAACACTGACCCTGAACTGGAGCCACTTTACCTTGAACGCTCCCTTGTGTGTGATGATCGTCTGTGCCTCGGCTGTGGCATCGTCCACAGGGAGCTCATGTAGGCCTGTGCCAGGTTCAGCTTCCCGAACACTTTGGCCCCTGCAAGGGAGGCCAAAACATGGCTGACCACAGGCACTGGGTACGCATGGTCTTGCAAGTCCAAGTTCAAAGTGCATTTGTAGTCTACACAAATGTGGACCTCCCCGTTCACTTTCAAGGGAGTTACTATTGGAGTCTCCCACCTAACGTGGGAGACTGGCTCGAGCACGCCTTGTGCCACGAGATTGTCCAGCTCAGCCTCTACTTTTGGCCATATGGCCAGGGGAGGCCACCGGGCTGCCACGCAGATGGGGCGGACCGTGGGATCTAAGTCCAGGGAGACAGGGAGCCCCCGGTAGGAGCCAAGTGTGCTATCGAAAACAGCTGAGAATTCTGCGCAGACTGAAGCATAGTCTGTGGCCCCCACGTGGTACACCCCTGTAAGCCCCACCCTGAGGGGCTCAAACCATGCATGCCCCAGGAGACTGATGAGGTCTTGTTCCACCATGAGGAGGTCAAGGGGCTCGTCGAATTCACGGTCCTGTACCCTGACCTTGGTAGCCGGCTTGTCTTTAAGAGTTGCCTCGAAAGCCACAGCAGTTTGTAGCATCTTCTTGAGGGTTGGCTCGGGAAGCACTATCAGCCGGCACCGTAACTTGGCTTCTCGCACTCCCCCATGAATGCTGTCTCCACGTGGTCGTCCATGTGACGGAACTCGCAGCCCACTGCCATGCAGCGGAGGTTGGCCAGGAATGTTGCGGCCGATTCTCTGGGCTGCTGTTGGCGCTGGATGAAGTCCAGGTGCAGGGCCATTTTGGAGGGTTTTGGGGCGAAATGATCCCTGAGAGCCTTGGTTAGGACATCGTAAGGTGCCTCAAGGGGATCTTGTGGGGCGAGCAGGCTCTGGGTGACCTGCATCGCATCTACCCCACAAGCACTCAAGAGCCAGGCTCGCTTTATGTCTGCATCAGTGATGCCCCGGATGATGAAGGTGCCGCCCAGCTGCTTGATCCATGCCTCCCAGGTCTCTGGGCGAGATGTGTTGAAAGGGGGTATTGGTCCCAGAGCATCAGCCATAATTACCGGAGCAGGGATGGCACAGTGAGCAGTGTCCTCAGGGGCTTGCGGTGGTGCTTTGGAGCACTGGAGCTCAGCAGCACCTGGAGCCGGTGGATCAGTGCTCAATGCAGGGCTGCTCAGTTCGGTTGGAGAGTCGCTCATCGGGATCCCATCCTCGTTGCCAGTGAAAAGTATTGGAGTCAGCAGGCCGGTAATGGTAAAATCAGCATAGTGGTTTATTGCGGGTCAAGATGGAACATGAGAAACCCTGGCTCAGAGCCCTCTTTTATGCCGGTCAGAGATAATCCCCCGACCTCGCCCCAATGTCCTAATAGGACCTTAAGATAGTGGTTACAGCTCATAGGTCCCCTGGGGGAAACCTAGGCTCGTGATTGGTGGTCGTTTAGGATCCAACCATTACGAGAGACCCTGGCAACCGCAGTCTTTATACACAACAAGGGGTGTCTTGAATAAGACTGCCATTCTGCTGGAGGGGTCTGGCTGCTAACAGTAATGTAGGCTAATGTGATATACTTTATGGTTTCTATTAAATATTGAGTCAGGAGGCGATGAGTCCAATGCAGACTTTTATTTCTAACATCGTTCAGCTCAGAAGACAGCTCTGGCAAGAGCGGCATTTAACTTATACTGTTCCAACACATAACTATATACATTGTAACCAAGGATACTAAATCTGATTGGACCTAAGCAGAGCTCTTTGACTGGTTCCTAAGATTGGCTTAAGGACCAATAGGAAGTCTTTATTCAGCAGCCAATAAGATTGAGGGAGCTAGAATACGAGAGCCCTAATGATGCAATGTAAAACAACGCAAGAGAACATAACAGTTTCCAACACTGTCAGTTTAATTGACATAACAGTGGATTAATCACTAGTTAATGTCATGTCTCTGTGAGTTCTTGATGTCTCAGAGAAAACTGACAGGTTAGGAGAACAAGATCACATGCAAATAGCTCTGTTACCAGCATAGTGTCCCAGCACTCAAGACTATTCCAGAAATATACATCTCTTAACTTCATTTTGCACTTCTGAACATTTGTAATTTACATTGATTAGTATCCCATTAAAATTCCCACCATTTTAATCCTCACTAACAGTTGATTAGGTTGTAAATCTGTGTTGCCAGTCCCTATACGTGAAAAACTGGCATGTCAAGGAAAACTAGGGCAAGGCTCCTCCCCTGTTTGAGTTTTTCATAAACAGGGGTGGTTTTTTTGGGGGGGGGGGGAGGCATTATGTAAACTCAGTCATGGGATCCCTTACCCACAGCCTGAAGCAGTACTGCCAGCGAACAGGCTTCCCAACTCAGCTGCAATCTGTGGAAAACAGGCCTAGACTGCTCTTCTTTTAAAGCTTTATAAAAGGAGAAATGGGGAACAATGCAAATTACTATGTAAGAAGGTTCCAGTGGTATTTGTTCATTCTTGCCTTTTTCTAGCATTTGTTGGTCTGGCTAAATGCTTTCAGTCCTCCTGCTTGGCTTTTTTTGTGCTGTTCCTGTGAGCATGCTGTTTAATGGCTGATGCGGTTTCTTTCTCATATACTTTAACAGAACCTTTGAATCCTACTGGAATTTTAAGGGCTTTTAAAATACCTTGAGTTATGGAAGGTACTGTACAAAAGCAAATTCTTCCATATAAACAGAAACCTATAGTTTCTTTTCCTGGGAGCTAACAATGGCTGCTGTGTCTGACAGATGAAATGCCTTTCAAGAGACTTATCACGTGAGGGAGCCCTTTCAAATGCATCGGAGATTTCTCAGATGCTGAAAGAAAGGCAACCACAAGTACGAACGCAGTTTACTTTAAATCAAGACATTCAGAATAAATGAGACTCCAACAGAGAATAGATTGCACACAATGATCAGCAATACATTTGGGCTTTGTGTAAGCCTTCTCTATAATATTCAGGTTTGAATGCTGGCAGATAGAAAAAAGTTAGAAAGGCATTGCTTGCAGATAAGTCACAATGTACTGGGTAATGCCGACAGACAAACATTTTGGAAACAGAATGGTCTATTTACACTCAAGGAGTTTCTCAAGATTATACAGTCAGGTTTGGAAAGAAAAACAGCTATCTGATCTTGCATTTCATGTAACTGAACGAGTTATTCCCTGATTACCCACTGGTTTCCAAAAATATTAATTTACAGGTTCACCACTCAGCTTTACCTATAGTGAGTGTACCACTTCATATAGTTAATTTTTATTCATTTTGGTTTGATTTTCCATTTTTTGTATTTCTTGTATTTTGGGAATAGAATATCTTTACTGAAACTCAATAAGCAATCACAGAAGCAACACTACAAGATATCACACATATAAAAGGCTTCCCATTCCCTTTGAGAAAAGTAAAATGGTCTGTGGATTTACAATGGCATTTCCCAACATCCGTGCCAGAGCAGAAAACAGGTAGCCTGTCCACATGCAAATCATATTGGAATACCAGGATTATCTTGTCCATTAAAGTTAAAAGCATTTTTGATACGGTTTGCAACAGAATACAAAGCGGGCCACAACCTTTATGATCAGCTGTATATTCTACAACAAAGAGTATGGTATTAGATTGGAAGGTATAATCAGAGGTCCTTTTGTAAAAAAAGAGGTGCAGGAGCTCATTAGCATAACTTATTTGCATATGCCACACCCCCTGATGTCACCAGAAGTGTCAGAACGCCACACACCCCTGACATCACTGGAAGTGTGTTAGAAGGGAGGGAGGGAGGGAGGGAGGGGGGAAGGAATGAAAGGAACAGGAAGGAAGGTAGGTAGGTGGGGGGGAGAGAGAAGAAAGAAAGAAAGAAAGAAAGAAAGAGAGAGAGAGAGAGAGAGAGAGAGAGAGAGAGAAAGAAAGAAAGAAAGAAAGAAAGAAAGAAAGAAAGAAAGAAAGAAAGAAAGGAAGAAAGGAAGAAAGGAAGAAAGAAAGAAAGGAAGGAAGGAAGGAAGGAAGGAAGAAAGGAAGGAAGGAAGGAAGGAAGAAAGAAGGAAGAAAGGAAGGAAGAAAGAAGGAAGAAAGGAAGGAAGGAAGGAAGGAAGGAACAGGAAGGTAGGTAGGTAGGTGGGGGAGAGAGAGAGAGAAGAAAAAGAAGGAAAGGAATGAAAGAAGGAAGGAACAGGAAGGTAGGTAGGTAGGTAGCTGGGGGGAGAAAGATAGATAGATAGATAGATAGATAGATAGATAGATAGATAGATAGATAGATAGATAGGGAGGGAGGGAGGAAAGGAACAGGAAGGTAGGTAGGTAAGTAGGTGGGGGGAGAGAGAGAAGGAAGGAAGGAAGGAAGGAAGGAAGGAAGGAAGGAAGGAAGGAAGGAAGGAAGGAAGGAAGGAAGGAAGGAAGGAAAAAAGAAAGAAAGAAAGAAAGAAAGAAAGAAAGAAAGAAAGAAAGAAAGAAAGAAAGAAAGAAAGAAAGAGACAAGGCGCTTCTCTCCCCTCCTCTTGCTTGGGCACTGGGGCCCAACTTTTCCCTCCCTCCCTTCCTCACCCCCCCCCAAGGAATGGTGAGGGGGAATGGGGGCCGGCAGGCCACCGGCCTGGGACATTCAGCGGGGGGTGGGAGTGGGGGAGGGTTTTTTCCCAATGAGTGGGGGTGGGTGGCAGGGTTTTTTTCCCCCCAGCCGGCAGCCTGCCGCCGGCTCAGGGACATTGAGCAGGGCAGGGTGGGAAAGGGTTTTTTCCCCGGCCGGTGGCCTGCTGCCAGCGGGGGGGACATTGAGCGGGGTGGGTGGGTGGGAGGGGGTTTCTTTGAGTGGGGGTGGGTGGGGGTGGGAGAGGGTTTTTTCCCCGGCTGGCGGCCTGTTGCCGGCTTGAGGACATTGAGCGGGGGTGGGTGGGAGGGGTTTTTTTCCTGGCCAGCGGCCTGCCGCCGTCTCGGGGACATTGAGCAGGGATGGGTGGGAGGGGGTTTCTGTCCCCGGCTGGTGGCCTGCCGCCGGCTCGGGACATTGAGCGGGGTGGGTGGGTGGGAGGGGGTTTCTTTGAGCAGGGGGTGGGTGGGAGAGGGTTTTTCCCCAGCTGGCAGCCTGCCGCTGGCTTGGGGACATTGAGTGGGGATGGGTGGGAGGGGGTCCGACCCAGCGGCAGCCCTGCTGGGGGCGGGGCTTCGTAATGTGCCCACCCCCCAGCGTCTTCACTGGCGGAGCGGCGCTCCGCTTCGCTCCGGCCCCAACAGAGCCCTGGGTATAATTATTATATTTTAATATTGGGAGGGGTATATTTTAACCTTTTTTTTTAACCGACCCCAAGTCTTTGGGATTTGGCAGGCTACAATTTAAATCACTCAAATTACAGTAATCTACAGCTGTATGGGCTCTGACCTGGACAGCCCAGACTAGCCTGGATAGCTAACCAGATCTTGGAAATTCAGCAAGGTCAGCCCTAGTTAACGCTTGGTGGGAGGCCACCAAGGAAGCAATGGCAAGCCACCTCTCTTCATCTCTTGTCTTGAAAACCCTTTGGGGTTGCTGTAAACTGGCTGTCACTAGATAGCACTTTCTAGCACTACAACTATATATAAAAAGTAAAGGTTTCCCTTGCCTGAGGCACACAGAACACTGTTAACCTTCCCACCAAAGCAGTACCTATTTATCTACTTGCAATTTCTTGTTTTCAAACTGCTAAATTGGCAGGAGCTGGAGTCAGAGATGGGAACTCGTTCCGTCATGTGGCACTAGGGTTTTGAACTGCTGAGCTAACAATCTTCCAATCTGCAACTCAGCGTCCTTCCCTCTGAGCCACTGTGGCCTCACAACAATATATAAAGGTAAAGGTTTCCCTTGCTCAAAAGCCAGTCGAATACAACTGGAGACTTTCAAATGTTGGAATATGCAAGGTCTATCACACATAAAGAAAATGACAAGAATGTCCTGCAGGGGGCAGCAGAGGGGACAACTAGTTAGCATAGTGAGATTAGGGACTTCCTACTATTTTCATATAGTCTCTTTCCTCTCTTCTGATTGGCTCACGTGGTTTTTTGGGTCCAGCTGAGAACTGTTCATTACTGACTATTTCCTAGCTAGTTAGACAGCTAGACTTCTCTTTCTCTCCCCTCTTTCTTACAAAGTTTGTTCCCTTCTTAATAAACCTATTTTATTCTTTAAACAGCTTGTGCTCCACTTTACTGCATATGTACAATAAACTGCCAACAATAAACAAGAACTTTACTACGACAAGCCTAGGACTTGCAAGATCCAGTGTCAATACATAGTGGAGCAGAAGATCCTCAGACAGGCCAGCTGGCCAACAGGCCGGAAAGTGAGGGGTAGCCAGCCATGCGAGGATAGCAGACAAATGCCCAAAGTACAGCAGCTCTTGGAGATGTTTAACAGACAGTATCTCAGCATTATCTCTTTGTGATCATTTGATTCCAAGGACCAGAGAGATTCTGATTATGTTGTTTTATTTTGAACCATCTGCCACTCCTTGCTTGGACCAGAAACACTCGAAATGGAAGGAATCATTATTATTCTTCCTAGACATGTTGCATCTGCCTCCTTCAATATGCTGGGCCCAATTAACTTAGTTAAAGAAGCAAGAGGCTGTGGTGTACCAGTTAAAATTAGGGTTGCCATCTCTGGTTTGGGAAATTCCTGGAGATTTGGGAGTGGAGCCTGAGGGGGGCAGAGTTTGTGGAGTGGGGGGGGCTTCAGCAGGTATAATGCCATAAAATACACCCTCGGAAGCTGCTATTTTCTCCAGGGAGATGATCTGTGAAGTCTGGAGATAAGTTCAAATTCTGGGAGATCTCCAGGTCCCAGGTGGAAGTTAGCAACCCTAATCTGATATTAGTATGTCTCAGGATGTGGTCCATTTTAGGCCTCTGTTGTTTTAATACCTCAAAGATTCATTTCTAAGAGTCTACATGAAAAATTCACGTCATAGAGTCATGGATCAGGAAACTTATCAAAAATCCAACCGTCTCAACGCAAGTCCTTTAAAACAAACATCCCACATTCTTTTACTACCCCAACATTTCCATTTCAAATGATCAAAAATGATCACCTGATCTCATCCTCTCCAGGTTATATCAGTTTTGAATGCAGGACAAATATTAAATGCTTGCTGACCCTGATCAAGAGGTCTTTTTATCTGGAAAGGTACAATGTCAAGGAGGAGGAGGAGTTCTAGCGAGAGATGTGTGGAACCCTTCTGCAAAATTTCATTTGGCTTACTGAAACTTTTACTGAAACAATTTTTTTTAGTTTTTTAACTGATCAGGAATCATGGAACCTTTGGTAGCAACTTGGGAATTTCTTGCCTCGCCCTCAAGTATTGTCAGTGGAAGTTTTGCCAAAGCTCCTCCAAATCTTCAAATGCATCTCAAAGCATCACTTTACATATGGTGATAACTTTTTATCTAGTTTTGTGTTTACTTTTAGCACCCTAGGAAAGAAGAGTCTCGCCCTTTAGCAGCCCTATAGGGAAATGTCCCTATTGCAATGCTGTTGGAGAACAGAGGGCTGGATCCTAACTACATCCCTCAGCAAAAAAAATTCCCTATGAGACTGCAAAGTTGAGTTTGAAGGCTGATAGGGTAAAAACTCAGAAAATTAGCTTTATGGAAATATAATGCTTGAGAAATTATAAATTATAAATTTGTTCCTCATTGTTCCCATTGGTTTAGCACTACAGGGAAAATTTCCCATATGATTGCAGTTCTTAGATTCCTGCCTTTAAGAGCCTGTTTATTGTTTCAGAACTTCAGAAACAGCAAGAAATCTTCAAAACACATGAGGTCCAGCCTGCACTTCTATCCACACTAATCTGGGATTAAGACCCAGTGAGACAGTTTCAAGTAAACTTGCACAGGATTGTCTGGGAGAACTGCCATCCTATAGGAAATTGCTCTATGGAGGTATGAAGCAAAGAGTCCTGTTTCCTCCCTTGCAAGGGTTCATGTGAGTATCAGTGGACCTGGTTTAGCTTTGCAGGTGTCTGCAATTAATTTGTCTTCTTCCTAGACACTCATCTCCCTCTCAAGGCCAGAACTGAGTGAAGCAATTTCTTTCTTCCTTCCTTCCTTTTTCCTTCCTTCCTTCCCTCCCTCCTTCCTTCTTGTTTTTGGAAGCCTGCAGTTCAAGGTGGGAGGGGAAGCAGGAGCAATGATGCAACCTTTCCAGAATTTCTGTGACTATGGCTTCTGATTGAGTTGGGAGGTCATCTGATGCCAGAGGGCCATAGGTTATAATGGAACTAGAGACTAAGGGAAAGGGGTTGCTGACTTGATGATTTATGTAACAGGCTGTGAGAAACTGCTCAAGCTGCTGGTTCTAAACTCTGGAATCTTGTGACTATGCTAGCTTGAATCAGGTATCATTGTACTAGACAGGAACCTCAGCTTCTATTATTTTATATTATTTGACCAAGAAAACTGCATTGCCTAACAATATGATTCTTGTTTTGTTGTTTAAGAAACTTTTCCTATTCTTGAAAGGGTTTGATTCCTTGTGTACTCATAGCCTCAAGGACCCATGAGCCTGAACACTGCTGGGCCTCCTAGAGGAGCAGCAGCTTATGGGGACTCCGGTCTGGGTCTTGACAGGAGGGAACACAGGGAACTTGTTATTTACCTACTTCCTAACTCAACAGTAGCACAATTTCCTAACAGGGCTGTGGACTGAGCTGTGCAGTTCTGGAAGGCTATTTGCTGTTGAGGGGCTTCAGTAACAGCAAGCAGCATCAAAGTTCAGAACAGTTGAGAAATTGTCCTGAAGGGCTTGGTTAGGCAATACACAGGGTGCTCTAACTTTCCTTCCCCTCCAACTCAAGACAGTAACTCATAATAAAAGTTTGTTTTAGTTCTCCTGCTGCAATAACTAACACAAGAATTCAGAATTTAAATAGTGTTGCCAGTGTTCAAAACACTTCACATGCCTTATCATGTTGAAACCTCTTCAAAATCCATGTCAAACAGAACAATAGTATTATCACTGTATTGCAAATAGGAGCTAAGGCCGAGAAAGAATGGCTTCAATTGTCATCTAATTTATTTATTTAATTTATACACCGCCCTCCCCGCAAGCAGGCTCAGGGCAGCTTACATTGGTTAATACATGAATAACCATTAAAACCCACATAAAACATTTAAACAATTCAGTTACAAAGAAGATCATAAGATCATGAAATCATAAAGTGCTGCAATATATCCTTAATTACTTAATTACTTCAGAGGCGTGCTGAAGAGTTTTTACAGTTTTTCCACTCAGTAATCTTCCTATGTTCCGCGGCGGCACAGGCCAGATGACAAAATTAGAGCCAGGATCTGTACTACATTTGTTGGTGGTCGTAGTGAGGGCGGCTCCTTAATTGAAAGCCTGGTGGAAGAGCTCCATCATGCAGGCCCTGCTGAACTGTAAAAGATCCCACAGGGCACAGCTCATTCCACCAGTTTGGAGCTGCCACTGAAAAGGCCCTGGCCCTGGTAGAAGTGAGCCTGGCATCCTTGGAGCCTGGGAGGGTCAGTCGATTTTGAGACCCCGACTGTAGTGCTCCCTGAGGTATATATGGGGAAAGGCGGTCCCTCAGGTATGTCGGACCCTGGCCATATAGGGCTTTAAAGGTAAGTACCAGCACTTTGAAGCAAATTCGGTATGCTATTGGCAGCCAGTGCAGTGTCTTCAGCACAGGCTGCATGTGTTCCCATCTGGGAAGGCCCATCAGGAGCCTGGCCATGGCATTCTGCATCAACTGCAGCTTCCGTATTTGCGACAAGGGCAGCCCCATGTAGTGTTACAGTAGTCTAGTCTCAAGGTGACCATCACATGGATCACTGTTGCCAAATCATTGTGGTCAAGGAAGGGAACCAACTGCCTAATCAGCTGAAGATGGAAAAAGGCTGACCTAGCAGTGGCTGCTACCTGGGCCTCCATTGTTAAGGAAGTATCCAGGAACACTCCCAAACTTCTAACCTTGACACTGGCACCAATGGAGCCCCACCAAAGGTCGGGAGTGGGATCCCTACCCCCGAGCCGCTCCAACTCAAGCACAGGACCTCCGTCTTTGTCAGATTCAGTTTCAGCCACAGCTCGTAGTGCCCAGTCCAGATCTTCCGGTCTGGAGTCCGACTGGCCGCCCAACATCAGATAGAGCTGGGTGTCATCAGCATACTAGTGACATCCCAGCCCATGCCTCCGGGTGATCTGGGCAAGGGGGCAAGGGGGCTTATATAGATATTGAATAATGAGTTCATGGCAGAGGTAAGATATGAACTGGTGTCTTCCCAAAGCCCAACTAATTCTCTTAGACCTTTTCCTTACCTCAGTGTTGCTGTTGTTTCCTGGCAAGTTGAATCTGCAGCTGATGCTCCAACTTTCCAGCACCCCTTCTGCAAAAGGGCATTTACTTCAGAGAATTTTTTCTTGAATTTGGATCCAACCCTCCCCAAGTGTTCTGCACTTCCTTTGAAGAGGGGTTGTGTGGCCATGTCATCATGTATTTAATCTGTGACAGAACCTCCTTTTTTCACACATGTGCAGTAACGTTATAACATCGTAACATTGTAAAAAAAGAGGCTGGATGTACTGTGGGGAACAGCATGGTTGCTGCCATTTCAAAGGTCCTGTGCTCCTCCTTAGTCACCAACTAAGAAAATGGCTGGTGAAGATTCCCACAAAATCCTAATGAAAATAGTATTCCATTTATCATTCTTGAACTGTATACACCAATTCATAACAATTTTATTCAATAATCATGACACACACTAAATGGAAACACTGCACATGTTAAGTTTCCATGATTATCAAGCCAATTATATAATTCCATTATTTTATATGTTTATTTATTTATTTATTTGACTTATAGACCACCCTCCCCCATGCATAGGCCTCAGGGCAGTGAACAACATTTTGATACATACATTTCCATAAATATATTTATAATCAATTTAAAAACAGTTAAACAGTTTATCTCTCTGCTATCTGGCATTACGTTTTATGGCACACATGGCCCAGCCCAACAAAGTAATGTTTATGGCAGATCCGGCCCTCCTAACAAATGAGTTTCACACTTCTGGTCTAAACTAAAGACTGAAAGACTGAATTGCCATTGAAAACACACCGGGCGCTATGGGTGGGGGGGAATGAAGAAACAATACAAGTGTGAAGCAACAAAACCTACCCACAAACAAAAGGAAAGGAAAGGAACTTCATGGATGGGTAACTGCACGGAGAAGGTGACATGAAACCTCACTACCCATTTTGTCTCAACATTGTAATGTTACTATATTATAATGGGGGAGGGGAATTGCATCACAACGCAATCAACACAATGCTTTAAAAATGGCAGATCACTCAGGACAACCTGAGGGGGCAGGGTGGGTGGGAGGTGGGGTGAACATCTAGCACTGACAACACATAAGGGCAATGGGAAACAAAATTCAAAATTGGGTATTCCTCACATGAAACCTGCAAGTTCAGATCCGAAGGGGGGAAAGTCATGGAAAAAGTGGGTATTGAAAATGTGGGGATAATGGGGAACTAAATTCAGATATACTCCTGGGGAGGCAAAAAGTTGTGTAGAAAGTTTTACAAGCTTTGATTATTTAAGAATGCTGATGCAGAGGTTTGCACTTGTGCAGAAATGGTCTTGCCACTACATTACATCAGTTCCCTAACCTGGGCAAATTGCGGCTAGCGGGCCACATGCGGCCTGCCACAGAATTTTTTGCAGCCCACCAAGACAGTTGGCCACATGGTTTCAGTCAGGCCTCCGCTGGGCCTGGAGCGCAGAGAAGCAGCACTCTGGGAGTGAAGTGTCCAGGGGGCAGGCACATTACCAAGCCCCACCCCCTGCTCCCAGCAGCCCTGTTGGGCGACGAGGAGGCAGAAGAAGGAAGGTAAGTTACCTTCCCTTCCCCATCCTCCTCTTCCCGGGGCCGCAGTGCTCCGGGGAAGCCCTGTACACTCCCACCCTCGCCTTCCCCGGGTTGCATGGAGGCGCAGCAGGCAGGCAGCTGCTTTCGGCGATCTCTCTCTCTGTCCCTGTCTCTCTCTCTCTCTGACTCTCTCTGTGTCCTTCTGCATGTGTGTGTGTCGCTGTGTCCCTCTGTCTCTCTCTCTCTTTGTCCCTATGTTCCCCTGTGTGTCTCTCTCTGTCCCTCTGAGTCTGTCTCTGTTTGTCTGTCTGTCTGTCTCTGTCCCTCTGTGTGTGTGTCTTCCTCTCTCTCTCTCTCTCTCCCTATGTTCCTCATGTGTCTCTCTCTGTCTCTGTCTGTCTCTCTCTGTCCGTCTCTGTGTGTGTCTTCCTCTCTCTCTGTCCCTATGTTCCCCTGTGTGTCTCTCATTGGGGCTTATTCCCCTCCTCCCTGCCCCGAAACTTGGTGGTGCCGCTGCAGCTGCACAGCGCAGGGATTCCCACATGCCGGGCATTGGAGCAGGGCCAGGCTAGCTGTGGAGAGCCCCAGCCTGGTGGGTGTGCACATCGCTCTGTCTGCCAGTCCCTGCAGCTCCCCCACCCCCAGATGGCCTTCTTGCTGCCCACAGCCTCCATTGTGAGTAAGGAGTCCCGTGCTGGACAAGCGTTCTTGCAGCAAATGTCTCTCAATGTCACTTATCTTCTCAGTGATTAGACTGAAACCCTCAATGTTCTTTGGGACAGTTTAGAAACTAGGTAGTCTTCAAGGTTTCATAGTATTCTGCCTTAATCTTGATAACCATTTGTCTCATTAAACTGATTCTAAAATTAAATGTGCTTGCAGCTATAGATGATATGAAATTAGCACAATAAATAAATTGAATAAAACTACCACTATTTTATTTAATTTATATTTATTGATTTTTATGATACAATTTATACCTTTTCTGAAATGCAAAGTTAACTAATGAATGCAATCATTTTAAAAGGTGCGGCTCTCCGCTAACCTCTGCTCCCACAAAGTGGCCCCCGAGCCAAAACAATTGCCCACCCCTGATAATGCCATAGAGTCTACCCTCCAAAATAGCAATTTACTCCAGGGGAACTGATCTCTGTCATCTGGAGATCAAGTCTAATTCCAGGAGATTTCTAGGCCCAATTTGGGAGTTGGCAACTCTGCT
This sequence comes from Lepidodactylus listeri, assembly GCA_029233225.1. Taxonomy (NCBI): domain Eukaryota; kingdom Metazoa; phylum Chordata; class Lepidosauria; order Squamata; family Gekkonidae; genus Lepidodactylus; species Lepidodactylus listeri. The sequence continues at coordinate 75,901,945 of JARCFY010000008.1, forward strand.
TCCAGCTCATCATATATGCAAGATTTATGAAGCTTCTGAACTGAAGCAGCAGTGAAACACACGATACCTCATACACAATTGACTAGTTGCTTTTTTCTGATTGAGGTGGGCTGGGGGGGGGGAGGAGGAGAGAGAGAGAGAAAGACCCAATTCAGATAAAAGGAGTGAACTGCACCTGCAGTGCACACAGTTCCAGATAACAGGATAAGCAAGCCCGTGGGAAACATGCTATGGCTGATGGCAGTAACACTGCAAAATTCTGATGCAGAGGGAAATGACACCAAAATAACCTTCATCTTTCAAACCAATTCTCCAGAACCATAAGGAAAATTAACCTGAGAAGCAGGGCTTTTTCTGTAGAAAAAGCCCAGCAGGAACTCATTAGCATAATAGGCCACACCCAACAGCAGAAATCCATTCACATATTAGGCTACACCCCTGACAGCACAGCTCATTAGCATATTAGGCAGGGGCTGGGAAAGCACAGGGCAGGCATGAAAGCTTGTCTCTTTCCCACCCTGAGCTTCTCTGCCCCACTACAGCATCGCCTTTCTAGTCTCCCCCACCCCCCCCCTGAACCAGATGGCTGGGGAAAGGCACTGCTGAAAGATCCCTTCAGCATCAACTTTCTAGTCTCCTACCCCCTCCCCCAAACCAGACAACTGAGGAAATGTGGTGCTGAAGTACACCTTTCTTCAGCAACACCTTTCTGGTTTCCTACCCACCCACCCCAAACCAGACAACTGAGGAAAGGTGCTGCTGAAGTACCTTTCTAGTCTCCAGATCGGGGAGGGAAAGAAAGGCATTTTCAACGTGCCTGGGTTCGCTGCCTGCCCTTTTCCAGCTGCTACATGTCAGTTAGAGAAGGGAAGGCAGAGAAAGGCTTTTCCTTGTCAATTTCACTCTCAGCAGACTAGCGGGGAGTGAAATTGACAAGAAAATCCGGAGGGGCTCCCCAGAGGGAAAAGGGGCATTTTAACATGTCGCCTTTCCCTCCTGTGTGTAACATGGAGAGGGCTGCATGCTCTGTAGCCACGCATGCCAGAGATTTTGGTTGTAGGCGTGGCCAACTCAGAAGCCAGCCGGAACTCCATTCCTGTGCATTCCTGCCCAAAAATAGCCCTGCTGAGAAGTAAATTAATCTTATATGTCATTATTGATACTAAAAAGATGTTGCAGTGTCTTTAAGAGTTAAAAGTTGTAAACCCAACAGTTTAGAAAAACAGAAGCATTATTTCCTGTTCAGATCTCACGTCTAAAGCCTTCATGCAAATAAAGACCCTTAGAAGTTAAAAAAAACAAAAAACAAAAGCCTGTCTGTCATTAATGCCGTGTAATCTAGTTATTCTGTGAAGAGTTTAAATTAGTCCCCAGAAAGCTGGCACCATTTCATTTTAAAGGCATAATTTAAGTCTTTTTTTTTTTCTTTTCAAAACTCTGGCATCTATGTTTTTGTCTGAAACTTTGATAGCTGTAGTCCCATATGAGTCTCATTTTAAAATATATGCATTTAAATTGAGATTGAGACCTTCTCTGGAGGACCAAGAAGTCTTTTAAAGTGAAAGTCTGCACACGAGAAAACTTTTTGAGGACGGGGGATTCCCAGGATAGAAGAATCTTTCAGCCATATTTGAGATTTTTCAATTATCTGTTCTTGCAGACACAACTAACTTGTCCTGAATTATACCATTTTGGGTTCCAAAAGTCCCAGCAAAGGCCTATAATAAAATCCTTTATAATATTAGTGAAATGTGCCTTTCTTTTCAAGTTGAGCTTTGCTCTAATAGGCTCATGCTGCAGTTAATGTTGTAGAAACTGCTGTTTGTCATACAGGTATGAGATTTTCAAGAATCCAAGGTGCCATTAAGCAAAGCAGAAAATGCTGAGTATGAAAGGGCAGCAGCGTGCAGTGGGAAACAGTAGGTGCTCAATTGCCATTGGAAGGTAATGAAACAACAGCTCAGAAAAGGAGAGTTCAATTACATGTGATTTAACTCACATTGCTGGTGATTACTTTGGCTAATGATTTGATCTTGACTCAAAGATAAAATTCCAGAGTGGGAAAATTTGTTTAATAATTGTCCACCTAATAGCTTCCACTAATACCTATATTATATAACAGAATCTTAGAATGATAGGTTTTAAGACATACATTTTTCATGACAAAAGTGGAAATGAAATTTGAGTAATGTAATTTTTTAAATGGCAATACAAAAATGTAGAGGGTAATTTTAATTTCTCCTTTATCTTTACTTAGACGCATAAGTCATCTAAGCTTACTTTTTCTTTTAAAATGTATCACTCGTGCTGTTAGAATAGAAACCCAGCATAATGGGATTTTTTCCTAATATCATTTGTGTGTCCACCAATGAAAGTCAAAGTAACAAGAACAAATTTTACTGTTCGATACTTGCCACTTCAATCCAGAAAACAAATCCTGTATAATGGGACTGTACCGCTTCTTGCTCTTGAGCATTTTTTGCCTGGCTTCTCATATTCCAGTCCACCTCAACTGACACACCTTATCTTATAACATAAGTGACTTACCAATTACAAGCATTCTTGCCAGCCACAATGAAAGCAATGCAAATGTATTTCATAGCGAGGCATTTAAGACCTTTTTTTGTTATCATAAATTAGAAACAGCAAGAAGTTAGAAGTTAGGGGACATACATGACTGAGAACACATAAACACTTTTCATCAACAAATGCTAAGAAGATTATCTGACGCTGGTCAAACAAGTTATTAAAAACCAGGGGTCCTTTCATAAAAAAAGAGGTGCAGGAGCTCATTAGCATAACTCATTTGCATATGCCACACCCCCTGACGTCACCGGAAGTGTCAAAAGGCCACACATCCCTGACGTCATGGGCAGTGTGTCAGAAGGCCAGACGGGAGGGAGGGAGGGGGAAGGAAGGAAGGAAAGGAACAGGAAGGAAGGTAGGTAGGTGGGGGAGAGAAAAGAAAGAAAGAAAGAAAAGGAGGGAGGGGGGAAGGAAGAAAGAAAGGAAGGAAGGAGGGAGGAAGAAAGGGGAAGGAAGAAAGAAAGAAAGAAAGGAACAGGAAGGTAGGTAGGTAGTTGGGAGAGAGAGAGAAAAAAGGAAGGAAGGAAGGGGGAGAGAGGGAGGAAGGGGGGAAGGAAGGGGGGAAGGAAGGAACAGTAAGGTAGGTAGGTAGTTGGGGGGAGAGAGAGAGAAGAAAGGAAGGAAGGAAAGTGGGAGAGAGGGAGGAAGGGGGGAAGGAAGGAACAGGAAGGTAGGTAGGTAGGTGGGGGGAGAGAGAGAGAAGAAAGGAAGGAAGGAAAGTGGGAGAGAGGGAGGAAGGGGGGAAGGAAGGAACAGGAAGGTAGGTAGGTAGTTGGGGGGAGAGAGAGAAGAAAGGAAGGAAGGGGGGAGAGAGGGAGGAAGGGGGGAAGGAAGGAACAGGAAGGTAGGTAGGTAGTTGGGGGGAGAGAGAGAGGGAAGGAAGGAAGGAAGGAAGGAAGGAAGGAAGGAAGGAAGGAAGGAAGGAAGGAAGGAAGGGGAGAGGGAGGGAGGAAGGGAGAGGGGAAGGAAGGAACAGGTAGGTAGGTGGGGGGAGAGAGGGAAGGAAGGGAGGGGCGCTTCTCCCCCCACTGGGGCTGGCGTTTCCCTCCCCCCCTTGCTTGGGCTTCTCCCTCCCTTGGGCCTGGGGAACTGTTGAGTGGGGGAGGGAGGGGGGGTTCTGGGGGTGACTGGGGGAGGGAGAGTTTTTTCCCCGGGGCCGGCGGCCAGCCGCGGCCCCAGGGAAGGCGACTGGGGGAGGGAGGGTTTTTTTCCCCCGGGGCCGGCGGCCAGCCACGGCCCCAGGGAAGGTGACTGGGGGAGGGAGGGTTTTTTCCCCAGGGCCGGCAGCCAGCCGCGGCCCCAGGGAAGGCGACTGGGGGAGGGAGGGTTTTTTCCCCGGGGCCGGCGGCCAGCCGCGGCCCCAGGGAAGGCGACTGGGGGAGGGAGGGTTTTTTCCCCAGGGAAGGCGACTGGGGGCAGGACGGGGCTGTTTGAGCGGGGCCCGCAGCCAGCCGTGGCCCCGGGGAAGGCAACTGGGGGAGGGAGGGGGTGAACGGGGGAGGCTTTCTGCCGGGGGGCGGGGCTTTGTTATGTGCCCGCCCCCCGGCCCCTTCTCTCCCGGAGTGGCATTCCGGCTCGCTCCGGCCCCAACGGAGCCCTGTTAAAAACTAGTCTTTGGTGACATGTGGTTTCACATTAATATACCACACTTGAAACTGCCTTATATGAAGCCAAATTACTGGTCCATCCAGCTCAGTGGTCTTCAATATTTTTAAACACATGACTCAGCATTATCCTGCAGGAAGCAGCATGGGACCTACTGAACATATGACAGGAAGTCACATGCCATCACATTCACATGACAGTAAGAAAAGGAGACAAACAATTAAATCCAAAGAACACTTTTCTGGAAGTGAGCCCCACTGAATAGACCTGAGTAGGATTTTGAGTAGACCAGCTCAGGATAGCACTGAGAGTCTCTAAAGCTGTCTGGGCAAAAAGGAATTCTCTCCACTGCTGACTTACCTTTCCTCACCTTATTGCTCCTCTCAGCATACATATTCAAAGCGGCAGGAGGCACTGTGCCCTTCCTCCACACATACAATAGCCATAGAAAACACAGTGAAAACACAAAGGCCTTTATAGAGGCTCATGAACTCACCTAGGGGTCCCAACCAACAGGTTGGAAACCACTGATATAGCTCAGTACTGTTTCCTCTGACTGGCAATGGTTCTCCAGGGTCTTAGATAAAGACAAATCTTTCCCAACAGCTAATCTCTAAAATCCTTTTTAATTGGAAATGCCAGGGAATAAATGTGGGTCTTTCTGAATGTGAAGAATATGTTCAGCTCTGTATAAAGCATACAGTTACAATCCATTCCTAAGCAGTATTAAATCCTTCTAAAGTCACTGACTTTAGTGGACTTAGGAGAATGTCTAGGACTACCCTGTTGTGGTCAACGAGGAGAAAAAAAAATCTTCCAAATTTGGAGTAGCAGTAATGTTTAGACAAAAGCAGTAATGTTTAGAGAAAATTTCATGTTCAGTCATTATAGTATAATATGCCAATGATGAGAAGTAGGGTTGCCAAGTCTTCAAAACTCACCGGCGGGGGGGAGTCCTCCTCCGGCCGGGAGTTTCTCCTGGTGTGTGCGCAAAGCGTGCGCGCCCAGCAACGTCACCGGAAGTGACGTCAGCACATTGGGAGCGTTGCCAGGGCGATGCCCTGACGTCATCTGGTGATGTCATTACGTCGTCCTCGCTGGACGACTTCGGGGGTGGGGTTCCCCCCGCCGGCCAAATGCTGGCCGGCGGATCGGGAACCCCTTTAGCGGGGGATCCCCCGCCCCCCAGGCTGACTTGGCAGCCCTAATGAGAAGGTAGGGTTGCCAGCTCTAGGTGGGGAAATACCTGGAGATTTGGGTGATAGAGCCTGGGGAGGGTAGGTTTAGGGAGGGCCTTCAGCAGGGTACAATGCCATTGAGTCCACCCTCCAAAGCAGCCATTTTATTCAGGAAAAAGATCTATGTCAACTAGAGAGCAAATGTAATAGCAAGAGATCGCCAGGCTCTACCTGGGAGTTGGCAACCCCATGCAGGGATCATGTCAAATTTCATAAGCTTGCTGATCCCCATTCCTATTTTTGCTTTACCCATGGGTGAACTGAACCCACAAAGCTGTATTTAAAGTTTTCTCACCCCTTTCCTGCAAAATGTACCCATTTTTCAATATTGTTTGTGTATCAATAAATGAACATTATACATACATTTTACACATTAATGACATGCACTGTGTATATCAGTCCTGATACATTGCCTCTGAATTGTGTAAAAATGCATTAAAAGTCCTACAAATTATTAATAGCTGCCATGAAAACTGTCCACATTAAATACTAGTCAGAAAGTGTTCTTGATGACAACATCCAGAAACAAAACCAGTGGCAAATGACAAATGCCACCATCCCTCATTATGTGTCCATGTTTCATATCAACAGTGAAAGTTCCATAATCAAAACCGTTATTGCCACTAATTATTTTCAGAACAATAAAGGCTCTTGGCAGTAGCCTCTAACACAAGGAATATAACACAAGGAAGAACCAGTATCACAACCCTCTGAACAGTTGTCTATACAGTAACCACTTCACTGGCCATAAATGAATCAAGAGAAAACAGACTTCCTTAAATTACATCGCAAATTAGGTATTGGTTTTTAAAGAAATCTGGTTTCCGCTTCTCAAATCTGATTTAAAGGCTGATATTTCAGGTTCCATTATAGCTTAACACAAACAATGGCCATTGACAAAACCACTGCAAACATAAAGATGCTTATGGTGCAAACAACCTCATGGAATTTGTTAACGCTTTGCTTGCGTTATATTAGCCATGCAACAGTAAAGGTTCCAAAACCAATGAAAAGAGTTATACAAAAGGGAAATATATTTCTTGACATTTACTCTATAGCTACCGTTCTCAAAGTAAAGAGGCTACAGAAGTTAACAGAGCAGAAATATTATTCACCTGAGATCAGTTTTCATGAGTAACAGATTAGACCTGGAAAGGAACAACAACCTAACCCTTCCCATTCTGTGCGATCCAGTTGCCATCCACTTGTCCGCAAAACATCCATTTTACCATGTATACTAATCACCCATCAGGCCAAAACAGAAGTTGCATGTGGGATGCTATGCCTTAGCTTGTTAAGATCAGGCCATTTTAAACACAGATTTAGCAGGCAGTGATGCCATTACGTTAGTGGCATATACTTTAGCATAGACATATATGGACTAAACGTCTCATTAGTGAAACCATCCATCAAAACAAACTGTCGAGATGAATTTTGTGTCTCCTTCATTGTATTAGTTTTTGTTTTAGTCTTATTTCCCTGCTAGGATTTTTTCCTTCCATCCATCCAGCCATGCAGTTCCTCTGGCATTTCCACTTACGGAAGATGGAGCAAAGATAGCCACTGATTCCCCCCTCCACTGTAGACTCTGGGCTGGATCCAGATTAAATGCTTCATGGTAGACTGGAACGTCTCTGCCTCCTCCCTTTCTCTGCACCCACTGATTTCCCTGAAATGCTGTTCCTGGGGGAATAGAGGACCCTGGGGGATTACATGAGGGGAGGGGAGCAGCAGGTAGAGGGAACTGGGGAAGACTGCAGAGTTAATCTGGATGCAGCCCTATACAGTTCCTAAAACTCTGCTGATCCCAGGAACAAACGTTATGAGGGAGGCTCTGTAGTTTGCACAAAAGAAAGGGGCAGGAAAGTCCATCTCCGCAAGATCCACAGATGGTTGGATTCATACCACTATCCAGGATATATGAGGATGATAAATGACTATGAAAGCAACATATGTATGAAAATTTTCTGAATGTAGCAACATGTTCTGCTATATTTTAAACGTCGTTAGGTTGGAAAGGGAAAGCACTTATTTGTAGTTGTTTGGAGAGTCTTCAATCTAACCATTTTAATACACCACTAGTCCACAGGAGCAGAAAGAAAAGTCTTGTGGCACGGCAATTCAGAATAGCTGGTTTATTGTAAAAAGTACTCCAGTATACTTTTGACCCCACTGAATCTGTTACAAGCAAATTTTTGGGGGGAAAACCCAAAGGGAGAACTCTGAATGATTCTTTATGTTTTCAGACAATTTCCAGGTTAGAAAGCCATGACCAAAACAGTTTAAAAGCAGCATAAACCTCAACAGTTTCAAAAGGAATCAATTTGCTGCTGATATTGAAAAGGAATCAATTTGCTGCTGACTTTGCACACATATTTTATTTTTTTCGGGGGGTGAAAAGCAGTATCTTTTACTTTTAAAAATGGCTGCATGCTTAATTCACACATTGTGGATATAGATGCAGTTGTGAGAAACATGATGCAATTTTTAGGTATATGAAGTGCAATTGAAGAGCTTTTATTAGAGGAAAAACTATTTGCTTGCATCCAGCAATGGGCAAGTAGTAACATAAACAGACTTAGCACAGTTACACTTGTGCAACATGTATTTTAGCAGAGTTACACTCCTCTCTGAGTCAATGAGCTTCAAAATGCAAAACTGCTTAGGATGGCAAAATAAGTAAACTACATGTAGCAAAGAGCTATGATGAAGCATGAGTATGTGCATAAGTATGTGCCAAGAGAACTGAAATAGGCTTAAGACAAGAAGAAAAGAATTTAGATAATCCCACTAATTAATATTGGTGGCTGGTCTGGTGGCAGAATCTCAGCAACCAAAGAAGGACTCACACAAAATATTCTAAAAGCCAAAGAGCAAAAGCATCTCAGGCTCTCCACATGCATTTTCTAGAACTAGCTTTATTAAAATGACAAGCTCATAGAAGCCTGGGATGTCTCTTCATAGATATACCCAAATCCTTTCCATGTTGAAGCAACCAAATGACTGCTTCTCAAAATAACTGAAGCGTTCAGGCAGTGAAGAAGGAATTTGAGTTAGAAGGGGAAGGGCCTCAACTCACTGTAGGCCCAGTTTATGGTCCTATGTGATGGGGAGAGCCAGTGGGGCGATGAATGGCCATGGTGGCTACATCCTTCAAGGTGGGGCAGTCAGCACAGGCAGCTTGGGAGCCGGGCAACTATAGCAGTGGGAAAACCTGGCCCTCCCCTTCCCTGGTGGACCTCAGATGGAGCCTAAACTGGACCCGGTGGAGGGGGAAGGGGATGAACTCTCATGGGGGAATAAAACTCACCATGCTGCTTGGCCTCCCCCCATGGCTGTTTGTGCTGGCTCCTCTGTGTTCTGGCTCTATTCATCAGCTGCCACTCTCCTGATGGTTCGAGGCCCCTGTGATTGGGATACTGAGCCCTGGGGCCAGACGCCTAGGAGCTGCCAAGTAGGGATGTGCAGCTGGGTTGACTGCAGGGCAGTGCAGCCAGGACCAGCGGAGGCATCACCAGGAGTACAGGTAGCTATAGCATTTTGGTGGCAGCAGTCCATGGTGCATTGCATCATGGACTAGGGGGGCTTTGTGGCACACATAGCTGCTTTGCTCTGGCAGCAGCAGTAACAAGCCTTGGGAAAAGCAGCAAAGATGGCCTGCTTTTTCCAGAATCCAAACTAGCCACTGTGAGGAAGCCACATGTTGAGGAAGAGGACAGCATGGAGGAGTGCAGGGAGCAGTGGAAACATTCAGCAGCCCACAAGTTTACATTTGGGGTCTCGCACTGGGGAATATGGTACTTTTGTGTGGGGGCAAGTCTTGACCGTGAGGCAATGAGGAGGACAGCTCCCCCCAGTTGTGATTTCAGTCTCTTTAGCAAGACAACAAGGAGGAGGGGGGGCATTGCGATTTCAGCTTCTTTCACAGTTGGGGTAGCAGGGGGCACGGAGCTTTTGTGTGTGTGGGGGGGGTGAGTCTTGCTGGTGAGGTGACAAGGTAGGAGAGCAGCCCCCCACTTATGATTTCAGCCTCCTTGGCAGTAGGAGCAGTAGGAAAAGTGCCTCAAGTAAGTGGCAACAAATGGAAAGACACTCCTACCCAATTATGTATGAAATGGTCCTAGGGGCACAATCACTAAGCCACCAATTTCCAAACCACTGACATGTAATCAAAATAGCATCATATACATAGGCAAGGTGAACTTAAACTTTTGCTAGGTCCTCAGAGAATGGATGCCTGGTCAGTATATTAAAGTGCATTTTTGTCACTGTGCCATAAAGGATTTGGAAAGAAGACTCTGGGTTTAGTTTAAAAGGATGGACACCTCATTTACTCTGCTGAGCTTCTAAATGAAGTTGGCCATCTTCTCTGAAGTGTTGTGCATGCAGCACTTTTGGCTTCCTTCAATACAGCCACTTGCTTCTACAGTACTTTTTTCAAATGCAAGCCATTATATTTAAGTTTGGATGGTAAGAAACTGAGGAAGCCATAACAATACTACAGGAGTCCTGAGTCTCTTGTTCAGTAAAGTTGCATCCTTACCTACTGAGGATGCCAGGTATCTGAACTGCCTGGAAGTGTGAATTTTACTTGCCTGTAAAACTGGAAACCCTCTGTCTGTATGCCTGGTATCTAGAGGGACAACCCCTTTGGTACAAGCTACAAACCATAAAAGTGGATGGAAAATGAAAGCGACACAGGCTTGAATGTGTTTTGCTTTTAATTTCTGATAAATGTTGGGAAACTTTTTTCCCATCTGTCTGAAATTTGGTTTTAGGGATGAGAAGATTGCTCCCACTTTTGATTGGATCTTCACTTAAGAGTAGAATGCCCTGGATTCTGGCTCATTCCCTGTTGCCCCTACACCCCCACCTATGTACTGTGTCTTTGGCTTTCATTTCTAAAAAAGAAAAATGGTGAGAGTGATCGGTGGAAAGCCTCTGCTTTGCATTCACATAACTTATAGGAACACTGGGGGGGGGGGGGCACCAGACCAACCGGGGGAGAAGCTGCCCATGCACCAACATACCTGAGTTGAAGGGCATATACATACAGGGCAGCAGGGATACAGCCAAAATTTGATAAGTAGATAGGTTGATAGTTACAGGGTAGATAGTTTCATGGTTACAGACAGAGATAGTATAGACAGGTGTTTAGGTAATAGGTAGACATTGTAAGGTGAGATTTCTTGAAAGACCTGACAGTAGATGATGGGAAGACCTCTGCCTGAGACCATAGAGAGATACTGCCACTTTGGGTAGACAACACTGACTCACATGGGCAGTCAAGAGGCAATATGAGCAGATGGCTTGCCTGAATGGCACCCAATGTCAGAAGTTCACCAAAAAGGCTGGAGCTCCAGAGGTCAGATCCCACCCAGGGAGGCATAGACAGTTCTCTGCTGAGCATGGCAGTAAGATCCACCAGTACTCATCTTCTGGTTAGAGGAGCACCAGCAGCTTGGATGAGCCACATAGTATACACCATGGATCAGCAGCCAAAGGCAGGTGGATTCAAATAGTGAGGGACTGACAGGTTAGCCGTCTCCAGTAGGGGAGTGCAGACAGCCTACAGGAGGTTACTGGAGGGTGGCAGCACAACTACCTGGGCTGCCAGCTTAGCCTATTCAATGTAGGCTTGAAACAGCACAAGCTACCAGGGGCTCTGGGATGGGATGGGATGGGATGGGATGGACTTGAAGCCGCTGATCCCACCTTGCAGCCACCATTCCAGAAAGGGTGGGGAATTAATACTAGATGTCCTCCATGTCAATGTCTTCCATACCTTTTACAATTGGCTTGTGGTTATCAGGTATACATGGGAGTATAGCTGGAAGCCTATATCGATAGGGGGTGACACTTAAATAATCACTTGGGGCAATGTATTTAAGGGCCAAGGCACTCACCTGGGGGAGGGCTGCAGTGGAGTATGATGGGGGTCTTCCATAAGTGAGTGTCACACAGGCGAAGGACTGGTGGGAACTGTTGCATGACAAGACATGTCAGGTGTGTGTGTGTGTGGGGGCAACATAAAAGGGACATTTGACTCATCCTGACAGGCCTCTTGATGGGACCAGGCCTGCAGGGTGTGCTGAGAGTTAATCAGGGCTGTTGCCAGAGAGCCCACTGGAATTTTGACCAGAATTGCGAGCTCAGCTTTGGGTACAACCCCAGGGTGTCCTGTAGAATAATGCTACTTGTCCTCTGCTCTTCCCCAGTAGCTGACTGAATGCTATCTAACCTGGGGGCACTGGCTTCCAGCAGTGTATCTTTTTTGGATTGACTCATTATTGGGTTTTCAAGGCATGAGGTGTTCAGAAGTGGATTGCTATTGCCTTCTTCTACAGGAGGCTGACGTTGGTTCCTTATTCCCAGTTCCTTATTCATTCCTTGTTCGTGAGTTATTCGTGAATTCATCCACAAAACACTGAAAAGAGTTGGAAAGCTCTGAACCCCAAAATAAAGTCTGGATCAGCATAAATCATATACCCCCACATTCACAGAACTCTCCCCTTCAAGAAGATATATCCTGTTTTCTGGTCCAAAGCGCAGTTCTTGTGCCAGCTGCTCCAAAGTGGGGTGACCCTAGGATAATCACTCAGGAAGACACTGGGGCTGGGCGACACCCCCCCAATCTTTGGACCACCCTAAATGACACATCCCCACACTCTGGAGACTGTTCACTGCAAGGAGACACACAGCACTGTCCGGTCCAAACACTGGTTCTGAAGGCACGAGCTTCTATTCGGAGTGACTCCAAGAGGCCTACATTTCAAAGGAGGTTTGAATAAGGAACTGGTTGCCCTTTACAACCCAAAATAAGGTTTGGACCCCCACATTTCATGAACCCCCATCTTTAGGGGATTCTACCCTTCGAGCGGATATATGCTCTGTCCTGGTCCAAAACGCGGTTCTTGTGCCAGCTGATCCAAAGCATGGTGCTCCAGGAAAATAACACAGATAGACACTGGGGTCGGGCTGTACCTCAAAATAATTTTTGGACCACCCCAAATGACACTACATGCACCCCCATCTTCAGTGGACTCTCTCCTTTGAGGGGACATATGGCACTTCCTGGTTCAAAGGCCCAGGTCTTGTGCCAGCTGCTTCAAAGTGAGGTGCCCCCAGGACAACCACACAGGCAGACACTGGGGCCGGGCTTCACCCACAAAACAATCTTTGGACCACCCCAAATGACACATCCCCACGCTCTGGAGACTGTCCCCTACAAGATGACAAGCAGTGATGCCCAGTCCAAACACTGGTTCTGAAGCCATGAGCTTCTATTTGGACTGCTTTCTTGAGGCCTGTATTTCAAAAGAGATTGGGCCTACTCCCTAATCACTGAGCAATCACAAACACAGACGGCCCACAGCACCTTGGAGATCAGTTTGGTTTTGGGAATCTGAGCTTTCCATTGTCAAAGCTGGTCTGTTTAGACTGAATTTGAATGGAAATCTTTGAGTTGTTACATCCAGATAAAAGGATGTGAGTGTTCCCTCTAAGTTGAGTTAGTGCAAGCTAGCCCACAGTTTTTTAGCTTCCAGCTCACACATTTTTGTCTTAGCTCAGGAAGGATGGCTCCAAGCAAACTGATTTATGCAGTAGCCAATTCGCTCACTCACAACTTTAATGCCAGTAGCTCAGAAAGTAGAATTTTTGCTCACAAGACTCCACAGCTTAGAGGGAGAATTGCCCAAGGACTGTTTGGGGGGGGGGGGAAAGTCAGGATGCAAAGCTGCAATGTGCTTTCTAAGTAGCTTGGTTGAAATATGGGTGTGGAACATTAGCATCTATGGTGAGATAAGAAACTACCAAGCCCTGATGGATCCATCCTTGTAAACTCGGGAATTAATTCAAATTCAGCAATCTCAGTTTGTTATCTGTAATTGAAGCTTCTCCGAGGAGCGTTAAAACTCATTCAGGAGGTCAATGACCTTCACCCTAAGGTCTGCCTATGTGATTGTCCTGCTGGAAACTCACTGGGAATGGTTCCTTATTCCAAGGTACTTGGAAATACAGGTACTCCAAATAGAAACTTATGGAGCCAGAACCAGTGTTTGGACCGAGCACTGCTGCATGTTTCCTTACAGGAGACAGTCCTGTGGACACCGCACTTGGGAGAGGCTGGCACAAGAACTGGGCTTTGGAGGAGGAAGTGCCATATGAGCACTTGAAGGGGAGGGTCCCTAGAACGTGGAAGTGTATGACATGGGGTGGTCAGTACCTTATTTTGGGGTATAAAGGGCAAGCAGCCAAACTAGAATCTTACTCAAATCTCCTTAGAAATACTGGGAAGCATTCCAAGTAGAAGCGTGTGGTGCCAGAACCAGAGTTTGGACCAGGCATCACTGTATGTCTCCCTGCAGGGGACAGTCCCCAAAGCATGGAGATGTGTCATTTGGGCTGGTCCAAAGATTGTTTTGTGGGTGAAGCCTGGCCCCAGTGTCTACTTATGTGATTGTCCTGGGGGCACTGCACTTTGGAGAAGCTGGCAAAAAACCCACACTTTGAACCAGAACACAGCATATGTCCGCACAAAGGGTAGAGTCCGCTCAAAATGTGGGTGTATGAGGTGTGGGGGTCCAAACCTTATTTTGGGTTCAGAGGACACTTCCTTATTCAAATCTCCTTTGAAATACAGGCCTCAGGGAAGCACTCCAAATAGAAGCTCGTGGCTTCAGAACCAGTGTTTGGACCAGGCAGTGCTGTGTGTCTCCTTGCAGGGGACAGTCTCCAGAGCATGGGGTGGTCCAAAGATTGTTTTGTGGGTGAAGCCCAGCCACAGTGTCTGCCTGTGTGGTTGTCCTGGGGGCAACTCACTTTGGAGCAGCTGGCACAAGACCTGGGCCTTGGACCAGGAAGAGCCATATGCCCCCTCAAAAGGGAGAGTCCGCTGAAGATGAGGGTGCATGAAGTGTGGGGGTCCAAACCTTATTTTGGGTGCAAAGGGCACTTCCTTATTCAAACCTCCTTTGAAATACAGGCCTAAAGGAAACACTCTGAATAGAAGCTCGTGGCTTCAGAACCAGGGTTTGGACCAGGTAGTGCTCTGTGTCCCCTTGCAAGGGACAATTTACAGAGTGTGGGGATGTGTCATTTGGGGTGGTCCAAAGATTGTTTTGGGGTACAGCCCAGCCCCAGTGTCTGTCTGTGTGAATGCCCTGGGGCACCACACTTTGGAGTGGCTGGCTCAAGAACCATGTTTTGGACCAGGACAGAGCATATGTCCCCTCAACGGGGAGAGTCCATTGAAGATGGGGGTGCATGAAGTGTGGGGGTCCAAACCTTATTTGGTATGCTGGCACTTCCTTATTCAAAACTCCTTTGAAATACAGGCCTCTGGGAAGCAGTCTGAATAGAGGCTTGTGGCTTCAGAACCAGGGTTTGGACTGGGCCTCACTGCATGTCATCTTGTAGGGGACAGTCTCCAGAGTGTGGGGATGTGTCATTTGGGGTGGTCCAAAGATTATTTTGGGGTGCAGCTTGACCCAAGTGTCTATTTGTGTGATTTTCCTGAAGCACCACACTTTGGATCAGCTGGCACAAGAACTGCATTTTGGACCAGGACACAGCATATGTCCACACGAATGGTAGAGTCCTCTGAAGATGGAGGTCTATGAAGCTTGGGGGTCCAAACCTTATTTTGGGTTGTAAAGGGCAACCAGTTCCTTATTCAAACCTCCTCTGAAATGCAGGTTTCTTGGAGTCACTCCGAATAGAAGCTCGTGACTTCAGAACCAGTGTTTGGACCGGACAGTGCTGTGTGTCTCCTTGCAGTGAACAGTCTCCAGAGTGTGGGGATGTGTCATTTAGGGTGGTCCAAAGATTGGGGGGGCATGTCGCCCAGCCCCAGTGTCTGCCTGTGTGATTATCCTAGGGGCACCCCACTTTGGAGCAGCTGGCACAAGAACTGCGCTTTGGACCAGAAAACAGGATATATCTTCTTGAAGGGGAGAGCCCTGTGAACATGGGGGTATATGGTGATCCAAACTTTATTTTGGGGTTCAGAGCTTTCCAACTCTCCTCATTGTTTGTGGATGAATTCATGAATAACTCACGAATAAGGAATGAATAAGGAACTGGGAATAAGGAACCAACGTCAGCCTCCTTTCTTCTACACAGTGCTAACCAGGGTTAGCTGAAGTGCTCCTGTCGTTGTCTATGATAGATCCCTTGCCAGTGTCACCTTCCACCACTGCTGCCACCCAGTAGCTTCTCTTCAAGGATTCCTCTACCCCCATCATCATTGGAACTGTCCATTCTCTTCTGCTGATCTGGCCATTGATTCCTGAAAGGGGGGGGATGCATCTTAGCCTACTGTCACAGCTGTGACCATTCTGCCTTGAGTGACTCTGTTATGAGTTGACAGAATCTACACTCTTGACAGTATTGCTCTCAGCTTCACTGAAGCACAACCCCTACCCCAACCACATTAAGGTGTGTGTCAAAGAAGGAGGTAATCTAAAGTACAAACTGCAATTAGTTGTTTCCCTTGATTTGGATATCATGATAAACTGAAAACAGAATCAGGAACCTTCAGTTCTCAGTCACACAGAAAGCCAGACTACATGAACTGGATGATTTCCTGGCTTGTTCTTATCAAGAACAAACCAAGGTTTGTGATGTTTGAATGCAACCTGTGACTAAGATCCTGTCAGAAATGGTGGCATTACTAACAGCATTACTAACACATCATAAAACACATTGAATACAGTATTTACTCCAGTGCAAGACTGATTCCCCCCCCCCCCCCCCCCGGTATCCCCCATTAAAAAGAAGGGGTCATCTTAAATTCACATACAAGTTACAGTTCTGTCCAGTAGAAAAATTGGGGTGTATGTATAACAGTATTAAGGGGGCTACCTTACATTCAAAGTCACCATTCTTTCAGTTAAGTATGGTAAGCATTGTAAGAATCTTAAATATTTCCCTCTGACAATGAAATATCAAGCTTTGTTAGGAAACTGGTATTGATACATAGATTTTTTTAAAAACGTATCTTCTTCATTCTTTCAACACCAGTTCTTATGCTGTTGACACAATTAGCTCTATGTTAGCAGGCCACCACAGACTTTAATAATATTTTGTTTCCAACCTGATGTCATAAACAGCACATTAGAGCCTGTGGCATAACCCAGGACAACTCTCACATGATTTTGTGACCCTAAGGACTTTGTCCCTGCAACTTGCTTATCGATTGAGAGTGCTGACTGCATTAGTATTGATAGCATGCTTGCTGACATTTCTTCTCGCTGGAGAGGAAGTTAGGTTGAAGACAATTAATCACAATGGATTGATTATCAAATCAGAGAACACTGTTTGATTTAAGTGACAGAATGTTAAGCTATTTCCTGACCCCACAGCAGAAAACGAGTGGAAGCTGTAACCTAGGTTCAAGGACATCTGAAATGAAACATCACTGGTTTTTCTGTAATGGGCACTATAGAAAATAATGTCTATTATTAGGAATAGTCCTTTATGATTAACTCCTACTCAAATGGAGCTAAAAACTGATTAAGTGATGCCCATAAATGTTTGTTTAAATGGCTGATGGGATTAAAGAGCTTAAGCTTTTAGCAAAGGAACATAATTATATATCCTTTGATATATGTGCACATACACGTGTGTGTGTATAAAATTTCTTTTTATTTAACACTTGGTTTACATTAAGGTACAGAGTAGATTCTTCA
Organism: Lepidodactylus listeri; assembly: GCA_029233225.1. Taxonomy (NCBI): domain Eukaryota; kingdom Metazoa; phylum Chordata; class Lepidosauria; order Squamata; family Gekkonidae; genus Lepidodactylus; species Lepidodactylus listeri. The sequence goes on from JARCFY010000008.1 coordinate 75,919,067, forward strand.
GTAGATACAAGGTGACCACTTCGAGGGTAAATTCTCTGTCAGTAAGCCAGGATCATCTATCCCAGAAGATCTCATAATCTATAGGACCCTAGAATCAAAGAGGAAATCTCTAAAGACCTCTTGGAGAAATACCAGGCTCTGAAATGGGGAGGTGACATTCAGATTTTTTTCAATGAAAACTAGAATGATCCAACCTCCAGGCAAGACTGCAATATCTGCTTGTTGGTGTGGTCTTCGCTCTGCAGTGACCCAGTTCTGCCACTGTACACAATGTCCTTTTACATTCCCTGAAGCTTCACATTAGACATAGGGCCTTCCCTATACATTAGACTCTGCTGTGGATTAGAAGAACATAGCTAAACTCTGAATACTCTCAGACCAACATCTGTTTTTGAAAGCTCAACAAGGTCCTGCAGAATCTCCTCCTGCCCCAGCTTTATGATTTTTCCTGCTCAAAATCAGTCCTTTCCAGGTCTGGCTTACATTTTAAAAAGAAAGTCAGCAAAAGATAGCTGAATTTAGTTATATAATGCAACATGGCACACATTTTGGTGGTCATGACCACATTCTAGATCTCTCTGTTTACTCCAAATTGATTTATAAGCCAATCAAATTACTCCAAATTGATTTATTAGCCGATCATATATTCATTCTGTCCTGCTTTGAAACAGTACACCTCTGCTTGAGCAGTATAGTGTATTTACTGGAGTAGTATATTAGAACTGGCTAGTAAATGTGGATAGTAAACATAATTTGTACATGATGCTTTAAAGTTTTGGAGAGGTAGCAACATATTTTGGCAGGAACAGTTGATAACTATGAATGGATTATTCAGGTTTCATCTATAGCCAAGGCTCTTTTTCAGCAGGAACGCACCAGAACGCTGTTCTGGCTGGCGTCTGAGCCTGCCCCACCCCCTCCCTGCTGGGCCTGAGCTGTTTACACTTAAAGGAAAAGTTCCTACAGACAGCCGGCAGGAAAAAGCCCCACCCGGCGCTTTCCCTTTAAGTACAGAGAGCCAGCAGGAGAAAGCCCCGCCCAGAGATTAAGCACGGGGCTAGGCTCTTTGCACTGAAAGGGCTGGCTCTGCATTTGGTTTGCCGACATCGCATTGCTCTCCCTGCTCCAGTAAGTGCCTCCCCCATCTCTTTTCCTTTTCTCTCTCTCTCTCTCCCCCCCCCCCCACTTTCTTTCTGTCTTTCTTTCTGTCTGTCTGTCTTTAGCTGAGGTCACACAGCCCCTTTAAATCTGGGAGCACTCCTGGATTTAAAGGGACCACATTTTTCTACCGCAGGTTGGGATGTCTACACATCCCAACCCCTGTGGCAGCAGAAGCAGTGGTGGCGGCCATGGAAGAGGCGGCGAAGGAGGCGGCCGCGGCAGAAGCGGCGGCGGTGGCCACGGAAGAGGCGGCGGCAGCAGAAGCGGCGGCGTGGCCATGGAAGAGGCAGCCGTGCTGGCAGCAGAAGCAGCAGCAAAGGACCCGCCAGCCGCCTGGTAAGTTTGGGGGGGGGGTCCCCCTTTTACACTTGGGCGCTTGACTGCCCAAGCGTAAAAGGGGGGAAAATGGCCGTCGGGACCATCTAGACAGCCCTGCTCTCGCAATGATTGCGAGAGAGGGCTGTCCAGATACCTCAAATGCGGGTTCCTCCCACTACTCCCGGGAAAACTGTTGATTTTCCCGGGGTCGGAAAATGCGGGAGGAACCCGCATTTGAGCCCGCTTCGGCACGGGACTTTCTGCAGCCGTAATGTTCCTGCTAAGCTGTGGAGTCTTGTGAGCATAAATTTTACTTTCTGAGCTACTGGCATTAAAGCTGTGAGCGAGCGATTTGGCTACTGCATAAATGAGTTTGCTCTGGAGCCATCCTTCCTGAGCTGAGACAAAAATGTGGGAGCCGGAGGCTAAAAAACAATGAGCTAGCTTACCTCAGCTCAGCTTAGAGGGAACACTGTAGATGGCCCCTTTAAATGTGGGAGGAAATAACCCTTCCTCTCGCATTGTGACCGCAGCCTTTCTCGCTCTCGCTCTGTCCCCACCTTTCTTTTGTTCTTTCTCTTTCTCCCTCTCCCTTCCTTTCTCTCTCTCTCTCCTCCACCTTCCTTCCTTTCTCATCTATCTATCTATCTATCTATCTATTTATCTGTCTGTCTGTCTGTCTGTCTCTCTGGCCCCACCTTCCTTCCTTCCTTCCTTCCTCTTTCTCTCCCCCCCCTTCCTTTCTTTCTCTCTCTCTTCCACCTTCCTTCCTTTCTCCTCTATCTCTTTCCTTCCTTCCTTCCTTTTTCTCTCTCTCCCCTTTCTTTCTTTCTTTCTTTCTTTCTTTCTTTCTTTCTCTCTCTCTCTCTCTCTCTCTCTCTCTCTCTCTCTCCACCTCTCTCTCTCTCTCTCTCTCTTTCTGTTTCATTTTGTTCTTTGTGTTTTTATAAAAAAATTATTGAAAAGGGGGGAAGTAAAAAAGCAGAGAGCCCAGGAAATGCTGCTTTTGACAATATCTTTAATTTTTGACCATCTCTTTCATTTTCTCATGGCATCTTCTGCTTAAGAAAAGTAAGTTTGAAGCCTGAGTTCATTGTTGTGTCTTGTTGGGAATGGCTTGCAAATAAATGTGTGTCTGAAGTCTGTATTAAAGTGGTTTGGTGCTTACTGCCATGTAAGAGAAAACATCTGAAAAAGTAGCTTCATTGTTGTGTGTGTTGGCAGAACACTTGACTGTTGCATGGGGGACTTTGGGGGACATCTGCAGAGAAACAGAGATGTAACTAAAAATGAGCATGGTCAGCAGCACTTTGGAGATTGCCTGTTTTGTGAAATTTAAAAAGTGGGCAGAGTTCCTGATGAAGATGATTGTCTCTCTTCTCCTGCCACTGGGCTGACATCTGCCTTTAATGGGCCAGCAAAGTTGATGTTTATAAACCTAATAAGAGATTTCTGCTTCTGAGGAGCTGACTTCCAACGATTGGTGATCTTGTGATGGTAGTGATACTTTTATGTGATAAAGATCACCTTTTCACAGGATAATTTTACCTGTGGGACAGACTCTGCAGGGTAACCACTCCACTGGTACATAATTGCTTGTAAAAACTATTATAGTGTAATAATACAGGTGGGTAGCCGTGTTGGTCTGAAGCAGCAGAACAAAGTTGGAGTCCAAAGTTTCATCCAAGGTATAAGCTTTTGTGTGCATGCACACTTCTTCCATCTGAAGAAGTGTGGGTGGCACATGAAATCTTATACCTTGAATAAAATTTTGTACCTTGAATAACATAGTCCACAAACTACTCCCGTCCAGTGCATCCACAAACCTAGAAGAGGAGGAGATTGGATTTATACCCCGCCCTTCACTACCCAAGGAAGTCTCAGAGCATCTTACAAACTCCTTTGCCTTCCCCTCCCCACAACAGACACCCTGTGAGGTAGGTGGGGCTGAGAGAGCTCTGAGACAACAGCTGGTACAGAGCTATGGCTTGCCCAAGGTCATCCAGCAGGTGCAAGGGGGGAGTGAGGAATCAAACCAGGTTCTCCCAGATTAGAGTCCACGCACTTAACCACTACACCAAACTGGCTCCCAGTGTTGTTCTGCCAGTGAACTAGGTCTGCCAACTCCAGGCTGAGGAAATCCCTGGAGATTTGGGAGTGGAGGGTGGGGTTTAGGGGAAGGAGGGACCTAAGCAAGGCATAATGCCATGGACTCCACTTTCCAAAGCAGCCACTGACCTGATCTCTGTAGTTTGGATCTCAGTTATAATTTCAGGAGATCTCCAGACCCCACCTGTAGGTTGGCAACCCTAAAAAATCATATTCAGCGTACTAGTTCTGCAGGAAGGCAAGCTGATTGTCATGGGAACCTAACCTTTAGGAACTGATTCCAATCCAGTGTGGGAAAAATTGTTGGACATAAGATACTGGTTCAGGCAAGATTTTGTATAGATGGGATAGAAAATAATGCTTTTATTGGTTTTGTCAAAACTGTTTTGACAACAAGGTAAACAGAATAAGAAGCAAAAGGTAGATGTGGCTGGATGACCGCACTTCTAGGAACATTGGGTGTGGCCTAATATGTTAATGAGCTGTGCTGTCAGGGGTGTGGCCTAATATGCTAATTAGTTCCTGCTGGGCTTTTTCTACAAAAAGAGCCCTGTCTATACCCTTGTCTAATGGAGGTCTTTAGCACCACCACCCCAATTATTCGCTGTAGTCACAACAACATAAAATTTGCTTTGTTAGAATGGAAAATTAAAGTCAAGATGTACAGACGACTTCATAATGACTTCTAATTTGTCAAATCATTTGACTTGAGAGCCAGATTCTAGAAGTCAAGATGTGCACTAAGCACTCTCCAGTTCTTAAAAACTTGACATGACTTTTCCCCTCAAAAATTCATTTTGTTAACTATTTACTTTTCAGATTGCTAATATCATCCTCTATATATCTGAACTTGGCCCCAAATGTGGAAAGAAATTCCACACAATGGGATCAGAAACACAGAGGAGATTTTTATAGAGAGAAGAGGAGATTGGATTTATACCTCGCCCTTCACTACCCAAAGGAGTCTCAGAATGGCTTACAATCTTCTTTCCCTTCCTCTCTCTACAACAGACACCCTGTGAGGTGGGTGGGGCTGAGAGAGTTCTTTCAAGGACTGCTCTTGAGAGAACAGCTCTGAAAGAACTTATGACTGACCCAAGGTCACACCAACAGCTGCAAGTGGAGGAGTGGGGAATCAAACCTGGTTCTCCCAGATTAGAGTCCTAACCACTACACCAAACTGGCTCTCACCAAATGTATGGGTTTTTTTTCCAGGTTTACAAAGATATCTGGGGGTCTCTCTTTAAAGGTGGGCTACCCCCCTCCTCCCAGATAATATCAATATCTGTAACTTAACAAAAATGCAACTAAGATCTCATGATATTACATGATGATAGCTTGGTGTCCATTTTGCAGGTTGCTAAGCAACTGGCTTCCAAACCTAGGCTATTGAGTGCAGGAGAGGGGAGAAACGGAAAATGATTTTAAAAGCTGGAGAGGAAAGAAGCAAGGAAAGGGAGTGGCAGAATGGGAGTTGAAAGGAGGAAGAAGCATAAGAAGGTAGTTGTATGGAATATAAGGGAGAGGCTGCAGAGGAAGGAAAGTAAGGAAAGCTGAAGGGGGAAGACAGGAAATGGTGGGTGGCAAAGAGAAAAAGAAGCAGCAACAGGAGAGACTTGGGGGGGGGGGGGGGTCCAAGGAAAAAAAGAGGAAAAGCTGAAAATGTGGGAGGCAGAGAGCTATCAGTAGTTATTTTATTTGTAACCCACCTATTTCAATAAACAATGCAATCAGACAACATAAGACATTCAATGAACAATGCAATAGAACTAGGCATAGAGAAATTAGAAAACAGTGCAAAGTACTAAGGCAAGGTATAGTATAAACAATGCAGAAAGTAGAATTACAAGGTAGAAGACAATATAGTAAATCCATGATGCCTACCATTGTCATTTCAGTATAATCCTATTCCATTATAAAGGTGCTTTCCTGAACTGTTCCATTCTACTATAGTTCCAGTCCCTTTATAAAAATGCCCTCCTGAACATTTCTGTTTACCACGTTCTGCAGAACAACACCTCAGGCAGGCCATTCCACAAAGTGGAAGCCACAACAGAGAATGCAAATGAATAGGCAGTTATTGATCTTATATACTTGAACAATAGCACCTTCAGAAAGGTTTGACTTTGATGAGCAAAGCTGTCTCAGCAGAACACAGCTGGGGAGGTGGGTTCAAGGCCATTATGGGCTTTGAGCTCTGTTGTAGTTGATGTGACTTTTAACAGTACAATTAAAGTATTATGGGCTTTGTTGATATCCAGTGCCTTTAACTGAACCTGATAACTGGTAGATAACCAATGTAGTAACTGCAGAACTGCAGAACTGCAGAACAGTTGCAGAACCAGTGTAGTAACTGCACAATCCAGCTAGCACCTGAGAGCAACCAGGCTGCAACGTTCTATCCCAACTGGAATATGTGAGATGACTTTAAGAACAGTCCTCTGTAGGGTGCATTACAATAATCTGTCTAGGTGAGGTAACCATAGCACGGATCCATGTGTCCTGATCAGCCAATTCAAGTTTGTCTGGCCTAAATTAAGATGGACAAATACATTTTTTGCAGCTTCATCAATTCACTTCTCCAGCAATAATGCTGGATTCAGTATAACCCACAAGCTCTTAATAAGCTTCAAGACCCCACCTTCACAACCAGCATTACTTCAATCTTGCCAGGATTCAGTTTTAACTTGTTTATCCTTAGCCTTTTAACCACAGCAGTAGGGCAGTAATTCTGAATCTCTACAGCATCACCAGGTGATTTGGATCAAGGAAAATACAGAGCTGGGTATCTTCAGCATATTTATGACAGCCTATGCCAAAACCATGTGTTGTGTTCCAACTAGAGACCGCACACGCGGTCGGCCAAACACATGGCCATGCAAAGCGACTGAGCTTCGCACAAAAGACAATAGATGACCAGGAGCCTGGCGAGGACCAAATGAGGGAGCCAGATCCTAAAAGGAATCTATGGGTTGTGGTTACACTGTAAATAGCCTATCACTGGTGTTGGGTGTGTGTGTATGGGTGTGCTTTGAACCCGCATTTAAGCAGACCCCCAGGTCTGGCCAGCTTTGTTTGCATCTTCTAAATAAAGTTATGAGCTGATTTCACTACAACATGTCTGGACCCACTATATTATACCATTAATGGTTTTCCCAAAACGGCTGTACATAGAGACAGAATAACATGGGGAACAGGCCTGCACCTTGTGGAACCCCACAGGACATGCTCCACCACTGATGACAATGCATCTCTCACAGCAATTGATCCTGCCCATAAGATACTATTTAAATAAACCCAAAGCACATTCCTTAATCTCTACTTCTACGTCCAAATGCTTCAGAAAGATGGCACGATCAACTTTATCAAAAGCTATTTATAAATCCAATTGATACATCCAATATTGATAAATCCAATAAGAACAATGTCAACATTTAAATGGAGATTCACTGACTAAAAAAAAAAAAAAAAGAGGCAGAGATCACTGACTACCAGAGTCATCTCAATCCCATAGCCTGGCCTGCAACCAGATCAAAATAAATCTAGAGCAGATGAATCATTCAGGAAGACCTGGAGTTGTTCAGCAACTGCTTTTTCTTTCATCATGTCCAGAAAGGACAATTAAAGAATGGGCAATAATTGGCCACATTATTCTTTTCTAGGGATAAAGTAGTGGACCAATGTTGATCAAGGAAAGGAGCCTTGAGTCAATGACTGGTTTATGAAGTATAAATCAGGGAGTCATTGATATTTACAGGGTTTCAGGAACCATTTACATGGTTTCCGTAACTCAGATGAACAAGGATTCAGAGTACAAGTGGTGGCCTTCACAGAACCCAGAATTCTGTTAACATTCATCATGGTAACTGGAGCAAAATGAGGCATAAATAGACCAGGCAGTGTACTGCACATTTCTATTGTCTGAGCTATATTACAACAAGCATCCAAATCAGAAGTATTTGAGAAATTTTCTCAGCCAAAAAAAGAAGACGACGACCTGCAAAAGCATCACAATTAATCATTGGTTCCTGATGTTCAGACTTAGGGTCAGTATGTGCTCAAATACCTAAAACAACTGAGCCAGGGATGAACTTGCAGACTACTTTTGATCCTACGGTACCTGCATTCTAAGCAGGTAGGAGGAACTAGGGCAGGTGAGAGGAAGCTGCCAGTAAAGGGAAAGAAAAAAAGCAGGGATAGTGTGGGGAAATGAAGAACCTGTTCTTTTTAATAGCAAACTGCAGGACTGAGCGCTGATGAAGGAAGTAAAAGAGGTCCAGCCACTGTCAAGATAAGGTTTTAGCATATTAGGAGAACTCCTTAGGTATGTTTAAAAATATTAGTTTGTGAAACAGGTGGGGTCCAGACTGAGCATGGAGAATCTGGCATGCTCCTAAAAGTCAAGATAAAAGAAGGAATGTCCCTGCTGTTTATCCCTGTCTGCAATTCCTTGTGAGCTCCCAGCTAGCTCTATTATAAATTTAAATCAAATTATGCACCCTTCTCTGAGTATTGCTGGTTTATGTTAAATACAAGTCAGCAACTGTTAATCTTATAAAGAACCATATTTCAGTGTACTTTCAATGTTCCTCACCATAACACAACTGGATAAACTGCTCTTGACAACAGCACATTCCTCCCCCCCGAGAAAATGCTAGATTTTGTGGCTGCAAAACATAAGCAGCAACAAAAAAGGGAAATTCTTTTGTTTTACTTCTCCCTTAGGTGTCCTTAAACCTTTTCAGGAAGAGGTCAGAGTTGTACTAGAAAGGTCAGCTATACAGTATGAAGATCTCTTGGTTTGAATATTTCCCTCTATAGTGTTAGGAATTTTTTGTCTCTTAGCCCATTCAGATTTCTCTTCTCTTATCAGTTTTATATATCTAGATGTAGATACATATATATCTTCTGTTCATCAACCTTTATTCATGTGGTTCTCCCATGCTGAGCAATTTACTCTCATAACCTACACAACAAAATGTTAGAAATGATGGCCAATGAGGTATGGAGGACTAGTTTCTATAATGTTCATTCACCCTGAATAATTTCAGACGACAGAGGTGAAAGTCTAGCCCTAATGAACATGGATCGGTCCCCAATGGATTAATAACTGAACCATGCTCACTTACTCATCATGCCAAACAACTGCAGGCTTACTTGGCAAATCTCTTCTATCCAAACAGACAATTTAATGTGAACTATGCTTCTGAAGGCCCTACTACAGATATGTATTAAACTCTATTCCAAAATCTGTTGAGTTAGTATGTATTCTGTTAAAGGCTCTCTCGCCACTTTCACCCCACTACCACTTGGGTGGACAAAATGGGTAACAGTTTGCCTTCTAACACAGTAGCGAGGCTGCCGATTGAGACCCTGGCATAAGAACACACCTTGCCCATTCTGAAGGGGTTGTGTTGACTGGCAATTTGTTTCCAAGTACAATTTAAAATGTTGGGCTTGCCTAAAAGTGACAGAAGTAGATAAAGGAACATTTTTTACCACACAATCCTGTCTGAAAATTAAAATTAGTCTCTGAGTCTCTGTTTAGGAAGCAGGTAAAGACGTTTCTATTATCCTGAGTATAGTGCAGAATTTGTTCTTGTTGTGATTAGCCCTCTATTGCAAAAGGATGGCTCCAAGCCACCTACTACTACTTAGGGCCCTGCCTTACTGGCGAAATGAAGTTGCCTGGAAAACCTGCCAAATCTACCACTGAAACAGGGCTGGATGCGGAGGCTAGAGCAGCATCAGAAGTGATGTGGATGAAGCGGGGAGATTTAAATTGCTACTTCCCTGAGACAAACAACAAAACAAAACTTAGCACTGGATGGACGGGAGGAGAATGCAGCTGACAAGGATATGTATCTGGATTGGAGCCTGACAGATGGGTTAGAAGCTGGACACCAAAGCACCTCCATAAGAACAAAAAGATATTGTCTTCTGAGTATCTTTTTCATTCTGGAGGGGAGACCTAGGCACAGGTGTTTTGCTTCACTTTCACTGTGCATGTCTGTCATGTTTTCTTTTCCATTCTGCATTGTTTTTCCTCCCTTTAGAGGTCAGTAGGGATGCCAGTCCCTAGGTGGGGGAATCCCCCATCCTCTAATTCTTTGGGCTGCCCCCAGACACTGGCTAGCTGGCTGGTGGGAAAAGCCCTGCCCCCAACAGTTGTCTGCAGCCTCACTTAAAAAGAGCAGGGGGTGTGAATTCACTGCTTGCAGGGTAGGGACATGCAGCATCCACTCTTTTAAAGCAGGGGCCACCCGCGCCTGTCCTACAGGTGGCAAGCTCACTGCTTGCAGGGCAGGCAGGCATGGCACCCACTCAACCTGGGCTGCCCTAAAAGTGGCAAGCTTGCTGCTTGCAAGGCAGGCATGGTCCCCACTTTTCTCCAACCATTTAAAGGGAAAGTTCCCTTTAAATGGTTGGGGGCAAGTGAGGGAGCAGGTGCACACAGCGCTGCATCCCTAATGCAATGACATCACTCTGTGTGACATCATCACTTTGGGCATGGCACCTCCCCCTCCTGGCACACAAACCCCCACTGGGGAGAAAATAGGACTTAGCAACCCTAGAACTCTGTTCACTTTTCATTTGCTGTTTCCACCTGTTTTTGGGAGTGCTTTTTACCGGTTTTTCCCTTGCTTTGCTTCCAAGCAAAAGGTAATTCAAAAGCATACAGATTCCCTCAGACTTCTCCCCACCACACATTGAGGTCATTCTGCAACTTCTTCCATCCTCCCCCCTTCATCAGTGTACAAGCTCCATTTTCCCCTCATTGTTTTAAAATTCTGATTTTTTTTATATGCGGCATGAGTCCAGCAATATGAGACTGTCCCTAGTCTCAGATCGCTAAATAAAAACAATTAAATTAATGGAGGAAAGTTTTAAAGGAGTTGTGCAAGGTTTATCCAAGCTGGTATTGACTTGAAAGGGGATCAGAAAGGAGACAAATGGCAGCATCCCCAGTGCAAAAAAAAAAAGGATTTCAATGCTGCATATGGATAAAATAAAGAGGGTGGATCATCAGCATGGAATGAAATTGACATGAGATGTAAGGGGAGAGAGAGACACTGGGATGTGAAGTCTAATATTTTGAAAACATTTTTTTCTTTCATGCTTTAGTGAACAAAGTTGGTGGAGAGAACCATTTTGGTAGTCTCTGGAAACCTAACATTAAAATGGCAGCTGAGCCACATGGACTTTCTGTGAAGCACTGAATTTAAGAATTGCTCCTCCCCCATACAAATTGCAGCCCTGGAGTGTGTGGGGAAGGGAAGAGTGAGAAGGAGGAAGTGCCACCCAACCAAAGGGGTCATGGTCTGAGATTGGTACCAGCTGTCTAGCAGTTGCCTTGTTATGGGGCTGGAGGGTCATCAGGCCAGGTGTCATGGATTAACAATGTAAACACTAACACCAATGTGTGGAAGCTGCAGGAGCTGGGGAAGAAGCTGGAGAAGCAGAATGACTAGCTTCACATTTGCAGTGCTGCCAGAGCTCCCTGAAGCAGCCCAAAGTGGTTTCTCTGCAGCAACAATGGCGGAGGGTTGGTCACGCTGGTGGCTGCAGTCAGCCCAAGAAACAACTGCCATCCCCACCACCTTCACCACCCCCACTGTCATCGCCGCCTTTGTCATCTCCCACCTACAGGAGCAGCCACTGCTCTTGGGGCTTGGCCCAGATGGCCTCTGTCGAGTGAGGAGAATGGAGGAAGCAGCTCAGTGGCAGAGGTTACAAGAGTGGCTGGGGTAAACACTGGTGGCCTCCTGGATGAAGTAGAGCCACTGAGACCCAATGAGCTGGAGCAGCTGGCCAGCTGTGATGCAGATGAAACAGGGCATTTATATACCTCACCAAAGATAAAAAGTGACCCCAGTGCAGAAATTGGTTAGTCCACTAGTTTTGTGTTGGCAGATACTGGATTACCCAACTCCAGATACTGAAAGTGCTAAAAAAAAAGTTGCAGCCCTGTGCAAAGCATGGCGGAGTTGCAGCTGACTTTGTACAGGCTCATGCACACACATAGAGAGAGACATTCACACACATGTTGTCAATTATCACAGCTTGCAATGCCAGTGTCAGTGGGTTCTACCGTGCATTCTGCACGTTCAACATGTTTCTCCACATTATAAGATCAAGTGACTCCCATTTTTCGCAGTGGCTGATAACATAGCAGAGAATCCCCTAGTGCTCAGCAATATGGAAAACAGGGCTTCGCAGCTGCTTGTCACTTGCAGAAAAATTCTGGTCATTTTCAACAGTGGATTCCCCACTTTTCCTGAGTTCCTTTCTGTTCCCTTTCATTCAACCAACAATCGTTAAAATATATGTGCAAAACCTGAACCACGAGGATTTAAATGGAAGGTGCTTGCTGGATGCTACTACACAGATGCAACAGGGCAATTGTGTAATTTTTTGGGGAAAAAACCCTTTGGATGCCACTTCCACACGTCACAAGTGATGTTCCACCTCAAATTAGAAAAGTGTGTTTTTGAACTGTAACTGCAGAATAAATAACACTGGAGAAAAAAGAATGATGCGTAAGACAGGCTCAGAATCCGGTCAAGCTTAAAAGCTTACTGCTCTGAAAATCTGCAGTAAGATGTGCATGCATAATGGGCCCTAGTCAGCTGTAAGCCACTGAGTCAGACTGGAGTGACATGAGTGCTTTTTTATCTACTCTGCTGTTGCTGTTTTGTTTGCTTTGTTCCTTGGTTGCCTGAAACATTTGCTGCAGAGAGGCTTCCCCTCTCTTCCCAATTACACCTCCTAGTTCAGTAAAGTATGCAGGGCTTCCCTGCAGTTTGCGGTGGGAATGACCACAGCCAACTCAATCCACTGAAGGTAGGCATCCTTACTGAATAGATACACCTACATCTCTTGAAGGTGTGCAAATCATTTCGTTAAAGAAAGAAAGAAAATGAAATCGGATCTGGAACAACAAGGTACTCTTTTGAAGCTTGTATGTGCAGTCCCCCTAGTGTTCATCTTTACTACTGGGGGTGGGGGGGGGGGGTGTCTTTTATCCCAACTGTCTATATAGGAATCCAATACAGCTTTCAAAAAACCTTGCATAAAATTAAACAGCTTCTGTCTTCCTGGCTTAAACCAAGACTCTTGTTTTCTTCACTCATTATAATTTCTAATAAACTAGTATTATTCACTTTTTAGAAACTCATATAGACTGTTCTTAATATGTTGTATCATACTATAACCCTTAACTGATGCCAGTCAATCCTCTCATGCTTCTTCCTTAAATAGTCTGTTATTTAAACTACTGTATTGCACTTTTGTTTATCTTCTCTGCATGTGAAAGAGGCTAAAAACTCTGATTTCTTTCATCACCTGCTGTAACTATCCAAGTGGCTCAGTTCCAGGAAACAGAGAACTATACTTAGTTTATGATTCCAGGTCTCCCTGCTAATCTCTTCCCTCCTTTCCCTCACCTTCTGTAAGGAAAATTATTTTCTTTCTTTAGTCTTCTAAGTGCCACTTGACTTACTTGGCCACCCCACTGGAATTAAAGTACTTGCCTGGGCAATTAAGAAGTCATTCTAGGTGAGATGGTCCCTACTACTCAGTGTTCTGCAAGACATACTAGTATAAAACAGAAAACCAAGTATTTTGTGAGCGAGTTTAGAATATTCAGGTGGCCTTGCATGAATACTGTAGCAAGCACTGCCTATTATTTACACTGCCAAATTCAGCTCAGGTAACATGGCTATCTGTAGAACGCACAACACTTTAATCAGCAGATTCTGGGGGAAGTCTGACTGCCTCAGCTGCTTGAGTGAAAGTTTAGTGAAGTAATTTTCTAAGTTAGATTGTAATCCAAAATTGAATATAGAGATGGAAATGAAAATGTGATAAATGTGTAATCTGTAAAACCATGACCCAGGAAGTCTGATATCAGTTTCCACATACAAGAAATTATGGATGCATGACAGATTCTTGGAGTGGAAAAATAGGATCCAAATATGATACATTCCTCCAATTTCCACTAACCTAAATAGAGCAATATTCTTCTGTATTATGGATTGTTTGGAAAATTTTACGTTGAAATCTTTATTATTTTATTAAAACTCCACACCAGAAAAACAAAATCCATGAACACCAAAACAGTGAATGTACCCACCGATTCAAAGTAGTTCTATTGCCTTGTTATTTTACTTTTTTATAGTGCAAGCCATAAACCAGCTAGTTTACTGCAACCGAATTCAAAAGAAATATAGCCTCAGTGTTGGCAGATCAGTTTATATAGATGGTAGACTGCACTGGTAATTTGGCCATCTAAAACTCTTTCCAAAATAAAAGGGCAAACATAACCATGTATGCTGGTATCAGTGGAAATTTTGAAAGCAAATTTCATAAATAACTTTTAAACCAGAAGCTGAGAGAACATGGAAATGTGTCATAGCAGTGACATGAGAGCTAAATTTACAGTATGAAATCAGAGTCCTCAAATCTGCCTTAAACTTTAAATGATCGGTCATTACCACTACTGTGCAAGGTCGTCCCCCCCTCCAAACACACACACTTTAATTTTTTTAATTTTATGCAGTGCTCTTTTTGTAGAAAAAGCCCAGCAGGAACTCATTAGCATATTAGGCCACACCCCTGACAGCACAGCTCATTAACATATTAGGCATATTAACATAACAGACAGACAGACAGATAGGGGAAAGAGAGGAAGGAAGGAAGGAAGGTGGAGGAGAGAGAGAAATGAAGTGGGAGGGAGAGAGAGAAAAAGAAAGAAAGAAAGGTGGGGCCAGAGAGAGAGAGAAAGACGGAAAAGACAGAAAGACAGAAAGACAAAGACAGAAAGACAGAAAGACAGAAAGGTAAGTGGGAGAGAGAGAGATAGAAGGAAAAGGGATGGGGGAGGCACTTACTGGAGCAGGAAAAGTGACACAACGTCGGCAAGCCAAATGCAGAGCCAGCCCTTTCAGAGCAAAGAACCTAGCCCCATGCTTATCTCTGGGCAGGGCTTTCTCCACTTGCTCTCTGCACTTAAAGGAAAAGCACCGGGTGGGGCTTTTTCCTGCTGGCTCTCTGCAGGAACTTTCCCTTTAAGTGTAAACAGCTCAGGCCAGGCAGGAGGGGGCAGGGCAGGCTTGGACGCCAGCCGGAATGGCGTTTCAGTGCGTTCCTGCTGAAAAAAAGCCCTGATTTTATGTAACATGAGCATTACAGAATAGTTAACCAGTACAGCTATTAATATGAGAGTAAACATACCAGGTCAGCAAGCACAGTAACAGTTTTGCCCCCCTCTGTGGTAGAACAGGACAACATGAGCCACTATGGCATAGGGCAGGGGTGGCCAAACTGTAGCTCGGGAGCCACATGCAGCTCTTTCACACAGTCTAATTTAATGTTAATAAAAAGCAAATTTGCATATTTTTCAGTAAAAACATGTGTGTAACACTTGTTCGTGTCTCCTGGCTCTCAAACATCTGACGTCTATTCTGTGTGGCTGTTACAGTAAGCAAGTCTGGTCACCCCTGGCATAGGGGTTACAGTAGTGTCAGGCTAGGATTCGGGAGTCCCAGGTTTCCACTCTGCCATGGAAAGTCACTGGGTGACCTTGGGCCAGCCACACTCTAATCTACCTCATTACACAGTTGTAAAGACAAAAAGGAAAAGGGGAGAATGCTGGAAACTGCTTTGGATCCCCACTGGGGAAAATAGCAGGATATACGTGTACCTGTGAATGAATACATAAATAGATAAGCTCACGAATATAAAATAAATTCATATTGTCCCCATATTGAATACATAAATAGATAAGCTCAAGAATATAAAATAAATTCATATAGTCCCCATATTGCAGTTGTGTTGGCAAAAGACAGTAGTTTGCCCAAGATGAGATGCGTGAATTTAGTAGGGTCTCCAAAAATCACTCTCAGCCTCTACAATAGACCAGCTTTCTGTATCACCAGGGTCCCACAGTTTCTGGCAACAGCTGAGTGTGCTCTCAGACAAAAAAAAACTTCACTCAAACTGATTTTGAATCAAGGCCAATTCGCAAGTTAGGAAAATGCTAGGAGACATGCAAGATCATTTATTCAAAATGAACAAGCTCAGATTTTGCTACATATTCAAGTAATAAACCTTGACATACTGAGAAGTCAGCAACTTTGACTCGCCCTCTATTTGTATTGGGAGTGCTGGTATGTTAGTCCAGATCCCTTGCTAAATTTTGTAGAGTGCACTAAAGGCTCAGAACGCAGCAGAGCTCCTTTGTTTAGCACATGCTCGTAAGACTACAAAGTTACACAGAGCCACTTATCAATTTAAAAGAAAATAAGAAGTGATTTATTTAAATACACGCTGGCTAGTGCAGCTTAGAGACGGTGACAGATTCTGTTCCATTCTAGCTATAGCTAGGGATGGATGCAGATGCAGAGAGGCATTCTGCATCCGTGGCGCAAGGATGGAGAAACGTGTCCTCTCTAGACTGGCCATCTCTAGAACCAGTGTAATGGCCAGTTACTATTCTCTCAACCTCAACCTTCCTCTGAACTAATAACTGTACAAATTGATATTTGAAAGTGCTTTGCCTGTATGCATTCTTACAGGCTGAATGGTGAACAATTAAATCCCTGCATCAAATCTAGCCTCTTCCATAAACAGTATATACACTACATATGCACTATTTACAGGACGATGTTCCCATTTACAGCAATGAAAGTCTATGCCTGTACCAGTCAGTACCTCCATGGCTCAAAATTCTTAAGAGAAATACCAAAGAATAATAAGGAAAGCACCTCTGCATGTATACAGAGAGCTTTTTCTCTCCCATGAACAACAACCCTCTTTTCTCCTTTGACATCCTTAGAATTAAGAAGCACGGTTTACAGAGTGGCATAACACCCACACAGATTTAAAAGGACCTACCTCATTAGAAATTAAGCAATGATTCCTACTATTAAACTACAAGCAGGGAACTCATATATACTGTTACCCTCTAAAATGCACTCACTTCCCCCACCACAATTCTCACTCCGCTTGTTGTTATAGATAAGCTCTCCTTGCTTCTTCTGTTCCCTGCTTGTGCCAAAATGACCCCAGGGTTTGGCCTAGAAATCTGCATTCAGTAGATGGATGGAGGAAAGAAACTGGAAGAACAGTACTTCTGAGAATGTGTAAAATGTCTTTGCCTTCTCAAACATAAGAATTCAAGACTCGATTGCCTCTAAGCAAGCTGATAAGGAGGATTTTCAAGCATAAGCGCTGAGCATACAATTCCTTTCCTCTACACACACCCCAGTTAATCTAGTAGTTTCCCCTCTTCCTCCTTCCCCATTTTTCTCCTGCCTGCACCAAAAATATATTTTACAAAGAAAACTTACCAACGCAATGGGGAAAAAAAACAAGTCCCACTTTTAAATGTTTATCTTGCTTATTTATCAGAAAATGGAAGCACATGAGGCTAAAATAGCCCTGTCTTCCATTCCTTCCTGGGTTTTCGGTGGACTGAGAGAAGGAACTAGCCCACCAGGGATGCTCCTCTAATGTAATTTAACTAAATCTTTGGGAGAGAAAGTTCAGAGAAGGAAAAAACAGCAAATGTGTCAAGAATCACATGCTACGCCAGGGGTCCCCAACATGGTGCCCATGAGAGCCATGGAGCCTGCCAACACCTTTCCTGGCACCCGCCAAGTGTTTTTAGACAGTGGGTGAGACCAGGCGGGTCTTTTGCCCAGTAAGGTTTCTGATTGGCCATTGGATATCAGACTGGCTGTGCAGATTTCTTAAAAGGTTGCTTTGGCAGCAGCTGTCACCATAGCACAAGGATCCTCACTGTGTGACTGAAGGTAAGCTGCGGTAGCCATTCTATGACTGGCTCTACCTCCTGCAGCAACTATTTTGTGGGTCCACCCATCACGGTGTGTTGGAATTCCAAAAGTGCCCACAGGCTCAAAAAGGTTGGGTACCCCTGTGTCGTGCCAGTGTCACTGAGAACTTGTATAGTAATGGAACCAACATTTATAATTTTCACATCACCTCCTGCCTGGTCCGTTTAACTGAAGATGCCAGAGGTTGAAACTGGGACCGTCGACCTACCAAGCAAATACCCTACCACTGAGCCACAGCCTCTTTCCCTTTTATAATTTTAAGGAGTGTCACCAGCCATATTCTCCAGTGTCTGTTTCAAAAATGGACACAGCTTAGGGTGACCACTGCTTCTGAGGGTCTGTTCCTGACTCATCTGGGCTAGACAAGCATAGTGCATACAACAAGAAAGATGTTTTAAATCCCCTGTATGAGCCCCTGTTAAACAAGTGCTTGTTTGTGGCTTGGTGGGAAAACAACCCAGCAGATTTTGCCCGAAAAAGAGTTACACCTCTGCTAGGAGAATTCTCCTCGGAATGGCCCTAGTAGTGTGCATGAGAACTATGAGCAAAAGAACCCATAAATATCTCACCAAATTGCTGTTTTATTATACCTCTATTATATTCTAATTAAAACAGAATGTACTTTTGTCTCATAAGAACTTGATAACAAGCATGGTTAATTTAAAAGGAGAGCACCATCCTAGTCCGGTTAATTGAAGCAAAATCAGCCTATGTAGAATTCCACCCCCTTTAAATAAGGGGGGGGGGAAAGGATGGGACAGAGAAAGAGGCATGAGTTCCTTTAATGGTTATTGGCTGCTGTTCAGTACAGGGTTGCCCCCCCCCCCCTTTAGTCATTATAAATAGCTACTATGGCTTGTTTCAAAATTTTAGATTAAACCAGGCAATATCAAAGTAACAGCATTACAGTACATTTACTGCTTTGCATTGCACAAAGCTGCTCTTTAAATAATAAAGTACAATGAGGTTGCTTAATTGAATCCAACATGCTGCAAAGTAATTAACATCTGTATCTGCAGCTGCCCAGTTACATTGTTCAGACACCCACGTTCCTAATTCATCACATTTTTCTATTGCATTGTTATTGCTTCCTATCTTCAATTTTAAAAAGTGTTAGATGTATTCATCCTGCTTAAAAAAAACACAAAATAACATACCCCCACATTTGTCAGGACCCAAACACTTCCCTTTCCAATGATATAAAGTTCTCACTTTATTTGAAAGGCTATTCCCTTTGCAGCTATTCCGTTTGCATTGTTCTTTTAACTTCCATTTACTTTTAAAATAATACAGTCAACAAAGTTAAAATAGTCCAATAAATACGACAACAGGAATTTTAAAGTACATTTGCTAATTTCCACAGTGGAATTTAGGGCTAACTACATGTTACACTGTTTCTGGGTCCATGCTGGGCAGGGATGCTTGAACACCGGCCACTCTGACTCACTTCCCATTTGCCAGTGGTGATTAGGCAGCCAGTTAATTAATTCAGTTGTTTGCAACCTGTTCATATGTATTCACTTCACAGGAATAGGCTACTTGAAGCCATCAAAAACTGGCCTCAGATGGGAGTTGGCTTCTGATAAACCTTTGGGGAAATTTTTTCCATTACCTCAAAAATATTTTCTGGGAAGGCAGAATCAGGAGGTGGAAGATTGGTTCTTCTGATCTCCCATCCTGGCAAATTTGCTGCTTCCCAGACTTGCACATATGCAGCAAATTTAGCTGGGGTGTGTATGTGTGTGATGGTGATCAGAAACCCAGCTGATTTCCACTTTTGTCCCCAGCTCTACCTCTTGGCTTGGGCTGCAGAGGAAGGGACAGAAATAAGCTTTCTCCTCTCCCTTTTGCAACAGGGAGCTCAGAAGCATTGTATCTGTCC
This sequence comes from Lepidodactylus listeri, assembly GCA_029233225.1. Lineage (NCBI taxonomy): Eukaryota > Metazoa > Chordata > Lepidosauria > Squamata > Gekkonidae > Lepidodactylus > Lepidodactylus listeri. Next base: position 75,938,396 of record JARCFY010000008.1, read on the forward strand.
CTACCCAGCTTCAAGGGAGTGAAGAGGTCTTTCTTCACTCCCTTTTGCAACTTCACTGAGTAGCTATTTTACTGAGCATGTGGGTTCAGATCCTGACTCCCAGCTGATCCCCAGATCAAGCTTTTTCAGCAGCTGTTTAAGTTGCTCAATGAGATCCAAACATATCCCTGATCAGCTTACAGTCTGATCATGACTGTTGAAAAAAGTAAGTTTGTTTGTTGAAGGGTTTCACTGAGAAATTTGCAGCATCCCTGTTTGTGTTGGGAGCTTCCACAGATTTTTGAAAGTCAGTTCACCAGCACACAGAGGTCCAATGCAGACTGGTACTGTGGTGCATGGTCTTAAGCCTCTCCCAGACTGTTGTCCTAAACTGAAATGACCCCAGGGAACTGCATTTTGCCCCACTGGGAAAACGAAGTGTGCTGATGGGGCTACATGCAAGTTTCCACAGTGTAATAAATAGCAGCTCCCTGGCTCATTTCAGTCTGGAACAATGCCAAAAGAGTGAAGACTTCCTTCCTTGCCAGCTATGATCCCAATCTGAATCAGGCACCCAAGCACAGAATTAACTTAGAATTAAGTTTTAAAATCATTTGAAGCTCCAAACACTGAAGTACTAGAACACACCTGATTTAACAGGACCTAGCATGGATCCAGAAGGTGTAATATGGTGAGACCCGTGGGTAAATACACCATGAGTGATGCTAATGCAAGAAAACAACAGTTTCATTATAGATGTTAATAAGAAAGCTTCTGCTGTGAGAGAAATATACGACTGTAGTGATCTGCTAACTGAATATATTTTACATCTGGTAGACTGACATTACTTAGGCATACTTGACTTATTGTCCTAACACATGATCCCCAAAGGTTATGTTGCAATTATCCAATTTTTTTTTTAAAAAATTGTTTATTCTCCTGATCTCATTCTGCTTCCCCCCCACCATAGTTTCAGTTTACATCCCATAAAGCTCATTACATTCATCTACAAAAAATAACCATGTCTGACGTTATCTACATTATGTATGCTTTTTGGTGAAATTGAATAGTATCAAGGTCAATAGGTGATGGGCTTAAAATGTAATCCCATTTTCAAAAGATAGGATTTTCAATGGCCATTCTTTCAGGGAGAAATGCATTGATCCACCAAAATTAGAGTTTTGACACAGAGAACATTCAGACTCCTCTTTTGGGTGACTTTTGTTATAACAAAAGTAGGACAGTGGGGTTTTTTTGCCATAGTGCTGTCCTTTCATTTTGCTTTTCTTCTAAAAAGAAAAAAAAAGTATCACAACACAAGGGAAGTAGGCTATATATGAGGAACTGGACTGTACAGTTTCAAAGCTTGATCTATAAGTTAGAGTACTCCCAGTGAAGAACATATGCTGTCCAGTATGCATTTGCCCAATGACACACATACACACGCACACACTGAGGTTATCAAAACTGTATCGAGGGCAAAGCCAGTGAGATAGATCCATCCTTCTGCTCTCTATGTCATTCCCAATAGTACTTTAACAACTATATTAATTTCTACAGGTACTGCTGTATACACAAGTCCTTCCATGGCTTCCTTTACCTGAATACCATTCATTTATGCTAATCACTTTGTAAAGAAATTACATGCACACCATCTTGAGTACTCATGCTGGAAAGCTGTTGTCAATCATATCCTTGCCAGAAAATGCACACCGGGCAAATCAGACATCTGCAACTGATACCCATGAGAAGCCACCCAGTTATTGTATTCTATGTACTCAGACGTGGTGATTTCCATGTTTGTAATGTGTCATGCTTAAAAAGTCCATATGTTTCTGCAACAATGCCATCTGCCAGAGATAGCCTAATTTCAGAATTGTGCTGCTGAATCATTTTGCTGATGAAAGGCTAAACATTGGTGAAAGCATCTTTGGCCCTGATGCAAATAATTGTTTGTCATAGTTGCAAAACATAAAATTGGTCTGTTAGTCCCATCAAATTTTGACTACTTTAAATCTAAGCACTACTTTTGTTTATTTTATAGTTGGGGGTTCTCTTACAACATGATTGCCACTTACAAACACTAACAGAAGTGAGCTATGGAGAACACTGAGCAGTTTGTAATGAAAATATGCTCACACTCACAATCTGTATGTAAGTGTAATGCCTGTCATTTAGAACTAATAAATTCCTCATCTTTTGCCCTTGCTTGTGCTATAATAAGTCCTGGGGATATATAAGTCCAGGGGCTATATAATTTACGTTTGGTGCCTTTCCATTTGTTCCTATGATCAGGTCACGCATTTTATTATTTCCCTTCCTTGGTTTTCTGTTTCCCATTGCATCAACTACAACATTCTATGGCACTCAGAGAAAGTTGCCCACCTTTTCCTACCCTAACTATTGCTATATTGACATGCATCACTCAGGGACTGCAATATTAAGTGATGGCTTGTATGTGTGAAACATCACCAAAACACTTGCTCTTTCAGTGGAGCTAGATCCCACATACAGTTACAAATAACTGAGGGATGTTCATGCATATGTGGATCGGCCTATTTCTCTTCCCTCATTTTTGCTTATACTCCTTCTTTCCCCTCTGCTCTGCAAAAGTTTTGGTAAAGGCAGCACAACACAAAATTACACAAAACCCTGGAGTATGTGTCCACACACCCCAGTCAGGTAGGTGCCACCATCCCTTTGAGTCTATCCCAAAAGCCTGAAGCCAAAGGGCAAGCTTTTTGCCTTTCCCAGGATTTAACCAGAAAGTCAGCCCTGCAAAGGTGACCACTTGCAGAATGAGTTTCCATGAAAATCTGTGCTTTTAGAAAAAATTTTATACAACATATGGTTTATATACGACACATTTTTAAACCTTAAGATATCTTGTTACATATCACTATTAAGATAAGCGATTACAGCAGTCAATGATTAACTAGAGAGTTCATCACCAGAAGTCCAAAAAGGTTGCCAGTACTTAAAATTCTGAATTTATGATATTGTATTTATACAGTAGTGTAGTAAATGCCTAAGACTTACCGGGCCAAAAGCGTTACTGTCAAAGCTGTGCCCACGATGATCCCCTTCAACCCATATATGACCATCTGGTACTTTTACATACTTCGTTTTGTAGCTGATGGTTCTAAAAACAAAAGGAAATCTCACCGTCATTCATCTAAAAATAGATTTTGACTGCAAAGCAAATACTGATAGTTTTTCATCATTATCCACCATCAATATATTAGCCAGAGTCTAAATAATACTAATGATAATACAAAGTGTCCACTTCAGTTCTCTTTTTTTCCTAGATAAATATTCTGATGCTCTTTTTCAGATATTTCATACATCTAAATGGGATATGAAAGCGATTCTTCTTTGACTTTCTCCATAGGAGCTAGCAAAAGCAACCTGAAAGCTCTGCCCCAGTATTTCATTTATGTTCAGCAGCATTTAGCTGCGGTCTCAGCCCATTTTCAAAGGCAAAGTAGGATATTTTCAGGGAAAGCTTGCTAAGTGTGCTGCTGGTACAAGAGGTCACATCCTCCTGAAGCCTTTACTGAACCAAAGCCCCAGGATGCTATCTGGTAACATTCCATTCAGTGGTGCAGTTAGGTAACATTAGACTCAAGATTTAATGAACTTAAGAGCCTCTCTTCTCCTCCTTTCAGATAGCAATTACTTCATTTAAGACTGGCGTCCTATGCAAAGTTACCTCTGTGCCAAGCCCACTGAAGTCAATGACTGGAGTAACTCTGCACAGCAGGGTGCTGTGAGAGGATGAGGGAGACCCTGGTTCAAATCCCCATTCTGCCACAGAGCTCTCTGAGTGACCCTGTCCCTGTCAGTCTTTCTCATAGGATAGATTCAAGGACAGAATGGAGGAGAGAATCAGGTATGCCCCCTGGAGCTCCTTAGAGAAAAGACAGAATGAAAATGTGGTAGACAGATTATTCTGAATACAAAGCCATCCGGCTGTCTCATAGATGAACATACAGGGCACTATCTGACACACTACAAAATCCTTTCCTCATGTCGAAAAGATGCTAGGGAGACAGTTTTAGTGGCACCCAGTCTTGCTTCATTCCAGCTCCATATAGGATCTGCTTTTTGGCTGTTATTTAGTAAAACTAGGAGGAGCTTCTCAATCAGGAGGAATTTTGCATATTTGTGGAGGGGGTTCCACAGCTGTTGGCTGCCAAGTTCCAGGCTGAGGACAGCAAACTCAACAAGGCCAGTCAAGAGAGAATGAAAATGCCCTGGCCGCATTCCCACACAGACAAACCATCAAACTGATAGTATTCTACAGGCAGAAGAAATGGAGTCAGTATCCTTTTCTGCAATTTTGCCAACCACGTAGGAATAGATGCTGCCTTGATTCAAAACCAGACTCTTTCCCTGTTGCCTGTTTCCTACAGATCCAGGTCTTTTTTAAAAAAGGTAAGGGGGCACCTTTGCAGATGAAGCAGAAATCTCCAAAGTTCATAGCAAACCATGTGCCTGAGAAGAAGTCTGACTCACCTGGGTCTTCAGTCCCCCCCCCCCCCCCCAACATCCAGCTCAGCTGCCCTTGCTGACAAGAACACTCTGGTGAGAAGATGTTTTTTTGTTGTTGTTGTTGTTTGCTCATCAGCTTCTCAATCCCGGCTCCTCAGATGGTCATACAAAACATGTGTAGCTAGACTTCTCAGGCAGCTGTAGGGGTGATGATGATGGCATCCACCTGGCAACAGGCTAACAGCACAGGCAACTTCTGCTGCTATATTCTAGTTATAGCTTGCTGCATTTGGGAGAGCCCTACTGAGCCATCACTATTCACTTCTGCCCCCAAATGTCACCTTAATAGCACTACTGATCTCATTGCTGTGGTAACTGAAGGCTGAATGAGACAAATTTCCTATTTGATTCTGTAAGGCACTAACCTAGCCATTAAAAGTTAGTTGGGCACAGGGTCTACTTACCCTCAGCAGTGTGAACCAAATATATTGGGTACAATCCACCTCATAGTATTTTAGAGCAGTCCCCCCCCCCCCCGCCATGGACCCTTGGTAGCTAGAAGCAGAAAGCAATGGAGAAAATTGAGACTACAGTAGCACAATCCAATAATATCTTCTCCAACAAGAAATACACATTTTCTTCCTAGGTTATTCTGAGCATTCTCTCCATTACAAGCAGTGTAGCATACTGTGAAGTGGGAAAGGCATTAACTTCAATTCAGTGTGCTTTAGTTCAAATGTAGGGGCTTTGCTGCACATGTGGAACTCCAAACAATGTGAACAAGATAGAGCTTTGGGTCATACCCATAGTTTCCCTTAGCTTGTGGGTGTCCATTGAGATCAGCATTGATGGTGGGGTAAAAAGGCCTTCTGAAAGAGGGTCTTAGTGGCTCATGAATTTTTACACTAGATGTGGTCAAAGTATTTATCTTTGCATGACACAATGTACATCCTATGAGGGGAAAAACATCAACATTGTGCATTATCAGAAAACAAACAGGAAACCACAAGGACTTGCAGAGAGAATTTCCCCCTCCTCTACCATTTCTTCATTCTTTCAGCTTTCATAGCCTCTCCTCCTTTCCTGCCTCCTCTCCTTCTCATCCACCAGCCAGCCTATCTTTAACTTCTCCCCCTCTTCAGTTTTCTGTCCTAGCCTACCCCTGGCACCCTCTACACAGGAAAACTATAGCCCACTTGCACAGTGGGAAACCTGCAAGGACCTGCATAGGGCACCCATTTTCACCATCTCAACTTCCCCACACTATATTCTCTTTCTATCCACCTGGCAACCCCCATATTCTCCCCCTTCTCTGCTTCTGACCCACCCACCAAACTTCCATTGGCCCCTCCATCTTCAGCTATATTTATTGTCTGTTTAATTCAGTTATAGCTCCCCTTCCTCCACTATGGGTACTCAAAGCACCTTAAATATTTTTCCTTTCCTCCATTTTATCCTCAGGGGCAGCAGGGGGCACTGGGAGTGAAAAACCCAGGGTAAGGGCACCTCCCCCAGCCCACCTTGGTCCCAACCTCAAAGGAGAAAGGAAGAAGCAGTTTGGCTGACCCTGTCCCTCCTTCCCAAAGGGGAGATGGAAGAGAGAAGGAAGAGGCAGCCTGTCTAACCAAAGGCCAGGTGCTGCTTACCTCAAAAAGTTCTCCCTAATCTCATGCAGGCTGGGTACTACCTCCCCCATCTCAGCTGGCACATCTCTTGCTTCACATAGTGCTCAGCCAGGCACCGCACTCTGCCTTATCTTGCATGGATCTCAGCCTCACCTCACACAGGGTTTGGCTGGGCCAGGCACCACTCTCTGCCTTGCCTCACCTTGCTCAGGGCTCAGGTAGGCCAGGCACTGTTATCTGCCTTGCCTGGGACTTAGCAGTGCCAGGCCAGATGCCACTGTCAGCCTCACATGGGGCTCAGCTGGATCAGGTGCCACCATCTGCTTCACCTCACCTTGTACAGGGACCGCCATCTGCCTCAACTCACCTTATGTGGGGCTCAGTCCAAGTGCTGCCATCTGTTTCACCTTGCACAGGGCTTAGCTGGGTGCCAGTGTCTGCCTCACCTTGAGTGGGCAGAGCCAGTTGCTGCCATAGCCCCTATCTTGCCTCTTGCACACAGCCCCAGCAGCCCAATCTCTGTCTCTCTTCCTGGTTAGGCACCACCTCTTCTGCCTTAAGCAGGATTGGGTGGGTCAGGCTCAGCTTTTTCTGTTAGAGAGCTCATTGGCCCAGGAGGAGAGGGGGGAGCTATCAGCCCACCAGGAGGTGTTCAGGTGTTCTGAGAGCCAGTTTGGAGTAGTGGTTAAGTGCATGGACTCTAACCTGGGAGAACCGGGTTTGATTCCCCACTCCTCCACTTGCACCTGCTGGATGACCTTGGGCAAACCATAGTTCTGCAACAGCTGTTCTTGAAAAAGAGAAGTTTCTGTCAGAGCTCTCTCAGCCCTACCTACCTCACAAGGTGTCTGTTGTGGGGAGGGGAAGGGAAAGGAGTTTGTAAGCCGCTCTGAGACTCCCTTGGATAGTGAAGGACAGGGTATAAATCCAATCTCTTCTCTCTTCTTCTCCTCTCTTCTTTATGGTCTATCTTGGTCCTCCTTGTGAGGTAGACTGAGAATGTGTAACTGACCCAAGTTAACCCAGTGAGTTTCCAGGACAGAATGGCTATTTGACATCTTGGTCTGAAACTCTAACCACTATACCACACTGGCTTTTGTAGGGTGGCTGCTGTTGAACATTAGCAAGCACCTAGGTGAGTCATGCAAGTCATATGGTATTAAGCTGGCCAGTGGTTCCTCCCCCTGCTTTTTACTGACAGAAAACAAGCCCACTGTTGTTGCCTAGCAACTGCCACTGAGAGCATATGTTCCTTGAAGCTACAGGCAGATGCAGACCTGGAGCTCGTTTGTAGAAAGATCTACCTTGTCTCTTTGTGGGTCCAATATCCAGATTTTTAGGTATCCTCAGATTTGGCCAACTTCCCTATTTGAATATAGATCACAGAATGGGAGGCAGTGCTGTATAGTGGTTAGACTGTCAGACTAGGATTTAGGATACCCAGATTTGAATCTGCACTTTGTCATGGAAGGTTGCTTGGTGACCTTCAGCCAGTCACACACTATCAGCCTAACCTACCTTGTACAGGGCTATTCTTATGAGGGTAAAATGAAGAAGATACATGGATTACCCTTCAGCCTTATAAGAGACCCCAGGACAGCTCTGCCCCCCCCCCCACAACCTTTGATAGCAAGAAGTACAGCATAAGGAAGCATACAGTAACACATGTTCTCCAATCAAGCCCTAAAAACTATCCTAGAAATATTTAAGCTAATCAGGGTTAGCAAAAGATGGATGACAGACCAAAACTAAAAACACTAGACTGTAGAAGCCAACGGTTCAAATCCTTCCATCTCTGTTACACTTTTAAATGACAAATACCTTAAAACCTCAACTATCATTAAAGACCAGGTGGAAGTTTGCAGTTCTACCCATGATACATTTTTCATAAATGTGAAACACAGCTGAACTTCCCTGAAGCTATATGAGTTGCAGCTATCAAAACATACCTGACACAATAACAGATGTTTTTATTCTATTAAGAATTCTCAGAGGGGACTGAAAAGAAGTTTAATGCCTTCAAGCAGTTGTCCTTTTCTTTTCAGTATCAGTTTTACAAAATACCATGTGAAATCACTTTTTTCTCAACATGTATTCAGTTGGGCTGAGACCATTCTCTTGTTTTTAGTCTGTCACATTATGCATCGCACAAATTATAAAATGATCATTAGCATGTGTAAAGCAGATATATTATTCAGAGTTCTTAGCTCTGATTCTCCTGTTCTGTGCAGTTGCATCAGCATTTAAAACCATGCTGTATTACATTTCTGAACCTCACATCTTAATCTTAATTCACTTGATCTGAAGATGTTGCACTCTTTATTCACAATCAGTATAATTTACAAGGACTTCCAAGGGCCTGCACAGCCTAAATTCTTCTTCCTTCTGTATTTTGAACTTAATACTGTTTTCAGCTCAATTAATCATATACTGAGAAGGAAGGTGGCATGATACAGCCCGATCTCATCAGATCTCAGAAGTTAAGCAAGGTTGGAAGGGAGACCACCAAGGAACACTGCAGAGGAAGGCAAAGGCAAACCATCTCTGCTTCTCACTTACCTTGGAAGCCCATTGCTGGGGTTGTCATGTCGGCTGTGACTTGACAGCACTTTATACACATCTTCCCAGCAGCGAAGGCAGATGAGAGTGCCTCTGCAGGTGGGGGCAGAAATGGGCTGGGCAGGGACCTTCACGGGGCAGGAATTCCAGTCAGCATTTCAGTCAGCCTCCCGCTGGTGCTCCCTGGTCTGCTCCCTGGTGGAAGCCCATCCAGCTCCTGTGAATCTGCTGCTGTCCTGGCTTGCAAGGTGGTCTAGAAACAGGGGGGTGCAAGCTTCCCCCAAGATGACTTCTGCTTTAGAGGCCCTGGTTTTCTCAAACACCTTGCTTAGTCCTGGGTGAGAAGAGACTCTCCCATCTCTGGCTGTCCTTAGCCCAGGCTTGGGCTTGGGGCTTGCTCTGGGCCACGGCGCTGTGGTGGGCACTCTGCTCTGCCCAGGAGCCACTGGACTCCCTGCTGGCTTTTAATTAGATTACCACTAGTGGTTATCTAATTAAGCATTTGTATGGGAGAACAGCAAGGGAGTCCAGGATCACTATGCAGAGGCAAGTAACAGCAAATTACCTCTGAATGTCTCTTGTCTTGAAAACTCTATGGGGTTGCTATAAATTGGCTGTGACTTGACACCACTTTCCACCACCAGACTACAATCAGCTCTTGGTCCTTTTTTAGCAGAGAAAATAGAGCTTTTCTATCTTCTGCTTCTGACTGTGTAATTGGTTTGACTTCTGTATTGGCCATTTGGTGATGTCCATGTACACAATTGTCTGATCAGTAAACTGAAACGTGTTCACAATGAAGTAGCAACTTTTACTGTCTTCACAAAATTATATGAGTCGCTCTTCTGCTTCATTTTGTGCTCCTAGCGCAATTTTTTCAACAATATTTGATTCTACTTTGTCCCCCACTTTTGCATTCCTGTCACTTATAATTACCAGCACATCTTATTTAGGTGTGTGATCAATTTCTTCCTGAACAACACTTGCATAAAAACTTTCAATTTCTTCCTCTTCAGCATTTGTAACTGGGATGTTAACTTGAATGATGGTTATGTGGATAGGCTTCCTATGAAGTCTGATTGATAATATTCCATCAGACTTTGCCTCACTATTAGAACAACTCCATTTTTTTCTGTTTTTGTCATTTCCCAAGTAAAACACTTTGTAATTTTTTGACTGAAAATATCCTAATCCAGTCTGCTTTAGCTCACTCCCTCCCTTCCAGGATTACAATGAGGAATTTCACACAACCAATATGTTCCATTTCAGGAACTCTTCAGTAACGGTTTCTGTCAGGCATTTCACACAGAGCCGTAATAGTACTGGTTCCCTAATGGAACATATTGACCCTTTCACATAGAAACATGCCTCTCACGTTGGGGAAGCATTCCTGAGCCGGTTTACCTTGAAACCTCCTCCCAAGAATCCTTCAGTGCTTGTACCAGTCCTGAAGCGCACCAGGGTGCTGAATGAAATGCCCCCGAAGCACTTCCTTCAATGACAAGTATTTTCGCACCTCTTTTCACCCGCATGGGTGATCTCTGTCATTTTTTTAAAAAGAGCCGATTTAGAGTGCTAAATGCTATAGCGTTATAGCAACCGTATTGGAATGCCTGGGCTCCACTGAGAGCCAACTGGAGCCCAGGCATTCCAATGGGGTCACTATGATGCTGTTTTGGTGTCCTGTTATAGCGTTATAACGCTCTAAATTGGCTCTTCAAAAAAAAGACAGCAATCACCCGCATGGGCAAAAAGAGGCTCAAAAAGAAAGCAGCAATCTGAAATGGCAAACCACTTCAAAGACGGCTCCAAAATGGTAGGGGAAGGGCTGTCTGAAACGGCCGTCACTGTACCAGTTTATTCCACACTGGTTCAGTAACAGTTTTAAAGGTGTAGTGTGAAATTCCCCAATGTTTAAACTTCCATTTCTCATATTACAATTTCCAGCTTATCTCCTCACATTCCATGTTCCTGTTACAGGTATTGAACAGCACTGGACTTTCCTTTTGCATCCATTCACATCAACAGCCAAATATCCTTTTGGCTTTAATCCAGTTGTGTCATTAAGAACAGCATTACATATACTTGTCCTCTTCCCCAGTAACTGACTGAGAGCTGTCCAAGCTAGGGTCCTGTCTTCCAGAACTATATTTCCCCCCCACTTTTTTCTCATTTTGAGTTGTCTCATTTTGGATTGCTTCAGCATAGAATTTTCAACGTATGGGATTATCAGAAGTGGTTTACCATTGCTGTCTTCGGTGCAGTACTAAACAGGGTTAGCTGAAGTAGTACTGCCATTGCCTATGACAGATCCAGTGTCAGCTTCCACTACTGCTGCTGCCCAGTAGCTACCCTTCAAAGATCCCTCCGCCCCCCCCCCAGCACAACTGGAACTGTCTATTCTTTTCTGCCATTGTGGCTGTTGATTCCTAAAGGGGGTAGATGACACCAGTCTCAATTTGACTGACCACCTTAACTGACTCTGCTTGGAGTTTAGCCTCTTGAAATGAGTCTAAACTCCTTACGGAATTGCTCTCCACTTCGCTGACATACACAAACCCCTCAGCATGTTAAGGTGGGCTTTTACTTTATTATGGCCTTTCCTTGGCACTTCCCCAGTACTTCAGATTATTGTGGCAAACATGAGGAATCTGAAAAGAAATCAGGAGAAAAGCTGCTGACACTTTCAAACTGGCACTGATGCACCAAATTGGGGGGGGGGGCATGTGGGGTGTGTGTGACATGGATTTATGCCAGGAGACAGCTGAATGTAACAAATGGCTACTGTTTCACACAGTTCAGGTGCTAGGATATTTCAGGAGGGTGTTGCAAATCCAGAATGCTTACATTTTAGTAGCATTAAGATCCATTTCCCCAAGGTTTTGCCTACAGGAAGTTTTCAGTGATCAACCTTTGTGTTGCATTTCTCTTTCCAAGTTTACTGTACAACAGCCTCGTTGTCTACTACAGCATTCCACTGAAGTCTAATGCAAAAATTTTGGCCTCAGCAATTTTCATCAAAAGCACAATCAGAAAGTTGATGCCGCATTTCCAGGAACGCCACTGACAAACCTAATCGCCAAAACCATATTGCTGTGAGAAAAGAGCAAGAAGGGTATAAACGATTTCTGTACTAAACTACTTTGAACAGACTGTGCATACAAATTACAAAATACATATGCATCCATCAACAACTTTTTTTTGTTTAGCTCCTCCTTTTAGACAGACCAACAATGAGCTACTGACTGGGAAAAAAGAAGTACATGTCTTGCTGAATTGCAGTGCCTCAAAATTGCTCTAAAGTTGCTATACAGCATGTTGCTCAGGAATTCTGTAAAGCACAATAATTACCACACTCAAACTTCTACCAGTGTCTATTTATGAAATTCTAACAAATGCTTGCAATAAAAGTTTGTGCCTGTTTCATATGTGTATTGGTATTCTTTTCTTCCTTCTTGCTACCATTTTGGTTCCCACAGATTCCTTGGTCAACAAAGAACCATTTTAGAATTGAAGGAACACTCCACATCTAGAGAGGAGACTATGAGTAGGGGATCTCTTCCTGGCCACAACTTTATGCCCTTGGACCTAGGAACAGAGAAGATGAAAAAGGTTCAAGAGGGGATGCTGCAGGAGGTCATACAGTGGATGGTTAGATGAGTAGCACAGAACTGGCTAATTCAAGTCCTGGGAACCCATGGGCAGGGTTGCCTAAAACCAGCAGTTGAATGAGGGCAGGCAGAGAGTTTGGAGGGTGTAAGCCAACCCACCTATCCTCAGTCATTCATCACTGCATTGTACAATCTGATGGGAGAAAGAAGAAAAGGTGGCCATGGGAATGCTGAATTAATGGACCCATTACGTTATACTTAAACAGTCCGTGTTGTAGAGATGATATATACTATTGGATTAACTTGTTTTCAGGTATCTCCCAGAAAAGACAAACATCATTCAGTTATCCCAATATATACAAGCTAATCTTCTTCTAGAATATCCTAAAAGCGCAAGTGCATTCCATGAGACCCCACCCCATTCTTCATATAAACTAAACTTTACTATTGAAAATCCCTAGGACTGCTTTGATATAAGATGAATTATGGACATCATATTTCTGAAAAGAAAATGGCTTTTGATATTACAGGTTGTCATCCTCCTCTGCATCTCAGAGTTGGTGCAAGGTATTTTTTTGTTCCTGACAGGAAATTCAAATGGTAGAAGTACAGACAATTTTCTGGTCTTTAATGGTACCCCCATACCTGCCTATCTGAGGCTATCTATCTTCCTGGCCTAAAGATCAAATCAGCCCTGGAGCATCTCATAAACATTCATGGTTGTGTCTCTACCAAACAAACATAGACACACTGAAAATGTGCCAAAATTTCACTCCACAAAAAATAAAGGCAAGTGCCAAAGCCATTAAATTAGAGGTAGAGAACTGCAAAGAATTGAGAATGATGATATACGAGATGCTTGTAGCCAGAAAAAATCATTAAAATTAATGATAAGGGGGGGGGGGGGCAGATTTTTTTTCTAAAAAAATGATATGCTCCACTTATAACATTGAAGGAATAAGTGCCTTCTGGGATAAAGTAAACAAATACAGAACACTTCACTAGATCCATTTGCTACTGTGAAGCATGCCAGTGTAGATCTAAACTTCAGCAATTGGCATGTTTTTTGCATCACAGCATACAGATTGAGTCTAGTGGCACCTTTAATACCAACAAAGTTCTGGGTATAAGTTTTCGTGTGCATGCACACTTCATCAGATACTTATACTCAGAATTAAACTTTCTTGGTCTTAACGGTGCTGCTGGACTCAGACTTTGTGCTATTGCTTCAGAGCGGCATGCAGACATTTTAGCAATTTTGAATATATAGTCTCAAATGCCAGGGAAGAAAAATCAATGCATTTCTATGGACTCTTCATAAACAAAAAAATACCATAGAGCTAATGGAGAGGTCAGGTGAGAAGGATAGTGAGGGAAACTACTACCACTACATTGTAACTAGAAGTGTGCAAAAAAAAATTTCTCAGTATTTTTCAGTTTGGGTCTATTAAACCTGAAAAAAAAACCTCCAAAAGCCCCTGTCCTAACACCAATAAAGTACTTGGATCCAGGATTTTACAGACATCTCAAAGTTTTTTAGGTCCAGTAGACCTGAACCAAAAAATACCACGAGAAAAAAGCAGTGGCAAGGCTACAAAAAGCAGCTGCGAGGCAGCTCAGCTGGGGCTCTTTTGGGTGGTCCCTTTAAAACAGACTGCACAAAAGAGCTTGCAAAGGATCCAATCCTGGGGGGTGAACTTTCCCCACAGGCTGGGCTGGGGCTCCGCTGGGCAGCCCGGTTTAAACCAGACTGTTCAACAGAGCTCACCAAGGAGCCAATGCTGTGGGGAGAACTGTCCCCGCAAGCTGGGCTGGGGCTCTGCTAGGCAGGCCAGTTTAAACCAGACTGCCCAACAAAGCCTGCCAAGCAGCTGATCCTGCAGGGAGAGTTTTCCCCACAAGCAGAGCTGGGGCTCTCCTGGGCAGCTCAGTTTAAACCGGACTGCCCAACAAAGCCTACGAAGCAGCTGATCCTGCAGGGAGAATTCTCCCCACAGGCTCCATTGGGAGTCTGTTTGGCAGTTTGATGGAACAGCCCAAAAGAGCCCCAGCTGAGCTGGTGGGGAGAGTGCCCCCCTTGGCTGTTTTGCAGGCTGTCTTCTGCAGTCCCTATAAACATTCCCTGTTTAAAGGAACTGCAGAAGAAAGCACAAAAACAGCTGAGTGTTGAGAGCAATTTGTTCCAGCCCCTCAGCTGTTGTTCAGGTTTGCCAGTAATTCCTGAATGTATCTGGGATTTTTTTTTCAGGGATTTTTTTCCCAGTTCTCCCAAAAAATCCCTGATATATTTGGAATGCTGAAACATACCCGAAAAATACTGATAAGGTGTTTTTTCAGATATATTTTTGATTTGGGTAGACCCAAATGCATACCCATAATTGTAACTACTCCCCTTGTGTCTTCACTTGGGAGCCAGTTTGGTGTAGTGGTTAAGTGCGCAGACTCTAATCTGGGAGAACCGGGTTTGATTCCCCACTCCTCCACTTGCACCTGGCTGGATGACCTTGGGCAAGCCATAGCTCTGTACCAGCTGTTCCCTCAAGGACAGCTTAGGAAAAAGCTCTCTCAGCCCCACCTACCTCACAGGGTGTCTGTTGTGGGGAGGGGAAGGGAAAGGAGTTTGTAAGCCGCTCTGAGACTCCAAGTGAGTGAAGGGTGGGGTATAAATCTAATCTCTTCTTCTTCTTCTTCATTTCTGTTGCTGCAATCACTGTTCTCATCATCATGCAGGCTTATCAGATTTTTGTACATTTCACAACTCACAATGCAGGAAGGGGAGGCTAGGGCTGCCAAGTCCAACTTGGGAAATATCTGGGGACTTTGGGGGTGGAGCCAGGAGACTTTGGGGGTGGAGCCAGGAGAAAGGAAGTGACATCATTTTGTGATGTCACATCCTGTGATGTTGCTTCCACATGCTGACACATGAACTCATGAAGTTTCCTAATCCTGAATCCATTGGTCCATCAAGGTCAGTATTGACTACTCAGACTGGTAGTGGCTCTCCAGGGTCTCAGGCTGAGATCTTTAATGTCACCTATTACCTGATCCTTTTTTAGCTGAAGAGGCTGATACCTCCTGCATGTCAAGCAGATGCTCTATCACTGAGCAACGGCCCTACTGAATCCTTCCTCATCTCGGCAGAATATGAAGCACTAAGTGCTACGCAAGTGCTAAATATGATTTTCATATCATAAGAACAGGAGAGAAGCCACAGTGGATCAGCCATCCAGTACAGCCCATCCAGTACAACACTCTGTGTCACACAGTGGCCAAAAATACCAGGTGCCCTCAGGAGGTCCAGCAGCGGGGCCAGAACTCCAGAAGCCCTCCCATTGTTGCCCCCCAAGCACCAAGAATGCAGAGCATCACTGCCCCAGACAAAGGGTTCCATTTAGACCTTGTGGCTATAATAGCCACTGATAGACCTCTGCTGGATGGGGACACAGAGAGAGAGAGACAGACAGACAGACAGACAGTCAGCTTTTTCACTTACTCTTGCCCAATTCCCAGGCTTTATTTCTGGCCCTTGTTTCACCCAGCTGTTGTCCATGTAAGTCCCATAACTTCTCCCCCCCCCCCAGCATAGGCTTTTTGGTGGCTAAAGAGGACCTTTGTCCTCCCCTTTTCACCAGCAGAAAAGCTAGTTGGATCCATCCCTAACTTAAAATACCGGTTACTTGATGTACAAATGCTTTTAAAAATGCAGATTTTTACTGCTGGAGGGGGGGGGCATGGTTGAAAGAAACAGCAAATTGGCATAAAAATGAGGAATCCCAACTTTTATTTGCAGAAGGGAAATGAGGATTGGGGGGACCCAAACAGTCACGACAAGACATTTTAAACAATCCCACTCCCAGACCTTCTACAGGCAACCTCTCCTTGTGATGTTTACCTCTTTGGAAGTGACAGTTTATTCCTTTGACAAAACCACAGTGGACAGACAGACAGAAAAAAGAAAGAGGGGGAGGGGGAGAGACAGAGAAGGAAAAGAGCTCGCAGACACCAACTTACCCCAGCAGTTTACTCAGTAGCAACCTTGCACGGAAGCCCTTCAGTAGAAAGAGCTTAGTCCCTCCTTAATCTCTGGGCGGGGCTGTCTTGCTCGATCAGCTCTTAAAGGGGAAATTTCCCTTTTAAGAAGTTCAAGAGGCTGGCAAGGGCAGGCTCCGAGGTTCCCCTGCTGGCAGCCATTTTGTCCCCCCGGTGGCCAATTTTGGAAAAGCGGGGGAAAGCTTTAAAAATCGGTGTTTCCCCCGCTCTACCGGGGGACTTGGCAGCCCTAGGGGAGGCCCTTGATGGTCTCCCATCCAAGTACTAATCAGGGCTGACCCTGTGTGGCTTTTGAGACCTGCCAAGATTGGGCTAGCCTGGACCATCTGGATCAGGGAGGGACATTAAAGGATTAGTTAGTTTAGTGAGGACGGAAGCAATACCTTGGAGTTAGCACAGAAATATGCAAAAACAGCTTGGACTATGAACGGTATTGGTATCTAGCATGTCAAAGCATGGAATGTGCATCTCTTACATTGGAAGTCCCAAAATACACTGTGCAAGAAAGTTCTTGGAAATGGAATCCCTCAGCAATGGGTTACCACTGAAAGTGGTCTTACTGGCTGTCCCTGAACTGTGGCTCTAAAGCTTTATCAGTGTTCTAGTTTGTGATAGTCAGTGTGAATGTTAATCAGGCATGTCATTTTTTTCCCTTTGTATTAGGCTGGTGTTTTTAAATGAATACAATGTTGCCTACTAGAAATCCTTAGGGCAGAATTTAGGATACAAATAAATCAATAAACCCGTGAAGCTGCTGTGATACTTTGGATGCCTCAGAGAACCTATGGTGCACTTCTCTCCTCTGCCTTCATAACATGGCCAGTAAATTAAGCTGTCTATATCTGTAATTGACATCTCCCCTATGCAAGTACACGGAAAAGAATTTGATTTAAACAAAGAGATCCTATTTTAAAAATCCTTCTTAGCTGTATTGTGTACTAAGAACTTTAATAACAAGGTGCAACCACAACCTCATGTCACAGCAAACTGAATCATCAATTATTTAATTTGGGATTTTTCTTTTAAGTTTTGAAGGTAATTTTGTTATTGGATTACTTTACAACAAAATCAATAAATCATTTGTGCATGTTAGCCTAAGTGGCAGACTTAGGAAACTTGTATTTAGTTAATGATTGCTGCTTGCCTTTAATCATTATTGGGAAGAATGCTTTCAGTTTTAGTTGAAAGCACAAAAACAAGATGCAGGCATTCCCCTGGTCCCTCCCCCTTCTGTAATTAAAAACCAGACAATTAGTTGTTGACATTGCTATATTCGTGCATGAACCACCACCTGAATACCCAATATTTAAGTAAGGTCTAGTTCTCACCAAGAGTATGGCCTGGCCTGCATCATTTCAGAGTACAGATGGGTGCCTATGTAACTCTGGGAATCCTATTTAGGTCTACCCAGAAGTAAGAATATTCAGAATATTTTTCGTATGGAGAAGTATTCAGTCATGAAAGCCCTCCACCTTCGGTGTGGAGTGGTACAGTCCACAAGCGTACACACAGGTTTACTAGTTCAGTGATGCTCAAACTAAATGCATGTGTTTCTGTAGCTCCCAGTGTTATGCACGACTCTTTAACCAGGGTCCAGGCCAACATACCTGAACCAAACTCCTGCCATTTTCCCTCTCACAGATGCTTTTCTGGTGTCAGTAAGACGCAGCTCAGGAAAAGGGAGAAGGATGGGAAAGTGAGTGTGCAGGGTGCTTGTCAATTACTTGAGGTCACACAGCTGGCAGCCGGAGTTATGGCCCATAGCACAGTTTATAGCTCACAGGCCCCAATGAGTCTGTGATATATGAGTGTATAGCACTATCAAGTCACAGATTATTTTTGATGATCCCAGCAAGGGGTTTTCAGAGCAAGTAAGAAGCAGAGATGGGTTGCCATTGCCTTACTCTGCAGAGTCTTCCTTTGTCTCCCTTCCAAGTACTGACCCTGCTTAG
Organism: Lepidodactylus listeri; assembly: GCA_029233225.1. Taxonomy (NCBI): domain Eukaryota; kingdom Metazoa; phylum Chordata; class Lepidosauria; order Squamata; family Gekkonidae; genus Lepidodactylus; species Lepidodactylus listeri. The sequence continues at coordinate 75,956,666 of JARCFY010000008.1, forward strand.
CTTCTGAGACCTGTGGAAACTGGGCTATAACATGCTGCCTTCTTTCTCAGTCTGTGATATACCCAGACATAAAAGAAGACCAAGAAGACCTTGATTTCCTTTTCAGTACGTGTCAACAGTGAAACTATGCACAATACCTAAGTAAGAATCCTTCCCTTTGGTGTAGTGGTTAAGAGCAGCGAACTCGAATCTGGAGAACCAGGTTTGATTCTCCAGTCCTCCACTTGCAGCCAGCTGGGTGACCTTGGGTCAGTCACAGTTTTCTCAAGACCAGTTCTTTCTGGGGAGAGGAAGGGATTGTAAGTCTCTTTGAGACTCTGAGTGAAGGGCAGCATATAAATCCAACTCTTCTTCTTCCTCCTCCTCGAGACAGCAGAAGACCCTAGCTCAAGATGCTGTAGGCCAATCAGAGGGGGAGGGAACGGCAAGAAGCATAGGGATGTGATAAGTTCAGTGATTCCTCCTTCCTTGGGGTACCCAGCAAGAGCTATTAAAGTGCTTCTCCTTCTACACTGCAGCAACAGAGATAGCCCTAGGCATATTTTTGTCTGTATTGGGGGGGGGGGGTGCACATGCGCACACCTGAGTAAAATCCAGGCTTTTACCTTGTCTTTGCCTTTGTGGCACAGTAAAGCTTTCTCTTATGAACGTGTGTGTATGTGTGTGTCCAGGTTTTGAACAGGGACCAGACTGCCCTAGATTAGCTAGGAGCCCCTTTTTGGATCTAACACAAAGATTTTTCAGACTTAATTATCAGAATGAGGGGTCCTGTTTCAGAAAGGAACTGTGGCATTACAGGAGGGGAGTTAAGCTTCTCTTCTGTTCCACTTTAGGTAAAGGTAAAGGTTTCCCTTGCTCAAAAGCCAGTCGAATACAACTCTAGGGATGCGGTGCTCATCTCCGTTTCCAAGCCGAAGAGCCAACGCTGTCTAAAGACGTTTCGGTGGTCATGTGGCCAGCATGACTAGACGCTGAGGCTCACGGAACGCTGCTCTCTTTCCACTGAAGTGGTACCTATTTATCTACTTGCAATTTCTTGCTTTCGAACTGCTAGGTTGGCAGGAGCTGGGACCAGAGATGGGAGCTCACTCCATCATGCAGCACTTGGGTCTTGAACTGCTGAACTACCGACCTTCTGGTCTACAGTTCAGTGTCTTAACCACTTGAGCCACTGCAGCCCCTTCTGTACCACTTTACTGACCTGAAATTCCCCTAAGGATCTGCTCTTTATCCCACTGGGGATATGTACATGTACCCCTATCAGTATACGTAAGTTTCCTCCAGTAAGGCAAATACCAGTTCCTAGGGCTCTTTCAGGTTTGGAAAATCCTCTCTCCTTCCACCACAATCCCAGTCCCAGTGAGGTTCCCACATATCTTAAATGTACATTTAGAAAACACTATGATCTATGGAAGCATCCATGTCAGGTTTGACCCTGAGATCTAAGTGTGAGGCTATATTTTTTTACTAGTTAGTTGACAGGATATTTCTCAGCTACATCAAGACAGTATTCAGAATTTCACTAAGCCTTCTGGCTGGACATGCTCTGAAAGAAAATAGTTACCTATTTATCTTTTCTAACAGTTACAAGCAAGCCACCCACAAGGACTCATAAGGAAAAAGAAAGTCATTTTCACTGGCCCCTGCTTCCTTCCCTCTTGCAATGTTCCCTAATCCTCCTGTGGCATGCTTTCTTTCCCCTCCCAAGCCATTCCTTGACCCCAAGCTACCTGGGAGACGCTATTGGCCAGCTGATCAGGCCAGCTTGGGGCTTAACATGTCAACTCCCAAAGGGCTCAAGACAACCCCCAAAGATCCCACTGGACATTTGATAAAGGCTGGTATGGGTCTAAAAGGCCAAATATCTACAAACCCTCCTTCTGGAAATCCTAAATCTATAGCCCCTTTCCCTCCCAATCACAGCTCCCCATATCCTCTGACCATCTCTTTCCCCTACTTCTGGCTAGGGGTGTGCTTTTGGCATAAATTGAACTGAATAAATGCCCGAAAAATAACTTATCAGTATTTTTTTGGTATTTATTAAGCTGAATCAGATTCTCTAATCTGAGTCGGCTACTGATAAGGTGATCCCGAATAAAACCTGATCTCATTTGGCTTTATTTCGGAGTCCCCAATCGGTCTTCTATTACCCAGGTGGGCCAGCTGGGGAAGGAAAGGATAGGAGTGGGTCAGTTTGAAGTCTTCCCATGTTTTTGGGAGCCATTTTGGGTTATTATGTAAAGTCAAAAAACACCTGAACGTCATGTTTTCCTTTTGTAAGAGCTACATCTGTACCAGCTTCAGGGGTTTTTTTGTGTGTGGGGGGGATAAATGGATTAATCCAAGTTATCAGTTTTTTGTTTGTAGGGGGGGAAATCCCCCATCCAATGATGAACCTGCTTGAAGTTTTTTTAACCCATATTTTGTGAGGACATAATCAGAATTAGATACATGATGTGAGGCGCAATCACCAGCTATGCAAAAATAGTCACAGAATGTGATATCAAGCAAATTTTTTGCAAAGGCATTCTACAATAATGTGCAACTTCATTTCCAATTTCTTTGTCATACAAACAATGATCCGAGAAAAAATATGATAGACACTGATGCTACAAAAGGGAAAAATAAGCAACAAAGGTTATAAAAGAAAAATGCATGGGATTAAGATATGAACCTTCAAAGGCACTGCTGAATTGAACAATAATGGTTCTACAATTCATTGTTCCTTGACTTACAGTAAGACAAAACTTGTTCACTTCATCTTCTAGTGCCTTCATAAACTGAAAATAAATTAACTGCTTGGTTTCCTTCTCTAAAGAAGGACTTTCTTTCCTTTCAGATGCCAAAGTATTCTTAAAATGTTGACCTGCTAACAAATGCTGTGATTAAAAACATGTAATTACATGGACAAGTGCAAAGAGATGAGAACAGCAGTACAATCTTTGGAGTGTCTGAAATAGTAGAGTACCATTTTATGTTGAGAATTTACAGTAAATTCAAGGTTGGATATATTCCAGATTACATTGCAAGAAGGGAAAAACAGCTGGAGGGGGGGACTAACCCACAAAACATTATAAGAAGCTTGGTTGTGACTACTTTCCTAGAGTTCATCCTTTCATATTTCATAATAAAAAGTGATTCCGATTCTTCTGTGAAGGGGCTGTGGCTTATTAGTAGAACAGCTGCTTTGTATGTAGAAGGTTTCAGGTTCAATCCCTGACATCTCCAGTTGAATGGATCAGGTAGTAGGTGATGTGAAAGACTTTTACTTGGAGACCATTGAGAGCTGCAATTTGACAATACTGACCTTCATGCATTCATAATATCATGTGGTGTGACACAAAGTGGGCAGGGAAATAATGAGACTATTCTCTGTTCTTTCCAAGTGGTGTTTTGTTAGTAAGGGAAGACTGTTTTCAGGTTTACTCTGAAAAAAATGCTATCAGAAGGGTCAAAACTTTCAGTGCCAACAGCAAGCTTATTAATTTGCTATAATGAACGAATATAAAATGCATAGTATAATATTTGTGTTCATTCACATTACATTCCAAAGGCCTATTCCAAAGGCCTATTCAAATGTGCTCAGCCTATGCTATGGGAATTTGAGCATGAACTCCTGTGTCCCATGAATCATGCCAGTGACATGTAACCTGACTATCCCAGAGTCAATTGCACCTCACCCTCAAAATACTTCAGGTTGTGGGATAAGGTAGGGTACACATTTTTAATCAACCCTGACTGTTCCCTAAAAGGCCAGATAGTGATAATGAAGCTCAAATACTTTGGCCACCAAATGAGAAGGGAGCACTACTGGAGAAGACCCTGATGCTGGGAATGATTGAAGGTAAAAGAAGAAGAGGATAGCAAAGGATGAGATGGTTAGACAGTGTTATTGATGCAATGAACATGAAATTGAGCAAACTCCAGAGGACAGCGGAAGACAGGAGGGCCTGACGTGATGTGGTCCATGGGGTTGCAAATAGTTGGACTTGACTGTGCGACTGAACAACAATATTGCCAATGCATGATAGGAATTTAGATGTATCTCACTGCCAGGAAGTTAGGCTGAACTGAAATATTATTCTGCTCTATAAATACTAATATATTAGATGCATCTCCTGCTCATCTGGCTGGATAAGGCTGCTAAATGAAAATGAAATCTGAGCTGCTAGCCAGCTTGAATTTAAATTCGTATAAGGTCTGTTTGAGATGCAATCTGAGCTAGGGTTTTTTGTTTTGCTCTCTCAAGCTCAGTTGATCTTTTGGGGCATTTACCTTAATTGACAATGATTGCTCAGTAAATCCACAAGGATGAAGCTGTCTGGACATGAGGGCAGAGTTAGAAAAGCACTTTGCAAAGTTGAATGTGAGGGTAACAGATTCACTTTAAATATGGATCATCCACAATGTAGATGTTAGCCATATCTGAGGAGGTACTAGCCATCCTAGGGTGAGTTTCAAGGAGACCAAAATAAAATGTTCCCTCTAAGCTCCACAGTGTTGTGAGCAGAATTCCTACCTCGTGAGTGAAAAAAGCTAGTAGCATTAAAGTTGTGAAGAAGTCTACATTTGACTATTGCGTAAATTATTTTTAAGATTATTTTGATAACCTTGTAAAAATCTCAGAATGAAATATTTTAAACTGTATTTTAAGAATAATTTAAACATTATAAGAGAAAACAGAATCAAGTCAAATTTCATTTCACAAAATATTGCCCTCTACAAGGGTAGACCAGGCCTCTGGAGAACAGGTCTGCCCACCCTTTTCCACTATACTGGTAGACCAGGCCTCCAGAGAACAGGTCTACCCACCCCAGTCCACTGTATTGGTAGACCTGGCCTTGGACCGTCACATTGTATTGACCCTTAGAACTGGGGGGGGGGGGGGGGGACTCTTGCAGTAAACTCTGTTTTTTTTTTTAGTGAAATATGACAACCAGCATTACAGGTCAAGTATAACAGAGGTGGAACAATCACTATCAGAACACTACCTAACCTAACAAACAGAAAGTTGCCTAAATGTTATCAACCTGCCCGAACTATTTATTTATTCAAATATTTATATCCCACTTTTCCCTGTGACTCAAGGCAGCTTACAAATTATATTGAAAAGCATAATAGGGATGTAAAAAAAATCTTTTTTTTCAGGCTTAATTATAGCCTATGGGGACCATTATATCAGGGATCAATATTGATCGAGGGGTATCTGGGGCTCTGGGGGGCTGTTTTTTAGGTAGAGGCACCACATTTGCGAAATAGCTGCTGCTGCCTCTCCTCAGAAAGCTCCCCAAGTTTCAAAAAGATTGGACCAAAGGATCCAGTTCTATGTGCCCCAGAAGGAGGTGCCCCATTCTCCATTGTTACCTATGGAAGCTTGGTTGTGAGCAGAAACAGAAATCCTCAGAGCTGGCCTCTGAAATGGCATACCCCAGTGCCCCCTAGCACAGCTTAGAGGGAACTGTGGACATGACCCTGGGAGATCTTTAGAAGGTCTTCCCAAGCAATGTTTGAAGTGAAACTGCTATGGCACAGGGCCCTGATTCAGACTAGGACACTTTCTCCTTTCTCAATGTGGTTTCACAGGCTGAGACACTGATGATGTTCATATAGTCCTTTGGCTTGCTATACAAGCACCAGTGACTCAGAAAGCCCACCTTCAAAGTGGCCTCACAACTGTTGAATTCCTCCCTGGTTCAGATGGTATACACATGAAGCTGCTCTATACTGAATCAGACCACTGCTCTATCAAGGTCAATACTGTCTGCTCTGAGAGGCAGCAGTTCTCCAGGGTCCCAGGCAGAGGTCTTTTTCATCACCTTCTTCCTAATCCTTTTTAATGGAGATGCCAGAGACTGGACCTGTGACCTCCTTTCTGGATGCAAAGCAGATGCTTTGCCACTGAGCCACTTTACTCAAGGAGTACAACAGAAGAATTTCCTCTCCCCTTTTCCACCCTACCACAAATGATTTGCCGCACTGATGGGCAGTTGAGAGGAGAGGAGCTGAGCAGCCTCATGTCACCTCCCCATTACTTGCCATCAACAAGGAATATAAGTTGGAGCAGGATACAATAGGCATGGGGGAACTGAGGAGAGTGCAAACAGAACCCCATGGCACTTCTGACAACATCACTGGATACGCCACAGTGTTCCAATCTTTCCACGAGCTTGAATTTGTTTGTTTGTTTGTTTCCATTTACATCCCACCTTGCCGGATGAACTGGCTCATTTAATAAAAGAGCTTTTAACAATTTTGTCCAAACTAGAATCTGAGATAAGTGGTGGCGGTGGTAGTTAGCTGAAACCCTGATCACTCCTGTGTTATCAGAAGAGGGAAACTCTTTTCCCTTTTCAGGGATAAATAATAATAGGGAGTGCTAAGTGAGATTCAGTGGTGTGTCTATGTGTAGGGATTAGAATACTGGACCAGGTTCAAATCCACATTTGTCACAAAATGCACTAGCTGACCTTGGACCAGTTGCTTTCTCTCAGCCTAGTCTACCTCTAAAGATTGCTGTGAGGACAGAATGATAGAGGGAGAGAGCCCTGAGCTCCTTGGAGGTGGAGCAAAAATGTACTAAATAAAGTGGAGTAAAAATGTACTAATTAAAGTGAAATTACAAATGGGAGAAATTATTAGCCTGTATGGCTTCAAAAATCTGATTACAATTGAAATAGAAGTATCTACCAGATATATATACACACAGACATATGTTATTTAAATTAGGAATTCGAAACTTATGGCCTGGTAACCCATCCCAGCCATGGGATATTCTCACGTGGTCTGGTTCCACAGACTTTCTCTCTGTCTTAATACATTTTTATGGTACCTTTTCTCCAAGAAGCGCAGGATAGCCATGTTTTGTATCCTCTCTGGTATTGTGAACCTCAATCATGTTCTCCAAAGTTAAGCCACAAGTGCAACAGTTTGAGGAGGCAGGAACAAACACTAGAATATTTTTGGTGGGAACCTCCCTCCCCACCATCCCAGTGTCACTGTCCATGACAATATGTGCATACTGATTTGGGGATTCATTAAGAACTATCTTACCACACCAAAATTCCCCTTCACAGCACCAAATATCTGTGAAAGAGACCACAGCAAAGTTTACTTATAGCCCTGCCAGTGCGTGGCACTATTATGATGGTGTTCCTGAGGGACCCGTCCAGTTTGGTGTAGTGGTTAAAATTGCAGACTCTCATCTGGGAGAACCGGGTTTGATTCCCCACTCCTCCACATGCAGCTGCTGGTGTGACCTTGAGTCAGTCACAAGTTCTGTCAGAGCTGTTCTCTCAAGAGCAGCTCTCGAAAGAGCTCTCTCAGACCCACCTACCTCACAGGGTGTCTGTTGTGGGGAGGGGAAGGGAAGGGAGGTTGTAAATTGCTCTGAGACTCCAAGTGAAGGGCAGGGTATAAATCCAATCTCCTCCTCCTCCTCTTCTCCTGTAAATCCCATCATAACCTTTCCCACCCTTAATACCAAGGAAGCATACAGAAATTGGTTTGTTTACAGTGTGTGGGTGTGTGTGGGGGGTAAACTATAGATTCATGATCAACTTTATACCACTTGATTGTGTGAGTCAGTGCATATATGTGCATGCATGTGTGACAGAATTAAAGATCTGGGACCAGCAGCCTGTCAACAAGGAACACTGCTGCGTCGCATGACTGAGTGAGGAGGGGGCCACTTGGCTCGGAACACTCAGTGACTGACACATAACGGGCAAAACTGACAGTTTGGGTCTGACAGTTGGAGAGAGAGCGGAGAGTGAGAGTCTGTGAGGGAACAGTCTCTTGGTAGCTCTGTGAGGATTCTGAGTGTCTCTCTGTAGCTCTGTGTGAGCAGCCAAAAATACCAGTTAAAGTAGATAACTGGGTGCTGGATAGTCTGGTTCACGGGACAGTGAACAGACTAGTAAAATCAGAACACATAAGTGGTCACAAACCTAAAATACATCGCTCCTGAGGATAAGAGATAGGAGGTTAAGGGAGGGCTGAGGCAAAGACTGGCAGAGTCTGGACAGCTGGTTGGTGGCCAGTTGGGACTTAAGGGCCAGGAAACCAAAGCCAAAAGGCTAACCCCTAAGCAGGACAGGAGAGTGTACTGAGGAAGGTATTGAGTGAGCTTATGTACGGTTAAGGAAACAGCAAACAAAGGGTCCACTGTATATACATCCCTATCCCCTGTTTGGTTCTGGAAATAAAGTACTGTTGTGTTTTGAACCAAAGAGCCTGAGTGCCTGACTCTTAAAAACAAGGACAAAGATATCTAGCAGTAGTCCTCAACTTACGTATAAAGCAATTTACAACAAACCCCGAAGAGACGAGTAAGAGTGAGGAGGGAGCTGGTCAGAACACTAAAGTCAAGCCTGATCAGTCTCCTCAGAGAACGCCACAAAACGGCAGATTAGAAGGCCGCGCATCATAGCATGTATATAAACATGGAAAATTGAGAGTTAGCCAGGAAATCCCAAGTTCCCTTCAGATTTCTTAACCTTTCAGTAGACACTGGAGGCTTTTTGCTACAGACCTCAACCTGCCCTGATAGCTTTCCAATCACCCAGTAGCACTCTAAACAACCAGAAAGGTTACATATGAGATCCGGATACTAGTCCATGCCACACCAGACCGGAGAGCGGTTGAGATACTAATTCTATCAAAGTTTCACATATGCACTAAGAAATGGGCCAGTAGAAATAAGCTGAGGTGGGAAAGGGAAGAACTCTAGAGAAATGAAGGATTAAAAAAACTCGTTGGCCATAATTCCATGACATGAATCACTGAACAGAGCCCATGTGCGCAGTCCAAAATAAGCCCCTGTTAACAAATTAGTTGTTAACCAGAAGTTAAAAACCAGGGGTTAGCTATTAACCAGAGACTGGATTCTACCAGGTTTTATGCTCAATTCTAGACAATTCCCTTCCTCATTGCAGTCAGTGTACCCCTGTAGCCTTACATCCACATGATCCACCACAGCCTTTCTGGTGGTAAACCTGGCTTCTCCTCTCTCTCAGTCAGCAGAAAAGCTTATAGGAACCAGTCTTAGTCTAGTAGATTGGATTGATGCATTATAGAACACTGCTGGATCCCTGCAACCCATGATGTGAACATCTGGCACCCGCTTCATGGTCTCATGCCTTCTCTGTGTTCCTCCCCAGAGCAAGTTCCCTGTCCCCTTCACCGGGCCATAATTTACAAGAATACCCAGGGGTCATTTCGTAGAAAAAGAAGTGCAAGAGCTCATTAGCATAACTCATTTGCATAATTCATTTGCATATGCCACACCCCCTAACATACCGAAAGTGTGTCAGAAGGCAACACCCACCCCTCAGGCTCCACTCCACAGGTGAGTAAAACTGACCCGCTCTTCCTCCATTCCCTTCCCCATCCAATACTTTGTGCAATAAAAATAAGTGTAAAGAACACACCCTCATTCTCTTCCTGCTCCCTTGAAACTACCAGGTTTCAAGTAGACTTGAGATACCCAGGACATGTGCACAACCCATCCCTTTCCCTTCCCTTCCCCACAACAAGACACCCTGTGAGGTAGGTGGGGCTGAGAGAGGTCTTTTGAAAACTGCTCATGAGAGAACAGCTCTAAGAGAACTTGTGACTGGTCCAAGGACACACCAGCAGCTGCATGTGGAGGAATGGGGAATCAAACCCGGTTCTCCCAGATTAGAGTCCAACTCCTGACCACTACACCAAACTGATGGGGTGGAAGCTGCTGAAGGGTTGGTGAAATTTCTCCAGTACTTATGTGCCATGTGCCCAGATAAAAAATGGTATACTTAGAAAAATTATATGCCACCTTGAGCAAGTCTCTGGAAAAGCAGCATACAGTTATAAAAGGAACAATGATAAAATTATCAATATTAAAACAAAACATTAAAAAACAATAAAGACCCTAGCAGGGCTTTCCCCGGGGCACTGCGCCTCTGCACTGCTCGGGGAAGCTGAGGAGGGCGTGGGGCTTGGTCATGTGCCTGCCCCCTGGGCTTCTCACTCCCGGAGCTGCGCTCCTGTGCACTCCTGCTCCAATGGACCCCTGAGAATACCAATGATGTTAACCATGGTTATCAGTCACCCAGAACTGCATTCCTCTATGATGGTGTGCCTGTGTCAAAGCACTTCAAACAGTATTTAAACATTCCTTTTTATTAGGAAATAATATAAGAGCGTCTACACCATACATTCTAAATCATAGTTCACAAACTAGGGAAGGGGGGGGAATATATCTGGAGAGAGAAAGAAGAGGAGAAGAGAACGTCCATTCCTGCAGTTAATCCCTGAGCAGATTAAATCATGGTTTTTAGTGGAAGGTTTATGTAACATGCTATAAAATGTCCCGTATTAATTATATAAAGATTGCTGGCAAGCCAATCTGATCATTTGTAACATTTGGTAATGCAGATGACTTACAAAATAATTATAATAAAAGGTAACTTTGGGGGATCAATGAACCTACATTGTTGTATGATTCTGAGGACTCTCAAATTATTTTAAATACAAATTCCTTAAAGAAAAATCATTGCAAAATCTTTGCAACCCAAAGATTGATATCTATGCCCAGCTTAATTTTTTTATGTCTCAAATGATTTAAAAGTTAACAGATGCAAGTGTGCTTATCCTTTCTTGGGGATAATTTCACTCCTGACATGCAGAAATTAGTGCTGTCTGTTATACTAACCACCTGTCCACCTAAGAAGAGAAATCTCAATTTTCAGGACCAGCTGTGAGTGCCAATAAGAGGAACTGGTATCAGGTATAATGAATGAGACAGGAGACCTTGAAAAAAAAAACAGAAATCCTTAGTTGTCCTTGTACCTTGAGAAGACATCTGTAGGGCAGATTTATTTAAATGATTCTGTTGTTGTTCCTAGCATTTCATAAGAAAGACTCCCATCTTCAGCAACAAAGAAAATTATAAAAATTGCAACAGTACAGAACATTTCTTTCAGCCCTACTTGAAATACAAACAAAATATAGTCTGACAGTGTGTTGCATCTTCCAGCACTTTAATCATAATCCTTTAATATCATTAATTTCTCTCTACTACGTAATTCACATATCAGATGTTTGATTCCCCACTCCTCCACTTGCACCTGCTGGATGACCTTGGGCAAGCCATAGTGCTGGCACAGCTGTTCTTGAAAAAGAGCAGTTTCTGTCAGAGCTGTCTCAGCCCCACCTACCACACACCTAAGCCGATCTGAGACTCCTTTGGGTAGTGAAGGGCAGGGTATAAATCCAATCTCTTCTTCTTCTGATGTTCATTCTGAAATCTGATCACTATTAAGCACCAGTTCCCTCACAATGGCCTCAGAGGATGGTCTGAAGGTACACGATGCATTAGCCTTGCTGAAGTTACGTAGGTCTGGCCCATATCTGGAAGGAGAGACCTCCTGGGAAGACTATGTATGCCATCTTGCTTTCCACAGAAGAAAGGCAGTACCTACATTACACAAATAAAATAAAGCTTTTCTACTTTTATCCAGGAGGGGAATGAAGGAAAGTGGTAAATTAACCTCCACTTATGTACAGTTAGATCAATGAAGCCCAATTATTAAAAATTCAAGCAGATGAGTCTTCCAGAAGTCCTCCTCACTCATTTGGCACAGGCACCCTCTGAAGGCATCTTATGACTCTTTTTGAATCTTTACAGATCATATTAATATAACTTAAGGGTTTGTACTTATTATCTTGCCTTGATCTGGATGTCTCAGGCTAGCACAATCTCGTCAAATCTCAGAAGCTAAGCAAAGTCAGCCGTCTTTAGCACTTGGATGGGAGACTGACAAGGAAGTTCAAGGTTGCTACACAGAAGCAGGCAATGGCAAGCCACCTCTTGAACATCTCTTGCCTTGAGAACCCCATGAGGGGTCACCATAAGTCAGCTACGACTAGACAGCGCTTTCCACCACTATTTCATGGGCACTATTGCATGACCCATTTCTCTTCTCCAGGAACTACAATGAACTATTCATATGAGGAAGAACATTTTCAAAGCCTGTTTTCTAACTGGTGAGAGGAAGTAACCTCTCACCCAACCCATACCTTATCTATCGTCTGTCTGTCTGTCTGTCTGCCTATCTATCTATCTATCTATCTATCTATCTATCTATCTATCTATCTATCTATCTATCTATCTATCTATCATATTTATTAGCCATTTTTTCTACCTTTTAGGAACTTAAGGCTGCTTATAATATAAATATTAATAAAATACATAAAACCGGTAGTTAAAAATTAAAACTGCCACTAAGCAGAAAAGCTAACCAAATACTATAAAAATAAAACTGTCTTCAGCTGCCCTCTAAAGATAGAGAGTAGGGAGATCAGGTGTATCTTACTGGGGAGGTCGTTTCATAACCATGGGGCTGCCAGTGGAAAGAGCCACTCTCGTGGACCCACCAAATGAGCTTCTTTGGTTGATGGGACAGTCAAGAGGTCTTCTCCCTCTAATCTTAGGGAGAGATATATGGGTGAAGATGGTACTTTGTCTCAAGCCATATAGGGCTTTAAAGGTCAAAACCAACAGCTTGAATTGGTCTCAGGAATGAACTGGAAGCCAGAGTAATTGCTGTAATATTGGGGTCACATGATCCTAGAAACTGGCTTCAAACAGCAGACTAGCTGCAGCATTCTGTGCTAGCTGCAGCCTCCAAATACACTTCAAGGGTAGCCCCAAGCACAATGCATTGCAATAGTTCAGCCTAGATGTAACTAAGGTATTGATCACTATGCGTACATCAGGCTGAGCCAGGAATGGGTGCAGCTGGAGCACCAGCCAAAACTGAAAGAAAGCACTCTGAATTACAGAAGTCACCTGGTTTTCTAAGGTAACTGCTGGGTTGAGCAACACTCCCAAGCTGTGAACCCGGCTTTTCAAGGGGAGTGTATCCCCATCCAAAACAGGGGAAATCTCAAATCCCTGGTCTGCCTTTCTGCTAACTGAGAGAACCTGTCCTGTCAGGATTAATTTTTAGCTTGTTCGCCCTCTTCCAGCCCATGACTGACTCCAAGCAGTGGTTGAAACATCAACAGCTTCCTTTGAACTAGCTGGAAAAGAAAGATAGAGCTGGGTACCATCAGCACCTTGGTGATACCACATCCCAAACCTCCTGCTGAGCTTTCCCAGTGGCTTCATATAGATAACAGCATGGGGTATACAAGACTGAACCTTGCAGAACCCCGCAGGCCAAGAGACCTTGGGCAGAGCAGAAATCCCCCAGCACTACCTCCTGGGACTTGCCTCCCAGATAGTACTCGGATCACCATAATACGGTGTACCTTAGTCCCAGCACTGAGAGGCAGCTCAGTATGGTTGATAGTATCATGGTTGATGGTATCAAATGCTATTAAGAGACCCAGCAGCACTAGCAAGGTCACACTCTCCCAATCTAGAGGTCATCAACCAAGGTGACCAAAGCAGTCTCTGTTCCAAACCCTGGCCTAATGCCCGTTGAGATAGGTCCAGAAAAATCAGTCTCTTCCTAGAGCTCCTGGAGCTGAGAAGCAACAACCCACTCTAGCAACTTGCCGAAGAATGGAAAATTGGAGACTGAATACAAGTTTTCCAACATAGTAGGGCTCAGGAAGAGGGTTTTTTTTTTCTTTTTTCAGAACGGGTCCAATCACTGCACTCTACTCTTGCAGCACTTTAGTACTTAAGGCATTTATCTCACCCTGGTTCCAACACTAGCAATTAACTAGGATAGGGGAAAAAAGTAAAACAAGCATCACAGTGAGATAAGGCAGGGAAAGAGCAAGGATTTCACTCCCCTAGTCCACATGCTGAATTTTGCTGTATTATTCAACACACATATTCTCCAGTTTCCATCCATATCAACAGTTTCCAGACACAATTCAAAGTGCTGCTTCTTGTCTTACAAGGACTTAAACAGCTTGAGGGCAGGTTACCTGAAAGACTGTTTCCTCCCCTAGTCCAGCCTGTTGTCTGTGCCCCCACCTTCAGAGGCGAGGCAGGTAGAGACAGGGCATTTGCTGTGGTGGCACCTTGTCTTTGAAATGTCCTCCCATCGGAGACTCACCGGGTGCCTACTTTACTGTCTTTTAGGTGCAAAGCCAAAATATATCTTTAAATAAGGGGTTTTATCTTTCCAGCTGTTCAATGGTCTACTTCTGGTCCCTGGGCTTGTTTTAATGGGTCTTTTAAATTATTTTAATTATAAGCTGCCTCTAGCTGTACTTTAAAGAGACAACCTAGAAATCTCTTAAATAAAACAAACAGGAATCCACCTTAGTTTGGTCACCTGTTTAGTTACAATGTTTGCCTTTATTCTCAGAGTCTCTCCCAGCACTGCTCGTTGGTCCTAGGAGAGGACCAAAATGTTTGCCTCTGGTTTTCTGATACCAGCACCTATTGCTGTGGTGGAGGGCATGTATAGCATTTGCCTCTATCGTTCCCCCTCTGAAGATCTGCCTGCCTGTACCCCTGTATGTGCAAGAAAAATATCTGTCTCTGTTCCAAATAGGTGTACCACAGAGAGAACAGAATGCCAAGCAAACAGAATGCCAAGCAAACAGAAGCAAATAGAAGTATACAGAAGCAACTGAGCCTTTCAAAAAGTGTTTTGGAAAGACAGGCCTATCAGCATCCCCTTCGGCGGAAAGATGTATGTGCTACTCTGCGGATATTTAAACATCTTGTCATTTACTCTCCCTCTCCCCCTTCACTCTCTTTCCTCTATCAAATATTCTTGAACTCTAAACCATACAGCCAAGCACCACAATAATCTATCCAAACAGGATACAATAGTGTTGACTGTACTTAAGTCTTCTATTTGGATTAGTTATTGTAGCTATATTAATTTACAGAATATTTCTGGTTCATATTTTGATTAGTTAATATACTAATGTATTTCCCAGTCAACATATCTTGCTTTCTATTTGGCCACACTCATGAAAGCTTCATCCTTCATTTAATCACTTTTGAAACAATCTTCTTCTAGCAAACATGCCTCTAGAGGATAGCCATTTAAACACAGCAAGGTTTCAGACGAAGCTATTTTCATGCAGTGCATTATATCACTAATATAAATGAACAATTACATCATTGCAAACCATGACAAACATAATCCGGTTTCCAAAATATGCCTGTTACCAAACAGGAGACTAACTTATGCCTCATTAATCTAAGTAGGCTTGTTCCTAATATTATTAAGACATCACTAAGTCATGCTTATTTACAAAACTTTTGTGGAACGATACAAGAATTTGTAAAATATTCTCAACAGTCACTTTAATATAAAATATCTGCTTTCATCATTCTGGAAATTTATCAAATGGAATGTAAGGGGGAAATTATAAATGCCTCTATGCTTCTTTGATACACATCTGTTTGGAATATGTCCAAGTTATTTTTGTCCAAACGCAGAACACCTTTGCACATCACTATGCACCATTTAATCACCACAGACTGCCTGTTTGAATCTGGATGCTGATCATCAAAGCAGCAGATTGCATCTGATTGCCTGTTGGCAGAGGCATACCTTGCTGATGACGGCATTCAAAATTCCTAAAACACTCTGGATGAGAGAGATAGGAAAGCTAGTGATCAAGGGTAAACAGGAGGCTGGGCAATTTCTTGCAGTAACACAAATGTGACCATTTATTCAAAATTTTGAGAACTAACAGTGCAGTCATAAGCATAGTTATACCATTCTAAGTTTATTGACTAGGAATGGGCACAATCCAAGAAAATGGTTTCATTATGGTTTGTGGTTTGTGACACACCCAGTTTGCAAACTATGACATCTCACTAACTTTTAGGGGCCAAATGAACTGGTTTGGTTTATGAGGACCATGATGTTGTAGAACAGCCCCCTCCCAGCTTGCTGGAGTCACCAAACTCACAGGGGATCTCCAGCTGACTCACCTCAATCTGCCCTCCAAGTTTGGTGAGGACTGGATTTATGGGGTCTTTGTTATGGCCACTCAAAGAAGGTGGCCTCATCCTTTATTGTTTACAATGGACTAAGGTTAAACCAGAGAATCTCTAGGTAGAAACTGAAGATGGCAGGCATTTTTGCAAGCCCAGTAGAACCAGCACAATGTACTCATCAGAATCAATGCACTGTGGCAGTGCAAACACAACAGGACTAAGGTCAAGCCAGACAATCTCTGCAGTATAAACGGGGGGGGGGGCATTTTTTTGCAAGCCCAGTAGAACCAGTGCAATGTACAGCAGATGGATGTACTAAAAGGAATGATCTCAGAAACTAAGCAGGGTCAGCCTTGGCTAGTATTTGGATGG
The DNA here is from genome assembly GCA_029233225.1 of Lepidodactylus listeri. Taxonomy (NCBI): domain Eukaryota; kingdom Metazoa; phylum Chordata; class Lepidosauria; order Squamata; family Gekkonidae; genus Lepidodactylus; species Lepidodactylus listeri. Next base: position 75,972,945 of record JARCFY010000008.1, read on the forward strand.
GTGATCTCCAAGTAATACCAGGGTCATGCACAGAGGCAGGTGATGGCAAACCACCTCTGAAACATCTCTTGCCTCAAAAAAACTAGTCTAGTTCACCACCTAGTGATGCCTAACACTGAAGAGCTAGAACTTCTGGCTGCCAGACAATCTTGGGAACTCCTGGCTATACTACACACAATGCTGCAAGCCTAGCAGAACCAGTGCAATGTACTAGTGCCCACCAAAACTAGTACCCCTGTGGCAATGCAGGCAAAAGGAGGACTAATGTCAAACTAGAGAATTCCTGCAGTTACAATGTACAGAATGCACAGCAGAACCCAGTACAAGCTTTCAAGGACTGCTCTCAAAGCACTGAGTCACAGCAAATCCAAGCAAGGGGGAGGAATTTTGCAAGCTCTGTGAAAGAAAATGAGAAAGGAACACAGGAAAGCAGGGGGGGGCAGTTCTTGAAACTGACCAGTGTTTCCAAGGCTGGAGAATTCCTTCTTCCTGTTGCTTTGGAGCTTGGTAATTGAACAAAGCTTGAAGCTTTTGATTGAACAAAGCCAGTCTGTCTGGAAATGTATCCATTCACCAAATGGCACAAACCTCCACAAACAGTTTGGAAGTTTGTGGAAAGTTCATGCCAGTTGACCTGCCATGAACTTCACTTCGCACAAATCAGCCAAAGTTCATCACAAATGTTAGTTCATGAGCTGGCTCATGTCCATCCCTATGAATGATGTCTATGGACTTAGAAGTTCAACTGTGTTTAGGAATGAACTGCAAGTGTTCTACTCCAGCAACAGTGGATGTACGGTGCAGAGTAAGCATTTATTAACTGATAGAGCCTATCTTGCTCTGGTTGAATAATGACAGACTTGTGGTCTTCAGCTTCTTGCAAAACAAAGATATGTCCAAGTCTGGATATACTGGCTGCAACAGAGCTCTGAACTGTAACTTCTGGTGTTACAAGTAAATTGGAAGTCTTTTCACATTTGTTTGTTTGTTGTCTCAATTCAATTATTTTGAATGGTTTCTTTTACAGCACAGGATTAACACCTGGCCAGCAAATAGGTTTGACTCCCAATTGAAATTTAAGCAGGGGACAAATGTCTGCACAGATAGCTGTCTCTATTTTAATATCTAGAATTCATCACTTCCTCTTTTTCAAAAATAATCCTCCACCCTCTTTTGAAACACAAAGTATCATGTTCTGTTTGCTGAGCTGCTACTCTGTAATGCAAATTTCTTGATGAAAAAGAAGTGCAAGTGCCAATCACCCACAAAACACCAGCTCTAGGAGCTCAGACCAAGTCTTTCCTTCTAATCAAAAATGTTTGTTTGGTTTGTTTTTTTTTAATTGATATTGCATATTATGTCCATGGATTGTGTTGAAATGTATACAGTGGTTCACAAATCAAATAATTTTTTTTTCATAATGAGATTTTGATTGACAACCAAATTTGTTATTTTACAAATACTATGTTGGTTCTCTTACATATAATACTTCAGTACAAATAACACACATAAACCAAAGGCTACTTGGCATTTCAGCCCCTCACCCTACAATGCCTTTTGAACAAAGTATCCTGCTTCATTTGTTTTCTGCAAGGAAGGCTTCTTGGTGAAAGATGAATGCCCTGGCTGCTGATTTACTACAAAACACTGGGTCTAGAACCAGTCAAAAGTTGTAACCACTGGTGAAAATTTAATTTGGTCACCCTGACCAATTTAAAAACTTTGATGCCTGCCTTGGAAGTAGAGGTCACCCAAGATTCTTCCAACAAGAACATATGAAAGCAATTGAGAATTTAATTGGGCTGATTTCAACAGAATAAAATACTATAAATTGTAAGGAAACATTCAGACTAGATAGGAAGGGGAAACTTAATTTGCATGAAAGAAATCCACCAGCACCCAAAGCAGAGAGAAACATGTGGAGTAATATCTCCTTTAGCTTTACAGCTATGTTCCTGGAAAAAGTGCTATTAATGATTCATTAATGGAGATGGTTCTAATGGGTATGTGCTTACAGTAACACTATTTCTCATATATGAGTGACATATAAGGAGGCAGCAACCACTAGCTCACTGCTTCTCGGTGTTACCTTCTGGCTTGCCAGTATCAAGAAGACTAGGTAAGTAATCAGCCTTGGGGATTTGATAGGATGGAAAGGAGGACTGTAATATTTAACATAAATAAAAAGTCAATAAGTGGTCCGGTATGGTTACAATGTGTTTAGAGAAACGTTATAACATTAGCTGAAAGAGCACTGCTGCTCCCTGTAGAAAGAGCCAAATAAAAAACATAGGAAAGGGATTGGGTCCACACTAGCTCTCCCTACTTCTTTCTAGTGCATCTATCCGAAAACATATCCACATACCTGACATTGTATTTACGTAGGGACCTACAGGCATAGGAAGAAGAAGAAGAGAAGAGATTGGATTTATACCCTTCCCTTCACTACCTAAAGGAGTCTCTGGCCATGGCCACATGAGTGAGCTAATCCGGAGGGGAAGCGAAGCTATTTTATCCCGGAGCAATTTGCCCCGCAGTTTCACAATTACACAAGTCTGTGGACCTGCCAGCGCAACTTGCTACCATGTGATCAGACACAACAGTGAGCGAGTTAATTTTTTTGTGTGGTTGGTTTCCAATTCACTTAAACGGGGGATTGATGAATCGCTCCTCCACCCTAAGGGCTTTCAATGATGCGCACACTGAGAAGGGGGAAGGGGACAACAGCATGGCGTCAGGATAGCCTGATCAGACTATCCCCGACACCACAAGTTTGCGCTGGCGCGATCATACGGAGAAAATCCAGCTGTGGCCCACAGCAACCCATTTGATACTGGAGTTTAACTAGTGGTTTTTTACTCCGCTTCCCTGGTGCAGCAAAATGGCTTGCGACGGTTTGACAACAGTTGCGGGATGCTTCCCAGATGTGCTGGTGTGATCACACCAGGGGTGTAGAGTTTAAAAACTCCCAGGGGGGGCTCTTCTATGCACGCGCTTTGTGCATGCACCCGCTGGGACCATGCCGCCACCGCCTCCCCCCCACCTGACCGCTCCTGCTTCCATTCCTCCCTCCATCTGTCCAGGGGCCAGCTGGGCATTTGCTTAGCTGGCCCCTGGATGGATGGAGGGAGGGTCAGAGTGACCAGGCGGGGGGAGAGAGAGAGGCGGCGGCGGCCCTAGGAAGGGCCGAGGGAGGCGCGGCGGAGGGTGCACCATTTTCCGGGGGGGGGGGCTGAGTCCTCCCTCGGGAAATTTCAGGGGTGGCTCGAACCCTCAAGCCCCCCCGTAGTTGACGCCTATGGATCACACTGCTTTGGTCCACTGGTGAGTTGTCCCTCTCGTGCAGCTAATGGGTGCGTATGATTGCACCCTCAGAGTGGCTTACAAATTCCTTTCCCTTTCCCTCCCCACAACAGATACCCTGTGAGGTAAGTAGGGTTGAGAGAACTCTCTCAAGAACTGCTCTTTCAAGAACAGCTCTGACAGAACTATGGCTTGCCCAAGGTCATCCAGCAGCTGCAAGTGGAGGAGTGGGGAATCAAACCCAGTTCTCCCAGATTAGAGTCTGTGCACTTAACCACTACACCAAACCCAGTACCAAATCTGAATGCCACAAAACATATTGTATAGGTTGAACAGGTGGGGTCTACAGGAACCAGGCTCTAACATATAGGCCTCTACATTAACATAATGCCTGATGCACAGTTATGAGTGGCATGTGCACCAGATCAAAGTGGAGCTGAGAGCATGATCTCAATCCATATCCATGTCTTTGACTGAACATGTAAATAAGACAATACTGTTCTTCAATGTGCACTATAGTCCATGCCACAAACCATCTTACTGTTAGAGCAAAATGAATACGTAATATCAGCTTGGCGGAATTCCAGTTTACTAGAATAATAATCAGCTAACAGCTGAATTAGGAGCCAAACAGAGCAATAAATGATAATTACAAGTATCTTATATGATAGTAATTTTACTAATAGGAAACAGTATGTACAATTAGTCACATTCATAATCTGAAAACCCTAGAGGTTGTATGTATCATTTCCCATACTTGTATTGAAACATATTGGGATGACAATAGTATAATCAGCATAAGCAGGTGTGCAAGAATCTCCGCCAACTTCTTATCATAGCTCAAGTTGCTCATTTTTATTTCGGCACAAACAAGAAGCCACATGAATTCATTCTAAAGTGAGCTTCTAATTTTTTTCATTCTGCTGATAACAAGAAGACATGTCTGGTGAATGCCTAACAGATATTAAGTGTGGTGGAAGTGGTTTAAACACGTTTTTGACCCTGAAAGCGAATGCCTTAGAATGTGGAGAGTATGTTAAAAATCAGGGATGCTGACAACTTTGAAGTAGCAAGCACTCAGCTTGATCAGTAAATGTCAGGCAGAAGACCTCCACTGGTTATCTTGGTTATTTGCTCAAAATTCAAAGTAAGCAGCATCTTTAGTGGTTTTGTGTTTGGGCAGTGGTAGAAGCAGAAGCAGAGGAAGAGACTGGATTTATACCCCACCCTTCACTACTTGAAGGAGTCTCAGAGCGGCTTACATACTCCTTCCCCTCCCCACAACAGACACCCTGTGAGGTGGGTGGGGCTGAGAGAGCTCTGACAGGACTGCCCTTGAGAGAACAGCTCTAACAAAACTATGGCTTGCCCACGGTCACCCAGCAGCTACAAGTGGAGGAGTGGGGAATCAAACCCGGTTCTCCCAGATTAGAGTCCGCACATTTAACCACTTCGCAACTCATTTATAATCAATAATATACATTAATGTTCTATTTTTACAACTGAATAGCTGATGCCATTTATCAGTTAGCACCGTCATCACATTAACAAGTGCTCAGAACTCTCTCAGGATTGAACTACAGATCCCAGGTGGCAATGCAACTATGAGTCAATATTTTGTGGTCACCCAGCACAACAAACATTCTCAACTGGGCAGCCAAAATGAGTAAGAAATATAATACAGAAAATCTCCTCCCCTCAATAGATCAAGACAAAAATGGGAAGCCCTGTTTTGTGCTTTATTTTCTAAGTCAGGAGAGTGTCCTGGACAGATGGTAGGGAAGGAACATGCTTTGTGAGAATGTGCAGGTGAAGCAGACATATTAAAGTATATTAAGAATCTATTTAAAGGGTTTTTTAAAAGGGTTTTTTATCATTTGACTGTTCTTATTGCAGCTGGTGAGCGGAGGCATTCACATATTTCAGGTTAAAACCATTCTACCACATATGCCTACCTTCATCCAAGACTCCAAAGGCCAAAAAACCTGGTAGCTATGCTAAGACATAGGGCTATTATGCACGGGTGTCTTCCCTCACTTACACCATGCTTGTCCACTGGGTTTTGTTTATCATTCTGCATTCCCATTGCATTCACCATGCGTTTCAGTCAGGGTTTTTTTTTTCTGTTCTGCATTGTTTTTCCACCCTTTAGCCCTCAGTTCGCTTTCTGTTTGCTCAGGTTTTCTGAAAGTGGTTTTGTGGTAGATTTTGAACTTGCTTTGCTTTCAAGGCAAAGGTAATTCACTTCACTTCACTTCTCTTCACTTCACAGGCCTTTATTGGCATAATGCAAAGGTAATTCAAAAGCATACAGATTCCACTGAGTTTTTCTCCTCTGCCCTTTTCCAGCCCCTCAGAGGCCACTTCTCTGCCCTCATTGAGGTCGTTCCTCTCACTCCTTATTGGTCAGTTTGCGCTGGAAGCATTTTTTTAAAATAGGAGATTCTTCATTCTGTACTTACTCTCAGGTCACCATCTTAGCAGAGCATTAGTGGTCCCCCCCCCTTCACTGGTATACAAGCCACACTATTGTTTAACTTTTCCATCTTTTAATTTTTTTTAACATGTGGGTTCAGTCTAGCAATATGAATTTTTTTATAATCTTGGGCCACTGGAGGGGGGAAAAATCACTGGCAAGGAATGCTTTAAAAGTTTGGCTAGAGGGTGTGTGTGTGTGTGTGTGTGTGTGTGCGTGCGCAATTAAATGTTGTAAAAGATCCTTGTGCTCCAGGTGGGCAGGGAGATCCTGAGGCACAGATGGTGGAGACAAAGTTTGGCTTAACACCACCAGCTGCCATTGCTGTGCCTGCCCCTTGTCTTGGTTTTCCAACTTTCCACTCCCCTCCTGCACTAGAAATCCTGTTAGATCCCCCCTTTTGCACATTAGACGCTAGGATTCTTGACTTCTGCACCTCTGGGCACCCACCACCACCACCTTAACCTCATCAGCTGCCCTTGCTGTGCTTGCCCCTCATCTTGGTTTTCCAACTTTTCACTCCCCCCAAGCCAGAGCTCCCATCCAATTTTCATGTGGCTCTGTATGTTCCACCACCTGCTTTGCCTGCCAGGTGGCTCCTCCCACAACTTGGCATCCTTTCCTCTGTGCTGCCCCGCACCTCACTCCATGCTGCAAAAGCACCTCATTTTGGGCCCTGGTGGCCACCTCTGTCCCTGCCTCCATGCACAGCTTTGCAGGCATGATCTGTGTTTCACACACACCCCTCAAGCCACATTGCCTCCAACTCTGCCTGGCCCACTGCCCCCCCCAGGGTCCTCTGTGCTCCCTATTCTTTCCAAGGTGTTTGCTTTCACCTCCAATGCCCTCAGCCCATTCACCTTGCTTTCTACACACACTCTCTCTCTAGCAAGGGCAGCTGATGATACTAAGACAGTGGGGCCAAATGGGTGGGAATCCTGCTAAGGATGTACTCTCCCCCCTCCCAAAAGGGTTGCCAGCACCCACCCACCCCCGCATATGAATGACCACCGAAGCATGTTACTCTTTTCCATTTTCCCATAACACAGCAGAGAATCCTCTCATGCCCAGCAATATGAAAAATGCAGCTTTGAAGCTGTTTGTAAGTGTCAGGAAAAGTCTGGTCAGTTTAAAGAGTGGATTTCCCCCTTTTGCCTGTGTTCCTTTCCATTCCCTTTCATTCAATGAACTAACATGAAAAATCATGTGCAAACTCTGAAGCACAAAGATTTAAATGGAAGGTGTTTGTTGGAAGCTACTGTGCAGCTGCAATAGGACAACTTTTTTTTAAAAAAAAAAAAACCTTTGGATGCCACTCCACACACATCACAAGTGACATTCCCACCTCAATTAAGAAAAAAAATGTGTAGTTTGGTTGCAGCTGCAGAAAAGCACACAGAAATACACCAGAGAAAAAAGAATGGTACATATGGCAGGCAGACAAATCCAAAGGCAGGTTTAAGGGCTTGACGGCTCGGATTCTCTGGAGTAAGCTGTCAGTACATAATGGGCCACAGAGACAGCAAATGGTTGATTTCTTTCCTTTTTCCTGAAAGGTAGGAAGCAATGAACAGAACAAGTCAACTAGAAATGAAAGTGGTTTTGCTCCTACAGTAAACTCAAGGAAATACACTATGAAGAGGCAGAGACAATGAACTAAGGGGAAAAGAAATGCCTTTTGCTTGGATTTTGAGGGGAAAGATTCAAACTTTATAAACTAATTTAGAGAGAAAAAAATCCAGAGGACAGAACAACATATACAAACCAATTCTTATTGAACCAAAGTTCAGTCCAGGTGACAACAACATAAGCATCCTGTTCAGACATTCATTTGATTATAAATTAACTTACAGAAGAAAAAAAAAAAAAGAATAATGCCTTGCCCCTCCAGTGTTCAGCTACACCACTCACACAGAGTCTACGCATGTACACCTGAACATGTGCAAGCTCCCACATGTGCTGATCCATTACTATGGGGAAAAAATCATATGTACAGACACGTTTGGTGTAAATGGATGCACAGGGACCATATCACCCCATTCTTGGTCCATCAACAGTAGCTCCCAGTTTATTTTCAGGCCCAAGTCAAGGGGCTGGTGTTGACCTTCTGAGACAGCCTTCTCAGTTGTGGCACCAAAATTAGGGAACTCCCTCTCAGGGGTTATTCATCTGTCCTCCCTCTTCCACCAGTAAGTGAAGCCTTGTTTGTTTTGTCTGATGTTCCCCTCAATGATCCCTCCTTCCTGCCTTATGTTTTAATTTTCTGTTTCTTGTTTTATGTAAGTATTTTTAGCTCTGGTTTTTAATTGGTTTTATGATGCATATTTTTGTTAGTTTGAATTGTTAGTTTTAATTATTAGTAGCCTTTATGGAACTGCCTGGACAGACAGGTCCGATATAAATGTTGTAAATAAATAAAATAAGTATGTAGAGGTCTGTTCACATACAAGCTGCTTAACGGGACAACTGAGATATCAGCATATCAGTTAATGGTGAGATATCTGAGATATCAGTTAATGGTGCCCTTCTGGATCACAGCAATTTTTAAAAATATTTTGGCATCTTTTTGCTACTGAGATTTCTGTTCAAGACAAATTCATATCTCAGCTCATCCAGCATCAAATATAGATAACTGGAAATCCTTCCCGTTGTATCCACCTTCCCCTTCGCTAATTCCATTGCCTTAAATCAGGATGGCCTCAGTCTTAATGACATTCACTCTTAATTCCCATCTGCCATTGATTAAAGCTAACTTCAAGAGAATTACTTAGCCCTCTATAAAATCACTACTTTTGTTTTGCTAGTAAAATATCAATAGCATTACCATGTTCTAGAAATGTTAAAGACTTTTCTCAGAAAGCTGTTTTATCAATAGTATTGATCTCATGGGATGAATCCATGTTTCAATATTTGTGTTGTTTATTAATAGTGGCTAAATATTCTCAAAAGTATGCCCAATAACAGCTCAGGAAGTTTGTTTTGCAAATGAAGCCTTCAGATCCTCAAAACGTTTCATGTTTACAGGAAAGGGAATGCCACAGAAAGGGTCAAAAGTGAGTTTCACTGAAAACAGATAAGATACAAGACAGTAGGAGTTTCAGATCAACTGGTCTAAACCATGAGCACCAAAGTGTGGAGACAACAGCACATCGTGGGAGGAATAAGCACTGAAACTAGGGTTGCCAGCTCTGGGCCGGGAAATACTTGGAGATTTTGGGGGTGGGGGTTGAGGAGGGCGGAGTATGGGCAAGGGACTTCATTGGGGTACAATACTATAGAGTCCACCTTCCCAGGCTGCCATTTCCTCCAGGTGAACTGATCTCTGTCACCTGGAGATCAGTTGTAACAGCAGAAGAACTCCAGCCAGCACCTGGAGGTTGGCAACCCTAATCATAAGAACATAAGATTTATTTATACCCCGCCCTCCCCGTGAGCGGGCTCAGGGTGGCTCACAAGGGCACAAAAGCCAATCCAATACATTATAAAACAGTTCAGATCAACAATAACAATAAAAACAGTTCCAATAAATACCAATTAAATTACCATAATTCACAATAAAAATGCTTCCAGTTGTCATTAATCAGATGGCATTCCTAACGGTTGGGGTCTGAGCCCCCCTGACCATCGGGCCTGGGCTGCGCTCAGGGCCAGCTGTCATCACAGATGTTCACGATGGGTGGTACTACTGGTGATGGCTCCTAGTCAAAGGCCTGGCGGAAGAGCGGAAGAGCTCCATCTTGCAGGCCCTGCGAAACTGCATTTGGTCCCGCAGGGCCCTGATCTCCTCTGGGAGCTCATTCCACCAGACAGGAACCACCATCAAAAAAGCCCTGACCCTGGTTCCGACGAGTCTGGCTTCCCTGGGGCCTGGGACACAAAGTCGATGACACGACCTCGAACATAAGAAAAGCCAATGTTGGATCAGGCCAGTGGCCCATCCAGTCCAACACTCTGTCACACAGTGGCCACAAACACCAGGTGCCCTCAGAAGGTCCAGCAGTGGGGGCAGGAATCCCTCCCACTGTTGCCCCCCCCCCAAACACCAAGATTACAGAGCATCACTTGTCCCAGACAGAGAGTTCCTATCTATACTTTGCGGTTAATAGCCACTGATGGACTTCTGCTCCATATGTTTATCTAATTCCCTCTTGAAGCCGTCCATGCTTGTAGCCGCCGCCACCTCCTGTGGCAGTGAATTCCACTTGTTAATCACTCTTTGGGTGAAGAAATACTTCCTTTTATCTGTTCTAACCCGACTGCTCAGCAATTTCATGGAGTGCCCACGAGTTCTTGTATTGTGAGAAAGGGAGAAAAGTACTTCTTTCTCTACCTGCTCTATCCCATGCATAATCTTATAAACCTCGATCGTGTCACCCCATCATTTCTCCTAATTTACCTAATTTACTCCAGCATCCCATACACAGGGGAAGGGAGTTAGCTACAGCCCTCAAAGGGATATGTGAAGCCTCATAAAATGACTGGAGGACCACTTGGCTACGAAGTAACAGCCTGATCATAACAAGCAGTACGGTGGTCACACTGGTAGCTTGATTTCAATTCCCCCCCCCAAAAAAAAAGCCCACTGAGCTATGGTCTAGAAAAAGGCCTCAATTGGTGACTGAGGGGAACCTCCACATTCAAAGGCACTAACCTGCTGAATCCCAGAGCCAGGAGGCAACATCAGGGGAAGGCCTCAGCCTTTATGCCCTGTTGTTAGCCCTCCAGAGAAACTGGTTGGCCACTGTGTGAGACAGGATGCTGGACTAGATGGACCACTGGTCTGATCCAGCAGGGCTCTAACATTCTTAACTCCCTCCCTCCTAGCATGAATAGAAAGCATTCCAAAGACCACAGACTGACCAATGCTAAGGCGATTAGCAGGTGTATCTGAGAACTTGTCCAGCCTCAAAGATCATGCTGGTTATGTTTGAATGCCATTTTTCAGCAGCAACAAGCATAGAAAGCATTGCTTTTTTAAAAATTTGAAGTGAGGAGGATTCGTTTTTCAAAATGAATAGCACATTTTATACCCAGTTTGTGAAAGCTCTTTAAAAAATCCTCTCACATCTCATATTACCTATTCCACATCCCTTTGTACAGTTCCTATTTTATTTTCTAGTGTGCTTTTTCATTGTCTCCTCCACACACCATTTACTTTCTGTTACATCCACAGATCCATTTGATCTTCCAGGAGTGCTGCAAAAGGTGATACCTTTGTAGATAACCTTTTTCCTTCCCTTTTTATCGTTTCCTCGAAGTTTTAATGATAAAAACACAAAGATAACATATGGGTTTGGACAAATCTTGGCATTTTTCATTGTATACAACTGGTTAGCAAAAAAAAAAAAAAACCTTAAGTGACAAAATTCTTCAATTGTAAACGATATTATTACTGGAACCAAAGCTAACGACATCTTGGCCAAAGGAGTTATAAACTCATGACAGGCTAAGCCATCAGGAATGCAGCAGTTATCTGAAAAAAAGAAACATCCAAAGTACGAGAGAGTACTTTCAGTCGTTGCTCTCCATGTGTCCTCGGTGACAAAAGACTGCATTTTACCACCTACGCCAGGCCCAATAAATGGCTCCCTATCTGCCTTAGGAGGACTTTGCCACAGTAATTTATGCAACGGTCACCTCGAGTCTGGACTACTGTAATGTGTTTGACACAAGGCTGTCTTTGAAAATGCTTTGGAAGCTGCAAGTGGTCCAGAACACAGCTGCCAGACTGCTGAAAAGAATGTCCTGGCCAGTGCATATAACACCTAACCTACTACGGCAGCTGCACTGACTCCCAATTAGTTTCCACTGCCAATCCAAAGTGTTACCTTTAAAGCCCTAAACAGCCTGGGATCCTCATACCTTCAGGACCACCTCTCCTGACGGGAGCCGCAGAGTGATCCAGGGAGCAGAGACTACAGGGGATTGATCTGCAGCCGCTGACCGTGATACGGTGGAAAGTAGCGCCGGCTAACATACAGGACTTTTTAACCACTGGCCCGAAGGAATGAGGAAAGAGTGAAAATACTGTCGCACTGATGGTGAGGGGCTTCAGTGCAGATTTCTCTCCACCCCACCCCCACCCCTGAGGTTCCAGGACTGACTGGCTCAAGGAAGACGCAACAGACTTACGAGTCTACTATCACTCAAAACTGTACGCCACTACCACCTGCAGACCAACTACTTAACAACAACCGTCTGACTATTAAAGTGTAGGGAAATTTTAGTATCGGACCGCTTCAGCCAGCTCTCCCAGGAGGAAGTTGACAGGATACTGCATGCTGTGAAGCCCACCACTTGCCTCTTGGACCCATGTTTATCGTGGCTAGTGAAAACTGGCAATGATGGCATACACACACACACCCCGCAAATATCATCAATCTGGTGAGACCACTCTTGAAAAAACCATCCCTGGACCCTTTAGATCCAGCCAACTACCGCCCAATCACAAACCTTCCATTTCTGAGTAATGTAGTTGAGAGAGTAGTAGCTGAACAGCTCCAAGATTTCCTGGAAGATTCCTCTATCCTGGACCTATTCCAGTCCAGCTTTCACCCTGCCTGCAGGATGGAGACAGCACTGGTCACCATCACCGACAATCTTCGGTATCATCTGCATGGATCAGTGCTGTTGTTATTAGACCTAATGGCAGCATTCAACACAGTCAGTCATGACCTCCTGACCCACTGCCTCACTGAAATGGGGCTATAAGGGACAGCTTTGCAGTGGCTGGACTCATTTCTCCACTGTCGGGGACAAAGAGTGGCACTTGGGGAAGGAGCATCACCACATTACCCTGATTCTCTCTCCTATGCTATTTTATATCTATATGTGCCCCCGTGCCCAGATAATCTGAAGGTTTGGGATGAGTTGTCATCAGTAAGCTGATGACACTCACCTGTATCTGATGATGGATGGCCATCCAAATACCACCCTAGACATTCTGACTGAGGGTTTGAATGTTGTGGCTGCATGGTTAAAACAGAGCCAAATGAAGATGGAGGTCCTGTACCTGGGTCGTGGAGTGACTGGGCTAGGGATCCAGCTCCCAGCACTGGAGAGGGTGCCACTAATACCTGTGCCAGTGGTAAAGAGTTTAGGTGTGGACCTGGATTCCTCACTTTCCCAGGAGGCGCAGGTCACAGCAGTTGTGAGATTTGCATTTTTCCATCTGTGGCAGGTCAAGCAGCTGGTCCCCTACCTCCCCCCCCCCCCCCCGCAACCTAGCTACAGTGATCCATGCAACAGTCACCTCCAGGCTGGATTACTGTAACTTGCTCTATGCAGGGTTACCCTTGAGACTGCTCCAGAAACTGCAGCTGGCCCAAAATGCAGCAGCATGTGTTCTTACAGGGACACCCCTAAGAACAGACATACATCCAGTGCTTCACCAGCTGCACTGGCTCCTAGTTGAATTCGAGATCAAGTTCAAGGTCTTGGTTCTTACATTTAAAGCCCTATGTGGACTGGGACCAGTATATCTGAAGGGCCCTACACTCTGCCACTCAACATCTACTGGTTGTCCCCAGCTCCAAAGATGTCTGCCTAGCCTTGACCAGAGCTAGTGGGAGAAAAAAGGGGTGAAATTGGGGGGGGGGGGGGGGACTGCCAGCATCCTGATATGCAAATATAGTGGGAAGTTACATCAGCATGTTGTTGGCAACACTCTAGCATTTGGTCAGAACTCTTTGACTCCCACCACCCACCAGTTGCAGCCTTGTGCTGGCAACCCTACTTACCATTAGGATAGCCAGCCTAGCACTTCCACCTGGCAGGAGATAGTGAGGAGTGTTATCTGATTGGTATCATGCTTACAATGCAGCAGCACTTATAGTGTGAACCAGAAATAATGCCATCATCACATCAGCACAATACACTAGGATTCACCCAAAACACTGAGATTAACATAGGCCTTTTCAAAACAGTTTAAGGCCACCTGGTGGTTGTAGTGGGAAAGGGGGGGCAGATCAGTGGGCTGAATAGCAGGCAATGTAGTGTAATCTTCCCACCAGCAAAGACTTTTAATGGGGCCATCTTTGGGGACTGATTCCCCAAAGCAGATTCTTAGAGCCAAAATATGTGACATTGTACACATGTTCCATTGACCACACTGTCCTTTAACATGTAGCCACAGCTTCACTTGTTCATCTTCTCAGCAGCATTCCATATATCTCTGCTGTTCATGTCATTGCCTGAACATCAGCTGGCAGATCTATGTATTCAGCAGGTTACAATTACACTGGCTTGCTATTGTTTCTTCAACCACTTGATGGTGGAATTGCAAAACCAGAAGCCAGGGAACAAGGACATGATAGCACATGTGACTGCAGCAGTGAGTGCACAGCAGAGGCAATAGGAAACACGTGGGACCCCAAGCACTTGAACAAACTCAAGTTCAGTGTCTCTTATAGTTTGGCTCTTACGCAGTGCCTTGGGTAAAAGCATCTCCCATAAAATATATGAAGCAGCCTTCAGTGAGAAGAATACTTCAACAGACAATACAAGTGCAAGGCTTTCATTGCTGTTTAAAAGAAAACAAGAGAACTTTAATTTTCTATAGAAGAACAGCAATTTTGGTTTTCAGTTCAACTGATTTAAAAGGCTAATGCACTAGAAGATTCAGCAAAAAGAAAAAAAAGTGCAAGATAATAAAAAATCATATTCCTCTATTGTGCCTAATCTTTCATGTTTGAGCCTTTAATACCACACTGACAATACAACATCTTGCAAGCTGCATTTATGAAATATGTTCTGCTTGCTAGATTTTGTTAGGTCTTACTATCATATAACTCCATTATCACTTCACACTAGTGATCGAGCATGCTGATTTGACTATTGTCCTTCACAACCAAGAATGGAGTAAAAGAATTTCATATAATCACCAGCCACCAGACAGCTAACCACTGCCAATTTTTTTAATCACTATGATACTTCATTATATGTATAAACCACAGTCCTACATTGATTTAAGCATGGATAATCCTACTGAAATCAATTTAAGAACCTCTAATTCTGCTCTGGATTCTGGCCTACTTTTATTATGCATGGATGACAACTAGGTATAAAACCAGGGCTCCGTTGGGGCCGGGGCGCGCCGGCATATAGGCAAAGCCCCGCCCCCCGCTCACCCTTCCCGGGCGCGGCAGGCCACTGCCAGCCCCAGCAAGAAGCCCCCTCCCTCCCCCCCACTCGCTGCTCCGGGGCCGCGGCAAGCGCCGCCGGCCCCAGCAAGAAATTGCCTCCTTCCCTCCCTCCCTTGCTGCTCCGGGGCCGCGGCAAGCACCACCGGCCCCGGCAAGAAGCCTCCTCCTTCCCTCCCTCCCTCACTGCTCCGGGGCCACGGCAAGCACCGCCAGCCCCGGCAAGAAGCCTCCTCCTTCCCTCCCTCAAGCCCCCTCCCTCCCTCCCTCCCTCCCTTGCTGCTCCGCCGGCCCTCGTGGAGGAGGAGGAGGCCGGTTGCCCCGGCCTTGCCGCATTGCCACAGCCCGACACGGGCCTCCGCCACCCAAGCCCCAGCAGCAGCAGCCCCAGCAGCGCCACCGGCCACCGACTGACGGAGCGGAACAGGGCAGGCAGGCGGCGACGGGCCTCCCAAGGGACTCGGGAGCGGCTTGGCGGGCAGACCGCGGAGAGGGCGGGCGAGCTCCTGCTTCCGCCTCGGGGCGGGTAAGGCTCCTTCGGAGGTTGAAGGCGACCCGGGGCTGTCGAAGGCGACCCGGGGGAATGGCGGGGTCTGGTCTGGCCGGGGTGAAGGCCTCGGTGGGATCTCCAGGAGCAGATTTTTGTGTGGGGGGGGGCTCAGTCTGGGGGTAAATGTGCCTGTGGGGTGGCCCCAGGGGAGATGGTGGGGCTGAGGCTGGGTTAAAGGCATCTGCGGGATGCCTGTGTATGTCTTTTGTACAATATTTTTTATTGAAAGTAAGCATCAAACAATAACAATCCACATATGTGATATGGGTTATAGATTAACAACATTACATATTTGGATGTGAAGTTAAAACTTTGAAATACAAAGTGCTTTGATAAAGTAATCAGGAATACATCAAACAGGTCACAAAAGTGTCAAACAGTCGAAAAAGATTTTTTTTAAAAAAAACTTGGGTCCTCACTATAATAAGAACATTCCAAGCATTGAAATAGGTTTCTAAAGGATCTCTACCAGAGCCACATAATGGAGGATTTTTCAGGAATATATAATTGTTTATTGAGATATTTCACCACAGATGACCAGACAGTTATACCTGCGTATGTCTAAAACAGTAACAGAAAGCCTATCGGGCTGCTTTGGAGTAAGGTCAGGTTCCCTAGCTGCCGTCCTGTCTTATTTAACTGGTTTTTAATCATCTCTCCACTGTAGTTTGTTTCAGTTGTCAGCCGCCCTGAGCGCATCATGGGATAGGGCTGAATGCAAGGGCAAGGTCGGTCGGTAGGTAGATAGATAAGACCTACCTACCTACCTTCCTGTTCCTTCCTTTCCCCCTCCCTTCCCCTCTCTCTTCCTTCCTTCCTTTTCTTCCTTCCTTCCTTCCTTCCTCCCTCTCTCCCCCCTTCCTTCCTTCCTTCTCTCTCCCCCCCACCTACCTACCTACCTTACTGTTCCTTTCTTTCTTCCTTCCTTCCTTCCCCCCTCCCTCCTTCCTTCCTTCCTTCCTTTCTTTCTTTCTTCTCTCTCTCTCCCCCACCTACCTACCTACCTACCTTTCTTCCTGTTCCTGTTCCTGTTCCTTTCCTTCCTTCCCCCTCCCTCCCCCTCCCTCCCTGCCTTCTGACACACTGCCGATGACGTCAGGGATGTGTGGCCTTTTGACACTTCCGGTGACATCAGGGGGTGTGGCATATGCAAATAAGTTATGCTAATGAGCTCCTGCACCTCTTTTTTTACGAAAGGACCCCTGTATAAAACCCACCAAATTTCAATTGATTGTTGAATTTAACTTTTTTCAAATGCATAATAACTAGGATCTAGCAGGGCCCGAAAGGTCATCTTCAATGGCAGTCCATTTATCTAATCCAAATTGTGGCATGCTGCAGCAAATACACCCTAGAATATACGCCCGCAGAACAAACAGCAAGATAGTTCTGCCATAACCAGGAAGGGCAGAAGGTCTCATATCCGGGATCACACAGGACACAGATTTGTACATCAATAGCCAAAGCATGCAAGGATCAGTAGCCTGGCTAATCCTAAAGGGCAGGGCTCAAACATAACATCACTAATTTTGCATCAATTTGTGCTTGATACTCCCACAAAAAAAGAAAGAAAGAAAGAACTATTACTTTCACCATGATCTCCCTAAAATCAGTTTGTCTAGCAGTTTACCATTCTCTGTTTTCATGGATCTTATTAGGTGTTTGAAGCACTGCACTTCCCTCCCCTGAACACTGCTCCTGCTTGGTTTAGATCAGACCTCACACTGTCTCCATTCCATTTATCTGGGTTTAAACATAAGGACAACAGATCAGTAGTGTAAAAACAAGAGTTCATTATTTAAAATATCTCAGCAGTATTGTTTGTACATAGGTTCTATATCCTGTCCTCACTTCCTATAAAACGGCCCTTGAACTCACATGTTAAATAGGGCATTCCATATTGGATACAAACCTGACTCTTTCATTCAAAAACTCAGAAACTTTAGAGGACTTTGAGTGTTTTTAAGGAGAAAAGATGTAAGATCAGTAACAATGTGAAAAGAAGGACAGATTATAAAGCAGCCTCAAAGAAATAAATGATACTGCCTTTTGAGAATTATATATTCCTAAGTGAAGTGTTAGGAAACTGTGTCATTGTTCTCCCAAGGGTACCGCCCTGCTGCTATTGAAGTCAATTGCAAAGTCCCATTGATTTTAATGAAGGAAGATTGCAGCCCAAGTCATCAAAGTGATCAAGTACCATCACTGGGATATATAAGCATGAGCATGGATAGATATTGCATACTAAAAGGTTTGAATTATCACTGCCTACTGGTATAAAATACCACCCTTCTACAAATAGCTATCAACAAATGAAGAATGTAATGAAACTGTCAATTTGAACAACAGAAGATAATTTGATTGTTGTTGACTGGTAAATTAGCAGTTTAATCCTAAAGAAGGTTAAACTCTCCTAAACCCATTGACTTCAATGGACTTTTAAGATGTAGCTCTTAGCATTGTACTGTAAGGCTTGTCCAAGGGATATTGTTGTGAAAGGCTGCAGTCACACATGCTAAATAATCCACTTTCAATCCACTTTCAGTGCACTTTCCAACTGGATTTTTACTGTGTGAACTGTGTGAACTGAAAGTGGATTGAAAGTGGATTATTTAGTGTGTGTGACCACAGCCAAAGACAAGAAAAATCTAGTTTTGGCCAATTTTTTGGCCAATATCTGGGAAAGTAAAATTCGGGGAAAACTACACAGTTTTGACATATTATTTTATTTATTTATTTATTTATTTGTCCAGATTTTTACCCCGCCCTCCCTGCGAACGGGCTCAGGGCGGCTTACAAACGGCACACAGTGCCAATCAGATAAAACAGTTTAAAACATGATTAAAATATAATAACAACAATAACAATACAGATAAAAAGCTCACGATGGTGTTGATACTAAACATTCAGATGGTGTTCCTGCTAATGTTTTGGTGTTAACCTCAGGGTCCTGTTCAGCTCTCCACCCAGCCCAGGCATCATTCAGGGCCAGTCCATATTGCTGATGTTGAATGCGATCTTAGATGGTAATGATGGTAGCCAGTGGTGACTCCTAATCGAAAGCCTGGTGGAAAAGCTCCATCTTGCAGGCCCTGCAGAACTGCATAAGATCCTGCAGGGCCCTGATCTCCTCTGGAAGCTCATTCTACCAGAGAGGAGCCGCCACCAAAAAGGCTCTCGCCCTGGTTCCAGCGAGCCTGGCCTCCTTAGGGCCTGGGACCTGAAGACGATGTTGTGACCCTGACCAAAGTGCTCGCTCGGGTATATGTGGGGAAAGGTGGTCCCTCAGGTATGTTGGACCCTGGCCATATAGGGCTTTAAAGGTAAGCACCAGCACCTTGAAGTGAACTCGGTATGCTACAGGCAGCCAGTGCAGTGCCGCCAGCACAGGCCAGATGTGGTCCTGTTTAGGGAGGCCCATCAGCAGCCTGGCTGCACCAGCTGCAGCTTCCAGATTTGCCCCAAGGGCAGCCCCATGTAGAGAGCGTTACAGTAGTCTAGCCTCAAGGTGACCATCGCATGGAACACTGTGACCAGGTCCTCATGGCTGAGGAAGGGAACCAACTGCCGAGCCAGCTGAAGATGGTAAAAGGCAGATTTGGTAGTGGCTGCTATCTGGGCCTCCATTGTTAAGGAGGGATCCAGGAGCACTCCCAAACTCCTAACCCTCTCTGCAGGCACTAATGGCACCCTTTCGAAGGCTGGGAGTGGGACCCCCCTTTCCAGACCGCCCTGACTCAGGCACAGGACCTTTGTCTTTGCCGGGTTCAATTTCCGCCGGCTCAGCCTAAGCCAACCAGCCACGGCATGCAATGCCCAGTCCAGATCTTCTGAGCTGGAGTCTGACTGGCTGCCCAACATCAGATAGAGGTGGGTGTCATCAGCGTACTCATGACATCCCAGCCCATACCTCTGGACAATCTGGGCAAGGGGGTGCATATAGATGTTAAACAGCATTGGGGAGAGCACCGGCCCCTGAGGCACACCACATTCCAGTGGGTGTCTTGCAGATTGCTGCTCCCCTAGCACCACCCTTTGTCCCCGACCCTGGAGAAAGGAAGCGAGCCATTGAAGGGCCCACCCCTGTATCCCCACGTCGGTGAGGCAGCGGGTCAGCAGCTGATTGATCGACCGTGTCGAACGCCGTCAACAGGTCCAACAGCAGCAACACCGCCACACCGCCTTGATCCAGATGTCTCCGGAGATCATCCATAAGAGCAACCAGTGCTGTCTCCATCCCATGTCCTGGGCAGAAGCCAGAATGGAAGGGGTCAAGGACCGAAGCGTCATCCAGATAGCCCTGCAACTGTTATTATACTGTATATTATACAAAAACAATGAATGAAGTATTCATAAAATAGTTTGCAAATGTTTCCATAGTACACTGGTCAAAGATAAATTCAAAAATTAAATATTTACCCACATTTCATGTGAAAGAAATCACCATTTACACAGTATGAAAATATTCCAAGGAATCTATCATCAGTTCGGAGCTTCCCCTTCCCCCAAAAAAAGAACAAGAATCTCTGATTATTTTCAGTATCTTGTTAATTTTCAGCAACAGGCATCTGTAAACATTCTGAGATAACAAATGTCACAGGTGCTTAGTTCCATGATTTCTTTCCCATTCTAATTAAAGCCATTAATGAAATGGTGGTATTGTCAAGCCTGACACTTCTGAGCAAAGAACAGAGATACAATGGTATACAACATCTGGTTCTAATTTCCAGCCAGCTGTCTAAACATTTGGCACAGCTGCAATGTACACACATTCAGATCCCACCCACCCCCCAATACCATAATCCAGATTGTGGTGGAAAATGAAGAGGACAGAAAAAGGTCTTTTCTTCAAGCATCACCTCCTCATTAGGACAGAGGGCTAAGATACCAGTTAAACAACACTAGCACAGAAAGCTCTCTGCTATTATATTGAGTAAGGAAAGAAGGCAAATTCCAGTGTCTTACAGGCATTGATCTGGAATGATAAACAGGCATTTCCAGATGTTGCTGGTTGGTTGTGTGAAGATGCATTACTATGATGATTGAATCAGCCAGACAAAATAGTTACACCTCAGTACTTACATGAATTCCAACAATAAACAGCAGCATTTATATAGAGACCTTTCAGTGTTCAAAGTACTTTAAACATATTGTTTTAATCCTTATAACAGCCCTATTAGGTATGCCAGTATAACTATCCCTAAACTGAATATATTATTATTTTAGTCATTTGTATCCAAACTTTCTCCCCAATGGGGACCCAAAGTGGCCTACATCATTCTCCACTCCTTCATTTTACTCTCACAACAACCCTGTGGGTTAGGTTAAGTTGAGAGAGTATGGCTGGTCCAAGGTCACCCAGTGAGCTTCCATGGTATGAGTAGCGATTTGAACCCAGGTCTCTCAGATATTAGTCTGACACACTTAACCACTACAACACACTGGCCGAGGACAGATTGGCAATCTGGCCCGCTCTGCCTCCGCTTCTAAAGCGGAGGCAGAGAGGGCAGCCAGATTACCGCAGCTGTCCCCCGTCGGCGGCCCGCACTTATCCGCATGCGGGCCGCTCTCCACGCGCTGCAGCCGGAGATCTCTTCGAACTGGTCTCCGGCTGTCTGGGCGCGCGTTGCTGCCACTTCCTGCCGGTCTGGACAGCTCTCACGGCGCACAGGAAGCGGCAGCGGAAGTCTGGACGCCCTGCAAACAGGACCAGCCGGAAGCCGTGCGCCGGACCAAGCAGAAGCAGAGGAGGCTCCAGAGGATGGCCGGCAGTGTGGGTGCGCCACTCCGCCTCCTCTCCGGTAGGGTCCCGCAGCACTGTAACCAGTGCGAACGGGACGCCCCGCACCCATTTCCCTGTGCAGCTTCTGCCCCCGCAGCTCTCCCGGGGCGAAATGCCAGTCTGTCCTCAGCCACTGGCTCTCAAAGGAAGTGTACAATATAAGCATGATAGAAGGGTGAGTTGAGAGTGAATTAAGTTTGCTGCGGTGACAGTTGATTAAAACAAGATTTGTATCAGTTGAGTGTGTTCCCAACTATTTATTGAGTTTTAGTTCTTATAACCTGTAAATTCAAGGGCAGATATTAACAGTGAAATCTTAAGCAAAGTTTCACCCTTCTATGCCCACTAACTTCAAGAGACCTAGAAGACTAATTCTGTTTTGGATGGCACTGTTCTAAAATAATCAATTTATGTTTACGTAATCAAAAAACACTATTTACAAACAAGCATGAATATTATCAGACTTTAGACACAGGTATATAAATGCACATGGCTGCTAGAACATACAACTGATACATCATAGACCTGCAAAAACACTAAGGTTCTAATTCTTATTCAGTTTATTTTTAAAAGATGATTATAATGAATACTGCCTTTGAAATGCCCTGAAACCTTCAGGCAAGCACAGATTCAGCTATTGATACAAATTAGTTGAACCATAGGCAAGCTTACTCGTCACACAAAAGGGTGAATTAATAAAATACTTGATCTAACCTAGATGACCCAGGCTACCCCGATCTTGTCAGACCTCAGAAGCTAAGCAAGGTCTGTTTTGTGTAGTGGTTTAGTGTCCGGACTCTAATCTGGGAGAACTGGGATTGATTCCCCACTCCTCCACTTGCAGCTGCTGGATGACCTTGGCAAGCCATAGTACTGTCAGAACTGTTATTGAAAGAGCAGTTCTTGAAAAAGCTCATTCAGACCCACCTACCTCACAGGGTTTCTTTTATGGGGAGGGGAAGGGAAAGGAGTTTGTAAACTGCTCTGAGAGTCTGAGTGAAGGACGGGGTATAAATCCAATCTCTCCACCTCCTCTTCCTCCTCCTATTTGGATGGGAGACCACCACCAAAGTCCAGGATTGTGACACTGAAGAATGCAAAGGCAAACCACCTCTGAATCTCTCTTGCCTTGAAAACCCTACAGGATTGCTATAAATCAAGAGTGACTTAACAGCACTTTCCAGCACAATACAGAATTAAGAGCCTAGGTCAACACATTTGAATCAAAGAAGTGGTTATACAAAAGAGTTTTTTAAATTTTAGTTAAGAAAAAGAAAGAGGAGGCTCAGACACTGTATGTGACTCTGTGGCAGGTTTTGGTGGCTGTACATTGTCCCTGGTGAGAGTGCTTTGTGGCAAACATGATTTCCTGGTCATTTGCTCCCTTGACAGAGACGGCCAGTGTGGTTGCAATGCTCCTTCACTGTCCTTACTAGTAGAAGGGTTAATTCTGTCTGTCTGAGAGTGGTCATTTTATCTTCCTGATTATGGAGTAGGGCTTGCCCCTTGCTGATCAGTAACAAAAGATCAGAAACACATGAATAAAATGACAAAAAATATAAAAATAGTATGTGAACCCTTAACAAATGTCACAAATGAAGAATATTATACTGTCTCTGGTGTCAGTCCAATTTTTGAAAACACCTCAAAGTCCTAACACTGGTGGCCTGTATTTGTGTTGTTGTAGATTAATTATGTTCGGTTGCAGTATCCGTTTCTGAAGAAGACACTATGGAAACTGAATTTTTACTGGTGCCTTGTTAACTGGATTGCTTGGGCTCCATCAGCATTGGACTTTATTGCTTCACTGGGAAGGACTGCTTCAGATAGGAATTTTGTTAGGACTTTGAGGAGCTGTCAAAAATTGGATTGACATCAGAGACATTTAGTATACTATTCTTCATTCATAACATTTGTTAAGGGTTCACATACTATTTTAATATATTTTTTGTCATTATATTCATGAGTTTCTGGTTTTTTGTTAATTTTGTTAATTTTCTCCATACCATGAACCTCCACTTTTTGCCTTGCTGATCAGTGGCATGGAGCAAAATAGTATTTCTTCCCTGGCTCCTTCCTCCAATATCTAGTAGATGTTACTAGCTTACCAGCAACTCCCATTATTGTTGAGGCCAGAATTCTCTCTGAGATGTTTGATAGCCCACCATGCTTTTCAAACAAATACACATGGCCTAGGTGCTCTGAGGGATTTGATTTACAGATTTATGTGCCAAATTTTTTTTAGAAATGAAGAGAATTCAAGAGAAAAACCAAGCTCTAATTTAGCTGCAGGTTAGCAAAAAAAAGGGGGTGGGGGTGGACGCCTGGTTCTCAAGGGCTTATGGAAGCAGCTAATTTTGCCAGATGAATGAAGTCAATCAATACTGGGGATCTGCAATGTGGAATACGTTCCATCATTAACAGCATTGCTCTGGTTGCTATATAAGAATCCTGAATGAGCAAAAGGGTGACCCCCAAACATATAATTAAGGAAACAGTTTGCTATCTTGCTGCAGGTGGGCTTGAGAAAAAAAGAAAAAATACAGGGAAAGCATTTACAAGTTACATTCCAAAATTCATTCTTAAAATGGAGGTAGCCATGTCATGTGCTATACATGTTTAATTATTTCATGATTACATATTTCAACTTTCCTTGTAGCTCAAGTTTGAGTTAAAACATTACCATTTAAAACCAGTAGAAGAAAACTCCGATGCCTCCCTCTCCCCCCACAATGCCTGCAGTTTACATCACATTAAAAACCCTGGAGAATAAAATGAAGCAGTGTCTCTAGCAAGCTCTGTCACTGAAATCTACAGAGAAGAAAGAGATGGCAACCAAAGTTTCTACACCCTATCACCACATATTGGCTTAAAGTTCTGAAGAGAATCTACATGCATTAAATAAACCCACCCGTTCAGGTCACACAGAAGTGAGCCATTTGTTTGGTAAGCTGTTCATCCAATGTATCTGAGTGAATTCAAATGTGTCCAGCTGGCACGGTTACTGTGTTTTCTTCCACAATTAGGCAGCTTTCTCACAGCAGCCCCATCCCGCCACTCATCTGCCACCACTTCCAAATTAAAAAGCACATAATAGGAAAACAAATGTAGCTTAAGATTTCTGTGTTTCTATATAAGCATTTTTGAGTTCCTTAAATGTCTGCTTATGAACCCAGCTAATCTAGTCATCAGTTCTTGAGATCACTTCTTGAACAGATGCCGCTAACTGCACAGGTGCAGAAAAATAAGCAATGCATTCTATCCCATACCAGTCATTCACGGATGCATCTGACTGTGCGGGTCCAAAAATGGAATGAACTTCAGGAGATCGCAGGCTTTATATGTCAGCTAATTTAATGGCACAAGTGACCATGATGAGGGCAATACTACCTCTTCTTCTCTAGTAAATGGGATGATTTCATTTTTGGACTGAGGAAAAGCAGCTGCACATAGCAACCGCTGACTTACTATGGTGCAGGTGTGGTACCCAACAGCACAATACTATCCTCAAGATAAACTTCACCAGAGAACATGCAGGCAATGTCACCACAAGTTAGCCTCACGTGTTATCACAGTTCATAGCTAACACACATAGAGCCATTTGCTTGCAGGAGGTTCTTCAGGCACTGGGGAATCCTCACTTACAAGGAGGTCCTGACTACAGGGGAAGGTCCCTATTAACCAAATACACATCTAGACTCTGTTCAGGCCTTCAAATCAATGTCTATGAATCAGGAATGGAACAGCGCATCCTGCCCTGACACTCCATGTGCTGAAATAACATCTGAAAAGAGCAAATGAATCTTCTGACATGGGCAACAGTTTCAGACTTCTTGCTGGAGGGGAAAGTATTTATTTCTAAAACAGGAAGCATTTGACAATTAATCTGAGTAACTGGGGCCTCGCTCACAAAAACTTGCCCCACAATATATTTGTTAAGGATGAATCGTGCACCGAATGATTGCTCATTACTCATGAAGGACATCACAAATACATTGCCCTGTATTATTCTCAAAGGGCACTGGAAAATTTCATGTACTTTTCCATTCTCGTTTCAGTGGCTTATGTACTGAAGCTGCCCAGTGCTAGAAAGCACAATATTTGTAGTGCTGTCCCCTTCCAGGCAACACTAGTCTTGTACCCTTAACTTACATGAAGGTGATAATTAAACTGGGGCAGTCAGCTGTCACACAGCTGTGGACAAAACTGTTGTTACTCTTGTGGACAGGGACCTTATAGCTGGAAATGCCCAGAAGATGACCAAGGACTTGAAAGGAAGACTAATGGCATCTGCCTTTTGCCATGATTTGTTTCAGGGTTCTTCCTCGTTGTTGTTTGTTTATTTGGTTGGTTGGTTTTTGGCAAAGCATTTAATTATATTTGATACTTGTTTAAATTTTAGTGAGTTCCATGCACTGGAATACATGTTATTTTCCAGAGAAGATTTCATTTTCAATATTCACTTCTACAGTAGTTTAAAAAAAGAAAGAAAAGAAAACACACGCTTGCTTGGCAAAGTTTAAACATGGTTATCTCTTGGCGCTGCAGCAGAAAAGCAAATATGAGTGCCTACGGATTGCGTTGTACAAAATTCTTCACTTAAATCCTTTTGTATGATTTTCTGTCAAAAATCACCTCACATAGGAATATCTATAAGTATTCAGGAGTCAGGGGTTTTTTTCCCTCTTGACCTTTATCCTGTCAAATCAGACCTATATTTGTTGAACATTCTTTGAGTTTGTGCTCTTTTGACCTGAAAACTTACAAAAATACAGAGCATTCCACAGACAGAAACGCTGCTTAATCTAAGAGGATTCTAACGCTTTTCAGACCTAACTAGTCATTGTCACTTCATTCCACTTTTACGCATTTTCCTGAAAGCAATCATTTGGGCACAATCCAATACTGAGCATCATGAAGAAGTAGCTTAGCCTTTAAAAACACTCTCATGGAGCTGATCTTTGCTCTAAGAATTGGCAGCATTAATATTGCTGTCTTTCCCCTCTCCCCTACCCCCCAGATTCAATGGCAGGATTTCCTATTACTTTGTTAATACAAATAAAACCCGGCAAAGCACATCAAACTGAAAATCTTTAAAGAAACAGGTGCAGTCATCTACAAAGGGGAAGAAGGCATTATCCTCCTAAATACTATCTCTGCATCCAGTAACCTCACAGTATTGAGTGAATTGATCGCTCATTAAGCTTGGTGACTTCTTTCAATGTCAGCAGGGTTTTACGTTTTAATGTTGCTGCACCAACCAAGTGGTCTTTTTTGACATTTGTCCATGAAGGAAGATTTGGAAGCACTCTTTGAAGAGCTTTTTAATACAAAGGACCCAATCCTGCTTTCATTAAAATCAATGGGGCACTTCCATTGACATCAAGCAAGGATGCATGATAAATGTTCATACCAAGCTTTTATTTCATGCCTCTAACTGTTGTGAAAATTTAGTCAAACAAAAGAACATTCCCCCTCCATTTTGTTTAACTGGGACTGTCCCTGCTAGGTAACTCAACACAATCTTTTCTAGACATTTATAACTCACCCTCAGCCCTGGCTATAATTATACTCTAAAAGGGAAGATGGAGGACATTATATTGTACAATCAAAGGATGAAAAAAAATCTGTCACAAAGAGACTAAGCCTGTTTCAAAACAATTTCACCTAATGTCCATTCAGTTCCTGCATCATCCTTTTATGAGTCAACAACTGTAAATACAAATGATGACTACTCTGAGCAGCAGTTTCAGATGTGGTCTAACTTCTATGGGTGCCTACCCAGTGTTCCCTCACAGTTTTTAGCTTCTGGCTCACACATTTTTGTCTTGGCTCAGGAAGGATGATTCCAGAGAAAACTAATTCATGCAGTAGCTAATCACTTCCTCTCAACTTTAATGGCAGTAGCTCACAAAGTAGAATTTTTGCTCACAAGACTCCACAGCTTAGAGGGAGCATTGGAGATCGCTGCTGGTTTGGATAGTGTTGAAATTTACTATAGGCGGTAGGATCTCTGTCTGCAGAGCCCAAATTTGTTACCTCCCCCTCTCCCATCACAGTCCAAAACACTTTCTGACATACTGCTCCTGGGGCATGGGGAACCTTCAGGAACTGCATGGAGGGGATCACAGAACCCCCAGCATACACACATCTGTTCAATGGGATCCAATCCACAGTGCCCTTGTGATATGTTTATGTACAAATATATAGACTGAGCATAGGAGCAGACTGGGACTTACCATGCAGTCCTAAACAAACATGCAGTTCATAAGCCCACTGACTGCAATGGACGTAGAAGGGTGTAACTGTTGGTAGACAATGCCTAGTCTACAAAGCAGAATACGTTTTAAGTCTTCCAGCACAATAAACCATCTTTTTTTAGATTACTGGAAAACATACCTGCACAATATCCTGTCTCTTCTCCTGGCTACATTCCAGCTGCCAAACTACTTTATTTTCTCTGCTGCACACTCACGAGTCTCCAACTCCCATCTTATAGGTATATTACTCATTCTAAACTTCTCCTATTTGCTCCCATTGAGAAAATATCAACTTGTCATCCTTGAGCATTAGCATGCAATCAGCCTAAACAGAAGATGGCCAATTTTTCCTTGACATGTTAGGATAGCATTTATGTTCCATTAGGCTGTAAAAATTGTTCCAGTACTATCAACATTTGACAGATTTTTTTATCGATTTCTTGAAATGTTTGTCTGGCAGTCTTTCATGATGTGAGAAATAAACAGCAAAGATGGCATTTTACAGGATCTCAGCACATCACCTAAACAAGCTGTGCTTAAACATACATGTTAATTTTCCCTGATTAACTAATATGGTAGAGCATGGAAGCTACATGCCGGGGTGTCAAACCCACAGCTCACAGGCCAGAAGTGGCCCACCAAGGACTTTAATCCAGCCCACAGCTCTCTTCTCCACATGCCCCCCCAAGGGAGGTCAGGGCTGCTGAACTTCCCAGCTGGCTGAGCTTCATTTTCACCTGTTTCTCCTCCATCAGGAAGCTCCTCTGGGCTGCAGCACAAAAAAAGTTGCAAAGAAAATTTGGAATGGATTTTCCATTAAGGTCTCTGAGCCCAGACTACTCTGGGACTGGAATGACAGCCCCCAGAGTGGAATGATGGTCCCTAACGATAGAATCTATGTTCTGGGACTGGAATGACAGGGCACAGAGTGGAATGATGGTCCTTGGGAGTAGCAGCCATGTTTTGGAAATGGAATTCTACTCTGGGAATGAAATCCCACTCTAGAGGTCTTCATTCCATTTCCAGAACACTTCTGGTACTCCAAGGGACTGTCATTCTATTCTGGGGGCTATCATTCCAGTCCTAGAGTAGTTTATCTGGGCCCAGACACCTTAATAGAAAAACTATTCAGTATTTTCTTTGCAACTTTTTTTTTTTTGCTACAATGTATTTCAGTGGAGTGGAGCTTTAGTTTCAGTTTCCAATTTTTGTATGCTAGCTGATTAGGCAGTTGCTTCCCTTCCTCGAACACAATGATCTGGCGACGGTGATCCATGTGATGGTCACCTCAAGGTTGGATTACTGCAACACTCTCTACATGGGGCTGCCCTTGGTGCAGCTCTGGAAGCTGCAGCTGGTGCAAAATGTGGCGGCCAGGCTGTTCATGGGCCTCCCGATGTGGGAGCACATCCAGCCTGTGCTAAAGGCATTGCACTGGCTGCCAGTAGTGTTCCGGATCTGCTTCAAGGTACTGGTTTTGACTTTTGAAGTCCTTTATGGTCAGGGACCTGCCTACCTGAGGAACCGCCATTCCCCGCATGTTCCTTAGAGAGCACTTCAATCAGGACTGCAAAATCGAGCAATATAATCCAGGTTTGAGCAAGCTCGGTGAAGGAAAAGTCTTGGAGGAGACTTTTACAACACCTTGAGCACTGCAGCCGAAGAAGATTCCTGCAAGTATCTCTAAGGAGCCGAGCCGAGCTGATTAAATCAGCATAAAATCTCCAATTCCCCTGATTCCTTAACAAAGAAGACAAAGTTTAAACGTTGGGACCACATCTGAAGCGAAGTAACAACATAAGGTAACGGAAAAAAAGTTTTTGCCTTACCATTACTGCGTTTTGAAAGACGAAAAGCAGATCTGGTGAAGCAATAGACTGTTGCAGATTGGATGAGTGCAGTTTTGAAACGTTAAAAAGCTGAATTTGAACTTAAAAAGCCAAAAAAAACAAGTTGTTTAACATTCCTGCGGTTAAGAAGAGTCGGGAGGGGGAGCCAAGCATCGTGAGACAAAGAGGGGAGGAGGGAACCAAGCATCACGAGACCAAGCTGTGAGGATTGAGACAGGAAGTGACGGCTTGAGGAGCAGACAAGAAGGGAAACGGAGAAGAACCGGAAGAGAGCAAAGGGGACTGTAAAAACTGCCGGACCAAAAGGACTACAACAGGAAGTGACGTGCGGAGAGCAGACAAGTAAGCAAGAGGAAGGGACAAAAGGAAACTATGGCAAGCCAGAAGCAAGGTAAAAAGACTATAACCTTTGACACAAACCATAGAGAAGTTGCGCCCGCCATTTTGGATTTATAAAATTTTTAAACAGTAATATCTCATAAACTATATAACTTAGAAGGCTGAAACCAACGAAATTTGACTTGGCAAGACTAGCTTGTGTGATCACATTAATCGGTGTTTGATTTGGAAAATAAAATAAAATCGATCTTTTTTAAAGAGACAAGACGGACCGCGGACTAAGATCGAGAGCAGCTACATGGTCCTCTCCTACAATGGCAGCAAAAAAAGAAAAAGAACTACTAGCTGTTATGGAAGCAATGAAAAAAAAATGTTAGATGCTATAGGAGAGGTAAATGTTAAAATGAATGGCATAGCTGCACAAGCAGATAAAAACTTCATAGACTTAAAAGCAGAATTTCAAAAATTAACCACAAGAACACAAGACATTGAAACTAAAGTAAAAGAACTGGAAGAAAGTACTCAAAAGACAATGAGAGACAATGACAGGATGGAAAAGATGATGCATTATAAAGACATGCAAAACCATTTGAGATTTAGAGGGATTGAGGAAAAATTGAGTGAAGACATTTTTACAAGAATGCAAGAAGCATTAGCAGATTTTTTACAAGAACAGGAAGAGGTTGTTAGAGAACACATGGATCTTGTTTATAGAGTCAATTCTACATACGCAAGAGATAAAAATATACCAAGAGATGTGGTAGTCCAATTTACAATGAAAAGGACAAAAGAACAAATCTACAAGAAGTGTTTTACTGATCCTTTTGAAATAGATGGAAAGAAAATTATAGTAATGAAAGAACTGCCTAGAGCAATACTGCAAGAAAGGAAAAAATTCAAGCGTCTGACGGATAAATTGAAGGAGAAAAAAATTAGATTCCGTTGGGAAATACCTCAAGGATTAAGCTTTTACTATGGCAGCACCAGAGAAGTGATTAAAAGCACAGGAGAAATGTATGCATTTCTTGGAGAGAATAAAGATGACCTTGGTGATATTTAAGAATATATCAAGATGGATTACAAAGTACTTACATGGAATGTAAATGGACTTAATTCACCCCAAAAATGTAGAATGGTAGGGCACTGGCTGGAGAAACAGAAATGTAGTGTAATTTGTATACAAGAAGCTCATCTTAAAAAACAAGACCACAAATATTTAATAAGGAAAAAATTGGGAGAAGAATTTTATTCTTTAGCAAGCAATAAAAAGAATGGTGTTGTAACATATGTCAAAAAAGATTTGGAACCTAAAGTAATATTTAAAGACAAAGAAGGAAGATATTTAGCTATTGAAATCTCACTACAAGGACAGAAAACTTTGATTGTGAATATTTACGCCCCAAATGGAGCCAAAGAAAATTTTTTTAAAGAATTACAAGTGGAATTGGATAACGTAAATTATGATCAAATCATGATGTTGGGGGACTTTAATGGAACTGTGAATAACAAATTAGACAGGCGCTCTAAGAGAAAGGATGAGGCATTAGGGAAGCTTCCAAAAAACTTTTTTGAACTGATAAAACAAGAGAAGCTGGAAGATATTTGGAGGAAAGCTAACCCACAAGGAAAAGATTTTACCTTTTATTCGAATAGACATGACTCGCATTCAAGAATTGACATGATTTGGATGACTACTAATTTAACGTTTAAGACAAGAAAAGTGGAAATTCTACCCAGAATAATTTCAGATCATAATCCGTGTTTATGGACTGCTGGTCAGGTAAAAAAACAAAAGAGATGGAGAATAAATGAGGACTTACTAGACAACCAAGAAATAGTTAAAAAATTACAGGAAGAAACAGACCTATACTTCCAAGCAAATATACAGAAAGAAGTAAAAATTCAAACCGTATGGGATGCATATAAAGCAGTGATGAGATGACTATTGATATCATTAAATGCTAAAGATAATAAAAAGAAAAGAGAACAATATGAAAATATCGTACAAGCCATTAAAACAAAAGAAGAAGAACTGAAGAGTAGACCAGGGAAAAAGAAACTGCAAAAGGAAATCTGGATGCTACAAGACCAAGCAAAAGCTATTTTGAACCAAGAGACGTACTGGAACTTAAAAAAACTCCAACAAAAGGCATTTGAAGGTGCAAATAAACCCGGAAAATACCTAGCATGGCAATTAAAGAAAAAACGTGAAAATAAATTTATCACTAAAGTGATAAGAGATAACATTGAGATAATAGACAACAAAGGAATAAAGAGAGAATTTTTTAAATATTATGCAAAACTTTTTAAGAAGGAAAACAAAGACAGAAGAAAGATTAAAGAATACCTCCAAACATTAAAGTTACCAAAACCAACAGAGAAAATTAAAGAACTATTTAACAATCCAGTAACATTACAAGAGATTAAAAATGCAATAAATGACTCAAAATTAGGAAAAGCACCTGGACCAGATGGATTTACAGCGAAGTTTTATAAAATGCTACAGGAGTTGATCTCACCAGTGTTACTGCTATTAATGAACGATATAGGAGTCACTGGTGAGGTCCCAGAAACTTGGAAAGATGCAACCATCTCACTTATCCCGAAAGAAAATCAAGACTTAACTAATGTTAAGAACTATAGACCGATTTCTTTACTAAATAATGATTATTTGCTAAGATTATAGATGACAGACTAAAAGAACACCTTAAAGAAACTATATAAACAGAACAAGCAGGGTTCTTACCTAATCGCCAAA
Organism: Lepidodactylus listeri; assembly: GCA_029233225.1. Classification (NCBI taxonomy): domain Eukaryota; kingdom Metazoa; phylum Chordata; class Lepidosauria; order Squamata; family Gekkonidae; genus Lepidodactylus; species Lepidodactylus listeri. The sequence continues at coordinate 76,005,403 of JARCFY010000008.1, forward strand.
TAAGGGACAATCTAAGAGTAGTAGTGGATGCTATAGAATACTACGATAAACATCCTGAAAAGGAAGTGGTTTTTTTCTTTTTAGATGCGGAAAAAGCGTTTGATAATTTAAATTGGGATTTTATGTTTGAGGTTCTAGAACATCTTGAAATTGGTGAATATATGCTTAACCTCATTAAGTCAATATATAAAGAACAGAAATCCTCTTTAATAATTAACACTGAAAAGACGGATGATTTTAAAGTCGAAAAAGGAACACGACAAGGATGCCCACTTTCGCCATTGCTATTTATTTGGATTCTAGAAGTTCTACTAATAAATGTGAAGGAAGATAAAGATATTAAAGGCTTAACAACCAAAGGTTTTTCTTTCAAATATAGGGCCTTTGCAGATGATGTGATGTTTATAGTGGAAGACCCTATGACTACACTACCATATCTGTTACAGAGAGTAAAAGAGTTTGGTGACTTGGCTGGATTTTATGTAAATAAGAACAAATCGAAAGTGATGTGTAAAAATATGTCAAATAACAAACAAACTGAGTTACAAAATCTTATAGAATGTGAGGTGGTGAAAAAGACAAAATATCTAGGTGTGAACATAACAATGAAAAATATTGATCTTTATAAAAATAACTATGAGAAATTATGGCTGCAAATTATGCAAGATATTAAAAAGTGGAATGTATTAAATTTGTCATTGTTGGGTAGAATTGCGGTGGTTAAGATGAATGTGCTACCACGATTAATGTTTCTGTTTCAAACTATTCCAATTGTGAAAGATGTAAAAACATTCAAATGCTGGCAGAAGGAATTGTCTAAGTTTGTATGGGGAGGGAAAAAACCAAGAATCAATATGAAAATAATGTGTGATGCTAAAGATAGAGGTGGGTTCCAGTTACCAAACTTAAGGCTATATCATGATGCAATATGTTTGACTTGGGTAGGGACATGGACTATGTTACAAGATAGAAAGTTATTGTCCCTGGAAGGCCATGACTGTAGGTTTGGGTGGCACATGTATTTGTATTACGGTAAAACAAAAATGGACAATATGTTTAAACATCATTATTTGAGAAGAACGCTAATGGATATGTGGACAAGATATAAAAACTTTTTTCCAGAAGAGATACCTATGTGGATTGTACCCGCAGAAGTTTTAAATCCAGTATCACGTCACAAAGGACAAGATTGGTTGAAGTATAGAGACTTATTAACAAGACATGGTAAAGACTTTATATTGAAGGAGCAGCATCAGATGGACTTTGATTATGGTTGGTTAAGATATAGACAAATATATGACATGTATAGAAGTGATAAATAATCCGGTTTTAGAGAAAAAAATAATGAAATAGAACAAGTTTGGGAGGAAGGTGGGAAAAAAATGATCTCTAAAATGTATAAAATTTTGTTAAAATGGTTTAACGCTGATGAAATGGTAAAAGAACAAATGGTAAAATGGGCGATAAACTTTAACAAAGACATTGAAATGGAATCTTGGGAATTTTTATGGAAAAATGCTATGGGTATATCTACATGTTATAACCTAAAAGAAAATTGTTTTAAAATGATGTACAGATGGTATATGACACCAAAAAAAATTGCAAATATTAATCAGAATATGTCTAACAAATGTTGGAAATGTAAAAAGAAAGAAGGTTCTTTTTATCATATGTGGTGGACTTGTGATAAAGCAAAGACTTATTGGTCTATAATACATGCAGAAATGGAAAAAATTTTGAAATGTACATTTAAGAAGTTGCCTGAAATGTTATTGCTTGGACTTAAACTAGAAGAGATAAATGTAAAGAAAAGGACAATAATATGGTATATGATAACAACAGCAAGAATGGTGTATGCACAAAATTGGAAAAATGAAAAAATACCAGATGTGTGGGAATGGTTGAAAAAATTGTTATATATGGCTGAAATGGATAAATGGACTAGAAAGTTGAATGACCTGTACTCAGAGACCTTTTTAGAAGATTGGAAAGATTTGAAAGAATATGTTGAAAAATACTGGGACATGAAAAATTACATTTATACATGGTTATAATAACATAAAGCAATAGAATTAGAGTATATGAATGTATTAAGGATAATTAGATAATGAAGTTGTTTTTTATTTTAGAATTATATAAGAATATAGAAAGTAAGAATTAGTATATAAGTATTTTTAAGATATATGACCGTTACCAGAAATGTAAACATAGATATAAGTATTACTATTTTGGATAAAGTGGAAAATGTGTTATGCTTCAGATGTGGTGGGAAACCGCCAATACAAGATAAAAACAAGATTATACAAATAGAACAAAATGTTATATAATATGGAAAAAAGGATTTGTATAAGATAAATGTATTAATTTTAATGTTTTGAAAAATAAAAAAAAAATTACAAAAAAAAAAAGGACTGCAAAATCGCCTGGCCCTCCCGGGTCCAAAGGATGTTAGGCTAGCATCAACCAGGACCAGGGCATTTTCTGCAGCAGCTCCAACCTTCTAGAATGAGCTCCCTTGTGTGATCAGAGCCCTGCAGGACCTCTCACAGTTCCGCAGGGCCGTGAAGACTGAGCTTCTCCGGCAGGCTTTTCAATAGGGCCGCACCATATCAGTCGTGCCCTGGGCTGACCTAGACAAGAAGCTATTTAGAGTGGTAGTATAACTGACCACATTTAAACGCAGTTTATGTATTGAATGCACCACCATCAATATCAATTATTATGTAGTTGTACTCAAATGCATTTGTATATTTGCATACTTTTATATTGCAACATATACTGTTTTAATGTTTTATTGGTTTTATGTAAGCCACCCTGAGCCTGCTTCGGCGGAGAGGGCAGGCTAGAAATAAATAAATTTTATATTTTTAGGTTTTATTTTAAGTTTCTGCTATGATCCTTGTGCTTTTCTTGAAGTTTTATTGTAAATATTGCATTGCCAAATCTCACTGTTCCACCACTTTTCTATTTTAGGCAGGCATCTTTTAAGGGGGGGGAGGTTTGAGAGGTGTCAGTTATCAAAGACTGTTAAATAAATAAATTTTTGCAAGAGTGGACTTCCGATTTTGGCAGCTTAGAAGAAGAAGAAGAAGATATTGGATTTATACCCTGCCCTTCACTTGTTGTCTTGGAGCAGTTTACAAACTCCTTTCCCTTCCCCTCCCCACAACAGACACCTTGTGAGGTAGGTGGGGCTGAGAGGGCTCTGAGACAACTGTCCTTGAAAGAACAGCTGGTACAGAGCTATGGCTTGCCCAAGGTCATCCAGCAGATGCAAGTGGAGGAGTGGGGAATCAAACCTGGTTCTCCCAGATTAGAGTCCACGCACTTAACCACTGCACCAAACTGGTTTAATGGTGGGCGCGCGCCAGCGGAGCTCCACATGGAGTGGCCTGCAACCTTGGCAAATGGGAGGGGTACTGGCTGGATTCCGGTCCCCCCTGTAGCCCTTCTAGGGGGCTCCCAGCATGGGGCATGAGAGGCACCTCTCCCAAGGAGACAGCCAATGGATTGAGATGCCTCTTTGTCCCGTAAGGTCCTGTCGTCACAGAGCCTCTGGCACCTAAAGCAGCACACCAGATTGGCGAGCAAAGAATGCAGCGAATAAATGAAAATACCCCTACCTGCGGTGCAGCCCTGAACTAAATGTGAGTCAGCGGGTCCACTTAATCAGACTAACAGGCACCCTGTAGCCCCAAAACAAAGCGGTGAAGGGGGAGGGAAAGTTTTTGCCCCCCCCCACTCTTTCTTTTTTAAAAAGACTGAAAAGCGGAGGGCTGGGATGACTGGTGCTGTGTATGGGGTTCAAGTAGTGTGGAATCCTTCTTAAAATGGTGTCTTTAAAAAACTCCTCTGAGAAGTAAACAATGGCTGGCAGAGGGGGAAAAATGGCGCCCAGAGGGAAACTCTCTCCAAAAGCTACAGCTCCTTCTCTTCCTGTTCCTAAACAGGAAGCTGCCATAGACTTTCCAAACATGTTGTCAGTAGTATTGTGCCCTCTGCTGGATCAGATGACTACAATGAACCAAAGTATTGATGCACTCCAGAAAGAGATTAATGAATCTAATGCTAAAATAGAAGAGGTGGTTAAATCAGCAAAATCAGCTGAAACCAAAACAAAAATACTGAATCAAAGACTACAAGTGGTGGAGAAAGAAAAAGCAACTGACAGAGACCGACTTTTGAGACTGCAAATGGAAAAAGTGTCTTATGTTCTACAATTTCAAGGTGTCCCAGAACAAAAACCAGAGAATTTGAAAGAAATCTTAAGTTAAGCTTTGGCTCCAAAAACAGGTTTACAAACAGATTATTTGCCAAGTGAAATGGATATTGTCTACAGGACATATCCTGATTTTGTGAAGAAGAAAAACCTGCCTGGAGAAATCGTGGTGAAATTCTCTAAGAGAACAAGAAGAGACGTGGTGCTCAAGGCCACTAATGGGACAATCCTAAAAATCAAAGATGTGGAAATCAGGGTCTTGAAAGACATTCCATTTGAAATAAGAAAAAGAAGGAAGCAATATAAAAATTTGACAAAATTCCTGCAAAAGAATTCCACGCCTTATAGATGGATTTTTCCAGAGGGTTTGGTATTCAGCTATAAGGAGAAAAAAGAAAAGATCACCTCTCCCAAAAGTGCAGAGACTTTTCTAGATTTGCAACGAAGACTAACAAAAGAAAAGAAGACAGCAGAGGAAGAAGAAGAGGAAAAAGGCATCATAAAGTTGAAAAGTTCTGAAAGCTCACTGAGTAGCTTTTCAGAGGACAGCAAAGAGGGCAGCTGCCCCAAAGCAACTGACAGTCCGAAAGGAACCTGCTAAACCAAAAAGAGGGAGGAGGGGGAGATAGCTTTATATACAAATTGAAAGTTTAAGGAATTTAGTTTGCCACATGCTTGAATCTACATATGCATAGCTTATTATCACGTTTCAGTATTTTGTATTTTGCTATATGGAGAATTTCATTCATATATATCCTAGAAACGATTTATATTCTTTGCTTTAAGGAGGGATAGTTTTGTAGTTGTAGGGATAGTTTTTTATAGTTTGTAGAAAAGTAATAAAGATGTTACTTTAAAAATGCAAGTTGGTGAAAATGTAATTATTGAGATTAACCAGAATTACAGACTTGGCAGAAGAACTGAGGCACTGCTACAGGAACCAATTTCCATAGCAACCCACTATTCAGCTTTACATGGAAAGTGCAGTAACAGTTAATGCTGAACCTTCCATTAACTCCTATTCTTACTTTTCTGTTTTTGAAGATGTACAGCTTTATTAGGAATCATCAAACACATCAGATGATCAAACAGTCTTGTACATTAAGTGCCAGAGCCATGCTGGAGAGACTAGAGGGTCCCTCCCACCAGAACACAAAGAATTGGGGGGGGGGGGGTAATACAATCCATAACGTTGCACTTCACAGGGAGTGGGGGGATACAATGAGAATAATTCATATCATACTCATTATGGTAGGGCCTAGAAACAGCTTGGATATCACACATTTTATCATTCTGTTGTCCTCCCCTTTTCATACATATCTAGTAATGTTCGCTCCACATCCAGGCATAGACCATCTCCAGCACTGAACAGTGGTACACAAGACCAATTTGCTCTTCACACTAGGATTGCCATGTCCCTCAAAGTCCCCAGGGTGTTACTGGAGGGGGTGGGGAGTCCTCAGCATGATGGTGTCACACAGAAGTGATGTCATCACATTGGGGAGTGGAGGCCCCCGCCTCTCCCCAGCAGCGTTTAAAGCCTTCCTTTAAACACTGCTGGGGGGGGGGGGGGAGGCTGCACATGCCTGCACTCCGAGCCCTGAATTCTGGCAACCCTACTTCACACAGGGTTCAGTTCTCCTCTCAAGGGACTGGTTCTAGCTCCTGAGGCCCTAGCAGTGCCAGAAAAAAACACTATTTACCTGTAACACCTTTGTTGGGGGTAAAGGAGGCAAAAATCCATTAGGCCAATTCAGAATAGTTTTTACTCACAATACATGTTAGAAACATAGACACAGTAAGAGATAATAAAGCAAAATTTTATTGCAAATCATGCAGGTCTTTGCATTACTTAAACAGAACCTGTCCCAAGCTAGGGTTAGAACCATCCAGATTTGTAGCTGGAACATTCAAAACAGTTTACTAATAGTCTGATTTTTAGACTGCAATCGTGCTGCTAGGAAGAAACTTTCTTTTAATTAATCATTTTATCAAGATTTAAATCTTTGAATAAAAAGTAAACTGCAAACATTCTTGTGTTAAAAGGGAAAGAAAAACTGCCTAGTCACACCTCACTTTCCACTACTGCTGCATAATGAATATGAGATGCAAAATATGTATCTATATATCAAAAAGCAAAAGCTGTGGTCCCATCTGTGGACATCTAAATCTGCAGCCTGAAGCCATGATTACTCAAAACAGAACATTCTACAAACTTGAAAGACTCCTGAGGTTTGCAGAAAAATCTGAAAACTTAACAAAAAATACATTGGGGGGGGGGGGTTTAACTCCCCCCAACGCTTTTGTTATCTGTGCATGCACAGAAAACAAATCTATTTCCTCTGGCAGAGGCTGCAGTGGTGGGTCTGATGGCAGCCATGGCAAACCAGGCAATAGAGGCCGCATGCTACCCAGTGTGCTGGTGAGGGGGGTGGGTGGGAGATGTGGTGGGCCTGGCAGTGGAGCCTGGGAGCTGCAGTATTCTCCCCATCCTCCCCTCTTTTGTTCTTGGGATTCTCCTTATAACATTTTATTATTCACAGGTTCTGTCCTACTGCTGCTGTTCAGAGTATTAATGCCAGTAATAGAGATGGTGTCTCAGACATGGGGAAAGGCAGGAGACATGGCGAGCCCAGGAGCAGACAGCAGATGCTGCGCCAGGCTCCCTTTGCGGGGAGCCTCGGGGAAGAAGGGGAAGGGATTCCCCCCATGACGATCGCTGATTCCCACTTGTCCCTAAATGGAAAATAGGTGGCATAAAACTCTTGAGTCTGAACAGAAAGCATGTTATGATCCTGTCTGTACTACCTCAAAGTACATTTCCAAATGTTCCCCATGGAAAACAAGTCCCTGCGTGTGAAAAACCAGCATGGGGAAACAATGCTAGCCCAATCAGATTTTTTTTAACACAGGGAGGTATTTCAAAATCCTATTCCACACCTACAACCTAATATGGCACAGTCTGTTCGGCCTCCAGAGGAAATCATAATTATTCTCCTACATGCTCCTGACAAAATTTGGAAGTCTAGATTCCACTAAATGACCTGTATATGGATGTTACTATAACAATGTGCAGATTGGTTGGTTCTAGTAAAGAAATATTGTCTGAGACACCATCTCTATTACTGGCATTAATATTCTGAACAGCAGCAGCCGGGCAGAACCTGTGAATAATAAAATGATATAAGGAGAGTCCCAAGAACAAAAGAGGGGAGGGGGGAATACTGCACTGTAGTCTTTAAAACTCCAAAGTAGCTGTCACTGAGTGGCAGTTCCAGACACGCAATATTTCTCTGAAGCATAAACAATAAAGGTGTACAAATGTAGTAAGTGCTGAGGCATGGATAACATTTGTGTTCGAGTGAAAGACAGGTAACGGGAGTATGAATATAATATTGTTTGAACAGCTTGATTTAAAATGCACCAGGATCTACCCTGAGTTGTCTTCTTGAGGAATGTAGGTCCCAACATCTGGGTCACATCAGTATGAAAAATGCAATTTAAGAGCTAACAAACAAGCCCTTATAGATCAGTTATAACTTGGGCTGTCCAATATGTCTCCTGCCTGTCAAATATATATATGCCTCAGTGATGATTTACTAAAGGTTGAGAATAACGTAATTATTCCCAGAGAAGTAGTACTGGACCATTAAAAGGCAAAGGGAAGGGACTGGAATTTAACTTTCTATACATGCATGCATACATGTTTCTACACACTTAACTAACAGTGTTACTGCAAGAGCTTAATTCAGGAAGGGAAGAAAATCATTAGCTCTTCAAAGAAATGAAAATGAAATGCATCTAATTTGGCACCATCATCATCAGGCAACTACACACTGCAAGAAACTGATGTTATGGGTTGACAACCAAATATTACAATACTATCTGGCACTTTCTGAATATGAAACATCTATGAAGCCTCTCTCTCTCTCTCTCTCTCTCTCTCTCTCTCTCAGATTCTTCCAGATTTCCATTGTCAATTCTTTCATTTACTTAAATTCTATGCAAGACTTTTAGCAGCAAAATTATTGCAGTGTATAGGAAAATGTAGTTTTTGACACATTGTCAGCATTTTTCATAATGCAAACTATGAAATGTGCCAACTGACTTGTTCAGGAGGCAGAATAGCCGGAGACAATATTGATAGTTTCTTTCAACATCAGAGTGTTGAATTTATTTCTGATCAAATCAACTGTAATCTGCCTAAACAATTTTAATTATAATTTTGCTGCCTGTGGTAAGGCAGACCCCGCAGGCAACTAGTTCTACCACAGAGGGATGCAGCGTTTACTAAGTTGATCTAGGTCCCAAACTGCTCGATCCTAATGAGTTCATTTCTTTAGTTTTGTTCCACTTCACATTACCCCAACAGAAATAAGATTCCATTTACTGAAACTAACACCAGAAGTCTTTAGAAGTGTACTGTTCTAGAAACAAAAAATTCTCTATTTCTAACTCTTAAAAGACTGCTGCTCATTTCAGCCAAGCCACGTCTTCGCTACACTTTCCCAACTATTTCTGAAAACTGTTACTGCCTACTTCTTTCTAAAGCTTTCCCATGTCATAATTAATTAGGACTAGAAGGTCAAAACTGTCGAGGAAAGAGGCCCTGCACTTCACCACAGAGGGGGGACTGGCTGGTGGCTGTGGGTAACTCAGCCAGGCCAGGGCTGCCACATGAGGGGCTTCCCTTTGTGCTGGGCCACTGCAAACAATGTGAGCAGAGTTTTCTCTTGCAATGGGACCACCACAGAGGAGGCAAGGAGAGTCTTGTCTGACTTATGGCCACCATGGACTTTTTCCATTGGTCATAATTGCCAATCCATCCCTAATCAAATTTTCCTGTTTCTATAAATCCTCTCAGAATTCTTAATTAAGCACCATTAGACTCTTGCCACCATATCAGATGAAAAATTACTAGTCTCCAATTAAGAGATTTCTGTGAGTCCATTGCTCAAGAGTCCAGAGGATACAGGGATATGCCTCTTTTGTTCTGTTGGTTTGGGACATAATATTTTAAAAACCACCCTCCACATATTTGCAGACTTAAAGCTAAACAGAAAAATCTGTCTACCTTTTGTGGAGAAAATTTGAGGTTAACCTTCCAGAGCGCAAACTAAACATTCACCTCACAAGGTGCCATTTTACACATATACCTAAGTGGTAAACTGCAACACTATTACACTATCAACATCAAGGTTATTAGCCTTAGTCAGACAACATGATGCATAAAATGAATCCATGAAAACAGATTCATGCCTGCTGGCCCTGTCCATTAACTCCACATAGCAGTTTCTATCAGACACACACATGGTGTATGTGCAATTTGTATTCTGCAAAAATGCAAGGACCCAGCAGACATGATCCTGACTATCCCTCCAGCCATCAATTCAACATGGCATATTGATTGAATCTTGTTTGTACAGGAAGTTTTAGTGCAGCTGAAAAATATGAATGTTCCCAAACCATGAACTGAGTTCCAGCAATCCCACAACTATTTTCCATTAACCCACCATTATTAAAGATTTCCAAAATGATTTTTAAACTATGCAAACCCAAAAATCCCTAATAATGGACTTTGTCACCTCCTCACAAACAACTGTGGTAGTCACATCTTATATTTAGAACGTCAGTGGTTACTATGATATGATATATATGGTGCTGTTTTTGAACACATCTTAGACATTTCAATTGGTCCGAAATGCTACCACAAGGGATTGAGAGGGGTGCACTGCCCTAAACATATTATCCTTTCGTTATCATGATCAACATTGACTTCTCATGGTTGATTTGACGAAGTCCTAAACAGGTTAGGCCCACAATATCTGAAATTGCCATATGACCCCCTCCCAATATCTGCTTCAAGGGCCGTTCTCTAAGTTCCCCCATCAACTGAAAGGCAGTGAACAGGGAAAGTGACTTTTTGATAATTGTATGGTGGCTTTCAAATCCTGTCCTTGACAGGTTCCCCTCAAGCTAGGGATGCCGGTTGTCTGCCATGGGCAACCCGCCCCCCAGCCCCAATCCCCTCCTTTGATTATTTGAAGAGCAGGAGAAAAAATGGGATAGCATTGATATTGATGCTTTAGGGATTTCCCCAGTCTCTTAGTAAAGACAACAAAACTGCAGGATTCCAGCAGTACAGTGTCACTCAGAAGAATCAGGTTATTGGTCTTCATCACACAGAGAGTAGAAATTCCTAGAGTGTCACAGAGAATGTGACATCACATCCCCTGAAACTCCACCCTCCCCATGTACCCCCCCCAAAATCTCCCAGTATTTGCTGATGAAGGGTTGACACCCCAACGCCAAGCGATACTGGTGTCATCCAGGCGTGAAAGAGCTTGTTATTTTTAATTAATTTGGTTTTTAATTCCCCAATGTTTTTATGGTTCTTTGGTTACGTTTATCGTTACCAATAATATCTAGTGCTAAGTCTGTGTTTTACCATTTAGTAACATCATAGGAAACTATATTTTATGGCATTTTACCAAGCTGATTTGTTGCAATTCATCAGCAGAAATAAAATAAACATTACTATTCATATTTTAAAATATTCAAATGATAAGTTGAAGGGAAAATACCCTTTAAATGGGGAAATTTAGCAAAGCTAATTTTACAGCAACCACAACCCATTTTCCCATTACATGTTCCTTAGATAATTTTTGTGGTATTAAAGGTTAACAGCATGTGCATTGAGCTATAGTTATGGTTGTTATGGGAACTGTAATCCTTAATTTCATTACTTACATACATAATTTGTTAAATATAATGCTTTATTAACATCTTTTTCAAAGAATTTACTGTATTTCTTTTCCATATTCTGTACAGTTTGGAAGAACTATTGCTGTCAATGGTTTGGAGAGAACATTACCAACAAGAGGTACAGAAATTGTCTGCTTCTTGCCCCACCCTCCCTGCCAACTTTGACTGGGATTTAACTAGTATATCAGCATTTAACTAGTAAATGTACAAAAGGAGAGAGAGCACTGACATTTTGAAAGTCAGAATGATTCCTTAAATGCTATACTCAGGGGTGAAAGAACGCCGTTACACTTTTGTGTGGAGTACTGGCAAGAAAGTGGCCGAAGTGGTACCTCTCCATCTTCTGCTTTGAGACTGCTGAGAGAGAGAGTACCAGTAAGAAATTTAAGTTACTTTCATCCCTGTCTATACTTGGAGCTGGCTGCATTCCACCATCATGATGGGTACAAACACAGGTTTAGATTCCACTGAGATTCCTCTGAGGTCTGAGCATTTCTGCTAATAGAAAGATTTTCATCATCTTGCACACCTCCCCTTGCTGCAACCCAATGTGCCTCCCCAAATGCTGTTCCTGAGAAATTTGTGCTCTGCTTGATGGAAGGAAATGTTTCCATCATGGAAATGGGATCCAACCCACAGCATTGTTGCTTGTTGTGTTCACACACTGCCTTTGCTTCTCCTCACACAGAGAGCAGGAATGTGCTAGGAAGTGCAAATGGCCCTGGAGCAAGCCCAGGTGAGTGGCCCCGTGTGGTGCTATAAGCCAGCTCTTCAGGGCTACTCGGCTCAGTGGGGCCAACAATGGGCATTAGCTCACCCACTGTTTTGTCCCCTAAACTGGCAGCAGTGCAGGAGGAGACAACTGGTGAGTTGAGTTGACACCAATACTCACTGCTGATGAAGGTCTAAGCCAAGTGGCCTCTGAGGCATCAGCTGGGTTGCTGGGGGTGGACTCTACCTGCTGCTGGCCACCAGTGGCCAAACAGGAAATTTATAAGTTAAATGGCCAGCCCACCCGACATAGAATGTGACTGAAGACTTCCTTGTCTAGAAAGCTTGAATAAAACTTCAGTTTGCCATGATGTTTAAATTTAGGTTCCTAGTCTGTTTCCTTCATTTAAACCAGGATTCTAAACCTTATTATTTTGTGTTTATTTAGAACATATTCATGCTGCCTCTCCAGGAACCTGTCTGACATGGCTTACAAAATAAAAATAATAAAAATAAAACAAAAGATATTAACTAAAACACAGCCAAACCCCCACCACCACCCCTCTTAGTTTAGTCACAGTTTACATTCCAAGTTTACATTCCAGGTTTGTGGGGAGGAGGGAGAAAAAACAAACTCCTCCAAACTGCCCACCCTGATGGGCTCAGAGCAGCTTGGTTTGCTGGCTTTGGCATTGCTGATTGCAATAAATTCTTTTTTTTTTAACCCTCCTCACCCAGACATCACCTGAGTGTCTTTATGTGGCAAAGGCACTTGGACCACACATTTGTGGAACATCAGGGAGTTGTAATCTCATTTCTCCCATCTTATTTACAGCCAAGTTGAATGGCTTCTGTGGTGCTACAAGCCAGCACTGCAGGGGCCACTGAACTCAGACCTGGCCAGTAGTGCCAACAATATGCATCAGCTCACTTACTCCTCTTCTCCTATCTTGACCAACTGCCTGTGGGGCAAGAGGTGGCAACTGAGGAGACAACACTGGTCATTGCTGTTACTGTAGAATTCTTCTAACTGAGCAACACTGGCAGAGCTACCAGGGATTGGATCTGCTTGTTCTTGGTTATCAGAGGCCCTCCAGGGATACAGCCCTCTGGGAACTTTCCCTGTAACTTAAATGGCCAACCCTCCCTTACTTGACCCACCTAGCTACTAGTCAGTAAGAGAAAAATGCAGGAATCATCTGCTGTACCTTATACCATAGAGATCTTGGAATTATCAACCAAAAGCTTAGTGCTATAAGCTAGAAATATTCAAAATACTTAATATCAACATATGTGCAGTGCAGTTCTATGACCTGTTCAACAGCCATGACTTCACAGCACACAGCGCTTCTGAGACCAAAAATACCACACTAGAAACCAGAGCCTTTCATAATATTATCTTTGCAAACCATACATAAACATTAAAGCCAGTGTGCAGTTTTCTAGGTGTACACTGAGACTTCCCCTCCTGTCTGCTTCTTGTTGCAGATCTTTCTGCCCCACAAAAGCTGCTCCTGGATCTATCATTCTTCCCCAAAGTTCCACTAAAGGTGTCCTAGACCCAGTACAGCAATGCAGCATGGCCCCCATGCATTCCCCATGCATTCTCAGCTGCATTTTACGTGGGGCTTTGACAATTTTGGACATTTTTTACACATGACAAAATCTGCTTAAATAGTTAAAATTCCATTCATACATTCTTTTCCTGTCAGATTTACTCTGTATGCTTACAGAACTACTTTTAAAATATCAGGTCCCCCCCCACACACAAATTATATACTTCATCATCACACAAGGAAGATTAATAGCCTGATCCGCAACTCAGTTAGGCCTAACAACTTAGATTTAAGTTGATTTAAATCTCTGAAAAGTTATGGATTGGCCTGTGTGTAATGCATTACTTCTTATGGGCTCAGGAAAAGTCAGTCACAAAAGGAAAGAATAAAGTCCAAGACTGAAGCTTGATATTGAATGCAAAGAAATCTGAACAGTTGAACAAACACTTGGTTTACAAGCTTGCTGCAGAAAGAAAGCACATGATATCAAAAGGTGTCTCAAACAGTTCAGTTAGGTAGTAAACATAATGCAGTAATCAGTTGTATTCGATGTAAAGCTGATATGCGGGATACAGGCAGAACTGATTAAGGATACAATCTTCCTGTCTTCCTGTGCTCCCATTTCTCTGCTCTCTTTGAAGCCACCATTTGGTAGAGACAACACACCCACAAACCCAAAAGATACTTGAGAAGATTAGCCCTGAAGACCTATAAAATCTAGGACAGACTCAATAACCTTCAAAGATCAGCTGATACCATGAATACTAAACTGGTCAACCATAAGAGATGCTGAGATGAGGCCAAAACCAATTTAGACTCTTTAGAGGACAATTCATTACAGTACAGTGACTTTTATGTGACTTTTCTCTCACAAACATGTTTATTCTTTCTAGCGAAGACTGAAATGGGTAATTGGAAGGCTGCTTTCCAGTTGCAAATTTTGTAAATGGAAGTACTAAAGTCACCTATAAAGAGGGTTTAACTCAAGTAGTTCATCCAATAATGGTGATACACAAAAGCAAGAAAGGATGGGAGAAAAAAGAAGAAAATTTAAAAAGATGAGTGCAGAAAAAGAAGATTACAGATATTTGAATGAAATTTTTAGGATCTGGAGTGGGGGGTCGGATAATGTAAGCACATACAGTGGTCAGAAGCACTGAAAGAATTTAGTACTAGCAAATATTAGTTAGCAATCCAATAAATATTATTAGAATATATATTCAGAAGCTAGAGTTGAGTCAAGCACCTGAGAGACCAAAAAGATTTTTGGGATATAAGCTTTTGAGAATCAAAGTTCCTTTTGTCAGAGACCAGCTTTGACTATCGAAAGCGCATAACCTGAAAATCTTGTTGGTCTCAAAAGTGCTACTTGACCCGAATCTAGCCCTCTACTGCAGACTAACATGACTACCCTCTGAAACTATTCATAAGCTGTTCCATCATGTCTTCTGTTCCATCATGCCCAGGCAAGCTTATTTCTTTTAGGCAAAGGTAAATTAGTCTGAAACCAGAAGCTGTTACCATACTGTCCCCTCAGTTACAGCATCTGTGCTATATGATGTGGGTATTCCATGGGTCCAAACACATGAGTAGGCTGATCTTTCTCTATAAGTGACCTGGGGTCACTGGCAGGTATAATTCATTTGATAGCTGGGCAAGCACCCAACAGTTTATCGTGAACTGTGAATCAGGAAACAGAAGCAAGGTCGGAAACAAACTCTGAAGAATCAAGGACAATTCCTAGGCACCAAACAAATGTACCAGATAATGTGCAGTCAGAATGTATCTCCCATTAATCCTCCTAGCTTTCGTAGACTTCATTCCTTCTTTGAGGAACAAGGATCCTTAACAGTGCAGTCTCTGCATCTGGAGCATTGCAATCAGTTAAAGTTCCATTAATTTTAGATGGCATGAACACAATTCATTTGGTGGTATGAATAGGAGAAGTAGATCCTGAACATCACATTCTGATTTTACTCAGGGAATCCTGGTTAGGGGCCTTTTAATTGTGGCCCATGTCCACCTCTTCTACAGCCTGTACCACCAGGACCCAGAACTATGCAGTTTCACTCCAGCTGAGTCAGTGTCCAGGACACTGTTTGATTCTTGGTCATCAGAACATAGAGGATATGTTAGCCCTAACAGGTAACCCATAGAAATTCTTCTAGAGTTAAACATTAAAGCTACTTTACCCTCAAAAGCTCACATGTAGGGTAAAGTAATGAAAGGTGTTTCCAAACATTCTTTTTTATTATGGATTAAGATGCTTTTAATCAGTCAAGGCACAGAAATTACTATAGAAGAAGAAGAGAGAAGAAGAGATTGGATTTATATCCCGCCCTTCACTCACTTAAGAGTCTCAGAGCGGCTTACAAACTCCTTTCCCTTCCCCTCCCCACAACAGACACCCTGTGAGGTAGGTGGGGCTGAGAGAACTCTTTCCCAAGCTGTCCTTGAGGGAACAGCTGGTGCAGAGCTATGGCTTGCCCAAGGTCATCCAGCCAGGTGCAAGTGGAGGAGTGGGGAATCAAACCCGGTTCTCCCAGATTAGAGTCCGCGCACTTAACCACTACACCAGACTGGCTCTCATAGGTTTGGATTGCCAGGGCCCCATTCAGAGGACAGTGGGAGAACGTTGTTTTAAAAATGGCCGTTGGGCCAAAGGTAACATCACTTCTGGAGGAGAAAAAACATGGATAGGATGCCACACTTCTCTAGGACTTGCCAGAAACTCTATGGTAAGATAGTAATTCCTCTGGCGACCTCTGGTGACTCCTACTGGGTCATGGAGGACATTCAGAGAAGTGACTTGATAGCCTGCCTCTGTTTCCGGGCCCTGGTTTTCTTTGGAGGTCTCTCATCCAAAAACTTGCCAGGGTTGACCGTGCTTAGCTTCCAAGATCTGACAAGATCAGGCTTGTCTGGGCTATCCAGGTCAGGGCACATCACACCATTAGTGACAGCCATCTTCCACATCCCTGCTTCCCCCAGTCTCCCACTGGTTATCAGGCCAGGCCTGGCAACTCTACTACAGGTTCATTGGGAGAACCTATGTGAACAAAGTACCTCTAAGGCTACCACTTCTTTTGTATGCAAGTAGCCTGTTTTCTATTACCTCTCCTTTTAGAGTTGTGCTACCTTGTTTCAGCTAAAAATTATTTTGAGCCTCGTAAATATGTCCCTTTTCTCCTTGCCACAGTCCTCTTCTTTCATTCCTTCAAAATTCAAATCAATTCAACTCAAGAGCTTTTAGGGAGTCAGCTGAAGACACCTGCTAGACCAGGAGACGGCTCTCCAGTAGTGACAGGAAGGTTTTCAGTACTGTCTGTTCTGTGGCACTATTCCCTTAGAACTACAGTGCTTGCTTTAATGCCGTTTCCTTTGCTAAGCAGTGTAAATAACCATGACTACAAGCTGCCAAAAGCATATGTAAGGAGATTCACTAATCTTATGCCCCCACTTCTAAATCTGAGTGGAATTTTCTTTCACCACCAGTATACAAATGTATGTGATAGAAACCCAGCTGTGCAAAGATGAAGACCCCATCAAATATATGCAGCAATATTGCTTGTGATTAAATTTCTTGTTAATGTAAGATCCAAGTGTTTCAAATGAGAAGTAGGCTCTATTCAAGAGCCTTTTGTTTCTCTCTCCCCTTCCATCGTTGCAGAGCTTGCAAGCTTCCACAACACATTTACACTCATTTAATAATATGACTAAAATCCTGACTGCTAGACAGAAGACAAGAGTGGTGGTGGGGGGGACTAAACAGGGATAACGAGCTATTGTAAATCAGAAGAACCAAAGCATGCATGCATGCATGCGTGTGTGTGTGTATCCATCCATCCATCCAAAACAGTGAAGCAGAAATCACTCTAGCATAAAAGACAAGCTTCTGAATGATAACAATGAAATGGTATAAGCATAAAAGCCCTCAAATTTGTCTTTGTGATCTACAAGCATTGTAGCTGTTTTACACAGCAATTCTAATTTGTTCTGTTTTTCAACTGCTTAGGCATTGTGTGCCTAACACTGTGTTATCAATAGAAAATAAATTTTAAAAGCTATTCTTAGTCAGCGCCCCATTAAAATCAAAAGAACCAGCAACTTCACAGCTACCTGCAAATGATTTTAACAATTCTAATAAGCATTATATTTTAAAAAATACACACACAGCAGGTAAATGGAAAGCCTAGTCAGAATGTAGCAACATTGCTAGTAAGGTTACCAGGCTCAAGATGTGGTCCAAAAATCACCTGTCACTGATCTATGGTATATAGTTCCCAGGAGGAAATGGCACCTCTGAAGGACTGGCTATAGGGTATCACATCCCTGCTGAGCTCCCTTCCCCTTCCCTAACTCGATTCCCAAATCCCCAGGAATTTCCCAAACCAGTGTTGGCAACCTACTTGTTAGATATCCCCATGCATGGTTGACTAACCCCACCCAATTCTCCCTATTTTATAAAAGACTTAAACAAGTAGGGGGCTCAGCCGATGCCTGAGACGATGTGCCAGTGGTTCCTGAGGTCACCTGCTCCCAGAGACATCCCTTGACACAAATGCTCACACAGAAACAGCCACTCAATGTTGTGGTTTGAACATGTGCTCCAAACGCCATTAGCGAAGCTCTTCTTCATCATGCAGGCAAACCTCCCCCCCAACCTCCTTTGCTACAAGGGGACAAAAGACTCTTTCCCTCCTTCTGTAGACAATGCACTTGGTCAGCCAGAAACCAGTTCTACACCTCTGAGAGGAGTAAGCTCATCAACACTACAATAGAGCTGGCCAATGAGTCATTCCAGCCCTCCAGATATCTCTGTCACAATCCCGGTAGAATGTAACATTGCCCAACCCCTTAAGCCTCTTTCCTCCAGTGGACAGGACTTTTGGGGTGGACCATCAAGGGGTGGTCTCAAGGGTGGTCCAGTCAAGCCCTCCCCCAGAGCCCCCTAGTAAAAGGGGACACCCAGCAACATGTTTTCTCTCTAGCTTCTACTACCTCTTACCCTACCCTACCTCCATGGCTCTTGGTTGCGCAGCCAGAATCTCCACGTGTCGTTGCAGGTTCAGGACACAATCCCTAATTCCCTCATAGCTTCCCCTTATTTTTCCAGTAGGAACTCAGCATCATCCGGACAGGTAATTATTGTCCTTGATGGATACCAATGATATTCCTGCTAATGCAAACGTCTTTGCTCTATCTTCATTTCTTAGGCTCTGTATAAGTGTATTAATCTGCATTGTTTGTCTGAGTAAGAACCTTTCAGTAAATTGTTGTTGCCATAATGGCCTGTTGTTAGCCGCCCAGAGCCCGCCATACGGTGAGGAGGGCGGGATATAAATCTCAATAAATAAATAAACTCTTTTATTACTGAAGCCAGCCTCTGTTTATTTCTGGTGCTTCTGGAAGAGATGGGACCTCTGTATATATTGGTGGTGATGACCCCTTTTGCCTACTGCCATATTATTAATAAGCTATAATTCCCCTATATTGTTGAGAAATTAAGGCAATTTGGTTAACACCTTCTCAAGTACTAAGACATTTACTCTTCTCCTATATAAGCTCCTTGGAGCAAGGGCTCCTATTTATGCAACATATTCTTTTGTAAAATATTGATGACAAAATGAGTAGGATAGGATATATCAACAGGCAACAATTTTGCAGTCAATTGATAAACAAGCCCTCTCCAATGAGTGGAGTTAAAACATAAGTATAGCTATGAAGTGAAAATATATGGTTGATAGTGGTCTATTATACTTCTAGGATGTGGAAAGAGTACTTACTGAGAGAACTAGACTTTTCACAAGCATCCCTGTATTATAAAACCATTTGTAAAGTTTCATAATAATACCGGTGTACATTGCTAATAAATTGCTAACAATAAAAAGGAAACACATTAATTTCCAAGGCCATCTCTTTGTAGGTTTCAAATGCTATAAGAAGATGGAGTTTATATACCCTATACATTGAAAGATTCCAGGACTAAGACCTCTTCTGCTCAAGCTGTTGAACATGGGGCAAGGCTTGAAGAAAACTGACCTGGGGAAGGAGTTGATCATATTCAGGAGTTGATCATGGGGTGCAGGAGTAGGTTCTGACTAACAGGTTCAAGCTGAATCTTATAGAGTTCCTAGGAAATAAGAGCTTTATTACAACACAGCCCAACTGAGCTCATAACTAGTGAAGCAGGCCTGCTGTTTGTTCCACTCTCCCCCTTCTTAAAGCTGACAGAAATTTAAATGGTGCGTGCCTAGCTTGAAATCATGTGCAATATCATCAGACGGCATGCAGGAATGCCACAACCAATGCACCCGCTCAGCTGTGGAGTCCTGTGAGCAAAAATTCTACTTTGTGAGCTACTGGCATTAAAGTTGTGAGTGAGCAATTTGGCTGCTGCATAAATTAGTTTGCTCTGGAGCCATCCTTCCTGGGCTAAGACAAAAATGTGTGAGCTGGAGGCTAAAAAACTGTGAGCTAGCTCACACTAACTCAACTTAGAGGGAACACTGGCCACAACCTGCAAATGCACAAATATTCTACTTGCATCCTCTAGGGCTTAGCTCTGTTGCTGAAAACAGATTCCAGGGCTAAAACCTGACTCATATTAAGTCCTGGGCTATTTCCTTTCCAATGTGTGAAGATAAATAAAAGCCCATAAAAATAAATAAAAACTCTACAGTTACTAACACTCCTTCTAAAAGCACAGACTACCAATTTCTTTAGAACTCATTAACACTTCCTGAATAGTCTCTATGCAAACTAAGCAAAATGAATTAAACAAAATAAAACAGCAGTGGTAAGAGTGTCAGACTAGTAGACCCAGGTTCAAATCCCAATCTGCCTTGGAAACTTGCTGGATGACCCAGCCAGACACACTCTCAGCCAAACCTACTTCACAGGGTTGTTGTGAGGATAAGTGGAAAAGGGAAGAATGCTGTAAGCTTCTCTGTGCGCCCACTGGGGAATCAAGTGGGATATAAATTAAATGAAATAAATGAATGAATGAATGTCATTGGTGAAGGAAGCAATCCCAGCAGACTCACATAGGCTCCTCTTCATTTTTTTTTTACTTGATCTGGGCAGTTTGTATAAATTAAGCAGCACAGATGAAAGTAACAGAGTATCATGGGGAATATTATGGGGAAGGTCCATGGCTCAGTGGTAGAGCGTCTGCTTGGCATGCAGAAGGTCCCAAGTTCAATCCCAAACATCTCCATTAAAAAGATCAGGCAGGAGGCCATCATATGAAAGACCTCTACCTGAGACCCTGGAGAGCCACTGCTGGTCTGACTTTGATGGACCAAGGGTCTGATTCAGTGCAGGGCAGCTTCATATGTCCTATCAACAGGAGGAGGAAGAGGAGTTATACCCCGCCCTTCACTCGGAGTCCCAGAGTGGCTTAGAATCGCCTTCCCTTCCTCTCCCCACAATAGATCCCCTGTGAAGTAGGTGGGGCTGAGAGAGCTGGGTGACCTTGGGTCAGTCACAGTTCTCTCAATGTGGAGCTCTCCAGATTAGAGCCCACTGCTCTTAACCACTACACTAAACTGGCTCTCATCTTCTGCTTTGAGTCCCTAAACCAAAGGGTACCAGCATTAGTTTTACCACTGCTGAGCAGTAACAAATAAGCACTCAAACTTTGTTCTACTAATCACATAATCTTGCAATCTGTAGTGATAAAGAAAATTAGTATTAATGAAACAAAATAAATGCATATTAATATTTTACATTTCTTATTAGCACTTCAATATTTTAATCACTGATTTTGTATCTTTTATCTTCCTACATTTGCTTCGTTAATACAGGCCGAGGACAGACTGGCAATGTAAAGCGGGGGCAAAGTGGAGGGAACTGGTGTGGGGGGAAAACTCCACGGAGCTGGCCAGTCATTCTGGCCAGAGCAATGCGCAGTGGTGCCGATACGGAGCGTTCAGACTGCCACGGAGCCGGCACGCACGGCTCGCACGCGCCATTGCGCTTTTTCTTTGTTTTCCCTTACATGTGTTTCGCACATGCGGACATGCGCATATGCGCATAACTTTGTGCCGGCGCGTTCACACGGCCGCCTCCGGATGCCTCCCGCTTCTTCCGGTTCACACTATTTGGAAGCGGGAGGCATGCGGAGGATGACCCCTGAACACCGGTTTTACCCGGTGTCCTGTTAAAGCGGATAGAAAGCGACTGGGAGACGGGTAAGTGCGAAATGGAGCCGAGGGACAGATGCGCATGTCTGAACGGGCTCTTTTCTTCCACTTCCGACGCAGGGCTGCCCCACTTTACATTGCCAGTCTGTCCTCGGCCACAGTTAGGAAAAAAGCATTGAGACGGTTCTTTCACTAAAATTTCTGAGCCATATTTACAACAATGTAACAGACCTAGAGCTCACAGCATAGTGGTACACTATAAACTAGAAAGCCCCACGTTTTAAAGTTACCCCTGCCATGAACTCACCAGGTGGCTACTGCTGTCTTAGCCTTAACCACCCATTTCCAGTATAATTCTCACGTATTTCACTCATTTCACAAGGTAAATATTACCAGAAGATAATATATGTATATGAAATTCTTCCAGCGTTCTAAAGTGCAGTGAAAAAGGAGTTATTGATTTGCTTTTAATTACCCAAATACTGTCCCAAAACAGAGATATATTATATAGTGTTGTCATTTTAAAATGTAAGTTTTTATTTTCAGTTTACAAAAGAGAGTGCTGGCATTCTAAATCAAACTGTTTTAAAAATAACTATTAAGGCTATATTTCTGAACCATTTACTCATGAGTAGTCCCATGAAGAGCTGTTAAGCTGTCATATTGTCAAAGATTGCAAGCCATTTGATGAACAGTAATTTTTCCTAATTGTGACTGCTTAAGAAAGCAAAAGAGAAGCAAATGGATATTATTCTGGATTCTGGAAACTGATCAAAGGATCAGCTTTCTAATTAGAGTTCTGAAAATGTAGTAAAGCTTTTAACTGAAACACCTCAGCCTTGTAAAGCAACTGTGAGAAAAGGGTTTACCAGCAATGGCATAACACATGCAAAAGAATCATCATCAACAAAATGAAATGAACTGATGTCAGTGAACACATGAAGCTCTCTTATAATGAGTCAGACCACTGGTCTATTGCCTGCTTTGGTTCAACAGAGGTCCACTCTGCCCTTATTTATTTATTTGGATTTATACCCCGCCTAGCCAGCAAGGCTGGCATCTGGCATTTGCTCCACATTTTATCAGCACTCGACCTGGTTCCCCCTTGCCTCGGAACATCTGGTTTCTGCACTGACTAGTGTCAGCTTGCCATCTATGTTGTTTTCAACGCTCGCTCCTGCATTGGTATACAGAATTTCCTGTGTCAGTACTTGCCTCAGTGGTCATTAGCCACCTGAGCCAAGTAATTCATGGTGAGGTGATAAATACAGAGGGGGAAATAGGGGTGGGGGAACTGACAAAGATCAATGAAGCTGTGTAAAGTTGTCTGCTTAATTTTCCCTTCAAATCAGAAGCAGAAGAAAAAAAAGGTACCACTCAAAACCACATTCAGATACCCTGGGGCCATGCTGTACTGACTGCAAAGTCACCCCTGAACGGCCATAAATCTATGCAGAAGGTACCATAAAACCCGATGAACAAAGAGAGTGAAAGCGGCATGCAGTGTAGAGGAAAATTAACCTCCTGTTATGGCAGTGTAGAGGAAAATTAACCTCCTGTTATGGAAAAAACAGGGGTCATTTCGAGCAGGAGCTCGGGGGGACTCAGCTCCAGGAGTTGGTGCCAGCCCCCCCCCCCCCACAGGGTAATGCCTGCTTGTGTCATGGCTGCAGCAAAATGACCCCGTCTCCTGGAAAGGTCCTTGTTCCCCTGACTAGCCTTCTGAAGCCATCCTCCCAGAATAGTGGTATTTCTGAGGCTTGGATTAGTAGCTGTCCCCTCCCTGCCAGCTCTTTCTTTCTTCCTTCCTTCCTTCCTTCCTTCCTTCCTTCCTTCCTTCCTTCCTTCTGCCATACTTCCGGTGATGTCAGGTGGCGTAGCATATGCAAATGTTATGCTAATGAGTTATGTTAATGAGCTCCTGCACCTCTTTTTCTATGAAATGACCCCTGGGAAAAACTGTGAGGAAACAGATGGGTGCAGAATCAGCTACAGTCTTAGCCTGAGGTCTTTGACATCACCTCATATGTTATCCTTTTAACTAGAGATGCCAGAGATTGACCCTGGGACCTTCTGTGTGTAAAGCAGATGATTTACCACTGAGCCACAGCTTCTCCCCAAAGGAGTCATCTGACAGCCTCTTCCTAGTTCCAACACACAAAATAAAACAACAGCAAAACTAAAATGGCCATACTGACTGATCCGTGGTTATATATGGTAAATGGGTTGGTGATGGAATCAGTTGTCTATAGACAGAACCCATCAACAACCCATTTACCATATATAATCCAAAGGCTGGTATCACAGATGTAGAGGACTCCATAGCTATAGACAAAAACCTTTCAGGGTATAGCCCTTGCAGACGTTCTGTCCATGTAAACTGGGGGCCCACTGGCTGCATGTATTGGGAGTAGAATACATATGGACATAATCTTGTGTGAATTGGTTTGCATGAATAGAAGCTTCTGCCCTCATGGAAAATCCACAAATCGTAAGGACCAGGGCTGGATCGTCCATAGAAGAATTAAGGCATTTGCCTAGGGCTTCACCTCATGGAGAAGTGCTGCGCTGGCCTGCCACCCCGCCAAAAGCCCTACTCTGTTGCAACTAAGGGGCCATCTTGGCACCCCTGGGCTTGGCCTGCTCCAGCAGAGCGGGGATTGGCTGCTCTCCTAGGACTCCCCTGGGCCCTGCTGCTACGCCGAGAGGAGTAGGAGAGGAAGGTGGTGAGGTGGGAATGTGCACCAAGCCCCTTCACCTGCCCAGAGGCCACCTTGGCTGCTGAATTTAGGCACAAGGGGACAGAGGAAGCAAAACAGCCAGCAAGCAGGGGGAGCCCCAGGCAGGCATGGGTGGCCACGTACTGGCATAGCCACCATGGAGTGACAAAGCCTGGCTGGGAGTCACCACCTGCAGGGGGAAGCCATTGGATGGGTGCAGCTGCGTGGTGAGGGGGGTGCTGAGGGGCTCCACTTCTGTAGTGGGCCTGAGGGAGGAAAAGGAGGGGGCTGGGGATGTCCCATCCCAAGCTGTCCAGGACTCGACCTCCCCCTGCGGAGCCAAGCCCCCACTCACCGCGGCATGGGAAAGCACAGCCCGACGTCTCAGGGAACCTGGAACACGCTGCGATCCCAGCGAAGCGCCCTGCTCGGGGCTGGAGCCGGACATCTACCCAGTCACCGCAACTGGCAGCAACACCCCGCGCGTCAGGGGCACTGGCCGTGCACCACACAGCGCACTCCCAGCCCCAGGAGAGGCCGAGCCAGCACCAGCTGCAGCGCTGGAAGCGGGGCTGAAGATCCCGGCTGGCCTGGTGAGGAGAGGCAAGGCCCCGGGAGCAGTTCATCTACTGGGGCTCAAGACGCCCACCCCCGGCCTGCCAGGAACAAGAACAAGGGGCAGGGCCACCTTCCAGTCCCTGGCTCAGCGTCCAGAGTTATTAAAGGAGGAGAAGGCCGGAGGCCCCGGGTGGTGCTGGGAGGGGAAAGAGGGGAGTAAAAGGAGGCGTGGTGAGCGGGGCCAGGGAGGAAAAACCAGAGACAAAGCTGGAGAGGACAGAGAGACAGACAAGCCAAGAGAGAGGAAGAGCGAGAAGGACAGAGACGGGGCGCTTGCCGACGGAGGCAGGGAGGCGAACCAGGGTGACACAAACCCCACCCCCCTGGCCATTCTGAGGCCCCACTGCACCCCTTTTGGTCCCCAACTCCACCCAGGGCTGACCCAGGGAGGAGGGTGCCACTGCTACGGGGGGGTAGCCCCGCCGGGGAGGAGGCAGAGCGTGACAGGGGGTGCCTCACCAGCTGAAGCCCTTTGCATGTTGCCTGGCTCCCATTGGAGCAAGGCTCTTCCTACTCCTTGACTGCAGCTCTCAGCTGATGGCCACTCACCCCCTTCCCCCGTCTGTCCCTGGGGAGCTCCCTCCTGCCTTCCTCCACCTGCTTCCCCCCCACACCTTGCCTTTGTGGGCCCACATGTCCCCCTTCAAGTGCTGCTGCAGCCCCAGCATCAGGAGGTGTGCGTGGGGGGCTGGGGCGCCCTTCCTGTTCGCCTCAGGGAAACAGGATCAGGTCAGCTCCTCCACAGGAGGAGATGAGGGAGGGAGAGAGGGACTGGACCCCTCCTGGGATCACAATGGAGTCTGGGGGCAGCAGAGGAGCCAGTTTTTTATATTCCCTCTAAGCTGTGGAGTCCTGTAAGGCTGTAAGCAAAAATTCTACCTTATGAGCTACTGGCCTTAAAGTTGTGAGCAAGCGATTTGGCTGCTGCATAAATTAGTTTGCTCTGGAGCCATCCTTCTGAAGCTAAAACAAATATGGGTTAGCCGGAGGTTTAAAATGTGCAGAGTGATTTTCCTCGATATGGGAGAAGGGACCTACATTTCTGTTCCTTCAGTCCTAGAAACTATATTAGGCATCAGTCACTATAGCAACTCTGAGCATATGCAGAGTGGGGTTCTGTCAATACTGAATAACCTGAACAGATCCTTTGTACAAGAAGGTGGGCAGCCTCAACTTTTTGAATGTGTCTGTTACCAATAACAGGAATAACTTTTGATCATGGAAAACGATTACAGAGGGTGCTTCTGACCATGGGTTGAGTGGATTTTTGCTCAGTACTGGGTGGTCAATGCACCAACTTTGCACATTGACAGGTTGGAGGAGGGGGGAGGGCTTTTAATACAAATGATGAAGTATTGGAGTGTTTTAATTCCAGGGTTACACTGTCCCTTGAAATTTAAGGGGGAATCCTTGAGCACTTTGGGGGCAGCTGTGCTTGCTCTTTAAGCATCTCTCCACGTGCCCCCAACTGTATCCTTAGCCTGTAATTTCTGTGGTCACACACTACTTTTTTTAAAAAGTAGCAATTTTAAGTTTTGTGCTTTTCATTTTTCCTACAATTCAACTGTTTTTGAAAATTAGTTAGCAGGGAGGAGGGCACAAGTAGCTAGCCTCGCCTAAGGTGCAGAAAAGCCAGGCACCAGCCCTGGTGAGGACCCCTCCCCCAGCCAAGACACCTTAGCTAGTGGAGTTTTAGTAATTTTAATAGGCACCCCCTTTTTACAGCTGCCAAGGGGATCGGAAACTTGAGGAGTCTCATAAAGGCACCTGGGTGCAGGCATGACACTGGGAAATCCCAGGGATGGAGAGGAAAGGTGTGCTGGCATTACAAACTGATTAAGTGCAATCTCCCCAGCTCAGGGTTCTCAGTAACAGTAAGGCTTCTCAATAAGACTTCACTTCATTCTCAATAACAAAAGACTTTTCAACGCTGGAATATCCTAACATACCCCAGAGGTGTCTGCCAGCCCAAGGAAGTTGCTATTACATTAACCAATTCCCAGTTCCTCTTTTCCTTTTTTTTTTTTCTCAATCAAGAATAGCATTCAAATAATTAATTTGCACTCCATCCAGCTTCAGGAGCTATCTTGACTCACCCAAACTTTTGTGTCAATGCAGATCTGACTCATTTCAACCTAATTAAAGTTATGTTAATTACATTACTGCACCCATGCAGACTGGGCTCACAAAAGCCTAATCAAGGTATTTTTCCCACTTTCTCCCACCAAAGTTTGACAGTGAGTGAGATTCAAACTTTTTATCTTGACTCAATCCAAAACCAGGATGGCCCAAATCCCACCTACCCTGGGGATCTTCTGTGACCCCATCACCCCGTGACATATATTGTTTCTCAGATCCTTGGTCCAGATCTCTGCTGGTCAGAATTCTGGTGTCCTGCTGAAAACCCCTGCTGCACTGAGAACCCCTGCTTGCTTAGCTGGTTCCTCACTCTGCTTCTTGGACCTTGGTTGTGTTTGCCCTTGGACCTCTCCAGACCTCAAGACCAGGATTTCAGGTTGTATGTCCCTTCCCTAAAACTTCCCTAGTTTCCTCCTTCCTACCTTTTATAAGTGTGCCCTGTTGTCGGTGTGTGCATGTGTGGTTACTTAAGGAATCAGTTCTCAGGTGCCCCATGTAGTTAGGCTCTTTTTTTTTTTTGTAAAGAAATTTTTATTTTTCAAAAAAAACACATCAAAAATAATACATTTACCTTATACAAATCTTTACATTTTAATTCATTTTATTTTATTTCGTACACAATAAAATTGATTGTTTGTATTTACAATCACTCTCTCACACTCTTCATAATTTTATTTCAGGGTACCTCTACCAACTCCGTGAGAGTTGGACTATAAAGAAGGCCAAGCGCCGAAGAATAGATTCTTTTAAATTATGGTGCTAGAGAAGACTCTTGAGAGTCCCTTGGACTGCAAGGAGATCAGATCAGTCAACCCTAAAAGAAATCAACCCTGACTGTTCCCCGGAAGGCCAGATACTGAAGCTGAAGCTCAAATACTTTGGCCACCAAATGAGAAGGGAGCACTCACTGGAGAAGACCCTGATGCTGGGAAAGATTGAAGGTCAAAGAAGAAGGAGATGGAAAAGGATGAGATGGTTAGACAGAGTCATCAATGCAACAAACATGAAATTAAGCAAATTCCAGAGCACAACAGGAGGGCCTGGCGTAATGTGGTCCATGGGATTGCAAAGAGTCAGACTCAACTGTGTGACTGAAAAACAACAACAACCTCTACCAAGATCCACCCCAGCATACAGAGGCTACAAAGTTCTTGTTATTCTGTTCTGGAAACCTTTGTAAAAGTCATTTCCCCTTCACTGGGTCAAGTTTGGGTAATAAGGTTGCCCAGTTCTGTCATGAGTCCTACTGAGGATGTGGCCCCGGCTCCACCTGAGCCCACGCTCCTGGCTTCAGCAGAGCCCACACCTGACCCTGATGAAACCTCGGAGCTCGCCAGCATATCCCTATCCAGGGGTCATTTCATAAAAAAGAGGTGCAGGAGCTCATTAGCATAACTTATTTGCATATGCCACACCCCCTGACATCACTGGAAGTGTCAGAAGGCCACACACCCCTGACGTCACCGGAAGTGTGTCAGAAGAAAGAAAGGAAGGAAGGAAGGAAGGAAGGAAGGAAGGAGGGAGGGAGGGGGGAAGGAAGGAAAGGAACAGGAAGGAAGGGAGGTAGGGAGGTAGGTGGGGGAAAGGAAGGAAGGAAGGAAGGAAGGAACAGAAAGGAAGGAACAGGAAGGTAGGTAGGTAGGTGGGGGAGAGAGAGGGAGGGAGGGGGGAAGGAAGGAAAGAAACAGGAAGGAAGGTAGGTAGGTAGGTGGGGGGGAGAGAGAGAAGAAAGAAAGAAAGAAAGAAAGAAAGAAAGAAAGAAAGAAAGAAAGAAAGAAAGAAAGAAAGAAAGAAAGAAAGAAAGAAAGAAAGAAAGAAAGAAAGAAGCAGACAGACAGACAAGGCGCTTCTCCCCCCCCCTCGGGCCGAGTGGCTGTCAGCTGCTCAGCCTGGTGTTTCCCTCCCTTCCCCCCTCTTGCTTGGGCACTGTGGCCCAGCTTTTCCCTCCCTCCCTCCCACCCCCTCCCTCCCAGGAATGGTGAGCGGGGAGGAGGCTTTCCTCTGGCTCCACTCTGAAGCGCAGGCTGGGGAAAGCGAGATGAGGGCATGGCTTGGTTATGTGCCCGCCCCCTGGCCTCCTATCTCCCGGAGCGGTGCCCCGGCCCCAATGGAGCTCTGTCCCTACCACCTTTCCCAGCAACAGCGGCGGAGGAACAACGCCTGGCAGGTAGCCCTCCTGACTCGCCTCCTCCAATGGTGCGTTTGCAGAACCAGCTTAGGCAAGACTTAGCGTTCTGGCGGAGGGAGGCACGCCTGCAAAGCAGGCGGTCTCTCAGCCCTGAGTTCTAACAGAAGCCAGGACACACACACTGAGCACTAATTAACCCCGGCACCTGAGGGGTATTTAGCTTCCTCTCTTGATGCTGGTTCCTCGTACCAACAACTAGTCAGTTTGACAACACTCTGCACCTCCCTCGCCCATGCTCCTGATTCCTGGTTCGTGCTTTGAACTCTTGGCTCCTTGACTCCAGCTTCCAATGACTATGCTCTTGGTTTGTACTTCGGACTCTGTTCTTTTGGCTCCTGCTTGCTATCCCTTGATTCTGACCTCGGACTGGACTTGGACTTTCACTCTCTCTTGCCCTGTCTGCACCCAACCCGTGACAAATTCACAAGAGACAGTGACTTCACTGTTGTGCTTTTATGTGATGACTGGAAGATTCCTTGCTTCATGTGAACACAAGGGAATGTCTGCAGAAAGCTTAACTCCATCAAACAAGACAGCCCAGGCCAAGAGGATGCAGTAAATGTCAGTCATGGCAGCAGTAAGAACGTACACACTATATCCTTTTTGTACATGACATTTGATTGGCAGATATGTATTGCAGCAATAAAGCCCTCCTTTGAGGCACAGAAGACAATGTAAAACCATGTGAAAATTACTACTGTATGCTTCATTGGCCATGCATTTAACACCCAGCAGGTGATAACAGACTACAAAAAGTCCAACCACATGCTTAAATACCTAAGCAAGAATGAATGAAATGGGATGAAGGACCCAGAATCTATTTGAGCATGCAATGCCATTTTCAACATAATTAGTTATCTAATTGCAAAGTCAAGCCTAGTCGATGCATTTACACATGCAATTAATTACAGTTTACTTAAAAGCACTCAATTGCAGAGCCTCATTATTTATTTTCCCAAAATGAGATTACCAAAAGGATAGATTTGGTTTTGGAAATCAAGAGGAGAACATGCAACGATAAAAGCAGAGCATTTGAAGAAGAAACCACTCTAGGTTAATTGTTTAAAATGACCAGCAGTGCTCTAATAGTAGAACTCTAGTAGAAAAGACCAAGATATGTATCTGAAGAAGTGAGCAGTGATTCATGAAAGCTCATACCCTGCCACAAATTTTGTTAGTCTTTAAGGGGCTACTGGATTTTTGCTGTTTTCTACCACTACAGACCGACTAACATGGCTACTCATCTTGACCAAACACGTGTTCTAGGACACTCGCCTTTTGCCACCTTAAGACCAGGCTAATTATACCCATTTATTATTTTAACTATTGTTGGGAGAAAGGAGTGGGTTCCTCCTCCAAAGCACCAGAGGGCTCTGCTTGAAGCAAAGAGCCAAAGACAATTTAGACCTCTGTATGAACACAGAGATCATATAGATTCAAATGGATTAGTTGTTACCTAACTTGGCAGTATTGCACTATGCAACCAGAACTGCACAGGATCTGGGGAACTGCTGTACATGTAATACAGACCCAGTATATATATATAAGATTGAATTATTCAGGGCTTCTGAGATTCTTGCTATCTACACAGTTTAGATCAAAGCCTCTGTTATCCCATGATAAGTTTTGACTGAGTCAGCATTCACCTATGGTTTCTAGGTTTCCCACTTCCACTGGCAACCCCCACTGCCTGTCCCCACTCTGTTGGATGGCAGGAAAAAAAATTAAACGTAAAAAATCACCGTCAGTGCAATGGCATTATGTCATTTACAGGGAAAATTCAGGAGTGGCATCATGCCTTTCTAGGAATCACCCAAAACTCTGGTAATTCCAAGACAGCCAGAACATCACTTCCAGGTTTTCCTTGAAAATAATGTAATTCCATCATATTGATGGTACCCCCATGCTCCCCCCCCCCGCCTCCAGCCAGTTAACAGCCACTGGGTGGCAACCCTACATTCAACCCTACATTCAACCCTACCCTATTCTGAGTTTTCTCCTATGGTGCATTCTTTCTCTCATGAACATGTGAAGCTGCCTATACTGATTCAGACCATTGATCCATCACAGTTTATACTGTCTAATTCAGAGGTGTCATTCATACAGTCCATGGGCCCCCTGGCCTGTCCAGGGGTTTTATCTGGTCTGCAGTCCCAACTGTGCAAGGGAGGGAACAGGAAGTGAGGAGGAGGAACAGGAAGCTGCTTGGGGGAGCGAGCAGGCGGAACCACTCAGATAGTGGCTTCGGCTTGGTGGAATAACCTCCTCTCTAGCAGTTCATTTTCAGCACTAGCCTCATTGGTAAGCAACCCCTTCCTCCCTTCCCACAGCACATGGTGGCCTTCCTTGTCACCAGGGCCCAGCACCATCGTTTCTCACACTTCATCTCCAGACTCCAACTGCCCCAGCAGGGTGCTGCCTTTACTAGTGCCTCAGCCAAGCACTGCAACAGGTAGTTGGAGCAAACAAAGATCTTAGCTTTGAGTTCGCTTACCCACCTATCCACTGGGCAGTTGCCACTCTCTTACCATTCCAGGGAAGAGGAAACGTTGTAGACCAGTCATGACCACCAGCCAACTGGGTTTAGTGTGTGCCACACACGACTGGAAAGACAGGTTTAAGCTTGAGGCAGCAGAGCAAAAGCAAGCCGTTCCCCAGCCTCCAAAGCGGGGGTAGGGATGGGTGCAAAGGATCCAATCACCAATGACTAGCCCAGCAACAGAGTTGGAAGAGAATCTCTTATTATTTGGCTGGGGCTTTTCTACTGCCGTTTACATTAGGAGACTTTTTTTCTCACTCCAGTAATAAGGCAATTTCCCTTCCCTCTTCATTCTCCCAGGAGCTGAAGTGAGGCCGGTCAACTACTTTCCAAACCAACCTTCATCGGTTCCCACAGCTGGTCTCTAGGGCCAGCCAGGACTCTGCTTCCTCCTAGTTTCCTTGAGTAATACAGCCCAAAATCACATTTGCCTTTTAGCAACCGCATCACACTGCTGACTCATGTTTAGTGTATGGTCTACTAAGACCCCTAGATCCTTTTCGCACATACTAGTGCCAAGACAAGTCTCTTCCAACCTATAATTATGCATTTGATTTTTCTGACCTAAATGCAGAACTTTACATTTATTCCCATTGAAATTCATTTTATTTGTTTTAGCCCAGTTTTCCAGCCTGTCAAGATCATCCTGGATCCTGACTCTGTCTTCTACTGTATTTGTTACTCCTCCTAATTTAGTATCATCTGCAAATTTAATAAGCATTCCCTCTATCTCTTCATCCCAATAGTTGATAAAGATGTTGAACAAAACAGGTCCTGGGACAGATCCTTGAGGCACTCCACTTGTCACTGCTTTCCAAGAGGGTGAGGAACCATTCACAAGCACTTTTGGGGTGCGATCTCTCAACCAGTTACAGATCCACCTAACAGTCATAGGATCCAAACCACATTTTTCCAATCTGTCAACAAGAATATTATGTGGAACCTTATCAAAAGCCTTACTAAAATCAAGATAAACTATGTCTACAGCATTCCCCTGATCCAGCAAGGTAGAACTTTCTCAAAAAAAGAGATAAGGTTAGTCTGACATGACTTGTTCTTGAGAAACCCATGCTGGCTCTTAGTAATCACAGCCATCCTTTCTAAATGCTCAAGGACTGTCTGTTTGATAATTTGTTCTAAAATTTTCCCAGGTATAGAAGTCAAGATGACGGGTCAGTAGTTACCTGGATCCTCCTTTTCCACCTTCTTGAAGATAGGGACAACACTTGCCCACCTCCAATCTTCTGGCACTTCACCTGTTCTCCACGAATTCTCAAAAATAATGGACAGAGGCTCAGAAATTACATCCATGAGTTCTTTTAGTTTACATCCATGAGTTCTTCTGGCCCTGAGGACTTAGAAACTAAGTGTTTATGTACTACCCCTATGCCGATCTTAGGCTGCAACTCCCTTCCCTCATTATGTGTTCCCTCATCATGAGCTATTTAGCAGGTTTTTGAAGCCCAAGATTCCTTTTTGCACACCTGTATACCTAAACAAAAATTTAAGGTTTTAAGCAATCAGATCAGTATATTTTTTTAAAAAAATGATTCTTGCTGTTTGCTTTCCCTTTTTTAAACAAATGAGATACGAGACCTTCATTTACAACACTATAAAGTTAACAGAAACGAAATGTGCATCAGATTAACTTGTTTCCTTTGTTGTTTAAATGCTGTGTAAAAAAAATTATGACTTGTATAACTGAAAAGGTTCTGTCCTGGTATTTTTGGCCACTGTCCATTACATTTCAAGTTTATAAAAACACATAATTAAGAAAATTTCAATCCATTCCCATAAACCAATTTAGCATTATTTTGTCAGATCAGACTTAATTCACCAAAACAATTCAGTACAAAGTTTAAAATGGCTAGCTGCTTATTGCATTAGTAAAACCATTAGTGGGGGGGGGGGCACCCTAATTAATAAACTGGTGAATTTCACATTCTCTGCTTTGTATTTTTACATGGCAATCAGTTAGACAATGCAGTACACTGAAACAAACTGTGAAATTTTATTAGACAGAGATGCACATAAATCCTTGTTGCCTGACTTATTGCTACATTGCTGCAGTTTTCTTCACAGACTCTTCAATGTACATTTTACATATTGGAGAAACATCTGCACTGACTCATTTCTGCAGACATTAACCAGAATATACACTGATCTGAAGAGCATAAAATACTTCTGTGTGGGTGATTCAGGAGCAAGCAGCTTGTTATTTAGATGTCATAAAGCACACAGGATGATCTCGAGTCAGTGATTCTCTCTCAGCCTAACCTACACCACAGGGTTGTTGTGGATATAAAGAGGAGGGGGGGAAACCATGTACTCCATTCTGAGTTCTTTGGATGAAGGGCAGGATAACAATGTGATACATCCTGGTTATGTGTTCTCAAACATATTCTGAACTGGAGCAACTAAAATGCCAATTTCTGGGGGCTGTTATCACAAAAGAGGAGTTCTCTTAAAGTGGAGTGCAATTATGGGGCCTGTTGATAAACACGTTTTAGGAAAGGTTTAGAAATAAACAGATGTGTCTAGATACACATGGATTGTTTCCAAACACGTTCTGATATAAACAAATGCACAAATCAAAATGATCAGCTGCATAGCTTTCAAGCTTCCAGCGAACATTTGTTCTTATTTTAAAATGTAGTGTTATTACACTATCATTTAATTTTTTTATGGGATCAGTTGTGTGCAAATGCTGTACAGAGCACACAAATAATGCCATCCTCATTCAGAGGACTTGAAGGGAAGTGTTTGTGGCTTGATAGTGAGTAATGGGATGGGGCCGCAGGTTAGCCAAGCAAGAACAGAAGAAGATGAAGATGGCATTAGGTGAGTTGCCATTTGGCATGAGAACATTCTGCACTGATGTTGGACATCAGCTAACAAGCAGCAGCAGAAGAAGAGATTGGATGTATACCCTGCCCTTCACTACCTCTCCCTTCCCCTCCTCACAACAGACACCCTTGTGAGGTAGGTGGGGCTGACAGAGCTCTTTGAGAACGGCTCTTGAGAGAACAGCTCTGAAATAACTTGTGACTGATCTAAGGTCAAACCAGCAGCTGCTTGTGGAGGAGAGGGGAATCAAACCTGGTTCTCCAAATCACTAAACCTCACGCTCCAAATCACTACACCAAACTGTAGCAATTACTTGAACCATCCTGGACGGATGCAAATTACAGCACTTATCTCAAAGGTCAGATGCAGACATGTTAAAGGTAAGAGCAGGCATGTTAAATAAGCACAAAAAGCATTGACCACCTTAGAAAACCCACCACTAGCCTACTACATTAAAAATAGCCTACAATGTTTCACATAAGAAAAAAGAGATACTTGCCAGCATAGCGGAAGAGAACAAGAGCACACGGACAAATTGTCCATCTAGTCTATTCTAGCCTAGCATCCTGTTTCACAGTTTCACATAATGGCCCTGGAAAGCCAACAAACTGGGAATAGAGGCCAAGGCCTTCCCCCACTGATGTTGCCTCCTAGCACTGGTACAGAGAGTTCTGAATATGGTTCTGCTGTTTCTGAACTATGGAGTTTTCCTTTAATAGCTAGTAGCCACTGATGGATGTATCCTCTAGTAACCTGTTTAATTCCCTTTCAAAGCCATCCATACTCATGGTGATCACTATTTCCACTTGCACTTTTTCATTTTTTTTAAAGACCAATGAATTAAAGTAGCGGGTTGAACAAGGCACCTTACTGGCCCCAGCTCCTCTTGTCTTTCAACTCCCTTCCCATAAATTTTGATTGCAGCTCAGTCTGCCTTTCTATCTACCTAAGTGGCCTAGGCCAAGCCAAAAGAAATGGCTAATACTAACTTCATCTAAATTGAATTTTACAATGAAGAACAAAGGGGAGGGGAATGCTATCAGCTATTGCATTTAAAAGAATATATTCCATGTCAGCTTTCTCTGATTGCCACAATGAAAAAGAATAGTTAGATCATCAATCATTACAATACTATGTTTCATCATAATCTGGTATAGTAGTTAGGGTGTTGAAATGGGATCTAGGAGATCCAGGTTTAAATTTCCACTCTGCAATGAAGCTTGCTGAGTAACCTTGGACTAGTCACCATTTCTCAGCCTAACCTATCTCCAGTGTTCCCTCTAAGCTGAGTTAGTATGAGTTAGCTCACAGTTCTTTAGCCTCTGGCTCACATATTTTTCTCTTAGCTCAGGAAGGATGGCTCCAGAGCAAACTAATTTATGCAGTAGCCAAATGGCTCACTCACAACTTTAATGCCAGTAGCTCACAAAGTAGAATTTTTGCTCACAAGACTCCACAGCTTAGAGGGAGCATCTCACATGGTTGTTGAGAAAACAAAATGGAGGGGAGAATGATGTATAATGTCCTGAGCTCCTTCAAGGAAGGGTAGGATAAAAATGTGCTAAATAAATTAATTAAATATATAAATAGGTAAAAAGACTAGGTTAATAAGTAATTTCTTGTCAGGCCTGCTCCTTAGGCCAGCAGTTCTCTAGTATATGTGTGATCAACTGTCAAGTGTCAATGCCTAACCAAGTCTGAGAACCTGTGAGTGACAAGCTGTTCAAACAGAATTCTGTTGAGATCAGCAGTTAAGGAATGACAGTTGGGGATTGACAATTGGAAGAAGAGACAATTAAGCTCTGACTGTGGTCAGGGAAAAAGGCTAAGAGTGAGTGGATTGAGGAGGATCCTCATTCAAGCAAAACAAAAAGGGAAATAGCTTTTAGTTAAGAGAAGTGATCCCTGCCCAGTTAAAGAAGGGAAACAAATTCTAGAAAAGAGGAGTGACCCCTGGTCTGTATATAAAGAAGGATATTGGGAACTTGGTTGTATGTTCCTGACTTCTAAACTTCATGTGACAGTAAAACTCAGAAACCTATGCTTGAGTGTTTAAGCAGACTGTAATGCTCCCCTTTGGCCAGGGATTCCCAGGTTAGGGTACTCACTCAGGCACCCATTCTCAGGTCCATTCAGCAAAGACAAGCTGGCTCAAAGCATTAGCCATTTATTTGCAAGGAGAGAATTCAAACAACCAATACCTTCAGCTAACATACAAAACTGGAAACTGAAACAAGAGCTTCACCCAATAGGACCAAACTAAATCACACAGATATTAGGGGAACAGCAGACTGTTCCATTAGATACATACATGTATACAGTAAATATACCACAGAAACTGAAAAGAAAGCCTCTATCCTCGAAGTTTTAGAAGACCTTTTTGAATAGCAAAAACACTTGTTGGCAATAAATTATCTGGTGTTTGCGTGAATACAAAGTTACCTCAGTTTCATTATCTGTTTACCTCATACATCCCGCCACTGATTCCACCTGACCCTTTCCATTCCAAGTTCAAAAAAATGTTTCTTTTGAACTTTCAAAATGCTCTTGTGTTCCATTTCAGAAGCTGAATATAAGAAGGTGATTTTGTCTCTTCCCTCAGTTCCCTGGGCTGGGCCAGCATCAATATATATATATATTAAAGAGACTGGGTGGGACAGCCAAAGACAAACAAACAAGAAGAAAATAGATATAGATCCTGTCATACACCACCCTGAGCCCAGATTTTCCTGGGGAAGGGGAAATCCTGTGTGTGAGGGAGAAGAGGGCGAAATCACCATACTTGGTGGCAGTGTCATGATACCTGAGGGACCACCTTCCCCCACATGTTCCCCGGAGAGCACTACATTCAGGACTCCAAAATTGCCTGGCCCTCCGTGGTTTGAAAAAGACTAGGCTAATCTCGACAAGGGCCAGGGCCTTCTCAGTGGTGGCCCCATACTGGTGGAATGAGCTCCCAGATGACATCAGGGCCCTGTGGGACCTCTTACAGTTATGCAGGGCCTGCAAGATGGAGCTCTTCCACCAATCTTTTAATTAGGAGCCGCACATAACAACTGTACTATGTTAGGCCCTCCTCCTGGAAGTTCCATCAGCAGCCTGTGCCTGCCAGCGAAATTAAAAAAGATAAGCTGAATTCCAACTCTGTCCATTCCCTTTTGGTTAACCAACATGTCCTGCTGTGACCGCTATACAATTTTATAATATTATCATTATCATCTATTCTAGCGCTAGCATGTTTCACTTTGTTTGTTAAAACTGTACAATAAATTAAGATGTTTTATGTGTTGCTCTCTGTATTTTATATATATTATGTAAGCCACCCTGAGCCTGCCTCAGCAGAAAGGGCACGATATGTCAAATACAAAAATATATATAAATAAATAAATAAATAGATCCAAAAAGAAAACCCACAACTAGTTTGTCCCACCATAGATACAAACTAAAATAAGAAATTATTTTATAAATTTGAGAGCTGTTACTACAGAGGTGTTACCACAGAATTCCTGACAGAAATGGCACCACCACGCAGACCCAGAGAGGCACATGGGGATAGTCAGGGAGAGGAAGAAACTACAGCTCGGGAAAATCCACAAACGGAACCGCAAAAACATGGCTCATGCCCATTCCTAAATCTAATGTTTCACTGATGGTAAACCTCAAAAGATCTATCAGCTTTCATAAATACTGCCTTGTATATTTTAGATTATGGTTGAGGGGAGCAACGGTTCTTCATCTCTGATTGGCTTTCCCTCTCTCTCCTTCCTCCTGCTCCCCTCCCCTTTCTTCAGGCTAGACAGATATTAAAATATGTACACACACACCCAGGGTTTTATGCCATCTTTTAATATTGAAGTTTGTAGTATTTTATATTTATTTTATTTATTATATTTTTATTTCATAATGTTTTAATTGTATAATATTTTATATGATGTTACCCACCCCAAGCCCTGTTCTGTAAGGAAGGAAGGGCTATAAGTCTAATGAAATAAATTCTAAAACCTCTTTAGGTCAAACTAAATGTTATGTTGGAGATCTGTGACTAGATTTCCAGACATGCAAGTGGCTGAAATGAGTCTTCCATTTGTATTTGAGCCATGGTACACAGGAAGGCATTTTAACCCTTTCCCACAGTGCAATTGCCACAATAGAAATTCTCCTCCTGAACTGCTGTTACTCCTAATAGGCGTAAAACAGAAAGTCACCCATGATACCTCACTCTCCTTCCCAACGGGATTAATAGCAGTTTGAGGGAGACAGTGGGGATAGAGGGCATCTCCCTTTCCCCCCCATGACTTCAAAATAAATCAAATCTCCCTGTGGCTGCTCTTTAAAGTTTAAGCTAGTTGCTCAGAGATCCAGTTGCAGATTCTCAATGAAATGTGTGGTTTGGCCCTCAGGTGGCTTATTTCTGAAATTACTAATGACCCCTCAATATGTTTACTGGGATGAAGAGTGAAAGAGCTATACATTCATGGTAATGACCTCTGGCAAGTTTTTATAATAAATTTCAACAAACATCTCTATTCCCAACAAATCCTTCAGGTACTCAATGGCTTTATATTACATTCTGGCTTCTGAAAATGATCTGATCATCGCTAGAGACAGGTATTTAATAACACACTGCAAGAAAAAAAAACACCTCACATGATATTACTGTTAGCTGCACTGGTAGTACTCTAGTGACTACATCCAACATCATTTAAATTAACAATGGCTTGATCAAAATACTTGTATATTGTCCTGTAAATATTTTTTATTTTACTATCTAACAAAAGCATAGTATTGCAGTTAAAGAGATTATAGAGAAAAAATAGCTTTGCTATTTTCTCCTTATAACTGGAATTTATATTGTTTGGATCTCAGTGTACATAGATTATTTTCCTTAACACATACAGAGATTCTCTTTGTTGTTTGTGGAGAATGCATAAGAATGCAAAGCAATCCTGTACTTCACTTACTGATTCAGCTATATCTATAGACAAATCAAAATTATTTGATTTTTTTGATAGCCTGTGCTTGCCATAATGTATGAAGAAGCAAAGTTCAGACAAGCAGGAGAAGAAAATGCCTTCTTTCTTCTAGAAGCAACAAATGCTGGCTCAGACTGATTTTTTCATTTGACTTTGATTACACTTACAGAGTGCAGAGTAACACCCACAAGGGATGCAGAGTATTTTAACACAGTTTTTAATAGGGGAAGGAAATCACATGTAGTTCTGTTCTATTTCATGAGTGGGGTTTTTTTTAATATTGAAGCTAATTATAATATTTCAAAAAATGTATTTGTCTTCACTTGTAATTGAAATGTTAAGTATTTTCATACATTTGCATACCAATAATTTGTGTACTCTGAAACTGATACACTACAACATACAGTGGTTCTTGTTCTTTCTTATCACCACAAAATGACCTACCGTATTTTCCGGCATATAAGACGACTGGGTGTATAAGACAACCCCCAACTTTTCCAGTCAAAATATAGAGTTTGGGATATACTCGCTGTATAAGACTACCCCAAATACACCAAATACAACACCAGACCTTCAGTTAGTCCTTCTCTCTCAAGCGGCTCTGTGGACGCCGGAGGCTAAGAAACTGTAAGCTAGCTCACTCCAGGGGCGTCATCTTTTTAAATTCCCGGGGGGCGGGGGTTTGTGCGCCAGCACAACACCTCCCTGCAGCCGCTGTGAGCAGTGCGGGGCCTCCCCGTGAGCGGCGTGGGGGCTTCCTTCCCTGCAGCCGGCAGCGGTGCGAGCCCCCCTGAGAAATGAAATGGCTGCTGCTTGCGCTGCCGCTTGCCTTGGTAAGGGAGGCCTCGCACCACTTGCGCCACCCCCGGCCATGGGGCCTCGCCGCAGCCGGCACAAGCAGTGCAGGGCCTCACCACCACAAGCGGCGCAAGGCTTCCTTCCCCGTGGCTGGCAATGGCACAAGCAGCACAAGACCTCACCGCGGCCGCCACAAGCGATGCGAGGTTTCCCTCCCCGCCACAGTGCAAGCGGCCCGAGGCCTCTCTTCCTGCGGCCGCCGGCAGTACGAGTAGCAGCCGCTTCATTTCCCGGGGGGCCCTGCCTAGTCCCACCTCACTAAGCCCCGCGCACCGTCTTTTGGAAGGCGCCCTTTGGCTGGAGGTCTGCACAGTGCCCTTCCCTTTGGTTGCCCCCTCGTTCCCCTCCGTCGGCCGAGCTGTGGATGTGGTAGGGATGGGGTAAGCGCAGATTCTCTAGTCCGGCTTGGAAGTTTCATCACCCGCCCTGTAAGACAACACCCGGTGTATAAGACGACCCCCAACTTTTGAGAAGATTTTCCTGGGTTAAAAAGTAGTCTTATACGCCAGAAAATACAGTACTTGTTTTCCTAATTGCTTTGACTGGTATTAATATCACTCAAACGACAGTGATATGGTTATTTAACTGTTCAGGTCTACAAAAGAATTGCATTATAACATACTGAGTAAAAAGGAAAACAGTGATACACTTACCTGTAACTTTTGTTTATTGAGTTGTCTTCTGCGCAGGCACACATTGGGACTGTGCACGCATAAACCAGCCAATCAGAAGTTTCATGCAGGCCAGTTGATCAGAAGATTGTATTAACTTTTTCTAATCTACAGACACTTTAATACAAGCCCCTTCCCCCCCCCCGAGTACACTAGTCACAATTTCTCTGCTCAGTTATGTGATCTCCTTCCCTTAGTTTTCCTGAGCCACCATGAGTATTCTTACAACAAAAACAAGGAATAAATACTTAGTGCTCACAGTGGGGTAGGAGAGAGGGAATGTGGGGCTGCACAAAAGACAACTCAATGAACAACAGTTACGGGTAAGTGCTACAGTGTTTTCATCTTCAGTCTTCTGTGCAGTCCCACGTTGGGACACTAATAAGCTAAGTTACCCTGGAGGTGCAGCTCTCATTGTGATTGAATGTAGGACTGCCTTGCCAACTGACATCTCTCCTCTCACATTCACATCCACAGGACAGTGTTCCACAAAGGTGTTGTCAAATGACCATGTTGCAGCCCTACAGATCTTACTTAGTGGAACACCTTGCAAGAAGGCTACTGAAGCAGATTGTGTCCTTTAGAATGTGCTCTTACTTGGAGGGAACAGGAGAGTCCTGCACGTTCATAGCAAAATCTTATAGCCAATGTGATCTATGCCAACACAATCCAAGATGCTGCTGCCTCACCTTTTGACAGCCCAGAATGACAGATGAATAGCTGGGGGACTTTATGAAAGGGACTGGTCCTCTTTAAGTAAAACAATTATGTTCTTTTAACATCAAAACTGTATAGGCTTTTCAGTCTTTGATGTGGAAGAGGGGAAAAACACTGGAAGCGTATCTTGTGCTAGATGGAACTTGGAGACCATTTTGGGCAGGGAATATACACTAGGTCTTAAAACCACTCTCTCTTTTTGAAATTTGATGAAGAGGGCATCTGTTCTGAGGGAAGCTAACTCTCCCACCCTCCTAGCTGAAATGATGGCCATTAAGTGTACAACCTTAACAGAGAGGATAGACAGCTGGCAAGCTGCTAATGACTCAAAGGGAGCCAACATTAGCTGAGCCAACACAACAGACAAGGACCATTG
This sequence comes from Lepidodactylus listeri, assembly GCA_029233225.1. Lineage (NCBI taxonomy): Eukaryota > Metazoa > Chordata > Lepidosauria > Squamata > Gekkonidae > Lepidodactylus > Lepidodactylus listeri. Next base: position 76,047,447 of record JARCFY010000008.1, read on the forward strand.
AGGTACAATAGGAGCCAAGGGGGTAGAGATGGCATAACCCATTAAGGAACATTCTAGATGACTGCTCTGAGAAAAGTGATGTCCTCTAGTTATGGCGTGAGAAACAGAATTTGCTACCATATGGACTTTAAGAGAAGAAAATGCAAGCCCAGAAAATTTCAATGAGAGGAAATATTCGAGCATGAAAGGGAGCAGACACATAGATGCAGAGAAACCCTTAGAGCAAGCCTGTGAGGAGAAGCATCTCCACTTGTGACCATATGAGAGTCTGGTTGATGGTGTACAGCCATTTATAGCCAGTTTGGTGTAGTGGTTAAATCTGTGGACTCTAATCTGGGAGAACTGGGTTTGATTCCCCACTCCTCCACTTGCAGCTGCTGGATGACCTTGGGCAAGCCATAGCTCTGTACCAGCTGTTGTCTCAAGGACAGTTGTCTCAGAGCTGTCTCAGCCCCACCTACCTCACAGGGTGTCTGTTGTGGGAAGGGGAACGGAAAGGAGTTCGTAAGCTGCTCTGAGACTACAAGTGAAGGGCAGGGTATAAATCCAATCTCTTCTTCTTCTTCTCTAGAAGAACCCAAGCTTTCAGAGAAATCTAGTGCTGCAGATTGAGGATCCAAGCAGTCAGCTGAAGTCAATGGGCATTTTGGTACACCATATTTCCTATCTGTAAGAGGTCTGGAACCGATGACAGGTTAATATACCTGAACTTGGACAGATTGAACAGTAAGTGGAACCACACTTGTTGAGGCCAGAATAGTATGATCAGAATGCAACATGTTGCCTTCATGCAAATTTTGGAAACTGCCTTGCGTATCAATGGGAAGGTGGGAATGTATAAAATAGGGTGCCCATCCAAAGCATTTGAAAAGCATCCCCAATAGATGGGTGATCACTCCCAGCTCCGGAACAAAAACATTGGACTTTGGTGTTGTGGAGCATAGAAAATAAATGGTTGGAACACCCAACCCTGCTGAGAACATAAGCTTTGGCATTGTCTGAACCAGCTATGCAAATCGTGTGTAACGTCATTCCATGTTATATTGCACATTCCCAATATATAAAATTCACAATTGTTGTTTTTTGGGGAGCCTAGAGCTCAATCACAAGGTAAGAAGTCTAGCACTAAAATGGAATATGGTGAAGCATCAATAAATTGCATTCCTTGAGAAGGAATAACTTTAGATTTCTTCAGTTAACTACTAGACCTAAATGTTGGCAGATATCGAGGACTAGATTCAATTGCTCGTTTAAAGCATCCTGAGATGGAGCAGTGAGAAGCCAGTAATCCAGATAGGAACAGATGACAAATTCCTGAGATCTATTACTGCAGCTATACACTTTGTGAACACTCGGGGTGAAGTAGTAAGCCCAAAGGGTAAAACAATATATTGAAAAGGCAGCATATGGAAAAAGGCAAAACAGTATATTGTAATTAAACCATAGGTACTTTTGGTGACCTGGATGGATGAATCGACACATGAAAATAAGCATCCCATAAATCCAGCACAGAAAACCAATAATTTAATATAAGAAACTGCAAAACTGGCAACAAATAAATCATTCTAATCTTTTTAACAGTAGGGAAAGAATTCAACCCCACAAAGGTGTAGAATCAGCCTAGAAAGAATCTGGAATGAAACCCATAAGGGCAACCAGAGTCTGTCATCCTTTGAACTGCACCTTTGAGAAGTAGGGATTCTAACTCAGACTGCAATGCAGGAAAAGTATTGTCAATGGTGGAGAAGGCCCTTTGCAAGTGAGGAGACTCCTCAAATTCTAGACAATACCCATCCTTAAGAATTGACAAAACCCATAGATCTAAAGTGACCAAGGACCACTCCGACAAAAACAACAACAACCACCAAACAACCTGTCAAAAAAAAATAGTGGAACACGACTCCAAGGGGCACGCTTGTCAAAAGGTGGGTTTCTGGCCCTGTGAACTTCAGCCCTGTGTCTATATCCTCCTCTGCATGTCGACTGCAGGTGGGGGCATGTCGACTGCATCATCTAGTTGGTGATGCTGTTGGTGATGCTGTTGTTGGTAAAGCCACTGAAATCTGTGGTGTGGCTGCTGAGTCGGTCTAGGCATGATGTCAAAAGAGTGAGCTGTCTAGTGAAGTAGCTTGTCCGTTTTAGTGGAGAAGAGTATAGTTCCCTCAAAAGGCAGGTCTTCCATCCTATTTCTAGTTTCAGCAAGAAGGGCTTGTAGATAGCCATACATGCCTTCTCAAAACTACCACAGATGCCATGGCTCTGTCAGATGAGTTGGCGGAGTGTCATCCAGCACTGATCTGTTGCTTCAAACGGTGGATGTTTTCTATCTGAACAAGTTTTGCCAAAGCTTTCGTATTGTCAGGTAACAAATCAAGGTAAGTGGAAAGTTTTCCCCATAGGAACAGCTGATAGCCCCCCATCATGGCATGATAATTGGTGATTCTGAGATTCAACACCAATGATGAGTAAGCTTTTTGATTAATGGCATCTATTTTCCTACCCCCCTTGTCAGCAGAAGTGGAGTGTGTGCCTCATCTCTGCTTTGCTTGTATCTCATCTGCCACTAATGACAAAGGGGCTAGGTGGGTGAGCAGGAAGAGACAACCCTCTTGCTGAATCCTGTTTCCAACCTTCCTGGAAGTCACAGCGATGGAGGCTAGTTTATCCCATATAGCCTTTGAAATGTCCTAAACACCTTCTAAAAGTAGAAAGGTTATGGTTCCCAGACTCTCGGAATACAGCCTGCCCAAGATTTTTATCCCATGGTTTAGGGTCTGTGTATATCACTTGAATGCCCAAAGACTGAGCCATTCTGATAATCTGTTTTTAGTAAAGTCTTAAGTCTTCTCTTGGAAAAATGAGGTCTGGATCCCCTACAGTGTCATCAGGTAAAGGATCTGATGGTAGACCCAAACTTTGACTGGTATGGGAATCTCTTCTGTCTGTAGAAAAGGAGCATGCCTCTGGAGCACACCAGTCATTCAGCATCAAAGTCAATAGCACAGATGGACTGTTCATCCTGTATATCTTCTGTTATCTCAGTTGCATCCATTTTGAGATTGGATCTGATCTGTAGAAGATTTAGGTCCCCTAAGCCTTTGCTGCTACCTAAGAAGGCCAAAACTAAGACCAAACATAAGGAGAGATATCAGTGGGCTCACCATCCCACATTTGATAGGCCACTGGAGTTGGTTCTGTGTATGTCACCGGAGGAGCTCACTCCACCTCGACCTTCATCTATTCAGTCATGTTCACCTGTTCCATCACTTTCTGAGGGTGAAGAGCTGCTATCAAGTGGAAAGGTTTAAACAACAAAATACAAGTATTTTAAAATATCACAAACAGGAAACATTGACTGGGTTAAAAAAAGAAATTATTTTGCATGAGTGTAATATAATGTTTATTTTAATCTCCTTTTCTAATTAATATATCCAACAACTCTTGACAGCTGGCACATTTGAAGAAGTCATTCCTTATATTAGGCCTTACCGGGGGGGGGGGGGGAATAATAGTGCACACTTCATGTTTATTGGGGAAAATACCTGTGTGGAGAATAGAATTCTCACATAACCAGTACTGGGGGCTTTAATACACTGAACTGGATCGTGGTGACTAAACTGTAAGGAGACAGAGTTGGTCACAGACTGAGTTCTAGGTTAGGAAAGAGGTAGAAATGCCTCTATTATACACAGATACAGTTCCATTCTATGATCCATAACTTATTTTGGGTAGTTCAGAATGGCCAAAGACATGCCTTATTTGGTTTTACCAACTACAGTCCTTCCCAGTACATAGAGAAAATGCACTTCTGGGGTACATGCTCTGCTAACTTCTGATTTGGACTATTAAAATGTGGGTCTGCCCTTGAAAAAAAGCCAGAAGTTTCAAATGCTTCAGAAAGAGTCTGTCAGATTTTTTCGAATCCAAAACCACAGAAAACACATTACTCTTTTCCTGTCTCAGCCTCACTGGTGGGCATTATGCTTTCAGACCAAATTCAGGGTGCTGCTGAGTATACCGCAGTTTTGTCCAGTTTTAGTCCAAGATAACCAAGCTCTTCATAGGCTTCTTCTGAAAGAGTGCCTTCTCCCACATTTCCTTCCACTTGATGAAATTTGTTGCAGATATTGGCTTGGATACAGTGGAGAACTTCCTTGTGCACAACAGGTATTTTTCACCTATTGTCCCCTCCTGCAGCAGACTACTGACCGCCCCCTCATGATGTTCCTGGGAGTCCTCTGTTCCCGAGACAGAAAATTTCAGGGGGCATTTTAAGACTGGTGAGGCAGAGAAGTTGCTTTTCGTGGATGGAAGAACTTCCACCTGCAGAAACTTTCTAGGGGACCCAAGCCAATTGATTAGTATTCCCCCAAGCTATATAGGACTTTTAATTCCCTCTGAATGAATGTCTTCAGTTGAGATCTGTATGATCTAGGACCTGATTATTTTTTAGATTTTAAAGACTTATTTGTGGAAGCCTTCATCACTGAAATATACAGTGTTTGCTGCTACCTATAGATTTTACTTAGTTGTTGGGTTTTGATTTGCTCCTTAAAGTTGTGTAATTTTATTATTTTGTAATTTTATTTTCTGTAACATCTTAGGAACTTGGTTGAAAATCACAATAGACATCTTCTAAACAAATAAAGGACATAGCTCCTGTCAGCAAGCCTCTTTTAAGTCCACTGAACTGGCACACTGCAAATTATGGCTGAAGTTCTTTCTCCCATGATGTTTAAAATGCAGGTTATACTTCAAAGAATGGAAATCAATAATAATACAGATAACAATAAGTCGTCCTGGCTATACAGAGCCATTTGTATAGTTTTCTGGTGAATGGGATTAATGGCCTCACTCAAGAAGTGTTCCAGGTTCTTATTTGCATACCAAACTCTGGATGTAGTGGAAATGCTCAATGCACATATCCCCACTGAGCACATGGAGTATTCAGTGACACTGAAGAGTGGAGCAGTATTCACACCAGAGCTTCTGGACTGAGGTAAATGCATTAAAACATATTTTTATGGACTCAATATGGACTTTATACATATACTTAAAATGTCAAATACTATATAGTGTACAGCACACAAAAGTTTTGTATAATTGAATGAACTGTAATTCAGCTGTGTGTATTATTTCTAATACCTAGTTTAACTGACATGCTTTATAACAGTTCCAGGGTCTCTTGTACCATATATTTTCATGCTTTGTTAGTCTAACTGAACAACAGGTCCCCATCCCAGGGAAAATAATGTTTATAGCACAAGAAGGCAGAAGCTTTTGTCAGGGTTCCCCATGATGTTCTGACGGGTAAACTAGAGAACTGTGAACTGGACTGTAGGATAGCTAGGTGGGTAGGGAACCGGTTGGAGAACCACACTCAGAGTAGTTGTCAATTGCATTTAATCTGAATGGAGGGAAGTATCCAGTGGGGTGCCACAGGGCTCGGTTCTGGGCCCAGTACTTTACAATATTTCTATAAATTATCTAGATGGGGGTGTGGAGGAGCTATTCATTAAATTTGCAGGTGACACCAAATTGGAAAGAGCAGCAAACACACCAGAAGATAGAGATAGAATTCAACGAGATCTGAATACAGTGGAAAAGTGGGCAGATGTGAACAAGATGCAATTTAACAAGAATAAATGCTGAGTTCTACATCTGGGTAACAAAAATAAAGAATGTGCATACTGGATGTGGAATACACTTCTGAGTAGCAGTGTGTGTAAACAAAATCTTGGGTTAAGGGTAGACTGAAAGTTAAATATGAGCAGCCAGTGTGATATGGCAACAAAAAAGGCTAATGCGATCTTGGACTGTATCAACAGAGGCATAACATCCGAATCACAAGATGTCATAGTCTTGTACACTGCATTGGTCAGGCCACACCTGGAGTATTGTGTGCAGTTCTGGAGGCCTAACTTCAAAAAGGATGTGGGCAGAATGGAGCAGGTGCAGAGGAGAGTGACAAGGATGATTGGGGGCCTGGAGACCAAGCTCCATGCGGAAAGTTTGAGGGACTTGGGAATGTTCAGTCTGGAGAAGAGGAGGTTGAAAGGGAGAGAGATTGCTCTCTCTAAGTATTTGAAGGGCTGTCACTTAAAGGATGGCAGGGAGCTGTTCCTGTTGGTATCAGAGGATAGGACTCGCAATAATGGGTTTAAATTAAGGGCAGGAAGGTACCGGCTGGATATTAGGAAAAACTTTTTTACAATAAGAGTTATGCAACAGTGGAAACAGCTGCTTAGGGAGGTGGTGAGCTCCCTTTCACTGGCAGTCTTCAAGCAGCGGCTTGTCAGGGATGTTCTAGGCTGATCCTGCATTGAGCAGGGGTTTGGACTGGATGTCCGGTACAGCCCCTTCCAACTAGGGGTGTGCAAAAAAAATAATTCAGATCTGAATCGGGCCGAATCAGGCCGCATCTGTTCCAGCTGCCGAATGACCCCTGCATATTAGTTTCAGCAATGCAAGCCCTTCCGGGAGTCATTGGGCCAGCCGAATGTCAGTTTCGGCCCCATTATACCCAATGGGCCATTGAAGTCAATGGCAAAAGCTCATAGGGTATGTGAGGGACTGGAGGGGACGGGGTTTGAGGGAGAGGCTCCAAACTCACAAGGTAGCTTCTGGAGCCTCTCCCCCAAATACCCACTGAGTTTCAAGAAGATTGGACCACAGGGTCCAATTCTATGGGCCCCAAACAGGTTGCCCTATCCCCTCCATTGTTCTCTATGGTGGGAAAAAACGTTACTTTTTCCCACCATAGAGAACAATGGAGGGAATGGGGGCAACTTGTTTGGGGGCCATAGAACTGGACCTCCTGGTCCAAACTTCTTAAAACTCAGTTGGTATTTGGGAGAGAGGCTCCAGCAGTTACCTTGCGAGTTTGGAGCCTCTCCCTCAAACCCCCTCCCCTCCAGCAGCTTTTTAAGCCACTGTCGAATCACCACTGAATTTCGAGTTTGAACTTTACTAACTTGAGTGATTTACTTGAATGTTCTTTATATAGTTAAAATGGCTGGATTTTTGATTATAACTGAATTTTCTATATCACCTTCAACATATCTAAACATTAGTGAGTGATGTATTTTAGTAAGCTATTTTTGCATTGTATGACCACTGTTACTTGGTTTTTTAGTGGTTTCTTTTCTTTCTCCTGTAGTTTGTAGTTTACCCCTCCCTTTTGATTTCTGTGTAGATTTTAGAATAAAAGCAATAAAAAATGTCAGAAAAAAGAAAGGGGGCTGAATGGGCCATTTTGGGGGGTGCATTTGTTTCAAATGAACCGAATGCATATCCCTACTTCCAACTCTATGATTCTATGATTCTAACTAGAGAAATAGTTCACAACATCTATTCAATAGATTTCTTATTTCATTCAGTTTCATTTAAACACAAGCATTCAACAGCATGAACATCTGGGTGACTTATGTGTAACCATCTCAAAGAATCTACATAGCATTTTAATCTTTTAGTTTGTTACGTTTGCATGTTGTGAGCTACCCTTAGCCCGCTTCCAGGGTAGGGCAGGATAAAAATCAAAGAAACAAACGAACGAATAAATAAAAATATCTTCATTAATTCATTACCAAAAACTTAGAAAACAGAGAAAATTCCCAAAGAAGAAAAGGAGGGAGAATTCATATTTCAAATAAGGTAAACACATAAGAAAAATTGCACTTCAGGTATATACCAGAGGCATCATCAAAAGTAGCTTCCCAGTGATGAGTAATCTCAGCCACTGCCATAACATTTAGAACTAATTGCCACCCAAAACTCTGGAAATGCATTAAGACCATCTGTGGCCCTTCCTAATGATCTTGTATAGCTAAGTGGTTCTAAAGAGGTGTGCTGTTCACCCACCTTGAGGCGGAGCAGTTTTTACAAGATCCCTATGGCGAGTATAACATATGCATAAGTTTCTAGTGCTCTGTGGTAACTGCCCATATGGTCTTAAATAAAGCTTTCTTATACCATTTTACGATGATTTCTTTTTTGAGCCACATAATCTTTAAAACCTTTTAATATATTATAATCTGTGTTCATTACTATAAACTGTAAAAACTTTTCCAGTTTGAAAAGATCCTGTGTTTTTAGCACTAACACTTTTTGTTTCCATTTTTAACTCATGACATTTGAAGTTACTAAGATTCAAGACTGATATTTGTCAGATGACAAAATATCCTCTTTGCTTAAGAAATTTTGCCCTTTTGATCCCAAAGAAGCTAAATATGTATGATATTTACCACTCACTCCAAAGCTTATGGAGTTGGGATAGAGTGACCTACATTAAAACAATAAATGTCTTGCTGGATGAAGAATGTTTTAAAAATTAAACTGTATGCACAAAGCCACACTTTATTTTCTGATTGCATGGAGTAGAACTCCTTTCTCTCCTATTAGCATATATACTTCAGCAGGGCTTTTTTTGTAGAAAAAGCCCAGCAGGAACTTATTAGCATAATAGGCCACACCCCTGACAGCACAGCTCCCTCCCAGGATTGGCTTCCCCAGGTGCCCCACGGCTTGCGGGGCACCTGGGGAACCCAAGGGAAGGAAGGCAGTTTCTGGATCAGCTTCCCCAGGCACCCCACAGCTGCAGGGCAGCTGGGGAGTCCAAGGAGGGGAGGCAGTTTAAACTGCCTTCCCTCCCTGGATCAGCTTGCCTTCCCCAGGTGCCCCATAGCTTGCGAGGCACCTGGGGAACCCAAGGGGGGGGAGGCTGTAGGTGTGGTTAACTCAGAAGCCAGCCAGAACTCCATTCCTGTGCGTTCCTGCCCAAAAATAGCCCTGTACTTCAGTGGAGCCACTGCTGTTAGTGTAGGATGCTTGCTTTATCCCATAAAGCCCAGGAGGAAACATTACCAACCAAGTTAGAACCAGAGAGAAACCCTAAGCAGATGTACTCAGAATGCAACTCATATCCATTAAATTATCTCTAGGAAAGTGTTCTTAGCAATTTCTGTCAATTTCTATATCCCCTCATGGTGGAGGATGGAGTAGGACATGGAAACTTGTGGCCACGATTCAAAGTGTTGTTTTTTTTTCCAAGACAAAACATACTTTATTGTACTGCAACATCAAAATACATGTAGAGTACATAAACGACTGTGGAAATGAGAAGGTGCTAGGTTAGTGAAATACTCCATATAATAGAATGCTGATCTACTAAAGTTTACTCATCTGAGGCACAAGCACACTCTTATTCAAGCATCCTGATTCAACTCAGTTCCAAGACACAAATCTACATGTTTTCCTTCTAAGTTGCATATTAAAGCTACTTAAAGTTCAAGCTAACAGGGCTGCCCAAACTGCAACTCAAATGAACAACAAAACAAACACACACAACCCTATCTGAGGAGTGTGAATGGTATAGCCATAGTCCCCCCCCTCCAGTTTGCCACTCACATTTGTGGAGGGGTGGCTTGTGGAACAGCCTCCTAAAGACACTTGTACAGGCAGACTACCCTGCTCTAAGCTGACGCAAGTGCAGTTAGGATTGTAGTTATGACCATTATTTTTCCAGATGTCCTGTTTGCATTCCTTATTCATTTGCAGGAATTTAATACTATTAGATCTTTAAGAATCTGTTTTAGTAAGGTAAACACCTTGCCTAAGAAATACTTAGCAATGACAAGAAGAGTACAACATTGTAATTAATCCTCCAAAATATAGCTCTTAGGTTCCCAAAAATGATAATAATGAAACAGCTTGGCAGGGCAAACTGGTATCAATGTTTGGGCATCACTGATTAAAGAGAGTCTACAGAAGGTTTGCTCAGAAGAGCAAGATTTCAACACAAGTAACTGCTACAGGAAGCACCAGATAATCTGCCAGATAAGCTTGTTGTGCTGGTGAAAACAGTAAAGGTGCAGCACCACAATGGTAAGATGCAACGAAGAGCTCTGACATCAGAAGCAGCACTTGAGGACAAGTTGTTAGCCATTTAAACAGATGCAGATTTGATGCCTGGCTGTGTGCATGTCTACATATGCTGGCACTGCCTTCTTTCTTATGGCCCACATTTTTTAAAATGCAAAGCTAAAGGTTACAGGAAAAAAGCTCTAAGATTAAGTAGAGAAGTTGAAACTCTTTTAGAGGTCAGCCAAGGGGGGGGGGGGGAATGAAAAAAAAATGCTTCAGCAAGGGTAACTGCTCTTCTTCCATCACTACCAACATAAAGCAAAACAAGACTTAGGCTGATTTTACATCTGAATTTCCTGCTGGAATCATTCTAGTTCCAAAAAAACCTGCCCATACCTCTGTGCGGTGTGAAACCGTGCTGCCACTGAAATGTCCATATCTACTAATTGCCCTCCTGTGGTCAAGCTAGTATAATACCGCTTTATTCTGCTTTAAACAATTGTGGTTTCTTAGTGCACTTAAACCCCCTGGAGTGAAATTTCACACCACTGTGAAATCAGCACAGGAAAAGACAGCAGTCAAACTACTTTAGAGGGGAGGTATAAAATCAGCCTTAACAGTCACTTACTTATATTATTGTATAAGTTACAACTGGAAAAAGGAGAGAGAGCAGAGATCAGGTAGCAGAGATCAGTTCCTCTGGAGAAAATGGTGGACTCTGTGTCATTATACCCTGATGAGGTCGCCACAGCAAATTGGCACTGTGTGCCCAAGGCCGGGGCACTCTCCCTGGGCCTCTTTCTACAGCCCATTGTATTTATTTCCACAACAGGCCTTATTCCTAGTTATTATATAGAGAGATGTGTGGTGGCAGCAAGACAAGTGATTTGTTTTGTTACGATATTTGGTTTGGATCAGGATCACATGGGAGGCTCAGATGGAATCTAATGTCCAGGGGCCCATGGAGGCTCTCAGCAGTCCTGGTTCTGGGGAACTCAAAAGCTTGTACTGTTATATGTTAATGGGTTGGTACTAACAGAAATAATTGCATGGATTGTGTTCTTGGTTCTGGGGACTTCTCTTTTAAACCAGCATGACAACAATTTACCTACTATCTTTGCCTCACAAACAAACCACTGCTTCTTTTCACCGCTTACTGGATTCTGACAATGGTCCTTTTATTTTTGGTGTGAAGTTCTGTTACATTTTGCCAAACAGGATGGTAATACTTCTGATCCCCATTTATTAAAAATGGAGACTTAGAATTCTAATTTTGGAAATACAAAGCTAATATTCACTAGATGAGTAACATCTAGTTAAAATTTTGAACAATTTAAAACCTGAGAAATAACAAAATGAAGGTGGTGCTGGGTTGGCATAAAGGGGTCACAAACATAAGAAATGGCATATCAGATTTTTCAGAAATTTTGCCACATTAAAATTTTTACAAAACATTCTCTGTGGTATATTTTGACTAATGGGAGATATTGTCTTGGACTTATGATGAATATATATTTTTAATAGTAGAATGTTGAAAACAGTACTCCACTATAGTCATTCTTGGTATTTTGGTAGATGTCTGAAGGGATAAGAACTATGCTTACAGAATTTCTGCAGCATACATAGCTAGGATAAATTGCCCTTTGTTTCCTCTTGGGCTAAGAGAAATTATATTGGTAGATAGCCCTGCTTCACAACTATGAAGCCATCAGCATTATCCGTGTGCAAATGTACACATGCTCACACATTTTTTCTCAATGAAACTTCACACATCAAATCACAGACGCACAGCAGGCTGACCATAAACCCCCTAATCAGAACCAAATCACTGTGTGACTTCTTTTATCAGCAGGGCTAAAAGGGTTAATTTCTGAAATAAATATTAGCATCATGCCTAAGGATACAATTTTCTTACCTAGCTTAGAAAACTTGGCAGCAAATATGCTGAACTTAAAATTGTAGAATAACTCATTAGGAAATATGCAGTAGCCATGGCAAGATTTACTACAAATATGCTAGAAGTACTTTTAAAAAATTAATATTATGCCGCTATGCTTGGTTTAATTAGCTTTCTTCTTCATTTACAAAGCATATCTGTCTCGTTTATGAACTTAGTCTCTCTTCCCTTCCTTGTAAACCTGTTTAATTAAAGTTTTAACAACTGTGCAAGGCTTAGAAACACTAGAATGATTTTTATCACTTCAGACCCTAAATCTTCCTTTTCCACATGCTTGCTACATTGGGAAGATGACAAAGGTGTGGAATGGAATAGCACAAAATTAAGATGCGCCCCTTTGCCAGACCTCATTGTGAAGTGCATTTAATTTCTGGTGTTTGCTGGCACATTCATTTCAATCTCCAAAAACGCTTTTGTTAGCACTGAAATTCTGATTAAATCCATCAGATGCCAAAGCTATCCTCTAAAATTCATTGAAGGTCACCTTTTCTTTTAGCATCTACCTTTGTCTAATATGTACATTGATTGCCTTATTTTCCAGTGTATTCTATCCTTTGAAAAATCCTATCACTTATTAGCCTCTAATAGGAGGTCACTGCGCTTTGGTTTTCAATTATAGAAACTTCCATTAAAATCTGTTTCAGCATGTATCATTTGCCCTTCGTAGTACAAGGAAAGATTTAGCAGTAATTTATTTTTTGCTATATGCAAAACTAAAACCTACTCACCAGAAATGCTGATTAGAACATATCTGGAACTTCAGCATCTCATTTCATTTTTGTATTCAATTGGTTGCTGTCTATTCCAAAGTTCAGACAAGTAACAAATACCATTTAAAAAAAACATGCCTGTAAGAACCAACTAGTTAATATGAACATTCAGTCCTCACAACCAGCCTCCTCCTGTCATGATTGCTGCCATCAACATCAAATAGCTTGTCTTTTAAACCATTATGAACAGATGTTCAAACTGGGATTTGACAATTCTGCAGAAAAGGGGTATTCTAAACTACAGTCAGTGAGCCATTCCATGTACTGTTAAATTCATAACTGGGCATATCGATGATAGAAGCAAGAAGACACTATTATCTGATTAAAAAAAAAAGAACTGGGATGTAGAAATAGAGACATTGTCCTAGGTTCATTCTCTCCAAGATATTTATTGTTACCCCAGCCTTCTTTTAAGGGGGTCTGGGCAGTATGAGAAATCTCCTTGCCCATAAGCAGCACCTTGAACTGAACAAAGAAACCAAGCAAAAGTTACTACCTTCAAGTCTTACAGAACTAGCTATTGTTGACACTTTATATCAACAAACTAACCTGGGAAATAAAGCTGCAATCTATCTGGATATGAAGGGAAGTTAATGATTTGGGTTGCCAGCTTTGGGTTGGAAAATACCTGGAGATTTTGGGGGTGCAGCCTGGGGAGGGTGGGGTTTGGGGAGGGGAGGGACCTCAGCAGAGTGCCATTCCACAGTATCCTCCCTAAAAGCAGCCATTTTCTCCAGGCAAACTGATTTTGGTTGTCTGGAGAGCAATTGTAATAGCAGGAGATCCCCAGCTGCCACTTGGAGGTTGGCAGCCCTATTAGTGATACAAGTTTAGGTTTCAGCCTCTGCACACAAAATTTTTCTGCTTTGGCAATTAGAAAAAGCAGTGGTAGAACAAACACATTTTATTCTTATCATTATTCCATGAATGCCCAATATAGAGCTAAAATATAATAAACAGTGCATTATATCTGTACAGTGTTGGATGAGGACCATAATTACAAAACTATTAAGCTGTGCTATATTGTCATGTCAGACCATTGGTCTATCTAGTTCAGTATTACTGGACTAACAGCATTCTTCCAGAGTCTCATGTAGAGAGGGTAAGAATGTAAAAGGGAGAGGGGCAATGTTCTGATTACCTTCCATTTCATTTTCAATATACAATGTAATTCTTCACATGGAAATGCACCTCCAAGACTACAAAATATGAGCATTTTGACAGAGTGTTTGGAACAAATCATTTGAAGCACAGAAAGAATAAGTTGTTGATGAGACAGATCTTCAGGAATGTGAACACCTTTATTTACCATGGTGTAAGTCATGTAGTAAGTAAGTAAGTAAGGTGGCTCAGTGGTTAAGACGCTGAACTGCAGACTGGAAAATCTGTAGATTGGCAGTTTGAGACCTGAGTGCCACAAGAAGGACTAAGCTCCCGTCTCTGGCCCCAGCTCCTGCCAACCTAGCAGTTCGAAAGCAAGAAATTGCAAGTAGACAAATAGGTACCGCTTTGGTGGGAAGGTAACAGTGTTCCATGCACCTCGGCGTTTAGTCATGCCGGCCACATGACCACGGAAAAGTCTTCAGAGAGTGCTGGCTCTTCAGCTTGGAAACGGAGATGAGCACCGCCCCCTAGAGTCGGATTCAACTAGCTTTCGAGCAAGGGAAACCTTTAAATTTACCTTTAAGTCATTGTATGGTGTGTTGCAACACTATAGAGGTCAGAAAGACTGAAAAGTGAGTATAAATTCTGGGTGCTTAAGCACTGAGAAGCACTATAGAAATAATGAATGATGATACACAGCTAAAAACAACTGAAGTTCTTTCCCTTCTCACTAGCAAGATTGTACAGATCATGTACATGAGCAATTTGAGTGAACCCATATGTGGGTCAATGCTGTTGGGGTCTGGATCAGAGCAGTATCAGACAATATATGAGGTAAACCCCTGGCCTCCCTTCAAGTGTTAACGTGAACAGTCGTTGACCTGGTCTGTCCTGCAGGTGCTACTAATTGGGCTTTGGGCCTACACAACTCTTATCATTCCAAGGCCAAAGTCATTAGCTTCTCATGAGAACCTGCAGTCTGTGTGATGGGGGGGGGGAGAGTCAGAGGTGATGAGGTTTCTCTGGGAGATACATCCTGATTGGATGTCATCATCACTTGACATGCAGGGCCCAAACGTTATATTTATGCTAAGGCCCTGAGGAAGAGAGACTAGCTTTGATTTTGATGGACTAGACGTTTGAACTATGAAACACAATTGCTAGTAGTGTAGAGAACGCTCGAGCTTTAGCCTTTGATTCTGGAACTTAAGGTATGTGCCCTCTAATGCAAGACCTGAAGAATGTTAGATAGTTAAGCTAGTTTTTTTGTTTTCTTGCTGTATGATCATAGAGTAATGTGTTGCATGAAGTGGAATTTTTTATTTAACAGTAATTCAATAAAGTAAGAGTGTGTGTGTGAGAGAGAGAGAACAGTAGTCTGATTGCTTGAGTGCATCTGCCCTGGGGTTCAGTCTTGGATTCTTTGACACCATACTATGGATTTTAGAAGCAGAAATTGTTTATTGCTGCTATTTTGCTAGGTTTATATTGGTAATGTGTTTTCAGCAGAATTAATTATTTAGCTTCTGTGTTTTGTGGTGTTGGTGTCATTTTTTAAAAAAATCTGAACCACAGATGAAGCGGTGTCTAGTAAGAACAGAAGAAGAACTTCATTTCTGGTCATAACTGCATGATTTGATGAATGTCAACAAGGCATTGCTAATGCAGGTCATCTTGAGAAAATGGAAATCTGCCTCTTCTCCTTTATACTATGATGGCTAACTGAATTAACAAACAGCATTTTCATAAAAAAGCTGACATTAATTCAAAGAGGAGCAAAACCCAATTATGAAGTCATTGCTGTTTTGGTTTTTTTTTAGACACAGTGCTGCTGGAACATATGGAGGGTCAGTTTTCAGCTTTAATTCAGAGGGGAGAAGTTAATAACATTCAATTGTTTTTATATGCTATGCTTGTACTTCTTTATACTATACTAACATACCAAAGTGCTAAAATATCTTGAATTTCATTATATTTATTTTAGGTTTGTTTGAAATAAAGTAAGTGGGAATTGACTGGGAGTTAAGCACTTGATCCTTATTCAGTATTATTATTCACTATCTAAATCCTTCAATGGGAAGCAAAATTGCTAAGGGGAAAAAAAGCTACAATTGTCATTTAGGGAGACTGCTCAGTTTTTTAAAAAGCCTCAGTTTTTCTTAAAACCTCAGTAATTGTAAATCACATCACTTCAGCCTTCTGATGAACATGTTTTTAAAAACAACATCAAGGGCTTCAGATACTAGCTTATCTTTGCTATCAGGGTTTGTATTTTTTTTAAAGATCCTAATAAACTTGATTTATAAACCAAGCAACTGCACTTTTGCTACAAAGCTAATGCAGCTCTAAAACAGTTTCAACATTTAACAAAAAATAAAATGCTAACTACAGTAATTTTAGTTAATGACATGAAAACACTGCATTTTTATGAATATGGCTTTTGACATAAAATTAACATCTACTTTTTGGCACAGTCTTGAAGATATATCCTGTTTCTGACCACTGGAGGCAGATATCTAGAGGAGGAAGAATTAACGAAGAGCCTTAAGGCTGTTCACCTTAATGCTCACATTTTTGTTGCACATTTTTCATTCCTTTTTTTAAACTTAATGCTGCTGAAATCCAATTTAGCACTTCAAGATAGGCTGACATTACCAACTAATGCATATATATGACATCCTTTCTTGAAATGAGTTAACACTCTTCATGTTTACTAAGCATACCAACATATAATGCCACCTTGGAGTTTCTGACCTGTTCTTTATATAGATCCATAACCTATGATTAAAAGGGAACTGGGAATTTTGTATGCAGTTTCCTTTACTAAAATTTAATAAGGAAGTTTTTAATTTGAATTCATAAAAAGCATTCACTACATTTGACATCTCTTTAACAGGCCTACAAAACTATATAAGATTTACTTGAACTACATACAAACCCAAAAAATATGTGAGTATCTTTGTATCAGACTTCTAATCTCATTATGAAAGGACATAGCACTGATATCTCTA
This sequence comes from Lepidodactylus listeri, assembly GCA_029233225.1. NCBI lineage: Eukaryota > Metazoa > Chordata > Lepidosauria > Squamata > Gekkonidae > Lepidodactylus > Lepidodactylus listeri. Next base: position 76,064,150 of record JARCFY010000008.1, read on the forward strand.
TTAATAATATAGAGCACCAAAATGACAGAATGTCATCGTTGTCTTGGATACTGACTCAAATTGTATCAAAAAGGTGCTGTATTATTATAAAGAGTCAGAGGCGATGGCATGCAATACTTACTTGATAATGTCTCCTTCAAGAGCAATCACTCGTTTAATGATCTTCTGCTCTGGGTTTCTTGGAGACCTGCAAAAAGGAGGATAAAGGTTATTCAATCTGTAATGTTCTCATTGTTTTGAGAAAATGAAGAGAAAAATCCCCTATGAATTGGAAATTGCTTAAATCATTAGAGGATCTGTTGCCTTTTCCTAATACAGCATCTGCCATATTCTTGTTAAGTCAGTGCTGTCATTCTCATTTCAAGCCGTTGTGGTGAAAAACAAGTGCTGCAAAGATAGCTGACTGAGAAAACCAAGATAAGTCACCATCTTGCTACTGAAAACTGAATGTTCAAAATATTCAGAGGTTATCAAATTAGTGCCCTGTTGTAGTTGATGCAGAGTTGATTGCAAATGGATTCACATACTTCAAGATGAATGTTCTATTAAATGCCAACATAACCACATACATAAACATTCATGCCAATCATTTATTTTAGAAAATAAACTCAAAATGAGATGAAAATTAAATCATCTTATGAAGAAATCTCATGTTTTTAAATCTTATTTACCTCATACTGCTTAACTTATTTGTTCTAAGCAGATTACTAAAATATAGAAAAGGCCCCATTTGAATGGCTGTGAAAATCTATCAAAGATGCATAAAAATTTTGTAGTTAAAAGAGTGATAGGTCTGCTATTATTTTCTAATAAAAGAGGTAATGTCTCCATATATTCTATATTTTGAAGCAAATGAAGGTTTAAAAGATTTATAGGCTCAGGAAAGTAAGTACATTCAAACGAATTACATTCAAAGGTCACATGATACAGGGTGTCTATACTACCTAGACCACAGCTGCATAATCTATCAGAGTAAGGTATCTTAAGATACCTCCCTTACAAAACTCTTGATGGTAGGGCATTAAGGCACACCAACATAAAGGCACACCTATGACAAGGAAATGTCAAATATGAGCAGAAATCGGGAAGCTCTCCAGGTGGAAGAATATCACCAAACATAGAACAAATAATGTCATGCTCTACAGACTGTGCTGTTATTATCATATTTAAATAAACATTTCTCAATCCTGTCTGGTAACTGAATAAAGGGGGTCCAAAAAGATTAAAAAACTGTAGTTGTCATTCAACAAGTTTATCCAAGTGAGAAACATAAGAGTCCTCTCTGACTAATCTGAGGTAGCTTTCTTGGATGTCGGAGTGTATAATTTTAACTTCAAGGCAATTAATTCATTAATTGTCATATGGTCTTGTGTGTAGTATAGCCAGGAGATCCTAAGATTGCCTGGCAGCCAGAATTTCTAGCTATTTTAGCATTATGCACCACTAGGTGGCAACCTAGACTTATTTTTAGGCAAGACACATATCAGAGGTAGTTTGTCATTGCCTGCCTTTGTGTCATGACCCTGGTATTCCTTGGAGGTCACCCTTCCAAATACTAACTAAGGCCAACCCTGCTTAGCTTCCAAGATCTGACAAAATCAGGCTAGCCTGGTCAGGGCATTTTAAGGGGAAAAGCCTTCAACCAAGCCTGAGCTTCAAGAGATGGTTGTCCCAATTCAGCTCAGAGGGCTACCCCATTACACAATTCCGAATTCCACAGATGGAACACAGGAATTTAAAAAGAATTGAATCCAAGGACTCTCCTATTTTATCAGTCCAGGAACCAGCCCCATATAAACTTTGTGTGGCCACCTTGGAGTTAAACAGTTTGATGGTGGCTGGGATATACTGAGCCCCAGATGAATAACAGAAAGAACAGATAGTACTTGATGCTGTGGTATCCAGTCTTTTAACATGAGTAGCTTGCACTGATCAAGTTAATCTCTGGTCAAACCAAACCCCTAAGTATTTAAAATACAGGACCTTCTCAAAATCATTACCATGAATTTTCCACTTGTGGTGGTATACAACAATCTTGGATTTTTGATAGTTAACTATCAGGTGTTCTTCCAGACAGTAAAAGACAAAAGCCTCTATCAGAATGGTCCTAATGTTGTTCTTGATAGGAGAACTGCATAATCAGCAAAAAGCAGGATGGAAACTTTAACTTTAGCAATGGATGGATAATAACAGTCCTGGGCAGAGACAGTAGAAATCATATCATTATACAAAGAGAATGCTATACTGCTTGGAATATCATTTGATATGAACAACCATATTAGTATCACCAATGAACAATAGTTATAAATCCTGATGGCATTCCAGGAAGAACAGCCAGGGAATACTTTTCCTGTGTGGCAGTAAGGAACTGGAACCATTTAAGTTGCCCAGTCTGGCAGCCTTTAGAACTTCAGACCTTGCTATTGAAACTATCCAGTCAGCTTTGACTCAACTGCCATATCATCATGCTTAAAAATTGGGCTCCCCTTCGCCCGGCAGCGCCGTGGCATGGGGAGCCGGTTTGCCGCCTCGCAGGATGCGAGGCAGCAACAGGGAGCGCTGTGTGCGTTCCTTTGAGAGCAGGGGGCGGGGCTTGCTCTTTGACAGCCGTTGCCCCACTCTGGCTCTCTACAGTCCGCTGAAATACCCCTCCAACACCAAACATTCCAACTCCCCGATTTTACCTCAGACACTTCTCGCATTTGTATATAAACATCAATAATTTCCCAGGCATGTTAGACCTGCAACCTTCCTCCTGCTGACTTGAGATCTTGCCAGGCAGTCCATATTGTTTGTCACAATCTCAGAGGACAATTCTAATCCACTTCCCTGCAGAGAAGTAACAGCTACCCCTTCTCCTCTTTGAGATGAGCCATCTGGAACCAGAGACTTTTCATCTCCTGTCAGCTTTCCCCCAATATTCAGTTTAAAAACTGCTCTGCCACCTTTTTGATTTTAAGTGCCAGCAGCCAACTTCCTTCTCAGGACAAGTGGAGACTGTCTCTTTTGTACAGCTTCCTCTTGTTCCAAAAAGCATCCCAGTGCCTAACAAACTTGAACTCTTTCTCCCTACACCATTGTCTCATCCATGAATTGAGACTCCTGATCTGTGCCTGTCTCTCCAGCCCTGTGTGTGGAACAGGTAGCAGTTCTGAGAAGGCTATCTTGGAAGTCCTGACCTTGAGTCTCCTGCCTAGCAGCCTAAATTTTTCCTCCAGGAACTTACAACTGTGTTTCTCCACACTGTTGGTGCCAACATGTACCATGACACTGGCTACTCCCCAGCACTATCTACCAGACTATCTAGAACACGTGTAATGTCTGCTTCCTTTGCACCAGGCAGGCAAGTCACCATACGGTCAGTACACGAGTTTACCACCCAGCTGTCTACCTGCCTAAGGACTGAATCACCAACTACCAAGAGTCCCCCTCTCTCCCTGCCTAGGGATGGTTCCTTGGTGCATAAGAATACTAGGGTTGCCAGCCCCCAAGTGGGGCCTGGGGATCTCCTGCTTTTATAACTGATCCCCAGCTGACAGAGATCAGCTCCCCTAGAAAAAATGGCTGCTTTGTAGTGTGGATGCTATGGCATTATACTATGCTGAGGCCCCTCCCCAAACCCTGCCCTTGTCTGGCTCCACCCCCAAAGTATCCAGGTATTTTCCAACCAAGACTTGGCAACTCTAAAGGATACCCGTTCACCAACTGAAGAAGAGTTCCTTTCTGAGGGCACATTCCCCTTATCCTCAGCACAGTGCCATTTCTTCTTGACGATTATGCTCCCTGACAGCGGTGGGGCTGCCATTTTCAGAGTGGGATATATCTAACAAGTCCCCAAGAGTCTTCTCCATGCCCCTAACTGACTGTCTCTGCTTCTCCAGGTCAGCCAACCTTGGCCTCAAGGGTACAAACTCATTTCCTGAGAATGAGGAGCTCCTTGCACTAGGCACACACCCAAGACTTCTGCCCAGTGGGCAGATAATCATACATGTGACACTCCATGCAAAAATTGGATAGCCCCCAACCCCCTCCTGACATTCTGTCTTCATAATTGCTTTTTAAAAATAATTATATACATTCCCCTTTTAAAAACCCTCCTTATTTACATGGTTCTACTTGTGGAAAGTCTACTTACCTTACTAGATACTTGCATGGATACATTTAATCTGTGCTTAACGTTGGCTGAGGACAGACTGGCAATCTAAAGCGGGGCAGGCACGCTTCGCAAATGGAGGAAAGGAGCACGTTCAGACATGCGCATCTGTCGGTCGGCTCCGTTGCGTACTTACCCATCTCCCAGTCGCTTTCCTTCCGCTTTACCCGGACACCGGTTTTTCCCAGTGTTCAGGGGCCTTCCTCCGCATGCCTCCCGCTTCCTAACAGTGTGAACTGGAAGAAGCGGGAGGCATCCGGAGGAAGTGTGAACGCACCGGCAAAAAGTTTTGCACATATGCGCATGTGCGCATGTGCGCACATGCAAAAAACATCAAAGAAAAACAAAAAAAAGTGCAGCGGCGCGCGCGAGCCACACGCGCTGGCTATGCGGCAGTCTGAACGCTCCGTGGCAGTCTGAACGCTCCGTATCGCCGCTGATCCGCATTGCTCTGGCCAGTGTGAACGGCCAGCTCCGTGGGTTTTTTCCCCCGCTCCAGTTCCCTCCGCTTTGCCTCCGCTTCAGATTGCCAGTCTGTCCTCAGCCGTTATTCTTCTGTGTCATCGGCTATCTGGATTTATTGAAGGAGGATTCTTATAAACCCTCATGGTTTAGGATCATGGGCAAGAAACTGTCAGCTATTGGTTTTACCACTAAATCTATCGTGGAATTGGGGCTTGCTGAATCAGCAATTACAATTTAAAAAATGGATTAGACAGATTGATTACAATACTTCTATTCTTCATGGTTGATAAGTTTGTTCTTCACAACTTTTTGGAATATTTCCCCCTGATTCTCTTCCCTTCTATGCTTATCATCTTGACCTCACCTTGTCTATGCAGGGCTTTTACTTTTGCTAGAATGAATGCCCATTCAACGGTGGTTGTAAGATGCTGCTTTTTGCTTCTTCCCTACCTGATAGAATTTGCTCTTTCTTTCTTTGGTAAAATAGATTCAATTTCTCATATTTTATTGAAATGCCCTCTATATTCTAATCTAAGATGCCATTTTATTCTACCATGGTTGGTGAATTTTGATTATTTTAATCCAAGCAGGGTGGTCCCTTTCCTACTCTCAGATCAAAATCCGAATATAATCTTGGATGTTGCAAAAAAAAAAAATCCTTTTGTCTTTTGGGGAAAAAAACAGAGATAAATGAAATTTCAGATTGTTATACTGCTCAAGTATTGAGTGATAGAGCTTTTGTTGGACAAAGGAAAGGAAAGGACTATTCATTCCCTGAGTTCTGCCAGTCCTGATCTGCTGTTTGAACAAGCAAAGGTTGGCCGTTCAAGAGTGGTGACTGTATGTTCTTGCAAACTGTTTTATTTTGCTCATTGCTGGTGTCCCCAATTCATTTGTTTCTTTTACATCATTTATTCACAGCTGACACAAAAGTTAATATTTTATAAAACTGCATGCATTTAACAGTAGAAGATTAGAACTTACAGGTTCATTTTGCACTAGAAAGAACTACAACTGAAACAGGGATATTTGCGTTAAAGGAGTCAGGAGGATACAAAATGCAATAGCGTTGCTAATACTGAGCTATCGGTAGCCTTGCCTTTTCCCCAACCTATCCCCCTTCTCTCAGTGACTGCACATGACCCTTGGTGCACCAGGAAGAAAGAACTGGTTAACCTACAGTGCAACAGGACCCATGATCACTTGCACAACACAACATTAAGGGCCCGCTATACCCTGTGTACTTCATTTCCAGAATATCTCTTTATAGAATTAGGCTGTTAAATGTATTTTTCTATTCATTTGCCTTGATACTGCTCATCTTTCTAAAATCTGAGAATTTTCCATCTGTATGAGCAGTCCTGGCATCTGGGAATTCAAAATTTCTAACAAGGCAATATAAATGTGGACAGGCAAGTGCTTGATCAGGAGCTTAAGACAAATACGTCTAAATATGGCATACATATTCTCTTGATACTACTACTTTTCACAGTGGTGTAGTTCTTTGGCAGCTCAAACTTGTTTAACCAAGGAACTCATTAACCAGCAGGAACTCATTAGCTTAATAGGCCACACCCAACATTAACATATCAGGCCACACCCCTGACAGTGCAGATCTTCCCTCACAGAGGAGGGAGAGCTTGTAGCTGAATAAACCTTGGTCTTAAAGGTGACACTGGACTGTTTTGGATTGCTAGCTGGGGGGGGGGGTGAGGACCCGGTTCTCCCAGATTAGAGCCTGCACACTTAAACACTACAATAAACTGGCTCTCTACACCAAGGTGGGGAGGCTACAGAGGCCTTTCCCGGGTCCTGTGCCTCAGCATTGGCCAGGAAAGGTGGGGGGCCCTCTGCAACTTACCTGCTGCTGCTTCTTCCTCCTCGTGGCCCAACTGAGGGCTACTGGGAGTAGGGGGTGGGGCCAAATTGGAGGGCAGCCAGAACGCCGTTCCAGTGCATTCTGACCCAAAAGTAGCCCTGTGTTTAATTATCTTAAAAGGACACTATTCAGCCTAGTTAACAATTTCCCAAAGCTTAGTAATTCAGTATTAATAATTGCATTGTTTTTGTTTAATAATCTTTTACTTTCCCAGTTTTTTATTCTTTCCTTCATTTGTTAAATCTTTTTTTACTACCTTCTTTCTAGCACCTGCTTAAAACAAATTTATGCTTGGGAGGGTGTGAGAAGTTACTATAGGTCTTTCTATCGACAGTTGACCGTTGGGGGTCTCACTAAAGATTCCAGTTAAGTGAAGGAAGCACTTGCTTTATTTTCACTTTCAAAAGGGTTTTTTTAACAGAACCCCTGACTTCAAATACTTTTTCCTGCTAGGCATGCAGTCTTTTGTACTAAGAAAAAGAGAGAGTAACCCAGAGCTCCTAGATAATGGCCAGATACGATAGTCAGATCCAACAGTGAACCGAACACAATGATAGTTTTCAACATACCTTAGTATTCTTACTATCTGAAGAACAAAGATATCACATTTCTATTAAATTATGACTACATCATAAAAGCAAATTCTGTATCAAAGGGCACCCAGAGTTCCTAGGTATAAGCTAGGAACAAAGAGAGATGATTTTATACTATTAGCTCATTATCAGGAATCATACGATTCAATTTAAAAAGGTCAACAGGCCCAAAAGGCTCCTCCTCGGCTATGTTCCATCATGATCTTCAAAATCAATCAAGAAACCCAACTCAACAGTGCAATTCATACCTCAGTACCAACATATGTACAAAGCATCATCCATAGTAACTATTCCAAAATAGCCACTCTATCTTGTGCATTCTTTCCTAAGAGATTCACCAAAGACCAAATACAAGCATCTTTTGAAAGAGTAACAAGGCCCACAGTTAATACAGGAAAGTGTCTTTAGTCTCTCATACATTCATCCATGTTAAACTGTTAGATTTCACCTATGTGCATTTTTAAAATTTCTTTCTTTCCTGCCAAATGTAAAAAGTTGGTAAAAAGTTCTTTTCAAAGTGCACTCATAAGAATTTCTCTTGGGAAGACGTTAATTGTACACCTTTTTCAGACAGAGTCTAATAGATATTGCATTCATTCTAAACCTCGTGAGCAGAACCAGCAAATGTGTGGCATGCAGTGGAGCTTCCAAGGTAATAGTGCCAGCTGCAGAATCGGCCTTCCATTTTTCATTCCCATTAGGGATCACATACTACTGTATAGCAGAAAAATTGCTACAGTGAAGCCTGTTACACCTTACCACTGAAAGATACACAATTCTTGGATCAATTCCAACCAGTCATATAGACAGAACACCTTAACTTTCTTCATGTTCTGATACTTTTCAAGCTAAAAAAAAAGTGACTGAGAGGTTTTGCTGGATGACAGTCTCTAATAACACAAAAGAGAAGCTTTGGCCAGTTCTTCTTCATGAGACAAACGATTATGTTAAAAAAAAATAGTAAGGTTGATTCTCACACACAAAGACAGGAAAGGTCACCACTGAATGACAAGACAGTGAAAAGGTGCTGTGGTTGTTAAGGAGTTCCACATTAATGTAGATACAGCATGCCGTTTCAGGAAAACAACACTGAACCAAATATCTCACAGACATCCTCAGGCAACCCAGAAAGGGGGGGGGGGCTTAATCAGTAATACATAATCTTCACTCTTTTATTAGCGTTAGAGGTAATATATTGATTTGCTTAATAAATATTCCACAGAAGTACCAAAACAGTGTTAGTGGCAGACAGTAAGAGCAACTGAAATTGTTTAGCTGGTTTAGGATTCCCTCTAGGCTACGCATTACAAAATGGACTTCACTCTTAATGAACACTGGCTCAGTGAAGCATATGGCAAAATCCCCACCATTTCTTATGCATGTCTCAATGTACATAGTCATTTAAGTGAAAAGGGAATTATGCCAACTAGATGAGCAGAAGCATCACTGATGCTTGACGAATACAGCATTTTCAGTGAAAAATATGTTTTAATTGGTATATTTAACAACATTAGGCAAGCTATTTTTCTCACAATAGCAATTCATAAATTTCACTCTGTAATGAGATGTTGTGGCGTTTAGCTGATTTTCCCCTCCATGAACTGAAATATCCAAACTCACTATCATACAATGGGAACAATACAAGTTCTAAATGTATTCTTTATACGCAGAGGCAGAAGAAAATTAGACATTAAGAGTGCCATCCAAAACCTCAAGAACTGGACAAATGAAACAACATTCTTAATCGACTATATGTAGCACTACCCGAACCACAAAGTGCAGCTGCTTGAATGAAGCTGAAATTGAATTGAATCTCTGTCTAGCATGTGCTGCAAGTACATCATCTGCCCAGATCTATAATGGCTATTTTATTCGTGTTTCTCCTTTTACCTGTTGACACAAAGGCTCTATAGGTTGAAACCAGGACACAAATCAAGAAAAAATACCAAGCCCAACAAGCCTATTCTCGTAGCAGAGGGCAAGTGTCAATTATTGCTCCCAACTTTATCATCATGTAGCTTTCTCTTGGATTCAATTTCATTTTGCATTTTTGGTGGGCTAACAAATCCATTGTTCCATGGATAAGCTAGTAGCATTTCCTTCTTTGCTCTCATTTCAGGAGAGAAAGGGATGTTTCTTATCAAAAGCAACAATAAGAGAAATGGCAGCATGGTGGAGCTTTTGTGTGGACTCCAAAATACAGCAAGTGAGTCCGCTCTTGTGGTCTTAATTTTAGACAGCGGAAGAAAGGCCTTGCCCTGCTTATACAAACTGGGACATAAGATCCCCATAGGCAGTACATGACAGCAGCGATTAGCATCAATATATTTATATTCCAGTAGCGCAGGTAGGCTTCATCAAAGCCTGGTTTTGCAAGATGTGGCATAAAAGCATAAAATAAAAGGGTCCATATCCTAAATTGCTAATCATCATTGCTGACATGGGTATACACATGCAACTGAATCTTCAGCTTCTTGCTAGAGGTTCAAGTGGTAACCAAATTTCAAACCATTTCATGTGCTGTCTCCAACAAAAATCACATTGCTCAGTCTCACATATTAGCTTTGGTGACTTTATGATCTATTGACTTTATGTTCATGGCTAAGGTTTCTTTCCTGTTAGGTCTTTATTATTTATTTCATTTCTTTTTATACACTTCATTGCCAGAAGGGTCTTGTGCTGGGCTCAAAGATAAAGTTACATAATGAACCAAAATCATCCCAATAACCCAAAGCAGCAGTAGGGGTTCATTAAAACACTGAGCAATAAAAATAGCAATCAAAAATCAAAAATGAAAATACTGTACAGATATGTTATAAATATAGAATTTGGCACTAGATAAAAAATGAGCAATTAATTATGTAAAGCAAGAAGGGGGGACCTGCGATACTCACCAGGGGGGGAGAAGGAGTTCCACCAAGTGGAGGAAGCAGCCAAAGGTTAGTCTTCTTCCCCACCCCACCCCGGCACCCACGGCAAGGCCTGGGCCCGCCAATCCTTCTCACCCCCCCCCCTTGTACTGACGGTGAGGCCTGAGGCATCTAGCCACCAGGCCCACCACTTCTCCCCCCCACAGCCACCAGCAAGGCCTGAGCAGCTCTTGCCAGGTCCACTGCTTCTCTCCCCCCCCCCATGGGCACCGGTGAGGCCTGACCAGTTCTCACTAGGCCCACCAATCCCCCCCGGCTCTGGTGGTGAGGACTGAGCGGTTCTCAGGCACTCGGGCTCCCGATTCCCGCCCCCCGGCTCTGGTGGCAAGGCCCAAGCAGCTCTCAGCCACTCAAGCCTCCCAATTCCTCCCCGGCTCTGGTGCGAGGCCAGAGTGGCTCTCAGCCCCTCGGGCTTCCCAATTTCCCCCCCAGCTCTGGTGGTGAGACCTGAGCGGCTCTCAGCCACTTGGGCCCGTTGATCTCCCCTCCTACCCCCCCGGCACCGGTGGCGAGGCTTGGATGCCTCCCAACCGCTGGGCTGCCACAGTTCCCTTTTACTTTTGGGGGGATTTAAATATCTCCCTGAAAGTTTTTTTTAAAGTTTTCAGATTTTTCTGCTCACCTGGGGAGTCCCCCACATGTGCAGAAAAATCCCCTAAGTGCCCCCTCCATGCGTATTTAGATATTCACATGGAGTGGGCAACTTGGCTATAAGTATATAGACAAGTGGAGACCCGCAAGAAACTTGTGGGATGGTTATCCCATTCCTCACACTTTTGCTTCCTCCCCCTACCTCCCATTCCTCACACTTTTGCTTCCTCCCCTACCTCTCTCACACGCTTTCTCCCTTCTGCCCTCCCTTTCTTACTCTCTCTCTGTCTTCCATGTATGTTACTTCCTCTCTCTTTCTGACCTGTCATCATTCTCTTTGTTTTTCTGCCTCCCCACCTCATCACTCTTTCTGCCTCCCACCTCAAATCCCACCCTCCCCAGGCTCCACCTCTCAAATATCCAGGAATTTCCCAACCTGGAGTTGGCAACCCTATTTCCTTCCCACCCAACAGCCAACCTACTTTTATCTGTCTTCAGCTTTCCATCTCCACCCCCTCCCCCGCAGCTTCTACCTAGGAAAATTACAGTCTTTCTCCACAATGGGGACTAAAGCAGCTTACATTATTATTTCCTCCTTGTTGTCTGCACAACAACCCTGTGAGGTTGGTTAGGCTGAAAGTATGCGACTGGTCCAAAATCTCCCAGACAGTTTCCACCGCAAGATAGGGATCTGAACCTGGGTCTCGCAGATCCCAATCTGAAGCTCTAACTGTTACATCACACTGGCTTTCATAGGGTGGCTGCTGCTGAACAGTAGCAAAGCCTACTGGCCTAATTAAGTCATGCAAATCAGGTGGTATCAAGTCACCCAGAGGGTGCTGCCTAGGGATACCAGCCTCCAGGTGGGACCTGGGGATCCCCTGGAGTTACTGCTCATCTCCAGAGTACAGAGATAACTTTCCATGGAGAAAATGGATGCTTTGGAGGGTGGAGTTTATGGCATTGTACCTCACTGAGGTCCCTGTCCTCCCCAGGCTCCACCCCCAAATCTCCAGGAGTTTTCCAGCCTGGCTCTGGATCCGCTGCTGGTAGCCGGGGGGGGGGGGGGGGGGGGTTCTTGGCAACCCTAGAGTGCTGCCAATAAAAACCCTGCCTTTTACTGAGAGAAACCATTAGAAGCTTCCCTCTCCCCTGAACATTCTAATCCCTCATAGTTGATGCCTGGAGTTGAAGCCATTTCAAAAAGTATTGGGGGGAATTAAATAGTCCCTGAAGGGTTTTTTTTTTTAATTTTTTGGATTTTTCTGCAGACCAAGGAAGGCCTCTGACTATGTAGGAAAAGCTGTTGGGGAAGAATGAGCTCTCTTTCAGCAGATATAAGTATCCACACAGAAAAAAACCTTAGAATTAGTATATAGATAGTGTTGTCTTACATAGAGTCCATGTGGATGTGCTACATGAGACAACAAAAATGTCTCCCATCGCACATGGGGAAAAGTGTATCCTTTTAAAAAAATAAAACCCATTTTCTTATTTGATTGGATCATCCAGTTTCCCCTTTTCACATGACTGCGTAAAATTGTGTAAATCAAATACTGTTTAGTTTTATGAAGGAGGAGGCAGATCTGTCTGCCCAACTGTAAAAAAGGTATGACAAACTGGTTCTTTCCATAGCACTTTTCTTTGCATTTTGCCACTCTCTCTTCTCTAGTGCTGTATATTATATGATGCTATAGTGACATGTGTTTACCAAAAACAAACATTACAGCACAGTTTAAGATGCTAAATGAAAGCATCCACAGATTGCAGAATACTTGCTATAAACATAAATAGGCACTCTAATGCATGCCCACCCTCACAACTATTTCTGCTTTTGCTTTTAAATTTAATGCCAGTTATGCTGCTTGTAGTGTTTTGCTGTTGGTTTTTACTTGGAAACTGCCTTAGGTAGGGTTGCCAGCCCCCAAGTCTGAGTGGGTTTCCCCCCATTTGGGGGGGGGGGTTTCAGTCTGCCACAGGCTAGCTGGCTGGTGGGAGAAGCCCCACCCCAAGCCCCACCCCCAAGAACAACTACCCCTCCCCCCCAGCAAGATTTAAAGGGCTTCAGCTGATGGGTAGGAACCATGTGGTCTGCCGATCAGCTGGAGGGCCCTTTAAATCTAGCAGGAGGGAGGGAGAAAGGTAGTCACAAGCCGCATGCTTGGCTCACAAAAAGACTCTTTAAAGAGTTTTTTTTGCAAGCCAAGCATGTGGCCCGCTGCCCCTCTTCCTCCTTCCTGCTTGATTTAAAGGGCCCTCCAGCTGATCAGCGGGCCAAGTGGTCCCCACCGATCAGCTGAATCCATTTAAATATGGCCGGAGGAGAGGGGAGAGTTGGCCAGGTGGGGGGCAAGGCTTGGGGATGGGGCTTGCAGCATCCACCACTAGAAAAAAAACCAAATCCCCCCTGCCAAAGCGAGGAGGGGACCTGTCAACCCTAGCCTTAGGCAAAGAACAATGTTTTTAAAAACTGGTGAAGACGTTATTATTATTATTTATTTATTTATTTTTAAAAAGACAGATACATAAACATACAAAAAGTTTACACACAGACACAATCAAATATATCTACCCACATTTTTATCAGGGAGGGGGAAGCATTATTTTGTTTACAAAATTCAGTTCCATGTGTAGCTTTTACAATGCATCTAACATTGAAAGAAATCAGATGCAAGTACGTGGAGCCATACATTTCCATATTTTATTGACATGATTCAAGACACACTGAAAACCAAATCCAAAACACTAATTAAAATACTTTAGTGCAATAAAACCAACTGGTGGGTGGTAAAGCAATGTGACTAGTCAATTTGAAAACCTGAAAGCACTGGAAATGTCTTGCAAAGTCTTCTGAATTAAAATCTCATTTTAATTAGTTCCTAGGCTTCCAGTCTAATCATCACTTTGAAGTTAAATGACTTGCTGTTTAGAATGCAGGCTGTGTAATTACTACAGTTATGTGTGTTTGACCTTTTCCCTGTTAACAGCGAGACTCAATTAATTATTTGCTGTTTTAGCAGGTTGTTTGGCCTCACCTCAACCTCTTCCCAAAAGGTCCAAGAAGCTTGATCGTCTTAACCTTTGCCTCAGAAAAAAACACTCAGAACTACATTTTTTGGTAAAAAATAAGCCATCTTTAGCCATCATCGCCTATCAAACTTATCTGAAAACTGTTTTCATATGAAATTCCTATATTACAGCTCCCAAACTTAATACACAGCCAGGGTTCTGATTAGTGAACAGGGGCCCGTTAATAGAGATTCATGTAAAACCATGCCTGATGGGAGTCAAGACACATTGATAAATGAAATTTAATAGTCTTTAATGACTGTGGATGTTTCTTCACAGCTAGAAGATGGTTTCCTACGGCTCTCTTGTTCAAGGATCCACTAGACCTTGATGATGGTGTCTCTGTGCAGCTGAGGGGAGGGTCAGATGTGTGAGTGCAGGGGAGTGAACTGAGCGAGGAGCTTGGAAAGGCAAGAGAGGTAGCAGATATGAGACCTGCAATTTGGTTTGTTTGTTTATGTTATTTACAGACAACCTTTTTCACTAGGACTCAGAGCAGATTAGACAGGGTGAGTTAGTACAATCAACTAGGGTTGCCAGATTGAATCTTCTCCCCAGCAGGGAGATTTGGGGGGGTGTTCCAGGAGGGGGAGGGGACATCCCAATGTAATGAAGCAACATGGAAGTGACATCATCACGTCCGGGATGCCAGTGCTGCACATGCCTGAACTGCAAGCAGCCAATTTGCCGCTTGGAGTTCAGCTGTGGGTGGCCCCCATTTGAAAAAAAGGGAAGTTTACCTTTAAATGATTTTTTGCAAGCAGGTGTTGCATGCCTAAACTCCAAAGATGCAAGTTTGCCCTTTGCAATTCATGCACTGACAACTCCCACTTGTTAAAAAAAAACTTTTGCAAGTGGGTGCCGCGTGCCTGAACTCCAAGGCAGTGAATTTACAGCTTGGACTGATTTCCCACAAGCGCTGTCCTGGCGCTGCCCCGGCATCGGGTCCTCCATTTGCCCTGACTGCCGCCTCAATTTCACACTATTTGCCATGGGGTGCATTTTGACCCAGGGCTTCATGCGATTTCCTCCGTGGCTTCAGTGATCCCCAAAAAAGAGGATCACTGAAGCCACGGAGGAAATCGCGCAAAGCCCTGGGTTAAAATGGGAAAATCAGTCTTGGAGTTCATGCGCAGGCAACCGCTGCTTGCAAAAAGCCATTTAAAGGGAAGCCTTTAAAAAAATGTTCTTGTAAGTGGGGGCTCCCTGTGAATGAACTCCAAGCGGTGAATTCACCACTTTAGAGTTCAGGCACGTGGCACCCACGTCCTTACCTCCTGATAGACTGAAAGGGCCCTCCAGCAGATCAGTGGGCCGCATACTCCTGCTGATCATCTGGAGGGCCCTTTAAATTTCACAGGAGGGGAGGGAGAGGAGTGGCCACTGTTTGCTGTTGGGGGCAGGGCTTCTCCAGCTGGCCACAAAAGTGGGGGGAACCCGCGCCCCAAAGTGGAGGATGGCAACCCTTCCATCAACAGGATGGGACATTCAATAAACAATGCAAAAGGATTTGGGTTGCAGAGCAACCAGAAATTTAAAAAACAGAACTGAGGCAAAGTAAACAGTTGACATGACACATTAAATGATAGAAAATTATATAGTAGTATCCAACACAGCAAACTATACACAGTAGTATAGACCACAACTAAAAAAAAAATTATCTAAATAACTTTGTGAATAATATTTCACAGTGCTCCCTATTATCTGTGTAGAAAAGCTCTCTTGAACTATTCAGTTTTGCGGAAAGCCAAGAGAGTGAGAGCCTTGGGCAGCAGGATGTCTCTCTTGGGATCTGCAGCCCTGTAGAAGAGCCATGCCTCTTTGCCGCCACCCGTGCTCTGATTTTATATTTATATATAAAAAGGCAGGTTTACAGCAACACACTTTGTATTCCAAACCCCCAAAGTTATACGGAAAATCCAGGAGGCCTGAATGTAGGGAAAACTGTTGTTACCCTGGAGACTGAAGTGGAAATCTGCATGAATAGCTACACCCAGGCTGCGGTCACACACACTAAATAATCCACTTTCAATCAACTTTCAGTGCACTTTCCAACTGGATTTTACTGTGTGAACTGACAAAATCCAGTTGGAACGTGCATTGAAGGTGGACTATTTAGTATGTCTGACTGCAGCTGCAGTGGAGGTACGTTACATTTAAAAGATGAAAGGAGATACCTTACAATTAAAAGATGAAACTGTCCATCTTGCTCATGACCTTGAGAACAGATCAGTGCAGGGTTACATTTTGTAACTGACCCACGTATTTTGTAATCAAAAGCTACAAATAACAGCATATGCAATTAAAGTCCCAGGCTTCCAAACAGTAGGGTTTTGTGTGTGTTTTTGGCAAGACTTAAATTATTTTTGCAGTGATAACAAAGATATTTTTATTGAAGGAACAATCATCTGCAAATGTGTGCTCATTATGGCAAGATGATAATATATGTACTCTGGCAGGGGGAAAATTCTGAGAAGATCAACAAGCATGAATGAAGGGTGATGGACATATAAAAGTGCAGTCACAATGGATAGGTCAGGAAACTAAAAGCTCAATTGTGTAAGGAATTCAGCATCTTCATCTAATTTTTATGGAACCAGAGGCATGAAGCACTATGGGAAAGCACTGAGCAGATTGCTGTCATGTATTTTCAGAAAGAAATGCTAACAGACATTTAAATAGCATAAATTAAGAGCAAGATGAATTGGCTTTACAAAGGATTAAAGCCTGAAGCTTTACACAAAATCACAGCACTCATGACTACGTATGTCTGAGTACATCACAGGCCCATATTTAGGCTACTCTAGGCCTGCAAAACATATGATCCAGGTGCATTCTATTTTGATGTTAGATGAGCCATGATAAAAGAGCAGTTTTATCACTAAATGGCAGCCATGAGAGACCTCGGTTTGGACCAGGGCCATGGGGGCAAAAAGCAGGGCTTGGCTCTTCCTCATTTTACCAGTCTCAGCTTCCTTTCTCCCAAGCTGTATGTGTATTGTTTTGGCTGATATATATACTCAGGTTACTGTTTGGTAACTGCATATTTCTACTAACAGGTCTAATAGCAACTATGGGTGTGTGTGAGTTCTTGAGGTCAGGAAATCATGCAAGGTGAAATAATTAATCTTCCCCCCCTCCCCCATACCATACCATACTGAACAGCCTTTCTTCCCATAGCTGTCACCTGGCAAAAAATTGGTCACGTATAGGGTTGCCAAGTCCTTTTTCCTTACTGGCAGGGGGGAGTCCTCCTGCAGCCGGGAGCTTCCCTGGTGTGCGTGCTTGTGTGCGCGCCGCAACAATGTCACCAGAAGTGACATCATCACGTTGGGGGCGTTGCCAGTGCGACTCTCTGGCAATCGCCCCAAAACTCTATGACACCATAGAGTTTTGGGGCGATTGTTAGAGCGTCGTCCCGGCAACGTCCCCAACATGATGACATCACTTCCAGGTGACGTCATTACGCTGGGGTAGGGGGTGGGGTTCCCCCCGCCGGCCGAATGCTGGCCGGCGGATCGGGAAGCCCTGTAGCGGGGGATCCCCCACCCCCCGGGCTGACTTGGCAGCCCTAGTCACAGATCATCTAACATCTCATCATGTTTGTGCTACAAGAAGAGCATAATACCCTGAGACACTACTATGATTAACTCAGAACTAATTTATTTAGCCTTTTTTAAAAAACCGTCTTTGAAAGGAACCATGGCAAAATCCATACTTGTGCAATGAACAGCATTTATTTTGGTTGGCTGTCTTTTGGCTCCATTGTCTTTTGGCCCAACCCAGATTCCTGTATTCATGAAATGATGATGAAGCAAATTCATTCCTGACTGAAAACAGTATGTATATTAGCAGGATCGAAATGCTGCAAAGCATTTGTACCTAAAATGGTGATTCTGCAATAACTGCTGGAAAAGGCAGCAATATATACACCTGCTAAATTGTGCATACCTATGGCACTGAGATTTCCAGAAGCTCATTAAAATACCAGTTATTGCAGTCTATCTGGGGCTGTAAGAAAAGTGAAGCATCTAAACATGCCTCAGTCCATGGCTAGTGGTTTATGTTAGGCTTGCAAAGTCAGACATCATTCAGCATTGGTCTGGCTTGTTCTAGTGGTGTTGGCCAATTTTTAATAGTTGTGCTTTAATGGCATTGGCCTGTTTTTTTATGGTTGTCTTTTAATGGATTTATTTTAATGACTGTGCTTGAATGGTTCTATTATCTTACCTGTAAGCCACCTCAAGCAGCTCTCTAGAAAGGCAGCATATACATTTTCTAAACACAATAAATGAATCCAAGATTTTTCAGAGATCTTCATCTTCTGTCATGCTTTCCAGGAGGTTAGCCAATTCAGTCCTTTTACAAAAATCAAATAATCACTTTTCAAAGTACGGTATGACTTCCTACATGGTGATGCCTACAGGCAGGAAACACAGTGAGGATATTTGTTCTACTGCAGGTACAGGGATTGGTTGACAAGATATGCCTAAAATGTAAGAACTGTTTTACTAGATTAGACTAGCCAAATTCTTCTAAGGGATCAGCAAAAAGAGTTAGCCATCTCCTGCTGCTGAAACTGAACACTCCATTCTCTATATGGAAATTGGTCATTTAGCCACCCTAGCTAATGCCCATTAATAACTATTTCTTCCACAAGTATGCCTTTTTGAGAAGCCAGCACCATATGATGTGGCAAATCTATACTTTGACTAAGCATTGTGTAAAGACTCTACAGCAACTAGCAAACCCATGTAGACCAAGAAAGATAAAATGCTTGCATAATTATATATTGCAGTATACAGGATCTTAACTAAACAAGAAGCACTAGAATTGTGAGCAACTAAGAAACACATGTGCTTCCAGCTGCCAAGGGACTTCATCCATATGAAGGACTAGAAGTACATTCCCTTAGAGGAGATTTGAAGGCAGCAACATATGTGTGAATCAGACCAATGGACTAATGAAATGAACTTGTTAAAGTTGTGTTCTACTAGTTAGAATCCTTGGAGGAAGTGGTAGAAAGTCCATTACTTTAAGAAATTAAACTGTTCAGAAAAATATGCAGAAAACATGAAGCTTTCCTTTTTTAAAAAAGGAGCCAACCACTACTTTTACAAGTCTATTATTCCCAGGATGTCAAGATGTGACTTGGTAACAAGACCTACGTCCCCAAACAGAATGTTACTCTGTCATCAGTTAATGGAACTATGCCAACGCAGAAATGTTTTTCTATCTTTCTCAAACTAGTTGAAATTGGACCGTACTAATACTTTGCTGAAAGATTTTTCCAAGTGACAGAAACCTAGTGTGGTGTAATGGTGAGAGTGTTGGACTAAGATCTGGAAGAGCTGGGTTCAAATCCCCACTCTGCCATGGAAGCCTGACACACGTCCTTGGACCCACCACCATTTCTCATTCAAATATATCTCACAGAGTTGTAAGGATGAAATGAAGGATGAGAGAATGATGTGATAAACAACTTTGGATCCCATTGGAGGGAAAAGTGGGATACAAAACAAAAACAAAACACCCATAACAACAATAGAGGACAATACCTTGCAGTACTATAGAAGAACACGGTCCATAAAATAGATACAGGTTTATTTAAAAAAAAAAAAAAACCCTCACAAATTCAACCCATAATAACCCTTGTTCACAGAACAAGGTCTTCCACAGTCATAATTAAATATGATTATAAAAGCCATAGTGCAAATGGCAACAAACATTCACTTTCTTCTTATGATTATTTCACAAGATTATTTTCTAAGTTGAGACATTTTCTAAAGTTTTTGGCTGAGGCCAGCGATGGTTCTTTACATCTGTTGAGGTTAACTGATGTGGCTAGTCCAGTCACCATTAGTAAGCAGAGTGCTTAAATAAAGCTACAAACGCAGGAGTGTCACTTTACCAGGTTACTCAGCTTACAAAGCTACACAGAGCCACACTGCAAGTTTAGAAGAGAAATACTTCTCTCTTTATTGAGAAGTACACTTTGGATAGCAAAGAACAGAGACTGATAGATAACTAACTTACTAGCTAAAGTACAGAAGCAGATGGCGAGAGGCCCATCTGCCTCGTGGTGCCAAGAGAGGACCGTGTGCCCCCCTCTTGGTGCGTGCAGGTAGAGAGCAGGTCATCCAGAAAGAGAGGGAGGGGGGGAGGGGAAATTGATCCCTGAGAACACAATCTGCATATCAAAGAGGACAGTGGCAGAAGAGTAGATACAGGAAGAAAGGTCAGTGTGCCTGTCTAGCTATCTAGTCTCTCCTGCCACTCAGTCTGGAGGTCCAAGACAGGGGACATCACATCTGGAACTTCCAACAACATCTGCCTGCCACCCTCCGCTTCATTACTGAGTGCTAGCACTGCCATCTTGTTTTTAAAATGTTTTGAAATGTTTAAATGCTTTGAATGTTTCAAATATTGAGTTTTTATGGTTTTAACTGATTTTACAATGTACTGAAATAAAGTGTTGTAAACCACCCTGAGCCCCATGCAAGCAAGGAAGGGCAGTCAAGAAATCTAATCAAACAAATAAATAAATAAATAGTTTAAGAAAATCTTAGAGGGGAAGACCGACTGTCCTACACACAAAGTGTTAGCAGAGACCAGATGCTTGAAGCACTATTCTATTATTTATATTCTGAATACATAAGACTCTCACACTAATGCTCTACCCCCACCAAAACAAAATAACAACAAAAAGTTTTATACCTCTGTGTTATACCTCTGAGAATGCCAGTCACAGTTGCGGGCGAAACATCAGGTACTACAATGCCAAGACCATGGCCATACAGCCTGGGAAATCTACAACTAATAATAAAAAAAGTTTGTTCTTAAAGTTTTTGGAAACCACCTCTTTAAACCTTTTCATTAGATTCATGGAGACTTCTTAAAAGAGAAGTCAAAGTTGCGGAGCACACATTACTTTGGACAGTGTAAAACATACAATGGCTAAACATCTCCTCCTTAACTGGGATATTAATGAGAGAAACTGTGAAACATGTGGACAGGATATGCAAAACAATTTTGAAACACAAAATATAAATATAAGACTTTCTAAGAGTAACTGAGCTAAGGCACTCAAGACAATATTGCCTTTGGCATACTAGAACTATGACTTCCCCCCGAAACCCCAGATAAATGAATGAAGAACTCCAGTGAATAGGTTGCTCCCTCCCCCGCCCCCTTTCTTTTTTAAAGGAACACTTTTTAAATTCCCAGGAGTAGTAGAAAATATTGGTGGGAGTGAAAATTACTGGAGAGAGATGAAATGCATACCGATCTTTCATACTCTGAGTTTAGATAGCTCTGACCTTTTCTCCTGCACCCCTTTCACAAGTAATATGCTCCTATCCACTCCCAAATAAAAAGTTATGATTTACGTGCACAAAGATTATACTATGCCTGCAGGAGTGCCTGGAAATACTGACTTCATCATTCTGGTTCCTTGTCTACAGGCAGCTTTTGCCCATATCTTCCAAATGAATCATCAATACTGAAAGAAGTATCATAATTTATATCATCCCTTGAAGTTCAAAGAGGCCATGAAGCCAACAAATGAGTCCTTTGAGTCACCATATGAACAAGACTTTGTTCTTTGTTGTGGTAAACGCACACTGTAATTGAAAAGCCTGATTACTAGCTAACTAGATCACCGTTGTATGCATGCAAACTACAGTCCTTTGTCGGCTGAAAAGGTATGTGCACATAGCTAACATATTCTACAGATTTACTGTGAAAGGAAAAGAAAATCAAGAAGAAAGGAAGTGCCTTGCATATTTACACATCCATACCATATAAGCCTTTTTCTGCGTGTCATGTAAGATATACCTCAGTCCCCTAGTGTTAGCAATCTCCAGGTGGGGCTACTGGACTCTTGCTCTTTTCTACTGCTATGGGCAGACTAACACGGCTACCTATATTGATCTATTTGAAGAATTGACTGGTTCATAACTAATAAGAGACAAGTAATATGAGTACTGATTAGCTAGCATAGTCATGTGATACTATCTAGTTAACTGATTGGTTCTTAACTAGATAAACAACATATGAGCTGAACTGCAGGTGAATATGAGATACATCTGGAAAAGCAAGATAAGAAGGCCAATCTCAAGCTTTAGCCTACTTTTTTCTGCAACAAGTTCAATCTCAACCCTGAGCCTACTTTTTTCAAGTTCAAGCTAACTATCTAAGATGAAAATATTTGAAGCAAACAGAATTCATGAACAGTTAAAAGTGCTTGCACTCTGGACTAATCTGCAAACTCAGCAAGAAAAGCTTAGTGATATCACAGCTACCACTACATAGACTACAGAGATTAGCTCCCCTGGAAGAAATTCTGAGGGTGGACTCTATGGTATATCAAAGTCTAGGTGAAACAGAGCTCCTAGTGACATTACACACACCCCTTCCCATTGAATTCCCTCTCCTCCCCAAATTCCACCCTCCCCAAGCACTGCTTCCATATCTCCAGAAATTTTCCAAATCATAGTCAGCAATTCTGCTATCCCCTGAAATTCTATCTCTGTCATCAGTATATTACCTCATTCACTAGTTTCCCTTGAAGGGTTCTGAGATGCTCAGGAAAAAAGGTGGGCATAAAAATATTTCAAACACATACTTTTTACACACTTTAACATACTTCAGTGTGAACTGTGAAGGTTACATACTTCTAGGCCCATGGACTTCAGTGAATTTAGAAGTCTGTCACTCCGCTTAGGATAAGCAAAAAAGGAGATCACACAGCAGTACAGTAGTAACAGCAATGAGAAAAGTTGTGAAGCAGGACACAATAGAGCTGGTAACAATGTTAATATATTGGACAATTACAATGTGTGCAGTACTTGAATATAATCATTGCACAAAAAAACACAATAATACTCAATATGAATCTTCTGGTAACACAATGAAATATTCCATGTTTGTTAGCTTTGTTAATCTTCCCTTTGGTCTATGTCAGCAGACCTAAAGCCACAAATGTTATGGTGAAGGGGCATGAGTACATTCACAGGGAGCTAGAGTTGCCAAATCACCATCATTCTAAACCTTGAAACTTATTGGGGGTGAAGCCTAGCGTTGTCACATGAAATAGTTGCATTGATAGTAGAACTTTCACATATCACCATGGTATTTATGTGAAACATAGCTTTGAAGAGAGATGGGCTATTAACAAGACTAATGAATTAAAAAAGCATGAAATTAACTATGTTTTAAATGTAGTTGAGCTTTTGCCAAATTATTGCCTCCTATCTCCAAGTTACGAGTAGTTATCATAAGTATACATGTACAGAAGTGTTAAAAACCATATGCCTGCAGTATGGTGCAACATCAGGTATTCATGGAAAATTGATTTGCTTATTATCATACTCGTCCTGTGTTGATTTAATTAATGTATCTACATTCTTGTCTCAAGAGATGATGCAGGGCTTAAGGCTGCCAGGTAGGATTCTAAACTGTGTTGAAAAAGCTGGAGAGGGGCTATTAATCAGTTCCCTGTGGGACGTTCCTAAGTTCTACCTAACTACAAATCATTTCTTACAACCTAGAAATTATCTCTAATACCAGTTAGACCAATGTGTGTGGTGCAAAGTGTTTACAGCCTCCTTGTTAAAAGAACTGAATATTCTTGGCACATATTATTAAGACCCTACCAAGGTTTTTTGTAGTGAGGGGTGATGGAGTTTAAGACTGCTTGGATATTATACCTCCTCAGCCCTTGGCCTTATGTAGTAAAGTACTCCTTGTGATATGAAAGATTCTGGAGTTTAACCCTGCCTGAGCATTATTTCTTTTATTTTCTTTTTAAAAAATATTAAACTGTTTATTAAAGATTAAAATAAAATACAATGCAGTACTTAGTAAAACATGAATGAAGAACAATTACAAAATGATCATTAAGTCTGTGGTGAATCAAGGATTGCCATTACAAGTTCTCTGCCAAATTTTGAGCTTATCATTCAAATAACTAACAATAAAAATAAATGGGAGTTCAAGCCAGTTTTAAAGATCCTTCAACTACTTAATGGTAAAGATATAAGGTGTGTGAATCAGATAAGGGTACTTTCTGTAATGTTCCTTCTGGGTCAGCAAAATAATCTAGCCATGATGACCATTTGGTCATAATACTAGTAGAGGTAACCTGTCTATCTCGCTGTGCAATCCAGTCTGAGGTCTTGTCCAGTAAAAAATATTCCCATACCTTTTGGTACCACTGATGTATCAAGGGGAGAGTCTGTGATTTCCAATTTGAAGCAAGCACATGATTTGCTGCTGCTAAAAGGGTGGAAATGAGGTCTTTAGTATTTTGAGGAATCCTGATTCTTGGCCATAAGTCCAAAATAATTAATGTTGGATCCTTAGGGATATCTAAATATCTAATAGCCAAGTGGCCACCCCCGTGCGGATATCTAAATCTGTGGGGGGGCACTTGGGGGGCAGGGAGATTTTCCTATATATGGGGGGACCCCATGTGCAAAAAAAATTGAAAAGTAAAAAAAAACATTTGGGGTGATATTTAAATCCCCCCAAAGTAAAAGTGTTCCCTGTGTATGCGCAGAGAATGCTTTGGCTGCTGCTGGGGAGGGGGGGAGATGGCTCGGCAGGCCTCGCTGCCACCGCCATTTGAAAGGGGGAGGGGGGAGACGGCTCGGCAGGCCTTGCTGCCACCGCTGTTTAAAAGGCGCTCGGGCCTTGGAGCCGGGGGGGAATTGGGGGAGAATTGCTGGCCCGAGCGGTTGTGAGCCGCTTGGGCCTTGGAGCAGGGGGGAATCACCGGGGGGGGGGGGGGGAAGAGGACTTACCTGGGGCTGCAGCCTTTAGGAATCCTCCACCCCCACAAGTATCACGGGTCCCCACTTCTTATAATGATCTATTATCAAATGAATTTGTGATATGATTTCACTCCAAAATCGATTACATGGCCACCAACAATGGTAAAAAGACCCCCTTGCCCCACATAGTTTCCAGCAGGATGACAACATGTGTGAATTAATATATGAGAGTTCTGATGGGGTGAGATGCTGACGAAGCAAAATTTTTATTGCCTGTTGTTGAATAGGAAAGGAATGTGAGGTATTACTTGATGAGGTCCAAATCTTTTCCCAATGATAAGTAGTAAGATTTATACCCAGATCTTTTTGCCATGCCACCTGGTATGATGTTAAAGGGAGTTTTGTATCCAGTAATAAAGCTTTATAAAGCACTGAAATTAGGCCTTTTAAGCAAAGAGGTTTAAAGTTCATATCACATTCCAAACTTGTAAGAGGTCTATTTTCTGTAAAGTAGGAGAGTGAAACAAATGGGAAATTTGAAGATGTTAAAACTAGGGTAGACTGGAATCACATGATTGTTCCAAAGTTGCTTTCTCTCTTAGTCATCCATTGGAAGAGATATCTATTAAACGAGTTAGATTAGCGGAGTGCCAGAGAGAGTAAGCATGCGGTGACAATCCCGGTGGAAACCATGACTGGCCTAGAAAGGTAGCCTAAGGAGATGTCGCAGGAGCCATTTTGTCTTTAGATTTGTCCCATCTTCAAAAGGTTGATTCCAGAAAGGGGTGTATAACATTATTTGAGAATCTGCAGTTGTGAGGTGTCCATAACAAATGTTGAAAAGAATGAGCAGTTATATAGTCTTCTTCAATTATTTTCCAGTCTGCTTGAAAGGAAGAATTGTATTGCTTAGTTAAGTTAGCTAGGTTGACTGCCTCATAATATGTCTGTAGATCAGGAATTGCCAAACCACCATTCTTAGCTGGATGATGCATGGTCTGAAACCCAACTCTCCATTTCTTAAGAGTCCATTTAAAGCTGTTTAGACATCTTTGCCAGCCTCATATTAGGGCAGCAGGGAGGTACACAGGAAGAGCTCTAAAGTAGAAAAGAAATTTTAGAAGTATAAATGATTTTACCGTGTTTATTCTTTCAGGCCATGTTAATATCTTTGTTGTCCTTGATGGAGAAGATTTAAAATAGATTTGTTAGCATCCATGTGATTTAATTTAACTAAGTCTGATAAGTTAAAGGGAATCTTTACACCAAGATAAGACCAATAGTGCTTAGTCCATTGAAATGTATAGTAGGATTTGATTGAGGCCTCAGTCTCTGGAGGATTGTTGATGGGGTATAGAACCATTTTTTGCTGATGCTTCTCAGGCCTAGGGCCCCAGGCCTCCTGAAGCAGCGTAGGGTGGTCCACGTGCTCTCCCTGCCGAGCACGCCGACGGACTGGCTGAGCAGAGGGAGAAGCCCGCCCAAAAGGGTCTGGCTCCACCCCCTGGCCAGCGCTGTGTAAAGCCCAGCACCGGCACTCCTTCCTGCTTGCTGCCCGGAGGCAAATTAGCCCCTCTCACCATTGCACACTAGGTGAGGGTTGGGGCTTGCAAGGTGCTATTAAGCTTGGCATTTTTTTTTATTCTCCACTCTACCGCCATGACCCCAAAGTCTCCTGAGGCAAACTTCCCACTAGACACAGATAAAACAACTTCAAAATTAGTGTAAATCTTGCTGCATTTTCTACCAAACATTCTCACTTGTCACTGTCAAGGTTAAACAGGACAGAAACAAACAAGAAATAAGCAAAATGGCCCAGGGAGAAAAGCTTATGGAACAGAACAGCACTGGGATTCCCCCCCCCCCCGAATAATTTTTTTTTAAAAAATATAGCCATTGATTTCTCTTATTCTCCTTTCTCCCCCTCTTTTAAGAGAGGCTTCTCTTTCATTTCTCTTTGTATAGAAATTGGTGAGTCTTTTAATACTTTCAGTCTTTGCAGTGGATTTATACAGGGTCATTTCGTAGAAAAAGAGGTGCAGGAGCTCATTAGCATAACTCATTAGCATATGCTAAACCACCTGACATCACCGGAAGTATGTCAGAAGGCGAGAGAGAGGAAGGAAGGAAGGAAGGAAGGAAGGAAGGAAGGAAGGAAGGAAGGAAGGAAGAGCTGGCAGAGAGGGGACAGTTACTAATCCAAGCCTCATTAATACCACTATTTTGGGAGGATAGCTTCAGTGGTGGCTGAAGCCTTCAGAAGGCTGGTCGGAGGAACAAGGACCTTTCCAGGGGACGGGGTCATTTTGCTGCAGCTATGACACAAGCAGGCATTCCCCTGCTGGGGGGGGGGGGTTTTTTACCAGCACCAACTCCAGGAGCTGAGCTCCCCCGAGCTCCTGCTCGAAATGACCCCTGGTTTTATATAAAACACAATGCCTGTTCTTGTGCATCTAAAGAGTAAAATTCTTAAGAGCCCCCTTCCTGCCCTTCCTCGCTCAGAATTTCTCTGATCAGAATGGAATTGATTAGAAAGTGACTCCAAATGTCTTAAAAAAGAAACAGAAATGGATTGGAGGATTTCAGGGAGAAAATTAATATGGAAGAATTATGATAATTTCTCATAGTACCACAAGAACACAACAGAAAATGATGAAATTGGTTAGAAGGGGTAAAGTGATTAATCTCTATCTTGCAGCTTCCACTCCCCATTCCTTCCAGGCAATTTGAACAAAACTGCTTGAACATTTCCCCTTATATATCTGCAACATAAGGGGGTAGAGACTTTCATTTTAAATACATATAATGTCCAGGCTTAGAAATAATAATGTAATTAACAAAATCCCAAAATCAAGCTGTGGGGCTGAAAAAGAGGAGTTTTGAGACAGTGCCAGTAGAATTGTCTGCTCGGCATGAGAGTTTTCATAAATGCAAATACACCAGGGCTTTTTTTGTATAAAAAGCCCAACAGGGACTCATTAGCATAATAGGTCACACCCAACAGCAGAAATGCATTAGCATATTAGGCCACACCCCTGGCAGTGCAGCTCCCTCCCAGGATCAGCTTCCCCAGGTGCCCCATGGCTTGCGGGGCGCCTGGGGAACCCAAAGGAAGGAAGGCAGTTTAAACTGCCTTCCCTCCCTGGATCGGCTTGGCTTCCCCAGGCACCCCACAGCTTGCAAGGCGCCTAGGGAACCCCGGAGGGGGGGAGGCTGTAAGCATGGCCAACTCAGAAGCCAGCCGGAACTCTGTTCTTGTTCATTCCTGCCAAAAAATAGCCCTGAAATACACTATTATAAAAATGGGGAGGGGAAATCTGATCAGTCTCGAAAGTAGGTCTCTTTTTCTATGAGTCACTCTCTATTTGTCCTGAGAATTTTTCTTTCTCTTCATTTCTGTCAGCTTATGATGAAAATTTACTCTTCTGTGTTAAGGAGTCTCAAGGTCCTCAGCACCCCTTGAAATGAGTACAGAGAGAGCCCCCAAAGTCATTCATGGGGGACAGGAGTTCTCTCCCTGCCCATCTGGCACTGTCACAAATCACTCCACTTCCGCTACTTCCACTTTCCCTTGGAGACTACAGCTAGAGTAAGACAACACCTGCTGCCTCCATAGTTTGGTTAGTTGAGACAAATGTGTTCTCTGTCTGGAATAATAAATGTTTTCTTTTAGCTTCTGCACTTTCCCTTAGTGGAAAAAGGATGGGGAATTATACATAAAAAGGAAGAGTTAAAAGACCTAATCTGGCACATTTTTATGCTGTCTCCAATTAAAAGAAAAAAGTACACCACAAGATCCCTCCAAAGCTGTTCCTGAAATTCCACTGAGGATTAATGTATACATCAACTCTGTGAACACCTGCAACAAAATTAAATCCCCCATTTCAATACCTTGGAGGATTTTGCTAATTTGTGCATGTTTGCCATTCCCATGTTTCAATAAAGCAACAATGAATCATTTAAGCAACAGCCCCTTGTTCTTCATATGTTTTATCACCATTTTGTCTACTGATCAGCTAACAGGTTTCAGGCTAAAGGCAAAGAATGAAGGTCAGCAGTCTCAAAGAAAATAGCTTGAAACAAATATCAGAGAGAGTACTACTGTAATTAGAGCATGCTATCCAGGTCATTGGTTTGAATACTGTCCAGCTGGAGAGAAACATAAAATTAGGGGATGACTGATGGTTGGGTTATGCTTTTTCATACAAAGAGTAGGCAGATAAAAGCTTTGCTTTTAATGGACAGGAATCTGCACTCTCACTAGGTTATGAATAAGAACTGGTAATCTTATTTGCAGCCCACACTGGTGACTTCAGAATACATTACAAAGATTTCAAGAAGGCACAGCTCTAGCTGGGCACACTCCTTTTGATTTTCGAGGAAATTTTTATGTAACTGAAATGAAGAACCTTCACAGTACAATCACCCAATGTATTCTGTGAACAAATGGAAAAATTTTAGTTTTTAAGGTAACAATATTAGTGTGGGGGGGGTGGGGAATCCAGATTTTATTACAAAAACCATGCCTGGCAGATACCTTCAATATTTCCAGCATTTAAAACAAAATATAAACTGTGGATGAAAATCTTACAATCTCCGGTGGAGTTCACCAACTCCATTCTGCTGAGGTTAAGAATTTTTCAGCTACAAACATAATACCAGGGGCATAGAGTTTTGGAAATCCTGGGGGGGGGCAGGAGCTCCTTAGTGCACGTGCTTTGCGCTCGCTGGGGCGATGTTCTTTCCCCCCCCGGGAAACCGCCCCGCCTCCCCGGGCCCTTCCGAGGCCCGCCAGCCACTGCTGCCGGTGCCTCTCTCCCCCCCCCCCTGCCACCCCTTCCCTCTCCCTCTCCAGCAGCGGCCGCCGGGCCTCGGAAGGACCCGGGGAGGCGCAGCGGCAGGCGATCCAGGAAATTTCGGGGGTGGCTCAAGCCCTCGAGCCCCCCGTACTCTACGCCTATGCATAATACATACATATGTGAAGGGCACAGATGAAAGGAGTGTGGTGAAGTCTTCCAACAACTGATCAAAAACTGTGTGGTGCAGGATACTGGACTAGATGGACCACTGGTCTGATTCAGCAGGACTTTTCTTATCTATTAATGGGCTGGAATTGTTGGAAAGAGCAAGAGGGGGCACCAGATGACAATAGCCATTAACAAATTGGAATCAAGGACAGGTGGTACCATGAGGCATGACATTAGGACTTCAGACTTCCAGGTGCTACTGTATCACCACAGTCACAGATAAGACAGCAAAGCCAGTTATTTAAACCTGTAGCCATAATTTGCTCTTTTAAAAACACATGACAGCTCTTTAGTTGCCATGTATTTTTAGGACAGAAATACAGCTACCAACTGTGGGCCGTACAGGGCAGGGTACAGGGTATTGTGTACAGTGTACCACAATATACAACCAGCACAAATGGATAAATGTGTGCCCTTCCCTATCACCACTTCTAAGCCTGGTTTGGACAGAACAGCCTATGTAGGTCTATGGTAGCAGCAAATTTGGATAACACAGAAAAAACATCCTTAAGAACTAAAGGTAAGTAGATTTGATGCTATGCTCACAATTTATCATATTCATTGTATAAACCTATTTCGGTGACTGCCATAAATTATTATTGAAATCTAACGGAGAAGCAAACAGGCAATAGAAGGCTATTGAATAATAAACAAGACTTTTATTGTAAACATTTTGAACATCTATGTGCATGTTTGGTATACACATTGAGCGCACTTGGATAGGACTCTAATGTGGGACCTTTGACTCAGTCAGCTATCTGAAGATAATGTTCTTCTGAAACCGCTCTGGAAATAGTACTGGGGCAACAAAGAAACCTGAGATGCAGAATCTATCCTATGCAATGTGATAAATTTAGTAATTCCTCTTATTTTTATTTTGTTGTTGTTGTTGAAGGAAACATTTGGATTACATCCAATTTAAATATCTAGTTTGACTATTATCTAAATCACTTCTCGGCCCTTTGGCTAAGATCAAGACTATTATCTAAAGAACACCTTATGTTTACATGTAAAACAGTCAATATCTATTATTTCTCATTGTGTCCAATCACCCTCCTGCACCTTCTAAAGTTTACAATTTCTAGCCTCAGTGTTATCCTGTACATGTTTACTTGCAAATGAAATCCTTCTAAGTTCAAGAGGACTCACTCCCAGCTAAGCATGCATAAGTTTGCAGGCCATAATAATTTAGTTGAAGGGCAAGTGCCTAGAAGATCATTACATAAAGATTTCAAAATGATCTAACTGAAATACTGAGTGTCTACACCACTAGGTTTTGTTTCAGCAAAGTCATTCACAATGCCTAGGGTTGCCAAGTCTCTCCTGGCAACTGGTGGGGGATGGAAGGACTTCCCTGGAGAAAGAAGACAGCCAAGGCCATGTTGCTAGTGTCGCATAGGAAATTACACCATCACACTGCAATGTCACTGTGACACTCTGGTATTTGGGCAGAATCTCTATGGTAAAAATGGCTTCTACTTACAGAATTTCTGCCCAAACAACACCATCCAAGTGGCCTGGGCCATCTTCTTTCTCCTGATAAGTCCCCCTGCCGGCCAGCTGATCAGCGGCAGCAGAGCAAGGCCTGATGGCGGAGGACTCCCGCCTCCACTGCAGAGGTCTGGCAACCCTAACAGTGCCATCCTAAGCAGAACTGTATCTTTCTTTGCCCACTGACCAGTGGATCTAGAAGAGAATAACTGTGTTTAGGATTGCACTGTCAGTTCCCATATTGTTTAGACATGGCTAAGCTAACCTACTTTGTTCAAAGGTAATGTGTTCAGCATGAGATTTGACATTTACTGCATCCTGGTGATCCACCACAAATGAAACTCTTCCAAAAGGATAATGAGAGATTTATCATACAGAAACTCATTCTGAAGAAACATTCATAATATGAATGGGACAGGGGAAGCCACCTCATGATGTCTTGACACATGGAAAAATAAATCAGACCTCAATAATAATGTATGTTCTCCTATTTTATAAATCAAGTTTTTAGAGCATAGTTTCATCAGATAATTGCCTTACCAGCAGTCACAGTGGTCACACAGTTACTAAGAATTATTTGTAAATTAATCTGAACATACAAGTTGTATTTTGTATTTTGGGGACATTTCCTAATGAGATCTGTGTGATTAAATCAATGACATCCATGACAAACCCCACTATTAATATAAAGTGCAAGCATTTCAGTAGTTATTTAGTAAGACAGTTTAAAAATTGATAGATGACATACTCTTAAATGCATATTTTGATAATTTAGTGTGGCTTTTTAAATGACAGTTTGGATTCATTAGTCAAATACATCACCATTCTATTCCAGCATTCAAGATGCTTCATGCTAATCAGTGACACTCCTTCCCCCCCCCCCCCCCCCCGGTATGGAATGAACATGTCAGCAGTATTCTTTGGAACAAAAATTACATAAACATATTGTCATATATGAATGCATCACTCATTATTTTGACTTTGATATAGATAACTGCCATTTCTTAATGTCTTTGTCATTTCAATAGCACCGAATCATTTCATTAAGTAGCATTAATGATGTTCACTCTAATGTTTGTTCATGTGAAAAAGGTGTCTTGTAGTGTAATCCTAAATAGAGTTATTCCTTTCTAGATGTTATGTTTTTGAATGAGGTTTAACTCTCATTCCCCTCAGTCAGATGGCAGCTACTGAGAAACTAATTTTCCAAGCACTGTTTGGGCCCATTTCAAATCAGGACTGCAGGACAGGGGAAGAAGGGGCTTCAACCTCCCCCCCCACACACACACACATTTTTCCCAACCCACAGCAGGGCCAGAGGTTATGTTTGCCCCATTGGGTGGCTACTTGGGTGCTGAAGGATACACATGCAGTCCCCAACAAGGCAAATAAAGCCCCAAGGGCAGTTTTTGGTGGGAAAAACAGCAGGGGGGGAAGGCTAAAGTTTGTTCTGCCATGCATAGTATGGCTGCAATTTGAATTGGACCCCGACAACACTTGAGAAATTGCTTTCCAGAAGCTGCCACCTGACCAAGGGGGATGAGAGTCGGGTGCAGGAACCCCAACCCAACTTGTTAAAAAATGTAAATCATTGGGTTTAGACTGATAACATTGCTAATGTTTCAAAGTCTGGTGCCATTATCAAAAAATTTATTATTAAAGTTACAGGCAGGCATAATACTGCTATCAGTATTGGACTGTCAACTTCACAGTGAATATATGCATGCTGTCTTTGTGTATTCCTTGTACTCAGTCCCTGGAGTTAAAATAACTTGGCCATCATCCAGCAGCAAAATGCTATGTTCAAAACCATCATTTCCTTGGTGAATATTCATTGCATCAGAAAAGAAATATATTATGCTAGACAATTATAAACAACTTGTAGTTCCTTGAGCTTTAACTTAACCTTATTGTTATCCTGGAATGTTTACTTATTTTGCAGACATATGGAGAGCACGATGCACTGTTAGCAATTAACAGACATACAATGGATTACATCAAAGACAAAAGCTTAACAAACTGCACCACTCAAAATAATTTATACTAAGATTAATTTTCAAAACATTTATTTAAGAAGTTGCTTCATGAGCAGTGGTAGATAACAGCAGGGCAGTCAAGAGAAAAGAAAACTCATATGCAAATCTAACCAGGACCACATACAAAACTGAAGAAGAGCAAGTCATGTCACTGAACCATATTCAGTCTGCACAGAAATTCAATCAAGGCCCTATTCCAAGATTTCAGCATTAGATTCCCATGAATTTACACTTAATTCATGTTAGTATGCCCATGCTAGAACACATCCAATTATATTTTGTGGGAAGACAAAATCTGTGCCCCAACCAATAGACCCTAAAGTCTATTTAGGCATAGCTCAAGTGCTCTCATATATCTTCCTTAGTAGTTTGGACTAACTAGTTTCTGATTTTCAAGAGCAGGTTGTTAGAACTTAGGGTTGTCAGGTCCCCTTGTCATGCCAGCGGGGGAATTTGGGGGGTGTTCTGGGATGTTCCCAATGCGATGACATCACCTCGAAGTGACATCATTGTGCTGGCAATGGCGGGAGTGATGCTCTGGATTGTAAGGAGGGGAATCTATGGTAAAACTGGCTTCAAAACATAAAAGTTTTGCCCTCAAACCAGAGCGTTGCTGCACAATGCCCCTGATGTGATGACATCACTTCCAGGTGATTTCATCATGTCAGGGACATTGTACAGTGATGTTGCTATTTGGGGTTGGGGTTTCAACCACTGACCAGCGGTGGGCAGAAGCCTCGAAAACTGGGGGAACCCCCACCAGGACCTGGAGACTGGTAACCCTATTCGAATTTTATCTTTGTAAAAGCCTTTCCATGGCAGAGGAGGGATTTGAACCTCAGTTCTGATCTAACAGAGTGCTGCTTTGCTTTCAACATGCATTAACATCTTTACAGTCTAAGGTGGTACAGTATGTACAATGAAATCAAAGTTGCATGAAGGCATCAGCCATGCTCACTGTCTATGCATGACCATAAAGTCTATGCACATCAAAAGTGTATGCATACAGGCCCTCTTCAGATGATTGGGAACACTGCTGCTTTGAATGCATGTAGAATCCATATTCACAAACCAGTGATTAGCACGTTTGTGCCTGCTCACCCTCTATAAGCATTGATTCCCATGTGCACAATGTATGTAGAGAGCTACCAGCCAAATCCAAAGAAGTTGACTACTTTGCCTGCAGGCCTCTTGACTGAGCAGAAGGCAGTGTAGATTGCCAGCATCCAGTTGGGGCCTGGAGATCTCCCGGAATTACAACTGCTCTCCACACTGAGGTGATCAGTTCCCCTAGAGAAAATGGCAGCTTTGAAGGGTGGACTCTATAGCAATATACCCTGCAAAGGTACCTCTCCAAATCCCACCCTCTCCAGGCTCCACCCTTAAAATCTCCAGGAATTTCCCAACCCAGAGTTGGCAACCCTAAGACAGTGGTAGATTTC
Organism: Lepidodactylus listeri; assembly: GCA_029233225.1. Classification (NCBI taxonomy): domain Eukaryota; kingdom Metazoa; phylum Chordata; class Lepidosauria; order Squamata; family Gekkonidae; genus Lepidodactylus; species Lepidodactylus listeri. The sequence continues at coordinate 76,098,601 of JARCFY010000008.1, forward strand.
AGATACAAACACGTCTCTCCTCACCCCTTCCTAGACAAACTGTGATTAACACAGTGAAAATATATATTTTGAACTTTACATACACAAAAAAATTGGTATAAAATCACAATCCATATTTTTTCAGGAATGAAAGAGAAGGCCAAGAAAAATGGGGGAAGGGTGTGTTAAAACACTACTGGAAACAGCAGGGATCTCCTTCTTCTTAAAGGAAGCTGGCAGAGGCTAAAAGAGTCAGTCTTATCCCGTTTAAAATTAAATGAGTCTTCACAAAATTGTCTTATGTCTTTAATTCCAAAGACCATCCCTTGCAATTGTCAGTATAAGGAAGAAGGTTAATAAACCGTGAAGCAGAGTAATGAGAAGATAGAGAGAGACAAGCATTAGCCATCGCTGAATAGGTGTGGAAAGGAAGACAAGAAAGCTTTTTCTGAGTTAAAAAAGAAGACAAAAAAGCGGAGGAAGTAGCCTAGGCCTCTCTGGTACTTGTAGTACCTGGTTAGTACATAGATTAAACCTCATGAGTATGAACTCCCTTGACCTTGTTGAGAGTCATTATTGAACACAGATATTGTGGAAGGCATAACATTTAGTGAGGGATCAATAAATCTTTGTAAGCAGGAGCTTTTATACACTGAAGTGCTACTGCCATATATTAGTGTTTGTCATTTCCAAAGCCCTAAAATATTAATTAGGAAACCAGACAGCCTCTCCCTAGGTAGGTAGGACTGACTTTCAAAGGAAACACTTGAAACAAACAAACCAAAAAGAACATAGTGAAGAAGGAAGACTGTGATCTGGTGCAGCTGTAATGCTGTCATTCTCTAAAACCATGGCTTAGAGCTCAAGAGTGAGCTAAACACTCCCTTATTCTGCCTTCTCACCTCTCCCAAGGGAATTCCTCTCTCATTTTCACCAAAAATTATATAAATTGTAGCTTAATATGTACACCTATACTAACCAGGGTTAACTTCAGCTAGGATTTCCCAGTCCTGATCATGGTTGGATTCAGGCTGCCTTTTCACTCAATATCACCTAATTCTCTTCCTTGCTATGGCTCCTTTTACATATAAGAGAAGCCAATGTTGGATGAAGCCAATGGCCCATCCAGTCAAACACTCTATCACACAGTAGCCAAAAATACCAGGTGCCATCAGGAGGTCCACCAGTGGAGCCGGGACAATAGAAGCCCTCCCACTGTTGTCCCGCCTCCCAAGCACCAAGAATACAGTGCATCACTTGCCCCAGACTGAGAGATCCTATCTATATCTTGTGGTTAATAGCCACTGATGTTTATCCATATGTTTATCTAATCCCCTAATCCATACGTTTATCTAATCCCCTCTGTCTATTCCCTAAGTGTCTGTGCAAAGACATGTTGAATGATCCCCAGCGTAGTATTTTTGATGGTCAGATAGGACCCTTTCTACTCTTTTGCCTCAGAGGAAAAGATGGGTGGATCCATCATATCATATTACACCATAATTAATCAACACTGCTAAAAGAAGAGAGGGTGGAATCTGCTTATGATAGAAGGGTACAGACCCACAGTTCTTTCATGAGCAACAGCATTATGTACTGATGTTAGTGTTGCCAGGTACTTCCCGACAACTGGTGGGGGATGGGGGGCACTTACCAGGATAAAAATATAGGCCCAGTCCACATTGCTGGTGTTGCATAGGAAGTGATGTCATCATGGCCAGTGTCTTCTGAGTGATGCTCTGGTATTTGGCCAAAAACTCTATGGTAAAACCAGTTTCTACCATAGAGTTTTTGCCCAAATACTAGAGTGTCACCCAGAAGTCAACTGGTGGATGACATCACTTCCTGTACAAATGTGGCCTAAATCTTTCTCTTTCTTCTGGTAAGTCCCCCCACTGGCCAGCTGATGGGTGGCTGGGGGGCAGGGTTTGGCGGCAGAGGAACTGTGCCTCCACTGGGGGAGGGCTGGCAACCTTAACTGATGCTGTCAAAATTTATAATCCCTTAGTTTGGACACTGGAGCATGAAATTCCACCATTTGTAAGAACTCATTTTCAGTTCAAGGGTGAGCTTGATGGTCTTTACCCAACCCTATCTAAGCTGGAGAACAGCTTCTCCCTCTTATTCAACTTCTTGGCTGCTGCCATGGTAGTCCAGCTCCAGCTGTCCTCTTGTACCACACCGGAGATGGTGGCTACATGTTTATCTTTCTTTATCTATATGCTGTTTCCCAAGTGTGCTCCCTATCTGTGGATACCTAAATGTGCAAGCAAGGCCACATTTGCACTAAACAGTTTTTATCTGAAAACTTTTTAAAGATACACATGGGGTTAATTTCCCCCAAAATAAAATAGTGTTTTCTGTGCAAGCACAGAGGACACACTTACCTCCGGCAATCATTGTTGGAGCCTGGGAGCCCCACTGGGCCTGGAGACAGCCCAGCCCAGCCCAGCTACTAGGCATGCCTCCAGCAGCAACACAACCCGGGAGTCGCACTAGGTCTACCACTGGCAGCAGCACAGCTTTGAGTTGCATTGGACCCAACAAGAAAGGGGGGAGAATCCCCCATGAGTATCACAGCCCCACACTTGTCACTTTCTGTTACACTCTCTCTCTCTCTATTGCCTGAAATCTATATAAATTACTATTCAGTTGCTTGGAGCATTGGGATTTGAAGATTTTCTTGAATGTCTGACAACAGTCCAGTATCCTGAACAACTACATGCCCCAGCATTCTAAGCAGAAGGGGAAGGAGAAAGCATAACAGAGTAAAAAGAAGACAAATCAAGATCTACTGATATCAGTGCCAAAGGGAAGGGAAGGAAACAGGGAAAGGGGCAAAAAGAACAATCAACCACTGTGAAGGAGAAAGAGTTGTAGCCAGGGGTCATTTCGAGCAGGAACACGCAGGAATGCCATTCTGGGAGTAACAAGCCCAGGAGTGGGCACATATGGTGATGCACTGTGGAGAAAAGCAAAAGCATACTAACTTGATCTGTATTTTCATGCTTGTTGTATCATGCCCTGCAAGAGCAAAGGAAATCTAAAGTGTCTAGTCAAAGTGTAAAGCTGGCTTGCCAGTTCTGAGTTGGGAAATACCTGGAGATTTTTGCAGTGGAGCCTGAGTGGTGCGTGTTGCCTTCTGACACACTTCCGGCAATATCAGGGGGTGTGACATATGCAAATAAGTTATGCTAATGAATTATGCTAATGAGCTCCTGCACCTCTTTTTCTACTAAACGATCCCTGGTTGTAGCTATCAAAAAGTAAAAAGTAGAGATGCCCTAGAGCAGGGATGTCAAACATAAAAACTGGGGGCAAGAACTGGCCCATCCAAGGCTGTTATGTGGCCACGAGCAACTGGTGCAAGGGAGGGAACAAGAGGCTGCTCAGGGGTGGGTGGGCAGAGCCACTCCAAATGTGGCTTCAGCATGGCAGAACAACCTCCTCTGCAGCAGGCAAGAAGAACCCTTTCACTTCAGAGACAGCCTTACTAGTAAGTTGGGAGCCACAGTAGCTGCATATACCTCTCCTGAAGCTCTGGGGATGTTGCCCCAGATGGCCTCAGGGATGAGCATTTGCATGTGTGTGTGTGGGGGGGTGCAGATGATCCTCTGTTGGGACATGGGAGCATCTGCCCAGCACTGCAGTGCTGGGTCTCTAGTCCACCCATGTGGGTTTTCCTGTGCACCCTCCTCCCACCCCATGGGGCCTTGCAGTGAGGACACATTAACTCAAAGCTTACCAGTTGCTGTCCCTCATAAAGTTTCTATCTCTGGTACCCGACGTTACATTTATGACACACATGGCCCAGTTCGATAAAGTGCTATTTATGTCAGCTCTGGCCTCATAACAAACAAGTTCAACACCTCTGCCTTGGAACACCTGAAACAGCCACCAGTTAGAGGGGATTGTGAGGCTCATGGAATGGGTCAGGCAATCATGAGTCAATTTATAACCTTTGAGGGGGGAAAGTAACCTTTCTTCTGAGCTTTCTCCACCATTGCTCAGAGCAGCTGGACACAATCTGAGCAACAGCCTGGGAGTTCATCCATCAGTAATATTATGCTCGAATCAGGCTTGTATGTTTTATTGTAATGAAGGGTTACAGCTGCCTTTGCTATGTTGCTATTTAGTGAACAACCCTTTCCAGGCATTCCAGCTTATTTAATAAGTTAACACAGTCTATAAAGCATGTATGATGTTTGGCTATTGAGATTTCTTGTATGGAGTTTCTTTAAGCCAGTCAGACACACTGACCTAATGCAATACTTATTTATTTGTGCTAATGCCGGGGACCTGGAAATCTGATACCAGGCTCATTAGCTTCAGCATACCCAATCTGCACAAGTTACACAGTTCTCAAATGACAGGTCTTTCAGCCTGCAGCAATGCTGCAATTTGGGACTGTTTCTCTCATAAATGACAGACAAAATGTGTGAAAGATGATTGCTTATGAAAGCTATTGCTTTCAAACTTCCTCTGATTTTCTGCTGTCATTTCAAGCTGATCATTAGATTAAATATATTCCTCTTGGTTCTACATCTCCCATGCTCTTTATTTTCATGTGTTTTGTCTTAACGGTATTTTTGTTTGGCTTCCCCTGCCCACCCTGGTCATATAAATCACATTACACTGTTCTGTAGACTTGCTTTATATGTATAGGATAGTAATGTCTGGATACAATGTATGTAAACAAAAAAAAAATCTGTGATAAATTTAAATATCCCATGCTAGATTGAAGGACTCCAATATTATAACTGTCTTTCATTATGATTAGATAGGCAAGTTGCTCTAATGATGTGGCGGCTCCCTACCAGATTTGAAGTGCATGGTCAGACAGCAACATCTGCCTCTCGTCCCTCAGTTGTCGGCTTTTCCAACACTGGGTAAAGTCCAGTGTTTACGACTGAACCTGTCTCACTGCAGATTTCTGGGCATCTGATCTCTTCCTTGCACACTCAAGCAATTTAGTGATGCCTGATGCCTCTGGTCCCCAGCTGCCTTTTTTTTTTTGCAGTTAGTGATGTGCACATAACCGTATATCCAGTCCTAGTGAATAAGCAGTTATGTGCATGTGCACATTAGAGGGGTATTTTTAAAAAAAGAAGCTTCCTGCTTGCCTTCTCCCTGGTGACCACACAGCAGCAGTCTGAATGGTCAACTGTGAGGTGAGGTAGGAAGTGTGAGTGTGAGTGTGGCTCTTTTGAATATTGTTCCCAAATGTTGCACCTGCCTCATGTTTCAGAAAAGGAGGCCCAGGCCCTTACCCTGTGGGGCTTGTGACTGGCGACTGGTTCCCACCTTGAATCATCCACTGCTGAAGAAACATATACTTCCCAGAGGTACAGGCCTCGTATCAGGAACAGAAATAAATGTGACAGTTTTGGCTGATGGTAATTATGAAAGTGTTTTTCCTCAAGTCAGAGACTGAGTACCACTGGCTATATACTGAAGCAGCTATACTGATGCTAAGGTAGACAGAATGTCCATGTAAATTCAGAGATATTTGGAATGGTTAATTATTAACGGTAGCAATAACTGTGATGATGAAGATGATGATGATGGAATAGAAATAGAAACTCCTCAGAGACAGTTCTTCCCTCTTCCACTGCATACCATGCAGGGGATGCACAGAAACACAATTGGGAAGCATTCAGTAGCTCCCCCCTCTCGGATTGCAGCTCCTGATCTGATAAAATCAAGTTCCTCTGTGAGCTTCTCTTTTCTGTAATGCTTTCGGGAAGAGAAATAAAAAAAATTGTAATGTTTTAACAGGAGAGCTATGGAAAGGACAGTGGGAGAAAGGTCTATAGATAGAAATGATGTTATGTCCACCCAAAATCTGCGATGTGTTCTAAGCTCCTCGGGGGACACTCTGGCCATCTCAAAAAAACTCCATTGAAAGTAGCTGTGTGATATCTGACATGCTTATGTAACATCCAGGGCTTCAGGCAAATGTGAAATCATGCATTGTGCAATGTAATTTCTTCCCACACCCCACCCCTAAAGCTCCCAGCCAGCCACCAGCCTGGCATTCTACTACCCCTCCTTCAGTTCTAGTATCCCCCATCTTGATGTAAAAACCAGAGTCTTTCAGGATGTTACTTTCAGGACCAGTAAACAGGTTTCCTGGCCATTACAAATTAAAAATACAGAGTAACTAGTGGAAGAAGTTGTACAATGAAAGTTGTTTCACACATTATGGCATACACAAGTTGAGGCTGAAGTCCCCGACCATGGTTGGGTGTGAGCTGCAGGTTTTCCTCAGTTCCCACACATGTGGTGCCTGATTTGCATAGTATTCTGTGCATTGGCATTCAGGTACTTTTCTAAAACAGATATTAGGTTAGGAACATTATCAATGGATCCAAGGAATGAAAGGGCATCTGGATACTCAAGCTGTTAAGACATTAAAGCCAACTGCACATCACTTAAGCCTGCAAACCACCCCAAATTCTGGAAACAAAGTAGTTGCTTCTCAAAATCTGAATGAAGTGATACTGTACAGCTCAAGTTAGGATGTCAAATGATAGCACAATAGAATGTATAAGAATTGCATGATAAAAATAGCTTTCATGCAAATTTTATCCATCAGGATTTTAATAATGGCTAATTATTGTATAAAATCAAAATATGCATTTTGAAATCTGAAATTTTCATGGAAGAATGAAGATTAGCACCAAGTCAAATAACTAGCTTCACACTGCCACAGAGCTCGATAGAACAGTGGCCTAACCGTAAACATTAATCTGCAAATAGTTCTGTTAAGTGGAGGACTTGCAAAGACTTGTGGGGCTGGGGAATCTCATTTTCCCTTCCACCACTATTTCTTCTTTCCCTTCCATCTCCCCCTTTTTCGTTTCTTTTTCTCCTTCCCATCCACCAGCCAACCTATTTTTATTTGTTCTCAGCTTTCCAAGTTCATAACAAGCTAAGTGTCAAGTGCTGTGGCAGGTCGTTCAGAGCCTAGGTCAGAGAGCCAGGAGTTCGGAGCAGAAGCAGAGTCATTCAAAGCTGAGGTCAGAGAGCTGAGAGTTCAAAGCCAGAGAGAAGTTGTTCAAAGCTGGAGTCAGTCAGGTGGGGGTTCAGAGCAGGAGTGGAGTTGTCAAAGCTGAGGTCAGAGAGCCAAGAGTTCAAAACAAGGATGAGGGTGTGCTTCCACAAGAAGCCGGTCTGCAGTGGGAAGCTAAATACCCCTGTGTTGTTGCTTCCAATTAGTGATTGGTGCATGCGCCCATGCTTCTGCTAAAACTCAGGGCTGAATGACCGCCTGCTCCTCATGCGTGCTTCACGCCGCCGGGATGCCAGATCCTGGCAGAGGCGGTCCCTTAATCGCGCAACCCTTGGAGGCAAGTCAGGAGGGCTGTCTGCTGACAGCTGTTCCTCCTCAGCTGTTACTGATGCGGGCAGCGACAGCAAACTGTCCATTTCAGATGCTTCAGTAGGCCAGGTTTAGATTCTGCTGCCGCCGTCAGCTCCCCATCGCCGAAGCCCATGACACTAAGGTTATAAGGTCAACAGTTGTAAAGCAATAAATATGTCAAAATAAGACTGAGACTCTCCATTCACTTGTCTCAGGCATGGAGAGGTGGGTATAGTGTTCTGACAGCCAAACATTCCAATATTCCTTGTATTATAACCTTAGCTTGTTATTTAGTTTTGTCTTGCATACCTTAAAACATCTTCATCATGTTACATGTTAATTTGCTGTTCAGCCCCTGTCTATAAGTTTGAACCTTACCTTCCTTCCAATATATTTGAAAAAGTGTGGATGCACATGAAGGCTCATACCTTGAATAAAACTTCATTGGTCTTAAAGGTGCCATGGGACTCTAAATTTGTTCTACTGTTTCAGACCAACACAGCTGACCACCTGGATCTAGCAGCAAGGAGAATCAGTGGAAATTAGGAATGCAGGTCATTAATCTTATTAAACACTGTGAAGAAGGGGAGGGGGAGTGTTAGATTTCAGGCCAGTAGCATGTCAGAGACTAACAGATTTTCAGGGTATAAACTTTTGAGTGAAAGACCCCCTTCCTTTCAGGGGGAGAGACAGTTCACAATCCACGACACATACAAACAAGAAAGAAGAAAAGGGAAAAAAGCAAAGCACAATTCCTTAGTGGCTGTGGCTTGACACCTCCTGTCAGCTTTGGCTGCCATTCCAGGGCGGGAGGTGGCACTTTTGTCTTCCCAGCCTGTCCCTCATCCGCTCCCACCTTTGGAATGTATCTTGCTTCTCTCCAGCAGACGCTTATCTGGCTGTGCCTCTTCAACCTTAGAAATATTGCTGTTCACAGAGTGTTAATGGCTTTTTGTTTGCAGGTAATTGGAACTTTCTTCCCGCTTTTAGCCTGGAAATAAACTGTCCAGCATATTCAGGTGCCTTTTTTCCCTGTTTCATGATTGGAGGTTCCACTAAGCATTGCACTGTTTGAATGCCCTATATCTGTAACCTTTCTGGCCTATTTTAACCATTACTGACTCAGGACGTGTAGATGACTATTTGATCCACTGCGAATAAAGAATCATCTAATTAAGGACCTTGTTTGTAGTTTGAAATCTCTTGGACTCTCACACCTACTAGCTTATACTGAAGAACTCACTTCTAATTGAATTTCAAATCAACAGTACAGGAGTATCTAGAAATATACTCTTTAGCAGCATATGCTGTTTATGACATTGATTTCATTATGTGCATGAACATACATCAATTGGAGGTCTCACGGGAAACAACAGGAGTCACAAATATTTTGACACACACAATGTTATCATTAGGGTTTCCCCCATATTTTGAATCTGCTAAAAATATTAAAAGTAAACAGATCCTTAGAAAGTAGCCCAAAATAATTTTTACCACAGAGCTTTTTAAAGTTCCCTTAAGGGCGGGGAGCTTGCCAAATTCAACGAAGTTTGAATCAGGGCTTTTGACAAGATGCTGTTGCAGAAAAACACTTAGAGCCCTTCAAAGTCTCTAAACATTTTTTTCCCACAATTGCTAACACGTACTAAATATGCACTTAATAGTGGAATACAATGAAACAATTTGGTATCCTAGTAGACATTTCTACTATTTTAGACAAGATTTTGTATAAAAACTCAGAAAGATTCACATTATTGGTTTCATAGCACTGTGTGATGAAGAAAAGAACATTTTGGAATTAAAGTTTTCAATGTTTTTAGGGGTATTTTTGTCCACTGTATCTCCTTGTGTGGACCCTGAATTCATCACTGTAGAGTTTCTGTGGTTCTCTCCTATCAATTTTTGGTGGCTGCCCCACTTTTATAAATGTTTGCCCATTTTTATGAGACACGATTGCTCACTTCCTCTTTTCAGAAGATTTGGTGAAGCCAATATTTTAAAGGGAATATTTGAGATAATTCAGGGCTTCAGCTGTCTATTTGGTACTGTAGATTAATTGTGCAGAGGGATAGTTATGTTGTGGGCAGCCCCTTCTGTTTTTTGCTGTTTTATCTGATTTTATGGTTTTTTTAATATTTCAGCTGGTTTTATATTTGATATGTTGTAGTACCATTGCTGTTGTCAGCTACCTTGGATCCCTGTTAGAAAAAGGTTGGATAATAACTTCCTAAATAAATAACATAGGCATAACAATACTCAGTTTCTTTACTAAAAGTAGTCAGTGCCTCTCTATAAGTGACTATTTCCTGTATTATGAAATAATTGTGCCTATTTCTATATGATTAATACTGGAAGACATGTCATCAAGATTACCCTTACAAGTATTGGTACTTTACACCACTGTCCTTTAACAACACAACACAGAAAGGATTCAACCAGGTAATAAATCTACCAAGATGTGGAAAGTTTTGATTCAAAATTACCAGCTGTTATCTTTAGTGACATCTTATTTCCATTGCTCACAATGAAGCAAGTGCTTAATGGGTTTCAAAACTCTGCATGGGGCAGCTGAAAGGCTTGAAATAATTAAAAGCTATTGGTGCATAGCTTCCAACTTACATGTTTTTCATATCTCACATTATTGTGTCCAATCAGGTGTGAAAATGCTATGAAATACCACAGCTTTCTGTAAACCAGTCAACGTCTACATAACTACAGACATAAACAATGACATTAAGTAGTCAACAAAGCCAAAGAGCATGGGGAAAAATACAGTTCTGAAAGAACAACAGCCTCCATAAATCCCACAGGTAATCCTTTTGTGCATTCAAAGGTTAGGGATACAATAAGTAGGTTCACTGTATTTAATATCTGGCAGATTAAAAATTTGGTAGAGATGACATTTTCTTTGCAATGTGTCCTGCAACCACAGTTAGAACAGAAAACCCCCTCTCCACCCCAGGATGGAAGCCAAAGAGCTCTTTCAGACATGCCCAATGGGACTTGAATTTGAACAGTGGATCGGCATTTCCTTTCACAAACTGCTTTGTGCATCCCTTTAATTTCAAAATGATTTACTGTACTGTCTGACATGTTATTCTCAAAGAAAAACAAGTTTAATGGGTGTTTTTATGAATTTCACTTGTTGGAAAGGGAGGAGACTACAGATACAGAAGATGATGGCCTTCGTGCTCTACTTGCGGGCCTCCCAGAAGCAATTTGTTGACAGGTGTGAAAAAGTAGGGGATTGGATCCAGACTAAATTTTCTTTTCTTTTTTTTTTTGTAAAAATTTTTTATTTTTCAAAACATTAAAATTAATACATTTATCTTATACAAATCCTTTTTTCCATATTATATAACATTTTACTCTATTTGTATAATCTTGTTTTTATCTTGTATTGGCGGTTTCCCACCACATCTGAAGCATAACACATTTTCCACTTTATCCAAAATAGAAATACTTATATCTCTGTTTACATTTCTGGTAACGGTCATATATCTTAAAAATACTTATATACTAATTCTTACTTTCTATATTCTTATATAATTCTAAAATAAAAACAACTTCATTATCTAATTATCCTTAATACATTCATATACTCTAGTTCTATTGCTTTATGTTATTATAACCATGTATAGATGTAATTTTTCATGTCCCAGTATTTTTCAACATATTCTTTCAAATCTTTCCAATCTTCTAAAAAGGTCTCTGAGTACAGGTCATTCAGCTTTCTAGTCCATTTATCCATTTCAGCCATATATAACAATTTTTTCAACCATTCCCACACATCTGGTATTTTTTCATTTTTCCAATTTTGTGCATACACCATTCTTGCTGTTGTTACCATATACCATATTATTGTCCTTTTCTTTACATTTATCTCTTCTAATTTAAGTCCAAGCAATAACATTTCAGGCAACTTCTTAAATGTACATTTCAAAATTTTTTCCATTTCTGCATGTATTATAGACCAATAAGTCTTTGCTTTATCACAAGTCCACCACATATGATAAAAAGAACCTTCTTTCTTTTTACATTTCCAACATTTGTTAGACATAGTCTGGTTAATATTTGCAATTTTTTTTGGTGTCATATACCATCTGTACATCATTTTAAAACAATTTTCTTTTAAGTTATAACATGTAGATATACCCATAGCATTTTTCCATAAAAATTCCCAAGATTCCATTTCAATGTCTTTGTTAAAGTTTATCGCCCATTTTACCATTTGTTCCTTTACCATTTCATCAGTGTTAAACCATTTTAACAAAATTTTATACATTTTAGAGATCATTTTTCCCCACCTTCCTCCCAAACTTGTTCTATTTCATTATTTTTTTCTCTAAAACCAGATTTTTTATCACTTCTATACATGTCATATATTTGTCTATATCTTAACCAACCATAATCAAAGTCCATCTGATGCTGCTCCTTCAATATAAAGTCTTTACCATGTCTTGTTAATAAGTCTCTGTACTTCAACCAATCTTGTCCTTTGTGACATGATACTGGATTTAAAACTTCTGTGGGTACAATCCACATAGGTATCTCTTCTGGAAAAAAGTTTTTATATCTTGTCCATGTATCCATTAACGTTCTTCTCAAATAATGATGTTTAAACATATTGTCCATTTTTGCTTTACCATAATACAAATATGCATGCCACCCAAACCTACAGTCATGGCCTTCCAGGGACAATAACTTTCTACCTTGTAACATAGTCCATGTCCCTACCCAAGTCAAACATATTGCATCATGATATAGCCTTAAGTTTGGTAATTGGAACCCACCTCTATCTTTAGCATCACACATTATTTTCATCTTGATTCTAGGTTTTTTCCCTCCCCATACAAACTTAGACAATTCCTTCTGCCAGCATTTGAATGTTTTTACATCTTTCACAATTGGAATAGTTTGAAACAAAAACATTAATCGTGGTAATACATTCATCTTAACCACCGCAATTCTACCCAACAATGACAAATTTAATACATTCCACTTTTTAATATCTTGCATAATTTGCAGCCATAATTTCTCATAGTTATTTTTATAAAGATCAATATTTTTCGTTGTTAGGTTCACACCTAGATATTTTGTCTTTTTCACCACCTCACATTCTATAAGATTTTGTAACTCAGTTTGTTTGTTATTTGACATATTTTTACACATCACTTTCGATTTGTTCTTATTTACATAAAATCCAGCCAAGTCACCAAACTCTTTTACTCTCTGTAACAAATATGGTAGTGTAGTCATAGGGTCTTCCACTATAAACATCACATCATCTGCAAAGGCCCTATATTTGAAAGACAAACCTTTGGTTGTTAAGCCTTTAATATCTTTATCTTCCTTCACATTTACTAGTAGAACTTCTAGAATCCAAATAAATAGCAACGGCGAAAGTGGGCATCCTTGTCGTGTTCCTTTTTCGACTTTAAAATCATCTGTCTTTTCAGTGTTAATTATTAAAGAGGATTTCTGTTCTTTATAAATTGACTTAATGAGGTTAAGCATATATTCACCAATTTCAAGATGTTCTAGAACCTCAAACATAAAATCCCAATTTAAATTATCAAACGCTTTTTCCGTATCTAAAAAGAAAAAACCCACTTCCTTTTCAGGATGTTTATCGTAGTATTCTATAGCATCCACTACTACTCTTAGATTGTCCCTTATTTGGCGATTGGGTAAGAACCCTGCTTGTTCTGTTTGTATAGTTTCTTTAAGGTGTTCTTTTAGTCTGTCAGCTATAATCTTAGCAAAGATCTTATAATCATTATTTAGTAAAGAAATCGGTCTGTAGTTCTTAACATTAGTTAAGTCTTGATTTTCTTTCGGGATAAGTGAGATGGTTGCGTCTTTCCAAGTTTCTGGGACCTCACCAGTGACTCCTATATCATTCATTAATAGCAGTAACACTGGTGAGATCGACTCCTGTAGCGTTTTATAAAACTTCGCTGTAAATCCATCTGGTCCAGGTGCTTTCCCTAATTTTGAGTCATTTATTGCATTTTTAATCTCTTGTAATGATACTGGATTGTTAAATAGTTCTTTAATTTTCTCTGTTGGTTTTGGTAACTTTAATGTTTGCAGGTATTCTTTAATCTTTCTTCTGTCTTTGATTTCCTTCTTAAACAGTTTTGCATAATATTTAAAAAATTCTCTCTTTATTCCTTTGTTGTCTATTATCTCAATGTTATCTCTTATCACTTTAGTGATAAATTTGTTTTCACGTTTTTTCTTTAATTGCCATGCTAAATATTTTCCGGATTTATTTGCACCTTCAAATGCCTTTTGTTGGAGTTATTTTAAGTTCCAGTACGTCTCTTGGTTCAAAATAGCTTTTGCTTGGTCTTGTAACATCCAGATTTCCTTTTGCAGTTTCTTTTTCCCTGGTCTACTCTTCAGTTCTTCTTCTTTTGTTTTAATGGCTTGTACGATATTTTCATATTGTTCTCTTTTCTTTTTACTATCTTTTGCATTTAATGATATCAATAGTCCTCTCATCACTGCTTTATATGCATCCCATACGGTTTGAATTTTTACTTCTTTCTGTATATTTGCTTGGAAGTATAGGTCTGTTTCTTCCTGTAATTTTTTAACTATTTCTTGGTTGTCTAGTAAGTCCTCATTTATTCTCCATCTCTTTTGTTTTTTTACTTGACCAGCAGTCCATAAACACGGATTATGATCTGAAATTATTCTGGGTAGAATTTCCACTTTTCTTGTCTTAAACGTTAAATTAGTAGTCATTTAAATCATGTCAATTCTTGAATGCGAGTCATGTCTATTAGAATAAAAGGTAAAATCTTTTCCTTGTGGGTTAGCTTTCCTCCAAATATCTTCCAGCTTCTCTTGTTTTATCAGTTCAAAAAAGTTTTTTGGAAGCTTCCCTAATGCCTCATCCTTTCTCTTAGAGCGCCTGTCTAATTTGTTATTCACAGTTCCATTAAAGTCCCCCAACATCATGATTTGATCATAATTTACGTTATCCATTTCCACTTGTAATTCTTTAAAAAAAATTTATTTGGCTCCATTTGGGGCGTAAATATTCACAATCAAAGTTTTCTGTCCTTGTAGTGAAATTTCAATAGCTAAATATCTTCCTTCTTTGTCTTTAAATATTACTTTAGGTACCAAATCTTTTTTGACATATGTTACAACACCATTCTTTTTATTGCTTGCTAAGGAATAAAATTCTTCTCCCAATTTTTTCCTTATTAAATATTTGTGGTCTTGTTTTTTAAGATGAGCTTCTTGTATGCAAATTACACTACATTTTTGTTTCTCCAGCCAGTGCCCTACCATTCTACGTTTTTGGGGTGAATTAAGTCCATTTACATTCCATGTAAGTACTTTGTAATCCATCTTGATATATTCTTAAATATCACCAAGGTCATCTTTATTCTCTCCAAGAAATACGTACATTTCTCCTGTGCTTTTAATCACTACTCTGGTGTTGCCATAGTAAAAGCTTAATCCTTGAGGTATTTCCCAGCGGAATCTAATTTCTTTCTCCTTCAATTTATCCGTCAGACGCTTGAATTTTTTCCTATCTTGCAGTATTGCTCTAGGCAGTTCTTTCATTACTATAATTTTCTTTCCATCTATTTCAAAAGGATCAGTAAAACACTTCTTGTAGATTTGTTCTTTTGTCCTTTTCATTGTAAATTGGACAACCACATCTCTTGGTATATTTTTGTCTCTTGCATATGTAGAATTGACTCTGTAAACAAGATCCATGTGTTCTTTAACAACCTCTTCCTGTTCTTGTAAGAAATCTGCTAATGCTTCTTGCATTCTTATAAAAATGTCTTCACTCATTTTTTCCTCAATCCCTCTGAATCTCAAATGGTTTTGCATGTCTTTATAGTGCATCATCTTTTCCATCCTGTCATTGTCTCTCATTGTCTTTTGAGTACTTTCTTCCAATTGTTTTACTTTAGTTTCAATGTCTTGTGTTCTTGTGGTTAATTTTTGAAATTCTGCTTTTAAGTCTATAAAGTTTTTGTCTGCTTGTGCAGCTATGCCATTCATTTTAACATTTACCTCTCCTATAGCGTCTAACATTTTTTTTCCCATTGCTTCCATAACAGCTAGTAGTTTTTTTTTTCTTTTTTTGCTGCCATTGTAGGAGAGGACCATGTAGCTGCTCTCGATCTTAGTCCGCGGTCCGTCTTGTCTCTTTAAAAAAGATCAATTTTATTTTGTTTTCCAAATCAAACACCAATTAATGTGATCACACAAGCTAGTCTTGCCAAGTCAAATTTCGTTGGTTTCAGCCTTCTAAGTTATATAGTTTATGAGATATTACTGTTTAAAAATTTTATAAGTCCAAAATGGCGGGCGCAACTTCTCTATGGTTTGTGTCAAAGGTTATAGTCTTTTTACCTTGCTTCTGGCTTGCCGTAGTTTCCTTTTGTCCCTTCCTCTTACTTACTTGTCTGCTCTCCGCACGTCACTTCCTGTTGTAATCCTTTTGGTCCGGCAGTTTTTACAGTCCCCTTTGCTCTCTTCCGGTTCTTCTCCATTTCCCTTCTTGTCTGCTCCTCAAGCCGTCACTTCCTGCCTCAATCCTCACAGCTTGATCTCGCGATGCTTGGTTCCCTCCTCCCCTCTTCGTCTCACGATGCTTGGCTCCCCCTCCCGACTCTTCTTAACCACAGGAATGTTAAACAACTTGGTTTTTTTTGGCTTTTTAAGTTCAAATTCAGCTGTTTAACATTTCAAAACTGCACTCATCCAATCTGCAACAGTCTATTGCTTCACCAGATCTGCTTTTCGTCTTTCAAAACGCGGTAATAGTAAGGCAAAAACTTTTTTTCCGTTACCTTATGTTGTTACTTCGCTTCAGATGTGGTCCCAACGTTTAAACTTTGTCTTCTTTGTTAAGGAATCAGAGGAATTGGAGATTTTATGCTGATTTAATCAGCTCAGCTCGGCTCCTTAGAGATACTTGCAGGAATCTTCTTCGGCTGCAGTGCTCAAGGTGTTGTAAAAGTCTCCTCCGAGATGTTTCCTTCACCGAGCTTGCTCAAACCTGGATTATATTGCTTGCTAGTCCTCACACTACCTGTGTGAGGTTGCGTCAGGTGGATTGATCCACCCGAGCTGTCAATAAGAGCCGCTGTCCGCCTTGCGCACTTGCAAAGCGTGTCAGACCTCCATTCCTCCGACCGGAAACCGGATCCAGACTAAATTTTCCACTAATGGCAGAGGCAATTTCTGCCAATCCCCCCCCCCCCAACTGTAGCTTCTCCATCTTTCCCTTTTGTGTTCGTGAGGGTCAACTGTTCACAGGAGCAGTCTGGTCAGAAGGTGATCTGTGGACTGCAGCAGAAGTGAAGGTAGGAAAGTTTCATTCCACTGACGAAGTGCCTTCTGTTAGTGGAAAATGTATTCTAAATCCAGCCATGGATGCTGGACTAGATGGACCTTCGGCTTATTCTGCATACATTATGCACGCATTATGCACAGCATACAAAACTAACAGCATGAATATTTGAACCGTGGCCTCTATAAACAAGGAAATACGGAGTATACTGTACACATCACTCTTCCTTTGATTCCGTACATGATAAAAAAAATTGTTCTTTCAGCAGAAATTCGAACACAGGTGTGGTAGAAGTGGTGCAAGAAAATGTAGTGACTGAGATAAAAGGCACGAACATCAGAGAAGGATGAAGTCTAACAGGAATATGTGCCGCCTTCAGAAAAGCAAAGGCACCCAATATGGCACCAGCATCCCCTTCTGGTTAACACCTAGTGCATGAGAAGTGTTCTCAAACAAAAAAAAAGTATTTTCCTCCATAGGATGCCTCAGTACAAACAGCAGGGATTCTCCCACGCAATTTGCACAGACCATGTTGGTAGCTATCCAGTGAGATTAGTCAATTGTGGCAACCTGAGTAGGCTGAAGACTTAAAAACATACAGACTGTCTCTTAGATTAACTTGAATGTTGATTTCTTTGCACTTTGATGGAATTGGTCTAGATATCAGGGAAAAAATAAGAAACTGGCAAACATTCATCTTTACAAGTACTCTTCCCAGTAGCAAATGAAAAAAGGGCCTAGAAGACATTAGTAGACTTGAGCACTATAGAGTAAAGGCATCGAACTCATTTGTTATGCGGGCTGGATCTGACATAAATGTCATTTTGTTGGGCCGGGCCATGTGTGTCATAAGATGTAACGCAAGATACCAAAGATATAAACGTTATAAAGATTATTTCAGATGCCGAATGGCAATAGCAGGTGTGATTGGATAAGGTGTGATATGCAGTGGGGTAGTAGGCATGGCAATATCAGCATTGGTAATGAGACAGAAGAAGAAGAGAAGAGATTAGATTTATACCTGCCCTTCCCTACCCGAAGGAGAATCAGAGCAGCTTACAGTCTCCTCTCCCTTTCCCTCCCCACAACAGACACTCTGTGAGGTAAGTGGGGCTGAGAGAGCTCTTTTGAGAACTGCTCCTGAGAGAACAGCTCTGAAAGAACTCGTAACTGACCCAAGGTCACACCAGCAGCTGCATGTGGAGGAGTGGGGAATCAAATCCAGTTCTCCCACATTAGAGTTCACACTACTAACCACTACACCAAACAGGAAACCTAGGTCTCAGTTTGGTACAGGAGTATTCAGTCCAGAAGGCTGCAAAGAATAAATGGAAATAAGTCTGAAGAAGTGAGCAATGACTCACAAAAGCACATATCCTACCACAAATTTTGTTAGTCTTTAAGGTGCTACTGGACTCTTACTTGTTTTACTGCTATTAGAAATCACAATGTTCAAAAAACAGTGGGGGAACATTTAAACCTTCCATGACATTCAGTTGCTGACCCTAAGAGTAGCAGTTCTCTTACAAAGGAATTTCAAAAGGAAATTAGAGAGACTGTTGAATAGCAACTGATAATGAAGCTCAAGATAATGCATCCTCCTGGACTGAACTGAGACCTAGGTTTCTTTTCTCATTACCAATGCCTGCTTGTCATTAGGCATCTGAAATCACCTCACTCTCCAAGATATAAGGACAGATGGGCTCACATTCTAGCTGTATCTGAAGAAGTGAGCAGTGACTCATGAAAGCTCATGCCCTGCCACAAATGTTGTTAGTCTTTAAGGTGCTACTGGACTCTTGCTCCCTTCCACTAATAAAGAACGCTAGCTGTGCTGTTTTCTCCCCCCCCCCCCCATCTCTTGGAACTGGAAGGGGGATCTCTCTGACTCTTTTCCTCCCTCCCTTTCTTTGAAGAAGTGTGAAGGCACTCAAAAGCTTATACCTGGAATAAAACATTGCTGGTCTTAAAAGTGCCATGGGACTCTCTCTCTCTCTCTCTCTGGCTCTTTCCCTCCCCCTCCCTCCCCAGTAGGGCTGCCAAGTCCTCCGGTAGGGCAGGGGAAACACCGATTTTTCATGCTTACCCCCGCTTTTTCAAAACTGGCCACCGGGGGTAGGCAATGGCTGCCAACAGGAGGGGAACGTCGGAGCCTGCCGGGCCCTCTCCCTTCCAGGCCTTTTAAAAGGGAAATGTCTGAAGAGCCTGCAGTGAAAAGCCTCACCAGACATTTCCCCTTTAAGAGTTAGCAAGAGAGCCCCGCCCAGAGATTAACGAGGGACTAAGCTCTTACTGAAGGGCCTGCTTTTGCATGTGGCTGGTGTAAGATTGAAAGGTTGCTGCTGCTGGGCCTGGGGTAAGTGCCTCTGCCAGTTTTTTTCCTTCTCTCTCTCCCCCTTTCTTTCTTTTTTCTGTCTGTCTGTCTGTCTGTCTGTCTCTCTCTCTCTCTGTCCCCATCCAGCAGAGGTCTATCAGTGGCTATTATTAGCCACAAGCTCTAAATGGAACCCTTTGTCTGGGGCAGTGATGCTCTGCATTCTTGGTGCTTGGGGGGCAACAGTGGGAGGGCTTCTGGAGTTCTGGCCCCGCTGCTGGACCTCCTGAGGGCACCTGGTATTTTTGGCCACTGTGTGACACAGAGTGTTGTACTGGATGGGCTGTTGGCCCAATCCACTGTGGCTTCACTCCTGTTCTTATGATATGAAAATCATATTTAGCACTTGTGTAACACTTAGTGCTTCATATTCTGCCGAGATGAGGAAGGATTCAGTAGGGCCGTTGCTCAGTGATAGAGCATCTGCTTGACATGCAGGAGGTATCAGCCTCTTCAGCTAAAAAAGGATCAGGTCATAGGTGACATTAAAGATCTCAGCCTGAGACCCTGGAGAGCCACTACCAGTCTGAGTAGTCAATACTGACCTTGATGGACCAATGGCCTGATTCAGTATTAGGATACTTCATGAGTTCATGTGGAAGAATGTGGAAGCAACATCACAGGATGTGACATCACAAAATGATGTCACTTCCTTTCTCCTGGCTCCACCCCCAAAGTCTCCTGGCTCCTCCCCCAAAGTCCCCAGATATTTCCCAAGTTGGATTTGGCAGCCCTACTCCCCAGAGGAGGAGTGAGGAGCCCTCAGGCAATCAGGGGAAGGGAGGTTGGCTTTTTTCTCTCATCTGCAAAGCAAGAAATAGGAGACCGGGCAAAAGGAGCTGTGATTCAGGAAACAAGAAGCAAGGGCAGGAAGCAGCAGAGAGCCAATTGCTCCTGGGCCAGGTAGGAGCCCTGCAGGGGCCAGATCCAGTTCACAAGCCATATATTTGACACCCCTGCTATAGAGTCTTTAGCTGCTAGTTAACTGCTCTTCAAATAAATAAGCACCTTGGAAGGCTGACTTGGTATGTGGAGAAACCAGGTGCAGGCTGCAGAGCTTACCTGAGAAAATCACTGTACCTCAAATTAATTTACTTCACAAGGAAAAAAAAAGTAGGATATGCTTTAATCCACGCTGAAGTTTTAAGAGGGAAATCTCAACACGTGCATTAAACCTTCCTGTAGCATCTGCAGCTGCAATGAGCTTGGTTTCTAACTCCATTTAAAGGAATGCAAGACTGCATGGCCTAAATGATTGTTACAGGATAAGGGATCATCAATAAAATATTGAGCAAAAACCATTCCTGCAAATAAATCTACAACCAAAACACATTTGGAACAAACGAAGCACCCTGAAGGCAAGCTAAAATCCTGAGATTTTGTCAAGCGATGAAGCTGGCACTGAGCACAAATTACAGACAAGCCCAGAGCTTTGTTTGTGCTCTACCATGCTGCTTCAAGGCAACATTTTTATTTCAAAGGTATTTTCTCATTTGCATAGTAAATTAAGAAATAAAATCTTCGTGTCTGTGTATCCCCCACTATTAAATCAACTAGCCACCGGCTCATTTTCAATTGAGCTCTAATTGGACAGATACAGTTTTAACTATCTCAGCATGCTGGCAGACTCCCTAGAGAAATATTCCTACATTTTCATAGATGTCAATGGCCGGGGGGGGGGGGGGATGGAGAGAGAGAGGGAGGGAGGGAGGGAGGGAAGGAAGGAAGGAAGGAAGGAAGGAAGGAAGAGGGATTATGCATTTGAACATGTCCTTAGCATAGCAGGCAGTGTTGTAATAATACCCCAAGGCCAGGCCAACCTAAAGCTGCAACTGGGCAGAAACTTTATTGTTCATTAAAACTGATCTAATGTTCTTACATCATGGTCTGTGACTGAATTCATTAAGCTGATGGTCAACTTAATGCAGTTTTCTTCTCTTCTTATTGGTCCCTGAAAATGGCAAAACCAAAGCAATTTTAAAAATCCTCTCGGTAAAAAACAAATACTACACCACATCACAGCTGTGTTAAATGTGGTACTCCATATGTTATATGGAGAGGCAGATGTTCAACAGTGAGCAGCCCATATGCATTGCTGTTATCTGAGCCTTGATCTTTGTAGCTATTGAGAGGCCTAAAAGCCTCTTGGAATGCAATAAAGCATTCCAATGGAAAGAAGGCTGTGTGATAAAACTCTCCACATGGTTGTGGCCACTTTGATCACCTCAGTAAAATGGCACTTCTTCACAGAATTGAGCTGGTCTGATGAAGCTCTCGATAAATTAGATATCCAAATAGGATCAAGTGCTTTTAAATGGCTAAAGGTAAAGGTTTCCCTTGTTTGAAAGCTAGTCGAATCCGACTCTAGGGAGCGGTGCTCATCTCCGTTTCCAAGCCAAAGAGCTAGGGCTGTCCAAAGACTTCTCCATGGTCATATGGCCAGCATGACTAAACACTGACATGCACGGAACGCTGTTACTTTCCCACCAAAGCGGTACCTATTTGTCTACTTGCAATTTTTTGCTTTTGAACTGCTAGGTTGGCGGGAGCTGGGGCCAGAGACGGGAGCTCACTCCATCATGCAGCACTAGGGTCTCAAACTGTTAAGCTACTGACCTTCCATCTGCAGTTCAGCATCTTAACTACTATACCACTAAATCCAAGTCTTCTGAAACGAGGTTCTTGGCTGGTGCATACATATAAACAGTCATGCACATAAGGTAACATGTGATGTCATACTTATTAAGTCACAGAACAGAGGCTAATCAAACTGCATCACACACACACACACACACACACACAACATCTATCTATATATAAGAAAGTCCCCTCACCGTAAAATCAATGCTAAGGCCAAACTGCTGGATCTAGAAGCACCAAATTTGGGGAGAGCGCTCCTACCATGGCGTAGGTGCTCACTAAGAAAGGATTTTTAGAAATTCAACTCCTAAGTGGGTCCAAAGGGGCAAAATGTGCTCCCTCCATTGATTCCTATGTGGCTGCCTCCTTGCGCCTCCCACTCTGATTGGTCAGCTGCAGAGCTCAGCATTCTGAGGTTAAAAAAAACTGTTACAGGAGACTGCAGAGAGCTAATGGCAGTTGACAAAATGACCAACAATGACTTATGCTTACAGCTGCCGGGGAGGTTTGCTCAACAGGACTGCCTTAGCCCTGCTGCTGGCCCAGCCTCCCAGATGCCTTTAAACTTAACCCCCCCCCCCCCAGACAGGCGGGTGTCTGTCAGGTGTTGGAGCAGGGCCAGGGTACTTTAACACTACAAGGAGGAGGCAACTTAAGAATGCAGCAAAGACATTTGCACATAGTACTCCTGCGGGGCACTGAGCTGCGCAGGCCAAGTACTAGCAAGATCACCCTGAGGCACTCAGAACAACACACTCTCCATATGAGCAAAACAATCCAGGAACACCAGTAGATAGGCCATCACTTTCGTGGAAGGTGGCAGGAGTTGACTTAACAGATGACTGCTTCTTAAATGGACAGTTCTACGTTGCCTGCTCCAGAGTGAGCTCACCAAGCAGCCTGGTGATCCTAGCACCTGAGGGCAGAACCACCAATGTGGCCTACAGAGAGGTCCTTCAGTAGAGAGAGAGGTCCTTCATTTTTACACTATAATCTTCTCCATTAGAATTCCTACAACAAATGTTACATTTCAAACTTCACATCATCGGTATTATAACTGGATTTACGGAACTTAATTACCGTAGTGAAGCACAGGTATCAGGCTAGTGTGATAATAAATGCAGCATTATACCTGCAGAGCATTAGAAGGTAGGCACTGGGAGGGGGGGAACAGAACGGAGGCAAGACATACTCTACACATATACCCATGATAGGCCCAGCAGTAGAGTGTTACTTGTACTCTCTTATTCTAGCAGGAAAGCCAGACACTTTGAAAATGCAGGATGAGAAAAGTGCTTCCTCACACACAAAAGGCAGGACCAGATGAGAAGTATAATGAAGGATCTGGGCTTTCTTTCTACTGAGATCAGTGATAAAGACTACATTTTTTTCTCAGCTTCAACATATCTAATTTCATGTAAAAGCATTAATACACACAACCAGAACATTTCCCCATGCTTATCTTGACACCAACTATTAAATACTGCAGTAAGGAGGGGGGGGGATAGGCAAGGTACTATTCATGTATAAAGAAAGCTGGAGAGCAGTATTTCTTAACAGCACTGGAGTATACATATGGGGGAAGCTTAACCCTGCCTTCATCTACCTCTTTCTTCTGTGTTTTCAGCATTTTTCTCCCAGCCTAACTGATGTGGAGCCAGGCTGGGAGGAAAATGCTGAAATTACCAGAGGGTAGCAAAGTATGGTCAGGAGTCCAGTGTTCCCTCTAAACTGCATTAGTGTGAGCTAGCTCACAGTTTTTTAGCCTCTGGCTCACACATTTTTGTTTTCGCTCAGGGAGGATGGCTCCAGAGCAAACTAACTGATGCAGTGGCCAAATCACCTGCTCAAACTGGGAGCCAGTTTGGAGTCGTGGTTAAGTGCGCGGACTCTAATCTGGGAGAACCAGGTTTGATTCTCCACTCCTCCACTTGCACCTGGCTGGATGACCTTGGGCAAGCCATAGCTCTGTACCAGCTGTTCCCTCAAGGACAGCTTGGGAAAGAGTTCTCTCAGCCCCACCTACCTCACAGGGTGTCTGTTGTGGGGAGGGGAAGGGAAAGGAGTTTGTAAGCCGCTCTGAGACTCCAAAGTGAGTGAAGGGCGGGGTATAAATCTAATCTCTTCTTCTCTTCGTCGTCTTCTTCTTCTTCACAACTTTAATACCAGTAGCTCACAAAGTAGATTTTTTGCTCACAGGACTCCTTACCTTAGAGGGAGTATTGGTCAGGACTTAGTTTCCTTATCTTGTACATTCCATTTTTATAATAAAGAAACAGATCAGTACTTCACTGCTCGGGCATCTCACAAAAGGAAGAAAAACTCACTCACATGACAATGTTGTCATGTCTGTTTGTGCCTATTCTGCAAGGGGGGGGGGGAATAATGGATTCTAAAACAGGGATGTTTTTACCTATTTGTCTGTAGTTTGGCATTGTGAAAGATATAAGCCTTAGAATGACATCCCAAAATTGAGGAGGAGGGTTATAGTTGGAAATGTGGGACAAGAGATGTGTGCTTGGATATAGTCAGGGGTCATTTCGAGCAGGAGCTCGGGGGAGCGCAGCTCCAGGAGTTGATGCCAGCCCTCCCCATGGGGGAATGCCTGCTTGTGTCATGGCTGCAGCAAAATGACCCTGTCCCTTGGAAAAGTCCTTGTTCCTCTGACCAGCCTTCTGAAGGCTTCAGCCACCACTGAAGCTATCCTCCCAGAATAGTGGTATTTCTGAGGCTTGGATTAGTAGTGGTCCCCTCTCTGCCAGCTTGCCTTCCTTCCTTCCTTCCTTCCTTCCTTCCTTTCTCACTCACTTCATTCTTTCTTGCCTTCTGACATACTTCCGGTGATGTCAGGTGGTGTAGCATATGCAAATAAGTTATGCTAATGAGTTATGCTAATGAGCTCCTGCACCTCTTTTTCTACAAAATGACCCCTGGATATAGTTGAGCCAAATATATACCTGAGAAAACTCTACTTGTATTTTTTTGGTATATTCTAAGCCGTATTCACATTAGAGAATAACTGGCTAAATCCAATCCTGAATAAATCGCATAATATTTGGTTTTATTTGTAAATATCCAAATAGCTGGCTGTTAAAGGTCTCCATGGTTGCTTTTCCCCTCACCTTTGCAGGTTTCCCAGGCAACCGGAGGGAGAGAGAAGAGGGCAGTTGTTACAGGCAAATGGGACTGCAGGTTAGGGAGAGCTGTACTCTTTGCCTAATCATAGCACTTGTCTCATAGGCTAGTTGTGTTTCAGATTCCTCTGGCCATGGGCAAACAGCATGAAGGCAGGCCCCAGCTACAGGTAAACTCCACTAGAGTGAGAGATTTCTGGAGTGTGTTATTCCGTTACTCTGGATGTGCGTTGCCACCAGAGCATTCCGGAACCTCAAGGAGACTTCTCTGCCAGCCTGCATGCCAGAAGAAGAAGACTATAACCTGGTTTGAGAACATGTTTCAAGTTTCCTTACTTTTTGGTGTGGTTTTTGGTCCTGGTGGTGGATTGGGGAAGGGAGACTTAAGGCCTTTTGTTTCCAGCAGTTTCTTTGCTTTTGGATTTGGCTCCTGTGTTGCATTTCTGTTGCAGTTTTGTTTTCCAACTTTTTGGGGGGTGGGGTTGCTTGTTTCTGTTAAAACTTAGTTATTTTTAGGGGGAGTTCCCTTAACATTCTAATCTTGTACAGGTTTTCTTTTTTGCTTCTTTTTATGGTCTGGTTGGGGGTGGGGGAAGCTTTGCTTCCTTAGTTTACTTTTTGGTTCTTTTATACAATATTTATCTTTGGCTTTATTTTCTGCTGTTTTTATTCATTTAGAAATAAAGGCTAGTGTTCTCTTCTGTTACTTTTGTTTTGCAGTAGGGACTTTGTGTCTGTCCTTTTTGTTGCCCTTTTTTGTGCTCAAATTTTTACATGGTTATTTGGGGGGGTGTTGTTTTTCTGTAAGAAGTTTATCGTTCCTTGTAGAGCATTGGTTTACTTACAGTGTTTTTGCGTTCCTTGGGTGACTCACATACTGGTTAGTGAAGTTTTTGGTTGTGTTCCTGTTAGTTTAAGCAATTTAATTGTTGTAAAAAATGTAAGATTTTAATGAGAGGTAACTTTTGAGAAGGGCATGTTAGAAATTGTAAAACAAGCACAATATAAATCTCAGCATAGGGCTAGTGCCTTCCTAATTAGGCTAGTGCTAGCAATTAAGAAGAGGCCAAATTGTTTGTCAAACAATAATTGCAGCATAGATTAACTGTAAAAAACTGTAGAAAACTGCAAAAAACACAATTGAAGCCAGGCAGTTCCATTTTAAGAAGGAAGCTACTTAATTCTTGAAAAAGAATTAGGCTCTGCTTTTAGGTCAGTTAGGAATCCTTAAACAAAGTACATTAAGGTATTTTAAAAGTGTTCATATCCATCTCCACTTAACTAGGGGTTTTTTTTTTAAAAAAAGAATTCCACTGAAGTAAGGTTAGGTTTGGTGCACTTTTATAAAACAGCATCTTAGTATGGAGAGGGGTCTGCTGCTCAGGCTGCCCATTCTCCAGCTGTTGTTGAGACTAGGCAGCAGGCGGAGAGTAGACAGAGATGCCTGAAGGAACAGGGGTTGGGATAGTGGCACTGTGGGGTGCTCCTCCATCTATCCATCTCCACTTAACTTGACTGTCTTTTGGGGTAAGCTTGGAGATGAGAGTGTTCTGGCCTCCCAAGGAGAGATAAGAGGAGAGGCCAGAGGTGGTGCCAGAGGCAGGGGCATAAAGTTTTGTAAATTCCCAGGGAGGGGGGGCTCTTTAGCGCATGTGCTTTGCGCGCGCGCTTGCTGGGGCAATGTCCCCCCCGGCCGGGAAACCTCCACGCCTCTCCAGGCCCTTCCGAGGCCTGCCAGCCGCTGCTGCCAGGCCTCTCTCTCCCCCCCACTCCTTCCCTCTCCCTTCGCCAGGAAAAGAGGGAGGGAGAGGGAAGGATGGAAGAGTGGCCGGGGGTGGGGGAGAGGCAGCAGCAGCTGCCGGCCTTGGAAGGGCCCCGGGAGGCACAGCGGCAGGTGCTACATTTCCCCGGGGGGGGGGGGCTCAGTCCCCCCCAGGAAATTTTGGGGGAGGCTCGAGCCCCCCTGTAGTCTATGCCTATGGCCAGAGGAAGAGATGGAGGAGCACCCCACAGTGCCATCATCCCAACCCCTGTTCCTTCAGGCATCTCTGTCTCCCCTAGACACAGTGTATCTGTTCCAGGCTCCTCACAGAAGGCAACCCTGGTAGTGCCTGCAGCTACTGGACAGCATGGGTGCCCCTACACCTCCACAGTCTGGAAGCACTTCCAAAGGATGGAGGATCCCATTTTGCACAGTGCCAGCTGTGTAGGGCCAGAATCAGTCAAAGGAAAGATCTGGCTCATCTCTTGAATATCAGCCTCAGGAACCATCTGAAGAAGCACCACCTAGCAGAGCTGCTTCAGGGAGAGAGATAGGCTAGTGCGGTGACCATGTGGCCACCAGCCAGCCAAGAGGGGAGTATTTGTGTGATCACCTTTGATACTGTGCCTTCCCAATCTTCCCATAGGGAATGAATGCTTAGCATCTCTGATAGAGATGTTTGGTGAGATTGGCACTAGGGTGCTGAGGGGTGCCAAACAGCAAGCAGGGAAGAGGTTCACTCACCTCATGATTATTCTAGATGGCTAGCCCATTTCCATAGCTGAAGATGTCAGCTGAGACTCCTGATCTGTGGCATGTGCTCCAGAACTGCAGGAATCTCACAAGGCATTTCTCACAGTGTGAAGTCTACACATCTGTTGCATGTGAAACAGACACTGACAGCAGTGCCAGAGCACTGCCTGATCAGCGATGTCAGCAATCACTGAAACTCCACCTATGTCATGCTTGAATGTTTCGTGGAGCAGAACAGCGCCCTCACCACCTTGCTCTCAGAGATCAATGTGGTGTAGGGGGAGAGACATTTCAACAACCAGGAGTGGTTGACTATTTGCCAGATGGTGGAGATCTTTACACCTTTTAAGGACTTCACCAAATTGCTCCTGTCTGACATGGCAACTTTGGGCCTGGTCATTCTCATTGTCATTCAAGAGAAGAAAGCTGCCTTTCTGAACTGAGATGCAGGATGTGCAAGACTGTGTTCCAGCAGTGTGCATGCTGGTGCAGAGGCTGAAAGAGGGCATCAAGTCCTGTGTTGTACCTCTCACCAAGCAGAAGTTCTAAATGCTGACAACCATGTGTGACACACACATCAAGGACAGCATCGCTGAGCTGGCTGACCAGCTCATTCATTGTAGATACAAGCTCTCTCAGGAGGTGGAATGCATGCAGGCCAAGAAGGGGACATTGCTGCAAGCAGGGGAGGGGTGTGTGAAAGCAGCTTCAGTGCTATTCCCCCCACCTACCCTTCTGAGCAACCATT
The DNA here is from genome assembly GCA_029233225.1 of Lepidodactylus listeri. Classification (NCBI taxonomy): domain Eukaryota; kingdom Metazoa; phylum Chordata; class Lepidosauria; order Squamata; family Gekkonidae; genus Lepidodactylus; species Lepidodactylus listeri. The sequence goes on from JARCFY010000008.1 coordinate 76,126,694, forward strand.
CCCCCATGGTCCCTGCTAAGATACCCTTGGAGATACAGATCACCAGGTGAACAGTCAGCCCCTCTGGAAATGTGAGACACACAAGATTGGGTTAAGTGGCTGCAATTGTTTTTTTTTAAATTAAAAATTAAAAAGAAATTACCAAGTCCATACAGAGAGGTCTAATATCAAACAACAGAAAACATACATCCAAAGCCATCTATTGAATAAGTCCAAGAGCACGAGATTGTAGTTGCAGTTCCTAAGGCTCCTCCTCTGAGCCAGTGACAGCTGCAGGCTGCAGAAAAAGGAGAATATGGGTGCACAAACCACCTCCCTCTCATTTTCTGAGGTCTTCTTTGGGGAAATGATGTTCTTGCATCTGTGCTTTTCTTGTGTCTGTGTCTTGCCACTGGTGAGTCTGCCTGGCTGTCTGGTTCTGCTGGGTGGGTGGCTTATCATTGGTTCTCTTGGGCTTGCAAAAGTGCTTCCAGGTTGCTTAACATTATCCTGCTTGGCTTCTATTGACTGCCATTTGTTCTGCTGGGCTTTTAAAACTCCCCCTCCCATTGCTTAAGTTTGGTTTGCTTGGGGTTCTCTGATTTGATATTGATTCTGTTGGGCTTGGCTTGTGGTTTGGCCAGGATTCCCTGGTTCTACATTGGTTTTGTTGGGTTTGTTGTTGATGATGTTCACATGGGAGCAGTGGTTGTATGCTCAAGTCTGTTTGGCTGTTGCCTTTTGCCCTGGAAAAAGCATGAATTTTCCCCCATTGGAAACAATGGAGAATGGCTGGGGGCAGCATGTTCAAGGGCACACAGAATTAGACCCACCGACCCAATCAACTTCAAACTTGGAGGTTCCTCTGTCGATACCCACCAGCATCTGCAGACCAATTTTGATGCCATGAGCTTAAGTAAGTAAATAAATAAATATAAAATGATAAAACAAAACAAAATAAATAAAAAATAATCCCTCCAGGTTCCCCGGATAGATTCTCTATAGGCTATAATGGAGCCAAATTATATTGGATTCTCATAAAACCCCAGATAAAAATACCATACCAGGATTTGGAACCCAGGAAAATCAGTATTTTTCAGCTTCCTGTTATCTGAATTGGGGGGGGGGGGGTAATCTTCCTAGCTGCACATCCCTAGTGGGAACAGCTGTTGGGATGATTGATTAACACAACCAGCTTTCATTCTAATTAATATTCACCCATTCACCTATTTTTATGTAAACTTATTCACATTTTAATAGACAAAAGAAACAACTCCAGTCTTTTTTTCACACTCCTGACTCTCAGCAAATTCAAACCTGTGTTGTTATTTTTAAAAATGTCAATATAATTTTACATGGTTGGTTGATGGGTAATTTCCTATATTAATAGTACACTTCATTATGCAAATACTCATTGACAAGCTTTAATAAGTTCATTCCATATATCTTTTTAATAATCTACAATGTTCTTAATATTATTATATAGAATATAAATATTATTTATTTCAAAGATCAAACTCTAATCAACAATAAATAAATTGCATTTAATACTTTATGGAAGAATCTTTGAATAGCAACCTTTCATTACAATCTTTTCTTGAAGTTAATAGACTCTAGAGGCAAATATTATATTTTCCAAAATGTACAGAAGTTGTACATAGAACACATATTTGGCAAAATGTTATAATGCTATGCTGCATATTCTATAACATGGTGCCAAAGGCAGAAATGCTGATTTCTGTAGTCACATTGTGAAATACTACATTGCTTTTAGATTTTCCACAAAGCTATGAGGCTGTTATTGAAGAATACGTAGCAACAAGTGGGGACTTGCAATAGTTCACCATCGTAGAGGAGATTTGCAAAGAACTTCCACTCTTCTACTTTATGCTTCTTTCAATCTTTTCAACAGATTTCTAACATTTCCACAGTTAGGGACTCAGCTGCCACACCTACTACCCCTCTGCATATCACACCTATTTCAGTCATACCTGCTATTGTCATTTGGCATCTGAAATCACTCTACTCTCCGATTATATGGACAGATGAACGCACATTCTAGCTGCATCTGAAGAAGTGAGAAGTGGCTCATGAAATCTCTTACCCTGCCACAAATTATGTTAATTTTTAAGGTGCTACTGGACTCTTGCTCTTTTCTTCTGCAACAGACAGAAAAAGATGGCTACCCATTTTGATCTATCACTATGGCAGCAGCCATTCTGATCAAATTAGGGGATCTCCACATTGAATAGGGTTGCTCCAGGATGAACAAGTCCTTTTTAAAATCATCTTCACTAAGATAGCTACTAGGGAGACCAAACTAACAACCCCTCTCCTGCCAGGGACTTGCCAGGAGCCACAGGGTACAAACCAGAAGTCTTGTTTATCAAGTATGGAGTGAAGCTGCAGGTCACAGAAGCAACCCTACAGGTCATTCCAGCAAAGAAGTTACTAAAACATCCCACAAATTACCTGGCCTGGCCTACAAGTGATACTGATGGATGAACTATATACTACTGAGGCAAATAAAAACTAGACAGGCCACCCAGTTCTCCTTTGCACTGCTGTCAGACTTTTGGTTTCTAAACAGTCTTTCTCCATCCAGTGCCCAGTGTTTCCTGCCCATCAGCCCTCCTCAACCTGTCTTCAGTCTGCTGTATGTGGTCTGCCCTCTATGGTGCCAGATGTCTACGTAGCCTCTTTTTTCAGCTTCTGTCAATCTCTGGCCTCTCAGTCTGCCTCCCATTCACCTTCTTCAAATATACTTGCTGTTCTCAGCCAAGATGTAAACAGGAAAAGAAGAAGATTCTTAATGGAAGAAAATTGAGAAAAGATTCTGGTTTCTTCCCAGCCTGACACAGCCAAAGCCTTTCCTCCTAATGTGCATGCTCCCAGCCTCAAGTATACATACTAAACACAAGGATGTCTGTAAAAATATTCTTCTGAAAGTTAAGAGCATCTGCGAGAGTCACTCAATTATCCTGTTTGTGAATAGTTCTTTTTTTGACATTACAACCATGTATATTGGGAGCCTGACAATCACATGTATTGCTACTTGCAGTGCTCCTGATACACATCACCATGTTATCTGAACATGGGTAATGTGTGTATTTGGCATAAGCAAACTAGAACCCTGAAAAATGCATACTGAAGCTGTATACAAATAGGAAATACACACTTTGCCCCTGATCCTACAACACAGCTGCTTGCACATTATTGGGAGCATCATGGATATCTGTTTCCTGGTAAGCATAGATGTAACATCTGAAAATGACTAATATGATACCAGTGTACTAGTTATGAAAACTTGGTTGTCTTGCTGCAAGTGATGAAATGAACTTGTGACCAAGATAAGGCCTCAGCGACCAACAACCAAACCCAATGGCTCTATTCTTTGCATCAGTGGATCAAAGTAGGGGTCAGCTTTCTGCTGCACTTGGACATGCCCATCAGTCTGAAGTCCAAATTAGGCCCCATAAAGGCTGGTCCCATAAAGACTAAAAGTGTAGCTACCGACATCTCATCTTATACAGAAAAACCTGAAGTCAGTCGCAAGACCAACTGCTTACCTGCCTATCTATCCAGGGCCTGCCTTCTCAGTAACAATCAGCCTTCTTCTGGAGGCATGACTTCAATCCTCCAGCATTAGCTGGAAACATACAAGAACCAAGAAGAAGGAATGATCCAAGTTAATTGTCAAGCAAAAAAAATACTAATTTTACCTGGCACTTTTTGGGGGACAGAATGGTATGATACAAAGCAGAATGAACAATCTTCTAGTCTTACAGCCTATAGTTACAATTAATTACCTCGTCTACTAATATGAAGCACAAAATTCTTGCACCACATATTTTTCCAAAAAAGTGTGTGTTTAAGGTGCATTTCTTTTTTTAAAAATCCCACTGTTGGACCAGCATAACTTCCTCCCCAAATAACAACAAAAAAGGCAGTCTTTGCACATAATGGCAACAACAATTATGACGAGATGCCTGCCTGCTGAACACAAAGGAATGGATAACTGTTGCCAGTGAAGGATTTAATTTGTTTTTATGCTTGTCAGATCTAGGTTTGATCAAAGCGGGCTGAAAACAAAGACCAGTAAATCCATGGCCCATTGAACAGTTATTGAAATGTCAGCTTACTTCACTTGTTTAGTTTGACAAATTGGAGTGAGAACAATGAAGCCATGAGGAATAACAGAGTCCTTTTGTGGGTGTAAATTGTGACACATGCTTTGAGGAGTAGATGTTCTCACACAACATGAGAGCTAGATCAGGGGAATGTGAACAGGGATAACAAAACGAAGAAGCAACCAATACTACAGTTCAGAAAGAGGCAGGATCTTGGGTTTCCCCCAGTTACATCAGTCTTTATTTTTCTCCAATCTATCACAAAGTGTGAACATTTCTCATCTAAAATCTATTTAATGCTACCGACATTTAAGAGACAACACACAGGAAAATTAGCTTCTGATGCAAATAAAAATGCTGTTGCCGGTATACATGAATGCATAAAAGGGTTTTAAGCTTCTTTTTAAACTGCACTCTAACATAAGACTATGTTGTGGGGCACAGAGTTCTAATATTATTCAGATGTTAACAAGCCTGAATAACTGCTTCACATTAAAAGGGAGGTTTATTTAAGAAAAAAAATCCAATATAATTGCTGACATGATTCATGAAATTCCAATGGGCTACAGTTTACCATTGCAGTCAGTGAACAGCAGCATATTCCCCTGGCAAGAGGAATTCATGCCAGCTGAATGGTAGGATGCAACCCCATGACTGCAGTACTTACCCGGGAATTAGGTCCCATGGAATACAGTCTTTGGGTTGCACTGCATGTCTACAAACCATTGCTAATAACATTATGTTTATTGGGGGGAGGAATCAACATTCAAATACTTATTTTTTTCCTACTCTTAAAAGGACATTCTGTACCTGTGTACCTGCCAACTTTGGGTTGGGAAATTCCTGGATATTTGTGGGTAGACCTGAGGAGAACAGGGTTTGGGGAGGTGGAAGGCTTAATGGAGTACAATGCCATACAGTCCACTCTCCAAAGCAGCCGTTTGCTCCAGACCCAGAGGAACTGCTCACTATGATTTGTAGATCAGTTGTAATTCTGGGAAGTTACCCTCCCTGTGACAGGCTTGGGAAGGGGATATCAAAAACCACAGAAATAGTGAGACATCATGCAGTTAAAAGCGTTTAGTACCTTGTATGCAAGATATAGCTATTGAGGCAATATTTCCAACTCTCCAAGACATCCAGCAGACGGTATTCATGCAAAGTTGTACCATCTTAAGACTTGCAAGGAGGCAGGGTTGCCTAGCCTTGACAGTTCCCTTGGCATTTTAAACATTCAGAAGTGCCATATAATTTTAAATAGTTATCGCCTCCCAAGCACAATCTAGCTCCAGTCAGGGTGGGTTCAAATGAACACTTGGGACATGATGGCCATTTAAAACATCTTGTATAGCAGCAGCCCTAACAGTGCAGAGTGCCAGTCATCTCTAGCTTCTGGCCGCATAAATGAGGCAACTATTACTATACTTCCGAAAACAGCTCTGAACATGGGTGATAATAGTCTTTTTGATACATAGCTGAAAGCTACCTTTGCCAGGTTCTCTACACAGCTACAGGCTCCATGCGGTAAGTTTTTAAGCAGTTATCACACCAAAACATTTCTACGGAGCTCTACTAAGAAAGAACAGATGATACAAAACAGGATTTCTGCTCCCTCAATATTCTGTATCTCAAATACACCCTCCAACCTCCAGGTGGGGCCTGGAGATCTCCTGGAATTACAACTGACTTCCAGATAAGAGAGACCAGTTTCCTTAGAGAAAATGGCTGTTTTGGAGGGTATGTCTTTGTGGCATTACACTTCACTGAGGTTTCTCCCCTTCCTCCCCACGCTCCACCCCCTCATTCTCCAAGAATTTCCCAGCCTGCAGTTGGCAACCCTGCCTCCACAGAAAGCTAATAATGTGGGCATTGTGTTCTAAGGGAAGACTGCAGGTCAAGATCATTATTACTGCCAATTTTTAAGAAGAAAAAGAAGAGATTAGATTTATACCCCGCCCTTCACTCACTAGGAGTCTCAGAGCGGCTTACAAACTCCTTTCCCTTCCCCTCCCCGCAACAGACACCCTGTGAGGTGGGTGGGGCTGAGAGAGCTCTTTCCCAAGCTGTCCTTGAGAGAACAGCTGGTTCAGAGCTATGGCTTGCCCAAGGTCATCCAGCCAGGTGCAAGTGGAGGAGTGGGGAATCAAACTCGGTTCTCCCAGATTAGAGTCCGCGCACTTAACCACTACACCAAACTGGCTCTAAGAAAACTAAAAAGTTTGGGGGTACTACTAAATGTTAAGGAGAAATATAGAAACACCTGTACCTCTGCTGAGTCATCATTTCTCTTTTAACAAGGGGGGGAACTTTCCCAAGAGCTTGGATTTTTCACATAGAATTATAAAATGGTTTAAGAATAAATTTAGATTTTTCTTTTTAAAAAAACCTGAATAATCTCTGCAATAACAAAATTCCATGACCATATAAAACTGGTTGAATTCAAGCCTAAGAAATTCATACATCCAAATCATATCATAACTGGTAAGGATTGGGGGGGGGGGATAAGTGCTGACAAGTAACAGATTCCATCATTACAAGCCATTACAAGCCAAAATGCCTTGTTTTTTATGTGTGATTTTTATTTTTATTATTTTTAAATTTCAAATGCTTGTTGGAAGAGGCATTCTTTAACACAGTTCACTGGCTGGCTGGGAACTTGACCACAGAAATTAAATCATCCAAAGATCAAGCAGTTATGGCTCATGGACTAAAATTAAAGGTAATACAAATTCAGGACAATTTAACCATAATTACATAAAAGTGTATAATGAGGAAGTAAGTTTGTGACCTCCTTGAGCTCAAATCACCCCAGAGCCTAAGGCATCTAAATCTCTGTGTTGGTTCCACAGATAGAAATGGAAGTATCTGCCAACTCCTTTTGATAGTAGGATAAACATCTGACACATTTGTACTGGCACTTAAACTCTGCTTTCAGTTAAAGAGATATAAATGATATAGGGCTTTTTCCCACTCACATTGTGCCGGCGTTCTGCCTCCGTTTGTCCCGGCGCTGGGTGTCAATTTCACACCCTTTGCTGCGGCGCGTGTGTTAATACGGGGCTTCGCGTCATTTTCTCCGCACCTTCGGTAAACTTTTTTTTTAGGTTTACCGAAGGTGCGGAGAAAATGGCGCGAAGCCCCGTATTAACACACACGCCGCAGCAAAGGGTGTGAAATTGACACCCAGCGCCGGGACAAACGGAGGCAGAACGCCGGCACAATGTGAGTGGGAAAAAGCCCATAGAGTTTTAAATTCTTTACTGAAAGTGCATAAGCAAATTTGCTGTCAGCTACAAGAAGACCAGAATTAAGATTGCTGGGGAAAACATCAATAACCTCAGATATGCAGACAATACCACTCTAATGGCAGAAATACCACTCAAGAGCCTCTTGCTGGGAGTAAAAGAGGAGAGTGCAAAAGTTGGCTTGAAACTCTGCATCAAAAAAACTAAGATCATGGCATCCGGCCCCATCACTCCTTGGCAAATAGAAGGGGAAGTTGTGGAAGCAGAGACAGACTTTACCTTCCTGGGATCCAAAATCACTGCAGATGGTGATGCAGCCATGAAATTAAAAGACATCTGCTCCTTGGAAGAAAAGCAATTGCAAGCCTAGACAGTATAACAAAAAGTAGAGACATCACCTTGCCAACAAAAGTCTGCATGATCAAAGCCATGGTATTCCCAGTAGTGATGAATGGCTGCGAGAGTTGGACTATAAGGAAGGCCAAGCGCCGAAGAATAGATGTTTTTGAATTATGGTGCTGGAGAAGACTCTTGAGAGTTCCTTGGACTGCAAGGAGATCAAATCAGTCAATCCTAAAAGAATCAACCCTGACTGTTCCCTGGAAGGCCAGATACTGAAGCTGAAGCTCGAATACTTTGACCACCAAATGAGAAGGGAGCACTCACTGGAGAAGACCCTGATGCTGGGAAAGATTGAAGGTCAAAGAAGAAGGGGACGACAAAGGATGAGATGGTTAGACAGTGTCATCGATGCAACAAACATGAAATTAAGCAAACTCCAAAACACGACAGAAGACAGGAAAGCCTGGTGTGATGTGGTCCATGGGGTCTTTTAAGTACTGAGCAGGAGGCGATGAATCCAAACAAACAGGCTTTTATTCAGTGACACTGTTCAGCTCAAAAGACAGCTCTATGAAAGCAGCACTTTCATTTATACTGTTCCAACACATAACTTTCAACAATGTAACTATATACAAGCAATACTATTGGACCCAAGCAGGGCTCAGTGATTAGGTATCTAGATTGGTTTCAGGACCAATGGGAGTCTTTATTAATCAGCCAATAGGAATTGGAACTTTAGGATACCAGAACCCTCTCCAAGCTATTACTGCTTCATATTCTAAACACAAACACAACACTCCTCCCCCCTAAGTTCAAACAACAAAGTCCCTTAGGTGTGGGGGTGGTCGCCTGGTCCGACGGGACTGGCGCGGCAAGGGTGGACCCGATGGAGAACGTCTTCTTAAATCTGGGGACTCCATACGGGCTGGCATGAGCTGTGGCGGCGGACTCAAGGGGGAGCGGTCTGTAAAGTTCGGGAGCTCCGAGAGTTCCAGGGCATGACCCAGCTCTGGCAGGGGGCCTACCTTGTTCCAAGCTGGCAGTGGCTTGACAGACTGTTCCCTTGGGATGTCCGGGCTGGAGTTGGCAGAGGGCTGCCCTTTGTCAGGCGACTCTCCCGGGCGCCGGCATCTTGCTGTGCCGGGAGATCTCCCAGGCCAGCCTCAGGAACCAGGGTGCATTGCAAATATTGTCCTGATGCAGGAACTGGGGAGCGTGGCAAGCGTTGCTCCAGTTCAGGAACTGGGGAGCGTTGCAAGCGTTGTTCTGGCTCAGGAACTGGAGAGTGTTGCAACCGATCCTACAGCGCTGGCCACCGGTGTCTCAGCTGGGCCAGATGTCTGCGACGGACCTGCCCCATGTCGTCCCTCACTTCGTACGATATAGGGCCTGTTGAGCGCACAACAACTGCTGGAACCCAGTGCGGACCTGCCTCATAGTTCTGAGCGTATACTGTGTCTCCTGGCGCAAAGGACCGAGTGGACTCTGTGGTGATAGGGTCACGGTGAATGTCCGGTGCCAGGTTGGGGTGAAGGCAGCTCAGGCGGGTGGACAACTGGCGGCCCATAAGCAGCTCTGCCGGCGACTTCCCGGTGGTGGCGTGCGGCGAGGAGTGCTGCTGCAACAAGAACCTGGTGAGCTTGGCTGGGAAATTCCCGTCACCCATCCTGCGGAGCGAGTCCTTGACTGTTCACACCATTCGCTCACCCTGACCATTTGTCTCGGGGTGGAAAGGAGCTGAGGTGATGTGCCGGATACCCCGCTCATCCAGGAAGGTCTGGAACTCTTCAGAGGTGAATTGAGTTCCATTGTTGGACACGAGGAGGTCCGGCAGGCCGAAGGTGGTGAAGAGATGGTCTAGACAGTGGGCAACAATGGCCGATGTCATGGAGGTGACAGGGATGACCTCCAACCACTTGGAATACGCATCCACGATAATCAAGAGTGTCCAGCCCTGGAAGGGCCCAGCAAAGTCCATGTGAATGCGGGACCACAAGCCCCTCGGCTTCTCCCATGGATGAACAGAAACCTCTGGAGCTGCTGGCCTCGACTCCTGGCATGGCTGACACATCTGGACCCACCGCTCAATCTGCTGATCCATGCTGGGCCACCAAACATAGCTCCTAGCAATGGCCTTCATCTTAACGATGCCTGGGTACCCTTCATGCAAGGCGTCCAGCACCCGTTGGCGAAGTTGGGGAGGGAAGACAACTCTGTTTCCCCACAACAGGCATCCCTTGTTTACCGACAGCTCAGATGATCTCAACAGGAATGGCTAGAATTCAGCATCGAATGTCCCCGACGGCCATCCCCTCCACACATGGTTGTAGACTTGGCTGAGTGTTCGATCCCAGCCAGTGTGGAACGCTACGTCGGCAACGGACAGCAGAGGCTGTGGCAGCTCCTCTGTCAGCAAAACTTCCTGGAGTGGGGCCTCAGGCAGTCCTAAAGATGGAAGCGGCAGACGGCTAAGGGCATCAGCATGCCTAATGGTCTTGCTGGGCCTGTGGAGGAGGCGGAAGGAGGAGGCAAATAGAAGAACTGCCCAGCACATCATCCGGGAGGACAGAATCTGGGGGGGTTGTCAGTTGGCCGTGAAGATGCCAAGCAGTGGCTTGTGGTTGGTGACGATTTCAAATACCCACCCGTAGATGAAATCGTGAAATTTCTTCACTGCAGCAATGAACGCTAGTGCCTCTCGATCTATCTGGGCGTAGTTTCTCTCAGTTTGGGAATAGAAAGCAATAGGGGCCTCCTGGTCAGACGGCAACCGGTGACTGAGCACGGCCCCTATCCCGTAAGGCGATGCATTACATGCTAGGACAAGGGGCTTCTTCTCATCATAGTGCACTAGGATGGCATCAGAGGCAAGAAGGGCTTTGATGGCTTGGAAGGAGGCGTTTTCCCGGCGACCCCATGCCCATGGAGCTGACTTGTCCAGTAAACGATGGAGTGGTTCTGCAAGAGCTGCTTTGTTGGGCAAGAAGGCATGATAAAAGTTTAATAGTCCTAAGGACTGCAGCTCTTTCTTAGACTTCGGAGGGGGCACGTTGTGGATTGCAGCAACCTTGTCTGGAGCAGGGTGGATGCCCTCTGCATCTAGGCGGTAACCCAGGAATTGAACGGTAGGGATGAAGAACTCACATTTCTCCTTCTTCAGCCGAAGGCCAACGTCCTGTAGCTGACGAAGGACCTCTCGCACTCGAGTAACCAGTTCAAAATCAGAGGCCCTGGCAATTAAGACGTCATTGAAATAGGGTACGACGCCAGGCAGACCCCGAAGAAGGTGCTCCATAAGTTCTTGAAAAATGCCAGGGGCGACGCTTACCCCGAACTGCAGCCGGTTTACTTTAAAAGCACCTTGGTGTGTCACGATAGTCTGTGCTTCGGCTGTGGCTGCATTTACCGGCAACTGCAGATATGCCTGGGTGATGTTGATCTTGGCAAACACCCGGCCCCCAGAGACTGAGGCTAAAAGGTGGCTCACCACAGGAACCAGGTATGTGTGCAGCTGTAGGGCCCGGTTGATGATGCACTTATAGTCAGTGCACAAACGGACAGAGTCATCGGGCTTGAGGGGAGTGATGATAGGTGTCTCCCACTTGGCACTGGGAACTGGCTCGAGGATCCTTTGGGCCAACAGCTTATCAATCTGCTCATCAGTCTTGGGCTTGTAAACAATGGGGCAGCGTCTGGGCTTGAGGTGGATTGGTGATACAGCAGGATTTAGGTTAAACGACACAGGTGGACCCTTGTAGCAGCCTAACTCTGTCTTGAAAGCCTCCGGAAACTCTGTCTCAAGGTCCATAAAAGGCTGCGGCTCGACTTGGTTCATGCCAACAATGTCTATGCCCAAGGCGGCGAACCAGTCCAGCCCTATCAGGCTTGTACGGCGACCCTCTACCACAAGCAGGTTCAGACGGCCGGAGAATTTCTTATATTTGACCTGGACCGTGGCGATGCTGACGACTGGAACTCAGTTCCTCTGGAAGTCAAACAGCTGTAGGGTGCATCTTTGAAGGTGGCGAGCAGCGAATCGTGGGCAGACTTGTTGGAAAGTGCTCCAAGAGACGATGGACAATGTTGACCCAGAGTCTACCTCCATCTGGCACGCTCGACCTTCGATGAAGACGGTGGCTTTGATTTTCGGACATGGATGTAGCCCCTGGTGTATATACAGGCGGTTGGTGTAGTCCTCAGACACGCTTGCTTCATTACTGTACCTTTGTCTTTGCCTGGACAGCTGAGATGACTTGGAATGATACAATCAGCTGGGGGCATTCACAGACCCTTGGGTACGCTGGAACTCATCTGGAGCATCACGACCCTGAGACAAGCAACATACTTTGGCGAGGTGGCCCGCTTTCCCACACACATGACAGATGGCATCGCGGAACTGACAGTCTCTACGCGTATGCGAACCTCTGCAACCGGCACAGCCGTTTCTTCGCAGGCTTTTTTGAGAGCAGCGTGGGCTTTTGCCATGGCGGTGCAGCTTCTGATTGGCCCTTGCATTGAAAACTCTGTCATCGGACACATCAGATTGGTCGTCCCGGGCATCATCGGACTCAGTGGTACTGCCCTGGTGTACAGTGTCAGAGTGGCCTGGCGTGTGGCTTTGGGAACCCAATCGCAGTTCATGGAGGGATAGGTTGGCAGCCTCTACTCTCAGGGCCTCTTCAAGGGCCGATTCATATGTGAGAGTCATTAGTAAGAGTAGGGCTCGCCTGATCCTCTTGTCTCTGAAGCCACAGAGCAGCCAATCTAGGAGGACGGACTTCAAATCGGTGAAGTGACAGTCTCGAGCAGCCCACCTCAGTGCTCCATGACAGACTCGCTTTCCTTCTGGTTCCGCTGATGGAATGCGCATCAAGGGCGGCAGCTGACATCTTTGGGGTGAAGTACTTGGTCAGCTGGGCCTTGATGATGCTGAGAGGGGTCTCGAGTAACTTAGAGGGGGCAACTAAATCTCGAGCAATGTCGAATGCAGCCTGGCCACAGGTACTCAGAAAAGTGGCGCGGCCATGGAGAGTAAGAATGCAAATGTCTGGGCTGGAGACAAAAAAACACACCATCAAAACAATATGCAACCTACTATAGAGGTACAGTGGGGGGAAAAAAGGAAGAGGCATAGGGGAAAAGAAAGCAAGATTCTAGTTGCCTATCCCTTGAAAGTTAGAGCTTTAGCACCTATGCAGTGGTTCAAGTGTCTGGGCAGCAAATAATCCCAGAGGTAAGTGATATAATTCATGTGACACTGCACAAAATGGAGACTTAAATCACAACACAAAGATGATTTTGCACCATCAAAGTGACCTTTGGGGACAGATTATGGCCACAGGTACAGAATATAAGGAAATAAATCCAAAGCATTTTTATTTCTAGCATGACTAATCACAGGGTCCATTATTAAAGATTTGCAGGCCAGATACAAACATGATGAGATTGCATACAATACTACCTTCTCCTCTCTGTCTTTTTTCTGGGAAATAGATAAAATCCATTTATTGACCTGATATGTCTCCAGTTTGGTGTAGTTTACCTCCAGTTTGGTGTAATGGTTAAGTGCGCAGACTCTAATCTGGGAGAACCGGGTTTGATTCCCCATTCCTCCACTTGCAGCTGCTGGATGATCTTAGGCAAGCCATAGTTCTGTCAGAACCATTCTCTCAAGGACAGTTCTGGAAAGAGCTCTCTCAGCCCCACCTACCTCACAGGGTGTCTGTTGTGGGGAGGGGAAGGGAAAGGAGTTTGTAAGCCACCCTGAGACTCTGAGTGAAGGGCGGGATATAAATCCAATCTCTTCTTCATCCTCCTCCCCCCCCCCCCTTCTTCTTCTGTATGGAAGGGAAGGGTGGGGAAGGATTCAAATAGAAGCTATTTGTATCACTGCCAACCAAACCAATTAATTATGCAGCAATTTCTAATCTCTGATGTAAACTATGCAGTGAAATCCTAACCAGAGTCAAGCCCTTCTAACAATGCCTTCCTAAACAAAGTTGCACCTTTCTAAATCCATTGAAGCCAGATGCCTTCGAAGGATATAATTCTGTTTAGGATTGCACTGATAGTAACCAGTGTTCCCTCTAAGCTGAGTTAGTGTGAGTTTAGCCTCCAGCTCACAGATTTCTGTCTTAGCTCAGGAAAGATGGCTCCAGAGCAAGATAATTTATGCAGTAGCCAAATCACTGGCTCACAACTTTAATGCCAGTAGCTCACAGAATTTTTGCTCACAAGACCCCACAGCTTAGAGGGTGCACTGATAGTAACCTAATAAGGCTTGCACATGTAGTTATAATTATCACTCAACTTTCTAAAATGTACTCAGTAATCAAAGTCCTTTATGTAAAAATATCTCCCCCCGACACATTGACACATAATTACAATGGTCAGATTCAGAGGTAGATCTTTAACAGACATATAAAAGATATTCTCTTCGGATATGCTCTTCGAATATTTCATTTTTGTAATTTAGAGGGAGACAAGAAATACCAGAACAGGATGAAACCATCAAGGCTGCCTTTGTATTTATGACGGTAATACACCATCAAAAATTGTTAAGCCAATTTGTCTCAGGAGTGAAACATGATGTTATGCTATTACTCCATTGTAGTAAAATGGAAAGCAATTCCACCATTATAGATAAGGATCTTATCTATAATGACAAAGGGTACTAAAAGAGGTAGTCCAAATGAAACCTGCATAAAATTTCAAGTTTTGAACAGGCTCGTATCAGTAAGACTGCATTCTTTTCACTATATTGTTATAGTCTGGCTATGTCAAAAAGAGCTCAAGTGTTATATTGGCCACATATGCTGTAAAAACTAAAGGGGGACTGCCACAAAAATATGAGAAGGAGACTGATACTGGGAAGGGCAGCCATGAAGGAGCTAGAAAAGATTTTTGTGTAAAGATTTATCACTGGCAACCAAGACTAAGAGAATTCATTCCATAGTATTCCCCATTACTGTGTATGGGTGTGAAAGTTGGATCATGAAGAAAGCAGAGAGGAAGAAAGCTGAAACATTTGAAATGTGGTGTTGGAGAAGAATTTTGCAGATACCGTGGACCACCACAAAGACAAATAAGTGTGTTCTACATCAAATCATGGCTGAACTCTCCTTAGAAGCTAAAATGACTTAACTGAGGCTATTGTACTTTGGGCACATTACAGAAAGACAAGACTCACTGGAAAAGGCAATCATGCTAGGAAAAGTTGAAGGCAGCAGGAAAAGAAGAAGACCGAACATGAGATGGATTGATTCAATAAAGGAAGCCATGGCTTTCAGTTTGCAAGTCCTGAACAAAGGTGTCAACAATAGGAAGTTTTGGAGGTCATTAATGTTGGCAGAGTTTAAATTTGCAAAGGAAGTGGAACACTGACTGTTTAGAGAAAAATAAGTAGGTTTATTAAAGAACAAACTTTGATAGAGCATAGAAGAGAGAAAGAGAGCGCCTTAACTGTCTAACTTAACTGCTAGAGGAGGGATGACAACAACAGGAAGCTCTTCAGGAGCAGGAACAGACACAAAAAAGTGGGAAGTCTATAGTCTAGGTATGCTAATTACAAGTCTTTCAGTTGTCCCCCTGTAGGGTGATCTTCAGTTCTTCTTCATATAGGTCGCAGTATAGACTTTGCATATTCCAACAACTAATTCATAAGGTCAGTATAAGATGGAAGCAACTTGATGGCACTTAACACACACACACACACAATTCAAACCCTGTTGTTCAAATTTGAGGACAGTGGTTGCAAAAAGCCCTCAAACAAAAAGAGACAGTTATGGATAACTGGTTTGGATTTTGCAGTATTGGGTCTATTTTTGGTTCTTTTAAAATACAAATTGTGGTATTATACCCCAAGAATCTTGTCACTCCACTTTACAATGCCACTAATAATAGTACACAGGGTGTGTTCAGATGGCGTGCTGGAGCTGGCTGGAGCCGGCTCAAAACGCCCCATCGCAATCACACTCACCCCAGCTCGAAGCGCACTCAGGCGGCTCCCCGGCGTCTACACGGGAGCGTGTGTCTGGACCCTTTTTTAATTTTTTTAATTTTTTGCTGCTTGCGCATGTGCATGAGCAATCACCTGAAAATACAATCATGCAAGCTCTGTGACTTCTTTGCCCTGAGAGAATATGTCCCTTTAAACTTTTACCCCAAAACTGGTTTACGTGGAATCCTAAACGGAGAATTAGTGTCCTTTTTGGAAAAAAATGGGAGGGGAAGTTGTATAAGCACTCATGCGAATCTCGCCGACAGTAAAAAAAAAGGGCGGCCAAAAAGAGGAAGCCAAAGGCTTCTGTGGGGGGGCCTTTAAGACTCGGAAGTGGCTCGGCGACAGCTCCGCGACTGTACAGGGAAAAGGCAATTGGAGCCAGAAGGGGACAGCTGAGACCACCAGAGGACTTGGTCTCTGAAATGCGACGGTTTGAGATGGCATTTGGTCCGGTAGGTGACGGCTGGGGATGGGAGCCAGCTGTGGCTGTGTGAACAAGCAAATCTGAGCCGGCTCAAAGCATTACCAGTCGGCTCAAATCTGCGTGTGTGAACACACCCATAAATAGAACATGAACATTACACTGCTATTAACAACTTAAGGCCTTCACCACAATGCTGCATAAACAGCAGGATGGACAGATATATTCCTGAAGTGGCAGAGTGGATTGTGCCACTTCAGACTGCAGGGGAAGAGACTGAATATCCCCCCAATGTAAAAAGTCCTTCAATTAAAAAAAGAAACATGTCATCAGGGAGAAAATGTTAGTTCACTCTATTCCTTGCTTGGCTAGTTTCTGACTTGTGGCAATATTATTTTATGCAAGGAAGCATTCAAGAACATTGCCCTCCTCTAACACCCTGAAATTCCTACTACTTTAGGACTATGCTGCTATATTACCACCTCATCCACTGTCCGGGAAGGATGTTGGCTCTTGGACCAATGTACAGTCCATGAAAACAATTTTATTTGGACACCTGATGGTGCAGCTAAATTTAAATGCAGATATAGTTAGAATTCTGCCTGCAGGTTCAACTCGTGAGGAAAACCATATTGTTACTGAAAGCTGATGGGCAGTAGATTCAGGACAGACAAAAGCAGGCATTTTTAAAAGGCTCTGTAGTTACCATCCTTTAGTATCAATGTGGTGAATGTTTCTACTGTAGCTGGCCTTAGAAAGGAATTATATAAATTCACTTAGAAGATCCATCAATGATCACATTTAGATGGCTCTTTTGAGCCACGCCAGGCATGCGTGCTTGGTGGATTTAAAGGGCACGTCCAGTCAGCAACATCTGGGAAACATGCCGCTTCCGTGATCAGCCCGTTGATCCCCATTGGGGAGCCATACTTAAAAGATAGTGGTGAAAGTCCGGTCCTAAGCTTGCCAACTGGCCAATGGCAGACTTTCCCCCATCTGATCATTCCACCAGCATGCAATCAGTCCATAGGGATGGTCTCTGGACCATCCCAAATGGCCGACATTTAAAAAAAGTCTTAGTGATGTGTGTATAACCGCTTAAACATGCGACATCCACAGAGCTCTGCTCAAATGATCCAGACAATTTAATGTTTCTGGAGGTCCCGTGATATTTATGAACTTTGTTAACTAAAATGGTACCTAGAGGAAGGTACCACTGGCAGTGCTTTTACCATTTAAGTCTGTGCATGCGCAGAATAACAAGAACATGGGGAGGCACATATGCGCAAACAGGTTTTTTTAAAAAAAAAAAAAACAGCCAACCACACGGCTCCTTACAATGGATGCCATTTAGACAATCCACCATGGAGTCATGCACAGTAAACTGGGCCCCTACTCATGAAAAGCACTTTGTGCACACCATTAGCATGCCAGAAGTCTACAGTCCAGGCAGTGTTACACTGGCTTGCTAATTAAGCACACATTGTAGTTTTGCATCGGAAGCAACTTTATTTTTAAAACTATGAGTGCACTCTGTGTGATTGTAGAGTCACAAAGCTGAGCGCCTAGTCAGAGTTGCATTTAGATCAGTCCTTTGTTATAACAGTCAAGAGTGGAGAGTAATGGAATGGACAATTGTAGCTGGAAACCACTGTCCCTGATTCATAATGTTGTGTTCTAATGGCGATCACACAAACGGTCGGGATTCGCACATGTGGTCAGGCAAACTACCGGAGCTTCGTATTGGTAGACAATAGCCCATGCGGATCATAATTTAGACCAACTGGATACTCAGGATCTCGAAGGGGACCTATGGTCAAAGGTGCCTTGTAAATAACCCTATCACAGGGATCAGGTGTGACCGGTGGTGTGGTCTGTACCGGCTTATAAGCAGACCCCCGAGTCCTGCTAGTCAGTTCGTGTTTGCATGCTTTAAATAAACTATGGGCTGAATTCACTACAACATGTCTGGACCCAGTACTTTATACATAAGTAGAATGGTAATTTGTATTACTTTAGTATTCCCATTTTTCAGTAAAGCGTGACAAGTGCTTCCTCATTCTTATTATGGGGTCAGATTTTACTGCTTCTAAGTACATAATGTACTACACTGCATTCCTGATTTCTCTGAAAAACTGGCTCGTAAAATCCATGCCTTCATTTGGGCAAGATTTTCTTCTCTGGGATCATATGCTAGCCAGTAATCATAATGATAATTAAGGGGAGAATCATCAGCAACTTGACCACTTGGCTAGAAAGTGTGCATTAGACATTTTCTTTTTCAAATCTATGCTCCAAAGCATTTGCTCCACTGCGAACGGCAGTGCTTTTATTTGTGAAACATCTCCGTCTACAGATGATGACTCTAATGCAATTTATCTATCAAATTTCCATGTGGAAATTGCCACCACTGATCAGCAGAATACAAAAATTCCACTCCCCAAAACCACCGTGGTTCATGAATACTTCATTCATCATTACTGTCCAGACACCGTAAACGTTCAGTAACTTTCCGGCACTCATGAAAATTTCATGAGAGGCAATGAACAAAAAATGAGATGTTTTGCATCTTTTAAAATATTGTGCATCCATACATAAGTATTAAAAAAGGAAACAAATGTAAACAGCCATCCTTGGAATAGTAACATTCATACCTCTCCACATTTCTTATAAAATATGATTTAGGGAAACTGCAGAGTACAGGTTGCTTACTCCAGGCAGTGAACAAGCTCATATAACTAGAAATATAAACGTTAATAATAAAAACAAGTGAGGACCCGCAAGAAACTTGTGGGATAGGTATTCCATTCCTCACACCTTTGCTTCCTCCCCTCTCCCCCACCTCTCTCACACTCTTTTTCCCTTCTGCCCCCCTTTTCTTACTCTCTGTCTCTCCTCCATGCATCTTACTTCCTCACTCTGTTTGTTTGTTTTTTTCAGTAAAAATTAAAAAAAAATTATGAATCATGCAATCTAAAACATTATAATCATTATAATAAATATTCTAACAATATTCTTACAATAATTACAATAAAATTTATATAGTACAGTCCTTATAGTTACAATCCAATACTTTTCCTTCTGAGTGCATTGAAGTCAATGGGTTGAGGCAGTCTTAGCAAATGGATAATTGGGGCAGCTGTTCTGGGTTTTTGCCCAGTGGGGGACAATTGCTCATAGTCTTGCCCCTCCACACACACACACAAGGGAGAAAAGTAGAATGGGCTCCCGCCACTACTTCTTGGGCCTGCCCCCATGTGGGCCTGCCCCCATGCTCCATGGCAGCAGCCCCTTGTGTCCACTCTGTCTGGAGAACAGCCAACCCACTTTGCATGGAGTAAGGACTCTCCCTTGCTTGACCCCAGCAGGGGATGTCCCTGTGGCAGTGATTTTGGAGCCCCATCCTCTACTTTTGCTCATAGCAAACTGAAGTCATAACAGTATCAATTTGAACCATTTTCACAAGGCCTGGGCCAATCCAAATTTAAAAATTGGGAAGAAATGTTTTCTATGGTAGGCTTGGACAGAAAGGGGGATTTTTTACTTTGAACCAATTAACAATGATTAAAAATCTTGTTATTTTCTCAGCTGAAGTCTAGATATGACCTGCTAACCTTTGTTGAATGGCAATATTTACAACTGCAACCTCTGATGCTATCTAAATATGGCCATGAAGCATTGTTTCAGAATCTTCTCTACTTTTGGAAACCCTCATTGAATCAATGCAGAAAACAAAACTTACAATATTTGTTTATAAAGATTTGATGTCGATTAATAAAGACGATATGCAAAATCTCAAAAATGAATGGAATAAGGAGCTAGATCGCCCTATTTTGCCAAAGCTATTGTATGACCCTAAATCTTAAACTTGCTGTTTCTGTGGTCCTCAAGCTGTAACTTATTTAGCACGAAAAATTATGTTTACAATATACTGGACAGTGGACATTATGGTACATTTTTAGTAAAGACTAAGTAAAGTGTCTAGTTGCTGTTGTTGTAACTTACATGATGGATCACTTAAATATGTTTTGGGTCTGTCCAGCTTTCAGTCTTTTGGGAAGAAAGTAATTACTCATATCAATTTTGTATTAGAATATTCATTGATGCTTATGTTCTTTTGCACTATCTGCCTGTCTCCTGGAGACTGATGGTCAATAAACATGGATTCTCCGTGCCCTTATTGTTGCTAAAAGACTTATACTGCAACACTGGAAAAGATAAATTCCAATCTCCTGTAATTCAGTGGACTGAGGACCTTGTAACCTCATCAACATTTGATTTATCACATATAGACAAAAACATTTTTTAGGGCATTACGCTCAGATAATAAGAACTTGCTGGTGGTCCTCAGCTCAAGAGAAGTCCAGCTGTCCTCGACCAGGGCCAGAGCTTTTTCAGCCCTGGCCCCTGCCTGGTGGAACACTCTGCCAGAAGACATCTGTGCCCTGTGGGAGCTGCTACCTTTCCACAGGACATGTAAGGCAGAGATGTTCCCCTGGGCTTTTGGTTGAGGACAGTGATGGGACTTCTTCTGGCACTCTCATATTATTCCCCACCCCTCATAACCCTTCTTTCCAGGGAGGCTGAGGAGTTAGGATTTCTTTGCCATCTTATACATGGTACATACACTGTTTTTACCTACTGTTATTTATTGGATTCTGACATTGTATACCATTTGTTGTAAGCCACTCTGAGCCCTACTTCCAGGGACTAGTAAATTCAATTTAATAGACAGACAGACAGACAGATGATAGATTTGGAAACCTTTTATAGATGCTTAAGTGTAGACCTACCACCACATTATATTTTGCTATATCTTTTTTATTTTTCTTCAGGGGTTTGATTTATAATAAATTTTTTTTTAAATCACAAAAAATTAATTTTGCCCAGGGCCCCAGAATTTCCAGGACCACTCTTGTGAATGGGAAGGAACTACTGAGAAGCAACTGGGACTGCTCACTAGTGTGAGCACTTCATATTTGATGCAACGTTTATATATTTTATACTTAAACATCCTTTCCTCATGCCATGACACCACAGTGCAAGATAGAGAGTGTCATAGGCATAAAAGATTGCATACTGGGAGCTAGGCAGGAAAGGGCCAAATACACCAGCAAAGGATGGAGGGAAGACCAAGGAAACCAGTGCAGTAATGATCAGGCCTTATGAATTTCATGCAGCCTTTGATGTACCCATGGGAGACACCCAGGTGCTCAGTGGTGACTCTTCTCCACATAGAATAAGCTGCGTTTTCCTTCCCTCCATTTCCCAGGTAAATCTTTGGGGACGGGAAAGAAGCACAAATTAGAAGCTTGATAGCTTAGGGAGGCACATAGGCATCAAGGCCCTGTTATATACCCAATGTACCCATCAGTGGGAAAGCCTTATATGATAGCAACAAGCCAAACACATGGGAGGACAGGACCTCTCTCTAGTAAGACTGAGTGCTGAGCTTCTGCTGAAACAGACAGATGTGAGTAGAGACCAACAAGATTTTCAGGTATAAGCTTGCCCTGACCGTGATAGCCCAGGCTAGCCTGATCTCGTCAGATCTCGGAAGCCAAACAGGGTTGGCCCTGGCCAATATTTGGATGGGAGAACTCCAAGGAATACCAGGGTTGTGATATAGGGGCAGGCAATGGAAAATCACCTCTGAATGTCTCTTGCCTTGGAAACCCTACAGGTTTGCCATAAGTCAGCTGTGACTTGACCGCATTTTCCATCACCAAGTGTTAAAGCTCCTTTCATCAGAGCTTTGACTATTGAAAGCTTATACCCTGAATATCTTGTTGGTCTCTAAGGTGCTATTGAAGCAACACAACTACACAGCTGAAACTATCTGCAGAAGCAGAGTTCATCACATATATGTTTTGCGTGTCACGAGCTTTCCATCTACAAACTCGGCATCAGCTGTCCTTCATATTACATATCTTCTTGTGATTCTATTTTCCATCATTTGGCATCGTTGAAAGATCTCAGATAAAACAACTCCATAACTATAGGGCAACAATTTTACCTATTTAAGAATCAATATTTGGGTAAAATAATATTAATTTGAATTTTACCTTAAAATTAATAGGCTACTGAATTGTATGTAAAACCTAGATTTAGAACCTCAAAAGTAGTGTCAAGTTTAATAAGGATGTATATAGATATACATGGTTTTGAGTTAAGAAAAAGAATATAATTTCTCCCTTCAGTGATACAACTAGATCTCCACAGTGAAGACATGCAAAATCACTGCTTCTAATTAGATTCAATCCCATTGTCAACCATGTTCCATTTTCCACCTCAGTGTTCAAGAATCAAGCCACTTACATTTCTTCCTTTTGCTTTTAAAAGCTAATTGTGGCTTTTTGTTCTTTATTCAGGTGTGGTGTCATGTCTATTCACAAGGGATAACAGAAGAAAAAAATAGTTACATTTAATCCTTAAAACAAAGTTCCTTCTCTTTCTATTATTGCACAACAAAGCAATGTTGACAGGAGGATCAAACTGTTTGCCCTCAAATGCCATTATGAATGGATAACGAAGAGAAAAAGGTGCAATTTAGATTAGATTATTGGGCTGCTAGAAGACTATTTGTGTGCCAATTACAGCAGGCTCGTCTATTTACATATAAATAGCTCGGATATTCCAAAAAAGAAAGCACCTGAAAACACTGCATTCGTAGTTCAGTAGAAGAGGATTATGTGAAACTCAGTTTAATCTAAAAACAATTACAATAAACATGCATATAACAAATGAAACTTGGAAAGAAAATCATTATAAAATCATTTTTTATTAGGGAAAAAACAGCAATGGATTTTTTTTGAAAGGTAATCCTACATCTTTCTCAGACTCAGTGTAATAAATAGGTAGAACTCTGGACTTTTTAAAAAAAGCTTAACCAGTTTTTAAAAGATCTGCTTTTAATTTGCCATTCATCTGAGCTTGGGAGAAAACAAAAGCAGCCTTCTCAACAGCCCAATATCATCACATATTCAAAATGCATTTTTTTATAGAAATTGGTTTGCAAAACTTGAGATAAGTCACAAAGAGGGTTTTTTGGAGTACATAAACTACAGCCAGGGTCATAAATATGTTTGAACTGAGGTGGGAAAGAAAACACTGAAGTACAATAAATTCCTGGAGATTTTGTGGATGGAGCCTGAGGAGAATGGGGTTTGGGAAGGGGAGAGATTTCAGTGGTATATAATGCCATAGAGTCCACCTTGCAAAGTGGCCAATTTTTCCAGGTGAACTGATCTCTGTCACCCTGGAATGTGTTGTAATCTCAGAAGATCTCCAGGTACCACCTAGAGGTTGGCAATCCTAACAATAAAAGGCTTGTTAATTGGCAGCCAACTCACTAGGAAGCTTGGTTAATTGGCATGCTTGCAAAGTCAATGGCCGGCACCACCTAAGTCACTCAGCCATGTTCTGGGTAAAAGTGCTGTTAACCAGAATATTTGATTAACTGAGAACCCCAGTTCCTTGTGGTTACCAGTCAACAAGGCTTTACTGCAAGTGGGAACAGAAATTATTTTAAATGATAGTTTAATAAATATCCACACTATTAGAATAGTGAGAATCTAGTCATAGCCATAAAATCAGTCTACATTTAGGGTTGCCAACCTCTAGGTGGTGCCTGGAGGTCTCCTGTGGACATCAGTTCCCATGGAGAGAATGGCTGCTTGGGAGGGTGGATCATGCAACATTATACTCTGGTTGAGGGCTCTCTCCTCCCAAAACACCATTCCACGGCCCCACCATTCCATTCACTTAAACTTAGTAATGCCAATCTGTTCTTCACATGGTCTTTAAACACTTCAGGAATGTTGCTTTGATTGTATTTTGGCACTATGCATGTTTTGGTGTTTTTCTTCCACTTTATTTTAATTTTCAATATTAACAACTCATGGCTTGCATCAAAAACAGTTCCTGGTCTTGTTTCAGCATTGTCTGCTTTTGATTATCTGATCTATTTGATTTCTGTATTGGTCATCTCATAACGCTCATGTATAGAATCATCTTTTTGGTTGCCTGAAACATGTGTTTGCAATGAACAATGCTGACTTCACAAAATTCTACAAGTCACTCTCCTGCTTCATTTTATGTTCCTAGCCCAAATTTTCTGACAATATTTGATTCTACTTTGTTCCCCACTTTTGTGTTCCAATCACCTATGATTATTAACACATCTTGCCTAGGTATGTGATCAGTTTCTTCCTGGACACTTGCATAAAAGCTTTCAATTTCTTCCTCATCAGTATTTGTAGTTAAGGCATAAAGTGGAACAATGGTTATTTTGATAGGCTTTCCATGTGGTCTGACTGATATCAGTTAGTTAGACTTTGTATTATAGTCTCTCTGTTAGAGCCTCTCTATTAGAGCAACTCCATTTGTTCTGTATTCAGTCCCATAGCCAGGAAATATTGGGGGGGGGGGGGTGGCACTGGGAAAACTGGTGGGGAGTGACATCACAAATTTCTTTAAAAGCTCCAGTTGAGCAAGTGCACATACCGGAAAGAGTGAGTGCATATCTGAAGAGGAAGGAAAGTCTGGTAGCAGTGGCACATCCACGAGAGACTTGACTTGCTCTTGAGAAGCTGGGTGGCTTCCTAGTAAGTGAGTGGCACAGGTCCTTGGCTGGCTGGCTTCCACCTTCCTGGCTTCCCCCTTCCTTTGCCAGCTACCTCCCTGCCTACCTTCCTTCTGAGGTGTTAGTGCCGCCACTGCAGCCCTGCTGGTCTCAGCTCAGAGGCTCCAGACAAAAAGCAAAGCAGGCAGAGGGGGCTGTGCACCACACGCAAGGCTCACCAGTGTTGCTGGTGGAAAGGGCAGCCGGGGGACATGGCACCGGCTCTTCGCCACCCCACCAAATACAATGCAAATTTGCCTTACTCAATGCACATTCACTCCAGCCAGCCCGAGGAGTGAGTGCACGGGAGCCAGTCAAAGAGCAAACACACTACCTGCCTGCCTCACTGCCTGCCTGCCTGGCAGAGTGAGAGCATGGGCTGGGCTGCTTATGTGGTGGTGGCGGCAGCAGCACCAGGAGTCAAGTGCCTGAGCCAGCCTAGCCATTTGCCTGCCACCATCGTTTTCTGCCCGGGAATGCCACTCTGTGGGCCCGAGCCCCACCAGCCCTTAGCAGCAACACTGGAACTCCCTTCAGCAAGGGCAAGGCACTGGTGTGGCATGATTTAAATGGATCCCAAAGTTAAATGGATTTAAAAGTTTGCAAGAAAAACCCCACATTTTTTGGGAAAGTGAAGCCGTGGGGCATGGAGGGAGAGGTGGGGGCATGGCCACAATATGCCCCATCATGGCTATTTGTATTTGTCATTTCCAGAATAAAACACTTAATAATTTTCTGACTAAAAATATCCCAATCCAGTCCACTTTAGTTCACTCACTCCCAGGATTACAACATTTAAACATTCAATTTCTCATTGTATGATTTTGAGCTTACCTTGATTCATCTCATGTTCCACATCCCTATTCTATATGCTGGACAGCTTTAGACTTTCCTTTTCATTCACATCAACAACTGAACATCCTTTTGGCTTTAATCTGGTTGTGTCATTAAGGATATTGCTACTTATACTTATCCTCTGCTCTTCCCCAGCAGGTAATTGAGTGCTATCCGACCTGGGGTTCTGTCTTCTAGCACTACACCTTTTTTCACTTTGAATCGTCTCATCATTGGGCTTTCGAGGCATGAGATGATCAGAAGTGGTTAACCATTGCCTTCTTCTGCACAGTACTAAGCAGAATTAACTGAAGAGATCACCCACCATTGTCACTTTCCCCTTGATTGCTCCACCCCATCATCATTGGAACTATCTGTTATCTTTTGCTGATGTGGCTGTTGATTCCTGAAAAGGGTGGATGCATCTTAGCTCAGCTGTGGCCATTCTATCTTGAGTGACTCTGCTAGGAGTTTAGCTTCTTAAAGTCTCAACTTCTTACGATATTGCTCTCTGCTTCACTGATGCACACAAACCTCCTCACTTCATTAAGGTGTGCTTCCAAAACAGGGAGAAAACCTTAGGCTGGATTAAAATTTGTTAGTCTTTAAGGTGCCACTAGATATCATTATTATTTTATAGGCAGTTATATTCTTATTTGCAGTGGAGTCACAGAGCCAGGCAGGCATGAACTGACCTGAAAGTAAAGTCTTATTATGCCAGGGGTCTCCAACATGGAGCCCACGGGCACCATGGCACCTGTCAGTACCTGTTCTGGCACCCACCAAGTGTTTAGAAAGGATAGGTGGGCTTTTTGACGTTTTATGTTTATGGTATAATGCAATAAGTAGCTTTATGAAAAGTACTTTACGTCTGTAAAAATAGCAGACTGATATTAAATAAAAAACAAAAAGGAACTTGACTAAACATGATTGGGTTTCATTGCTAGAATACTTAAAGCACCTAACTGGAACATCTAGTGAAATCATCCTTCTTGTCATCTGCTATAGGGAAGGTTTGCTGCCTAATGCTAGAGGGAGCTGTTGTATTCTTATTATTTTACAGCCACAGCTTGCAGAGACTTTGGGATGCAAAAAGCCCTTTCTGATTGGCTAACAAAGAAAGACTCTCATGGGTTCTTAAGCCACTCTAGGTAACCAATTGCTGAGCCTCGCTTAGGTCCAACAGGACTGTTTGTACATAGTTACATTGTTTGAAGTTATGAGTTGGAAACAGTATAAATTAAGGTGCCGCTCTCATAGAGTATATGTTTCCAACTCTACTCATAGAGTAGAGTTGGAAACAGTATAAATTAAGGTGCCGCTCTGAAGCAATGGTTTGAATAAAAGCCTGTTTGTTTGATTCATCACCTCCCGCTCAATACTTAAAAGGAGCAAAGCCCGGACTTCTGCTTCTATCTCCTCCACACACTCACTCCCACCCACCCACCCACCCACCTGCAGTCTGCACTGCCTTGCCATTCACCAGCAGATACACAAAGGTTTGCTCCTGCCATCAGACATGGTTACAGATAATGAAATAACTCATGCAACTGAGACTTATGCTCAGCTACTGCTGATACGGTAAGACTAATAGTCCAGACAGAAAGTGCACAAAAATGCCACTCAAGATTATCCCCCTTAGCGGGAAAATCAGCAAGCTGTTCTGCTTAGTTGACATCCCTTTCAGGCATGCATCTGCTGAGTCTTTCTCTCTCCTCATTGCTGAGTCACTTTCTCTCATTGTCCAGAAAACCAAAATAACATTTAGGCAGTAAGGCACCAGCATAATGGTTGGATCCAAATCATAACTGAATATTGTTATAGAACGTTGTTGAATTGTGAAATGTTGTTAAGTGCAGTAGTCAATTAGTTATTAATTATATTATATATATTATACATGATTCAGTTCAGATTTTGATTGTTTACACACTGATCCCTAATTGGAGTATAAGGGAGACCTTGTCTCTCAGTCCTCCAGGGTGGCAGGGGGAAAGATGGCACCAAGATGGTGTCCTCCCATGCCATATCATCACTTCCAGCTGTGTGATGCCATGTAACCATGCCTCAGGACACCCTAGGATTCTAAAATCTCTATGGTTTTTACCACAGAGTTTCAAGGAAATCCTAAAGCATCCCACAAATGACATTGCAGCATCACAGAATGCAATTTGGGTAAATTCAGAAATAATGACTATTCTCTACCCATCCTCCCACAAGGAGTCCATAAATGCAGAATCCTGCTTACACATATTTCTCTGCTTTACCTGAAGTCCTAACCTAATATGAAACATTGTCTCCAGGTCATCTCCAGACAATGAGGCTATGATGCACTTAGAGGGGACTTAAACGTCCCACCACACCATTTTTCAATCTGAAATATCCCTGGGAAGCCACTATGTGTTCCACTGGGGACTACATGCATTAATGGGCTACATGTAAGTTTCTTCTTCTTAAGGCAAAATAGCTTCCCAGGCTATTTCAGATCACAAAGACTGCACAAGGGGAGGAGGCTTAAGTTCCCCTCATCACATGCCATGGTCCTGAGCTGAATTTGGGCCCCTATGCACCTCGGCATCTTAAGTTTTACCTGAGAACTTACAGAGCAAGTTCTGGGGCAGATCTTGGGACAGACCAGGAATCAATGTATTATGTAGTTAGGCCCTGAGTTTATGGGTTATGCCAATAGGAAAAATGAGGTTTTCTTGCAGTTTCTTTTATTATTTAAAACAATCAAACTACCCCTTCATAACAGAACTGACAGTGCCACAAAATTCAGAATTCCAAAACCAGCTCGGGAGTTCTTTGGGATGTTAAGGAGTCAGACCTACATATTATGAGTGCATTTGTCCATGTACACACTCTTGAATTACTTGATGTCTGCAAAAATGTAATGCAACATCTGGCACAGAGCCTTGCTTTTGACTGCATATATCTTGCTCCTAATTAGATCACTTGGGTCTTAAGACTTCCACTTAGAGAATCCTTCAGAGTCTAGGAAGTCATACCAAAAGAAGAGTGCCCCAGTCTCCCCTTCATGCAACCGGAATGAAGATGGAAACCAACTATGTTTTTTTCCTTTCCCATAATGTCCTGATGAGCTTTGCAGAACATCCTAAAACAGTGAACACCTGATCACAAAGAACAAAAACCCAAACTGAAAGGGAATAAAATCATCACACTTTAAATTCTAGCAGTGGTTAATAATAAATAATGTGTCTTGTAAATGTTAATTCATTTCCCCTTTCTGTTATTTATTCATGTGCATTAAATGGTTTCTCTAATGAGAGAGACAAAATCCAGCAAATGCTGAAGAAAGGACTCTTGCATTCCTTCTGCCCTCCCAGGTATTGGGCAAAAAGGGCATCATCACAGGGGGTGAATCTTTAGTAATGTTTTCAAATAAATCACTGATCATGACTTTCAGCTGCACTATATATGCATTTAGGAAAACACTTTGCAAGCACTAACAGGGCTATTATTCCTGGTATCACAATAATTATAAACATGGCTGCTTTATTGTCACTCTCCAATATGCTAATATTACTAAATTGCCATAATTCGATGGAAGACAAAGACAACATCCCAATTGTTAGAAATTATTCTTGAATACCAGACTAACTTTGTCTGGTAATTATACAAATTAGAGTTCTAAATTCCAACCACCATTCCATGCTTTGCAGGTTTCCACAAATGGGGAATATATCATCTATGGAATCAGGAAGCAAATCAGAATTTGCAATAGGCAACACTCAGGCTGCGGTCACACGGATTTAAAGGGGCCCGGATTTAAAGGGGCCGCATTTTTCAACCACGGGTTGGGATGTCTATACATCCCAACCCCTGCAGCAGCGTCGGTGGCCGCGGTGGCGGCGGGAGCGGCGGCTGTGGCTACGGTGGCGGTGGAAGCGGTGGCCGTGGCGGCAGCAGTGGTGAGAACGGCGGCAGAGGCGGCCCCAGCAGCAGGAGAAGTGGCGGTGGCGGCCAAGGACCCGCCAGCCACCTGGGTGAGTTGGGTTTTCCCCCCCCTTTTACACCTGGGTGCATGAGTGGCCATGCGCCCAAGTGTAAAGGGGGGGGAATGGCCAGCGGGGCTATCTGGACAGCCCTGCTCTCGCAATGCTTGCGAGAGAGGGCTGTCCAGATACCTCCAATGCGGGTTCCTCCCGCAACACCCGGGAAAATACTTGATTTTCCCGGGGTTGGAAAATGCGGGAGGAACCCGCATTGGAGCCCGCTTCGGCACGGGACTTGGGGCGGGCCGTCTGGTCGGCCCCTTTAAATGCGGGAGGAAATAGCCCTTCCTCCTGCATTTAAGGCCCGTGTGGCCGCAGCCTCAGAGAGACACAGCTTGAACCTAGATGTATGTTATAAGCGTTACTTCGTTAATGTGAGATTCAAAAACAAAAGCTACATAATTACCCACAGGATGCATAGAACATAAGGCCTTAAGATCATGGCCTGAGACAGCTTTCTCCTTTTTAAACAATCCTTTCAATAAATAAATAAATAAATAAATCACCCTAATGAAGAGCTCTTGAAACTTTGTGCACTTTTTTGGTGTCATTTTGATTCTTCTTAATAAAAGTATTGTGTTTTTGATTTCATTTTGGACCAGCGCTGCTACCTGCAGGCTCTTTCAAAAGGATTTCCATGGAATACTTATTTAATGAATTTCAAAAAACTGCAATTTTTTACTACCAAACAAATGATAATATGTTCTGAATGAATTCCAAGTACAAGTCTGTGGTACTGACTGCTGCAATGTGACCACCACTGTTGTCCAGACATCTTAGAACTTCTATAAAATTCAGCTCCTCACCTCTGATAGAGGGCTGGATCAGACAATGCAGAACAAAATCATTCTCCCACACACACATGCTGTATGGAAACTGACTGCATGAAATGGCTCAGCAAAGGTTACACACCTGTACAGCCAGCCAGTACAGTGGTGTCAGGTGTTGGACAGGTGTACCAGGTGGCCAGGTAGGTAAAGGATGCTTTTACTCCCTATTGGCATACAGGAACAAAATGTGATCTGTATTTTCAAATCTCACTCAGTGTAAAGATTCATAATAATAGTTGAAATGAGACGCCATCATGTGAACAATTTCTGATTAAACTTATAATGCTCAAATGTAGGTGAACTGCTATAACCTATATGCCACTTGACCAGCACTCTTCTGTAAGTATCTGAATTCCTGCTTTGCTAGGCTGTGAAGTGGGGGATCATCTTCCATCCTCTCTCTTAATAATTGTGCATTCTATCTCATCAATGGCCCTTTTCCTTCTTTTTAAAGCCTGTGAATCCTTCTTTCTCTTTTGTTCCCTCCTCCCCTGATATCTCAGTATGTTGCCATGGAAAAGTCTGTGTGAACAGAGCAGGAACAAAAGGCACATGTCTGCAATCTGAAAGGAGAAACAGTCTAAGACAAGAAAATCTTTAAGGCATCACCTTGAAAAAGAAGTCTGAGTGTTTTAGGAAGCAGCAATTTTTTTTCTAACAGTTCTGGATGCAGGTGAAAGCAACTAAAACAGTTTAGCTAAGAGTTTCCTCATGCAAATTGAAGGTCAACTTGGAAGCTTTACTACATTTCACTTGTGGAAAGGTACTGCCAACTACTGAATAGGGTTGTAAAGATGACACCCCTCATCTCTTGCTTCACAGTGGCTCAAGTGATCACTTGCTTCCCATCTTCCCTGTCCCACTGAAAACAGAAATAATACATCTACTGTATTTACTCCAGAATGATTTTTTAAAAATCTTTTTTTTAAGCTTTAAATGGGGAGGTCTTTTTCACCTCATAGAATCATAGAATCACAGAGTTGGAAGGGGGCCATACAGGCCATCCAGTACGACCCCCTGCTCAATGCAGGATCATCCTACACAGTATCCCTGACAAGTGTTTGTCCAGATGCTGCTTAAAGACTGCCAGTGAGGGGGATTTCACCACCTCCCTATGCAGCAGATTCCACTGTTGCAAAACTCCTACTGTAAAAAAAGTGTTTCCTAAGATCCTGCCGGTACCTTCCTGCCCTTAATTTAAACCCATTATTGCGATTCCTATCCCCTGCTGCCAACAGGAACAGCTCCCTGCCCTCCTCTACGTGACAGCCCTTCAAATACTCAAAAAGAGCAATCATGTGTCCCCCCCCCCCTCAACCTCCTCTTCTTCAGACTGACCATTCCCAAGTCCCTCAGCCTTTTCTCATAGGGCTTGGTCTCCAGGCCCCTGATCATCCTCACTGCTCTCCTCTGCATACACTCCATTCTGCCCACATCCTTTTTGAAGTAAGGCCTCCGGAACTGCACACAATACTCCAGGTGTGGCCTGACCAATGCAGTGTACACAGGGACTATGACATCTTGTGATTTGGATGTTATGCCTCTGTTGATATACCCCAAGATTGTATTAGCCCTTTTTGTCACTGCATCACACTGGCTGCTCATATTTAACTTTTGGTCCACCCTTTCCCCAAGATCTTGTTCACACACACTGCTACTCAGAAGTGTATCCCTCATCCAGTATGTGTGTTCCTCATTTTTGCTACCCAGATGTAGAACTCCTTATTCTTGTTAAATTGCATCTTGTTCACATCTGCCCACTTTTCCAGCATGTTCAGATTTTGTTGAATTCTGTCTCTATCTTCTGGTGTGTTTCTTGCTGCTTCCAATTTAGTGTCATCTGCAAATTTAATGAGTAGCCCCTCCACACCCTCATCCAGATCATTTATAAAAATACTGAGATGTATTGGGCCCAGAACAGACCCCCGTGGCACCCCACTGGACACCTCCCTCCATTCAGATGGAGGGCAGAAGTGCCATTAAGTGCGGTTCTCCAACCAGTTCCCTATCCACCTAACTATCCTGCAGTCCAGTCCACAGTCCTTTAGTTTACTCATCAGAACATCACGGGGAACCCTGTCAAAAGCTTTACTGAAATCCAGGTAAACAACATCAACAGCATTCCCTTGATCCAGTAAACTTATCACTCGATCAAAGAACAAATGAGGTTGGTCTGGCAGCACCTGTTGGAGACAAATCTGTGCTGACTTCCCCAGATCACCAAGGCTGTGATCACACACACTAAATAATCCACTTTCAATCCACTTTCAATGCACTCTGCAACTGGGTTTTGCCAGTTCGCACAGTAAAGTCCAGTTGGAAAGTGGATTGAAAGTGGATTATTTAGTCTGTGTGATTGCATTATAAGTTGTCCTTTAGATGCTCGCAGATTGATCCCTTTAAAATCTGCTCTAGTATCTTCCCTGGGAAAGAGGTCAGACTGACTGACCTGTAGTTTCCTGGGTCATCCCTCCTCCCTTTTTTGAAAATTAGGATAACATCTCCCCTCCTCCAGTCTTGTGGCACATCTCCTGTCCTCCAAGAGGTCTGGAAGATGATGGACAAAGGCTCTGCAAGCTCTCTAGAAAGTTCTTTGAGTTGAGTGCTTCTCAACTACCTCTCTGTCCATGTCGACCAGCAGCTCAGATGCTATTACCATCTCTAGAAGAGCCTGTTCTTTTCGGGGGGGGGGGGGGGGGGGAGAAACTGAGGCAAAATAGGCATTGAGCCTTTTTGTTTTCTCTCTGTCCTCTGTCAATACAAATTTATTGGTATGTATAGTTGCCCTCATTCTATTTACTGGTGAGCTCTACTGGAGGGGGGACTGCCACTCCCACTGCTTACAGAGAGAGGCAAAAGGGTGTGTCTTCCATTAGGTTAGGTTCCACCAGTCAGACACACTCCTGAATGCAGTCACTCCTTCTGTTCTTCATGACCAAGTGGAAACCACAGAGGAAGAGAGGCCAGCAACTCCAGCAGCTTGGGAAGAGGCTAGAAAAATACTTTACAACCCAGTTGCCCTGTGTATGGAAAGGCTTTCCACAGACTGGTTAGGCATGAAGGAAAGAGGAAGAGGGCTGACTGTGCTGTATGGAGGAGAGTGAAAGTAAGTGTGGGAACTATAGGTATAGAGGGAGCAGGTGAGGAGAAGACCTCATACCCACCCAGCAGCCCCAAGGGTAAAGACACAAGTGTCAGCAGTCCCAAAGTTCTGAACTCCACCAAAGCTACCATGGTGGCCGCTGCATGGCATCAAGCAGAGGAAGCAGGAAGAGGAACAGCAGCAACTCATAAACTTCACTTTTCCCAGGACTGCAGTGTAACTTGCAAAGAGAAAGAAAGGAGAAGGTACCAGCAGGTGGTGAGGTTCAAGAGTGGGTAGGAAGCTGGAAGGGGGAAATATTTATTTTTATTTATTTTTTGAACTTGTATTCCACCCTCCCCACAAATAGAGGCTGGTTGAGGAAAGACACATTAAGTTGGCGTACTAAGTTGTTCAATACTTTCTTGGGGGGCATCATAAATTCAGGGGCATTCGGCTTCTATGTATTGGTTTCTGTTTTTAGCAAAGGGTCATCTTCCTTTAAATATGGTATTATTTGTTGTACTGGTATTCAGATTATTATTTTTTTCCTGCACACAGCAAATTCAATGAGCACCCAAATGAAAGCTGTAGCTCCACATGTTCCTTGTATAAATAGTGGAAGAAGCAATAGAAAAAGCAAGTCTATGTCTAGAAGAGGATTCAATTGCAGAGTGGATCAACCTTCCTGATTATAATGTGGAAGTTACTGCAAGAAGAAAAGTTGCTGACGTACAAATATCCTATACACACATTAAAATAGGATGACTAATTCTAGGAAACTGACATTTAAGACATAATCTGAATGCTGCATTTTTAAGCAATTTTTATTTTTTACAAATACACAACTGGAATCTAGACATAAATACTGTAAGTACAGATATATATATATATATATATATATATATATATATATATATATATATATATATATACTGTACAGATATTTATATTCCTTAAATGTTTACATCTTAATATATACATCAGTCTGACCATATATTGCAAGTCCTTCAGTTTGCTCGACCATTCTTGTCTTCCAAAGCTTCTAATGACAGACAAAAAAACAACTGTGCAGCAGTAAGCATATATAATTTTTTAAAAACCTCTCAATTTATGTAGAATTTTCCCCACATAGTTCAATAACATCTGTTCTAGAGGACATGGGACATAATAACCAATATCAAAGGAAAGGCAATCTGACATCAGTCACCACAAATGAGATGTTCTTGGGTATTTCCACAACATATGAAAAAAAATTAACTGAATACCAAAATGTAAAAAACTTTCTATATGCCACTAGCAAAATGTCTTTAATCATGAAATATGATCTATATTTATGCTACTGCTATATTTACTGCTATATTTATGCCACCATGATTACTTGTGGGAGCAGAGAATACCACCTCCTTCTAGCAACACCACCTGAAACTGTATGTAATCAGTTTTAGGTTAAACAAAAGAACTTGGTTTCAGGTATAAAAAAAAGGACCTGGCTGTGACAAGATTAGCTGGCTGACTCATCCATCCTGAACTAATCAAGATAGCCCAGCTGCCGAGCACTGGACCATTAACACTGATGGCTGGCCGAGCACCTGAGAGGATTATCTTTTCTCCTGTTTTTGTCTTGAACTACTCCTCTCTGAAAAGTGTCACTGGTTAGAAACGTTAAGTCAATTACCCAAGTACTACTCCTCTCTAAAAAGTGTCACTGGTTAGAAACATTAAGTCAATTGTCCAAGTACTGCTAGTCTTCCTGGGGACCCTGTGACTGATTAAGCATAAGCCCACCCAGTCACCCTTTTAGTGTATAAAAAGAAGAGAGATCCACCATGTGCTCTCTCTGTCTTGCATCTCCTACCTAACCCCATCCTACCTTGGCTCTCAGAGTAAGTGCTGCCCAGAGTCTTCCATGTGCTTCTGCCAGCTAGAACATGATCCCTTCCCTCATAGTCTACCTTTCCTCCTTTTTCTGCTGCACGATTGCTTCGCTGCTTCAGAATTGGTATGTATCACCCACCGATTTAACCTGCTAATGCAAATGTCGCTGGACTTTTTCGAATCTATATTTCTTAGCTCTGTATTGTTGTGTGTGAGAGTGAATTTATTGTTGTGTGTGTGCAAATCCCCTCAGTAAAGAAACCATTTCTTTAAGAACTGGTCTCTGTGTTTATTTCTGGGTCATTGGAATAAGCGGGACTCCTGTATACATAGGTAATTGATCCCTTTTGTTGCCTTTTGCCATTTAATAACTATAATTCCCCACATTAATTAATAAATGAAGGCAATTTGGCTCACAGTCTTGCCCCCAACCCTGCCTGTTACTGCTTCCTTCTGTCCCATTGCCACTTCCCCCAAATTCATTTTTTTCTCACCCCCTATAAATTTATATTTAAAAAGCTTTGTATATGAGGTTATTAGGCAATCCCAAAAATTCCAACCATCTTCTCATAAGATCTTGGTCTTAAGTATTTTTAACACTTACAATGCATGTGCATACTACTGGTCTGTTTTTTGGGGAGGATAACCCCAATTTTTTTTAACAAAACAAAATACCACTTTTGGGACTTTACTGCATACTCAATGTAAGGCTAAGCACCCTAGTTTCACCAAGGGTTAACACAAATAATTGTGGGTCTGCTTCAGTTTGCATGTCTTTGTAAGTAGCCTATCTGTATCTCTTTCAAGGCCTGATATCAGAGAGCGGTAATTGGTTAAGTGAAAAGGCCTGTACATAGCTCAGAAACTAGATGGGAGGGGGGAGTCTGGAGCAATGCCCCCTCTAAGCTGTGGAGCCTTGTGAGCAAAAATTCTACTTTGTGAGCTACTGGCATTAAAGCTGTGAGCGAGCAATTTGGCTCCTGCATAAATTAGCTTGCTCTGGAGCCATCCTTCCTGAGCTAAGACAAAAATGTGTGAGCTGGAGGCTAAAAAACTGTGAGCTAGCTCACACTAATTCAGCTTAGAGGGAACACTGGTCTGGAGTAAGTTGCATCATATTTTGGAGGGCTCCAGTGAACAAGTGCTTTAATTGGATTTTAAAGACCACCTGATGTCAGAGAGCAGGAAATGATAATTGGACCTTAGATAAGGGTGATTCTATGCTAATTTTTAATCCCATGGGACAGATGTATAAACTTCTAGCCTGTACTCCATTATTGCGAATGGTGCACCAGTTACTGTCAGGTACTAAAGTGTTAGAAAGTTAGCTTTTATTGTATTTTTTTGCTAATTGATTTTAGAGACTGTGTGACCTAATAGTATTCTTAATTTAGTCTGTTCAATAAACCTGTATGGTTTTTTTTTTAGGTTTGGGTCTTCTTGTGTGCATTTAACCTCAGGGACCCATGAGTGTGAACCAGTGTTCCCTCTAAGCCAAGTATGTGTGAGCTAGCTCACAGTTTTTTAGCCTCCAGCTCGCACATTTTTGTCTTAGCTCAGGACGAATGGCTCCAGAGCAAACTTATTTATGCAGCTCACTCACAACTTTAATGCCAGTAGCTCATGAAGTAGAATTTTTGCTCACAAGACTCCACAGCTTAGAGAGAGCATTGGTCTAAACACTGCTTGTGGGGCTGTGAGGCAGTGGCTCAAAGCATCCCAGGTTTGGGTTTCTTGACACTCGGGGATTACCACTGGTTTTTAGAAACAACCGCCATTTCTGTACCTAGCTCCATTATGTAGATTTTTTAAAAATCTTCATTTGGGGGCCAAGTTGGGAATATACGATAATTAAATATAGAAACATTTGACACAACTGCCATTTTTTGCCATTTTATCATATCAACAATATTTTAATATTTTACAACCATTCAATAGAATTGTCTTGCTAGGTGAGTTAATGAATATTCACTTGTTCTACTGGCCCAGAACCATTCAGTGTTTTAGTCATTTCAGATGTATTTTCAACTGTGCTTGTTATGACAATTCCCCCTCTTTCAAAAGAAATAAAGAATGTGTTATTTTCTTTTCTTACTACCAGAAAAAAAAATGAACACAGGCAAGAGAGTGAAAGCAGAGCACTGTTTCAGCATCATATACTCATGGGAAAATGATTACTCTCTCATGAAACAACTGCAGCAACGAGCAAATTGCTTAATTTGTACAGACAGGATAAATGCCCGAAAGTGCAATCATGAGAAGACCCATATTTCTTCAGAAAAGAGTAAAGGGATACTGAGTGGTTTTCTTCCAGGTCACCACTTGAATTTAGCACAAATTATTAATAGAGTGTCAGTGATCTAGTTACATGTGCAACACACACCGGTGAACTGCACTGGTATGTCAAGAAAAATCAGCTTATTGGTCTTTCAAAGAAAATCACAATAAATTATAAAACCTGCTTTATAATTTCTGTCCATCTGCTTTTATATTTCTATCTGTCCCTGATACACGTCATACAAATCTAGAAGCTCTCTTCCCTCCTGGTTGGAAACATACATAAACCCACACACATTAGCCATCATGCAGAACAGGAAGTCCATGCGTAACTCACATATCATCATCTATTTTTTTATTTTCCTCCATGGAATCTGGGCCCAAAGTTACCAGAAGTCCCATCATGCCCTTGGTTTTAAAAGTATATTTGATATCAGAAATACATGTGCTTCCTGAAATTGTCCTTCCTTGAAATTCTGTCCAGATTTTGGAGTTCCAAGTTACCAGTGAAACCAATGCATTATGAACCACCACCTTCTTTTTTAAAAAAAATGTCCAGTGTTGTACAAAGAAATTATGTTTAGTTTGCTACAGATTTTAGCTCATTTGTATCTCCCCTTCTGCATTATAGATGTGTTCAACTGTATTGATACAACAGTACAAAAAAGCCAGTCTTGATGGAATCAATAATCTGTTTTAGCGGATATTGCAAGAAAACTATTTTGATGTGATAGATTTACATTCCAAAAGCAGATGATGCATGGTATGTACCACAGAAATATTAGTACCAGAGAGGAGAGATGCAACTGAACCAAAAGAACTAAAAACTGCAGCAGCTTGTCATGTGCCAACTCAAAAATTTTAGAAATGCTGATAGCTAAACCAAATGGGATGCAGCACGAATGGAATTTCTGGTACACTAACAGAATGTAATGGGGTAAACAATACTCAAATTGCAACCCAGCTTATTGCTGAAGGTTCAGGGGAAAAGACATTATATGACAGATTTTATTATTACATTATATTTATTAATCACCTAATCCCCACAATAGTGCGTGTTAAACATCTAATGGGTTTGTGTGGATTTATTGTTAATGAAAACAAGCTGAGGGATGGTGTGATTGGATTCAGAGGAACAGCAAGGGGAGTCTCATTCAGCTGTCAGGAAAAAGACAAGTCATCTTTCCCTCCATGTATGGAAAAAGCAGCTGAGGTACAGTTTGGAGCACCAAAATGTCCTGTAATTAAATTGTTAAATAGCCGTGCTCTGCAGCTACTGTGTGGAGTCTGATAGCCTCCTACATGACACCCAGAAGATCCAAGTGTGTTTCCACAGGGCTTCTCAGGCAGAAGACGTAGATATTAAACTTCCCTCAAAGTCTATTTTGGGTTCCATAACCTAGAATTTAGGAGAAGCCCATGGCTGATGTCCCTCTACTCTTTCCCTCTTTGAAATAAGCATGCCAATCTGTGCATACTCCCTGAGCCCAATGTGGATCAGTAGGGTTGCCATCCCCTGATGGGGGCGGGTTTCCCCCTGCTTTTAGGGTCCCCAATCCACCGCTGGCCAGCTGGCCAGCAGAGGGAGCCTCGCCCCCAAAGAGCCCCGTCATGCCCAATGTGCCCAGTGCGATGACATCACCTGGTGCTCTTTCTGCCCCACCTACCTCACAGAGTGTCTGTTGTGGGGAGGGAAAGGGATTGTAAACCACTCTGAGACTCCTTTGGGTAGTGAAGGGTGGGGTATAAATCCAATCTCCTCTTCTTCTTGGAGGAGATATTGCACCAAGCATGTCAAGCAGGGGATGTGCAGGCATTTGGCTAAAACTCTATGGTGATCATAGAGTTTTTGGCCAAATCCTAGAGTGCCCCCTGCATGACATGCCCAGAAGATCCAGGAACTCAGGCTGGAGCCCCTCCGCCAACAGCCAGGCAAGACCTGGCAACCCTAGTCAGAAGGAAAGATTCAGTGTTCCTTTGTTTAGCCTTCAGGCTGGTATCAACAACGTGTAATGTATTTAACATGGTATCTAGAGCTTTCAAAAGAAATAAAAACTTCTACTCTACTTACACGACTAACCACCAATAAAAACTCAAAGCTTGGTCTCTGGCAATTTTCCAAAGCAGTCCAAGCCACTGAGTTCAAATTACTTCAAAGAAGAATGGGACTTAAAGAAGCAGTTAGAGTCTAAAGCAGGGTGCACAACTCAAATGGATAAAATGTCCAGAACCAATCTGGATTGGAATGAAGGGGCTGTATTTTGAAAGCATGACATCACCAAGTCCCACCCCATTACGTTAGTGGGTCACATGCAGCCCCTGAGCCGTACATTAAAGCGATGCAGAATATGCTGATGCTGACTGCAAATAGTCCTGGAAACTTGCCTGTCATTTGCCCACAGCTGTGAAGTGCAACACAGTTCTTAGTCCTCTTGGACTTAGTTATGTGCCAGGCCCAAGCTCCACTGCCCATGACATTCCACATGTGTAATCTGGAAAGGGCCTCTAAGCACAACAGATCCTTTGAAGAGACAAAAGGAAGAAAACTGCCAGCCATGCCTTGAAAGGCACAGTATGTAAGCAAAGAGAAGCTGCTATATGTATTCAAAATTGTGGTAAGCTG